>CM047928.1:14776416-19576416 GCA_026230145.1 Diorhabda elongata | reverse complement strand
GCTTGGTTTCGACTGCTTTTATAAAATTATCAAAAAATTGTCTAATTGATCAGAAAAGTTAATCTTGTAGTCATGAAATGTATTACATAATTGAGTTTAATTTCGTGAAAACCCGATTCTTTTAAATCTTAATCCCTCTAGTCTTAGTTTTTTTGTCAAAAAAAAATGCTTTACCGTGTTTAATTTTGAGGAATGGCTTTTCCAAATTTCCTAAAGAGACTGTTCGAGAATAATTTTTTCGTCAAATGTCTCTTGTTTTTTGTATAACTTCAATTTTCTCAAAACAGATTGGATGAGCAGTTTCTCTGGATTATTTTTTATCAAATATGGGATTCCTCAGTTTAATTTTGACATGCAACTCCTTGTTTAGTTCCACGTCTTGTTGAAGTTGGATTAGGTCAAAAACTGTCATTCCCATATCCAGTTTGAATAAAAAATCATTAAGATTAATTTTGTCACTACTATTGTCATTTGAGTTTGAATTAGTACAAAAACTGGATATCTGAGTCTAATAGTGTGAAAAAATCCGTTGCTTTCAGCTCAATTTGATCAATTATGAGTTCTTCGAGAATAATTTTTTCATCACGATTCTTGTTTTTCGTATGATTCAATTTTCAGAATGGATAAGCAGTTTTTCTTGATTATTTTTTATCAAATATGGATTCCTCAGTTTAATTTTGATATGCAACACCTGTTTTTAGTTACATTTCCAAATCCAGTTTGAATAAGAAATCATTAAGATTAATTTTGTCACTACTATTGTCATGCGAGTTTATATTAGTTGAAAATCAGGATAGAGTGAAAAAAAACCTGTTGAGCTAAATTTGATCAAACATGACTGCATCGAGTTTAATTATTTCAAAACATTCGACTTGTGAAAGATACGAGTTCGTTTTCATCAAAACCATCATACGAATCAAGTTCCTTAAAAAAATGTGTGTGCTCTTATGTTTTTGATCAAAAATGCTTCCTTTTGTTTAATTTTGGAAACTTTCATCAGAAACATGGCGGAATCTAACAGTATAATAACCGTAGCTCTAAAAATTCAACCTTTCGTTAAACCGCCCTCGTATATTATGAAAATATCAACAAAAAGCTTCATTGGTGTAAAGTGAACGGGGTATCCGATGATAATGTAGACTTGAGCAATTCTTTTCAAAGTGAATAGAGAGTAACCAAGGGGGTAGTCAGATACAAGTAGTTTATTGTTGTAGGTTGCAACTACATTGTTCGGTGCGATGCTACAGTACTCATTAGAGCCCTTATTTCATAATTTCGTTATGGCGGCAAAGCTTTCGGTTTTTATTAAAAGGTGCACACAGAGACACTCTTGAAATATTCTCAGCATCTTTCGAGTACATCACAGCCTGACAAAAGTTTGTTAAATCAATTTTCGGATACAATGAAGAAATGAGATTTCAGATTTGCGTCGTCTGTTGTCGTTTGTATTGTTGCTACATGAATGAGTTCCGAGCAGTATAAATTATGTTTCTGTTGTGTATTTCTGTGCGATTTTCATATCATTTGAATTTCTATTTTATACGACAAATTAAATATGAAACTAAAGACAGAAATTGCGGAAAAAACTTTTCTATTCAGAATAGGTATATAGAGAATGAGAAATTAGGTTTGTCAGACTAACTTTTGGAAGGTGTTTGATTACTACGAACGTAGATATCATCAATACACACAATACGCTTAAATTATTCAATTTGTCTTGAATATTTCACTTTTTTTCAATTAGAACTTTTCAACTGCTTTTTGTTCTTTTCTATTTTTCGAAGAGTTCATCGTATCGAACCTGTTTTGCGTTTAGAAGACGATAACGTCACAAACAATATGTTGCAGCATTATTATGTTGTTATTTTTTTCGCTTCATCGTTTTGATCAATCCCTGTAAGGCTCTGGATGGTTTTATATATTTTTGATCAATTCCTGTAAGGATCTTTATAATTTGAAATCTTTCTAACCCAAAATTTTTCTCACCCATCCTGTAGGGATCTTGATGGTTTTATAACTTCCTTACCCATCTGCGTGAGGATCTTCATGATTTCATATATTTTTTCCTTTTCTGTAAGGATCTTTATGGTTTTATTTCTGGTTGGCCCTCCACTTTATGGATCTCGATGGTTTTATATTTATTTGACCCATCCCTGTGAAGATCCTGAGGGTTTTATAGCTTTTTGACTTATCCTTGTGAGGATCTTAATGGCTTCATATTTTTTGATCCATCCCTCTGTATATATTGATGGTTTTAAAACTCTCTGACCCATCCTTGTGAAGATCTTGATAGTTTCATATCTTTCTGACCCATCCCTGTGAGGACCATCATCCTTTTATATCTTTTTTACCAATTTCTATAGGAATCTCGATGGTTTTGTATTTTTTTGACACATCCCGGTGAGGATCTTGATAGTTTCATTTTGTTTGGCCCATTCTTGATGTTTTCATATATGTTTAACCAATCACTGTAAGGATATTGATGGCTTTATATTTTTTGACTTCATCTCTGTGAGGATATTCATCGTTTTATATCTTTGCATCAATTCATGTAAGGATTTTAATGGTATTACTTCTATTTGGTTCATTCCTATAGGGACCTTGATGGTTTTGTATTTTTTTGACACATCCCTGTGAGGATCTCCATAGTTTCATTTTGATCGGCCCATTCCTTTCTATTCCATCCCTGTAGGGATCTTCATGGCTTTATATTTTTTGAGTAATTCCTATAAGGATCTTGATGGTTTTATTTCTGTTTACCTAATCCCTGCAAGGATATTGATGGCTTCATATTTTTTAACTTATACCTGTTAGGATCTTGATGATTTTATATCTTTTTGAACTATCCCTGTAAGGATCTTAATGGTTCTATATCTATCTGACCAGCATTACAAATGCTACCAATTATGGATGAGTTTACTTTGTTTTTAATGAAATAATTTCCTGATCAAGTTTCCATTAAAAAAGAACTCCAAACATAACCTAAATTACAGTCTCTGTTAGAGAACAAATATCCTCAAGCTTTCAAAATTCCATTAACCGAACATTTTTTTCCTCATTTGCGAGCAACGTTTTCGCGAAAAGAAAGAGAAATCGGTATATAGATAATTGGGTTAAGATAATTTCTCCAGAGTTTTAGTAAGTTTTTTTTTCATGCTTCACTAACACACAACACAGAGCCTGATAATTTCATTTTTGTACAACCCCTAAAAGAGATTGATGAACCTGCTTCTTTTAAAACTAATATTTTGTAATTACTATAAGGGCATCTATTCAGCTGTAGTTGTAGAAAGGCATGGCTGAAGTTTCTAAAATTTGTAGACTTAGCACACTTAACTTTTGGTTAAAATATAAAAGTAAATTACGAGGAAACGATTATGCAAATAATTACCAATTATTATAAAAAGAGAAAACTGGAGCTTGAGATTTTCCTGCATTGATTTATTAATATACAGTTGATAAAAAAACTCTAAAGCTACTTCTCTAGTTTTTGCTTTCCTCTGCTTGCAAATATTGATCAGTCAGTCTGCCGCCAGTCTCCCTCCTCTAAAAACAAACTTCTATTACCAATAGTCACACGATGAACCTCTTTTGTAACATCTGTGTCAGTTACCATTTTTCAAATGTTGTGTCCAACCTGCAACGACTTCATTATTGGACACTAGTGCTTTTTACTTCTTAAAAATTGACCCCGTTTTCTAAAGCCAGACTGAAAGGGCCAAATATTTAAAAAGTTATGGGATGTGAGTATTGACATAATACACAAAGGAGGATTTATTTCAAGAGTATAGGAGGCTAGCCATTTGCTTTCTCCATGCAAACAAAATACAAAAACAGAAAATTCCACGAAGGATTCACATAATTATTCGGGGTATTCGTCTACAAAAAGCTCCTTTTATGAAGTTTATTGTCGATAATAACTAAAAATCGACACCAAATGTACAAAGGATCAATATCTAAATACACTCCTGGTAACGAATTCTTCGTTTAAGTTGGTACAAAAGGTCGATTAGAAAACATTTAGCTCATAATAAACTTTATTATAAAACTTCACGCCCATATCAGAAGTTATAAGTAGTTTTTAGCCATTGGAAGTATTCTTTTCCATTTATATCCGCTTCACCAAACAGATTTAACACTATGTGACTTCTGGTTCTATCAGATAATAGAAAAAATGTGAGAAGGAAATGTTTTGAGATCATTACTGGCATTGAAAATGTCACTAAAATTACGGTTTTGAAGGAGACTAATTAAAATTTCTAATTTTTTTATCACATCTCGTATCATGGCGAGTATTATTCAGAATCCGATCGTTCTTATTATTAATTAGATTTTCTATTTATCAATGTGTTTTTTTAGAATTTCATAACTGAAACTGATTATTGAAACGACAGGAAAAATTTTAATTCAACGTTGATGAAAGTATACAAATACCCGAAACCGTGCATACAAATGTATATATATTCAGATTTCATTCAATATTGTTGGCAGTTTGCCATATTTAGGGAAAATATTGACGCATTGTTACAAAGGGAGAAAGATGATGAATAGTGTAACAGAATACTGCTTCTGTTTACTTCAATTTTCATAGTTAGATTGTCAAAAATACATTGTCGTAACTAGAACATGTCTTTTTACACAAATTTTTATTAATCCATCATGCAAATAAAAAGCAACTGCCTCCTTTTTTTACTTTCACATTACTTTACATTAGAAATTCTTCTGATATTTTTTCTCCATCTTGAAGTCAACATGTTCAATTACGGTTATTAGTCTGTTGATATATCCATTTCTTTTAAATATTTACTCAAATCTATAGCCTGAAAGCGCCCTCAAGATCTCTAATAACTATAACTTTTCCTTCTCTTCCTATATTATTTTGTCTATCAGTGTTACAGTCAACAAGATATGAGCTAAAGAAACAACCACATTTCTACATATAGTAAAGTTTTTTTCAATTATTTAAACTGTTTTTAACGATGTTGAGAACTTATAAATATGATGTTTTGCATTTACTTAATTTATTTCTACATTAAACTATGCACTAAACGCTAAACTACTCGCTAATCACTAAATCATATAATTTATTCAAATTGACCGTTTACGTTGAACTAACTCGATCTGTTGACTATGACATCCAATTAAATACTGACTTACTCGCTAATAAACAAGCTCCTATTTACACAAAGCGGATTTCTTAATAATTCAGGTTTTAGAGTATAAGCAAACAAAAAGGCCTTCCTAGAAATTAATTGTATAACAACCTGTAAATAAGTTTTAAAAACGAATATCAAGAAATTGACGCCGTATGTAAATGGTTCCTTCCGATAATGTCAAAGGTTTGATTCTATTGACATAAGAGGACTAGCTTGACGATCTACGTTAATAGACGAGTTAGTAACAGTAATATCTTCCATATAATTCCCATACTTTATCTTACATTTTTTCCAATTTAATTGGACGGGTATATAACTATGTTTTCTCTTGATGATGGTATCAAATCACATAGCAATAAATCTGGATTGTAAGTTGAAAGATAAATCTGGATTGTAAGTTGAAAGATCAAGTATTTTCCAGTTCGTTTCCACTCGTAACAGCTTATGCATAAAGCTTGGTGTTATCGTGGTGGAGTAGCACTTCGCAGAGGGGATAATCTCTATTCTGAAGTTAACATTGATCTAAAAGATCATAGTAATAGTTTATGGTCTACAATCCCGTAGAATATGTTGTATACACACAGATATTCGTGTTTTGGCTTTCTACCATCTACAGAACAGCGAAGAAACTTCCGAAAACAGGAGTTTAAGCAATGAGCCAAAGAAAACCATAGAACACCTCCTTTGTGAGTGCGAGGTTGGTTAAACCCAGAAGAAGTAGGACGCATAGCCCATTATAGGGATAGGTAGCTCATTTTCCAAAGTCGTTGCTACCTGATTGGTGATTAGTCAGGGGTACACAATAGGTCGAAGTGTTAGATTCACGACCTTTACGCCGTAGCTCACCTAATCTATTAATTAAATTTTATATCTTACTCTGTATTCCCCTGATTCGTTCCTCTTCTTAATGCCATGCCAGCACGTGCCATTCCACCTGCAAAAAATCGCATTTATTAGTTTTAATCGCAAGATTTTCAGCTTCTGTGAAAAAATTTTACCGTTAATTAGAATAATGAGAATTTTAATTAAAATACTGAGTTTTGTTAATTTTCGGAAAAGAATCAAAAAATGATTGAATTTGTTAAAATTTTCCAGAGACATCTAAAATGTTGCGGGGCTTTTAACAGAGATGCTTTGATTTTTTAGCGAAAGTCGGAAATGGTCAATTTTACCGACAAATTTTTTGGTTCAAATGATGAGAATTTTGAATTAGAACTCACCTTGAGTGCGGGAATACAAAAAATATTTATTATTCCTACATTTTCATCAAATATTAACCATCAATAGAGGTAGACTGAAAATGTGTGAGGATGTTTACTTTTTCATATGTACTTCTCCTAGTCAAGAAGAGAATAAATTTATTACTGACATGAAATAGGTAGTGGGTATTTCCCAGTCTTTTGATATTTACTTTATTCCAAGCTGTGTGCATCTGAATAAGTCTAAATATCTCTCCCCATAGCTTTAAACAATCCAGGTGTTATCCTCTAGCAATTATTTCATTTTTTAGCCAATTGATTGCTTCAGTAGCTGTTGCTTTCTTCGCTCTCGTCGTGGTCCTCTTTATCACTTATTATCTTCAGTCCTCATGTGTAGTTGCTTGAAATATGTCTTCCATCTTTCCTTATTTTTGTCTCCTTTGATAAAATTTCACAATTTTCATTCTTCATGTATTTAGTGGTTTTCGCTCGTTTATAAAGACTTGTTTTGCAAAATAATTTTTAGTTTCCTTTGCTATCACCTTTCAATTTTTTACAAAAGTATGTCTAATTCGTTTTCTCTGCTTTAGCTATTATCTATTTTATTTTTGTCTTCGTTTTTTTATAATTTAGTTTTGCTTGCTAGATGTTGCTTCCAATTGCATTTTTCTTTCTTATTTCTTTCCGAAAAGATTATAGTTGTACGGATACGTGTATAAAATTTTTGACCAGGTTGTTGAATGTCCACATCTAATCAAGCAGAATTTGTAATTTTATAATTTTGTGAATAATGAATAACTTTTCTACCATAATAAAAGTTAATAAATGTTTGAAAGACAGTAGTGAAAAAGTTGTGTGGTTTTTAAAGCTAACCAAAACACGATAACTATAAATTTCGTCAACGGTTTTTAAACAAAATTTTGATCGATATCCGTAGAGACTGCTGACACGACGCCGTCTTAAATCTTCAATGAAAATTACTTTGAAAAAAGCTTATTTATCATGTGCATAGAGTCAAACAAATCCCCCGCCCTAAGATAAATAAATAAAAAGAGAGAAATTCTCGTTGACTTGGTAAAAACTAAAGCTCTTGATTTATCACCGTATATCAGTCTAAAGTCTTATCCTTGCTGGAATTTATTATGGGACAATCGAAAGTTTTTTGTGTATATAATAAGGGTAGCTTGTATATAAGTGAGCTGAGTGAAAAAGCAAACATCTATCAATCCCCATTATTCGTTTTTTTCTCTATAGCAATAAACTTTGAGCGGATTATTGATGGAGAAACTTTTCTTTCTATTCATAAAATATGAGGTCAGCTTTGGAATATAACACGAGGTGTAGAAACTGATGAAAAACATTTTTACCACAATTTATTCATCTCACTCTGTTAGTTTCTTCTTCTTCTTCATCATCATACTTTAAGACTTAGTTCTGTGTTTGCATCAATTATTGCCTAGTTGCAGCCGGTATAATGAAAACCACCTTTCATACCATCTTGTAGGTGGTCGTCCTGATGGTCGAGATGTATTTGGTTTTTCTTCCATTGCTATTTGTGCCAACCTGAAATTTGACATCTGATGCCTTTGTTGTTTGAGCTTTCACTTCAATATTTAGATATCTATTACTTGTAATCCGTTAATTTGCACGTTTAAATTGAATTGTTTTGTTTACCACCACACCAACAAACACAATTACACTGTCTAAAGCGTGTTTCGATAACCGCTTTGTCATCTTCAGATACTACGTGTTTTATATTAATCAATCAAATGAAAGGATTGTTAAAGAGAAAAATTTCAACTTATATTTTTTCAATTGAAATTTTCTTCACTATTAAAAATTCTATTGACGTTATGTTAATACCCCTTATGCTAATTATTATAATATTTGTTGCTCAATTTTCAACTTTTTTGTATTGTACAACAACCCCTCGAGTACATGAGGATTATGCCAGACTAAGATGACATTCTGCCAACTGTAATTATCGATTTTTGAATAAAACCTGTATCTGCGCTTGCCATTGTTATTGCAACCCCTATATCTTGTAGTATAAAGGGTCGGCAGGGGTGTTATTCCTGTTTTTCGTAGTCGTTCCCATGGTGAATGAATCGTTGTTACTTTCATTCATTTTAAAGCAGGACCGTGGGGAATAAACTATCCCGTAGGGTGCGATGAAAACTCGGACAACTTATTTTTGCGCAGATCAAATGAAAAAGTTTTTTTTTTGAAGGATAAGAATAAACGTAGAGGGTATATATTAAAGCATCAACTAACAGAAGAAGAAATTTAGATGTCATCTAATTTTTTTGAACTTGTAAGATTTTTTGGGAGCGAAATCACAATTTGTTAGCTAATTCTGTAAATATTAGTACCATTTTATAGACTATTATACATATGAAAGTTAATTATAAACAAGAAGACAACACAAACTACAAAAAATACGAAATCTTTTCAAGGTGATGAATTTGAACCAACAAAGCAGAATCTCAAGATATTCAAGCAAAAATGTACCAAATGTACTTATTATAGAAGCTTACTCTTTTTTCTGAACTGGCTCTGTGATTGAATCTAATGAGGGTGCTCCTACATATTAATTTTTCCATCAATTCTCATCAATTTCATAAGTCTTCGATGCTGTGAGGAATGTTTTCAAATTGGAGGAATCTCCATATCCTTGGGATTCCTCACTCTTGTCTTTATTAAACAAACTTGCAGAACTATAATCTTATTATCAATTTCAATACTTAGACTTATACGAACTAAATAGCAGCTTGGACTGTTGTGTCCTGACGAGACCCAAGTAGATCAAAACCGGTCGACAGACTATGCTTTTCTTCTCACAATTTGGAGTCATCTGATATACAGAATGTTCCAGGACTTGATACAAAAAATTCGGGAGTGACATAAAAAAAATTGTGTGCGGACGAAAAATTAAGTTTTTCAAAAGTTTAAGATTTTGTATCCAAATTGTTATTGTCAGTAATGACAAACTTAGACTTGATCCTCTGGAAAGTTATCTCAATGGATACATAAATACTTTTCATCCTTTTTGAGTCGTCAGTATATCAAATGAGGCTTCTTTTTTTCTAATTCTCCTAGTTGAAGATGAAAAAAGATGTAATCTGAGTTCATTTTTAATGGAGAATTGATTTCTTGATGTTGCTGAGTTTTTGGACTCATAAGGACCTTGTAATGAGGTTTTAGTCTTTTTGAAGTCTCTTTAAAGGTAAGGTTGTGGCTGTTCTATGTTTTATTTACATATTTAACCTAGAGTTGCGCCTGTCTAAGACTTTTGCTCCCTGAAAACTGAACCATTAAGTTCTAATTCATTTTATTAACATTATGTACTACCTTAAGCTCATTATTAGATATAGTCTCCAAGTAATAATTTAATATATCAATAGAATGTAAGTCGTAACTCGTTAATTGGATTCGCAAATTCAGTGGAGATAGCACTAGTACCGATGTTTGTAGTCATTTTCAATTCGGATTGAACACTCCAAACGATAAGCTTTTGTTTGCGGATCTGATTCCGAATCAGTTTAGTGAAAGTGCGCATGCGATCGGTCTCTAAACTAATTCAGAATCAGAACCGCGAACAAAGCTTGATATTGTGACTCAAGTGGATTGAAATAGGTTGAAAAATACATCTATTTGCAATGGCCAATCAAATGTATTATATTTAAATGGTTTCAAGACAGATTAAACAAAAGAATAGTTATTTAAAAGTATTGCTACCTTGAAACTTTCATAATTCCATAACTGTTTATAATCAAAATCATTGCATTTGATAATTCTAATGAACAAGCTGCGATTGGTGTAATCTCTGATATATTCCAGATAACATGGCAATGTTTATTTAACATATAGAAGTTTATATTCCGTTACATCATCGTTGATTAATTTAATGTCAACATCGGTTCGTGCAAACATTCATAAATTATAATTATTTTTTCGCAATCACTGCTTCAATTAGATTTTATGGTCACTTGGGCCTCAATTATCGACATTTTGAGGCACTGGATGAACTACCTTCCGAATGTGACATACGCAGACTAATGTGGCAAAGCAAAGTAATTTTTATTTAATCGGAAAAGAAAACGGTAACACAGCTTTGTGATTTAGATTGGCGTAGTGACTTGGCAACTAAACTTCAAGCTTTAAAAGCAAAGGCATTTGATAATTCAGCTCTACAGTTATCTTATAGCTTTCCAAAACAAAAATCGGGGAATCACAAATGGAAAGTAGAAATTGTTTTCTTTTTAACATTATCTAGTTAGGACAAATATCTATAGCACATATTTTTGCAACTCCTTATAAATGTAATATCAAACGTGCTCCGCTTTTTAAAGAAAGTAGTTGATTTATCTACAATTTGATAGCATGTACGAGAGTTTACAGCCTCAATCTGAAGGTATCAGATGTTAATATTAGTTAGGAACTTTATTTGCGCGTGCGTTAAGAGATTCTCACTTATTGATGCTTATTAGTAACTCTATATGAAACCTGAATACACAACTGCACTTCTGGAATGAAAAAGCGCTCAAGATAATGAATGGCAGAGGGTGAACCTGCCTCCGAAAAACGCAAACACGGTCGGTCAGGTCGGAAACTTTTTAGACGACCCTCATATAAATGTGAACTGCTTTTATCAATCATTTTGCGCCTGTATAGAGGTGATATTGATACCAATATTGATTATCTTGTGTTTCAACACCTTCATACTCAAGTCCCTCATTTAATTTAATTTTATTTTCTATGTTTTTGCTTTCCAGACATTCGCTCAAGCATAATCATTATACTGCTGTAACTTTTTTACTAATGTATTTTTTATAAATGATGTTTATACAGATATAACAATCCAATTTGTTGCAGACTTGTTTATGATGTTGGCCTAATTAATAATGCATGTTTGTGACCTCGAGCGTCGAACGCAACTCAAAAATCGAAAAAACCGCACTAAAATCATTTTTTTCCAAATTTTGGCGATTGTAACCCTAAGAGGCTAGTTTTTGAAAATCGGCAGATTTTTTGCAGACTTGTTTATAATATTGGTCTAATGAATAATCCAAGTCAAATGACAAAAACAAGATTTGTTTCATAAAGCTGCTGACTACTTCAAGAAGAGGAAGATGCTGATGAGCTCATCATTACTACAGCCTTTACTTATGACATAGTGGTAGTTGTTGGTGAGGACATTGAGATGCTGATCATCCTTTCTGTGACCTCAAATCAACGTAAAACTTTTTACAATAAATGTTGAATGGATAAAACATGAGGTGTCATATATTTCATCATCGCTTCTTCAAAATCTTTTTGGAAACCAGAGCTTTTCCTCACCATACATGCGTTTAGTGGTTGTGACTCGACCATACTGCTTTTTTGGCTTACGGAAGATGCAAATGGTCGAAAAAAACGTTGAAAAACATGCTGCGATTTGTGTCGACAACAACTCTACACCTGACGAGATAGCAGCTGCAGGAGTGACGAGCTTGTGGACATACAATCTGGTACAAATATGTCCTTTCATCAGTTACATATCATTCATCATTTTCTATTCTTCGGTACAGGCGTGGTTGGGAGTCATACTGAACCCTCTCTCATGTTGGCGGATATCCAAGCCATAAGGCCTCAACCCCAAAATGATGCAGCCCTACAACACTTCTTGTAAATTATTTCTTGCGGTTGCACTAAGGGTTGTTGGAACACGTGCAGCTGCATGAAGGCACTGCACTGTGACAATGTACCTGCTGTTGCAGTAGTAGATATCCCAGAAAGCGACGGACTGTCCAATGTCGAAATGGAGGATGACTTGAGGGCATAAGACGTCGACGATTCATCACAATCCCTCCTGGATGGACGAACGTTAACCGGGAATTTTTAAAAGGCTAAATTGATTTGATTTTTTGATTTCGATTATTATTCAATTTTCTCACAAATTAATTTATTAATTATTTTGTTGTACTTATCTTTTTTACTTTATTATTTGTAGCCTTATAAGTAATAGACGATATATCAAAGATGAAATTGTTTTATTCGAAAATAATAGCAAAACTGACATAAATAAATATCTATCAATTCTTCTACATTTCTCTCCTTTTTCTCCAAGTTGTTTATTCCATTCTCTTCCGAATTCACTCTTCTCCTTTAAACATCATCGTTCACTCTTCTCATTTTAACATTCCATCATGAAAGTACAGGGCTTCGTTAGTATAATCGAGGTCAAAATTCAATTCAAAAAAAAAGACAGAAAAATTCTAAAAATATTTTAGACTTTGAGAAGTTTAATCTCGGTATCTATTGTGTCTACAGAGACAGGTCTAGTAACATCTTGTAGCGAGTTTAGGCTACTTTGAAAACGTACTGAGATTGTTTTTTCAAAAACTAGTTCTTTAGGTTTTTAATCGCCAAAATTTTAAAAGTTACAACGTATGTTGTGATGTATAATGTAACTGGTCTATAAGTGTCTATCCTAATTGTATTGGTAAAGGTCATTTTGGTATTTAAAAATTAAACAAATTGATTTAAAGCAAGTTCAACGCTCTCTGATACGTAAAAGACAGAAAGAAGAAATTTAAAATATTTGTTGGTTATCATTAATAAGTAAATAGACAGTGACAACAGTAATTTAAACTATATTAAAATATTATACGTAATCAGGATGTAGCTGACTAATTTCATTTGTAGTTTGTTAGACTGCAGTCCACATCAGTACCGAATTATCGAATGCATACCATTAAAACTTTATATAAATGCTTAAGTGGAGGAATCGTTCGGAATTTCAAATTAAGTTAGTTTTAATGCTGTCAAAAGAGATAATTCCAACTTTAGTATCTAGAAAGTTCGAAAATAGTTTCTGTTACGCTTAAAATTTAAAAGTACTTCAAATACTTCGAATCTGCTATTCATTGTTCATATTAAAACTTTAAAATACACAGTTCCAATATTTAAATTTGGTAATGCCTCCAAGAATAAGTTATTGAGTTTGGTTTTCAACTGTGCCATACCGTGGGGACTTCTCCAGTTTATAAATGTATAAATGCAAAGGCCTAAAAATAAACTAATGTTTAACTTAAAAAAACTGCATACATAAGTTTCTTGATACACCTTTGTTCTTTGGCCAATTGGCTCTTCTGGTTGGTAGGAATGTTAAAGTTCCCCAACGATTCTTGCTCGCTCTGCTTTTTGGAAATCGTTGGCACCTAACGAATAACAAGTTTTTTCAAAAATTCACATGAAGATGATTTTTTAAGATTTAATTTACTATTGTAGATTGAACAACAAGAGTTGCATCAATCAGTTGATTGGTACACCTCGGATCATCAAGAACATGGCCGTGTTTCATCACCAAGCGATATCCGTCCTAACCTAACCAAATGCGCGTTGTAACTATAAAACTATTGTACACTCAACAAATCTTGAAATCATCGTAGACCATATTTATATGCTAAATCGTATATACATCTATTTACTATGTGATAGCAGCACCTGAACTGCAGTCACGGCTTATCTCAAAATATACAAAGTGGCCCTCGTTGTTGCAATATAAATTTATTAACTCTACAAAATGCACTAATCAACCGAAGCGTTTTTCGGTTAAGATTGCAACCGATGAACGAATTGGATCTAGAACATTCTAGATAAATTACAACTTAGCTTTTACTCTAATACCTTTGTCATTTTATTTCAAAAGAAGTTACATTCCGTTTTATCGGTTTCTTTCAATTCAGATCGATAGAATCTGGTTTGAAAGCCACAAAGAATTTCTTTTCTTTTTGAAGTCGACATTAGATCTTTATAGATATATAGAGAAAGTACCGTTATTATTAGAAAATATGATATCCTAATTGGGGCATAATACGATATGTATCCTATTTATAGACAGATTTTTTCAAAACCTAGTCCCACACATCAAATCAGTTCTATTCATATATAGTGGGTTCATAAACTAATACTTCAATTCCAATAATTTAAGCCGGATACTACAGGACAGCCTCTACACATGTTGTAGTGTTTTTATTTTTCGAACGTAAGAGAATTTACAGGAGTAGCTCGTATGTAGGACAAAAGTAACAGCAACATCGACCGTGCCAAGACGATATAGTAGAGATGGCAATAACGTATTGGACACACTGTTTACACTACTACTAAATCAACACTCACAATTACACTGTCCACTTTCAGTCTTTGAAGACAATAACGAGTGTTCGTGTAGTGGTAGTATAAACAAGGTGTTCAGTATGAATATCACCACCAATTCCAGAAATTAAAACTTAGGAATGGTAATAACGGTGGACAGGAAAATAAACCAGTAAATGGAGATGCAGTCTGAAAAAGGATCCAAGATTATGGATGGAAGTTTTTCTGGTATCATCACTGGAAAGTATTGAAAGTGGAACTAGAGAAAACTGAAGGAAGCATCACTCAATAATATCATCAAGCTTATGCTGTGCGAGGGTTACTACTTATGTTTGAAGAAGAAAACAAATATTTATAATTTGATACAGTTTTGCATGCTTTTGAACCAATCGTCGAAGCATTTTTCCCATTCCGATTGAGGTACCTCCAAAACATGCGATTTGAACGCATCAATCGCTTCTTCAGGTGTAGAAAAACGTTGACCTCGCAATTTATTTTTGATCTGCGGGAATAAGAAGAAATTATTGGATGCCAAACAAGGAATGTACGGCGGATAATCCATCAATTCGATGTTTTGACTGTTAAGTAACATTTTGGTTTGAACTTATGTGTGGGAACACGCTTTGTCGTGATGGAGAAGGAATCGTCTTCTCTGATTTTTTTCAAACACTTCTGGCAAACGAATGCTGGTGTACCATTCAAAATTGACCATTCTACGTTGTGCAATTAGATACTAATTAGTAGATAGATAGATATCTCCCCAGAGATAGAAAAAATAGTGACACGATTCTTAGATAAGGAATGCTGCCTGAGATGATTTAAGGAATATAAAACGAACATGGAAATTCTCCTCAACTAGAACAAAATTACTTAATAGCCTGGGAAGTAAGGAGCATTCAAGTTCATATTACTAGTTTAATAAATTTTGTGGTAAGGAAAATATATACAGTGTGTACTAAAATATGTTTTTAAATAAATTATTTTGGAGGAACATATTACCTCAAACAGATCAACTATTTTTTCAAAATTAAAAAAAAATTTAAACATTAATAAATAATGCACACACTGTATAAGTAACATTTTCCATGTTTATAGGCATTATACATTGTATAATATTTAATCAACTCGAAGTCATCATTTAGGAATTACGAAATTGGAACAATTTATTTTAATATTTACAGACCATATCGTGTGGATAATGACAAAGATTAATCTAGAGAAGACGAAAGACGTAGCCAATCAACAAAGATAATACCACAATTGTATTTAATCATCTTTCGAAATGACTCAACATTTGCCAAGGTTATTCAACGATGACTGCATTTTTTGTAACAAACTTTGTATGCTATAATTGAATAAAAACAGGCCAAGCACCTTCTCTTTGTGAACTTAAATTAAAAAAGTGTATAACTACCTGATACGTGAGATAATTGAAGCATTTCATAAGTAAAAGATTGTATAAAGCGAGCAAAAAAAACACACATTTTTTTAATGGAAATGTCTATCACAACAATTTATGTAATTCAAATCAATTATTGTGTCGTTACTTTTTAAAATGGAAATAGAAGTCAGAGCATTCAGTATTAATAACATTATTACAAAAATTTTTGTATACATGTGTCTTACAGCTAAGTAACAAAAATCCAAGTCTAGGAAAAATTGATAATCTTGTTTTAAGCACTCAGAAACACTTTTAGTAAGATGAACGATTGTCTTTCGAGTTATCTCGACCCAATCATCTTGAATCTCATGTCGAAGTACTTAGGCCCTTATTACACGAGGCAGGCATGTTGTGTAAGCAGTTGCAAGTCTGGCTGACGAGCAGAGCAGCCAGAAAATCACCAGCTATGAAAGAAGACGAAAAATGAGTACAATACATAGCTCAGTTCGCTGTTCACTAGATTAGAACATTTGGTAAATATGACAATCAAGATGAGTTATGAATATTTCTTCTATCGTTACTAATAAAAAAGGAAGGGAAAGAAAAAGGAGGGCAATGCATATACATCCAATTGTTTCTTTAACAATATCAAAAGGATTATACACATTTTGAAGATCTATTTGTAGATGACAATAAGTTTTTAAATTACTTTCGCAAGTCGAAACCAAGTATTTTTGAGCTATTAGACCTAATAAGAGATGACATAATTGGGATGGTACTATACATAGAAGCGCAACTAGACTGAGCAGCCAATAGTTGCCGAGCTGGGCAATCAGTCGGCAACCAAAACGTGGCTGGACAATTGGTTGCCTTCGTGTAATGAACCAATTCCCGGTGACGGGGTAAGTAACTAGTTGCCTCGTCTAATAAGGGCCTTAGAGTCTGTAAATGATGAGTTCAACGTCCAAGACGTAATTGAAGGGTTCATTTAATCCAAGAGATGAATTGTTCACCGGGTTTTTTAATCGGAACAAAAAACAACAAATGGACATGACTTCAACTAGTTTATTATTTGAAAGTAACATTTATATAATTGTAACTAAATAGTTAGGTTAAATTATTGGTACTAACTTAATATTTTTAGATACGTTCAATTTGACAATCTTTCAACTAGTCAAAGGAGACATATATTGTTCCGTACCCATAGATGTCGTTAAGTAGCAGCCCTTGGGCATTATCTTAGTCAGAATATAGAGCGAAAAATTTGGTTCTATCACTTCCTGTACTGCTTGTCGGTGTGATGTGTGACCAAAGCAATACCATAATTCCATAAAAGCATTAACAATACCATCTTTCTCACGCCGCGTTCTGACCATTCCACAGCAATCGTGAATGACCTAAAAAAAATCTCAATTCATCACCTATGATCTGACAATAACTAATAGTATGCTTTTCAAATCATTGATCTGAAATCGACCTTCTGGAATCGCTACAGTTGTTTTAGAACTCATTGAGGAGGAAGAAAAAGCTCCAGTATATTTGGATCAATTCAAGGGATACTTAGAATACTTGCCTCAAGTTGGCACAGAAACAGGTCCACCAAAACTCTGTACATAGATTACAAATTGTTTTTTCTATAATATCGCCTCTTTTGTAATCGACGTCTAGTTTGTATTCCAATTAGAGACTTACCCCTTGTATATCCCCAGTTTATCTCTGTCATTCGATACATTTGTTGGTACCTCTTTAATGTTATCTGTTCCATGACCATCTGACTTATCATCTCTGTGATCTTCAAGAGTTGTTTTTTTATGCTTCCGGCCTTGTTTCTTATGTATAAGTCATTATAGGACTGATTGGTGCGTTTTAAATTCGTGCTTTTGTCGTACTACGTTCTGAAGACATTCACTTTAGTTTCTTGTCCTCTTACTTCGTCTTCTACGTCTCCATAACTGGTTATGTCACTTCAAAGGTACTTCGATTTCATTTTATTATATTTGATTTTTTAGTACTAATTTGCATCTAATGGGCTATTCAATGGCGGATTGAATCATAAAAATTGAAATATTTACCTGTAATCGAATAATGATCACGGTAGTTGTTTTCTAGCTATAACACCAGAAGCATATCAGCTCTAACTTTTGGATAATAGAGCTTCGAGACCCTAGAATACCCTCCCCATAGGTCAGATCTCATTCTTTTACACTTTTATCTCTTCTAATCCTTCAAGAAAGACGTGGTTGTTTGTACTTCATGACCATTCAAACATGAAGGCATATAGAACCCACTGGCTCACTGTACAAGGTTGAGAAAATTTGAGAAATAAAATTTTACATTAAAGAGGGACTAATTATTATTATTAATTATTAATGACCATTTATTTCTCTTGATATAGACAAACATATTCCTGGCGGATTTAAAAGTTCCAATTATTTAAAATTATTTGGTCTAATAGATAGAAGTTTGTTGAACTAACTAATAAATTTGGTAGTTCAACAAATTTTTAATTAGAGTTAATAATTTTGTTCCATATAGATATGATATTATATAATTTTTAATAATCAGGAGGGTTAAGCAAACATTGAGAAATGTTAACAATTATTTACTTCTCACTGATAAAAACGTGTGTAAATGGTTTGATATAATCCAATTGCATCCCAGTGGAGTCACCAATTCGTTCAAATACAGATAAGACTTTCTGTTTATTGCTTTATGAAAATAAATACAAGGAATATTCTCTAAAAGTGGAGAGCAATAGAAGCTTGAGTTGAGAACAAAACGAGATATAAGAGGATGAGATGAAATTAGAAGAAATTACAGATGTCAATAGAAAGTTGAAAAACTGGAAAGGCAGCTGGACTATGTTATGGGCAGAAAAGATTCCCAAACATTGACAATAATATACAATGGAAAGAAGATACCAATAGATTGGATAATAGGTTATTTACAAGAAAGGATACCAAGGGGTCCACATTAATTACAGAAAATTGTATTAAAAGTGCTATCGAGATAAACACTTATAAGAAAAAGAGAAGTACAGTTATAAGTATCTCAGAGCGAGTTCAAGAAAGAAACAAGCATACACGATCATTTTTGGTAATAAAACAAGTTATGAAGAGATCTACGAACATAAACGTCAAAGTATACCAAGCATTTACAGACTACCAACCAAGTACCAATAGAAATAGTGAGAGAATGATTATATAATGAAAACATATCACGAAGCTCATACATAAAAATAGTAAGTCTTTATTCGAAAAATTATAATCATGTCAGAGATGATAACTAATTTCCAGTGAATGAAGATGTTTTCTGGAATCAGTCCATCTCTTAAAACGTGCTTTTTTTGACCTTTATATGTAATTTAGGAGAGAAAAAAAACTTTCTTTCACATGCATGCTAATTTTGATTTGCTATATTAATTCTCTACTTTATAAAATCAGAAATTTGCTTCCCCTATAGTATTTTTCCATTCTCTAATCCTACCTTGAAAATCGGATATATATATATATATATATATATATATATATATATACATATCTCATATCAGGTAACACACTGGGAATATCGTAAAATCATGTTAATGAGTGACCTTCACAAACACACGAGAAAACTATCAGTCCGTTACAATAAACGAGGACGAAATTATATAATGGCAGTAAGTCAAATATCTTGAAAACCATTTGGATAGTAGACTTTCTTGGAGAAAACACCTCTTTACTAGAAGAAAACAGATTGGGATTAAACTTAGACAACTATATTGGATAATTTGTGTACCATTCAAAATTGACCATTCTACGTTGTGCAATTAGATACTAATTAGTAGATAGATAGATATCTCCCCAGAGATAGAAAAAATAGTGACACGATTCTTAGATAAGGAATGCTGCCTGAGATGATTTAAGGAATATAAAACGAACATGGAAATTCTCCTCAACTAGAACAAAATTACTTAATAGCCTGGGAAGTAAGGAGCATTCAAGTTCATATTACTAGTTTAATAAATTTTGTGGTAAGGAAAATATATACAGTGTGTACTAAAATATGTTTTTAAATAAATTATTTTGGAGGAACATATTACCTCAAACAGATCAACTATTTTTTCAAAATTAAAAAAAAATTTAAACATTAATAAATAATGCACACACTGTATAAGTAACATTTTCCATGTTTATAGGCATTATACATTGTATAATATTTAATCAACTCGAAGTCATCATTTAGGAATTACGAAATTGGAACAATTTATTTTAATATTTACAGACCATATCGTGTGGATAATGACAAAGATTAATCTAGAGAAGACGAAAGACGTAGCCAATCAACAAAGATAATACCACAATTGTATTTAATCATCTTTCGAAATGACTCAACATTTGCCAAGGTTATTCAACGATGACTGCATTTTTTGTAACAAACTTTGTATGCTATAATTGAATAAAAACAGGCCAAGCACCTTCTCTTTGTGAACTTAAATTAAAAAAGTGTATAACTACCTGATACGTGAGATAATTGAAGCATTTCATAAGTAAAAGATTGTATAAAGCGAGCAAAAAAAACACACATTTTTTTAATGGAAATGTCTATCACAACAATTTATGTAATTCAAATCAATTATTGTGTCGTTACTTTTTAAAATGGAAATAGAAGTCAGAGCATTCAGTATTAATAACATTATTACAAAAATTTTTGTATACATGTGTCTTACAG
Source organism: Diorhabda elongata (assembly GCA_026230145.1). Classification (NCBI taxonomy): domain Eukaryota; kingdom Metazoa; phylum Arthropoda; class Insecta; order Coleoptera; family Chrysomelidae; genus Diorhabda; species Diorhabda elongata. The sequence continues at coordinate 19,555,831 of CM047928.1, read as the reverse complement.
CTAAGTAACAAAAATCCAAGTCTAGGAAAAATTGATAATCTTGTTTTAAGCACTCAGAAACACTTTTAGTAAGATGAACGATTGTCTTTCGAGTTATCTCGACCCAATCATCTTGAATCTCATGTCGAAGTACTTAGGCCCTTATTACACGAGGCAGGCATGTTGTGTAAGCAGTTGCAAGTCTGGCTGACGAGCAGAGCAGCCAGAAAATCACCAGCTATGAAAGAAGACGAAAAATGAGTACAATACATAGCTCAGTTCGCTGTTCACTAGATTAGAACATTTGGTAAATATGACAATCAAGATGAGTTATGAATATTTCTTCTATCGTTACTAATAAAAAAGGAAGGGAAAGAAAAAGGAGGGCAATGCATATACATCCAATTGTTTCTTTAACAATATCAAAAGGATTATACACATTTTGAAGATCTATTTGTAGATGACAATAAGTTTTTAAATTACTTTCGCAAGTCGAAACCAAGTATTTTTGAGCTATTAGACCTAATAAGAGATGACATAATTGGGATGGTACTATACATAGAAGCGCAACTAGACTGAGCAGCCAATAGTTGCCGAGCTGGGCAATCAGTCGGCAACCAAAACGTGGCTGGACAATTGGTTGCCTTCGTGTAATGAACCAATTCCCGGTGACGGGGTAAGTAACTAGTTGCCTCGTCTAATAAGGGCCTTAGAGTCTGTAAATGATGAGTTCAACGTCCAAGACGTAATTGAAGGGTTCATTTAATCCAAGAGATGAATTGTTCACCGGGTTTTTTAATCGGAACAAAAAACAACAAATGGACATGACTTCAACTAGTTTATTATTTGAAAGTAACATTTATATAATTGTAACTAAATAGTTAGGTTAAATTATTGGTACTAACTTAATATTTTTAGATACGTTCAATTTGACAATCTTTCAACTAGTCAAAGGAGACATATATTGTTCCGTACCCATAGATGTCGTTAAGTAGCAGCCCTTGGGCATTATCTTAGTCAGAATATAGAGCGAAAAATTTGGTTCTATCACTTCCTGTACTGCTTGTCGGTGTGATGTGTGACCAAAGCAATACCATAATTCCATAAAAGCATTAACAATACCATCTTTCTCACGCCGCGTTCTGACCATTCCACAGCAATCGTGAATGACCTAAAAAAAATCTCAATTCATCACCTATGATCTGACAATAACTAATAGTATGCTTTTCAAATCATTGATCTGAAATCGACCTTCTGGAATCGCTACAGTTGTTTTAGAACTCATTGAGGAGGAAGAAAAAGCTCCAGTATATTTGGATCAATTCAAGGGATACTTAGAATACTTGCCTCAAGTTGGCACAGAAACAGGTCCACCAAAACTCTGTACATAGATTACAAATTGTTTTTTCTATAATATCGCCTCTTTTGTAATCGACGTCTAGTTTGTATTCCAATTAGAGACTTACCCCTTGTATATCCCCAGTTTATCTCTGTCATTCGATACATTTGTTGGTACCTCTTTAATGTTATCTGTTCCATGACCATCTGACTTATCATCTCTGTGATCTTCAAGAGTTGTTTTTTTATGCTTCCGGCCTTGTTTCTTATGTATAAGTCATTATAGGACTGATTGGTGCGTTTTAAATTCGTGCTTTTGTCGTACTACGTTCTGAAGACATTCACTTTAGTTTCTTGTCCTCTTACTTCGTCTTCTACGTCTCCATAACTGGTTATGTCACTTCAAAGGTACTTCGATTTCATTTTATTATATTTGATTTTTTAGTACTAATTTGCATCTAATGGGCTATTCAATGGCGGATTGAATCATAAAAATTGAAATATTTACCTGTAATCGAATAATGATCACGGTAGTTGTTTTCTAGCTATAACACCAGAAGCATATCAGCTCTAACTTTTGGATAATAGAGCTTCGAGACCCTAGAATACCCTCCCCATAGGTCAGATCTCATTCTTTTACACTTTTATCTCTTCTAATCCTTCAAGAAAGACGTGGTTGTTTGTACTTCATGACCATTCAAACATGAAGGCATATAGAACCCACTGGCTCACTGTACAAGGTTGAGAAAATTTGAGAAATAAAATTTTACATTAAAGAGGGACTAATTATTATTATTAATTATTAATGACCATTTATTTCTCTTGATATAGACAAACATATTCCTGGCGGATTTAAAAGTTCCAATTATTTAAAATTATTTGGTCTAATAGATAGAAGTTTGTTGAACTAACTAATAAATTTGGTAGTTCAACAAATTTTTAATTACAGTTAATAATTTTGTTCCATATAGATATGATATTATATAATTTTTAATAATCAGGAGGGTTAAGCAAACATTGAGAAATGTTAACAATTATTTACTTCTCACTGATAAAAACGTGTGTAAATGGTTTGATATAATCCAATTGCATCCCAGTGGAGTCACCAATTCGTTCAAATACAGATAAGACTTTCTGTTTATTGCTTTATGAAAATAAATACAAGGAATATTCTCTAAAAGTGGAGAGCAATAGAAGCTTGAGTTGAGAACAAAACGAGATATAAGAGGATGAGATGAAATTAGAAGAAATTACAGATGTCAATAGAAAGTTGAAAAACTGGAAAGGCAGCTGGACTATGTTATGGGCAGAAAAGATTCCCAAACATTGACAATAATATACAATGGAAAGAAGATACCAATAGATTGGATAATAGGTTATTTACAAGAAAGGATACCAAGGGGTCCACATTAATTACAGAAAATTGTATTAAAAGTGCTATCGAGATAAACACTTATAAGAAAAAGAGAAGTACAGTTATAAGTATCTCAGAGCGAGTTCAAGAAAGAAACAAGCATACACGATCATTTTTGGTAATAAAACAAGTTATGAAGAGATCTACGAACATAAACGTCAAAGTATACCAAGCATTTACAGACTACCAACCAAGTACCAATAGAAATAGTGAGAGAATGATTATATAATGAAAACATATCACGAAGCTCATACATAAAAATAGTAAGTCTTTATTCGAAAAATTATAATCATGTCAGAGATGATAACTAATTTCCAGTGAATGAAGATGTTTTCTGGAATCAGTCCATCTCTTAAAACGTGCTTTTTTTGACCTTTATATGTAATTTAGGAGAGAAAAAAAACTTTCTTTCACATGCATGCTAATTTTGATTTGCTATATTAATTCTCTACTTTATAAAATCAGAAATTTGCTTCCCCTATAGTATTTTTCCATTCTCTAATCCTACCTTGAAAATCGGATATATATATATATATATATATATATATATACATATCTCATATCAGGTAACACACTGGGAATATCGTAAAATCATGTTAATGAGTGACCTTCACAAACACACGAGAAAACTATCAGTCCGTTACAATAAACGAGGACGAAATTATATAATGGCAGTAAGTCAAATATCTTGAAAACCATTTGGATAGTAGACTTTCTTGGAGAAAACACCTCTTTACTAGAAGAAAACAGATTGGGATTAAACTTAGACAACTATATTGGATAATTTGCGAAAAATCACATTATCCATCGAGAGTAAATTAATGGTATATGTTGTATCTACTGTTATTGTGCCACTCACGATTCTTATTAAGCAATCATTCATTCTGTCACTTGTCATATTATTATTATTTGATTTAGTGTCACTATCATTATTATTCGATTTAGTTTAACATAACCAGCGTCTTTTCAAATCAATTTGGTATAACAACAAATTAGCGATGAGGATAAAGCAAAAACCGATTGTACATAACTGAGTGTCTTGGTTCACGCCATTACATGGTGAAACTAGATACTGGACATGTGCTGAAGCGACATATTAATCAATTTTGGTTATCCAGAGTTCCAGTTCCTAATGGATCAATTGAAACACAGATTGATGAAAGAAAGTTCCAATTGTGTTTGGTATTCCTCAAGGTCGTCCTCAAAACCCTATTTCTGAGAGTCATGGTCCAGTTCAATTGCTGTTTCAGCAACAGTAGCCGGTAACCCAAGAAAAGCAACGTCAAGAAGAGCAGCTGTAGCCTACGACGCAGGAACCAAAAGATACTCATGTAGGCCGTTCCATCCGTACCATACAAATCACAGACTACCTCAGAGACTATCCAATAAAGATTTTTCTTTCAACCTTCATATTAGTGGAGGAGATCTGTTGTTTACTACAGTTATTGTGGCACTCTTGATTCTAATCAAGCAAACATCCATTTATCATCATATTATTATTATTAGATTTAGTTTCAACAACTACAAGACGTTCACATAACCAGCGTCGTTTCCAATCAATTTGTTATAACAGTATGTAAGACAATACTTAAACCTACTTGGACATAACATTCTAGCTGTGGGGTTCTGCGTCTACATCAAGTATACATTACTTGTCAAATGTTTTTGCCCACCCCATAATCCATCCATTAAATTTGGAAATAATACATTTTAACAATTTTTCATTTCGTCAAGCGAAAGTTAAAACGGTGTCTTACAAACCAAAAATTTTCTTTCATACGAGCGTGTTTATTTTGTCGGTGAGTACGACAAGTTAAAACTTGCAAGTACCGTCTGGTTTGTTTATTATTCCTTTAACTGTGAACTATGTCCTCAAAATTAACCGTACTGTCACCGCCTAAATAGAAATACCTCGACTTATCGTGGGAAATATGCATCCACCAAGAGTTTTGGCGATAGAAAACGTTCAGGGCAACTCAAAAAACCAGAACAACCGAAGATAAACGGATTGTATTAAACGTAATCAACGACTCACGGTTCCAGAGATAGCAGCTCAGATCAATGAATCTAGGGATCCGCCTTCAAGTACTTCTGCATTACAGTGGAAAGGGGATTGAGAGAAATTGGCCTTTTAGGAAGAAAGGCAGAAAATATAGAATGAAAAGGTTGCAATGGGCTGAAGAAAATAAAAATTGCACGCATGAAGAGTGAGAAAGATGTAGTTTGTTCTGGCAAGCGTCTAATTGACAGAAAATTTATCTTCCAACATGACAAATATCCCAAGCATTCCTCAAAGTTGTGCAAAGAGTATTTCAAATAAATTTAAGCAAAGCATTTACTGAAAGTAATGATTTGATCGTCACAATCACCAGAACTCAACCCGATTGAGTTGTTGTTTTAGGACAAATTGGACAGAGAAGTCAGAGATGAATCTCCTACTCCCACATTTTTGGAATATGCTGAAAAACGAATAGAAGACGATTAGTTTTCGAAATTGTTACAAAGTATGCCGAAATTTTGCATCAAAAGGTGGTTATATTGATGAATCAAAAATTTTAATAGGTAACAGTTATAGACTGTAGTTTTATTATTACTATATTCTTATCTATACATATTCTTTGAAATGTGAATATCAAAATCGATCGTATTTTATTTATTTGATGTGTGTCAGGCAAACTATAGATTACGGTGGGTGTAAATTAATGTGATTCTTTTAAAAAAATTCTAATTAATGTAAAGTTCTTCACAATTTATATCTTTTAATGGTTTATACTCAGCTAGATAAAAGTATAAGAAATGTTTGTAACATATTATTTACAAAATCAAATAAGACATCAATTAATTTATAATATTTTTAAATTCGTAAACCTTAATGAAAAAAATAGGGTAGTAGAAAATTAATTACATTCTATATAGCATTTGTCAAGAAGTTATTATAAAATACCTCAAAAAGTACACGGGAAAAAGGAAGGTTGACATTTAACGGAACTTGATAATATTTGAGTAGATCCATCAGTGCGGAAAAGGTCGTGGGTTATATTTAGAATAAAAAATGACCTACATTAATAACGGGAATTTGTTTAAGCACCGTTTTTACAGATTTTATAAACCATGTGCTATATAATATGATACAATCTTAAACAAATTCATTTATTTTATTTAATAAAAAAATACACAAAATATAGACAAATATAATTATATAAACACAGAATCTCTCGATAAAGAAATACATTAGGTCATTGAATAAACAACATTTATATTTAATATAGTTAAGCACATTATACAAGGCAGTCGTTAGTTATTAGTCCAAATTGAAATGGAAGTTTATCGTTTTTGACAAACAAGGTATTTCTAAATGCAGAAGGTGAATGGTCATATAAAATTAAGATGTATCTTTACTATAACAAAATTACCTCAGCCCACCCATTACCGAGATATCTCCCTTTAAAAGGTGTCGACACAAGTTTTTATTTTTAGCTAGAGGTGGTTACTTCTAGCATTTATTATTAATCAATATCTTGGAAAGGGGTGGGCTGAGTAAAATTTTGTTATAAAAAAAACCCATTTTAATTTCATAAGAGCAATCAGCACTTGAGCTTTGTCGCATGAATTTAGAAGCACCCTGTATGTTTAGATACATTTTGTTAGAGAGCATATAGAACCAGAACTTTGTTTTTGGTGTAAATGTGAGCTTACTTTTTCTTTTGTTGACGCCATTTCTCCTTCGTTTAAGAAGAATTGGAAATACATAATTTTCAAAACTAATATAATAATCTGGAAAAATAATATGGTGAAAACAAACTAAAACATTTGAATATATTTTCATCCTTTGCACTTTACAAAGAAGTTATGTTAGCTTGATCAACACCAAAGAAATCTGCTCTACATGAACATACACATTATACTTTTAAATCCAACAGTGGTAAGAGAAAAGTTCTTAATCATTGGGGTTGGAGAAGAGCCCCATTCATGATGATACCAATAATGTCACCGATCAAATCAGCATTGAAGGAATTGAAAGATAAAAATAGATTGTTATTTTCCATTAACTAATACAAGGTACCCCACTTAGGAATCGACACAAAACAGACTGTATAGATAATTGGGGGTCTCAACTTTCCTCTTGAATTCATCCCATAAATGTTTGTTAGAAGTCCGGGATACTCGCTTGTCAATTCTTCTACATCCTGTAAATACTGCCGTATGCAACCTGCAGTATGTAGACGGATATTATACTGCATTAAGATGAAGTTCTTCTCGATGAAACTGGAGGAGACGACATGACCCTACCTACTTCAAATGCGACCTCTTCTATCGTTACTATGCAGACACATTGCTTTCATCTGAGAAGAGAACGGAGCCCCATTATTCGTGAGTCCAATTAACGTGTATATGGGCTACTCGGTGAGCTGGGCTTAATACCAGTTTCTTAGTAACCCCGGTAAACTCCGGACACTCACAATTACACTGTCTGATCCGCGTTTCGATAACCAAGTGATCATCTTTAGAGACTGAAGGTCATTATGAGTTTTGGTGTAGTGGTAGTATAAACAGGGTGTTCAGTACTAATATCACCAACGGTTCCAGAAATTCCAATTTAACAGAGTGACCATTTGAGCAGCATTATCACATTTTGTGGTCAATTTTCAGGTAGAATTCTTGTTTGTTGTTAACGAAGGTGTGTATCGGTTGACGTTTGATGGCTAGCTAATAGTGTTGGGTCAGGTAGATAACTTTAGATAAGGATCAGTTATTTCTAATTAGTACTATTATAAGCAAGCATAAAAAGGGTGGTTACCGATTATAACATATTGTTGGACTGAAAGAGATTTTACTAAGACAGATACAATTTCTTGTTCAGTTTTTTAGCCAATGACTTGCTATTACAGGGGTGTCGCACGAATCAATTTATTTGTTCACGAAAGTACTTCTGGTCACTTTTTTTTGTTCAATTCTTATTACTAGAAAATGTTACATACACCTACAGTACAGACCGTTGATTCACCTACGATTTTTACATAAACGACTCTGAACCTTTTAAATAAATGACTCTGTATATTACATAACAAAACTTCAAAAAACCATGAAAAATCCAATTTCTGTATAATATACAGTGATTCATCAAAAAACCTATTTTTAGACCTTCAAAGTCATTCATAATTTGGTAATTCTTTAGAATTGGGGCTCCACACCAAACACACTCCAAAAGTTTTGTCGCGCATATAGTGTTGTTCTTTAGTGCTCCGAAAGTACTTTAAGAGTGGGGAAAACACATATTTTCTGTCATAACAATCATTATCTTATGCATATTAAATATCAATAATTATCCAATCATATCGGAATACGCGGTCATCTAGAGTACTAGCACATGACGCTAGGTAAGGTTAGGTTAAGTTAGGATAGGTTAGATAAGCTTAGAATAAATTAGGTTAGGTCAATCGTTGGAAGCTTATCGTTAAATATTTATGTATTTCTTCCATTTAATATTATAGGTATCAAGGACGTGACAGTTAATCATACTAATAATTTCGTGGATCATATTAAATGTAATTGTTAATTATTTTGTAATTGTTGATAATTCATGTAATAAATAATATAACTTTTCATGAAACAGTAAAATGAAATAATGTTGAAAATATTAAAAAAATATTACCCCCACCTTATCATAACTTATTTTATCCCCTAAAAGGATCTGAAGTGCAGCAAAAAATTTTTGGAGTAAGATTGAGGTGGAGTTCCAGTTCTAAATATTTACCCATAATTTTTCTCAATAAACTATTTCGATATTTCTTGAAATAACCAATATACCTAAGTTTATAGTAAAATTGATACATCCTGTATATGTTGACGCTTTCAAAAAGTATTTATGTAAACCAGTCTGTTGTTTTGTGAAAAATACATCTTAGTCGTACCATTAAGCATAAGTACATTTCAATGTTAGTAACGAGATTGTCAAGGTCAACAACTAAAATACTAAATAGCTAATGTTAATAATAATATAAATAATATCTGCTGAGTATAACTAATCAGTATGAGTCGGAGAAAACATCCCGATATTCTTAAATTTTTTTTATAGATCTTAATGGAATATATATCGATTTTTGACCACTGCTTCAAGTACTTATTTTTGAATAGTGAATGTACCATGTACCATTATAGAAAAAAATGATATTAAGCAAATTTTAAAGAGTCAACTGTTAAAAAATGATGGGCATCTTTGTTTAATTGCGCATGCCGATTTTTGAGTTTATAAGCCTCTTGCAAAAAACTTATTATCTTAGAATTGGAAGTCCATAGTTTTTCTAAAAGTCTTTTCTATATTCTTTACTATTTCACTAAATGAATATTTTGGAGTTTAAGCCTTAAAAATTGCTATTGCAAACAGTTTTCAGTTCTAAGAAGGCCGTTTTTTAATGGTAATTTTTTAATAAGAGGATGTATATAACAAAGTTGATATTTTGCATTACAACACAACTCTAAGTAAGAACATTTCTGTTCACTTCAGGTTCTAATATCTCTACTTGGGGACTTGAGAATTTAATAAGATTTTTATACGTTATACATAAAACCACCGTGAAAATTGTAGCCCTTATACAGCTATGAATCACCTTTGGACTACTTAATATTGTTTCGAACTTGTCCACGACATGGACCATGATTACAGTATGGTCGTTTTTATAGAATCAATTTCTACAAAGGCCATTTTATTTGTTTACATCACGTCTCAAAACCGAGTTATCGAGAAATCCGTTGGGTGTAAACAGGAGCAAACAATCCGATGTCGTCCCGAACACATCAGATGGTTGATTTAAATAAATTAGATAAGTGTTTAGTGTTAAGTTACTGAATAGTTTGTGTTTAGTGCAAGGTTTAATGTATTAAGAGGTTAGTGTATGAATATATCAAGTAAGTAAGTGAGATATATCGAGTATATGAATTAGCACCACCGTAAAAAATAGGTAAAATGAAAAAGAAAAACATTACATTGTTGTCTGAAGTGGAGTAGAATAGTGATATAAAAATGGCTTAGACATTGAGTGATCTAAAAGAGAATATAAAACATTACAATATGGATTAGCCCTTGAGTATTCAGAAATAATGATTTGAATTTTAATTAATTTAAAGTACAAACATCTCTTAGAAATGCCGAAGGTATGAGATATAAGCAGAACATTTCAACAAAGATGAGGAAAACTCAACGTTCAGACTCAGGATTGTTATTCTTTCAGTCTCACTCTAGGCTCTTTCCCTTTCTTCCTTTTATAATTAAAGTTAGTATCTAATGGCTCACATAAACCAGGCTACATCAATTACAATGTAATATGTGTGACTATTATTAAATTAACCTCATTTTTCTACTTAAATAGGTTCAAGTGTGAACCAAGGGGACTTGACTTGTGTTGTGGTTTGTGAATTTTAATTAAATGTCACAACCAAAATGTGTCTAAAACGTTAGTAAAAGCCACAATGACTAAAATTTTGCTAAAATCCGTGCAATCATTTTGAAATTATTGACACCTCACAGAACCCCCGAAACTTTAATTCAAAAGATGGTAAAAACCATTGGAGGAGGACTATTTTCTAAAAAACGGGTGCATTATTTGCAGATCTCACTCATATATGGTCATTGGTTGCTTTCGAAAAAAAAAAAGATCTTTTTTTGTAGTCTGGGTTTGCTTATTTTTTTAACAATGATATTTTCTACCTCAAAAAACCTTGTCTCTCATTTTATTCACAGAAACTATTTCCTAAGCTGAATTATATTGTGGTAGTAACTTATACCCCATGATGGGGTATACTTTATACGGGACTGTGTGATTTTTTTTGCAAAACCGGTGTGTTATTTATTCAACCTTTCGTTAAAATCTGGTATAATATTTTGATAGTCATATAAAAACAAACGTCTAGTAGTCGGATACCAGACAAGAATTCAATGGGATACTTCGTGACAATATCAAGTGTATTTAAATAAATTAATTGTTTAGTGTGTAGATTTTAGTGAATAGTTTAAAGTGTTAATGAATAAATTACATAAGATACACTCCTGTTGTAATTAGAAGAATAATATGTTCATTAATTTCATGTTTACTTTGTTATACCATAGTTAAAAACTTCGAGATAACATTTTTTAACGAAAAAGAAGTTGTGGGAAGTATTATTTTTGATGAAATGCGATAAATAGTCATATTTTTTTTTCGAGAAAGTTGCCAAATAATAATATTGATTCTACATTGTGTATAACTGAATCAAAAAGATGATCTCACCTTAAAACTGGTCATATACTAAAAGTGTGGGCGTTGAAGATGAAATTACAAAAGTTTTGATGATGTAGTGGGCGATATATTCAATCAAATATACTCTATTGAATGAAAATAAGAAATTTTCATCAATTATGTTGATGCATTTCGATGTAATTTGGAAAGGGTTTGGTTCATTTTAAATTTGACGATTTTGATGGTCCTGATGAAGGATTTGTTTCCTTTGCAAGGTTTGAGTTAGATTAGCTTCACAATATGGCTATTGAAGTATTATATTTTGATAAAGACTTGAAGAAAAGTCGAAGCGTCAATTTTTATCTTTAACCTGCAGAAGTACACATCAGGTTTTCATGCGTTTCACGAGAAACTGTAGTCAGGATTCAACCAATGCGTGTAGTCAAGCGTCGTGCTAAAGAGCTGCGTGTTGTGGATGAAAGTTTGGAATGGATAGACGAAGAAAACTTAGACATTTCCAGCACTACCAGAAATCCCAGATAAGATTTTTCCAATTATTTCAATCGGAAAAGCACGCGAGTCTCCGTGGATTCAGTAAAAATTTCAAACAAGTTTTGTTTTTATCTATTTTTATTTAATTTTATTAAATTAATTGTAGTATAAAAAAATAGTTTAAAATAGTGTCAATCCCACATAATGGAAGGGGGGTCCAGGCAAATCAAACTAATCTCACCTAAGTGGGGGGGTAATCTAAACAAATCAAAAAATGGCTTTCTATCTTTAAACCCTTTCGCATATGTCTTTAGTTATACTCGTAGTATAATTTTCAGTCCTTCTAAATACCATTTTCAATTTTTTTCATATATTTCTCTATCTCTTAATAATTAAGCTATCAACGCACCTATATATGTATACACACGGTTTCCCAATAAAACGTAGTCAAATTCCGGGGTAATTGGGTAATATAAAGAGGTATAGGGTATAGTAGTAATATAGGAAAATTTGTAACTCTTGGAATCAAAATCCATATATTTTACCAATTATTAGATAGATCCCTAATTATTGGGTACTTTGGTACACCTTGTATAACGTATTTAAGTGTGAACTAAGTGACCTTTCACTGTATTTCAAGGCTTTATATACATATATCTAGACTTTTCCAGACTTTCTATTAACAAGAGTTCTTGAAGAGTTTTTCAATCTTCTATTATGACAATGTCATAGGTTTTTGTTAAATCGACGTACGTTAGATATGCTAGCCATTATTTTGCGTAACAACTCGTCTTAATTGAAATAAGTACGAAGTAAGATAATATAGTTTATCAATAAATCGCATATATTTTAAAATATATATTTTATAGTTCTTCGAACAAAAATATAAATAATTACCATTTAATAAACTGCCTTATCCTATCGTGCCATATAACTATGTAGTAACACCTTGCAAATGTCAAATAAATCTAACAATCCTACGAACTAAACTTCACATTAAAATCCACATTAACATTTCACATTTTACACTTCTGACACCTGCACAATTACAATACAACATTCACTATTAATATCCCAAAATCCACGTTAAAACTAAATATAAACATAGAAAAAGGGGCTTATAAGTTACTTTAGTCTTTCCGCATTTCATTAAAGCGACGTTACGCGCCCACCCGCAATGTACGATCATCCATATGTTACCAAACTCAGTCGGGGAACAACTGACGGAGCCTTATTGTGTGTAGTAGGAGAGCCGGTTCCCCCTTTTCTCAAAACCTTCGATTTCCATCCAGCGGAGGCGCGCTTTGCTATGTTGCCCGATTGCGCCGAATGTGGAGAAGGCTATTAATCGAATATCAAATACCAATAATACAATTTAATGTAAAAATGTTATCATAATAACATAATACACTTCAACAATCTTTAGCGGTGTCACATATCAAATTTTTATTCAAATAATTTTTCTTTGTTAGCGAGGAATCTATTTGAATTATTCGCATTTACATTTTATTTGATGTACTACATTCAATAACTACTGCAACAGTAAATTTGGTGAGTTTTTACCATCGGTTTATGGAAAAATTGTACACTAGTGATTTAGAATCGGAATTAGTTCAGGAACGCGTACAATTTAAAAGCGACTAACTTTTATTACTATTGTTCTGTGATCATTCAGGTGACATAAGTTTTCTTCGCTTGAAAAGAGTGAAGAGCTATTTAGATGTAGAATTAGTACATGATTTAACTTTGCTTAAAATAAAGGCAACAAATCAAGTTCAACAATTATTTGCAATGAAAAAATTTATTTTGAATAATTGTGAACCAAAAAAATTTCAGTTAGTAGAGGCGACTAAGGATGAAGAGCCTACAATCGGCCAGCTTGTAAATGAGCTACTGAAAACTATTCGTCAATTTCCCGCAACTAATTAAACGATTATGTTTGCGCAGTTTTGCTTTCAAGGTACTTCATAAAAGCGGATTGTGACAAAATTAAACACCAAAGTGTACTAAATCTAATATATTTCCTAGCTTGCGAGTACTTGTGTATTTATCGTCTGGGAATTAATTAGTTAAGAGTTGCGACGATTTAAATTTCGTTGTTTCTTTAAAAAAAATAACTTCTTCGATTCCAAAAATCAATATTCAAATTGACGCTAGATAAAAATATTAAGATTATTGATTGTGGATAGATAATCGCGCAGGATTGTGGCAAAATTAAACACCAACGGTACTAACCCTAATATATTTCCGAGCTTTCGAATACTTCATCGTCTGACACTAAAATTATGGTCAAGTACAAAATACAAATATGTATAAAATTATAACAATCTTGAAAAATTAGTCACAATAATTAATTAAGAATTTCGTAGTTTTAAATTTAAATGTTTAAATGTTTATAAGCTTTGACTTTTAGAGACACTATAAATGTTAATTCAATTATGTTTCATAATCACACGATTGATGAAGATAATTATTATTTTTTAAATTGGCAGAGAACATGGTTGGAAAGTAACCGTATCAGTATTATTCAATTCAATTGAGAGAAAGTGAATTTGATTTCGTTGTTTTTAGATCTTTTATAATTGTGCAGTTATACTTCCTGTTATTGAGATTGATTTTAATCATCTATGAAATTTAGTTTATTATTGGAAATTCTAATGAACTTGTGTCCAAAAAAACCCTGTTTACTCTGTGTATGGTGCCGTGTCATTCAAGCGATCTTGTTTAGGAAAGTTAAGACGAAAAATAAACCTCACATCAAATCTATAATTGAAAATTTATTGACACTTAATAATTTTTCTACATTTTCTAAAAAATTACACTGAAACGGCGCAGTTTGCAAATACAGTAAGATTGAGAATCAAATTCATTCAGTTCGATCAAAAAGAGTTACTAAATTTTTCCAAGGAATTAAAGGAATTAAGTTAGCCAAATTTCATTACAATTCATTTGGCTCCCTGGATTACTTTATGTTCCAAATTTAAGAAAGAAAAGAGTTGATGGGAAACTATTCCAAGGAAATGGAGAGGTATAGTTTTCATTCCATTTCCAGCTTATTGGAATTTTAGATTCCATTCTCTTTTTATCCATTTTTTCCACTCTGTTACTACGGGAGCCGTTTTTTCAGCCTCCGATCGCTCCGTGCAAACGCTACGCGCGCTGTAGGAGACTGTGAAGCTTTCGCATTACACATTCCACCATTGTTGACAATCAGGCATCAGTCGGCGTAGTGCTACCGCCAAGTGTGAATTGCGAAGTGTGGTTCGTTTTTTACAGGCTGAAGGCATTAGTGCTACAGAAATCCTTCCTTCGTGTGTATGAGAAATACTTCATGAGTGATGCTGTTGTGCATGAAAGGTGTTGAGAGTTTGAAGATGGCCGTAATGATGTGCATGATGAAGGGGACCAAGGATGCAGGATGCAAATCAGTCATTTCAGAAAAGCTGGTTGAATGAGCTGATAGAATGGTTAGATTCACCATTACAGCTTTGTCTACGGAATTTCCAGAAGTTTCAAAGTCTGTTTTGTCCTCTATTGTTACTGAACGGTTAGATTACATTGGCGGCAACTTTATTTGAAGAGGTTCTAGAAAAGCTTGTCCATAGATATGACAATCTCTTCGGTGATTTCGGCTAAAAGTATCTTTTGGTAATAAAATTATTGTTTTATATGAACTTGTCTTTTATTTATAGCCTTTTACTTTCTGTGGTACTTACTGTAGCCAAGTTTTCCTGAATTTTCCTTAACTTCTTTTTTTCTATTTTTGCTCCTGCCACTTCTCTTTGGCAAGCTTTGTATTCTTTTCTTTATGTACTAGTACCACTTTAAACATGAATTATGTTGCTTTCTGTTGGTTGTTATTTTAGCTTTTCTTTATTTACCTTATTTCTTATCTTAATCATCCTCGTTGTCCTTGCTATTTCCCATATATTAATGTGGTTCATATTATCGAGTATTACATTTTCATTATTACGTCTTCTCCTATTTGTTATTTCCCATCTTATTTAGAGCACAGTTTATTTGAGTTGCTTTTCTCACTCTGTTGTAAATTTCCGGCTTCCATGTAAACGACTTCCAGTTATTCACAAGTAGTCATTGTATCTATTCTTTGTCTTTTCATTACTAAATCTTCTTTATGTTCTGTTTTTTAATTTACTACCACCCTTTTACATATCTATATATCTTTTTCCATTCCTAGGTCTTCTATTTGCTTCATCCATTATACTTTTTGTTCCAAATGTATCTGTTATATCGTCTGTATATACAAATCCGTCTATTTTTACCAGTTCTATGGCCAATTATTATCTCCAGTCCATAGTTCTTCTTTTTTATTAATCTTATCATCCTACCCATGACCATTATAGATAGAATAAAACTAAAACTATTTTTTTCTTTCACTCCCATCTTCTTTCTCAACTTCTTTTTCTCCTCTTACGTCTTCACATATTCCTTTTGTAAAATCTGTTATTTTTTGGAGATTCCTATTTTCCGCATACTATGCCATACCATTTTTCTATCTATTGAGTCGAATGCAGTTTGCAAATCGATAATCTTAATCGTGGTTGTAAATGTGATAATAATCAGAGAATAGTGAATTGAAATGATTTGGCAACAGAGCGACAGTTTCACGTGTAGTTACTAAGCGCCCCGAATAAAAAGATTTTTAACCGTTCTCTCGTCGTGTGATATATATGCAACATCTTCAGTTGAATACGAAATACTTTTATCTGCATTGGATAATAAGGATTAGGTAATATTATTGATGATCTCACAATACTACAGTCGATGATTGTAGTCATTATTTTATAGTTTTGTTTTTTTCATTTCTCTAAAAGGTAACTTGTTGTTGTTGACTGCATTTTTTGATAATTTATAGAATAAATTACCTATTTCTAAACACTGTTTTGGACAATAAACATGTTTTTTATAATTAATTGACCCTTCAAAGCTAAATTACCAGCGACGCTTTAAGCTTTTTAACCCTTCCAAATAATAGTTGCTGTATTACTCATTAATATAGTGATTTTGCATAGGCGATAACGACTTCTTCTCTTGCCAGTAAAACTCTGAGGTTAGGAAATAAGACAAAAATTGTTAGGGGTTAGATCTGGTGAGAGTGGTTAACCAATTCTTGGATTTTAACCAAAGCGATCACGTAAGTGCGAGAAGGTGCGTTGTCCTGATGAAAAAGAACTTCTTTTTTTTAATTCCAGTCGTACAGTATCATTTGGTGACTGCCTTTTTTCAAGATAATGTAAATTTCAAATAATGAGACCAATTTTTCAGAATTTTATTCCTATAAATTAAGTGATTAACACTAGATGGAAAAGCAACCATTTATATATTCCAGTAGCACCTAAGGCATCAACTGGGAGAAAGTCCATTCAAATGCTTAAAATACCTTGAATAGCATTCTCGATCAACGAAGGAGTAATAAGAAGAATCAACTATGAACTGTCTTATCTACATATTGAGTTCTGAGGAAGATTTTGAAGTTATCAATAACAAAATTAAAGATCAAAAAGGAGTAGGAAGAAAACATTTTTTTTTGCTTCAGAATTTCAGTATAAAGAATAGAAGACTACTCTTACTCATGATAGAAGACAATGAATGATGATATTAAGAAAGGAGAAAAGTATTTGATTCGGTTTGGTTTCTTGTGTATCTTTATTGCTAGAGATTTTGGCTCTATGTATGACAGGTCTACAAAGAAAAGGGTTATACTCTTCTCAGACTACCTCTTTACTATTGCAAATTTAACCCTATATTTAATATGGGCAAACGTAAAATCAGAATTATGAAAATGTAATCAGTCTCCAGAATTGAGTAAAGAGGTTGTAGAGCTCGTAAAGAAAGTTCTAGCACAGACCGCCAATAGCTTAGGAAATATTGTGTTGAACATGTTATCAAAGAAGATGTGATGTTTTTTTCTTTATTTTAATTTGCAAAGAATGCATTTCCCTTCATGGTTTTTGCTTTAAAATTTCGTTTTCCAGAAAAAAAAACGAATGGGGTACAAAAAGGGTTCAGTTCACAGAGAGGTACATTTAATTCGTCTATTTACGTTTTATAATTTAATATTCAGTTGTAGCAAGTTAACGCGATATAATTTTTTCTAAGTTTCTACTTTCTTGCATATGATTTACGTATTTTTAAAAGTCTTTATAAAAATAATTTATAAAATAAGGTATCTACCTGTAAGGTAGATCAAACAAAATTGTTGGTAAGAGTTTTGAACCAGTTTTTATTACCAGCAATTGATATTGGAGGGACTATACACTTTGGTGTTTCATTCTACGCTAATTGATTGACATGTCGCAAACGATTTTTTACAATAAATTAACCTCACATTTTGTAATTAATAGAGAGAATACTTTTTCCAAAATTTAAACGAAATGAACATTTTTTTTATTAAACTAAAACAAGATCATTTTTCAACTAATATTACAGCTTATTTTAAGTTTCAATACAAAAATTCTCTCTTAGACGTTTCAGGTGAATAGTTTCCCAAAGGTATTTTGAAAATTTAAATTTAAAATATTCTCCTGATACGCGCATATCGGAAAAATAAAGCATCAGCTTTTTTTAATAATACATCCTTTTATCTCCCATATTCAGTTTTATCCAAAGAAGAATACCTCACAAAGTTTGTTTTGATGCTAATGCTGGTTTCTTTGACAGTGAAATTGCTATGTGAAATCAAAACAAAGTAAACAAACCGAAACGG
This sequence comes from Diorhabda elongata, assembly GCA_026230145.1. Classification (NCBI taxonomy): domain Eukaryota; kingdom Metazoa; phylum Arthropoda; class Insecta; order Coleoptera; family Chrysomelidae; genus Diorhabda; species Diorhabda elongata. The sequence goes on along the minus strand of CM047928.1, from coordinate 19,537,668 downwards.
AAAAAGTTTTAGATACATAACGTGCGATAAAGGCATTTATTCTTTTTATTATTTCGAGATCAAAATAATCCAACATTGAAACCCATTCAAATTTTGAGAATTCCTTCACGAACTATTCATTTATTTAGAAATGTAGGTGGTAACACTGAATCGAAGTACCGTAATCATTAAAAAGCAATCCTTTCAAAGATTTACTGAATAGGTATAAAAAGTTTTTTTATCATTTCCGTAACGTTGATCGCCTCTCGCTCTTCAGAGTAGATATAAAGCACAGACCCGGATTGGTTACGTTTACTGCCTTCAATTAAAATCTTAATGAAATTAAAAAAAAACAATTTAGAAAATTTTATTTTACATATTTAAAAGTGTCATGTAAATGAATTTTTATATTAATTCCGTCACTAGATTCTGCAAAATTCGTTAAACTAACACAACATTAAAATAATCGTTTCGGTACTTATTTAGTTTAGGTTGCATACGCCCGATTTCCTTAAAATTTTAGTATGTTGGGGAGAAAATTATGCGAAATTAGGCAAAAATAACACACCACCCCGACTTCTGAAAATATTTTTTTGTTTAATAAATTTAAATTAATATTGCTATTGTTTAACTTCTTTTTAATCCTCTTGACGCAATAATAAGAAATGTTTAGTAATTTTGAGTGATTTTTAATGAGTAAAAATATAGATGAAATGAAATGAAATGAAAATATTGCGATAAAACCCAATTTTCTTAAAAATAAAACTTGCATTATAAGCAATAATGTTCCGTTTTTTAAAACGTTAGTAGCGTGTATTTCCGCCGCTGGATGTAATTGTTGCTAACATTCTCCTGGGCATGCTTTCAATTAGGTGTTTATCACTTCTTGAGGTATGCTCTCCCATTCTTCCAATGCCGCTTGCTCAAGCTCATTTAAATTATGAGGAGATGGATTTCGACAACGAATGCGGCATTTTAGAATGTCCCAGATATCCTCGATAGGATTCATATCTAGAGTTCTTGGTCCAGTCCAGGGTATTAATTCCTACTTCGTTTAGGTAATTCAGAACGTGTAGTCTAGCAATATCATGCATTAATCGAAAATCATCACAAGTAAATGGCCTAAACAGAACGACGTGATTTAAAAGAATGTCAGTTATGTATCTTGCTGCGTTAATAGCTGGTCTAGGAAAATGCACTAATTCTGTGCGGGTATCAAAACAAATTCCTCCCCAAAACATGCTAGATCCTCCTTGGAACGGCTCCCTGGGAATGATACAGGACTGCTCCAATCTTCCTCCTCGCCGTCTTCGAATTTGATTACGTCCATCTGGACCTCTGGATCTGGATCAGTAAATAAAACTTGGTACCAATTTTCTGAATTCCAATCTAAATGTTGCTTTACAAATCTTAGTCTAGCAACACGATGCTACCTGGTTAGCAAAGGTACCTGGAGAGCTCTTCTGCTGTGTAGACCAGCATTGTGAAGCATTATAAGATCTATCAGAGATATTTACATTTCGGACTTCTCGTAAAAGGCTGTTGAGCTCGACACTTGTCATTGACCTATTTCTTAATGAATTTAATTGCAAAAAACGTTCATCTCGAGGAGTTAAAATTGAAGGACGTCCTTGCCCAGGCCTCCTAGAATGTGAACCGGTCTCTCGAAAACTTTGCATCAATCTGACAATGGTTGTGTGGTGTACGCCAAACAGATTTGCCACTTCACGATAACTTTGTCCCTGTCCAACTAACTCGGTTATTCTTTCAGCTTCGCGTTCACTTAAATGCGTAACTCTATTCATTTTTTGTTTAACTAGTCTTGACTTTAACACACCTTGATTTACTTAAATTACTGCTGTCCACAAGTTGGTACAACAATAGAATGGAGGAAACATCAGAATATGCATAAAATTGAAAATTTAAAAACCTAAAAGAGCAGTTATTTGCTGATAAAAAATTTTGTAACATTTTATCGCCAACGTTCAAAATACTTTAACTTTTTGTGATAGAAAAAAAAAAAGAAACCCAAAAGATTATTATTCTAGGTTTTGATATTGAAATAAAGGGTGGTGCGTTATATATGGCCACGAGTTTATATAGGGCGCGGAAATTATTCCTTCACATATTTTTTCGAGGTTGAAAATTTAGATAATAACGTGTAAAGGTTTTATCACAATAGCAGTTTTTCCGACAATAATGGAATCATCGCGCAAGAATTTACACGACACACCGATTTCTTTGTTTACATCTGTTTGTTATTGTGTGCTTCTATGATTTGCTCAGTCAAAAATTTAGAAATATGATAACTATTCCATCAGTTGAAATATTGAATCGAATTGATCACACAATATCAATTTTTAGAGCTCGCTGGTAATCGTGAAAAATTAAACGATTTTTTAATTGATCAAAAAGTGCTAAGAGGTGAAATAATATGTACCGAGTGTGGTTCTTTGCTTTCTATAAATCACGAGTCTTTATCTTTCCGTTGTACTTATAGTTATTATCAAGTACATCGAAGGCAACGGCGTCGCATAGGTCGCTGTAGAGTGTCCTTAAGTGCACTAACAGGAACATGATTCCATGGAATCCTTATTGACACACGTGCAGAATAATCGCGTATTTCTTGTATCACCGGCCACCACATCATGCCGAATTGATGGAACATTTCAATGTTTCATCGGCTACCGCAGTTGATTGGAGTTCATATTGTCGAGAGGTTCATATCATTTTTTGTGCTCGTTTTATAAGGTTTGTGAGTTTTGGGTAAACCGAACATCAAGAAGAATTGGTGGTGAAGGGTACATTGTGCAGGTGGATGAAGCGCATTTTGGCAAAAGAAAATACCACAAGGGCCGTATCATTCGAGGAACGTGGGAGTTTGGAGGAATAGATCCGTTGACTAAGGAGTGCTTCATTCAGACTGTTACGAATAGATTCGCTAAGGTTTTTCAAGAAATTATTACGCGACGCATTGCTCCTGGCGCCAGGATAATTTCCAATTGTTGGCGAGGGTATAGAGGTCTTTCAAAATATCGGCGGATGCACCTAACTAAAGCTCTTACTCAAAATATTGAGCGACTTTGGCGAGATATTTGGGATAACATACCTCGTTATGGAAGAACTGGATCTCATTATCGTCAGTATTTTGGGGAATTTCTATTTAAAAGACTTTATTCATATTCAAATAGATTTTAAGCATTTATTGAAGAAATATCACGATTGTATCCAATAGAAATTGATGATTATTTGTACGTGTAAATAAATGATTTTTGGTAGAAATTGATTGGTGTCATTACATTAGTCGTAACTAATTATAATTAATGTTGGAGAGGATTGGAGGCGGAGGAGGGGGTGTGTTAAAAGATAGTCTAAATTTTTAACAGAACATACCCCTCCCTCCTCGCAGCTAATCCTCTCCAGCATCAAGTATTATCAAAATATCAACTATTCAAGATAGTGTACATTTTCCAATGATCAAACCTTAAGAACTATGCGAAGAATGTATTCTTTTTCAGCATAAATATCATCGTTTCCTTCTTTTTTTTCTTTCAATACGTAATTGAATGTATTGAGTTCACCTTTTACATTATTCGAATATCTAATGAAAATTATGTATTAAACCAACGTATTAATTTCCTATATTTCCTATATAAGTCCACAGTTACATACTTATCTTCAATGTTAGTATCTGTTTTGATTTTTGTTTACTGTAAACTAAATAATACAGTTTATGATGTTAGTCTTAAAAGTGATGTTATTTAAAAAAAGTTTGTGAAATTAATGAAGCGAATTGAATTGTTTTTTGTATAACTGCCCTATTTTGATAATAAAATAGACGATTTTGGAATGGCAGTGAATCTCAAAATACATTCTAATATTCAGATAATCACTAGATTGTTGTGAATAGTAAACGTTGCCAACGCTAGGCTTGTTTATAGATAAAATATACCGTCATTTAAATTGAGCTTTGTTCAATTTTCATCTTTAATTCGTAACTGTTTAATATGTTTGTTGCAAAGTCTACAAAAAGAGCAGCTTTGGAAATCATACCTAAAAAATCAGCTCAGCAGTACGATATGCATAACCTAATTTATTAGCGTGTTGTTTATTGAAAAATATTGAAGAGAACTTCAGTGAATCGGTTTTCTTAGCATACTGACAAGAAACTTTAAAAACAATGAGATAATTAACTAAAGTCGAGCGCTTTTGTTAAAAATGATGGTGATGTTAGTAAATACTTCTAAATTATCGCATAGTGAAGGATACCGTCCCGAAAAATAAAAAATTCTCACTGATCAAGTTCAAAAGTTTATAAAGGAGGCACCAGATAAGAAATAATTTTAAATTTCCAACTATTTTCGGATTATTTGGAGCCTGTCGGCGTGAAGAATTGTGTAATTTATTAGTATAAAAAATCAAAATAATAAATACCAGTTGGTATAAATACATTTGGATGGTAGCGACAGTAGCCAATCAATCCATTGGTCATAGAAACGCCACACCATCCGAACCTCTAACAACTTAGCAGACTTTGAAACGTCATCATCCAATATTGTACTTTTGGTTTCTTCTAGTTATGATACTGGGGATTCTAGTAATATGTTGAGAAGCTTCATAACGTCGCAAAGTTTCAAATAATCACAACACTATGTTAAAAATTATTTTAACGCGTTTCCTCGTGAACAATCACTTTCAATATTGTATGCTGTCATCGAAAGTGGCAGTGGTACAAAAATTTTATCAACGACACGAAAATATTTTAATTGAAAGCAAAAAATGTCAGAATTTCCGAGCGCTTTATTGTATTGTGACATATTTTTCTTCGGTCAAAAGAAAAGTGATCAAATCTGAAGGAAATGGAAAGAATCTTTGTAGAAACAATACTAAATATATGATATATATGTGATGAGCCCCAGATAATGAATCAGTAAATTTGAAATGTTGAGTTAAGGCAATTGGAATATGTGATGAGGAATTAAGTACTTAAACTGTAGAGAGAAGCCTGGAGGTTTGATCAAATATTGATACAAATCACATCTTGTAAAAAGACATTTAATTCTGTGGAAAATCTTTGAAAATGAAGAGGAAGATACAGTTAATGAGCGAACCGCAAAGAACCCGTTGCAAAGAGAGGTCGATTTGAGCGGAAACTCTTGGTATGTTTCTGGTGGGATTATAAAGGTTTTAGAGCATATCGGAATCATTGTATTATCGATTTATCAATACCGAGGTATGGGAGAAACATCAAGGTTTAATTAGCCGAGAATAACAAGAAAATGCAAAGCCACATACTGCGGAAGTTACACGGAATAAGATCGAAGAACTTGGTGGTATTTAACTCATACTATATCCTGCATTTAGTCAGGACATTGCACCGTTAGATTACTATTTATCAGAACCACGGAAATATTTTTGCGTAGGAAAATTTTCAATCCAAATGAGTTATTCAAAATATCGACAATGATATTTCTTTGCATCTAAGCCCAAAGAATCATAGCGGCATTCATTACATATACACATACATATACAGCGGAGGTTCTACAGCTTCCTTTGCCGCATCCCGCATTTCGTACGCCACAAGGTGATAGCTCCGTCTTTTATGGTCTATTGAATTCCTTCCTTCCAGGTCCTTGAAGACCTTTCTTCTATTCTGCGGTTGATACTTTAACGCTTTCTTCGGCCAACTGTTCTGCTCCGTACCAGAGCTTAGTCTGTACTCTCTCTGAAGTCGTTTATACTCGACATATTCTTCATCGTATATACTCTGTTCTGGTTATCCTACACGATCTTCCCAATTAGTCAATTTCCAGTCTATTATTTTTTCCTGTCTATCCATCAGTTTCCGGCACTCGCATCCATACGTTAAAATGGGCTCCAATATGACTTTGTATATTGTAATTTATATGTTTAATTTAATTTTTTCTGACCAAAGCGATGAGTTCAGAATTTGTTATTACACATAACATTGTTATAATTCTTTAGAATTGGGTAATACTATTGGAGTTTTAGCGATCACCAAGCTGCCAATCTGGCAAGTCCGGGTCTGATACAGCACTAACGAACTTGTGCGTGTCTGTTAATAATAATCTGAATGCTACTTTAAAAGAGAGAATGTGACGACACGAAGTCGAGTAAAAGCGTGAAAATGATAGAAATCGTCGACTTGTATGGGGATGTTTTTGAATAATTTCGAGATATGTCGATTCTTTCCTTTACCAAGGAGTAGCTACAATAGAAGCTCGCAGTTAATACACTCAGAAAAATAATTTCTTAACGCTAGACTCGACCCTTTTCAGCTACATATGCTTTTAAAATTTAAAAAAAGCTTTTGACTTAATAGGAAGGTATTATTTTTGAAATCATTATATAAAATTGAATAATTTTATACCGAGTGACCCCATATGTCCTAAATCGCCAAATATATATACCAGTCAAAATTTTTAAATGTGTATATTGCGACAAAAACTTGTTCATCATTCTATTCCAGATAAAACTGTAATTGAAAAAAATTACAGTAACTTTATCAGCTTTAAAACGTCTTAAAAGCAATATTGTGTTAACATATAGCGAGTACTGGAGCCATGCCTACCAACACATACACATATACTTGGACAACTTAGAAAAAAGGACACTGACCAAGCTGTCCAACATAATCCCACTTAGAGCAGTATTTGCAGGATCTACTACAGATCAATATCAACCAGCACGACTCGAACTATCCGAGTCTAATCTTGTGCTTGCTATCCACATAAAAAACCATACTCAAAATTATCTGAATCCCTTTAAAGAGTTTGATGAATTACCATGTTATTAGATCCAGCGAATGGGACAGCCCAAACCACACGTTAGGTAAAGGACGCTTCTCGAAAAAACCGTTATTCTGAGCAGCGTAGTGATCTAAGCATTCATTTGCATACGAACGCTGTGTGCCTAAAATTGCTCAAATGTGTACAAAGACAAGTTTTAGGGCGCGTATACACATACGCGCATGAACGCTATCCGTGGCTTGTAGGCTTTTCTCAAAGAGCTCAATCTGGACATGTTTGTTGAAGTAAATAGTTGTACCATTTCTCACCATTCTGACTAGAGATTTGTACAAACAACTAATAAATTTGCACCTTCTGGGGTCCGCGATTCTATTTTTTTCAGCTACGATTGATTTTTCTTTATTACTCCTACAATTTTCGATTATCTATTCACCGGATATTTATATAATTGAGTTAATTTGTTGCGAATATACTTACAAAAAACACAAAAAACAGCGAGTTTACTGAAATTCGAATATTATAAATATCCTATTGGACGGGGGAGGATTCAGGGCCTGCACTGCAATTTCGTGACAAAAAATTTTGAAAAATTGAGTAGATCGATACAAACTTTTTTTTGAATGGCTATATTCGCTTGCTTTTCATAACCGAAAGTTTGGTTAGTTAGATCGTGTTTCATCCATTGAAATATAAATTAACTGAATTTTTTTTTTCATTTGAGATGTTGGAATTTATAATACAAACGAAAATGAATCAGTTAATTGATATTCTGGAAAATTTTCTTTTCTTAAATGATGGGAAATGATTTTAATTAGTAAGTTATGAGAAGTAACTCAATATGGCATTTTCAATTTTATTTATTAATCTCTAAAACTTTGTACATTCTTTTTTCACAAAAAGATGGGTAATTATCTAGATTAGGTTACACCCCTCCGAATTCGTTAAAATTTTAAATTTTAGTATGTTATAAATAATCAAATAATTGTAATGATTTTTCAGTGATTATAATATTTAAATTAACCGTTGAATGGGATGATTTCCGCGCCCTATATATTTATACTCAGAAATACTGTGAAATAGTGAAATAATCGATAAAATGTGTAACAAATTGAGGGGATAATAAGTTCTCAAATAGTAATAAATTAAAAAATTTTTCCAACAAAAAATAAACTGTTTTAAATGGAATATTCATTTGCACCCCTTTATTTTTATAAGAGGAATGAAAATTTTTTCCACGATTGGTCTCTTAACTTTTTTCGTCTCAGTGTCCAATTTTCATTATATTTTTTACTATGAACCGTCCCAGGAGTAGAAGGGTGAGTTTGAAAAATGATTTAAATAAGGTAATCCTAAAATTTTATGTCCTACAACTTTTATTCAAAACTTCTTTGTAAATTATTGAAATATAATACAAAAATTGTATTTCGAGGTAATTTTAATTTTTTTTCCATCCGCAATTTTTCGATTAATTTCATCAATAGTTGCCAAAAAATCGAATTTTTTTATTAGATTATATGCTTTAGTATAGTGGTCGCCAAACTTTTGAGTTAGTGAGCCATCGTAGAATTTATAAACGTGAGCTACCTAGGAATATTGAGCCAATGAAAGTAGACAAAATGGAATTTAAACCAGTTTATTACAAACGAACATTTAGTTCTAGTATTAATCGAAATATATAGGAAGTGTAACAAAGAAAGTCTAAGTGTTTATAAGGAGGAGTGGAACTCTTTTTGGCCATCAAGTATTTTATTGAAGTTTGGAGAGAATGTTGTAGCCATCATTCTGATGCAGTTGTCCAAATGTTTATCAGTCAATCTGTTTTTATATTTATGTTTTATGAATTTCATACTTGAAAAAGATGCCTCACACAATTATGTAGAGCTGGACATAGCTTTCAATCTCAATGAAACTTGAACCAAAATTGGATACTTTTCTTTGGGTACTAGAGGCCAGACATTTTCAGTGGTAGAGAGGGATTTTAAATACAGATTGATTATCTTGAAAATCAACAACTTCCATTTCAACGGCAGCCTGATCTCCACCAAAATGTTTTACAACACAAGCTGAAAAATCTGTGTCGATCTCTGCAAAGGGAGAGTTGACGAACTGTACCACAATAAATATGTTTTTGAAATCTTGGAATCGTTTATCAAATTGTTGTCTTAAGTCTGAAAGAATTTCCACGTAATCTTGGTTATTGCTGGGGTGATGTAGAGGATTTTGTTTGTCAACGATATACTTTAAACTGAGTTATATTCTTTTCCCACATCTCATGCTTTTTTGAAAATGATGTTACATCTGAAATCATTACACCGATGTTCTTATCTTTGCTTTGAAACTGCAAGTTTAATCCATTCAACTTTGCAGTTATATCATTAAGAAAGGAAAAATCATGTAGCCATGTGGGATCTTCCAGTTCGGTGAGGTACTCGCCCCGATCTTTCAAGAATTTCACCAGTGCAGGTAGCAGCTCTTTGAAACGTTGCATAACTCTGCCTCTACTAAGTCGACGAACTTTTATATGAAGCAAAAGATCACCATACTCTCATTCTAACTCTTCAATTAGTTCTCTGAGCAGTCGTCTTTGGAGTGCATGTGCTCTTATTTTATTTACTATTTTGACATTTTTTATACTTAAGAACTTTCCACATAGTGACTGCTGGTGTATGATGCAATGGTAATTTTGGTATGTCAATGTCTTTACGACACAAAGCAATAAATTCTTTCTCCATCCGTAGCTAGGGCCATCAACTTCTTCACATGAATGTTTTAAGATCAATGAGCTTTTTAAATGCTAAAAATATATAATTTCTAGTGGTATGTCCAGTAAGTGACATAACCTTTACCAGCTCTTCTTGTGTTTCAAAATCTTCAAATACCATTCTTACAAAAATAGCTAATAACTATATCAGTTAATTCGTTGCAAGAAAAAATAACTACAACGATCAAAATGAGTTTTAAGCTGTGAAAACATAATCAGAACTCATAGCTTCTGCACCTCGCATCACTATATTAGCAGAAAGCTGAACAGATTTAATTGTAGACATGATCTCAACTTTGTTTTTGAAATTATCAAATAATGTATCTGCAGCTTCTGAAAATGCAGTTTTAATCAACTTACCATCTTCGTTTTCTATGTTGAGCGATGACCTTGGAAACCCGAATTGAGCTGAGGTTTTAACCGCTCCACCTTCTCAGAGCTGAATTCAGCGGATAATATTTTTCAATTCCACTGTGAACTATCTTGAAATGACGCTAAACATTTCCTTTCTTTCAGTACACACACATTTATCTTTAACTTGCGTTAAAAAGAATTGGGTTTCCCACTTTGCATGATAGTGATAGGCTTTCGGTTTCTTGCTTGAATTAGCCATAGTAACAACAAACAAGGAAAGAGCTTGAACGTGTACACGTGAATTAAGCACATACGGTACAGACATAACCTCACTCTGGCTACACGCGTGCAATAACAGTCTGCAAAACAAAAACGTGTAACTCCGGCAATGACTAATCGGCTGCTGCGCTCCTAGATACTCAGTGTTGCCAACTTGCTTAGCGTCACCGCGAGCTACCCAAAATTCGCGATCGACTGTTTGGCAACCACTGTTTTAGTATGTGACTTGAAGACTCGTACGCAATCGCGACTGATTTGAGAGTCATTTTGTATTTGTATCTTCTACCTTAAATATTTCAAATCATTCACTTTAAGGGGCATTTCCCTATATTTCAACATTAAAGACATTTATCTGTTAAAAAATTCTATAATCAAAGACAGTTACTTAACTGCTTATTCTTTATTTTTTTATAATACATCTCTTGACGTAACTATTATTAAAATCTAAAATAACGTTCCCAGTCTCAACACTTAAAATGAATATTTGAGATACGAGAACATCATTCAAATATTCGAGATAATTTTACACCCACAATTGGATTGAATAGAAGAGTTTTTCATCCAGTTAATCAGTACGCTCTATATATCTTAGCTTAAAGCTAAATTAGCGTCTGCGAGATCTCCAAATCATCTTGATACCGTCAGTAATCATTTTAGTAGATTGGATAGACTCCCTCTGGTTATCTGAAATTCAATTAACGACGAATCACGTGAGTATATTCATTTACTATTTTGAATATTAGAGGTAACTTGGTCTTCAAATTTCAGTTGATAATGCATAGCATAACCATAACCATTCCCACTACGAAAACGCTTATACACATACATGAGAATTGTGATATTTTTTATTTCGAAAATTGTTCAATTTATGCGATCAAAAATCAATATTCAATTTTGTCAGATGATATAAATGTAGAGTTTATTGATTCTTGTTGCTATTCAAATTGTTTTTTAGTATGTCAAACTTTAGGAGAGGTTCTATTAAGTCAATACAAAAGAAAGTGAATGAAATTAATTTCGGTTAGATTAGGTTGAGAATGAAGAATTTTTATAGATTTATAATGGCGATACATTTTTTTTAGCTCAGTTTGAGTAGTTTGCAATAGCAGCATCTCGGTTTTTAAAGCTCTATCCTTCATCGTATTAGAAGCAACAATAATTGAATAGCTTAAGTAACTTTGTGGTTATATTTATCCATATATTTTGATACTTGTATTGTGTACGATTCTAGTGAATTTCTGTCCATAAATTCTTTTTATGTTCATAATCTTCTTCTATCCAGGTCTATTCTCTCTATATGTTTCATCTTCATTTGTTCCTACCCTATTCTCATTTTTCACTTTGATTTTATTCAGTTGCCAAAATAATGCAAATAACAATACTGCTACATCATCGCTATAAAGCTCAAGAATAACTGTTACAACATGGTCAATCTTAGACCACAATTTAGATCTGTAAACTACACGCTATTCTTCAGATGAGTTCCCTTATCTTGTACATCATTTAAGTTTTCACCTCATAACTTTTCTATTCATTCCATTTCTTTTAATTGGTTCCATCCCTTTTCAAATTGATATTCCGAGGTCGGCATAAGTCAGGAAATAAGGCAAGAGCATTAAGAGAAAAAATGCAGCGCCAACATGACTTTATTGAAAGAAACGTACGTGTTCAAATTGATGCCCATCTTCATCAATACATTTACGGCAATTGCAGTTCGGAGGTGCTCTTGCAAAAACGCGATCCTTTAGAAGAAGGCCTCACAGAAAGAAATCACAGGGTTTCAGGTCTGTGCGGGTCTGTCAATCCATTCTCCGATCGTTCCAGTACACACAGTTATGCCGATTGACCGTACCGTTCAGCTTGGAGGTTGCTTCTTCCGACCACACTATTTTATCATGATACAGACACAACTGCCGGCAATCTTTGTCGACAGCGTTGCCAGAGTTATGAGCGTTGCCGACCTTTGTAATATTGATAAATCTTTTCATTTGTGAATTTCGTTTCGTTTAAAAGTCCAGTTATATATTCTTTAATTGATGTCAAATATCACTTTTATGAAGTAGTAACTTCAGTTGGCCCTACAGGAAATAACTGACATGATGTTTATTCGTATGACCTTGTAGGTAAAATAAAGGGATTGTTGGTGTTGAAGTAAAGTACTTAAAGGTACCCGGTTGATTGTTATCCAAATTTTCAATTTACAACTGGATGGACGCATTGTCTCGTGGATTTGATTTCTTTGCCAGCTGGAACTTGTACTGATATGGGACAAGACTGTTAAACAAAATTTTTCACATAGTGTACAAATAAGGTCGTAATTTCTGGAATTGACGAAGAATCGATAATGTTAGATCGTCCTCCATATTTTATTTCCAAATTTAGCATTAATCAAGCTTCATTTTAACATCAATTAAAATTTTCGCTAAGAAAATTATTTTTCATTTGACTATGTATAATACTCTGATTTTTATTTTATTCGTATATCAAATGACACTATTACATTGTATCAAATTCAAAAAGGTGTACCTGTATATAATTATAGCCAGGAAAATTATATGCAATTAAGGGATGTCTTTAAAAAGTCGAGTATCACCTTTTGTAAAGTGTATTCATCCGGCTTTTGAAAATAATTGTAAGTTTGAATTATGTAATGACCTTTTTTGTTGTCACTGAATGAAAAATTCTTTTTGAAAAGATTTTTCAGTGGGAATTGCCAGTGTTTTGTAAAAGATTTTTGCGTTATATGCACGAAAACGTCCGTTTTGTTTCTCTTTTGAACTCAGTTAATTTTTTGTATATTTATGAGCACGGTATAATTTATTCTGTTAGTAAAATGATCGAAATTTTGATATGTCTATAGTGAATTATCAAATCCTCAGGTACTGGAATAAGGATAATTAATAAATTAATTATTAGTCCTAATTTTTTTTGAAGAAAATCGTACAAGGAAATGTTATTTGCAATTTCTGCTGATAGAAGTTACACCAGTCTCTTCATGAAGGTGGATTGAGAATAATAGAGATCTTACACCTCAATATTATTTCACCAGATTTTTTAAATCAAAATTTCATGTAAAGAGTGCGGCATTCAATCCCTACATTTTTTTAAATGGACGTGGATTTTGTTAATTGCAATTAGCCACTGAAAATTCAATAAAAGTTTGACAATATCAGTGAAGCAACTAGCAAAAGAAGTGGCGGTACGAGATCAGTTCCTGAGAATGTTAACGCGTGAGGGTTGTTGTAGGAAGAAGCCCGTGAAGGTCAACACGCCAGCTGGATTATCCGAAAGGTCTCTCCGAATGATTTTCAGTTCATATTTCCACCATCAACCTTACAAAAATCAAGTGGTTCTGGCATTGAACGAAAACGATTTTGATACCCGACGGCGATTATGCGAAACGTTTTTGAACATAATTGAAGAAAATGAGGAGCTTGTTCACAATCTCTGGATGAATGACGAGGTACATTTTCATTTCTCGGCATTTGTGAACAAATAATACTTTATCAACAACCTATACTTTCATCCAAGTTAACAGTTTGGTGCGCCATGTCCTCATCGGAAATATTAGGTTCTTTGAGTTTCTCTGGTTGTAATACTTCGGACATATAACTCAGGTCACAAAGGCTCTCAAATCTTTATTTACTTTGAGAAATTAATATATCTAAACAGCAATAGTATACATTGATTTTGAAATATTCTGAAATTCTCTCATCTTGTGATAACTCATCAAAATAACCAACCTTTCGTTATCTTTCGTCTTTTATTTTTGAAAACAGTTGTTACTTTCCACTCTTTTGCTAAATCTCTGGAATCATTGAACCATTAAATAAATTTTGATTTCTTATTTCGCTCAGTCTATTCAAAAAATTACTTTCTGTAAGTCATTATATCCATGCTATGGAGCTTTAGAAACCGGATTAATGATTTCAAATAGTAAAGAAAAAAATGTGACATGCACTAAGAAAAATATATAGTTTGTATACAGCATTTAACATTGAAGAGTGTTAAAAGTATTTACAAGAATAACATACTTGGATTCGCAGTGCTTAACCCGGGAAAAAATAGATTGCTGAAGTAAAAACTCTATAGGCAGGTATGACAGTTTTTTTATATGTTTTTTTCCCGGAAAACACGAGATTATATGATATTGGCGATAACATTTCACTAAATCACTGAACTACGAATAGAGCAAACGCAAATCGAGCATAGAGTGGCCATTCTCTGGAATGCTAATGCGGGTCCAGGATGAAAACCTGGAACCTGGAACGAAGAGGTTCAGCGTGAAGAGTAAGGAGCTTAGTAAGCTCGTCTCCAGCATTAATTTCGCTGAATGTATAAATTAGTATTAATGTAATATCGCATTTCGTTCAATATTACCGAATATATTATTATGATAACGTTCGAAAAAAGACCCACATTTCAATTTAAAGCAATTAACTATGTTAATCGTCGGTGTTTAATGGAAATAAATAGGAAGTACTCAAACTAGCATGAATCATATTATATTGGTATTAATCTTGGATACATCTGGATTGAAACAATCTAAATTTCACTTTCATTATACAGAAAATTTATGGGTTTTTAATGCATAACATTGAATTTATCTACGTCTGCTTAGGTTAATGAACTGGGAGGTTTGTTATACGAGACTGAAATTCATATAGATAAGAAAATACTACATAATATATTTTGGTAAGTCAAATTTCTCGCGAAACTCACTCTTGTAATTAATACTTCTCGTATTTCGTTCAAAATATTTTTATATAACAACAAATTAAAGACAATATTTTTGTTTTATTGACAAAAAATTTGCAACAGACTTTTGAAGATGAAAATCATTGATTTGAAAAGGTGGAATTGTTTGGTGGGTCACTACTTCGTGATGAAAAATAAGTTTGTGATCATTCGGGTCACTGTAAGAATCGTATATGAATCGCGTCCCGAAGACTTTCCAAGAAATGCGGTACCAAATATTTCTGTAAACTAATTATACTTCCAAGGATTATCGATAACTGAATATTGAATTCGGGTTAACCATTTTCTTATCTAAATCTTAAGTAAAATACCCTCTCTCATGTTAGAATAAATACCATTAATGAACAAAAACATAACCTAACCTAACCTGAACTATCCGGATCAAAATTTACAGTTATATGTAATTCTTAGTAAAATGTACTGTAGATAAGGAAATGGTCAACCCGGACACAACTTGTATAGACCTTTACAAGTTCGTTTGACCATGGGATGGAGCTAGGTTGCAGACTAGTAGTCATCCATGGTAGTAACAGATGGCGATTCCTAACGAGCTTTCGTATAGCATATTACCTACCCCGTATAAGCAAGTTCCGGAACATGCTTCTAGCTTAGTTATTTGATTAAGTTTTAAACTGATTTATAATATGTAAGAGATTGAAAATAAATAACAAAATCCAATAAACCGGTTATGGAATAGCCCTTGGAGATTTTCTACTTTTCAGGAGTGAAATACATTTATTTGGCATAGTTTTTGGTCATACTTTCCGTATTTTGGGTCAATTATGATTCTGGAGGCATAGTTGAATAAAGATCTTTGCTTCTAAACAATATACAAACGTGTTACGAGGGTTGCTACTTATGTTTTGAGATATGGCAAATTGATGTGAATATATCAAATACAAAGTGTATTTTGTTGAATTAAACAAGAAGTATACCTGTAAGTCACCAATCGCTTTCTTCTACATATCAAAACGTGTCTCGAATATTTACCATAACATCTATCTGGAAAAGTATATGAAGTTACATAGTTTTTAAAACTTTTACACCAGAAGAACTGAATGAATATCTTGAAGAAGTAAAGTACCAGAACTTATATTTTTTCTGACCAAAGTAAATTATTAAAAAATAAATTTAAAAGGATTTCATTAGTGTTTTAAACGGGTTGCAATAATTATTCGTTTAATGAGAGGAAATTGAATATAATTGAATTATAAGGCAAATAAATTGGTATATTTCTAATATAGTCCAGTCACTTTAGGGTTTCACTTCTGAATTTGAGATAATAAGCTGGAAACTCATATACAGCGTCATTTTGACATTCTAAAAGTTGACTCGAAAGTCTCTTGTCTGCATCGTAAGTTATTCGAAGTCAAAGGTCTCGAAAATCGGTTTTTATGGTTCCAATCACTTCAACACCTATTATGAAAATTAAAGATAGATAGATTGTAAATAGAAATAAAGCATTATATATTGCTAGGAGGACGCGTACTCTATTTTCGTATAATTGCTGAACAGGGCAGTTCACTTGTAGAAAAACTTGAGCCAGTTCGTCGAAATTAGTAAGATTTTGCAGTAATTTTATAAAAGTTTTTTCCCCTTTATTAAACAGCGCAGAAGTTGTATCACAACCACTAAATGTATGTAGAAATAGAATATGATTCTTAGAAAGGGGGTATTTTCCAAAACTTTTTGAAGGATAGACTTGTGTCTTAACGTTGCCTTTTCCAAGTTTTTTCTTGATGTAACTGAGAGCGTCCAATTGAAATAACGAGCAAATCTATGTCTTCTCCTATGATGGCGACAGTCGTCTCATGTTTGGATACTTTAATAGCAGTCTCGATAATAAGAACATCAGCATC
Organism: Diorhabda elongata; assembly: GCA_026230145.1. Taxonomy (NCBI): domain Eukaryota; kingdom Metazoa; phylum Arthropoda; class Insecta; order Coleoptera; family Chrysomelidae; genus Diorhabda; species Diorhabda elongata. Next base: position 19,520,908 of record CM047928.1, on the reverse strand, counting down.
ATATCTCGCTTGTCCTGTGGTGACATTTACACTTTTTAACTTTTCAGTGGGCAAATCAATGAGTTTCTTTTTATCATATCGATTGGACAAAAACTTGGTACAATCATTGTTTCATCGTAACAAACTTCATAAGATTTGAAATTGAAATTTCAAATTTCAAAATCTTCAAAATTTAAAGAGCAAATACTCAATAATTTTTTCTATATATATATATGAAACATCATTCAATACAATGCCTGAGCGCTGGGTGCTCTCCGCTCTCTATCTCCAAAAGGTTTGAGCGTACAGAAAAAAAGATGAGACAAAAGTTGTGGCAAATTTTTTTATCTTTATTTTTCATAGTAGTTGTTGAAGGGATTGGAATAATAGAAACGGAGATAATTGCAAAAAACCGATTTTCGTGACCTTTGACATCGAATAACTTACGACGCAGACAAGAGATAATATGAAACTTTTGACTGAGACAACTTTTAGATCAAAATGAAGCTGTATAAGAGTTTCCAGCTTATTATCTCCGAGGTTGACCCCTTTTTTGCCTAAAGTGACTGGACTAATACTAAAAGATCTCCTGATCCCGATCATTGCCAATAATTTGCTGCGAAGAAACTAACAGGGTAGAAATCAACAGCAGTTGTCTCAATTAATATCGACGACAACATAAATATCAAGCAAAAACGAAGAATAAAAATGGTGGACGTTATTAATAATTGCACCATACAAAATATTTTTTCAAGAGGATACGAAATCTGCGTACAGGTTCAATCAGGAGTGCTGATGGTTATGTATTATTCTCCCCCATGTTCCCTCATCTCCGTTCTACTGGAAATTGTGGTAAAATTACTTCTAGCTTCGTATATGTCTGATTTCTCCATTCGTTAGTTGTCTATTACATGATCATGTTAAACAGCAGTTTGCATACTTTTATCTTGAAAGTGTCTCTTTATAGATAGCAACCAGTTCTATCTTGTTCAGCATCATCTGAACGTCATTATCAGGGGCTATGCAGCCAATATTCTTTCTAAAATCTCCCAGTGGTTACACACTTAAAACATACACCCGGGTGTCCGTACTTTCTTCATTTTGTGAAAATATCGTAAGTAACCATGTTTCATCAATTGCTAAGTAATGTAAAAGTTCACATCTACAGACTTTCTTTTCTTCCATCGTTGTTGCCAAATCTGTATTGTTCTAGCACGGTTCATAGTTGCCGCATCGTATATCTGAACCGATTACGGTAAAAAGTCAGGTGACCCACGCGAATCATACCCGCTATCACTAGGATAGCCTGTGCAGAGACAGTTCAGTAGGCGTTGAAAATCTATAGCGCAGTTTGTTTCTGTATAGTCGTTATCGTTTTGGAGTATTTCTTCATGCTCTGCATCTCTGACTAGATCTCACCACCTACAGAAGTCCTACAGAAAAATCGAGTGGGTCGACCGTGATCTCTCATCCATCTCTTCACTCTTCTCATTGTCTGATTTAATTTCAGCTGCGCCACAATGTCATATCATCGGTGTAAATAATGGGAAGCACGCTAATGGTTAACAATCCGTAACTTTTACAGGGGCAACCTGTACAATCTAAAGAGTTTTCAACAAAATAGCATCGTTTAACTCGATAAAATCAAGGGTTTAGGAGATATGTGGATTTTTAGATCGTTGTACATGCTATTTTTTGCGAATAATGTTTATTACTTACTCATCCTTATGAGTAATAGCCATCATTAGTACTATATCGAATATTTTCTCAACAATTCTATCGAAATTTTCTAGCAAGAATAAGGCTTATTACTATGTTGTCAAGATGTCATCAATTTTTCCGATGAAGACCTAGTGACGTGAAATGGAAAGCCATCCGTAATTGGGAATCCAAATACCTTCTGGCTATGTTGCTTCTAACGCTAGATTTAACAGGTTGATGCCTTTCTAACTGAAATTATATTTCAGTGATACGAAGGAATCAGTTGACAGGATAGGACTAAGGGATACAATTGTACAATTCACGGAAGAAGTTGATATATTATTTATCAATACTATATTTGATTTTAAAAAGTGGCCCCGAGAAACACTTGGAACTTATTTTCAGAATTACAGGTCCAATACTAGAGGACGTATTGGAAAAGATAAAATAAAAAAAGGTATATTTTTTTCTACACTCAAATAGCAACGTGAAAGAGAGAGAGAGAAATTATTGTCAAAAAAATTTGTGAACAAGAGCTTGAAACACTAAAAAACAAACATGAAAATAACTAAATAAAGATACAAATACAATTAAATTTCAATTCACAAAATAAAACCACAATGAGCAACAAAATTATAGGTATGAGTACTCGTAACAGGTTATCCTCTTCTTCTTCTTGTAGTGCCGAGTCCGTTATCGGATGTTAGCTGTGATAATTTTGTTCGCTGCAGCTCGGAAGAGTGGAACTAGTTGTCTGACCGAACCACTGGCATAAATTTTTATCTACTGTCGTTAATTTTTCAACCATGATATTCGTCTTCTTCCAGGACTCCGTTTTCCCTCTATTTTTCCTTGGATGATAAGATGCAATATACTATACAGAGAGTCCTTCACGACGAGCTGAATCGATATGCATATGGGAAAGTACTGCGACTAGTGCTCTGAAAATTTGCTTGCATGGGTTTTCCAAAATGCTCGTTTCAGCTAAAATAATTTCAGTTTTCTGAAGCTTCCGGTTATACCGGAAGTGGACCCAAACTTCGTTATTTTTAACGGAATGCTATGGTTTTATAGTATGCCTAAAGTTCACCATTTTTTAATTATTTCACATTTTCGAAATTTTTGGACACATGTAGCCCTCCTTTAAAACAAATTATATTTCTAATTTCAAGTGAGTCAGGTCTAATATTTTTGTGATTTGGACAAATAACACTCACAGCTTTCTAAATCTGTGAAAACCTTGACAAAAATTTATATAGGGTGTTCAGAAAATGGTGCTGAATTTCGCTATGCAAAACTTCGAAAACTTAATTTTCTCAAATGACAACCCCCATTTTTCTCTTTACCATTGGTTTCTATGCTTTAAACTAAGGGGACTTTGTCGGTAATATTATATATCTCAAATTAACGTTTTTTGTAGAAACTTGAGATGCGACTTAATAAGGTCATAACAAACTGAAAAGGAGGTGAATAAGTTCAGTTATTTAGAAACTAATCTCAGCTCAAAACAGAAGGAACTTGATTTTTCAGCCCCAATAAGAATTTTTCATATTCAACGACATCAATGGTGGTTCAATAGAAAAGGCAGCAATGTATTTTTATATGATAAAACTTTAGTTTTAGAAACGTTGAGACGTTGAAACCATGATTTAAGGGTCATTAGGTCACTAGAAGTGGTCCTATGAAGGGCTGCTCCAAGACACAGAAGAAACAAAATAGGGCCTAGTACTGATCCTTGAGGCACTCCACATTCTATTGGCTTGCAAGGAGACATCGTTTTAGCAACCCTTACAAGCTGACTTCTGTTGGTAAGGTACGACTCAAACCATACGAGAGGTGTTCCCCTGAAGCCGTAGTACTGCAATTTGTTAATTGAAATATTATGATTCACACAATCGAAAGCCTAATAAACGTCACAAGAAGTTGTTGCAGTGTGAATATAGCATCATTTTATATATTATGATTTTTTTAACAAATTCAAATGTAATCATGAAAGTTTATGTAAGTATTTTGAAAGTAAACTGAATTGATATTAAAACAGCGCGAATCGCATGTCGATATATTTTTTTTGTCCCGGAATCTGCAAACGGCGAAAATTTATTATTGTAACAGGCTATTAAATATGATACACGCAATCCTGAAATACTTTCACGAATTTTTTGGACAGATGAGACTACGTTTCATACTAGAGTGAATCATCATAATATGCACTACTGGTCCAAAACGATTCCCCGTTGGATGCAGAAGATCCAACATCAGGGTCGTTGGTCTGTACATGGTAGTACGGGATTCTAGGTGGACAAATAATTGGGCAATTATGTTTTAATAACACACTTGAGGGAAAAAACATGTAGACGTTTTAAGAAATGAATTGCCACTTCTTTTAGTATACATACCCTTAGCAATTAGTCGTGACATATTCTTACAACTAGATGGTTGCCTAGCACATTATTCCATATATGTTTGACATTGCCATCAATATCTGCGGAGGTGACTTGTTTAGATTCTTATTTGTGGGGCCGAATATAAGACTAAGCAGAAACTTATACTTATAGGCATTTTTTCTCGGGGCCAGTTTTGTTTAAATTTCATTGCAAAATTATGTCAATTTAGGGTCGATTTAACAGTCAAAAATATTAAAAAAAAAACTTTATATTTGTGTTTTTCATAACATACAAAATGTTTTATTCTCTTTCCTTGTTTACATATTTTATACGCAAATTTTCGGAATAGCAGCTTCTGTTTGTGATTCTATACCGTGTAGGTATATATAGCGGCAGTGTTTATAACAAACTTTTCGTAACTTCAGCCGTGTTTGCACGCTTTGTAGACCTGGTATTTTATGAAACTTTTCAGAATCGCGTGTTGTTTATGTATCACATGAAAGTTTACTCGTTGTTCACCTTTTTTTTCAATATAATACAATGTTTCACATAAAGGAAATTGAATATAAAAGAACTTACTGTAACGGTTCTCGTTTAAAGTTTCGTGGGTAAAATTGTTTATTTCACACTTCAAACAACATACAAACTAATAAAATACTTCAGCATTACCGTGATGCCTCTAATCACTTGATTTCAATTTTTCTGGTTCCGAACAAAAGATGGAGTTAAGAATGTCAACTGGTTTATTGGTTAGTGCTTAGCTGCGGATGTATGTACCGGAGGTAGTAATAAACTCTATTAATATTAAAACTTAAGCGGGATATTTGAATATCATTATTTCTATATAATACTACATCTACAAACCACAAGATAAATAAGAGCTGACACAAATTGGTCTAGATCCTATGCAGATCGCCCAATAGAACTCTGAGTTAAGGGTTTGAAACGATTGGGAATTTCTTTGAAGCGTTTGACTACCTGCTTTAAGATTGGTTTCTGGAGAGCTGCATTGAAAGTAATGGCTTCAGAATATTAGAAATGTTTTTGTCATAAAACGTTTGCTAAAGCTCTAGATATTTCAAAATTTGTTCAATTTCTTTAATTTTTTATTTCTTGCACCTTTTGATATATTAATGCTTCTAAATGTTCTTGATTTTAGTTTTTTTCTGTTTTAAAAGCAGTTTTTTTAATAATTTAATAATCAAAATATGATATTGGTACTCACAATTTGCGTATTTATATTAATCAATAGATCACCTAAATCATGAATATCAAAATAGAAATTTGGTGTAATGAGGAAAATTAATTTTTCCCCATTCCTTAAATCTCAAATATGTAGCATTCTTAATCTTAACCTTAAATTATTTGTAGTTTTATTAGTTTTTAAAAAAAGCTATAAATTTTACTTAAATTATTTAGGCCTGTTTTATCATTTATAGCTTTTTTTATGATTGTGAACCATTTCTAAAAATTCTCTATTCCATGTACTAGATTCCGAACAATTTTTGAATCTTTATAATTGAATTTATGTTTTTATTTTTTTTATCGTATAGATAATCTATTTTCAGACAGAACTAACATTATTGACGTAAGTAATTAGAAATATGACTTAAAGGAAATCAACAGCCACACAGAAATTAGCCCGAAAGGAATAAACAGAAATCATTAGAATTGTCAGAAATAAAAAAAATATATGAAAAAAGAGCGGAAATTAAGAGGAATCAGTTCACAAGTAATAAGCAGAATTTTTTAAGAAAAAACAAAGATCTTCAAATGAAATTATCGAAGCAACTGAAACCAAGATATATCATCAGAAATCAACACCAATTTAGACAGATTATAAACCAATATATATATAAGTATATATATATATATATATATATATATATATATATATATATATATGTATATATATATATATATGTATGTACAGGGTGATTCATTAAGAATGCCCAATCTCTGAACTGTAGATTCTAGACCTCATTAAATGATGATTCTGGTGTTCAAAGGTTAAATTTAAATTTTGAGTTTCGCAATAATTTTTTTATAATTTTTTATGTTTTCACAATTTCTCTTTGAAAATTAGCAATTTTACGTTTTTTGGCATGAGGAATCATAATTTGCACTCTAATTTAACATTGCTAATAGAGGGCGCTAGTTACACTTGTTTGTGTTAATTAAATCAAAGTAAACCTTTTTAGGCTAAACTTATAACTAAAATAATAAAAAAAATTTAATAAGCGTTAAATTCTACAAAAAATTCTTCTTTTATTGGTGTAACTCAGTCGGTTATCGAGTTATTTGCTTCTAAAAGCGTCTACAATTTGCCCATTTTTTGCGAGATAAACAAAATGTTAACCCAGATTTTCTGGATACAATTCTTTTTACTGATGAGGCAACATTTACCAGACGAGGAATATTTAATTATAAAAATAATCATTTGTGGGATTCTGAAACGAACAGTTTTCGCATCGATGGATTGGTTGTGGAAGTGAGTTTGCTTGGCCACCAAGAGGCCTTGATTTGAATCCTTTGGATTTTTCAATTTGGTCGTAAATGAAGGCATTAGTTTACAAAGAAAAAATTACTTGTCTTCCACAACTGCGACGGAAAATAGAAGAAGCCGTGGATGTAATTAAAAATAATATACAAGGATTATTTGATATTAAGAGATCTTAATCTTACGAAAGCGGATCATAAAGTGTATTGAAGTAAAAGGTGGGCATTTTGAGCATTTGCTTTGAAGTTTTTTATTTTTGTTTACAAATTTGTTATTGTTACATATATTAAGGAATAATAAAATTTTTTATGAAAAAATTAAAATTTATTGAACTTTTTAGAAACAAATAACTCGATAACCGATTGAGTTACACGAATCAAAGAAGAGTAATTTATTTTGTAGAATTTAATGCTTTTTACTATTTTTTTTATCATTTTAGTTGTAAGTTTAGCCCTAAAAAAGTTTACTTTGATTTAATTAACACAAACAAGTGGAACTAGCGCCCTCTATTAGCAATGTTAAATTAGAGTGCAAATTATGATTACTCATGCCAAAAAACGTAAAATTTCCAATTTCAAAGAGAAATTGAAAAAAAACATAAAAAATCGTGAAAATCATAATTTAAATTTAAACTTTGAATAGCCGGTATCTCGTAAACTACCAATATTTGCATAAAACATGTTGAGCAGAATCATCATATTTTGAGGTCTAGAATCTACAGTTCAGAGATTGGATATTCTTAATGAATCACCCAGTATATATATATATATATATATATATATATATATATATATAATGTATCAAACAATAAATTGTTAAATATTTTCATCTTATTTGAGTTGCATCTTCAAACCATTTATTTTTTGTTTTAAATTATATTTAAAGTAAAGTTATGACGCATTCACTAAAGTTGAGTTTGTTGGATAATTTTCTCTCTACATCCTCTCATTATTTCGTTCGATTTCGAGGGTTCTTCAAGGATTACCATCTTCATCTCAATCAACTTGAAATGATTGCCAGAAAACGTGTAATCCCTTGTCAATATTTCCATTCTGTCTCCATACTTTTTACCACTTTGCTCGATATTTTTTAAAAGAGAACGAATAAAACTCTTTTTTAGCAAAGCTGGTAAAAATTGTCCCGACGTTTTGCTGTCTTGTAAGTTCGTCGGAATGTTGGAGAAAGGGAGGAAAGGGGCACGATCCGAATCTCCACTTTTAGGTCTCCGTTTCCCCCCGCTATACCCTAAAGTTGTCGGTCCCCTTTTCGGAGAGTTTGGTGAATGCCTGGAATGTGTACGCACGGACACCAGACAGAATAGGGTGGGTTTAAGGCTATCCGGTTATGTTACGGGACAGTAATATTGTGAATTTATGTCTCTTAGTAATGGGAACAATAACATTTTAGTGATTAAGAGGAATGTTTATGTTCAAATTTGCTATTTTGAAGTAGTATTTATTAAATAATTAATTGAACAGACAAAAATCGATAAAATTCAATGGAAATAAAGACCAATCGATAGATTTTAATTAGAATTTAGAAAAATATATCTACAGAAATCAAGAGAAAACAAAAATCGATAGAATTCGACAAAAATTTACAGAATTCTATAGACATATACAAAAATCTGTATACATCGACAGCAATCAGTAGAAATCGACAAAAATCAATAAAATCTAACTGAAATTGATTGATAACAAGAGAAATCAAGCAAATTCAGCAGCAAGCAACAGAAATGTACATTAATCATAGACAGAAATTGATAGACTGCAGAAAAACCTACAGGAATAAACTAAAATCTACTTACTACTGTCAGGATTTAAGTCAATAGTTCTGACAGTTTTTAACAATATAAAGACGAGATTGGCATATTATATGAAAAATCATTTTTCAGAAAATTTGCTTCGAAGTGTTAATTTAATAAAGTAATTATCTGGTATAGAAATTGAGAAGAAGGTTAATCAAAAATCTATAATAATACTTTGATTTGCTCACATATAGAAGCAGAAAACGATACTAGAGTAACCAACGTATTTATTTAAATGGGATACAGACTGTTGCATAATTATTGGTCTATCGTAAGCTATTTTTTGTGTGCCAAAATAGTAGCTTCTTTGTTGATTAGAACCTAAATTGAATATTCTCTACCTTCAAATGTCATTTGAGCCTTATACCGATTCTCCGTAATATATTTTTAAGGTCTCCGTTGAGTTCAGTAACAGTGAACTCCCGGCAACCCCACTAACACGTCTGTATGGAAAAAATTCGAACTCTAACTAAAAAATAAACGCAACAGTCCAAATTAAATTTTTTATTCTAGATAACAATATTGTAACATATTTTTTATTAAATTTCTCTTCGAGTTTTACGTAAATTACGTCAAAACCCAATACTAATAAAGGATAGCTTTCGAATTGAATTTTTTAGAAATTTCTTGGTTAATATGTACTAAAGATTTTTTGTAGTAGTAATGAGAAGGAGGCTTTATTTAAATTTGATTAAATAGAATAATCATATATCAATGGAAACTATCAGAAATTTATATAGAAAAAATACAGAAATCGACCTTTACTCAACAGATATAAACAGATATCGATCAAACTGAACAGAAAATGGTCATAAATCAATAAAAATATGAGGTGGATTGATTTAAAAAATCATGAAAACATGAAAAATCTGGAGAAATATAGGATCAAAACTCGGGTGTGAATAAAATAAAAAGAATCAATAAAATTCAACTGAAGTGGTTGGGAATCAATACAAATCAATAGAAATGATTGATTGATCCTTTGAGAGTAAAAATAAATACAGACAAAAAAATAAACAGGAATTTTCCGAAATCGAATGTTGGTCTTTAGAAGGTAATAGAAATAAGAATAAATGAATACAACAGATCTGAATAGAAATCAATTTAAATCAACAGGAATCGACAGGAATTTATCAAAATTTACCATCAGGAAACCAGACAACAAAAAAAAAACGACAAAAATCAACAGACATCAACAAAAATCAACAGAAATATAAAAAAATCAACTAAAATCGGCATAAATCAACAAAATCAAGGGAAAATGACAAAGCCCATAGAAATCGACAAAATCAATACAAATCCAAGCAGAAATAAACATAAATTCACTGAAATCGACAAAATCATCTGAAATCGATCAAAATCAACAGAAGACAATTGGAATAAAGCAAAATAATAAGAAAAATCATTAGAAAACAACAGAAAATTACAGAAATCTAGAACCAATAATAGAAATCTACGAAAAACAACAGAAATCTACAAAAAACAACAGAAATCTACAAAAAACAACAGAAATCTACAAAAAACATTAGAAATATGAGAAAAATCAACATAAATCAATAGAAAATCACAAAAACCTACAAAAATCGGCAAAAATGAACCATACTAAAGAAAAATCCTCAGGAAATAATCTACAGAAATGAAAATAAAATGTCCAAACCAACAGAAATTGAAAAAAATAGAGAGATATCAATATAAATCCACAAACTCAGCGAAAATTAACAAAAATCCACAGAAGTAAGCATAAATAATTCAAATCAGCCTAAATCAACAGAAAATAATAAAAACCTACAAATATTGATAAAGATAAACCTAAAAAGTGAATTGAAATGGACCATAATAAAGAGAAATCATCTACAGGAATAAAAATAAATAGTTGAAACTAACAGAAATTGACAAAAATAAAGAGAAATCGAAATAAATCTATAAAATAAACAAAAATAATAGAAATCCTCTGGAATATACAAAAGTCGACAGGAATCGACAAAATCAACAGAATTCTAAGCAGAAATTAAATAAATCTACAGAAATTGACATAAATCGTCAGAAATCGGCAAAAATCACTGAAATCAACAGAAACCAACAAAAGTGGTAAGAAAATTAAAACAGAAAGTCACAGAATCAACAAACATTAAAAGACACCACAGAAAATAACAGAAAACAACATAAATTAACAAAAGTCAACAACATAAATCATCAAAAACTGAAAGAAATCAAAAGAAACTAACTAGAAATCATAAGAAACTCTAGTAAACAATAGAACAGAAGTAAAATAAGAAATAAACATACGGAAATCTTAATAATCAGCAGAAATCGATGAAAATTAGAAGAAGTCAACTGTAATAAGCAAAAATCAAAAGAAATGGAAGCAAATCAACATGAATCAGAGAAATCAACATAAATGAAGAAAAATCAATAGAAATGAATTATTTCTACTCCACTAAGTTCAGATATAAAGCTTTCACGAATATCGTGGAAACAAAGATTCAGAAACGAGTACTCAGAGACAAAATTGGATAGATACGTAAATGGAGAAAAACGTAAAATGAGTATATGGATATTATGGCTTACGAGTCCATAGGGATGGAATAAACGACGTACTTGGATCAAAATTTTAAAAAATCTCGCTTTAAAAATTCAGGCTTATATTATGAGAAACATAAAAAATATTTTCATTAGCTAGAATTATTTCTCCAAAATCAATATTTTCATTTATGTTTTATCCGTTACATTGAGGGGAAAGTATATTCAAGATTTTCAGTTGCATCTTTCCACCCTTCTTATAAACGATGGGATAGATTATAAAAAATAAGAAATTCGAGCAAAATTTGCTCTGCATAATTTCCGTCAAAATACGTTTACATTGAAATTGGAGCTCATCGATTATCTACTGGAGAGAGTGTTTTGAAACATAAAATCAATATAATAATTTTAGATTTTTTATAACGTAATTTGTTATACAATTCAAAGGACTAGATCTGATAGAGTATTCAGTTATCTTTTCAAGGGATGAAAAGGAGCTGTCTTTATTCTGAAAGAATTTTTCTCCCCTTGTACAATTCAAACTCATCTTTTTCTATTGGAAGTGGATTTTTCAATATATTTCCGCAATATTTTTATTTCCATTAACAAGGTGATGAGAAAAATGTGTAAATATTGGTAAGAGAGAAAAAAATTAGGTAATTTTTTTAAAGTAACAGTTTATTCAAAATAAACTAAGGAACATAATACAATAAAATGTGGGTATTAAATTTTATCCTACTGCTCACTGTATACGGGGTGTGTCCACCATACAGAATAGAGGCGTATATATGACGATTGTGTTCAATTAAGTTGCATGCCGTTGTTGAAAACATATTTTTGGTTATTCGACTAGAAATTTTATGAAAAAGAGTAAAAACAAAGTTTTAAAATAAATTATTCATCGTATGAAATGAGATTTTCTAACTCGATTTTCCCATTCACCCATAATTAACCCCCCAAAATGGTTCCATCGTCTTCTTCGTAGCATTAATTCATACCTCTAACGGTCTCGTAAAGTGTAATAGATTTATTATTGTCAAGTTGAGGTCCCATAACTTTTTAGAGATGTAACTTGATATAGAGGTAAACTGCCCACAATTGTCATTTCCTATCCTCTGCTCTGACTAGGATTTAATGCAGAACACCTTGTATACAATGAAAAATAACAAGAGTAAAAAAATATTAATCGAACTGTGAAAATACAATCGAAAAAAATCGGATAAGGAAAGAAGCAAAAATATGAAACAAAGATATATATCATATAGGCCTTATGGAATATCAAGTCATTGATTATTTTTGTATCTTTTGAATTCAATTTAGAAGATTTTATATTATATAGGGGCCACTGTGTATATTTCAAGACACTACGAGGGTTGTCTGAAAATATTTCGACCTAACAAAGAATGAAGACATTTTTTCTGTTTCAATCATTTTTATCTTTTAAGTCCCTACAGTTTCTCCAGCTATTTAAGAATCTTTTTGACCCATTTAAATAGTAGTTGTCGTTTTTCTACTTCAAATTCTTACGTACCAATAATTTTTTTTGTTCCAATCGTGGTCACAATTCATGTAAAATGTTTATTCACCTATATAGGTGAATATTTTACTAAACGAAAATAAACGTGGAATTTATGTTTTGTTGTTAGCATTTTATTTTTGATACAAACTTTGTTGCAGTTCCATCATTTACCTACAACAACCGTATATAAAATCATTTTTTTAAATCTGATGTAACTTCAACATAGAAATTATATGATTTGTAGTCTATAACAAGACTTCTTTTAGTTCACGTTCTCTTCACGTTTTCTTTTTGTACGTAATTTCTAAATGGGAAACAATCATAGCATTTTACGTGAAATTTTTAAAGGCAGTTTGATAAATTCAAGTTGCAGGTTTGTATTTACCTGGAACTTCGGCTAAACGCAATCTAAAGGTACTAGATGAGAATTTATTTACATCTAATCTTATTTTGTTTAATTACATGTCGAGAAAAAGTTACAGGAAGCTCAAGAACGTCAATAAAGAATATGAGAAACTGAACAATGAGAAATGTTTTTTTCCTTTTTCTTCATGTAGCGAACTTTTGAGGGTCATCATAGCTATTTTGCCTTTGGAAGCTGAGATCTTAAATATGGCAGATGTTGAGACGTAGAGCCATTTTCACAAGTTAATTATTTAAACAGAAAAAATTTATTAAAACGAGTGCGTAATAATAAGTTTTGAAAAACATATCAATAGCTTTTTACTTCATTATGTGTAAAGTCTTTCTTTATCTTTGGACCAAGCGACTTGTTTTCGGAAACAACGAATCTGCTGGAAAGGAAATGTTTCAGTACCATTTCTGTTATTGTCATGTGATATTGAGAAAACCATGAGCGAGCAAACCTTTTCAAAACAATCCTTGTTGGATAAAACTTAGTACACCTTGAATAAGCCTACAGTAATGCATCATTTACTTTAAAGTAGTTTTTCATTGCTGCTACAAATGTTCAACGTGGAAAAGGCAACATGGTAACTTTTCGTAATAAATTTTAGTTAGTGAATTATGAAAATAGTGTACGCACCTTTATTTAATATACAAAAGTAGCCACTGCAACAACCAGAAAAAGTTCACTATCATTTAGTAATATATAATTTTTTAAAGGTTGTAGTGAAGCATTTTTTTGCAAATTACAGGTTTAGAAGTCCAAGGATGTATTTATATGTTAGTGTATCAAATACAGAAACAAAAATTGTTAGAAAGTTCACTCGGACTAAGAGGCTGAAAGTTTGACATTAAACAACTCATTAATTTCATAGACGAAACACTTGATGAGAAATATTTGATGACAAAGGATGGTAAAGAGCTAGCTAGCTAGAAATATCAATAGATGCGAATCGTGCTGCAAACTTCACTTGCGTAAGTTATGGCGCAAATTACCGCTCACAAGATTGCATCATATTTTCGTTTTTCTTTGAAATCGTCTCAATTTTAGGTCTATTTTGATAGAAAATCTCCCGTTCTCATCAAATCATCACTTGATACTGACAACCTCAATAATTATATTAATCAATTAGGCATACTACGTAAACCCATGTACCCATCTAAGCTTTTCTTGTTTTTTTTCTGGTGGTGAAAGTTGTTTTATAGTATGAGACCTCCATAGATACTTTGAAGATCTGTTTCAGTGGAAATAATAGACCTGAGACTTTTTTCAGCTTTTTTCAAGTCCGCAAGGAAGCTTACAAGAAATTTACAAAGTTTAAAACAATTGTAATCACTTTGTGCTAAAATTACGGAAGTATATAATTTCCACTGTTGCGTTCAAGTTTATCAAACATAAGTGAGTTTAGGGCTGCAAAGTGATAATCCAGCTGCAACCGAAATTTACAAGGACAAACTCAAAGCTTTAGATGAAATTAATATCTTTTTATTGGATGGAAAGGGGTTTACTCAGAATCCTGCTCATTTTCACAAGTTTTGTCTTTCAGACTATATTTACAGCTTACATACACTAAGCACATCACTGCATCGTCGAAAAAAACCAACAAAACCAGGTTTCCGGGAGAAAATTTAGTCTAAATAACAAATAACTTCACAAACCGTACATAAACTCATGACAAAAGCATTTGTTCCTCACGGCAACCATGTTTAAATGGGCATCAGATGATATTGACAATTCGTTAAGGTGCATATTCATGTTGACCCTCGACGCTAACTTAGAGCGTCAAATGAAGTCACGTAGTATAATTTCGACTGGAGCGCCATCTTAAATTGATACAATAGTATAAAACATTTATCATGTACCACGTACCTATAAAATGGGCAAGTAAAAATTCTACCACGTGACCTCATTTGACGCTCTAGACCAGCAGCGTCAAACGTCATTGCATGAAATTTTATCATTAGATTTCTCAATAGATCACCTACAATTATGCAGGTGTCAATCCAGTTCTGATAATGTGCAAAATGACTCCAAACGTCAAATCTGTTATTTTTAACTAATCATTTATGAAAAGAGACCTAAAATCACGACAAATCATCACGAAAAACATATAAAAATGTCTAATAAGTATAAATAAGAACAAATTTAATGTATTACGATAGTCCCAGAGGTACCTGGCCTGACCTAGAGATAGCGGTAATGGCTTAAAAATACCACTGTTTTAGAACGTACATAATCTATAGAGCATATGTTTCAATTTTGGAGACACCACGTTGTTTAATATTTGTATGGCAGTCATCAATAGCAAAAGTTTTCAGTGAACCAATATAAAAGCTGAACTAGTTTAAACTGTGGGTGAGACTGGTCCTTCGTTATCAACAGTAATATATTAGGTAGTAGAGTTTAAACGGGGCCGTACCACCTGCAAAGACCAACATGGGCGTGGTCGACCAAATGAGGTGACGTCTCCAGAAATGTTAAAGTAAATCCACAAAGCGATACTGGATGATCGTCGACTAAAACGCGCGAGCTTGCAGACATAGTAGGCGTTTAAAAAAGTGCGATACATCGCATAATAACTGAAAATTTGGACATTAGAAAGCTGTGAGCAAGATTGGTGTCGCGTTTGCTCACAATGGAACAAAAACTGCGTAAAGTTTGGCAGTGTTTCACAAAAATAAAGTCAAATTTTTGCACCGTTTCATGACCATGCGTCCCGAACTAGCTCCAAAGAACGCAAAGACCGTTCAATCTGTAAGCAAGGTAATGGTTAAAAAAGGGTAAATTGTTAACGGCGAGTATTACGCGAACTTATGGCAACGTTTGAACGAAAAAATCAAGCAAAAACAACCGCATTGGGTAAGAAGAAAGTGTTGTTTCAACAATACAATGCACCAATTCACACATCCGTTATTACAATGGTCAAAATTCATGAATTGAAGATTGAATTGTTATCTCATCCACCCTATTCGCCAAATTAAGCTCCTTCGGAATATTTTCTGTTCCAAGACAGAAAAATAGTTCGGTGGTCAAAGATTTTCCTACAATTCTTATTATAAAAAGGGTATCGAAATTATGGAACATCGCAGCGAAAAGTGTATGGAACTAAAAGGAGTTTTGTTTTTTTGTTGGGCAAGGTACTTCTGGAACTATTCTCTTGTATCAACTTCCTATTGCAAAATTATAGTGCAATTCATTTGATGTAACAGATTCCATTATCCTTTATAGAAAGACCTAATTTAAACGATGTAAATACGAATCGAAGTTTATATAAATATAGTAAAATATTTTCGAAATAATTTGTTATTTCATAATTGTATCCAAAACATATTATTTAATTCGATTGAAAGTGTAAATTTAATAAAGTTAGCTAATTGAAATATAACCATCAAATAATGTGACGTTATTTTATATACGTCAACCAGGATTACGCTGAAACCTTTTCCATATTTGATATCGTAGCTTCATTGTGTTTATAACGAGACGTCATTAAATTCAAAATTTAATTTTGCAAAACCCTAATTAATATTAGCGAGTAGTCCGCGTGCCGACTACTGGAAATAGAGTACATCATATTAATAAATTGGATTCCTGGTATATTCACCTGACAAAACTTTTAGTTGTTTCAGTAAAATTATTTATATTTGTACTCAACAGGATTGGCTTCGAACATATTGGTTTACAAAATCGTTATAGAATCCGTTCATATGTCATGAACGGACTCTATAACAGCCTCAGGGGAAAAAAATTATAACAAAAGTGTCCCCAAAAACACGTGGAAATTATTTTTATTATTTTACGTCCATTTAGAGGACGTATTAGAATATATTGAATTGGGAAACAAAATTTTTTAAAAGTTTAACAAATTAAGGGCACTTTATATGCGATAATCGAATTCTTCAACAAAGTTTTCGTCTATCTCTCCAAATAAGAGGTGGGGAAGAGTGGGAACATTCTTATGAAAAAATGACTATAAGTCCGGTTCTGCTTAGCCGATTTTTCTAAGCTCATTGTTGTTTGAAAGAGCTATTGTCCAACAATACAAAATATATAGATTCTAAGCAATTTAATTAGCAACGTAATTGCTAGAAGCATTGATGGATTTACCATCAGGATAAGTGCGGCAGATTTGAGGGGGCGGCAAACTTTGTTCAAAACTTTCTACTTGGATTTACAAAGCTGAAAAAAAAATACTGTTCGCATAAAGAATTTTGAATTTTTATTGAAATTTAAAGAGTCAGCATAAATTTATTGCAGTGGTTTTATAATATAAAACAAAAACAAATAATTGTAAAAAGGTATTATACAGGGTGCTCCGGGACTTGTTATTTTCACATTATCTACTGATTTCCGAATTTTTCGCATCAAGTGTCCTGAACACCCGGTATAACTGTTTAATATTTTTAAAATATACTTCACGTTATTTAAAAGCATCATATTGAAATTTCCTATAAGAAATCCAGTTCTCAAATTATTGAGGCGTTCGATATCAAAAGTCGCCTTATCCATTTTTAGTGAAAATCGAGTTTTGTGCTCTATAATTATTTCTCGTCCTAATACCTATGCACCCTGCATCGCAAAACCAAACAAAGCTCGCCCGATTCTGTGTTACCCCTATTTTTCCATCTGTATTGTTTGCTTTCCTGACGAGTAAACAATTATTTTTGGTAGTATTTTAGTATGTTATAGTTTCCTAAGACAAAACAGTAATGTTCATGTATATATTTTTTCTTTTTAGATTTTCTGCCAAAACTCTTCCTAAATTTCCTGTATGTGGACACAAGGGTAAGACATACTGGTGCCAAAAATTAATTATGAGAGATATTCGGACATTTCATAGTAATTTTTATTCCATTGAAACAAAAATTTCACAGGATGCTTTCTTACTTAAGTTTATGTCAGTAAAAAACCTACAAGAAGCAAAAGTATAAAGGAAAACAGTAGTAAGAAAGGGGTCACTACAAAATATTTTATCAAAGTAGCTGATACAGGAGATTTTCAGTTACAAGTTTGTAAGAAAACTTTTATGGGGATCTTGGATGTTTCAAAAGATAGATTAAAGAAAATTGCTCGAGACCATGCCTCAACAGGCCATTTGCCTCAGGAGAAAAGAGAGGGGACAGACGTTCGCTTACGTATGAGAATCGCAGATGCAGCGTAAAAGAATTTATTGAGAAATTAAGAGGCGTCGAGAGTCATTATTGCCGAAGCAAAAATATTCAAAGGCAATATTTACCAAGTGAATTGAACATTAACAAAATTTTTATAATGTACAATGATTATGTTGAAGCCCACCTAAAAGTGAAGAAGACATTTTTTACAAACATCTTTGTTCGTTGTTTTAACCTAGGTTTTGGCAGCCCGGCAACTGATGCTTGTTCAAAAAGCATTAAGCTGACCGAAAAAAACAAAATTGAGAAGTCTCAAGAAAACCAAGGTAAGACTTATGACTGAAAAGCGAGTGCACAAAATGAGATCTAATGCTTTTTCTCAACATTAAAAGAAGAGAATCCAGAAAGTCTTTGTCAATCCCAAAGTACCTGATCAATCGGCATACTACAGTCGTCAACTTTATCCGTACAATTTTACAGTGGTAAATGCTTCTCAAAATCGAAGTTAACTAAAGACAATGTTTTTTTATACACTTGCATACAAAACGAGTTTCCCAAAGGATCTAACCAAATCTGCTCTGCTGCTTTAAAAAAGAGGTGACTATAGTAGAGCCAAGAAAGTACATAAAGATTTCTCAAGAACATGGTACAGTTAAAAGTTTAGGGCAAGATTGCAGAGTTTTGAATTTCTAATAGGATCATAAATTCGGCGAATAATATTTTAATAAGGGGTGAAATCGTTCACAACTCAGACACTGCTGTTTCTAAACAGATCTTAAAAAGAGGAAAAAATCTTTCAACTTTTAGTCCTATGATTATACAAAAAGGAGTACCCGTCAAGCCTGAAAAGTTACATGATCGCTTTTATCAAAACATTTTCGCAAATAATGGGTCGACAAAGAGGAACTATCGTTTTACAAAAACCTTTTAAGCCCTGAGGTGGCTAATGAAGTAGTTGGTGCTTCTGACGATCTGGAAGACTTTTGCCAAAAAAATAACAGTGACAATGGAGAACTTAGGGTCTAGTTATGATTTTCATATTATTTTGCTTATAGAGTTTAGTTAATATGTTTGCAATTTTTGTATTTTGCTTAAAATTCAATAAAAAAAATTGTAATTTGTGGTCCTTAGTTTGATCAATAACTAATTTAAGCGAAAAAAAAAAACGTTTTAAAATCCACCTTACCCACAAAGATATTTCAAAACTTGCCTTATCCATAATTAAAATAAAAAAATTAAATCATTAAAGAAAAAATATTCCAAAGTAGCAGAGCACAAGAGTTTCTAGGTGTTCCATTGAGGTATATAAAAAATATCGTTAACAAATCTTTAATAATAAGAACGTAAACAGTTTTTCCTCATTTTCTCAATATCGCTTTACATAGATAAGGCGAGTTTTGATATGGAACGCTACAATTGAGGTATCAAATTTCAAAAATCAGTTGAGGCCGTAGAAAATGAGTAGCCTACAGGCGGCAAATTTGTAAATCCGCCACTGTCTACAGGACGTTGTTCCGTATATTTCAGATATTGTGATTTTTCTTGGTAAATTGAAAAAGAAGCATAGAATTTCAAGTTGGTCTCTTGAAAGTAACCTGAATTAACATTAAAATAGTGAAAACGCTTATCGATATCTTTTTTTGTTCCGAAATATCTTAATAAATGTTTAAGCGGCGAGAATTTTTTTAAAACTTCTAGCTCGCCCATACTGAAATTAAAAACTTATTTTGGATAAAAAGTTCTTACTTGCAATAAATCAAACTAATCCCATAATAATCTTATTAATGCCACTAGAGAATAAATCATGTAACAATTGACAACTTAGAAATCAGTCGCTGGCGGGTGGATAAGATAACAGTTTCAGGTTCTACTATCGAAAAATTCGTATTGATCGTTGTATTCTTTGAATCATATCTCTTGTCGTAAGTCTCTTGGTGTAAGTTAGATTTTTTATTTAGACTTCGAAATTTCTGGGACCGAATGAATTATCTCGTTTATACCAATAGACCTTCGACAAGAGATGATATGATTGAAAAAATACGACATGCAATACGTATCTCAATGGCACAAATTTAAAAATTCAATTTCTTCGTCGTCGTTGGCGTGCGAAGTATCCAGATGAACTAGGTATCAGTTAGGTAAGAGCTCTTCATGATTGGTCTGGACTGTGAGCCATTTAGCGTATGTTAAAACATGAAAAATATATTCATGTGACTATATTTTGTGCACGCTTTCATTGTTCTTAATCGCAAAGGTGAAATAGAGAAACAATCAAATGCAAATTGACTGAAATTACGTCCTTTTGTTCCAAATTTAGAAGTTTCCATTAGCAATCTGGCGGATTTTAATAATACAAAGGGTTTGAATGCCTTTAATTTTTAATACTAACATTTCCTAAAGTAACTTTACTCGACATGCGAAATGGGTGGATATTTTTCTTTCCAAGAATAGATAGTAAGATTCTAAGAACATCTCAAGTTAAAATAACGGCTCGAAGTTTCTAAATAAATTAAAATACAACAAATAATTGTTGTAGAAATTAGAAATTAATTGATATTTAAACCGATCACTTCTTATTTTAATTTACGTTTACTCAATAGATCTGAAGTAAACATCTATTATTTGCAAATTGTTAAACTAATTAACATTAATCAAAATATTGTGATTTGAATACATGAAGTTCCGTAATCGCTTGATTAATGTCCTTTAAAATTCTAGTGAGAGCTAGAGATCTTAAATTTATTTCTACATTTATTCATATCTATGTACTCAAGTCAAATGTCTTTACACGATTTACTTTATATTACTTCTGGCTATTGTCCAGTGGATGAAGCTACAGATGGTTCAGGTGTAGATCTTTACATTAGTTGCGCTGTATCTCTTCTCTGACCGTAGCAAGTTTAAGTCCCTTCGAATAACATCCTTAGACACATCAACAATCTGTTTTAATAGTTTTGATTGAAATCTTTCCAGTATATCGATATTTGAGTTGCATGCATCAACCCATAACTGTATTTCATAGCACCAAATTGCCTTGATAATTATAATGTAAAGTAGGAGTTTATCACTTAGACTTAGTTTAGAGTACCTCCGATTAACCAATACTTGTCGCGGAATTTTAAACCCAGTTGTTTGCATTTAGTCGAAAAGTGTTTTTTCCACTTAAGCCTTCGGTCTAGATGTAAAGTAAGGTATCTAATGTCATTTGCTTATAGTATATATTGGTTTTATTTCAGGGTAAGCTTCCTTTCTCAGTGTGAAGATTACATGGATAGACCTAGATTCATTGACTTTTATGCGCCAATTTTGCAGAAATATTGAGGCAATGATTGGTTCGGTATGGAATGAAAGTATTGCAGTATCATAGGCTTATGTAGCGACATTAACTATGTAGATCAGGTAGAGCAAGAGGCCCAGCACATTACTCTGTGGCACTGCAGGATGTGGGGTGAATATTGATCTTGATAACTAATTCGGAAGTACCTGTTAATTAAATAAGACAAGTCTGAATGCCTTCTCTATCAAAAGCCTACGACACATCGAGGAAAACAGTCAGATTCCCGGTCATTTTTTCGATTCGTCTATATACTATCCCGCTTGTTGAATGCTGGTGTCGAAATCCAAACTGATGATCCGGAATGATTTTAGTTCTAGTTAGTATGGGCATCATTCTTTTAAGGAATAATTTTTCAAATACTTGTAGTAGAGTAATTGATCTATGTAATGTTGGTTGTTCAGCGAGCTTATCAAGTTTAGGAATGATTTGTGCTACTTTCCATTGCGGCGGAATGTAGTTCAGTCTTCGAATAGCATCGAAAGAAAGTAATGAATTTCATGCATACACCTGGAAGCTTTTTGAGCAGTTTACCAGTAATTCGGGCGTAGCCCGGAGCTTCCCTCGTGCTAACATCTTTGAATTTTTTCAAAGGTGGGTTCATTTGTAAAGATGACTCTAGAAACTGTTGGATGTCTTCACTATTATTGGGATTTTCAGCTGAAGTTAGTTTAAAAATATTCTCCAGGTGTAGCTTTTCCTGAATTTAATTATTCCAATTTCCATTGGGTTTGATTCATGGGCTGGTTAAGTTTTTCAGCAGCTCTCCATATAGATTTGTGATTAATTCCAATCCATGTCTCTCTAGCTATTTACGGAATTCCGAAGTAAGAAAAAAGAAATAGCACTTGTTATAATATAGTCCTTGATAATTGTAGAGTGATTGAAAACTCACATTAAGGATAATGAAAAGTATTAGATCAAAACAAATCGTTGAAGAATGTTTGTTGGATAGCTCTATTCGTATTCGTGAAAATTTAATCTAATAGATATATTATTGTTTGTTGCTTCAACTATTTATTAAAATTGTGGATACAACAAGAAATCTCGTAGAATTTCTCTTCACAAACAAGCCCCCATCAAATGAAAGACAGCAGTTATACTTTAAAAGCGTAGAAAATGTCGAAGAATTGCAAACTGTTGGAGAATTTCTCAGTTTTCGTCGACTCGGCGTTTCTCTCAAGTTATTTAATTTTGTTAAAGTTCACGACTCATTTCTAGCACAATATTTGAACCTTTCGGATAAAATTAATTTGTCGCTGAAAAACTTACTTCCACGAACGACATGATCTTAAAATAGAACACAACTAAAAGGCGTTATTTCGATTGTATTTATTGTATGATTTACATTAGTGCGGTGAACTAATAGACACTGTCTCTAACGTTCTCAATTTATGTAAACACTTCACTAAGTTATAAAAATTATCACTTATCACTATCACTTAACTTAACTTACATAATTTATTCAAATTCTTCTGTCAAGTCAAGATCTGATATCTGATAGGATGAATATCTTTCCATCGCGGCGGTTTTTGTTTTACGCAATGAGCTGGCTCCATTTTTCATTTTAAGCCATTATTGTAGAATACTTACCAGCCTGGTGGGAGCACAGTCTCTGAATTTATCCTTTTCGGCAGTCACGTTGTCTGGCTTCTTATTTTATTTAAGTGTGTCTTTATTGCACACTTGACTGCTTCACTTTTTATAAAGGTCCTGTACTACCCTTTGCAGTGTATCTAGTGTCGTTTCCCCAATTTTTTCTGTTCTTAGTCACCATATGAAAGCTGCATAGATTATGAAAAGTCGCACAGCTAATTTGTTTATCCAATTCCTCATTTTGGGTTTCAAACTCCATGTGCTTCCTACTGCTTGGAGGTGCTATCTCCATGTCGATCACTAACATTTTCAATCATACTTAATACCTCTTCTTGTCAAATTCTGAAATATGATGCGTACTTATTGAGTTATGGTTTTTCCTTTTACCGGGTATCTCAATAAGAAAAATTTTCGACCATATATCAGAAACTGTTTATAGCACAACTGCGCTAAATAAATTTATAACAAATATGGACTCGAGAAAAACCTGAAAATTTTATATATATGTTCACTACTAGAAAGCATAATAGAACTAAGAAATTTAACAAGATAATACTGAGAATACTGATAATAGAGAAAGGGAACTTAACACTCCTCAAAATAACGTTATTAAATTATTATTTTTTTTCACTTTGACACCAACCGCGTCTTCAGGTGTAGAAAAACGTTGACCTCGCAAATTATTTTTGATCTGCGTAAATAAGATGGTTCCAAACAAAGATTGTTCGGCGGATAACCGATCAATTCGTTTTGACTGTTCAAAAACTGTTTCAACTCGCATTGCCAACAAATGCTGGTGTACCACTAAGAATTGACCGTACAAAGTTGCTCTAATGGAACAGTGGTGACAATAAATTTTGTTGGATTGAATTCGGAAAACCGAGATGGTGCTTTATCACCAAAAGTCGAAGCAAGTTGATAGGCACACTGTTGTTGGCTTAATCTAGGTCGAAAGTCATAGCACGATTTAATTCCATTATTTGAATAAATTAAATCTACAAACAAAAATATCACTGGTATGTCAAATTTCATGATGGCAATGTCAGATTTGACATTTTAACATCAGTCATATCGCAAACTTGAATAGCAACCCTTCTATTACTAGTTCCTTTGATCATTTACGCCCTAACCCTTATAGCCTTTCTAGAATCGGGAAATTCTCCAGGCGTCGCAGGCTCTTTCAGTAGGTAAAATTGTAGGATTTGTATTTATATCTTATTATTCATAGTGACATATGTTTTTAAAGTATTTAGGGCATAATTAAAAACATTTCGTTTTCAAAATTATGTAATTGCACAACTGACAAGATTACAACCACATTGTCAATAAGCAATTTTTTTATAGACTACTACAAACGTCAGTTCACAAGTAAACTGTAAAATGTAAATATAACTAAAGGTGTGTTTACATGAAAAATATTAAGGTAAATAACACTATACGTGCTTTTCAGATAAAAGTATCCACCTTTAATAACTTTTGTAATACTGGTATTTAGAAAAAATCCAAAAACACGTCAATTTATGTTGGAAGGGGCAAGCATTATGGCTTATTTAAACTTACTGGAAAAGCCACCCCCTCACCCCTAGCAGCATCCCCTTTATTTTTTTAAATTACTTTTCATATTTTTTATGTAAAATTTGGATACTCCTCTTTGAGCTGATTTCAAAAATGTATAATACTTGTAGGTTAAAGTGGTTAGTTTATGAGATAAACAATTTTTCTTTTAAGAGCACAAATTTTACTTATTATTTACTTTCACCTTATTTGCCTGTACTAAAATGGGTTGTACAACAGTTCAAACTCTTTAATCTTTTTAACTGTGCTATTTATTATGAAGTTACAATAAGTGTTCAAAATGAGTACCATTCACTTCCATACAATGGTATAATCTATTTTCAAATGCCTCTCTGACATTGCTTAATACGGCTGGATTTAATTGTCATTTTCTACCCTCTCTCGTAAATCATCCAGAGATTCTGGTTGGGTAGCATAAACTTTTGTTTTTAAATACCCCCATAAAAAGAAGTCTAGGAGTGTTAAATCCGGTGACCTAGGTGGCCACTCCATCATCTGCCCCCTTCTACCTAGCCAACGAGCGGGGAATGTTTCGTTTAAAAATTGTCGGACAGGTATAGCATAGTGTGGGGGAGCTTCGTCTTGTTGAAATACCAGTAAATCTTCGGAAAGGTTATCATCATTTTCTATTATTGTTGTAATACGTGGGTCAACCCCTTCCCTGAGTAACTCAAGATATGATTCACCATTTAAATTTCCGTTGATGAAGAAAGGTCCGACAATGTGGTCACCTATTATACCACACCAAACGTTCAACTTTTGGGGATGTTGTGTATGGAATTCACGCATAATATGTGGATCACTTTCAGCCCAATATCTACAATTATGCCTACTTACTAAGCCATTTAATGACCATGAGCATTCATCAGAAAAGCAAATATTGTTTAACAATTGTGGATTGTTATTGATAATTTGCGTCATTGATTCGCAAAACTCTAGACGACGATCAAAATCATCTTCATTCAACTCGTGCACCAACTTAACTTTGTATGGGTGGTACTTGAATTTATGTAGAACTCGGAAAACTGTAGAAGATGAAACACCGATCGCTCTACTTATTGTTGACAACGATTGGGGTTGTTGAGCCTCTAAGCTGACTTGCCCTAAAATTGCCACTTGGATTGCTTCGTTATTTACGAGTCCCTCTCGCTTATGCACTTTATTGCAAACAGACCCTGTTGTGGTAAATTTCTCCATCAGTTGAATTACATACTTATGAGTTGCATGTCTTCCGTCATGTAATTCGTTAAATATTCTAGCAGCAGCTCTTGCACAATTATTATTTTGGTAGTATAAACCTACAATTTCAATTCTTTCTTGCAAAGAGTAAACCATTTCAGAGAAACAAAATAAATAATGTATCAAATTACACTATCAATAGTGACTACAAATTCTAGTTGACAATGTCAAACTTTAATAAAAAGTAGAGTTTTTTGTTGTTTGGAATTTTTAAGTAGAATAAATAGCACAGTTAAAAAGATTAAAGAGTTTGAACTGTTGTACAACCCATTTTAGTACAGGCAAATAAGGTGAAAGTAAATAATAAGTAAAATTTGTGCTCGTAAAAGAAAAATTGTTTATCTCATAAACTAACCACTTTAACCTACAAGTATTATACATTTTTGAAATCAGCTCAAAGAGGAGTATCCAAATTTTACATAAAAAATATGAAAAGTAATTTAAAAAAATAAAGGGGATGCTGCTAGGGGTGAGGGGGTGGCTTTTCCAGTAAGTTTAAATAAGCCATAATGCTTGCCCCTTCCAACATAAATTGACGTGTTTTTGGATTTTTTCTAAATACCAGTATTACAAAAGTTATTAAAGGTGGATACTTTTATCTGAAAAGCACTGTATATTCAACACCCTTCCTCAATTAATTGTATTTTTAACTTAGTAGAAATTAAAGAGAAAACAAATACATTTCAATTGCATACACAGGTTTTTAGCTATTTACCAGAAATCCTCTGAATATACAAAATTTTTTCTTACCTAAGGGTTTAATAAAAATATCAGATCAATTTTCCTTTGAGCAAACATATTTAAGTACAATTTGGTTTTTAAGAGATAAGTCTTTAATGAAATGATACTTATTTTCTATATGCTTACTACGTTTGGCATTTTCAAAATTTTTAACCCATTTAATCGCACTGATATTGTCAATTTTTAAAATAGTTGGGCTGCCACCCCTGCTGCAACATACTCCGCCTCCATCGAAGACAGGACAACACAGTTCTGCTTTCTGGAGTGCCAGCCAACTAAATTTCCAGCATGAAATGCAACAAAGCCAATGATACTTTTTCTTGTCTGCTTGTCGCCACCCCAGTCTTCATCACACATTCCCTCTAAACCGATGTCTCTTTTTCTGAACATCAATCCATAATCTATAGCACTAAGTTATCTTAATATCCTTTTTCCAGCTTTCCAAAGTTGCAATGTCGGTTTATTGAAAAACCGACTCAAATAAGACACACTATAGGCAATGTATGGTCTGCTGACCGTAGACAGATACATTAGGCTGCAAACTAGTCTTCTATAGGGTACACTTTCCAATATTTTATCATCTTCATTTACTTGGAAGTTCTGTTCCATGGGTGTTGCTATGGAACGGCACTCTGCCGTGTTGAACTCTTCCAATAATCTCAAAATCATTTTTGACTGGCTAACTTTCAATCCATTTTTAGTCTTTATTATTTCCATTCCTAAGAATGATGTCACTTCAGCCATTTTCTTGACTTGAAATGCTTTATACAAATCTTGCATTAATTTTTCAGCTTTTATGTCTGGTCCAGTAATCAAGGCGTCATCAACAAACAAAACTAAGTATACATCTCTGGATTTAATGACTTTATTTTCTTCTGGGATCCACAACTAATAACCTCCTACCCAATCATTACTCCTTCCTTGGCCTTTGCTTCCAATTTATTTTATTTTGGTATTACTGTATACCAGGCTCTAACACCAAAAACTCGAAGTTTGTCTATATTGTTTCTGCCATGCCATATTGGAGAACGAGTGTAGCCATCTTTTAGAGCTGTGGTGGGTTTTCGGTTAAGTTCATATGCCAAACATCTTACAGCTTCTGCCCACAAAGTCTTGGGTAAACCTGATTCGATGAATTTTTCCCCTTCAATTGTGTTATTAGGTCGCATATATCACTATGAACTAGTTCTCCTATACTTCTGGTTTTATTTTGATTTGTAGGAAACGGTGACCTAGTAGCTTTTCCTTCAGCGCATGGTGAACAGACTTTTTCTAATAGCTTTAGCCTCAGTTTCTTTATAGCAACTTTGCCTGCATGCCCCAAACACCTATACCATATTTCTGTAGTGGCTACATTGCATGTCACTGTTTGGTTCTTGCCTATGATGTCATCTAGACTCAAAACATATAGCTCAAATTAGCTCAAAATATAGCTCAAATTAATTTAAAATTGTCTCCAGCTATAGCAGTCTTCTGCTTTTCAACGATGATTTTATGTCCATTGTTAGTCATTTTTGAAGCAGATAATGGGTTATGTTTAATTTGGGGTACTATTAGTGCTTCTATTACCATCAGGTAATTTTGGCATCTGACGTCTAGCTTGCCACTTTTGTTGGTCCTTAGAATTTCTCCATTTGCAATATGTATCTCGGTTGGATGATCAATTTCATTGAGGTTATACAAGTAATATTCTAAATATTCCTGGACAATGTGGTTACTTGCACTGGAATCCAATATAAATGACAATTTGCCCATCACATATATTTGCTGCATACAACTCAATCGCCTTTTCCTCTGTTGTGTGAGCGTGGGCTTCTTGTGTCCTTTCATGTTTTGTGTCTTGAGGCTTATTCTGGTAGTGACCTCTTGAACGTCCTCTATTATTAAACCTAGAACTTAGAAATCTATTTTAGCACCAACTATTGTTTCGATTGTCGTCACAACGGTGTCAAATTTGAATGGTAGTGACGTTAACATAATACACCTGGTCAGCCTCATCGAGGCTTGACTCTTGCTCCTTTATGTCTTTTAAGGCCGTTTCAAATTTTAAGAAGTGGTCTTTCACTTTATCATTAGCATTTGGTCTTAGTGTCACCAATTTCCTTCATAGAGACAATCGTGTAAAGGGTCTTCTACGCTCAAACACACGCTTTTAAGTTTTTCTAGCTAGACTTTTGCAGTTTCACAATCCTTTATCGTATCTAGGTTACCTCCTGTACTATTATTGACTGTGCCTTAATGTCAGCCTTTTGAAAAATTTTCCGTTCATTATCTGATGACGTGTTCGGGTCTGGAGGGTCAACCACCTTCGGTGCAATTTTCCCTTTTGAGAATTAGTTTTATCCTAAACTCCCAATTGTTATAGTTATTCTCCTCTAATATAGGCACTTGAATTTAGCTGGATGACATTTTCCACTAAATTTGTTCACTAAATATTAACAGAATCAGTTTTCTGAGGCTTTTAGTCCCGATTGACGAACGAACTACACAAACCAAGTTTCAAGCCACGCAACGGAACGCTACAAACAGATCAGCCTTCTGATACCGTCTTTTCCAGTCTCACACGAAAAATTATCTTCAATTAATTCGCGCACGCATTGACTGTTTTCAATGGGCCCATAACCTTTTAAAGTATTTAAGGCACAATTAAACACATTTCGTGTTCGAAATTATGTAATTGCACAACTGACAAAATTACAACCACATTGTCAGTAACTAATTTTTTTATAGACTACTACAAACGAAAGTTCACAAATAAACTGTAAAATGTAAATATAACTAAAGGTGTGTTTACACGAAAAGTGTTAAGATAAATACACACTATTTATTTAACATATGTCTCGTATTTTCTTTATTTATTATGTTTAAACCAATCTCGAATTTTCGTATAAATTCTTGAACATCCACTTCCAAAACTCTAAGATCATCTTGGAAATTCAAATTCTAATCCCCCATCAAGAACTATTAGAATGCTAATTTGAACGTTCTTCGATCGAGATTTCTTAATTAAGTTAATACTCCAAAATCAAGCTTTGGAAGTTATTTTAAGCACCTTCTTGAGTGATTAAAAGGAAATTTTCATAAAAGCCTGCAGTGCAGAGTTTTGCTATGCACCTGGAAAGATTATAAACCCATTTCTTAAAGTGCTGCATACTTCTACTTAATATAGAGAGATGACATCATAACTTTTCGATTAACTATGGTTAGCTTTTGATATTTTCTAAAATAAACGTCCCTCAGTTTTGGTATATTTTGATAAATAACATGTTTTACGAGGGCTATTATTTAAGATATGACTGATGACTCCGATGTGAATATATCAAATCTGACATTGCCATCATAAAGTTTGACATGTTTAACGGTGTGCGTACTGCGAACATGTTGTCGTACAAGTAATATGTATTTGGGCAATATTTTCACTCGCATAGATTCAATATTGCTTGAGCATTTGAATATCAAAAAGTTAGCATCGCACAAAAAAGCTCAAGTCGATTGGTGCAAAGAAATTTTGAGAAAATCCAATTGCGGTCTATAAGATGAATGAAACCTCAACAATTTGGTTTCCTAACTAATAAATGCACTAATGACGTTACGTTTTCTATTCTTCGGTTTTTTGTGATTTCGCTAAGGTCTCGATTGTGTTGATAATGAAATTCTGATCAACAAACTAGAATATCATGCATCCGAGGTGTTTCTTTCAAATAGTTTGTATCTTACCTTGAATGTTGAAAACTTTTGGTTAGAGAGGTAAGAGGTTCAGTCTTAGATTTAATTCTTTTTCAGTTATTTATTAACGATGTCACAAACTTACGAATGGTAAATTCACTTTACTTGCATATGACACGAGCGTAACTAGTGTAGTCCAGATATACAAATTTCACATTCTATCATGGACTATGACCTTATTACTATGGTCTGACTTGAACAGTCTCCGTTTAAATACTGAAAAAACTTTAATTTTATCCTACAAAGGAGTTTTACAACCTCTAGAACTCAACAATGTTTCAATACGATCCTCAAATTCGATCAAGTTTCTTGTAGTACATAATGACGGTACTCCTCAATGATGAACATGTATCCTTTGGTTGTTTTGCCATTAAATCTGCTCGATTTGCCTTTCTGGGGGTCTTGTAGTTTGCACCTCTGCGAATCTATCTTAAAAAATCGAAAATTTCAACTCTTCCCGCTCTTTTCATTTTAGAATCCGTTTGTTTGATTAGTAAACACTGTCACAACTCGACCTAGAGACTTGGAGCTATCCAACTAAAAGAAAAAATTTGGTTATTTACTTAACAATACCCACTTCTGATCTGGTGCCAAAATAAAATTATTAAGTGAACTACCTTCAGAATTAAAAATGGCAAATATATATAATAAGTTCCGAGAATCGACAAAGGCATTTCAGCATGAAAGACCTTATTCTTTTGTGGCAGAATTCTACAATCAATTGACTGGAATGTTTCAATTTAGTATGAAGTAAGATATATGTATTATAATAGTTATTAAGCTTATATCTCTTTCAGTGATTATATCAAGACTAATACGCTCTGTTTTATCCCTACGGTTCGAGCTCTTGTTCAAGATATTATGTTACTTTTACCAAAGGACGTCTATATGCTTTAGCAGTAATGAGTAAATGGAGAACATATGAGGTGTTTTTTTTACTAAAGTGGATTGTCAGATCGACAAGAAGCTTATTTCTGTTTTATATAAAATATTACTTCTCCTGGTTGCTAGTTTGACTGAATATCGGAGTTATCATGTTTTTTCTCCACCATGGAGTAGATTCGAGTAGATATCCCGCTTTTCCATATGTCTATTAGGAGAAACAGATTGACGCTTCTGAGAATTTCTTTGTAGAGCGATTTCTGGAATAAATTTTTACTGGTTTCACCGGTTTTACGAGTAGACACTTCATAATATACATCCGAGAATAAAATCGGTGATATCATGATAAAAATGTGTGTGAAATATTGTTGGCAATGTAACTATTATATAGCTTTTAGTTATGACAATTTGTGGCTATAGTACAGTCATTTTAGGCATTTTAAACCTCAATCTACGGAAAAATACCTAGTGAGCTGAATTTATGAAAATAAGTTCCTAGAAGAATTATCTACAAAAAATGTCTTTTGCATTTTTAGTAAAATCTAGTATAACTTATCCAAATGACTCTCATTGTCAGATTTTGTTTTATGTAAAAAGCAGGTAATTCGAGTAGTGCCTGCCAGACTGTAGTGCTCGGAAAGACGTGCTTTGGTAGCTATTTCCATAGGCTTGCCCTTCTCTTAAATGAGTCTCGGTAAATTGAAGTTTTGGGTGTCTGTAGGCAAAATCGGTTTTCATAAGCCACATCTGTCTATCGAGTATCGGTAAAACAGCGACAGGTCAGTGACCTTTTGTTCTATGCTCTAAGTTATCCAAGTTTCAGGTCAGCTCTTGATCACCTATGGGTTGAACTGCTCTCTTCTGTATTGAGTCGATCATCCTCAAGGTATTCTTTGAAGCCGAGCTCCCTAGTGATTAAAACTCGCCCATCGCAACCTAAAATGGACAGTGTGGAAATATGGAAATTCTAATAGAAATGATGAAGGAGTTGAAGAAGGTTTTCAAATAAAAAGGAACAACATACGCTTGAAGAAATTATAAAAATTAGAGATGAAAATTGTTGACAAGAACCCAATTAGCGGAGCAGATGTAGTGAATGAAATATGGAAAAAACATAAAAGACATAATAGAAGCTGCAACAGAAGCCCTTGGTACCCGAAATCTAAAACAGCGAAAACACGATCTCAACAAAACCCCATGGTTCTGCGACTACGATGACTATAAGAGGGTAAGAAACGATACCAATACACTAGTTAGGCAAAAAAAAGAACAATGTTGGGAAGCATATTAAAAAAATTGAAAATAACTTTTATGGCCTCCAAAAACAGATGTGGAGATTCATCAAAACTCAAAGAAAAGAAGCCAATGAATATATTAGCTCAAAGCACATAACAAAAGAAGCTTGGGCCCAATATCTTAAAGAATTGTACAAAAAAGAAGATACAGAAAGTATACTGGACATTCCAGAAATCACAAATAACGAAGTAGCTGAAATAGAAGAAAGAGATATAGAAACCGCATTAATGAAAAACAGAAAAAGTCCATGAACTTCTTAAATACGGCGGGAGAAGCCTGAAACAACAACTAAAAATACATTGAGTAATGAACATCGAGGATTCAGATCACGAAGATCTTGTACAGATGCGATATTTGTCCTGCGACGAATAATTGAAAAAAATAAAAGTGAGAAGGAATAAAAGATTTTATAAAATGCAGAAAGACAAGGAGCAAAAAGTATATAACCTCCAATCAAACAGCCATACATCTTAAGATTGAGTATTGATGATTTTGACTTAATTGTATACATCAACTCGCCTCTCCTTATCGAATTTTTATAAATTTAAATTCCATTTTTTTTTTTGGTTTTAATCTTCATACTTATTACGAATGTCTTTGAGAAATTTGGCTAATAAAATGAACGAAAATAAAATTTCTGTAGAGTGGAGAATTATTTGATGTCACTTCAGACAAACAGTTATTAAATTTCTTGCAAAACTTGAATTAAACGACTGGAAGTTCACTATTAAATTCTTTAATGATGACGCTGTCTACTTTAAAGACAAAGTCTTCCACCGCCAATATGCAATGAAATTATTGAAACATATATTGTATTGATTTGAAACATTTTGTTAAGCGTATCTCAAGTATTCTTCATTGAAAATGTATGAGACAGATTATTAGTACGAATATTCATCTATAAAGCTTCTTGGATGCGTTAAAATGGTATGAGACAAAAAATCCTTCTAAGCGGGCTTTCAATTCATGCCTCATTTAAATAATAAACCTTCTGGTTTCTGTATCGTTTGTTCCTAATTTCACGCAGAGCTATGATATTATTTCTATTTAGAAGAAGAAATTACGATTTGTCACTTCAACAGATATCTATAGACACCAAAACATTGAGGGATGGAACTTTAAAAATCAAATGAACTCATGAAACTAATAAGTTTAATATTTCTTCAAAAACTAATAGGAAATACTCTGCAACAATTGGTTTTTATATTATTCCACATACTTTACGAATAGAGTAAAATGTAATTAAACGAAAAGATTTTTTTCATCATATGAAACAATAAAATCCGGAAAACTCCTTTTCCGCTCATTTTTGTTGCTCTCTTTTTCTATTATTTTTGGATGTGTCTTTTGCAGTCCTACTCAATTTTTTATTGATTTAAATTCGTTTATTAGATCTATCCATTTCTTTGTTGATCTCTTTCTCCATTTTCAATCTTGCTTACACTATTTTTGATATTTATAATAACAGAAAAAACTTTTTTTTGCTATTTTGTCTTTTCCTCTTCTTCGTTTACCTTCTCGTATTAATTGAATCGTTCCCATATATACTCATTCATCCATTCTATATACTGTCTTTTGCAGTCTCACTTAATTCCTCTGTCACTCCAAATTCTTTTATTTGATCTATCTATTTCTTCGTTAATATTCTTCTCCATTCGTCAATCATGCTTTCACTATTTTTCAATACTTCAAAATAAAAAAAAAACTTATGTTCTTCTTCAACTTTCTTCTCATGTGTTTGTAGAAGTTTCATTTTCTTTTATACCAATTTCTTCCACTGTCTTACAGACAGTTTTAGTTGATTCCTTTATTGCTTCAAATTCTTTTATTTGATCTATCTATTTCTTTGTTAATATTCTTCTCCATTCGTCAATCATGCTTTAATTATTTTTCAATTCTATAAAATTAAGAAGAAATTCATTTCCTTCTTCTACTTTTTTCCTTTCATGTTTTCATGTTTGAAGTTTTATTTCCTTTTATACCAATTTCTTCCACTGTCTTAATTGATTTCTTCCACAGTTACAGTTTATTCCTTGATTGCTTCAAATTCTTTTATTTGATCTATCTATTTCTTTGCTGATCTACTTCTTAATTCTTCAATCTTGCTCTCACTATTTTTGAAATCTCTAAAATCCGAAAAACTTATTTTTTGCTACGTTTTCTTCTCCTATTTCTTCCCATATTCCCATGTGCTGGTTGAGGTTTCGTTTCCTTTTGTACCAATTGCTTATATTGTCTTTTACAGTCTTATTTAATTTCTATCCTGCTCTAAATTCTTGTTCTACTAAATCCAACTATTGCCAAAATTTTCAATTTGATCTTCTTATTTCTTTATTGATCTCCTTCTCCATTTTCAATCATACCAATAAAACAAACTTCGTTTTGAAAATTGGATTATAATTGAAACATCTCCTCCATAAATATTTCCATAATATTCTAAGTTATGACCTTTAAACTATAAACATATCCTAACGACACATTCCAATTTCTTCAATATCCTTTATCAGGCACTTAATTTTTATGATTCCAATTATACTCCGTAAACTTGATGTTGTCTGTGGTATTTTTTAAAATTATTCACATCAGCCTATCAGACATAATATTAAGCTACTTTTTCCATCCTTTAGTTTTCTAGTTAGAGACCCTTTTATGTTTGTATAAGTTTCCAGATTGGTTCACGAGCTTTAAAATTGAATAAAACTTTGCTTCTCAAAGGCGTTAAGTGGAAATTTAAATTGCATATATGTTTGTTTAGCAAACATAACAAAAACCCGCCAAATTTAGTTAAAAGTTTTTGATTGAGTTGAATTTATTTAAATGGAATTACGACGCTCATAAACAGGAAATTTTTAACAAGTGAGTTAACAAATAGTCTTGTTGATATATATGAGAAGTACCTGGCTAAGGAAACAC
Organism: Diorhabda elongata; assembly: GCA_026230145.1. NCBI lineage: Eukaryota > Metazoa > Arthropoda > Insecta > Coleoptera > Chrysomelidae > Diorhabda > Diorhabda elongata. Next base: position 19,485,679 of record CM047928.1, on the reverse strand, counting down.
AAAAATTTTGAACAAAAAATATATTGATCCTTCAACGTAATCTCCTTTTAGCTCCATACACTTTTTTTAGCGATATTCAATAAGTTCGATACCTTTTTTTATAATAAGAATTGTCAAGCTCCTCAAAATAGACATCAACTGTTTACACCACCTCCTCATCGTAGGCAAACCTTTAACCACCGAGCCATTTTTTGGAATCTGGGGACAGAAAATTATCCGAGGGGGCTAAATCTGGCGACCCCAAACTTTAATCTAATGATTTGCCAATAACACCTTCTTCTTAGCCATTTTTTCTTGGTTTCTTCGCTTAAACATTGAAATAAGTTTGCATAATACTCGCCGTTGATAGTTTCCCGTTTTTCAAGATATTCAATTTTTCTCTCTATTCTGCAAATGTAATCGTCGTTGCCATGATTATGAAACGGTGCTTCATTTCTGTTTTTCTGTTCTGTTCTGAAAAAAAATCTTTTTTTTTTTGTACAATTACGTGCCTAAAGAAAAAGTGCGTGAAGCTTTTGGACAATTCAGAAAACGTACATCATCTAACAACTTTTCGAATGTATCGAAAATATATTTGGTCATGATTAACTTGTGAAGAATTTCTCTTAAGAGGCTATAAGTAAATGGAAAATTGAGAATACCACTTAGACAGTGAAACAGGGATGTGTTCTGTTTAATGTTGTAACAGATTGAATAATAAAAAAAAACAGACGATAAAAGGTCAGGAATCTACAGGGATTTATATGAAAAACTGGAGGATCTTGAATTCGATGATGATTATTAACAACATAGAAATTACATGGGAAAGTAAATTAGTAACCGGTTTCTTAATAACTCAATTTAAATACGACTTAACATAAACATAATCAGTACAAAAGCAGATACTAAAAATGAAATTTAATGAAGAGTTAAACAATAAAATATTGTTTTCTACAAGTATCTCAAAAACAACAAAACTACGACTATTCCATACCAATATAAAATCTATACTGTTATATGGAAACATAAAATAGAAAGAATAATAGAAATACAAATTTTTGGAATATAGACAAAGGAAAAGAGCCAGACCTGTACGAAAATGGAGGACTATCGAGAAAGAGCTACAACAGATGAAATTAACATGAAAAGAGACTATAGAAATAGTTGTTATCTTAAATCCCCGGCAGGAGACTCCTAATCAGGAAGTGGTATTCGGTTATTCAGTTAAAGTATATAAAAATTAGTACTCACATGGGGTCAGCAATTAATATTAAATTGGACGCCGTCAACTTTTTAACGAACGACGTTAAATATTAATAAAAAGGTAAAGCTGGAAACACCTTATGAATTAAATTAAAATAAAAGTTGAACAATCTAAAATTATACCTGGAAACGATTATCCAAATTAATATTTATTGGTAAGAACAATAAAAAAAGTTTCAGCAACTAATAAATTTATTGAAAAAATAATAAATTCGCATTAACTGCGTATCCAAAAGAGCACAACGAACAGAAGCAGTTATAAATTAAGAACAACTTAGATTTGTCTATACAGGGTGTCCCACGACGAGTTAAAACTATCTGTATATGGCAAAGTACTTATAGTAAAATCATGAGAATTGCTACGTTTAGGTTTCCGGTTTTCAGATACGATTTTTTCAAATAAAATATTTTCAAAGATGGCCGACTTTAATTATACAAGAATTCGACTGTAAATTTGTTATTTTGAATAGAACAATCAATATAATAATACATTTTTAAATCTACGTTACAGACCCTTATAAATTATTTTTTTACGAGTATACCCTTAAAGATATGAAAATGGTTTCTATTCAGTTTCTTTAAGCAAGGTCAGACGTATTCGAAACTATGTCGAAAAATTTTTCATTTCATTCAAAAAAGGCGGCAAATTCATGTATATTTTCCTATAACTAAACCTCTCTGATATCCAGATATTAAATGTTTTTTGTAAATTTTTAAATATGCAGGTGTGGTCTAAATTTTATTTATTCTTTATTTAATTGAGAACGAGCCATTTTAAAGATTTTCTAAAGTATTAACAATTGACTAATGTCAGTTGAATAAGTGTCATTTATTACTAATCCTACCAAAAGTATACATAAAAAATTAAAACTTGTTAAAATAATTTAAAACCTCAAATATCTCAGAAACGACTAAAAATTAGAATAGTAGTAAATACAATTTCATTTGATTTTTTTACAGACCTTGACAAGATGAAGAAAAATACTTTTTTATTTCTGAAAGCATTAAAATAAAAAAAACCGGTTGGTACTATTTAAAAAAATAAATAAATTTGATAGTTATGAAGTTAAACTTTGAACACTTTTTATACACACCCTGTATAAAATGAGACATTTTTCAGCATGGATGGACCTAGCTAAAAGCAACCGAATAGAAACCATTTTCATATCTTTAAGTGTTTTCTCTTAAAAAAAATAATTTATAACGGTCAAATTTTTTACAAAAAAATTAATAATGCAAAAACTAGGCATTTTTCGAAAAAAGTTTTTAGACAAAAGTATACTAAAATTTTACGTACATTTCAAAAATGTATTAATATACAGAGTATTCTATTTAAAATAACAAATATTTAGTCGACTTTCGGTAGAAACGGAAGTCGGTCATCTTTGAAAATATTTTAGTTAAAAAGATCGTAACCGGAAATCTAAACGTAGAAAGTTTCATGATTTTACTATAAGTATTTTGCCATATACAGATAGTTTTAACTCGTCGTGGGACATCTTGTATATTTACCAATAAATAGAAATTGTATATTAAAGATAAGGCTGGGACTTATCTATGGAAATTCAGGATGGATTGAATGGAATGAATCTCTCAACTGGAGTCACAGATGTTAGAGTTGAGGTTGAGTTTGTAGTCTGGTGATTGTTGTGGAAACTCCCAGCCTGGCAGCTGTAGAACAGCGAATATAAAGAATAAAATCATCACAAACTTATTAAAATTTACTTTTGCTTGAAGTGTAGATAGGTAAAGGAAGAATTCGAATCAATTTAGAAATTTTATTGAATTTTTTAAATAGAGTTGGATAACAAATTAATTTCTTCAAAAACTTGAAAGTTAGAATAAATATATCCGAAGTGACTACAGTGCCACAATACGTGAGCAAAGGTATATTAAAAATGTTTGAAGAAAAACTTAATAATCCGAATGGCATGTTACATAGTTAAAAACATGAGGAAATGAAGAGCCCCGGTCAAATCTCTATCTAAAATGACATATTGAAAAACTGAGTAGTTAATATGATAAAAAGTGGAATTAAGTTCAAATTTATCTGTGATATCAAAAATGCTAAATGAAAATAACTATAGAAGACCCCCGAAGAAAGAAACACGACGAGTTAGCTACGAGGTATCACTTAAGAGTTTGGAAAAAGATATATATTCATCCTACTTGATAATTTGACGTGAGTAAGATGGCTTAAAGTATTTAAAAAGATATGTGTGTACATAGATTATGAGGGACAGAATACGAATCAAAAGAGTACAAATAAAACGCAAAACTTGAAATGGGAGCAGATTTTTTAACATGAATTGTTCATGGTAATCAGCTACAAAAGCACATCGAGCTTAACGTATTTTTTTACAAATTTCAATCATAAAAAGCACGTTTATATTATACCCTAAAAATTTATTATTGACCCCAACATAAATAATTCATAAACTTTACTTTATTCAAATACATAATAAGAAAATTTTTGTTCATTATTGCCAGAATATGAAATTTTTTATTCCCAAAATGGCGTTGGTTAATAAAGATTAAGCACCTAATTTAGCAAGAAATCTGATTCAAAGAAAGTCTTTGATGTTTATAAGCTGGGTTGGGTGACTCAATTAGAAGAGATGGAGTAAATCGTAAGAGACAAATGTTACATCAAAGTCTCCTATCGGGCGAAAAATATTTCCTGAAATTCATTTTTTTTTTATGTAAAATTTGCGAATTCTCATATTTTATATCGACTATGATATTCGAAACGTGTAAAATAGCAGCTCTTGGAAATGTTAAATGAAATTAAATATTTCATCATTCAAAATATTAATAACAAGTTGAAAATTGCTCAAACACTGATAGTTGTAATAGATAATTAAATACATATTTAAAGTAGTCATTATAAAACTATAATTTATACATTATATTGTGTTATGTGATTATTAGAAGTCAAAATTGATATTTCTCTTTTTCTACTTATCAAATTTAAATTAAATATTTTTGGAAATATCTTGATTATTAATAAAAAATAGTATCACGAATTATTATTACAAAAAATATTTGAAATTATGGCAAGAGTGTACAGTATAATTCGATTTTCATCTAGTGAAAATTCCTGTGCCTCAATTTAACACATTCAATGCTGTCCTTATGATAAGGGTAATAACCTGTGGGCTTAAAAATTTTTTTAATATAGATTAAGGGAAATTTTTTTCTTAATATTTACTGCAAAAAAGGTACTGTCATTCCAGATAGACGGGCGCCCTCAGAAATTTAATATCAACAAGTTAATTTGTTATTACCGTTCATTTGGATATAGAATTTTAAAATTATTTGTTTATACAGATTATAATATTTAATTCAATAGATATTTCATTAAAATTTATTATAAATGAAATGATCATACAAATAATATATCAATAAAATACTATTATAATTTTTATTAGGATTATTTTAAAAGCAACAACAAACAATTTAGTTTTAAACTTTTCATTTACACTTTTCGTTTACAAAAATACTATTTACATTTAAAAATACGTACTCATATTTATATGGTAATAGCCATGGTAATCTTTGAAAGCACACAAACACATAGCTCTATTTTTTCTGGGCAAACAGCACAAAAATATGAGGTCAGTTTTTTAATATGTTTACTGGAGCAATTCCGAAATCTTATTTATGCTTTTCTACCCCCACGCCTTTCATCCTATTCGGTTTCTGTCAAATAATGGATTGGAGAAGGATCAATTGAGGGTTGAGGAAGTTTGCGTTGATTGGGGTAGTCCAAGTGATTCGCACAAGTCAAATCTAAAATTTACCCGGTTATGCCCGTTGTCCTGAGTATGAGGAGTAGAAATAACTGTTCATGGAAAGCAGCTGTAAAATTTGAAATGCCAACTTTCGATAACATTTGAGGGTTTTGCGGCCACAAGGATAGTAGGAAATATCGTAACTTGTTAAGACTAGCCTCTAGTTCTATGAAGAGTACAATTACTTTACTTCCTTTTAATCATTCTCTCTTGCAAGAGAAGCAGTAAATACTGGGACTCCCTTGGACCTCCTAAAGATACAAATCATTAGTTCAGATTTAAAAAAGTTGTCGAAAAGTGTCACAAGAATTAACCGAATCGTCGAATAACAGTATTTAAACATTTCCTAGACTAGTCGAAAGCTGTTCGTTTTATTAGACGAATTATTACTTGCTATGAGAAATTGATTTATCTTAACATCTCAAACTTGGAAAATCATTGGTTACTTAAAGGATATTTATCAGAGCCCGTCGCAAGCGAAGGTCGACTGTTGTAGGTCTGGTGGAATTATGAAGGTTTAGTGTACTTTAAAATAATTCCATATGGTCAAGCCATCAATTCCTAGGTATAAAGAGACATCTGATGTTAATGTATGAGATGTTTTTAGAGTAATACCTACATTTAGTTAACCTACATTCTCGTGTAAATTTTTTTTGGGAGTCGTTTTAGATTTACAGCCTAGAAGATATTTTGTACAAGACTCTACATCGTTCTAATTCCAAAATACATAGACTCCTCCTAAAGGAGGCTATTTTTTGAGGGCTCTTGGGTCCTACTTCCCTACTACTATTTCAAGGTCCTTAAGCCTTTTAGCGAATTGGGCAGGACATTATTCGCAGAGTAGATGCTCTACTGTTTCTATGGCTTGCTCGCAGAATCTGCAATTGACCTCCTCAGCCATTCCCATTGTCTTAGGGTAGTACTTAACGGGGAAGTGACTTGTCAGAAAACCGACCACCGGTTTAATGTCGTTCCTGGTCATCACGACAAGCTCTTCAGACTTCTCAGCTGATAACGTTATATATTCTTCAGTCATTCATTCAGTTCGTTATCGATGTCGTGCATAGTGACGCCACAGTACGGTTCTGGGCCAAGGTATGGAGTCGTTTCCCCTTTTTTGGCGATGCTGTCTGCCATCCCCCTAGTGTTTCTAGTTTGTTAACGCTCCCACATTAGTTTGGTTAGATAAGGTTAGGTTAGGTTTAAGGCCGTTTGGCTACCTGTGAGAATATGAGTGTTTTCTATAGAGGTTTCTAACTAATTACTTCTGAGTACAGTTGCTTATTGCTAGCAACTCTACCTGAGAAATGTTGTGTGATGTTCCAAGTGGTATGGAGAGCTTGTATTTTGGCCCAAAAATGCACAGTCTAGCTCCTTGCGTTGTCTTTGAACCATCTGTGTACCAGCGAAATAAATTTCGATCTGAGGGAAGATTTTTGTTGACCCATGATTGTCGATGGAAACATCTTCGTGACGCTGTGAGAAAACGCGGCACCTATCTTGCACATAGCTTTTTCGTGTCCGAATTTTTAGTTAATATGCGATGTACTGTACTTTTCTAAATGCCTACTATGTCTGCTAGCTGGCGGACTTTCAGTCGTCAGCTGATTTGGTTGGCTGCCAAACAAATACTTTCTATTACAGTGGTATTCTTTAAGCAGCTACCGCCATCTCTAGGTCAGTCCAGGTACTTTTGGGACCATCATCATACGTTAGAAAATACACCCGTAATACAACTTAGTTATTTTAATGATGGGTTGCTGCTGAAGGTAGGAGGATCCTTTGCTATTATAGAAAAGCATTTTGATGCATCTTACTACAACTTTGTGAGAACAGAATATAAATCATTTTTTCACGTAAAAAAAATTTTAAATACTTACACATTACAAGAAACTTGGTCATCAGTTCAAACTATGGAAGAATGAAATATTGAATGTAAATGGGGGATGTTTTAGTCACTCATGTGTAGCTATTTTATTTGTTGTACAAAGTTTTCGTTGAGCATACAAATCATCATCAAGAAGATTACGTATCTTGTAGGTTTCCTCGGGGGTCTGGTAATATATCCTGCTTCCTACTTTAATTACTATTGAGTTCTCAAGGGCCTTAGGAATTTCGTTTTCTCATTGGCGTACAATTTCATTGTTCTCATTTATTTTATCGAATGGTACCGTTATTCGTTACAGCGAAGGTTTAATTTAAGATAAATTAAAAAATCTTTGATTCATAGAATACGATCAAACTTCGAAAAAGTTCGAAAGCTACTGATTCAAAATCGAAAAAACAAACAAAAATTGAGATAAACTTTTTTTTCTTCATATTTTGTTAATAAAATCTTGACCTTTTTATTGGAAACGAATTGAAGGAATAGAGAAATTTTAAAGACTAAATTAATATTGCAAGATTTGGAAAAATTCTGTTTGTGCAAGGGATTAAAACATATTAACAGATTAGTGAAAGTATAGATAATTCGATAAAATTATCAAAAGTTTCGAAAATCCTCAAATTTTACACTTCTAAAGTAAATTCTAAAGAATTTTTAAAAATCTGAAAAATACTTGGAAAATATGATTGGTACGAAGTTGATATTTGAGAACTTGTATAATTCGGATCAATTCAAAATCAAAAATTCGAAAAAAATAACAAAAATTTTAGATGTTTTACAGAAATCTCCGAATTATTTTTGTATCTTTTTAAGAAGAATCTGTCAGTGTTAAATATATAAATTAGGAAAAAAATTGGAAAAAATTCTATGAATATGACAAAATTAAAAAAAAACATAATCCGAAACGAAATCTGAAAAATTTGTGAAAAATGTAGAATCAGGGGAACTGAAGGAGAATTGGGTAGTTCTGAACAAAGTGTCATAAAATTCAGATGATTTTCATGGAATTATCATAAAAAAGCTAGAATAATAGGAAAAAAAGACATCTGAAAATCATCGAAAATTTGTAAAAAATGAATGAATGAACTCGAAACATTGAAAATATTGGGAAATTTCAAAGAATTTTGGAGAATTAAAGAAAGGGTGAAAAAATTTGACAAATTTTGCAGAATACAAACAATTCGGACAAAACAATTTGACAAAAAGAACAAAATTTGAAAAAAATCGTTATTCGATTCTTCATTCCACATAAAGATTAAAAATTATTTCAGAATTTATTGAATTTTTTAGGTTAGAATGAAACCTGGAAAACTAGAAAATAATTTGTAAAGTTCAGAAGTATTGAATTGGAATAATTCGGGGAACATTTTGAAAAATCTGGAAAAACACAATAGAAGAAGATGAAATATTCTACATGGCTGAAGATTTATAAATAAAGCTCAAAAAATTTGAGATAATGCGAGAAATTCCAAGTTAGATATTGGAAAATTAAAAAAATTTTGGTTTATCCGTAAGAAAATTTGATAAATATTGAAAAAAAAACGAGAACAATATGAAGTTGAAGCTGAAATGAATTCTAGAGAAGCGTGAAAGTTAAAAAGGGATCATTTGAAAATATGAAAATTTAAGGAGCTCGTGAAAAAAAATGTAAAAAATTTAAAAAATGTGAGAAGATATTGCATATTTCAGATAATTAGAAAGCCCCTATAATTTTAGCAACATTTGTGATAAATTTTATTTTTATTCACATCATAGGATTTGTTAAAATAAAGAAGCGAATCAAATGAAACGAAAATCAATAAATTTTAATAGGAAGAAATGCTGAAAATTTGGAAAAAAGTTAGTTTTGAATTATTTTTATTTTAAAAAATTTTGAATATCAGGAAAATACAATAAAGTCAAAATAAATTTGAATTCACCTGAACAATCTAGAAATAAGAATAAAAAAAATATTTTACGTTCGTAGAAATAATAAAAAGCAGAGAAGCCAGAAAATATCACCAAATTTCTGTAAAAATTTCGAATTTTTCTCGATGTTTTCCAATTTACGAATACTCATTTTCTAATAAATTTAGCTCAACAATTTTTTTCTATTTCTACCACTTTATATACGATTCAATCATCAATAAACTAAAATAAATCGTTGCGCTACTGCTACGGAAATTGAGATCTTTACAACTGACCAGGATAATCTGAATGAAAGATTAACTTCACTCTAACGAAGGAATATCTCACCCTTCACTACAAACAAACTGATTGTTCAACATCTAGGGTTAATTGTTAATCAAGAGGGACAATTAGAAAGAGTTAAAACGTTGATAAGAATATATTCACAAAAATAATTTGTACTCCAACTTAAGAAGTAATTGACAATTTTAAACTTCAAAAAACCATACCCAAATGGAACTACCCTTTAGCTAATCATATTTATATTCTGGTCTACAATAACAAGAAACTTGTCTGGGCGATAGTCATTTCATGTCGATGACAATATCGATGCTAACTATGAAGACTTGTCTAGCTAATGAACTTTTAGATTCTTAAAAATCGTTTAGCAGGTGTATGTCATTAATAATTGATTTCTTTTATTGTCATTCACCACTTTTTCATGAGAATTTAAAAGTTATTAGAGATGAGCGAGGTGAAAGGTTACACCAAGCTATGAGACAAAGGAAATTAACGTAACAAGTGCTAGGAACTCCGGCTACAATGGGAGATTATTGCCGGTTTTTAAAAAGAGATGTAACTCTTCATAGAAAAACAGAATCTGATCTTTTAGATTTGTTATGTGTTGAATATTAATTATATATAATCTATACACAACGTTAATTAACCTGCTAGACTTTTTGATTATTTTCGTATTCAAATTTATTTTGTTCACCTGAACGATTTATAGGTGAATCTGATGCATTTATACGATAACTTCTGATATAATAAAAGACGTATTACATTTTTATTTGAATTTTTTGTGATAATTCAAAAACACCCTATATATTTGGATATTTTAAATCTATAACATATACTATATAATAATATTTTAAAAGTCATTTTTTAGAAAATATATTCTGCTTCTCACAGCTTATACGCCACCGACATATACTTCACAAAATTTTATACAAATACGGTTAGGGTGTACAAGATCGATGGGGAGGTCCGAAGCATTCTAGGATGAAACCCTACCGATCGTGAACCATTCACAAAACTTTGATTTAAACCGCATAAAGCATTTCTTTACTATACCTACGAGTGCGACTATGACCTTCCTTTTTGTGTTATTTTATTCAAATAAACTTTTTTTCTAATTGAAAAACTGACTTGAGTCAAGTTATAAAATATAGTTTTTAATTTTGAATACAGTACAGCGTCGAATATCCGATTATCGGAATTAGTTTTTGTTATTTTGAATAAAATTAATCGAAAAGAAAATTATTTTTCTTAGAACGTCTGTCACGGAAGCCATCTTAAATTATTTATCAGAAACTGCTTCGTTACATATTTGTATCTGGTTCATAAGTGTGTATCTGTTCTATCTGAATTTAGATGTTGAGGTTTACTTAGAGCTGTATACCTAATCTGTTCATTGCATTTGATCACATGAAACCCTTTCTGTTTATTTGATAAATATGTGAACAAAAATAAAACGAATGGTTCTTTCATTCAAAGATAAAATTGATATTATTACACAGCTGAAAAAAGGTGAAATGGGTTACACATTAGCTATCGAGTTCGATGTTTGGGAATCAACTATCACAGGAATAAAAAATTCTGATTCAATCACCAGGTACGCACATAATCTTGACAGTTAGGCGGGCAGTTCAAATCTTAAAACTATGTAAGACCATTTTATGTGAAGAAGCATTGGAACTAAACTTGAAACTTGGTGGTAACCCAATCTTCTATAATGATCTAAGCCAGGGGTGCTCAAACTTGAACTGATATTAGCTTTCTGCACAATATAGGTACATTATTTTAGTCAAGGTTTGGGTTAGGTTTAGTTAGGTTCTTCTCTACAATATCAATGAAAAAACTCATAGTTATTCAAAATTGCGAGTTTATTGGTTGTTACAAAACAAAAGAGTTACATATGGTGTTAAACCTAACTAAAGAGTGGCTTTGGATGTTGAAGCGTGGCACTGCATGTCCTCAGCATATTTTTCATAAGATGGTACGTAACCACTGAGTGCTAATCGCAAGCATGATGACATATGATCGTCAGTTAGTAGATTGCGATATTTTGACTCAATTATCTTCTTTTCAGAAAATGCTGACTCGCACAAGTAAGTTGACCCAAACAATGCCGTAAATCAGTTGAAGGGCGATTTGCCTTAGATTCGGATATTTATCTTCAGATATAAAACACCAGAAATTTGTATCAGATGCTGTAGCTTTGAGATGTATATCTGATATAATCTGCACCAACTCATTTTCAACAGAACATGAGTTCATATTAAACTGACTTGCTATTTCAGTAGCTAATTCCTCAATGTTTTTACATGAAAACGGATAACTCATAAATGATGCTATATTTTCCAATTTACTGCAATCATAAAAACGCATTTCGAATTGTCCCAAAATATTTGATAATTCAGCCTCATACGTATCATAATTAAACTGAGGAATCCTTGCTTTCAAAGACGGAAAATGTTTCAGATCCTTTCTTTTCAGTTGATCTATTATAAGTTGCAATTTACTTTTGAATGCGTTTACTGCTCTAATCATCTCAATAATAGTTTTTCCTTTACCTTGAAGCTCCAAGTTAACGATGTTTAAGTGCATTGTGATGTCAGTCAAAAATGCCAAATCAGTCAGCCATTTTTCGTTTTTCAAAATCTGAGTCTCATCACCTCTTTCGTCTAGAAAAGCTGTTATTTCGGGCAATAATTCTTGAAACCTTTGTAGGAACTTTCCGCGACTCAACCACCTGACGTCTGTGTGAAGAACTAAATCAGTGTGTTCAGCTGACTCCCTATCTTCCAACTGCAACTGAAAGAGCCACCGTTGCAAGCTACGTGCACGGATGGAATTCACAATTTTTGTTGCAATCCCCATAATTTCCTCCGTGTTTAAAACTTTGGAATACAAAACTTGTTGATGTATCATGCAATGGAATGAAAAAAATGAAGGGAATTCTTCATTAGCTCGACACAATGCCACAAAACCGTTTTTGTTTCCAGTCATTGCTGGTGCTCCATCGGTTGTAATGCACACTAATTTATATATTGGTAGCTCGTAGTTTTTTACAAAATTAAAGAAAACTTCATGACTTCAATAGGCCTTGTGACAGTCGGACGAGATAACTGAAGTTCTCTAATAGCAGACATGATTTCTGTTTTATTTTTAAAATCTCCAAATAAAGTCTCACCCGCTTCAATAAATGCTTCCTTCACCACCGATCCATCTTCGAATGGATTCTTGTGTTTCGCCAATATATGAGATATTTTAAATGACGCGATCGTAGCAGCTTTTGATTGTTTGGCTGGTCTTGTGAACATGGTTTGTTCTTTTTTCAAACATGATATAAAATCACTTTTCTTAATTCACTCTGTGGCGGAAAATCCTTTTGATAGTTTTTATGAACCGTTTTATGATGCCTCTCTAAGTTACCACGTTTAGGTATTGCAACTGACGCACGACAAATAACACAAATGCACTTATCCTTCACCATACAAAAGCAAAATTCTTCCTCCCAATCCTTATTAAAATGATACGTTTTAGATTTGTTCACTGCACTCATTTTCCACTATTTAATAATAAACTTTGTATCGACGTAGTATCGCTATCAAGTTACAATTCAGAATGACTCCAATTCATGCAGGTGCAACATTTATATTGACGTGAAAGAAAGTCTCGAATGTTCCCGTCAATCACGCCGCCCGAAACTAGACAGTACAGTCTAGTCTAGAAAAAACGCGGCTTTTCTTTGACAAGTGCCGCGCGTTCCTTTGATAAAGCCGCCTTTTGCCGCAAGCAGTGTTATTTTATTACGTAATACATTTTTGTAGTTTAGTTACCTACCCACTTATTAAAAATTTTTTTCTTCTCGAGATCTACTCAAAAAGCACTCTCGATCGACTGTTCGATCGCGATCGACCGTTTGAGCACCCCTGATCTAAGCTTTCAGTTGCAGAAAGACGATGAAATTGTTAAAAAATTACTATTTGGTGAAGATCTCACATAGGACGATGATGTAATTGTGGAACCCGAAGAATTTGATTCGGGATCATCTCATGGTGATGCATTCCAAGCGATGGATTTGGCGTTCCGATGGCTCAAAGGTGAAGAAGAGTCAGACCAAGCGCACTAATTACAACTGAAGACAATTGGAGATCTAGCTGCCATGAGAGAAAGTTGACATTGAAGCAGACAAGACATTCTTTATGCTACAGCATAGAAGATTAAATGGAAATTATTACACAGCTAAAAAAAAATGAATTGGATCACACATTAGCTATCGAGTTAGATATTTGTGAATCAACTATAACAGGAATAAAAAATAATTCTGATTCAATCACCAGGTACGCACATAATCTTGACAGTTAGGCGGGCAGTTCAAATCTTAAAACTATGAAAAAAGCGAGAAGCGGTGAAAAAACGGTCTTCTGGACAGCTCATTTTGTGTGAGAGCCTTCATCGCAAGTTCTGGTTGGTTTGAAAATTTTATGTGTGATAATCTAGGCTTTCAGTTGCTGATAGGCGATGACTTGGGATATTCTCATGGTGAGACATTCCAAGCACTGGATTTGGCATTCCGGTGGCTCGAACGTGAAGAAGAGTCAGACCAAGCGCAGTTATTACAACTGAAGACAATTATAGATCTTTTATTAGATACACTTGGATTATTTTTTTTATGCACGTAACTACATATTTTTGTTCTTTTCAATATGTACATGTAGCTTGTTTGAACAAAGTCTTAAAGAAAAGTCGAAACGTCAAATTCCATCTTTCTTCAAAAAATTCTTAAAAAAATAAATTTTGAAATAGAAGAGACCTAGAACCAAGGTCATTTAGAAGCATTCATTAAATTAATTATAGTTTCTGATTTATGTTGGGCAGTTTAACACAAAATTGTCAAAGAAAATTGGCGAGATATCAAAGCTTCGAAAGAAGACCCCAGAGGTCAAAAATTTAGTGGTAAAAATATGTAAATAATTTGAGAAAGTACATAGGAAATTGTTAATCTTTGTAAATATTTTCAATAATAAATAAATGTGTCAGAGCGTTTGTCTGGATTATATTTGAACTGCCCTCCTAATAATTTTTTGGTTTCTCTTTATACTTATAATTGGTTCGCTTACCTTTGTGATGTCTCTTATTATTGTAGCATCAATTTGGAAGTAATTCTATCGAAAATCTTATTTTACTTATACAGTAATTCTACAAACAAATCGTTGATTATATTGGTATCGATTTAAATGTAAATTTATATTTTACTAAATAAACGCATTAATACAAATCCCACGATACATTTTCATTTAATCTAAACTATGATTCCCCCAAGACCAATTATATATGTAATTACCAATTGAACGATTAAAAATTAGAGATTAAAGAAACACCAAAATAATACGTTCGATCTCATAATCCATGAATGAATATTTAGGTAAATTATATTTGAATTGGAAATATGAAGATTTTAACAGAGTTAATATAGAAGGAGAAATAATTTCTTAGACTTGATTTTTTAATAATATAATTGACTTAGATAAACCGATAATGATATGATCGAGACGAACGCTTTGACACATTCATTTATTATCGAAAATATTTACAAAAATTTGCAGTTTTTCTAGCTGATTCCCCTTTCTAATTAAACGTTGTTGTCACCTCCCGAAAGCTTTTTAATACCTTTATCGAAGAAATCCTTTACCTCCCCGTCGTTGTGGAATTTTTGACCTATGAAAGCTTTTTTCAGTAGTAACATGCTCCTCTGTTTGGAGTGATACACAGTTTTGTTTTTGTGTTTTCAGAAGGTTAGAGTAGTGTGCAGCCTAGACATTTGAAGAAAAATTGTCGCCTTCTAGACAGACATTTCTCAAGATATCTTGCGAGAGAAAAGAGATATCGAGATGCGGTTTTCACTATTTTGATGTTAATTTAGTTTACTATAAAAAAACCTACACAAACTTTTATGCTTCTATTTAACATTGTCAAGAAAATCCACAGTATCTAAAATACATCGAGTTTATAAACATGCAAAGTGCCAATCCATCAGATGAATTTTTGAGCATTTTGCATTTTCAATTTTACATGCTCAAATAAGCCCTTTAGTTTCTAATCTAATATGAAAATAATTTTCACGTGTTTCTGGGGGCTAAATTCGTATAATTTTTTTCCCTGAAGCTGTAATATAAACTGTTCCTGAGATATAGCCGTTCTCAGTTTCTTTCCCGGTAAAATTAGTTTTCATTGACATAAGATATAGTTAATTACTTAGAAAGTTAAGACTCTCAAGTTCAATAAAACTGACCGACCTGGTATTTCATGGATCTCACAGCTCTTGGCGATAGAAAAATTGAGTTGAAGCACATTTCATTTGTAGCATTTGTAGAACAAATCGTTAAAAATCGTTCTTATAACTGAACCAGTACTTTCAAAAGCCCTAGTGCAGTCATGTTAAAGATACTGTCCGCGTGCCGCTTCCGCCAATAAGGCCCGCGATAGCAATGTGCCACAGAAAGAAGAATCATGTTTTTAGAGCTTTTATACTTCATTCGGATGTATTAAATACTCGTAGTCTCAAGTCTACGGATGTTTATAAGTAATTTCAAGGGCAGCACGTACCTATACAAGCAAAATAAAAAGACAGTATCGCCATCTCTTAGCAGCAAGCGGAAATATCCTATTATTTTTGTCGAGACCGATAGAATCTTCCACGCGCTTCGAGTCTTGACTAGAACCTTCCTTAACCACATAAAACGAGTGCGTCGGCGCGACGTGAGTCAGTTGAGTCGACTAATCGAAGCTATATGGTTGGAGAAGGATTTTAATTGTACTGCGAAGTAGTGATTGTGAAGGTACTGTGCATTTGTTTGTGTCGTACGCGTGCGATATCCATAATTCCATAATTGTTACAATTTTGACAGATTGTCACAAAAACGTATAGTTGATAGTGAGTGTAGAGTTTTTCAGTCTAAATGGAAAATTGCATACATTTTTATAGGATGGAAAGGTAAACCACTGTGTTTGATTTGTAACAGCTGCTGTTTGTAAAGAGTTTAATTTGAAGAGACACTATGATACGAATCATAAGTTAAAATTTGATTGTTACACTGAAAAAATAAGAATCGACACATTCTCATCTTTAAAATCTAAACTTCAAGGTTAACAATCGATGTTTACTGAAGCTAATACAGAGTGTGAAGATGCCCATTGTATTAGAAATCGCGAAAAGATCAAAACCTTTCACTGATGATGATTTATTAAAGACTCTATGTTGAAAGCTGCCGATGTTTCATTTCCATCTCAAAAATCAATAATTCAAAATTTTCTGTTCTCAAGAAACAGTGTTGCTTCAAAAGTAAAAGATTTATCTCAATATTTGTTTCTCCAGCTCAAAGAGAAAATTAAGGAATTACAAACTGTTCACTGGCTGTTGACTAGAGTACTGATACTGTTGATACAGCTCAACTTGCTGTTTTTATACGACGCATTAACAGTAACTTTGAAATAACTGAAGAACTATTAAATTGCGTTCCATTGACAGGTACTACAATAGCAAATGATATTTATTCTGCAATTGAATATTTTATATTAGAATATGAACTCGACTGGAATATACTTGGCAGCACAACTACGGATGGCGCTCCTGTCATTGGCATCCAAATATTTAAAAATGGATCATGTCATGCAACCTATATTTAAAATTGTAAATTTTATAACAGTTTTCTGATGTCCCTTATTTCACCGAAGTTCGTTGGCTCAGTCGAGGAGTAGCTTTAGAAAGATATTTTGCAATATGAGTCACCCTAGTCAAGCTTTCATGTTAGAAAAAGGCAAACCAATTGATTATGACAATGACTGGTGGATTAATTGAGCCCTTTTGGTAGATATGAATAAACACTTGACTGATATGAATATAAAGTTACAGAATAAAAACCTGATTGGCACTCAAATGTATTCATATAATCAAGCCTTTGAAACGAAGTTGAGGCTGTGGGAAAATCAGGTAAGAAATCAAACTTTAGACCATTTCCCTCATCTAAAATCATTTGGCACAGTGAACTAATAAAAAATTGGATGAATATTCTCAACTTCTGCAAAATTTGATTACGGAATTCAACAATCGTTTTCACAAAATGGATGAAATGGAATTCCCAATGTTCAACAATCCATTCAATTTTGCAGCTTTACAGGCACCAGTTCATTTGCAAATGGAATTGATAGATCTTCAATCGAACAGTATTTTGAAAGAAAAATTTAATGAGATAAACGCTCTTATATTTTATACATAATATTTCAAGAGTTTTGATATTTACACGGAATTAAATAAGCATGCAGCACTAGTTCTCTGCATGTTTAGTATCACCTATTTATGTGAGCAGATGTTTGAAAATAAATAAGAACAAGCATTGCACAAGACTTATGAATGAACATCCTCCAATCAATTCTTAAAATATCCACAACGAGTATGATACCTGACATCAATGAGCTTGCCATAAACAAGACAAGTCTTTTATAACTTTGATATGACGTATATTATATACTTATAAAATTTAATAAATAAAATGTTATAATAATTCAGTCAATTTTTTTTTAATTTTCCATCTGGCCCACCTACGAATTCAAAATTTGATAAATAACCCTCTGCAAACTTGAGTTTGACACCTCTGCCCTAGTGGAAGATTTTCCTGAATCTACACTAACATTTTCAACTGAAATCAACAGTGTTAATTAATCTTTAAAAGTTTATATCGAACAATCACCATCTTATCCTTTTAGCCAACTCCAGATTTACAATAAATCATCTCATATTTACAATTGCTGTAGAGGTATTATGGAAATAAAAGCAACGAAGAAATCACAGTATTTATTTCTATAATAATAAACATAGTTTAGTCCGATTGAAAAGTACCTGTTACATATTTTTCAAAGTTTCTTGAATCTCTTCCAAAGTTTTTCCTTTAGTTTCCGGTACGATGAAATACGCCAACACAGTAAATAACATATTACAAGCACCAAATAAGAAAAAAGGGCCGTACAGTCCCGTATAACTATTGAAATAGTAAAAAATATTGTTTGTTATTATAATATTCGCAGCGAAAGCTACCGTCAACAAACTTATTCCTTTAGATTTAACACTAGTTGCAAATAACTCACCCAACATCAAAGTTGGTATTATACCCACACCAAACGAACTCACTACAACGAAACTGAGCATTCCCACCAAGGGAAACCATTTAATCGGTTCTAAATCTATATACGTATATACACTATCTATATAAAAATACACTGCTTCACTTAAAACAATAATTCCTGCTAATAATAATGACGACATGTAAGCTTTACGTCTTCCTATCAATTTAGACGCATAAGCCGAACACAAATACATAAATACCGTTAATCCTGTATAAATAATAGCCGATGTTTGATAACTGATACTCCCTCCGGCTTTTTCAAAAATAAATTGCGTATAAGACATAAATACGTAAACACCAGTAAGTAATTGAGAGGTTCTTAAGAACAATCCAGCAATTAAAGCCTTTCGATTCGCTTTTATTTTTATCAAATCCGCCCAACTTCCTTTCAATTGCATTTCTTCTTTAACTGAAGTTATTAGTGCGTCCAATTCGACTTGTACGTGTTGTTTGCCTCTTAAAAACCTCAAACTTTGTCTAGCTTCCTCTTCTTTTCCTCTCATAATTAAATAATATGGAGATTCGGGTACGAAATAGAAAAGAAACGGGAATAAAACGGGTATTACTAAACCGATATAAGACGTATCCGCCACGCTGCAATAGCTCCCAACTACATTTATAATAAATTGTCCAGTAAAAACAGCTATAATGAAGGAGTTTCCCCATATTCCTCTAACTTTTGGGGTCGATACTTCTCCAATATACACCGGAAGTCCCGCAAAAACTATAGCGTCTGCAGATCCAGCTAAAAATCTAGCCAGATACAATAACCACACGTCGGTAACGAATGCTTTCATTAATAAACTCGTCACCATTGGTAGTTCTGCTATCAGGAGGGTTTTCTTCCTGCCAAATATATTCACAACTGGGGAAATGAATATCGGTAGTACTAACATTCCTAATGAATGGCAAACTGCGAAGTAGGATGCTTGTTCTTCGGATATGTTGTAAGTAACGTTATCTTGACTTATCTTTAATAGAAAAGGCGATGGCCAAGCGTACAGATATCCACTGGTGAAACCCACTAGGGATGCTGTAAAAAACATATATGTATATTAATAATTTTGTATTATATAACGCGTAACTAATTACAAAAAGTTTTCAATAAGACAAATTTTGTTCTTAAATCTATTTTAAACCCATTTGGAATCTTCTATCTCTTCATCCTTATTTTTACCTCTCTAGACTTTCTAGAAATACAATGCTTATAGAATCATAGTATTAAAAATAAAAGAAAAGAAATCTTCAATGCTACTTACTAACTACGGAAACCCTATTAATAGATAAAGCAACATACAAAAAATTCTCGACTCGGCATACTCAACTTATTCAGAGAGAAAAGGAAGTTTATTTTTCGAAAATTGAGCTTTATGAGAACTGAAGATAGGTTGAATAAGAAATTAGTTAAGTATAAAATATAACAAAATGTTCCATTGCCAGTACAAGAACTTATTTGATTTGAAAATAGAAATAAATTTCTTCCATATATTTGGAATATTTCATAGAGATATTCGGGTACATATATAGAACAGAAAATTCTCAAATGATATGATCTACTATAGTTAATCTCATTTTAAAAACAGTGATTTCAGTACTTCGAAATCAGATGTGGTATAAAAGTAGTTTAATTATTGAACTATTTGCATAATTTTTTAGTGAACATTATTTGTAACCAATAGACATTTCACAGTAACTCAGGAATTACTAAATGAATTTATATAAAGTTATATAAAATTATTCACTGAGAATCTACCTCACTATTATCACTAGACAAAGAAACGATTATCGGTTCTATGAGATCATTAAGAATCCTATCTAACTAGAACATTTCTTCTTCTTCTTTCATGACGTGCGCAACAAAATTTGGCTAGTGAATGTTGTCTATTATGTTTTAACTCAAGAAACGGTAAATAAATTTATATGAAGTAATGAAAAACGATTCACTGAGAATCTGCCTCACTGTCACCAGAAAGAAAAAATTATCGGTTCTATAAGATCATCAACAATCCTATCTAATTTGAACATTTCATCTTCTTCTTTCATGACTTGCGCAACACGATTTTAATAGTGAATGTTTGTCTCATTTTCCAAGGCTTGCGACAGAAGATCCTTTATATCGAGCTCAAATCAATTCTATAGGGTTAAATTCACAGTAATATGATTTAAATAGAACCGTTTTTATTTCAAATTTGTACAATATTGGATGGTACAAATTTTTGCATATTTTGTTTTATTGTAGATGTTGTTGGAACCTTTTCTTTGTTGGAACCTTTTCTCTCCTATAGCTGTGGCAAGATCTATTGTCCATTATAATTACAGTACCTAAATATTCTTAGAAATTCAGTAAACTAGTTTTTAAAAACCATTCTATTCATATCTTCATGATAATCTCCAGATTCTTTTAGTTTCGTACATTTGTTCAAAATGGATTTTTCAAACCTTAAAGAACAGCATACAATGTTCAGCTTTTCTGTAGACCATAAGTGGGTCAAAATTACAGAGCTCTTTTTTGAGGTGGACGAATGATATCTGCTAGTACATGGAATTTTATCTGAGTCCATTTTCAAGTTAGTTCCGACAAGAACTGTTTCTATATTTCAATTAAACACTATTTATTTATGATCACAACTTTTTCTTATTTTTTCCACAACATTGAAGAAGCAAGAAGAAAACAAGGAAGGAGCTGTTTATTATTACTACAAATGAGTACAAAAAAGTTTCAAACAGTGGAAGCACCGGTGGAACGAATATATTAGATTATTTTGAAGCAGATAAAAAATTTGGAATTAAATATTTTTAAGAATATTATTTGTCAACTATATACTTCGCACACCCTATAAAAATAGCTATCGAAATGACAGCGCTCCTATTAAACAATATCATATCTCTAAGTTGAGACACCCTGTAAACATTAGTCTGTGTAATCGATTGAAAATAACAGTCTACGTGTCGGATATCTTAAGAAAAATAAATTAATTGTTTTTTTAAAGTCAGTATATACGTTTGAAAAAATCAATTCCCTTGCGTGATTTAATTATAAAGGAATATAAAGTTTTTGGTAAATATTTACATAAATTAACAATTTATCATTTTAATAATAATATAATTGTGTTTATTAAATAACATCGGTTGTTTTGTTGATCTCATCAATCTTATTTTCCAATACAGGCTGTTGGCCAAAGTTTCTGCTCTTAATAAAAATATTTTTCAAGAATCGTTGCCTTATTTGAGTTAAATATGTTCGTTATTAATTATATATATATATGTACGAGGTTTGGCTATTAAATAACGTGACTGGTTGCGAAAAAGGGTTTTATTATAAAAATTATTCCACATTCGAATGCTCCCCTTCAATTTACTCCCCTCCCCTAGCCACACACCTTTCAATACTTTTTTTCCATTGATCGAAGCATTGCTGGAAGTCTTCTTTGGTGATGGCCTTTAGGAGCTCTGCCGTTTTTTGATTTACCGCTTTCGTAGACTCAAATCGGTTTCCTTCCAAAACATATATTTTTCTAACCTTTCAACGTAATCGGAGCATACCCGTTGATGTAAAAGCTTTTGATCAGGATTCAGATTTTTTGGCACCAACTTCGCACAGACTTTTGTATAATTCCTCGTGTAACATTTTTCTAACCGTTTCTTTATCGGCCTTTACAGCCTCGGCAATCATCCGGATGTTCATTCGACAATCTACACGCACAATTTAGTTAATTTTGGTCACTGTTTTCGGAGTTGAAACAGTCACAAGGCGACTTGGGTGCTGGTCATCTTCAGTGCTTTCTCGGCTCTCACTAAAGCGCTTACACCACTCACAAAAACGCTCACGCTTCCCCGTAGGCCTCTTGCAACAATTTATAGCAAATATTGGTTTTTCTTTTTTCAAGATAGACAATGAAAGTTATCATATACACATCCCAAAAATCCGACACTATGACCCTATGCAGAAGTCACGGTCTTTGCCCTCTTTGGAGTTGATTCTTCCTTTTCTGTCCATTGTATTGATTATTCTTTTGTTTCGAATGTGAAGTGATGGACCCACATTTCATTCATTTCAGTTGACGGTCATTCAGTACTGCTTTGTGGAATTTCCTCAAAGTAGAAACTAGGTACTTCTGGGACCATCCTC
Organism: Diorhabda elongata; assembly: GCA_026230145.1. Lineage (NCBI taxonomy): Eukaryota > Metazoa > Arthropoda > Insecta > Coleoptera > Chrysomelidae > Diorhabda > Diorhabda elongata. The sequence continues at coordinate 19,463,275 of CM047928.1, read as the reverse complement.
GTGATTACAATTTATGGTAATTTTTTCAGAATGTCTCTTTATGGCAAACCGTTTCCTTGGCACGTACAACTATCTCAAAATCTACATATCTCCTAAAGTATTAATTATATCGAGTTAAACAGAGAGTTTTTTTTCAAATCACAGTTTAGCTGTACAGATTGTCCCTGTAAAAGTTACGGATTGTTAACCATTGGACATGAACCACCCCTAGTCTTCAGATAGTAGTTTAGAACTTTTGATTCCGTCAAATACACTACGTGTACATGCGCCAAATTGATAATCCTTATTCAGTTCCGAGGATACATTGAATGTATTCAGAATTCGTTCGGAATTAGAAATCTGTGCTCCACGAACACAGGATCATAACTTCTATTTCTATTTCGCTAATAATGATTCTAAAGCAAATTTTTAATCCCGCATTATGATTTAATGTTATCTCTATTTGCATAAATGTCGGTTTACATAACCTTTGGAATGATAATATTGTAAATAGTTCTTTTATTTAAATAATAATAATAGTAATAAAATAATTTCGCTATGCAAACAAAGCAGTTAAGCACGTGTGTGTTTTCATAAGGAAAATGTGGTAATTATTATTAATACAGATATCGAGACACGGTTTTATGCATTGTCCTCGTAAAGTGCCATTTTTCGAGAATTGCTTTCTATAGTAATAAATGCATTTTGCAATTGCATAAATTATCGAAAAATTATCAAACGATTGAAAACCCGGAAAAATTGTTGCTCTAATATCGTTTCTCGGGGGTTTTCGGGCATGCTGAGGCCAATTATTTTACCTCTTTAAATTCAAAATTTTATTATAGATTATAAAAATTTAGGTAGTTTTATAATTTCACGGTCAGCTCGTATTTTGGGTCTAGAAAATCGAAAAATCATCCCATTTCGATTAATTTCTTTGTAAAATCTTCGTTTTTACAGCGGATTTATGAAAAAAATATGGGAAATATCTCACCTGGAGTTTTATGCCTTTAAATGTGATCATAAACGCACTTCTTTGCATATAATCAGGCAGTTCATATATTTTTTTTGTTAATCTACACAAAAAAAACGAACATTTTGGAAAAATAAAATTGAGAAATTTTTGTTCATACTTTTTTTATTTCTAACAGTCTAATGGTGAAAATTTTCAATTTTCCTTATTTAATATTTGCAGATTATGCTGTAGATGTTTATCCGACCTCATTGTCAATACGAAATCATCTGCGAATATGAAATCCTCAAGTCCTCATATCAAATTTTTTCATCTCACTCTTTGTCCTTTCTATTGTTTCTACTTCTATTTCTATTTTTTTTGTGAATTTTATCGATTTTTCGTTGTTTCCTCGTACTGAATATTTATTGGTTTTATTATTGTTATTGTCTTCTGATCTATATTAATATTAAGTATTTGATCATTTGATCCTTCTACCAAATCTATAAAACATAAATAAATTTCATTATCTTCATCTATTGATTCCTCGCTTAATTGTCTAATGGTAAATATCAATATTTTTTTCTTTATTTTTGCTGGTATGTTTTGATAGTTTTTACAATTTCCTTCGTCGCCACTTTCATTATATTAAGGTAGTATAATTGCTAGGTTCTAACCTATAGATATTTTTTCCTACTCCATTAGTAATTCTGATAATTCGTTTATTTCCTTCTCTTCTGTATTTAATTATTTCAAGCAGTTATATTGTCTTTTCCTGGCGCTTTCCCTAGCTCTAATGCATTATATACTTTTACTACTTCTTCTTTCCTTATCTTTTCGAAAACTTCATTATTTTATATTTCTATCATATCAAGCTCAATATCCGCATTTGTATGAACGCGTAATGTCAATGACACTTTGGTTAGTAACTTAGGTATTAATTTCTTCGCTTTATAATTATGAAAATTCATAATCATTGTAATAATTTCAAGAGATACAAGATGATCTCCACGTAACATATTGTTTGTGGCCGAAGGCCGGCTCTGACCAGCTACAATGGAATTTTAAAATTAGGTGAAGGCGCAATGGACGGGATTCGTTTGATGTTTTATTGTAAACAATTTTTAATAGCAAAGATTTTATTTACATTATTTCTTTTCGATAATTTCCAGGAAGGTCTATTTATTTATTTGTTTTGCTTCTTTTTGTTCTAGAACTTTGTAGAATTATATTTGTAGTATATAAATAAGTTTACGTAGCGCAGTTAGTTTTAAATAAATGGTCTTGGTGAAAAGAACGAATTAATAAAAGTAATCGCAGAATGATATTTATAAGTAAATTATTATAAGTTAAGTGTATTGTATAGTATGTAAATAAATTAAGAACGTAAGAGACACTGTTTATTAATTCATAATTTATTTAAAATTTATTATTACATGCTACTGTACTGAATTTATGGATTCCAATTGAATTATATCATAACCACGTAATGTTATTTTATCTGTGATTAATAGTAAATAAATATTTTGAATCAAAATTTAGTAATATTGTTGGTCCACTGGTTATGTAATTTTTTTATGATGGTGGTGGTATAATAAAACTTTTTAAATTATAATGATTAATGTACCTGTGAGTATAGCAATCACTTGTGGCCACGATTTTTCTTTTTCCACTTCCTCGCTTACGGCTACAACCATTTTTGGTTCCGTTTTATCCAAAACTAAATAAATTTTCATTCCATAATTATAATTGTTAATTAAATTTTGCGTTTATTACTCTTTATTATATCTGCATATACACACTGGGAATGATAAGAGTTGGCCTTCAATCAACTTATTTAGAGAGAAAAATATTAATATGTAATGAGTTTCTAAAACGTGTGTAAACCGAAACTCCTTTTTTGTGAACTGTACTGTTCATGAACTTTTATTCATTTTCTTCTTAGTGTTGACAGATGACATGATACTTATTTTAGGAGATTATAACGTTTATAATTCAGATTTAAAGAGTGAAATGATATATATATATATATATATATATATATATATATATGAACAAACGTAATGCACAAGGACAATACTTGATATCAAGTTCCTGCATTGAACCATCGATATCTGTACAGGCACGTAACGAATCTACCATGTTGTAAAATTTGGAAAATGTCTTGAAGGAAATGGAACCAGATGTGGGGTCGATACAACAGAATATTTCTATTTTAATAAAGATATATTTTTGTATATACATATAGAAGTTTGTGCGCACCTCATAATACATTCATTAAATTTCAAAATAATGAACTTTTTTTTAGCGAAGATCGAACCAAAAATAATAATGTCCGTTATTTGATTACTTCATACGAGCGCATATTTATATTAATTAAAACTTGCAAGTACCGGCTTAATACTTTATTATTCTTTTTAGTGTTATTGATTGTAGTTTAGTCCTAGTTAGGCTTGAGAGACGCAAGAACGTGATGTGATTTATACTTTTTGAACCAAGACATCTTTTTGTGAAGTTCGTTCTGGCAAGTTCAGACTTGTAAGTTTCAAAAATGGGTAAAACCAAAATACTATCGGTTGAAACTCGTACTATAACCGCTGATTTAAAAATACATAGACGTGCTCTGACCTACAATGTGAAAATTTGAGCATTCACCAGGAGCTTTGACGATACAAAACGTTCGAGGCGGCCTCGAAAAACCACAGCCACTGAAGATGAACGTATTATATTCATCAGTAAACTTATTCCAAGACACATGGGTTCACATATAGCAGCTGAGATCAATTTTTCAAGAGATCTGTCTTTGATTATTTGAAAGAATTTTATGGAGCGATGAGTTGAAGTTTGAGGTAGTGGGTCCAAGAGAGGTCAAAGGACAACTGGATGCTAGATCCATGTGTCATACCGAATGTAAAAAACGGCGATGATAGTTTAGAGCTGAAGGGCCACTGGAGACTTGGTAAAAATTGAAGGGATCTTGAGAAAGAATGCTGTTAAAGGAATGTGTGTATGCATGTATGGATTTGGGGTCACTTAAAAAGTGTAGAATGTGGGATGGCTTCAATTGCCAGAGATCTTCGTCTTTTATTTCATACATTCCCAGGTGTAGTGCTTTGGAACTCCCTAGTGTTCCACACTTCGAGAGAATGTGGATAGAAGTTTCGTCCTCTGTGCAACAAAGCTTGCACGACGCATTATCTGCTGGGCCTAGCGTCTTCAGGTGTTTGTTTGTTTTTACTTAGGTTGATACATTCTGCAGATCTACTCAGCTGTTTCCCTTCGCTCCGGTGTGTTCCGGAATCCATTGTAGGATAATTTCATTGCTCTATGATAGCTCGGTGATAGTTTAGGGCTGGAGGGAGAATAGATTAGCGGAAAACTCATCTTTCAGCATGACAACGATCACAAGCATTTATAGAAGCTGTGAAAAGAGTATTTGAAAGAATTGGAAAGGAAGGATGTACTGAAAGTGATAATTTGACCCTCACAGTCGCCCGATCTCAAGCCGATTGAGTTGTTGTTGGCCAAATTGGACAGGAGTCAGAAAGCAATGTCCTATTTCCACTTCACATCTTTGGAATATCCTGAATAATGAATGGAACCAAATAGACGACGATTATTTATCGATATTATTATATAAAATATATATTAATATTAAAATCGATCATAGTGTTTCTATCTGTTGTGTGTCTCAGAAACTATAAGGTGGACAAAAACTTTTGACTGGTAGTGTAAGTAGGTAGAATAGAACGTCGATTTTCCGAACTAATGTCGTCAGATGTGGTTCGGATAATCAAAAGTTCGGATAATCGAAATTTTTATTAACTTTTCGCTTTTTTGGGGTTGACTTTTATTTAAATTATCATATAGGAAGTCTTTTGTATGTTTATTGCCTTTTAAATAGGAAAGCATTATATCCAGCTAATTTTTAACGATTTAATTTGGTTATTGGCAATCATCTTCCAAATCCTTATCCACTATCTCGACATCGCAGTCACCTGTCGTTTAAATGTACCGATTCGAATCTGTGTGATAATAATTTTATCGGTGGGAATCTAGTCTTAACTTGCACTTGGATTCCTTCTTTACTTCTCTCTTTCAAGGGTTCACTTATGAAAATCGAAAGAATACTGACTAAATCCTGACCAAATCTTAATATAATTCTTCTTCTCTCATTTTCAAAATTTCTATTTAGTTTTAATATCTTTTCCTTAAAAATGGCCACTCTTATCCAGGCCCCTTCGAATTTGATTTATAGTCTAGAGACAACCACTAAGCATCATTCTTACTTTCTGTTTACTATGATTACCGTCTATAACAGATCTAGTTTTCGAAAGTTAACGTGTTATCTGTGAGATGTTTGGAAAACAACCCTGTTTTATTTTCATTGAAAACGTCATGTGCTTGATAAGCTTCTAATAAATGGGTTAAGACATCATGCCTTAGTAAAATAAGCTACATCTATAGAAGTGTTTGATTCTAATGCTCTTTCTTCAATTAGCTTTCTGAATGTAGGGAAATTCTATAATCTAGTCAATTCAAACCCCTTTTGGAAGAGTACTAAAATGATGCAGTATTCGCATATAACTCCTTTTGGTTAAGTTATTTAAATTTTGTTGGCCAGTGTTATCAGTTTGTGCCTCTTTCGGTTTCTTCTTATTAACTCTCTGAAATGCTTTTTCCAGCGAAAACCTATAAGACCAAGGATTCCGTCCAATTTTCCTGAAACTTGGCACATTGATGGTTTGGAGTAAGCTAATTGAAAGCTTTAATGGGCACAAAACCCCAATTCCTCCACTGAATCCTGACAAAACTACATGAGAAGCATCTCATGGTATTATAAGACCAAGGATTCCGTCCAGTTTTTCTGAAACTTGGCGCATTGATAGTTTGGACTAAGCTGATTTAAAGCTCTAATGGGCACAAAACCCCCATTTCTCCACTGAATCCTGACAACACTACACGTGAAGCATCCCATGGTATTATAAGACCAGAGATTTTGTCCAATTTTCCTGAAACTTGGCACATTGATATTTTGGACTAAGCTGATTAAAAGCTCTAATGGGCACAAAACCCCAATTCCTCCACTGAATCCTGACGAAACTACACGTGAAGCATCCCATGGTATAATAAAACCAGAGATTTTGTCCAATTTTCCTGAAACTTGACACAATAATAGTTTGAAGCAAGCTGATAGAAAATCCTAACTGTTTCGTCAATAAGGTAGGTTAATTCATCACTCAATTAAGGCAAGATGTAATAATCCCGACTATTTAAGGCAAGTTTGATGTGGTTTTGGAGCTTCATGCATTTTAATATTTTTAAACAGTTTTCTTTGAACGATCATTGTGTCAATTACCTTCGGACACTTCAGGGGAGTTTTGACGGGGCTGGAGGTTTTGGTGCCCATTGAAACTCTCAATCACCCTGCTTCAAAATATCATTGTGCCAACTTTCGTGGAAATTAGCCGAAACCTAATTTCTATAAGGATTTAGTAAAATGTACGTTGCTTTGGAAATAGTGCGCAGGAATCAAATTTTTTATTGTATTTGGTGGTACTGGTGATACTACATGCAAACAAAAATCGGGTGCTGCTGATATTTTTAAATCTTTTAGTTCAAAGTAAAAACGTATAGAAGAAAAGAAATTTAGTAATGTTTGTAAGGTTAGGTTAGGTTGTGTTAGAGATTGAAATAAAGGTAAACAAAAATAATTTTCTTCGATCAAATATTTTAATTGGATTTAAATCGATAACTTTTAAAATCTTTTTTGATTTCTTCTATTAAAGAAATGAATGGGTCTATTTTTGGTTCAGATTCTCGTCGATATGTATATTCTATGATTTTGTCCTCCCAAGATTCATACCTATCGCGGAAGAATGCTCTCAGAGGTCTCCAGCTGGTCTCAATTTTTTGGGTATGAACCCCGCCATCACAAACAAATCTTTCTTTGCGATTGACCCCCTCATGAGTGTAGCCTTCATTGCTGAGCCATCGATAGGCTAGCCAGCCATCTATATGAGTTATGCTTCCTGCAGCGACGTGCTTTTTTTTTATAAAAATGATGAATTTGCACTTTTTTCACAAAAACTCTTCTGCGCATACGTCAATCATCATGAGTTTTCACACACAGATAGATCTTGATAAGATCTATCGAACAAAGTTATCAATGTTTCGATATCTGTTAGCATTTCTGAAAAAATGGTATGATAAATCGATTCCTCGTATCATCAATAGTATAAGTATAGAGTTTCATGATAATCGTCGTGGGATGGCTTATCATACTCTTACCATAGTATCATTTGTTTAAAGATACCATCAATTGCTCTAAAATCTTTAATGCTGCAATTTTATTTAAAATATTTTGTCAACATTTGAACACAACTATTTCAAATATAGTTATCAGGAAAAATTTTCCTCTCGAATTTCAAATTTATGTAACAATTTAGAATTTCAAAAAATCATACATTCTGTTTCTAGAGAGAATAAGTTTATTAGCAGAGCTTACATGTGAATTTATAAATTATAAACTTTGTTATATTTATAGAATTTTTTTCATTACAACAATTAACTTGTGTGTAAACATATTGTACAAAATCCAAAAATATAATCTTTCATAAAAATCAACGTTAAATCTTTTTAAACAATCTAATCCAAATATTTACAAAATTCATATTTTTATTATATTTGCACCACATCAACATTATCTTTTAAGACACTTCCATCATTACGTATACAATTTTTGTTTTTAACGATTAGTAGAATTTTATCTTATCGTTCATCTGAAAAAAGAAGCAGCAAAAAGATTGGTTACATTCTAGTTATGATGGAAACTTTTTTAAATAGATTTGAGTAATAGAATATGAATGGAAATATCAAGGAAATGGTGTGAACAAATCCCAAAAAGGATAATTATAACTCTAATTCTATAAGAAGATCAACCCCAAAAGGCAAATTTGTTTACTTCATGTTGAGAAGGTTTGATTTAAAACAAATACTATTAGAACAGCTCCATAATTCCTATTTTTACAAATAATTTGGAAGATGTGGCATAAAATTAACCAAAAAACGGTACATTTTTTCCATAGTAATTTTTATCTTTCAACAGACTCCTTTTCAAGTCTATACAATTAGCTTGGCGATATTCTTAACCCTACCAAATGATAGTTGTCATTTTTTTTCTCAAAATAAACGTTTACGTGTGAATGAAAATGAAAATCTCTTTCCTACAAGTAAACTTTTGAGGTTAGGAAATGTGAAAAACCACTGCGATAATATCTGGTAAAAACGGTAACTGGTGAAACAACTCGAAGTGCAATTAGCATTGCTTCGTTGAAAAAGGCTGTCTTTCTTTATGTCTAGTTCCCACTCTCTTTCTCGTGGTTTCTAATATAGCCCATATCTCTTCTTCTGATTCTAAGAAACATTACTTCATGTTTGTCCAATGTTGCTGGGTATACAAGTTTCTCACTTCTTCCCATCTGGAGCAGTGGAAGAGCGATGTTCGGCATCATTTCTGATTATTTATTTTAGAAGCTGTCAACTTTCCGCCATGTGATACGACAATGTTCTACTACAGGTTTAAAAATTGTTAATTATACTGGAGTTGCGACAAACAGGTATGTTACAATACGGGTGGTTATAAAACCCGTAGCGTCTTCCAGATTTTTTTTGTTGTGTACCACAATATGGTTTTTGATAATACGCAGCGATTGGGACAAGCATTCGCCGTCCGAGTCGCATCTTGTGGTTCATGTGTGTACTATGGAGTAGTATATCCATCTCGTGGAGTCCTGTATCGTTGGGGAATCCCAACGAGTAGGTCATCACTGCTGTTTCTCTTTCGGTTTTGTTTTACCGTTTAAGCCCGCCTTTCCGCCATATTTCACAATAACTCTGCCTAATTCTTTGTATCTGGACTCGAGTTTCCTGTAATATGGCAAGATTGTTTCTGAGTCTTCCATGATGGAATTGAAACCTGCGAATGTTTGTTGTCGCACATATTGAAGTACAGTTGTAATAGTTATGGAACTTTCAATTTCATCGTTACCTGAAGAATTTCCGTTGGACCAATACATTTGAGATGCTGGTAAACGATTATAACTCATTATGAGAGAACACTCGCTGTCTTTTAATATTTCTCTTAGATGTTTTTTCTACAATCTCTAATCGTTGATTGGTGCATTGGGCAATCCGTACAAATTAGCATCCATTTATATTTGTTATGTTATACAATAGAATTGTTTTTTTTTTGTGGAATATTATGTTTCGATATCAAATTTTCATTTTTGCCGTTGAATTTCACATCTTCAGAAGTGAACGCTTCATCCAAAATTTTTCTGTCAATGAAGTATCTTCAACTGCAACTAAGAATCATAATCGATTTATGGTTGCATATATTTCTTACTAATATCACTGTCTTGAAATGGGTTTAATTCTTGGAGCTTTTTGTCTGACAAAGGCTTCTTCATTCAAAAACAAAATTATAAATAGTTTCCTTGGCAATTCCGAACACAGCACATATAAAAACACATTTGATATTGAGCGTGACATGTATTTGCTAGGAACATCTACACTTGCAACATTTTATAGAAAAGACAGCAACAAAGCAAGACTGGTTTGAACTTGTTTGGACTTGCTTACGAGCGTATGACCGTACAGTACTAAAATCTCAGATCCCAATGCGTTTGTAAGCATTTAAATTTTTTTAGCAATGATTAGAAAGTCTCTGGATCAAGACTATCAAATTTGAAATAATATCAATATCGTGTAATGTTGAGGCACGTGCTGGTAAGCTATAATCTTCAATTAATATTATAAGCATTGATATATGATTAAAAAAAAACCCAACTCACCTATCAAACTATAATACTAGTTTTCAATAATTAACGTTTTGTCCGTTACTGCAAATTGGTAATATCCACTTATTTATACACATCACTCAATAAGTCGAGTGACTAACTAAGAAAACCACATTTTTTACCAAAAATCGATTCCATTCATCAATATAATTTCCTTCAAGAGTATAGGTTACAGTTTCAGCAGCTGCTTCTTCATTTAAACTGAATTTCTTATCGGCAAGCATTATATCAGTGAATAGCTAGTAGTTACTGGTGGCCAGATCTGGACTGTACGCAGGATGAGGAAGCAATTCGAAGTGTAATTCGTTCAATTTAATTGTCTTGGTGAAACATTAGTTTTTTCTGCGACATATGAGATCGTTTTTCCTTGATTTTTGCATTCAAAGGATCCAACAACTATATGTAGAAATCGTTAAATCGTTATTGATTGCCTTTCCTTTTTGGGGATAGTCGTTGAACAATATTCCATGCGTATCCCAAAATACTGGAGCCATAACCTTTCCAGCTGATTGTTGTTCCTTTGGATGCTTCGGACGTGGTTCACAGGCTGCAGTCCACTTAGATGATGATCTTTTTGATTCCGAAATGAAGTGATGGATCCATGAATGATCCATTGTCACATAATATGACCAAACACTGCTCTGAATCACTAACATGTTGTTTTTGATGGAATGTCAGTAAACACGGCACCCACTTTCTCATGGTCAAATGATTGTGCCTCAGCTATCTCTCGCAATTCCAATTTTCGATTAGATTTAACCAATTTGTGGATATTTTTGATGTTTTCTAGAGTAACCAATAACAAATGGTTGTTTTCGATGGAACAGAGTCCGGATAACAGTTATGAAGTCATTTCTGAGCTTGTACAATATTTTTTTTCATCAAGAAGCAAAAATAAATTGTTTTGAAAATAGCAAAAGTAGTTTCCCTTTTTTCTGATTAATCGGAATGTCATAAAATTCCACACTTTTTTTGAAAGTTTTGAACGTTATATGGATTTGACAATGGCAGCGTCATCTGTGTGTCATTCACATGAATGTTGTGATGTTATGATTAAATTTGTGTCGATTTGAAAATAGTATCAACAATTATCGCTATTTCATATGTCTTTGGAACAGTGGAGCTGAACAAGATCATTGGGTGGAAAGAAAAGTGGGCCAGAATTTATTAAGAGCTCGTTGCAAAATCATCCTTCAACCATTGGATGTAAAACTGGGCATAATGAAACTTTTTATATCAATATGAAAAAGTTTGAAGTCGATATTTTTGATGGCCCTAATCTAGACAACTTACGAAAAGTGTTCAATTTAGAAATTCTATGAGTGAGTTGGAGCTAGAGATTTAGACAAATTTCGTCTCGGTGATAGCGAGTTTACTGAAAAGTGAGAAATCTGAAAAATAAAAACTTCACTTTGTTCATATTCATCTAGACATGATTTCTAAGATACTAATATGATGTGTGACTTGTTAGTGACTGATACATCATTCCTCAAAGACTACAAATCAGAAAAGAGCAATAAAAGAAATTTTTTCAGCTCCCAATAATTTTTTAATAAAGTTTTTCTGTTGTACACCTACATAGGTGTAACTTAAACTAGCGGCAAGGCCATACCCTCCTTTTCTCATAGTTTTTCAAGTCATTTTTCATTCTCTATAACTTCGATTTAGGTAAAACTAGAAGGCTAAAGTGTCAGTAACGAAGCATATAGTGTATATTTCAAATTTCATTCAATTTGAATTAATAGTTTAAGAATTATAACTAGTCAAAGTTTGTTAATGTTGTTACTGGCTAATCGACCGATAATCAAAACTATAGAATATATAGCGTATTTTATATAGAAACAAACTATGTAATGTCCTATTCAAATTAGCATTATAAGAGCTCGATCATATTTGGTTGAATTGACATGTAGAAGTCGTTGCCTTTCATAGCAATATAATTATTGACTTAATTTAAGAGATTTAAAAATATTTGAAACAAAGTTATTATTTATTAACAAAAAACGAAACATTCCAATAAACATTAAAAACCACATTTCACTTAAATCCCTTGGAAAATTTATTTTAAGCGAATTATCTGATTTGCAAAAATAATATTAAGAAGTGTTTTCTCCATATTTGCCATTTGTTCTATAAATAAGTGAAAGTTAATCGTTTCTCAAATATATATTTGATTAAATAAAATTAAAATCAACAAAAAATGACATCTATTTGAAATTACATTTTTTTGCATGGTATATAAACCGTCCGTCGAAAAGACTCTTCTTCACTTATAAATTATCAACCATGACAGACGAGAAGAAAAGTTTTGAAGAAAATGTGCGGGACAATAATGGGAAAGACTGGTTTCAAATTTTAGTTATTATAACAGGTAAAAATTAATTAACGTATTTATATAATAATTTATTTATATAAATCCTTTATTCTGGTAACAAAATATGTAATTTTGTTATTCAAATAAATTTACAAAAATTATGAGAATTTTTTGACTTAAAGTGGAAAAAGTATCACCATCCCTCTTTAAAAAATAATCCCAAGCACGAATTATGAATAAAAACAATAATAATATAATATAAAATTTTCATATTGGAATTATGTGCATTATAAAAAACTCAGAATTTTTCTGGAAAAACAAGATTAAATTTTAATTTAAATGTTTTTATATAATTTATTTCCTCAACTTTTCACTTCTTAGATATTTTCATATATTTCTCGTGATAATTTTTCTAGATTTAATGTCTTTTTTCTGTAAAAATGAGTTCAAAATAACTCTATTTTTATTACAAAGTTTGTAAATTTTAATTAAAAATAATTTCACGAAAACGACGGATATTTTTGAATATTTTATAATATCCATACTTTTTGACTTAAAGTAGGAAACGTAACCATTTCATCACATTAACTTCAATAACCTTCTTTTGAAAAATAGCCCCCCGCATGAGTTATATATAAAAACAATAATAGTATAAATATAATTTGCATATCGGAATTATATACATTATCAAAAATCATCAAATTTTTAGTAAAAAATTATTTATTTCGCCTACAATTTTGGTTATAAAGAAATAAATATTTTAGAGTTTTTATAGGAAAACTGAATTAAATTTTAATTCAAATAGTTTTATATAATTTATTTTCCTTAACTTTTCATTTTTTAGATCTTTTCATATATTTCTCGTGTTGATTTTTCTAAATTGTGTGTCTCTTTTCTATGAACATAATCTCAAAATATCGGGTAAATTCATTTTTATTACAAGGTATGTGAACTTTAATTGAAAATAATTTCACGATAATGACGGAAATTTTCAAATATTTTATAATATCCATACTTTTTGACTTAAAGAAGAAAAAGTAACCATTTTACCACATTAACTTCAACAACCTTTTTTTGAAAAATAGCCCCTCGCAAAATTATATATATATATATATATATATATATATATATATATATATATATATATATATATATATATATATATATATATAATATATATATATATATATATAAATAATAGTATAATAGAATTTCCGTATCGGAATTATCTACATTATCAAAAATTATCAAATTTTTAGAAAAAAAAAATATTTTGTTTGCATACAGCTTTGGTCATAAAGAAATAAATGATTTAGATTTCTATGCAACAACTGGATTAAATTTCAATGTAAATGTTTTTTTTCACTAGCCACAAGAAAATAGTATTCAATTTATTCGCATTCACATTTTATTCAACACATTCAATAAATAAAGCGACTGTATATTCACTACTACATTGCTTCAAATCCACCTCGCAGGCGTATAATTTCTTCCACATAATATAATTTATTTTCCTCAACTTTCCACTTCTTAGTAATGATTTTTCTAGATTTTATGTCTCTTTTCTATGAAAATAAGTTCAAAATAACGAGAAAAAATTAATCAATATAATTATTTATTAATACGAACTCTATTTTTTTTTACAAAATATGTAAATTTTTAATTAACAATTTTTTTTATTTTATTATATTCATAATTTTCGACTTAAAGTGGAAAAAGTAACCACCCTTCTAATTTAACTTCTTGAAAAAATAACCCCTGGCACGTATTATATCAACAACAATTATTGAAGGATTTTGAAAATTATCAAATTTTTAGTAAAAATTGTTTACTTTTGCCTACAGTTTTGGTCATAAAGAAATGATTTAGAGGTAAACTAGATTGAAGTTTTTCACAATATAATTCATTTCAATATCTTTACTAAACATTTAAAAAACTTAACAACGTATTGAACTGAAAAGAAAAACTCTTCGGAATTAATTTTTCCGTTCATTTTTTAAATAATGATAATGACTTCGTGCTAATCGGCGTAATTGAAAAATTAGAAGCAATTCATTTTGTACCACTTTGCAAAACTATCTTTACTACCAGCGCAAAGAATAATTAGTGGTTTCCTCTTTCAGCTAGAAGTATTCAAAACACTATTCTTAGAATAATCAAACCAGTCATATTCAAGTATGTCATGTTTGGATCTCTGTATGCCTTTATTCTTCATAAATATTCTTGCCAAAGATTAACGCTTCCATAATAATCAATCCACGCTTAAAACGACACAACAAAAGTTTACAATTATTTCATCAGCTTTAAATACAATATGATAATTTCCGGAAATATCTAAGTGGATCATGATTCTACATTATTGTGGATCATCTCCATCCAACGTTGATATACTAGACTTGCCGAATTAGACAATGTATGATTATTTGTATTTATTTATTCTTCATTTTCCTATTCAACTAACTCAAAATGGTGAATTTCAAGACTCGACGTCACTAGTTTTTAACTAGTTTCATTCAGAAACACAAAATTAATTTAAAATGTCATAGAAATCAAACATCAGTAATTTTATTCGTTTGGCAAGAATTATTTTTCACTTTTTGTCTCTAATTATTGCTAAAGCATGTTTTCCATTTTTTAGAGCTATAATTTATTTCTAATTTTTAATATAACTAACTCTGAAAATATGTTTATTAGTCTTTTTAAACTGTATTTGATTGTGTTGGTGGCTGCATCTCGATTTTGTAAGTATGGGATTGCGTAGTCCTCTCCCAGCTCTATCTTCGTCATTGCCATGCGAAGGATACAAAAAAAAAATTATGAATCCTGACGAATCTAATCAGGATCATCAGATATTTTGATTGAATTATTGCATTATCGTTATCCTTTAACAAATGTTCAAGGTTAAAATTGAATCTGATCGCTCAAAGTAGGGTGAAATAGAGTTCAAAAAGACAGTTACAAACATCCTGAAATGCCGTTGACTAACTTTAAAAGGGAATTTCACCTCTACATGATTTTATATACGAGTATGGTCCTAGTATCTGCCCCAACAAAGAAAACACAAAAGTTTTGGAGAAAAATAAATTGATTTCTGCAATGTAATCTCCTTTTATCCCCGTAAACTTCTCACAGCGATGTTTAAAACTCATCAAGCAGAAAATAATCCGGGGAAACTAAATCTAGTGAATAGGTAGTAGTTCAAACTTTAACACGTTGAGCACCGGTGCGGTCCCTAGGCCCGCAACTGAATTTTTCTCAACAGCCCAGAGCGGTCCTATGGACCACACGACGTATTTAACCTAACCTAACCTATTTTTGGTAAATTTTATGTTCAAGGGTATAAAAAACAACGAATTTAAAATCAAATTAATTCAACCAACCTTTTGATGAAGAGTTCATGTATAAATGAGTCATTTGGTACTGTATATCACGTATTTTTCTAAATGTTTGAACACAAAATAAACAGGGCAGATTAGTAAATATGACCTCACGAAAAATTCATTTTTGATCTCATATAATATTTTTCAAAACACATCGTACATTTTTTTACACTTTACATATAAGTATAAATAATAATTCTAAGGTTAAAAAAGCAAACAAAAATTTGTTTTTGTTAATATAAAGTGCAAAAATGATGTTTTTCGTGTGCGATTGCTCTAGCCCTTTCGCTGCGCAATACGTTTTGGGATATTGTGCTCTCTGTGCGCGTATGTTTCGATGGTTGAGAGTTTATTCGTGTGGAGCAGTTTGTCGTATTTAGATGCGGCGGGTTTGGGTATGTAGATCAGTCAACCATCAGTTTTTGTTTTTTTTTGTTTTATGCATACAATGGAACGTTTGGTTGGGTTCGGTTTCGATTCTGTTGCAGGCAGAAATGTTGGAAAATGTCTAGCTGATAGAATTGGCATCTTATGAATGCCTACCAGTTTGATTGCGTTGTTGAGGAGTATGATATTCATTTAGTAACTGTTTTATCAAATTCATTTGAAATTCTCCTACTGAATGTTTTTTTGCAGTTAATTCATTGTAAAGTATAGAAGCATTTAAAACTGCTAAATCAAATAAATGGAAAAATGTTTTTTGTACCATTTTATTGATTTAATCACTGCATTGTAGATAACATCCTAACATTTCGTTTATCGTGCCATTTGATACACAAGATGTTTTTGCATGTTTTGCTTTCAATATAACCTGCCTTCAATTTGCTGTTCAGAATAGGCATACCCTTGCGATTTGCTTTTACAGTGCCACATGCATTTGTTTTGTTTTCAAACAAATAATTGAATAGTGCAGGGCTTGTATACCAATTATCGACATATAAGGTATGCCCCTTATTCAAATAGTTACTGATAGTAAATGATGAAGTCTAATATGTAACCCGTTTTGCAATCACACATAACAAATAATTTTATACCAAAGCGATGACGCTTTGAAGGTATATATTGTTTGAAGAACAGGCGTCCTTTGAACAACATAAGACTTTCATCAATACAAATATTTGGATATGGGATGAAAGTTTCTCTGAATGTATGTTTCAAGTGGTCGACAATAATTCTGATTTTACGTAAAGAATCCGTAGCAACACGCAATGAAGTATTGTCAGTAAAATGAAGTAACCGCAAAAGCAGTAAATACCTGTCTCTTGACATTATTTGTGCAAATGCTGGTGTTGATCGAAGCCACTCTTGGGACCAATAATCATTTAAACGTGTTTTCTTCACCTGCGACATTAGAAGATTGATAGCGGAAAAACAATACAGTTCTTTGAAGTCCGTATCCTTCCAGCGCTTGAGACGAGATTTTTCTTTACTTGTTTGGTTAACTATTTCGGTGATTATAGTTTCTGAGAAAAACATTTTGAAGCACTCTAATTCCGTGGAAGTAGCGTTACCCTTCGTAAAGCCAGAATGAACATTGTCGAAATTGTGAATTGTAGGAGTAAAGGATTCTGCGGTCGTCCATTTATCCTCATTATCAACATGTTTTCGTTTCTTGTGTCCAGCCTCTTCCAAATCATCATTTGAATTATCACAACCACAGGTTGTTTCATCTTCCTCTGATGATTCTTCATCAAAAAATTCTTCATCACTGTCACTCTACATTAATATTTCCTCTAACTCTGCATCAGTAAGTCCTCTATTTCCATCCATCTTCGATTAAAAATTTATATAATTATTCAATTAAATTTATTAATAATATGTGAAGTAAAATACTCACCGTAAAATGTATCAAATTAATAAAAACATTCACTTATAACAAATAGTCCGACACTTATTTCACAGAATGCTAGAGATATATGTGGACACGTCTAATTTATTCTGACGGTGATGCACAGCATCAATTCAAGTTGAAACATGATTAAACGTACATAATACGTAGCGAAAATAGTCGTGTTGAGCAGCTAACTATATTAAGACAAGAGGCGAATATACTTGCTCAGAGCGTATGGGGCATCAATTTTTTTGCGAGTATATACGGTTAGAGCAGCGAAAGGGCTAGGGAAAGTTTTAACCGCACACAAAAAGCATTTTTGTCCCAATTTTTATTTCAAAATAATTTTTTCTTGGATAAAGGAGTGTAAAAACGCAGAAAAATGTTTTTTTGCGGCACTTTTAGAAATGTCTACTATATCTGCTAGCTCGCTCACTTTCATCTGATGATCATCCAGTACCGTTTTGTGTATTTTCTTCAACATTTCTGGAATCATCACCTCATTTGGTCGACCGCTGCGATGCTGGTCTTCGCAGGTCGTACTGCTACGTTTAAACTCTGCTACCCAATATTTCACTGTTAACAACGAACAAGCTTCAATATCTTTAGACATTAACATTGTTTGCATGTATAGATAAATTACAATAAAGTGGGTAAAGGTTTTCTCGACATTATTGCCACAAAATTTCCTATAAAGTTAATTTTATTATTTTATTTCAGGCTCTATTTCGATGTTAAATAGTGGTCTAAGTTACTATTGGACATCTCCATTTATACCAAAAATAGTGGCAGAGAAAGAAAAATACAACATAACAGAAGAACAAGCTTCATATTTTGCAGTATGTAACCTGGTTACTCTGACAATTGGATCGCTTTTCTTCACCCCCATCGTTCAATGGCTTGGTAGAAAAAAATCACTTTTACTATCCTCGATACCATATTTTCTATGTTGGCTGATAAAAGCTTTTGCAACCAGTCTCTGGTTATTATACGGTGCTAGACTTTTGTCGGGACTCGGTGACGCTATCGTCTCCTCCCACGGTTTCGTTTACGTGGGAGAAGTCGCAAGTCCTAAGATAAGAAACATTTGGGGTAACGTTCCGATGTGTTTTATGTTTCTAGGTCAATTGGGCATAAATGTTTTGGGTTTGTATTTCAATATCCAAACGACCTCGTATATTTGTATATGCGTATTGATTCTTTTCACCATTACATTCCCATTTATGCCCGAAACTCCTTATTTTTATATAAACAGAGGTCAATACGAAGAGGCTAAAATAACTTTGAGAAAACTCAGACGCAAACAAAACATCGATGAAGAATTTGAACAAATTAGAATGTCGATTACAAAACAGCAAGAGAAAACCAGCAGCTCTTGGATTGATTTGATTACGGTCGTAGCTCATCGAAGAGCTTTAGTAGCTGCTGTATTTTTGAGGTTTTCTCAAATATTTTCGGGGTTATTTGTATTTGGGTCGTATACTCAATTCATTTTTCAAAAAGTTGGTACAAATATGAGCCCCGAATATTCGACAATCATCTACACGGCTGTAAATTTCGTTTTATACACTTTCGGAGCATATTTCTCTAGTAAATTAGGGAGGAGAAAGTCTCTTATTTATTCTCTTGTTCTATGTGGATTCAACGTATTGGCTGAGTCGATATTTTTCTTTGTTGAATCCAACTTTCCGGATCTGGATTTATCTTCCGTACAATTATTTCCCTTGGTTGGTATGTTGTTGTTTTTGGTATTTTCATGTTTTGGTGTTGGGCTAGTACCACCTTTGATGCTTACGGAATTATTTTCCTCCAATATAGCAGCTGAAGGATGCGCAATTGTGACAGTATCTTTCGGATTATTGAGTGTAGCTGCTAATAGTATTTTCTATTATCTCATTAGTTACACTGGATTAGCAGGACCTTTCTTATTGTTCGCAATTTGTAATTTTGCATCCGCTATTGTAACTTATTATATTATACCCGAAACTAGGAACAAAACATTAGCAGAAATTCAACAAACTTTGATAAGCGGTATCAATTAAAAAAAATTAAATGTTGTATCTAACCTTAATCACGGAATTGTTTGTTTTCGTACAAACAAAACGATTATGTTGTTGAATATTTGACATTCGATATGAATGTGTAGAACATTGGTTTGACATAGGGATACACACATTTGTTTTTATCTGTTATACCCACAATTATTATTCTAATTACTATATATAGTACAGTCATCTGGTAGTTTTACCTGGAAAAAATTCCGAGAATTTTGAAAATGAGTAGTTTCATAGATTTTGATATGCTTTCAGAATTTTCAATTCACTACTTCGAAGCTTTGCTACTCGTACTTTTAACTATTTTTAAACAGTTTTCTAATGATATCTCCTTTTTGATGCATTTTACGATAGAATATCTATCTACATAGTTAAACTAGAAAAAATTTCCTCAATAAAATGAATAATTTTCGCGTAAAATCGTCTGTTATAGGCGTTTTCTGAAATAATTATCTACGTTGAGGAAGAGTCAACGGTACATTGAGTAACGATTAAGTAACGATTCAGACGTCACAAATTCATTGTTAGTTTCTTCTTCGTTTTAAATTTCATCATTTTGTACATTGAAAACTGAGTGTCTTTCCCAATCAACATCCAAGTAATCCGAATTATAATAATTTTATACCGATTTTTTAACATTAACATTAACAGACTTCTTAACAACTTTTTTTACATTTAAAATACAATTTAGTAATAAGGGGGTGACATTATTGTCCTTTTTTCTACATACTACGTCAACTACTATGGACGCTAGTCCTTCAAAAACATCACTTTCCTTTTTGCAATTTACTTATGAAAAGTTTGTAATCCTTGACTTTATTAACGCTAATGACACTGTAAAACGTTCAGTGATGACTATTACCAAATATTCTAAAGAGTTCTTTACACAAATATGTTGTGGAAAAACAGAGGTGCCCAATATATTATACCTTCCATATCATTCTATGAAAAAATTTGTTACTGCGAATGAATGGGATACTGTAGTTACATATCTCAAGGTAGTTCATCAAAAAGTTATTCAGTAACAACACGAACTCAATAATTTTACGCAAAAAATTATAACAATGTAAATTATAGGAGATTTTCTTTAGTTTAACTTTGTGAATAGATTTTTCTATCTTAAAACAAGTGAGATAGAAGTTATTGTCAAAAGATTGCTTTTGGACGCCATTTTTTCAATATGGTGGCAAAGATACGACATGGCAAATTGAAAATTCGTGAAAAGAAAATCCAAATCATCCATTTTCAATACTAGCGGAAATTTTTTTTGTAACCCCTTTTTTGACCAAATGACTAATATGTACATAGAAAATTATAAAAAATCATTTATTTAAATTATAAACTTACATATACAACCCCCTAACCGAGTTATCGTTTGCGGAGACTAAAGGTAAAATAAAATCTAATGACTTGACTTACCCGTTTTCTGCTGAATTTTCCCACCAATAAACTTTCTCCCGCGAAAATTAGTTCCATTTGTGAGAAAATTTTGTATAAAACAGGTAAGTAAAGTCATTAGATTTCAGTTTACCTAGTTTAGTGTAATAATTTATTTATGCACAAGAAGATTGATAGTAACATTGAATAATTGATGTTGATCATTCAATAGGACGATGAAGATAATTCATTTAGGAACTAGGATGTTCTGCAGGCATCTGTTATAAAATATATAAAAATTAACGATAAGAATCAAATCATCACTTTACAAAATGTCAGTTTATAATTTGAATTATTAATATTTCCTAATTTTCTATGTATATCTATAGTAATTGAATAATAATTGAACTAAATTTGAGGTATTTCATGGAATATAACAGAATTATTCAAGAAAATTCTTCCATCTTGAGCCAAACATGAACATTTTAATGATAGCGAGAATTGAGGAAATTCAGACATTCGAAGATTGTCTTTATAGGCGGTGTGACTATCAAATAACGAAATTGAGCTATAAAATATTTCATTTCGAATCCATATATCGCTTTTCTTTCCTTACAACACTCCAATTAACTCCATTGTTTGAAATTGGAAACCTACTATAAGATCCGTCAGGATTTATTTCCCTTTCTCTTTCGTAGCTTTAATAGCTTTCAATATAAATTCCATTTTAAAAAATCGTCATGTATCTAGATCGGGCGAATAAAGTGGATGGGATACTGTTATTTTACGTTTCCAAAAAGTTTGTGTCATTTAAATGACATTAGTCTGAGTAAAAATCTCCTTCATAGCTGCTTGTTGTACAAACGATTTGATATGCTAAAATTATCATGTAGAAAAATTTGTACAAATTTTAAAACAATTCCTACAGTTTTTACAATACGTAATTGACGATTTGTTCGATTTTCGCAATCCGCAATAACGTGAATTGTCTGGAACTTCTTCTCAACCATCTTGAATACTCTTAGATATAAACTATATTATTAGCTTTACATAAAGACTACGGCTATACTGATTTATCTCTAGTAGAACACTACATTTACATTTCTTTTATAGCCCCGTCAATCTCGTTATTCAATAATCATACCCCATGAATTATACGCCGAATGTTTCTTCTTTTATGAAAGCTTCTTTGAAGTAAATTTGATCGCATGGTCTTCTAAGTGTAGGTGAAAGCTGTGTGAGTGTTTGTATGTTGATGATAGTTCAAGGCTTTGTAGCAGGTTCTAAGTATGCTCGATGCGAGTGAGGTCGAGCAATGCCAAATATTCAAAGCTACTATGCTTGCACGATGCTGTGAAGCAGCACGGAACAAAAGTTATTATTCATAAAAAGTTATGAGTCGTTTATTGGATCTTTCCATAGGCTATCAATTATAGTATTTGTTGATGTCGCTTTCATATATTTAGCTTGTATATGAAACTATTATTCCATTGTGATATGTCTAGTATATAATATAGTAAGAAGGTCGAGGTTATTATGAGTTTGTTGGAATTCTATTACTTTTTTCATGGTGTAGTCAGAAAAAAGTTTAACAGGGTTTTGATAACGTGAAATAGTTGTATTAATAATACTCAATTAGGCAAAAGTTGATTTCCAAATAGGAAATAGTAAAAAACTATCAGTTTAGGAATTTTTCCAAAAAAAAAAGATTCTATCAATGGAAGGGAGTTTTTTTATTGAAAATCCACCAAAAAAATTTTTAAATGATTATACAAATATGGATGTTTTTAAAGAAAAACAATTAAAAATCTGTAAATATCTTTTTGTTCTCAATTTTTTCTAAGAAAATCAAGTTTGGTAATAGAAATTTAATAAAATGAGAAATACCAGCTTGTTAAAATGTTGAAAAATGTAACGAAAATTCAATTTTCACAAGGTGATTGCTGTTTTCGAAATTTTTTTAATTTTAAAATTCGTTATAAATAACCCATTCTTTATCATCATTTCTCTCTTCGCTGTGTTCTGCAATATAGTGAAAAGACACTATCGCACAATTGGAAATAATCGATTAATACTGATAATGAGATATTTTCTGGCCACTGGTATACGGAAAAGCGCCTCATTTGTATGATGAAAGTCGTTTAGTATCCAGTATGCAACAGTGAGAAAACTCCTTGCTATTGCTCAATTGCGATGCAATCAGAGATGTGCCAAAAGAAGCACGACAGATGTAGACTTTTTTTCTTACTTAGCGCATGAACTAGGTCTGCATAATTGTCATTCATATGACCTAGACACAATGGTTGAACTACAACTGTTGAGCACTTGGTTCAATCAGTATCCAATTATACATAAATTATTCTGTCTACCAACTACTGTAGCATAATTACTACATGTTACAAAGTGTATATTTCAAGGCCTGAAAAATGACATCATAAAAAATAATATAATACTTCAGTTTACATTGCTGGGTCTATAATTCAATGGTAATGGTACAGAATATTCGGTTCTAGAATAATTTGTGTATATTCCTTCAATTTATTCATAAATTAGTAAGGGTAAAACTTCTTCAAGATAAACTAATACGATCTATATAAAATCTGATCAGATTTTTGTCTATTTATGTAGCCTATCTCCGTATTAGTGAAGTTTTAGATTTTTTTATTGTCAAGATATGAAGAATTTAGCTAATTAACTAGTCGAAAAGTAGTTAGTGTCAAATTGACTGCTATTATTTGTGTTATATTAAAATTTCCTTCAATTTACTTGGTGATCTATATACCAAGCGTAATCGATTTGGAACAGAATTGAGGTTATGTCTACTGAATCTACTTACTCATTTCGTAAAGGCATTTTCACACTATAAATTCGAATCATGGAGTTTATTGTCGGTATTGGGACTATTCAGTCTTAATAATCTTTTCTTGGTGTTTCCGATCTTCTTAATTAATATTTTAATATAATTTTAATTGTTATATTTTCTTATTTCTTTACAGTAGTAATAATAATTGTTATTAATAACGACGAGCTAAAACTAACCGTATGTGGCAAAATACTTAATAGTAAAATCATGATAATTTCTATGTTTGGGTTTTTCGGATACGATTTTTTCAACTAAAATATTTAACTGTATTTTTGTTATTTTAAATAAAACATCCTGTATATTAATACAGTTTTGAAATCTACGTGTAATTATAGAATACGTTTGTTTAAAAACTTGTTTCGATAAATGCATATTTTTTGTAATTTGTAATAAAAAATTTTACTGTTGAAGACCCTTACAAACTATTTTTTTTTTTCGAGGATACCCTTAAAGATATGGAAATGGTTTCTATTCGGTTGATTTTAGCAAGGTTAGACATATTTGAATCTATATTAGAAAATTTTTCATTCCATACATGGTGTGTTTAAAAAATGTTCAAAGTATAACTTCATAAATATCAAATTTCTTATATCTATAATTTCTTAGTAAGTTTTAATTTTTTATGTATACTTTTAGTAGGGTTTGTAATAAATAACACTTATTTAAATGTCACTAATCAATTGTTGACACTTTCGAAAATCGTTAAAATGGCTCGTTCTCAATTTAATAACGAAGATTAAGTAAATCTGCTTTCAATACATGGTTAATGAGAGAACGTTGTTACAAAAACATGTCCTTTATTTGCTGCAAAATATCCAGATAGATCTCGACCAAAATCGCATAGTGTTAAAAGAATCCTAAACAATTTGAAGCTATACGGTTCATTTGAAGCAAAACTTAATCGAATTAAACCAGTTATTGACCTGCAACTGCATCCCTAAAAATTTACAAAAAACATTTGATATCAGGATAACAGTAAGGTTTAGGTATAAGAAAGTATATATGAAGTTGCCTCTTTTTTCACCCCTGAATGCATTAAAATAAAAAAAAATTGGATGGTTCTATTATAAAAAAATTAAGAAATTTGATATTTATGAAGTTAAACTTTGAAAACTTCTTATAAACACCCTATAAAAAATGAAAAATTTTTCAACATAGATTCAAATACTTTTAATCTGCTCAAAGTAAACGATTAGAAACCATTTTCATATCTTCAAGGGTATCTTCGTAAAAAAATAATTTATAAGGGTCCGAAACGGTAAAATTTTCTACAAAAAAATTAATAACTCGGAAAGTATCCATTTTTAGAAAAAAGTTTTCAGACAAAAGTATACTAATTTCATGTAGATTTCAAAAATGTATTAATATATAGGATAGAACCTGAAGTCGGCCATCTTTGTTAGTTTAGTTAAAAAGATCGCATTTGAAAACCCGAACGTAGAAATTTTCATGATTTTACTATAAGTATTTTGCCATATACAGATAGCTTTAACTGGTCGTGGGACATCCTGTATATTTACCAATAAATAGAAATTAATCACCAAGTCTTATGAAATAATTGTACTCTGGGTATTATAAACACTAGGTATTATTTCCAATATTTTTGATTCTAAGATGCAAAAATTATTGAAAAAAGTAATGAAGTGATTTTTTAACTTTTCCAGTTTTTTATATTATTTTTAAATTTCATCTAGTTTTTCGAATTTATATCTGAAATTCGGAGGTAATGTGAAAAAAACATCCTCTTACTTTATTTTTAAACTGAATTTTTCCCTAAATGAGTGCTTTTAGTACTACTATATTTCGTTATCAAAGATCGGTTGAAAATGTCCCCTGATATGAAATATAAAATTTATTTATTTCTACTAAGATAATTATTTCCTGTTATAATAGGATAATATTGGATTGTCTATCATTTTCTTTAAACTGTCATGGTTGATACGAATAAGTTGTAGCGCCTAATAAACATTTTTCAATTACATTTTGTCACATTAAACAAAGTGATTCTACAAAATCTGCCGCAACAGCCACTTTGTTAGAATGCAAGTCAATAACACGAAACAGTTAAGACGATAACTTGAACAATATGGCGAAAAAGCAGAAAATGAATTATATGAATGTGAAAATTATGTAATATTTGAATTATATGGAACAATAATACATTTTGTAATAAATTTTAAATCAACTACAGAGTTTTTTATTCACGATTACGTAATCTATGGATTATTTAGAATATATTGCCAAGTAATGACAATTGTCAATTGAATAATGTTGACAATTTAATGGAATTATGTATTATTTGAGGTTAGAAAATATGAAAAAGTCACTAGGAGTCAGATCTAGTAAAAGGTGGGTAACATAATAAGGTGCGAGGCCTAACAATGTATTCACCAAATTGGTGTATGTACTATTTTGGTCATTACTAACTAAATTTAAGGCATAAATTAAAAATCCGATTTTTTTGTGAAAACCAAGTAGCACGAATAAACAAATTGAACCTTATTTACTTTTTATAAAGATATTATAAGTAGAATAGAAATCGAAACTGACAGTTTACAGAATTCTTTTTTGATTCGTGTTTTTAATGCAAATTTTTCAATAGATTGTGACTTATGAAGAATTAATTTGTACTCCTTCTGAAATGAGAGAGCCAGCTGCACAAGCTACTGAAAAGCTATTACCGGAAAAATCCAAAGATTTGTACCTTAAAACCTATGACACTTTTAAAAACTGTTTTTGCTCAAAATGTGCAACTAACTTATTTTAAGGGATATACAAAAGATAAAAAGCGTCCAGTCTGTGGTCTCATATTCTATGTAGTGCAAAAAATAGTGTCAAACCTCCGAATTCTTTAATGCAACTCCGATTTTCCTAAAAATTTAGAATTAAAATCGTCTTACTCTCCATATCAAGATCTATATTGTCGCCATTTGTTTTTTAGGGGTGAAAACAACCCCTGATCGAAAAATACCAATATTATAGTTTTTCCTACTTATTTTCAATTCAAATGTGTTTCGTTCATGCAGCATGAATATTTTAACATATTGTATAATAGGAAATTTATATATTTTGAAGTGTCAACCCTTAAAAATCTTTAAAAACTACCCTTCTGATGAAAATAATATCTTTGAACGATTTAAAACATTGCAACTTCATTTTTACTGAGAAAAATTCATAGCATTTTAGTAAAATTCAATTGGTTATTAATTTTTATTATTCAACTCTCAAAAACTACCCCTTTGCAGAGAATGAAATAAAAATAACTCTAATGACTGCCAACTTTTAGATTTTGTATTCATTTTCGTATTAAAGTTTCTTGTCTCTACTTGAAGTAATTTTTAATTGTCCTTACTAAGTCAACCCTAAGAACTACTCCTTTGATAAAAAAATAAATAAAAATGTATTCATATACACGAAAAGACGGTTAACAGATGTTCTTCGAGATCTCCACTTTTTAAAAATCTCGTTTCTAGCTGTTTTATACTGATATATATATATATACACGTATATAAATTGTAAAGAAGTGTTTGTCAGCTATATTATGCGCGGTTTCTTATTGGGAACGTGGCAACGAAACACCATAATGGACTAATTTTAATATATTTTCCGAGCTTTCGAATACTTATGTAATCACCGTCTGGGAAATAATTAATCGAGATTTCCGGTAATTTTAGTTAGTATTGATGTTTATAAAAATTCTTAAACTCAGAATTCAAAATTTTTCTTCTCATCGTCAATTTTGAATATTGAAATCTATGATATTCATTGTGGTTTTCTTTTTGTTGGTAATAACTAAATGTCCTTCTCTGTTATTTATACTGAGTATTGCTCTAACCTAACCTAACCTCAAAACGAGCATGATTTGTCAATAGTTAGCAAGGTGTCAAAAATCAAATCAAGCGCAAATTTTAAATTTATGATAATATTAAACTGAAATTTTGGTGTTTGAGTAGATTGTAGATTGTTTTGGGGAATCCGCATTCATACCTAGAAGATATTGAGTACAAGACTACATCTTATTAATCTGCTTCCAAAAAAAAGCGTAGACTCCTCCTAAAGGAAATTTTTGTGTCGTACTCCCTAGCTGTTAGTACAACTCCTTCAAGGTACTTAAGTCTTTCAGCGAAATAGGCAGGACATTAGTAGAGTAGATGCTCTTCTGCAGTTGTCATCTTCTGCGATGCCCATCATCTTAAAGTGTTATTTGACGAAGCAGTGACCTGTCAGAAGACCGACCACCAGTTTCTTCTTATCTGATATGGTTATGAGTGTTTTTCTATCTGATTCTTCAGCGATTCGTTCAGTTGATGGTTGATGTGGCATCTCGTGAGATCAGAGTAGAGTTTGGTTGCAAGGTATGGAATCGTTGCCCCTTTTTGGCAAGGCTGCTTCTTCATTTCCTGATAAACACTGGTGGCCTAGAAGCCACGCTAGAATTATTTTGTTATTGTTGGCTAGTGCTTTTAGTTTTTCTTTACACTCCCACACTAGTTTGGACGCGCACGACCTTCAAGGCCGCTTGGCTATCTAAGAGGACGAATATGTTCTAACAAATCTGTTGGTGAATGATGTTCCTAGTGGTACGGAGAGCTTGCGCTTTGGCCAAGAAATGCCAAATCAAGCTACTTGCTCTAGTTTTGAATCGTCTGAGTACCAGCGAGATAAATTTCGAGATTTTTGTTGACTCTTTCTAGCTCTGATGTTGGATTAAGTAAATTAGTACACTAAATACATTGAGTATAATATACTGGATTTAGAACACTTTGTTTTAATTGCTTTTTGTCCAGTACTAATCTCAAAGTTGAACAAAAATGAAAAATGAACAAAAAATCGGAGGTGGTGAATGTAAACTTCAAGGTTGGCTATGACGTGATTAGAATAGGATTTCTATACTAGTAGTTGAAAAATATATGAGTAAGGGTTGATTGACAAAGTCATCCCTGTTTCAAAAGGATTAATTTTCAGTATGTTTTTGGAAAATAAAAGTTGATTAACAAAAATAAATTTATTATCACAATCAAGTAAATGTATACAACATTATTTAAATATAATTAAAGATTTAACAATCCACATAAACAACTAAATTTTCCATATTGTTATTATAAATACAATAATAACTAATATCAGGTTATCCGGAAATTATCGACGACAACAAAAAATAAATTTCCAGAACAAACCAAAAACGGAGCTATTGAAACTTAATTTCAATTTACAAAAAAAAAACGTAAGGATTAATAATGATAATTTGAATTTTGAAGCATAAAAAATAAACTTATACAGGGCTAGTTTAAAATACGGAAAAATCTGATTATCTTCAACTAAATATCAAGAAATGTATTTGGGAGCATATTTTAGAATTAAAACAAAACACACAGGATGTTCTTGACTGTAGTGATAGCAATGATGTAATTTTACTGTCTTATAAATTCTATAAACTGAATTAATACATCAATTTTGTTGTTAAGTACTCTATGTTCAAATATAATGTCCTGGCATTGTCACTAGGCCGAATTAGCTAAGACAGCTTCACAAAAACTTGGAGCCCTCTTTAAAACCAAAAAGCTATATACTTTGCCACAGTTTCTCGCACATATGAAGCTCAGCTCTCAAGTATACCCTTAGGAAGTTGGACTCAATACAGAAGAGAGTAATTTGACTTATAGGCGATCCGAGAGTTGAATCGAAACTTGGATAGCATGGAGCGTAGAAGAAAGGTCACTGACCTGACTCTGTGTTATCGATAATATCAAGCTGTCTAAGATAATCCCGAAACACCTAATCTTGTATATTAATATGGTTATTTGGAAGGCTTCCGATCTCAACCTTAAGATGTCACTTATTGCAGAGAAGTGATTGAATTTGAAGAAAAAGAAAGTGTTTTCCAGGACAACGCACATTCGGTGATCGCCAAGGCTAAAACTTACGAATTGTTTGACCACCCACCTTATTCACCAGACTTGGCTCTATTGTTGCCTAGCTTTAACGTTTCACTAGCAGGAGAGAATTTTCATGAGAAGAGGAATTTAGTACAAACGTAAACGCCCTATAATTTCGGATAGGTAAAAAAGGTTGCACTGAATTAATTGTCTAGACTTAAAAGGAGATTATATTGAAAAAATCTTCGTTGAGTCGAAAACTGTTCTGACAATTTTCGTGGAAACATCTAGAATCTATCTATAGAAACTTTATGGTTTTACCTTTAGGTTTTTTCGAACTTATCATGTGCATCAGCTTTTAGCATTTAGTAAATTTAAGATAATTTTCAATATTTTCTATACCTTTGAATTATAAACATTTTAAGAATATAATTCAATAAAAACGTTTGTAACTTCTAATTGTTGTTTTCTTGCCACCAAATTTGATATTTGTATATGTTGCGTGATGATTATTTTAAGGATTAAAATTATTTACAAATATTCAAATTTTGGAGGCTATAACGTAGCAACCTTGCATTGCATGATTCATTTGGTTATATTCCATTAAAAATTTACAACGCCACTGTCCTAGAAAGCTGAAATTTCCACTCCATCAGAGTAAAAAAAAACCGTAGGTGTTTTATAAATGGAACGAATATCTTTAACGCTGTAGGCTTGTAATATGGAGGCTTAGTGAATACATATATTGTAAATTCAACAGACTTCCATGAATTTAAGGCAGAATTTTTGACAATGTATTATGAACAACATTTCATAGTTCTACTTCGAATATACGTAGATTCTTTCCCTAGGAAGCTATTTATCCGGTGTTTTTGTGTCCCACACAAACGGGCAGAGCAATTACAGAATCTGCAATTCTATTTCTTTGTCATGCGTATCGTCTAAAGTTGTATATATTCGTTGGCGTCACGTTCAAGTTCGATTTTGCGTTGTAAAGTATTTTTTGACTCCCATTGGTCGTTGGTGATTTACTTGACTGGCTCTATTTGGACCAATTAGAAATGTCATTTCACATAACTGCAAAATATTTTTCGTATTTAGACATTACATTAGCAAGAAAAATCTAATCTCTACAGCTTTTAAAATAACCTGAACTTGATATTATAATTTAGCAAAAATAGAAAGGTATATGTTATGTTAGTATTTTCGTTATATCGCGAAAATATAGCGCAACATATTTAGATTGAAATGTGGTAAAATTCAAATCAACATTGCTTTTCATTGATTTATTACAAAATTTTTAACAAAAATATGCTCCTATAGCAACCATGCAATACTTCTCAAATTCTTTCTATTGAATAATCTCATTCGTAAAATTTGAAAATGTTTATACTTTAAATTAACCCTGCATTAGTTTTCAAGATCCTTAATTTTCGGTGATGAGTCAATACATCTCATGCGGATGAGTATATTTCCTATACAGATCATTCACATTTTACTCAAGATGATTTGAATCTCTTCGAGAGTTTTGTTTTTTGTTTCTGGAAGAATTTTGTAAAATACGATCGCAGAAATGATACTACATATTCCAAAAAATAAAAACGGTGCTCCCAAACCTGCTGTTGTCATTAAATTATAAAACAAAGTATTAACTATGAAATTTGATAGACCGAAAACGCAAATCACTAAAGCGACACCTTTTGCTTTTATACTAGGAGCAAACAATTCCCCAGGCATGAGAAAAGGTATAGTTCCGATTCCGTAGCATGAACACAGTAAGAAAACCATTAATCCTACTAAAGGAAACCATCTTAGTGATGTAAGGTCTATAATATTGTAATAATCATCAATAAAAAAATAAATAGCTTCTAAAATTAATACTATTGAAGTTAAAACTAACGATGATATTAATGAAACGCGTCTACCAAGTTTATTTGAACCATAAGCCGCAGAAGAGTAGAAAAGAAAATTAACGAATGTATAAATGATAGTGCAAAGCTCTGGACTCAAATTGCTACCGGATTTCTGAAATATCAGTTGTATATAAGGTCCGAATGTGAAAATTCCACACCAAATTTGTGATACTCTTAGAAACATCGCTGTCACTAAAGCTCTCCTATTAACCTTATTTTTAAACAAATCTCCCCAAGAACCAGTTTCTTCTTTCTCTATTGCCGTCTTCATCCTCATAAATTCATCTTCTATATTAAATTTACGTCGTAACTTTCTCAAACTTGCTTTAGCCTCTTCTTCTTTACCTTTAGATAAATAGAAATAAGGACTTTCGGGCATGAATGGAAAAATTATCAGCAAAAATGTAGGAATTGTTAAACATATGAAGGACGTAGTGGTTACATCAAAGTATATTCCTAGAACGTTTATGATGAATTGACCCAAAAACCCGAACCAGACGACTGCGTTTCCCCAAACACCTCTTACTTTAGGAGTTGTAATTTCTCCAATGTAAACAACTACACAAGTATAAGTAATACTATCCCCGAATCCATTTAAAAATCTAGCGAAATAGAACAACCACAATGATCTAGCAAACGCTTTGATAATAAATGTGATCATATAAAATACTGAAGTGAGTAATATCAGTTTTTTTCTACCAAAACGATTAACTAATGGTGTTAATAAAGGTGGGAACAATATAACACCCACTGTGTTGAATACTGTGAAATAAGATGCTTCTTCTTCGGTTATATCATATTTTTCCTTGTTATTCACTATTTGTATGATGAAAGGTGACGGCCAGGTCATTAGTATACCTGCAGATAAGCTAACGAATGCCACTGAAACAAAAATGAGTGAAAAATTATTAGTTATTGGTAGAACTTCCCTCAAAGTTTATTGGTCTAGTTATAATTGGAATGAAAATAAGTTTTTTTCTACGACCGTGCGTTTTAACACACTTTCCCGCACGCATTTTAGTTTTGAAAGTATCACTTTCTTGCACTAGTGCGGGAAAGTGACATTCTTCAAAGGAGAAACAACTATCAAACCACCCGGGTTTGATATCAGTTGCTATGACAACCCAAGCGTGTAATTGTTACTAAAACGTCAAAGTTGTTCAAAACGTCTTGGAAGTGACCGAATAAGAACAATCTTCTTCTAAATTAAACCACATTAAACCGAATCCGATACAATAATATTAATGGATTCATCCGACGAAGAAATTCCCGAAGCCATTTTGAAGGCTGCAAATGAAGCTAATTCCGAGCTGTTACCTGCCAAAACCAGACTAAGGTATGAGAAGCAATACGACCATTTTGTTACATGGTGTAAGGAGAAAGGGGCCAAATCTTATAAGGAAGAGGTATTTCTTGCGTATTTTTCAGACCTAAGTAAGGTTTTGAAATCTAATACATTATGGTCCCGCTATTCGATGGTAAAAAGTTTAGTAAAAATAAAACAAAATTTGGATATAGGAAACTTCCATAATCTAACGTCGTTTCTTAAACAAAAAAATATTGGTTTTCGAGCACAGAAAGCACAAGTTTTTACCAAAGAAGATATATCCAGGGTTATGCTAGCTCCCGATGAAGTATACCTGATGATTAAAGTGAGTACCATTTTTGCACTGGCTGGCGCTCTCCGCAGATCCGAGCTTGTAAATATCACTGTCGACGACATTCAAGATGAAAATTTCTGATTCCAAAAATCATTCGTAGCATATTTACGCCTACCTAATCCAACGTTCCTAGCAGACTCCGGCGAAGAAATAACCAACCTAAAGTGCCTCGGTGGCTGGAAGTCTACTACTGTCGCTGAAGGCTATTTAGAGGACTCCGAGAATCAGGAAAGAAAATATCAAATAAAATTCTCGGTACTACAAATGACTTAAAACCGTTGCTGTCACCGTCATCGTCATCTTTATGCGACCTACAACCGATGCCATCCTCATCGACGTCATCTACCTTCCAGATGGAACCAAATAACTCCACTGGACCGGCAATTCTTACTAGTCTAAAGAATGCAACAAATTGTGTTTTCAATATTAATATTTATAATAATTAGTAGTTTTTAGTTAAAGTTTTGCATATTATTATGTTTATTGGAATAGAATAATTTTAGAAAAATGGGTCGTAGAAAAAATAATGTTCCTAACTCATGGGTAAAGTGCCTTTCCCGCACTTGACCGCTTGCCCGAACTCCGCTTCGCGTCGACAACTGCAGTCGCGTGCGGGAAAGTATCACTTTCCGCACTTGTTAGGAAAATAACTATTTTCTACGACCTTGCGTTTTAACCCAGTTTCCCGCACGCATTTTAGTTTTGAAAGTGTCACTTTCCCAAAAATATGTAAATTTTGACATTATTAGATAGTTTTTTCTTTGGAGGTTATAACTATTGTTGCTACAGGTAAATAAATATTTACGAAATAGTCCATCAAATAAAATTTATACCTTTTCTAGCTTTTTTAGCATTTTTAATTTTTTGAAAATATAAAATAATAAACCTATAATAATATACCTTGTACATTCTTCAAAGGAGTGTCACAAAATAACTATCAAACCACCCGGGTTTGATATCAGTTGCTATGACAACCCAGGCGTGTAATTGTTACTAAAACGTAAAATTGTTCAAAACGTCTTGGAAGTAACCGAATAAGTACAATCTTCTTCTAAATTAAACCACATTAAACCAAATAACTCCATTGGATCGGCAATTCTTACTAGTCCACAAAATGCAACAAATTGTGTTTTCAATATTAATATTTATAATACTTAGTAGTTTTCAGTTAAAGTTTTGTATATTATTATGTTTGTTGGAATAAAATAATTTTTGAAAAATGGGTCGTTGTATATACGGTCGTAGAAAAAATAATGTTTCTAACTAATGCGTAAAGTGTCTATCCGCACTTGACCACTTGCAGTAGCGTGCGGGAAAGTATCACTTTCCGCACATTTTTGTATAGTTGTCATACACGTGACACGTTAAGTGCCAACTGCGAGGAAACTTGCAAAATTTTCTCTTGACAGCTTAGATAAAACAGTGTGTTCGAAACTGATTCAATCTATTCTCTAATCAAGGCGAAGTCGAATTTTTCTCTAAACTTTAGCTGTTTTATTGTAGAAAAATTGACATTTTAAAATTAGTTTTGCGTCTTGGTTAAACAATATGTTCCGCATAACAAGTAGATAAGTTATTGGTGTTAGGCTCCCGTGAAGGAAATTGTAGAAGAAGCACGGAAAGCTTTATAATGTTAATCGACAAACTCCAGGTGAGGAACTTAGTTTGATTACCATTGACGATCAACGGCAAATTAGCAGTAAAACTGTAGACAAAGTGACATATGAAGATCATCTGTACACCTAAGTATTAGACGTAATTTACTCCATTTATATCTTTTCCAAAAAATGTAAGATATGTATG
This sequence comes from Diorhabda elongata, assembly GCA_026230145.1. Classification (NCBI taxonomy): domain Eukaryota; kingdom Metazoa; phylum Arthropoda; class Insecta; order Coleoptera; family Chrysomelidae; genus Diorhabda; species Diorhabda elongata. The sequence goes on along the minus strand of CM047928.1, from coordinate 19,428,411 downwards.
GGTGCAATTCATCTTTCTCTAAATTTTACTGACTACCATTTTATTGTAAAGCGATTTCTGTTGTAGTTGCGTGAGGTTTGTCTTCTAATGACAAATAAACATCTGACTTTGCATCTGGTCTTCCAGATCTTGGAACATCCCTCACGCTTCCTGTTTCATCTTACAAGAATTCCGCTCATATTTCTTTAATTCTTTAATATATAGTGACAATTTTAAGTGTCTCGTCTAGTATTTTTTAAACCAAATTATTCACAAATTCAGAATTCTTTTCATCTTCTTCATCAATCTTACAAACGCATTCTTAGTGTATTCTACAATGTGATGAGTACGTTATCAAACATGGTAACAGATCTCACTTGTCACAAATAAAAATTTACACAAATTTTGTTACAGAGTCTAGGCTCAGTGCTGTATTCGAGATTATTAATTTCCTGAATTAATATGTTTAAAGTATTTGAAGCAATGTGTTAGTTAACCAAATAGCAGCAATTTCTAATGATTCATCGATCTGTCGGAGTTTTTCTTGTATCTATATATGACTACACATACGAGAATCATCTGAACTCGTACCCTGCAGAGAGAATGAATATACATCATTGAAAGAAATCCTAACCTGATGAAAACACGAAACAAACGAGAATCCGTCACTCTCTTTTGACATTATTAATCACCAATTCGTAAAATATGTCAGACCCAATATACTGCAAGTCCCAAATACAAAACGCTCATGAGAAAAATAAGTATTTGTTATTTATTGATATTTATATCTGACGTTTCGTTTTCTTAAATTCATCATCAATTTAAAGGGAATTATATTATTTTCTAGTCCCAAAAATCAGTTGAAATAGAAATCTTCCATCACGTGAATCAATCTACGATTTATCAAATACATATTTTCTACATAAGTCAAATTGCTCTCTTTTGAATTAAGTCGAGCACCCTAAGTGTATGATGGGAGCCGAGCTTGAAGGGACGGATTGGAAGCTGTTGCGAAGTATATAGCTTTTTAGTATTGAAAAAAGATCCAAGTTTTTGTATAATTCAGTGATGAGACTATGCCTGGACATCTTCCTAGCCTTCCTCATCATCATTTTTATTATTGTCGTTTCTTCTTGTTGTCTCTATTATATCTTAAATTATGTCCAGACAGGACCAAATCCTGAGCTGCAATGTCTGTCTATCAATAGAAACCAAACATAACAACAAAAAACTTGGCAAGACCAACTACAAGACATATATAATAGTTTTATAAAGAAGCTAAAAACAACACAAATGGTGAAAATTCTCATTATGCAATAAATATAAAATAAAATACAAAAAGAAAAGATCCAAAATTTAATATTATGAATGTTTGACTACTTACCTATAAGTATGACCAATATTTCGAACCATGTTTTTCCATTGTTTGCATCTTCATTTTTTGATTTGGTAATTTTTGACGTCATTATAATTTTTTTTAATTAGAATTATGTAATGTACATTGTTCTTTACACGAGACTGTATCATAATGTTTTATAATATTTGAATATACACAACGAAATTTTCGTGATAATCGCTGTATCATTGCTAGTGTTAAGGTATTATGAAGATAAAATGTATATTGACGCAAAAATAAAGACAAAGATAAATACTCGGTTGAAAAAAGTGGAAAAGGTTAGATAAATATTTGATAACTTATTACTATAATAAATTCCTTTTTTATACAACTAATAACAGTGAAATTTGTTTCTTAAGGTGTAGATACAGCTTAGAGAAAATTACGTCTATAGATATAAAAGAAAAATAGAAAGTTAATTGTGATTCGTGATATAAAGTTATGGAAAGATATATAATACATGAAAAGTTGTTGAAAATTTTAAATAGATATCGGAAGTTACTAAAACTAGAAGCAAAAAATTTCTAGATATCTCTAAAAAGTTATAGGAAGTTATATAATTTTAAAGATAGTTATAAAAACTACAAAGTTGTAGAAAGTTGCGAGAAGATATAGAATAAAATATAGAAAATTCATAGAAGGTATAGTGTTATAAAAAGTTATAGGAAGTTACAAGAATTTATAGAGTAAAATATAGAAATGCGTAGAGGACTTAGAAAGTGGGAGGAAGTGACAGGAAGTTATAGAACCGTTACTTGAAGATACAAAATACAATATGGAAGTAACAGAAAAGTTATAGACTTGTAGAAAGTTTGAGATAGTTACAAGAAGTTATAAAATGAAGTATGTAAAGTTACAAATAAATTAAAAAGGGTTATAGAATGAATGAAAGTTATAAGAAGTTTCCTAAAATTATAGAATACAAAAGAGAAAAATATAGTTATGGAGAGCTATAACGTTGTGGAAATCTGTAGGAACTTATAAAATCATATATAGAAACTTTCAAATAAAAGAAAATAGTTATATAATGCTTGGAACTTAAAAAAGTTACCATTTGTTCTAGAATTCGGAATAAAGTTTTTGAAAGTAGAAAATTACAGAGCTACAAAAAGTTATAAGACATTACAAAAAGTATTAGAATATATCTAAAGAAATATGGGAATTTTGAAAATTTGTGTATAACTAATTTGTAGAGGTTACCATATGTTATAAAAAACTAAAAGTTAATGAAAATTATAGTGTTCTATAAAGTGATAGAAAGTTAAAAGAAATTATATAATATAATAAAGGAAGAAAAATTAAGAGAGCTTTAAAACATTACAAAGTGCTGTAAAAAGTTATAAGAAGTTACACAAGTAGTACGATAGAATTATTAGTGTTGTAAAAAGTTGCAGAGAGTTATAAAAAATTAAATAAAGTTATGAGGAAGAGTATAAAGAGATATTAAATTCTTGATTAGAAGCTTCACAAGTAACTTTTAAAGTTATATTAAATAATGGGAAAATAAAAAGTTTATATAAAATTACAGAAAAAGTTCAGTGGAAATATAGGAAGTTTTAAAGTGTTATTGAAAGTTACTGAAAGATTTTCAAAGTTATAGGGAAAGTTACAGAAATTCAAAATGGTATAAGGAGTTATAGAAAGGCGTTAAAAATTTGATAAATTCGTTAAAATTTGATGACAGTATTGACACAAAGTATTAGAAAACTATAGAAAATAAAGTATAATCTTATAGATAGTTGTATTAGAAAAAATTATAGAAACTTGATAGAAATTGTACAAAGCTATATAGAGGTAATTGAAATAGAGAAATAGTAAGAAGAGTTATAATTCATCAGAATCGCATAGAGGATGATAGGAATGTAGGAATAGCTGAAGAAAGTTATTATGAGCTGTGAACAGTTAAAAAAAGATTCAAGAAGTGTTAGGGAAGTATATAAAAAAGTTACAGATATTTAGAAAGTTATAGATAGCTGAAAAAAGTGATAAAAAATTATTGAGAGTTATGGGAAAATATTCAATGAAAATCAAGGTATTATAAAATGCGGAAAATTTTCATAAGAAGATATAGTGAAGAGTTATATAAATGTTAATAGAAGTTACGGAAATTTATTAAATATTATGCATTGAAACAATAAACAAAATCTATTTATCAATTAATTTCAGAAATCGTAGAAAAGTAAGGTAAATTAAATCAAATATATAAAAAGTTATATAAGTTAGCTAATGATGGTTAATTTCTTTTTTAAAAAGTAATAAAAACTTGTAGAATGTCCAAAGGTATTGACAGTAACAGAGTGTCGTGAAAAGTAAAAAAAAGTTGTGGAATGTTAATATTCGCAGAGCATTTCTAACATAAATGAAAAAAAGACGTTTTTTATTTCGTTGCCTCAATTAAATCACAACATTCTTTCAAAATAGAATTGAATCTATATAATCCTCTCCCTTTCGATAAAAGAAGCTCTACCACGCGTTGAGAATTGTTTATACTGGAGAAAATTAAATTGAAAATCTTCATTCTATATGTCGATTTTTATTGTAGTAAAGCTTTTCTTTCACCTTTAGTTGATCGATACTAATTGAATCTACTGAACGAGTTTTGGAAACCCTTTTTCATTTTCCCTAAAAACGCAACTTTGCAATTTTCCACGATAATTTTCAACAACGTACTTGTACGAATCTGCTGCATATGAAAAAATTATAGGTACAACGTTCGCCTCATAGAATTTTCCAGGTAAGCCTCATTTAAATTTAAATAGAACGTGATTTAAGACATATTAGTAAATTTAAATTTTATAATATTCAATATTTTTTGTTAGAGATAAATATACATTGTTTTAAAAAAGAAAATATTATCATTAAACTTATAAGAAGGCTACTTAACCTATGTCACAGAGACAAGACAAATTTTCCGCAACAGAAGCTTGCATGTGCGTCAATCTACTATTCTGTTTGGAAAAAATTAATAATTTGAGGAAATAATAACGATAAGGCGAAATAACTCGACAAATTAAATAGCTATTGGAGTATGTTGAGCAGGCGGGTATGAGTAATGGCGTGTACAGCGTTGGCTAGAAACCAAGGTGAATAGAGAAGTTTTTCTTCGGGATTCAAGGAAATGGGCCACCTAGTAGTAATCAAAAGTATGAAAAAGGTGTCTTTGGTAAGATTATTGCTTGATTTGGACGTACAAAGATTGTGTTCTGTTGATAAGCGATATGGGTGAAAAGATTGAGTCTTTGTAGGGTTTTAGAATGAAAAAAACCATGTAAGCAGGTTCACAAGATAGAGGAAAATAGGATAATACCATTTTCTCCGGAAACGATATCCTCACAACTCGTTTTAGTAACTTCGATAATGAAAGAGGCGTGATGGATTGAAATAGAGGGCTTTGAATTATTTTTCCGATCATAAGATCAGTTTCGATAGGAAATGAGGATAGCTAGTTAAAATAAAGACCGCTGGTAGACAATTTTTGTAAACAACGGCTTTGTCTTCTTGAGTGAAGTATTTTTTAACCAGTACCTTAAGATTAGAATCCACCTCGTCTATCGCAAAACTAACTGTGATGGTTTTACACTTTCTCTTCTTAGCATTGATTTGCAGCTTGACCTGAGTGTTAAAATGATTTCATTACGTTCTAATCACTGCATATTAAACAAAATCATTCATTCATTGTAAAAATAAACTTAAACTTGCAAATTCTATGTAAAAATGGAAAAGTATTTCGAACGAATCAATATAAAAAATCTATGGATTGTCGTTTACTAGAAACTGAATTCAAATTTGATAACAACGACTCGAGTATATCTATGTTGAATGCATTTTGGACAGTCAGATGTGACAAAGTTTTATTTTAAGTTATTATTGTGTATGGAGAACCGCCTGCTAAGAAGACAAAGCCCGTTCCATCTGCAGGCAAGGTCTTGGCGTCAGTGTTTTGGGATGCGCGTGGGATAATGTCCATTGACAATTTTGAGAAAGGAAAAACTATCATCGGCCGCATTTGGATAAGAAGAAAATGTTTCATCAAAACAATGCACCAGCTTACACATCCGTTACTGCAATGGCCAAAATTAGTGAATTAAAATTTGAATTGCAATCTCATGCACCCTCTTCACCAAATTTAACCCCCTCGGATTACTTTCTGTTCCCAGACATGAAAAAATGGCTCGGTGGTTAAGGATTTTTCAATAATGGAAAGATGATATTGGCAGTTAATGGTTATTTAGAGGAACTTGACGATTCTTATTAATAAAAGGGTATCGAACTTATAGAACATCGCTGGGAAAAGTGTATGGAGATAACATTGGAAAATGCATATTTTTTTCCAAAATTTTCGTGTTTTCTTTGTAGGGCCAGGTACTTTTGGGACCATCCTCGTATAAAATCTCAAATGTGCGTATTTGCGACGAAAAAAAATTCGTTTTCACGTGGAAATTCTGTAGTAGTTATTTCAATTAATTAATAAAGCTGAAGTGAGCTTTCTTAATCAAAATAGAACATTAGGAACAAACATTACATCACATTTAAGTAATTGTTTCAAGTTTGAGAAGGATTTGAGCTGTTTAAATACCTCAAAATTGTGTACCGATTTGAGAATTCACTCACCATCAAACAAACTCCGAAGCAAAGTGTAAAGGAGAAGTTGAAAAATGGAAACACATATAACTTCCTTTATTCACAACTTTATCCTTTTTTAAAGTCACATTCAGTGAATATTTTCCCTTCCAGGACTATCTTGTTCTGGATATTATTAACAATGTACTGACTTGACTTATTCACGAATTTTTGACCTAGTTTTATAAACGTCTACATTTCAATTTTCCGAGGGAAACTGAATTATCCTTAGAGACCCTTAAAAAGCCCTACCAGTTCCTAAGGAGCTGTATATTACCATTTATAGGACAAAAGTTTATAATACCGAGTGGTAACTCGATGTTAGAAGACTTCAACGTGGGAAATCAAAAAATACTAAACATTTGCTTCCCAGCAAAATAGAGAATAATGACATTTTATACGAGGGTGGTTCTAATATGAAGCGGAGTTTTTGGATAAAGGAAAAATTTATTATCGTAAAATTGGCTGCACTGGTCCGTTACGAAGCGAAGGGAAGAGCTGGGGATAAAGTTAAATCCGCAGAAATTTATCGACAACCACTTGAGTAATTCGAAGTTCGTATTTATGAGACTCAAGTGTATGAATGGTATTCCGCTCTCAGAAGAGGCTCAGAATTGGTAGCAACCTTACCAAGTGTTACAATTTAGAACGTCAACGCTGTAGAAGTTATCAAATTGGGAGACTTGGGTACTCAACTATATTCCGAAAAGTAAACGCGCGTCTATGAAGTAGAGGAAGACAAACGATGGCGCGATTGTTATAGCGAAGGTTACACTGTTAGCAGAGAAGGTGTTGTGAACCGTGTTTTAAGACACGTGAGAAGTAATTTCGATTGATTTGATCATTGAACAACGAACCGTGAACGCGCAGTTTTATAGTAACCTCTTAAAAAGCGCGGTGAGACCTGTCTATAGATCAAAACTCCACGATGTTTCAATCTGTAGTGCGATATTGCAGCCAGACATCGCCAACTCTTCTAATGTTGAACGGATTGGATTCAGAAGCACTGGTGTACCATCCTTATAGTCCCGATAGGTTGTCATGCCACTATTATTTATTTGGTTCATTGAAAAAGGCACTTTGCGGACTGAGATTGGAAAACGACGCGGAGGTAAAATCTTTCAGGCATGAATAATTACGTAACAAGCCGAGAGATTTTCACTAAAAGGGCATACAAAAGCTTTCAAGGAGGTGGTAGGTGTAGAACGTATTGGCGACTATCTAAGCAAATTGTAAAAATTCAGGTCTATAATATAATAATGAAATTTATTAGCAAAATCTGGTTTATATTTTAACCACATTCGTATGTATTATAGGATGCTATTTTTCAACAATTTTTTGTGTCCATAATGAAATTTTATGAAAATTAAGGCCCCCAATATTAATATTAAGTCGTCGACCAATGGGTGTATAGACTTCTCCTTAAACAATATAGAAGCTCGTGTTTTTAATTTTTAAATTTTTATATCTCAATGGCATTTCCTAGTATTTTCAATTTAAATTAAATATCCTTGAATCTTATTTCATTTTAGGTCTATCACTATGTAGGGTATTTTATCAAGAATTGTCTATGAAATGATGGGAAAATTCAACAGAAAGACTTCGAATTATAATATATTACATAGCGAACACGAAAATTAGGGCACGAGCCTCAGGTGAGTGAATAATATCCATTATATGTAAGTAGAACACTGTATTTTGTCTATGAATATACAAAGAAAAAGTCGAAAAAATAAAAGATAAAAGTTATGAGGCCCTAAAGTATTTAATGCTGATTTAATACATATTATATTGAGGCTTTTTTTAACTATATTTTTATGTGAAATTTTGTTGCAATTTTCCCTTAAAAGAAAAGAAACTATGATTTTTCATTTTAAAATTTTTATATCTGGTATTTAATTGAATGCTCTACAAAATTGTCCATTGCGGCTAACCCATAACTCGAATCGGCGAGGTAGCATAGGTCTATAAACTTGATTTTTCAATGAAATTCACGTTTTTTCGCATTTATCTCATAAATGTCAAGAGCTACAAAAAAATGTTGAGAACAGATTTGTAGATAATTCAATATTCTACAAAAACGATTTGTAGCGCCAAGTCACTAAAATCAATATTTTCGGAAATATTTAATGATCAAGTTTTTGTAAATACTTAGAAATACTCAAATTACATTACTTAAATATGTCATAAATATGTTAGTATCGACTGTAGAAAAAGGTTTTGCATCTATAGATAAATTGACAGGTTAAATATTTTTGTAGCTCTTGTCATTCACGAGATAATTGCAAAACAAAATTTTAAAAAATCAAGTTTAAAGGCCTGTGCAACTTCACCGGTTCGAGTTACGGCTTGGCCACAATGGACACTTTTGTAGAGCATTCAATTCTGAAATAAATCTGTCCATGGTCGAAGGGATGCTATTAAATTCCACTGAGGTATAGAAATTTAAAAATAAAAAATCATAGTTTGTTTTCTTTTAAGGGAAAATTTTCACACCCCTTTACCGAGGATTTAATATTAAGGAAATTTTTTTTTCGTGGAATTGCAACAAAATGTCCCATAAAAAAATAGTTGAGCCTCATAACTCTTCGGGGATGCAAGTTATTGTCCCCAATGGTCATATTTTAGCTTCCCCTATTTGCAGGTTCTTATGCGGTACACTCTGTATATAATATCTGTTTTGTACAGTCGATTTTTTATAAAAAATTGTTACATTAATAATTAAAATAGACTAAATAAAAATAAGAACATCAGAATTTGTTATTTTTCTGACTTTTTATTTGTATACTCATAGACAAAATTCAGTGTTCTACTTGCATACAATGGATATTATTCACTCGCCTGAGGCTCGTGTCCTAATTTTTGTCCTCGTTATGTAATTTACTATAATTCGAAGTATTTCTGTTGAATTCTCCCATCATTTCATAGACAATTCTTGATAAACTACCCTACATAGTGATAGACCTAAAATGAAATAAGATTTAAGAATATTTTATTAAATTGAAAATTTAGCTCGAAAAAAAAATCTGGCAATATCGTGATGATAATAAAAAATTCGCAGATTAGTATTCGACATTAGTCAATGCAACTAATCCATGTTATCTTGATCAGAATTCTTCCAATCAATCTCTCTAGTTAATTGAAAATTGGAGTGCATGCAATTTTCAGAACAAACAGTATTCGCCTACAATGGCCGGGAGAGACGAGGATTTACTCTATTCCGTTGTGATTGCGACCTACTTTCATTTATCAGCCCTAGATCAGTTATATAAAGGAGCGATGAAAACCGTTAGTTTCCTTCGAAATAGAATCATTCCATTTTATAACTTCCTTTCACTATTTCGTTTCGAAACATCCTACATGTTATGCTTTCTGTATAAAACCACCAATGGTATTTATGGTTTAAAGGGTTGATTATTGGGTATTTCTACCCTCTGTCGTCAATGGTATGACGCAATGTTCTCAAAAATGGCTGAATTAGTAATTATCTTTGGTTGAAGTTGATTACTTTGGAGAGTGAAGGACTATTATCTGTATATATCTTTTAGGTTTCATTCACTACTTTATTTTGTACTAAGTAAGTCTCTTTCTTTTTCCCATAATAGGTCTAACACTTGTTTCTTTTTCGATATATTTCCTCATCCCGGCTCTAAATTGTCTCCCACGGTCGATCTCTACTTCGTATGCCAATTGTTGATTTATCACTAACTATTTTTACCATCCTATCGTCTGTCATTCGCCTTGTATGTTGATTCCAGTATTTTTTGCGCTCTGATACCATTCTTTAATATTATCTACGTCGCCTAATCGTCTCATGTTTTCGCTTCTTTCTCAGTTTACTACTGTTTTTTCCCGAGATCCGCTTGAGAATTCAGAGGTCTCCAAGAATTTTTTCGTTTTTGATGTTTCTGGTCTTGCTTCTGATGTATAGGTCATCATAGGTCTGTAAATTCATGCATTTTTTTCTAGTCTCAGATGTGTGTTCCACTCAATCACATTCTGGAGACATCCACGACCTTATTTTCTCTAGTTATTTGTCCTCTTACCTCGTCTACTACAAAATTTAAGAAAAATCTACTTGCGTCAATAATAATTTTAAATTTTCCAACTCAGCATGCTCTATTCATCTACAATTGCCATACCTTCTGGCTATGCCAGCTCTATTCTGGACATATGGACATTTTCTCTCCCATAAGGGATAAGATATTTATTGTTTTTTATACCATTCATATTGAAAAAACTACTTTTCAAATAGAAGTACCTAATGATAAAGTTATATCGTCGTGGAAAATACGATAAAAGCTTTTTTAGAAATATTGATATTCTATATTTTCATGAATGTTGATATCCCATTTTTTTATATCATAAACTCAACTAAGATCCAAAAAAAAAACAAATTGAAATAATTTTAACAGGCATTAAATAAAACATTGCGAACCGTAACTACCAATAACTGAAATAGAAATGAATATTTTAAACTTCCAGCCCCACGTGTTCTTGGTCGGCACTTAGATTTATTTGCTAAGAATACGTAAAAATAATTTGTTAATCTTTTTCAATACATTATCATACAAAGTATATGGGAAAAATAGACAATACCAGAAATGCGGGAAAAGGCAATAATAGTACCAATACTGAAGAGAGTAAAAAAATGTGCGGAAACTACAGAGGTTTAGCGCTACTACTACAACCTTGACTAATGCCGTAGATAAAAATTTGGAGGAGGATTCTCCGGAGACTACTAATGCGTTTTCAGCCACAGACCACATTTTCACTCTGAGGTAAAGGCAGTCCAAAAATCTGAGGATAGTGTGAACAGAAACCATTTTTACAGCTTTATGAACGATCTTAATATTCCAAAAAAGCTTGTAAGTCTTACGAAAATGACACCCGAACATACAAAAACGAAGGTAAAGGCACAAAAATTTCAAAATATTTCCAGACCTATAATAAAAAAACGTTCCTCGTGTCTAAATGGACCCGTTTCTACTCCTAATTCACCCATACCATATATAAATAGTCTTCAGATTCACTAAATTATCACCATCTAAAGATTACAATGTTCCGTTGGCTTCCTTAGCACTTTTTTAGTCTCAGTCTCTTCGCCAAAATCAAAAACAAAATAAAAGGGATAAACTTTGAATTGATTGATAATATCCAAACAACTATTACAAGTGTACTGCCGGAGATTCTAGTCTTATCAAACCTCGTAGTTAAGTTGGAATTTCTAGAACCATTGCTGAACACGCTGTTTACACTACCACTACACCAACACTCAAAATTACACGGTGTAACCTGCTGTTCGATAACCACGTGTCAGTCTTTGAATACGATTATCGAAACACGCGTGAAACAATGTAATTGTGGTGTTGGAGTAGTGGTAGCGTAGATTCAGTTAAGATCTAGTAAAAATAATCCAATCGCTACAGATTAAAACATGCTGCTTGTATCTACAAGAGTATTAAGACCGGTTTTATAATCTACACACTAGCTGACACTTTAACTAAAGGTTCTTTCAGATTAAAAGGTCATTTAGGACGTTAAAAGTAGGTTCGCAAGACTGTATTTTTAAAGTTTTCGACAAGTACTACTGACAATAATTCGTTATTTTTCAATATTTGTCGCGAGAAAAAAAGGAACAAAATGAAATGTAGAAGTTTTATTTTGTCAGTAACATTTATTCTGGCTTGACATTTGGTGGCGAGTGGTTGTGTTTTGTATTGGCCAATTTAATTTTCAATAAAAAATTTGATTTCAATTATTCAAGCAAACAATCATTTTTATTATTTTTAATCGTGTGTATTTGGAGTATAAAATAGAAATTATATGATAAAACAATTAAAAAATCAGTTGTCTTAACTAATTTGTAGGTTTTGATTCAAAATTTTCCTAAATAAACCAACCACTCATTGGTTTTTTCCTTTGCTTGCAAAAACACCTTGAGGTGAGTTCACAGTTTTACACTATAAGGCAACATTGAGCATGAGCTTGAGCTTGAGCTTGAACTTGAACTTGAACTTGAACTTGAACTTGAACTTGAGCTTGAGCTTGAGCTTGAGCTTGAGCTTGAGCTTGAGCTTGAGCTTGAGCTTGAGCTTGAGCTTGAGCTTGAGCTTGAGCTTGAGCTTGAGCTTGAGCTTGAGCTTGAGCTTGAGCTTGAGCTTGAGCTTGAGCTTGAGCTTGAGCTTGAGCTTGAGCTTGAGCTTGAGCTTGAGCTTGAGCTTGAGCTTGAGCTTGAGCTTGAGCTTGAGCTTGAGCTTGAGCTTGAGCTTGAGCTTGAGCTTGAGCTTGAGCTTGAGCTTGAGCTTGAGCTTGAGCTTGAGCTTGAGCTTGAGCTTGAGCTTGAGCTTGAGCTTGAGCTTGAGCTTGAGCTTGAGCTTGAGCTTGAGCTTGAGCTTGAGCTTGAGCTTGAGCTTGAGCTTGAGCTTGAGCTTGAGCTTGAGCTTGAGCTTGAGCTTGAGCTTGAGCTTGAGCTTGAGCTTGAGCTTGAGCTTGAGCTTGAGCTTGAGCTTGAGCTTGAGCTTGAGCTTGAGCTTGAGCTTGAGCTTGAGCTTGAGCTTGAGCTTGAGCTTGAGCTTGAGCTTGAGCTTGAGCTTGAGCTTGAGCTTGAGCTTGAGCTTGAGCTTGAGCTTGAGCTTGAAGTTAATGTAGCACAATATTTAGATATCGTACCATAAACCTCGATTTTTTCAAACTTTTTTTTAAATTCATTAAGAAACAGGCCATATTTTATGAAAATTCATTAACTGTGTATTATACCTTCTAATTGATGAATTTATTGAATGCGAAATTAACCCAGTTGTGAGATTACTTTTTCCTCTGAAATATGTGAAAATTAAATACCTTTTTGATCTCCGTTATGTTCATTTTTTCATATCTTTCGCGCAACTCGCGTTATAGGGGATGGTAAGCCCCAAAAATACTGCCAAACAACACGAAATTGACAATATCTCAACGGGAGATGTATGAAATGCCGCATATATGAACCTTTACAGTTTTTGCGGATTTAGGAAAAATTCAGAGCAGCTAGAATACAGTGTTTTATTACTTTTTTTTCGCACGAAAATTAATGATTATACAGGAGTTGTCTTAAAAGTTTCCAGCCTAACAAAAAAACAAACGAATACACTTCTAGATTTTGTTCGTCCAATATTTCTAATAATAATTTGCTACCAATAAATTCAAGACGAAATTTCAATATATTGTTGATGTAAAGAATACAAAGTTAATTACTTTCCTAAAATTACTTTGAAACATTGTTGGCTTATAGAGAAGAGTTATTTAAACAATTGACAACATTAATATCAACACTAAATTACAAACTTAGTTGTCCCTTCAGGATATCGTATAGCTCTATCCGATTTTCAGGTTCTGTTTCATGCCCTCCCTTATGTATCGTTCTGGAGCTCCGTAGTTGTTCACACTTCGAAAACATTTCATCCTCTACGAACAGAATGTACACTAACTCCTATACATAGCATCTTCAGGTATGCATTGAGGCAGCGATGCCTCGAAAAGACTACCATTAGTATTCGTTAATTGTTTCAACTTAATACAATCCATAAATCTTCTTTGGTTAAAAGTTCCCAGTTCCCTGGAGTTTATCCACCCCTATTATCATACTTTTATAACGTATGAAGTAATATCGAAACGTCAAAAATCTTTTCTATATGAAAAACACGTTATTAATATGCTTTTGTCAGTTTTACTGAAATTTTTTGCGATTTTCTTCATCTTCTTGTTCCAAATATCGTTATCATAACAATCCTACAAAGATCCGTTTTCGGGGAATACCATCTGATTGAAGTCGGATCAGAAGTGTATATGATGTATTCTGATTATTTATTACTACTTAAGGTTGGAATAGGAACAAAAGGGCTTGTGCAAAATATTTGAAAAATAAATTATTGCTATGTAGTAATGACTATGTTTGAGAGAAGAGAACTTTAGTGGAGGATACCAGAAAAAGCTGATTTTCGGTGTATTCTACTTGGAAAACAAAATCTAGAGAAGGATCTCATCTCATCTGATGTACAACTAGACAACATTTTTCCAGTAATTTTAGAATGCACCATCGACAAGCAAAATGCACTGAACAATGAACTGCACGATAGGAAGCAACATCGGAGACGGATATTGGAAGGTTCGGAGACGTAATGAAAAAGGTGAACCCGCTTGAACCCAAGTACAATTTACTCCTCAAAGACTAAGTCGATTGCATAATTGGAGTCGTATATATGATATATGTGTCGCAGTCTTTACTTGATTAGATATTATACGCAATGTTATTTATATATCCTGAATTAACTGAGTTACGCGAGATTGGTCCTTTTTTATTTATTTTTTACGAACAATAAACGCTTTTGTTGAGTTTTTGAAATACGATCCAGATTGTTACTAACTAAGAACTAAACAAATGTAATAAAAAAACTCATCAAATTTTGATACTTTCTGGAATATAACAGGTGCGTTAGGCGGTTAATTTTCTTATGACAAAAATCATTTTTCACGCGCGGTTAAAGAAGTCCGTTCTTCTAAGCACCTGTCCCCGGATAAATCCGAGGATGAATGCGAAGTAGGACATAGCACCCATTTACGACAGGTCTTCACCCTCGTTCGCGTCGCAGTTTCTTGTCTTCTTGGTTTTCTGGACATGTGTGTGTTTGTGTTTTCAATGTCTTGGATAAACCCTTTTCAGCCTTCTTTGGCAAAAGAAAATCTACTAAACCGAGTGGTCATTCGCCTTCTATATAGCTATCCGCGATCTATAAATCGACACTTGCTTATGAAGTGTTTTGTGTGTTTTTTTTTTGTATTTCTTCGCTAACCTAATCGATTTAGTTGTTTTCTCGGCCTCCCCTGTTTCTTATTATACTTTCTGGTGTATCTGATTAGTTTCCTTAATTCCTCGTTACGATGCTTCTCGAATAGCTTTTTCGCCCTGTCGTGCATGATTTTCAATACTTTTCGCGGTCCTGTTTCTCTATATAGTTTCTCGTTTCTTGTTGCCCTTTGGACATTTATGTTTTGTTGGAGCTGTACTTTCTGTTCTGTTCATTTCAAATGTGTGTCCTCATGCAACTGTATTATTATATTCCTGATAAATTGTTTCGTCTTCAGCTTGTTTTTCTACCGATTGAACCACATGGTCTGGCTCTCACTTTGTTGACGGTGTTTTTGACGTGTTCATTGAAAGTGAGACCTTGATCCAACGTTACGCTGAGGCGTTTGACTTTTTTTGCTAACTGGATTTCTTCGTCGTTCATTTTTGTGTTTCGGCGGATCCTTCTTTTCTTAAGAGAACGTATTGGCTTTTCTCACAGTTTACTTCTGTTTACCATGTTTTGCATCATTCGCCAATCTCGTTTACAGCATTCTGGAGTCTTTTCGTGAGGTTTTTTACCTTCACGTACATGTTGCTATTGCGGTATCGTTCTCACATAGAGCTGTAATGGTGTATTCTCCGATTTTTTGTTTGTAACTTTCACCTGAAACTTCTTGTCTTTGTAGTACGTGCTCAGAAGTTTTATGATTTATGGTTTAGTGTAGCTTTGCTTCTATCTAGGAAGATTAGCGCTGTGAATTCTCTCTGGATAAAACCTTTGAATAGTATATTCTATAGTCTTAAGATTTGCTGTTTGGTGCTGTGATTTCTCCTAAATCTGGTATTGTATTCAAACTTATCTATAGTTTTTTCAGCTCGATTAATGGTAAAAAATTTGGACAATTTGGCAAAGAAATTTTGAAACTATTTTAGACGTTAATGACAGAAACTGATTTTCTTCTTTGATGCGCTACCAATAAAATGCACTACAGATTTGGTTCAAGTAACTTTGAGTGTTGCCTAGTGTTATTGAGCTATATTCGATACAAACTGAAAGCAGAAAGGCTGTAAGCAAGAGGTTTTTGAGTATTTCGTTATCTTTTCAAATTAGTAAGGAAATAATTATACAATATGTGGATACAACGTAACTAGACTAGTGCTTTTATAGGAAAATACGCATGGGCTAAAGGTTAACGACTGTCAGTTGTTTAGCTCGAAGTCTACTCTTTCGAATTGTCTATCTTATCTGTATATCCGTTACCTTGGTATATACTGGGGCTGTTAAAATAGAGAAAGGTATTATTTTGAAATTTCATATGAATCTTGGAAAAACTGTAACTGAAACTTACAATTTATTAGAACAATGTATGGTCCACGTATTTATGAATGGTTTAAGCGTTTTCAAGATGATCGAAAAGATATTGAAGATGATTCACGTTCTGGTTCTCTTTCCACGTCAAAATCTAATGGAAATATCGAAACAATCGGTAATCTTGTTGAATCCGACCATCGACTGAGTATTCGTGGATTGTGTGCAGTCAATTTTACATGCGAAAATTATGTGGGAAACTAGTGCCTCATTCCGCACTGTACATTAAGTATTTCCTAAGGTCAAATCGGTATTGAAAGGAACAAGATTTGAGTCTGTTGGAGCTTTAAAAGAAAAAACTGTGCACATCTTGAAGAAACTGACGAAAAAACAACCGTTTTAATAGTCATACTTCGTATACCTTTATATTTGACAGAAATTACCTCTTAATTGCACTTTAACTAAGAACTTTTATTATTTTTTGCCCTCGTGCCAAACTAGATCGAAAGCTTTGCTTATATCTAGGAAAATTAGGGCTGTGAATAAATACTCTTTGGATAAAATCTTTGAATGGTATATTCTATAGTCCAGATTTGCTGTGGTTTCTCCTAAATCCAAACTGTTCTGTTGGTATTGTATCCAAAGTTCTTGTTTGTTCGTTTGAAATCCTTAGTATCACTTTGAGATTTTACTCATGGCAGGTAGCAAACTTATCGATCTATAGTTTTTTCAGCTCGATAAATGCTAGAAGAGGATTTCTTAGTGTTTTTAAAAATATAATTAGGCCCATTTATTCGAAAATATATTTTTATTTAATTAACTCACTGAAAACGAACAGGCTTATTATATTTATGTCTATGACTCTCCATATCATCTTCAACATTTTTATTGGTAAAAAGAATAACATCTACATCTACTTTTCTTGTATTCTCATTAACTATATTTTATTCAAGAGCGCAACCGTAAAATCAACGTGGTGTCTAAATAAGAATCTTCCTCGACGAAAAACCTCTTAAATTGGAATTATGAATCAGGAAAATGCAGACAGGAATACATTAAAGGCATTAAAGAAGCTGTCTTATATACTAGTTCTTTGTGTTTAGATTTCTCGGACTGTTAGACTATAAATTTTTAGTTACTTTAATTAAAATTGTTATATATTTACCATTTATAAAATGTAAACTACAAAAATGGTCGTGAAATTCCAGTTTTATTAGCAGCACTAAAAAAATTGTTTTCGTAGACCGTCTCCTATATTCGGAGTCCAGAGTGTCTCTAATCAAATAGTAACAGTAAGCATTGCTGGTTATCATTTTCCTTTGTAGCGCTTGTTAATTGTGATGATTTCTTGATGAAAGCTCTCTCCATGCTTGTCTCTTCAAGGAAATACTACCCAAATTTATAATATGCATTGACAAACTAGTCAGAATATTGAGGAAATCTGTCTTCTTCTTCCTCTTTCAATAAGACCATGTCCTGTTCAATCCTGTACCACCTCTTTGGTGGTCTGCCTACAAGTCTGCGTGTGTTCGGTCTCTGAGCTTTAGCCCACTTTGTCCATCTTTCTTCTAGCATTCTTTCTAAGTGATCCCTTCAAAATATTTTTCGTGCCCTGACCCATGTCACTACATCCTGTACGCCCAACTCTTCTCTTATGTCATCACTCCTTATTCGGTCCCTGAGGGTGACTCCCTTGATGATTCACAGTATTTTCATATCTGTGGTTCTCATTATTCTTTTTGTTATTGATGTCTCGGCTCTAGTTTCTGAGGCATATGTGAGAATAGATCTCACACACGTTTTATAGATTCTGGTCTTACTCTGAGAGCTCATCGCTTTGTTACTCCACGCTATATCTCTCAGACAGCCGCTGACTTTTGATGCGTTCATCGCTTGTGTTCGTGCCTCCTAGGTCAGGTTGCTTTCACTAGATGTCCCAGGTAATTGAATATTGATACCTGCTGTATTATTTAGCTATCAATTGCCAATTTGCATCTAATAGGATTTTTTGATATTACCATTGATTGTGTCTTGTTGACTGAGATGCTCATATTAAATTTTTCGGTAGAAATTTTCATCTATATCATCTATACCTAGTAAACGTTGTAAGTCATCTTCATTTTCTGCTACGGCAATACCATCGTCTGCATAAAACAATACCTTTAGGGAGCGGTGACCCATTATGTATCCTGCATTGACTTTGTTGACTTCCTCCATAATTTGATCCATTATGATGTTGAATAGGGTTGGGCTAAGACTGTCTCGCTGACGAACACCAGTATTAATTTGAACTTCTTCAGAGAGTCCCACCTTAGCTTTAATTCATGTTCTGGTTCCGATATAAAGTTCTTTGATGACTCGTTGGTACTTATAGTCGATGTTATTTTTCTCAAAACTCCTAATCACGTCTCCCAAGCGTATTCTATCAAGTACTTTAGTGAAGTCAATAAAACAGACAAACGTGGGTTTATTGAATTCTATCGACTTCTCCACCAACTGATGAACTATAAATTTTGCGTCTAATGTTGATCTATTAGACCTAAATCCTTGTTGTTCTTCGGAAGTTGGTACCTTATTCCTTATTCTGTTTGCCAATATCTTTTCTGTGTATTGGTAGGGATGTACTCGATTTCCATTCATCTGGGATAGTGCCAGAGGTTATAATCTTCTGGAATAGTCGCGTGAGTTCATTGTTTATATTATCAATGCCAGGAAATTTGTACTTACCTAACCAAACTCCTATTTCTTTTTCAATTTAAACGATAATGAATGCCGGATCATCAATTAATTTTTTGAAGTCGGGTCCAACAAATACACCTTCCTTTATTTTAGTTTCACTCAACAAAAATTTCCTCATAATTGCACTGTAACTAAGAACTTTTATTATTTTTTTAATTTTAATAATCATTTTTTTACAAAAATCAAACGCTTAATATTAAAAGAATGTGTGAGTGAATAGTTGCATGGCCTATAGGTTACCAGATGGGATTTTAAAATCTGTAGCCCGTTCTCTTCATAGAAGCTTAAATTCGAGCTACTCCTTATAATTCAAATTTAGTAAACACATCGTAGAATATGTTAACAAATTGTTATTCATTGCCGTTGGAATACAATTTCTTAAATCTACTTCAAACTTGATGTATTTATGTGGTATATATCTAATTTAAATTGTAGTCTCTTCCAAATTAAACTTACAGATGGAACAAACCCAGAATAATAAATACTTTTTCTCAAATTAAAATTTTTTTAACGCTAACAAAAGTTAAAATTACAACAGATATGATAATTAGCTTGATCCTAACTTTGAATTTATTTCAATGTTTACATTACACAAAAAAGTTTTAAAAAAACTTTATTATTTACTTTGGCTTCATTTAGGTGGGGCTACACCCACAATTATAACTTATGTTTTATATCTTATATGGTATTCTGCTTGTCTATAACTTACTCTTCATAAAAATATTTTGATGAAAATATCAGTTTGTCGAAATGTCAAGATTTTATCTGTTTTTAGACGAAATCCAGATAATTTATCAACAAAACCATATACAAAAGATCTGAGAAGTAAGAAATCAAAGAAAACATTGTGACTCCCATTTTGGAGCAATTATCAAAAGAGGAGAGGGGGTTTGTGTGGTTGTTCGTTCATTAGCAAGAAGTAATCTGATTCCGTAGTCTCAATCTGCCTACTCCACGCAACGAATCACTCCTTTGTTTGTGAATTCCAAGGCCTCCAACTGCCTGCTCCTTGGAATTTCTCCAAGGAAATGAAAAACTTAAACAAAAAAAATATGAAATGATTAAAATAGAATAAAGAAATAGAAGATAATATGCTTACGAGTATACCGTGTGTACTAACTCTAATATATTTCCAAGCTATCAAATATTCATGTAATCATCGTCTGGGAATTAATAAGTTAAGAATTGCGGTGTGTTGAGTTTTTTGATATAAAACATTATATTCATCTAGTACATTGATTATTGAAGTTCATGAATCTAATTTTTCAAAAGATATTACTAAATTTAACACACACCGTAATTATAAACTAATTGATTCCCAGACGATGATTACATATATAGTTGATAGCTTGGAAATATATTAGAGTAAGTATACTTTGGAGTTTAATTTTGTCATAATCTCACTACGAAAATAGGTAAAAATTTCAATTTTCGACCTACTTCGGTCTTTATCAAAATATGACTTGACATTCCAAAAATGGTTGGTAAAATAATTTCTGGTTTCAGAAGTTTGTCGAAATATTTTTCTTCGTTTCGGCTACAATATATTTCACTTTTTTCTCTGTTCTCTATATTTTTCATAGTTTTCTATTGTTCTAATTGCCAGATAACGCTTCTATGTGTCTTCTTTCCTTTTTTTGTTTGAGTTATCCACCATGGCGCTCTGCACATTCTACATACTTGTGTTGTTGCTAAACTTACCGCTGTTTTGAAAACATTCCACGCTTCAGTATCAGTTATGACTATTCAGTTTATTTTATCCACTGTAACATTGTCAGTAACAGATTTTTCCTCTCTACTCTTCCCTTTCCGTATGCTTGTGTATATTTTTGAACAGGAACTATGTATTTGTTATTATTAGATTATGTAAAAGACATTATTGTTTCTTGTTTTCTCTTTATATTTACAAATTATTCCCTTATCTATTTCATCTTGCTATCTTATCCTTACATTATAATATCCTACTAGATACATTTTTCGTTTTGTATATTCTACTGTTTCTGTCAGGTCATGCCAAAATGTATCTTTGTTATTTATATTATCATTTATTTGGATCGAGAGCAAGTTATAAAAAACTTGTAGCCTTGACCTGCATGAGAGGATGGCACGATGTTATGTTTTTCCTATGCTCTTATATGAACGCTCACAGAAAATGTGCTCAAACGTTTGGAACTGTTTGAGATGTGGGTTATCACCATGACTTAAAGATAAATTTGGTGGATACAAGTTACAACAAAACTTTAGGAATAGAGCACTATAAATAAAATCATGTGATGCGGAAAATACGATCTTCTTCACTTGGTCCTCTGGTTCAAACAAAACTGATACATACGATAATGTTTGGTTGCTGTACTGTGAGTTTCAGCTTCACAGTTTCGTGAATCGGGATTAATCACAACTGATGTCGTTATACCCAAAGATCTATATCTTTGAGCTGTTGAATCTTTGAAATAATTCAGGAAATTAATAGCCTAGCTGTATGTTCGGAAGCTTCATATACTGTAACTATTACCCCTGTTCTTAGTGATGATATTTTCTAGTCTAATTTTTTAAGTAGAATTGTTTCCACTGTACCATAAGTCGAACGTGATTCAAATCTCGATAATGATTATGTCTCTGAATTTGCAGCTTATTACGTTTTATTTTTGATATAAACGCCTTAATAACTTAAGTGACTACACTATGAAAAGAGAAAACTTAAGGAACGTATACAACAAACTTGATAGCGTGCCAAAATGCACCCCATATTGTAATCTGTACTACTTG
Source organism: Diorhabda elongata (assembly GCA_026230145.1). Taxonomy (NCBI): domain Eukaryota; kingdom Metazoa; phylum Arthropoda; class Insecta; order Coleoptera; family Chrysomelidae; genus Diorhabda; species Diorhabda elongata. The sequence continues at coordinate 19,406,778 of CM047928.1, read as the reverse complement.
CTGCGAAGTTTTAGTTAAAGTGAATAGCTTCAGAAACAAAACGTACCTCTTACTTCCATTTTCCGTTATTACCAGTTAAGAGTTAATGCGTTTCAACAGGAAACTTGCTACATTACAGACCGCGATAGTTAGGTAGCTTGGAAGGTGTGGTAATGGCAACAAAGATCGACATTATCAGATTCAATTATCTATACTAATCAAAATGATGTATTCAATAAATTTGTCCGATCAACAAGCTCTATAACATTGCTAGTTAAATCTCAAAGATGTTCACGTGATCTTGATTGCTTTCTATCGTTAAACGATAGTCAAAAGAAAGTTTGTTGTATTGTTATAAAAGCAAAATTAGATAATAGATCATTTCTATACTGTTTTATACCAGCGATGGATTTGATACTTTCATGACTTAATATTGAAATGGCCCAATCCATATTATCTTAATACTGTCTGGCTCTCTCTGTGTCTTCAATCGGACTTTCTCGTAATACAAAAAAGATCATTGTCCTTTTTATAGATGATATTCTTTATCTCCACTGGATCTCATATGAGATCCACTTTGGGTGAATTGTTTATTTTTTATATATGATTTTCTCTAAAAGTCAACTTCCTTAGAATCTTTATCTTCGAAATATAAAATAAATTCCCGGGGATGCTTGCTGTCATGTAAACTACACAGGAAACAGAAACCAGTTCGTTTTGTTGTTTTTTTTTTGTGTAAAAAAGCGGAGAACTTGTTTTATCGTATAGGATGCCGAAGTTTCTAAAATCTTCGAGGTCCATTCCCCTGACTTCTAGACTACTCTTAGAGTTGCATAAATTAGTCAATAAGACTCGATCCTACTGGAACTTTGCAGAAATTTGAATTTTATTGGAACCAGATAATATCAGTATTTAATACTCGTATATGTGGACGTTTTATTATTTTTGTCTATTACTTTACCTAAAGTGTTCCTTTCACTGGATTATCCTCTCTCACATTTCGTTACATGGATAAAGGTTTTGCTCTGTATGTAGCAGAATCTGTACGTATTGTCCCTACTTATTCTAGTGTCTTCAGGTATCCATTTAGGCAGCAATACCCAACCAGATTCCTCTTGGTGTTCGTATTGTATCCTTATTGATCTGAACCCCTGTAGATTATTCCAGTACCTGATTTCTTGCCTACCTACTTTCTCGTAGTAGCGTTCCTTTTATTGTCCTGTAGTTGATTCCACAGAAAAATTCAGTTTCTACAAAGGGTTTATCGCTCCCCACTCCAATATATCCCGAAACCCTTTAGTAACCTTATTCTTATGGGGCTTAGCTCATTTGACTTGTTTAAGCACTCTGAAACCAGCTTGGACATTAGAGCCAGAGCTCTAATGGTTATTTAACTATAGAATAAAAGGATTTTTCTAAATTGACTCAGTTTTCGATTGCATACTGCCCCAGCTTTATGTGTGATTCTTAGCCCGTATACTAATTGTCTAGTCCTGTCTGCTGTTTTGGAGTCATACGTATACCATTTGATGGCATTTCTGTTTATTTCATATTTAGTGTTTTGATCTTTTTTGTTTCTACAACTCAGTTTGAAGGTAAACCTTTTCTGAAATCTTATCTTTTTCAGATATTTGTCCCATGTTCCAAATTTGGTCATTTTCTAAGAAATCAAATCTCCGTTTTTCTCCGCCATACTTTCCAATAATATATGGAGATGTAGAGAGATTTCGTATCGCTTCATCAGCCTTTTGAACTTTATTAACCATAGTAATACACCCCAGTTTTGAAAAAAAAAACGTCGCTGATGACCTTAAAACTGCCCATGGACAAGAGTGGGCATTTTTATTGCTTATAAACAAAATTATACTTTCTAATATATGAGAATTTGAGTTGAAATTTCCATCTGGCAACTTCCAAGTTAGAAATATCTGTAAACGACGAAAAAATATGTTCAGCGTTCAGGGGAGAATGGTCAAAATTTCGGTATCTCAAAAATAGCTTTATATAAAAAAACGTTGTGTATCTAGAAATAATTCAATCTATGTTATGATATTTAGCTTAAAGGGAGTATTGAACACTTTCATATTTTGGATACACCTCGTATAAATTAAATTTTTTCCATATCATAGGTGACTACGACGAAATAACTGACTGGTGGCGAGCAACTGCTAATAACAGTATTGGGTTATCTCCAGTTTGGATTCGAGATTCCGACCGTATATTGGATTGTTATGATGAGATCGAATAGAATCGAAACCAGTCAAAGAAATAAACCTCTCTCTCCCTATTACAGATATTAATATCGAAAAAAAATGAATCGGCGTACGTCCTCTAGAGGAGATGTAAACGAAGGTTTCTGCGATTGGAATTATAAGAAAATGAGGTGAATCTTGTTGAAAATTGAATTTTTCGCTGCTTCGGCTTCCAAAGGAGATTTTATTATTGCTCGGCTTATAACGTTTTCCGGCGTCTTCCGATTTCTAACCGCCATCTATCTATATCCTGTCATAGATCTTATATTAGTTATTTCTCCTAAATTATCTTATCTTTACCCTTTCACCAGCTAATTATATCTCCTCTTTTTTCGTGTCCACTTTATTCTGTTCAGGTATTCCGTTGTCTGATATTGTTTCTACATCTATCGTCAATGCTATACGGGACAAACTATTTTTCCATTCCAAACGTCCTGTCCAAACCTATTAAATTCCCTTCAGAATTATCCTACACGAAGGTAACAATGGCGGAAGGACCTCAACGCGACGAAACCGGCAACCCGAGCTATTAGGGTGCACGTAAATCAATTGGGCAGATGAAGCTCTCAGCTGTGGAGAAAAAAATTCATCTTAGAGAAGGGCGTTTCCATAAAACCATGATCTTCCAGGCTGGTGGGGGAGGCCTCTTCTTCAGAAAAGATATAAAATGTTAAAAAACCTAACCAAGAGTTTGCTCCTGGAATAATAATTGAAATAAAATATGCTGACAATCGAAAACACTGAAACTATTTATTTCTTAACACACAGATGGTTATATTTCTAGTATTACCTTATTCTAGGCGATCATTTTCCGTTCTAGTTTGTGCCTTTCTTCATTCAGTAGCTTCTTAATGTGTTCAGGCTATCCGTCCAATATTATAATGATGCCATTCAATACCTTCTTATAGGGATCATTACACGAAATATTGTTTTCATATTTTGGTCGTCCTACATTACTAAACTAAGCTTTTTCTTTCCATATTCGTTGTTCCTCTAGAGCCTCTAACCTAATTGTATACTCTTTTCTTCCTTATTACGATATTGAATCTTCTTATCCAACATTATTGTTATTATTTTCACCAGAAAATTATGTGCATCGTATCTTAACTTTATCCATGTCTACAGTTAAAAGTATATTTTTTCAAGAAAACTAAACCTAAGCTCCTCTACTATACTATTCTTTGTTCTCTTTCCCTTTTCGCTATTATTAATGCCTTATGAGATTAGATTCTTTCTTTAGAAGGTGTTGATATAATGTGATGGAAATTTCATAGTCCTTGCTAAATGTTCCCGATGGCGTTCGTTTTTCTCCTTTTTATATTTCTCCTGTTAAAGATAATTGATATGAACACATTTTCATGGCATTTTTACCCAAAGTTATCGAGACATTTCTAAATTATCTTGGCAAATTAGGGTGAATAAACCTTTCTTGATATTATTTTGTCTGTTTTATAACAATGTCTTCAAAAAATTTCGAGTTCACCACAAAAATTTCGACTATTTTCAGTATACACAATACAAAGAAAGTTATTTGAGTTGTACTTTAGCAACGTTGTCAGATGTTGGTATTAGTATAAGAATTACTTTGAATAGCGACTTCAATTGACAATAATAGAAGAACCTTGCAAAGAAGAAATGTTAGCAGGAAATTAACGAGAGTCACTAAATGCCTGTACAAAGAAACGAGAAACAAGGTACCAAGCACTAACATGCAATAAGAGACGTTCAGAACACAAAAAGGAGTGTGACAAGGAGGTATTTTGAGCCCATTGCTATTTATAACTGTCATGGATGAATTAATTAAAATTGCAGTGAAGAAAACTAAACTACTTCATATTGGATTCCGCATTTGTATATCGCAATGCACATTTGCAGATGATATGAGGACCATAGCAGAAAACCAAAAGAATCTCCAAGAAAAATTGAACAACTAAAACTAAAAATTGACAGAAAACGGAATGAAAATGAACCAAATGAAAACCGAAGTTGTGGTAGTGATAAACGCAGAAGAAAAAATTGAAATCAGGTTTAAAAATAAAGTAAGTACCTTCCAGAATCTAGGAATTGTGTTGTAAGGAACAGGAAGACCGGATTTACAATAGAATACTCTTACAATGGAAGTTTACAAATCACTTTACAGGATAATTCTCACATATGGCTGTGAATCTTGAGCCTACAAGGAAAGAAAAGAATAACCAGAAATGACAGACTCAGACGAGAATAGATAGAAAGGAAACAACCAGGATGATGGGGCCATCTACAAAGATGGATAACACAGTTCCAGTTAGACCACGAGTAACATGAGATAAAACACTAGGAAAAAACTCAAAAAGATAGGAAAGTCGTGGGTCAAAGCGAAAAAAGACTGAAAACAGTTTGTATATATACAAAAGATATGGTTAAAATAAAACTGAAAAGATGTAAAGTAATGGTTGAAGTAAATTTTCTTCCAATAATAACATCTAAATGATGATCCTCTCTACTACTACACTCTCTCAACCGCGAACGGAAATTATTGAAAACTTTCTTCAGTAATGTTGATATTACCATCATTTCATTTGCCATTTCACCACGGATATCCTCCTCGAGCTGATAGATGTTTCTCGGATTATAAGATTATAAGTGTAGACAAAAAAGTCAAATCTGAACTACGAGGTGGCCTTGGAGTATTACCTCTTTTCGAAATCAGTTTGCCTTGGGAACATCTGCTTTCTAACCATTTGATTTGTTACCAAGAAATCACTATTCTTGTAGTATCAAGTTCTGGAGTCAAAAACCCTTCCAACATAGGAACATAACGTTCGGTATTAATAATATATCCAGTGGTTCAGGTGCTTTATTTGAAAAGCTTTAGATTAAAATTTGGATAAAACAAATGTTTGTATTTTGTGAAAAACGTGGGCTGTTCCGTAATCTCTTAGTTGTTTGCTGCTCAAAATAACAACCGTCAATGTTCATATCCACCAACTATTTGAAAAAATTCTTAGGTGCTGTTTTGTAGTCTGGCTATCACAAATTACAACACGAAAATACGTACCAGTCGTTAGAAAATGTATGTCTAGAAATCGCTATCTTGAAATAAAAAAAATCTCCTTTACGCAAATAATGCAGAAATAAAGGATATTCCCAACGACTAAAGAGACAAATTCTTCAATATTCGACCGTTAATTGAGCATCTAAATAAAAAGTTCATGACCTTTGGACTGTTCAACCAGGACCTAAGTATTGATGAGCAAATGGTAAAATACTTCGGACGACACTACCTCAAACAATTCATCAGAGGAAAACCCATGATATTCGGATCCAAAATGTGGGCTATATGCTGTTCGGTTTGTGGTTATTGTTACCAATTTCGACATTTATGAAGAGAAAAGAACCTACAGTATCATATGGACTAGGAGAAGACGTGGTAATGAGGTTGATTTCAAAAGTTGAGAATCCTTAACTAAATAGCTTTTACTTTGTCCACTTCTTTACAAGCTTTTGTAATATGGTAAAGTAATATGGAAAGACATAATACTTTAAAAATGCTTTCCAACCATGGAAGCATATTACCAGCAACAGTGAAAATCATTATTTGACAAGAACTTTCGAAGGAAAGCAATGAAAATGTGAAGTATGCAAGACAAACGTGAAAAAACAATGTGCCAAATGTAATATATGTTTGCATGTAGAATATAGAAAGCTGAAAAATTTGGTACTTAATGGGTTAAGTAGATTGCTAACATGCTACATTCTCTCATTATAATTTAGATAAACTTTTTAGCCATTTCAAAGTTGTAAATCTCATTTCAAATGCAAACATTTTATTTGTGACGTCCGCTGAAGTTAGTTAACGACATTAATCAAGCCATTTTACACTAGAAGAATCACTGCATGTACCTGGAAATACGTAAATATACGGTTCGTTTGATTAACAAAAAACCAACTGAAACTGTTGTATTTTCAAGCTAATGACTTTTAGGTAGCAGGATTAATGAAGTGCAAATCTAACGGATCACAAGAAGATATTTGAAAATTTCTTATTGGCTCATTTAGAAAAAGTAAACTAAATATGGGGGTGCGCTAAAGTATAATAAATGTATACGAAATACTCTCACACATTGAGACAATCAATAAAAAGCTCGTACATTCTGAAACTAAACAAAGTACGTTGAAACCAAGTACAGCAAATTAAAAACGAAGTTTTCAAGTAGTTCCTGGAGCAACAACAAGTAATGTAATTTTTTTAGGTAATTATCCGATAAAATAAAGAAAATATACATTAAGAAATACCTCCTTAGTACGCCTGTGAGATAGTACGTATAGTATCTAAGTTCTTATGACGTTTTAATGGATGTTAGGGATTTTACAAAATGTACATTGTACGAAAAATCAATAAAATCTTCTAGAACGTTCACTTCCATCGGTATCAACATTTCTATCATCAAAGGCATTACGTGTTTCATAAAAACTTGCTTAGACAACTTGATGCTCAACTTCAATAAGTGCTTAGTTAAATCTAACCTAATTTCTGTACTAGTAAGTGACGCTATATATAGAATGTTTCAAAAGAATGTGACAACGTTTTTAGGATAAAAAAAAACAATTAAAAATTATTGGAGATTGCTGAACCATCAAGATCCAACAGCCTAGCGTTAGGAATATAGCAAACAAAAAAATACATCTTCTTCGATTACTTGGACGATACTACTAGACCAGCAGCTGCATCCTGATCATTACAGACAAGTCTAAGACCTCTTTCCAGACTCCCATAAGAAATTTAGACAAGCACTGAATGCGTGAAAAACCAATTGGCACAAATATTTGGTTTAACAAAGATTACTCCAGAGAAAAAGTCGAAGAAAGGAAAATATTAGAGACACATTGGAAGATCGCGAATATGAGAAGGAGAATGGCACAAAATATATAAGAACGTACAAAAAAAACAAATAAGAAAAGATAACAAAAAGACAGATGAAGGAAGAAAAAATTTTAACGGATTCTGAAATAAGTATAATTATTTTACCACTTTTTAGAAAAAGTTACAAATCAAACATCAATAATTATAGAACTCACAAGGGTATATTAGAGAACAGATTAACGAAAACCATAGATAATCAATTAGAGGAATCGTAAATCGGCTTTAGACAAGGAAGATCATCTGCTTACATTGAGACAGATAATAGAGAAAAAACTAAAAACAAATCAAAAACTATACCTCGGTTTATGAACATCCAAAAATCATTTGACAGCGTCCGAAGAAACCAAATATGGAATAGTTTACAACGAAGAGGAGCTGGAGTAAAATTGAGAAACAATATCAAGAGTATATATGAAACAACAAGGAACCATATGAGGAAAAATAATAACCAATTCGAGGTAGTCACATCTAACATTCGAGTTTTCGAGGTATTATCGACCTCCTACTCCATTCGAAGAAATCGATAACTCTCCATCTTCGTTGCTTAATCGTCCTCTACCTACTTATATTAAAAGTATAAATTTTCAATTGAAATGCGACGTACTGCACTTTTTAAAAAGCCTACTATGTCTACCGGTCTTCGCAAGTCGTACAGCCTCGTTTAAACTCTGCTACCCAATATTTTACTGCTGATAACTAAGGAGCAGTATCATCCAGAGTGGAATCTAGTTCATTGATTGGAATATTGCTTTTCAAATAAAAGTATTGTGTCTTAAAAACGATGACCAATTTTTTCCATGTTTACAAATTCACTGAAAACGTTTGCTATTGATGGCTGCCAGACAAATATGAAACAAAGTGGCATCTTCAAACTTGAACTATATGCTGTACAGATTGTGTACTTTCTAATACAGTGGTATTTTTCAAGCAACTACCCCCATTTCTAGGTCAGGTCATGTACTTCTGCGACCATTCTTCCCTTCTTTGTTCTTGGATTCACCTGGATCCACCCAATTAGTAAATAACCCCATAAGAATGTAAATTAGTTGCATTTTTCCCGCTGAGAAAATTGATATTCAATTTTTTGTCAAGTAGGTACTTTTTTGGTTCTTGTAAGGTAGCACCATGTGGATTCCTTGACCGTAAGTTATTGCATTCCATCTGAGTTGGAATTTCTGGAATAATTGATAATATTTATATTAAAGTGTGTTTTTATAACAAATCCTCTTCAAAAACTGAAAGTAAACTTCCATGACAATTTGGCAGTTTTACTTTGAATTATCTTCTATCCTGTAGTGCGCCTTAGCAAGCAGTTTACACACTGGTGAATCCATAGAGTTCCGATGCTCAGCAGCACCCCTAGAGCAGCCGTTGTTGATTCAATCTTCCTTGTAGGCACCAGTTCAGTTTTCCTTGCTCTACCATCGCCGTTGGGCCAGAAAAGTATAATTCTGAGGCTTAGATCATTTTATAAGAGCCGAAACCTCAACTGCTTCAACTTTTATTATATTCTAAGTGATATAATAATTTTTAGGTACATTTTTTTATTAACCATATTATACCATTATATAATAAGGAAATATATGTTGTGAAAGTACGCCGAAGGGAAAAACGTCTATTCAGATGATAAAAGCTTTCCATCTAATCAAAGAGACTGAAAGAAACTGAAATGAACGGCACCAAGGGTGGCAAATTATCCCTCCTCTGCAGCATTCTACTGCCAACGTAGTAGCTCCCTCCGTATATATGAACAACCACTTCATCGTAACTGGCGACAGATTTATAACATTCTTCCTAGGGTAAGTACATTGGATCCATTGTTTTTCTTTACGCGAAAAAAGTACATAGACGTATTGAGGGGGAATTTTTTTTACCAAAAAAAAATAATGTTGCTTATTTGTTGCTTATTAAGTTTTGTTTTTTCAGGAAATTGATGAGTTTTGGATATTTGTTGATGTGAATATCTTATTTTATTGCGAGAGTACTTTTAATCATCGAAAATGTAGACCATAAAGTACAAATTTTCCTGATTTTAGATTTTTCTGAACAAAAGCAAGCACTACGTTTTCCGTTGGGTTATTCGCCTTTTTCTGGTGACACCACTTCATAAAAAGCTCGTACTGTTTTTCGTACCCTGCACAAGATTTATCCTGCAACTAAGTAAGAACGGCCGCACTGTTTTCTTCATCGCTGATGTTTTCTTTTTCATCATAATTCATTAATTTAAACAAAACTTCGAATGAAGCAAATAATTTCAGAAAATTAAAAACTTAAGGTTATGCAAAATCATCGTAGTGAAACTGTCAACTGTCAACAATGAAGTTGTCTACTCCAGAGCGTCCCGAAAATGTTTTGCAGTACGGAAATGTCACTTTCACTACATGGAACACTCAAAACGCAGCTTTCGATATGAAAATTAATACAGAACGAACAACTTTCAGATGACGCCGTCTAAAAAATATATTTCATATATTTTTACTTCTAGGAATATAAAAAGTATCAAAAAGTTTTTTGGTCATTTGAGCATTCAAGATCCAAGTTTCCGCTCTACTGACCACATATAACATTCCATGAATCCAGTTTTGACGTGAAGGTTTAGATTTTTGTTTGCAAACATTGAGCAGTACTTGACAAATGCCTTGACAAAAAAATTGTCTTCCTTTTCCTCATTTTGGTTTTTCAACTTCTTATAAAATATGATACTGCTGAATCATGGAAACGTGAAAGGAGGGAAATAGAACTTGAACCGTAGAGAGAAGCCTGAAGTATGGTTAACTTATGGGAAAATATAAGAGAGTCTTGATCTAACTTAGTCTTGATCAAGGGTGCGTACCAATCACATCTTTTAAGAAGACATTTAATGTTCAGTTTTCAAATGTTACAGTGTTCAATTAGAATGTGTTTTTGTGATAGGGCAAAAAAAGACAAAATAAAAAAAGTTTTTTCTTATGGTTAAATTCAAAAACCCGGAAAAGTCACTGAATAATATTGGCCCTACTCATTGGAAATTCTTCATTATTTTATGCAATTTATTGGCTAATGGATACAAGAATTGCTGAAATAATAATCGTAGTATATATTAGATTTCCTTGGAAATATACCATGTAAATAAAAATTATTTATACGAAGTCTGCTACATAATTTTTGAGATATGGCAACACTGATTTGAATATATCAAATCTGACATCGCTTTTAGAAAGTTTGACATTTTTAATGATGCACGTACTGAGAATGGGTTGCCATAGAGATCCGAGTTTTTTACTGATACTAGAAAAAAAATGGAATGGACGAGGTTTAAGCCAACAGCAATCACTTCGACCTAGAGGGATGAAGCGCTACCACGAGTTACCGTGTTTTGATATTTTTCCGTATTCAATCATGGTCGCACTTCGCTACAGGATGAATTATGTGAAGTTCGCACATAAACTGATATTGCAAAATATTTGAAATAGGCTTTTTTCACATTTTTGGAAAATGACCTGGCTTGCGATTTTACCATAAATTCTTAACAAATATAGAAAACTTGTCAGGAGCAGTCTTGCAACTGTCTCGACATTTTCGTCTTTTTGCACTATGAACAGAGAACCCACCTACTATGAAACTCAACAGAATACTAATTTTTGATGTTATTTTTATGTTTATTATTCTGAAAAATACAGTTCAGGTATTTTTTCGACCATAAAATTTACTGATATTAACCGCCCGTTTATAAAATTACTTACCTACAAATGTTAACAGGGATAATTAAGCTATTGAAAAGTGATACGTGTTAGTGATTAATAAATATTTTTTTTGTGTTACAAAAATCTTGTCAGCCAGTGTTATTTTTTATTCTAGTTTCGCATAGATTTGAAATAAAGAATATCAAGTTACATGGAGAAAATTCCAGAAGATTCGTAAAATAAAACACAATAGCATCAAATATCATAAACACTTTGTCAGCATTTATTTTATTATAAATATAAATTATAAATATTATAAATATGAATGTTAAATAACTTTTTAATGAATTAAGTTCATTCATGAATTATAGTTAATTCGCTTGTGAAATTAATTTTGTTCATTCAACTCTATAAAATTATTATAATTTTGAGTTTAATAAATATTTTAAAAACATATTTTCGGCCATCAAAAATATAATTATCGTTCTATGAATAACAATAGTAATTAAAACTGTGTTTTCGATGCCAATGCAATCTAAACGTTCGGTTCAAACAATCGTTTTCTTCCGACTCCCCTACCATTATTCATTTTCGTTTAAATGCCTACTTTTTAAAACGCTGGTTTTAAAACAAAAAAAAAGTATAAGTGCTACTACCATTATAATTCCTCCAGTTGTGGTATATTCGACATTTTTTCCGAGAAACCGGTCATAAATAGGGTTTTTCATATTACTCTTGCTATACATTTCCGCTGAAACTGCGTGTTTACCTGAAAAAAGTCATTTTGTAATATAATCAGTGACGGGGTAGATTATCGTTCATCATTAGAGATTTTTTTGTCGCGAAAAGCTTGTGTCGTTTATCCATCTAAAGGAAATTTCAAATTTATGTATATCTGTATATCATTGTTGGTTTTCTTGAAGATGTGTTTCTGAAGAATATTCTGGAGGCACTGTATATCCTTGTTGGTTTTTGAGGATGTGTTTCTAAAGAATATTCTGGAGGCACTGTATATCCTTGTTGGTTTTCTTGAAGATGTGTTTCTGAAGAATATTCTGGAGGCACTGTATATCCTTGTTGGTTTTCTTGAGGATGTGTTTCTGAATAATATTTTGGAGGCACTGTATATTCTTGTTGGTTTTCTTGAGGAATGTGTTTCTGAAAAATAATCTGGAGGAACTGTATATCCTTGTTGATTCTCTTGAGGATGTGTTTCTGAAGGATATTCTTGAGGCACTCTATATTCTTGTTGGTTTTCTTGAGAATTTGTTCCTAAAGCATATCGTGGAGACACTGAATACCTTTGCTGGTTTTGTTGAGGACCAATATTTCCCTTTTTTTGTTTGGAGAGCATCTATCATAACATTTTGAAGACGTGCCCTCATTTGAAGCTTTTCCAACGAATCAAATTCAGAAGAATATGGTAATAAGCTCACCAAAAAGTGATAATCCGGATTATTCATTAAGTCGTCATTTTTATTATAATCATTCTTTAATAGTTCATATTTTTCTTTTTCAATTTCTAAGTAAGTTTTAATTTCAGTTTATTCTTTTTTCTTTTTACGCGGGTTTACCGGAGTGTCAGTAGAACCAATGTTGCGGGAAGAAGAACTAGAACATGTAGGCTCACTATTTTAAAAAGCTGTAGAAGAGTCCGCAGGTGAAACTGGTGATGTAAGAGTAGTATCAGTATCATTTTCTGTATCGCTATTTTCAGTTGCTAGCGCTGAGTTACCCAAATTTCCCTGCATAATACTTGGAGCTAAAACGTCTTTATCTTTTAAATTCTTCTACTTAGACTCCATACTGAATAAAAATATAAATATGAGCGCACCACAAAGGCGATGCGGCTCAAAAAAAAACGAACAAGATAACAAGATCAAAGCTCGAGCGGCAAGATACGTTGTATCGCGCGACGTTGAGCGGTGGTCTTTTGCAATGTGGAAACATTCATTTAAAATCTATAGTCAGAAATATTTAACTTAAAAAATAACGCACAAAATTATAATGAAAAGTTAAAAAAAGTTCCGCCGAAAATTGAACGCGACGTTCGGAAACTGTCATCTAAATTTCGTTCTGGTTTAAGATTCACAATCAGCTGATCGGTGATGTACCCGAACCAGAATTATAATTTAAGAAAAATCCTATAGTTGTCTATGGAAAAAAAATCTTCAGTAACTTCTCGTGATAATGTCATCAGTTACAGTTATACGTATAGAGAAGTGAAGGGAAATAAAAACACCCTGATGAGTGAATCGTTGACGGACAAAATATTGGAAGAAGTGAATAACACGAAACAACGCTTAAGCAATGTATCCATGAGCATTCAACGCACCCATTCGAGACAACAAAATCTAATCGTGCTCTTATATAAATCTCACTTCATGCCAGTGACGGCTCGTGATATAAAAATTTGCATTGTTTCCGAAAAAAAATATCAATAAAAGATTTTTACTAATCACCTTTAAAATAATTTCGAAATTAAATATTTCGAAAATGTATTCTTGACCCTCAGTCGTGTCTCAAGCCCGAAGGAGGTTGTTAAACTGCTCTAATGTAATATGTAATATGTAATAACGTCGAAACTAGTCAGTAGTTACAACCTCTTCTTGCAATTGCGAGCCATTGGGGATGTTAATATCGACAAAAAAGGTCGATTGACATCACGCTCCTCGGAGGAGTTGTAATTCAATATCCGTTGAAGTATTAGCCAGGACAGCAGTTGTTTTCTCTTTTGGAAAATTCTATCTGATTAAATCCCTATTCCCATTTGGTGAGACAATTCGAGATGTTTCCATCAGTGTAAAAGATTACTTGTTTTCTGTTACTAATTCCGATATTCTGAATGAACAGAATGGATGAAAGCCATCTACTACCTCCCGAGAAGTCAAACTCCACACATTTATTAATCATACTTTCTACCCGTGCCAAAAAGACAAAACCTGCCAATAGATCCTCTATATTTACCATGTCCAGACGGCTAGATTACCAGTTGGCACAAGACCAGATTAGTTGCATAGAGTAGGCAATATGAGACCGCGGAATAGGATCACGGAATAGAATAAATGAACGGATAACCTACACTTACCTCTCTCTTGGTAATGGCTTTATTATACCAAACATTTTATCTGAAATGACGAAAAAATATTGTGCAAAACAGCGTTCTTCTGTAATTTGAAATTCTGTAGTTCTAGTTGGGCACGAGATTTTGGAATGGTCATAATGTATTCTACAATCAACAAATATGGTTATCTGAAAATCCTCAGAAAGAATTTGCTGAAGAGCTCGGAATTTAACCTGTATTCAGAGTCAAAACAAGAATTCGACGTGTGAAGCATCAGGTTAATGAAAATGCCCGTGATGAGCCTAAAAATTTTATTAACTCTTTTTGACCCCACATCAATTTGAGGCAATGAAATATCTAAATAATTGAATGAGTACATGGAATGTTGGTCTTTTTATACAATATAAAACAAATTTTGGAAAACCTGACCTTGTCAAAATCTATGGTTTTACTTTAAACGGTAATTCATTTCTTTGAGAGCGTCTGACACGATACATATAGAGTAAACACATGAAAAACAGTTTAATTTGTTCGAAGGTGCAGCAAAAACTACCACAATGCAGATATTTTAAAAGTATATTAAATGTATTTTTTAAAGCCCACCGAATGTCATTAGAAAATAAGTATTTTCTAGCATTGCTGGCTGTCATTTTGTTTTTAGGAAAGCCATTATATCAAAATCTCAATAAATTGTCTTAATATCTTCCAGTTTTGACCACGTTTTTGACATTTGGAACCACTATGTGTCCACAGCTCCTTGGGAACTTTATTTTATAAACAACCCTCGTAAAAACTAATTCATCGTATGTATCATCTTCCAAAACATATTCATATAAAATATCACAATGTAGCTTTTGAAAAATCGGAGATGTTTATTATTATTATTATCTTAAATACGAATTGATTTGTGAAACCCAAATTATTTTTCCAGATATCTTAGACCTTTTTTAAACTTCTGCATTGTCATTTTCCCAATATCATTATGATAATATTGTATCACATTTTTCTGAATTTTCATCTTCTCCGCCAATGTTTTTAAATAGCATAACCACACGAAAGTACCACGTTCTTTTAGAGTGTATGGTGTTGCATACATGAGTAGGTGGTCGATTCTTCATCGAGTTTCCATTCTTTTAGGGCAGTTACCTTTGTGATATATTACTTAATTTCATATAATACATTCGAGCGAATGGATAAACTAGATCGCTAGAAGAAATTTGAAATTAATGTTAAACAGTGATAAGATTAAAATATTTTTTAAAAAAGTGTATTCATACCATTTCCACCCTTATTTTCTTCACATAAATGTTAATATATCATGAGTTTGCATTGCGAAAAATTCCTCGTATCATGTACAGGAAGGTTCGTTGATGTAAAAACTAAATCTAATCTTCAGGAGGATATGAATAAAAATCAAATGCAAGTTTGGAAGTTACTTTATTTCTTTAGATACAACAAACTATAATATTTTTATTATCCTATTAGAGATCAAAAATATCCATGTCGGGTATATCGACCACGAGACCTTCGGGTACAGGGGAAGTTCTATGACCTTCCTCTTCTTCCTCGGTCGGATATCCTGTAACCTCATATTTTTGCAAATAATCAATAATGTCAATCATTGAATCTTCTTCTTCCTGAACAGGAATTGGCGTCGGCTCAGGAGGTAGCAGCTCTGCTTTATATTCTGCAATAAATAACTAATTATGTAAAAAAATATAGAAAACATTTTGATTTTTCACATTTATGTAGTGGAAAAAACATTTCAATATTTAGCTTTGGCGAATAATATAAATAAGAACGTGATTTCATTATTTCCTATCGATACCGATGAAATTTGTCAACATCTGAAACGTATAGGAAATAACAAACAACTCTGCTCTCACGCAAGATCTAATCGACAATCAGACGTGGCTCATGGCCATCGAAATACACCTGCAGATGCTGAGAATGTCAATTTATCGGAAATACTTCTTATGGAGAAATGTTGGCCTAGGAATGTCTATCTCGAACACTACAGAAGACCAATATCTCCAGGTCTCTCTACATTGTAGGTACCGCTCGATCTACTACAAAAATGTAACAGAGTTTACCCCAAGGAACATACCCTAAGAAGAAATGAAAACTCATCTGTTATTCAGTGGAAATAACAAGGACGGATTTTCGACGGCAGTGCCCTCGATGGTAAAAAACATCTTGGAACTGGGACACGTTTATTTATAAAATAATATTTATATGCATTTTTAACAAAACCCAGGAAAATTAGTAGACATGATTACAATGTCAGATTTTTCTAAGTAAAAAGTATTATATATAAATAGATACTAACCAGAAATGAAACAGTCATTCAGTTGAACACATTGAACATAATCACAATGATATAGTTTTGAGATTAAACAAAAAAAATATTGCTGTGAATACAAGTGAGCCAAAGTACATAAAAATTTGTTAATGAATACGAGGTCTGGCTATTAAATAACGAGCTACGTGCATAGAGGCCGCCCTAGACGGGTGGGGTAAAAAACGAGTGATGCGTTGGGTATCTAGATATCTTGTCTATGAACGCCCCAAAACACGTTTCCGTCACTATTTCTCGTTAAATTGAAAAAAAACTCCCACTGAGTGCTATAAATTGTTGCAAGAGACAATTCTCTATCTCGTGCGCGTGTTTTTGAGTGGTGTAAACGCTTTAGTGAAGGCGGAGAAGGCATTGAAGATGACCAGCGCCCACGTCGTCCTGTGACTGCTCCAACTCCAACCAAATTGTGCGTGCAAATCGTCGAATGAGTATCCGGTTGATTGCCGAGGCTGTAAACGCCGATAAAGAAAAATTTCACACGAGGAATTACACATGACAAAACTCTGTGCAATGCTGGTGCCAAAAAAACCGACTCCTGACCAAAATCTCTTGCGTTAACGGCTCTGCTTGGAGGTTAGAAAAAGATCTGCTTTGAAAGGGACCCGATTTGAGTCTTTAGAATCGGTAAAGCAAAAAACGGCAGAGCTCCTAAAGGCACTGACCAAAGAAGACTTCCACCACTGCTTAGATCAATGGAAAAAACGTATGGAAAGGTGTGTGACGAGAGGTGGGGAGTATATTGAAGGGGAGCATTCGAATGTACAATAATTTTTATAATAACACCTTTTTTCGTAACCAGTTTCGTTATTTAATAGCCAGATTTCGTAAATATCTCAAGGTACGTTAAAAGGTTTAAGTCGATCTGTCCACCAGCATATGTCACAAATGAGCAATATTGATACCAGATATACGTAAAATATCACAGCAGTTTTATCCTGATATGGGATAGGGTAACTTTATACTTCAAACGTTTTCTATCGAAATTACTTAAATCACTTTCCAGAAAATGATTTTCACACAAGCGATAAATTGATTTCAATCATTGAATTTTACAAAATTCTTCCCATTTAGAACACACATCGGGAAATCGTTCCGGAATTTGAAACAAATGTTTATGTGACAATTGACATTGACACATTTTGTAACACTAGCGCCACGATTGATAAATAGCAACTAAATTTGTGTGGCTGAAATTTAGATACAAGTTGACCTTCTTATTAGGTGTGTTTTGTGGTTTATCCTGTCATGCTTGCTTTTTATTCTATCCTATTCTACAGTAAAAAAGCTCGATTAGTACCTGTTACGGTTCTGGCACGCCAAATGGGTACAATTCCTCTGGGATTTCCCCTAAATTCCGTACCATCTGGATTTGTTTCTTGCAGCTCCAATTCATCCGCTCCGACATAATCGAATTTAGGATCGCGCATGTTCACGTAGAAACCATGTTGTATATATTTACCGTCAAAAGTAAAACATCCTGGTCCTTTTGGAAGATTTTTATCGAATTGACCATGGTATCTAAAAATAACGTTCTCTATATGTAGGAAAGAAAACCAAGCCCGATTTTTGTTCTAAAGGATATGCAATCATCCATTTATCAGACCCATATTGCGCATGTTCTTTTTTTAAGCATTTTCCGTTTCGTAGCGACTGCTTCAATATAATAAGAGTAAAGAGTAATTTGTAATTAAACATAATAAATATTAGTTTTAATCAACCTCAACCTCATTAGAAAACAACTTGAGGAAAACTCAAAATTGAGTCGATCTCAAGAACTAGTACAACTTTGAGAGCCCTCAATCTTTCAGATGTCATAAAGTCACATAAAAAACGTTTCGAAACTGATATTTCATAATAATTTCATTGAAATAAATCATGTTTTTCATATAATGTATGACCTATACATAGTTTTTTCTCTTTTGTGTTATTTGAATGAATGGCAGGTAATAGATGGAGAGTTAAATGTCGCATGTTTGTAATGCCTCAATTACCTGAAAGAGAAAAAACTTGAGCAACAGTCGGCATGGTGATATATGAGTAAGAAATTAAGTGTAGATTCTTTCTGCTTTACAAAAATTGATAATACCCGTGTAATATCAACGCGATTGTAATCAAAGGCTGACTTCCAGCAGGTGATTTACCAAAAACAAGTATTTTTTGCTGTATTGCTGAATACCTGAACGAAATTCCGAAACGACACGATTCATTTGAACGGAAAAAACACCACGAGATATTTCTGTTTCCAAAACTGGGGTATATGAGTAGATGGGTCAATAATCAGAAGTTCTGAATCAATAGAAATTTACTCAAAACAAAAACTAGCGCTTCTATAATTTGCAATAGTGGACAAAACAAATCATTCTTCAACTGATACATATTTTGAAAAGTTGTAATATTACCTGTAATATGGATAATTGATTATACCTGGTCCTTCCATTCTACCGTTTTTCCATGTACCAAAATGAGTTACGTTACACGATTTATACGTGTATGTTCCTAACCCATGACGAAAACCCAAATACCAAGAACCTTCGTATGTATCTCCGTTGATGTAATAGTAAGTACCTGAAGAAAACCAGTTTACTATAATTATGAGTATTAAGGAGATTATTATGAGGGCTGTTTTTATTTCAACCTCCCATCGCACAGTATTATAACCAGAAATGTAGCAGGTAATTGGTGTGCATAGTAGGCGACTACGCATGTATCCTGCTGGGGCGCTCTATGACTGACGATTCCAACAGGCTATTTCCAGTTGAGTTGATGTCATATTAATGTCAATCGCTCTCGATTCTTCCGCAAAGTGTGAAATGCGTGCTGTTATTCGTTTCTTGCAGGCAGAAGGGAAGAGTGCAACGAAAAAGAATGAGTTAGGTTAGGTTAGTGTGTCAAAAATTTGAAGGTTGCTGAACTGATTTCCATGAAGAAGACGACATTGGTCAGTGAATTAACCAAGCGGTTAGGGAAACTCAAAATCTGGCATGTACTGAACAGTTGCGCTACAGAAAAGTTTGGTTTGAGTTTAAGCCAACGATTTTGACTCACAAACTCGTCAAATTGATGCAGCTTTGGAATTTCTCGACCGTTACAATAATAATGGTCCATCAAATTCAAACGAACCTGCAACAGATTATGGTAACTGTTTTTGGGACCAAAAAGGTGTGTTGCTTGTAGAGTTTATGCAACTTGTACAACAATTAATGCAGATTCATATTCTGAAACTTATGAAGAAATATTCAATACAAACGAAGAAGCATGCTGACTCTTGGAATTGATCTGATCCTCGTCAATGCCCAAACACATAGCTCTCTTGTAACCCAACGACTTTTGAAGCATTTTTAATGGGACATTTTCGAACGTCCATTACACAGTCCTGACCTAGCATCGATTGATTATTATCTTTCATCTGAACTGAAGCAGTGGCTTGGGAGCAGCGCCGTGGAGCTCAAATAAACCGTTACAACTTACTTCCAAGAATTGGCGACTACATTTTATGAAGAGAATGTTTTAAGCTTGTTATGTAGAGAAATCAGCTGTATGTACCTTACTTTTGGTAGAATTTTTTTTATATATTAAACCATCTTTTCTTTACGGCCCATCGGAATGTGAGAAAAAGCAACCTTCTGTTAATGCAATAACGGGGCGGAAAAGTGACTTCTCAGAGGTCTACAATTGTTGGCTTTCGCTTTCTATCTAGTGGAAAGCGATTTCTTATAAAAGAAGTGGTGGCGGCAAAGATGAACTTCCGAAAACAAAATTTATAAAAATAATGTAAAGATGCATTTACTTATTACATTGAAATATTCAACCTAAGCCCTTCTGATTTATACTATTAGATATTTGATCTGCAAATATCTGTACTCTCGTAAAAAAATTTTTATATCTTCTCAGGCACATTATAATACCTCGAATAATATTTTTAATAGTATTAGTTTTTTTTTATAACTAATATGAAATTTTCATAGTAATAACTTACCGATACCATGTTTAAAATCCTTCTTCCAATCTCCTATATATCTAGTACCATCCGGATAGATAAATTCCCCTTTACCATGTTTCAATCCCTTTCTCCACATACCGGTATATTTAGCACCATTTTTAAAACAATACATCCCTTTTCCGTGTCTCTTTCCGTGGTGGTATTCGCCCTCATATATGTCACCATTCGGAAGCAACGCACTACCGAAACCATGTCTGTCTAATTGATCATCTCTTCCACCTTCGTATTCTCCGTAAGGATATATTTCTTGTACCTCTCCTCCTTCTCCTCCTAGCTTTTCTTCTTCATCAAACTCTTCATCGTCCATGTTCAACTTTGGCCAAAGTACGTTATGAAGTTTATGAAAATGACATAATAGTTATGACAAATGTCTTTTTATTTATCATATTTCGTTACCTGGTATATCGTTTTTTGTTACTTCATATATGTATTACTCCTATAAGGACAGTTTTTATGGGAAAAACGTCTCTACGTTACGGTGCCGACAGTATTCATGCGCAGAACCGAGCTGGAACCTCCGTGGATAGAGAAATCGTTGTGATTCTGTCTTCTTTAGTTGGAACAGTTTCCACTTATAGAAACTTTGACACAGTTTTATATTCTCTTGGTTGCTTCTAATGACATCAACGGAATCAAAAAACGTTTCAAGTATTTTTATACTTTAAAAATTGTTCTCAATTCTTTTACAAAAATTTGAAATAATTTTGAAATCTCGTTTTTATGAAAGCAAATCGAAAATACTGGTGATGCTAGCCTATTAGATGTTTTCCCACTTCTCGCAAACATCTTTGATACGTCGTATTTCGTAAATTTTTTACAGTACTGTATTAAAATGTACCGGGTGAGCACATTTCCCATTCTACAAGTAGCCGATTTTTATAAAATTGTTTCATATATTTTGATTTCTCTTTATAAATTTGAATAAAAGCATAAAAGTTCACGAGGTCTTACCTAGAGATGGCAGTAGTTGCTTGTAAAATTCCCACTTTGTTAGAAAGTACACAATTTATTCATCATATGTTTCAAGTTTGGAATTGCCATGTTGCTTCATATTTGTTTGGAAGTCATCAATAGTGAACGTTTCCAGTGAATTTGTAAATATGGGAAAAATTGGTTATCGTTTTGTGATACAATACTTTTATTTGAAAGGCATTAGCCCAACCAATATAAAAGCTGTACTAGATTCTATTCTGGGTTAGACAGCTCCTTCAATATCAAAAGTAAAATATTCGGTAGCAGAGTTTGAACTAGACCGAATGACCTGCGAAGACCAACTTCACAGTGGTCGACCGAATGAGGTGAAGTCTACAGAAATGTTGAAATGTTGAAAAAAAGCAACAAAGGTACTGGATGATCGTCGACTGGAAGTGCACGAGCTAGCAGACATAGGGCATTTCAAAAAGTGCCGGAAATTGCATATTAACCGAAAATTTACACATCAGAAAGCTTTGTGCATGATAGGTGATGCGTTTGCTCATAATGGAACAAAACAGTATCTTGAAGATGTTTCCATCGAATCTTTGACAATGTTTCACAGAAATAAAGCCGAATTTTTACGTGGTTTCATAACCATGGATGAAACGTAGGGCCATCAGCTCACACTCGAGACAAAGGATCTATCAAAACATTGAACTGAAGAGAAAGAGCTGGCTCTAAAGAAGACCAGTTCCATCTGCAGGCAAGGTCATGGCGTCGGTTTTGTGGGATGCGCTTGGGTTAGTTTTCATTAACTATAATGGAAAGAGCAAAACTATCAACAGCCACTATTATGCGAACTTATTGAAACGTTTGAGACAAGAAATCTAGCAAAATAGCCACATTTGGGTAAGAAGAAAAAGTTTTTTCATCCAGCTTCCCAGCTCACACATCCGTTATAGCAATGGCTAAATTAACATTTGAATTACAATGTCATACACCCTATTCGCCAAAATCGCCCTCTTTTCAATATAAAAAAAGTTATTGAGCATCGATGGGGCAAGTGTATGAAGCTAAAAAGAGATTTCGGTGAACAATAAATATATTTTTTTGGACTTCTTGTCCCAGATATTATGAGAATAATTCTTGGAATAATCCATAACATGAATTGTTACATGTCAATACGTATAATTATGTAATTAAGAGAAACATGTAATTCTTGTTGCACAAAAAAATTATATTTACACTTTTATTGTTAATCTAGTAAACCATTAACATTAATTGGTGGTAAAACATCTATCAAAGTTCTAAATTTTTTATCGTTCCAATCACACGCGTATGAATAACCTTTAACTAAATTATTTTTAGACCAACGTAACCATTTCACTTGGTTAGAAACATCTATGTCGCATACCATCTGGTTTTCACCAGTTATTGACTCGTAGGGATTGTTATGACCGACAAGAATGATTCCTTTTTGATTCTGAGGATCATATACAAGTTTCCAGAATACTGCCGGTACGGGAAACGTCGGCGAATCTTTATTTTGATAATTTAAATAAAGTTTTCGTGGTTCGAGTGTTTCTTCGTGCTTCAATATTGAATTTCCATATATGCCGGTCCATACTTCGAGATCTAGTTTTTTTCTAGCGGCATAATCTCTTACATCAATCTCAACTTGATTCCAATTGCCACCATTGAAACTACTCCATTGTGGAGACACGTTTATATATCTGTGAATAGTCAAAAATGCAATATTGAAAAATTACAAAGAGATTTATGATACAAATCATAACCTGGTGATGAATTAAATCAAAAATATATTATCTTCAGAATAAGAAGAAAAGTGTTATAAGTAAAATAAAACAACATATCCAATAAGCATATATAGTATAGATAAAGGACTGAAAGAGAAAGAAATAGAAAATAAAATCATCAAAATTATCTTCTATTATATTCTTTCGCGTAATTTTGAATTTGATTTTGTACCATGCTTTTGAAATTTTAACATCTATTTGACTATAAATTCTTGAAATGGTTTGAAAGTAACCCATAATTGCAAGTAAATGGGAATGTCTTTGCCAACTAATTTATGAATATGATTAGTTTGACTTGTGATCAATGTAAAGTTATGGAGAAGATAATAGCAAAGGAACTAATAACTTTCATAATTGATAATGACATTGTACCCAGAAGCCAGCATGGGTTCATGCCTGGTCGTTCCACAACAACCAATCTTCTGGCATGTCTAGGGACCACTGCTTATGATAATGGAGAAGCTACGGATGTCATATACCTGGACTTTGAAAAGGCATTCGACAAAGTCCCGTATAAATTATTGTTACACAAACTAGAACATCTTGGAATAAGAGGGAATCTTTTGACCCTAATTTCATCCTTTCTCCAGCTTAGGCAGTTCCAAGTGAAAGCAAATGGTAATTTGTCAAACAAGCACGAGGTTCTTAGTGGAGTACCTCAAGGGTCTGTTCTTGGTTCCCTTCTCTTTGTGATCTACATTAGTTATCTTGCTGTGAACATTAAAACAAATATATCATTCTCTGTTGATGATGCAAAGATTTTTGCCAAATCTGCTTCTGAGCAATAGTCACTCCAAGACGACTTGCACACAGTAAATTAAACTCAATGAAACAATGTAGTGTCATACTTATTGCTTCAAATAATCCCAGAAGAGCTTATACACTAAACGGAGTGGAGATTATTACAGTTAATCAGCAATGTGATCTTGGAGTTAAAGTGACCTGAAATGGGATGTACATATTAACCAAATAGTCAAGAAAGCCAATTCATTCACTTATATGGTACAGAAAACTTTTAAGGATCACAAGGATAAGACTAGAATTTTTTCCGCCCAATACGACATCAAAATTACAACCGAGGGATCAAGGTGTAATTAAAAACCTTAAGGCAAATTATCGGAAACAAATTCTGAGAAGAATGATTAACGCATTAGAAAATAAGCAATCCCTTGATAACGTTATTGACCAGCTTGTTTTTATAACAGATTTAGCCAAGGTTTGGCAAAATTACGATAAAAAGTTGTTTTATCAAAGCTGGATTTGCCGACAGAGGAACCAGTGGATGATTTACGAGACATCAATGTCTGCTGGAACGAGCTTCAATCAACTGGTGCAATAAATGACAACATTAGCTTGACGGATTATTTAACCGTAGACAAGGACTTTATTGTGACTGAATATCTCACTGATGATGATATAATAGACTCGATAAAAGATCTCGAACACCAAGAGGACGACGAAACGGATTATACTGAGGAACCAGAAAGACCGAAACCCTCAAAGTCCGAAATGCTGCCTGCTTTTGAGATCATCAGAAAATATTTCCCAGCTCAAAACAAATAAATTACAAATTGATCAGTATACATTTTCCTATTGCTTCATGAAATGTACTGATTTTTGTTGTTGTTATATTTTATTATATACATATGTATATTTGATGCAGGTGAATATAAAGTTTATTTTTTGCTCTAATTGAGTTTTTTTATATAATATCCTGTGTTACATTTCACAAAAACACAAGTTAAATACTATTTTTATATGTTATTTCAAACTTAAAAAAATACAATTTCTTTATAACGAAGTTACACATATCTACACTTGCGATTAGGACATTTTCCATGTGAATACAAATCAGCAATTAAAAGGGCATTCAACTATCTAAAGAAAGAAACTGCAAGTTGCCCCGGAGGAACTTTTTGACAAATCGTATAGTATATATGTGGTATGGAGTGTAGAGAAGGAGTAACGTCTCTTATGGACGGTACGTTTAAAATATGGTCTGAATTCTGTAGGGATAATACGTGGCGCTGATTGTACTATGGGATTGAGATCTGAAGTTAAACACTTACTATATCTGAAACTAGCTTCAGATTCTATAAACTAACTAAAACAGAATATTATGTAGGTGGTGAAAAGAATTAAACAACGTTTAAAAATATTAAAAAATAGTAAAAAAAGAATACAAAAAATTATGGTGAAAACTTGTTGTATTTCTGGATGTATAAGTGGTCCTTTAAAAGATCGTGGAATTCGTTCATCTCAAAATATAAAACAAGCAAGTCTCTTTGGAATACCAGAGGTAAGTCATGTTTGAATCTATTAGAAAGTAAAATTCATTAGAGAAAAATCAATAATTATTTATCCATGTTCCCAAAATATTTGGTGATTAACATTGATTTCTCATTAAATTTGAAAAATAATAAGTAACACAGTGACGTTAATTCAAAATCATTAAATTTATTTTATAGGACGCTACGCTGCTAGCACAATGGTCTTCTATTTTGAATATGACTTTAACGAAACATAATTGTATCTGCGATTATCATTTTAAAGAAGAAGATATTGTGAAATCGCGGAAGATTGATTATTCAAGTGGAATAATCAAAGAATATGAATTGAAACGATGGACCCTATTGCCAAATGCTGTACCAGTTAACCTACAGCCAAGACAATATGATATTGAAGTAAAGTTTTATAGAAAATTTCATTGACTTTCAAAGATATTACAAAATTTGTACTAACTTTAAATGTAGCTTTCAGAAAATCAAGAAAACCTGCACTATCAAACGGTTAAAATAATAAATGACGATAAATTTTCAAAGGTATAAGGCTTAAAGTAAAAACTAAGCAGTAATTTAATTTTAATTAATTTTAATAAATATTTCGTAGAAGCCAACCATCAATGTGCGAAAGCCTTTTCAACAGTTGGACAATGTAGAGACAAGATTTGATGCAGAACAAGTTTTTTTAAATGAAATCGATTCAAACAATGTTAGTTAAAGCTTGAAATATCAGTAGATTCATGATTTAAGTATATACCAAAATTTTCTACAGATCCTTAATTTTTTTCCAGACTCCTAAGAATATTAAGGAATTGTTGGACTCTTCAGGTCAAAAAGAAGCAAGTGATAATGATAGCTCCAAAGATTTGAACCGAATTGATTTACCTAAGACTGTTCGAGAGAATGAAGACAAGCTCATAGATCATGACTATAATGTAACTTATACTAGTGAACAAGTATTAGCATATTTGGCTGGCTATGTGTCCCGTAAAATGAAAAAAAAATACGAATTTTGCAAAAATTGTTTTGATTCTTTATCTTCGGCTGGGTCGGTAGAAGAGAATCAACAAAATGAATTAATCAACGAACTGTCCTTGTATGGCGGCCTAGCATATCCCAATCAGGGATTGTTTGAATTAACTCGCCGGTTAGAAAATACAGTTTTGAATGTTGTTGGGAAAAAGGGAATTGAAGGGAATACTATACAAATGATTTTTGATCGAATTACTCAAATTCAATTGCCCAAAATTGGTTGCCACGAACATTCTCTATTGTTAACAAGAGAGATTATTATTTATTATTTAACCATGAGAGGACATTTCTTGGCCAAAACATTTAACAAGGAGTATATAGAAAAAAAAAATAAAAGTAAAATGTATAAGAAATTATCAAAGTTGTGACTGACGTTTGATTATATTTATGTGAAAAGCTGTGCAATCCTTAATATCTTATTAGATTTTTATTTTTTATTAAGAACTTGATATATTTCTGTACCTGCTTGCATAAGCTAATTACCAATGATATTTTAACAAAACTATAATTATTATATTTGTTGCGGATAGAGTTCAATATTTTATTTCTATGAACCAAAATTTTTTATTTTCAATTATTTTATTATTCTTATTGATATTTTTATATGACTATAACTATTATATTAGTTGCTAATGAAGTTCAATATTTTATTTTTATGAACCGAAATATTTTTTTTATTATTCTATTATTTTTATTGATCTAATTATATCGCTATAATTATCATATTAGTTACGGATAAAATTCAATATTTTATTTTAATCAACCAAAATGTTTTTTTTTTATACTATTTCATTACTGTTACATGATTCTACTTTTTTTTCATATTAGAATATATGTATTATCTAAACCAAATAAATAGCTAAATAATAAAGTTAATTTAACGAGATTCTGTTTTGTTAATCGTTTCATTATTTTAATGCTACTAATTTCATTATCACGGTGCATTATTTAAAGCATTCCTATACAGTTACTTTCAAATCAGCGCGTAAAATTCAAGCGAATACCCTCTATAATCAGCGCCACCTATTTACCCATCAAAAATCAGCTCACATTTTTTAACCCAGAGACGTTCCTCCTCCTCTACACTCCATAATATGTGGAATGCATTAAAAAAAGAGACAGTGACTTACTACAAATACAAACATTTTCAAGGACAGACTTGATGCTGAACAATCAGCTACAAATAATCAAATAGTGCAATACTTTTAGTAGTAGCACACGACTGAAAAGTGTGAACAATATTTTGAAAAACTTCCATGTTTAAATTTATAAAACAATAGTTTCATCGGTTTTTCTAACCGCATACTATTTTTCAAACAATAATAATAATAAAATAATAATAATGATTGTTGTGGGATTGTGACAATTGAGAACCAAAGTGTACTCTTTCCAATATATATTCCAAGCTTTCGTATAAGATTAGTATTCATCGTCAGGTAATTAATTACACAAGAATTGCGGTATCACTAATTTTCTATCAAATATTAATTTCATCCGATTCAATAAACAATAAAACAATTCTTAAAATGACGAAAAAATAATTTTAAATCGGACGGATTTGGAACCATTATTATTATGTTCAAGGTCTCTCATGGACTAAGAACAAAACTGTTATTCAATGTAACCCTTGATATGGGGCCATTTTCTTCTCATAATTTTATTTCCATATTATTTTTCCCCATACGAAATAGTGAAGCGAGCAAACATCGGTGCTTCTAGGAAGCTCTTTGATGTTACCTCTACGTGAAATGACTTTTATTAAATGTCGATTTTTATGAAAATATATATAGGACATATGACACCTTTAGCAGACAATGGCCCACACACAACGGCTTTTCGACTTTAGACGAGTCGTTTGTGATAAAGCTACTCATGCGGTCATTCCATTGCAACAATGCCAGAGTCAGCTAAAAGTGGCCAGTGCGCTGAACATAAATCACTCTGCTGTTTCCAAAATGGTAGCTAAAGAAGAAGACATGTTTACAGATAGACTGGAGAAAGATTCGAGAAGTGTTGAATGGAAGTAAACGTGACTTTTGGAGGAAGCTCCTGGATAGTTTGAGCGAGCAGTTGGTTTTACATAAATATAGGAAAAGCACTTGCATATATGTTTAGTTTCTGTTTTCTTCCTTAATTGATTATAGTTTATCCTTTTCGTGAATATATTATTCATCATTTTTAGGTTAATTATTTTCTTATGAAGCAGTTTTTGCTATTTGAATAGCTAGACATCTAATTTCAGGATCTGATAGCTGGTTAGCGGTATAAGCCGAGCTTATAATAATTTTTTTATGACACAAGGCAACATGAATTAAAATATAATTTTCACCTGTTTTTTAGAAAATAATTTTGTATCAGTATCAGACCCAAAATCAAGACGATTTATAAAGAAATATATACAGTGCTATTCAGATAAAAGTATCCACCTTTAATAACTTTTGTAATACTGGTATTTAGAAAAAATCCAAAAACACGTCAATTTATGTTGGAAGGGGCAAGCATTATGGCTTATTTAAACTTACTGGAAAAGCCACCCCCTCACCCCTAGCAGCATCCCCTTTATTTTTTTAAATTACTTTCCATATTTTTTATGTAAAATTTGGATACTCCTCTTTGAGCTGATTTCAAAAATGTATAATACTTGTAGGTTAAAGTGGTTAGTTTATGAGATAAACAATTTTTCTTTTAAGAGCATAAATTTTACTTATTATTTACTTTCACCTTATTTGCCTGTACTAAAATGGGTTGTACAACAGTTCAAACTCTTTAATCTTTTCAACTGTGCTATTTATTATGAAGTTACAATAAGTGTTCAAAATGAGTACCATTCACTTCCATACAATGGTATAATCTATTTTGAAATGCCTCTCTGACATTGCTTAATACGGCTGGATTTAATTGTCGACATTCATTTTCTATCCTCTCTCGTAAATCATCCAGAGATTCTGGTTGGGTAGTATAAACTTTTGTTTTTAAATACCCCCATAAAAAGAAGTCTAGGGGTGTTAAATCCGGTGACTTAGGTGGCCACTCCATCATCTGCCCCCTTCTACCTATCCAACGAGCGGGGAATGTTTCGTTTAAAAATTGTCGGACAGGCATAGCATAGTGTGGGGGAGCTCCGTCTTGTTGAAATACCAGTAAATCTTCGGAAAGGTTATCATCATTTTCTATTATTGTTGTAATACGTGGGTCAACCCCTTCCCTGAGTAACTCAAGATATGATTCACCATTTAAATTTCCGTTGATGAAGAAAGGTCCGACAATGTGGTCACCTAGGATACCACACCAAACGTTTAACTTTTGGGGATGTTGTGTATGGAATTCACGCATAATATGTGGATCACTTTCAGCCCAATATCTACAATTATGCCTACTTACTAAGCCATTTAATGACCATGAGCATTCATCAGAAAAGCAAATATTGTTTAACAATTGTGGATTGTTATTGATAATTTGCGTCATTGATTCGCAAAACTCTAGACGACGATCAAAATCATCTTCATTCAACTCGTGCACCAACTTAACTTTGTATGGGTCGTACTTGAATTTATGTAGAACTCGGAAAACTGTAGAAGATGAAACACCGATCGCTGTACTTATTAATGACAACGATTGGGGTTGTTGAGCCTCTAAGCTGACTTGCCCTAAAATTGCCAATTGGATTGCTTCGTTATTTACGAGTCCCTCTCGCTTATGCACTTTATTGCAAACAGACCCTGTTGTGGTAAATTTCTCCATCAGTTGAATTACATACTTATGAGTTGCATGTCTTCCGTCATGTAATTCGTTAAATATTCTATTTTGGTAGTATAAACCTACAATTTCAATTCTTTCTTGCAAAGAGTAAACCATTTCAGAGAAACAATATAAATAATGTATCAAATTACACTATCAATAGTGACTACAAACTCTAGTTGACAATGTCAAACTTTAATAAAAAGTAGACTTTTTTGTTGTTTGGATTTTTTAAGTAGAATAAATAGCACAGTTAAAAATATTAAAGAGTTTGAACTGTTGTACAACCCATTTTAGTACAGGCAAATAAGGTGAAAGTAAATAATAAGTAAAATTTGTGCTCTTAAAAGAAAAATTGTTTATCTCATAAACTAACCACTTTAACCTACAAGTATTATACATTTTTGAAATCAGCTCAAAGAGGAGTATCCAAATTTTACATAAAAAATATGACAAGTAATTTAAAAAAATAAAAGGGATGCTGCTAGGGGTGAGGGGGTGGCTTTTCCAGTAAGTTTAAATAAGCCATAATGCTTGCCCCTTCCAACATAAATTGACGTGTTTTTGGATTTTTTCTAAATACCAGTATTACAAAAGTTATTAAAGGTGGATACTTTTATCTGAAAAGCACTGTATATAAACCGGTCTCTAAGAACTAGAATGTGAATAAAAGCTGAAGAATAAAATGAAAGTATATGAATAGAAAGGAGGAAATAAGAAAATAAAATTTGCAGTAGGATCAGTATTGAACCTTAGTAACCACGACTTGAATTTATGAAACTAAAATACAAATTAGAACAAATTAACGGGGGAGGACAAAATTAGATAAAATTATGTAGGACAAAGTAAAAATCAGTGAATAGTAAAGAAAAAAATCGAAATAAATTATTTATGAAGATTAAATTTAAAACAAACAAAATCGAAATATGGTAAAACTAGTCAGAGTTGACTAAATCTAGAAAAAATATATGTTGGGTTGACTTTTTGAAAGGACACATATAACCTAACCTAATATTTACGCTTATTCTTTCTTACCTGAAAGTCGCTTTCTGTAGAGGTTCGTAAATAAAATCAGCTTTAGCTGCTAAATGTCCTTTGTTTATAAAAATATGTGTTTTAAAATATTTTTCTGAATCGTAGGGTAATCCTAACAAATTGTTAACCGTCATTTTTCCATTCTTGAATATGTAATGAATATTATTACCGATTCTATATAAATTATCATCTTGTTCGAAAAATGGATTTTGTACGTTTCTTTCTCTGCTATTTATAGAAGCCGAAATGGTAAAATGTGAATAAACAGGTACTTTATCTTTAACATTGAAACATACTTCCACAATTCCTATAAATACTTCATCATTCAAAGGAAATCCGATTTGTAGCAATTTCAAAATATTTTCTTTTCCGTTAAAACAATTAACATTCGGGTTATCGCCATCTAATTCGTATGTTTTCAATTCTTTTACTATAGGCACTGGTTCAGTACTACATTGCAAATTATCCCAACTAGTATCTGTTCCATCTATGTTGAAAATATTTTCTTTGCTACATCTAGCCCTTACTAGAGATCCTAACGAAACACCATCTCTCATTATATCCTTACCGGGGCATGAGAATTCTATGTAATCATCAAGGGAAATTTCCACTATCGATTTTTCTGGTTGTGGGTAGATGAAAGTTGCGGTATTTGTGTCTATCAAAAATGGAGCTCCGGTACGAAAAGGATTTATAATACATCCTACAAGACAAAGTATAAAAAGGATACTGAAAAAAAGTAAAAACAAACTTAGAATTGAGAACATCAACAACATTTATAAGATTTGTTGTGAACTGGAGGATCTATATATATTTTTTATTGGTATGGATAAGGCGTCAGACTTTGTTGCCTTGTAGTGAAAGTTAAACACCCGATTGGTATCAAGGTGTGGTCTGTCATTTCGGCTAAAGACATGAAGCGCTTATATATTGTGAAAGGACCAATACAAACAAGTATTAGAAGGCTACTGCCATAACTCGAAGAATGGTTTCCTCAGAAAGACAGATTTCTTTGATAAATGATAAGTGAGATATCGTTTCCTAAATAATAGTAAGAAAGCGGTTGACCGAAGAAAAACTGATCGGTTGTTGACACGTTTTATGGGAAATATGAACAGTCTAGTGTGTAATGGAGCAATCATCATGATTATATTCAATTAGAGGTATGTTTCTCTAACAATACAGCATTTCAAACTTTCGTCAACAAAAGTTTATCGTTCGACTTCAGCCTGATGAGTAGTTCTGTCCCTACTGCCTTGTAGTAAGAGTTAGGGTTATGGTGTGGGATTTTAACTGTTGCCTTGGCTAAGAGAAGCATAAATTTGTCCCTGGCCAAGCAACCTTTCCAATATGAGCCCCATAGAGAACCTATAGGAGCTTACTAAACGCGCTATCGCTAAGGAAGCCACAAATACGAGGTTTGGCATTTAAATAAAGAGACTACGCGTCTAGAGGGGGATATGTGACGAAAACAGTATCAATCAAATTTCTCGTTAAATTGAAAAAAACTCCAACTAAGTACTATAAATCGTTACAAGTGGCCTATAGGGACAATCTCGTGCGCATGTTTTTGAGTGATGTTAGCGATTTAGTGAGGGTCCAGAGAGCATTGAAGATGACCAGCGCCCAGGTCGCCATGTGACTCCGGAAGCAGTGACCAAAATCAACGAAATTGTGCGTTCAGATCGTCGAATAAGCATCCGGATGATTGCCGAGGCTATAAATGCCGATAAAGAAACGGTAAGAAAAATTTTACACGAGGAATTACACATGACATGTGCGAAGTTGGTGCCAAAAAATCTGCTTCCTAACTAAAAGCTTTTGCGTCAACGGGTCTGTTAAAATTTCCTAGAAAGGTTAGAAAAAGATCTGCTTTGAAAGGGACCCGATTTGAGTCGATGGAAGCGATAAAGCAAAAAATAGCAGAGCTCCCAAAGGCACTCACCAAAGAAGACTTCCAGCACTGCTCGATCAATGGAAAAAAACGTATGGAAAGGTGTATGGCGAAGGGAAGGGAGTATATTGAAGGGAAGCACTCGAATGTAAAATAATTTTTATAATAAAACCCTTTTTCGTAACCAGTCTCGTTATTTAATAGCCAGACCTCGTACAATAACATCCTAGTGTTTACATAGAGTATAATTGAATATTAAAAATAATTTTCTCTAATAATTTGTGTTACGATCATACACGAATATACGAAACATTTTTACTCATATGATTCTAATAACTCATCATTTAATATATACTGCGTCACACAAGATGAAACCTCTATCCACAATCTCCAGAGCACTACACCTGGAAGCGTATGAAATAGAAGACGAAGATCTCTGGCAGCTATAGCTAACCCACATTCTGGTCCAAATAAAAGGAGTGGGATACATTGATTAGCGGTAAACACAGTATCGCAGCAAGAAAAGGGGACAAACTAGATCCTTTGGGTCTCAGTGTATACAAGACCTCAAACTCATAGATACCTACATACGTACATACAATATATACTGAGTGTTTCAATAAGAACGCAAGATTTTAATTGCGCGCCATGTTTGTCAGTCATAACGTCACATGATTATAGAATGACATATGGAAAGCTGACAGTTGAGAGTTAGTAGAACAACGCATCGTGATTGTCAATAATTATTATCAAAATGGTAAAAGTTTAATTTTCACTATTCGTAAAGTGCATCGAAATTATGTACCTAATTGATAAGAATCTCGTAGAATTTGTTCAGAACAAAAAATGACGACATTTCACGAGATTGTGAAAGAAAATCCAGTGACTTCAATTCGCAATCGTGCACAAGAATTGAACATTTCAACAGGTATTCTTCAGCGAATTTTCACAAAAGATTTAAAGATGCACGGCTACAAAATCCAACTAACCCAACAACTTCTGCAATTAGACCATGACCAGCGAAGACAATTCACCAATTGGATCATTGAGCAACCTGCTGATTCTGCAAACAAAATCATTTTCAGTGACGAGGCCCATTTTTACATCGACGACTTTATTAATGGGCAAAACTGTTGGGGGCTTGGAAAATCCACGCATAGGTGGTGAATAGTGAACATTATCGTGCTATGTGATAACACAATTTCTTTTGCCTCATTTGGAAGCTATCAATTCTGACGAAACGCGGTTACAGCAGGACGATGCCACATGTCACATCGAGTTTGCTCCTGGTTGTGCAATTTTCCGATTTGGTGACCAGAATTGGCTACCCCGCTCTTGCAATTCAACGCCTTTAGATATCTGGCGGTGAGGTTATCGGAGGTCACATGTTTATGCCAATAAACCTGCAAACATCGAATCATTGAAAGGCGAAAATCAATGAAATACCACCACATGAGTACATGGGTACAGCAAAGCCGTGGCCACCTACAAGATATTTTGTTTTATACATAATTCTCAATCTAATCAAGATTTTACATTGGCTGAAATCAAAGGAGTGAAAGCTGCAAGGTAATTATTATCAAGCATATGATATACAGTCATCTTTAGCAACTGAAACATAACCTATAAATAAAATGAAGAATCTTTTTCAAGTACTTGTTTATTATAGACCATTTACACCATTACATTCTTTGTTTTCGCTTGTCTCAAAACTTGAAAAAACACTTTATCAGGTGTTCTTTTATTAGAGTTATTAGAGTATAACACAATACGGTTTATTAACTTTTTCCATAGATTTTATCGCTAATATGACGTACAATCTGTATAAGTATCTGTTAGACTTAAAGTAAACAAATACTGGACGTGGCAAGTGACCTCATCCAAAGCCCGCGAAACATAGAGGCGTTCAAAACAAGTCAAATTTAACAGAGACATTAAATATTATTTTTAAAATGATTGGGGCTTTTTTGATAGAAAATTTTTTTATAGTTAGAGTTATGTAAATGCTAAAACATTCTATTAAATTAGTTCAATGTCAAATGTCAAATTTTTAGGTTAAATTTTAGTTCTACTACCTTCAGATAAAATTTGAAAATAATAGGACTTGATGTTAACTTGTGACATTTTTCCAAAATAAGTTAATAAAATGATATAGAAATGAGACTAAGGCCTTTTTTTAATACTTTGATCGAAAAAATATGAAAAAACTTACCTATTGGTTGTGCATTTGCTAACGACAACAAACTAATCAGAATAATTATTTTCATGATAATATTAAAACTTGTTTAGCTCCATAATTCATGGTGAAACTTATCTTTTAAAATATTTTGAGTTTTTTTTAAATTATATAGAATAGCACTGAAAATTTTGAATAATTTCTAAACTAGAACAAATTATAAATACATGACTATGACATTTACTTGACGTACCAACATACCTAATCATTCAATGGAGTTGCGCACCAACGTCCAATTAGAACCATGTGGACTCATGAGCACCATCCAGCACAAAAAAAATATGTTCGAGGTGTTGTAAATAACTCAACGTATGAGTGCTATTATATCATCCAGATAATAATGATCTAATTAAAAATACTAATGATTCGTTTCCTCCTATGGATTCAATACCCGACGCGATCCTGAAGGTATTAATATCCTAAGGAGCAAAAAATTTTTCCTTTTGAGGTATTTACATACATAGTTTTACCTCCTATTCGTTAACAAGAGATTTGTGAAACTTATGCAGCCTCAAAATGGATTATAAATAGTACACCTGATGATTACACGTGCAAATCAAATAAGGTTATTCTCGGTAACATTAATGACACCTATGTTTGGTTATTTTAATTATATAACAAAACGTCAAGATGTAATTATATCGATTCTGCGTCATCTTGCTAACTACACCGTAACGATGTAGTTATAAAGGTTATCGAAGTGCTTAATTTCTAACACGGAGATCGAGGGTTCAAATCCTCTGTCGAACGAAATTTCTATTAAATAATCCACTTGATATTAGTCTAATGGATAGATAGATATAGATACAAGCAAACAAACCCACTTACAGGTGAAGATGATAAAAAGTGTTAAAAAGAGTATTATTATAGACTATTTATTGATAATCAACAATTTCACGTTATTGGATGGATATTTGCGCATCCTTCATCCAGTATGGTGAACCAAATTTCCCAGTATGAACATGTCATTATAATATAATATATCTTCGTAGCACCTACCATCAAATTCCTATTCAAGAAGACCGAATTTATACAGCTTTTGAAGTGCTGATTTGTGATACAACGTTTAATATACATCAAAAAGCGTGCGGAAATTTCTGGCAATCCACCAGAATTCATTTAGGCATCAATGATATTGATTGATTTGAAAAAAATAATAACTCTATAAATAAACAAGAAGCTTTGTAAAACACTTTTGCATTTTTGAACGACGTGTCTATTTGTGAAAAAGCTAAGGAAATTTTTGGATACTGCGAGAAATTATATTCTAACACTAAATGAAAAAAACTGTATATTTGGAATGTCTACCATAAATATAGAACATTTATATCAATGACTGACTGCTTAAACCGCGTCAATAAGACCCAAGATATATTCATTCGAATGCGCTTTTGGTCTGAAGTGGGCAAACGTGGCATCTAAAGCGCCGATACCTAAAGTCAAGGCCCGATTACACGAGTTTAGTGATTTAGTGAGTTTAGTACCTGTACACACGGCTTAAAATTAACTAAATACTTGCTCACTAAACTCGTGTAAACGGGCCTCAGCATGATTCTTTAGTCAATTCGTAAATACGTTCTTTTGAAATGGCAATAGCTTCTTCTAATTTTCTGATAATACAGAGGTCGGCATAAACCAGATTACAAATTTGAATTAAGAGAAAAAAACGCAAAATGCAGCGTCAATTTTTGATCAATGTATTTACGGTAACGATTCTCAATGGAGAAGCACGTCCAGTGAAACATATCAAGTTGTCCGCGAAGAGTTTCAAATTTTTCTTCAATTGCAGATTGGAGGTCGGGAAGGGTGTGCGGTCTTTAAGAAAGCCCCACAGGGTGTCAAGTCACATGAACGTGCTCACATAAATCTTCAAGTATTTGTAGATAACTTTGGCTCGTCACGTTACGTCAAAGAAATACGGACCCGCGAGACCTCCAACATGGATACCTGTCCATTCACATAACCCAGGCAGGTCTTATTTTTCTTTAATGAAGACGTAAAGTATGATTAATTGTACTGTTCAGCTTGAAGGCTGTTTTATCCGACAACAAAATGGAATGCTGGAACTATGGTTCATCCTGACTGCATCCGAGGTATCATCCGCAAAATTCCAATCTGCGATCAAAATTATCCTCGTGAAGTGCCTGGAGAAGACTCGAATTCCGATAGCCGCACTGCAAATTGATTCAGTTGCCCAACTAAGGCCAGCACTACTGTTTCCATATTTTCGTTAGTTGTTACAGATAGCGGTCGTCCAGAACGCGGCGCGTCGGCAACAGAGCCCGTTTTTATGAATTTCTGGTATGCCTTCCACATTGTTGAACGACAAGCACGTTTTATTTTGTCGTAAACAATACTGTCTGAACTTCAGACTTTACAGACATGCTTCGTTTTAATCTGGTTTATCAAATTGATTCCCTACTGAAGAAATTCTATATATCTTAAATAAAACTGCAGTTTGTTATATAAAATTGAATATTTTTTGATTTTATTATAAAATCTAATGTCAATATTCTACTCCAACAAACCGTTTACATATAATTTCGGAATTACCGGAACTAATGCCCTAAATTTGTCATCATTATAATCACACGCATATGAAAAACCTTTTCTAATATTTGTCCGATTCCATTTGAGCCAAGTTATCGAATCTGTCAAATCGGTGGTACACAATATCTCAACTTCACTTTCGTAAGGGTTGTTATGTCCAATAAGAATCACAGCTTTCTGGTTTGCAGGTGAATAAGCAACTCTCCAGAAAACCTCACTCACTGGAAAACTAGGAGAGTTTTTGCTATCGGTTTCGTCTACGTACAAATATAATTTTTCTAATTCAGAATTCTGATCATTCGGAAGTTCGCTAATTCCGTAGACGCCACACCAAATTTGTAAATCTAATTTATTGGCATCTGCGTAGTTTCTCAAATCTGTTTCCATTTGATTCCAATTACCTGCGTTGAATGTACTCCATTGAGGTCCGACATTAATATATCTGGAAAAGTATGATTATTTATATAGGTTGTCCCACATAAGAACCGAGCTCAAAATATGATTATATTGGAAATAGTTTACCTCTATACTAAGTTGCATCCCTGGGGCTTTAAGAGGCCTCAAACAATGACATGAAAAACTATATAAGGATAAGGATGATATCAAAAGATGAATTGATATAATCAACGAAGTACAGCTTAATTGATTTAGGTATTCCGTAAGAATGAAGACAGATTGAAGAAGAAGAATCAGAAATGTTTGGATCCAATAAAAGCACTAGGAACAAAAAGAGAAAGAATTTTGGAGGGATTGCGTTAAAGACAGTAAAAAAGAAAGGTGCAAGAGGAATAGGAAGAGGTTAAAAGAAATGAGAAGATACTACAAAAAACTAGAAATAAGAAAATTATAACGATTTATAGACATAAAAGTTCAACTGTAAGGCGTATTTTACATTTTCAACAACAGACAGATGATGAATTACCCTGGACATCTAAAATTAGAGTTCTGAAGAATCGAAGAAAATGTAAAACAAGATCGGGTTAAATGGAACTCCAATAATAACTACGTACCTGTAAGTGCCTTTTTGGAATGGTTCGTATACAAAATCAGCTTTCGCAGCCAAATGTCCACGATTTATGAAAGTGCTTGTGTTAATATATTCTTCGGACGTAGATGGTAGCCCCAGAATTCCATTGATCGTAGATTGACTATCCTTATAGAATTGATTAACAGACTTCCCCATTTTATAAAAAATGTCATCTTGTTTGAATGAGGGACTCACGACGCCCTTAGCTCTACTATTTATAGAAGCTGGTATAACAAAATAAGAATATGCAGCAATTTTAGTAACAGTACTGAAACAAATATCAATGAAATTCAAAAATCTATTAGTATCCAACGTGAAACCGATTTGAATGATTTTCAAATTTCCCTCGGAGTCGAAACATTGATTGTGCACATCATAATCACGTGCTACATCAGTAACATCTACAACTGTAGGTGTTATTTCTTTAGAGCATATTATTCGATCCCATGTGACTGTATCTCCGTCTACATTAAATTTATCATCACCTGCACAAACAGCTATCACTACAGTTCCTTTAGAAACTCCATCTACAGTTACTTCTCCACTAGGACAAGCTAGTTCTATCACCGAGGAAGTAGTAAACGCAAGCGTAGTTTGACCATGTTCGGGGTAAATTAGTTCTGTTGTTTCTGGATGGATAAAGATGGGCGCGTTCGTGATAAAAGGATCAATTGAACAATCTGAAAACAGTATATTATTCAATTAGCCAGTAATTATGGCAACTACTCATTTTTTGTATCATTAGTGTAGCATATAAGAATATTAATACAATTATTTAAAGTTACAGGTGGATTTCCTTCACCCGCCATATTTAATTGATAATTCATTGAGAATAACATTGACGTTAAGGCATTACAAAAGCATTCGACAGTGTAAAACAACAGTTTGCGATAGCCTTAATCAAAGAAATATGCCTAAAAAGGGTATAAACACAGTTAAAGGTCTAATTGCGGACGACAAAGGTTACGTTAATAAAAATAACTTAGAATCTCTAAGCTTCATTACATCAAGATGGATTAAGACAATGAAGGGTACTGAGCCTGAAACTCGAGAACGGCTGGACCAATTTGGCTAATTTTGGTCTCGAATTATTCACGTCCAGAGAAGGTTTAAATATGAATAAATATGAAAATTACATGAAAACATCAATTTTGCTTTTCCTTGATGTTTTGTCAAAACTTAAATTTCTGAACGCAACCATAATATTTGACATTTGACAACCGACTGATATGTCGATCGATACCTCAGACAAAGAGTCCATCTATATTTGTGAGTGATGATTACCGATACGTCCGCGAGAATTTTCTTTACATCGGTGATTCTTTGTGATAGTGACATTTTACTGCTACCATCCTCAACAAGATGAAAGTGCAAATGTTTTTGCGAAGCAGTTGTTGCACATTGGAAATAATAAAGTCGCAGTGAATACCTCGACCGGATTCA
Organism: Diorhabda elongata; assembly: GCA_026230145.1. Classification (NCBI taxonomy): domain Eukaryota; kingdom Metazoa; phylum Arthropoda; class Insecta; order Coleoptera; family Chrysomelidae; genus Diorhabda; species Diorhabda elongata. The sequence continues at coordinate 19,366,590 of CM047928.1, read as the reverse complement.
TCACATTACCCACGGATTTCTGTCACGTCATAGACTCAAAAGAGGAGCTTAGTCGGCGTGTTTACTCAGATATAGCGCAACAGTTCAATAACCATAATTGACTGGGTGAGCGAGCAACATTGACAGCGAAAAATGAAGATGTTCACACTTTCCGACACGCCTGGCTGTTGCGATAACCATAAATAAATCGCAAGGCAAATCGTTGGAAGTTTACAGAATCAACTTAGAGTTTCCCTGTTTCGCGCATGGACAATTATACATCGGAAAACCGTCATCTTTGTTTATTTACGCACCACAAAACAAAACGGAGAATAACATATATTACTATGTAAAACAAATTTAAAACTCACTTGTTGAAGTGGAGTCGGTGAGGTAGATACATAAACATGTGAAAAATAAGCTGAAATATATCATTTTGATATCGAACATATGGTATAGGTAACCAAAATATTTATACTACAATTTATACACCGTTTATGATTGTGGCAATTAAATTTACTGCTGTTAACCATAAAAGTATATGTTTTTTATAATTGTTTCTTAACAAAACAATTAAAAAGTTGATGTGTAGCAATCCTATGGGTTTATAACTAATATTGTTGTAAAATTAGATTATTATTATTATTAATTTTAAATTATCGCCTATAATATTTTTATATCAACTTATTGAATTCGGTGAGATCTTAAGAAGTATTATTATAGATGTACATTGTACACGTGCCTTCTTAAGAGAAGCGACTGGCCTATAAGCACCAAGAACTGAAGAAATTACATAGTTTAAACAATAATACTTATCGGAACCAAAAAAATTTCAATATTTTGAGGTCGCCTTGTAATACGTTGATAATAATTCAGTAAACTCACCACGCCATGTCATCAAACGAAGCTCGAACCGAGTGAAGTTGTTAATTAATATGCTGTTTGAGCTGATTTGGCGTTAAGTTGATGAGAAAGAACGCAGCATTGGCGAACCTTGGCGTTGAGGCTTTGAAATACGTCGATAAAAATTCATTAAACTCACCACGCCATGTCATACATTTCACCAACAGTTACTCAGTTCAGTTCACAGCAATCGATTTAAGCTCAAACCGAGTAATTTTGTTAATTAATATACTGTGCAATCGAGTTAATCTCAAATCGAGTATGGTGCTAATTTATATGCTGTTTTAGTAGGTTTGGCGTTGAATTGAGGAGAAAGAACGCAGCCTTGACGAACCTTGGCGTTGAGGCTTTGAAATACGTCGATAAAAATTCAGTAAACTCACCACGCCATGTCATCTATTTCACCAACAGTTACTCAGTCCAGTTCACAGCAATCAAGTTAAGCTCAAACCAAGTGAAGTTGTTAATTAATATGCTGTTTGAGCTGATTTGGTGTTAAGTTGAGGAGAAAGAACGCAGCCTTGACGAACCTTGGTGTTGGCTCCTTGAAATACGTTGATAAAAATTCAGTAAACTTAACACGCCATGTCATCCATTTCAATTATCGTTACTCAGTTCAGTTCACAGCAATCGAGTTAATCTCAAACCGAGTGTGGTTGCTAATTTATATGCTGTTTTAGTAGGTTTGGCGTTGAGTTGAGGAGAAAGAAAGCAGCCTTGACGAACCTTGGTGTTGTCGCCTTGAAATACGATGATAAAAATTCAGTAAACTCACTACGCCATGTCATCCATTTCACCAATCGTAACTCGGTTCAGATCACAGTGGTATTTATGAAATATTGATTGTTCCTCGCATAACTGCCTTCTGAAGTTGATATTGGAAGAACTATATCAGTAAGCGTTTGATCTGGGAATATCAACAGACGCTTACTACGGACTCCAATTACCAAAAAAAGTTCCCTTATTTTTATATCAAATATTTTATTTCCAAAAGAACTATTACAAGAATATTCAATAAAATCAATTTTTCATCAATTATGCTTTATAATAAACCTTTAACATTCAATTTCGGTACAAACTCTACTAAGTTATGAAATTTCTCATCGTTGTAATCACAAGCATAGGAATAACCTTTCTCAATATTTCCGGAATCCCAATGTAACCATTCCACATTTTTAGATACATCTTGACATATAATTTCATATTTTAGCTTAGAATTATCGTGATAAGGATTATTGTGACCAATCAGAATGATACCAGTCGCGTTTACTGGATTATAAACAATTTTCCAAAACAATTCCGGTACAGGAAGAACTGGAGAATCCTTGTACGTATATAAATACAACTTATGTTCTTCTAGCATACTGTTTCCATAAGTTCCAGTCCAAATTTGTAAATCGACGTTATTGTCATGAGCGTAAATTCTTACATCTTTCTCAGCTTGTTGCCAGTTACCCCCATTAAAAGTATTCCATTGAGGTGCTACATTGATGTATCTTTGAACTGCACTTTGAATGCACGGGTAATAAAAATCAGCTCTAGGTGCCAGATGACCTCTATTAATATAAATATCATCGTTAATATACTCAGTTGAATTTTCTTCTAATCCTAATATACTATTAATGGTACTTTGGCTGTTTGTATAAATAGTATTAATAGAAGCACCCATTTTATAGAAGGTATCATCTTGTTTAAAATCAGAGTTTGTTACGAAAATAGATATGGAACTGGTTAAAACATGATTAGAATAAAGTGCTACCCTACTTGTAGTGTTAAAACAAACACTAACAATATTTACAAATCTATCGGGATCTAAATCGAAGCCAATCAATCCTAATTTGAGCGAATCGTCGTCACAAATTTCATTAACATCATTATCAGGTAAATCATTGATAGATGCTTCTTTTATTGTAGGTGTTAAAGACTTCGAACAAGATACGGTTTTCCATTGAAAAGTTATTCCGCTTATGTTGAAATAATCGGCATGATGACAAGCTGCTTTGACTGTTGTGTTGAACGTAACGCCATTAGCGATTACGTTACCAGATGGACAGGAAAATTCTAGTACTTCAAACGGAGATAATTCAACTGTCCCGTTACTAAATTGTGGATATATTATAGCATTATTTTTAATTAGGAGAGGAGCTAATGATGTATCCAATGGATTAATTTCGCATGTACCTACAAAAAAAATAAGATATTATAGGATCATTGAAACAACTAGTTTTACAATGTATATTTTAGTTCATGTGAAATGTGAAAACGCTGTTATTGTAAATTGTTAACTGATGAGCTCAGTTGATCATCTGACATCGATTGTTTGAAACAAAAATTGAATCAGAATGGTTACGACAAATCTCAAATTTCTCGGAGGATCCACAAATTGTCATCTCCTCCTTTTCATCCCTTCCATATATCAAAGATGTAACAGGCGGAATTTGCAGAATCTTCAAGCCCCACGTTATTTGCGTAATCTTCAAACCGAACCAAAAACTCTCCCACCTATTCAGATCCATCAAATATAGAATATCTGATGAACACCTTGGAGTCCCTCGCTCAAATCATGCAAAAGAAAAATTGTTGTTTGTCATTGATTCCACTATTTCCTTCCACGCCGGACACAACAACGATTTTAATTGAACCAAAACTATCGCCCCAAATCGCTCCTTCAACTCCAAAATAATTCTAGAAGCTATCAAAACGAAAAAACTGTTTGAACACAAGCGACGATAACCAGAGATTATCCTCAACCTCTTCCGATGTAATAGGTCCCCTATAATTACAAGGTTCATGAGGCTAGCTCTCCAATTAGCTCAAGACCAGCTAAAACGCTTTCCGTTTCCTCGGTGTAATTCTAAGGAATAGGCAAAAATAAATCAAACAAAGGGGTGATTCGTTCTAGAGATATCAAGCGTCAATTATACCAGACAGTGTTGCTACAAGCTTGATTTAGTTGATGGTGGAGTTGAAATTTTGATCAAAAGCAAGCTCTCAACCTCTTTCTGATGCCACTCCGTCCCAAAACCCGGCAACAGGCCTCTATAATTACAAGGTTCATGAGGCCAGCTCTCCAATTAGCTCAAGACCAGCTAAAACGCTTTTCGTTTCCTCGGTGTAATTCTAAGGAATAGGCAGAAATGAATCAAACAAAGGGGTGATTCGTTCTAGAGATATCAAGCGTTAATTTCATTCAACTGCCTGTCCAATATGTAACGATGCATTATCGTGATGTAATATGAACACTAGCACCGAGAACTAAGTCCTGATGATAGTGAAAGAGAACAAACACTGATTCTAGAAGAACCATATCTTCCAGCGTATCTGAAACGAGCATGATAGGAGCCGGATACACCAGACAGTGTTGATGGTGGAGTTGTAATGTCGATCAAAAGACTTACTTTTCATTAAAGCTTCAAACCAAAATTGTGACGATTCAATTAACGTTTAGTGAATTTTGTCCTCTTAACGAAGAAGATTTCTGATCACAAAAATCAGATTTAATAAAGGGGAGTCGTCCGGGCCTTTTCTAGAGTATGTAAAATATATAAATACTTACTTAAAGTAGGAGTATGTTGAGTGGTAGATTCCGTTTTACGAACCGATGTATTATCTTTTGAAATCATAATCCAAGTGAATATAACTACCACAAGAATTAATATAAAAAAACTTATTCCAATACATTTTCGTGTGAAAAAGCTCGACACTTTCTCTCTTTCAATCATTATTTTTTTATAATATATATATAATAGAAGTACGATCAATTTTTTACAGTATTTTGAACGAGTTTGTTTTGAAATTGGTACTTCCCAAGTGATAGTTATCATATTTCATCAAATAGTGACATGTCTATAAATTTAACTTAATCCACCAGGTTATTGATACGCGATTAAAGGATTTCATATTACTTATTATCAGAGGACTAACACGAGAATATTCTTATCAATGTAGACGCCTATAATAAAACGAATTTTATCTAATAATTTCAAATATATTGCGACTGGTTTTTCTATTCTACTAGTAACGTAATCAGTATACCAAATTAATACAGTAACAAAAACAATATTTACTTTATACCTCCTGGATTGCCTTCTATAGTTTACCTTACCCGTTATTTTTCGCAGATTACGTCTGCCCATTTCACTTTCTTTCTATATCTGACTCTTTGTTATATATTTGAAGCTCGGCTCCCAAGAATTTCCTTAGGATGCTCGAGTCAATACCGAAGAGAGCAATTATAGGAGATCCATAGTTGACCAGAAACTTGAGCAGACTAGAGCATAGAAGAAAGGTCGTTGACCTGACTTTGTTTTATCTATACTACCACGGAAAATGCTCCTCAGTCAATTCATTGGGATTTTCTCTGGAGAAGTGCAAGTATGTGTAATCAGCTACCAAGGCACATCTTCCCCGTTCACTACAACCACTTACAGAAGGTCAAGATCGATACAAAGCAGGCACCACTCGAAGTGATCCAATGTTATAGGATTCACCCTCTGGTGCTTACATACTTACATGAATGAATATCAGATTTTTCCTGTTTTGCATTATTTAATCTTCTCAAATTTGATTTATTAATCTAATTATTGGAAATAAAACGCGAGTAAGTGAATTCCCTCACTAAAATATATCTTTATGTAGGAAGTAGTGTTGAGAATCAGCTCGATTCGGCTCTGACTATTTTTTCTTTAATTTTTTCAGTTGAAAAAATGATAAAACATCTGAAAAATATGATATTACACGGATAAACAATAAAATTTCATTTAAAATATAAATTTCCAGTAATTTCGAGAAATACAGGGTTTTCTGGGACTTGCTGCGAAAAATTCGGGATTGAGTGGATCCTTGACATTAAAAGGGACAACATGTACAATCTAAAGATAGGAAAGATGAATTTTTTTATTCGATTTTTTGACAAAAATTTATTCGATAAAATTTATTATTTAAGAGATATGTAGATTTTTAGATCGTTGTTCGTGCCAAAAAATGTTCGCCTTAAAGAAACATTCTGAAGAAAATTATAATAAATTGTATTCAATTATTGAAAATACTTACAGGAGTTATTGTAACACAAACAAACATTTCTAATTGAACTGCATACTGTCGAACATCTTGATATATGAGGAAAAAATTGAAATGTAGAAAAATTTAGTTGGTTATCCTACAACTTATCAAATAAAAACAAAAAAAAATATAATATAAATAAATGTAACATAAAACTAGTGCACTAATACATACTTCCGGAATCTACGGGGGAAAAATTTATTGACAAATTCATTTTTACCATCTTTAGATTGTACAGGTTGTCCCTGTAAAAGTTGCGGATTATTAATTATTGGGCATGAGCTGCCCCAGCCTTCAAAGTAAAATTATTTATTCCGTCCAACACTATACATGGACATACGTATGTACATTAAAAATTCATAATGTTCGAATGTATAATTCAGAAAATATACTTAAATATAAGCTCTGATTTTGCACACATTAGTTTCACGTCATCTACTCACTCCCGAATTTTTTGCACGTATTGATGCCCTTTTAGTCTATTTTCTAAATACTGAGATGTCTGCACAGCGTCACAATTAGGACAAGGCACTTGATGTATAATATTACTTCTTTTGTTTTTCGGTGTGAAATATTTAGATAACGTATTATGTTACTAATATCATATTTATTAAAATAATTTGATAGTTGTTGGGAAAGTCCTTGTACATATGGTGAGGAAAAATGTTTTATGTTTTGATGTTTCGTTTTTGTTTTGTTTTTTAATTGATTGTAGTATCTGTTTATCCTTTTTTTTTTGAAATTGTTGTTCATCATTTTCTCCTGATAATTATTTTCTTTCAATGTAGATTTTGCTTTTTGAATATCTAAGCATCTAAATTCTGGATCTGATAGTTGGATAGATCTATCAGCCAAATTTATTATCACTGATCTTTTTTGTGACATAGGATGACACGAATTGAAGCTCAAATATCTCGAGGACCAAGTACGTTTCGTATACCATTCTGTCTAAAAAATAAGAAATCAAATTTCTATTTTCGTAGCTGGTCTAATTAATCTTGCAAAGACAGCTTGGTCTAACATTCATGAAGGTAGCTTGGTCCAAGGACTACTACTTTGACCGAAAAAGGAGTGGCAAAACATCTAAAAGGACTTTTGCACGATTCTACATTCGCTTCTTTGATAACTCAAAAAGAATGGACAAGCCGTTTTCGATGTATAAGTTGGAATCGATTTTTGAATCGAAAATCCTTACTAGTTGGTATGAGCCCCATAAGATGTTTTGCGTCTTTTTACTCTTGACTACTTAAAGCATCATCACTTCTTTCGAATCATCTAATCTGTTAGAATAAATAAAATAATTCTGTAATTAAAACGAAATCAATTCATTATAGACGCCCAACAAAAACTACTTTTCTACTTTATTTAATGAAAAAAAAACCCGAACAATTGAAAATATATGAAGCCATTCGAAGCAGATTTATTAACCAACTTTTTGTAATAAAACAAATAAAAAGGTCGGCATTCATTCAATTTATAGTAGGCTGAGTTGATCTTTCGGAAGAAGCCTCATATATTATGAAAAGAACGAAGAAACGGAACAAAATGAATATTTACTAAAAAGCTTTACTGTGTGGATTAAATGGGTAGGTATATATATGACATGCCCAAAAATCGAAAATGAATTTTAAGCAAAACTATCTATAATAATGTATTTCCAATTTTAATTAGAAATTAAATTACTGCATTATCTATATTTCAAATAAATATTCAAAACAATAAATGGGGATATAGCTCAGTGGTAGAGCATTCGACTGCAGATCGAGAGGTCCCCGGTTCAAACCCGGGTGTCCCCTAACCTTTTTGTGTTAGTTTTTTTAACTCTAAAGATACGCGTTTTGAGAATATGCTCAGCGCAAACACGTACACTGCGTTAAAAAGGCGGAAATATGAAAGTTTCAAGCACATTTTATTATCCAGTTAAACAACAAGCATTATTACCTTCAATATCAATGCAATTTAATGAAAAAATGATTGACGGTACTTCATTAGTACATTCTACTTTGAAGCCCACAACTATGCTCTGTTACTACGATGGTTGGAAGTCCCATGGTCGTCCTCGAGGAAAAAATGAAGCTGAACTTTTTGTGAGGTTAGGATAAAAATAATTGATGGTATCATTAAGAACATTTAGCAACTTCTTTTTCCTTTTGCTATCACAATGCAATACGCTTTTATTTATAAAATTGGGACTATGATAAAAACGAGAAGATTTAATACTAATTAAGAAGTTTTAGTGTTAAAAATATATAATTATAAATATATGGAATTGAATTGTCGTGGACGAAGAAGCTCTTATCATTTTCAGCTTTCTAGTTAATTTTAGTAACAAATAATGATAGTTTATTTTCAAAAAGGGTTGCATATTCACGCCAACGCCATCATCTGACCCTGGTTACCATCTAGTATCAAAGTAATCGTCAAGACGAATGAAACAAGCACAAACTCGATGAGGTTGCGTCGTTGAGTTACGAAGTTCAATGGCCACCTTCCATCACCAGACCCAGGTTACCATCTAGTATCAAAGTAATCGTCAAGACGAATTAAACGAGCACAAACTCGATGAGATTGCGTCATTCAATTACGGAGTTCGTATGGCCACCTCCATCATCAGATCAGCTCTATGCCATAACCGGGAAATGGATCAAATTTAACTTGCAAGGAAAACGGCTGAAGCAGGTAGTTCAAAATAACCAAAATCAATTAAACCATTTATGATTATTCAATTCAATCTTGCAAAGTAGAAAAAAAATATATAATTCTATTGATGTGGAAAATGAATCAAATATATTAGATTATAGTATAGCTAAGACTTTGTTTACAATGTTATGTATATGTTGATTTACAAGTCAACGACGACAAAAATACTAATAACAAAAAAATAAGCAATCAAAAAAACTCAAAGGGGACACCCGGGTTTGAACCGGGGACCTCTCGATCTGCAGTCGAATGCTCTACCACTGAGCTATATCCCCATGATAAAACTCAAACCTATTTATATATAACGTATTTTTCAAAATTTTGAAATTTTTAAAAAATTTATTTCAAGTAATTTTATAAACTACGTACGATAAAAGGTAGGTGTGAGTATATATGTATCAACATAGAGTGTGTCTTCGTTACGTGATGGCGTATAAGAAACTTTTCATTATTGATTTTTCATAAAAAAGGTATTAATAAAAAGTAAGTTAAATGCAAACATCGGATATAAAAATTTAACAATCGAGATTTGACAAAAATGTGACATTTTCTGAAGAGTAAAATATTTATTACCATAATAATAACGAGAATTATTATAAATAAAAAATTTCTAGAATTCATCATATGTTAGTTGTAGATATACTCTAGATTATCAATTTTTATAGTTACAGTGTAATTTGTAAAACAGAATTATTTAAAGTAAAGATAAAGATAAAGATTTTTTGATAGATGTATATTTTTTTATACTTTTATACGTTTATATTATTTAACGTTTGTGGGGATATAGCTCAGTGGTAGAGCATTCGACTGCAGATCGAGAGGTCCCCGGTTCAAACCCGGGTGTCCCCTAGCTTGTTTTTTGTTAGTTTTTCAATTAGGTCAGATTATAGGTAACCATCATTAGCTATAATTTTTATATTGCTTCGGATAATATAAAGAAAATATAGATTTTCAATTATTTAAATAATATACAAGGTGTAGTTTTATAGTACTGTAAAAAACAGTACTGAATACACTATTTAAACTACCACTACACCAAGACCCACATTATACTGTCTGACGCGCGTTTCGATAACCAAGTTATCGTCTTCAGAATATCACTAACTATTCCAGAAATTCCAACTTAGATGAAAAACAGGTTTCACTTGATCCCGAGAGACTTTAACTAATTGCTGGATATTCTGTTTTTCCAATGTTCATTTCCATTCCTACTTTAATCCTCAGACCATATAACCCAGATCCTCATCATCCTGTTTCATTACTAGTTGATCCCCCTCAAAATTTCATTCATTTCTGACTGGTATTCCCTCTCACTTCATTTTCCAAAGTATCAGGGTGTATTCCATTGAAATCACAAATAAGTAGCGATGTGAAACATCCCCGTAGAAGTTCTCCAGTTTTTATAGCGATTGAGTTTCCATTAAATTTCTCGTTGCTTGTATTATATTCTGAAAGAGTCCATTTCGTTCCATGACTCTCCATATTTCTTCGAGTCGATAAATACTAAATGTATATTTTTTGGTCTTTTTCATCCCTAGAAGTTGTTGAATTGTGTAGATCTATGTGATCTAATTTTGACCTTCCTGCTACGAATCCTACCTGTTCTTCCAATATTTTTTCAAATATTCTGCCCATTAAATCCATGACAAATATCCCATAACAGTTTACAATCTCCATTTATCACGATTTCGTAGAATTCTTAGTAGTTTTTGGATCCGTATTTGATTAATTCCTATTTTTATGTGATTTCACTGTTTAACGTACTATGTGTCCAATGTCTATGAATCTTCTGTCTATTTTCTGTAAGTAGGTTTCCAAGACTTTGTACATCTTGATCCTTCCATTTGTTGTCCAATATCTTGACAGCTATATTGCCATTGATAATTTTTTTTGTTATCAATCTTTCCATTTCTTCATTTTTCATTCCGTATTTTTGGTGATCTTCCTGTGTTTTTGTGATCAGCTACTTCTTCTTCCCTCTTATCATCGCGATGGTTGTATCACTAAATTTGTTTTTGTGTTTATCGATTCTTCTATTTCCCCTAATGCTTCAAATGCAGCATATTTATGGTGCTCTTTATCCACAATTATATTTGTTCTGTTTCATCGTACTGGAATTCAATCAATTTTTGATCTAATCTGTTGTAGTATAGTGTTTTTATCGTCTCGTCCTTGAGAAGATGAATTTTAAATTTCTGTTATTCAATCCTATCCTGTTTAGTTTTGATTTCTTTTAAATATTTATCATTATTTTCGTTGTTTCTATTAATAGTTTATTATCGGCGCCACATTCGACCATCTTTAATATGGATTTACCAACAATTAGGGGCGAGACCATGGTTTAAGATGGTCTAAAATCTGTGCAATAAAATCCGTAGTCAATATATTTAGGTATGTACATATTTAAGTGAGTAGTTATTCGGAAATTTCCTATTTATTTTCGGAAGTGGTGGGCCACTCTAAAAACTAAATTAAGAATGCGATCTTTTTATTATTCTCCAAAATGAAATATAAAAATTCGTTTTACCTTTACGACCGACCTACTTTTTTAGAGACAGTCCTTTTTGAATAAATCATGGGATGCAAAAAAAATATTAATCACAAAAATTTCCATCGTCTCTTCGACTCGTTTGAAACATTTGGCGCTTTTCAAATATTCACTGCTCCCAATGACTTCGCCTTCTAAATGAGAGTCAGTAAACGAAAACCGAATAAAAGTCTTTGTAAATTTCCAGTTTGATTTCCAGATAGAAATCGCTTGCCAAGTAGATTGAGGACGTTGACTTTACAGAGCTACACCCCAAATATTAATTCCTATTTGAAATAAGGTTAGAATTTTATCTTCTAAATTATTATTTTCAGACTTTGGAATAGATAAAAACGCAAACATCGTCGTTACACAGTTCTGAATAGTGAAGGAAGAAGATGGAAATAATCACCTTATTTTTCATATAATTTGGAAAACTTTTCTATATTACATCATTTTCTCTTTTAATAATGTTCAAGTGTTTTTAAATTTTTCAGTTACATGAAGAATCTACGTCTCAAGGTCGTGTTGGACACACCCCGAATAAAAATTTAGGTATGGCAAAACTCCGTTCAAAGTGGTGCAGCGCGACCAAAAACAACAACAAATTGATGATTCTAAGCTGTTCAACTCTAATTTTTGCATCTATATATGACAATGGATAAAACATAGATCTATTATTTCACACAGATAGTCAGCCGATTGGACGGCACATGATAAACCGACTCCAAAGCATAGAAAGACGCAAAAGTCGGCTGGCAAGGGTATAATGGTATTAATATTTTGGGATCCGCATGGTATAATATTCATCGACTACATTAAAACGGGAAAAACTATAAACAGCGACTATAACATAACGGAAAAACGGATTTATTTGAAGAAAAAGAAAGTGCTGTTTCATCAAGAGAAAGCACCGTATTACAAATCAAAGTAGACGATGGTGGAATTGCATAAATTAGGTTTGATTAGCTTACACATCTCTTCCTGGGTCGCCCCTTTCTCTTTTACCTTATCTTCTTTGCAGTACTAATTTTGGCATCCGTTCTCTATGTAGTTTCTTAACACGTCCCAACCATCTCACTTTCTATCCCTTAATAAACGAGTTTATTGTAGCTTCTCCATAAAGTTCCTCCAATTCTATATTAGTTCTTCTCCTCCAGCCCTCTTCTGTGTGTACTTCTCTGTAGATTCCTCTTAGTATCTTCCTTTTCCATCTTTTCAACGTGGCTAATACCTCCGAATTTTTGTATTCCTTTAGTTATTCTGGCTTTCAGTTCTAATTCTTCTACTCCCTTGTCTTCTATTACTACTCCTAGATACACAAAGCTGGAAACTCTTTCGAAATTGTACTCTTTATGTCTGGTTGTTCTAAAGGACAAGTAATCTTCTGTTTCTCTCTGTGTATCTCCCATGATCATATATTTTGTCTTCTCTTGATTTATTTCTAGTCCAAAATTTTTAGCTTCTTCTTCCAATCTTATTACTGCTTTCTTTAAGTGCTTCTTGGATTTCGCTATCCGCGCTACGTCACCTGCGAAAGCTAGACATTGGCATTCGTTATTGAAGATTGTCCCATCGCTTTTTAATTTATAATTTGCCTGTACTCCTAATTTGTTTAGTTCTGCGTACATGTTGTTCCTATTTATTTCGTCATATGCCTACTTAAAATCTATGAATAATGAATAAAATGGTATCTTGTATTCATAGCAGGTGGTTTGTAATTCTTTTGGGGAGAAAATCTGGTTCGTTGTTGACCTATTAGCTCTAAAGCCTACTTGATATTCCCCTAGTATTTTCTCGGCATATTCTTTTAGTCTGTTCTATATTATTTTCGTTAGCATTTTAAAACAGGTATCTAACAATGCAATTTCCCTATAGTTTTCGCATTTTTAGGAATCTGACATATTAGTGCTTTCCTCCATTCTTGGGGTACGCTCTGTTCTTCTCATATTTTTGGATTAATTCGTATAAGTCTCTCTGCAACTTTTCTCCTCCGTATTTTAAAATTTCAGCTGTAATTTCACTTTCCCCTGGTTTCTTGATTTTTTTGGTTCTGTTCTGTTCTATTATGGATTTTACTTCTTCTTCACTTGGTACTTCTACTTTAATGCCGTCTTCCTCTAGATCACTTTGTTCTATTTCCCTTATTTGTTCTGCTTCATTTCCGTTTAGTAATTTCTGAAAGTGTTCTTTCCTTTTCTGCATTACTTCATGTGGTTCATGTACAATTATCCTCTCTTCTGTTTATTGTTTGGTACCCTCTTTACATTTTTTTTTTTTCGATTCTTGATAAAAGGATCTTATCTCTTTCTTCTGAAATTTTTCCTCAATTGGTTTCAATTTTTCTTCGTTATATTAAGATACAAAAACTTCCTGGTTAGTCTATTATTTACTATTAAGTCTTTGATTTATAAAAGCATGTGTATGTGGGGCAAAACTTTTGACCGGTAGTGTAAATTGAAACACCAATAATATTTTTTTATAGTTTATTAAAGTTTGGTTCATAATAATTACGTGGCGATTCTATACTTAAAGATAAATTAAAATTTTGTTGTTCGTCTTGATATCGCGCTTTAAGTAAATAGCAATTCACCAAATCATCCGTCCTGAAATTATAACACATCGCACCTAATTGAGACTTTTCCAAAAATTCTCTAGTTATTTCTAAATTAATTTCCCTGCAATCTTCATAACAATCTAAAGGTTTGTAATATTCGTACAAACCTTTAAATTTGATTTTTTTCCGTTTAGTCGGGTACCGTTTTCTAACTTTTTTCGTTTTAACCGTAGCGTCGTTGGCATCTGATAGAGTGAACAATTTCAAAAGTTTATTAATAAGAGGAGGACATTTGGATACGTTCGTTACGTTTTCACTAACACGAGATTCTGTCGTAGTATAACAACTCGGAGTTCTTGAAAGCGAAAGATTAAACGGTGGTGGGTAATCGGGAATCTTTCCTAAAAGTTTCCCCAAGACATCGCCTATGTAAGGTAGAAACGGTGGATTTTGCGCTACCATGTAAAAGGTTTTTTGGTATGTCGCCAATCTGGGGTCTCTATAAAATCTACATAAGAATTCAAAGGTTTGGTATTTACTACCGTGTTTCTTTCTAACATAAGCCCAGGTATCTTTTAATCTGTAAACTGCTGGGGATTGTAAGGAAGCTAGAACGGTTCTACACGATTGGTAATTGGATATTTTATGACATTTATCTGCTACGTTGACAAGTCTAGCTATTAATCTAGCTCTATCTTTATTATTGTCGTTTTTAAGTATTTCGAAAGCGAAAAGGTTTCTTATCCTTTCGGAAAATATGATAAGGGCGTTAATATTAGGGGTGTTGGTAGCAGATTGTTGCCATAATATAGTATCTAATTCCATAGAGGATACTTTCAAAAATAAATCTTTATCGATCATCGTTAAATGTTGTGCTAGCGCCGTCGAATCAAAATCCCATATTGATAGATATTTATCTAGCTCTAATTGACGTTTCAAACATTGTAATGGAGTTTCGTTTTTCTTTATATCGAGTACGTCGGAAACATCGACGCTATTAGGAAAAATCGTATGTATAAAACCATGTTTCTTTCTACGTTTCGTTTTGAAATATTCCTCTTCAGATTCTTCGTCAGAATTTATTTTTTGCTTATTTTGATAGAATCTTCGGAAGAAATTGTAGTTTTTCTTTTTTTTGTATTTGATCGATTCGTGATAATCCTTGATCGATTTTAGATCTTTGAGTATTCCTCGATATATCAACTTAGCCGATTGCGGTCTATATTTATAACAGGGCGTCCAAAATAGAGTAATCGGTGTTTTTTCGTTGTTTGTGATAAAATTACATCCTTTTCTTTTATTAAGAGATACGAATTGTTGAGATATGGAAGCGGTTAAATGTTTTTTAACACAAGTACGTTCTTTCGATAACAAACATACCGACGAAACCACTTTCTTCACTTGAACGGAATATTTATCACCTTTAGATATATTTAAAGGTCCCAAACCGAAATGGAAATTTGATTCCGGTGTCAAACCGTATCGTCTTCTGTGTTTAATTTTGTATTTTTGCGGATCTGATACTCGAAAAAATTCCCATGCTAAAACGGCTGTTTCTGCTAAATGTTCGTAGTTTAAAATAGCTGAGATACTAGGTAAGGACGATTTATCTATGAGGCTAAATCGATGTGGTGGGACGTAATCGTCGGCGGTAAGGAAAAGTCTTATGTTGCATCCTTCGTCTATACCATTTCCAAAACGATTGATCTACAATTAAAACAAACAGAAAAATGATTGCGAAAATAACAACACGTATTCTTTGCATTCAAAATTTCTATACACTGTGAGTTTGGCCTGAACCAAACACAATTATTGCCATTTAAAAGTAAGGTGAACTATAAAATTCTAATAAGTTAAAGTCAGAATGCATTGAAGTTTTTTAAAATGAAACTACCATGATAAATTATTGTTAATCTTAAGGTTTTACTTCATGTTAAGTAGCGGCGTGTTAAGAAACGCTGCCAGCGAAATGTTGAGCGAAGCTTACTTCCCAAAATTTTGCGAAAAATTCCATATATTGGCAACATTAGAAGGGAACGCATATCGCTGTTAAATATTTAACTATTCAACTCAAGCTTCTGCTTTACGAACAAAAAAAGTCCAACGGCACCAGCTCAGGGTTATACGAGATAAAGAGAGAAAGAGAAATACTTTATTGTCAAAAAATTGTTTACAATTTGTCGTAAAAAACTAAGAAACAAACATACAGATAGAACTAAATAAAGACACAGATAAAATAAAATCTAAATATGAAGTATACACAATTGAAAATTAACTATACGACAATCCTAAAATAGGTAATATTTTGAATTGAATTGAATTGAATATTATTATTAGAAAAGTCGTTTTCAGAGTTAAAGACACTTTTCAATAAATATACCCTCAAATTATTGCGGAATACGGGAAAATATGATATCGATTTAGTTTAAATTTGCAAGTGATTGTGCATTTTTTGCATTGTGAAGTATTGAGCCCTTAACTAAACATGAACGTGGAGTAGATAGACAAATTAGGCAAACGGATTCAAAAATTAATAAGGAAGAGTCAATATTATTAATCTATTCATGAAGTCCCGGCAGAGAGTACTACTGTTTAGTCCGAGTTTTTTGTAGTTTGATGATTTGCTCAAATTGAGTAGCATCACATGTACCCCTGAAGGAAAAGGCATATCGGAGATGCGACTCAATAAAGGCATAATAAATTGTGGTGGAGAAGTCCAGTTCTTTGAAAACTGATCTTAGCACAAAACAAGAAGAACTTAATTTTAGGGATAAAATTTTAAGACGTCAATAGGTTGCAATGTACTTTTATTTGATAAAAATTTAGTTTTAGCAACGTTCAGATACAAATTAGAATCGCACCATGAATTAAAGGTGATTAGGTAACTAGGTATGGTCCTATGAAGTACCGTGGATGTTCAATCTCCACGAAGCCACTTGGAAAGCGAATCAGTGTGGACTGAAACATTGTCATGAAGCAAGCGCATACTTCGGTTTATATCTAATATCAAAATCTACGATATTATCGATGAAATATGAGAAAAGAAAAGAACAGTGATGATTCCAATCCTGAAAAAGGGAGACCCAAACTACGAGACAGTTATAGACCAGTAACACTCCTAAACAACCCTTAGAGAATTCTGAGTACCCTCGTAAGAGATAGACTAGTGAGATATATTGAGAAGAAAATCGAAGACTACCAGCAGGGTTTCAGAACCGGCAGATCAACAATAGATACAGTTAATGTGATATTACAAATAGTAGAAAACTTCTCTAAACACGGAACGGACGTGCATGTCATATTTGTAGACTTTTGATAGTGGCAACAGAAGCAGGTGATGAGAAAAAAAGTTTATTAAATTGGAAAATGTGAAGATGAACATTCCTAAGTGCAAAATTTTGACAGAGGATGGGCTAACAAAGGTGATTCCAGTACAAAAAGGTGTCAAGCAGGGGGACGTTCTATTATTGAAAAGCTTAAAAAACTTATAATGTGGTTAATAGGAAAAAACTGGTGAAATGGGGCTGGAGGTGAATGAGTGAGATAATTCTAGGAAACTATCAACTATAAAGAGAGAAAGAGCTCAAGTATTTGGGTGGGACAGCAAACTATGCAAGTAAAAGAAGCATAAAAGAGGCAGAGTGTGGGGTTTTTAAGGAGTAATGATCTGAGCAATAACACAAAGTTAAAAATATATAAAATAGGAATTAGACCAGTTATTGCATAGAGAGCCGAAACCATATGCCTATCGGGAAAGGACGAGGAGGATCTTAGAAAAATTGCAGAGAAAGATCTTAAGGAAAATAACAGGAGCTGTCAAGGAGGAAACCTAAGAAGGTTAATGTACCAAGATATCAAAAACGAAGTGAAAGAACTGACTGAGTACTTGAAAATTAATACAGAATTCTTTTGACGATATAAGATTTAGAAATTTACCTGAACGCAATCTCCAATTTTCAATTCATTTGCATCCATGTAACTGATAACATCAGATTGTTTAGTTGCTAAACCTAATTTTGAGGATTTTGGGGTTTTTACAAATTCTTCTATGGTAGGACTTTGTACTATTGGAGCATAATTGTAATTCTCGAAATACTTTCCCAAATATATATTCCTATCCATCCAACCATTTTTATAATTCATTTTATTACTGATATTTTCTACTAAACTGGGAGTCATCCCAAACGTACACCAGAGTTGTTTGTATCCGTTGACGGCTACGAGTTTTTTATCAACAAGATATAATGTACTACCAGTAGTAGAAGTACCAACCGAAGTTTCAGAGCGCGACGACCCGGAATTATCCGGACAAAGAAATTTGATTCTTTCACACCAAAGATTCCAAAACATGGCACGATGTTCAAAACCACCAAGCTCAAAATAAAGCACCCTATTATTGCAAAATCTCGCCTTCAAAGCTTGATTTTTCTTAGTCTTATATATACTGAGGTTAACGCATTCAACTGGATAAATTGCTACTAATTCGAAAGTTTCGATTTCAGGATCGACTCCTGGAGCATATTTGAAATTGACATATTCGACTGG
This sequence comes from Diorhabda elongata, assembly GCA_026230145.1. Classification (NCBI taxonomy): domain Eukaryota; kingdom Metazoa; phylum Arthropoda; class Insecta; order Coleoptera; family Chrysomelidae; genus Diorhabda; species Diorhabda elongata. Next base: position 19,348,318 of record CM047928.1, on the reverse strand, counting down.
CGGTAAAACGTCTGTAGCTAATACGAGTTTTGACGGCGTTAAGCCTAGATGAACTTGACGGATACCTTCGCCGTCTTTTGTAGTTTGCGCAAACGGACTTTCTATCAATACCATATCTTCGAAATCGCAGTATTCGGAAAAAAGTAATTTCTGGACTCTATTATCCGCCATTACTTAAATTTTTCAATACAAAAATATCCCACATCGTATCAAAATGCATATGATATCACTCACTTATATTCTGACATTATTTGTCATTATGTTATTATAGACGAATATATAAAATATAAATATATAAAGTTTGAATCATATTCTATCCTTTTTCAGTTTAATATAATAAAAAAAGACAAAATTTACCAAATAATAACTGTTCTTATTCCAATTAAACGATGTGAACATAAATTGACAGTTATGATTGGTTAGATGAACTGTCAATGTCAAACTGATTTTTGAGGTTAATTTCAGTTTCTTGATTTAATATGAATACAAAAATAAATGATGAATTTCTTCTGCAGAAACACCATTTTAGATTATTTGAAATCAAAATGCGAAATATGACGTTTCGAACTTGCGCGCATATTTCATTCAAAATCTTACTGTTTGCAATCTCTGTGGACCGTGTCTGCACGGTTTCTAATCTTGAATTGCATTAGAAATAATAGCATTGTTTCTCGTATGTCAAGTATTGCATTTAAATTTACCCTAAAAAATAAGTATTTTAGACGTTCAGCTCTTTAGCAATTCACAATTGTTACTAAATACATGTTGGTATAGTGGTAGTCACAGAACATACCTTAAGGTATGTTTTATGATGGTAGTATTAAGCAGTATGCTCAGTTATATAAGAATGTCATCAATAATTTACTCTAGTAAGTCTAGCCGAACTTGATTGATTGATTGAAACTAGTGGTCAAACGACTATTTTATTTAACTATTGTTGACTTAAATCTATCAACAATATTTGTATCATGAAAACACGCCTTAACATGACAGCTGATCTACGACAAAATGACGGCCGTAGGGTAAACAATCCACTTTCTGGTATGTACCCGTGTTGGTTTTTATTAATTTATTTTATTATTTAGTCAGAATCTTGCTCGTTTTATAATAAAACTGGGAATAATCAGGTTTAAAATCCATCAAATAACTTCAGAAACCGCACATAAACTTACGGCAGAAGCATACCCCACTGCGGCCATTTTTAAATAGATTTTTGATGTCATTATAATGCTTAATACAGAACTATAACCCGGGTTCGTGTATATATATATATATATATATATATATATATATATATATATATATATATATATTAATTTGGAGAATCGTATCCAGGGATAGATTGTTTGGTTTTCATTGATTCAATTCATAAGGTGTTTCTAGCTTTTTTATTTACTTTTAACGTTCGTTGAAAAGCTGGTAGCGTCCAGTTTAATTGTTCACCATCTAAGTACCATCTATTTATATACTTTAACTGAGACGAATAACAATTCCTGAGGAAGAGCAAAGAAATAAACGAAGTAAAAGAATAAAAAATGTATTTTCAATTTTATATACAATCTATAAAAATTCGGTAAAAAAGCCATATTACAAAATGTGTGACATAAATTAAAACATGTACAAACACATAAAATTCAGTCTCTGTAAAAATAAAAAAAATAAATATAGTTAAAAATATCACATAAAAATTATAATACATTAAGTTAATAAACATCTCTATACAGTGGATTTTAAAATTATCAGGGTATTTATTCGAATTATTTTCACCATTATAAACTTTTTTAAATATAAAAAAAAGTTATAAATAATTTTATTTCACACAAAAAACTATTTATAAACAACACCCTCTAAATAAAATGTGAATTAGATTATTAATATTTTACAAGAGAATAAATCAATTGGAGCAGTCAATAGGATTTAAAAAATCAATAGACTGAATTCAATTTGTTTATAAGTAAAAGTTGGATCCTTAAAAGGCAAACATATAAAAATATAATACAAAATAAATACCCTTGAAAACTGCTTTAAGTAAAAATGGTTAAAATACCGAAATTAATGGAGACTGGGCACTGTACACACAACCTGTACATCACATGGTACTCGTTAATTAAATTTTGACAACTATGAGAGAAAAAATATTATTTATAAGATGTGTTTTCAACTTATAGTTTGTGTTGTAGATCAGTTTACCTGCAATAATGTCGGAAAAATGTATTGAAAACTTTTTTAGTGCAATTGTGAATATTTTTCTTAGTTTTTTGTTAATAATTAAAAAAACAATGAACGAAGAATTTGTGGAAAATATTGAAAGAGAGGAAATTTAAAAATGTACCCGTACCATATATAATAGGTTACAACATAGTTTCGAAGGTGCAGAAAGGCCAATGTATTATAAATATTCAAGTTTACTGATTTCTAATCCGATAAGGAGTAGAGGTCGACCACGAAACAGGTGGAGGGACGAGGGACAACCCAGAGTCAAGATAAGAAAATATATCGAAGAATGAAAAGGCTACAGACCTATTGTGAAAGAAAGAAGAGATTTACAAATTTCTTTTGCCATCCATTAAGTTGCTTTGTATCAAGTCTTTTTGTCCCTTGTACTTCAAAAATTTTACAAAAATAACTCAAACAAAAATTCAGTTCAATTTTTTTTGTCAAAAGCCTAACATTTTGCACATATCGATTCAATTTACACAAGTGCCGAATTTGATAATTGGATAAATTAGTGCCAATATCAATACCAAGATATCATGTAACAGGATCTCTTGACTTTACCTACGACTAGATAAATCCAAAATTTTGCACAATTGTCAAGAACCGATAAGAATATATAAAATTTAATAAATTAGTACCATTATCCTTGTCATATTCATCAAGTGGTTTGTAACAAAATGTTAGGGCTCAAAAAGTACGATATAAATATAAATCAAAGTACCATTGATCACTCGAAACATTAATAACGTACAAGGTGGACCCGAATTATGTATAATAATTTAAAGAGCTAATAGTCCAAAAAGTTAAATACAATTCTTTAAATAGGTAGATTCAACCTTTTTTTATTACAAAAGGTTTTGATTACCAGTAGGAGTTATAAGCAATTAGGATTATTGATGAGCACTTTGCACTATTCCTTGTAAATACAGGGTAGTTTTAAAAACAATTTTATTATTAGTCAAAATATTTTGATAAAGTGATAAACAACAACGAGGAAAAAGGACTAGAAACGGTTGTGTAAAGTATTAATGTAGCAAAAGTGGGGTTGTTGATAAAAAAAGGGGTTTTCATTATTTATAATAAAATTTAAACAGATCTAGTATCAAAAAACATTTGGTTAGTAATTAATCTTCAGTACAACCAAAATATTTTAATACAACGAAAAAGAAAAAAAAGAGGAGAAAGGACTAGAAGATGTTAGGTGAAGGATTAACGTGGCAGGTGTAAGATTTTTACCAAAAAAAAAGGTTTTGGATAGCAACTAATCAAAATATTTCATTACAATGACATACAAAAATGAGGATAAAGGACTAGAAATGTGATTGTTGATAAAATGAAGTGGTTATATTATTTCTTATAACATCTGAACAGATCTAATACCAAGCAACACCTTTGTATAATTCACCCCAATCAAATATATACAAATTTTTAATTTATAATACCATTCAAACAGATATAATATCAAAAAAGTCGAAAACTCATCTTATTTACAACGCCAGTTTCCTCTCGAAAATTTTGTTTGTGATACTAATACTGATGTTTAATTTCAATGAACATTTAGTATTATAGAGAGGTAAATAAAAATTCAAGTTTAACGCTTTAGTTGGCGGATAAAGAGACTGAAATTCGTTTATCTCCCAACTATATTTTAAAAAAAAGTAGTCATTTCTACAAAAATAAAAACTTTCGTTTCTCTGGGAGAAAAATGTATATAAAACGGAAACCGATACTTTCCTCAATTTGTAAATTCAATTAAACGTGTTTTCCTTTTATTCGAATAGATTTTCCAATTCCATTCGGAGTAACAATATTAGGCTGATAGAAAAAATAGTGATCGGAATAACATCCATTTAACAAGTAGCACCGGATACTTAAATGCCTCGTTCTCTATGGGGTATTTTTTTTTCTAAACGATAAATTGTCTTCTAATGATTAATTTATCATCTCATTAATTTATATTCAATTCAATTATTCAACCTAACCTTGGTGATAAATGTAGAGAAAAGTTTCATTGTCGAATGAAAATTTTTACAATGAAACTCCAAATGAATTTAGTAATCGAAGAAAAACTTACTAAAAAAAGTAGCAGAAAGAACTGGGGTTAAATTTCCAGCACTGTATAGATACGTTTAAGAAAGGAAAAACTTTGGAGATGAAGTTCACTAAAAATTATAATTCAAAGTTCAAGAAAATAGCGTAGCTGAATATGAAATCCAGTGTACTCAAGTAGCTATGGTAAATTAAAAAAGGTGTTCGGGCATACGAACTGGTAGTAGCTAATATGAAACTTCCAGAATTTTAGCACGATAATAAAAATGTAGGTTTGGAATGGCACAAACAACTTAAAATTCGACGAGACTGAAACTACCACTGTATAGAAGGCCAGAAAAATAATTACCAAAAAAGTGAATTCTGAAACAAGTAGTGAACCAGGAATACCATCAGCTACTTGTTGAATCGAATAATTTTTTACCACCGGTAATGGTATTTCGTGAACATTACCAAAGTCTCTAAGTAGCTAAATAAATGAAGAAACACCTGTTAGGGTTGGTATTATACAAGATAAACTCGAAAAGTTAGAAGAAAGCAAAATACACATAGAAGTAGTAGAAATTCGTGACTAGAAGATTCTAGTAATCATGAGAAGACCATAGAGCACCATATAAAATATTAGGAATGTACATGATAGCTTTATATAAAAGAGAAGAAGCAAGAGCATAATAAGTTGTCGAAAACAAAATGTACAGTTATAACCAATTAAATTAGTAATTTAGATAGTAAAATGAGTGAACATTTGATGTAGATCATTTTACATTAGTACCGTCATCCCAAAGGATAAAGTTTAAAACCACATGGAACTGCATGACAATACAAGAGAAAAAAATGGGTAGAGAGGCTATTTCATACCCCTTATCACCACCACAAAGACAATGAATTGATGTTAACATCAGTCGTCAAGGATTCGAACATAAGTACCAGAAAAATTGTCAGATAATTTTCATTTCACCAAAAAAATTGAATACCTCAAGAACTGTAAAACTTTTTTTCAATAATGGAATCAAATATAGAACATTCCATTTAAAAAAATCGTATATTTGGTTCGTCTAACTACTTTTGAAACAACCTGTATGACTGGAAACAATTTAAGATGGTAGTTATAATTGTTGTTTCGAAAAATGTCACCAGTCGCCCATTAGAGACCGTATAAATACACTCACTCTGTATAAGTATAACCGGAAGATATTGAAAAAAGAAGACGACCAGATGATGCAGTAGGAAGAAGAAATGACAAAAAGACAACAGAATAGAAGATCAACTTATCATCCTGATCCCAAAATTAACCAGCAACATTGGGGGAAGCATGAATCAAATGTAGAACGATCCATTAAAAAAAATTATATATTTGGTTGGTTTAACTGCTTTTGAGACATCCTGTATAACTGGATATAATTTAAGATGGTAGTTATCATTGTTTCAAAACATGTCACAGTAACTGTTTTAAGTATAATTGGAAGATGTCGAAAGAAGAAGACGACCGAATGATACACTAGAAGACAATGAAGTAAGGGAACAAGAAGAATCCTGAACCTCAGATTAATCAGCATCGTTTGGAAGACGTGGGGAAACTATCGAAAGCAAATCAGCTAATGCCTCTACTAGGAAGTAATGCCTGACGGCGGTTACTGCGAGGGAGTGCAAGTTTACAGGAGACATGAGTAGAGTGGGTTTTAGTGTATTCCAGCTACATACTTGTAGAGATTTCCCCTCCGCTTCACAGTATAAATATCCGTTACTAGATTTGAATACACCGAACTTATCTCATTACTAAAGGGATGTTACTAAAAAATATATTTACTTATCGGTTTCCGTATTTATTTTTTTACAATATTTTATCTAACCGTTCGCTATCGTCTGTTCAACCATCATTTCCTATACCCCACCAGATCTCATTAAAACCAGAAAAAAGGCCGTCATCTGTCAATAACACACTCAACCGTCTTAGAGTATTTAAACCGGAAAACAATCGTCTTATATCCTACTAACTACCCCGCGCTTAGATTCAACGGTTTACTTTCACCTTCGTTCACCCTTTTGCTCGTACTGACGGTAAGATCGGTCGGTACGTCCGAAATAAACGAAGAGGTAGGAGGTTTTTTCGTAAAACTCAAATCTAGCGTACCGCTGGAATAATTCAATTTCGGTATTTTAGACGGTTTTTCGCCATAATCTTTTTTCCTACCCATACTTAAACTAAATTCATTCAGATGTTTGTTTATACTACTCAAATCGGGCATTAAAAATTCCGGTTTCGTCACCGTAGCCTTTCCCAACGAAGATATGTAATCAGTCATCGAAAATCCTTCTTTGGGTATCTTGGGCATGGTGAATTCATGTTGGGGATATTCCCGTTTTGATTTGTGGTAGTGATTCTTTTTCGTTTTAGTTTCGGATGGTAGTTTCGGCGAAGAAGAAGTCGACGGGGCTCCTAAAGCGGCGCTGCTAGTCGGATGCGCCTTGTCGCTTCTCATTCTTTGAGGTGGAGGAACTGGCGGTGGAGGTAGATGAGCTTCGGACGAAAACGATTTAAACATATCTTGCATTTTAAAATAATTACTTTGTAAAAACATATTGTTAGCCGCTAGCGTACTATGCGCCATCGGATCCGGTAGACCTAGTAGACTCGTGGCGGTAGGAAACTTGCCGGAATTATACAACATACTCGATATATCGGAAGGTAACATGTAATTAGATGGTGGGGGTGTGAAAGTATGGAAAAACTGGCTAGGTTTCGATACGGTCGGTATACTTATCAAAGGTTCTTTTTCTTCCACGGGTAAACCTAAAAGTTCTTTTATAAATTTCCAAAGAGAAGTTTCTGATTCTTCTCGAGGGAATTTAGACATTAGAGTAGTCCTTAATTTGTCAACGTAGCACGTCGTTCCCATATAAACGTCTGTAAAATTTATATAGTCAGTCTCTTTTTTATAATATTCGATGCACTTTTTCATTTCGTCTTTTATATGAGGAGAAACAACCGAATCTTGAATCACACTGTATGACATAAGCATTGGTCGACCGTATTCGTTCGGTTTGGATTCTGGAGGCGGTACGACCCAATAGGCTACTATACTCGATTCCAATGATGGGGTATCGTAATTATATGGAGCTGAAATATTAAAAAAAATTATTTTCTACAAAAAATTTTATTCCAACTGGATTTTTTTATCGAAATTCAATGAATTTTCTTTAAAATTTTCGTTCTTTCAGTGTAATTATGAAAAAATATGTGGGAATATAACTCATTTAAGGATTTTTCATGGTTTTATGACTACAAATGTTCATTTATTAATTTTTTACTAATAAAAGTTTATTAATTAATTAACTTTAAGGTTTTAAGTAAGTATTATCCGCATACCAAGCACCTCTGGAACCTAAACCTCATCAAGATACTATACCTGGTAGATTATCCACAACTAGCGAGCAGAATTTAATTAAATATATATAATACATAAAACTAAAAGTTTGCTGCAAAAAAATTGTTTTTCATATAGATTTTAGTAATTTATAATTGTCGAGGTCCCGTCAAGTGCTAGGACCAATTTCGACAACGCCTAGCTACGCTACTACTACTACTAGGAATGATAAACTGAAACATTCATTCAGCTCATTCTATTTTAACCCAAAACTAAAGGCAATTCCAACTAAAAAACAAGTACACTAGGGCCTCTGTAATCCGGAGAGGCAAAAACAAGACCCTTTCCAGATGCCATATTCAATGGTAATAAAACACTTGGTTAACCTTGGTTTATCTAATAATTTTTTTTTTTACATTAAAGCATAAAGACAAAAATGTACATGTTGAAAATTACAACCAAGTAAGAAAAACAAGTTAAAATAAAACATTAATTAATTCTGCCTCTGATTCTCTAATTTTTTTGTCTTCATCTTGCTCATCGTATTCATCAATTAACTGCCTTAAAGTGATCCAATTCTCGTTATTAAAAAACGTATTTCCTTGTTCTTTTTTAATCAGTAGTTATTATTTACTGTTATAATTTGAAATTGTTAATAAAAAAATTATTATTCACTGCAACATTAATAAAAATCAAGTACATAGAAGGTCCAAAAAGGGTCGAGCGCAGGTGAAATGACCCAAATTTAAGATAGAGTTTAAATGGCAGCATGGTGTTTCCTCAAAATCTTATGGTATACAGTGTAATCTACGGAAAATTCTGCATATTTTTACGGTAGAGCATCGATTATCCGGACTAATTGATGCATGTAAATGTCCAGATAATTGACAATCCAGATAACTCATTTGAACTGGATTTTTCTACTTCAGTGTCTTCTCCATCCTCCTCTTCCTGATTATCGTTCTTTATCTGCTGCACAATTTTTTCATCAGAAGAATCTGATAACCAGGTTTATATTGTCACACTCCTCAAAACCTGGTGTCTCTTTTATGATTTATCTTATTTCATAGGTAATTTCAGAACATCACCCGAAAAAGTACTTGTAGTGTAAAGAAGCATCAACGTCTAGATGCTATTTCGAAACATAACCTCAAAAAGTGTTTGTAGGGTAAAGATACGTCGACTTAAATAGGCTATTTCGGACCATAACCTCAAAAAGTCTTAATGAGGTAAAGATATGTCAACGTCTATAGGCCATTTCAGAATATAATCTAATAATTGTTTGTAGTATAAAGAAAAGTCACCATCTGTATCCGGATCATCACTTTCTTGTGGTTTTGAGGGCTATCTGGATCAGTTTCACCATTTTCTTGCGAGACTCGTAGTTTAGGACACAGCTTATTCCATGCTTTTTCAAGTGTGACGTCTTTTACAGATGTCCAGCATCCGCCACCATGTAGATGGCGTCTTTCAAATTCAATTTCTTGTAACTGCTTAGCACAGATTCTTCATCATTCTACATATCTAGAAACAGTATTTGAAGCAACCGCTTTCTATAGAAACGTTTAAATGTTTCTAAACCCTGGTACTTTGGTTGTAGGACTGAAGTCACATTTGAATGAAAAAACAAAACATTGAACTTGCCACCATATGAGCTCAAAACGACGTCTGATGGGTGAGTTGGTGCATTATCTATGAGTAAGAGCACTTTACCGGTTGAACCTGTTTTTTGTTGGGTGTCTTTTCACTTGTGAGATAAAAACTTTCCAATACCAGTCATCAAAAATCTGTGTTTCCAACCAGGATTTTTTTTATTTTTATATACAACTGGGAGCTTGCTTATACCCTTAAAACATTTAGGCTGCTTTGCTTTTCGAATAATAAGTAGCGGAGCCTGTGATTGCCTGTAGAGTTAGCGCAAACCATGGCTGTAATACAGGTTTTGCTGGCTTGGGATGTCTCTAAAGGATGTAGAGCAGAAAATTACAAATACTCAATCAATGAGCTTATAATTTCATACAAAGCTTTGGTTAAGTAATGTCATTTAAAATAGATATCCTGCACTCTAATATGGATTTCTTTCCCGAGAATTTGGGTGCTGTGAGTGATGAATAAGGCGAAAGATTTCTTCAGGACATTCCCTTAATAGAAAAGGGAAAAAAGTCCATCTAGCAGATTACTGTTGGAGATCTATCAGAATCCAGACATTCACGATAATCATAGTTATTTATTGTACATTGAGGAATATTTTTTTTTTCAAATGAGTAATTATAATAACAATAAATCAAATTAATAATGAGTATGGAGGACTTAGGAACTATGAAATTAAGATTACGGACTATGAAATTGAGAATATATTAGAAAATGGAAAAACGGCAGGGTACAAGGAAAAAATTCCCTGGTAGACCAAAAAATAGATTAGGGAGATCAGATTGCGCTAGATATGCAAAATCTGGGAGTACATGACTGGAACAAACGGATGCAGGACAGAAGAAAACAGAAAACAATAGTTGATGCTTCAAATAAATCCGACAAGCTGTAATTAAATAGGGTCAAAAGAGTTCAATTTCAACGGCTGCAATTCTCAATAGAATGCACAGCCTTGTTTATTATTGTTTGGTGGCAATAGTAAGTTCAAAATTTGGTATAAGTTTTCATGTGACAAAAAATTAAATTATCTTTTCTACCAGTGTTATCAATTCGTAAAAAGCCGACCTTTGGAATATTAGTCATAACAATTACATTTCTACTGAGTTGTTTGAAATGTTGATTTGACTCATATAAACATTGTTGCTGACATATTCACGTGATAGAAATCCTTCAGGAAGATTGGTACTAATCAGTAAGGGGGGAGGTAAATATTTCAATTCAACTGATTTGAGTAAAATTAAATGAGACATAGAATTAGATGAGTGAAACTTGAATGAGTTCAAACAACAAGAACGCTACAAATATTATTTTTTTAAGAAAACGAAAATTAAAAAAAAATCGATTTACTAGGAACCTAAAAAATTTAATAACTTACATATTATAACTCCTATGCAAGGTGTATAACTGTTATCTTTAACACCTTTCATTTTAATTTGGTACTCTAGTTGAGCGTCGATGTCTCGTAACGTCGGTGCTGCTGCGGCGGTGGGATGAGAATGATACCATCCTACCAACGAAAGTTTTTCTCTTTCCATCGTTCTTTTTATTTCGGTTTCCACGTACCGAGAATTCGTCCTGTCTTTTTTCGTGCATCGACAAGGAAACGCTCGTTTCACATATAAATCTGTAAATAAACTTAGATAATCACCCTATATATGAAATTTACATGAAATTATTTACTTTGGGTACTGGGTTCCCAACTGCCGGCCAGGTAACCGGACACTTCAGATTTTGTTAAATGGCAATGAAAATCCATTAGAAACGCCGAATTTGTTGTCATGGTGATTAAGAAGGGTTGTAATTTTCCTAAGTTCGAAAATGGCACGCATTCTATCATTGTATTTGTGTCGCTAGAAAAAATTTTTTAAAAATCCATTTTTAATAATATTGCGCCAAATTGAAAATACTGAAAGCTAAGTTTGTAATTGGTAATATTACTTTCGCGCATATAAGTTATTTCCAAGTACATTAAAACATTTGCTTTTCATACATTTGACCTTGGAAACATTTATTATTTCAAACTGTCACTGATATATTATAAATTTATAGGTTATTTCAGAACATAACCTGGAAAATTATTTCGTAACCTCAAAAATGTTTGTAGTGTGAAGAAACGTCACCGTCTATTTCAAGATATAACTTCAAAAAGTCTTTCTAGGGTAAATATACGTCAACGTCTGCAGGATATTTCAGAATATAACCTCAAAAAATCAATCTAAGATAAAGGTACGTCAACGTCTATAGGCTATTTTAGAATATAACCTGAAAAAATACTTGTAGCGCTAAGAAATATCAACGTCTATAGGCTATTTCGAAATATAACCTCAAAAAGTCTTAATAATAGTAAAGATATGTCAACATCTATAGGCTATTTCAGAATCTAAACTCATAATCGTTTGTAGTTTAAAGAAAAGTCGCCGTCTGTAGGTTATTTCAGAATATAACCTGAAAAATTACTTGTAGTATAAAGAAGCATCAACGTTGGCCTATTTCGAAATATAACCTCAATAAGTGTATGTAGGTTAAAGAAACGTCGACTTAAATAGGCTATTTCGGACCATAACCTCAAAAAGTCTTAATAAGGTAAAGATATGTCAAGGTCTATTAGCTATTTCAGAATATAACCTCAAAAATTGTTTGTAGGATGAAGAAACGTCGACGTAAATAGGGGCTATTTCGGAACATAACCTCAAAAAGTCTTAATACAGTGAAGATATGTCAACATCTATAGGCTATTTCAGAATATAACCTGTAAAAGTACTTGTAGTGTGAAGAAGCATTAACGTCTATAGGCTATTTCGGAATATAACCTCAAAAAGTCATTCTAGGATAAAGATATGACAACATCTACAATCTATTTCAGAATATAAACTCAAAGAGTGATTCCCAAAGTGATCCAGGTGAAACCACAGATACCCAGTCAGAATTGACAGGTGTATACACAAACTTTCATCCTTAGATAGGTTATTCCAAAAGTAGTTCAAATCAACCCCAAAGGTTCATGCAACACTTAACAGACGTATAAGTGAAGTGTCATTCTTAAACCAGTGATTCCAAAACTGATTCAGGTGAAATCCCAGAGCATCGAATCAGAACTAAGAATCAGAATCACACTAAACACACTGTTTACACTACTACAACAACAACACTCACAATTACATTGTCTGTCTAGATAAGTTAATTCCAAAGTAGTTCAAATGAACTCCTGAGTTCCAAGCAACGGATGTATATGAAAATTGCCATCCTTGAATCACAAGTGGTTCAGGTGTAATCCCAAGGGACCATGTTACACTTAACCGGGGCCCACACATATTTCCATTGTTAGATCTTCACATCTTTTGATATATTTTGGGAATATGGTTAGAATGTAGTAACAGGGGGTGCACCGAAAACAGTAATATTTTGAATATGGTCCCCACGAGGAAAAGAAGTTTGAGAACCTCTACGTTAGATCAAAGTTCAGATCTACAACAACCTAGCTTTCTCCGGAAAAGTTTCTCTTTTTCACTTCAAGAGTACATAAGTGTAGAGTTGATATTTTAACTATGTAACTACTTTGTATTCATTTTTTTCTCAATATACGGTTAATTCTCAAAATTTTTATTATTGGTTTGAGCAATTTCGTTAATTTGAAAAACATACTCGAAGATACATTTTAATTGTTCACCCTATATGGGTATTGGTTATAACATACACATTTCAACTAAAGCTTTGTGGGGGTTAAAAATTCACATAAATATTAAAAAAAATGAATAATTAAAAAGCAATAAAAAAATATGAATTTACTTACTGTGTAATTGTTCTATTTGTGATGGTATTGTGCTTCAATACCATTCGTTGATACATCATGGAATTCATCATGCTTCTTTGCAGTAACTGTTCCATATTAGCGGCTAAAATGTATTACACTGTTAAATGCCCTGGTAAATTCAATAAATATAGTAATATTTGAGTATTTAAGTGTTTGATTCCAAATTATATGGATGTAAATTATAACTAAATATTTCTGCATTGTATAATAATGTGACACAATAAATTCAAAATGGCTGTTAATATTTATTACATTTGAAAATTTCCAAATTCATAATTGAAATTCCACTAAATCAACAAAACAACAATGAAAGCTGTTTGGATATTTAAAGCTAAATGACTAATTATTAGAACATTTCTAGTTGTCTTCGATGACCTAAATAAAAAATTCACTCCAAGTTTTATTTTTAACTGGAAAAATTATTTTAATCAGTACAATATTTTTAATACGCAGTGAACAAAAAAATATGCAATGAATCATTATTTTCAAAACTACTATATTTTTTAAAAAATCTCATAAAAAGTTGATTATGACACCTCATTCGAAAAGTTTTCCAAATCTCTATACAACGACGTTTCAAATAAAATATTTCATACAGGGTGGGGCAGAATTTTAATCCAAATTCAACCAAAAACAGAAATATAAATTTTGTAATTTAATTTTGATAACCTCAAAAAATTAAGTCTACACGTGATAGATCCAGCGATTTTGTTGATAATTCATCTTCCAGCTCTCCCCTAAAGAACTTATTTTTGCATTTTCTTAATAAATTCTGATTTCGTTGTTTAATTGAAAAAATATTATCATATAATACTTACCTTCTTTCTCTTTCATGAGCTTTTCCTGTTTTTCGTCTTCTTCTTTCTTCTTTTTGTACCACACGTTCTTGAAAGCATCCAATTTTTTCCCTCTATATTTCACAGAAGCCCAACCGCAACCGGATTTTTTATCGGGATTAATGAACCTCTTACAAGCTATTGCCCAAGCACTGGGCGAAGCAAAAACCGTATTCGTTTCTTGACTACGGATTTTTCCGTCTTCAAGAAGATCACCAACAAATTTTTGACCCTACATTAAAAAATATTTTAATAAAACTCAATCACATAAAGTTATCTAAATCGGTAAGCATCAAAAAAGTTTTCTAGAAATTTTTAAATCTTGAGAACAACATACTTAGTGCCAATTATTTGGTTATTTTTGTTTTATATGATTAATAATGTTACGGGTACACAGTCGTACGCCATCTCACGGTTCCGGTCATAATTTAATGCAATGAAAACTAATATAGATGGTATGTGGCTTTCATTGGGTAGCCATGAATGTTCTATAATGTATTTATGGAAGAAGTTAACTGTAATTGGACAAAAATTTCTAGACGAAAGTTTCTACAATGTTCTAGAGTCATTACAAGAGTATAAATAAGGCAGGAGTTCTTAGTAGAGCAATTAGGCGTACAATACAAGTACTCTGGCCGTTAAGGAACTGTTATCATAGAGCAGGATCAGTTTTTGGTATTGTAATTAGTGGTATAATAAAGTCTTAAGTAATAAATCAATTTTATCTACGAACATTCCCATGAGAAAAATTAAAAAAAATACTTACCAAATACTCTATTGTCATAGCCCCAGGACCGGGCTGCAAAATACCTGCAGAAAGTAAATTCTGCAGTGTTACTGTCCTGTTATTAGACTCCCTGCCAAAAACTGGCGGCGCCGGTGGTTTTATAGGCTGAATTTTTGCAGCTTCTACACTTTCCTGAAACAAAAAATCCACAGGATTCCAAAAATGTTATTGAAACATGGCAGAAGGAAATATGTAACGCAAGACGGATGTTATACAAAAGTAACCCAAGAAAAAAAATAGTTTGAACTAGGAGAATAACGTGGAAATCTTTATTTTTAATAAGAGATTAAACCAATCAGGTGAACAGTGTCACAATATCGTGCACTAAGGGCATAATTGACAAGTCTATCATTCCAGTTCTTATAATACTTTATAACAGGCATTAAAATCTGAAATGCGAAACACATCAAGATAGTGATTATACTGCCTCAAAATAATGAAAAAAAAATTCATTTCGAAATTTTTGCTTTGCTTTTAGTATGAAGTATGTTCCCCTTTGGCATAAATGACCTTAAAGACACACCTAGGCATTGCTAATCAAGCACTTTTCACTCATTTTCTTGTATAAATGTCTGGACTGATTTGTTGTGAAAAAATCCAAAACATGTTTTAAAAGGGTGTTCAACAGTCTGTTGGATATTAATTGATGTCTCTGTACAAATAAATGTGTTTCATAACTGAAAATCACTTTTTGCCATTTATCAACATTCCATGATTATATTCTGATTTGTTTTTTGATTTTCTTGTCATTCATCACTCGAATGACAAGACTCGAAACTCAATATAACCATTACAACCACAATCGATACTCAGATAGGTATAAGGCAGCCTAACACAGACCAAAAAATTATGTTTGCCCAAAATAATCCAAACAGTATAGTAACATCACATAACAATCTGGAAATAACAGAGAATACCAAATGAAGCTAAACAATAAGTTGGAATAAAAAGTGTAGGCTTGGGAGAAGTAGCATTAGCAAGACCCCTTTCTTCTCTAATGCAAAGTATGCTATTAATAATTCCTGACAGGTCTGGTATTCCATCAATCTAACAGTCAATGTCTTAGAAGGTAGTTGTAATCACTCTTGCATGTCCCCAAACAAAAACCCTCTTAATGTGATGGGTAAATTTTATTTAGTTATCTGTGGT
Organism: Diorhabda elongata; assembly: GCA_026230145.1. NCBI lineage: Eukaryota > Metazoa > Arthropoda > Insecta > Coleoptera > Chrysomelidae > Diorhabda > Diorhabda elongata. The sequence continues at coordinate 19,332,454 of CM047928.1, read as the reverse complement.
ATGGTGTGGGGGCCCACTTTACCCACGTGTAGCTACGCTGTTGTAGAAGGTTGTTGCAACCACTATTACATCTGCCCAAACAAACACCCTCTTAATTTGAGGTGTAAAAGTTATTCAGTTGCATGTGGTAAGATGTGGGGACCCACTTTGCCCACATCTAGCTATTCCACTGATCGATATACCAGGAAAATAACTAATAGAATGACAAATTCAAACTACAGTATATCCAATACAAATGAATTTAATTGGCTCGGTTTTCACCTTTGAAATATGTATAAGCTATAAAATAAAATTGTCTCTTCTATTCTTGTCAATATTTCATTAAAATGACATTACAGAATCCATGCACCATCACATTAAGTCACATTAATCAAAGCACTTTGTAAAAATACAGAACTATTTGGAATTTTTTTTAAATTCATCTGACCACTTTTCAATCATTTTTGTTGTTCACTGCTTTCAATCTGAAGCCCTTTTGGAACAGTTTGTAATCATCGTAGGGCACTAGTGTATATCCTATAACTATGTAATCATACAGACAATGGCCAGATTATCGAACATAATATTTTTTCTTTGCTGGTATGTCTCTCTTCCTAAATATTATGTATAAATATAAAAAAGGATGACAATAATTTTCAGAACATGAATAAGTTTTAAAAAATATATTTTTTTCTTGTTTTCATCTGATTCTTTCTTTTAGGGTAATTAACCCAATTAGTTAATTATTTGTAGTTTCTATTCTTAGAGTCCTTTTGTCTTTCTCAGTGTACCCTTTCCACATGTCATTCTCTCGAAAATTTCTTTATTTTTTTGCTCTTTCATTCTTGTTGGAAATCAGTTTTATAATATTTAAATATCATACATTCTAGCTCAAGTTTTGATAGTTTCCTTTATTATTCTCTCCATATTTTTCTTGTTAATCAATTTCTAGAGTTTCCTTCCTTATTTTTATTTTCAAAATTCAATTTTCTATTGTCTCCACTCTCTTTGATTTACTTGATCAATTTTTATAGTTTCCATTCTTATTTCTTCTATAGTTTTTCTTATTATTCTCTCAAGTTTCATTGATTAATCTTTTTTATCCATTTTCATAAAGTTTTATCTCTAACTCCCCCTATATTCTTCAATTTTTCTTCTTATATATCTATTGTTATAATTTGCTCTTTTCTTCTCTTCATTTTATTGGATTCTGTTCGATTTATTCTTCTCAATCATCAATTTCTATAGTTTCATAACTCATTCTTTTATTACTATTAGGGTTCATGCCAGAATGGCGACATAGCAACAATTGTCGCCAAATCATCAAGAAATGTCGCCAAAATCATAAACATCGCCGACAAATTTGTCGCCCAAAATATTTTTAAAAAAACCTGTTTTATATTTACTGTGCTGTTTTTGCATAAAAGAATTTATATATGCTGTAAAAATATGTATAAAAGTGTGTGTAACATGCATATGTTTAATTTTTTTACTTTTGTCTACCTTGTTATATTTTTGGACCTCTAAATCATAACTTAGGTGGTCCTTTTGGACCACTAAATTTTCATTGCTGGTGTGAACCCTAATTATTATTACTTATTTTCTTCAAATTATTTCTTTTTCAGATCAAATTTATAATATTTATTCATTTTGTCCTTCAATTTTATACTATATTATACTATTTTATACTATGTTATTATCTCCATTATCTTCAATTTATTCTTTGTGTAGATCAATTTCTAAAGTTCCCTCACTTATTCTTTCCATTTTCTCCAAGTTTCTTCTCTTTCTGACCAATTCCTATACTTTCTCTTCCAATGGTGTCAATTTGTTTTTATCGGTTTTATGGTTAAATTTTTTATTCTTCCATTTCTTTTCAATTTATTCTTCTTAAAAACCAATTTCTAGAGTTTTCTGCCTTATTTTCTCATTTTTCTTCGATTTTTATAATTATTTTTCTCATCCTCACCATTTTCTTTGCTTTAGTCTTCTTGTTCTTCTTGAAGATCAATTTTTAGTTTTGTTTTTTATTCTTTACATTTTCATATTTTCTACTATTTCTTTACCCTCCTTTCAACTACTAAACTGTATCCTCTTGTCTTTCCATCTTTCACCTACATTTTTATTGGTACTTCAATTTTTCAATGTATGTTTCGCTATTTTTTTAATTTTTTATCTCATCTCTCAATTTGATTCCTCTTACATAAATTTCTCTTGTAATAAATCAAATAATGTTCCAATTTTTTTCACATGACGTTTCTTCTTTTAACTATTTTGTTTAATTATTCTAACTTTATGTGTTTCGTTGAATTTTTATTATAATTTCCACTAGAACTATTTTTTATCCTTCAGTAGTTCAAATGTCCATCCATTGCTAAGAAATCATTTAGGTCTTCTAAGTTTTGTATTCAACTTAATTATTGATGTTATAAAAATTTTCAATATATATTTTGTTATAATGAATTTAAATGTGATTTAATAAAGCAAAAGAATAAAATTTATTACCTTGTCTGTCTGTATTGCAGGTGACTTAATTCGACCATTTACTCTCATTCCCAACTTCTGAAATATTTAAATATAGATACAAAAGTTTTAATGATAATCTGATTTAATCTATTATCTATTAACAAGCTAACTATATATTCAGATTTCGCATTAAGGAGACTGCTATCTACATGGTATTTCAAAGGTGAAAAAAAACTATATCATTACACAAAAGTAATTATTAAAACACGCTGTATTTCAAAACAAAATCATATTATTGAGAATATTTCTTTTCATTTGCATGTAAATATTTCTGAACTACTTTTGCTAGTATAACTAAGTACTCTATAAATTTCAATTATTATATAATATTGTGTTTGAAAAATGCGTAAAATAGATCACTCCAACAAATATAAGTAATTTCTTGCAATAATTACATAATAAATGCATATAAAGCAAAATATGCTTGAAAGTAGAACTGATATTTAAATAAATAAAGCCATCAGTACATGCAGTTCTAACTACATTATAAAAGCAAAGTTAAATAATAAAAGAAAGTAGGAAAATATACTCAACCCATGCAAAATACAATCAATCAAGTAAAATCAACAAAGAAACCTCAATTTCTTCCGTCTCTTCATTTTCTTTTCCTTGAGAATTATTGTCTTTGTTTTCATCCACATCTTGGTTATTGCTTTGAGAAGTTTGACCTAATAATGCTGCTTCAAGCTGTGACTGCATCTTAAGAGAAACATGTGTTAATAGAAGAAAATAATGCCAGTAATATTAAAAGATTCTGACACCCAAAAAAGCTAAAAGCTTACAAAATGAAAATACTATACACCATCAACCTCAAATATATTAAACAATAATATACCTTTATTCAGGAATTCGAAAATCCCTAAGACGTTCGAAATTGACCACTAAACATTTATTTACACATAAACAAACGTTTATCATTAAATATTTTTAGTTTGCCTTGTCAACATGCCAAATGATAACAACTGACAACGGGCGTGATCCGTTCTTGCATCGGTTTTACCTCCCAATTTTTGTTTCCTCTTGTTTCATTTATTTAGAAAAGGACATAAATGAGTTTCTTGAGATTGATTACACTCTCGACATTTAAGAAAGAATGTGTCAATTTAGTCAAGGTTTTTGTGGCTTTTAAGAGAGGTAAACGCAAGCCAATCATAACAGGAAGTAGCTACATCTTTGATATTCAAGCTTTCAATATTTTTTCGAGATATAAAAACTTCAATAACATCAATATAGTGTATTTTAGTAGAAATTACGAGAAGTTATTCACAATAAATGAATTTTGAAAATTAATTTTTTCATAAATTCCATGTCTTCTTTAAAATGATTCAACCTTAATGCTAGCACTCTTGATTTTCTGACAGCATTGACACCAGGATATTTTTCTAATGCGTTCCACTAAACATTCGTGAGAATCACGCTCATGAAGAATCGTAATACAAGTAAAATTAATTATGGAGCGTTCTTAGCGGTGAGGTAAATAGTAACAAATGATCAGGTAGAAAAATAAAACAAAAGTTTCAATATATTAGGTTACAATTTATGAGTCATAACAGTGAATTTTCTTAAATATTGGTTGGAAAATTGATTGTCTACGGTTGATATCTCTGTCGCTTTGAGTTTTGAAAACCCCGCTTATTCTCTTAACGCTCTTTCGACCCACCCCTTGAAATGGATCGTCATGAGCTTTGCGTGACCGTTAACTATGACGTTCTTTTCTTGACCTCAACGATCGTAGTTGTCATGTGAAAGGACTAAAAGAGTATTTCAAGCGTTGTGGAACACACCCTTTGCAACAAATTTAAGTACCATAAATTTAAAATATTAAATCTATGGAGTACGTACGTTTTGGGAAAATAAATTATTTTGATTGGAATTCAGGAAGTTTGAAATATTTTTTCACAAATGATTGCCAAAACTAGAGGTGGTTGTTTAGAAAGCAAATCGATCTTTTTCAATTCCATACATCGATATTATTCTGATGCTTCAATTGAAAACATGAATTTTTTTTCAGTATCGAGTAATTTTCAAAATAGCTATTAAATAAAAGTATTAACTATTCAATTGTTCAGTTATTTTTCGCGCAGAGTTACTAGCGTTAACTCATAGATTGTGTTACGAAGAAAAAGATTAAAAGTTTTCATAAGAAAATTGGAAAATATCAATAGCTTTTCAAAAAATTTGATCGATTCTATGTTCAAGTGATTTCGATTTATATCGAATAAACAATAGATTTTATTAAAATTAATTTTATATCAGTCTGTTACTGAAAAGCCAGTTTTAAAATTTTTACTTACGAAACCTATAATGGAAAATGAGTTATTACTTAGCAAATCTAATATATGTCGAACATGTTTGCTTCCCTACAATGAAATGTTTTCTATATTTGATAAAATTAGTATTGAAGACAACAAAGAATACATAATCGATATTTTAGAAAAATTTACTTCATTGCAGGTACCTACAACAATTGAATTAATATAAATTTATTTGATAATGAATTTCTAGCTTTCAAGGAAAGATAACGTTCCTAATTTTATTTGTAAATTATGTGTTCAACAACTTGAACAGTCGTTTTTATTCAAACAGAAGTGTTATAATTCTATAAAAAAAATAGAGAGTGATTTAGAAAATTATCGATATTTATCAAATTCGGAAAATGATTTGAATAACGATGCAGAAAATAAACTTTCTCCTGCGTTTAGTAATTATGAAGATACTAATAGCTCAACATATGAGCCCAACCATCGATGCACAATTTGTAATAAAACTTTTATGACTTTAGAAGAATTAGAAAAGCATAAGAATGAACATGTAGACATAAAAAAACTAACTTGTAAAGTTTGTGGAAAAATTTTTAGCAGGTAAGTTTATTTTGAATTCAATATTTAAATAATGGTTAAATGAAAATTCACTGAAGTATTTTTCTGAAGTAAATAAGTATTTATTTAATATTTACTTGCATTAAAGACAAAATTATGTTATATGTTGTGTTATTATGATGTAGTGATTCACTTTTGATTAAAATTATATAAAAAATATCAATCTTTGAGGTATTCAAGTGTAAAACGACACATGACGGCTCACAGTGGATTAAAACCACATTCATGTCCAATATGCCATCGATCTTTCACGCAATCTGGGACCCTATCTTTACATATGCAAATGCACAAAGAATATACTCATGTAAAAAACAATATTAAATCTGTAGAAAAAAAATCTCATTTGTGCTCTACCTGTGGAAAATCTTTTAAACAATCATCCACATTAACGATACATATAAGAAGCCATAACGGAGAGAAACCATACGTTTGTAAAGTTTGTAATAAAAGGTATGTTATCAAAATTTATATAATAATCGTCGGTGTTGCAGGTTTTCCTGTAACCTGGTGAACTGGTTCACCAGCCAAATGAACAACTGTACTGCTCATTTAAATAAAGAAAAGAAATCTCATCTCACTCTGCGAAAAGCTGTTTGTTTATCGCTCCCTTTTTGTACTCCTTTCATTTCAGTCCACACCACAATGCCAGCCTGACAGAGGAAAATTTTTCCTATATCAGGACCAAACCTAAAATATTCTTCACTCTGCATGAACAATTTCATTCGCAAAAAATTCAATGAACCTTTCTCTTTCTCACATTTTAGGTTAAGTTGAATATGAAACAAAAATTATACGGGGTAACTCATAAATAAATTCTTTTAACCATTCCATGAATATAACTAGGAGTCAATCTTATATTGAGCAGTGTAATTTGTTAACCACGACATTGTATAGGATTTGTATAATTTTAGATTTGTATCTAATAGTTTATTAGCATCACATTCAAGGATCCACTCCGGTAAGAAACTGTATTCTTGTAAATTTTGCGAAAAATCCTTTACTCAATCTACTGGAATGAATAAACATTTGAAAACTCATTTGAATGTTAAACAGTATCAATGTAACTACTGTCCCAAATTGTTTTCGTCTTCTTCTTATCGCAATATTCATCATAGAAAACATACAGGTAAGGGTAATAGATAATTATTTGCATATACGAGGTGACCCGGAATGTTTCTTTTATTAAAAACCTTATTTATTTGCAATATGTGAAATTTACAATAAGCAAATGGTTGATAGCAATTTGAAATTAACTTGTAGAAAAATTGCCCAGTGGAATGATTTTCAAAGAGGTAGAAGTGGGATATTGACTTGAGTTTTACAAGATTTCTGAGAACTTTTGACTGAAATTTTTCTAGAATTGTTATGTTCGAGTTGATTTTAGTGCTACATAATTGTATACCATAATTCCAGATGCGTTTCAGCTTGATTTTGTATAGTAACAGTTGTTGATTATTAATTGGGATCTTCAGACTATTAACAGTACAGTTTATTGATATTTCGACCCAATTTCTTTCACTTAGTTAGTGTGCGTCTTCTTTAGTGCTAACCTAACTTTTGGGTTTTACAAGATTGCTATGTACTTTTGACTGAAATCTTTCTAGAATTTTTATATTTGAGTTCATTTTAGTGCAACAATTTTTTTTCATAAAATGGCTGAAATTTATTAAATTCAGTTAAAAAGTTTTGACATTTTTATGTTAAGGCGTGACATTTTTCAAACGATCCTCTTATGTTTGTGACTAAAGTCTGTAACTCACAAAACTTTCTCGAGTGATTATCAAACAATTATCCATACAAAGTGAATGAAAATACCCAAATTTGGTTGAAAAGTTTAGTCATTTTTATTTTCAGGTGGAAAACTTTTCAACCAATTTAGTTTCACATTTTTCGAATGCTGTCGTCAAATCTGCCTTTGAAATATTAGTTTGACATTAGACGGTATACATACGGGGTGTCATACAAAATATCGAGACCCAATTTTTTTGCATCTATTTCAACTGGTACATCTCATACTTTCGTGTGTTGTTAATCGTAGGGACAAGTTTGTACTCGTTCTGGTTCGTCAGTTTGCTACTATAGCTCTTTTAGTATTTTAAAACAGTTGGACAGGTCTCTAATCTAACCTAACCAAATTGAATTATTGCACCGTAACCTCAACAGTATTCTTACGTAAATTTCAATAAGACTATAATTTTTATAATTTGTTATATTTAGGTCATAATACAATAAAAAAATAACATTATCCGATCCCTGAATTATTAATAGCAAACGAGTTTTACATAAAGTCGAAAAACACATTTTCAAAAATTAATTTCTCACAATTTATTTATTTATATCCTAATTTTAAAATTTTGTATATTGACTCCTTGCCTCATGGACTATTTGCTATAAAAATATTAACATCCAATTCGATGGTCGATAATCTAAAATTCAGCCAAATTCCAATTTTTTGTTTAAAAGTATACAAAAACACGTTTCAGTTGCTTTTTTTCAAGTTTCACATTCTAATGTTAAGTAACTTGAAAGGTATTATTGAAAATGATGAATTTCGTAACTTTTAGGCGAGAAACCTCTAATTTGTAATACTTGCGATAAATCATTCTATGATCCTAAGAATTTCAAGCAACACCAATTGATACATACAGGACATAAACCGTATCTATGTATCAGTTGCGGAAAAACCTTCAGGAGAAATTATCATTTAACTGTTCATATGAAAATACATACAAATCGACCTTCCACGGTATAATTATTTTATTAAAATTAAACTATTTGAAATATTTTGTTATTTATTTACCCAAAACTTTCCGTTATTCCCTTATTCGAAAAAAACTGCCCAAAAAATGTTGAGCACAAAATTTTCTACAAAAAAAGTCTGAAGTAATTTTTTGGTTGGAGCCACTATTTCTGAGTAAATCTCCCTCAACGTCGAAATTCGAAGCATCCGCTCGAGAATTCCTGCCAGTGCGAATTTAAGCCAATCAGGGCCGGATTAAGATTTATAAGGCCGGGGCTAAAATAATGACGGGGCCCCCTTAAGGAATTCGGAAACCCGGAAAAATTCACAAAATAATATCAATACTTTAGATTTGTGGCATCAACACATTAAAAAATACAGAATGATTTCCAAATGATGGGGCCCTCTTGGACCTGGGGCCGGGGCTATAGCCCCCCCAAGCCCCTAGCTTAATCCGGCTCTGAAGCCAATTTACGTTCCAAGCGCACATGGAAACTGCTCTAACTCTTGGAAAACTACTTCGTTTTCAAAAAATCAAAATGCATGATGATGATTAAGGTCTCTGCTTTCTACTCGGGCAAGCTGGCATAATTTTCGAAAATCTTGCGAAATGAAGAGGTACATTAACCACATAAACACTTGAGTCGAATCAAACGAGAGATTTGTCGTTCGTGTTATTATCAATATTTTCATAAATATAACAAACATGAATTAATTCTTAGTTTCAAATGAACTCAATTTTTAAAAAACACGATCATGTACAATATCTTCTTAATAGTTTCTCTTTCGCAAAAATGTGGGTACTCATATTGTGCTTTCCAGTTTAAGCACCGGGACTTTTTGGAATTCTACGTCGTTTTCGAGTTATCCGCAATTCAAAATGGTATTAGATGAACCCATTTTACGGCGAAAATTTTGAGGTTAGGGAAAAATGCTTAAATACCAATCTGTACAGAATTTTGTGCTGTTCATTTTTTGCTCTAGCACTTTTTTTCGAATTCCTTGTAGTTTTCTAGTTATTCGCGATTCAAAATATTTTTGAGCTTCAAGTCTCAAAATTTCGAAAATCTGTGCCCGTAATTTTGTTAAGTGTTGCTAGACAACAATGTAATTTCTCAAATGACATGAAAATCCTACTAGGAAAGAATTGCTACGTGCATAATGTCTATAAGTTGTAATTATACTACCAAATCCATCACTAATAACCAACATGGTTGATGCGAAATACGAAAAAGAACAAAAAATCGTACAATTTCTATGAAGTAAAGCTTTCGGTTAACCTTATGAAAAAACAGAAATTGTCAAACCAAAAAAAATGATACGGTAACTTGGAGGAAGGAAAAAAACTGGGATAAGTCGGCAAGGAAAGTAACGAAAACGATAATATTAGACATACAAATTTATATTTGATTTAGTAAGTCCTGCCAAGACAGAAGAAACAACTGTATCTCAGCTTATTAAGGTTTTTGACGAATAATTTAAAGCCCGAGCAATCCGTATTTGCTTTAAGGTACCAATTTTACATGGCAAAAAAGAAATACAGAATACGAAGCTTAGAGGTAGGATGCGAGTTTGGAACCGAGCAGGAAGTGTCCCTTAGGGATCGATTCATATTTGGCAATAAAACCTTTTATTACATATTACAAGATTAAGAGCGACATGTCAGTGAAGTTGTGTTATAGGTAGAGAGACAAGAAGCACTTTCTACTCGTTATTTAAATCAAAACTTGTTATTCTCCTTTTTTTTCCGTTTCCGCCATTCGAAACTTCGACGTCTTTGCAATCTAATCAGAATAAGATAGAGAGTGGGATACTAATGTTCTTTATTTCTGAGACATGGAGTTGATCATGCTTTCTATTTTGATTCATCTCGTAGAGATGGCGTTTTCTAGGTAGGTACTAATATATTACATAAGTAAAAAATCGTGTGACTGATACACAGATGGTACTGCCGTTGTCAAACAAACACAGTGACCACAATGAGTACCGCGTTTACTCACCGCCGATCAAGAATAACGAACTGATGAATCAGAGCAGTGTTTGGCCATGTTTGCACGTGATAAATCAGATTTTTAGCGTCGATATGCGACAATGGATTCATCAGTTTGCTCCGGAATCAAAACGATCACCATCTAAGTGGACTGCAGCCGGTGAACCACGTCCAAAAGCACAACAGTCAACCGGGATGGTTATGGTTTCAGTATTTTGGGATGCGGATGGAATATTGTTCATTAGCTATCTCCAAAATAGCGAATACTACATAAAGTTATTGGATCGTTTTAATGCGAAAAACAAGATAAAACGGCCTCATATCGAAGAATTAGCCAGTGTTTCACTAAGACAATGCGTCTTAGTGAATAATGTATCTAACTAGGACGTTTGAGCTAATCTCTAGGGTGGACTATTTTCTGTGGTCCACTTTGTATTAAAAAAATTGGAAACAAATAAAAAAATCCGTCCATGTTTTTTAATTCGATACAATAAATTTTGTGTGTTCGTAAAATTTACATTGACATTTGATTTATTTATGAATATAATTCACGCTTCCCGTCATGAATTCTTTAATAATTAATTACCTGGAGTGACCTAGTTGTTACCACGAAATAGCATCGGTATCCAGAAATAATATCATTCTTATTGCGTTCAAATAAATTTATTTATATAAAAATGTATAAGGAACAAAAACGACGAAATTTAAAATCAATTTTCACTTTTTTTTGTTGCAATACAAATATTCCTTGGTGCACCAGAATCATCAACAACAAAACATCTTCATTTGAAAGGTTAGTGTATTTTATAATAAAATTGAATAATTCAAAACTTGACGTATTGGTATATGTGTTTCGAAAAATTCACTCGACCTTAACTACGACTACAGAATAGTTGCAGAATTGCACAATTTCAACTTTAAACACACTAGATTTCACAGACTGCGCATCCACAAAGAACTGCAGGCTGAATCAACTGGCCATGCAAAAATATGGACGCAAGCCATAGGTGAATGCTCATTTAATTCGATGGATAGCGACTTATCAATAAGGGTTTAGAGGCACATATCACTGAGCGGGAGCAGTGGATCGGTGACTCCAAGCCCGTCAAACTGAATAATGGAACCGTCTGGTCACAGAAGGCTTTAAGAGGAATGGCTTGGCCGGAGCAGGATTTGCAGAGGACACCTCATAATAAGCGAATATTGTTCGCTTGGGAGACAGTCTTTCAAGCCGAGGTATCGCTGTGATGGAATGTAGACGCGCGATACGCAATCGACGCTATGGGAGCGCACAATCTAAATCTGCTCAGATAGCAGATCTGCCATATAAACTAGGCTGTCCACGGCTAATGAGATATGCGAAGTTTTAAGCGGGGTGTCGACCAAGAGCTAATCTAAGTTAGTTTAGCTTAGCTCACGTAGCTGTGCATATTTGTACGCGTAGTTGTGTCGACCAGGAACTAACAGAGCTAAACTAAGTGAACTTTGTCAAGATGGGTTAGTTGTACACTAGCTCCGTTTTTAACTGAGCAAAGTTGTTAGTTCCCATTCAATACCCTAGGACCAAACTGACAATGTTATTCACCTTTAATCAAGTTCATAATTAGTGTCTTGTTTAATAATATTCGAAGCGATCTTTGACAGCAGCTCATAAAACTGTTATCTTGAAATATTGGAAATATTCTTCGTCTAATTCCCGAAATAAGGTAATAAAATTTTCTGGGTTGAGTATTTCTTCCTTAGCTCCCGTTAGATTAGTTACCTTAGCTTAGCTCTTGGTCGACAACCTGCTGTATATGGTCGTGTCGCCGTTCGAACCTTTACTAAGGTCACAAAACAAGAAAAAAAACGGATGCAGTGGATCCTTGCGCATCGTGTTCGAATTAAAGAAGATCTTTAAAAGTTCTTGGGATCGATGAATCCAATTTGGACCTATTTGGTTGAAAACGAAGCATGTACGGTCGAAGCAAGGTCCAAGAAAAGATGATGCCAGACTGTATAGTCTCAACAAAACAGTGGTAGCTCAAGTATTGTCCAGGGTTGCTTTTCTAGCAATGGAACTGGCGATTTGATAAAAAATGACGCAAATATAAAACAAAATGCTGTTCCGTCGGTTTTGCGATTAAGATCGATTCATTTTCCAATAGGGCAATGCTCCCACGCGTAGTTTCGAATTATGCAGAGAATATTTGGAAGAGAAAGAGGCATAAGGGGTGTTAATAAACATGGTTTGGCCCCATCAGAGCCCGGATCTCAATTCCATTGAACTTTTGTGTAAAGAACTTAATGGGAACGTCCGTAATAATTATGGTTCTCGCGAGAAAAAATGTGTTCCGGTACTTAATGCAAAAAATTCGGGATTGAGTAAATGACGTTAAAATAATGCTGTGACAAAAAATTTTCAATAAATAATTACAATTTATGATAATTTTCTTCAGAATGTCTCTTTATGGCGAACTGTTTCCTTTGCAAGTACAACGATCTAAAAATCTACATATCTAAAACCATAAATTTTATCGAGTTAAACAAAGAGTAACTTTTTGTTGAAAAATCGATTGAAAAATTCATTTTTGCTATATTTAGATTGTACAGGTTGTCTCTGTAAAATTACCGAAAATTACCTTAATACTACTTGGGCATACGTAATCATTCAATAAATCAAAATGTTCGAATGTATAATTTAATAAATTCTGATTTTGCAACGTTGAAGGCCTATAGACTTAGAAAAAGTCGATGAATGTAGAAGAGGATTTTTTGATGAAAAATCATTTTAGATATCTACAGCCTTCTTTAGCATGGACTGTTAATATTTCTTTGCACCTTTCAGGTGTATTGATTGTCAAAAAGTGTTTCATTGTTTATTATTAAAAAATTTTGGGTTACGTTGACATAGAGTATGACGTTAAGTCGTACTGTCATAAAATAATATCTTATCTCTATTCTCTTTTTAGTCGATCATTATGATTATAAATATTTCATTTTTAGAGTATTTTGGATAGTTTTGGGCTTGGTCATTATGTTAATAACAAGCTTTTTGCTAAAACATTTATGGAAAGATTTTCTTATCGATCCTGTCTTGGTAACTGAAGATAGTGATCAAATACCTGTTCAGAAGATAAGTTTTCCGGGTGTAGCAGTTTGCAGTGTTAATAAAATTAGCAAACGTAAAGCTAAAATCCTTGCAGATAACTTATTTAGGTAATATCTCAAGTGATACTTATTTTTAACCAAGAAAATTATTTCAAAAGACCCTTTTATTTATTGGATCACAAAAATTTTAATTTCAACAAAAAGTTGTCGTTCGTCAACGTGGAAATTATTTGATGACGTTAAATCAAAATTAATATTTGATTGCGCCAGTGACCTCATTTTTTCATCGCCATCTTGGTATTTCATTACTCTTTTCACAGTGTTGCCAGAATTAAACTTTTTTCTTTAATATGAAAGATTTATGGACTACAATCTCTACTACTGAAGGATTGAAAGTTTTTACCCAAATTTAATGGATTGTGAGATTAAATTATATATTTCGTGAAAATTTCAATGATTTAATAATTGAAAAATTTTATTTCTAATAAGATTAATTAGCTGACTGAAGGCTGCTACTTAAGTTTTTAGATAGACAAATAACAACAAATATTTAAAATTAGATATGATTCTAATGATTTGGAAATATTCTCCATTAAGATCAATACACTTTGGCATGCATTTGAACCAATTGTCGAAGCATTTTTTCTATTTAGATGGAGATATCTTCAAAACTTGCCATTTGAACGCATCGACCGCTTCTTCAGGTGTAAAAAAATGTTGGTTCGCAATTTTTTCTGATCTACGGCAATAAGAAGAAATAATTGAGTGCCAAACGGCATCAATTCGATGTTTTCACTATTCAAAAACGTTTTTGTTTGCTACTGTACCATTCAGAATTTACTCTTCCACGTTGCTCTAATGGAAAGGTGGCGATGTGTCCAGTTATTTTGAAAAAAAAGGTGGATTTACTTCGAAGTGGTTCGACCGCGAATAGATTTTATTGAATTTGACTCGTCTTTAAAGATCCATATAGTCGATTTTTGCTCAATCAGTTCATTTGGGATCCATGTTTTGTCGCCTGTCACGATCTTCTAGACGTATTTTTGCATCAATCAACAAGAGCTTTTTGACTAATATCCAATGCGAACAAATCTTTTTCTGGCCGATTTTGGAAAATTCAATTAACACTAGTATGACAACACTTTCTGAGTACGTTCACCATTAAAAAAGTCAATGTCAGTTTTGACATATTCACTTCAGTGTTGTCAAATGTCAAAAATTAAGTAGCAATTCTCGTATAATACGAAATGCCCTTGTTCACGTTTAAAAAATGAATCTTTTGATGATTTCGTTTTTAATTCATTAAAAAAAGGTCGATTTAATATTTTGTTGTGTTTGCCACAGAAGAATTGGAAGGATTTTTCTCATATAGTTCGTCGAGCATTACACGTTCTTTTGAAGTAAATCGTTTGTTTTAGAGATTCTTCTTCAATATGTATTATAACAAAAGCTACATCATTTGATCAATTTTTTTTAGAAATACTCATCAGTATCAGAAAATTTATTCTGAATCTGAAATTTTGGAAAATATCAAATTGTTCGCAGATTTATACGATTATAATTTAAGTGACAGAGATAGACATTTGAGTTTTCAAAAGTATTTAGACGATTATCTCAACCTAACAACTACTGAAATCATTGGAGAAGTTATAAAGGTATCGTTAACAAACAAATTATATATACAGAGAATCTCAAAAATATACAATAAAAACATGTATAGTGTTATAAAAAATTGGGTTAAAAGATTTATAAATAAAGTAGACAAAGGGGATGTTGTGACTTTCATGGTGAAAACAGTGTCATCGTGAAATTAGAACAGTAAAAAGATGATACCGCGCCTGCGCAGTTTGTACTGTCTTTTTTATTGCTTCAGTTTTTTTCAGGTTATCTAACCTTGTGTCATATAAAAAACTACTGTCAATAAAATCAGTGTTCATCCAATTTCACTGTTGTGTTCGTCTACACCTTAATAAGGAAAGTACTGTAAATTATTTTTAAGCTTCTAAAATGGCCGCCAAAAAACTTGAATTTTAGAACAAAAATGTTAAATTACGTTCTAAACATAATTTAAATAATTTGACAGTAACAATTGTAATCATACTGAAAATATTCCCAAAGATACGACATTATTTGATATTTTATAATTATTCCACTTTATATTTTAGGTTAGGAACTGAATATCTGAATTGTTAGGTTTTAACTAGCTTATTCAGGCCTTATATTTTTATGCAATAAATATCATATTTCGGCATTTTTCTTTGAACAAATCACTTTTATTTTTAATGTCTCAAAACGCCTTCTACCGATATGATATCTAAATCAATTAGTTCGAGCAATCCTTAATAACCTAACCTCTTTTCAACGATTCCAAATTTGACAACATCCGTTCAACCATTTTGAATTTACCGACATTCATTTCCTCTACCATTTTCTCTTGTAAAAGAGAAAAGAAAACGCCCTCTAGCTATAATATAAGGTATCTAAATCAATTAGTTCGGGTTAACGTTAATAACCTAACTCCTCTGCAACAACCCCAAGTTTGACAACATCCGTTCAGCCATTTTGAATTCACTGACACTCATTTCTTTCACCATTTTCTCTTATAAAAGAAAAAAGAAAGCAGCCAAACACTCTCTAGCGGTAATGAGGTATCTAAATCGATTAGTTCGACCATTTGCCATGTGATCGTTGGTAACCTAACTCCTTTGCAACGATTTTAAGTTCAGCCATTTTGACTTCAGTGACATTTATTTCTGATTAAGTTTGAACTCCCCCTTGGCGGGGAGGCGAACTTGATATAATTTCCAGCATTTTGCCTTTGCTACTTCAGTCACTTTTTTTATCGACAATTACTTCTACATCTACGGCATTTTTTACAATGGAACACCTTGTATATTTTTGTTTCCAAGAGAAAGTTAAGTTTAAAATAATTTTTTTTACAAAATCTTCGTTTTCACACAGGATTTGATATTTTAGTTAGTACCAAAGTGTGATGAAACGTTACTTAAGTGTGTTTGGGGAGGAATTGAATACAACTGTGATGAGTTATTACAATCCAGAATCACGTTCGATGGGCAATGCTGCTTATTTAATTATATTCCAACTATTAAAAATAAAAAGTAAGTTTACTTCACTCATTCTCATGTTCAAATTATAAAGTCCCTGTATTCGAAAGTCTGAACACGGGATATAGCGCCCATGTGTAAGAGAGAGAGAGAGAGAGAGAACTCTGTGTCTCTTTCTATTCTCTCCTTTCAAGAAATTAATGGCGACTGCGATTGCGCCCAGCGTCGGTCTTTTCTGACATGTGATCTCGCGAATGTAAACAAAACATTCCAGACTAGCATTTGCTTGCGTTGTATTTTACTTAAACATTGTCATTTGACTCGTTTCTTTTTGTAATTTCATTATTTATGTCTATGAATGTTATTTCCATCATTAAAACTTTTTCTCTTATTGGAGCCGTCATTAGTTTCTTGGCTCGAGGCCAATCAATCGCATGAACGACTGTGCACGAATCTGTGTTCAGATTTTCCAATACTTTAAAATAGATATATTATTAACGCCATCTTCACTGTCAACTTTAAACTCAAAATGTCAATTATTGTACAGAATCCATAGAGTTAATATTAAAGTTAAAGTGTATCACCATTTTCTATCTCTCTCTACTCGCTATTAATTTTTATTCTCCTCCTTTGCCGATTTCACCACTTCAAACTTTCATTTAAGAATTTCTTATTTTAAACAAAATAATACTCGTACAACTTAACTGATATTTCATTTCCCACTAGTTAAATTTTTTTTACAACTTAACTAGTAAAGTTTCTAAAACGAACATTTTAATCTTCTTCTTTTTCCTCTTTAACCGACGCTACGATCCTTTGACAACCAGGACATTCTTAACAATTAACTACCAATCCTTTCTATCCTGAATATGATGCCTCCAACTTCGAACCCCTGCTGGACCAGGTCCGTTCCAACGTCCTCCAATCAGCGAAAGCGCTGTTTTACTTAATGCCACAAAATGTGTCTCAGCTCAGCATTCCTTCGGATCCTCCACGCATCGTTCTCGTAAACAAGGCCAAAAATCTTTCGTATGTGACTACGGGATGCATTATGGTCTTGTAAATTGTGAGCTTTGACCTTCTTGAGAGCCCTCTAAACTTGAGCGATCTCTGAACTGCCCTAGCAACTCTTGTCTTGTCATTATCATTGTTATCAAGGCCCAAAGATATTTGAATTGGTGACTCACAGGGAAGCGATTTTTTTTGACTTGGAACTTTGTTCGGGAGGTCGGAGTTCTACTTGAGATTCTCATGTACACGGTTTTCTGTTCATTGATTTTGAGCCCTCTTGCTTCAGCTGCTCGCTGGAACTCCTCAACCGCTCCTGAAAGAGCCAATCTGATTCGTGCCATGATATCAACATCATTCGCATAGGCGAGATGCTGCATGATCCTATTGTAGATAGTTCCTTCGGAATTAGGTCGGATGCTCCTTGCGACATTTTTCAGTAAGAAATTGAATAGTTTTCTCGCTAGTGGGTCTTCACAGAAAAAATTGTGCCTAGAGACCCCGATACCTTCACTTTGCCAGAGGCGTTCCTCATTGTCATTCTAACCATACATACCAGCCAAACCCCATCAGATACTTATACAGCTGGTCTCTGAGGATACTGTGGTACTCTGGCGGAAGTCGATGGAAATGTGGTGAAGATCGACGTTGTACTCTTAGGGTCGATTACGGCGTAAACCGCACTGATACTCACCTACTCTATCAGCTTTTGATTCAACCAGCAGATCTCTTCAGTGTTGCAAATTAAGAGGATTAGTTCATAGAGGGCGTTCTATACATCATCCCCACCGTATGTATAGAGTTCGGCAGTATCCTAGGGTACTTGTTTTTCAGCTTTTTGATGATGCAAAAGATTTCTTGGGTGGGAAGAGTACACACGAACATTGTTATCAGGACACTAAAAACACTTTTCTTAACACAAAGTTCGTCGTCATGATTATCAAGAAGAGAGAGTGGTATATCTGACAGAATCACAGAAATTTGTAATATCTATTATTATTAGAGAGGGAAATTCCTTCTTCTACCAACTGGAAGTAACAATTACTGAATTGAAGTAGATATATAATCGTTTTGTTTCATTATAGCAAAAAATGATGAATATTTTCATATTACAGTTATAGGAAAGAAAAAATTTTCAAAAAGTTATATGCTCGCGGGGCTGGCGTCAACAAAGGCCTTCAACTTACTCTAAAAGACAACACAGACGATTACTTTGTTACCACAACCGAAACGAATGGGTACCTGATATACATTTTCAATCCTAAAGATTTTCCCGATAAATCAAGTGGAGATTTAACGGAAGTTATTGCGAATTTTGGCAAAGAAACATTTATAAGTATTGAAGCCAGCGTTATATCGGGCACCGACGATATTAGAATATTACCTACCGAAATGGTACGTAGATTTTATTAAATGGAGGGTTGCTACTTAAGTTTGAAATTGAGTAACAAAAACAAAATGTCGAAGCATTTTTTCCATTTCGATTGAGGTAGCTCCAGAATATGTGAATCGAAAGCATCAATCGCTTCTTCATGTCTAGAAAAACGTTCACCTCGCAATTTTTTATCTGCGGAAATAAAAAGGAATCATTGGGTGTCAAACAACGACGGATGACCCGTCAATTCGATGTTTCCACTTTTCAAAAACATTGTTCTTTTAATTGATGTGTGAGAGCTTGCATTGTCGAGGTGGAAAGTGATTTTGGCAATAAAATGCTGGTGTACAATTCAGAATTGACCGTTCCACGTTGTTCTAATGGAACGGTGGCGACCATTTGCTTCGAAGATGGATTTGGCTCGTCTTGAAAGAACCATACAGTCGATTGTTTTGTTTAGGCTTTTTCAGCATACATTGAGTGTATGCGAGTGGAACTAATATCCAAGTATGCCTCAATCCTACGGTAAATCACATGACGATCTTGCAATATCAGTTCGATGTTTTCTGGTATAACAGCCGATTTTGGGCTGCTTTATCACCAAAAGTCGAAGCTAGTTGATATGCTCAGTACTGTTGGTTTAATAATCGAAAGCCATAGAATATCATCGCACGAAAATGTTCGCGACTTAAGTCCATCTTAGAATCAAGATGAATATTTCAAGTATCTGTGAAGGCCGCTTGACATGGTGCAAGAAATTGCACGCAAGGTCAAAATATTGCACGTCGCTTGATATTATGCAAGTCCCTTTCCGTTGCATTATGGCTACCACTAACAAAAATTCCATCAGTAAAAGCAATTTTTGTTCAATATTTTGTGACCGGCTAGAAAATGAGAATAACAAAACTAAGTAAATAACAAACTGAATAAGTGGTCACTCAATTGCTATAAATAATTATACCTACTACTGACTTACTCAAATAGCACTCGTACTAAGTACGTTCAACATTAAAAATGTCAAATTTATGATGGCTATGTCAGATTTGACATATTCACATCAATGTTGTCAAATGTCAAAACTTGATTAGCAACCCACGTATTCTGTATTCATATAACGATTTTTTTTTTCGAAACAGTTCTCTAGTGCATGTAAAGGTGATATCAGACGGTTTACGTTTCGCTTCAATCAGATGAATGATCCACTGAAGTGATTTTTCTGTTTTTGGAGTTTACTCCTTAAGAATCGATTTGCATATATAAGGTGCCCGGTATGAGAAAAATGTGAGGAGTAAAATCTATCGATGAAAAACCTCGTTACGTTTTTGGTGCGCACCCTATGATGCGCAACTTTCTAATTTATCAGTGTCGACATACTTATATTGCTGTTTTTATTATAAATGTCAATAATTAATATTGTTATTGTGACGTTTTAATTTTTATCATTGTGTTCCGCTAAAGTGAACTGAAAGTATTTTCAAATAACTATGGCAGAAAGAGGTGTAGATGATATTGCCCGAACATCTAACAAACACGTGGTTGCAAGGTACGTTATAATTCATGTATTATATGTATGAGCATGTGCAATTTGTATTTATTAAATATTTCAATAATTATCGATGTAGTTCATATAAATATATATTTGAAAACAACACATAAAATTAGATAATCAACCCAATATGAATTATCGAGATTATTAACTATTGTAAAAAGTTTAATGTAAAATATTTCGTCGATTAGTTATAATAAATGTATATGAAATGAATAAATTGAATAAATATATATTTATATATGTATATTATTTTCATTAATTAACAAATTTACCATTTTATACAGTATCAATCTTTTTTAAGTTAAATAAACTCTTTTTGCGTCTGGTTAGACTATCGAACTTAAGGAGTAAACTCCAGTCGTGCGTCGGAGCTGACACACACAATTTTTTTTATTCCAAGTTCACAAGACACTCACAAAATGACAAAAAAATGAACTTTATTCGTTCATTTCCTCGAATATCTCGTCAAACGAAGTTGTGCGTCGAGGAATTCGTCTATAATTTGCGATCATTTGATCGAAGAATTTGAAAAACAGAGGCAAAGAAAAAGTCGACGTTGGTGGGTGCGACCATGGATTGCAGGGAGAAATGTGTTTGGAGCAGGAGAATTAACAGATGAAGATCCTGTCATACCGCAACCATCTTAAAATGGTTAAAAAAATTTGAAGAACTTTTACAACTTGTTATTCCCTTCATAACTAAAGAATATACCGTGAAGTGGGGTAAAACCAATCAATTTTCAGAGTTTTTTTAGACATTTTTAGTTGTAATTTTAAAATTAAAAGTCTGACATACAATATTTAAAATTTATGATTCTTTGTCAGTCGAATACGCAAAAACCAATATTCAGATGTTGCAGGATTTGTTCTAATAAAAATATGTATCCCCGAAGTGAGGTGTAAAATCGATCAGCACCTAATTTGTGTGCTAATTAGTTTTAGAAATACGTATGAGTAAAACCGTTAAATTAGTTTTTAAAAAAAATATTGCATTATTTAACAAAAAAATCTGACAATACAACACTTAAATGCATAAAATGAGCCAAAAATTCAAATTAAAATGAGATATGGTTGTAATAACTTAAATTTGATTAACATTGTGTAGATATTATAACTTTTGGTCTTATTCGACAGTATGATTATGTCTTTTATATCGTCGCACACAAATCGGCCGCGTCCTATATCTTTGCACTGCAAACGTTCAATTATTTAATCTGTAGTTACTTCATTGACATTCCTGACATCAGGAAAGTAGAAATAATTTTATTTAGAATTTCATTTCTTTCGCATGAAGTCAATTTTTATTTTTTTCTTATAATCATCATTCATGATTTCAATAACTCTGCCTACAAATTTTCTTAGTCTTTTATTGGTAGGAAAACCTACTAAAACATATTTATTTATTTCAATTGATTCGTCGTCTTTATTTCCGTAATTTTGATTTTCTAGATCTTCACTTTCCTGAATTTCAGCTTCTTCATTTTCATCCTCTATGTCCTCATTTAGTTCCTCGCTTTCACTGTCCCCTTCTACATCGCTACTCAATTCTGACTCTTTGTCATCGTCTTCCTCTCTGATAATCAATCTTTTTGGCTCTACTAACTCCACTGGATGTACCCATTCTGGTGTCTTCTAAATGCGTAGTGAAAGCACTTGTCCGCGAGGTGTTTGACTTCTTCAGCATTCTCATTTTATTGAAACTGAATATACTATTTACACCACCACTACACCAACACTAACAATTACATTGTCCGACGCGCGTTTTGATAACCAAGTTATCGTCTTCAGAGACTGAAGGTAAACTGTTTACCTTCAGTCTCTGAAGATAACTTGGTTATCGAAACGCGCGTCGGACTTTGTAATTGTTAATGTTGGTGTAGTGGTGGTGTAAACGTCTTTCTAAATCCTGCAATGACGTTTTTTGCAGTTCGAATTCCAGCAAATTAGCAAACGTGGGAATTCACTTTTTGGCAAAACTCCACGATTTCTTTATTTCCAGTTATCAGGCATGGATCCCCAAGCCACTTTCAGTATTTTTTTGTCTTCATATTCATTGAGCTTGTGGTTCCAAAGACAAGTATAATTTTTAAAACCTCACCGTGTTTTGATAATTCCACTTAAAAACCACTTTACAAACAGTCACATTAAAATATTAACCGCGGTCGATATCCGGCGTGACTAAAGTTTCATTTTTCGTTCAATCGGAGTACGAGTGATTCATGCCGAATACCGAAATCCAACATCGCTGGATTGGTTCACTACTAAATTCATTCATCACTTTTGATTCATTCAATGCCTAGACGTTCAATTATTAATGAAGATGCTGAGTGAAAGGCAGAAATGAGTTTTAGATAAATTTTAAACAATGATGTGCTCTTTCAAAACTTGTACATAATAATAAAATAAAAGTTTTGGAAGGAAACGCGAGGCATTGAATATTTGTTTGCAATTTCAGAGGAATTGCATACGTAGCGAAGAGAGGAAAACGGAATTTGGAAATTATCGACAAAGTGATTGTTTTGCACAATGCAGATTACAGGCTATAGAATCCTTATGTCGATGTAAACCATTCACGCAACCTTTGGACGTTTCGAATTATTGTACACTAAGTGATTTACAGTGTATGAATAAATACAAAAGTGAGAAAATTTTTGTATTGGGTAATATAGTAATTAAATAAAACTTTCCATCGAACAAATACACTCGCCAGCAAGAAAATCGACTCAAGTCTCTCGCTCGCATTCAAAAGTCTCTAGCGAAAAATCTGTAGCTTCCATTATTTTCAGCATTCCAAAGCGATTATTCTTAGCTTTATAATGAGTGGTCTATGTTGTTTTTGAGTTTTTTTTAAGTTTCCAATAGCTTTTGCACGGATCCAATAAGTTTCTTCACTTGATGAATGCTATCCCATTTTTAAGTAAGCGTCGTTTCAAGTTGCGATTTCGTGGCTGGTACAGGATTTCTAGCACTTTCCTCTTAAGTTTGTCCCATAAATGCTCGATAGGATTCAAGTCCGGACTACGCGGAAGCCGATTCGTATCAGTAATTCCGACATCCTGTATAAACTGCCGTACGGTATATTGTCCTGCATTAGGATTAATTACGTGATCTCCAGAAATTTCCTCTATTCATCAGTTCGCCATTAATTCACCACCAGATTCATTAAAAACCAATACTGTTTTTGCTTCCGTTGAAATGCCAGCCCAAACCATCCAGAAATATCCTCTAAAAGCTGCGTTTTCTTTTATGGAACACTGCGCGGAACTTTCTCCAGGTCTTCTGTAAACTCGTTCTCTTCTCTCACTACCATGAAGGCATATTCTGCTTTAGTTTGATCAAAGAACCGAGTCCCGTTGTTCGCCAGTGTTCTCTGGCAAATCGCTTGGTGGGTTGGGGTTCAATTTTTGGCTCAAAGTTTTCTTCTGACTGTCCAGCTCCTCTTTGCGTTTCTCTGAGCTCTTGTTGGATTTGAACACCAATGAGGGCCCGATTTCTCAGCGATGTGCTGACAATGAATTGGTCAACCCTTTTGGGTGTGTACCTTTTTCTTCTGAAGCCGCGTCTTCAATAAAAGTTACCAGTTTCTTGGTAACGACGGTAAACTCTGGAAGCAGCAGCTGATTCATGTTTAACGCACTGGCCACTTCTGGCTGACTCTGGTCTTGTCATAAAAGCAGCTTTATCACTTGTGGCTATTTTAAGTTGTCTCACGCTTCTGTCTTTTTGAGGAATCTGTCATTATTTCGAACAATGACATCAATATCTATGGTCGCGGGTCCAACTCCGAATCAGTTGAGGGGCGGATTGCATGCGTACTTTCAAACTTGTCGTCCGTGGGAGAAGTCATCAACTCGCAAACGACAATTTTTAAAGTGCGCATGTGATCCGTCCCTAAACTGATTTGGAATTTGATTTCTTTTTCTTCTAGCAAAATGGAATAATTATTTTCCCTACGCCGAAGAAAATTTAGAAGCGTTAGAATTTGAAAAATACGAATCAATACGGTGCTCAGAATGTCTCCCTTCTTGTGAACATGTAACATATAAAGTGTCAGTGGATCAAACGGATACGGCTACTAATTTGTAAGTTTATTATAATTTTTTTGGCTACATTGGAAAAATTTTAGGGGAGGTAATTATCCGATTTTAAAAATATTGAGGAGATTAGCGATTTTCAGTTGCCATAATACTTCGAAATAAATTGTAAAAACTTGTAAGTTCAAGTCATATTTGTACATCGTTGCCATACTTTGGAAAAAGTTGAAGATTGAGGAAAGAAGCGAATTCGAGTGTCATACAAACAGCGTAGCCAGATTTTAAAAATAATCGGAAATTCAGGAAATTTGCGGCTTCAAGTCACATTTAAACATCGTTGCCAGACTTTGGAATAAGTTGAAGATCGAGGAAAGATGCGAATTCGAGTGTCATACAAACAGCGTAGCCAGATTTTAAAAATTATCGGAAATTCAGGAAATTTGCGACTTCAAGTCACATTTAAACATCGCTGCCAGACTTTGAGAGAAGTTGGAGATTGAGGAAAGATGCGAAATCGAGTGTCATACAAACA
This sequence comes from Diorhabda elongata, assembly GCA_026230145.1. Lineage (NCBI taxonomy): Eukaryota > Metazoa > Arthropoda > Insecta > Coleoptera > Chrysomelidae > Diorhabda > Diorhabda elongata. The sequence goes on along the minus strand of CM047928.1, from coordinate 19,307,688 downwards.
GCGTTGCGAGACTAAATAAGTTGAAGATTGGGGAAAGAGTCATATTTATATAACGTTGCCAGACTTTGATATATGTTGAATATTAAGGAAAAATGTATGTTCGAGTCAAATAAAAACAACATTGTCAACATTTTAATAAGTATTTGTATATTTCAATTAAAAAGGACATTGTTATGTTGTTAATTCATTGTTACATTCTGTATAATAAATAACATTTTTCAATTTTAGAAATAATGCGATTGTCAACATTTTTTTTAATAGACCAGCGGGTATGTCATTTAAAATTGATGTACAACAGACATGGTATGAAATGGTCAGTAAGTACCAATCTTAATATAACATAACAAACATTATTTTATTAATACAATTTTGTCTTATTAATTTTTTCCTAATCATTTTTTAAATCGAACTAACTGGGCAACATAACTTATCAGGTTTTTCTACCGGTTTTTCCAGGTTGATTTTCAGTTTCCCGGTTGAAATTTCGTGAATTCATTTCACTTTTATTTTGAAGAATACTTTTTTTAATTTAACTAATTCTAGCTCCAAATCTATTATTTAGAGTCTTCGATGATTATTTTCTTTTTCATTTCCAGTTTTTCTAGTTTTCCTTTTCCAGTTTTCGTCTTTTTGTGCTGCGCCATACCTTGAGTAGGCATTCCTCGTAGATATTTTGATCTACATTTTTTAGTCCACCAATTTTTCGTGAATAATCTCACACTAATCTTTGCCCTATAAGTGAATCTCCTTCTAAATTTTCAACCAGAATCTCCTTATTGACAGAAAATCTTCTCTGTATTGTCGCACTGCTATGAGAAATTATTAGAGGAAGTGGCACCACTTTTTTTTACTACAACTGCTGTTTTAGATCATTTCCATCCAAAAGTCATCTACTCTATCACATCTGGAATAGTTTTTCATCTTATTTAGAGTGATCTGATTCGTCAAAATAATATCTCTAAAAGCCCTCAACTCAATGTTTTAGTTAATTTAAATGCTAATATGGGTATTTTTTCAAAAATTTGGAAACAGTATACATCAAACAGTTTCTACAATCCCTGCGAAATATTAACATGCCCTTATCTTTGACGCCAATGCATTTTTTCAAAACCGCTCTGGGAGTATACCATAAATCGATATTTTGCACTTATTTGAGGTTGCACAATAAACCATTGGTATCTTTCTCGAAAATGCCCATTTTATAAATGAATTTTGCCTACAACGAATCGCCTCATGAAGTTATTTAGAATCGAGATCATGTATTGAATCCAAAGCCGATTAATGGTTATAGAAATATGTTAGCATGAAAGATTTTACTGTTTATAATTCTGGTAGCCTCGTTTTTGGTGTTTATAACAATTTCATGATAATAACAGTCTTTGTTTCATATAAACCAGTCCATATTTTAGGCTAACCTCAAAATATATTTTTAGGTTCCTTCGGAGGTTACTTATCCTTATTGATGGGATTAAGCTTTATAAATTTAATTGAATTTCTGATATTGATTTACAAAATCCTTTTCTATTTTTTCCGATATTTTCTGAAAAATATTTATTACAAATCAAAAAAAGAAACAAAACGAAAATTTCTACCGTAGTCATTTTAGTAATATTTATTTTAATAATCGCAGCAAATTTTAACTATAGTAGAGAAACGTTTTTGTCATCTTTACAACTGTCAATAATAAATACGAGTGATCAACTTGTTTTATTACTCCCCTTTATTGTTTCCTCCGAATTTAATCAACAAATATCAACACGCCAGCGGCCATTTTGTAAAACGTTTATGAAAATAATGACTAAACTGTGACGTCAGTATGGCAATCTGAAATCAATTAATCGAAGAATCGTTCCTTCGAACCAAATAAATCGATTTGTTAAACGGATATGTTGTACTGAATCGATATTTCACCCTTGAATATCGACAACTCGATTTATTCTATTTTGGTAAAAAAAATAATTAACAATTAGCAGAATGTACTCGTAATATTACGGTGTTGCCGTTTAAACGCTTGCTTACTAAAAAACTCGCCAGTTGGCTGTGCGCTTAGTTTTCATCACTTTCCTTCAATAAAAAAAGGTTACGTTTGTAAGCTATATTAACTATTTTCTTACTTCTTAAAGTTACAAATATATTTAGAAAATAAATGTCTTCTTTTGGTACTAAAAATAATGGTTATTATCGAATTCCCTGAACTAAAAAATCCCCGATTTTACTGATAACAGATCCCTGAGATTGTTTATTATGGTATCTTTCTTTGATTAGGTTTTTCTGAAAAAAAAAATAGATTTTTAGAAATTGATTTTTTTACCTCAATTTATTTATGGATCGATTCTTCAGGCTACAATTCGAATCGTTTTAAAAATCGATATTTTTAAGAAAAGAATCGCCATCCCTACTGTGATGTTACATGGGTGAACCAAGCACATGAACCTTTTTCAACAAATTGAGTTGGAATTTTTGGAACCGTTGGTAATATTCATACTAAACACACTGTTTACACTACCACTACAGTAATACTAACAATTACACTGCCTGACGTACGTTTCGATAATCAAGTTATCGTTTTCAGAGAGTGAAGGTAAACACGCTTCACAGTGTAATTGTAAGTGATGGTGTAGTGATAGTGTAAACAGTGTATTAAAGGTGATGGAAATAGAATTTGGTATAATAAGGGAGTAAAATGTTTTAGAATTTAATAAAAATAACTAAAATACACTTAGGTACATCAAAAATTACTTAATCATAATAAAATAAATACAATGGTTTGTTTAACCATACAAATTACCGGGAAAATCCTGATCCGACAGATCGTCTTGTTCGGCATCAGAATCAGGAGACTTGTGTCGTTTTCTTCCGTAGGCTCTTTTACTAGTAGTAGGCAGTTGATCAGTTTCTCCGTGCAACAAAGAATTTCTATAAAGTAGCAGAGGTTGCCAATCTTCGCCTTTACTACTCGGCATACCAGTCGTAATCCTCTTATCCAAGAAACCCATAACGACTCTCTTATCTTGTTTGAGTAGTTTATTAGTAAATTCCGTCAAGATATCCAAGAAAGGTAAATTGGGCGGAGGCCCCGTCGGGTCGTCGCTAACATTTTCCGAACCAGTTACCGCGAATATGATACCGGCTCGATGTAGCGCCGTAATCGCTTCGCGGTTCTTGACGGCGTCCAAACCGAACGACAACGCGAACCGTTTCGCTAATTCCTTCAAAGCGAAAAATTCCTCGTGTTGACGAATTTGTCGTCCGCCGCTCAGTTTTTGTACCTCGTTGAACATCATGTTCAAACTCAAACACATAGTCAAAGCGCAATTCACTTTGTTTATCTCTCTAGCTTTACTCAAAGTGGCTTTTATTATATCTCCGTATTCGTTGTAGTATTTAACGTAGTGTTTGAAGACGTCGGCGCCCGCTTTCGTCGCCATTATATTGTAAACTATAAGTTTGCAATAAGCGGCTAGGAAGTTACGTCGTTTGTGGAGACCTTCGATGCGAAGTTCGTCGTGTTCGGCATCTTGTTCCGGGACGAAGACGTACCTGTAATGATAATTATAGAAAGAATTTAAAATCGACCGTGAAATTTTTTGCACTTACATTTGTACGAATTCGTTTAACAGCGCTTGAAGGTTCTTATCCGGTTTACAAATTAATTCGGCCAAAGATGGAGAGGAGCTGTGCAACTGTTCGCTGTAAACGATCAAGAGATCGCATAATCCTACGTAAGCTTCTTCCTAAAGAATCGAATTGCATTTTATATAAGGTTATTGCAAGAAATAAATGATTGAGGATGACTTTTTCAATGACGAAACATAAGGGGCGCGATTAATTTATGAGGAGGTTGAAAATTGCGCTCAATAAATTGTCAATTATTTTTTATACACTGTAGAATTTTGCAGGATTCAAATTAGCAACAGTAAATTAATAAATAATAAAAATGCTTGTACCTCCTGAGAGTAAAAAAATATATATATATATAATACGAAATACGTCATTAATCAGATATTTCAACTGTCATTATAATACTAAATTTCAAGTGTCATTGTCATTTTGTAAGATGTCAAGTGTCAATACTATTTATTCAATATGTCAAAATAAACTATGTTATATTTAAATAGAAACTCAGAAAATATGTATACATATGTATATGAATGTAATGTCGGTAAAATACTGTACGGAGGAGAAAAATGATCGTAGAAATCGTTAAAAATATCTCAAAAACTAGCGATTTTCTGAATAAATATTTTAGAAAAGCCAAAATATACCTTAATAATATTATGGGGTGAAGATTTGATCAACATCTGTGAAGCTTCAATGAAATCGTCTAATTTTTCTCTCAGATCTTGAATACTGGAATGCGTTAAACCACCTCCTTCTACGGTAATCTCCAAATCTCTAAGTCCCCACAGAAGATAATAATAGCAAGAGCTCAGACAATATTTGAGTGCTTCAGGAGGCAAAGTTGTCTCGGAATCCTGTAAGAAGAAATTATTATTTTGGAGCATTTGAAAAGTTTTAAGACAAAATCTTCTTCAGTATTTTCATCCAGTATAGAGCGACTTCTTTATTCATATTAGGGTCCATACAGAAATACTTGCCAATGAAAGATGTGTGGAAATATGTGTGATATTGGAATCCATTCTGCCAATTAGACTGCCACAACCAAACTACCACAGTTTCTCTTTCTTGGACAAATTAGGATTCATAACCTAATTAGTCATAAGATTCAAGTCAAAGCACCTGATCGTCTTTTCACGGGACAAGTGGGGCACGACGAGCCTTTCAGAAGATACTTAATGGCCCTTAACCACCTACTATTATACTATGAACTAAGAATCCACCAACGAGGGCAGCTTTAATACGGGTTGATCATAGATGGTAACTTATTGTAAGTACTCGAGTTAAAAGTGATTTTGTATTATAAACTTTATAAAAATAAATTTGAGATCAATTTTCGGTTGTATCCTCTTTATTTGTTTACTTTGTACATTTTTTTATATCAGAAACTTGTTCATTTCATTTTTCTATGTTGCTACCAGGGACGAATTTTTTTTTAAATTAATTTACCTGCACATCCTGGAACATCGTATTCCACAATCCCCAACTATTCAAATTGTGACAAGCGTAAAACATGGACAATTTCTTCAAAGAACTAATAACGTTAAATACTTCGTCAGCATTTGGAGTTTCTTCGCCGAGCATCAAATTTCTCCAATCGTCGATGGCTTCTTTGTAAGAAGCGACTATCATATCGATGATAGTCGATCTGGCGACATCGCATCTAGTAAATATCGAATGACCGTCTGTACAAAGTATTTCCAAAGTTTTTGCTAATGTTTCTAAAACCTAAAACAAAAAAAAAATAATTTTACATAAAAATAATGTTAAAAACAAAACTCACTTCCGGTTCGTGTTGGACTTGTACAATATATTTCAACTTGGCTAAAAGGGCTTGCAGCGAACCTTCTTGTCTTCCACTGGTATACAAATCCAAATCGAAATATTGAGGTATGCTCAAGAGATTCGCCAATTTTTCCGGATCAGCAGAGTATTTATCCAACAAAGGCGGTAAAGTCACTATAAAATGCTCGGTCAGTTTTTGCTTGTCTTCTCCGGCCTAAAAAAATAATTATCAAAAAAAAATCAATTCGATTCTTCTATATTACCTGTTTGACTTCCCTAACGGAATTCATTTTTCTGGTAGGACCTCTACCGACTGGTGCTTCACCAGTTGCGGCTTGTTTCACGCAACAAACCATAATTTCAATCAAACTGGTCTCTTGTCTATTATCTAGTGGTTCCTCGTGATGACCTGGTTCTTCCAATAACAAATCCGTCATACATTCCCAATCTTTCATCATATTATTGGATTCTATAAGAGAATCTACTAGATAAGCGGCGTGTTCATGTAGTTCAGATTCAATAAAAAATTGAACTAAATCACGAATGAATGGGGTGTTGGGTAATCGACGTTTTCCCCTTTTAGTTTTCCCTGCATCTAAATCACCAGGTTGGAATAGACGTTCGTTTAAAAATTCTCCAGCTGCTTGAGCTACAGCTCTATGTGAAGAATATACCTGTTATCAATATTTAAACTAAATCAGATGGATTCTGAAAATCTATATCAATAATAATGATATTTACAGGCTTAATATAATATAGACGCTATTTAACGACTTCAAAACAGTCTACGACACGAAATACAATTATTAAAGGCATTAAGAATTATCAAATAAAACCAAAGCTCTGTAAACTTAAAAAAATGAAATTTAGGCACTTATGGCAATGAAAATTAAAGGCCCACTGTAATATATAGGATGAAACTGAATTAATAATAATAAGCAACAAAATAAATTTGAAATATGAGAAAGGAAAATTGCTATAAAAGAAAAAAGGGGTGAACGAAAGATAATTCAATGTAGTGTATATTGAAAAAAATACAATGGTTAGAATTTGGTGGGAACTGAAAGAATAAAATGATCTGGCAACAAATGAATTAAAATTAAAAAATCATATCAGTTTATAGGCACAAGGTTTACCAAATAAAATAAATTTATGATTCCAATGAACTTGACCAAATAAAAACATTTGCAAAACTGAAAATCAGTTTAAATATGTAGAAACAGAAGGACTTAAAAATTTTCAAAAATGAAAAATAGCAGCAGCGGAAATGTAAAAAAAATCTAGAAAATATGGGGTTGGATGTAGTATTTGAAATTATTATAAATAGAGTCTGGCAAAATAAAAACAATACTAGAAAAAATGGTGAATAGCACTAACAATCCCATACACAATAAAAAAAGACGATACACAGTATCAATATTATAGAGGATTAAAAAAACTGTCAAAAATACAATAAAATTGAAGAAAAGGGACAATTGGAAAATTAAATGAGATATTTATAAATCTAGAAAAGTCAGTAGAAAAAAATGGAGGACAGAATTATTAAAATTAGGCAAAATATGTCTAGGAAACAATCATTCTACATATGATAACTAACCACTTTGGTACGATTCAAACCAGTCTCTAAACGAAGACTTAAAAATTCCCAACATACAAGAAATAATCATAGATCAAAGTAAAAAGTAATTGTAGATTAAATAAAACACAGCACATTAATCCACTTTTAGAGCCCCAACCTGATAGGAGACTCAAAAGAAAGAGATGACCTCCAATAGGAGCTCAATAGCTCACAAACCAACCAATCAGCTTATAAGACAATTGTGTTATTTATTGGTAATAAAGCACAATTAAATTGAAAAAAACTACACACTATGGATTCTATAAACACCTTTTGCAGATGAATAATTATCCCCATTATATATACAGAAGAGCAAAAATATTATTATTACTATAGGGTTTGTCACAAAAAAATACGAGATTTTACACTGGTTTATCCAGTTATAAGGGTGGGTTAAATTCACTAAACTGCACTGTTAATTCTAAAAACAAAATAAAAACTCACCAATTCATACACATGTTCACAATCTTTGTCAGTTAGAATCTCATGATGATGTTTTAAGATGGAAATAACCAACCTGACGGCTTGAACGGCTACTTCATATTCTTTATCGAGTGTCATAGCCACTATACGATCTTTAAATTTATTAGTAAACAATTCCAATTTTCCTTTTAGTTCCTCACTAGCATACAATGGTTGTAATGCTTGCAAACATCTAAGACGTACTTCTCCAACCTGAAAGAAAAAGTAAATTTTTACATAATACACTCTTTGTTAATAATTATGCTGGATATGTATAGAGGAGCAATCAGTAAAAATATCAGAGCAATAAATGCTTTTTTGTTCTTATAGCTAATAATTATGACACATTGAAAAAAAAATATTATAATTACCTTATCGTGCAGTGTCCAACCGATATACTTCAAGTATGAATCATCTAAGAAGTTTGCATGAAACTTGTGCATCCACACCCCAATTTCAGTCATAGCAATAGCCCGAATTTCCGGTAAAGTATCCCTGTAACGATGCACAAATACTGATTTGAACATGTATGTTAACATGTTTTTAATTTCATCCATGTTTTCTTCTAGTTCTTGTCTTTTGGCTAATAGAGCTTCTAAACGATCGCTGGCACGTTTTTCTCTTGTTTTTTGTCGTTCGGCCTCGTACTGACGTTGAGTATTGTCCAAATTAACCGATACAGTAAGAGCGACGTCTACAAGAGCAGTCATAAGTTTCATTGCTCCCAAAGTAGCAGTGTGTCTAAAGGCTCGAACCTAAATAATATTCATTTAAACAAAAAAATAATTAACAATAGCAAAGGTAAAACTACCAAAATTATTTTTTTTCTGATTTCTGTACAGACAAAATATTTCTAAGACGGATTCCTAATTTTGTAGCATAATAAGAAGCAAAAGAAGACCTGCTTCATAGAAGAAAAAGTAAGACACATAATAAGAGAAATATAAAACTTGATAATTAGAATAGTAACACAATGACTTCCACTATGACTGAGAGAAAGAACCACAAAAAAAGTAAAAATGTGGTTGAAACACTTCAAAAATAAAATTCAAAACATCAGCTATAATACAAAGCTTCTATTACAATGAAACATACAGTGCAGTTCTCACTAGAAAAGCAATTACTAACTACTATTATATTGACTAGCATGTTAAGGTTATGATACTATCTGATCTATCGAAAGCTCGCACACATATTAATGATAAATAAACCGAGAAAATCTCCAACAGAAGCGAGCTCTTGCAGACCAATAAACTTCCTTTCAATAACATCCAAAGTCTTTGAACATTATTACTATTGGACAGAATAGATGCAGTGTCTCCACTGCAGTTTTCTACTATTAGACTATTATGAAATAAATTCAAGTGTACCCCAGGGAAGTGTTGTGGCGACGATATACCACCCACTCCTAAGACACTCATCGCAGTGAGTGTGCAGATGATACAGCAGCAATTTCATCAAACAAAAGTCCAGCTCAAGCATCAGAAAATCTTCAAAATCACCTAACGCTTCTGGAATCCTAACTCAAAAAATGGTACAAGTAAACAGAAATAAACCAAACCAAATTATGTTTATCACAAAAATCATCAATTGTCCTGTAATTTCCATTAATAATAACATTATTCCAATGAAAGATGAAGTGAAATATCTAGGCCTTCAACTAGACCAAATACTTATATGAAAAAATTCCAATATACAAAACTGTCCTTACGAAATCAAGCTCAGAGGATGTAACAAGCCTTTAGACATAAAAGTTCCCTATTCATTTCAATACAAAACTCAACAAATGCTACTCGACCCTTCGTGAAGTGCCTCAAATTTAACCATCTACATTGACCTAAATATACCATTCAACAACGATGTCATGTCCTAGGAAGGAACTATTGCAATCATCATCTTGTCAAGCAGCCATTAGATATCTAAGCTCCAATATCATAAAATCTAAACAAAAGTTACTGGGTTCTCCAGTGCAAACAATAGTAACCAACTAATCAGCATTCTATTCAACCCTCCACTGCAAGGAAGAAGACTAAAAAGACAATGGTCAAAAGATCTGTAAGATAAACTCACAGAATAATACTTGCCTCAAAACACTCACCTCTGCATCATATTATTTACTTATCACTCAATAGAAATGAATTGTAAATTTACAAATAAAGAAAATGTGTATGAAGAAGTAGAAGACTCAAAAGAAATCTTGAACCTCAAATTTACATGTAACAAATTAGTAGGTATTGTAGATAACTGTATCTTTGAAAGAATATCATACCTGTGAATCAGACAATCCAGTGAGCAATGATATGACATTATCCATTAAAAATTGATCATATATAATAGTATACTGACACTGTTTTACCAATGTCTGTACAAATTCGCAAAAATTATATCTAAATTTCTTCCAAGTCTGTCCGGCCATGATTAAAGGATATTCACCACTTTCTTCATCAAATTCCTCAGTCATTTTTCTAATTATGGCAGCGTGTTCCATGGAAGCTTGCATTTGTTGGGTAATTCTACCTTTACAGCCTGATGCATTTATAAAAAATTGCATCAATGAAATGAGGGCCGCTTCTCTATTTATTTTATAACTCTCTATCCAGTCATCCACAATGTGAGTCAATGAATTTTTACTGTTTTTTATTGTATGGTATAAAGAATCATCATCATCGCGACTGTGAATTATTTCTCCTACAGTGTTTTTTCTACCAGGAGGCCTACCTTAAATAAAAATTTGAATAGAAATCTACATATAAGAATAAATATATTCCATCAAAGTTAAAATGTTAGTGTATCCAAACCACATATTGTTGCTTAAGTTCTAACTTCATATGTCAAAAAACTAACATTTCAATAGATAAAAAATCTGCCTAAATTCAAATAGATAAATACAAAATCAATTCCTTTCATCTGAATTAACTTTAAAGTTATTGTTTAGATGAAAAGCTACCAAAAAGTATGGATGTTAATCTGCAATATTGTTTAAAAAGTTTGCAAGGAAAATTGTAGATCATTTTATAATTTTTTTGAACCAAAATACTGCTCTTCAGATATTCATTACTCAGAAAAAAACCTTAGAATATTTGTTGACTTGTAGCAAGATGCAATTATGGATTATCTTTGTAACAGCTAGTACATAATAAAAAAGAATAAGTCGGATACAAATATATACAATCAATGATAATGCTTGTTTCTGATTCTGTAGTAAATGGAACAAATTGCTAAAAAGCGCTATAGTATTAGAATTGAACAATAAGTTTAAGCTATTAATGCATCAAATTGAAGGCATTAAATAAAATAACAAACTTTCTAGTATTTACAAAATATCTTTCCAAGTAAATATTGCTGAAGAAAAACAAAAAAATATTAGTCTACAGATACATAAAATTCTGAAAGGTATCTTAGACTGAAAATCCTTTATGAAAAAAAGCTGCTTAGACACAAAATTAGCATGAGACCTTGGAGTCTACAATACTCATTTTATGTTTATAATCCACAATCATTTTTTTAAGCATTTTCATAAAAAACAATTAAGAAAATTACATTTATTGTTATTATTCACTTAAAATATATATAAAAAATAATGAATTACCTCTTCCCCTTCCTCTACCTGGAGTTCCAGTACTCGTTGGAGAATAGGAAGGTGGTACAACAGGAGGTGGTGGATTATTCAGGCCTCTGGCTTTAGATCTGGTTACTCTCCTCATTCCAGGAGTTGGAGGAGATTCGAAATCACCCCCTGATTGATCCCCATACTGATCTCCATAGATATTTTGTTGTACATATCCACCGTAGTTATCTTGCTCTAGTTGGGGAGTCATAGGGTTTTCGTATTCAGGCGGGGGATCATCCATACGAATTCTCTTACCTCCACGTCGATGCATTTTGGCTAAATATTTACTTTCACAATAAAATATATTAATTTGTATAATATTAAAGTCTCTTATCAAATAAACAACAGAACACCAAACAAACAGTTACAGATACATAACCTGAAAAAAATTTTTCAATCAGTTTTGGCACTTTAAATTTTATCATAGAACTATATAATTCACTATAAAGCAGCCCTGATAGAAACACCCTCCGTATATCTGCAAAAACTTGATTACAAATAGGCCTTTATTTGATTTTATTCCGTCTATTCCAGATATTTAATAAATAATATATTTATAGTCTTTTCCCACTTGTGTTAAATAAGCTCAGTAAATTGTACACTTACAGTAGACAAGGATGCTAATATCATAGTTATATATTAGCTCTATGATTTATATTCGGTTGGTACCTTGCTTGTCACATGTAAAAGATCTGTCTACTCTGTCAATAATATTATAGTGTCAAATAAAGCCAATAATCTTTCTTCGGCGTCTTTCTCCTATATTTATCTTTTCAGCAAAATGCAATAACTTTCTAATCTATAAAAAATTAAAATTTCAAAACGTAGCTTGAAGTGCAATCAAAGTGTCATATTTTAAACTGAAGATTCTATATAATTTTTGAAGGTGCGGTTGAATATTCGAATAGGAGCTAAAAAACACTTCAATATCTGAAATGGAATTGTCCAGTATTCTACCTGCTCCAGTTCAACTAATTTGGGATCGAGATGATGAACGCAGAAAGAGGACGGCTTCTCAACCTTCAAAACAACTGGTCAGTGCTCAAAGTATTGCACCACCCTATGGTCAGAGAAGAGGATGGGTTCCCAGAAATGTTACAGATTACGGAGATGGTGGTGCATTTCCCGAAATTCACGTCGCACAATATCCTCTTGAAATGGGGCAAAAAAAAGATTCTACTTCAAATGCGCTAGCTGTGCAACTGGGTTCTGATGGTAAAGTAAAATACGATGCAATCGCCAGACAAGGCCACGGTAAAGATAAGATTGTATATTCAAAATTATCCGATTTATTACCAGTAGAAGTAGTAGACGAAAATGACCCGAGTTTGGAAAAACCTACTCAAGAAGAAATTGATGATATAACAGAAAAGACCAGACAGGCTTTAATGAAACTTACCAATTCCAAAATAGCGGCCGCTATGCCTGTTAGAGCAGCCGATAAGCAAGGCCCAGCGGAATTTATCAGATACACTCCCTCTCAACAAGGTGCAGCATTCAATTCAGGTGCCAAACAGAGAGTTATAAGGCTTGTAGAAGCCCAAACTGATCCTATGGAACCTCCAAGATTTAAGATTAATAAAAAAATACCAAGAGGTCCTCCATCTCCCCCTGCCCCTGTTTTACATAGTCCTACAAGAAGAGTTACTGTTAAGGAACAAAAAGAATGGAAAATACCACCATGTATTTCTAATTGGAAAAATGCTAAAGGTGAGTCTTATAAATTTTATATATAGAGAACAAGCTTGTGCAGCTATCATCTTTTTAAACCCTGTATGTAGAACTTAATTAAAAAAACTAGAAACAAAGATCTACATGCAAAATATTGCAATAGGTAGATTTGAAGTCAAAATTGAATAAAATACAGTTCTTTTTTGGTGTATACTAATCTAAAAGCATCTTATTGATTCTCTAGAAATTATTTTTGTGTTTATTGCCAAGCCCTTCCATATTGTTTTTAATTGTGTTTTATTGCCTGGTTTAACTCTTTTGATGTCATTGGGCAAGCTGTGTGACTTGTCCAAGCGTTTGAACTGCCCTCATGTAAGTGCTGAGCACTCATAGATAATGTGGTCTGCAGTTTCATCGTTCCCTATGCACCAGAGGCACTCTGGATCGTCTGTGATGCCTATGGTGTGGAAATGGCATCTTAGACGACTATATCCGGTTACTACTCGATTTTGCACTGATTTTAGTAGAGCGGTTATTTGGTAAGAGAAGCACAAGATCCATCCATGTGTGCCGTCGTTTGTCTCATGCTGGGTGTCTATCCATATCTGTCGTACCCGCCTTGCAAGCAGACTGTTGAGAGATGTGATTGTGACAATTTTAGTTACACCAAGAATGGGTTCTGGTCCCATTTTAAGTTGTTGGGGATAAGATAAGCAAAGATAGGAAACTAAAACAAGGGAAGATCTGTTGAATGTATTAACAGTTTAACAGATGGTGAAATATGTAGATTCTGCTACAAAGAGAACGGCACCTTTACGGAATGTGTGAGAGACTGTAGAACTTCAGAGGATTGCATCTGGGATCAAATGAAATAGAAAATTAAGATCTTTGGAATCTAGTATCATCTGCCATCTTGAACTTTATATAAGGAGTGAAATTAATAGATTAGATTTAAACACTGAGTATCCCCAGTACTTCATACTGCAAGAAAAGGGTGGGAATTAGAACATATATAGGGGAATCCAAACAGAATTTTTAGGATAAGTTGCCAAAACATTAAATACGAGGGCGGGAAATGTTTGTCCACTTGTAATAGAAATCATGTCTTCAATAAAAAAATGTTTTTAAGGATACACTGTGCCTTTGGATAAAAGACTTGCAGCTGATGGCAGAGGTTTGCAACAACTTCACATTAATGAAAACTTTGCCAAACTCGCGGAAGCGTTATATATAGCTGACAGAAAAGCTAGGGAAGCTGTGGAAACTAGAGCTCAATTAGAAAAGAAATTAGCTCAAAAAGAAAAAGAAGCAAAGGAGGAGCACCTGAGACAATTGGCACAGAAAGCTAGGGATGAAAGAGCTGGTATTAAAACGGCACCAGGTAAGTTATTTTCTGCTTAATATAACAGATTTGTAATTTTTTTGGATTTATAGGCCATTCTAGAGGAACTGTTGACGAGGAAGAACACGAACGTGATTTGTTGCGTCAAGATCGTCACAAAGAACGTGCACGTGATAGGAATCTAGCACGTGCAGCTCCAGATAAGCGTAGCAAACTTCAACGAGAACGGGAAAGAGATATTTCTGAGCAAATTGCTCTAGGAATGCCAGCTAAAAGTGCAACTTCCAATGAAACTCAGTTTGATCAGAGATTATTTGGACAAGCCCAAGGTTTAGGTCAGGGATATGGCGATGATGAAGCCTATAATGTATATGATAAACCTTGGAGAGAAGGAGGTTCTATGGCTAACAATATTTACAGGCCTAGTAAGAATATAGATAAAGATATGTATGGAGGTGAAGATATAGAGAAAGCTATTAGGACGAATAGGTCGGTATTAATTTTATCTTTCTATTTTTTTTTATTGAAAAAAATTAATTGCTTAGGTTTGTACCGGATAAGGAGTTTGGTGGTACCGATCGTTCTGGTACAAGTCGATCGGGACCTGTACAGTTTGAAAAAGAAGAGGATCCCTTCGGTCTAGATCAGTTCTTGTCACAAGCTAAGAGAGCCAGTAAAAGAAAAGAACCGGAAAAAAGGGATGACAGGGATAAAAGATCTAGAAGGGATTAAAAATAATTTTTAAGTTAATTGTATTTATAGAATTATCAATATACAATTTTATTAGTTAGAAATATTGCTTTTTTCCCCAGCCATACATCATAAGTTTTTTCATGGTTGTATATATGAGGTCAGTTTAGAAAGTAACAGACTGTTTGACTTGGCTGCCATCTTACTTTATCCTATAAATAAGATTGATTCCTACACTTGATAAGCCTCTAATTTTATCTATAACCAAGTTGTCTTCAGAGACTTAACAGTTTGCATTCATTCTCTGAAGATGATAACTTAATTATAGAAACGTGCGTCAAACAGTGTCAATGTGAGTGTTGGTGTAGTGTTATCATTATCATCTTCAGAGGCGTTTTTGGGGCTTGATGAGCCAATCGACAATCAGACTGGTGCCAAATTTTCAATTTTACCAAATGTTTTACAAAAGCTTGACTTGAGTATTAAGTTGAAACCTTCCAACATCACCTTTTGTGCATTTTCAAATGACTTGATACCTTTGCAAAGGTAAAGCTCTGGAATCTGTGACATATAGAAGCGGACTTCTACGTTGTGCCCAAGGGACACGACTCACTTTTAAAGCGCGACTGGATAGGTAAGCTCGATATTGTGTTGAAACAAATAAATGTGGATAACAAACAAGATGTCTCAGTATTCAGATATAAAGTCAAATGCAAAATTCTCTGAAATCGATGAGTTTCCTGATGTGTTTGAGAAAAAAAAGTTGTATCCCTGCTATGGAAATTTCACTGGTCCTTTGGAAGGTATCTCGCCCCAATTTTGTTAAGGAGCACGATGTATCGAACTAGACTCACTTGCAAAAGCCCAGGCTACCTCCTAAGAGACTATATCAAATGAAGATTTTTCTTTCAACCTTCATATTAGTAGGTTGTTGTGGCACTCCTGGTTCCAATACAATTTATCAATCATTCAGTTACTGTAATATTATTATTGTTCGATCTATTTTCAACCAATACAAGCACCGTTCACATAACCAGCGTCTTTTCCAATCAATTTGCTACAACATTGGTGAAATAGTATAAGGAATGTGTCCAGTATCAATACTACAAACGGTTTCAGGGATTTCAACTTGTTTCAAAGCAGCAGTAATATAAAATTTCAATTAACATCCTTCGGTATACTGCATTAGCTAGATAATGCCCTTATTCAAACGTTGAATGGATTTCTGGAACAAGTTTTACAAACTGGCTTCGCGCGGTCTTAATACCTATACCTAAATCTGGATATTTAGGTAGATGTAGGCAGCGTCCAAAATGATGTGATTTTCAGGTTCTATTCTAAAACAAACTCTGATCTACACGATTTATGGTGTTAGCGAGTTTTAATTACTTGAGAAGATGAAATTAAAATACAAGCGAAACTGAACAAGTGAAGTAAGTCACAATGACAGCACTGGATAACACAGGCAGGGCCGCCAACCACTCAAAACGAAAATTGCAGTTTTCGCAGACAGCCGCTAACTTTAGATGGGAATTCTTCGACACTTTACCTTATTTGTATAACGTATGAAGACGTGGTAGGAATCAAGAGAGTTATTCGCTACACGACGGACACGGTCGATTTCAAGTTAGTGTACAGCTGTAACCCTAATACTCGACGGCTACAGTGATGCCCGTTTTGCTACCAGGATAAGGGTGACAAGGATGTTGATCAGCCTGACCCTTTGGACCCAAAATCATGACAGGTTGCTGAAAAGACAGAACTCGAAGCGTACAACAAGCCTGAGGCTCAAACTAAAATAATCATTTCTCTCCCTGTTGAGTCACTACCAATCTTATTCAACGGAACATAACAGATGGCGCTACTAGTTAGTAACGGTTAGTAACTAATAGCGCCATCTGTTATTTTCCATTGAATAACATCGATTATGATTCTCCGTGTGTAGAAGGCCTGATTATGAATCAGTTTAACTATTAGTAGCAGTTCCGTGTTCGCGAGCATACTAAACTGATTCCGAATCTAAATTTAACCCACTCGTAAAGTTATTACCACTAGTGATTTTTGACAGATTATATAATTAAGATTGAAGATAAATTTGAAAATAGAACGATATGATAATTAGTTCCAATCAAATGCGAACCCAAATAAAAATTCCTCTAACGATTCAAGAACAGTTCAAAATAAAGTTACAGAAATGTGCCATAACAAAAAAAAGATTGCAGAATTGCCGCATTTGCTCATTTTGGTTTTTGTAATTTATTTCTTCAAAAATAGTTTTATGGCGCTATTTAGTATATTATTAATTATGCTTAATGAGTTTGAAATATTTGTTAAAAAATTATACAACTAAATGATAACATTCAGGGGCGTAGCTACCGCCGTATCAATTATAAGGGGCACCCAACGTGCGTAAGCAAAAACTAATAAAAAACTTCCCACATTTTTTTATTTCACAACTGAGAAAAGTCAAAAAAAGTAAAAAATTTGGCATCATCGGTTATCGCGGGCTGCGGGATTTCCCCGTTTAAGTCATTTATTTCAACGGGGGAATCCCACAATAATTGATATACATACGATACGGAGCAGTGTTTATTAACGCGTTTTTTTTATTTGTGCATTACATTGTAATACAATACAAACAATTAGTAGCGATTTGTAAAAAAAATAGTGAAAGGAAAAGAGATTATTCTAGCAGAGCAACAAAAAGAAAAATTGAATAGAAAAGGAGAAGGTCTATAAAAATGTACCCAAAATTTCTTCATATTTTCAGCTCCTGTGAGTGATTTAGATTGCAAAAGTAAGTACTACCCAACCCTTTTACCCTATTTACCTATAGCGAACGGTGAATTTTGTTTTTAGGATTCCGTTGTTTGTACAGTTTTTGAAAAAAGTGACAAATAGATAATTATGATGAATAAATATTCCTTTTAATTTTATGCTATTTGTTTTTCTTTAGTAAGTAATCTTTATCCTTCCTAGGAGCCCCCAAACAAATATTTATACGGGGCTCCGCCAATGCACGCTACGCCTATGATAACATTATTACTATAAATGAACCTAAAGTGACTATCGGATTTTTTGTTGAAACTAACAAAGTAATTATCGATTCATTTTCAATAAGACCGTTGAGTGTATTTCATTTATTGTTTTCAAAATGGTGAAAGTTCGAACAGTTAAATGTTTCAATGGCATAGGAATACCAATTATTGGATTAGGAACTGGGAATGTGAGTACTTACAAACATTGTTTAGTAAAGTTTACGTTATCGATTAAATCAAGTATTAAGGTCGATTCATACATGTCCGTGCCGTGACCGTACCGTGAAAAAGAGTTTGATCAATTCACTTTTCAATATTTTCTGTATGCACCTCGTTTTTGTAATACGAACGACGAGCTTCTCATCGAGTTGGTTCGAGAACTAGTTCTTTACAATATGAAGGACCCCAAATTGTCGCGTTACCGTTCATGTTTGAAATACCCCCTTTAGTTTGCTAATAATTTCGTCAGCTGATATTTTTTCCACTGAAGGTCACACTAAGGTACGTCACGTCACGGATATGTGTGGATCGACCTTTAAAGAGTGTTAAATATCATTTTGTTTAAATTTAAATTTGTTCATTATACTGATAGTAAGAAATTAATTACGAGAAAAACCATACCAACTACCTAAAAATAATAGATGCTTAATAAGACTGCTAAGTATTCATCATATGATGAGTATTTCAAAACCTCCTAAGCAGTGGCGGCCTACGAGCCAGACCTGATTTGCCGCCATGTCCAATACCATGTAATAGGGGGGCGAGTAGGTGGAGAGAAGGGGGAGGAAGAAACTCCGCTGACGCATTTTCCTCTTCCTCATTCTCGAGTTTGGTAGAGCATTCCGGTTCTTCTTCAGCTGTAACTAAAGAGGAAACGCTTGAGGAACCCGGTTCAGTATCATTCGATTATGTCATTGGTTGTTGGTCTACAAGATTCAGTTCGGTTGTCGTAATAGTGTTACAATCACCATGTTTTTTTAAAAAAACTGAAGATTTTGGGAATTTGCTTTGTATTTTGAATTAATTTTGTCAGCTTTTTGTTTAGCTAACTTCTTATAAGCAGTTCCACTAAGTCTTTTCCTCCCGTCACTCATAATGAGAATCTACCTGAGAGTACATTTTCCTTGAAAATGTTTTGAATTACAGGTTGTTTTTAAATAAATAACCGTATTGGATTATCCTTGCCAAAGATTTTCTTATCAAATAAAATGGTACGTATAAATTGATGCCCACACACAACTACGATACCAATATAAACGATTAGTAGAACTGATTCGATTATGGAACATACAGTAATTAGTTTCACATTGAATAAATAGTAAACGCATATATAACTACATAATAAATAATATTACGAGGATATACTGAAAAATTCTTAGCCTACTTTAGAACAAAACAAAATTTAAATGTCAAAATATTTTATTACTCAACATATTTTCCTCTTAATTGGATACCTTCATTACAGCGAACCTGCAATGTCTCTAGACCTATAAAAAAAAATGTTTCTTCTTGATCTGCAAACCAGACCTCCACAGCATTTATTTCCTCCTCGTTGGAAGAAAATTTACGACCTTTTAAATTTTTTTCAGTTGAGGAAAGAGATGATTGTCGAACGGAGCCAAATCTGGTGAATAAGTGGGTGTTCTAGTGATTCAAACCCTAAATCACGAATTTTAAGCATGGCAACATGAGATTTGTGTGCAGGGGCGTTGTCTTGCAAAAACAAAACACCTTTGTATAGCTTTCCGCGTCTTACCACTTTAATTGTTTTCCATAGAGTGGTCAGTAATATCGAATAGTAATCTCCAGTTACTGTTCCACCCTTATCCAAAAAATAAATCATGATTACTCCATGGCAATCCCAAAAAACTGAAGCAAGAACTTTTCCAGCAGATTTTTGGACACTTGGAAATTTCTTAGGTCTTGGAGAACCAGAGTGTCGCCATTCCATCGATTGTTGGTTTGTTTCTGGATAGTAGAAATGTATCCAAGTCTCATCCATAGTAACAATTCGGTTTAAGAAGTCTACATCGTTTTCACATCGAGCACAACATTCAAACATTTCGGGATCCATTTTGCAGCAATTTTTCTCATGTCCAAATTGACGTGAACTATATGATGAACGCGTTCGTATGAAATATTCCGTGCTTCAAATATCCACTTTAGCCCAATTCGACGGTCTGATAAAATCATGTTATGAACTGCATCGATATTCTCGGGAACTGACACAGAAACTGGCCTTCCCGATCGGTCATCATCTTTAATGAAAAATTTACCTCTTTTGAAGCTTGCAATCCAATTTCTCACGGTCGCATACGAAAGACATTGATCACCAAGGGTATCTTCGTAAATCTGCTTATCTCAGATACTTGATGATGTCTCGATACTCCAATTTTTGGATTTTCACAATTTCGGTGGACATGTTTTTTCTTTTAATTTATTGCATAACTCTGGTTTACTTTTTTGACGTCAAACTTTACACTGACACTTACAAGTTATTATTCGTTGCTATGGTAACGCAATATTTTTTTTATGCATGGAACTGGTCTAGGTTAACTAGATATCAATATATCCTCGTACAAAGTAAGCATTAAAACACAATAATTAACCTTTTCACTACTAGTATTACTTGTTAAATAATTTCTAAATTCTATTAGAATGCATTAATGCGACTATTTTAATCAATTGCAGCAGTTAGATGATGAAAATATTGCGCTGGACTTTAGGGATTCTCCACAGTTATAGAACATTCGTCTAGACCTACTAAATGGGACAAAGTCGGGAAATTTTCACTATAGAAGGGCGTCGCAGTGAAAAGGTTTTAATGCTTCTACTACAAATTGAACAGTTAAATCGTAATGTTGTCAGCTATATTCACGCATATCTCCTGATTGATAGTAAACTAGGTTAACTGTTAACCAACAATAAATAATTACAGGTGCCGTGAACCTCTGTTGTAAATATTAACTTACCTAGCGGAAAAAAGCAACACTCATTGCTCTAGTGAAAATGATTGTACAATTTGACGCTTGAATGCACCCGGCGCGGCGTGGGAATGACTCAAAGCAACAGGGTGCAGAAGTAGACTGCAGGTGGTAGCACGGAAAACTACTTTAACTTCCTGCTTTGCCGGTAGTCAGCATCTACCTTATAATTGCAGAATCTAGTTTACTCTACACAAGCAAATTTTTGACTAACTGAACAATCCTCTACATTGTGGGTTTTTGACAATTTAAAACCGAAACGGAAGACGTTGACTTTGTCAAAGTGATTTTATCATTTATCAATTGTTTACTTCAAAGTAAAAAAAACAACGTAAATCAAAACCTCTTTTAGACTTTATCAAAATAAGTCGGAGTCGAAACGTCAAATTTTCATCTGTCAAAAATTATAAAAGAAACTAATTCCAATTTCAAAGATACCTAAAATGAAGAACATTAAGAAGCATCAAGCTTTTTCGTATTGGGAATATGGTAGCAAAATTAAAAACCAAAGTGTACTCACTTTAATATATTCCGAGCTTTCGAATACTTATGTATTCATCATGTGAAAAATAATTATTTAAGATTCGGTGGTTTTAAATTGTATAGTTTCTTGTAGAAACATAAAATTTATGGATTTCAAAAATCAATATTAAAATTGATGCTTGATAGAATTAATTAATTGAAATATTGAATATTTCGACCAGTGTTTGATTTAATCCATGGTAAAAGTCAATTGCATAAAGATTAATTTAAAAATTTAATGCTAGTGATATCACACTAATGTAACAGTAATGAGATGAAGTTGATAATTTTTAATTGAAAAGTAGATTATTCTAATATTCTGATAACATTGGTTAAAGCTTATTTATCATAGAAAAATAGTGAACCAAAACATATTTACGCACAGTGCACGTGATTAGTGTTGAAAAACGACAATACCGAACATGTGACAATATTAAATAACTTATGTATAATTCAATGTAACTAAACGGAAGCGTTATTTCAAATAACGTCATCACACAGGTCAACATACAGTAGTGAGCAAAAGAATCGATTCAAGCGATATCCCTACAATCCCAAGTTACTGGCAAACAAACTGAACGCGAAATTGTATTTTTCTTAGTAAATCTAATGGTATTAGCTTCAAAATAAAAGTTATGATCGGCAACCACCCTTTTTATGCTAATTAAGGGTAACTGACCCTCATAAAAGATTATCTACCTGACCCACCACTATCAGTTAGCCATCAAACGTCAACCTATACACATCTCCGTTACTACCAAATTTGTCACATTTTATTCACCTTATAAATTGATATTTACTATTTATTAATTATTAAATTATTTCTTTTCATTTTACTATAAAGAGAGGTTATGTCATGTAATTTGTGACGTCAGAAGACAGTGACAGATTTGGTTAAGTAGTACATCCCATGCTTTGTGGAAGAGTCCTTTGTTTAGGATCGTTTAAATAAGCTTATATAATAAAATAATATTAAATTTTAAAAAGAAAATTGTTGGAAAAATAGAAAAAATTCTTCCCGAGTGGTATGCAACAAATGCAATCTGTTGTAGTCATAGGCAATACATTTTCAATTTATTATTGCGAACTCAGATTTTCAAATATTGTAAAACTTTTTCAAGTTCATTAAAAACTAGACAAACTAAAAAAAAATGATAAGTTATCAATAATTCAGCATAACTGAACCACCAATATATTTTGTATGTTTCTTACGGTATATTATGGTATATTCTTTCTGTTTTTTTTTTTTGGTAAATCAATACACTATCTTTTTTATGTCAATGTTTCGGTAGCGTTGATCCAGCTACCGTTATGAAGAATAATATTTTGTAACATTGTTGGTCCCTAGCTGACATTAATGAAAAAATTCGAAAACTAGAACATCAATTATATTATATATTATTATATATAACTAGATGGTTTAAGACTGATTCAAAAAATTGTCGTACATTTTTCAAGGTCCATTCGCAGTAGATTATATTTTCGATAAAAGGTGAATATTGAAATATTTGTGTGGATTGTGGTTTGATTTCCAATATCCAGCAACAAAAAGAATAATGGATAACCAATAATAATCAACGTTTATATTTATAGTAGGTGTTTAAATAGTAAATGTGACCCAGCTTGACCCAAGAATATCTAGAGGTCATCGCGAGTAGATTCTACATGTACTACATTTTTGGGGTTTTACAGTCTTCTTAACGGAGATTCAGGTTGTTTAATGGATTATGTCCATTTATTTCTGTGGTCAAAATTAAGAGCTACTTTGTATATATTTTCTTGATAACACATAGTCTAAATGGGTCGAGTACTGGTTATAAAAAAAATAATTTCCAGAAAACAAAAATATTAGAGTGTGAATAATGTTCATACTTTTAACAAACATTTTGAGAATTTGAAAAAGTTTTGAAATTACAATAAATTCACTCAATTTGTTGGCCATTCGAATTTCCCACAAACAATGTTGTAGTTGTAAAATGCACAAGGAATATATACAGGACCGTACTACTTATAAAACTTTGAGTGTTTTATTTAGTTATCTTATATGAAGGATGCAATTACCTCAGAGCAAAAATCCGTGATTCCAGACGTTTATGCCAAAATCTAACATTTTTTTTATTTACATTCATTTATTTCAATTTATTCATAATGTACTTCATAACTTGACATTGTATTGAAAATACAAAATTTTAACTCATCCTATTCTATTGAAATCTGTCTGTTAACAATTTAACTGAAAGTCCAAGCATTAGGTAATGCCATAAGATGTTTATTGCCCAACCGAACTCTGACCTGTTAGAACCTTCATGCTAAAAAATTATTATCTAGGTATCTAGGTATAACAAATAGATTTAGTAAGTTCCGAATATCGTCGACGGCATTTCTCCGAGAAAGGACACATTGCACAATTAAAGAATTCTACAATGTCATTAATTGAATTATTGTATTATGAAACATTTAGTATATTTCATCTCGTTACGTTTAAAATATTAGTATAGTTAGAACCGTTTACAAGTTATTGTTTTTGATTTTATCAAATATATTAATACAGTGCGAAAGCGGAATAAAATCAAAAATATTTTTCCCAGGAACAAAGGGGAAAATGGATAAATCACATAAATCAAGTTAAAAAAAAAACATATAAAATAGCCAAGGCTTATTTCTTCTCCTCTTCAAAATATCATCAAAATATGAATGTTTCAAAAATATATTCATGACCGAGGTTCTGAAATCGCAAAAACATATTATTTCAGTCACCAAAGGAAAGTATATATGTATATTTTATATACCTTTGTGCAAGGATCCTTCTTTATATCCCAAACTTAAGTGATTAACAGATTAATGAAAAATTATTTGTTTCATTTGCTAGTGCTACACGAACTCATTACAAAAATCTTTTTTTTATACATTGAAATTGTTGACAAATAATTAGTACTGAGATTAAGTTTATTTTCGGTTCGAGATGAATACATGCTATAACATTATTAGAAACATATTTCAAAATACGCCCTATCTATCTATTGTAAAGATTCCTATCGAATAGGTAATTTGTGTTATTTTCGTAATAAAAAGTAAAATCGGCAACAATGTACTGTCGGTTCGAATTTCGAAGATAAAGAAAACTTCACATGTAGTTGGAGGATCTTTCAAAAAAAATTTAGTTGTTGAAAATGGTGCTGTTTATTTCAATGGCACTAAGCTACGGGTCATTTTTATGAAGAACGAGCGTAAAAGTAACTAGATGGCGTGCAAAATTGCCTCAAATGATTTTAACATTGTCACTGTTCTACTATCCTATTCTTAATACATTGCTTTACTCTATGGTTACACCCATTGTAACAAACCACAGACCTAATGTTACGTCTGTTATACAAACATTAATTGGGACAAACCTTAGAAAATGACATGTCAAAATGCCACATCATAACTGATATATGGAAGTAAACATAACAATTTTGTAATTAATTTACTTTTAAACATTTTTATTGATCTATTTATTACATAAAGTACGCGGATTGAGTATTCGTATTAATTATTTGCTATTAAATAATGCAAATAAATGATAACATTGTTACTGTTAATGAATTTGATTATCTTAAATTTTTATGAAAATAACAGAGTTATCTTGAATTGATTTATTTTTAACGAGACCGTTGAGTGTATTTTATCTACTTCTAACAAAATGGTGAAAGTTCCAACAGTTAAATTTTACAATGGTAAAGAAATACCAATTTTTGGATTAGGAACATGGAAAGTAAGTGCTTATAAAGTTATTTAGTAAAGCTTACTTATTATTGAATCTACTATAGAGTAA
The DNA here is from genome assembly GCA_026230145.1 of Diorhabda elongata. NCBI lineage: Eukaryota > Metazoa > Arthropoda > Insecta > Coleoptera > Chrysomelidae > Diorhabda > Diorhabda elongata. The sequence goes on along the minus strand of CM047928.1, from coordinate 19,282,534 downwards.
TCTTTCTTTAATATCAGTTCTCGGCATAGAAAACATACATTTTGATTACCTATAAAGTAGTATTTATCAAAGTATGAATATATATATATATATATATATATATATATATATATATATATATATATATATATATATATATATATATACAATAAAGTTCATTGTATGGAAAGTATATCACATATATAACACAATTTACTAATGTATATATTAAGCCCCAAGACCAATTGCGGTTTCAAACAATCACAATGCGTTGTGGATCTTTCATAATATCCATGTCGTGATGTGTTAGGTATAAAAGTAAAGTACGAATCAACTAAGAAAATGCCACAGGCGTCATCAATTAGTAATCGTCTGCCTCACTTTAAAATATTCCCTCTCCGTCGCTTCAGACTGATATACCAGTGGCGTAGGTTCTTATTTAAATAAAAATTAATGCAGTTCGCAACAAAACATTTATTAGATTAAAAATATATTTTAAGGATTTAAACATATATTACAGTTTATAGAAATAGCAACTGTTTATTGCATAGAGGTTTGGTGTGCATAGTATGTTTATAATAAACACAGTTTTTGCACATGTTGAGTGTAATATTTTATCTATGTCGTTAATTAAAAAAAAAATCGCTCAGAAACTAGAGACGAACATCCTAGTTCATCCTCTACTGAACTATCAGTATCTTCGCTGTTTTTGTCGTCACTTTCTTCCGATGAACCCGTATTTACTGTAAATATTAAGTGATCTAGAGTGTGGTCTAAAATGTGCTCTTTTTGTATAAGGTCATTCTCATATTTTTTAGCATGTTGGCAAATATTATACCACTCTTGTTCCGATACCTCCTCAAATTTTTGCCTATCGAGTGCCTCCGTATCGAACAGTTTAAATGTATTGTGCACAGCTATCCAATTTTTTACTAATGCCCAGATTTTTTCGATCAGGTTTAGTTCTGGATAATAAGGAGGTAAACGTAATACACGGTGCCAATGTTGTTGTAACAGTTCGTCTAGTTTGTACTTTATGGGGAAGCAAAATTTATTGGCTGCTGTGTATGTAAGTTTCATCAGTATAACATATATTGCGGCCTTCGTTACGGTATTCTATCAGCTTCTTTATTCGTTTCAGGCGAATGTTGTGTGATTCACACAAAATTTTTCTTCGGTCTGGCATTTTCTGCCATCTACAAAAAAAAATCTCTGTGATAGACATCAAGGTTTTAATTATCATAATAATGGACAACTTAAAATCAAAATTCAAGCTGCTTACACTTATTGCTTCTGTTAAGATTTGCCGGTCATTAATTTTCTTCAAAACACCTGTCATTTCATAATAATTTAGCAATGCACGTTTGCTCTTTTAAATTGAATAGTAATAACGGTAAACCTTAAACTAAGTAGGTACATGACTTTATAATATGTGTAAATATGTATAAAAATGTGTAAACTCCTCATTTCTTCAACCTACTCGAATTAAATCTTGCTACATACCTGTAATTTTGCAAAGGAATAGTAACTCATTCATCTGCCTCTTTTTTCATGAAATTAATAATATTGCTTATGTTTTCTCGTCCTTGGCTGTGTATAATAAGACCTTGCTTTCCAACTTTTTTTGCGGACATTATTTAAAACGATTTTGCTCCTAATGTTCAAAAACAGTGCTATCTGTAGAATAAACTAAAATAACACCGAACACAATAAATTACACTATCTACTGAACAACGAACAATACTAAATGCTGAATGTCCGATGTTCGGTCGGTTATGCATCTGCGCATCCATAAGCGCAAATTATTTATAATATTACCGTACTTTCCTTCCTAAGTAAAGGCTTGGCAACATCGAAGAGAGACTCGCAATGGCAAGAGATCCATGGTTACGCGATGATTCCCTTCGAATTCTGATTTGGACCATGCGGCAGACGTGCAGCGTTGCCAGACTATTTAGCACTTGCATTTCTATATTAAAAATACCGAACAATCGTAAAAAACGCCACTGTCACATAAATGGGATGGGCCTAAGAGAGAAGGAAATTGTTGCGGCCTTTGTCAGGTATGACGCGTCTGGCCTTTTCTTAGCTGATTCGTACTTTAGTCACAACGCCTTCAGAGTAGTTAATATTTTACCAGAATATGGTGTAGCTGTTTTGGCAGAGTCATTACAAGAATTATATAAAATAAAGTGTTAGCCACTACCCTAACCTACAGCTGCTGACGTTAAACTGATTATCGAAAATTGGTTAGATTTGGTGGTAGCTAATATTTTATTTCATTTAATTTGTATAGCGACTCTCCCAAAACAGCTACAGCAGATTCTGGCAAAAATTAAACATCCAGAAGAGAGAAAGAGATTTTGGAGAATTTTTATGTAGGACAAGGGAAATTTTTTGTAGGAGGAAGGTTTGTTAAAGAAGTTGTCCTTAATATAGGAGTTGCTCCTCTGCAGAGCTGGGGTTGTGGAGGTTGCGCGGGGTTAAAAATGGCTATTCTATTCTCGATTTAGGGATATATATATATATATATATATATATATATATATATATATATATATATATATATATATTGTTTGTGCTTGTAATTTTTTTTTCAATTTCAATAAGGGGCAGGCGGGTACAGCTGCGTTATTCACTATCGTCGGCCGTTTAGCTGGAGAACCTACTCACCAGGTTACAGGAAAACCACAGAAAACACGCAACACTGACGATAGAAGAAGTGTATGTGGTTGGGTTTTATCTGATATATATGGGAGAATTGTCTAAGAAAACTCAGAACGCATTGTGGCTCTTATATAATGGCTCAACACCATGTCATTCATCAATCAAAAAGAACAGAAAGAATATGATGGTGCTGGATAAACGCATTTGCGAATTTGTTCCTTGAGAGATGCCAAATTCCTTTTAGTCACAATCATGTAGTTTGTGATAAAGTATCTGGTAAAAATTAGAAGCCAAAAGGGGGTTTCCCTTTTTTGGAACTACAGCCCTGTGCACAAATAATGTGAATTTTCGAGAATTGCCAGTAACATTAAACAATGTAAGGAGAATGAAGTTTATTATATAAAAATTATATTCCAAATAAAGAGTTTAGTATAGGATTCAGACGACTCTTTGATTTTATGCAAATCATTGCTATATAAAAATTAATTTCAATTCTAATCAGACATGATATCTCAATAATGTTACAGTAATGAGATGAATCTGATAATTTTTGATTGAAAAGTAAACTATTCCAATATTCTGATAACATTCATTATAGATATCAGTAAAATATGTTATATAATATGTTCAAGGAGAACAGAAAACAGACAAATACTTATAAATATTTAATCAGTGTTGTACTAGCAAGATTTTTATCAAATTTAATTATTTTACATTAAAAATTAAGTGATAATTTGATGCTTCATTTATGGTAGTTAAAAAATGTTAAATTCTTATATTTCCTGTACTTTTTATTACTTTCAAACTATTAGGAATTAGACTGGTAACAACAACAGCAGTTTACATGATAAATATATGTAAACTTTATTTTTATATGGTAAAATTTGTCAAAATAAATGCATATTTTTAGTGATATGATTAAGTTTCAGTAAAATAATATAATCAAATAGTTCCACTCGTTTTAAATTGTATTTTTCGGTAAAATACAAATAAAAACCTTATGAAAGACTGGATAGAATCAATTAATATTTCTCATCTTTACTTACCTTCTACACTACCTGTAAAGATAGTAATGGTTTATTATTGCTGTTTCGATCAACATTCTAGGTTAATGATGGCTTTGTAGTAGTTCTGATACATAATTATCGTGAATTCCCAAATAATTTGTTTCGTAGTAGTCGAGATTGTCAACGGCAAATTGACAGCATACATGCTGCGTTCGGCTACTTACCTCAGATGACTCTGACAGTAGCGTTCGGCAATCTACTTATTTCGTTCTCACTGCTCGGTTTGGAACACTTTGAGTAAGATCTCATTGCTCTAAATCTTGAAAAATTTGTTTTGGCTATTGACCATCCGATTTTTATCATTTATTAGCAATTTTATTCGACCGTTATTTGCACTTATGTGTTGTGTGCATAGACATAGTAATTCTAGACTACTGAATATATATAATTTCTATTACTGGTCTATTGTATCTTTGTTCCACTGGATGGTGATTGGTAAAACGAGATAAGGGAGCAGAGCAATATAATGGTGGAGGGAGTACAATACAAGAAATTAAAACGAACACTTGACAGAGATAGCTATACCCTTTGTAAATCAACATCCTTAATAGGTTCTTGGAACAATTTCCTCCACTAAATCAAGATTTTCTGGAGTGATAACTATCACATAATCTCCTACACGTTTGTCATCTTATAATGAGGCTGGTACCAGCGAAAATGATGAACACAAGTCACCGCAAACAGCCTCCATTCTGTTTTTGATTTGTGTTGGCGTTGATCGTTCTTAAGTCAAAAATTTTCCAAAACAACATGACTGAGTGGTCATTCGAGATCTACTATAATGAAATCGATCGAAGCAGCAAGTTGAAACTTTGTGTAAAGCTTGTTGAGACGTGTCACTGATGCGTAAGAATTTTTCCGATCGCATTCTATTTACCATATGATGCCAGGAACTGATGAACTGTACTACGTTGAAATAGTGTAGAAATTGTATGTGTCCCCCTTTTTTGCTGCGAGTATGTGGGATGGCTGTAGTTGCTAGAGATCTTTGTCTTCTATTTTATACACCCCCAGGTGTGGTGCTCTGAAGTTCCGTAGTGTCTCACGCTTCGAGGGAATGTAGTTAGAGGTTTCGTCTTCTGCACAACATAATCTGCTCGCTGTATTGTCAAGTCTAGTGTTTTCAGATGTCGATTGGAGGCTAAAGCGCCTCGACAGGACTCCTGTTAGTATTTGTAAGCTGCTCTTACTTAGTAACTAAAGTTAACCTTATCTGTCCTCTTTTCCAATGGTTTGTCTATTGTCCTGTAGCTGATACCACAGAAGGATTTTAGCGAGTCTGTCGGCTACTTCGTTTAGAAGTTATTTTAAATTTTATTATTAACAGATAAAACATATCATCAAGTAGCTCTATCACCTATATAAGAGGATGTCATTAATAATCTTCTGTTATAGTCGAAACCAGGTGAGGTAACTCAAGCCGTTAAAGATGCCATTAAAATTGGATACAGACTCATCGATTGCGCTTATGTATATGGAAACGAAAAAGAAGTAGGAGAAGCTCTGTCGGCCGTATTTGCTGAAGGTATCGTCAAAAGGGAGGATGTTTTCATTACCAGTAAACTATGGAATACATTCCACAGACCGGACTTGGTCGAAAAAGCTCTTAAAGAAACTTTAACCAATCTGAAATTGGATTATCTAGATTTGTATTTGATCCATTGGCCCATGGCTTACAAAGTAATTATTTATTTCATTATAAACACCATCGGTCAAAAGTTTTTGTCCACTCTGTAGTTTGCGCAATAAAAATAAATATGATCGCTTTTGATATTTACATTTCAAAGAACATGTATAGACAAGAATATAAAGGGTAGCGCAAAAAGAACGCATGAATTTGAGTTGAGGGGTGGGAGGAATGGAGCGGAGGGGTGGGGGCTGACTGTTTTGTAGGTTAGAGGCCCAATCTTAGTAGCAATGGCGCAATGGACCTTCGTGTTTTAGCTGTTGAACATTTTTTCAAAAGTAATGAATCTGTTGTTACTGTCCAACGGCTTTTTCGTGCAGAGTTCAATGTTCCACGAAATGTTTGGATACCTGATCGCAACACAATACTTAGTTGGGTTGCTTCTTTTTGCACAACTGGAACAGTCATGAAGTAAAAGTCGTCTGGTCGTACCTGCACGGCGCGAACTCCACAAAATGTCGACAGAGTTAGGGCGTCGGTTTTTCAAAGTCCTCGCCGCTCCACTAGGTTCCAATGAACAAAGTCATAAATTGGATAATCTAAACATTGTATTTATGTGAGTCCATTTTATATGTAATCAAAATAAAGCAAATTGTACTGGTTTGAAATTCATGCGTTGTTTTTGCGCCACCTTTTACTAATAAGGTTTGTTCCAACCTGCTAGTCTGGATCAATCTTGGAATGGTTATTGGAAGCGTTTAAATGATATTTTCTGTGCCATCTCCGGCTATGCACGAGTCTGCTTAAGTCAGTTGGGACGCAAAACAGAATTGCGCAGAATCGTCGCCCTACCAAGGACGGGTTTTTAATGGGTTGGAACGAACTTATAATAAAACTACAATCTGTAATTGTAACATATTTAAAATTTTGATTTGTCGATGTAACCTCTTTTTGCTTTTATTATTTCGTTGCTCAATTTTGACATTCTCTATAAAAATTTCGACAAATAATCGTCGTCTATTTGGTTCCATTTATTCTTCAGGATGGTGGTGGGAAGTGAAACTAAAACCCTGCTTTCTGACTTCCCTGTCCAATTTGTCCCCCAACAACTCAATCGGGTTGAATTCGAGCGACTATGACGGCTGAATCATTACTTTCAGTATATTCTTCATTTTCAATTATTTCAAATACTTTTTACATCAGGAGGGCAAAGCCGGCCCGTTGAGCTTGATTTAATGTTAGTTTTTTAAAAAATTACGGACATATTATACAGGGCACAAATTGTTCGCACGACAATTCATCATTAACTGTCAACCATTCATTGTCCATGGCATACGGTCCCCGGGCGGGATACATTTTGAACATCTCATTATAGCCCGCGCTATTTGCCCATTCCTGCTTTACACTGCTTCGAGGAATGCTTGGGATTCACATTCAATATTTTTGATAGTATTCTTTCTTCTAAATCCATTCCATTTTTACCAGATCTCCAGTCGCCCTTTCTCTAAAACATCTTAAAACCATTACCCAACTCTCACTCTCATCACTCCATAAAACTTTCCCCAAAGCTTCATGCGTCCAATTTTTATGTTCTTTAGTCCACTGCGAGATTTCTTCATTGCTACCCTTCCAAACATATCAGCTTTCTTCAATCTACTTACCTAGTACTCAAAGGCAGATCCCTAGATTCATTGATCTAAGCCGCTATCTCTGTGCCCGTGAGTTATTGATCACGTTCACTAAACAATACAATACGTTCATCCTCAGCGGTTGTGATTTTTGTGAGTCGCCCTGAAAGTTTCCCATCGCCAAAGCTCCTGGTGGATGCATATTTTTTCACGTTGTAGTGAACGGTACGTAGGGGTATTTTTAATTCGATGGCAAAAGTGCCTAGACCATGAAGGTTTCTGATTAATAGTTCCTTGGTTTTATCCATTTTAAAACTTACAAGTGTGAATTTGCGAGAACGAAAACAGTTTGTATACGAACTTCACAAAAAGATGTTTTGGTCCAATAAGTATAAATCTCAGCACGTTCTTGCATCTTACAGGACTAAACTATAATCATAAACACCGAAGAAATGCGCTTGTATGAAGTAAACAAATAAGCGACAACGTTTCGACCTTCGTTTGACAATGTGAAATTTGTTAAAATGTATTATTTTTAAATTTAACAAAAGGATTATGGGGTGGACAAAAACTTTTGAGTGGTAGTGTATAATACAGTGTTTCATTGCTGGGTTATTTAATGAATTTGCTAGGAAGAAGCTGAACTTTTCCCAAGAAGAGAAGATGGTACAATAATTTTCAGTGACGTAGATTACATCGATACATGGAAAGAATTGGAAAAATTACAAGAGAAAGGTTTAGTAAAATCAATTGGATTATCAAATTTCAATGAGAAACAAATCGAACGAGTACTGTCAATCGCTAAAATCAAACCGGCAAATCTTCAGGTTAGTAATTAAAATAATATTTTTGTTTTTTTAATGTTTGACTAGAAAAATAATTGAATAAACATTATTAAAAGGTTATTGTTGTGAAAAATGATGATTTTAGGTCGAATGCCACCCTTACCTCAACCAAAAGAAACTTATCGATTTCTGTAAGTCTAAAGGTATCACCGTAACTGCTTACAGTCCCCTTGGTTCTCCAGATCGTCCATTCGCCAAACCAGGCGATGTTGAACTATTGAAAGACCCAAAACTAACAGACATTGCTGCCAAATATAATAAATCACCAGCACAAATTTTATTGCGTTTCCAAGTTGATAGAGGAATCATAGTAATTCCTAAATCTGTTAATAAAAACAGACTTCAACAAAACTTTGATATTTTCGACTTCACTTTGAGTAGTGAAGACTTGGCAGTTTTGGATAGTTTCAACTGTAATGGAAGGATACTTAAACTTGAAGCGTAAGTGGGAATCGCGGAGTGATAAATCAAATTCATTTATTTATTTTTCTATTTTCTAGAGCAATTGGACATCCGCATCACCCATTTGAGACACAATGATTGAATATATTTAAAAAAAAATATCACGTTCTGCGATAAAATTCTATACTAATAAAGTAATTTGGTTTAATTAGTATGCACTTACTTCCATTATTCTAATTTTCCGTAATAATCCTTATTTCTTATCGTTTTTGCTACAAATATTATTTGAATACTAAAAAACATTTTCACCAATAACTTTTAACAAAAAATAACTAACAATTATTAACAGATTCAAAATATAACAAATACCACTTCTTCTTTTTTATCATTATTGATTTAACGATGGATCTTTCTCTTTTTCAAATAAATTCTTGTCTACAGCTACAATGACTTAATAACTTGATGATCGATTCAATGACAGATGTCAACCAAACATTCATAACTTGATTTTTACAACTACATATTTTATGGCCAAAATAATTTTTTATTTTTAGTTTATGGATAGCATAAATGGGAATAAAGTGTACAAAAATTATTCAAAATTTTATTAACAGACATACGTACTTAACTAGGGATAGGTATATAAGAATAAAAATAATCCAATTTAAAAAACAAAATGTTTATTAAAATTTATATCAACAGTAAATTACCTTAATTTTATAAGGTAAATTTGAATGAAAACGTCTATAACTATATACATAATTTCAACTGAAAAAATAGCTAAGTAATAACATACAGAGCAGTACAAAACATAACTGGTTCTATGTTGCACAGTAAGAAATATTAATTAACAATTTTAAATCTTCAAAATAAACGATTTTGAATAAATTAGATCGAAAATTGTATTTATCTCAAACTAAACTAAGCAAACTATTCATTATATTTCAATACATAATATGAAGAATGTTGATTGAACAAAATTTTTAATAAAACTGGATTTTGCATACATAATACTGATGCATTTGTACAAAAAATTATTTTTTTTGAGAAACTACTTGTAGACAAATGCAAAGAAAATAATAATAGAGATGGGTAAAATAATTGGAAATTGAAATATGTAGTAACTGGTCTCATAACATAATATCCAATCAGCAACTTAAATGTGAGAAATATTTTTTTTCAGTATACAATTACTATTATTTATAATATGGTATATTTTTTATTATAAAAGTTGTTTTACAGTCTTTAAATACATCGAACTGTTTATGAAGAAACAATTTTGGTACCAAAACAGCATTATTTTGAAGTCAAATGATATACAGGATGTACCTAAGAAATGACATAGAATAGAGACATATAAGGGAGCCCAAAATATTATAGGGGGTAATTTATCTCAATAACTAGTTGCATGTCTGAGAAGCTAAAGGGCAATAAAACAATTTCTTTGCAACATTTTAACTTGAAAATACCTAAATACTCCAAAAAGTGATGGTAAGTAATTAGGGGTAATCTAACCTTAAAATTTAACAAAATTTTTTTATCTTTTGATATTTTGGAAAATTGGATTCTAAAACTTTTTTGCTCTAGTAATTCATCATAAAACTTTCGAATAACCAAGTCATGTTTTTGATATTGTTATTTAACCCTCAATTGGTATTGTGGGTATTGTAACACCCCGGAAATATTCTCTATGGCTGCAGTAAAAATATTGATTTTTTTTCTGGTAATTTATAAGGGAGTAGTTTACAACAAATAGAATAAAAATTAATTTTTTTATAAAACCATTTTGTCTTAGTAGCAGATTGTTATAAATTGAAAAATGGATGTTTGTAAGGTGCAATAAAACAATGAAATAAAAAATACATTTTAATATATTTTGAGACCATACTAAATTAATTTCAATTAAGTTACTGTAAATAAGTAATCGGTTTAGCCTCTGATCGCGCAGTTTAAAATCTACATAATTTTACAACTAAAGGTCGAAAACATAATTGGAAGTGGTCAAAATGTTCGTATTGATTAGCACTTTAAGCTACTATAAGGTGCATCTCGTTTTTTTTTTTTTTAAATTTATATACCCTTAAAACACTTAAAAATAAATTACTATGCTTTTTTTCACGAAAATTTGTATATTCAAACTTCTTTTAACAGATATTTAAAAAGTCTATCTCATTTTGAAGCTTAAACTTTTACGTTTGAAATGAACTGCTTTAAATCTTTCTACGTCGTGTAGGAACAAAATAATGACCGATAAAGTGAGAAAAAACGTCAATTTTGCATTATATTGACGATAACTTTTCAAATATTGATTTTTTGCAAAAAACTCTACAAACCTTTTTTGTAGAACTTTTTAAAACAAATCTTTGTTATCTGAAACTTTTTTCATATATCTCTTTGTTTAAGAGTTATAGCTTTTTAAACAATTAAATTGTTTATAACAACTTAATCGAGCAAATTTGAGTTAATTTCCCTTAAAAAATCGATTCTACGCATCAAATTTCGCAGGAAAGACACGTATATGTCAGGATTGCGACGAAGAGTAGGTAAATGTACAATGAAAAAGCCGAGACAAAATTTTTATTTATTTATTAATAAGTATTTTTTTTGTTATCAATCATAAAGTTACGGTATCAAATTGGATATTCTGTTATTTAGTTTTTGGATCATAAATAATTGCTACATTTTTTTAAGTCAAATTTTCCAGTTTTGAATTTATTTTTAAATTTAAGACTTATGTTCAATTTTTTCTTGTAAACTGCTATTTTTAATACTGTTTCAACAAAGGGAAATGAAGATAATACAAACATTTTCTAAACTTTTGTTTGAAATTATTGTTTTAAAACGGGGTGTCGAAAAACCCACTAACCACGATACCAGATGAGGGTTAAAAAGGAGGCTATGATTATATTATTTATTTATGTGACTTTTCCTTGAAAATGACAAAATTTTATGAAAAATTACACGAGTGAAAAAAGTTTTAGAACCAAATTATCCATGGAATGAACATGAAATTTTTTAAATCAACTGACAGATAAAACAATTTTGTGAAATTTCAAGGTTAGGTAACCTCTAATTAACCTTCCAAAATTCGATCGCTTTCTACTTAACATTACTTATTGTCCTTATAGACCAGGTACCAGCAGATTTCCCGTGGAATTTTAATAATCAATATCGATTTTCTTGAAAATTGGTTTGAAGGTAGTAATTATCACTTTTTAAATCTACCCTGTGCCGGAGGGCGCTTTTGTCTTGGGGGTGAAAATGTATTTCACCAAAATAATTCTCAGCAACTTTAACTCTACAAAGTTTTATCGAGAGTTGGTACTTTTAGAGTTATTAACGATTGAAACTGCTCATGTTTCATTGAAAAAACGCATATTTTTCTACAGTTTTTCTTGAATAAGTTTTCTTTCTATCAACAAAATCATCAAGAACAAAAATGTAGCTAATCAAAAAACAAAGAGATTCGTTTTTTGACGATTTCTGTAAATTCAAAAATAACTGAGTTATTGCTCGTTGAAGGATGGCTATTTTTCAAATAACTTGAAATTGTTGAAATTTTTGGAAAAAACTCGAGAGATCTTTTTCAAAGCACTTAGAAAAACCTTTAAAATGAGAACTGCCAAAAGTCTTTTGCATGAGGAAGATTGATTTATAACAAAAATGAGGTTTCTTTTTTTTTTCTTTTTGGAAATTAATCGTAATTCACTTGCAATTCACGTATTATTGATATGATCCATGTGATTTGACCGGTGTTGAATATTTATCGTGAGGTTTTTCTTGTCAAAAATTTTGTACTTTTTTGAATCTATGTATTATAAAAATTACTAGTTTCATGCAATGTAACAAATTAGATATTTTCAAGTTAAAGGGTTACAGGTCCTATAATCCTAAGGGGTTGCAACTTGGTATAGAGTCAATTCTTAAGCAGGATACCCTGCATATGTAAAAATAGCAAAAAATGTAAATATTAGGTTGGATAAACTTATGTTATTTCAACATATAGTACATCAAATTTTTAGATACGATTAACAATTAATCAAATTTAAGGCACAAATGGTGATTTGTGTGAAATATATTTTTTAACTAATTTTTTTTTCATTGAAAACCAATTAACTAATAAAGTAGGATTAGAAAACTATTGAACGTTATTTGAAACTAAAAAACAAGTATTTGTAATATATATTACACATTTCAATATATGTTCAAGAAAACAAACACTCGATTGCTATGTTTTGACCATTTCTTTGGTGTAAATATTACAAGGTTAGTAATAAATATCCATCTGGATTAAACACGTTTCAAATACTCATTTTTTAGGATTTGTTTGTTTACGGATATAGTTTTACAGTGTACTCATTGGTTTTTTATTATTCAGGGCGTGAAAAGAATTCTACCAAGTGTCGAGTTCAACAGCCTTTTGCGAGAAGTCCGAAATGTAAATATCTCTGATAGATCAATATCAGAATGTTAAAAAATATTCTAAATGTTCAACAAACCCCTCCCCCCCCCAGTCCTAATCCTCTCCAACATCAAAATATTTGCAAAATATCAACTATTCAAGATAGTGTATATTTTCCAATGTTCAAACCTTAAAAACTATGTGAAGGAATGGTTTCCACGCCCAACATATAAGCGGTTTCTTATTGGGAACGTGGCAACGAAACACCATAGTGGACTAACTTTAATATATTTTCCGAGCTTTCGAATACTTATGTATTCATCGTCTGGGAAATAATTAATTGAGATTTTTGATATTATTAAAGCTTGTAAAGTTTTTTAAACTCATAGAATTCTAAATTCAATATTCAAACTGACGTTGATAGAATCAATATTTCAATTAATCAATATTTCTATCAACGTCAATTTGAATATTGAATTCTGAGTTTAAAAATTTTTACAAGCATTAATAATATCAAAAATTACCGGAAATCTTAATTAATTATTTCCCAGACGATGAATACATAAGTATTCGAAAGCTCGGAAATATATTAAAGTTTGTTTCCTTGCCACTTTCCCAATAAGAAACCGCCCATAATTTAGGTGGCATTTCAGAATAAAAAACTGTATTACATACTAAAATTTCAAGGAAATCGGGCGTCTGCAACCTAAACTAAATAATTACCGAAAAAAGTATTACTTTACTCACTTGTTGCATAAATAACTATTAAACAATTTTATCTTTTCTTTTAAGCTACACGCGTGAACTAAAGTCGATAATTTTGAATTTTTTTATATTCTTACCGAATTTTACGTAACAAACTGTAACTTTTGAGTGGTAATGGAAATTCGAAATCGGAAAAACGTTTTTTATTTTCGAACAATCATACTGTTTACACCTGGCTGCGATTAGGTGAGGCCAGGTGCACAACGGTAACCGTGATTTTTTATAATCTTTATATAAATTGCCCTGATATAGACGAGATTTTATTTAAAAATGAATTAAAAATACCAGCGACCAAAATTTGATAGGCAACTTGGTAATTCTATATTCGCCTAATTATAAAAATTTGGGTTTTAATAAAAAACCGATGAGTCCACTAATTCTGCAGCCGGATCTAAGACTGTAAATATTTGTCTTGGTATGAAAATATTTATTCATACGATCAAATCTGTTGTATTTATAAAAAAAATTATTATAAATAATTTTTAGTCATGGAAATAATAACAATCAATTGATACAAATGAAATTGGTGAATTCCCTCGATTGGGGTCTTCAAGAAATGTGTGGGAATCATGAAAATATGTTAAAATGTAGACCCTCGTACTAGTTTTCAATTTCGGACATATTCAAAATCCTGAAAATTTAAAACTCAAATTGTAATGTTTTCAAACACATAGTAATAAATAAATTTTTTAATAACCTATCACTGAATTTATATTTTCAACTCTTTTTTTCAATTAATATTAAGTTTTAATCTCTCCAACCCTGTTCATTTTGATTTTCGAGAACGTAATGAGAAAAGCAAAATTAAATATTAAAAATATTATAACAAACCAAATTGAAGCAGAAGTATACGAGGTCTAGCTATTAAATAACGAGACTGCGCGCTTAGAGGGCGCCCTAGACGGATGTGGTAAAAAACGAGTAGTGCGTTGAGTATCTAGATCTCTTGTCTATGCACGACCCAAAGCACGTTCCCGTTACTATTATAGTATTTGTGCAGTAGCGGTTTGCAAAGAACGTGTTTGTCCTCGTCCCGGATACCATGTGTAACGAAAAACGTATCAATCTCAAATTTCTCATTAAATTGAAAAAAACTTCGACAGTGATATAAATTGTTACAAGAGACTAATTCTCTATCTTGTGCGCGTGTGTTTGAGTGATGTAAGCGCTTTAGTGAGATCGCCCTACGACTGTTTCAACTCCGAAAACAGTGATCAAAATGAACCAAATTGTGCATGCAGATCGTCGAATGAGCATCAGGATGACTGCCGAGGCTGTAAACGCCGATAAAGAAACGGTTAGGAAAATTTTACACATGACAAAAGTCTGCGCGAAGTTGGTGCCAAAAAATCTGACTCCTGACCAAAAGCTCTTGCGTCAAAGAGTCTACTCGGATTTGAAAGGTTGGAAAAAAATCTGCTTTGAAAGAGAACCGATTTGAGTCGATGGAAGCAGTAAAGCAAAAAATGGGAGAGCTCCTAAATGCACTCACCAAAGAAGACTTCCAGCACTGCTTAGATCAATGGAAAAAACGTATGGAAAGGTGTGTGGCGAGAGGTGGGGAGTATATTGAAGGGGAGCATTCGAATGTACAATAATTTTTATAATAAAACCCTTTTTGGTAACCAGTCTCGTTATTTAATAGCCAGACCTAGTAGGCAGATGATGTAACAATAGTTGCTAATACAAGAGAAAAACTATTAGAGGCAATTAACAAATTGGAAATAAAAGCAAGAAAAATCGTCAAGAAAAAAACAGAAAAAACCAACTAGACGAAGATAACACGATAAGTCGAAAGTTGAATGGACCCCTTAAGGACATAGAAATATTTATTTGAAACTAACCTCGTTCATATATCTAGGAGTAGCTAATAGGACAGACTTCGAACATTCGGAAAAAATAAAGTTACTCAAAAGCAAGAATATAAATAAACAGGAACAAAATAAAAAAGCATTTATAAAACCAGTAATTACGTATGTCATAAATAAAAAGGAAGAAGAAGATACCTCTATGGCCAAGAGGTAGACCAAGAAGTACCTGGAGAAATCAAATTAAAAAAGATACCAGAATGGAGAAAACTGTTAAACGAAGCTTTGATCAACAAAAAACTATAATAAAAGAACAAGAGTAGTAATCTACTCCAATAAAGAGATATGTAGGCGATCCAAGCGCTAGCCATAGTCCAAGAGATTAAACGGTATTATGATGATGATTAGATTTTAATAAAAATTACTGCGAACCAGTTAACTGGATACTGAATTCTACCACCATGTGAACGCAAATTAACTGTTTAGTTTTTCAAGCTTTCCATTTAGGTTTGAAAGAAAAAATAGTGTAATTTTGAATGTTGTAGTGGAAATTTTAAACTCGAATATGAGAAAATTAGAACAAATGAATATTATTAGCTAATATAGTTAGAAAAACTATGGGGGGTAACTATAGAAATGAGAAATATTAGATTGTAAAATACTATACTTTCATATTAATAATTTTTTACCACATAATATATTTTTTTTAAATTAAATTACTGTGCAACATAGACGCAAAATACTTTCGATACTTGAAGTCATATTTATTATGAGGATCGTTCTAATAATGAAAACAGAAGTACCTGAGTACGGAAAATACTTAAAATAAGTAAAGGATTTTTCAACTTTCAACGGTTTTCAAAAAAATGTTTTATAAAACACAATGTACGTTTAGCAAACTATAAATTCATCGATCTTTATATATTTTTGAGTCAAACCTATCTTGTCAATTGTTATTACATGTAGGACTTCGATAAATGGATTCTGCGATATCGAAAACGCCAAATTAGCGTGTTTTGGTTATGATTCTCAACCGGGTAAATACAAAAGTATTTAAAAAGGAAGAGTAGTTCTCAAGAAATTTGTTTGTCCTTGATTAGAGAAGATAATCTCTAAAGCATTGTTTAACCGCCATTTTGATCTCTGTCGATATACTTTAGATCATAACAGCAAAAAGAACAGATTTATATAAAAATGTATATAACCTTTTTTGTAGAGCTTCTTATGACCTTCACTTTTTAATATAAAACTTTTTTTCTAGAATGAATATTTACGGAAATATTTTGTAAAATTGTTATAACTTTACAGGTGGCTGGGAAGCAAACGAAGAATCATAGATAAATATCCTTTTGGGGATTATCTTCTTTAATCAAGAATAAGGTTAGGCAATAATTTCATCAAAATCTCTTTAGAACTCCTACTTTTTTTTTACTTTCGTATTCACCCGGTTGAGAATCATAACAAAAACACGCTAATTTGGCGTTTTGGAAATCGCAGATTCCATCTATCGAAGTCCCACATGTCGGAAACTAGTATTTATCAATAAATGAATTTGTTGACTGCAGTCCCCTTCAAAGTTATAACAATTGTACTAAATATGTTCGAAAATTTGGATTTTTGATAAAAAAGCTTCAAATAAAAAATGAGTCTCATAAAAAGCTCTTAAAAAAATAGCTATTTTGATCCTTGTCGATATATTTTGAGTTATTACAGCAAAAAAAAGATTTACGTAAAAAATACATATGACCTTTTTTGTAGAGCATTTTATGACCTTCATTTTCATAAAAAACTTTTTCTAGAATGAATATTTTCGGACATATTTTGTAAAATTGTTATAACTTTACATGTGGCTGGGGAGCAAACGAAGCATCATAGGTAAATATCCTTTTGAGGATTAACTTCTTCAATTAAGAGAAAAGTAAGGCAAAAATTTCAGAAAAATTTGAGCTTGATTTTGAAGAAAAATTATAAATACTGAAAATTCTATTGGAGAAACCGTTTTTTTGAAGAACCCTATATATATAAGTTGAATAAGAAAATAAATTAATCACTTTTTACAACAGCTACTATTCTACACCTCCTCCTAAACCTCGCTGGAGCAATTGCATTTGTAGATTTATCAATTTGGTCGTCATCACTTTTTGTTTTAATGATATTTTTTTCTGTACCTTGAGTCTCTTTAGAACCTCGATCATTTTGTACGTCACTTTCAACAATAGACATATCAATATCTTTCTTAAAGATCATTGTAGTATCAGTAGTCACTTTAGGAGTGGAAGTAATCACATTCGATAAACTTTCCTTTGTGGGGGTCATTGCGACATCCCCACCTGTAGTAACATCCACTCTATTTATAGCATCAACAAACGAAACATCCTCTTTCGCCCCCGTATCAGAATTCACATAATCCAACAATTTCTTTATGCTGCTATCAAACGTTTTCTGAGTTATGTCTTCCATGTTGTTAAGATTTATTTCTTCTAAATGAAGAATCGGTATGTCGTTGTCTTCGGTTAAATTAGTTTCCATTGTGACGGTTTTGGAAAAAAGTTTCACTGTATTATTATTTTTAGCTAAAATATTCTTAAAAGAACAAATAGGATCGTCCTTAACGGGGGTGGGTTTGATCCTTCTTGGCGGTTTAACTACTTCCACTCGATCAGTAACTTTAGACAATTGGGTATCAAAAGAAAAACTCTTTTCTTCAGAAGAAGATAATTTTTCACTTGTTTGTGTATTTAATAAAACGACAGTTTTTTTTACCAAACTATGATTGTCAATTTCTTTATTTTCGTAATCAAAATTATTTTTCTGGTTATTTTGTTCCTCTGTGTTAATATTTGTAGTATTGGTTTCAATTTTGTTTTTGGTATTAATCCTTTCTGATCGTCTGGTAGGTTTTGGTTTATATTTGGAACCAGTAGAGGATCTTTTACTGATTCTATTATTTGTTTCTTTATCTTCATCTTCTATAGTATCCAAATAAATTTTTCTTTTTTTTGGTGGGTTCAAGTCTCCACTAAATTTTCTTTTCAAACTTTTCGTACCATCATTTTTCGTATCAATATCACATTTATTGTTACTTTCTTCTGAAGCAAATTTTTCTAATAATCGTTCTTTCTTTGATACAGACTTTGGTACATTTTTTATTTCTTTAATTTGTGGTTGATTTACTCCATTTATATCTGGCATATGGTTGATACTTGTCATTTTTGGCTTCGGCGGACTAGGTACAATGACAACATCACTTACAATGATAATTTTTTTATCATCAGATAGTTTCTGATTGTCTTTCATTGTAAGCGACTTTGTTCCCACTTGTTTTTTAATTTTATCATTGTTATTGTTAAATTCTTCATCATTATGTTGATTTGGAGGAGGTTTAGTCTCATTATTGAAATGGAAATTATCGATTTTATCAATTTCTGAAATAATTTTATCACTATTAACTGCTTTAGATGTTTGTTGTGAGTCTTTGACAAAAATTAAATTTGAACTTGTATCAATTATCGATTCTACAACTTCAGGTGTTTTCAATTTGTCCTTAAGTTTATCCTTTTCGATTAGAGAAGGTTTTTGTACAATATTTGATACCAAATCATAAATTTTATTGTTCTTTTTATCTGCATTATCAACTGAAATAATTTTATCTTCATTTATTGCTTCTTTTGCATTTTTTTGTATATTTTCTACAAAAATTAAATTTGTATTTTTATCACAACTACCGACTTTCAATTCTGGATCAGATAGGGCTTTAATTTCCCGTATTTTTTTTTTCTGTTCATCCTTTTCCTCCCTATTATCTTTCATTTTTGAAAATTTTTTTTTGGTTATACTCGATATATTTTTTGTTTTTTTATTATCACTCTCGTCTATTGTATTTTGTACTAATTGTTGGAATTCCTTTGAATCCGGGTCTTCTCCGAAAACATACTGGAAAATTGATGGTTCTTCGAATTTATTTATTTCTTCAATACCATCGTTAATATTTGCAGATAAATTTTTATCTGTGTCTGTAAATTCTTGAGAACTGTTTTTTTCTTTAATACTTTTGTCGCTAGAATCCGTACTGAAAACGTCTTCTACTTTCAATCTCCCTTCACTTTTGTTTTTTGTCGCTTCTATAAATTTCAGCATTTCTTTATGAATGCTTTCCATGTGGTTCAAATCTTCATCTTCATCCAGTTTATTTTCCTCTTCATCAATTTCAATCTCATTTTCTTTTGTAACAACATCATTTAGACATGGTGGGGATTTTTGTATTACATCTTCCTTTTTGTTGGTAATCACAGTTATTACATTTTTACTTTTTATATTATCCATGACATCATCTAAAATATTATTCACTTTTGTTGCAAAAAAATTGTTTATTACACGTTTATTATCAGTACTGTCAGTTTTATTTTCTATTATTTCTTCATTTTTGCTTAGTTTTCCTTTAACATCATCATTATTATCTTCTTTCCACTGTTTTATTGGTAGTTTAAGCAATTGCTCAAAAGTTTCACTTTTAGTCAAATCTGTAATCTCCCTTTCCACTTTATCTAAAATGTTAAGGCTTTTCTTACCTTGAGAGGATTTGTATGGTTTTAAATCTTCCAAATTATGTTCTGGGTTATGTTCGTGAGAATGTCGGTTTCTAGATTTGCTTCTCTCATATTTGTCCTTTGTGGAATCGTATCTCCTGGAAAATGAAATACCACAAAAAATTGCTTTATATCATTAAGAAATATATGGTGTGTTAAAAAAAATAATAGACTACTTTCTCTAATATGGTATTTGTATGCTTTGGGAAAAAATAGTTTTGGATAGTGTATTTACAACTTTTATTACAATTTTTTTTATTCTTGATCATTATCAATATTTATAGATAAAAAAATTATTGGATAGTCAAAAATTTTGTAGGTAATTTAAACATTTCTGTAAGGTCGCTATATTACGTAACATCATAGGTATAAAATAAACACATAAGATATGATACAACGTAAATACGACAGTTATTGTCTCGGTTATTCTAAAATAAACCTTGATCAATCTGAAAAAGCGTATAAAAATCGTATTTTATGCCAGGATGTGAAAATACCACAATTTAAACACCTGATAAAATTACTATGATGCTAAGATAAAATAATTTATAATCATTTTAAAAAATTAGTAGAATAAATAAATTTCTTACCTTCTAGAGAATGTGTCATTTGCATAATCAGTTTTATCACTATCCTCATATCTACCATATTCCTTTCTATGTCTATAGTTACTTTTATCTCTTCTTCTGCCAGTACTCCTATCTCGTCTTATATCCATACTTTTATTTCTCCTTCTGTCGCTACTCCTACCTCTCCTTCTGTTGGCACTTTTATCACTCCTTCTGTCACTACTTTTATCACTCCTTCTATCAGCACTTTTATCGCTTCTTCTGTCAGCAATTTCCTCTTTTTCCCTAGTTGTTCCTTTATTATTACTTCTTTCGTCCAAATAACCCATATCGTTTCTATAGAATTTTGGATTTTCAAAATGTTTACTATCTTGATGTTCTGATTCAACTTTACTTTCATTTATGAATTTCGGGATCGGGAGTTCCATATATTGATGATTCCTACTGTTTTTTTCTTGTGTATATCTTTGTCGATGTAATTTACACAAGTCTTTGTTCCAGTTGTAATTTGTAGAATTATCCATAGCTTGCTCTTTGAAATGATCAGAAACGTTATTCTGACGATCGGAAGTATGACTGTTGTTAATCCCCAAATTATATCCAGTAGTAGGCGTATTGTTGCTATGGAAACGATCTTGTCTCCTGAAAGTTATATTATCTTTTTCCCTTCTTAATTCAGCTATCAATCTATCCTTTCTATCTATTTCAGATTTTGCTGTAGAATATAAAGAACTGATATTATTCGATAATGTTTCATTAGTGGTTTTTAGTTCAATGATTGTGTCAGCAAGTTTGGCGATATCTCTGTTTTGCTCTTTTATACAATCTCTCAACATTTTGATTTCCTTTTTCAACTATAAATTAATATTTATTAATAATATAATGTTCATATAAACGAAATAATTACCCTTTCTACTGTTTGTCCTAAATCGAAGTCTTCGAAATCATCGTAAAGGTTGTCTAAAGGAGATGTATGCGTCTCTTGATTACTCATGTTTCCTTAAAACAATTATTCATTCCATCCACAAATTTCAATTAACATTGAAAGTATTAAAAGCCGAATATATTATTTGGAAATATCAAGAATAAACTTACACATTTATATATTTTTAATTTTTGTTGTGTTTTACAAACTTAACCTAAACAAATGTTTTTGTAAACTTCTATTGGTATAACTGAACAAATGGCGGCGATTCATTTTAATTTACATCATTGCCAACGCTGTTTCATAATATCCCAATAATTTTGCATTACGGCAAATTTTGTATTGTTTCGATATTAAACTAGTTTTAAGACTTATCTCTTTATATCATTAGATATTTTGGGCTTAATTTTATTAGCCAAATTTCAACTGAAGTTTATCTTAACAAATAAATATTAGCACTATTATTCAAGCCGCGAGTCATTGTACACATTGGAAGTACGTGACAAAAGCTTTGAAATAATAATAAAATATTATCGTTTATAAGTACTGTTTATTTTAACAGATATTTTAAACAACGGTCACTTTCTATATATTAACACAAAATAAAAACACGTACAACAAAAAGATATGCAACATATTATACATCTCTTTTCTAAGACTATCAAATTAACGTTTGCTATGTTGCCTATCTAGCCAAAATATAGAAACTCGTCATTATTAAATAAATTATTTAAAAAATAATTATACACTATAATTTGAATCAATTTTGAATACCTTTTATATAATAACTAACTATATATTTAATTTTAAGTCATCATTGGTACAGTTGAGCATTTATTTTTGTCGTCGTGTCTCGTAATAAATTACTAGAGAAAAAATGACGTACGAACATGTAAAATTTTATTTATTCATCAATTGTAATTACTTAACGTGTCAATTTAATAGACAATACAGGCAATGATTCACTATACAAAATTCCTATCTACCTACGACTTTCATTCAATTAATTTCGTGTTATAAGATGATGCGTAACTAGGGCGTCAATTTTTAATATTGAATGAAACATTTTTTTCTTTATCTGTAGATAAAAAACTGTTAGTTTAATGGAATAATTACTTTTTATTAAACAGAACTGGATTTTGCATTTAAAATAATATATCTGCGATACGTCTCGTAATCAGGCAAATACGTTTTAATTGATTTTTTCATATCCTCAGAAATTAACTAGGTTTATTGTTGGATACACTTGTCTTTAAATTATCACCAGAATTTTATTCAGACTATTGTATGAAACTATTTTCATAATACGACGTGTTATTTTTTCAAAAGATTTGTACCAAAGTCTTCCTTATTTTGCCTGTATCTCAAAGTTTCAATACCTAGAAATTCTACGGGTAGCGGCAACAGCGTGAGCTGCTGGTTAACTTTGCTAGTGCGCAAAACGATATTATGTGATGCCAAGGGAATTAAGTTGACAGCAATGAATGACAGCATTCCATTCCATTATACCGTTGCGTTTGTTTTGTAGTCTCGCGATTAGTGAGTGATACGATAGCACATTGTGAAAAGTTTTACGCAGAATCGGAAAAGTTTTGAAAATTTTGTTTGTCTGTTGAAATCATGTAAGGATGTATGAATTTCAAGTTTACAGTGCGTGAAGTGCCTTAAACTACTGGAAGTATAAAAAAAGTGTGTTGTTATTAAATGTGTTTGTTGTGTTAGTGCAATTTTTTAGTAGTTGTGTCTTCACAACAGGTAGGTGTTTTTTAAATGTAATCTCGTTAGATATATTCAGCGTACGATTCAACTAATTGATAACAGTGTGAATGTTTTCTAATAACAACTAATTGATTAATACAAGGAATGTTAAAAATTATTGCAGACAGGTAAAAGCCATGTTCACACTAGGTGATTTCATACACACGAGATTTAAATGTCCAGTTTAGGTCAAACAGCAACTCTAGTCCAGTCTTTGAACATATAAATTGTATATTAATACTGTCTAATTCGTTAAGTCAATAACATACACTATTCCTTGGTGTAAGATAAATTTGAGATAAAAACGGTGATTATTAACCTACCTGTGTTGACGTGTTTTACTGATAAATTATTTTAAAGGTAAACATCAGCCTAGACGAGTTATTTCTATATATAAATTATACGAAAAATTGTTATATCAAACAAAATAATAATTAGATAAAAATCATAAAATTTTATAATAATGTATTTATAAAGTAGATATTATACAGGGTGAAATTGGTAAACACGATAAATCTAATATAGTAAGTACCTACAATAAATTGAGATTATATAATAGTGACAATGCGATATCCAGGATATCATATTCATTATTATTAAGGAAAATAACTGCATGGAGATTAATTTCTGACAAAAATCACTTATTAGGCACGCGTTCTTGCTCGGCCTATATTATATTTATATAAAAAAACTTGCCGGACCGGACTGAATTGGCATCGTTATTGTAAGGCTTCGGTAAGTTGATAATTCCAGAAGGTATCGAGAAATAAACATTTCAAATGAATAATAATCGGCTTGTAAGTTTGTGTGCTACTTGTACTGAATACAAAAAGACATATTACAATAAACAATCAAACAATAGACACATGTTTTCATGTTTTATACTTAACCTGAAATGCCTATGTATAGGTGTGATTAAGCTTCCAAGAAATCTTTACTTTTTCTTTAATGTAGCTTTAGATCCATTCACCGAACATTATTATGATTAATAAAGTCGTGGTTTTCTCGGTATGAAGCGATTACTGATTCGAACTGAATTTTTTATACACGAAAGAATATTCCAATGAAGTTTCGTAAATATTTCTGTACGAGGTTCATTCAGAAAATTCGAGAAAATTGTCGGATTTTTGTATGCACGAACTGGTTATTAATTAATAACACATCACTCAATAAGTCATGTGACTAACTAAGAAAAACACATTTTTTTACCAAAAATCGATTATATTCATCAATGTAATCTCCTTCAAAAGCAATACAATAATTCCAACGCTTCTCTAACTTGTCGATGTCTTGCTTGTGGAAGGATTTGTCTTTTACCTGGCCAGATCTAAACTATACGGTGGATGAGAAAGCAATTCAAAGTGAAATTTGTGAAACAGTGGTTTTTTCTTCGACATACGAGGCCGTTTTTCCTTGATTTTTGTATTCAAACGATCCAAACACTCTATGTAGTATTCGCTATTGATAGTCTCTTCATTTTGGAGACAGTCGATGAACAGTATTCCATGCGTATCCCCAAATATTGAAGCCATAATCTTCTCAGCTGACTGTTGTGTCTTTGGACGCTTTGGACATGGTTCACCGGCTGCAGTCCACTCAGATGATGATAGTTTTGATTCCGGAGTGAAGTGATGGATCCATATTTTATCCATTGTCTCATATCGATTCAAAAAATCTGATTTATTACGTGTAAACCTAGCCAAACACTGCTCTGAATCATCAAACGTTGTTGTTTTTGATCGACTGTGAGTAAACGCGACACCCGTTTTGAAAAAAGCTTTCTCATGGTTAAATGCTCATGCATAATTGTGAACACACTGCCTTCTGATATCTTTATGGCCTCAGCTATCTCAAGCAATTTCAATTTTCGATTAGATATAACCAATTTGTGGACTTTTTTGAGTCGAGTAATTGGATGACCAGAACGTTCACCATCATCAGTGTCTGTGCGAATACGTTTAAATTGCTCATAATTTACCAAAAAAATTTGTTATACCAGCTGACTCCTCAGAATCGATTGCTGATTGCGTATGTTTCAAAAATACATGTGAGTGAGAACTTGTTGCTATAATAATTATTTAAAACAAAATAGAAATTAAAAATTGACAACGTTTTTCGAGAAAAATTCGTTCGAAATAATTTTATCAAACAACATAGACGATTTGATATTCCTACTCTGTTCCTAACCTTCTAAACAATTATAATAGCAAAATCAATTAGCAGCAAATTCAAAATGGGATTTAAAAGTATTAAAAAATAACTCTGAATCTAGAGGAATTCGTTTCAAAATATTTTTCTCAAAAAATAAAACCGATTTCACGTTTTCCTTCTGTTGATGACTTTCTAGATAATTATAATAGCAAAATCAATTAGCAGCAGATTCAAAATGGAATTTAAAAGTATTCAAAAATAACTCTGAATCTAGAGGAATTCGTTTCAAAATATTTTTCTCAAAAAAATAGAATCTTTTTCACTTTTTCCTCATGTTGCTGAATTAAAACCACAGTAATCGATTAGCAACAAATTCTCTAGGAAAATTCGTTAATTTTTATTGACTTTTCACTTTTATCTTTTTTGACTGAAACTCACAGTTGCTTAACGTTTAACGTTATAGACAGGTGGAATCGAATTAGCAACTCGACTGGTTCCTAATGGAACTAGATCGAACTATTGCATTGGTGAATCGTCATAAAAAAATCCATTCTGATTAAATTATTTGCATCTACTCTTTCATTATTTTATTATCTAGCGCAAATGTTTTGGACAAGGTTTTACATATTAAAATAAAGGTTATATATATATGTCTGTCCTTGAGTTAAGATTACCAACGATAGTTATAATAATACTTTTTAGAAAAAATTCTTCGCTTTTGTCGATATTCGTTGTTTAGCTGACACACGCAAAGTTTTTCATTTATTTATCTGATAATATATTACGGGCATATCAATATTTTCTTGTTAAGAATTTTTAGATGGAGAGAGAAAACCCCAGTGTTTTTTTTTAAATCTTGACAGATATTTTTTGTAGAATTTTTTTAATGTCTTAATATCTTTACAATACGGTGGAATTAATCCATTGAGTTTGACTATCGACTTTTTTTATTTTACCATGTTTTTTGTTAATTCCTTCGTCAATATGTTCAATAATATACAGTAACGGTCAGTGTTAATTGTTTTTACTTTTCCTAAGAAGATTGTGGGCATCAAAACGATTTTTGCCTTTTTTATTTAGGTGCGTGTAATTTTTGTTTAAATAGGTCAAAATATCGTTCTGAATAAAAAATTTTTATTTCGTTGTGAGAAAATACTTTATTAGTTATTAGAAAAAGAAATTATTTAAATATAAATATGTATTCTTCCAATTATTGAGCATTGTAAATTTTTTCTCTTGGAAATATCATTCGTATTCTTTTCTTTATGCTCCACTGGCCATTTACAATTAGTAATTTCCCCCATATAAATGTTCTTTTGACCCGTGAGAATTGAAGAGAGTGTTACGTTAGTGAGACGCGAGAGCAGAAAGTGAACATCCCTCTGCCAATGACTCGTTCGTCGTCATCCATTGAACAGTCATCCAGTTAACGATAAAATCACGTTAAATGAGCGACTAGTGACGTCACCTCAACCGCTTTGAGTCACTCTTTAGTCTGAAATACAAAATTTTTTATTGAAAAAATATTCAATACGAGTTTGGTTCAAATAAAAATTGAAATTTAGCTTTAAACAATTTTATTATTAAGTTACAAAGCTTTTAGTCCCAGAGCTGGATACAAAAAACAGCGTCGATAAGGTGCGCGCCGTTTCAGCTCGTAAACTTGCGTCCCCAACTTAGCACATCACCAAACTCCACTTCTTAAGGTCAGCACAGGCCGGATTTTCCTTATTGCGCTATTACACCGCTCTTATTTGAGGTTTAAACCCCACGTTACAAAAGGTTTCAAGCGCGCCCGTTATGAGGTTTTTCAGCCAATTTTTTCGTTCGAGAAAACCGGCTGGAATTTTCATATCCGACCTATGCTGACCTTAAGAAGTGGAGTTTGGTGATGTACTAAGTTGGGGCCGCCAGTTTACAAGCTGAAATGACGCACACTTGTTTTTTGTAGCCAGCTTCCCGTCTATTTAACTTTTTAGTTTCTCTAAATAGTCACTTCTCCGGAGTTCCGGATTCTTTTTTCTTAAAAATCTTTCGTTTCTATAATCGCACTGCTTTTGAGTCCGCCAAGTATCTCTTTCAATTGACCAAATAAATAATCGCATGTCGATAAATCGGGACTATAAGGAAGGCGTTCCAGTGTTTCCGAATCTAATCCGTTCAACGATTACATCGTAGGCGTTTTTAGGAGGTTACTATATAATAGCCAAATTTTATTAACTACTGTTTTTGATATGTGTGAATTCGATGATACAGTGCCAATTTGAGCTTTCCTCTTTTTAACCTCATCTTTCATAACTATCAAATTAATAATCTAGAAAATGGTTTGGACAGGCCAAAAGCACTGTATTAAAGATTACATAACCATGATATGAGATCTATAAGTATCTATTTACCAATAATAATTGGAAAATTTGTTTTATTCCAATTTCCGACCAATTTCCACTGATGCAAATACTTGTGCCTTTGGGAAAATCTAAATCACGTACTAGATCATCGACTTCTTTTTGAAAAATAATATTTAGCTGTTTGCTGCTACTACATTCAAAACCAACTTCCTTTTCAAAACTTGCACCGGGTTTTGATATCAAAACAAAAACATTTATTCGTCTTGCTATTTTTTGTTCTCTTTTAGACCTCGTATTTTACATTGAACTCGTCAAGGACAATTTTTATTAGCATACATGTATATTGCATTTTCTCGATTGCATCAACGGTTTAAGAGATAACCGTACAAAATTTTACCACTCTAAAAACATTCTTTAATAATGATTCACTCATATATATATATACTGCTCAATATAATTTTATTGTTGTCCGTCTGTCCTATTATTATGGAAGAATACGATGATGGTTCCAGAAGTACCTGGTTCATCAAAGAAAACACAAAAAATAACCGAAAATAATCCGAGGGGGCTAAAACTTGCGAATAGGGTGTATAAGGTAGCAATTCAAACTTTAATTCATTGATTTTGTTGAAACAACACTTTCTTTTTAGCCAAATGCAGTCGTTTTTGTTTGATTTCTTCGCTCGAACGTTGCAATAAGTTCGATAGATACTCGTCGTTGTAAGTTTTTCCTTTTTCGAGATAGTAAATTAAAATTCTCCCACGCGCATCCCAAAAAACCGACGCCATAACCTTGTCTGCAGATGGAAAGGTCTTTACCTTCTTTGGAGCCGGTTCTCCCTTCTCAGTCCATTGTTTTCATTATCCTTTTGCTTCGGGCGTGAAAATGGACACACGTTGCATCAATGGTTATGGAAAGGCACAAAAATTCGGCATTATTTCTGTGAAACAGTGCTAAACTCTCGATGGAAACATCTTCTCGACAATTTTCTTCAACATTTCTGAAGTTGTCACCTCATTTGATGGTGCTGATCGTCGCAGGTCATACGGCATAGTTCTGTCAAGGTAGCAGCGTCAAATTAGCAAAAATCAACAAAAAAACGTAACTTTTTTTCTTCCTATTTAGTTGCCGAAACAGCTATTTTGTTGCTTAAGCCGTTCGCGAAAAATCGCAATAACTGCTAAATTCATATAAAGCTGGCATAAAATTTTCATAAATCAATAAATATCGAGTCCACTAGTCAACCAAAATTTGTTAGTAATTTGTTGCTGCACGTAAGCACTACCACGACGAATTTTTTATACTAGCAGTAATTTTCTTGACACATGCTAGCTTAAACTCGACTTGTTACACGAAAAACGGAGAGAAGATTTAGTTGCTACATTGAACAATGTTCAAGTGAGCCTAAAGAATAAGCAACAAAATCGTTTTTTAAATGTGGTCCTTTTGAAATGATTTTTAAACGGCTCTACTAATCGATTTCAAAAACTTATCAGCTTTTAACCTCAAAAAACCACGTCGATCGCCTACAGTCTGGTCGGAATTAGTTGATTTGTTTGTGAGTTATCGTTGGAGAAAGAAAACCGAGGGTTTTTTAAACTTTTTCTCTAAGAAAATTGAATATTTTTATTATTGGATTAGAAATCGCGAAAAGATCGAAACCGTTCACTGTTGGTGATTTCATTAAAGACTGTATGTTGAAAGTTGCCGATGATTCGTTTCCATCTCAAAAGTTGGATTACCGGGAATTAAAAAAGTATATAGCACGAATTCTTTGCATGTTTGGTAGCACCTATTTATGTGAATAGATGTTTTCCGTCATGAAAATAAATAAGAACAAACATCCTACAAGACTTGCGAAAGAACATCTCGAATATGATACCTGACATCAATGAGCTTTTTAAAAACAATAGAAGTCAGGTATCTGGATTCTCGAGCTCAACATAATCTACCACCTTTTATAACTTTGATAAGATTTTTAACAATCGTATATTATATACTTATATAATTTAATAAATAAAATTTTATAATAATTCAGTTCATTTTTTTTTATTTTCAATCTGGCCCACCTACGAATGCAAAATTTAATATTTGGTCCTGTGCAAAATTGAGTTTGACACCTCTGATTTAAACCATTTCTAAAGTAAACTTATCTGTAATCATTTTATTGGCATTACACGTAATTACCCATGATTTAATTCCATTGAATTATAATTAAATATGATCAAGTCGTGAATACGTGTTTTTTAATAATTGCGAGCAGTGTATGTTTTTAAACGTCAGTGTTCACATAAATTCTCGAAATGAATAAATAAATTGATTTGGCACATATGTAGTGGTCTTTGTTAATATTCTGATATGCATTTTAAGATGCAAAAACCGTGCATTAGGATTTTGTGTTTATCGGTAGAATATTAGGTCATTTTATATCATAAATGTTTTTGTCTATGAATCATTGTTAGAAAATTTTATCTCTGCTTCTATTCTAGGAGTATGTTTTGATTATTGCTTTATGATAAAAATTACCACGCGAGTTGTGTATTTAACTTTCGAAACTTTAGTTTTAATGAATTTAATTCACAATAAAAACAAAAGTTTACAAAATATCGAATGAACTTAATCGCAACAATCAAATCAACAAAATTAATTGAAAGATGTTTACAACAATTTCTATTTTTATATTAAAATAAATGCTGTCAAATGTGAAATATGATGCATTTTAATTTTTAAAATAATTCGGATTTTTCTAGATATAACTCGCGCAAAAACTGTTATTTATAATAACTAAGAAATGTTTAAAAATATTTTTATAATAAGTAACTTTATATAATTTTACCTCATGCAGAGCCCTACATGAGGCTACTAAAAATTTTATTTGATAATATTTTGCAAAAATACATTTATTA
This sequence comes from Diorhabda elongata, assembly GCA_026230145.1. Lineage (NCBI taxonomy): Eukaryota > Metazoa > Arthropoda > Insecta > Coleoptera > Chrysomelidae > Diorhabda > Diorhabda elongata. The sequence continues at coordinate 19,252,100 of CM047928.1, read as the reverse complement.
ATATTAAGTAACACTTTATATATACAGGGTGTACCTAATAAGAACCGATACAGATCAGAAACGTATAGGGAATCCCAAAATATGATGCTGATGATACTCACTAAGGAGCAGGCTTAAACCCATTGCATTTTATGTAATTCTTCTTTCTCAACTTATATTTTCGTTCAGTTTTTATGTATTACCCTGTACATTAAAACATCAAAATATGCTCGCACACAATCAGTCTTAAGCCCTTCATTTCGTTTTTTAATTTGCCGCTTGCTGACGCCAACAATTTCTTACGCAATTTTCTCAACCTTGAAATAATTTTTTTTCTATTATAATCGTATTTTGTTGCAACTGAGTCATTTTAATTCTGAACACCTGATCTTCCGAGATATTTTAAAAACAACTAAAAAAAATTGTATGAGAGTCGCTTGCAAACGTAGCCTTTCTAGAATTACTTCAATAACCATTTTGTTTATAATATATAACGTAGACAGAGAACAAAGATCTCATCAGCAAACATAAACAAATGCTGGCTAATTACCATCCAGTCGATGTCAAATTAAGGTCTAATACATGAACGTACGTGTAATATTTACAGAAAGGATTTTATAATAATAATAATTAGTATAAACCTACAAACACCTAGGATTTCAACAGGCTAAGTTGCTGGACCACAAGCAGGCAAAAACTTAAATCCAGGATCAATACATCAAAAGAGTGAAGTCACTTATGAAATCCGAATTAAATGCAGGTAACTTAGTCCAGGTAGTCAACACCTATGCCACATCTGTTTTAACGTAATCTTTTAGAATCCTGAAGTGAACAAAAACAAACCTAGAAGGTATATAGAGGTTGACAAGAACAATGATGACAAAGAACAATATTACCCCGAAAAACGGGTGGAAGATGCTTGATTGACCTTATTAATCTGCACTCTCGACAGGTAATGAAACTGCGTGAATTCTTTCATATTAAATCTCGGAAGTCTCAAGTCTGCACCTGATTATATCCAAAGCGGATAAGAATTATTCACCCCTCAACCTCGCATCACCAGAATCTGACTTAAATATAGTATTGGACACCGAGAAACTGGAACAGGGGTCACGAAAGGCACTACGTGGTAGACATCATCATGACCATACTAGCGGCAATCTATTTACAGAGACCGTAGGTTTCATGATGGATCAAGTTATAAACACGAATAACTACAAGAAAAATATTATTAAGAATCCAAACACTCCATCTGACAAATGCAGTAAGTGCCAACAAACATCAGAGACCATCCAACCTATAACATCTGCTTGTAGTGTGCTAATACCGGCACAACCAAGTGTGCAACATCATCCACCAGAAACTGGTCAACAAGTTCGGTCTTCTCAATACGTAATCACCGTATTACAAGTACTAGCCGCAGAAGGTGCTCGAAAATGACAATTTTAGACTCTACTAAACAGACCTGACATCGTGGTGGTTGATAGAAGAGACAATTCAGTCCTTCTTGGCGATATAGCTATACCGAACACTCATAACGTTCTCAACAAACACCAGGGGAAACTGGACAAAGACGCGGATCTCGTAATTGAGATGTTGCTCACCGAAAATGTGGAAATAGTTCCAGTTATTATGTCAGCCACTGGTGTCGTGCCTAAGACCCTGCACGGTAGCATCGCCAAATTGGGATTACCAAAAAACACCTTCGCCGTTATCCAGAAGGCTGTAATATTGAATACTTGCCACACAGTGCGCAAGTTCATTATGTGAACCGATACTGATCCTTTTGATACTTTGTATCAGGGATAGTTAAATAATATCGGTTCAAAGCTGAGTAGTGCATAAGTCTTTCGTATAATAATATTAAGATCTAGATCTTCAAAGAAGAGATGATCATGTCGCAGCGCAAGGTGCAAACGGTACACACGGTGAAAACCACATGAAGGCAAAATCACCAACAAACTATACATGATTTATACAAGTCGACTCATTGATTGGAAGCCTCTGCCCCGACTACAATACGCTCAGTGGCTTCATTCAATTGTTGCAGGACTCCGTCTACATAATCAGCAAATATCTGTACCAATAACACCAACAAAAAACCCTGGTGGCGACGCCGCCTAGAAGTTCCATCGATACCATTAGGAGCGAGCTAGACGCCTAAAGGAATACAAGAATTGTGCACATCCCTCAAAACTCTTCTGAAACCACATCAGAAAAATATTCAAGAAAATAGGTACTTACACACAACATCCAGAACATCAACAACGTTTGCGTGGATATATTGATCTGCTTCAGTAGAAGCTGAAAGCGAAATGCAAATGTTTATCTACATACATTAAGTGCATAACATCATTGTAGGAGTCGACTCAATATTGGAAGCCCCTGCCCCGACTAGAATACGTTCGAGCGCCTTCATACCGCCTAGAACCTTCCATCGATACCATTAGGAGCGAGCTAGTACGCCTAATGGAGCACAAGAATTGTACATAACCCCCTAAATTCTTGAAAAACCACATCACATCACATGTCTTTTGTTGGATTTGGCTCCTCTTGAAAGACCCATACAGGCGACTGTTGTTTAATTTCGGGTTCATAAATGTAAATGCATGATTCCTCATCTGTCACGTTCTCAGCGTTGGATTAAGAAGCAATAGGGCTGAAATCGATCCATATTCCACTTAAGGAAATCAAAATTAACTCGAAATTTCTTAAGCATTCCCGAACAATCTTTGGAGAAAATGCAAATTTTGCTACGGATCCAATATTGCTTTTAAAATGATTGATCAAATTAGTAATTTTGCGGGAACTCTGCGAAACACCCGAAACCTGCTTGGGACTCGAGGCTTCAGTCCTCCTTAGACCCCACCCAAAATCCGACGCTACACCTTCTTGCAGATGAATTTGAAGCACCGCGAGTGAATTATGTATTTGAGCATTTTTTTACATCAAGCTTTTTTTGAAATATCTTTTTAACGGCCATTGTGCATGCAATAATGAATGTATTCTAGTGGAACTGATGTCCAAGGGTGCATCAATCTTACGGTATGTCACATGACGATCTTGCTATATCAGTTTTTGTACAGCATCGATGTTTTTTGGCACAACAACCGATTTTGGACGACCTTAACGAAATTCATCCTGTAGCGAAGTGCGACCACGATTGAATTCGGAAAACCAGCAAAACACGTTGACTTGAGATGATGCTTTATCTCCAAAAGTCGAAGAGAGTTGTTTGTTCAATCCACGTCGAAATTTATATCATCGTACGAAAATGATGAATGCTTCAAATAGCATTCGTATGACAACACGGTCTGAGTACGTTCACCATTAAAAATGATAAATTAACATCTCAAATCTTAAGTAGCAACCGTCGTAATATTCCTAGCGCTATTAGAAATTTCTTAGATTTTATTGAAATCTGAATGTTTCTTCCCACCTTCAAGCACTTCTTTGTAATAAACGTGTATGTGCTATTTGTTTGAGGTTAACAAGACCTTGAATATATCTTGGATTATTTATTACACTTTTATCTACGTGTTTTTCATGAGCTGATCTCGAGAAAATCTAATGAACGTGTTTGTTATTCACATACCGAATAATTTTATAATTGTTTATAAATATTTGTTTGTGGAAATTAATTAACTGAATTTAAACTTGACGCAAATACTTAATTCGATGTAATGAAAATTCAAGCTTTGATAGGTCGGTAAACTTTAATATTTTTAATTCAATGTTTACTAGTTGAAATATTTCAATTTATTGATAAAACACCCTATGTATACATTTAAAACTTTTTTATCTTCAAACGAGAAAAAAAACAAACAAATACTTGAAATTCCAACACACCTTTTTCCAGGACAACATTGATAAAGGGTAAATTTTAAAAATTGATAAGTAAATAGTTCTTCCATTAAACACTAAAAAAAACAAGGTGATTACATGCAAGATTTTTCCTATTGGAATTGAATTTATACTTGACGCAAATACTTAATTCGATGTAAGAAAAATTCAAGTTTGGTTAGGTCGGTAAACTTGGATATTTTTAGTTCATTGTTGTCAGATCTTATTCATTTACAGTATTTTCATAAAAGTTACAATAAATATTGTACATTTAGATGGCTCCGATTAAATAAACTCATTTAATTTGAATATTCTTTAATAAAATTTATGTTCTAATACCAATCTCGTAACAAGGTCTAGTGCAGTCATATCAAAGGCCCGCGGGCCGCTTTCGGCACATGGGCCGTATCATTAAGGCCCGCGATCGCAATCTGTCACAGAAAGAAGAATCATGTTTTTTAGAGCTTTTATTCAAGCCTCTGAAACAAAGTTGAGGCTGAGAGAAAATCAGATAAAAAATATCAAACTTCGAACCATTTCCCCCATTTAAAATGATATGGCACAGTGAACTAAAAAAAAATTGGGTTAATAGTCTCAACTTCTGCAAAATTTGATTACGGAATTCAACAATAGTTTTGAAGACTTTCACAAAATAAATGAAATGTTATAATAATTCATTTTATTTTTTTTTATATTCAATCTGGCCCACCTACAAATTCAAAATTTAATATATGGCCCTCTGCAAAATTGAATTTGACACCTGGTCTAGTGTCAGTGAGTAAAAAATTTGATGAAACTGGTTCAGTAAAATATTTATCCAAATCATGGCGCAAAAAAACCCACCGAAGACAAATCTTTAAATGTTTGTGTCATGTTAGAAATAGATCCACATTTGTGAAGTAGAAAAATTACGAATTTTAGAAAATATACATTAAAAACGACTACAGCAGATGCTCAAAATTTTGTCTATTTACTTCAATATATAAGCTATGCAAGTTTTAAAACTTTGTAATACATTTTGCAACACAAACATCTAAAGATTTTGTTTTGAGTTGATGCAGTTTTTCTGCGCCCTGATTTAGATAAATCTTTTACTGAACCACTTTCGTCAAACTTTACTACTGACAGTAGATCTTGTTATGGGATTTCGGTTAGGATATAAATTATTAAATATATTCCACGTTTCAATAAACTTCAACAATAATCATTTATTGAAACGTCAAATTTGTTACTGTTGCTACTATTGTCATATTCACCTAAATGTATTATTTTAACTTCGGCGGGGATAACGCAAATGTAGCTATAACTCCGAAATTATACCAGGGACAATTAAAAAAAGTGTAAGGGAGCTATGCAGCTTACCTAGTTATATGAAGCGTGAAGTACGTACGTAGCCTTTGTCAAACGAAGTGCTCGGTTGTTTTCTTCGTCGCCTTGCAGAAACCACAAGAGCTATCGTCAGCTCTTCAGGTAATTTACCGTAATTCTCCTTAGCTTCTCTTTGCTTATAATCCAGTCATTATAATTGACCTCGGAAAATCGACATACCCAGTATATTACCACGTAAAAAATTGAATTTTGCATCATAGACCTATTTTCAAACATCACATATAATTGAATGATAGATGATAGAAGTTTTAAAGTCAAAGGTCAAAAGAATGTTTTTACAATTTTTGCGTTTTCTATGGGTCTTACGCTATTTGTATTTATTATCAATATTATAGAGAATTCAATTCTCTACAACTTTTGTGTTCTTTATAATTTGAAGTGTTTTCGAGATATAGGGCGTAGAGCGCGCGGTCAGAGAATTATCTGGCTATGACCCAATTTGGATGAACTTGCTGCAGTATTTGAGGAAGAAAATTATCCGGTTCAAAGTTCATTTGAGAGTTGAATGTCAACCTTATTAGCAGTTTATAATGCTGAGAAATCTGGGTATAGTATTGATAAACCTGTGTAGTTATCAAATATTCCACCAACGAGTGGATCAGCTCACCAACATTTCAATCGCGTTATTACCAAAGTCAAAATTTGGTTAGGGCATGATTTAGACTCTCAGGAATGAGTTTGGACAATGAGTAACGAATTCCTGGAACCTACATTCCTGCACCAGATGAATTACTCAATACAATATTCTGTAACTGCAAAAGTGGCGGTGGCTCAATATGTAGAAGCGGAAAGCTTGCGGTCAGTGTAATGGACAATGACAATGAAAAGGAACTTGAAATTCTGCAGCAGAGGGTCGATGACGACGACAATGATGAAGAAGAAGAAGAAAATGTTCATATGAATATATCAATTTCCCTGTTCGGCAGTTTCTGAAGCTTCATTTTCGATAACATGTAGACAGTTGAGCCTGAATTGAAAATTTAGAATGACGTGCTCTTTATAGCGGTTCCAAATCCTTTCCTCTATTTAAAGTTTAATAACTACACAGTAAGATTTAGGCTTTGTAACTTTTCAACTTCCAATATCGCTGGAAGTTAAAAATCCCAAATAGGAATTGAATGACTCACAGAGCGAGTTAAAGATCTCCTCTAGCAAGTTGTTTGGTTAGTCGATTAAACCACCTCGACGGTGAAGGCTAAATGAAGAGGGACGTTCAATGGAATGTGTATTTGGGAGTTAAATTTCCGGTCCGTTTCAGTGCCTTTCAGTCACTTAGTAATCTGAGATTGACAGATGGAGTAAAGACAGTTTATAGGCTAGTTGCAGGGTGTGAAGATTTCTGGACTTTATACCATCAAGGTGTGAACTTGTCTATTGAATATCATACCTACAACGTCGAGGATCAATAATAATAACACAATCTACTTATTTATTTTCTCAAATTTGTTATCCTTGAATCCCTATCATGCTTGAGATCTCGATTGTTTCGAATACATTGTTATCTTTTTATTCTTCTTATTGTTCATACGTTTTCAGGTAGTGTCCTGGTACCGATTCTTCCACTTTTTTCTATATTTCGCTATCTACTCTCCTTGGAATCGATACTTTACATACATTGACGATCTCATATCCCAACAATAACTGTAACATCTGTCCTATTTACATTATCATCGAACGACTTTTACATCGTATCTAATTTCATTCCGATATTTACACAAATTTGTTTTTAAATGGAGCAAACAAAGTATCTAGGAACCCCTTCGTACACCCTACTGTAATCTGATTCATCCCTGACCTAGTAACTTTTATTTTTAGTTAGTTTATTCGACGTCGATGGTGAAACGAGATACGACAATCAACTTTGAGGGTTGAGAACACGTTTTACAGGAAGGAATTTGGCGTAGGGTCTACTTGAAATGCATTTTAGAAAGTGCATGCTAAAGTTCAATTGCAAAAGGAATCGATAAAATTGAAGAGGCACTTAGACTTCGTTTATAAGGTATATTCATAGATAGGTCAGACAGTTCAATGAAGGACATATTCAAGTGCACAGGTTCAAGAAATTGAAGCAAAAGACATACGATGAAAATCTTGAAATCACACGACACCAAATAATCAGTGCACATGTTTACTGTGACACCATTAAGAAACTGCGCTGCTCTTAAAGTAATTTAACTGGGAAATTTGTTAACATTTATAGATATTTGTATAATAAATATTTCTTCTGTTCCTATATACGTCTTTATATAGATCCAAACGAAACAAAATACCTCGTAAACCAGATAACAACACTTTCCACAAGTAACTTGGAGTGCGAGAGTGTGGATTGTGCGCTCGTGTCCCTTGCCTCTCCTTGTTGTTGCTTCGCTTCGTGTCGGTTTTTTGGACGCGAATCAAGGAAGGTGACGACGTGAATATAGAATAAAACGAATGGATGACTACCCTATCTTCTCCGCTAACCAAAACTTGAGTTGAGGATTTTTAAAATGCGTTTGGCAAGTAAATATAGCATTGAAAGAAAGGTTTTCAGCTTCTACAAACCATTTTTCTGTAATATCAAGAGTATCACCAGATTCTTTCTTAATACGTCAAAGTGCCATCCTACTATGTCCACTATTTGGAATTGAGATCTTTCAAAGATTATTAAAATAAAGGATTGTTAAATAAAAGGATGACCTGAAAGTAATGCTGCTTCCTAAAATTTAATTCGAACAAGAAACGTTGCTGTATAACGCTTTTTCTTTTTAAAATTGCCGGATAATTTAAAAATAAAGATTGGTTTAGATATCAATACTTCAAAATGTACAAGTCCGCGTATACATAAGTACTTTGTTGTGATCCATTTGAAGAGAGCCATTGCCTTATGATACAGGACCCATTTTTCGTCTCCAGTTGTCAATAAACTGTTCTGTATGATACTTATGTTTTTGTCCTCAACATGTCATTGATCTTCCGAATCTCACTGTACCTAAAAATCGCTATATTAGTAAAAGTTGTAGAACAACAACCCCTAAAACTACATATTACAATATACAAAATACAAATACGAAAATACTCGAGGTATAACTTCAAAAAGTTTACTAAAAGAAGTGATGCGTCTGTGAATTACGAATGTTTTATAATTTTAATACTATTTTATGCATAAAAATAGACTAAAACTCGCTGCCGAAATTTACACATTAAATTTTAGGATATCATGTTTAATATAGATACATTTTTTGTTTATTTTTGTTATAAATATAGAACAAGATTATATCGAATGGATTTTCGAATCTTCGATTCACAGAGCATTATAAAAGGGCTGATGCCCTTATTTTGATCATTTCCATTTCGCTTCGTACTTCCTGGTACGGATTATCGAACTCGATAAACTTATGGTTACCGGAAATTTGAATTAATGATCAACGAATTCTATTTCGAGAAATAGCATTTCTAATTAGGTCAAAACGTATATTTTTTCGTATTATTTAATTTAATTATCTTAGTTAGACCTTCAATTTCAAGACAAATTCAATTCTACTGTTAACATTTTATAAATTTGGTATTGATTTGAAATTTGTTAAAACTTGTAGAAATCGGAAAGAATTACGAAAATGATAACCCTGCCGTACATACAAATTGCAAGAGCTTCTTAAAATAATTTCGCGATAAAAAACTGCATCAAAAATTTGTCGATCGTAGTAATTGATGATAGTAATTGAGTTCAATAAGTGGCATCATTAAGCAAAAAAATCTGTACTCGTTGGATATGGGTGTATATGCTATCTTAAATAATAATCCTATTGTAAACAAAAGCTATAATTAATTATATTTATGGTCGTTAGAGTCAAATCAATATAAAATAAAACTAAGTAATTTGATACATTGATAACACTTCAAGTGTCTAAGGGACATTAGGAATCAATTAACTATGACGTTGGAGCGGTCGGTGTATAATAAATCTTAACGAATACAATAGTAACTAGATGTTAAGTGAGTAAATTTTTGATTTTTCGCATTCACATTAAAATAAGACAAAAATTATGTAATCCGAAACGATACGTCAATGGTAGGTAAAATAATGGACACTTTGCATCTCCATCACCATTTAAATAAAATTGAAATTCCCGCCCAAACTATCCAGGAACCTCCTTCAGATCTCCTTCTATTGCTACCAGGCACACGTATGTCTGAGAAGAGAACGGAGCCCCATTGTTCATCATTCTAATTAACGTTTTCTCTCGCAAATCCTAGACGGGCCGCTCACCCGTTTAAATAAAATTCCCGCTCAAGCTATCCAGGAAACTCCTCCGAAAGCCACGTTTCCTTTTATGCAACACTGCGTAAATCTTCCTCCAGGTCTCTTTCTATCTATACCAGGCATGCGTTCGTCTGAGAAGAGAACGGAGCCCCATTGTCCATCATTCTAATTAACGTTTTTTCTGGCAAAGCTTAGACGGGCTGCTCGGTGGACTTGGGTTAATTTGGGGCCTTTTATGTTCTTCTGACTGTTCAGCTATTCCTCGCGTTTCTCTGATGTTTCTCAGCGATGATTTCCTCCGGAGCAGTCTCTTGGTCGCACTGGCCACTTCTCGATGTCTCTGACCTTTTTGCAGTAGCAGTTTCATCACTTGTTGTGTCCATTTTCAGGTAGAATTCTTGTTTATTGTCAATTGAGATGTGTATCGGTTGACGTGAATCATCAAGGAAATAAAAGGATCAGTTACCCCTAAGTATAATATGAAAAGGGTGGTTATTGATCATAACATATTATTGGACGTGTTCAATTTATTTTGCCAGTTACTTGCGATTGCTGCGGTGTCGCCTGCATAGATTTTTGCAAATAAAAACTTTCAACAATCCAGAGAATGTTCTATCACTATCACACCTCCCTATTACATAAATCATTTTTAACTGTACTATTGTTTGTACAACGATATCTGTCACATTTCTGAAGCGCCCAACTACTTAATACGTGATTCCTTTCCCATGTAATGTATTCGATATTTTCTGAATAGTTTCAAATTCTCTTGACGTCCATGTCGTAAATTTATCAAACCTAGAAGTGCGCGTTTGTCAGAATTATTGCCCTATTTCTAAAAATACTTTCAGCATATTATTATGATAACAGAAGACAGACTCTACAACACATACACACACACCTTTCTGTTTGGTTATTGCATACCAAAGAAAGATAAGAGAAAATATTTTAATGGGTCTATAAATTTTAGGGAATGTTTATATATATATACGAAGGTTGTTTTCTATTTAATAAAAAAACAAGAATTTTTTTTCCAAAATCATTTTTATTATTTAAGTGTCTTCACTTTTTAATATTTTTCAAATAATAATAAGTTTATAAAAATCGGGCAAGCAGAACTGGACTTAATGCTTTTTTTAAATAACAAGGTTTCCCCACTCTCTCCCATCTCTTATTTAAAGATATAAAAAATGTGTAGAGTTTATTGAAGAATTCGAATATTGTATATAAAGTACTAATTAATTACGTTTTCAATTTGATATTTTCGAATACGCCCTCTCGTGGTGGACTTCAAGGACTTTCCCGACAATTTTCGGATTATTTCAATAAATATAATATGAAATATTTCACTAAAATTTAACACGTTCAAAAACAAAAGAAATAGTTATTATATATAATGTACCTTCTACTGATTGTGACGTTGTTTACATAGGGCAGACGTCTCATTATTTAGAAAATAGACTAAAAGGTCATCAATACAATAAAAAAAAAATAAAACTGCAGTAACGAACCACGGACTGTCAAAATAAACATATATTTAATTATAAAAATTCAAAAATACTAAGGAAAAGAGAATTTTTAGGAATGGTTCACATCCATGGGAACGAACAAGATGTTTAAAGACCTAAACCACTTGAATAGAATCTCGATTTTATAGATGACTGATACCTAGTTTTGAAATATGACAAGAGAAAATTATTTTTTGTAGTTGAAACAAGAAAAAATGGAATTTGATTATATGTTTTGACTTCGCCTTCTTGATTATTTTTTTCTATGTATATAATATACACATTTTTAATTAAAATTTGTAGTCTACTGATATAAGTAGTATTTTCGATGTTAGAGATAATTTTTATCTGTTAATAGTGACATCAGGCGCCAATATAGAAAAATTCATTTATTTAAAAGAAGTACTTGATAGTTTGATGCACCATATTAGTACAGGTACTGTAAAGAGAAAGTTAAATCTCTCATAGCGATACAAGGCCTCTCAATATAAAAAGAAAAATTTTATGTAAATTACAAACTGTTTATTTAGAATTGCTCATTTTCTCTACTATATATTTTTTACTTTCAATTCTTTGGTCTTCAGTTAAGTCGTGTGAGATAACAATTCCCGTATCTTTCTAACGACATTTTTAATACTGATAGAACTGCTTGTATTGTTGGTTTCGTAGGGTTTCCAAGTTATTCCGGACTACGAAGAAACCGTAAATTATCTCACCACTCCTGGTGGGAATCTTTGTGATTCCTGATTACCTATTCTTTGTCTTTGTATACAATAAGATTCACTACTTAACACAGTTTGTACATTGACCACTCCTAATGGGAACCAACGTCATAGTTAAGTGTTTCCAAGTGTACCTTATTTACGACTAGACATTTGAATTTTCATTAAAGGTTACTTACTGTTATTTTATATTGATGTCATTCTCAACGCCCATAAATATCCATTTTTATAGCTTTTGTTTACGATAAGATTTTGTATTTAAGGCAGCTTGTACACCTATACTTGGTTCTTAATAGTTTGACATTCATCGAGTACGTTAGTTTACACATTAATGCATTGCATTTATTAATTATAAATGTGATTAAACAATTCTAAATAAACTTTTAAAAACAATTATCATCCAGTGCATCCTAGAATAATTATACATTAATGTGCAAACTTAAATTTCCAACGTAATCGCAGAGAAAATGTAGAAAAAAATATTTTTTTAATGTAAATAAACAATGTTGAATACATGAAAGCTATTTTTAATTTTTTGACAAACCTCGTATACGACTGGAAAAATTTAACATCTGATGATTGAATTTTATGTTTTGGACCATGCAGAACTTTTTATAAAGAATATTTTTTTTTTCGTAAAATTAATAATAAAAAAGTTGTAAATATACTATACAATGTATAGTAAATAGAGTGTTTTAGAAAAACTTTTCATGCACGCTTCAATGACAAGTCTCAACAAGCTTCACATAAAGTTTCAACTTGCTACTTCGATCCATTTTATTATAGTAGAGCTCGAACGACAACTCAATCAAGTTGTTTTGAGAAATGTCTCAAATTGAGTTTCTCGTTGTCATAAAATTTTTGATTAAAGGAAGATTAATATCAATTCAAAAAAAAAGATATGGTGACTTGTGTCCATGATTACCAGCAATTAAAATTTGTTCCACTGGGGACGTTAATAATTAGAAGATCACCCACTCGCGGAACGTCACATGACGGTGACTACTCCAGAAAATAGTCGGATTTCACGTTTTTGATTTATCGTGGCCTTAAAATTAACCATACTATTTTTTAACAACTTTCTGGTTTAATGACCGTTCAAGACCATGGTACAAGAATGTAGCTTCACAGAGATTGAACATCCTCCATAAAGCACTTATCTGGCCAGTTCGACTATTTTTTGTTTGCAAAGAGTATTATATTTTAATATATATATATATCAACATACCAAGTCAGTTTTTAAGAATAGAAACTTCACATATACTTTTGACCACCCGTCTCTTATGGTCAAAAAGAGGTTTTTATTATTTCTGTTTAAATATACAATACTTATTACCAATCAATTTGGGTTTTTAACCTTCAAGTGCCAAGATTTTAGTTACATAAGTACCGACGTGACGTCTGGCAGACCACCCACCGTAGGTTAACTGACCAAAAATTTTATGTTTCTGGATTATTTCAATATATATATTTGACATATCTAGTTATCGTACGATAAAACAAAATATAAAAGTTTTCACATTTATTACTAATTATAAACATTTAACTGCCAGCCTCAACTTTTTGGGTATGTAACATCAACTTTTTACTTAGTAATTGACATTTATAAACTGAACAATTATTTTTTCTTTGCCAATTTTTTTTATTAAAGTTTAATAACTAAGCAAATAATAAAAATTAAAAAGAAACAAAAAAGTAAGTAATTTTTTGGAAATCGCAATGCACAAAATATTCGAATCAATCAAATTCTACAAACAGTCTTTGCATACAGGCTTGCTGCATTGTAAGCACACATGTATCATGCAAGTATCACATTTATAAGCAGTATTGCGCTTTAGTTTCGAAGGACAGATGTGACAGAGTTTTCTAGTTTGATTTCCTTCTGCTTCATTTTCTTCCCTTACATGCTCTGGTGCATCTTGCCCAAGAACTCTGTTTATAAACAAGTGCAATTCTCTGGGAAGATGTTTATTCAGAACTCGGCGCTGCTTTTGTGAAACGACTAAAGATCTTGTAAGAAGTTTCAAAAAGACAGATATGTCTACTGTGTTATTGTGCGAGTAAAAATTGTACAAAATATCTGAATTTATGGCGATTAGGTCTAACATTCGAAAAAAATATTGCCGTTGACCAACGCCGTGTTCGTCAACTGCTTTTGTAGAGTTATAATAAGATATAACTTACGGTTTATTTTCTTCTTCGTTTATTTCTTCCTTGTGATGCATTGATGAAAGAAGAATAACTGCTTTGTTCTTTTTGGGAACATGAGAGACAAGCGTAATGGCTTTAGTAAATCCGTAAAGCGTGGAACCAACATCACGAGTTTTTTTTGGTTGAAAATCAGGTGGTATTTCCCTTTTATTCTTTTTCAGGGTTCATATGTCAAGCCTCTTTTTTTCAGCTCTTCGTCACACTAAACAGCAGTGTACCAGTTATCAGCAGTGATATTTCCGTTACTGCCGTGTATGTCCCTGATCAATCTCAATACACATTGTGTGTTATCATAAAAATAAAATGTCTTCGAATCACAGCCCGTACTTAGCAGACTTTTGAGGCAATTCAGGAGATACATAAATCTGTTTTTTTTTATAAAACACATCTGAAAATTTCGCAACCAGTATCATCAGTTGTAAACAACATATCACAGTCTTCATGGTTGGACTTGAATACCGCTGAGTATAAAAGGAATCCAAAGAAAGCATTTAGCTTGATTTCATGGATATCGTGCAACTCTATTGTAGTCTTGAGTGTTTCTTTGCATTTTCGCAACTTAACATTAGTTCAAGTTAGAATTTCCTGATATATAGAATCATCAAAAACCTTACGCCATATATGATAAGGATCTTTCTGATCGTTTTACTCTTGAAGTACTTGGCTGATCCATTTTCGTATCTGACTGAAAATATAAGAATAAAAACGATATAACCTCACACAAGTCTCATTCAAAAAAATTACAATAGTACAGACGAGTGGTCTGATCTGAGACCTCTTGCGATCTTATAAAAGGCCAAAACTCACCGGAATCGCACGCGCCGACACAACCACTCTCCTCAAACGCTGCCTGGCGACTGCTCGAGGGGTAGAGAAAAGCAGGGGAGGATACATCTTCGCTAACACAGGTAACTAGACCAATCGAATACCCAAAGTGTCTGTCAGACCAAACGTCGGTACTTGAAGGTTAAGTAACAAATGCACAGATGATGCTATATTCTCCCTTCTAAATAATGTGTACTCTAATCTTAACAGCCATCACTCCTCTGCAACAACTTTTTGTGATTTTTCTTTCGATTGTGTTAATCATAATGTTTTAATTAACAAATTGCAGTACTACGGTTTCAGGGGAACACCTCTCGCATGATTTGAGTCAGCTTGTAAGGGTTGATAAAACGATGTCTTCTAGCAAGCCAATAGAAAGTGGAGTGCCCCAGGGCTCAGTACTTGGCCCTATTTTGTTTTTTCTGTTTATAAAGGTTCATTTTTCGGTTCATCCGGATGAATGATCACTTCGCCGTAAATGTTCTCTTTTTTTTTAATTCCACGCTCACAAGACACACACAAAATGACAAAAAAATAAACTTTTCGCTCATTTCCTCGAATATGTCGTCAAACGAACTCGAGTGAACGTCCTCTTCGTGTTCATACGTTTCATTTTTCGTCCATTCGGGTGCGAGTGATTGATGCCGAATGCCGAAATCCAACACCGTTGGATTGGTTCACTAATAAATTCATTTATCACTTTTGATTCATTTAATGCCTAGACGTTTCATTCTTAATGAAAGATGCTGAATGAAAGATAGAAATGAATAAAAAGTGAACCGTCCGATATCACCCTAAACAACATCGCCTATCAGTGGTAAAATATGTTTATTTTCAGACGACACGGGTTTCTCTCGGATCATATTTAGTGATTCTAATTTTCTCTATCTTAGTGTTTCCAAAACTAAAGTTTTATCATATAAAAATATATTGCTGCCCTTTTTTATTAAATAACACCACCATTGACGTTGTTGAATCTGTAAAATACTTATTGTGACTTATTGTGAATAATTTCTTGAAATGGCAGTTACATATTGCCGCCAAATAAATTCTTCCTGAACTTATCCACATTCTCAACAGTTTATAATGCCCTCATTGAGTCTAAACAGCAGGGCTCATTGCAGGGACTTTTTTGAAAGATTGAAAATTCTGCCTAATTCGTAAGCTCGCCTGCCAATGTCAGAAAGGTCGTTGCACGGCTATTGACTTAGGAACGCGGAGTACGACCTTTATCTACCTACTCCACGTTCAGAATTAGTTGAGTGCTCAATATGTCATAATGTAAAAAAATGTCAATTGAAATAAAATAATCTTTTCCCGCATTTCGCAATAATTTAAAGGCATTTTTACTGGAAAGTGCTTTCTACTCTGTAAACGATTTCTATTCTAATAATAATATTTAATTCCGGGCATGCTGCATACTGGTTCAATTTTGTTGTGGACTTATATACTAATTATTACCTATAATTTTGTTATTCATTATGGTTTTATTCTGTATATTGAAATTTTATTTGTATCTTTATTTAATTATTTTTATGTTTCTTTTTCAGTTTTTACAAGCTTTTGTCTACAAATTGTAAAAATTTTTTAACGGCAAACCTTTCTCTCTTCTCTCTCCCAAATTTTAGTGTCATCGGGTCCACTGTGCGTCCGAATGAACCCCGTACAATCTAGATCGCAGTTGCCCGTACTAACCTAACCTACACCCATAAGTTTATGTATGTTTCTTTGAAATAATTGTTAATAATGAAATTATTTTATCGTTCAATACAAGTTGTCCAATTTAAATAGAAAATCAGAACGCGCCATAATTTTCAAATTCCAAATAAAATTTATGAGAACGATATTTGTATATGGAAAGCTGCTCCATTTAGATGTAATTAATTTACTGTTTGCAACATCGTTATTATAGTTTCCTCAATTAATTTATATTATTCCTAGTGGTTTTAGAAATAAACACATTATTAACTAAACTATTCGAGACACATGTGTGAAACTTTCAAATGATCGATGTTAATACGAACCGTTTTTCGTTTAATCAGTTTCTCTTACGACCGATGTGTTTACTGTATTTAAATGAAAACATCGGTTTAGAGTAAGACGCTCCAAACGTAATCGCCTAATAGTCCAGTCATTTTAGACCAAATTAGGCGAATATCTCGAAAAATCGACTTACTCGGTATATTATCATGTAGAAAATTGTATTTTGGCATCCTAAAATTATCCTCAAAATTCACATATAATTGGATGATCGCAAGTTTGCAAGTCGGGTCATAAAAATCGATTTTTTTCAACATTTTTTGCAAATATCGTAGAGCGTAGAGCGCGCGGTCACAGAATTATCTGAGATCAACTCGTAGTCTCGATCAAAAATTCGTAATATTATATTTATAGGTTAATTATCGTCAAAATTAATAAAAATTTCGAGAACTAGTTCTAATTTCAATTCTCTTCTTCTTCTTTGTCTTCTTCTTCATCATCGTCGTCATTGTTCCTCTGTCGCAGAATTTCATCTTAATTACCATCCTCAACGATATTTGTCTCCAAGTAATTCATGATTTCTGGGTCAAAGGTTCTTTCATTATTAATATCGCTCTGAGATTGTCCATTACACTGGCCGCAAGCTTTCCCGCATCCACATCTTGAGTCACAGCCATTTTTGCAGTTACAGAATATTGTATTGAGTAATTCATCTGGTGCAGGAATACAGGTTCCAGGAATTCGTTACTCATTGTCCAAACCCATTCCGGGGGTTCTGAATCATGCCCTAACCAAATTTGAATTTGATAATAAACGCGATTGAAATATTGGTGAGCTGCTCCACTCGCTGGTGGAATATTTGATAACTGCACAGGTTTATTCGATTTTGATGACTTGACGTACAATTCCTGACGGAGATGATCGATATTATCCATAGATTTCGGAGCTAATAATCTCTGAACCGGATAGTTTTCTTCTTCTTCAAAATCTGCAGCAAGTTTAGGGATTTTAAATAAGATGTACTTAATTATTTTCTACTTCAAATGCTATTAGTGTAAATGAGAATATAATTACAATGTAATTTTTCAATTACCGAAAGAGATTATGAGTGTTATTGAATTGATAAATTTCATAATTATTAGAAAGAAACATTGAATCTAAATTATATATTTAGCAATTAATTATAACATTAATATTAGTTTTTCATCGGGACTACCTCTGACCGCGTGCTTCACGCCCTATATCTCGAAAAAAGTTCATGGTATAAAAAAATGTTAACTACAAAAGTCGTAGATAATTGAATTCTCTACAATATTATTAATAAATACAAATAGCGTAAAACCCATATAAAACGAGATATTTTCAACAAATGTAGAAAAAAAAACGATTTTTGTGATATTTGACCACTGACTTTGAAACTTGCAATCATCCAAATAATATGTGAATTTTGAGGATAATTTTAGGATGTCAAGGTACAAGTTTTTACGTGGTAATATACTGGGTATGTCGATTTTCCGAGGTCAATCCTCTTTAATGACTGGACTATAAATATTAAACCTGCTGAACGCGCGTTTTTTGTTTGTTTTATTAACTTCAATTATAAACTTCCTCTTAACGGTTAATTTTAGAAATGGCCAATTCCAATAGTTATTTTCGGTAAATGAAACAAGTCTATTTGTTATTTATGTATACATATATAAGGAGTGCTGATAAATTGTGATACAATTCATTATTAAGGATTTTAAATAATTTAGAACAACTAGATTAACATGGTAGCAGAAATTCCTTACACTCTATACATCATCCTCAACCAAGTAACTTCGCAACCCTCTCCAGACAAAATTTAATCATTGTAAGAAGGATAAGAATCAGCCACACAAAACTCACCCATTGTTATCTAATGTCTTCTACAACCAGACCCATTTGCACCAACTGTACTTTTAATTTGACGAAAAAACACATATTGACTGAATACCACAAATATGCCCCCCAAAGTTTACAGCTCCAAGTCCCAATTACAAAGACATCCTGAATGACTTGGAACAAATCTCTTTCGTGCTTCAATTCCATAGGAAAAATTTGAAGATTTAGTGGATGATAGTATACTATTCACAAGTGTATAATAGAGACTAAATACTGGAAGGTTTATTGGTCGTAAATCCAAACAATCACCAGACTGCATAGTGGTTTACAAAGCAAACTATCCCTACTATGATTTTATTAGATCATTTTCAATAGACCCACTAATCCTCGTGAAGCTTGACAGTGAATATATAGAGAAGAATGATTTGTTATCAAAAAATTGTTTACAATTTGTAAATAACTACAAATCAAACACACAAATAAATAAATTAATACGCAAAAAAAAATAAATATACGACAATCCTAATTAATGTAAAAATTCGTATTAAACATCAAGTAAATCGGGAAAAGATGTTATAGATTTGATTTCCATTGGCAAATGATTGTGCATTTTTTTGCATTGTTCAGTATTGAGCCTACTGCACACGGCAATCGGGGATCATAGTTCAGTTCTTGATTTAATTGAATTTTGTACGGATGATACTTTAGACGTCTATCAGAATACATCCGCTGCAATTTAGCGTAAAATATTATGAAAATTGTCTATTAATACAGCATCAGTTTCTCATTTTCTGATACCTTAAAACATCCAGAATTTAGAATAGTTTTAACATAATCAAATTACTGATTATTGATCGACTTATGTAAGTCTGTCTAGGTACTTTGCAGTAAACAAATCGCATTCTTGTTTTATCTGGAAATGAACTTTTTAAGCTTGGGGTTTCACTCAAAACAGCTATAATTCAATTTTAAAACTTTTTCACTTGAAATCTATTCGAAAAAATTGATATTTCAATTGACCTCAAACAGACAACTTTATTTGTGACCATCAATTTCGCCACGTAGATATATGGAATATTTTGAGGTGAAAGTGTCCCGTACGTTACTCAGAATGCTTCGAAAAACACGGTTGTCATGATTCGCCGGTCGTAACTATTTGTTTTAGTTAAATTAGTGGGTGGGTCTTTCAGCTAGCACTGAACTATGAAAAGAAAGCTCAGTAACTACCTATTTCCGATAATATTTTATGGTATCAAGAGAAACTTAACACACATAAAATATGAAATTTTAAAATATGGGATACAATGGACAATCTCGTCGTGGAGAAATAATTTTTGAGAAGAACTCAATGTCGAGAGGAAGTTACTGTCTTGTTTTAAAAATAAACCGTCATTTGTTTTTAGGTATTGTCTCATTAAAAAAAACTGTCCAATATCTTTAGAGACACTCTTTCTCAAAAACAAACCGTCAATTAACTTTAGAGACTGTTTTTATTCAAATAAACCGTCATTTGACTTTAGAGACTGACTTTTTTAATGACAAATCGTCAATTGTCGTTAGAGAGTGTCTTTTACCAAAAATAAATCATCCTTTGTTTTTAGGGATTGGCTTATTCAAAAACAAACCGTTAAATGTCTTTGGAATCTGTCTTTTTCAGAAATAAACCGTCATTTGTCTTTAGAGACACTCTTTCTCAAAAACAAACCGTCAATTAACTTTAGAGACTGTTTTTATTCAAATAAACCGTCATTTGACTTTAGAGACTGACTTTTTTAATGACAAATCGTCAATTGTCGTTAGAGAGTGTCTTTTACCAAAAATAAATCATCATTTGTTTTTAGGGATTGGCTCATTCAAAAACAAACCGTTAAATGTCTTTGGAATCTGTCTTTTTCAGAAATAAACCGTCATTTGTCTTTAGAGACAGTCTTTCTCAAAAACAAACCGTCAATTAACTTAAGAGACTGTTTTTTATTAATAAACCGTCATTTGACTTTAGAGACTGCCTTGTTTATAAATAAATCGTCAATTGTCTTTAAAGACTTATTTTTTTGAAAACTAATTATCGATTGTTGTTAGAGAGTGTCTTTTATCAAAATAAATCGTCATTTGTTTTTAGAGAATGGGTTTTACAAAAACAAACTATCAAATCGCCCGGAGACTAACTTTTTAAGAAACACATCGTCAATTGTCTTTAGAGAATATCTTTTTTCAAACTGAGCAGTCAATTGTTACTAGAGACTGTCTTTTTCAAAACAAAACCTTCGATTGGGTTTAGAAAGTGTCCTTCACAATAACAAACCGTTAATTATGTTCAAAGACAGTCAATTGACTTTAGAGACTATCTTTTTTAAAAATGGGGACTGTCTTTCTTGAAAACAAACTATTAATTATCTTTAGAGACTGTCTTTTCTAAAACCAAACCCTGAATTGTGCTTAGAAAATGTATTTCACAAAAACAAAACCGTCATTATCTGGCAGTCAATTGCTTTTATAGACTGTCTTCTAAAGATAAATCGTCTTTTGTCTTTTGAGACTATTTAATTCAAAACCGTCAAGTGTCAAACAAATTGTCAAATTTATTTTTAGAGATTTTCTTTTTTATACGGGATACAATAGACAATCTCCTTGGAGAGAAAAAAAAATTTAAAAAGTATTTTGTTGGACGGTCCTGATATATTTCTCTGCAGTATTTAGAGCGAAATCAGTTTTCCATTAGTTGACATAAACAAAAAGTGAACTCATCAGTGACAAGGTCTCACAATCAGCCTTTATTAATTTAAATATGTTTTTTAGATATGTTTTTAACATAACAACTCAATAAGTGACAAAGATAATAAATTCGAACATACTTTAGGTATCTACGTTTTGACTTTGTAGCTTTTTCTTGTTTCCTTATTCTTCTTTGATCCCTTAATATTTTTCTTTTTGATTTTTCCCTTGCTCTGCCTATTACTGGTTTCCATTCTGTTGTTTTCTGTAAAATTATTTAATAAAAATTTCGTTCAACAGAGGATTCGAACCTCCCATCTCCGTGTTGGAAATTAAGTACTTCAACAACCTTACCAGGTATGTAAACAACGAAGCCATTATACGAAGTTGGTGTTAATTAATTAAATATTGTTCAATAAAACCAAAAAAACTCGTTTTCATAGCACATGAAAAGATTCTACGCTCACCATGGCCAACTCATTCGTCCGATCTATCACCATGGATTTCTTTCTATTCCCAAAAACGTCGTAAAACGTTGAACCGATTCAGGACGCCTAAACAAGTAAATATGTCGTATACCCTTATATCTTGAAAATCAACTAGCGAAGCAAATTAATTTTATAAACCAATCAAGAGCTCATCTAATTAATTAATGAACGTAATTTGTGGACGGTTATGAACTTCGAAATTCTATCTCAACGGTACTTTCCCTTCCATTGAAATTTGCAATTTATTGTGCTCAGCCAGCGGAATCTCCTACTAACCGAAAAACAACTTATTCGATTAAATGAGACCGTTGGAAAAATGACTTTCTTATTCTAATTAATGAAATAGTCTAGAAATTTAACAGTTAACTGGAATAGTATATCCTAATAAATCAACTTATATTATTTATATTTCGTATCCACTTTAAATAAATCAAAATTAATGATTTTACACATTGAGATCTGAAGCTCTGAAAACGGTATCAACAAACTATTATCGATCCAGGAAAATATCGCAGGAAAAATAATGCCTTTTTTAGAAACTTATCGTCAATTGTCTTTAAAGACTTCCTTTTTCAAAAACTTATCGTCAATTGTCTTTAAAGACTGCATTTTTTAAAAACTTATCGCCAATTTTCTTTAAAGATAGCCTTTTTTAAAGACTTATATCAATTGTCGATAAAGACTGCCTTTTTTAAAAACTTATCGCCAATTTTCTTTAAAGACTGCCTTTTTTAAAGACTTATATCAATTGTCGATAAAGACTGCCTTTTTTAAAAACTTATCGTCAATAGCCGTCTTTCAACACTTCCTTTTTCAAAAACTTATCGTCAATTGTCTATAAAGACTGCCTTTTTTAAAAACTTATCGTCAATTGTCTTTAAAGACTGCCTTTTTCAAAAACTAATCGTCAGTTGTTGTTAGAGAGTGTCTTTCACCAAAATAAATCGTCATTTGTTTTTAGAGAATGTGTTTTACAGAAACAAGCTGCCAAATCACCTTCGGAAACTGACTTTTAAAAAACACATGTTCAATTGTCTTTAAAGAATGTATTTTTTCCAAAATGAACAGTCAATTGCCTCTAGAGACTACCTTAGATTGGGTTTAGAAAAACAAACAAACCATTAAATATGTTTAGAAATAGTCAATTGACTTTAGAGACTATCTTTTTTAAAAATAGGGACTGTCTTTCTTGAAAATAGTTTAATTAGAATTAATAATGATTTTTTGTTGACGTCCAAACGATGCACATTACTAACTTAACTATATATGCTTGGATATTGAACGTTACATTTCGTTATAACGAAATTCAACTGACTAATTTCTCTTTTAGTTTATTCTAGCACAGTCAGCTTTCTTCGAAGAATAATAATAAATAATCCATTTAAACCTCAACTAGCAATTATACTATTATTTTCGTATGAAGTTCAACGACTGCCTTATTCATTAAATTTTCTCAACTAATTAAATTTGTTTAATAAATATTGAGGGTCGCTCATCGGGCAAGCGTTCGTTTTAGAAATTACAAACCCGCACTGATTATTCATGGTGGTTTTCGATACATTTCTCCCTTCGCTACCGTTAATATCAATTATGTCTGACCTTACGAGGATATAACCTTCAAACCAATGAGAAGGAAGAACTTAATTTGGTCTAAGTATATTTAATCATGTACGGAAATTTATTTATATAATAATCCAGCGAATAAAGACCTTCATAAAAATTATTAGTTATAATCTTTTATTAATAGCGTTGATAATTATCATTTAGAAAGAATGTGTTTATGATGGGCATCGTTGTTCGGAAGAAAGAACAAACTATGTTTTTATAGCCTATTTTCAATAAATTATTAATTGTCTTTGGAGAAACTGTCTTTTACCAAAATAAATAGTTAATTGCCTTTAGAGATTATCTTTTCTAAATAAAAACCACCAATTGTCTTTAGATAATGTCTTTTTTGAAAGCAAATCTGTCTAGAGACTCTTACAAAAACTTGCCATCAAGCCATCAAACCTGCAAGTATCTTTGAAGAGTATCTATCTTTTAAACTTTCCTTCACAAAAATAAACCATCATTGTCTTTAGAGACTGTTATTTATTAAAACAAATCGTCAATTGTCTGTAGATACTGTCTCTCACTGTAATAAATAATCATTTGCCTTTAGAAACTGCCTTTTTTAAAATCAAACCCTCAATTGTCTTTAGAGAGTGTCTTTTACCAAAATGAATCGTTATTTGTTTCTAAGCACTGTGTTTTACAAAATTAATCAATGTAAAATTGTCTTTCACAAAAACAAACTATCAATTGACTTTAGATAACGTCTTTCATCAAAATATATAGTTATTTGCCTTCAGAGACTGGTTTTTTGAAAACAAACCTTCAAGTGTCTTTAGACAGTTTCTTTAACCAAAATAAATTGTCATTTGTTTCTAGAGACTGTGTTACACAAAATAAATTGCTTTTAGAAATAGTCTTTTACAAAAACAAACCATCAATTGTCATTAGAGACAGTCTTTAAAAAAAATAAACCATCATTGTCTTCAGAGACTATCATTTTTAAAAACAAATTGTCAATCGCCGTGTCTTTCTCCAAAACACAAACCTTCAAGTGTCTTGGGAAAGTGTCTTTTACCAAAATGTGTCTTTAGAGACTGCAATTTTTCCAAACAAATTGTCAATCGCCCTTAGATACTGTCTTTCACCAAAGTATATATTATAAAAACAATATATACTCCTTCTTTAGCACTATATCGCTCCATGCGAATCTTCCTTGGATTCCTATATTCACCAAATTTCGTTCTCCATCAAACCAGCCTTCATTTATTTTTTCGGTATGTCTAATACAATTATTCCATTTGCTCTACACTTTTCCAATGCCTCTTTTCACATACTCAATACCCTTTTATCATCGTATCCGTCTCTACCGATATATTTATTATGATACGTCTTGCAGTAGGTCCAAATAAGTTCGATGCCATTGAATTCGCAATGGTAGGGTAGTAGCCTTAAGATTCCAATAACATAAACTTTTTTCTTTTTGGTTCATTCGGAAATTTGTAATAGTTCAGGTCTTGAGAACTTTTAACCAAGTGATAATTCCATATTTTTTCACGAAGTAAGCGTCCTTTTCTACCAATTTGCATTTTCTACTAATCCTTCATTTGACTTACTTTGTTCATTCATAATATATATTTGGGTTCCCCTGGATACATTTTTATGTTTTCTAGTTTTAATCGAGGTGTCTGATATTTCCATCGCAGTTATTCTAAATGATGAACTGACTCATTTTTAAAAATTCGTATTTATCAAAGTACAAATGCTACATGGATCATTTTTACACCAATGAAAAGAGGAAGTTTAAAAGACTTTATGTATTACAAGAGTTTAATGTGACCTCCAGCTGCTGCACGGCAAACATCTACGCGTCATCGTGTGTGTCATGCTCCATAATTTCTAGGACACTACCGCAAAATTCGAGACGCTTCTCTTTATCATTAGAGCCTGCACGAGTTCTAAATGGTAGAGCTTTCGTATCAAAACTTTCCATACAGTTGGTTGGGGGTATCCCAAGTTCTCTACTAGTTGTATTGGTAGACTTACTTGGGCTGCGAACTAAACTCTCTTCTATCCGTTTGACATCATCTTCTGACACACGCGGTCGGCCTATATTTTTTTCCTTTACTCATACTTCCAGTCTTTTTAAATTGATTAAACCAACGTGTAATGCTTTTTCTACCAGGTGGTTTAATACCAAAATCAGCATGAAAAGCTGCACTACAATTTGAGACTCACTTCTTGCGAACTCAATAACACAGTCGCCATCTCACTCACAACTGGCAGTGACAGAAAATGGCAGCCTATTGCCACGAGAGCTCTAGCGGCTGCTTCAGGAACCATCACCGCCTGCCTACACTTGTAATACATTTAAGAAAAATTTAAACTTCCCCTTTTTAATGGTATAAAAATTAGTCATGTTGCATTTGTACTTTAATAAATACGAATCTTTAAAAATGTGTCTATCATTTAGAATAATATGAATAGAAATGTCTTTAAATTGATTAATTTGAGTGTAATACCTCTTGAACAGACGAAAGAGGTTAAAAAGAACCACATTAGTTTCTTTTCATCTGAAAATAATCAAACAAACCACGAAACAGAGGGAAGAAAATAATATAATAAAAAATGTACGAAAGCTGCTTATTGAAAAATAAATAAAAAAATATTTTCGAATATTTTATTGAAAACCCCACCGTTATAAACCCTGTTAATTTATATCGTATTGTCAGTTACCCTTTAACTAAAAATACAATTAGAAATCGGTCTAACAAACATGAAGTATAGTGAGAAACGTAAAAGAAGAAGCGATGTTATTAATTCAAACCCTCTCTATGGATACTTGCATAATAACAATTCCCATGCACTGTTGCGGAACAGTTTACTGCACCTGCTTCTTCTATTTAGCGATGTTTGCATTAACAATAATTCTTGTCGTACAGGATTTACACACATTAGAAGATTTATTAGACTCCTACGCATTTTTTTTCATGTATGAATCAATTAAAATACTCCTCGAAATAACTGATGATATCGATAACTTAGTTTTGTTTTTAAATATTCTTGATTTTAGGTCTCTTCTATTTCAAAATTAGTTTTTTTAAAAATTTTTGAAAGATAGATAAAATTGACGTTTCGACTTTTCTTTAAGTCTTTATCAAAATATGATATGACATAAAATCAAGAAGATTTAGAAACATAAACATATCAAAAAGTCTAAGAAATAAGAAATTAAAGAAATTTAACTTGGTTTTTATACAATATTGGTCCCCATTTCACCATTTCTGAGCAAAATGGGTCTTTGAGACAATCGATGATGTTGTCGACACTAATAAACTTGTTAGAGGAAAATCTTGTGCAAGCAATTTGTTTTCAAATATTATAGATAGAATACGTAAGGTTTTAAAGACAATCTCATCAGTTATATTTATCCAGTCATCACCGACACTATGGTTTATTTGGTAAAGTACCAGCATTTTATGGCAATCATAGCATTTACTAAATTTGGCCTTCGAATACACTTTGAAGCACGAACGTGACTGAAACCAAATTCTAGAAAGAAAGTCTGTTAAGAAAATTGAATTATCATTCAATATTGTCACCGTCGTTGGCATTCGAAGTGTTCGGGTAAAGTTGTTACAGCTGGGTAAGAATTCTTCCTGATAGGCTTGGAATGTGTGCAATATAGCGTATGCTCAACGGTAGTGAACTCCCCACACCAGCGCAATTTCAACCACTCAAAAATATATAATACAAAGTACGCTTTCTGTTGCGTCACTTAGTATTTAAATCCTTATCCTTTTGATTCATAGCATTCACAAAATTCATCTCATACAGCGTTCATTTCCTTCACGACTGAAAACAATATCTCGCTAAACCAAAGGCGCCGTTGTGTTTCTCTAAAATTTGCATTGTTAAGAACAAATCTCGTAGCAAAATTTACATATACCATCTTGTAAAAGACTTCCTTTGAATCACTGCTTGCTCAAGATTCCAATCGCAAATGATTTATAGTCTTATCATACTAGCGGTGTGCGAGCGGCTGCCGAGCGGAGCGAGCGCGCAACGAATGCGTCGCGAACACGTCGGTGGTAAGTAGCATAAATACTTGATGAAAAACGAATTAGCCGCAATTAATTATTCCAGCTCTGAACTAAAATGTCTTGAATAGTTTGTAGCATAGTTAGACATATGCTTGTTTTTTTTTTCAAAATTAATGTTGGCATCCATTTTATAGTCTGGATGAATTGATTTTAAATCCTCAATCAGGGACTACGCAAAGTTGTATTCGGGTCCATTTTCGTCCATCCTTTGCATTAACTTTGTAATAAATTTCTCCTCTACCTATGCCATTTTTTTTTGTTCTCTTAGTTAATCATAACTATATCCTGTCATTATTATAAACAATTAAATAAGTATTATCGTGATTCTTATATCAACTACATAACGAGTTGTTGATTACAACGTAAATAGGTTCAAAGTAATAACGAACCGATTCTCTTATGAAGTCTTTAACTTATAAAGTGCCGTTTTTTTAGTATCCGTTAAACCAATTACCCTAGATCTAGTTCAACAGCATCTGTTATGTTTTTACACGTTCGTCATTCTAATAAATGTCACAACACCTGTCGTATGGTACATCACATACATCACATTCACCTATTTCTTCAGAATTATTGAATACTAGGTGTTCGCGTCTTAAATGTTATTTAATGTTTGTTAACGTCTCTCGGTTGTTCTCTGTACTGTCAAAAAAAGACAGTTGACGTTTGTCAAGTCTTATGAGGGTATTTACAATATAAAATTACGAATTACGACATTGTAACCAGATATACTGGACATTTGATCAGAGTGCATGTAGATGCTTTCGTTTGTACGCATGTGAAGTAATCAATCATTGAGTTGAGTTGTAATTTCATGATTCTTAACTTGATGATTAGCATGAAGATTGTCTTCTGCCCATATATGTCAATTACGAGAATCATTTATCCTGTTTCTTGTAAATTGGGCTTTATTTCTACATAGTGTCC
This sequence comes from Diorhabda elongata, assembly GCA_026230145.1. Lineage (NCBI taxonomy): Eukaryota > Metazoa > Arthropoda > Insecta > Coleoptera > Chrysomelidae > Diorhabda > Diorhabda elongata. The sequence continues at coordinate 19,223,759 of CM047928.1, read as the reverse complement.
TGTACAACGTTGGTTCATGATTGTTAATCCTTCTATTTGTTAATTCGTCCTGGAATTCCCAAGTTTAGCTAATACGAACAGATTGATTCCTACTCCATCATCGAAAAAATGAAAAAATAAAATCAGCTTTATGATAAATTTCAGTCTTATACGTCGTTAATTTCCTTAATCTTCTCTAGATGCTTCGCATACGCCATGGATATAGTTTATATTAGTAATGCTAGTTTTACTTGCTAGCTTGCTACCAAAAGGTAATTGCATGGTTTGAGAAAAAAATAGTTTTGGATAGTTTACATAGTGATCAAACCAAATATGATAATTGTTTAAAGTTACTTTTATTAAAATGCTACAATTGCTGTTAAAAATTAGCATCAACGGTTCCCACATCAAATACACCTTAACTAAAACATGTTTATCAGAGTTTTCAACAAGTTGTACGAGAAAATTAAACTAGGATCACATCTGAACAAGCTACTAGACATGGTTTAAAAGAAAAAGGAAACATCCTGGATTTAATAGAAGAAGATTCATAAAAAGGATGAATGCGGAATTTGCGACTGCAGATTAACATAGAAAAGACTAATTTATAATTGGATATGGCCTTATATTTTTTATATATGATTTGCACGCATCAACCGCTTCTCCAGGTGTAGAAAAATGTTGACCTCCCAATTTATTTTCGACCTGCAGAAATGAAGAGAAATCATTGGGTACAGAACAAGAATTGTACAGCGATTGACCCATCAATTGACTGTTCGAAAACGTTTTTATTTGAAGTTATGCGTGAGAACTCGCCTTGTCGTGGTTGATGATTCGTTTTGGTTTCCCTGATTCTTCGAATCTTTCTGGCAAACAAATGCTAATGTAGTACTTAGAATTGACGTTGCTCCACATGTCCAGTTATTCAGAAAAAACAGGCAACCATTAGCTTCCAAGTGCTTCGAGCGCCAACAACTTTTGTTGGATTTGACTCGTCTTGAAAGACCCATACATAGATGTCTTTCAAAACATCGAGATTAAATTTTCATAAGCTCCTTTTTGAACGATTGTCAAATTATGCAGTATCCAATGCGAACAAATCTTTTTGACAACCAATTCTCCATGCAATATTGAATGTATTCTAGTGGAACTAATGTCCAAATGTGTCTCAATCTCACGGTATGTCACATGACGAACTTGCAATGGCAGCTTTGGCATAGAATCGATATTTTCTGGCACAACAGCCGATTTTGGATCAACTTCATCCTGCAGCGAATGGCTACCACGATTGAATTAGGAAAACCATGACAACACGTTCTGAGTATTTTCATAACTTTAGGAAGGCAATGTCAAATTTGACATATTCCCATCAGTGTTGCCATATTTCAAAATATAAGTAGCAACTCTCGTAGTACTAAAAAGCAATAAAATAATAGCGAGAATAATAAAGAAGGGACAGATAAAACAAAAACAATTAAAACTGAGGATCTGCAATGCAATTATTAGGAGTACTTTCTATATAGATCGGAAATATGGAAGATAGGAGAATAACTAAAAGAAAAAAATAGAAATCTCGAAACGAACGTCTTAAGAAGAAGAACGTCAAGTTTGGATCAGGTGCAAATGCACCTGAATCTGAAAGATTTGATCATAGAACATATTGAAAAAAAGCAGCTGATTTGGTACGGATACGTGCAGGGAATGGGGGAGAAAACATTGTTAAAAAAGTGGATCTCGCAGGAAAACAGAAAGAGAGGAATACCAAGATTAGCAAGGATGCATGGAATAAAAAAATCATCAATGAGTGTACCAGATATAAACGACAAGAACTTTATATATACGAGGGGGTACCTAAAAGTAACCGGAATAGCATTGCTATGGGTGGAGCTTTTGTAGTACTGATTTCTGCCGCTAGGGCCTGCCTAGCGCAACACGTCACCAGTTCAGTGCCGCACGGGCCGTTAACCTGCTACGTTCTGTTCGTCACTAGTGACCGTTTTTGCTAGTGCTGTTTCACTACTGCTTCGTTTTTTTACAATGGCAAATTTAAGTGAACAACGTGCTGCTGTGAAATTTTGTTTTCTACTCGGTAAAAACGCTACTGAAACTGTTTTAATGTTGAACACTGTTTACAGAGATGATGCTTTGGGGAAAACACAAGTGTATGAGTGGTTTTTCTCTAAAATGGCGACATGTCGATTGATGACAAACCTCGCTCTGGACGTCAATCAACTGCCCGAAACGATGAAAACGTTGATGGAATTCATAGCTTGTGCGCACAGACCGTCGACAGACAATTGATCAACTGCCTGAAATCAGTGGAATATCTTGGAGCTCGGTTCAGCAAACAGGTGACTGGTTTTTCCACCATGACAACGCACCTGCACACTCAGCCATCACTGTTAGCCAGTTTTTGCTTAAAAATAACATGGTTCCGCAGCTCCACGTACCTTATTCGCCTGACCTGGCTACACGCGACTTTTTCTTGTTTCCACGCATGAAAAGGAACATGAAAGGACAGCGATTTGAAAACATTGAAGACATCAAGAAAAGAACGAGACAGGAGCTTGCAGCCATCTCCAAAGATGAGTTTAAACAATGTTTCGAATAGTTGGACGACCGCTGAGACAAATGTATTATTTGTAATGGAGAGTATTTTGAAAGGTTGTTTTGTAAGTATATAGCATTTAAAAAATAGTTCCGGTTATTTTTGGGTACCCCCTCGTAAATTCAAAAAGTGTTTACAAGAAAGGCTTACATCTATAATATGTAGAAGCGCAACGCGGTACTGGGGCAGAACTAGAGATGCTTCAATTTACCTTGGGAAAAATTATAATCGCGTCGAAATTGGCATTAAAGGAATTCCAAAGAAATATTCAAATTATTCCAAAGAGAAAACAATGACACAATGAAAAAATTAAAGTCTATCAAATAATACTGTTTTCAACCTAATACTACAATTATTATCATAGCAATTATTGTAAGTATTACACAAATTATTGAGCATAATTGTTTTGTATAGAGTAAATTACGTAAGATAATTAAAAATTATGTAATTTGGAATGGATACTGCCCATAGTATTCAATAAATTTATTCGACTTTGAATTTAAACATAGGATTAATTGATCATTCTCTTAATAACTTACCAATGAAATGTTACATGAGAAGAAGCTTCTTTGATTATCACTTTACTATCACTGAAACACTAAAACTGAATCATTTTCAAAATGAAAACTGAACGTGGAATGTATTTTCACAAGATGCGTTTTGTACAAACATTTTATCAAGACTAATAAGCTCTTTTACATCTTACCATAAGCTAACCATACTTCTGGCATCTCTACGATTCAAGTGCCATTTTCCATGATGCAAATACATTTTGACCCCGTTCCACGGTATAATTAAACGTTCTATAATGGAACAAATCATCCGTTTTGTTCATTTACTTTTTAAATATTTGAAAAAAATAATCGAGGGAATACAAAAAACTATTTTTCGTACATGTATTTTGTCTTTTCTTAATACCGCTGGTTGATGCGATTTAAATAGAAGAAATAACTAAAATTTTATCTATATCATTTCCGTGAACGTTAAATTCTTTTTACTACCCCCTATCAAAACACGTTTTGTATTTGTTCATTGTCAACATAGTCTCTCTATTGTTAATGTATTTTTGAATACTTTTTCAGCGAGTTTTTTCTTCATCTTTCTTTTGTAAACTTAGGTCATGGCTTATGGATTTTCTGAAAATAACATTTCAGCTGTCTGTCTGGGGTTTCAAAATTAAATTCGTTTATTTTTCCTCAAAATCAAAGGCCGGAGGCTGAAAAATATCAGACGTAATTTTTCAGTCGTTAAACTTCATATACCGGGTGAACAAATAACTATAAATCACATCGGTGAATACTTTATAGTGGTAAAAGAAAATTAAGTAAACTGATCTTGATATCATATAATAGTGCCTTTATATTCGTACGAATGTAAGACGTGAGGTTGAGTTTTTTGTTTCTTTGAGTCCTTTCTCCAAAATTTTATCCATTTCTTTCAAAATTTTGTTTTTGGTAGTGCATCTGGTGTAATTACCAGTAATTTTGTTGATTGCGTCATTTCTCTACTTTTTGATAAAGACCGAAATAGGTCGATATGTCAATTTTTTTATCTGTTTTTTTTTGAAAATAACTTTCTGTCAAAAGAAACCTAAAATAAAGAGGATTTATCAAGGGTGTAGGAAGTAGCAAGTTGAAGTACCTGGCCTGATTTAAAGATGGCGGTAGTTGCTTGAAAAATACCACTGTAATAGAAAGTACACAATCTTTACAGCGAATGTTTGAGGAGGCCACGTTATTTAGTATTTGTTTGGCAGCCATCGATGATGAACGTTTTAAGTGAATTTGTAAACATGGAAAAAATTGGTCATCGTTATGTCATACAATAATTTGATTTGAAAACGTTGGGCCAGGTACTTCTGGGAGTACTTCAGAGGAAAAAACTCTCGTAACGAAATAGAAGACTAAAAATTTTAAGTAATGAATATATAAAATTGATTTCGGAGCCTCTGGTTAGGTGGAAGAGATTCAGATTGAGTTTAAAGATTGTTTGAATACCCTGAGGTTGAAAGATTTTGCAATTTCTATATGTTACACCTTTAATATAAAGAACGGATACCTTCAATTGATTCTCCAAATCAGTTAAGGATGCTGAAGTGTATCAATGACAGAGTTAAGTTGGGCCGGATGATTATGGAGATGAGCGTTGAGAGAAAACGGTTGGTATGAATGAGTTTGCAGTAGACGAAGTTAGAGAAACCTCAAGAAATGGTAGGGATGATTCCTCCTCTACTTCTATCGTGAACTGTATACAAGGATGTATGCAATTCAGATGGAACATAAAGGAATTTAAAGGATGTCTTCCATAGGGCTAAATGACAAAAGTATCATCAACATATCGTGGCCAACAGCTTGCTAGCAGGGGGGAGAAACCAAACTGATTTAAATAACCTTTGTGTGAATATCTTTTAGATTTTGAATAAAGAAATTCTATAAAAACTTAACGACATTCGTAACAACTTAAACTAACTTTCAATTGGATGAATTTCAATTCCAAAAAATCAATGAAATAGCAAATAAAAGTAACAAACTTAATATTTATGTCTTGTTGTCATTTTAAATGGTTTTCTTTTGAACGTAATGATTTTAATTCTCGTTTAATTAATGTAAGTATTTTTCAAATTATGAACGTAAGAAATCGGTTGAAACGTCAATGTTCGACCTATTTTGTAAATTTTCAATCGGGGAAATTCACTGACACAAGATGTAGTGAAAATACTCAATATAATTTTTGTTCTTTGCAATTCTCCATTTTATCAACTGAGTTGTGCTTTATGTTGCCTATTGTTGTTATTTTTTCCTTATGTAAACTTGTATAATTTGAGTTTATAATAAACTGTGATTTTGTTTTGTTTCAGGTGTCGTAGATGCACGGGGGGAATTTAAATGACCGCAGGGCGCTTGAAAGAGAGGCCCTGCGAAATGTCATTAATCAATGGAACGCCAATAGATTGGATCTATTCGAACTTTCCGAACCCAATGAGGTAAGTTGTAGGCTGTGGGCTATTCGAGAATTGTACCAGAAGTACTTGGCCTGTCCTAGAGATGGCGGTTTTTGCTTGAAAAATACCACTGTTTTACAAAGTTCAGAATCTATACAGCATATATTTCAAATTTGAAGACTCCACGTTGTTTGTTTGGTAGCTATCAATAGTGAACGTTTTTAGTGGATTTGAAAGGCGTTAGCGCAACCAATATAAGAGCTGAACTAGATTCTACTCTGGGTGAGACTGCTCCTTCGTTATCGCTAGTAAAATATTTGATAGCAGAGTTTAAACGAGGCCGGACGACCTGCAAAGGCCAGCCGCAATGGTCGACCAAATGAGGTGACGACTCCAAAAATGTTAAAGAAAATTCACTGAATGATCGTCGACTGAAAGTGCACGAGCTAGCAGATGTAGGGCATTTCAAAAAGTCCAATACATCGCATATTAACTGGAAATTTGGACATGAGCAAGCTGTGCGCAACATGAGTACCGCGTTTGCTTACAATGGAACAAAAACAGCGTCGTTGAAGTGTTTGGCAATGTTTAAGACCGAATTTTTTGCGCCTTGGATGAACCGTGGGTCCATCATTTTAGACCCGAAAAAGAAAATCAATCGAAACAATGGATTGAAAAAGGAGAACCCGCTCCAAAGACGGCAAAGACAGTACCATCTACAGGCATGGTCATTGCGTAGTTCTTTGGGATGCGCGATGATAATTGTCATTGACTATTTTGAAAAAGGAGAAACTGTCAACGGCGAGTGTTACGCGAACGTTTGAGCGAAGGAATCGAGCAAAAAAGACAACATTTAGATAAGAAAAAAGTGCTGTTTTACAAAGACAATCTCACACATCTGTTATTGCAATGGCCAAAATTAATGAATTACAATTTGAATTGCTACCTCATGCACCCTATTTGCTAGATTTAGCCCCTTTCGATTATTTTTTGTTACCATACTTGAAAGAAGGTCTCGGTGGTCAAAGATTTTCCAACAATGAAGAAGTGATGTCAGTAGTTAATGCTATTTTGAGGAACTTGTCGATTATTATTATTGAACATCGCTGGGAAAAGTGTATGGACCTAAAAGGAGATTACGTCGACAAATAAATATATTTTTTTCCTAAATTTTTGTGTTTTCTTTGTTGGGTCAGGCACTTCTGGGACTCTTCGTGTATACTACAGCTTATTAGTATTAAACTTTATCTCAAAATATAAATGTTGAAAACTGTTCAATAATAATTATTAAACATCTAGACTCTATTATACAACTGAATTAATTTCATGGAAGAATCAACGCTTAAAAAGTGATAGAAATCGAAAGTTCTTGTTTTAAATTTTAAATTTCCACCGAACATTGAACGCGACGTTCGGAAACTACGATCTCATTCTGGATGAGGATTAACAACAGCTGATTGATGATCTAACTGACCTCAAATCTTAGTTTTCGAAAAGCCTTATTGATAAACAATGACATCTTCAGGTTGAGGTCAGTAATTTCCAGATAATCATCGTACTACGTTTAGTATGATATAACCAAAGGTTCCAGAAGTACCAATTTAGTAAATCTAAGTGTATCAAGCTTGCTTAGTTTCTATAATAACTTTTTTTTATTGTCATGTTTTTTTGATGTTATGATGATTAAGATTTCAGTGTCACCGAATACAGTGAAATCTATTTTCTTCTCTCAAACTAATACGAAAAAGAAAGTAGGTGAATCGAACGATGTGCATTCTGTGAATACCTGATATCTATAGTTGCTTTTTACACATATTACATTATACTGCTGTATTTTTATAAATAAACACATAGCCCTTTAGAACTACTGTTCAAATGTCATAGTTGTATCTCTGAGAGTTTCCGCTACGCATTTATGAATCTGTCAGTCAGGACATGTTCTTTTTTTTTGAAGAAGGTTGCCCCTAGTTTTTACAAAATGTGAAACAGAAACAAACTTCGAAGACAAGTGCTTTGTTGCTTTTCTAAATATTTCTCCTTAAGGTCTACAAATTTTGTATACGCTGAAACTAATTCTGGAAATATGTTTTCAATTCTGAAGCTGATATTGTAGAACTGCGGTTTTGAAAGTCATCAATAGCTTCTTGAGTTGATGAAAATCACTCTTCGCGCATCTTTTGTTTAATATTGGGGAACAAATAAAAGTCACTAGGCAATGAATTGGGTAAATTCGGGCAATTTGACGTTAATTCTCTTTCAAATAATCAGTTGTTACAACTTGATTTAATAAAAAGAACGAAAATTTTAGAAATTTTTATCTCACCTATAATCTTTTAATTTCTCATTGTATGTTTAATTTTTTTCGAAATTCCAATAAAAACAGTTTAACTTGATCTATTTTTAATATGTGTTCAAGATATTTATTTTTTCTGCAATTTTCCATTCGGCCCCACTGTGCGGCGTGGTTCTCACTATGTCCGGGTTTTTAGTGTTTGAAATAGCCGTAGCGCGGCGCTGCTATCTAGGGATGGTGTGAATTACTCATGTTTATCCATATAACATGGAATTATTTCGATTAATTAAATTGTAAAATTTTTATAAACAACTAAAAATTGTACATAATGATTAAAAAAATTTTTCGTTTTTCGTTTTTTTTTGCATATTTACCATTTATGTACATTATCAAACCTTTTCATGTCAAAATAATGTGAAAAAATACAGTCGGCTTGGGACATGAAAAATTTTCACCGAATTAAATTAAAAAAAAAAACCAAAAACTTGGTTATTTTAATTTTTCGGTAATTATTTAGTTTAGGTTGCATACGCTCGAATTCCTTGAAATTTTACTATGTAATACAGTTTTTATGCTGAAAAAGAATATATATACATAAAAAAACATAAAAACATAAGGTTTGAACATAGGAAAATGTACGCTATCTGGGATAGTGGATATTTTACAAATACTTGATGTTGTAGAGGATTAAGGGCGGGGGAGGGGTTTGTTGAACATTTAGACTATCTTTTAACACACCCCTGCCCGCCCCCAATCCTTCCCAACATTAATTATAATTAGTTACGACTAAAGTAATGACACAAATCAATTTCTATTTATTTACATGTAAAAATAATCATTTCTATCGGATACATTCGTGACATTTCTTCAATAAATGCCTCAATTCTATTTGAATATGAATAATGTCTTTTAAATAGAAATTCCCCAAAATACTGACGATATTATTATCATGAATATCTCGCCATAATCGCTCAATATTTTGAGTATAAGCCTAACCGAACCTAACCTAACCTATCTAAATTTTCAACCTCGAAAAAGTATGTGAAGGGATAATTTCCAAGCCCTATATTTATACATTAAATTAATCAGCATAATTTTCTCCACAACATACTAAAATTTCAAGGAAATCGTTCGTATGCAACCTTAACTAAATAATTACGAATTTTTCATTCAAATTTTGAGTTCCAGCGAAGTTTTATTAGTTTATACAACTTTGCTTAACTTTCGACCATAGTCGAGATGTACGCTAAAAAAGTCTACTTCCCTCAAATCACTCGTAAATTCTTTTTCCTTTCATTTTTGTTATAAGTATTCCCTTCTTTTCCCAATGGGTTTGATCCTACTTCTCTCGTTTATTACCATTTTCAAAGGTTTTAGCTCTGGTCAACATACTTAGCAATTAAGGTTTAAAAGGCGAGACATTCCAAAAAAACTTTTTGACAAAGAAAGTGGTTCTAAATTTCATATACCGATTAAATTAAAAATCGTACTCACGTGTTTTTCACGTTAATTTGATATCCAAGAGAGAAATGAAAAAAAATATTTAATTTCAATTTGTTTGAAAATGAATGCATAAATTCCGCATACATTATTTATAATTATTTGGAAAAAAGACGTGATTCAAAACGTAAACATAACGTTGGCTATATTTAACTTACTTGTCGTATGCTTTGTTTTTTATAAACAGTATAATCACAAATGAAATTCATCTGCATTTAGTAGATTTTACTTTTTCAACCATGGTTACTAATATTGACAAAGTCAAGTGAATAATATTAGGCAATTAGGCAAAAGAAAACAGATGATCTATGCCCAAATGACGGCCGTGGGGTACACAATCGATTTACAAGGTTGCCAACTGCTGGCGACAGAAATCAATCAATAAATACAATAGATATTTGACAAAAAATCAGGGCAACACATCTCTAAATTTGAAGTTATAAGAAGATCAAATCTTACCAAATCCACGCTGCAGTGATTTCTGGACTTCGTCCATTTGAACTGCATGTGGGAAAATACCTTCTCGACTTTTGGCACTAGCAAAAATCTGACCCCATTTCTCCTAAACTGTCAAAATAGAACGCTTGCTAATTTGAGAGAAAACTGGTTTTGAATTAGAATGATTATCGATCATTTTTTTCAGTGTCCAATACAGTGGCAGCTTCTAAAAGGTAATCAAAAGAGATATCATTTGTCATGGTTAAATAAAATATTTTATTCAAAAGATTATCACTGAAATAAAATGCTTATCTAAATAATGGCAAATGTCATGTCTTAAAAAATTTGGAAACCGGAAACTGCATTAAAAAAACGTCTACATCTCTTCACTTCTTTGCCATCTTCAAATGAAAACCAAAAAACTGTTTCGAATATTTCGGGTTGATTTTGCTCCAAATCTTCTAATCCCAGCAGTTCTTTCAACGCATTTGGGCAATCGTCTCCCATAGAGAGGAAATACGAAACAAGAGCGGGATAAAAATTTAAAATCTTCCTAAGAGATGGGCCTAATGGCAACCAACTCCTTGATACATGTTTAAAAGCTCTTGCCATTATATTTTGGCTTCCTCCAAGAACTCTTTCAAAGAATCAATTCTCCTGTTACATTTTCACTGCTTAACTCCCAAACCCGGGACAATCGAATGAAAATCGGGACTGTTCTGGGAAATCCGGGAGGGTTGGCAACCCTGTGTATATACCTATGTTAGATTTTCTTCGTTTTTTCTTGTAACTGGAGTATTATTGTATTATTTTTATATTTTATGGCATTTAGAGGATCCTATAGATACATTTATTATTTATTTCGTGCTCACTTAAATTACGTTTTTTGGACTTTAATTTCCACCATTGCGTTCAGGTTTATCAAACATACTTTTTAAGGTTGCAAAATGATAACCCCGTGGCAGCTGAAAGGTACAAGGACAAACTTAAAGCTTCAGAGTTTTCCACAAGTTTTCATAGTTCATAGTTCGTAGGTGTGCGGCCGTGAAGCCGTTGAGCACACAGGTCTTCAGATAGGCCCGTCGTGTCCCACTTGACGTCACCAAAGTCCGATGACCTATGAAAAGCTTTGATGTCATGGTCTGCAATTTCATCCGGCTCCATGCACCAGCGTCCACAAGTATCCAATATACTAACTTTTCAGACCTACACTGGCTGGTTGAAAAAAAAAAACCAACAAAGCAGCGTTTCCGAATGGATAGTTCGCACTTCTTTAAGTAGCTACTCGTTGATCAATTATTTCGCAATGAAACTGGGATTAATGAAGTCTAAATAACTTACTAACTACAAAGAAAACTAGGGCAGAAGCATTTGTTCACCCCACGGCGACCATTTATAAATGGGCATTAAATTTTAGTAATTCTTTAGATTGCTCAACTGATAAATATTTAATCGGCATGATAAAAATTACACAAATTACACTGGCCCCCAGTGACTACAAGCTATTCGCCGATCTCAAAAAAATGCTTGCCGGTAAGAAATTTAGCTCAAATAATGAAGCAATAGCTGAAACTGAAGCCTATTTTGAGGCAAAGGACAAATTCTTCTACAAGCACGAGATTGAGAAGTTAGAGAAGCGTTTGAATATTTGTATTGCTTTAAAAGGAGATTACATTGATGAATGAAATCGATTTTTGTCAAAAATATGACTTATAGAGTGATGTGTTATCTCATAATTAAGAGGTTCCATGCACATAAAATTTCTTGTTTTCGTTCCTGTTCCTGTTAGTTCATCTGATTCATCCCGTGGATTTTAACAGTTATAAAATCGTTATTTGTGGCAAATAAGTAGCCATTTCAAAGGAATCTCTTTGGGGCAAGTTGCTAAAGAACCACGTAACAATCCCTGCTTCAATTTTATCAACAAATCAACTCTTTTTCGTAAAGTAGCGATAAGCCAGTTGGATTTTGTCAAACAGGTTGGCCGCTCTCCGGCGATGATGGCGTAATATCTATTTGGAACGGATCTAGGGCTATATGAAAAATATCCAGACCTCTGAACTTCATAAACTTGTTAATATCTTCTTGAAATAAACACATTTATTTGTTTAAAAAGAATATATTTTTTCAAATTTTTCAAAGAATGCAAGTTATAAAAAAACTTTTAAAAATTTATCAATAATGTTGATGAACTAGCACAATTACCAAGAATATTTATATAAAGTTAATCATGTTGACATTCTGTATAATTTAGATTCATCTAGTTTCGTTTATGGTATAATTCTAGTTACCGATTTATCTACAGATTAGAATAAAAGAAAAACGTTCGCGTTCAATTCACGCCCAGATGCATTTCAACAATGCAAAATAGGAAGTAAACGGAGACTAACCCACTACCTAGCCTCCGTTGAAGCGTGTCTCCCGTTCAAAAAAAAATTGAGGATGATGATTTCTTTTTTGCGATGGATATCATTTTACTTTCGGTAATAATGAAGATGTTATATTCAGAAGTGTTGATATGGCAATGGCTAACAATATAAATAGTGTGAAGTAAAAAAATTTACTGATTTGAATTACTGGAAACAGGTACGAGGGTTTGACAAGTTTTTTTATATAAAAAAGGAACAAGATCTTTGTTTTCCTTGATCATTTCATACATCTTGAAACAAGTGCCCTCGTCTGATAAAAATTTGTTTCTAGCAAGTGAAACTTGAATGTTAGAAAACAGGAAAAAATCGTTGAGGGTCAGATCTAGTGGATACGGTGGGTAATCCACCAATTTATGAATTGGTATGGGATAGAGCGTTGTCCTGACTCTTTTCTTCAAATGCGGTCAGTTTTTTGTAATTTCCCTTTTTTTATTGGAATTTCGAAGAAAATTAAAGATTAAATGATTTGAAAGACTATTGTCAAGATAAAAACTTTAATTGCGTTCGTTAGCCGAGCGGGTTAAGGCGTCAACCTCCAGGTTCGCCGGTCGCACATTCAAATCCTGTTCACGTTGTACAAAAAATACATCAAGATAAACTGTGTTATTGAAATTTCGAGAAAAATTACATATTATTTACATATAATGAGGATTTGAAAGACTATTAGCAGGATAAAAACTTGAATTGCATTAGTTAGTCGAGCGTCAACCTCCTGATTATCCGATCGCGGGTTCAAATCCTGTTCACGTTGTACCATAAACACAACAAGTTAAATTGTTTTTATTGAAATTTGCATAGTAATTTTGGGCATTATTGGGAAAAAATTCGACCTGTTGTTATCTATATGAAAATATTACTTTATATTGACAAAATTATACTGATTAATAGATCACCTGCTACAGGAAGCAAAGACTTGTTTCATATCGGGAGTGTAGTGATAGATCGCTCATTTTGCTCAATTCAATGAGTTACAGGAAATGTTCATTTGAATACGCTGATCCAAAGTTAGTAAAAGCGAAACCCAACGCGCGGACGGTTTCTTCAGTCAGTATATGGCAAACGTCTTCTCTGGATATGTCTTCTAAACTTAATCCGACAGTTGTTAGAGAGATTTGGGCAATTTTTCAATGATATCACTAGTTGTCGCAGTTTTGGGCTGTTTAGACCACGTTTCGATTCAGCTATTCGTAAATCGTAAATGTTGGTGCGATTTTCTACGTTTTTAGGCTGAAGACCAAAACTTTTCATATAACCTTCATATTGTGGAATCAAAAGACGAAGACTATTACCATTTTTTAAGTGATTAAATATGCTTATTTCCTCAAAAAATATGGAATGCATCTCCTGTATCTTTCAAAGGTATCTGGGTCCTTGTCCTGCTCTCATACCATCTTTTTATTGGTCTGTCTAGTGGTTTCTGTTTGTTTAGTTTCTAGTGTTTTGCTCATCTGTTTTCGGAAATTTTTTCGATATAATACGAGGATTACTACTTATGTTTCGAGAAATACAAATAAAAACAAATATTTATAATTGGATATGGCTTTATTGTTTTTTAAAATATTTTCCATTAAGCTTAGATACCTCCAAAACATGTTATTTGAGTGCATCAACCGTTTCTTCGTGTGTAGAAAAACGTTGACCTCGCAATTCATCTTCGGTGGCATCATGTCCAGTCGCCTGCCACGATCTTATAGACTTCTTTTGAAGCTCCGCGATTGCATTTTTTCAAAATTTTTTTCACCAATCTTTTTGAGAAATTATCAAATTATATAAGTATTCAACGGGAACAAATTTTGTCACAGCCAAATATGCAATATTGAATGTATGCGCCTCAATGTCATGGTATGTCACATGCCAATCTCGCAATATCATTTTACGCACAACGTCGATGTTTTTCGGTACAAGAGTCGATTATGTGCACGACCACCATTGAATTCGAAAAACCAGCGAAACGCGTTGACTTGAGATGATGCTTCATCACCAAAAATCGAAGCGAGTTGTTCGGCTATGTTGGTTTAATCCATGTAGAAAGTCATGGCACGAAAATTTTAGAGATTTAATATCATTTTTAACCAAGATGAATGTTTTAAGTATCTGTGTACAACTCAAATAGCACTAGTATGACAACACGTTATGAATACGTTCACCATCAAAAATGTCAAACTTTTTGTTTGATAGATTTGACATATTCACAGCAGTGTTGCCATATTTCAAAACTTGATTACAACCCTCCTATTAATAACATGATTAGCGATTGAAAAATATCGCCAATTTGGATTTTCAGAATTTCTTCTATTCAAAAGTTTTAAAAAAATTGGGAGCTCAGCTTTTTTTAGAAAATTCTATTTCATCGTCTTATATAACATAAAATTTCCCAATAATTTGATCTCAACATCTTTTTTGTACTTTTTGTACGATCCAAAATGAAAAAACACTCAAATTTCGAAATCCCCAAGCTGAGATTGCAAGCTCTAGAGAAAAATTCAAGAAAATGATTGAATGAAGTAAATATATATTTCATTAAAGACATTAGTTTAAATAATTCATTAACAATTTTGTAAAAACAATTTAATAACATACAATAATAATCTGACTACCGTACGCGTTGGATATCAAGACTATTCAGAACACACTATGCTCACTTAAATACTAATCCTATTGTATACAAAAGCTATAATTAATTATATCTATGGTCATTAGCGTCACATCAATACAAAAATAAAGGTAAGTAATTTGATAATAGAGCTTCAAGTGTCTAAGAGCCATATGGAATCGCTTGAGTAAGATGTTGAGGGACATTCATTTTACAATAACTACAATAGTAACTAACAATTCTTCACAGTCACATTAAAAGACGATACGTTAAAAGAGCAAAAAATAAGAGATATATTGTATAGTATGATATATGGTTAACAAATCTTAAATGAGTGGTGGGAGTGGTGAGATAATTAATTCTTTCTTCGAAAAAATTCAAGTGAGTGGAATTTTCAATATCACTTATCATATTATCTAAATTTAAAGCTTCAGAAGTTGATTCCAAATAAACAAACACATTAAATTTTCTACGTGATTGTCTTTGTCGTATAATAACCTACCCTTAACCTATTTTCCAATTGAATTTTTTTCTAACTGGTATACGTAGTATGTCTATCTTTATTATGAGAATAGTAGGTTAGAACGAATTGTAATGAGAGAAAAACAAGGTAGGGAAAGAACGTTGACCTTTTGATGATGTTGACTCAGTTCATAACTATTAGTCTCCGCTATTTCACATTATCCGAAGTAATCGGAACCCGTAAGAAACAAAATATACGAGATGTCAGTTGATGCGTAAAATTTATCGTATCTAAACTTAAATTTGTAAAAATTTTGCCATGATTACTATAGAGAGTGTTCCATAAATATTATCGATATCCAATGTTCACTTTGTATTTAGTGTGTATACATCATACAAAAAATGTTCTGTGCTTGCGGACCATCCCTAGTTGGGCGCAAGATTTTCAATATTGCAAGTGACTAAAATAGTCCCATGTAGGAGCGAGCCCATCAAACTTGAACGACGGGGCTTAGCTTGGGCCAAGGCTGGGAAACCCGGCCTTTGCAAACCAATAATGGCCCAAGCCTGGTTGAGGTCTGAGTAACTTAGCCCCGGCCATCCCATATTCACCCAAACCCGTCTGAACTCTTAAAATTAAAAGTAATCATTTTTTATGAATAATGCATAAAAGCCAATTTAAAATAATATCATTTATTTATATGTTGAAGGCCTGGTCCAGGCTTGCAAACCAAGCGAGGGACATTGTTATCATTCCAGATTCCCACCGAGTCTAGGCCACTAACGGCTACAAGCTAGGGCTAGAGCTGTACATACTTGGCCCAAGTCTAGACCTATACTGAACCCATCATAAAATCCTATACGGGCATAAACGCATTCTAATGGCTATCAGAAATTATTGATAAAGTAATACTAGCAGTAAAAATTTAATAATGCAACGTTTAAGACCTTGGTGAAACAATTCTTCAAGCTTGTATGCAAAAAATAGTCGCACTGCATTTCCAACATCTTCTTTGAAGTAAATTCAAATGCTGGATTTGGTGGGAGTTCAATTTTATCAACTTGTTGTATTAGAACTGGGCTAAATCTTTATAGCGTCTGTACACTCTCGAGCGAGTGCTTTCGCCTAAGAGGCTCATCCACCAGCGCTATCATGTTCACTCTCGCCTATTCTGTTGCAATTGCGAACGCCGAGAGGAAGGACACATTAGAAGCAGCTTCCGCTTTAACACAGATTTCTAAGAATTTCGCATTTTTCGTAGGTTTCCTCTGTACGTTGCCATTAAAGAGTTTTCCTTTTTCCTCAATTCATCCACGGGAAATTCAGTCTGTTACGATTCCTAATTAAACTTTTTTTGTCTGAAATTTATGACTTGGATCCCACAGTACGGATTCTGATTGATATATTTCTAAAAAATTTAGTTTAGTTTCAATGGACAGTGAAGCACATCACAGTTTACAGCAATCCTCTCGATACCCTAGCGAAAGAAGCTGAAACCCTTTGACTAGGGCACGAAAAACCGACAAAGGAGCGAGTGAACGAGGCGAGGCGAGAGCTTCCATGTACAGTCTCGCACTCGGCATGTCTCACAGTTCTATGGGAATTTTCTTAAGTCTTAAATAAAATCGAAACTAATGTGTGTGACTTTGAAAACACACCTTGCAATCGATTCTATTCAGATTGTAATAATTGCGTCATTATTGATGTTATTCGGAAAAAATTATAATGGTTGAGAACTATATCTCTATAATATTTCGCAAAGAATGCCGATAATTTTAATTAATGCCTTATTAACTTTAATTATAATAATTAGTACTACGAAAGGAAATTCAAGTGAGTCAGCGTTTGTTAACCTGAACGAAAAAATAAATAAAACAGCCGTAAAATGTTTAAACTAGGACAAAATAAATAGTTTTTACATTTACAATCATACAAGTTTGAAACTGGCATGAATTTAGCAACATGAAGAGGATTATCATTTTTATTTATTTATTCAAAGATTTCTTATTACTGAAAGTGAAAAAAATGAGAATATTAAGTTGAAAACATACGTATTATAAAGGGTGCTTCAAAAAAAGTTCTCTAGAATAGATAGAAAACTGAAAAATATATGTGAGGTTTGCTCAGTAAAAAATTACGCCATCCGTGTTTAAGGTAAAGGTAGTTGAAGAAAAAAAATTGTACACATTTCTTACTATTTTGGAACAATTGGAACAATTGACTTCCTCACCTATTAATAAATTCCGCATCGCATGACAAATTAAAGTTTAATATATATTGTAGAAAGTATTTCAAAATTCAAAATAATATTAAGATTTTGACATTTGTTTTTAAAATTGCCGTCATTTTCATCACGAATATATCAAATTTGCAAAAACGCAAGGCCATTAAACAGTGTAAAAATAGGTATATTATGGAAAAAGTGTAGCAGACAAAACAGCTGATATTTCTGGCACTGAACAACTTTCGATTGGGATGCGATATTTTGATGAAGAAACACAGAAATTCCAAGAAATTTGGATGCGAAATCGATTGCACATAGCATTGATGAGTTTTTGACAAAAGAAGATTTGAATTTAAATAAATGCGTTGGTTTTGGGTTTTGATGGTTGTTCAACGATGTCAGGAAAAGACGGAGGGGTATAAGCGATCTTACGCAAAACCCTCTACCCTAACCAAACCCTCTACTTTCATTGCTCGTCCTTCAAACTGAATCTAGTTATCAATGATCTAAATTCACTTCCTGAAATTAGAAATGCCATGGGAAACACCAAAGATACTTTAAACTTTTTTCGGGAATCAGTTCTGAGGAGGAACTTGATACCTAATATTTCCAATTGCCTTACAAACATTATCTCAGGAAGGAAAAGTGCCTTCCGACTGCACACGGCTACTTCCAGAATTTCTTTCATTCTCGGGATTATGTTGGTAGCCAAATACTCGGTTTTGATGGAAACCATTGTCAACGTACTCCAATCTGTAGCTTTGGACGTGGTTAAAGCCTCGGAACACGTTAAAAGAATTTTACTTTCAATTAAAAACCACCGTGAAAATCCAGAAAAAGTGACAGACGAAATTATAAAGGAAGCTGCTGTTGTGGCACAGAACGTCGGGGAAACAACGTCATAGAAGCAATCATCCAGCATAAAGCCTTTCAGAATACTGGAAGAGGTCTTTAGTAATACCATACTTGGATTCAATTATCACCTCCCTTGAGGTACGTTTTGCTGAAGAAATCACACCATCATTCGCATTATCTAAGTTACAACTGGCGCAGTCTAAATTTAAATAATTATGGGTACTCAGCTATTGTCGGTCTTAGTATGAAACAAACAATTTGAGTACCAGAACCGCATGATCATCAAATTGTTGTTTGTTTTATACTAAGGCCTCCAATAGCGCAGTGCCCATACTTATTTTACTTTGAAAAACAAGATCCCATACTGATTAGACTGGATTTTCACGAAATGTTACAAGAAACGGAAGCCCAGAGTCTCATTTTTTTTAAATTTATTCATTTTTTCGATGGGGTCTCACGCGACAAAAAAATTTCAATTCACATAATGCTTACTAATTAATAATAATATTTAATAACTTTATCAATAATTACTGTTCAACTTCACTTTTCAATTTGCTTTATAAATATTAAATTATGTTGCATACTACTTATGCATACTACTCTATGAAGAGAGATTTAACATACGAGGGGGTACCCAAGAATAACAGGAATTATTTTTTAAATGCTATATATTTACAAAACAACCTTATCCCATTCAAAATACTCTTCATTACAAATAATACATTTGTCCCAGCGGTCTTCCAACTGTTCGAAACATTGTTTGAACTCATCTTTACAGAGGGCTGCAAGCTCCTGTCTCGTTCTTTACTTAATGTCTTCAATGTTTTCAAATCGCCGTCCTTTCATGTTCCTTTTCATGCGTGGAAACAAGAAAAAGTCGCATGTAACCAGGTCAGGCGAGTAAGGTACGTGGAGCTGCGAACCATGTTATTTTTAAGCAAAAACTGGCTAACAGTGATGGCTGAGTGTGCAGGTGCGTTGTCATGGTGGAAAAACCAGTCACCTGTTTGCTGAACCGAGCTCCAAGATATTCCACTGATTTCAGACATTTGATCAATTGTCTGTCGACGGTCTGTGCGCACCAGCTCTCGAATTCGCCATTTTTAAATCGACATGTCGCCATTTTAGAGAAAAACCACTCATACACTTGTGTTTTCCCCAAAGCATCATCTTTGTAAGCAGTGTTCAACATTAAAACAGTTTCAGTAGCGTTTTTACCGAGTAGAAAACAAAATTTCACAGCGGCACGTTGTTCACTTAAATTTGCGCTAGGCAGGCCCTAGCGGCAGAAATCAGTATTACAAAAGCTCCACCCATAGCAATGCTATTCCGGTTACTTTTGGGTACCGCCTCGTACATCAATCAAGCCTTGCTTTATACTGACATTAGCCCAAATATAAACAATTTTAGTTAAGAGCTAAAGAAAATGACATCAGCCACAGAATTTAATTTTAAAACTGCACCCGGTTGGTTCATCTTTTACTTGACTAATTTTTAAAAGCCTACAAAGCAACTGCTCGTCCTTCATTCAGCATTATCTTTGAACTCTGATATTAACATTGGTTTTTACAATTGAATAAAGACCATATTTTACTTCTCTACGTAATATATACGCCATAATAATTATTTTGTTTCAGGATCTCGAATTTCACGGGGTGATGCGTTTCTATTTTCAAGATTCTGGTCAAAAAGTCGCTACGAAATGTATACGCGTTGCTTCGGACGCGACCGTCGAAGATGTCATCGGTACTCTCGTAGAAAAATTTCGTCCGGACATGAGGATGTTATCGGTACCGTCTTACGCTCTTTACGAACTCCACGAAGGATGTCCCGAAAGAAAAATGGCGCCCGACGAAAAACCCCTTTTAGTGCAACTTAAATGGCATGTGGACGACAGAGAGGGGAGATTCTTGTTGAAAAACGTTGACGATAAAACGGTGAGTGGAACTAATCAATTCAATTTCATTATATTTAACAAATCCCCTTCGATTTTGGTAAAATGCTGCTGACCTAACCTGGGTATTGAAACAACCGTGTGTTGTGTATTTTCAGACGGGTACGATGGGATCACTGGATTCGAATGCGAGCTTTCGACGAAAATTATCTAAACGAGACAAAAAACAACTGAAAAAACAAGAAAAAATGTCGAAAATGAAATTGGAAAACGGCGATGCACATGACAACGACGGCGTTGCGGAAAAACTATATACTGGTGAGTATTTATAAGATTTTCGTATTCGTCACAATGATAAATCTCTTAAGATGGTTTTAATTACTTCGAAAAGTGGATTTTCCATAAAAAAACACGCTATGGAATGAAATAATAAATTACCTGAAGAAGTAAAAGCCATTGAGTGATAGAAGTGATTAGACAAAGAGGGTAACTTATTTCTATTATCGTTTCCTCTCTTTTTATACAGATTGCGGCTTTTGTAATGTAGGTATTTACTTAAAGTTTTGTTTCGAAGAGCAAATCATGTAGGGAGCGTCCCCCATTTTAGATACATTGAGCATACATGGCGTTTGTCATGAATTTTTCAAATACCACAGAAAATCAGGTAGGATCCTTCCCGTAAACACGGCGTTATAAATAGAAATCCATGAAAAAATCACAAAGGGAACAAATCGGGAGAACGAGCTGGCTTCCGATTGAGACGAGGCATTTTGGGAAGTATTCTTTCAAAATAATCGTAGATGTTCATGCGATGTTTGTAGTTTAACCAAATGTCCTCCAAGTCCAAATCATCTATTCGTTTACATCCAAATTCATTGACATGGGCACTTCATTTTCCTTAAAGAACCGAGAACCAACCACACTGCGACTTTAGGTGATAGCAAAGATTTTCTATGCAGTTCTCGAGGATTTGTATCGACCCAATAGTGCAAGTTTTATTTATTGACGAATCCACATAACTAAAAAAGTAAAAATAAGAACCTCATCAGAATAATATCCACAAGATTTTTACACGCGTCCTTCCGAGAATTCTAATCAAGTTTTGTACAATTACCATTTTGTTTGGAAACGTCAATTATATCCTCACAGAACGATCAGAAAGTCGAAGAACAGACGTACTGATTTGAAGTTTGGTAGCGAAAAATCTTTCTTTGATTTCTGATCCGGAATAAAGGCTACATTTGAAGCCCTTCCGAAAGGTGTATTGGTTTACGATCATAAAACATCTACTTGAAAAGTAGGCCTCAAGACAATCGCATGTTTCTCACTGATTCAAGGTTAGATGACCACTGAAGTATGCTTGCGAACAATTTCATAGCTTCCCTTCTCGAACGAATTCGATAAGATATCAACCACTCAACTTTGACTTTAAATGAATGCGAAGACCTTTCAAATAACATCGTCCTCTAGGAGAACTCAATACGCTCCAAGAATTCTAGTCACGTCCTGCACAACCGCCGTCTTCTCTGAGAACGATTGAAAAGTCCAATGGTAGAAGCATGCTTGCGAGCAGAACGCGTGCTGATTCGAACACAAATGCTTCTATTGCTTCAAAGTTCAGACGCGATCTAATAGTCCTAGAGACTCTAGTTCTTAGTTCTTGTGGTTTGTCTAAACCTAGTTCCCTGCTTAACAATTGATTTCTGATCCGGAACCAAGGCTACATTTGAAGCTCTTCCGAAATGCGTGTTGGATTGCGGTCATGAAACATCTACTTGAAAAGTAGGCCTCAAAGTATGTTTTTCACTGATTCAAGGTTAGATGGCGAGTGCTTGGGAAAAATCGTATAGCTCTTCGAACGAAACAGCTACGATATCAACCACTGACTGTGAATTTTTCTGAATGTGAATGCCATTTAAACAGTAGCGTCTTCAGGAACATCTAGAAAAATTCATACGCTCCAAGAATTCTAGTCACGTCCTGCACAATCGCCATCTTGTGCAGATAGTAATGTAGATCTTCCTTTCAGAGAACGGATTGAAAATTCCAAGGGCTAGACGCATGTTTGCGCGTACAACGCCGTATTAGTCCAGGAGACTCGAATTCTTAGATATGTTGCTCTTGCAATTTGTCTAAACCTAGTTCCCCGCTTAACAATTGATTTCTGGTCTACAACAGGACCTAAATTTGAGACTATTCCGATAAAAAAATATCTACTCGAGAAGTGAACCTCAACGGCAAACGCATGTTCCTCACTGTTTCAGCGTTTGAAGGCTTGGACAAAACTTTATAGTCTCGTGCTACCGCCAGAATGACACGAATGCGAAAATCGGAAGTTATACTGCCGTGTTCAACGGAAATCTAATTTTTTATTTCAGAGTTACCTGAAACATCATTTACTAGATCCATATCGAATCCCGAAGCAGTTATGAGGAGACGAAGGCAGCAACAACTAGAGAAAAAATTACAACAATTTCGATCAAAAGACGGGGGTCCGGATACCGGTGAGTTTATTTAACATTTTGATTTTTAATTTTAACATTTTAATATTTTGATTCAGTGCTTCATTCCTTTTTTCTAAAGGATAATTTGATATTTTAACTTATTTTTCTCTATGGGACTGGAAATAGCGGCCGTAAGACCCCGTCGAATGTGGAAAACCAAGTATTGAACCTTATTTTCCATTGAAAAAACTTAATTACAGATTTCGTCTTAATCTTAGCGATTATATTTAAATTAGTCAAGATTAATCACAATATGCGAGGTATAAGAAACAACGCCCTCTAACATTCACGTTGCTAATGATCTTGTTCGGTGCTATCCGATTTCGTGGCTAATGCAGGATTTCTAGCCTGAACTGAACTCTAAAGTTGATCCCATAAATGCTCGATAGGATTTAAGCTACATCGCCAGTTCCAATGAAAACTAACTCGGTTTTTGTTTCCATTGAAACGCCCGTCAAACCATTAAGCAAACTCCTCAAAAAGCTACCTTTTTTATGCAGCCCTCCGTGAATCTAAAGTGTCGTATGGCAAATCGTAGACGATTAATTTGGGGACGGTAGCTGGCCTTTTGGTTCAAAGTTAGCTGCCTTCTTAGTGTCCAGCCATTTATCGCGTTTCTCTGAGTTCTTGCTCTATTCAAATAGCAGTAAAGGCTCTGCCCTACCCTATTACAGCTTTAGTAGGCATGACGCCCACAGGCTAGGACAGTAAAAAACTAAAGCCAGGAAATCTGATACGTCACGTGACAAACAAATGGACCGAATGTATAGCATGTTGGACGGAGATATGCCATTCGAAGTGGTAATTAACGCCAATCATGGGTCAAGAAAAATCTTCCACAAGTTGGATATGGATCTCTGTGGTACACAGACGGTTCAAAGCTAGCCCAAGGAGCTGAATTGGGCATTTCTGAACCAATCTATACCATTTTTCAACTAGCTAGCAATAAACACAAATGTCCTTAGGGGTGTTTGGATAGAAACTTTCCTAAAAAGCACATATACTATCAGATAGCCTGTAACTCTAAAATGACTATCTAATAAAAACGAAGTAACCTTAATGTGGCTACCATGGACAACGACTCCATACCTTGGACCCAAACCTTACTATGACCTCACGAGGTGCCATATCAACAATCAACTGAACGAATTGCTGAATAATCAGGTGGAGGCTAAGACAATCGAAAAGATTCATAACCATATCAGCTTAGGAGTTTGAAGAACTTATCGTGATGACCACAAAGGACATGAAACTGGTGTTCGCTCTTCGGACAGCTGATTGTACTGCCAAATACAACTTTAAGACTACGGACGTGGAAGAGGACGACAACTGCAGATTCTTCGAACAAGCCAGAACAAGAACATCTACCCTGCGAATTTCGCTGAAAGATTTAAGTACCTTAAAGTTGTTCTAACACCTAGGGAAGTGATACATAACACAAAAAATGGCCTCCTTTGGGAGAGGTCTATGTACAATTGGATGTAGATTTTGGCACAAAATATCTTCTAGGTACAGGTGCAGAGTGGCTGTAAAGCTAAAACACGACTCCCTAAACAATCTACAATCTACAACTGATAGTAGTGGATCAGGTAGATAAATGGTGAAAGAGCCGGAAGCATTAGAATATTTTACATCATTTTGAAGCTAATTTCATTAGCTTCAAGGTTTTACAATTTTTTTTGCCGGTGACTTGCGATTGCAGGGGTGTCGCCTTTGTTGATTTTTTCACTAACGAGTGTGGCATCGGAAATAATCGAATGATGAAACTTGTTCAAAGTTGTGTTTACAAGTCGCTCATGTTTTTTCTTTGAGCATTTTAACTTTTTCTGTGTCATACCCATGATCATTAAAATGGCAACTAATTAACAAAAGACTAGTGTCCAACTAATTGTAAATGAAACAATCGCGTTGTATTTAAGTGTATAATTGTGGTAAAACAAGATTAGGTCTATTGCAAAATGTATTGTTTTTTATTTAATTAGCAGTTACCATGTCACGGTCACGAAATGTATGAGAACAAAAAAACGCTGATATAGTTTACGACCATTTTATGTTTATTTACAAATCAAATTTAAAAAAAAATAATTTAGACCAGAGCATAGTGGCGCATTCGTTTGCTAAATTGTTTTGCACTTGATATATTTTGATGTTATTGTTTAAACAACGAAAAACTGAATACTCAAGAAGAAATGCATTTGTTTCAATGAATTAATTTTTTTTTTATATTCTTTACAATATTTCGAATGAAAAAAGTCCTTACACCTATTATCGTATCTCCAGGACATTATTTGTTATGAACTTTTTAAAATTCAAAATCGCCGAAAATCGTAATTTTCCTGAATTAAATAATATACCTAAAAAATTGAAATGTTATAATTTTTTATCAAATATTTCAACTATCTTGAACAAATTAACCTAAATAGATTTAAAGAATTGTGTTTTTTATATATTTTATTTATGTTATAACAATATGCCCCCTACGCGCAGACACTTTCGAGAGAGAAGTATTTCTATTTCACTCCCATCTCAATGTATAAGATGAGTGAGAGAAAGACTGACGACGTGATTCAAAAACCATTTGATATTTTTCAGCAGTAATTACGTTAAAAAATATATTCTTTTTTGCTTCTATTATTGATCTATTAAATTTTCCATCTTATTGTTACGTGTAATGAGATTTTTTTTATTATTAAAATATTTTATATAACATTTTTTGGTGATTGAAGTCAACAGTCAATGATAAAATTTTATGACCCCAGTAAACCAAGAATGTTCATTGAAACAGGAAGAAATTTTTCACGGATCACGACAAGTGTATTTGTACTTTTTTATCTTACTGGAAAATGCGGTATCTGACAATGATTTTTTCATAAATAAAAAAAAATGCGGAAAATAAATGTTATATAGTTTTTTATTCGAAATATTCATTGCAGAAAATGCATTTTTCATTGTTTAAACAATAACATCGAAAGATATCAAGTGTCATCTTACACCATTTATA
Organism: Diorhabda elongata; assembly: GCA_026230145.1. Lineage (NCBI taxonomy): Eukaryota > Metazoa > Arthropoda > Insecta > Coleoptera > Chrysomelidae > Diorhabda > Diorhabda elongata. The sequence goes on along the minus strand of CM047928.1, from coordinate 19,198,037 downwards.
TTGAAATTAAATAAGGATCCTTGGAATATTTTGAATAAAACATCGAGAAATAAGAAAATTTACATCACTCAATTAGTCAATTGGTAATTAAACCCAATGCTACTTTAACTTCTCGATGCCGTGCTTGTAGGATTTGTTTGTTGTCTCAAAATAGGCTTGAGTTCCATCAATTGCTTTTTCAGTTGAACTGAATTTCTTACCACCGAGCATTTTTTTGAAATCAGCGAATAGTAAGTAGTCACTGGGGACCGAATTTGGACTATACGGTGGATGAGAAAGCGATTCGTTTAATTTAATAATCGTTGCATTGTAAATCAGTGCATTGTCTTGTTGAAACACTGTTTTTTTTTCGACATCTGATGCCGTTTTTCTTTAATTTTTGAAAACAAACGAACCAACAATTCTATGTAGTATTAGTTATTGATTGCCTCTCCTTTTTGGAGATAGTCGATGAACAATATTTCATGCAGATCCCAAAATACTGAATCCATAATCTACTCAACTGACTGTTGTGCCTTTGGTCGCTTCGGACCTAGTTCATCAGCTGCAGTCCACTCAGATGAGGATCGTTTTGATTCCGGAGTGAAGTGATGGATCCAAGTTTCATTCATTGTCTCATATCGGTGCAAACAATCTGATTTATTACGTGACCAAACACTGTTGTGAATCATCAAGACATTTTTTGATGTTTTCTGAAGTAACCACCTCAACTGAACGACCGGAACGTTCACCATCATCGGTGTTTGTACGACCACGTTTAAATTCAGCAAACCAATAACAAACGATTCTTTTCGATGGAGCAGAGTCTAGATAACACTTTTGAAGCTATAGCTGAGCTTGTACAGTATATTTTTTTCATCAAGAAGCAATGATAAATTAACATAAGAAATTGTTTTGAACATAACAAAAGTAGCTTCACTTAAATGACTTTGACACACAGTCTTTTGAAAGTTGGTACTTGTTAAACGTCATATGGATTTGATAATGGCAGCGCCATCTGTGTGTCTGTTACATGATTTATTGGATGATGTTATACATGATGTTATTTTTTTCGTTTCCGGTATAAAAATGATAATTTCCTTTTAAATACTTCATATTAGTCCAGGATCCATTTTTGCACTTTGATCAAGGAGTATGCATCGATAAAGAGGTCATCAAAAATTATTACTAACCAGCTGATTTTTACAACTTAACAGTCACATTGCTCTACAAATAGCGCGATATGTCATTCTGGTCCTGGTACCTAAAAATTTACTGAGTATCGAATATAAAAAATCATATGGTTCCTTTGAACCGTAGATATGAGTCCTGTGTGTATTGATAGCATCGTTATTACCATGTTTATAGATCCCCTTAGTAATAATATTAGTTCTAGTTGTTGAGAACTAAATATGTCTTCCAACTTCTACTACTACTTAAGGCATCGCTCAAATATGTATGTTCAATATCCTTCTTTGTTATTTTGTCTTTATTTATAAACTACGTCTTAACACCTACATCTAATACTGGTTAGTATTTGTTATATGATGATGGTACAATTTGCATTACTGCGTAGACTAAAGGCCTAACTAAATGTTTATCAAAACTCTGGATATTCCTTTTCTATTGTTGATTGCCTCATTTATAGATCAGAGCCTTATAAATCTGGTCACGATCTTGGAGAGCCTTTTTCTTTTGGAAATATTTCTATTTTGTCTTCAATGATAGACCTCGGCTTGCCTTAACTAAATCTGTACGTTCAAGATTCCAGATACTCCATATTTTCAGAAATTATTCTCTCTTTGATCCGTGCCTACTGAATTTGTTAGTTGAATACCCTGGAAATTCCTTTTCTTTTGTTGATGTCTCCAATGATGGATCACGGCAGATCCGGGCCTACTAAAGGTGTCTGTTAAAGAAGTCCTGGATACTTCTTTCCTTCTGGTGATGTTAATATTTGGTGTTTGATCATGGACCCTAGTTTGTATCACCTTATAAATCTGCGCCTTACTAAATCTGTTTGTCAGAATTCTGTGTTTTCAAGATCCTGAATACTCAGTATATTGTTTTAAATGATGGAGCACGGCTTGGCACTTCCTCCAGATACGGTCCTACTAGATCTGTATGTTCAAGATTCTAGTTACTGAATTTTTATGTTGAATATCCTGGAAACGCCTTTTCCTTTGTTGATGTTGATATTTAGTCCTAAATAATGATCCTTGGTTTTCCTTAAACCCTAGATCAATGCTAAGTAAATCTGTCAAATATATTGGATACTTCTACTTTGTGATAGATACGAAACTTAATTTCAGGTGGTACTCTGAAGATTTACGGAGAGGCCCTTTGTAAAGACGTACCGTATAAAACGTTGTTGTTGTCGGTTCGGGATTGTGCGGGGACTGTAGTGCGCGAAATGTTAGACAAATACGGCCTTACGCGAACGGATCCGTCTCTTTGGTGTCTCGTTCAGGTGACCCAACAACCCGGGTGTCCTGACACCGAATACATTCTAGACGACGACGAGTGCCCGTTGAATATCCTTATGACTGCTCCAAATACTGGTAAGTCACTATTTTTTTAGGAATACAATGATTATTTGCCATTTTAAAAGTCTTGCAGAATATTAACATTTCGTCACTTAAGTTCTAACATTGCGTAAGTCCAAGTCGGTATAAGTCCGGCAACGCTGTCGAAAAAGATTAAAACGAAGCATGTACGTGCTTCAGACAGTTGTGTCATGATATCACATGCTCGTCGAGTATATGCGTTTTCAGAATGAATAACCGATAAAAATTTACGCTTCAAGAAAAAATTTTTTCGTTACGTTACTGCATACACGGATTACGATTTATAATATTTCAACAACTGAACTCGCCGCTAACGCATCGTTCAACAGTGTGGAAGATGTACCAGAGGTTATTAAAAACGGGCTCTGTTGCCGACGCGCCGACCAATCAGCAGTGCGGCTATCGGAAGAACTCGGATGCAGTCAGGATGATCCGCAGTTCCTGTATTCCATTTTGTAGTCGTATGAAGTAACCTTCAAGATGAACGTTACGGTCAATCGGCATAACTGCGTGTACTGGAACTACCAGAATCCTCACTTTTCATTGAGGAAGAATTAAACCTGCTTGGGGTGTGTCAGAGCAGGTCTCGTGGGTCCGCGAAGGGCTAAAGTTATCCGGAAATTCGCCGCACCAAGCGTTATTTTGGAGGATGGATAAACAAACGAGGATTCGTTGTTTGGCACCCACATTCATGTGATCTGACACCCTGTTGTGCTTTCTCAAGGCCAGCGTTTTTGAACCCTTTCTGACCTTTCTTCGCGGACGACTTGACATGCTTCGCTGCATCTGCCTCTTCGTTGAGAAACGTTGCCATAAATCCCTTTTGGAATCTCATTCAATAAATTTGAGGCTACACTACTCTGCTAAAAATTGTCATTTTTGACTTACGCGGTGTTAAAACTTGAGAGACAATTGAAAAAAACATCCGATATATATTAAGTGTAAAATAAAATGAGAAAGTAAACGAGAACACAGAAGGAAATTACTGAAAAAGAAACTAGTAGGAAGAATAGATTTGAATAAAAAGGAGATTATGCTATAAAATATAAAAAAACTGATTTTATATTTTGTTTAAAATATCACCAAACAGGAATCTGTTATATTCTTTTTGTTTTGTTCCCCAAATAAATAGAAAATACGAATTTATATGAAAACTATTACACAAAATTTGCTTAAAACAAAAGGAAATTAATAAAGATAACTGGAATATTCAAATTTATTTTAATGTAGATAGGTAGAGGACGATTTAGAATACATTCCTAGGTTTCATTGAAATGAAAGTAATATTCAAAATGTTTGAAGAAAACCGAAATAAGTTGAATGGCATGTTACATACCTCAAAGTCATAATCTTACACACGTAATAAAAGAGAATTTTCCCGTCATGAGTCATAATAAATGGATCTTGGGTGTACCATTATCCAATCGAAACCAATAAACAAAGTGTAAAAAAATGGACCTCAGAGGAACGAGTTTCCAAAAAAGCAAAAACTTTTATTGGCCAATAAGAGCATGGCCATAGTATTTTTAGGATTTTAAATTTTAAAGTTGTAATTTTTATTGGACATTTAGGAAAACTGAAAACTATAACTCACCAACGTACCTTTAGTTTATAACACGTTTTGAAACTGAATTTAAGCAAAAACAATCTCATTTTTTGTCTGTTATTATTTCAGAAAAAAAACTGCGTTAAAAATTATTGTGTCATCCGCTATATTTCTCTGATTTGGCATAGACTTAGACAAGAATCGATTCTTAGTGCCGAATGAATCGATTTTTTAAATCGGTATATTGTACTAAATCGATTCAGGGAATCGTAATGTCACACTTGGAAATCGACATTCGATTTTTTTCTGTTTTGGTAAAAACAATAGAATTCTTTACAATTTGCTGAGTGTAATCGGAATATTACGGTGTTACCGGTTAAATGAATGATTAAATGAAGAATTTTAACATTATTAGACGCAAACAGTTGTGCACACAAATAAACTATTCATTACCACGATTACTCGAATAGCCATTATGTATATGAGTATTCGAAAGCGCCAACAAGCGACAACATCGCAAATCATGAGCGAAACCCTTCGGATTCCATTAGACTTGTTATTATCGAATTTCCTGATATATAAATCCAAATGTTACTAATAACAGATCGTAGAGATTTTTTATCATGGTGTCTATCATGTTTTCCATAAAATGGATTCATATTTACATCCTGAAACTTGGGAAAAAATCGATTTTTTAGAAATCGATCTTTTATACCTCAATTTTTTTATGAATCGATCCATGAGATTACGATTCGATTAGATTCAAAAATCGATCTTTTTTCGAAAGAATCGACATCCCTAACTAGGCTTTCTCCGATTATTTTAGGTACTAAATTAAAAAAAAAAACAATTTGGTCAAATTCGATACAAATGATTATTTAAATAAAAAATAAATGGAAACTCGCTAGTTAAAAATAAAATATTTTAGTTTCTATAAAGTAACTTTTTTATTGCCCTCGTATATTAATACTACTGCTATCAATTCACTAACTCGTAAGTGTCGACCTCTTGTTTATAATTATAAAACTTTTAGCGATTTCCAAAGAAATTCCCTACATATTTTAATGACTTATTTCCTCTCGTTAACAGATGGCGCTTCTAGTATGAAATTTGTCTATAAATTGTAAAATACAAAATGATTACTATTGGGATTAGATAATATACAAATATTTTTGGAAACACTATTTTTGTTATTTTTTTGCATCATTTACCTATGTAGAATGTTTTTTTTTCAATGAAAGATATATTTAAATAACAATTTCTTTGTCACTGGGTGGAGTATGTATTAACATTAACATTTTATTGTACGAGAGAGTAATAAAATAATTCGAAGATTTCTTTTAGTAGACAGTTAAATATTTTTTATATCTCGATTATTTTATGATGAAATGATATTTGTATAAATATATAGGGTGTATTAATGTTAGTCTATTTTATTAAATGAGAGATTAATAAAATGATGAAGCATTCGTAATCCATAGGCGTATCTTTTTCTTTAAGTAAACATAAATTTAAAAAAATATTTTTTTAATTTATATCTCGAGTATTTTCGTTTGAAATAACATTTGTATAAATATAAATGATGAATATATAGGGCGCTCCTTATATTTTCACCTAATTAATCTGCTTAGAACTTATAAATAGCGCAATAAAAAAATTTCTAACCTTTAAAGGCAAATAGGTAATTATTAAAAAAATCTTATGTGACGGCTATGTAATTTTTAATGAGTAGAGTTTTTGGTCTGGCCAAACTTTTTTTCCGTCTCTACAAATGTTTTTGGAAACACTATTTTTGTTTTTATTATTCACCTTTATGGACTATATTTTTTCCAATGAAAGTTATTGGGTACCTTTGTAAAGGTATAAAAAGTTGTTGTCGGTTAGGGATTGTGCGGGGATAGTAGTGCGCGAACGGATCTATCTCTACAAATCTTTTCTGAAAACACTATTTTTATTATTGTTTCCATTATTCACCTTTCTAGACTGTATTTTTTCCAATTTTAATAACAATTTCTTTGTTATAGGGTGGAGTATGTATTAATATTATAGTTTATTTTATTAAATGAGACGTTCCAGGTTTAACTATACAAAATTGTAAAAATTTCACAATCAACTACAATTTTTAGTGATATTATTTAACAGTTTAGAGAATACATGTGGGAAAAGTACTTTTCTCACTCGTGAGAAAATTTGAACTAGACTATACCTCGTACTAAAATAGACACAATTTCTCGTATTTTCACAACCCTATTTGTAATGTCGTTACTTTTTACTAAGTAGTCTCAATGTCTCTCTTCTCTCACGTATCCGCTTCCATTGTTTCCTTTAGAGGTCGTCCTATTACTTCAACTGTCTTCTGTCTAATTAGGAAAATGTAGTTTCGAGGTGTGTTCCAGATTCATATAATTAGATTTTTTGTTTTGAAAAACTGGATCAATAAAATGTAATAATAAACATAAAATTTCTGTTAAACAAAGAACATTATGTCTAAAAAAATCAAAAGAACAAGAATAAATTTTTGTGATTCATTAAATTTGTTCTACAGAGTCTCGAGGAAAAAAATTTCGGGAATGAATGACGTGAAAATAATGAACGATCTCTCGTTTCTGAGTTATAGGCCTTCAAAGTTGCGAAATCAGAACTTATATTCAAGTATATTTTCTAAATTGTACATTCTAACATTATGAATCTAAGGATAATTACGTATGTCCATGTAGTGTGCGTAACTTCTACAGGGACAACCCGTACAATTTAAATATAGCAAAAATGACTTTTTCAAATCGATTTTCTAACAAAACGGTACTCTTTGTTTAACTCGATAAAATCAAGGGTTTGGGAGATATGTAGATTTTTAGATCGTTGTACTTGCAAAGGAAATAGTTCGCCATAAAGAGACATTCTGAACATAATTATCATAAAATTTAATTATTTATTATAAATACTTACACGAGGTATATAATTTAGTTGGTTAGCATAACTTATCAAATAATAACAAAAAAAAAAACTATAATAAATGTTCGAGACACCTTGCACCTCTACACACTTCCGAAGTCTACGGAAGATATTTTATTGAACTTGGAAGAACTTCTTCTTCCAGTGCCTGCTTCATTCTAATGAAGGTTGGCAATCATCCTTTGGAAACGCAGTCATGCGTATTAAATTTACGGCAACACGTACATGGAACCAGGTTTTACAACCATGAAAATCTTTTTCTACCCAGGCCGCGCCTGCCTTCTATCTTCCCTTCCATGAACAGCTGTAACAAGGCATATTTTTGATTTCTAAAAATTTGGCCAAAGTAGGAAGCTTTCCTTCTTTTTGCAATGGTTAATAGCTCTCGTTCATTCGTCTTAACACCTCGTCGTTGGTCACCTGATCCGTCCATGGTATTTCAAGGATCCGTCTAAAGAGCCACATTTCAAAAGCTTCCACCTTACACATGCTGAAGACCTTTAAAGTCCAGCTCTCAACACCATAAAGTAGGGTAGTCAAAACATAGCATGGAAGAGCATTCCATATTAAATATTCATTCAATTTATATACAAAAGAAAGTTCACCTTTGAATTGCTAATTGCGTGAACGCAGCTATTCGGAGAAACTTGGGAGGTATGTCAATTGGTGCCTGACTTTTGAGAGCGTTTCTCGGGAACAGACCGTGCGTAAGTTTTACAAAAATTCTAAATCGGCGACTGTAGCGCGTGCTACAATATTCCCAATGTTCGTTAGTTAAATGATGAGCCAGGTACTCGACTGAAATTTGAAGACACCGTATCAACACTGGATAACAGTTTGGACTTCCAAGGTCTTCTGGAACTGTCGAAAACGTAAACGAGCCTGAATTGTCTATTAGGAACCACGCTGTTGCTTTAAATGAGTATAGATCATCATTATTTCGCATTTTACAGTAAGATTTGATGCTGCACACTTACAAAATTCTAGTAGAATTGACGCCACAGGATGTTGATTAGAGGCTTGACTTCGTAAACAAGAATGAGTGCTTCCCTACGTTTATCATTATCTTATTTTCGGATGAAATTCATTTTCATCTCAACGGACACATCAACAATCAAACAGTTCATCTTCAGTCTCTGAAGACGATAATTTGGTTATCGAAACGCGCGTCGGACAGTGTAGCAGCACAAATAACAGCCAAAATCGACGTAATGAAAGTCAAAATAAACAAAATAGTGACTCACATATGAATGACAGTGAAATTGGACGAAATAATAGGACTAACCCTAATGACAGATAGTCAAAATGTACCAAAAGCGAGTAGTCAAATAATTGGGTAAAATAATGACACTAATGACAGCCAGTGGAATTGAACAAAATGGTTTGTTCAGTATGAATATCACCAAAGGTTTCAGAAATTCCAACTAACTGAAGACGGAAGCATAATGAGTTTCGATACAGAAAAATTAATCGTAAAAATCGACCTTTTTGAAGGCCGGATTAAGATTTATAAGACCCGGAGCTAAAATAATGACGGGTCTCCTTAAAGGCTGGTTCAGTCGTGATCACTACCTGGTGTGAACTGTTAGTCGTGGTAGTGGGAGTTGTCATCGACCAAAAATAGATCCAACATGACGGAGTAATCACGACCGGTAGTCATAAAATACCCACCAAATGTGAGGTTTCGATGGTTTTAGTATTCGTGAATTAGCCCAGAAGATTTAAAATATTAGATCAGTTTATTATCAAGAATTAAAAAAATAAATAACTCTAAAAAATTAAGAGCATCTTCAATTGATATTTATCAACCTAAGGTACCGTGGTTTACGATTGTCCATTCATTTCTGAAACAAAATCAAGAAATGAACGAAACCGTAACTAATCTTTATAGTTCACCAGTTCAATGTGACAATACATCAAAGCAATTAGAAGACAAAGACAGTGATGTTGTAAATAGTTTTAAATAGTCAAAGTAAATTTGTCTGGTGAACCATTCAAACTTCCATCAAAATCAAATCAGACAGCACAATCAAAAAAGAGGAGACTGCAGAATCACTGTGCTCCACCATCATATATCGGAGAAGCTATTTATAAGTTAGATAGATTTCAAAAAAATTTATCTTTAGAAACAGAATTTGACATTTGATGCGAAAGTTTGGCAAAACAGCTAAAAAACATGAAGACTTTGAGAACACTTGAAATCTAAATGTAAAATTTTGTGACAGGAAAAAAGAAATCGAATATGAAATGCAAAGGAACCATGATTTATCGGGAAACCATTGTAAAGCTAGTACCTCTGCATACCAACAACCATCAATATCAACCGGAAATTACTCAAAATCACATTTAACTGAACGGCAACCAAACACGAGGGATAATTCAAAAGTAGATCAACCTAGTCATGAAGAGGTATATTCTCATTCTTCAGATTCCATCTAAAAAGTATTCAAGTATTTTTCCGGTCGGTAAGAATCTTGAGGTGTCATTAAGTTTAGATTCTCCTGGAATCATTAACACTTTTTAAACGTTTTGATTCATTAATTAAAAGTTCGCACACAATTTTTGCACTTTCCTGTTTAGCCATGATAAAACACAATAAAAACACACCATGAACAACTTGATGTTAACGGCAATTCGTTTCTTGTCGCGACGCCTTTCAGACACTAATTAGTATTAACTGGAGATCGTATAATATCGGTCGTGAAAATAGGTGTGAACCCGCCTTAAGGAATTGGGAAACCCGAAAAAACAAATATAAAAAAGTACACAATGTTTTATAAAGGATGAGGCCATCTTGGACGTGGGGCCCGTAGCCCCCCCCCTAGCTCCTAGCTTAATCCGGCCCTGACCTTGTTTACGAGGTACCGCAATACAATATTATTCTGTTGTCATTAGCTGAAACTTGAAATAAATACATAAAAATGGCAAACAAAATTAAAATTATGTCTGTTCTTCATGAAGAAACCGGCATTTCTATAAAAATTTAAAGAAAAATTAATCGTTTTTATTTTATGGGACATACTGTATGATATGATAATACATATAAAATTTCAGTATACTTCTGTCTAAAAACTGTTTTCGGAAAGTGCATACTTTTTGAGTTATTAATTGTTTTGTAACAAATTTGACCATTGCAGACCCTTATAAATTATTTTTTTACGAGTGCACCCTTAAAGATATGAAAATGGTTTCTGTCCGGTTATTTTTATGAAAATCGGACGTATTTGAATCTATGTTAAAACATTTTTATGTTATACAGGGTGGGTATAAAAAGTGTTTAACTTGATAAATTTCTTGTTTTTTTTTAAATAGAATCACCCGGTTTTTTATACCTAAATCTCATTGTAGTCTAAATTTTATTTTGACCCGTTGATACAAGCACTAAGAAATAGAAAATATAATATATAGAATATAAAGAAATTTGATATTTATCAAGTTAAACTTTGAACACTTTTTATACACACCTTGTATAAAATGAAAAATATTTCTACATAGATTCAAATACATCTGATCTTGTTAAAAACAACCGAACAGAAACCATTTTCATATCTTTAATGGTATCCTCGTAAAAAAATAACTTATAAGGGTCTGCAACGGTCAAATTTTTTACAAAAAAATTGATAACTCGAAAAGTATGCATTTTTCGAAAAAAGTTTTTAGATACAAGTAAATGTAGATTTCCAAACTGTATTGATATTTAAAATAATAAAGTTACAGTCGACCATCTTTGAAAATATTTTAGATAAAAAGATTGTATCCGAAAATCCAAACGTAGAAATTTACATGATTTTACTATTTTGCCATATACAGATAGTTTTAACTCGTCCTGGGACACTCTGTATAAGAACTAATTCCCATTCCGTGCGCACGTCCTCTTCTCATCCGCAACCTACGAAAACTATTCGTTGATCGTCGACCGTTCCGCCGATACACCGACGTGCTGTCGGCGGCGCGGTGCGCGTTACGAATCTCGCGTGGTGTCGTCGTTCTATGCCCGAATCAAAGGAGGCGAGTCTACGTATTCTTCTTCTCCTAAACGTTCAACTACACTGCGTTTGTTTACGTTCTTTAGTTGTCTTGTCTGTAAGTGTGTGTGTGTGCGACGGCGGGTGGTAACACAAAATCGACCATCATGGTTAATTTCAAGATTTTTTTTTGTGATATTTACGTCGAGATGTGACTTCAACGAAGGGAAATAAACGTCCGATATTATTATAGAGAAAATGTGAACTGAAAGATGATGGATTGGGGCATTAGACGTAAGTTAATTAGTTTTAATTACGTTTAGACGAATAAACAAAGTAGATCGGCAACTTTTCGGAAAGTTTCGGTCGATTTACATTATTTAGGATTAACGTATGACTGAAAGTTTCACGTTAAAATGTATAGGGTGACTCTAAATCAACCAATTGAAATTTATTACTTCCCAGAATGGTTTGGATATGACGAAAAGAAATGATGAAGGTTAGTTACCATGTTTTAACTTTTAAATTAAATTTTTTGATTTGTGATTTGTAATTTCCATAATTTCCCATATATCAAATATATCTATGGTCCGTCCGAGGGCGAGGTAAATCACTTAAATGAAAGGAGTAGTAATAAGTCTCCATCGAATTGCATATGTATTCTTTATAGTTTTGTGCTATCCTAATTTGAACACCTTGTATTTCTAGATTTCTACATTAACTATACATATAAAATACAGGGTGGTGCAAAAAGAACGAATGAATTATAATCGTGTGCTAGGATTAGAAGGTGCCGCATTTGGTGACTTTGTACCAAATCTCATTCGAATGAACATTTCTGATTAACGCGGTTTACCCTTCAGAAACTAAACAATAGTCAAGATAGTGGATTTCAAACGCCAAATTTGCTCTAAAAAAGGCAAAGTTGTTTTCATATGACGATTTTTTTGGTCTAGTCATAAAATTGTGATCATTAACTATCTTTAACAAGGGAAAATAATAACAGGTCATTTCTTAATGAGGTAAAGGGCGAAATTGCAAAAAAAAACGGCCAAGTTTGAAGGGAAAGAAAGTGCCGTATTCACTAGGTCTACCCCTCCAGTGACTTCTCTGTTTCCTAACTTTAAAGTTTCACTTGCAGGAGATATTTTAATCAGACCAGACGAAGACGTTAACGCCTATTATGAAAAAAATATGTCTCATTTATTTTTTTCGGCTGCCTGTTGGTAAACTTGGGCTCCGTTTATCTTACAGTGCATGTGGTTCACAAAAAATTATATATTGATAGACTTTATTTAGAAGCGTCATCTGATCTTTGCCTAAAGTCTAACTTTATATTCAAGGAATTACACTGTGTAAACAAATACAAAAAAAATCGGCCAAACTATCAAAATTTGACAAGCGAAAAAAGTAAACGCTAATCCTCTACGGAACAATTCATTTAATTAAATTAAAAATTAATTAAATCAAAACAACAATTGTTGGGCAATCTTAAGGATGAAACACCAAATTTGGAAAAGTGGGGTATATATGAAATTACCTGTGGTGATTGTGCCGAAAGTATATTGGGCAGACTAAGAGATCCGTTACTGTTCGGTTCAAAGAGCACATAATAATAAATTGTTGGATGCATTTGAAAGCATTGAAAATGCTGAATATAAGAGTAGCTTAAATAAGGACAAAAGGCCAATCCCTTACAACTCACTGTATAGTTTATTAGTCAAGGAGTGTAATTATGACTGTTGATGTAGTGGTGGTGGAAATAGTGAGAAATTGAGAGCTTTCTGGCCAACTTACGTCCTACTCTTCTTCTTTTGTCAGCAAGCAAGAAATTATTATAATTTCTTCAAATTTCACAAAAATCAATATTTTTATATTAAACGTAGTCAAAAATCAAGCGCACGAGATTTCCACAGTGACAGGATGCCACTCAAACTCACGACTGGCGAAAGACCTCGGAATCGGTAATTTGTGGAGCTTGCGTATCTGTATGCGCAGCCGTCGAAATAAATCCGATCCGTTCGTTGAGAACGCTCGGTCCAATGAAAATAAGTGCGTGACTACCTTTAAACTTGCATAGATTATCATTATAACGTAATTTACCGTGATATTTGGTGTTGCACACTTACAAAATTCAGTTGGTACTCGAATTGAAGCCTCGGAATGTTGATTATAGGCTCGACTCCATAAACCAACGCTTATCTACGTTTTCCAACATCTTGTTTTCGGATTAAATTCATTTCCATCTCAACGGACACGTCAACAATCAAACAGTTTACCTTCAGTCTCTGAAGATTATAACTTGGTTATCGAAAAGCGCGTCACAGTGTATCTGTGAGTGGTGGTGGACAAAATAATCAGCACTAATGACAGTCAAAATAGACGAAAATAGTGAGTCACACATTAATAACAGTGAAATTGGACGAAATAATAGGACTAACCCTAATGACCGATAGTCAAAATGTATCAAAAACGAGTATGTCAAATAATTGGGTAAAATAATGACACTAATGACAGCCAGTGGAATTAAACAAAATAGTGCGTTCAGGATTAATATCACCAACCAGAAATTCAAACATATTGTTTTCGGATGAAATTCATTTTCATCTTAACGGACACGTCAGCAATCAAACAGTTCAGTCTCTGAAGACGATGATTTAGTTAACGAAACGTGCGTCAGACATTGTAATTATGAGTTTTGGTGTAAACAGTCTGTTCAGTATAAATATCACCAACAGTTCCAGAAATTTCAACTTAGTATCCATTTCACATATTTTTCTAAAAACTATTTTCGGCTTGCCATCCTTCATCATATACTTTGCGAGATGGTATGTATATATGAAATTACCTGTGGTGATTGTGCCGAAAGTATATTGGGCAGACTAAGAGATCGATCTGTTACCGTCCGGTTTAAAGAGCACATAATAATAAATTGTTGGATGTATTTGAAAGCATTGAAATTTTTAAATGTAAGAGTAGCTTAAATAAGGACAAAGGGTCAATTCCTTACAACCCACTCTATAGTTTAATAATCAAGGAGTAAATGGATTCCCGCCAAGGTTTTCCCGCTAGGGAGAAGGTTTATTGGTGGAAATTTTATATTATAAAACAGGTAAGTCAAGTCATTAAGTTTAATTGCTCAAAAGTCTTCAATTGGATGAATGTTTGTAGCAGCGATATCTCATCATAGGAAGCATGTGGCGTGCTCGTATTAATTGCTTTCAATTCCTGTAGCTGTAGATGTTCCGAAAGTAAAGAAATTTTGGGCATTATCAGTAAAAAATTGATTAAACTAACTAGAATGCCATTTTTTCCACATCTTTGCAAAATTAAAGGCTTACAAAATTGAAACTTTTATTTATGAATCATATCTTTCATTTGAGAAACCAATTATTAGGAGAATTATTAAGAAATAATGAGGCCAAAATTACGTCTTGGTGATTCACAACAGTGTTTGGTCATGTTTACACGTAATAAATCAGATTTTTGGCGTCGATATGTGACAATGGATGACACATGGATCCATAACTTCACTCTGGAATCAAAATGATCATCATCTGAATGAATTGCAGCCGGTAAGCCACGTCCGAGGCATCCAAAGGCACAACAGTTAGCTGGGTGGGTTATGGCTTCAATATTTTGGGATGTGAAAGGAATATTGTTCAGCGACTATCTACAAGAGGGAGAGACAAGCTATAGAGAATACTACATAGAGTTGTTGGATAGTTTGAATGCAAAATTCAAGGAAAAACGACCTCATATCTCTGTTTCACCAAGACAATGCAACGATTCACGAGTCGATGGCAACAACGGTTAAATTGAACGAATTAAACTTCGAACTTCTTCCTCATCCATCGTATAGTCCAGATCTAAATCCCAGTGACTTCTGGCTATTCGCTGATCTCAAAAAAATGGTCACCGGTAAGGAATTCAGTTCAAATGAAGAAGCAATTTCTAAAACTGAAGCCTATATTGAGGCGAAAGACAAATCCTTCTACAAGCACGTCATCGAGACGTTAGAGAAGCGTTGGAATTATTGTTTTGCTCTCCAAGAAGATTACGTTGATGAATAAAATCGGTTTTTGTCAAAAAAATGTGTTTTTCCTAGTCACACGACTTATTTTGTGACGTGTTAAGTTAGCCCTCCATCAAAGAATATAAAAAACATATTAAAAAGTAGTTCTTATTAGAATTTTATGAATATTCATAAATTTATTTGATTGAATTTAATTTAAGGAAGCGAAACTACTTTCCAGTCCCCGTTTCTGTTCACTATAAATATAACAAAATGTATTCCAATATATATGACGACGTATCGGAAATACTAAACAGGAAACAGAATTTTACAATTTTATTTCAAATAATTATCCTCAATAAAATTTAATGTTTATTTTTTTCTTTCACATACATCAATGAATAATTTAATATCGTTAATGGATATACATTACATCCTTAAATCCATATCCTTAAAGGTACGGTACCGAGTATAATAATAGTTCTCGTTTCTGTAATGGGCTGTGGTGCTTGGGATAGAAGAAACTGGTTTTTTCTTTAATACACCAATGTGTATGGAAAGTTGATAGTATACTTGTTTTTTCTCTTCTTCTCTCTGTGTTATTTGATATGTATAAGGTAGTCACGAGCCAAGTTTTTTTTTATTTCGATACCGGTTTCTTTGACCGAGCGTTTGAATCTCGATTTCATATAAAGGGTGAATAATTTGATATAAATTTGTTATTTTTTTTCTATTCTTTCAAACTTTTCGTATCCTGCTAATGCGCAATTTCATATTGTGAAAAATATACACATTTTTGACGATTGATAAAAGATGTCTCAGGACAAAAAATCGACATGCTCGTTTGGGTCTGGCCACTCGGGCAACAAAGGCAACGACACCAGACTGGGATCGGGATTTTTGGTGTAACTAAAAGTGTTACTATCGCGTCTTTGAACGGTCTACTTGCAATAAGGGCTCGGTAAAGATGAATAGAGACATCTGGCACTTTTACCGAACTCATTTCGCCAACCCGAAAGGTTCAATCCCATCAAGTCTTCTCTATATTCTTCCAGTGTCTACCAACTGGATTACCTCTACATTAGTATGGTGATGACTGGATATAGACACCAAATTATGTTGGTGTCTATATCCAGTGGATATTGACTGGATATAGAAACCAACATAGTTTGGTGTCTCTATCCAGATCCTTGCGGAAACTATTGTTTAGAATGTAACAAGGTGTATCCACGATACTCCTTAGTACCTTGTTCTGAAATATTTGAATGATTTATTGACTACTTTGACTAGCACAACTCCATAGTCACAATATTGTATATTTGGATTTGTAGTTTTGAAGTAATTACCGATACTGGTATTCGGAACCTAGTATTTAATTAACGGTTTATTAAAACTGAAAGCGTGATAAAACCATCGTCAACCTTTAGACGTGGTCCTTCGTCGGCCACTGTGAGCTCGTAACTGCCAGTCTCTCGGAAACCCTGGAGTTCATAATTAACAGTGAACTTTGATGCTCCAACAGTTATAACGGATCCTCTAGCCTACGTTTTTCTTGGTATTCCGAACCTAGAGAGCAAATGATGGTTTCTTGATACTGAAAGCAATCGTCAACTGAGATATGTTCCTCAATCGACTATTGTCAGTCTCTCAAAAACGCTGGAACTTATCGTTAATGGTGAATTGAAAGTGAGGGGCCCCTAATCAGTGGGAACATGATAAAACCATGTCTTCAGAATCTTTTAATAGCAACTAATACTATCTAATATGAGCATTTACCTCCGGGACGGTACGTGTCTGTTAATCGACTCGATTTACACGTTTCTGTTCGATCATGGCCTACAATTAACCATACTATTTATTAAGGATCTTCTGGTTCAACAACCGTCACATAAAGGACCCCTAAGACAAATAAGTTTCATCTGAGTCTTATCACGTATTACTAATTCTGATGGGATTAATTCGATGTATTCAGAGCCTACCTTCTCTGTAATAACTAGATTACCTACAAAAATAAACAAAAAATTAGCACTTTCCTGTTATAGTCCATGAGTAGGTAGTTGGTAATCCCAAACAACTATAGTCTATTTTTATGACTGAGAGAGTATTGAAATTATGAAGAATTCGTAATCCATTTCTTTTAGTAATTTGCCTTACTTTTTACTTTTACCCCTGAATGTATTAAAATAGAAAAAACCGGGTTCTATTTAAAAAAATAAAGAAATTTAAACTTTCAAAACTTTTTATATACGCCCTGTATAAAATGAAAAATTTTTCAACATAGATTCAAATACTTATGACTGCTTAAAGCAACCGAACAGAAACCATTTTCTTATCTTTAAGGGTATTCTCGTAAAAAATAATTTATAGGGGTCTGCAATGGTCGAATTTTTTACAAAAAAATTAATAATGCAAAAAGTATGCATTTTTCGAAGAAAGTTTTTAGTCAAAAGTATACTAAAATTTTACTTAAATTTCAAAAATGTATGATTATACAGGGTACATTTAAAATAACAAAGTTACAGTCGACTTCCGGTAGAACCGAAAGTCGGCCATCTTTGAAAATGAGTATTTTGTATTTTGCCATATAGTTTCAACTCGTCGTCGTCGTCGTGGGACACCCTGTATATCCAAAAATTAAGTAACACGAATTGAATACGGAACATTGAATATTACCGGGGAATTCACAAAAAGATTAACTTCGTTAATTATTTAGAATTGGGGCTCCAGGCAAAAATCCTTCCAAAAAATTTTTCACGCATTTGGGGTTGTTTTTGAGGGTACAAATAGTAAATTTAAGGCGGGGGAGACATATTATTTCCATTATTTTAGACATCACATGGCATAAATCAATGACTATTTGTACCCTCAGAAACAACCCCAAATGCGTGAAAAATTTTTTGGAACGATTTTTGCCTGGAGCCCCAATTCTAAATAATTACTTTAACCTCGTATCGTTCTGTTGATAAGTACGTCGAGATATCTTAGAAGGAATTAAAATTCTTTGAGCCGAAACGATAAAACTGCCACAATTTTCAAGTTGAATGTCTCAACTGAAGCATCTAATCGAGTAAAGAACGTTCGTGAGATTCAATAAACTACCAAAAAGGACGAAAAAATAAAAATTGGGTTGCGCTTTCGTGGAGAATAAAAGAAAATGATGATGAAATTCATTCGGATAAGATTTGATATTCGGCAAAAAAATTATATTTTTCTAGAAGTGTCTGTGTATCAGAAAATTAGGAAAATATTAATTTAGTGAAGTTTCTTCATACAACATTGATTTGTTTTTCTTTAAAACGAGGGTTGTTTGCAAAGGTTTCTACCTAAAAAAGGAACAAGTCATAATTTTTTCGGGACACCTTTGCCCTATCTAGTAGTCGGGGAACGATGCTTCATATACAGTTAAGAACCCACGGAAAAAATAACTCATTTTACTTAAACTGTGTTAATAATGCCTGGGAAATGTTCGTTCGAATGTGCTTTTGGTTCAAAGTGGCATAATTCTTAAATTCACGGGTGTTAAACTCAATTTTGCAGAGGGCCATACATTTAAAGTGTGTAGGCGTACCAGATTCAAATAAAAAAAGTGTACTGAATTATTATAATATTTAATTATATAGTATATAATATACAGTACAAATATAAAATCTTATTTCTACCGTATCGTTTCGATTACTCGACTCAACTGACTCACGTCGTACTGATGCGCAAGCCCTTCTATTGCTTTCAACAAAAATAAGGGTATTCCCGCTTATTGTTAAGAGATGGAGTTACTTTCGCTTGTCTGGGCATACGTTGCCCTTGAAATTACTTATAAATATAGTGTACGCACTTTCAACTTCTATAGAGAAATCGAATGAAGTCTAAAAGCTCTAAAACACATGATCCATCTTTCTCTACAATATTGAGGCGTAGGAATTACTACTAATTAAATTCATGAATCCATTTAAAGACGTCCAGTATTGCTACAGCAGAAAAATAATTGGAGTTGTTTCATTTATGCAGATAATGCCAAAGGGAATTATTTTGAAGTCTTATTACTTAAATCTCATATTTTATTAACACATTTTATAGTGTTATTTCCTATTATTTATCTTTTATTGTTCTTGGTACAATAAAATTGTTTATCGTTTCATTTTCCCTACCAATCCTCAAGTTTTAATGGAAGATTTAATCGAATCGTGGTTTGTTTGGAACATAACATAGTTTAGGTACAGTTTAAAGAGCTCCTGCTATACCGACTGAATGTTGTAAATCGTAAACCGCATTTAAAACTTCCATCGAAGCCTATAATTTGAAATGCTTATAATATAGCCGAGAAACTAGTGGTAAAAGGGTGAATTCCTAAACAGGGGGGTTGGAAAATTTAAAATAAAAAAGGCATCGTTGCCCAGAATGAACCAATGGAAACAATTATAGAAAATATCTATCAAACTATAGTGTTCATTGAATCCTTTCTGCTCTTATAATGATCAATCGCGGATTAAAGCTATAGAGAAATATGGAAAATCCAGAGCAATCTCACTGGACATATCGGAAGCTTTTGACAAGGTTTATTATGCCACCTTCTAAATAAATTAAAATCGCACGGTTTGTCGTCCTCAGTCATCGACTAGCTTATTGGCTTTCTCAAAGACTGATCCATCCAGGTAGCTATCTACTCGACAAAACTGCAATATGTCCTGGCATAGTTACGTGGCCGACTTCGAAGAAACTTTGAGTCCTCTTTAAAACCCAAAAGCTTTATACTCCGCATCAGCTTTGTTAGGGTCTTGGTGACACCCATCATTGATAGAAAGTAAATAGATTGGTGATTGTAAGCCCGCTATATTAAAGAGGAGCCACTTGGTAGACAAGTGAATCCAGGATCAATGGCTTGGACGAAGTAGGCTTCTGCGGAGGACACCCCAAAAAAAGTGAATCGTTTTCACTTGGGAAACACGTTACCTTCTTCCAAGCCAAGGTATTCGCTAAGATGGAAAATGTGATGGTTTTGATGGATGGTCATGGGGTTGTGTTGTTGTGTGACAACGCACTTTCTCATACTTCAGTGATCGCGAAGGTTGTACCACCCACCGTATTCATCGGATCTGGCCCCCAGTGACTTTTTTTGTTCCCTTTAAATTTTCATTTGCACGAGAGAGATTTTCATCGGACGAGATGTTATTGTCTATGTAAACGCCTATTATGAAGAGAAAGACGGCAATTGTTATTTGGGTTAAAAAGGTTATAGCATCGGTAGACTTAGTAGAGTTAACCAGCTAATAGTTAATGTTTTTTCTCCTTTTTTATTTATCTTTATAATTCTAAAGACACGTTACCGTTGGCAGCCTCGTTGATTTCAATTTTATATCATTCTTTGGGGGGGGGGGGATTCTTCTGCCAGAGATATATATGATCCAAAATGAGCTATTGATCGGAGGTATTTATATCTTGTGAAATCTTTATTTCTTTCTCATTTATTTTTATGGCTTGTTTATTGATAATTTAATCAAAAATTTACATGCATCATGTCCATTATCTTCTATAATACCTTTTCCCATACTACCTGTTTCATTATCCTATTATTTAGTTTTCTGAACTTTGCTTGGATCAGATTCTTTTTTAGGTTGAAACTTTTCATATAAGTGCATATATAACATCGCTAACAGCCATTTAAGTGAAGCTAATTTTGTTATTTTCCAAACAATTTCTTATGTTAATTTATTATTGCTTCTTGATGAAAAAAAAAAAAACTGTACAAGCTCAGCTATAGCTTCAAAAGTTATCCGGACTCTAATCAATGGAAACGAACTTTTCGTTATGGGTTTGTTGGATAAAAACATGGTCGTACAGACAACGTTCTGGTCGTTCAGTTGAGTTGGTTACTTCAGAAAACATCAAAAAAGTCTATAAATTGATTATATCCAATTGCGTGAGATAGTTGAGACCGTAAAGATATCAGAAGGCAGTGTGTTTACAATTATGCATGACCATCAAAAATGTCCACAAATTGGTTATATGTAATCGTAAATTGAAATTGCGTAAATTATGCTTGAATATTTGACCAAGAGAAAACTTTTTTTAAAGTGGTTTACTCACAATCTATCAAAAATAACAACGTGTTGATTCAAAACAGTGTTTGGCTATGTTTACACTAAAAAGAATCAGATTTTTGGCTTCGATATGTGACAACGGATCCACATGGATCCATAACTTCACTCTGTAATCTAAATGATCATCATCTGAGTGGATTGCAGTCGGTGAACCACGTTCGAAGCGTCCAAAGGCACAACAGTTAGCTGGAATGGTTATGGCTTCTATATTTTGGGATATTGTTCATCGACTATCTTCAAAATGGGGAGACAAGCAATAGCGAATACTACTTAGAGTTGTTGGAACGTTGGAATGCAAAAATCAAGAAAAAACGACCTCATATGTCGAAGAAAAAACCCATAGTTTCACCAAGACAATGCACCGATTCACGATGTATGGTTGAATGGATATTCTATAGTCCTGATCTGACTCCCAGTGACTTCTGGCTATTTGCTGATCTCAAAAAAATGCTCACCGGTAAGAAATTCAGCTCGAATGAAGAATTAATTGCTGAAACTGAAGCCTATATTCAGGCAAAAAACAAATTCATCTACAAACAAGTTATCGAGAAATTAGTGACGCGTTGAAATGATTGTAATGTACTTGAAGAAGATTACATTGATGAATAAAATCGATTTTTGTCGAAAAAATGTGTTTTTCTTAGTTAGTCACAAGACTTATTGAGTTATATGTTATACAGACAAAGCTAATAAAAGCAAATTGAAAATCTGCTAAATTGCTTAACCATTTCTCAAACTTTGCGCTTAGCAATTCCCTTTTTTACATCCATTTCAATGGAAGGTCTAGAAGACGCCACTGAACTATTCCTTTAGGGAGTAACGATTGAATTGGTCGAATGTGAACTGTTTGAACTTTGACATTACAAACCGGATCTTCGATTTATCCACGACTCCCTACCACACCTTTCGTACTATCGCCTTCACAAACTATTCTATGCTGTACAAAATATTACTTGTATTGTTCCTTATGAACGTATACATAATTTAAAAGAGCCATACTGTAATTATTATCCTACATTATGGACGTTTTTACGAGGAAACTATATTCTATTTTATTTAGCCTGAACAACCAATAAATATATGTTTTAATGTACGAGAAATAGTTACTTTGTTGATGATTTATTGGTGTTTTGTTCGTTGTTTGTTCCACAGACACAGTTTCAAGGATATAAACCTATCGACTTAGGTATTTGCTCCAATCAGACATGATAATTCGTGAAACTTCACCTTAATTAAATTTTACCATTGCTGAGCATAACCGGAAATCGAAACCGTCATAAAAACAGGAAAGATTAATTTAACAAATATAATTTCGTAGGTTAGGTTAGCTTGGTATGAGTAATCTATTTTGATCGTGGTTCACTCGGAGGATTACCCTCAATTTGGAAGCTAACAACCTAACCACTCTTTCATCAATTTCCATTTTATAGCTTATTTCAAAGCATTTCCAATTCAAAAAGAATCCACCTTTTCTATTTCCAATTCTCTTATTTTTTCGAGGCAATTTCCTCTGTCGTAACCCAGCACTCTGCGTCGTTTTTCCATCAAGGCAGAGCAGAGCATTACCCCTAATTTACAACAATTTAAAAACTTATGTAACTACCCTTACTTCTAATTTTCATTTTATAGCTTAATTTTAAACATTCCCAACTCATTATAAAGTGTATTCTTTCTATTTCTATTATTTCTTCAGACAATCTACTATGACTTTTAAGGCATTTAAGGTCGTTTTTTTCCATTTCTAGAGTCTTGTGCAAAAAGTACAACGTCCAGTGATCACCCAATGGTCTTTTGGATTGAATCTCCCTTGAATCTTGTTGTATTTTTTGTTTTCTCTCATTGATCCTTTACCATAGCAGCAGCACAAATTTCTGTCTTACTCCCCTTTTGATGTATATTCTCTATGTCTATTGATAACTATTTTCACTTATGCCAATTGGTTCTAATAAAACTTCTCAATGCATCGATTATCCTTCTGATCTATGCCCAATTTTCAGAGTAGCTGCATTAGTTTTTGCTGTCGCACATTATCGAATGCCCTCCCGTAGACAATGAAGCATGGACAGACATATTTTCTTTGGTCATGGCAATTTTATAGTAATACTTGCGTGGCGATTATTTTTTTTTTGGTAATTGCCATGGCTAACATTCCCGAATTTCCCCATTTTTTTGGCAAGCATTTCTTCCTCTAAAATATTTTCCAATTTTTGAAAAAGTCATATTCTTTAAAATTATGTGTAATGAGTACAATTTAAAGAAACAATTAGAAAACGCCTCTATATCTTAAAGGTTAAAACGTTCGTGTGGTTATCAAAGTACAGATTTTTAAGAAAATTATTGGAAAATATAATAACCTACATAAACTTTATTAAAAGATTATTTAGAAGTGATATCTAACGGAAAATGTGAACATTCGTCGGGTTCGTCTAATATCGATCAATGCTCCACACTGGCGAGATTACGCTTCGTAATCATAGATGTCGCTCTACGTTCAACATACTCCAAATCCCAATAAAAAATCGTTCTTCACCATTTATTGAATGAAATTTATTGTGTTTTCATTTAATCCAAAGTTATATTACCATGTGGTGTACCGATGTATCTCGTTAAGGGATTGATTAGATTTTTCTCACCCAGGCCGATCCTAGCGTGTTGGCCGCTCGCGTTCAAAGACCTACCATGCCGCCCTCTTGAGAATATTCCATATTTTTACTACTAACGATAACTAATCTACCCCTCTCAAAACAAAAAGTACAACAATAATAAAAGCGAATGAAATTTGACAACTAAAAATTTCTCTTTTAACCAGCTAGGTTATATTAATAAAAGAATTAACAATAAAAAATATATAAACTTCTACACATTCTTTCTTACTAACTTAATTTATTTAAACACTCACACTATTTAGTAACCGCTAGTAATTAACTATTCACTAATTTATATAACTCTTTAAATTAATCGGTTACTTCCAACTATTTTGATTCGTTCGTTCTGACTTTTAATTATTTGCTGACTTCCTCGCGAGTACTTATACCAAAAAGAATTTCTCGAATAATTCGATTCTAGAAAGCAAACAAATAAAAAGGCTTTTCTAGAAATTGTTTTTTTGTAATTGATATAAACATATCGCCGCTGTGATAAATAACCAGCCCTACCGAGAGCCTGAATATGCCAAACTTCAGACTCTTCCATCATAACCGAACAGGTCTGGCTTTACGGTCCAAGTCATGGGGGAGTTCATAACAATACTTTTCCTATAAAATCAACATTTTGAAAGAATTCGCATTCAATAGGGATAATGGCAAAATCTGTAAGACTTTCTTATGTAATAATATATCTCAAGATTTTTTTCAGTTTTTTACCAGTAAAAAGATCTTCAATTGAAGAATTTTTTTTCATAGTAGACGAGAGGATAGAAATAATTACAGAATAATCTAAATATTTCCTCTCGCATGGTTTAAGTCATACCTTACCAACAGAAGTCAGCTTATAAGGGTTGATACAACGATGTCTTCTTGCAAGCCAATAAATAAAATATGGAGTACCCCAAGGCCAAGGGCTAGGCCCTATTTTGTTTCTTCTGTTTATAAACGCCTATCTAGACATCAGTGGTAAAATATGTCTATTTGCAGATGATACTAGTTTCTCTTGGAGCAACTCTGATCTCACGTCACTTCATAGGACTATATCTAATAACCTTATTACCCTTAAATCATGGTGCGATTCTAATTTTCTCTGTCTCAACGCTTTTGG
The DNA here is from genome assembly GCA_026230145.1 of Diorhabda elongata. Lineage (NCBI taxonomy): Eukaryota > Metazoa > Arthropoda > Insecta > Coleoptera > Chrysomelidae > Diorhabda > Diorhabda elongata. Next base: position 19,173,165 of record CM047928.1, on the reverse strand, counting down.
TGAACAATTCCTTGAAATGGGAGTTCCATGTTACCTGTTTTGCGCTGAGATCTGTTTCCAAAGAACTGAAATTATCCACCTCATTAACAGTCTATGCTTTTATTGACTCGCACCCTTTTGGGATACGTGTGGTGCGACTCAATTTGAGCTAATCTTCAATCTATAAAAGTTAGATATTTACTTGGACTAATTAGCAGGACTCACTGCAGGTCCTTAGAACATTAAAAATTCTGACACTATCCGTTTGCCTAATTCGTGAGCACGCTTCTCCAATTTCAGAAAGGTGCTATCCACTTAGGAATGCGGAGCACGACCTTTACCTACCTACACCACGTTCAGAATTAGTTAAAGGCTCCATATTTTACAATCCAAAAAAATGCACAATCACTTGCCAATTGAAATCAAATCTATAGCATCTTTCCTCGCATTCCACAATAATTTGAAGACATATTTACTGGAAAGTTATTTTTATGTTTGTTTTTTTAGTTTTTACAAGCTTTTGTCTACAAATTATAACGTTTTATTTTCTATTCCTAAAATTTTTATTAATGTATCTGAGCTAATACAAGTCTAATATGGTTTTTGATCGATCTCTGTCCAATAAATTTCACCGAAAATACGATTGTAGAGTCTATTCAGTAAAGACTTTTCTATTCTTAACAGATGAATTTAGTTGCGAGGTGCAATTTGACAATATTACTGATGAAAAGATCGAGCCACTCATTTTGAATTTTGATTGCAACAATTCAAGTTCTGATTCCGATTCTGATTGGGATTTGTAAGAAGTAGTTCTACTTATACTTTTCATATTAAAATTATTATTTGTGAAAGTTACGTTGTTTAAAACACACTATGCATTATTTTATGTTTATGTTTATTATTGCATTGTCTAAAAATTGCCTCAAAGGAATTGCGACTTAAAATTACGCAAGTAGATCATTTTTACAATTTTTTTCATTTTCTATCATTGAGTTAGGGAACGTTTGGATATTCTGTTAGGTAATTATGAAGAAAAAATAATTTCTAGCCATAATTATAAATTATTTTTCATGTGGAAAACAATAAAAGATGGAATATTATCATAGAACTGATATGGATGAGGTTAGATTACGCACTTATGTCATTTATTTTTACCCTAACTAATCACTAACAGTGACACTAAAATATTCACTAATTTTTTTTACACTTAACATCAATTTATTTAAATACACTCTTCACTCACTTGTCAATATCCCGATGTATTCACTACGACGTCAAACTCACATGTTACTTCGAATAACTGAAATCTCTAGAATCCCGTTAACAAACTAAAGGCTTTCTTAGAAATAGTCTCCATGGAAACAGTCACAAAAAAGCGACAAAAAATAACCGGTGCTTCTGCCAAAATAGTATTATTAGAACAGGACCGGCTCTACTGTCTATATCAGTGGGTGAATTGCTTCATTATAATGAAGTTTAAATATACAAACCTCAACTGAAAATTTTCATCAATATTCCACAATAAGAAAACAAACAGAGGGAGGATCGATTTCGCTTGATTGATTACATAATAAAAGATCAGCGTATTCTAATCCCCAACCAATTAAATCTCTGTACTTGAATTATGTTATAAAATATATAAAAATGAGTAAACGTTTCATTAATATGATTTCCTTGGAGAAATACTAACTATGGGTACTTTACATAAAATATGTAATAATTGAAATTATAGCCATAAAGGTATGCATTGTGAATATACTTTTCTCCAATTAAAAACTGCAATACTCAAACAATTTGTTCAAGGGCATCCGATTACTCTTCTTTTCCTATTTTTCATAAAAAATGATGAACTTTCTATATTTATATAAACATAAAATTCAAGGAAACAAAAGAGGAATATTTTAAAGAACTATATCCTTTAGGATCTACAAAGAAACCGTTGTAGATACTTCTTCTTCTTTTCTTCATCGTACGTTTAAACTTAGTCCTGTGTTTACATCAATGATTGCCTAGCTGCAGCTGGTATGATGGAGACCAGGTTTCATACCATATTGTAGGTGGTCGGGATGTATTCGATTTTTTTCCTTTGCAATCTTTACCAACCTGTCATCTGACATTCTGTCCACGTGGTCTTTTCGCCGGTTTCTCGCCCATTTCACTACATCCTGGATGTCACATATCTCCCATATTTCGTAATTTCTTTTCTGGTCAAATATTGTGTGTCCCGCTATTGATCTCTGCATTCGCATTTTACTAGTTCTCAAAAGCCGCTTAGTTATGGTGTCCTCTGCTCTGGTCTCTATCGCGTATGCCATTCCTGGTCTCACACAGGTCTTGTATATTCTGACTTTGTTCCTGGTAGTCAGATAGTCAAATTACATCTCTCAAGTACCCTGATATTAATGAAGCCTTTGTTTTTTGAGCTTCCACTTCATTCTTATGAATGACATCTCTTGTCCTAGAGCTCTGATCGTATATTGCGAGTTTACATCTTCTCGGTTCTCTGGATACTGTAAAAGATTTGGTTTTCTTCAGGGAAATTTGCATGTTAAAAGCTTTCGCTATTCGTTCACGCCTTTGTAAGTTGTCTTCGTCTTCTGAGATGATCACTGCGTCATCAGCATAACATACTATTTCTATTTCTTTGTTTCCCATCCGGTATCATCTTCCAGCTTGCTTTACCTCATTTATAATCTCATTTATTATGATGCTGAACAAAATCGGCCAGAGGCTGTCTCCTTGTCTGATACCGGTGTTCAGGTCTTCGATTACTTTTATCATGTTGTGGTGAATCTTCCTTCTCTTTAGTAGAGTTGTTATTCATGTTCATCATAGACTTTTCCGGGCCCAAGAAAAAAGAAAATCACAGGCATGCGGCAAGCTCAATAGGGATATGAATGACAGAAGGTAGTAGCCTTCCTTGACATATCCCAAGCTGACTGAATTGTCAACATAAAATTGACATTTTTAATGGTAAACGTACTCAGAATGTACTGACATTCGACTGCTATTTGAGTTGTTTATATATATTTGAAACTTTCAAAAAAATTAATCAAATCGCAAACATTTTCGATGACTATCGGCGTGGATTAAACCAACTCGCTTCGACGTTGGTTTTCCGGATTCAATCGTGGTCGCACATTAGTTTCACACGCATACATTCAATCTCGCATGAACATTAGGCTGTAATAAAAGATTTGACAATTTGACAATCGCTCGTGTCGATTCTGAAAAAAATCAATCGCGGTGCTTCAAAAGACGTGACACCAGAAACAATCGACTGTGAATAACTGGACATGTCACCACCGTTCCATTAGAGCAACGTAGAACGGTCAATTCTAAATGGTACAACAGCATTTGTGTGCTGGAAGTGCTTCAAAAAATCAGAGAAACCAAGAAGAATCATGATCTACCAAGACATTAGTTCAACTGAACTGTCAAAACATCGAATTGATAGATCCGTCTTACAGTCTTTGTTTGGCACCCAATGATTCCTTCTTTTTCTCACGTTTTTCTACACCTGAAGAAGAGGTTGATGCATTCAAATTACATGTTTTGGAAGTATATCAATCGGAATAGAAAAAATGTTTCGACAATTGGTTCAAACACATCCAAAAGTGTATTGCAGAATATTTTGAGAAACTACAAAGCCATATTCAATTATAAATATTTGTTTTTATTCATCTATCTCAAAATTTGAGTACCAACCTTCGCGTGTTGTTAATGATGGTACACCTACATGAATAAAAACATCACAAAGTTCGTGTGACAAAAACAATGTAAATATAATGTTTGGAGGTTTTAATTCAACATTTAAAACGAGACCGCCGCGTACCCCGAAACCTTCCATCACCAAATGTTAATAAAATGTCACAAATACTCATCGTAAATCGTTTGCTTTTAAACTATATTATAATGGATGTCTGGCGCATAACATCTTTCCTAATGCGGCACCGTTATCGTTCAGAGCACATTTTCAAACATGACGCCGCGTTCTGTATTTACTTTACTCGCTACGGGGTAGCAGTTGTAGATGACGGACACCGGAATGTGTCGCATCGCCACGAATTCGATGTCGCGTTATGTTCGTTTATTTTGTTAATCTGTTTATTTTTTTTTCGGTGTTTATCGCTAAAATAATTGTATTTGAAAGTGCTTTTTTTAATACAAGGGTTATTATAAAAGTTGAGTGACTGAATAATGGAATGCAAGTAGGCAAACGATTTATATTTTTGATACTCAATTATTTTCTTGCCCAAAATTTGTTTACTAGCATCGTTTTCGGAGCAAGTATAAACATGAATGTAAAGCAGTAAATATTCCAAAATTTGCTAGAATACGACTGTAGATTTGCACAAATCTATCTTTTATAACCTTCCACTAAATAAAATTTTGAAAAACTGAGATCTTTGGTCTCAAATATCTTCTAGAGATTTGTTTGCACTAAAACGTTTCTGTGTCCATTGGCCTTCAAAATGTTCCATAGGAAAGTTTATATTCACAAATAAATGCTTATTGGCACAATTACCCTTGACTATCTTCCATAGAAAACGATATGTTAGCGAAAAAACCATAATGTGATTCTTAATCTTCAATATACCCCTCAAAGAAATGATATAATTGCAAAACTTATCTTTTTATGGCTTCCGGTTTTAAATACATCCCAAATGGAACCATGTATTTAAAAAAATCATTTCCTGTAGCCTTTCACTGTTAATATATGTTAACTTCTTACTATGAATATGTTGCGCAGAAAATGATTATTTGAAGAAAAAAACGTCTCTGACCTTGAATATATTCCGTTTGGCGTGATTGGTTTGCGATAATCGTTTTGTGACCTTTAGATTTTGTCTTTTCTGGACTTTTGGCCTTCTATATGTTCTATAGGAAGCAATTATTCGCAAAATAGAATTTTTTGTAATCTTTGACTTTGAATACATTCCATGAACTTTGAGTCGAATATTTTCCATTATATTTACACCAAGATGTTTTTGTAGCTTTTGACCTGCAAAAAATGTTTGTGACCTTCAGCTTTTGTCATTTTGGTCTATCATATGTTCTATATGAAGTGATTATTTGCAAAATAGACGTTTTTGTAACCTTTTGACTTTGAATACATTCCATAGCAAATGATGTGTTTGTAAAAAACACTCTTTGGTGACTTTTGGCATTCAATATGTTTTATAAGAAACCTTTTTGTGACTTTTGTCCTTTAATTCGATTAAGAATGATATATTTGCAACCTTTTGAGTGATTTTTGGCATTGAATATGTTCCATACGAAAATATATATTTGAGACACAAATCCTTTTGGTGGACTTTCTGCTTAAATATGTTCCATAAGGCTCATTTGACCTTTGAATACCTTTCATAAGAAACATTGCATTTGCAAAAAATACTTAATGAACTTTGGCGTTGAATTTTTTTCCATTATATTCACACCAAGGTGTTTTTGTAGCTTTTGACCTGCAAAACCGGTTGTGACCTTTAGCTTTGGTCATTTTGGTCTATCATATGTTCTATATGTAGTGATTATTTGCAAAATAGACGTTTTTGTGACCTTTTGACTTTGAATACATTCCATAGCAAATGATGTATTTGTAAAAAACACTCTTTGGTGACTTTTGGCATTCAATATGTTTTATAAGAAACATTTTTGTGACTTTTGTCCTTTAATTCCATTAAGAATGATATATTTGCAACCTTTTGAGTGAGTACATTCAGTGGGAAACGATATATTAGAAAAAAAACTTTTGTGACCTTTAATTTTGAATATGTCCCATAGGAACGGTATATTTGTAAAATAATGTTTTCTGTGACCTTTGGCAAGCAATACCTTCAAAAGATAACGATTGTCTTTGAATAAGTTTCTTAGAAAACGATTGATTGCCAAAAAATGTGTTTGTGACTGCCTTTGCAATTAAATCTCTTTGCTCAAAGATCCTAATTGTTTCAATGGAAACATTACTTATACAGATTGCGTTGCTTGGATACATCTGTATATTATATTTTCGAGATTAAAGTGAAATTGGGATAATTGAATCTCGCAGTTAATATGATAAAGACTTAAGAAATGTTATAGTGAATGAATAGAAATGAACGGAGAGTGAAATCCACTTTTATAAAGGGATTTCTGACTGTCTCTCATCGTAATCTTATTGACGTATTTTGGAGACTAATCAGTTTTGATAATATTACTGTAGAAAATGGAATTTAGCCCAGTCTATATAAATAATAAACTAGAACCACGTATAAACCTTCATAATGATCTTTTAAAAGTTTGTTGAAAAGCTCAAAAAAATCCGTTTCTTCTCCGGTATTTTTTCTACGACTTTTTTTCGCTCTTGTCCTCAACAGTTCTCTATTCTTGTATAATCCAATATGACTTCTTTCCTATATAATATAAGATGATATTCTGTATTATATTTTTTTAATTCTTCATTTTGTTTTTAGTCTAATTATTGTTTCATAGTTGTCCGTGGAGAGCTTTGGTTTTCTTCTTACACATTTACTTAATCTGCATTCTTTTGTCCAATAAATTGATATTTAGTTGAATTCAAATCTCCACATATATCGTTTCCTCTAAAAGTTATTCGAGACCAAAGGTGACAGAAAACGATTTTTTTGCAAAAAAACGGGATTTGTTCGAAATTAAAATTAAAAGCCATTTTTGGTGTGATTATAATGGAAAATATTCAACGCCAAAGTTTATTAAGTATTTTTTGCATATTCATTGTTTCTTATGGAAGATATTCAAAGGTCGAAATCAATCATATGGAGAAGGAGAAAGGCCACTAAAAGGATTTTTGTCTTAAACATATATTTTCGTATGGAATATATTCAATGCCAAAAATCACTCAAAAGGTGATGGTTGCAAATATATCATTCTTAATGGAATGAAATTTCGAAGGTCACAAAAAGGTTTCTTATAAAACATATTGAATGCCAAAGGTCACCAAGGGGTGTTTTTTACAAATACATCATTTGCGATGGCATATATTCAAAGTCAAAAGGTCACAAAAAAGTCTGTTTTGCAAATAATCACTTTATATAGAACATATGATAGACCTAAATGACAAAAACTCAAGGTCACAAATGTTTTTGGCAGGTCGAAAGCTACCAAAACATTTTGGTGTGAATAAAATGGAAAATTTCAACGCCATTTTTTGCAAATGCATTGTTTCTTATGGAAGGTATTTAAGGAGTAATTCCACCAAAAGGACATTTTTCTCAAATATATTGCTTCTATGGTATATATTCACTACCAATGGTCACACGAAGGAGGACTTTTCACAAATATATCGCTCCGTTTGGAATGTATACAAAGCTAAACATTTTTTTGCACATCATTGGTTTTTGTTGAAGATATTTTTAGCAAATGTTAGTTTTCTACGAAACATATTAAGGTCGAAAGAGAATATATTCACTATTAAAGATAACAAAAATGGTTTGTTTGCAAATAAATGTCTAAATTATTGCGAAAAAATTCCCTTAAAAGGTAGTGACTAAAATTGAGTTCTTATTTTTTTTAAATTTCAGTAATACTAGAAATTTAAAATTCAGTTTTTTCGTGGACTAAGTATGGGTATTTTTTAAATATTCCTTTTACATTATAAAGGGGTGAAATTAGCAACCCTTATTTCATTTCATATCAAAACTTGATTGATAAGATTTATAACAAAATTACAAATTAAAAACCTTGTTTTTTAAATTATTTTTTTTACTTTTAAATTTTTCCCCAAAAACAATAGCTGCAAGGAAAAAAAAGGTAAAACCATAATTTATAATTTTTTAATAAATTGAAAAACAGTAAATATCCTTTGCTAGTGCACGAATTTCAATTTTCTAGCTTTATTTAAATTAAAAAAAAAAATGAAATCTCGGAAAGGGGTGGGCTGAGAAAATTTTGTTACAGGAAAGACCCATCTTAATTTCTTACTAGCAATCTTAGCATCCTGTATATCGTTCATTATAGGAGGTACTCATTGCTAAAAGCCACATAAAAAGTATTTTCCGCAATTACACCTTTTGCTATTGAACATATTCAAAGACAAAGGTCACAGAAAGGTGTTTTTTGGAAGTTACTCAAGCCCAAAGGTCAAAATAAGCTTGTTTTGAAAATGCTCAAAGGTCATATAATAAATTTTTTGATAAATACCAAGTAGGTAGTCAAAGCAAATCATTATCATATGATAATATCCTGTATTTCGAAAAGTTCCGAATATAAATCAAAAAGAAAATCATAAATCAAAACAAACTTTTTCTTAAAAAAAATAAACCAGGCGTTAATGGGTTGAGAAGGTGACTACCAACCAAATGAAAGCCATTTTGAAAAAACTTTTTAAATAATATAATTTACTATAACTTCTGCTTATACCCCGAATGTATAAAAATGTGTTTGCGTGTCGAATAGGATATGTGTTCATCTCTCAATAATAGAAATGTGAATTGCTAACCTATAAACCTAATTCCGTGGAAGGCAACCTTTTCTTTCTCAATTTTAATAATTGATTATTGATTGTACCGAACCGTTTTTGTATACAAATTTCCATAATAAATTTTTGTCCACCCGGTACCAATTATAAGTGTTGTACGGTGTGGAACAACCAAAGGGAATAAATTCATTAATGAATAAATGAGGGCATGTTGGAAAAACGTGGATTTATATTTTTATGCCCTTTTTTTCATTGGGTGTGTCATGTGTCAATATCAATTTTTTTATTTCGAATGCGTTTGCCCTAATTCTTTTTTTTTTCAGACAATTACATTTTTTATTTTTAAAACTAATTACTTGTAACCCTAATTTTGTCAGAAAAATGCTTGTGAAAATAAGGGAAGCAGTCTGGGAATATCGATTACCAATAAAAATTAAATTGTTTTGTCCCAATATTTTTGTCGTACAGATAGGTTTTTTTATATGATTATAATAAATCCTTTTTGTCAGAAAAAGGGTTGTAATTAGAAGATTTGCAGGATATTGACAACTTAAGTGCATTCGACCTCGCATATACCTCGTATAAATTGTCAGACAAGGCTACAACGTAATTTCAGAAATCTTTAGGTAGATTCTATTGAAATTAGCCATGTGGTAATAATTTTTTTCATAAATTAGACATATTTGTTGAGTCAAATGACCCATTATTTTTTTCCCACAATTTTTTTTGCTAATTATATGATGAAAATAAATTTACGAATGTGGTTATAAATTTTTTCTTGCATAAAATTGGTAACTTCGTGACATCTTGACAGGCAAACGTTCGGCTACCATAAAGCGCCAACTCCGAAATTTTTCTGACTCCTCCAAAATAACAGATACAAAAAGTTTCAACGATGTGATCATAAATAAAGAATTTTTCGCTTGGTCCAAGGACTATTAGAAGGTGTTTTCTAATAACAGCACATTTACACTCAACGGCCATATTTATCGCAAAAATGAGTATGCTCACTGGATTACAGAAAAAGTTACGGAATATACTGAAAAAGTTAATGTTTGTGAAGGAATTGTTGAAAAACATATTGACAAATTCCTACGATTTAGTCATGAGCGAGACTGGTCTTGGTCTTGCTAAAAATGCAAGACCAAAACTAGCTGAAGGCTTGCAAGACCAAAACCAGCTAAAGGCTTGCAAGACCAAAACCAGTTAAAGGTTTGCAAGACCAGAACCAGCTAAAGGCTTGCAAGACAAAAACCAGCTAAATGCTTGCAACACCAAGACCAAGTTGTGCAAGACTTTTGCAGTCTTGCTTTTTTCGTTTTCTTCAATAATTTTCCAAATAAATTTTTACAAAATTTGTAGTTTTACCTCAAATTAACAGTTAATCTTGTTGTAAACTCATTTAAAATGAAGGGTTGCTTGTTGATTTATGGGGGTAGTTAGGAGATAATTTTATTATATGTTTATCATAATCTGGGCATTAGAAATGGAATAATCTGTTCACGTCTTCTGTTCCATTAAATTTTTTTATTTTTTATATTTCTATTTCTCAAATTTATGTATTATACAAGGTGGTTTGATTTGATTAATAAAATAATTTTATTGCGTTTTTTTCTAAATATGTACCTAGTTATGTCGAACAAGGTTTTCTGGTATGAAATACAAACATTATTTGAATAGGTATCAAAATATGGTAATTACAAGGTAAATTTTTTGTATCTAGTATATGTATTTTGGGACAAAAATACGAAAAAACCAAACGTCATTTTTCACAATTAGATAAACTTTCGAACGGAACTTTCTGAACATTTGATTTTATTATATAAAAGATAAATTACATATTTACAGAAAAATACCAACTAGTAGAACTTTAAATTCATTTTTTGATAAATGGTTAATACATATTATTTTTAATTATAAATCAGAAACTAATTTTACCGTAGATGTCACCGAGATACGACCATGAATTAATTTGGTTTTAATTCAATTTCAAAAACGATTTTCATTTTAAGAAAAATCAATTACCTCCCATTCCAAAAATACACATTCCAAATCCCGGACGGGCGCCATTGGTGCAGATAATATATTCTCGTTCTTAGATTTTGATATATTTCAAAATGCAATACCTTGAAGACTCTTGCAACAAGACCAAGACCGAACTATACAAGACAAAGACCACATATGGAGCTGCAAGATAAAAATCAAGATTAAGCCGGTCTTGGTCTTGCTCATCAATACTGGGAATATAATAATCTGATTCCAGCAAGACGGAGCATAGCCCCATTACCAAATTAATGTACTGTGGGACCAAATTTTTCCAAATCGGTGGATAGAGACCGTGGACCGATATAATGGCCAGCTCGATTATCTGATCTGATAACATTAGACTTCTTTTTCTTTACCTTTCTCTGTACATTTTCTTTGCTTTCTTCCTTATCTGTGCGTAATCCTGTTTGGGTCCTTTGGGTCTTTCAACATTCTCTATCTTGCTTGGTTTCTTCCTTTTAATGCCTGTTTGCAGTCTTCATCTTTCCGTCCACTCCATCTTTCATCCTTTAATGCGCTTACGGCATATTTTGCTAGATCCTGAGGCTTTCCTTTGTTCTTTGGCATTTCTTCTTTTAGTCTTATTACCAGCAATATGTGGTCTGAGTCCGCGTCCGCTCCTCTATAGCATCTGACATCTGTTATCAATTTTGGATGCTTCCTTTCCCCTAGTACATGATCGATTTGGCTTCTGGTATATTCATATACATCTTTCAAATCGGCTTAACAAAAGATGATTCGATTCATAATTTCAAAAACCAGTACTAATTAGATGAAAAATCAAGTTATTCTCGTAATTTTTTAATATTATTGTTGATATATCGTTTGTTTATGGACACACTAAAATATTTTTAGAAACTTTCTGAATATACAGAAAGAATAGAAAGTCTAGAAAATTATTTACCAGTTTTTTGAGAAAATAATTAACACTAACGCTATGTTTTCACTTAATACCAACGCATGAAGGTTCTGTAGGTTATTTCCATAAAAGAGTTCAGGTCCTCCACCTCTTTTTTCGCAAAAATCTTCGCTGACAAGTTTCAACTTTCTGCTTCGATCCATTTTGTTATAATAGAACTCGAACTGCCTCTTATTTTCGCATTTTTTGACTAAAGAAGTGTTAACACTAACTAAAATCAATTCAGAATGGAGGATGACTACTCCAGAAAACTTTAAATTAGTGGAAGATATTCTTCTAAGTAACCGGCGCTTGAAAACAAAATGAATTGCAGCACACACCGATGTTTCCATAACAAGTAATCTAAAGATCTTACATCAACATTTGAATATAACAAAATCTAGTGCAAGGTGAGTTCCTCGATTCCGATCAATTCTAACTTGTGATGAAATTATTGTTTTTCACCATTATCCTACATCCAAAATAGATTCCATGGGAGTAGCATCGGAAAGGTGAGCACGTGCCAAGAAGCAAAGGCAAATATTTTGTAACTGCAAGGGTATTCTTTCGATTGACTTAGGGATCAAATGAAACTGTGACCTGTGAGGCAGTTTCGGCAAAAAATTATGGAAAAAAGCGCTTACTTCATGAAAATGCTCAAGTCCACACTATTCACTTTCCAAGGCTACCGTATAGCTCTGAAATGATCCAGCGCGACTAGTTTTTGTCCGCAAAGCTGAAGGCCGAGATAAGGTCAACTTTTAGGCTCGTGCTCGCGTTAGCGTCCTCTCTCAATATGTTACGAAGTGTGTTATAAATGCCTAGCCAACGGGAAGGAAAGCAGCTCAGATCTCATGACACTGGAGCTTAGAGCTCTAATGGTTGCTTGACTATTTGACAACATGATAATTTCCTGTTTGAGCGATAATTCCTTCCTTTGTTACGTCGGAAATTTTTCGTTCAATCCTCGTATCATATAATAAATTATCTTGACGCTACTTTTGTGATATTGGTGACAAAAAATGCATTACAATAGAATAACGGGACTTATCGTTTGGCGTGGATCTTAATGGTGTATTCGTATACTGTTCAACTGCATTGCGTTATAGTGTATGTATCTATTTTATCGCGCTATGCTTTATTTTAAATCACTTTGTTTGTATATTGGAACTAGAACATACGATATACATAGCTATGATGAAGTTATGCATAAATTTCATGAAACGTACTACCCATTTTGGAGAAAAATGCAAAAACATGTCATGAGAGTATTGATAGGAAACCGGACGTAAATACCACCAATAACACAACTTTTAATCCGGTTAATTTAGAGTTACATAAATTCCCATCAAGCTGAAAATCAGTTTTAAATATAATTGAACATAGAATCTGAATGTTTCCTATCATTTTCGTGTATGGAAAATATTTTATTCAATGTTAAAAGGTCAAAAAATGAGTTTTTCGCAATTTTCAGCAAAACGGTGAGTTTCATCATAAAAATACCTTAGACAAAAATTGTAGATCATAAAATTATTCACGAAAAACGTATGAATACTTTTTTTCCTACAAGCCACTGTTTCTGAGATATAATCATAATCATAATCAAAAAGTTGTTAAAGTTGTCGTATTTAATGGTTTCACCAATATATTTTCATCAGTAAACTTTTTTTACAACATTGAAATGAACCGAGACTTGTGAGTATTTGTAAGAAAAAATTTCTGTTGACTGGTTGGAATTGTCATTAATTCATCAAATAAATTATCAATTGCTAAAGTTCGAGAATGTTGTTCTGCAGCTTTGGTATTTCTCGTACTATCATTATAGCCATTAAATACGACAGTAAATCTTGATCATCATAACGTTTACAACAGTTTTAATCGCTATATCTCAGAAACGGTGGCTCGATTTTTGTAGATAGTTTTATGATCTACAACTTTCGCCTAAGGTATTTTTATGATAAAATTTACCGTTTTGCTGATAATCGCGGAAAACTTATTTTCAATTGTATTTTAAACAATTTTACTGATTTTCAACTTAATGTGAATTTATATAGCTCCACTCTTATTTTTTGGTCTAATTTGACCGGACTATTTGTTGTGTAGTCCACTTATACTTATACTTATACTTATACTAATCATACAGTGGGAATCATGTTTTATTAACAAAACGGTTTCAAAATATTTAAAGTAGAGGAAGCCACCAGGTTATAATTGCAATAGACCAGGATAGAAGTCTTTAAAAAAAATAAAAATTTAAGAAAAATAATAGTAGGATGAAACCTATTAGAAAAGGAGGAGAATATAATAAAAATAAAAGGGAAAATAATTTACGGGTGATCTGATGGTAAGGGGATGAGTTTTTAAGGGTAAAAATCGATTTATTTCGATTTCCGGCAAAACTACAACTCCTATGGAAAAAATTCAAATAGCAAAGTTGTAGATATACAACTTTTGTACTCTCACTTTTATAATATAATCTAAAATTTATATAAAAATTTCAAAAAACCAAGTTTTCCGTTTTGGATTTTTTTCATGGAATTTTGTGAAAAGTTACCTTTTTATGTCTCATTTACAATGTAATTTGTTTGTTTTAAAATATTTATTTTGACATAATATCGAAAAAGCACCCTAATTTTCGAACGAAATTTCTTCAGTCAAAATATTAGCTTTTTTTAAAAAATCATTAGACTTTGGTTCGTTGACATCTCTACTTCCTGCTGGTGTAAAATATATTACCATCACCATGGTAAACTTCCTTCGAAAAGGCAAAAAAACGAATTATTATCCGAAAATTTCATAATGTATAATTTTTAAATATTCTTGAGAATTTTATATTCTAATTAATTACGTTTATCAATTTAAAATGAAATTCACGTTTTCCGTGTAATTAGAGTGGAAAATTTTAGTAAATAATTAAAAATTGTACATTATGATTAAACAAAAATTCGAATGCGAGTTTTTTTGTCTTATTTTTTGCCTTTTACCATGGTGAAATTTAATTTTTTTACACCATCCAGAAGTAGATATTTCAACGAACAAAAATTTCACCGACGTTTTAAAAAAAGCTGTTATTTTGATGGGAAAATTTTCGTTCGAAATTAGGGTGCTTTTTTGATATTATGTCAATATAAATATTTCAAATCAAATAAATTACACTGTAAATGAGACATAAAAAGGTAACTTTTCACAAAATGTTTGTAAAAGAAAAAAATTAAAAACGGAAAAACTTGGATCTTCGAATTTTTCACATAAATTTTGAGGTTATATGAAAAAAGTGAGAAAACCAAAGCTGTATTATCCATAACTTTTTACCTTTAAAAATTCACCTCATTCCCTTTCCTGACCCCAGATCGCCGGTAAATTATTTTTCCTTTTATTTTTATCATATTCTTCTCCTTTTCCAATGGGTTTCATCCTACTATTATTCTTTTGGTTTCAAAATGATCGACCCTGAGGGATGAAGTGGTAATGAAAGTTGCAACAACGTTACTAGATACTTTTCTGGTAATTTCTAATGTACGTCAGTTGTTGGTGACAGATATTGGTGGGCCTTGCATTTTTGCAATTCGAAAAATTTATTTCCACGAATAGTATACAATAAAATTCACGATAAACTTATTTTTACTGTACTGAAAACACTTCGTTTTCGTCTGTTTTTACAAAGACCCAAAAGTGGTATTTTGACAACATCGCTCGGAAAATCTTTCCTGATCTCCAATTTTTTCCGTGCGCTACTAGGATGGTTCCGTGAAAGCTAGTTCTACTCGTTCTAAAACAAAGCGGCCCTGCATTGGACCCAATTTTTGCGATGGATCTTTATCTTCGTAATTTCTCCCCATATCTCTGCACCTACAGAAGTATTGAGTCTAGTGGCATTTGGACCCTCGATATTTCTGATTAATCGGCTTAGCGATTGTGTGATGATTTGTCTGTGTCTGGATGAAGAACTCTTCGATTTTCAACGCTAGGATATTGTCAAATGTTGTCTTCTGTTTCTTGATCCAGATGATCGATAGTTCATGGTATTCTTCTCAGAATCCGTATATGGCGCTGGAAACCTTATCTTGAATTATAACTCACAATTTTATTATAAGTTTAATAACTAGGGTTCACACCAGCAATGAAAATTTAGTGGTCCAAAAGGACCACCTAAGTTATGATTTAGTGGTCCAAAAATATAACGTGGTAGACAAAAGTAAAAAAATTAACATACTTTTATACATATTTTTACGGCATATATAAATTCTTTTATGCAAAAACAGCACGGTAAATATAAAACATAGGTTTTTTTAAAAATATTTTGGGCGACAAATTTGTCGTCGATGTGTATGATTTCGGCGACATTTCTTGATGATTTGGCGACAATTGTCGCTATGTCGTTGGTTATTGGTTATAAAGTTATTGTTTTTCATTCTTATGATTGATCGTAGAAAAAATAGTATATGAAACTCGCATTTAATAGTTATCTGGATACTCGCCAAAGGTCCTGTCGTAAATGCTTATGGCTTAATACAAAAAACCATATTTCTGTAGATTTGGCAAATCGTTGTCGAATACTTATTCTAAGCTCTCAACGTAGTTGTTTCATTTTTATTTCATTGAAGTTAATAATTAAAATGCTCGGTTTTACATGAATTTCTATTTATATTCGAATGGAGTCGGTAGAAAAAAAAACCTTCGGTATGTTACGCTCGAAAACTTAGATCTAAAACGTCCTTAAAACGAAGTGGGTGTTAAAACTTTGTGCGATAAAATAAACTTTTACTAAAATGGAGTTGTGTAAGTTTTGATTAAATCATCTTGGAACATATAGACCGGCTTCGAAATGATGGGATTTCGATCTTATAAAAGGCTCAGGAATGCGAAATGCGAGATTTTGTTAGGTACGTATTATATTTGAATTTTCATGTTCCCTTTGCTTCCAAATAAGATTGTATATACAAGCCTCATCTAAGTGAAGTAGGCTTCAAATTTGTTTAAAACTGTTCCGTTTTTCTTGCTGGTGAGTTTGCAATTCTGAAATGGTTCTTGCGAGAAACGGTCTAAATTTTTCCTATATGCTCCGCCACAAGGCTCCTTTCGAAAAGGAATTTGAACTACTGGAGAATTTGAAAACTAAAATAATGTTTTTTTGGCTGTATGACAAGAGGCCTTCTTATTGCAAAATACATCTCAAAAGATTAAGACAGCAAGAAAAAGTTACGAAACCTAACCACTGTCGAAGAAACAGCAGTTAGTCATGAAAAAATGGATTCATACCAAATGATTCGTTTATTGTTAAGACGATATGAATTTTATCAAGTACAAAAAATAACATCAGACCAAAGCACCACAATGTGCTGTCTAAAATTTCCTACATCCGCCACTCGAACAGTCGTGATGAAATCTTTAATTTTTATATATGTTAAAAGTAGATTCATCTGTGGGGTATTTCAATACAAGGTCTAAGAGGGGTAGAAGACTGAAAAATTTTCCTAGCGGAAGTCGTATCCAAAATAGAGAACATTGAAAAAAGTTTTTCTACTATTTTGCCCAAACCAATAAGTATTTGAAGCTAATTAGATTAGATTTAGGTCCTAAAGGCCGAGAATCTGCTGTGCTTGTTTACTCCTCAGGTAGCAGTGACTTTGCAAAGTGAGCTACCTATCTGGGAGCTATACCAGCTTGAATGTAAGTACCGCAGCTTTTCTTTATGGACATCCTCGCACTCACATATTTGTTTTTTTGGTTCTTTGTAGAAAGAGCTGTTGGAGTTTCTCTGATGTTCTTCAGATGGCATTTCACCGAAATGTGTCCATCTAAAACACCAATAACTCTTCTTTGCTCAATGAAAGGACCGTTTCAGTTCAGTTAGTAGAATAAAATATTTTCGATTGTTTCAGACATTGAACTCCACATTTGTGATTTCTACTCGTTTTCGGACTTCCTATGACCACGACTTAATGGTTTTTTGATAAACCTATAAAATATTACTGGCAACTCCTTTCATAGGACCCGGTATGATCTGGTACCGACATTTTAGTAACTTTCTTGTTCGCTCACAGTGCAAACATTAGGTGCAGTTTCATACTAAGTTTGACTCAATTTCATAAGAGTCGAGTGCTTGAAGGGCTGCTCTGCTATCTGATAAGATAAATATCTTTGTATCGTGGTAGTTATGTGGTGCATAACGAGCTACGCATGCAACAATAGCATTGTTCCCGCCTAGAAAATAGAAGGTTCTGAGCTCATTGGGATAGCGAGGTTGGTTCCTGGGTCATATATTCCTAGCAACATTGTGATGTTAAACAAGACTTTGCTAAATGACTTACTGCGAAATAAAATTGAAGAACTCCTTGACTTTGCACCCTCAATTTATGTCCAAGGTGAAATTTTTGCGTGGGAAAAAAGGGGATGTTCGACAATTGCTTGCATCTAAACCCAAAGATTGATTTTTCCTAAAGGTTATTAACATTGGAAACCAAAATTAATAATGAGACTTCCTGTGTATTTAGTATATTTACTATTTTGATCTTCACCTCTACGTATATTCGAGAATATTCTGTGGGGGAAATAACCTTTTTTTAGAGAGTAATTTTGTAGAAAATTATGAAAGTACCTCACTGCTCGTGACCTATTTAGCGAGACCGACGTACATACAAATGCAACAATTCTTCTTGTATATCTAATAATCATCTCGACGTTTCCATTGTACCATTAATAATAACATCCAACCGTGAATAACTAATGTGCCAAATCAATAACAGAACTAGAGATATCTAGTTCCGGTGGGTGGATTCATACTGAACTTCAACTATGATCAAACTTTGTTTCTGCTTCATTTGATGCCTTTATATCCATACGGTTAATTTTAAAACTTAATTTATGCTTTTGCTACAACGTTTACGAGCTACTGTTGATCGAAAAAGTTGAAATGTGAACGAGGAAAAAAAATAAACGGACGAATTAAGACTGGAGTGATAAATAAATTCATTTCGGCTATTTATTGGGCACAACCCACAACAATCAAATATTTATTATATATAGAGGTCGGCATAAATCATGCAACGCTCTCGAAAAATCTGCATAAATCCGGCAACGCTTATAAATCTGGCAACGCTGTCGAAAAAGATTAAAACGAAGCGTGTTCGTGTTTTATCGTTATGTCTGTGTCATGATAACACGTGCTCGTCGAGGAGGCTCTGTTGCTGACGCGCCGCGTTCTGAACGACCGGTATCTGTAACAACTAATCTGCATTAAACGCATGCACCATCGACTTTACTGTCTGCGTCTCCTTCACGCACTTTACAGGGATGATTTTGATCGCAGATTGAAATTTTGCGAGAATGATCCAGCACTAAATTTTGTCGTGGGAGGAAGCAACCTCCATACCCTGTGCTTTTTTCTTATGGGACCTTCTCAAGGATCGCGTTTTTTCAAGAGGACCACGCACCTTTCCCGAACTCTTTGCGGACCTGCCTCTCCGATGAGAAACGTTGCCGTAAATGCATCGATCAAGATGGGTATCAACTTGAACACTCACAGTTAAACTTTTTCGGATCTCTTTTGTAATTTTTTTTAATAAATTCATTTTGACGCTGCATTTTTTTTCTTAATGCAAATTCATTGCCTGACCTATGCAGACCTCTGTACAATGTGAAACATCTTCATTTATTCAGTTTCCAGTTGGTAAACGGGGATATTTAAAATTATTTCCATCCAAGTCAGAACTAGGTGGTAAACTCTAGTGACATCTCGTTTGTATCCATTTGTTTGTAAATTATCTATTTGGATAATTCATTACAGCTAATTGAAAATGCGACACATATTTACTCCAAAATGTAGTTGTACAAAATTTTTGTAATATAGAACAAGTGGAGGTTGCATCTCCCATACTTAGATAAAGAAGGGGATCTCTCAGAGTAGTGGTAAATACAAGAATATGTAAATTTTAATATTAGGTCACCCCAAATCAACCCCCCGGAATGGGTCGATTTCCGTGGCGCCGCGATTCAACAGCTGATTTGAATTTTTTGAAATCTCGCTTCGTTTTCGAGATATCGATATTTAAAGTTATAATCAAACGTTAGTTCAAAATTCGTTTTATTGAACAGATGGCGTTCAATACTTCGATTCATATGAATATTTTATCACTTCAAATTCAATATGAATCTTGGAATTCAATAAACAAGATTTTTTATTCAATTTTTATATTATTTACCCTGATACTTTAAAATTATATTGAAAAAAAAAACAGATTTTTATAACAAAATTTTTGATAACTTTCATCACTCTGTGATGAATATAACTTAACATACGATAAATATATGAATAATTTGATGTTTTTTATAAAGAATTGTCGGTTGTTTTTCATTATTTACGAAATAAAAAAAAATATTTAATGATAGTTTGAAGATTTAGTTAGTAATTTAATGTAGATGCTCCCCATAAGAAAAAAAAAATATAATAAAATAAAACTGAATAATCCTCACGCGAAGAAAAAAATTTTTTAGACAATTTTGACTGCAAAAAATTCACGATTTTACACTCAGAGTGCACCACGAGAAGGTTAGGTTAGATTAGGTTGATATATACAAATATTCAATAAAAATAAATTTTTCCAACTTTAAGTATCGACATCTCGAAAACGAAGGGAGATATTGAAAAATTTTATTCTTCATTATCGACTTATTTTGGGTCGATTTACAAACTCCAGGCGCCACGGAAATCGTACTCGTGCCCCAAATTTGGTATTTTTAACTAAAAGAACTGCAAAAAATGATTTTTTTTTCGAAACTTTCTAGCCTACTTATAGGCTCTATAATTTCTGATGGACTCAACTTGGTTTAGACGTAAATTGCCCCCAACCGTCATAGAAACGCCTGTGTCCTGTACCAGTTCTTATGAGGGATACCCTGTATAATTACATGTAGATATAATAATACATTATTCACCTACTCATTCAATCCAATTGGAATATTCACCTCGTTGAAATATAAATTAATAATGAATTAAAATTTGTCACCAGTTTAGATTCAATTTTCATGATACATTTTATCCAGCTCGACATTAATTAGTTGATGATGTTGAAAGCTGCATTCACACTTTACCATCAATTATTTTTCTGTAACTTTCACCATAATTTTTTTCGAATAAAAATGCCGAAAGAGATATGACAGTATATTAGTTGACGTCTACTTTTTATTAAATCTTCACATATCTTATTAATTAAGAACTTTTATCATTTAATATAACAATATTTGTCTTAAGGCGGGTTCACATCTCACATAAATTCTGGTGTTTTACTTCAGAACGATACGGCGCGAAAATGTGTGCCCGAAAATGTAAATTATTGCGTTGTGCATTGTTGCTCAGTCTGTACGTCGCACCCCCAATTGATGACATTATTTATTTTGTCTTTGTGTTTTGAAAACGTATTGAAAACGAATCGCCACTAGCTGAAAAGCGTTAAGTGACAACTAATTTTTCTTTCACGGTTATGCACTCTCGAAAGAATGTGTGTTGTTTCGCAATTTTTGGTCCAATCTGATTTATTAGAGTCTCAAAGTCTGTAGGAGACATGCGTTTCTAAAATGACCAACCAGGGATAATATATTTAGTAATTGATTTCCACCATATTCATTTCTATTTGAGGATTCTTCATCCAACAACTTCTTTTTTATTTAGCCTTATTGGTAATTCAAAATGATGAAAACGGTACATATTTTTTATTCTGGTCTGAATAAGTAGTATTGAAAATAAAAAAAGAAGTACGACAAAGAGTAAGAAAGACCAAATGGCAATTAGTACGTCAACATATATGAGAATGGTTCCTATAAGTTCCTGAACTTGATCTAGAGATGTCGGTAGTTTTCAGTGAATTTGTAAACATATAGACTAATATAGAAGCTGAACTAGTTTCTACTCTCAGCAGTAAAATATTGGATAGCAGAGTTTAAACGATGCCGTACGACTTGTAAAGACCAGCAGCGCAATGATCGACCAAATGAAGTGACGACTGCAGAAATGTTGAAGAAAATCCAAAAAGCTGTACTGTATGATCGTCGACTGAAATTGCGCGAGTTAGCATGAGAAAGCTGTGCGCAAGATGAGTGCCGCGTTTGCTCACAAGATGTTTCCAGTGTTTGGCAATGTTTAAGGCCGAATTTTTGCGCCATTGATAAACCGTGGGTCCATCATTTTACACCCGAAACAAAAAAACAATCAAAACAATGGACTGAAAAGAGAGAACCCGCTCCAAATACGGCAAAGACAGTACCAACTACAGGCAAGGTCATTGCATAGTTCTTTCGCATGCGCGTGTGATAATTGTCAACGGCGAGTATTATGCGAACTTATTGCAACGTTTGAGCGAGGGAATCGAGAAAAACCTCCCCATTTGGCTAAGAAGAAAGTGTTGTTTTTCAAAGACAATGCACCATCTCACACATCTGTTATTGCAACGGCCAAAATTAATTAATCAAAGTTGGAATTGCTACCTCATGCACGCTATATTTAGCCCCCTCCGATTATTTTTTGTTACCATACTTAGAAGAAGATTTTCCAACAATGAGAGGTGATGGCTATTTTGAGGAAATTGATGATTATTATTATAAAAAGGGCATCGAACTCATGAAACTTCGCTGTGGCAAGTGTACGGAGCTAAAAGGAGATTACGTCGAAAAATAAATATATTTGTTTTCAAAATTTTTGTGTTTTCCTTTTTTGGCCTGACAAAAAGTTTCGCGTGGAAAATGTGTGCGTCACTACACTTAACCTAAATCATGTGAGTCGCAAAAAATTTTGCCGAATGCTACGTAGAGATGTGAAATGTGGACCCAGCTATATATGCCAATCTGTTAAAAGTACAAATACTTGTTGTGGGACTCAACATTTTTAGTTTCACACTTCAAATTATGTGACACGCCTATAAATGTTAAAAACAAGTCAATACGATCATTGTGCTAATGCATCACGAAGAAATACTGAACAGGAGTTTTAGGTTACTGCCAATGCGGAGATATTAGGGTTTTAGTTGGTAAGAGTAATTAAAGTTAAACTTTCTGAACTACATTTCTAAATTCATTTATTTTTTGAGTTGACCTCATAGTCCTCTACCATAACTTGGAGCTTACAATGTCGTTGAGGGGCTCCGAGCTAACGATTGGCATGATTTGTACGACGTATCAATCTCAAATTTCTCATTAAATTGAAAAAAAAACACCGACTGAGTGCTATAAATTCTTGCGCGTGTTTTTGAGTGGTGTAAGCGCTTTAGTGAGGGCCGAGAGAGCACTGAAGATGACCAGCGCCCAAGTCGCCCCGTGACCGTTTCAACTTCGGAAACAGTGATCAAAATCAACCAAATTGTGCGTGCAGATCTTCGAACTAGCATAAAGAAACTGTTAGAAAAATTTTACACGAGAAATAATACATGATAAAAGTCTGTGCGAAGCTGGTGAAAAAAAACTGACTCCTGACTAAAAGCTCTTGATCCAACGGGTGTGCTCAGATTTCCTTGAAAGGTTAGAAAAATATTTGCTTTGAAAGGGACCCGATTTGAGTCGATGGAAGCGTAAAACAAACAACGGCTGAGCTCCTAAAGGCACTCACCAAAGAAGACTCTTTGATCAATGGAAAATAAGGAATGGTTTGTGGCCCTTTTTCGTACCCAGTCTCGTTATTTAGTAGCCACACCTCGTATAGTTCTAAGCTCTAGTTTTTTGATGTTTTATTATCATGGAAAAACTAAATGTTCACATTGATCGGCTAACGGTTGCTGAAGAAGTAGTGAAGGAATGAAGCTAAATATTTCTGATTGACTATCTGGAATTTCTACTTGGTTAAGATGGAAATTAGACCTTAATTAGGACAACCACCTTTTCTAAAGCGAGAAAATTTAGTTATTTCGATACAAATTCTTATGCATATATATGCAAGTTTTTTAAAAATAAAAAAAATTTATAAATGCCCAAATTTGCGTTTAGGATAGAATCCGTTCTTTAATTATCAAAGGTCCTCTTTGTGGGTCGAGTGAGTCTTTCTTAGTTTCTATTCTATCGCTGTAACGACAACAATTACTGACGAAATGTCGGTGAACTATTTAAATCTAACAACACGTGACGATTGTATCGTTTTAGCGTGAATTAAATCGTTAGATAATTTCTTTTCTTTGTCGAGCCGTAGTCGCGTGTACGATTGTGTATAACATCAAAGCAACAAGTTACATAATTCATACATGACTCCTTAAATAAAAAAACTGTGATTATTTATCAATATTTTCTTTGTTTATTTCCATACTCTTTTTAAAGCATATTTGGTGTCAAAATGTTTGTACACCCCCTGCTTAAATTCGTCGTCGCTGTAAAATGTTTTATTCATATTATTATGATGTTGTCCAACAGTCAAGCAGCCATTAGAGCTCTAAGCTCCAGCGTCATTAGATCTGAGCTGGTTTTAGAATGATTGGTGGAATGGAGGGAATTGAAATACGTAGTGTGGTCCATGCGTGCCGTAGTGTATAACAAGCCTTCAGCTTTGGGAACAAAACATTGTTGGACGGGTCCAGATCAGGGCTATATATGCTGAGTGTTCAATATTTGTGAAGTCACATTCGTGTAAAGTAGCCTCGGAAGGCGAAGCAGTGTGGACTTGGGCATTGATATCAAGCAAATGCACACCTCGGCTAATTTAGTCGCGCCTCAAAATAATAAATCATAGTATTATGCCGTGTTCACGGTTGCATTTGACCAGCCTTTATTTGCCTCAATCGGGCTGGAAAAAATGCTTCGACAATTGGATCAAACGCATGCTTAAGTGTATTGATCTTAATGAAGAATATTTTGGAAAACAATAAAGCCACATACAATAAAAAATATTTGTTTTTTTTGTCTATCTTAAAACTTAAGTAGCAATCCTCGTAACAGCGCAAAACTCTCAAAACATTTTTCGAAAAAACTTAACGGAGTGATCTATAACAGAATGGATCGAAGCAACAATTTGAAACTTTGTGTGAAGATTGTACAGATTTGTCATTTACACGTGTATGAAGATTTTTGCAGACGAACACGCTCTATTTACTATATGAGGCCAAGAACTCATGGACCGCACTACGTTCATTTCAAATCCAAGGCGATGTTATGGGATAATTTGATAATCCCCATAAAATCACAGGGAAAAATGTTGATACTAACGTACTCTTGGTGCTGTTTGTGAGTTTCTGAACAGAATTATGTTTATATGTATTTGCTGACTGTTTCTATGTATTTGTTCATTCTCAAATCTATGATGATACGATTCATTATTAGGTATACTGAAAAGTTCGTACAATGACAAATAGATGGCGATACCAGTATTAGTTCAAACGATGCGAAAAAAGCACGAGGTCGATGAACGCAATGGATGAATTTTTCAGTACACATGTTACCTGCCACGTGTATACGTTTAGAAAAAAGAAAAAAAATTTAAACCATTAGACATGTTCGTGTTTTTTATTTCAATTATGATTAATTAAAATTGACGCACCTAAAAATAACTTTATCGATTAAATAATTTTGTGTTATCGCAAATAGTTTTACATCTCCTTTCCTGTGAACAAAACTACCTGTTGTCGAAAACCGATCATAAATCAAACCCTCACCGGAAATAGATCTTTCCCTTCGATTACAAAACTACTTAAGGCGACTACAATTTATTCGAATGACCCAGCTTTGTCTGAAATTTCGAAACTGAAATAAAGTACCTAGACTTGAAAAAACATATCGAAATCAATTTAAAAATACAAAATATTTATTTCAATGTGCCCAGTCATACGTTTTTGTTGCCTTTTGAAATTTTTTGAACTAAAATTGTTTTGTCATTTTTATATAGTTTTTCAGAAATTATTAAATGAATTGTATTGATCCCCATGTTCATCAATCATTCTATTTCCTTTCATTTCTAAATAATATCCATTTAAATTTCTTTTATCTTCAGTTATCTTTATTATTGCTTTGTTTCTTTTTGTTTCTAGATACCTTTTGTTTTCATCTATCTCTCCCTAATCTTTTCTTTTCAATTATCTCTTCATCTTCATCCTCCACTATGTTCTTTTTGATATGTATTCGTGCCAACGTATTTTTTCATTTTCCTCTTCTTCTTACACTTCTCTCCCCATTTCTGTCTGTTTTTACTTATCTTTTCACCTTCGCTAATTTGTTTCTATTCATATATTTCTATCTGTCCGTATCTCTTCATTTCCCCCTTCTTTTTTACTCATTTCAATTATATTTTTACTATCTCTTCCCATTTATCCATGATTTTATTTCTTTTCTTCTGTCTTCTCTATGCGTATGTTTATCCATTAGTATATATCTGGCCAATCTTTCTTCCCTTTTCTTCTAATGCGTGCACTATTCGTTTTTCGTCTTTTTCTCTCCGTATTTCTCTCTTTCTTCTTATCTTTTCATGTTTCTCCAATTTTTTCCGTTACTGTATTTTTTCTACCCCTGCATTTTCCGCTTCTTTCCTCATTTTTCTCCACTTCTCTACATTCTCTTTTTCTGTTCAATTATATCGATTCATTTTCCTATATGTCTTGTCATTTTCTTTATCTATTTCCTCATTGTTTTTCTGCTTTCTCATTCGTCTGCCTTGCAATTCTATTTATTTCATTATGACTTTACATTTCTTGATATTTGTTTTCTTCTTTCTACTTATCTTTCTCCTTCTTAATATCTATTTTCCTCTGTCATTATCTTTCTCGACTAGTTGCTTATAGTTCCTTCCCTCTTCATTCACGGCCTTATCTTTATTTATATACCAATTAATATGATTAAAAATATTATGCTCAAAGTAAATTGAAATGTTCTTTTTCAAAATTGGATTTATTTTTGACTATAACTTTTATTCCTAATGATTGAATAAGTACGCTTTGATCACCCTCGTATTTATAGATCAAGTTCTGTGAAAAATCCACTTAAGTCAATATTCACTTAAGTGGATATTTGATAAATACCCTACCTTCTTCAAATAGTCTGTAAAATATCTTGTGTTAGTACCATAAAGACGTTTGTCAAACATTCTTTTATGTCTGGAAATTGACGGTTGTAGCTTAGTCTTTATTACAAGGGAAACAGTGCAGCATATTGTATATTCTGAAGAGTGGTCTTTTTAAGTTAAAAAATGGTGGTGTGTTTTGGTGTTTTTTGTCAACATTACGATGTCAAAAGTCAACAATGTTCGATGCGTAAGTTTTTGGATATATCGACTATCGATTATTATTGCAACACTAACGAAAATAAAATTATTTAGAATAAAATAAAATCCAATACTAACAATCCTAGTATGATGAAAAACGGTCATTTAGCATTCTATCTACGGGGTCTTTCTTATTTCATGCACAATTTATAAAACATTTCTTTCACTTCTCTTATTTATTTATTTCCATTCAATGATGAAGGTTCAGTTTATAGTTTATGGATATTGCTAGAGCCAGAGTTGTACATAGTTGGCCCAAGTCTGGGCCCATCGTAAAATCCTATATAAGTAGTCTTAGCTATAAAATGAGTGTTATTTTTTTGCTAAAAAAGATATCAAACGAGAAGGAATCTTAAATAATCATTTATTTGAAGTTAATCCCTTCTCGGCTTAATAACAGCTTCCAATCTCCTCATGGATTCTATCCCATTTTTCAATTATTACCAAGTTCGATTTCGAGGCTTATGCACGGTTTGTGATTGAAGGGGTGTCGCTTGAGACGATTTTTTGCCCACGAGTATAGATAGGAACAAACTGAAGTGTGATATGAATTTCTAGAAATATTGTCTCTATGAAAAAACTGATTTAGCCTAGTTAAAGTTTCATATCCGTTTCGCTTTTTGAACTCTGTGAACAAAAAACCTCCAAATTCTGATAAAAATTTTGTTTCCGAGAATTCAAATTAAGTTCTTCTATTATAATCTCATAGAACTACTTGCCAATATATACAAAACTGCATCGTTAGCGGTATCTTAGTTCAAGTTTTTTTCTGAAGCAACTTATCTATCTATCTGTGTTAAAACAGACGCATAGTTTTGTGCCTTTATGGAAAAGTCCAGTCCATTTTTGAATTATGTGAATAATACCTCCACATTATGATAAGAATTTGGTAAAATCGAGACATCAAAAAACCTTATATTAAATCCAGAAAGACCAAATCAAGTTCTTAAACCAAGTAGGTATTTCAATCTTTTAGAATTTGCCAGTATCTATCATAAATAGAATTAAGTTAGTTCTAAAGAATACATTGCGATTTAAAACATTTTTAATTACTCCCGTGCACTAGGAACGAAATACCAAGAACATGATTTAGAGTTGCTCATTTTAAATGCATGACTTTGAACAGTGACAATTGACCACGAGATCACAATTTTTTTGAGTATTTTGAATAGCCATCCGTAGAAATTCCAACACTATCCATGTATGGTAAATTGAGTTTCTTTACTTGACTTACAACTATTTGTTTTTATTCGATTTAGTTCCCGTTTCTTTGCATATTCATAGTCTTTCACTTTCTGTTCCTTGACTGAAAGTTTTGTTTCTATTTCTATCAACGGCAGCGCTGCGATCGTAGTCCCGAAAATTCGCGGCAGTTCATTATAATGCTTCTTTATGTCACAATTAATTTAAAATGGCGCCGCTTTTGAAATAAGATTCGTTTTCTAAATGCAAAAAATGTTAAATCCACTGAAAGTTATCGGCAACTGATTAGAAGATAAATCAGACAGTTCAATGAAGGATGAGATCAAGTCCACGATGAAGATCGATGTGGACGCCCGTATTTGGTTGCTGAAGAACTGGTTCATACAATTGAAGCGAAGTTTGAATTTACAATTAGCTATATGTAATGAAGACAGTGGCGATATTCTGTCACAGACAATCACGGGGAATGGAGACACATTTGGTCCCCAATGAAAGTTGAGCCTAACCAAATCTTGACACTTTGAAAACTCATGTAAAGCATTTTTCAGGAATATTAAGAAATTGGGCCGCGCAATACAGAACAATTACCGAGAATTATTGTCAAAATGTGTTGTTTTACTCGACTTCATACTACAAACGTGACAAAAAAACTAAGAATCTAGTTGGGACGTGTTTGATCATCTTCCCATTAGTCCGGACATCTCTGCTTACACCTAAATTATTTCATTGGTGATCAAGAGGTCAACGATGAGGACGAGCTAAAAGTACATATTACCACTTGGTTGAAAACGGAGGAAACCTTCTATGAAAAAGACATACAAAAACTTGTGCCTCGCTATGACAAGTGCCTACAAAATTTGGAAAGCTATTTAGCAAAAAAAAACAGTTTTACCTTTTATATTAATCGATTCTGTGAGATATAGTTGATATAAGTTGCTTAAAAATCGTTAAAGCCGTTACGGAGATAACCGAGACAATCTATGAAAACGTCAATTTAGATTTTTATTACATTCACGCAGTCTTATTAAAAATTTAGGAGACCCCATGTATTATCGATCAAATGAAAAAAGCTCAGTTTCATTTATTTCCGTTTCGTCGAGTTAACAAAAGATGAAAATTATTAACACGGTAATTTTCTATAGCTACCTACAAAGGACTGACCTAATTTTAATCTTTCAACCTAAACTATGTTAATATCGATTGGAGTTTCTACAGCCCTTATAAAGGGAACTAACTAGAAAAATAAAATTTTCCAACACGGACTTGATACGTATGTATAAACCATAATAAAATAACGATTCTCTTCACTTTTTACTAATATTTCATTCTTATCAATTTCTTCCATAGATTTCCATCCAATCTTGTTTTTGGTACCACTAATTGTTCAAGAAATAAAAATCCAATGTTGATTTGAGTGTTTTTCTTGTTATCTAGCTCGTGGGCGTAATCTTCTGTTTCTAACTAACTCATGAGGTCTTAAAACTGAAGTTTATTCTCTTTCAATAAAATCAGTATTGCTTGGCAAACATACAACGACTTCAACAGTGAATCGTTTAACAAATTTATAGTAAGTTATATTTTCGAAAGGGAAACATCTTTTCATCGCTGTGCATATTAATTCAATCGGATTCAAATCGGGATAGTAAAGGGGAATC
The DNA here is from genome assembly GCA_026230145.1 of Diorhabda elongata. NCBI lineage: Eukaryota > Metazoa > Arthropoda > Insecta > Coleoptera > Chrysomelidae > Diorhabda > Diorhabda elongata. The sequence continues at coordinate 19,143,733 of CM047928.1, read as the reverse complement.
TTAATAAGCTGTGGCCTTTAGAGGTAAAAAATATTATCAAGTCTTGTACTTTTATGGAAAGTTTCGTAACCTTTCACAATCTTACGTAATATTTTACCTCCAACAATAATTATTACGTGTGGCGACTACCTTTGGAAATAGGTTTTTCATTATTTATTAGTTCGTTCCACTGACTTCTAGGATGGCGCGTGTGCGATTAGAGTTATGACACGGGTGGACTCTTTAATACCACGACGACGCGTTTTAAGTTTTTGATCAGTAGACACATTACAATGCTCCCACACCCCCGTGCAGCCCAGACCTGGGTATGAGTAGTTTTGAAGACGGTTTATATCCGGTCCATGAGTTCTTAACCTCAGTGTGCATGCTTTACACAAAGTTCGAACTTGCTGCTTCGATCAATTCGCATTGGAAAGGAGAGCTCGTGAAAATAAAAATAGAGGTCACTAAAAGCACCAAAAAAGTGATGGCTGCGATATTTTGCGACTGTGAGGGTAAATTTGATTGACTTTAAGGAATGAAATATAACCATGATTACTCTGATTTCGTAAGGCAGTTGCGTCAAAAAATTATCGAACGTTTATAACCAATTTCTTGTTATTTAATTGCCTTTTTTAGTTAGTTTCGTTTAGGCCTCATATATCGGCACCGTCTAAATGAAATGCTCATTTATCAGTAGCCTTTAAAATAACCTCTGAAGTAATTTCTTGTGAACGCCAAGTGTAAATATACGTCCAATCTATCTCTATTTTTTGGTTTCATCGTTACTGCTAAGAGAAAACGTTCTTTGTATATTTATATAGAAGACTCGCTGTCAATAAACTACGAGTAAATTGCTTTGATGTGTGCGTTCAACTGACGAATTTTTTTCTTTTTCTCTATTTCCTGTTTTTGAATAGAGAATTAACTTGTTGGGATAAAATTAAATTAAATCTAGTGTTAATACATCAAAAGAAATAATTTTTATTAAAAGATTTAATTGATGATTATGAGTAAGCGGTTTTGACATTCAATTAAAATTTAATAACAAGTCTGTCACACAATCATCACTCTGTTACTTTAATACCACAGCGCTACATCATATGCAGGGCATCTCTGCAACTTTAGCTCGTTATGTGACACTACCATCGGTCTCATCGGTTTCATTGTTTATTTCAAATGATGATCTGTCGAATACGCCAATTAGAGCAACTCAGCTTGCTCAAACTCATCCATCTTCACAGAAGGAAGTATCATGTTTCATGAGGCTATTGGAGGTCCAATATTAGAGCTATAAACTGTAGGAATCAATCCTTTGAATCGACCGGCTGTTTTCCCAGATATAAAGTCTATTAACCATGATTGTTAAATCAGCAGCTCGTGGGGTTCACCAAGAACTTGTCCAAACTATAGAAAATAAGAATCATAGGTTTGTAATACCACGCATAGCAAACAATAAAAAACAAAGAGAACTCTGCGCAATCTAATTTATTCAATGAAAGCTGGACGCTAGATCAAATATTCCACTCAACAAAGTTTTTAATTGAGTTAGCGTAAATTATTACGAAAACTGTAATCAATCATTCGCACCGAACGGCTGTTTTCCCAGATATAACGGCTATTTACCATGATTTTTGAAAGAGCAGTTTGTTGAAGTCATCAAAAACTTGTCCATCCTGTAGAAGAAGAATGGAATCATAGATTTGTTCTCCAATGAGTCGCTAACAATTAGTAACAATGGAAACTCTACGCAAACTGTTAAAAAAATACTGTAGGAATCAATCCTAATTGTTAAAAGAGTAGCTCGTAGAAATCATCAAGAACTTGTTCATGCTGTAGAGGAAGAATGGAATCTCCCATGAGTGGCCACCAATTTAAAATATTGAGATCTAAACCCATCCAATACAACAGTTCATGATTTTTCGATGATAGCTGTACACTAAATGGAAGATTCCTCTAAAGAAAAGTTAACAATTGTATTAGCATACACTGTTTAAAAAATTATTTATGCTTCATAACACCAACCGGCAATTCACTAGAGTTGATAATTTCAGGAGTAAGCGTGAGTTATTTAAGTCAGCTATACTATTATGAAGAAACTAGGAGTTCATTCCAGTAGGTCAAAAAGGTAACACCGTTTTATTTTGAAGAAAAGGAAAAACAATTCTTGATATCTCCCATAATAAAAACTTTTTCTTTAGTCTTGATGCTAACAATTCTGAAGTTTGTTTAGAAAGATTTTAGTCTCTTACGAGAGCACTTTGACTCATTAGGCATACTTTCAAAATCAGCATCATTTGGTGATGAGCTTGGTCCTTTAAAGTCTTGTTTCAACCTACAGGGACTGAGACAGGCAAAGACTCTTCCGGGAAATAGGAGTTCTATCGGGGCACTGTCGCTTCACCAAACACCTGAAGACGCTAGCAGAATTTACGGCGTGTAGGTTTTGTTGCAAAGAGGACGAAACCTCTATCCACATTTTCTTGAAGTGTGAAACACTAAGGAAGTTCAGAGCAGTACACCTGGATGCGAAATAGAAGACAAAGATCTTTGGCAATTTGAGCCATCCCATGTACTAGACTTTTTAAAAGAAGTGGGATTGATGGATCGGCTGTAAAAACTGGGTTCTCCAGAATTCCAGCAAAAAGGGGGACAAAATAGATCCTTTGGGTCGCAGTGTATATAGTACTCCAAATCCATGTATTGTTCTAAAAGTTCAGATATAGTTTAAGGCATGAGTCGGGTGAGTCAGGTGAGCGCTGCACTTGACATTGTAATATATAATTAAAAATATAAACTAATTAACTCGAGCCGTCAAAAAAAGTGGAAATTCGTGGCAACAGATAATAAGTAAAATTTAGAAATTAATATTATTGACCCAGATATTCCGTCCCTAAGACTATTAACAAAACACACGTCAGACAGTATCATTGTGAGTTTTGTAGCGATATGAGGGTTGCTTCTTAAGTTAGGCAAATAAAAACAAAAATTTATAATTGGATATGGCTTGTTTAAACGCATGTTCATGCAATATTGAATGGATGCCAGTGAAACTAATGCCCAAGTATGTCTCAATCTAACGGTATGTCACATGACGATTATACAATATCAGCTTAGGTACAGCATCGATGTTTTCTGACATAACAGCCGATTTTGAACGACCTTCACGAATTTTATCCTGTAGCGACGTGCGACCACGATTGAATTCGGAAAACCAACGAAACACGATGTCTCCAGATAGTGCTCCATCACTAAAAGTCGAAGCGAGTTGATCGGGACAAAGCTGTTGCTTTAATCCACGTCGAAAGTCATAGAAAATCATCACACACTTATGACAACTCGTTCTGAATGCGTTCACCATTGAATATGACAAACTTGATAGATTTGACATATTCACATCAGTGTTGCCATATCCGAAAATTTGAGTAGCAATCCTCATATTTAACAGTATTAATATCAACAAAACTGTATTCAGAAATTCCAAGTTAATAATGGATTAAAATAAAAAAATATATCTGGTTCACCATATGGTATTTGGATATTTTTGCCAACAATCGTAAATTTAATCATTTTGTTGATAATCCGAGATTTTGAACTTCGGTTCGGCTCGCATTATTTTTATTGGCAATGTTCTCATTGCCAAGAATTCTAATACATATGTTGCAACGTCACCTTCCCCGTAGTTATTTCTAATAACCTGTACCGATTCGAGTGTTTTTACGTTTTGGAAAACTTTTTTATTTCACGGTGATCATGGGTGTTAAAGATATGTTTGTGAAGTTGGGTGTGTATTATTTTATTTCTAACTAATACTAAATTCAAAGTTTAAATATTCAAAATGAAGCTTGTTGACAAAAAAACGTACAGGACACATAATACGAGGTCTGGCTATTAAATAACGAGACTGCGCGCCTAGAGGGCGCCTAGACGGGTGTGGTAAAAAACGAGTAGTGCGTTAGATATCTAGATATCATGTCTATGCACGTCGCAAAACACGTTTCTATCACTATTTGAAACGGTTTGAAACGAAGGTGTTTTTTCTCACTATGTGTGAAGAAAAACAGTAGCAACGTATCAATCTCAAATTTCTTGTTAAATTGACAAAAACTACGACTGGGTGCTATAAATTGTTGCAAGAAGCCTATGGAGACAATTCTATATGTCCTGCGCGTTTACCGTGTAAGCGTTTTAGTGAGGGCCGAGAGAGCACTGAAGATAACCAGCGCCCAGGTGGCCCAGTGACTGTTTCAACTCCGGAAACAGTGACCAAAATCAACCAAATTGTGCGTGTAGATCGTCGAATGAGCATCCGGAAGTTTGCCGAGGCTGTAAACGCCAATAAAGGAACGATTAGAAACAATTTACAAAGGAAATTACACCTGACAAAAGTCTATGAGAAGTTGGAGCCATAAGCTCTTGCGTCAACGGGTCTCCTCAGATTTTAGGTTAGGAAAATATCTGCTTTAAAAGGGACCCGATTTGAGTCGATGGAAGCGGTAAAGCTAAAAACGGCAGAGCACCTAAAGGAGATAACCAAAGAATACTTCGAGTACTGCTTCGATCAATGGAAAAAAAGGAAAAGTGTGTGGCTCTTTTTCGTAACCAGACTCGTCATTTAATAACCTCGTATTCTTTGATGGTTTTTTAAATGATGTTTCCATCTAATAATCCGTTCATTTTATTTCTACCCATATTAATTCAAAAGGATTTAGTCCACAATGGTACGGGGAAGGTTTATCAACGATATATCATCTAAAGTTACCATTTCTTTGACATTATACGAGAATTGTCTGAAAAGTTTCCAACCTAAACGGAAACAAAATATTTTGTTCCATTTCCATTATTATTTTTCGTCCTTTTAGCGCGGGTAGTTTACACATGATATCTTGATTTGTTGATAGCCTTTCCATATCTTTAACTTTAATGAAACGGTGGTCTAGTACCATTTGGCGAACTTTTTCGATTCGATGATTGTCGCAATTTACGGTCATAAATGATAGAGCAGAGTCTCCAGACACAGTTTTTAACTTCTCCTTCATTTACGTGGACGTATTGTTTTCAAAAACAAAAATTTAATGACAGCTCGATGCTCAATTTGTTCTATTTTTAGAAAAAACGTCACATATATTCACATATACAATTGTTAAACAGAAATTAATCGTCGAAAAGGTTTAACATTTACGCGAGAAGAAGAAAAAACTTCATTAATATTGACATCTTCATGTTGAGGTGGGAGATTTTTAGACAACCCTCTTATACTTTAAATCTGTGTTTGTAAATATTCGCAATTGAAAAGTTGTGGTGTGTCTTAAGAAGAATAAAAATTTATGTTTATCGCGAAATAAACTATAATTCTAGTTTATTCCAGAAAGGTATAGAATAATAAAACCTCATTAGGTATGCAAAGGGACCACAGAGTGACCCAACGAATATTTAAGCCACTTTCATAGTTTGGCATTGATTTCATTGTAAAATTCTTTCTTTTTATCAAGTGCAGGTAGTACCACCCGGGTTGGGGTCAATTTATGGGTTTAGCCTATTGTTATCCATTCACAAACACTGGAAAATAGTGTGCCAAAGGCGTGCCGGTAGGATACTCGTAAAAAGGAAAGAATTTTATGTTAACAGAATAAAAATTAGGCATTATGTACATAGTATTAGGTACACTTAGTTTTTATTGACCGTTATAAAAAAATACATACATACAGAAATTATATTATTAAGAATCATAATATTCTTCGACACTGAGGAACTGTCATCTCCTTTCGACATTATGATTGATTAACACACACCTATGGCCGACACCGAAATTGAGTCGGACTGGACTGAATTCCCCATTTTATTACTCTATACCTTTCTGAAATAGTCTACAGTTTTGTCTATTTATAAATAAAACTAAATTTGAATGATATGTCAATTAGGACATAAGTAATTTCCTCATTTCGTTGCAGGCTCCATAATGTTTCACGTGAGGAGAAGACCTGCGGATTGCGCTCCGAGAAAAAGAAAAAAGAAACCGGGAGCTCTAGGTCAAGCGGCTAGCACCCGCGACGTCCGAGGAGATACCGCACCATTGCTCGTCGAACTAGGACCTGACGGATCGGCACCTCATCCAAGCGATACCGCTAGAACAATCAGATTAACCAACGATGTCATGGAGGTGAGATATAGAATAATATGTTTTCGTTACAAACCATAATAGTTTTTTTATGAACACGGAATATTTACTATAAATACTGATCTGACAACGACGCGCTAGTAGACATACGAGGGGTACCCAAAAATAACCGGAATTATTTTTTAAATGCTATATATTTACAAAACAACCTTATCCCCTTCAAAATACTCTCCATTACAAGTAATACATTTGTCGCAGCGGTGCTTACACTGTTCGAAACATTGTTTGAACTCATCTTTAGAGATGGCTGCTGTCTTTGTCTTTTCTTGATGTCTTCAATGTTTTCAAATCGCCGTTTCATGCCCCTTTTCAAGCGTGGAAACAAGAAAAAGTCGCATGTAGCCAGGTTCAGGCGAGTAAAGAGCGTGGGGTTGGGGAACCATGTTATTTTTAAGCAAAAACTGGCTAACAGTGATGGCTGAGTGTGCAGGTGCGTTGTTATAGTGGAAGAACCAGTCACCTGTTTGCTGAACCGAGCTCCAAGATATTCCACTGATTTCAGACAGTTCATCAATTGTCTGTCGACGATCTGTGCGAGGTTTGTCATCAATAGACATATCGCGCCATTTTTAAATCGAGAAAACCTCTCATACACTTGAGTTTTCCCCATAGCATCATATTTGTAAGCAGTTTTCAGCATTAAAACAGTTTCAGCAGCGTTTTTACCGAGTAGAAAACAAAATTTCACAGCGGCACGTTGTTCATTTAAATTTGCCGTCATAAAAAAACGAAGCAGTAGTTAAACAGCACTAGCAAAAACGGTCACTTTTGGATACCCCCTCGTAAGTATCATTTTTCCATCAGCTTTTTGCTTTCCTTTTTTGGTAATATAGAATATTTACTATAAATAATGATTTAGCAACTTTGCGCTTTTTGATATAAATATTATATTTTTCTGCAACAGATTTCAACTTTTTGTTTTTCTTTTAGATTGAAGGTGGTGGACTTTTATCAAAACAAAGCTATATATTCTATTTGGAAATGTAGCCGCACAAATTGACCTCTTTTGACCCTGTTTTTTGTGAGTGGTCAGGCACTACTTAATTACAACTTAATACATGTTTTTGTAGCGTCGACTATTGTTCTCTATTTCTTTCTTCCTGGCAATCTTTTCTCGTTCGGTCTCTATTCTGTATCCCTTGTCGTTATTCCGTTCTTTTATTGTGTCCGTACCGTCGTAATTTTTTGCTTTCATTGTGTTTACTCTATCCTCATTTTCTAATTTATTTTTAATTTCACTGTTGATAAGTGCTTTATACTCATTATTTCAAAGTTTCCATGAATTTTCTTAATTATTCTCCTCTCATATATCCTCAGTTGTTTTTCGTCCATATTTACTAGTCTCATAGTTTCCGCGGCATATGTAACTACTGGTTTTATCGCATTCTTGTAGTCTCTTGCTCTACATTATGATTTTGTGCTTACTATATGCCCTATATCTTGCATGAATTATTATTCTTGTCTCATACATTGTTTTAAGTACTTAAAGGTGTCGACTACTTTGAAGCTGAGATCATTTATATTTACTGTTTCTTGTTGTTTCAACTATCATCTTCCTTCCAATATCCATATATTTTGTCTTTTTCTCATTAATTTTCAATCCTTTTTTTACAATTCTTTCTATTGTCTCTTCAAGACTTTTGCGGCCACTTGCTATTAGAGTTCAATCATCAGCATACGAGGTCTGGCTATTAAATAACAAGACTGGTTACGAAAAAGTGTTTTATTATAAAAATTATTGGAATACTCCCTTCAATATAATCCCCTTCCCTCGCCACACATCTTTCCATACTTTATTTCCATTGATCGAAGCCGTCTTCTTTGGTGACGAGATAAAGAATTGTCCCCATAGGCCTCTTGCAACAATTTGACGAGAAATTTGAGATGATACGTTGTTTCCGCCCCTTTTCGGCACGAGAAAAAAACACGTTCGTTTCAAACCGTCTACTGCGCCCTCTAAGCGTGTAGTCTTCTTATTTAGTAGCCAAACTGGTGGTACTTTCAATTTTACCATGTCCTTTATAATTGTCCTTCTTTTTAGACTGTCGAATGCTTGTTTGAGGTCAATAAATATTATTTGCATTTCGAATATTGTGCTCATAGAATTTTTCATCATCAGCACGGCATATTCACTATAAATACTAATTTGGCAACGTTGTGCACCTAGTTATGCTCTATGTTTAGACTACAACTTTTTTCTGTCCTTTTGTCATTTTTTAGAATGCTTTTGTGTTTTTTTATTGAGGGCTGGTGGTGGTAAATGTTTTTGTTTTATATAAAACTTCATACTTGAATAAGAAGAAAGGAAAATTTATCCATTGGAAATTTTTCTTTATTTCTTTTAAACACGGATCAAATTATGATATCCATCGAGACTTGAAAGGTAATTTGAGGTTCAGAGTGTCTACTTAATGTTAATAAAGAAGCCCTTTTAAATACCCTTCAAGTACAATCAGACAATATACAGTCATTGTTATTAAGTGGGAAAGTAGTATACTCGACTATTTATAGGTACTCTGGATCGATCTTTTCAGAAACAAGTATGCAAATAAAACTACGAGGGAGATTGCACGGAAGACTCACTTTTCAGGAATTACCATAAATAAAAACACCGAATGCTAATTATACGAAAACAAGTGAATAAATCAAAGGAAAGATACTTAAATATAATTAAAACGCTTCGTCCCATGGAATGAGCTGCGCTCTCTTATAATTGTAGATTGTTTTGAGGAGTCGTTTTGGTGCAGCCACCTATACCTGGAAGATATTTTGTACAAGATCTTATTGTTCTGCTTCCAAAATATATAAACTCCTCCCAAAGGAATCTATTTTTTGGGGATTCTTGCATCCCACTTCCCAAGGAACTAGTACTACTCTGCTATGCCCATAGATCTTAAAGTGATATTGATGGGGCAGTGACCTGTCAGAATACTAACCACCAGTTTAATGTCGTTTCTGGTCATCACCAGAAGTTTTTCAAACTTCTTAGCTGAGTAAGACTCCATCTGATTCTTTAACCATTCACTCAGTTCTTTATTGATATGGTATTTCGTGAGGCCACAGTCCAAGGTATGGAGTCGTTGCCCAGGTACACCCTGGTGGCCTAGAAGCCACATTAGAGTTACTCTGTTTTTGTTAGCTAGTCCTGTTAGAGTTTGCTTACACTCCCACACTAGTTTGGATGTGCACTCAGTAGCTTTCTGGACCTTCAAGGCCGCTTGGCTATATGAGAGAATGTATATGTGTTTTTTAAAGAGGTTTCTATCCAATCACTTCAGAGCACATTTGTTTATTGCTAGCAACTCATAATGAAAGCTAGTGAGGTTCCTAGAGGTACGGAGAGCTTGCCCAGTCCAGTTCCTTGCGCTAGCTTCGAACCAAATTTTTGTTGTTCTATGCTGGCGGTCGTTAATTATTAATTCGAATGGAGTATCTTTGTCCAACATGCTATGCATTTGGTCCATTGGTTTGTCATAGTTTTCTAGGTTTATTACTGTCTGGATTATCCTGTGGGCAAAATCATTTGGTCGGACCATTCTCTAAAAACATTAACATTTATGTTCTCATGGTAAGTACCGAAACGAGTAGATTCAAAAGTCAACGAACCACCTTTACTAAAACCATTTGAACGGTCGATGTGTACTACACTAAACTCTACTTCGCTGGGCACTTGCGGTAAACTGACTTTTATTTTAAGCGCGGTTGCCGCTTTTACAAACAATGTTCGATACACACCAACATGTACTATTATCGGACTGCGCTCCTGCATATCTTTTGGGATAAATGAAATCCCAGTCGAACATATGACACAAGATGTTTCGGGATTTTGCTAAATTTTATGAAAAATTAAAACAAACGGTCCACAGCGACAGACCGCATATCAAGGATTCTTGGAAGCTCCATACCAACAATCCGCCGTAGCTCACTCGGTTTACCTCACGACCGATAAGGAGGATTTTTTTAAGGAAGGTGGCTTATTTGAGTAGGCCCTGATATAGGAATAGCTCCTCTGCAGGGCTGGGTAGTTTCGTTGGGTTGTGTTTGCCTAACTATCTCTAAGGGGAGATTTTGGCCCAAAAGAAAAAGAAAGTCAAGCTTGTAAGCAAAAACGCTCTTTCTCGGTTTGTTTTTATTTTTTACTTTTGAGGAGTTTTATTTGTTTTTTTTTGGTTTTTTGAAATTTTGTCTTATTTGTTTATTTTAAATTTATTTTGGGGCGCGGACGGGTACAGCTGCGGCTGCATTATTCCCTATCGTCGGCCATTTGGCTAGAGAAACGATTCACCAGGTTGCAGGGAAACCGCAGAAAATCTGCAACATCGACGATTACCGACTACCTAACAAAAAATTATCTTTATACCCCAACCGCTCGACTTCTTTTTGTTTCCTCGGCTCAAGAGATCACTGAAATAACATTTTGAAAGCCTCCATGAAGCAGGATACCGATCAATAAATTTTCAAATTCAGTCCAGTTTTACACACTGTATATTTACTATTTCATTGCAATGTTACCTAGATGGTAGGACAATGAAAAAAAAATTCATAGTCCTGCTCAATTTGCTTCAATCAATATTTATTTTATGAAAAATATGTACTTATCAATTTGATTTTTTTCACGTAAACATATCCATTAAATAAGGGTGCGGTATCATATGAAGCGATTCAATCGTTCGACTAATACATGGTGATTTAGCGAAATAGGCAGGACATTCACAAAGTACATGCTCTGCTGTTTTCATGGCTAGCTCGCAAATTCGGCAATTGTCGTGCTCTGGTAGCCCATCGTCTTAAGGTGGTATTTGACGGGACAGTGACGTGTCAGAGTACCAACCACTAGTTTCATATGTAGCGAATCAAACTAATACAGGGTGAATCTATTGTTATCAAAACATTAATATCAAAAATATTTTGATTTGATATACATAGTCCAGTCACGAGTAGTAAAAAATTATAAAACCGTAAAATTTTTATGAAAATTTGATTATTTATTGATAAAAAGAATTTAAAAAATCTTAAATTTTAACTTTAATTGATCAATTTAAGATTGAAATGAATTAGTTGTAGATTTCTTGACACCTACGAAAATGTTTATGATTAATTCGACACTTGCCACCTGTTTAAATCATCTTTTGAGGGCAACAAATTACAAAATAAGCTCCAAAAATTTTTTGCAGGGTGGCACAATATAACGTGCATATTGCACTATCGTTTTTCGCAAGGTAATCGGTGTGTGAGCGGGGGAGCCTAGCGGGGTTGGATAGTTGTATTTGTGTAGTTTTAGTAACCATGAGTCACTTCGACTAAAAGCGTCGCATGTTTTACGAGAACGGTCGTTCATACGTCTTGACAAGGCAACTGTATAGTTCAGAATATGGTTTAAGACACATTAATAAAGCTCCGAGTGCAAATTTAATTAAAATATGGGTTAAGCGTTTTGAAGAGATCGGTTCCACGTTTAAACCTCCAGCAAAAGGTCGTCCAAGAACGTCTAGGACCATAGACATAGGCACATAGACATAAGGTGAAGGAGTCTACTTGGAAGCGATCGGCGGCTTTAAACTTGTCGCGACGAAGTTTACAGCGACATTTGAAGTTGGATTTTGAACTGCATTCTTATAATCTCCCGTTAACACAGGAATTAAAAGAAAAATTAGTCGATTTTCCACTTTTGACAGGCTCATTTTCATCTAAATGGGTTTGTAAACCGACAAAAATATGGGATTGAAAAAAATCCAAAAATGAAACATCAAAAACCATTGCATAGTCCGAAAGTAACGGTACGGGCAGCAATCTCAAGCAAAGGAATTATTAGCCCTTTCTTCTTTGAAGATTCATCACGAAACATCACCGTTAACACCGACCGCTATGCTGCGATGTTAGAGATATATTTGACTCCAGAACTTGCGAGAATTGCGAATACGAGAATTTGGTTACAACAGGATGAAGTGAACTGTCACAGATCAAATGACTCTATGGCGGCGTAAGACAGATGTTTCCAGCAAGACTAATTTCCAAAAGAGGTGATATCCTTTAGCCCCCACGTAGCCCTGACTTGACGCCTCTTGATTTTTTTGTGGGGACATCTCAACGTGAAGTCTACATAAACAATCAGTCAGTTAAAGGGAAATATCCGCCAGGAAATGGCAGCAATCACTCCAGATTTGTTGACAAGAGTTTTCACAAATCTACGTTCGCGTTTAGTGGAATGCCTTCTTCGAGAGGGCCGCCATTTAGATGATGTTATTTTTATTTATTTATCATTCATCGTGTCTTTTATTTCAACAATACCTTATGTATTTATTTTTTAGCTTTTACTTAATAAATGCTGCGCCAGCTTGTATTATACGGTGGTTGCCTTTTTTCACAAAAAATTCGAAACAAACCAATTCTAAAAAATATTTTTCTCATTTGAAAGCTGATATCGTAGGAACATGATTTTGAAAGACTGTCTTTAACAGAACACGAAAAAGTCATTAGGCGATAAATCGGGTGAATACGAGTAATGAGATATTAATTAAATGTTTTTCTTCTTCAAATATTTAGTTGTTTGACGTGTTTTATACGGAATACATCTGGAACATATTTTTCTAATACTTACCAATACTAACAGGAGTCCTGTCGGGACACCGTCGCCTCAATGGATACCTGAAGACGCTATACTTAGCGTAGAAGACGAAAGAAACATCTACCTACATTCTCTCGAAGAGTGAGACAAATACAGATCTGCTAGTGAAATTCCTCATTTTGAAATTCTAAAGAGTATTGAGATTAACAGTTCAGCTTGCAGCAGTATTGCAGCAATAGATCATTTGAGTCGCGGTTTACACGGTACCCTAATATATATGAAAAGAAATAGTATTTCTTTAGTTTTAATATGGTTTACTTTATTTATCTGTGGGCTATGATGTCTATGATAGATCTGTCATGGATGTCACAAATGTCACTGTTACAAGTGTCAATTTTGATTGATTAGAATAAGATAATAGAGGTTAATTAATGTAGGTCAAGAAATATTAAATGTGTACTATTATCACTTATGTAGTGCATTTGTCATAAAAATAAAATCTTTGTTTTTTAGAGTAACACATGTGTTTATTTCAATTAATTTGAAAACCATGTTATATATACATGCATTCTCAAAGATACAAACAATTTAGAAAAGATCGTTCAACTACTTTCACTATTTCCCAGCCTCTGCTACAGTAGGATGTTTGAAAATAACTTTCAAATTTTCAAGCTATAATTTTTTTTAAAAAGCATTTCGTAGGATATTGCAAGAGGTTCAATGTGGCGAAAGTATGTTCAAAATGTTTGAAAGAGCATCAAATAATACAAATGCAAATGCAAATTTTGAACCGTTTTATCTCCTTGAATTTTCATGATGCAATAATAAATAAAAAAATAAAATATTAATTGGGAAAACCCCCTTACAATTAATTGTTGGAACACGTTTTCATACCATAAATATTATTTTAATTAGTTAAGAAAAAAATTTTGGAATTCGAAAATGAGATTTTCAATTCAATCAATTTTTTTTCCAAAATAAGTTTCCCAAACAGTTCAAATCATATGAAACATATGAATAATATTTGAATGAATCACATGGGTTATGATTAATTTCTAATAGGGCGATGTTGAAATTGTTATATTTTTCCAGAAACAAAATGGCTGATGGTTTTTTATTATAAATTAATCAATTTTCATACTAAAATCTTCCACTAGTGCTCATTTCAAAGGGATTTTCATGTTATTAAAAAAGGTATCCCCTTGAAAGTTCTCATTTTCAGGTTTCTCGAAAAATAGTTGGAGTTATTCATGAAGAAGTGTTAAAAACATAAGTTTTTTGAACAAAAAGTTTAGTTAATAACTCGAAAAACCTTTTTAACAAAAATCCCTAGTGCAAAGGCACACTTCGACACGGGTCTCAAATACTACCTAAAATCAAATTTTCAAAAAAATCAGTGTCCGTTTCTCAAAATTGGCTGCCGACTGAACTAATTCATTAAAAAACAAAATCTTGACCCCAACCTATCACACGAAACCTGTTTATAACTGTATCATAAAAATAAGTACGCAAAATGCTGTTTGTTTAAAATGAAATTCCAAATTTCCCTGGAGGTTCATTTCAAAACCATACGAGCTATCGATTTCAATGAAATATCAGTCAAGTTTCAATTACTAGATGATATTATGTCATTAATGTGTGGTTAACGGTTCGGTTAAAAAAGAAAATTAACAATTAAAACTCAATTATTTAGAATCTAGTTTCTATTTGGTGTTTTCTGTAAATTCGGAAGCTATTGAAATACCTAACGTGGTATTAGAATAAAGTAAGTATGATAATTTTCCAGGAACTTATTCTTGAATATAGGAAACAAATAAGGTTCAACTAGACAGTTTTCTTTTATGTTTTTGATGAAATTTCAGACCATTTATATATATTACCTACAGTTCTTGAAAGTTCATGACTAAATTTTTACAATTAACAAATTTAAAAAATATATATTTCAAAATTGAGAATTATCATATTCCCACCCATGATATGAATCACTTTGTAATTAATTCAGGTCTCTCTGACCATGAAGCTGTAATCGCCGAATTTGTAATACCTAATAAATCTCTTAAGAAACACATTTAGTTGATGAGGGATTCACTCTAAACAAAACTTCACCAAATTTCACAACTTATGTCTAGCAAATGATTGGATAGATCTTTCTGACGATATTGACTCTTAAATTCTCGAAATTTCTCGACAAAATTATCAGGTGCTACAAAACAGCACGAACACGTACTCCATTTAAGAAGTTCACAGATAATGAAAAGTATGAAGGAAAACTGTTACTATGTATAAACTTGGTCTATTATCAATGATTTGAGAAACAAATCGAGTTCAACAAACATTATCGATCATTGACAATCTCTTCCTTAGATCTGTGAATAGATCTGAGCTAGAGCAAACCATACTCAGCATCCAAAACAAGGCACCTGCGGCATCGATCCACATTGTACTACAATCGCATCTCGAGAGCTAAAAATTCGTCGAAAGCAGCTTGGTCTGTTATCAATGATTAGAGAAACAAATCACGATAAACAAACATTATCGATCACTGACAGTCTCTTCCTTGCCAATTGGCAGTGGTGTGTCTCAGGATTCAGTTTTGGGTCCAGTTTTTCATTTGATTTTCATCAATGATCTCACAGACCTACGGATCAACTGTCAATTTCTAGCCCGAACTTTTCTTTTAAATTCATCCCATGAATGTTGATAGGATGCTACGCGCTGACCAATCCATAGTCACATCCAAGTCTTTTGTAGATTCGTCCACTTCTAACCTTACTAGGCTAACACACTCTGCTTTCCTCAGTTCAATTAACGTGTTCTCTGGCAAATCTAAGACGGGCTGCTTAGTGGGCTGGGGTTAATTTGGGACCAGTAGTTCAAGGTTAGTTCTTCAGACTGTCACAGCTCTTTTTGGGCTTGAACACAAGCGGGGGTTCAATGAATCGGTCGTGTCTATTAGATTTTCAGCTTTTTTTTTTCGGAACCGCGTCTTCGATTAAAGTTACCAGTCTATTGGTAATGACGATAAACTCTGAAAACAGCGCACTGTCCACTTCTCGTTGACTTTAACTTTTTCGCAATAGGGTTGACCGCTTGTGAGGCTTAATCACATGTGTTCAGTTTTTTTGACAACGACTCATGAGTATTTGTTGAGATTCAGGATTTTGGTTGTAATGTGGGCATAAAAAATCAAGATAATCAAAATATGGCAAAAATCATACCAAGAGTGCTAAAACGGGAAAACGACAGCCGATTACTGTTGGACATTAACAAGAGATCGTTGTTTAGCTGAATATGATAAAAAATCTGTAGTAAAAGATAATGGCATAAACAAAAAATAAATATGAACAATTTCTGTATGGATGTGTAATAAATTTTTGTATTTTTTTCTTCAATATTTATTTATTTATATTTTACTATTTTGAAAAATAACAATGAAACACTACCTAATCGTTAGAAGGCAGTTATAATTTTCACAGCAACTTACAAAGTATTAAAAAATGCAGGGGTCTGTATAATTAATAACTTTCAGCTGGAGTGTAAACCCATGTTCTCGAGACGATAATTTTGACTAGTAAATTAGCAAAGCCTCTATCAATTTCTAACATTTACGTTGCGTAGTTTAACTTTATTAACTGATAAAACCTCTTTGCCGCTTCTCCACGCTCTCGATTGATTATCCAATTACTCAAGTGAACACTTCTAATTACCCGTACATCAAGATTATTCGTAATATCAATTAAATCGTAAATGCAGGCGCAGCTTTATTAAAGGACGCCATTTTTACATATATGGTTTTTATTCCCAATACAATTACTTAAAGTAGACTTTTCCTTTAATGTATATAAAATTCAAACGCTCTGCCAATTCTGTTTCAGGTCGGTTCGGCTAACGGTATAGCTCTCCAATTATACGGTCCTCATATTCAACCCCGTCATTGTGTTATCACGATAAATGCCACAGATGGCGTAACATCGTTGACGCCTTGCCATGCGGACGCCCATACGTACGTCAACGGGCAACGTATCCATCAAACGACGATCCTCCAACACGGCAGCCTTGTAAAGTTTGGTCACAGCAATACTTATAGATTCCTGGATCCGGCTCACGAAGATAGAACCAGGCCGGCTTTTGGTAGTTCTGGTGGATTGGATAAAATCGGTGGGAGGATGTACGATAGGTAAGTGATTTCTGTGGCGCACGTGCACGAGAATTGTTATAGTAATAACATTTCGATTGGAAGATAAATCATCATCATTCCATATAACTCGCATCAGCTTATTTTTTTTTTTAATTTTGTTTTTTTGCATTTTATTTTTTAACATCTCACAGTAGTCGTTCACCACGTGCTTTGAGCCCGACAGATCAATCTAGAGAAAATATCGAAACCACTTTTGATTTGGATGGTAACGTAGAAACAGTTTCAACTGCAAGCGGGGCTAGAGAGGATAACAGATCCTTGGGATCGTCTTCTGAGAATCGGTAAGTGGTCAAGAAAGAATTCGAAAATTTTATGGATCCACAAATGTATTTTGAATCCCATTATACCATAATATATACCGGATCTACTGATGATTATTTCTCCAGTTTCTTCCATATTCTTCTTATATAACTTGATAGTCAAATATGAGAAAAAATCTTAATGTTTTAGAGTGCATTTGGATAATAATGAGAATTTCAGGAACCATTGTTGATATTCATACTTAACACACTGTTTACACTACCATACATCAACACTCACACGATAAACATCTTCAGAAACTGATGGTTCACCTTTAATCTCTGAAGATGATAATTTGGTTATCGAAACGCACCTCAGACATTATAATTGTTGGTGTAGTGGTAGTGTAAAATAGTGTGTTCAGTAATCTAATTGTTAAGATAAGTGTATTATAAGACATAGGTAGTACTAGAAATAGCCCGAAACTTTTCTTGTTGAATGCTGAATCCCAAAGAGAACATTATCCCCTTTAAATTAAATTCTCTCCGTACTAATACACCGATTTTCCTAAGGGATAGTTTCCTAAGGGATAGTAGCAATTTTGGAACTCTGATGACATCTTCGTCAGATTTATTTATACATCTTTAATCTGTGAAATTGGATACCTTTTACGACGTTTTTCATTTTGATAAAGAGAAAGAAGTCATGAGGCGATATATCCGGCAAATGGGGTGGTTGTTGTAACATGGTATTTTGCTTGTTACGTTTTTCTTTGAACATTTTGAATATTACTTTGTTCACGTGGCACACTAGTCACTTCTGATTTATTTATTATAAAATTTGAGTTTTCAAAAAAATTGATTCAAGCAATTCAATGAAACCTCGGAATGTATTCGAAATCGTCCTCTATCTACCTATACTCAAGTGTTTGAATCAAAGTAAATTAAGTAAATTTGTAAATTTATTTTACTGCTCGAGTTTTTGAGGAAATTAATTTGTTATCAACCTCCTTTAAATCAAAATAAATTTTAGTAAATTTATGGTGATAATATCATTTATATTCGCTGGTAAGTTTTTCAAATATCTTTTTAACTTTGTTTTTGTATTATAGTGCTCACAAAAATTCCAGTTATCTTTATTAATTTCCTTTTGATTTAATAATAATTTGTATAAAAGTTTCCTGTACAACTGCGGTAAAAAATAAATTGAGGAAGGAAACAGGAACACAAATGAAAATTACTGAAGAAGGAACTAGTAGGAAAAACAGATTTGAATAAAATGGAGCTTATGCTCCAACATATAAAAAAAAACTGAATTTATATTTTTTAAAAATATAAATAAAGAGGAATTTATATGAAAACTATTATACAAAATTTGCTTGGAACAAAAGGAAATTAATAAAAATTGGAAAAGTTTACCAGCGAATATAAAGAAAAATATTACCACAAATTTACTAAAATTTACTTTGATTCAAACACTTGAGTATAGATAGGTAGAGGACGATTTTGAATACATTCCGAGGTTTCATTGAATTTCTTGAATCAATTTATTTAAAAACTCAAATGGTATAATAAATAAATCATAAGTGAATACTGTGCGACAATATTTGAACAAAGTAAAATTAAAAATGTTTAAAGAAAAATGTAACAAGCCGAAATCTTTCTGGAAGCTAAAAACTGTTGATCCTTTTTTGAAGACTTGTTTCCTGGTGGATCTAACTCCTTATAAACCACCCCGCATTGTGGGTGGTTTCACTTTTTTCTCTATAGCCACTGTTTACTCTGATACTTCGTTTCGTGGTGCATATATTTGTTTCGGCAACATGCACTTTCGTCGATTTTTATGGATCGTTTAAGCAGCCAAGAGTGGATTTGGAGTAAGTATCAGTGCAGTCGACGTAAAGCCTTGTTATCGTCTGCATGTGAAGCATTTTTTGAAAGCTATCATGCACGAAGTAGGAGGTGTAACTCAGAACTACAATCAGGCCTACCAACTAAAACCCCAGTCTTATTTTATCATTAATAACCACCTGGTACTCTTGCTTGAGTATTATTTTGTCTTCTTATGTTTGGAGATCTCTAATCTTCTCTTTTCCAATCCCTATTGGTTTATTTTTCTGACGATAAGCACAAAGGATTTTTCCCATCATCTTTCACATGAGTATCTAAGGGGAAACGATCTAATTCTTGTTTCATATTATCCATTTTTCTTAGTCAGAACTATACTGGTCGTCTTCTTCTTCTGAAATAGTTTCTTTTGGTCCTTGTCTTAGACTCCCCTAATTAGCTTGTGGGTCAAAGGCTTTCATACTAAGAAATAAAGTAACAGTTGAGTTAGTAAAACGGCTGTATAAGTACACTTTCTACGTTGACGTGATAGCAAGATGAAAATTCCTTCACATTAACTTTTCCTACTAGATGGCGTTAGCCACCAATCGTTCAAAGCAGCAAAGAACATCACACAGTGCCAGCTAACCTTTATGAAACTGCATGCAATATTTGTTTGTCGTCTTTTTTATGTATGAATTATTTCAATAACAAATTATTGTTTATTATACTTATTTAAAAATCGTTTCAAGGTTAAGTGGTATCGATAGGTATCCTCGGGGTCAAGATCCCATACTACCAGCCGTACTAGAGTTCCCGGAAGAGCCTCAAGAACAATTTTTAGCCAGGGTGATTACTCATCTGGATGTAACGACACCGACATTCCGGCTAGCTCCAGCTTATACTCTTTATTTATGCGCCAGGTATAGAGCATCGACGCATTATCGACCAGAATTGACACCGACAGAACGGGCTCACAAATTGACTTTACTATTACAACACGCAGCTATGTTAATAAGGTGAGACGAAATAATTATTAGTGATATTTAGATATATGAATTTCCTTAAGGTACTCTAAGCACGTGATCATGCTCTTGATGCACTGTTAAAGCGTAGCGCTGTGAAAAATTAATTATCAAATCATGCTTCGACTTTAAACAGGTCCTTTAACCACTTTTGAATGAAAAAAATTCGTTTTAATTGTACCTTTATGTGATGATTTACTTCTAACTTCCTCAGATGCAATTATGTCTTATATTCAAAAATTTCGATCCTCTAGGATTTTGGCGGATTTGGTAGTTAGCAGTGACTAGCCTCAAATTTAAGCCACAAACACTCCATCAATTATTTGGCTTTGCTATCACAACTAATGTATAGCCCCAATCGCTGGATGCAACCGGACTGATAAATCCTCAACAGTCTCTCATTCCCGCAAGGTATATTGAATGTCATACATACATACATAGCTGGTTTCGAAGCTTAAATGTAACATTGGGAAAGCACTCAATTTCCTCTAAAATGGACGAGTACTTCTGGAAAATATCTTCAAGAGAAGCAACTAAGTTGACAATGGAATATGTGTGGATGGAAAGCAAATTAACTCTTACTGGCTAAAAAAGTTATTGACCCAATTGTTTCCTCGAAAATGGGCGAGTATTTCTGTGAAATGACCTCAAGTGAAGCTGTCGATTCCGAGTCCTCAGTTATATATCCGGCCTAGCAAATCATTCCCTAATGGCTAGGTGTCCGACTGAAAGAGCTACATCTTGAATTGGACATTGGGAACGCACCCAATTCTGTCCTCGAAAATGAACTAGTACTTCTGGAAAATATCTTCAAGTGAAGCAACTAAGTTGACAATGGAATATATGGAAAGCCGTCAAGAAGAAGACCAAGAAAATCGGTTCTAGTCCAACCTCATACAAATTTTCGTTTCCTTCAGTTCTATGATCATGATTAGAGTGACTCCTCCCTTCATCTCAAGATTGCTGGAATGAGAGTGGGTTTTAGGTATCTCGAGTAGAATCGTTATGTACACTCAGTAACTTCAACACCGTTCAAGTTAATATGTGACTGAGCGCTGATGTAGATGAAGACTAGTCTGCCAACCGAAGGTTGTGACGACCAATTTTCACGGTTTTTCATTTGTCTACCTTAACTTCACTACGAAGTCTTATCTGCAAGTTTTTCCAAATTACCAATCTCACATACCTAGAGCGACAAAAATGAAGGTATCATCTACATGATTGATTTTGGAGTCTTGAAAAGAAGTTCAAGTTGTCCTTTAGACCTCGAATAAATTACGTGCCAAGGAAATTTTCTATTTATAATTGCAAAACAGTGAAAAATCACATTCTTAGAGTTGCTGTGATTGAAGCAACGAAACGAGCAATAGACTGCTGTAGCTACTGAATAATACTGAGAAAATAGTATTGTGAGGCAACTAGTGATAAGTCTACGAGTACCAGCTTCTTTTTAAACTGGATGAATGGATCAGTAAAAACTTGTCGCGGTCATTCATGGCCTTAATATTGTAATGTTCTTTCTCAATTGATGTGCACAAAAGCTGAGTCTTCTCAGTAACATTCCAAGGTCACAGTTACACTCAAAGAGCTCCGAACAAGAAAAAAACTTTTCCTTCTTCTCATCATAGTTTACAGAGGGTTTCAATTGGTCAGCATTTAATTGCAAAACTGATGAAAAATGTTCATGCCGTTCAAGATCCATGAGATCAATAGAAAAAATTCGAAAATTTACTCAAAAACAACCCTGAACGATGATAGGTAGTGTCTTTTGTGGCTTGTAACAGACGTTTTGGAAAAACTGTAAAGGCAACAGCAACCGACTTATTCAAAATATTAGTACATATTTTAAATATCATTTTTGAAAATCCAGTATCGACAATTTGTAATTTTTCTGGGAAACACAATTAAATTAAATGCATGGTACAATGACTTCTCCCAGTCTTTCTATAAAACTGGCTAAATATGTAAATTTGGCAACGTTCAATACGATGATCTATAATAAAAACACAATTTTTGAACTATAGTCACCGATCCTATATTATCGGCTCGACTTTAACTGACCAAACGAAAGATTGTTACGCCGCTCTGATCAGACGCAATAACGTAAAAACCAGACAGAGGTTACGCCTCTCTCATTGAAATAGCGAGCCAATGGTCAATGTCACGTGTTTCAGAAGAGATGTAATTCAATATTCGTAGCCAGGAAATTAGTTATTTATCATAAATTGTTGTTTTACAGACATACGGTTCAAGATCGCAGCACAGAAAGTACTTCGCAAGCGTTCTGGTTAGCCAACGCTAGCGAATTACTTCATTTTCTAAAATCCGACAGACACGTGAGTGCGTTTTCATTGCAAGCTCAAGACACCCTAGCAGACGCTGTCCAATTGGCATTTAAAAATCTCGTAGCGTGCTTAACAGACGAATTAAATTCGGCCTTAAATTATTTGATGTCGTTAACAGGAGACGACCACCCGAGGGAAATCATCAGCGTTTTAAGTGGTGCTATGAATCTTTTGAGGAAATGTAGAGTAAACGCGGCTTTGACTATACAGTTGTTCTCTCAATTGTTCCATTGGGTATCGGCAAAGGTAAGTCCTTTTTCCGTACACGAAATTAACTAAAAACTTAATTACTGCTTTCACTAGCACTTATTTCTAGCAAAAAATAATGAAATAAGAATATATTTAATATGTATTGATTCGAAAACAGCTTTTGAAATAATTCGGAAACTAAGTCACTTCATTTTTTTATAATTGCTGAAAGAACAAAATAAAAATAATCCATGATAATAGTTCAAAATAATTATTTAATCAATATTTCTTAAGATTGATTTGCTATTAACAGTACAGGTTATACAAGGTATGTGCGAAAAGACGAAGCCAGAAGAGAAATGGTGTTATAAAAATGAAGCAATAGAACTTGGAAAAATGAAACAGTTTTTGGTATTTTATCCCATTCCCATTATACTCTTGTCTTCCTCTACTTCTTTTAATCACTTTGATCTAGGACTTTCCATTTCCTACCTCCTGGATTCCACTATAATATTTACAAAGCTCCTGCGTCTTCGACTGCTCTCCAAATGATCTAAACCTTTTTCTTTTTCCTCTGTTTCCTGGTTGTCACTCCAACATTGACAAATCTACCGTGTTTTTGCCTCCTATCCAAGTGCTCTAGGTATTGTACTTCTTCTTACACCTCCTGGATCGCACTGTATCTTTGACAAAGTTACTGTGTCTTTGCCTACTCTCCAAGTAATCTAGGCATTTTGTTTTTGCGTTTACATCCTAGATATCACTTTAACATATACAAATTTACTGTATCTTCTGAGTGATCTAGGCCTTTTACTTCTTCTCTGCCTCCTAGATGCCACTCTAACATATATACATTCACTGTAAAATTGCCTGATTTCCAAATGATCTAGGACTTCCTCTTCTATTTCTTATATCCCACTGTAACATTGACAAAAGTTACTACGTACTACAATCCAAGAGATCTGTGCCTTTCACTTTCTCTTCTACCTCCTGTATCTTACTGTATTATCAACAAACTTACTGTATCTTCGCCTGCTTTCACTGTATCTTCGCCTGCTCTCCAAGTGATTTAGGCCTTCCCTTTATTCTTTGTTTATTTCCTGTATCCCTCTCTACCATTGACAAAGTTACTGTGTCTTTGCCTGCTCTCCAAGTGATCTAGGACTTCCCCTTATTCTTTTTCTATTACCTGGATCCCTCTCTACCATTGACAAAGTTACTGTGTCTTCGTCTGCTCTTCAAGTGATCTAGGCCTTCCACTTCTTCTTCTAGCTTCTAAATCCCACTAGAGCTTTGACAAACTTATATGTCTTGGCCTGCTCTCCAAGTAATTTAGGCTTTCCACTTCTTCTACTTCTACTTCTTGGATCCCACTGTAAGATATATAAAACAATTGTGCTTTCACATGAATTATTTGTGATACCGTTTTTGTTCCTGTCTACCAAACTTAGAAATAATTTCCAATTAGAAATCTCCATTTTCCAGGCACTTTCTACAGTTATTAGTAACGCTAATTTATGCACAAGAAGTTTTGGTCAAAAATTATTCAACAGACTGAGGAATCTACAAGCCTGGACGGAATCGCAGGGATTGGAATTAGCGGCCGAGTGCCATCTTGCGAAAATTGTACAATGCGCCCATCTACTTCAAGCTCCCAAAAGTGTTCCTGAAGATTTAGCCAACCTTTCAGCGGCGTGCTTCAAATTAAATTCAATGCAACTAGGAACATTATTGATGCAATACAAGGGTATGAAATAATCTTTTTTTTATATATTACCATTCTTCATATTTATTGTTTCCTCTTGTAGCCGAATCTGGTGAAAAAATCGCGTCACCTTCCCTCCTCGAACAGGCAGCTAAAGCAGCCGAAGGTGTAGCAGACGAATTAGCGAGAGCAGAAGGTCGAGAAGTTACTCTCTACGAAGATCCTGCTCCAACTCTACAATTATTATTACCCGATGATGGTTTCAGTTGTGACGTTGTGCAAGGTGTACCACCTGGTTTGGCAGACTTTTTACATCCTCTACAAGCTTCCGGTTTATGTAGGCTGGCCGCTCAACCTACCAGTTCAGGACATTGGACAGTTTATATGACGGCTCCTAGACCTCCTAGTGCTCTAAGCACAACTCAACCGGAGGTAATTTCCTGGTTATATTTTATAGAATTTTTATTAGATTTTTTCGTCAATTTTTAGGTTCAAGTTATACGTTTACATAAAGCAGGTGGCGGTATGGGTCTATCGATAGTGGCGGCTAAAGGTGCAGGTCAAGAACGTTTAGGTATTTATATAAAATCCGTAGTACCTGGAGGAGCTGCCGATAGAGATGGACGCTTAGCCGCTGGTGATCAATTGTTATCGGTAGATGGACAATCTTTGTTGGGTATAACGCAAGAAAAAGCAGCCGAATTCCTGCAAAGGACTAGTAGTATCGTAACTTTAGAAGTGGCTAAAGCTGGAGCTGTTTATCATGGTTTGGCGACTCTATTGCAACAACCAAGTCCGACACCACATCGAGGTATTTTTATTAATTTTTTTTTCCAAATAATTCATCGCTCATCACATCTTTTTTGTTTCTCAAGTTTATTACTGCGAATTCCAGTCACGTTTTCTATTTAATTTTTTAAATAATTATCCACTCACTTGTTGCTGACGATTAAATTTAAATAGACAATAAAGACAATTTGACTGTTGAAAATGTTTCAAATAAAAAAATAATGAGTTTTTTATTTTTTGTGAAACACTTCATCAGCCTTGGATGAAAATGTGTACGATACCATGGAAGATAGGGAATTGAAAAAAAAAACAGATAACAATGATATACAGTTTCAAACATATTAATTCTTCTTCTTCTTCTTCTTTTGTACTCAATTCTTCCTCGGTCTATTATATTTTGTCATCTTTTTCAGTTCCTCTCAAATTTTATTCTGTTTTTCTCTCTTTGTTTTAAATGTTATTCCCTTCATTATTTTACCATTTAATCCTTCTGTATTGATTCTTACGTTTATATGAAGTTCCATAGATTATGGAACATACAATAAAGAAAAAGAGTCTTTTGAGCTTCTTGGTTTCATCCATTTGTTTTTTAATTATTTCCCTATTATTTTATTCCTTAATCTATTCCATTGTTTACTTTGCTTCTTCTTTTTCACTTCTTTTCACCTTTTTTTAAAACTTTCTTTAATTTTTGCATTTACATACTTCATTTGATTGACAAGTTTCTTCTTGGTTTCATCCTTCTGTTTTTTAATTATTTCCCTATTATTTTATTCTTTAATCTATCAAATATCTCTTCGTCCTCTAGTCTTCTTTTACTTTTGTAGCCATTATATAAAGGTTCTGCTCTCTATCTTTCTCTGTTTCTTCTTCTTAATTTCTTTTCAACTGTTTTTCAAACTTTCTCTACTTTTTGCTTCTAGATACCTTATTTGAATGACAAATTTTTTTTATTGGTTTCATTTATGTTCTTCGTATATTATTTTTATTGTCAATTTTTTGAGTTTTAGTTTGTTTTCTCAATGTGTTTCTTTTGTTTGTAATTTTTTTTTCTATTATTGCTGCTTACTTAACTTATATCTTTGATCTCTATTCAAACCCAAATTAATTTAATGTATGTGATAGGAATAAAACAGTAGATAACTTTTGAAAACTTCAAAATTAACTTTGTTTTATCTGAACTATAACCAATTCTGGAAGCAATTGAGAAATTCTTGAAATATTAAATTTTCAATTTTAAAATGAAAACTTTTCGAGTGAGTGTATTTTTATTTCACTTAAACAGATAGAAACTAATAATGAAAATATTTCTTTCTTCAAGCGATAGTTTGTAGATGTCTTCACATTCACATTAATGATTATGGGAAGTATAAATAAATTATTATAAACTGTAATTCAGCTAGAAAGTATTTTTCAGGTTGAAGTTTATCCACTTGTACTTTGGTACTATTGGTTCCAATTTATCGATAATATGTCGTAAACCAGTAGCTTATTTCCCTGCTATTTTATTAGGTTCTCGCAACAGGGTACTTGCATTTTTAAAAGGGTATTTATTTGTTGTTTAATTTATAAGCTCTTATATGAAATAATGTCAGAAAGTAAATTATTTAATTAATTTTTTAACTACATTTAAAACGATTATCATTTGTTATCAGTTGTAACGTCATAAATTTAATAAAAACATTGAGCAGTTGTCTGCGCGAGGTTATCGTTGCCGACAACGTAGAGTGTGTTATTATAATACAGTTTTTATTTATTAGTTAGTGAATAAACATTTTAAAAGTTAAGTTCTTACATTATTACATAATCACGTTGAAAATTAAAACTATAATAAACTTAATTATAGTAGACCCCCGATTACCCGAGGTATTTGGGTAAAAAAAGACGAAAGGCTACAAAACTAGTTTATTGGAAGCAAAAACATATAATAATCACAATTACAGACCTGTAAGCAAATTGAAATCGATAATTTACAAATGTTTTTGATCATCTTCTGAGATAACCACTTCTCTCGCTTGGACGATGCAATGTTGCGCCAACGCTGTAGAGACAGGATGTCATGTGACGTACACTCTTCTTGTTGCTCTATGGAAGAAAAAGCAGCATCGATCGCCTTCAGTCCGTCGGTGTATGATATTTTGGGAATTATCTCGTTTTATTTATGATTGTTATTTTTGAATTACAGGCTCGGTTATCCGAGACTTGGATAACCGGGAGTTTACTGTACTATAAAATGATACTGGCAACAAAAATAATTTTACATCTCGTAGGATCGTCAAAACGACAAACACTTTCAAACCATTTTAGTTGTATATTCGAATTTTTGGTATCATAAAAAAACTTTCAGATATTTTTACATCCTGGCATGAAACACCATTTTTAAGACTAATCAAAGTAATCACTTATTAACTGAAATGTTTAAACTACCTACAAAATTTTATAATTTTCAAAAATAATGATAAAAGTTGTATATAAACTATCCAAAACTATTTTTTTCTCATACCATGCAAGTGCCCTATTGCTAGACTTTGAAATAAACAGTTGTAAAGAAAAACCAAACGAAAGTTTCAAGTAATTTTATTTGATTTAAAGTTTTCGAAAAACCTTCACACAGCTATAAATATAGAGTTGGCAAAAAAATACTTTTGTTTATTTTCATTTTTTTATCATTATAAACTTTGAGCACTTATCAATTGTTCTGATCAATGGCTTTGTGTCACTTTGTTGGTCGGTTATCAGGACTATACAAAGAATAAATCAAAAGTATAAGTAAAATGTGACGAAAGTAGCCTTTTAGAATATCTAGAACGTTAAAGCAGAGTAAATAACGTTACTTTGTACTCTAGAATGTTCTACATCTTATAGAGTACTGAAAATCTTATGGCAGCTTCATTAAATAAACATTTCCAGCAACATTCTTTCTAAAAAGAATCAAAATCATTCTCTACCACTGTATTTCTTTAAAATATATTTTCCTTAATGCCATATGTTTCCCTCCTTGCAGCTTTACTGTTTTTTTTTCTTCACATAAAGTAAAAGAATTTAAATTTTTTTGGCGAACAAAAAAAATAATAGAGAGCATATTGTATATTGTACAATATACAAAATTTTCGTTCAAATAAGTTTGTTTTATATTTTAAACGAAATGTAACAACTGGAATTTTCGTTTGGTTAATTTTTCCTTTAATAGTGTATGCTAGTAATTTCGGGTAGTTAATTTTGTGTTTTTTTATTTCCTCATCATCATATTATATTGAACGTTCATAAAATACAACTCTTAGTGTTGTATTTTGTTTTTCTGTGCATGCAGCTTTGGACAAATCCCGTTATTACTACGAAACGTACGACTCAACGGAGTCTCTTTACAATCCTCAAACGAATCAACGTATTTTGACGCCACCGGCGACCAAACCGAAAAAAAACATATTCTTCAATTCCGATGATAGTCTATTTAAATCGGAAAAACGAAAATTTACTATACCGCGCATCGAAATCGAATCTGATGAACCGGTTTTCAATTTACAAGTGACCGATTTTTCGGATCCTTGTCCAAAAAACGTAACGCTAACTTACGACGAAACAGGGATCCAATTAAAAGAAGAAAAAATCGAGGAATTCTGTATCAAACCCGAAACTAAATCTCTAAAAGATAATTTTGCTCAACAGAAAAGTTTTTCTATCGACGTTCACGATAGTTCCTACGATATCGACGATATTAGCGAAACTGATAAATTTTTAAGTATCGGTGCTAGAAGGATACGACAACAACGACTTATTAGTTCATCTCTACAAGATCTTTCCAGCTCTACGTCGAGTATAAATAGTGGTATACACGAATCTAACTTAGATCTAAGTCAGATAGACACGGACGCGCCTCTAAAACATAAAACGTGGAAATCTCCGTACGAAATAAGACATCGAAACGTAACTGATCTTTCGAAAAAATTCGACGATAAAGCTATAAGCGTTCCAACTCTAAATAAACGTAAATATGTAACGAATAGAAGTAAAAGCGTCAGCGAAGAAAGACTGAATGATAAACTTACCGAATACGAAAGAATGGAAATTTTAAAATTATTATACGATTGGAGTTTGAACGGATCGGATTCAAAAACCGAATTCAACATAAATTTAACCGGCGATAACGCGGATAATAAAACAACGTTCGGAAAAGAAAATGTTAAATTTAATTCGGAACCGGATTTATCGCCTAAAGTAGTTATAACGAAATTTTCATCGGACCATTCTCTTAACCAAACACAACCGGACCAATTTTACCATAATTGTGAATACAGGAATTGTATATTCAATGTAGGGACCAAAGATAAAGACTCGAATATACAAAACAAACCGAAAAGCATACTAAAGCAATCCAAAGATCCAAAGGAATGTCTCAACAACATAACCAATTTACAAAAGAAACCCAAATATACTCGTAGATATAGCGAAATAATAGATATTAAACAATTCAATAACCAATTAGTAAGATGCGATAGTTTAGAAAGATTAAACGATCTACAGAAGAAACGACATAAAAAATTTCCCGAAGCTTACGTCGTTACGAGACGTAACAGCGCTCGAAGAGCAATACAAAACGAAAACATCAAATCGCCGAAAAAAATCGTCGTGAAAAAAAAATATTTACCGAAAACGTGGAAAAGTTGTTCGGATATTAAAAGTAAAAAAACCGTTAGGAAATGTTGTAGATACGCCAAAAAAAGTTGTCCCGTATCGAAAAATTGTTCGGAATCACCTAGAACCGCTAGAAAAACGCAGAGCTGCGCGTGCATCGAACAAGATGAGATAGAAACATCCGCCGCCGCCACTGCTGCTACTGCCGCTAGGTTAGGTGCTTTAAACCGAGTTGAAGGCGTTATTAGTCGTAAGATTACGATTATCTGTTGCGCACTTTTTTATTTAATACCGCGAAAAACATTCGAAAGCAAAAAAATCGACTCAAGCGACACCCCTGCAATCGCTAGTCACTAACCAAAAACTGAAAGTAGTAAAATATTGAAGCTAAGAGTATTAGCTTCAAAATGATATTATATTCCAACAATATGTTATGATCGGTAACTACCCTGACCCACCACTATAAGTTAGCCTTCAAAAGTCAATTGACATACATCTCTGTTAACAATTTTAGCTGAAAATGGACACGAGTGATAAAGTGGTTACACTCTTACATTAAAGTCAGTGTTGGCGAGAAGTATTCGATGAGCTGTTTCTAGAGTTTACCATCGTTACCAAGAAACTAGTAACTTTCATAGAAGAAGCGGCTCCGGAAGAAAAAGGATCGAAGACTGACACTGGCGTTCAACTCCAAAAAGAACTGTTGCTGGACAGCCAGAAGAAAACTTAAGGCGGTTATTCTTGAGCCAAAAAGGCCCCAAATTAACCTCAGCTCACCAAGCGATTTACCAGAGAATAGATTAATTAGAGAAAAACAAAGTGTGCCTGCATGGTAAGGATAGAAAAAGACGAATCTACAGAAGACCTGGAGAAAGATTCGCGCAGTATTGCATAGAAGTAAACGTGACCTTTAGAGGAGGTTTCTGGATTGGCATTTCCGAGTTGGTTTTTATTAAAACTGGCGGTGGAATGGAAGATTAACGGAGAATGGATACATCTTCAAAACTTCAAAACTTCTACAGATTTTTCACTGGAGACTTTTTTAAGCGAGCGTGCGACTTGAGTCGATTTTTTTTATTAATGAGTCTAGTTATTTAAGCTACAAGGGATGTAAGTCACATTTACTAGTCGAGAACGATTTGATGATTAAGTTGAATTAATATACTTTCATCCCTTATAGAATAAAGATTTTGAGTTGCTTTGGCCGGTTTCTATACCATCATAAATATTATTATTCCATTGACAATGTCAAACTAACAGTTTATTATAAAAAAATGGAGGAAATTATTAATCTAGCCATAGTGTGGTCCAGCCATAGTGTGTGTATGGTACGGTCAAACCCAGGTTAACCCTAGTAAACTGCAGAATACCCAGGAAACATGAGTAAAGTAGGAAATATAACTGAAATTGAACATGTTTCATGCTTTATTATCCACTTTTCAAAAACATGACAGGTTTGAAAAGAACATTTAATGAAAAAAATCACATTTCACGAATAAAAGTTCGAACACTAAATCTGTACCTTTCTATAATAAAGGATATTATAAAAAATATAATCTATTCGTTTTCTGCTTCCTGATAGCTTCACATTTACATGTTTTGGTCATGCATTTAGTTCTACTGTTACATCGTTCAAATCACCGACCTCCTGACTGTTCGTTTGCAAGTTGTCGTAAACTTTTCTTTTCTGGTGACGCAGTTTTCATATCTATAAGTTTGTCTTTACACACAGAAAACTGCTTCCTGGAAAATATTTCCTCGATAGATCCTCTCTTGTTTGCTAGATTATAAATATCGCCGTCGATTTTCTCTATAACTGTCATGATAATGTTTCTAAAATCACCTTCCCTTCGATCAACTTCTGGTAGTTTCACTCTCACTATATCTCCGATAAAACATGGAGGAAACTTTGATATAAGAAAAAGCTTTCATCTTGGCTTTCTATATTTATTTTTTCATTTAGTGTGTTTGACTGTATATTCTTTTGGTACAAAGTTCACAGATTATATTCTCGATGTTCTCATAACCTTCTGCTCATTTGGTCTGAGTTCCTGAAGTTTCTATAATATTTTTTATGCTATCATCTTTAGCTTCAGTAAATTCCTTGTGGCTATCTGTAGACTGGCCTTCGTTTTATTTTTCCTGGAGTTTCCTTCCATGAAACTCTCCGACGACTTTGTCCAGCTCTTCTTCAGTTTGTAGAATTGCGATAGTTTCGTTTGGAAAAGCTGATGTAAATAAGGCCCATATTTCATTAACTGGACAACTCTCAAACCGTCTGACAATTGCCTGATGTTTTCATCATCCATCCACGTCATGAGCATATTTTGTATATCCTGGCTCGCCCTGTCCACTCTGCCTTGTGATTGGCTCTGACACGGTTTGCAATGCACTATTTTGAAGTTACTTCACATGGACCATAAGTCTTTAATGACACGGTTCGCGAACTTCCGGTCGTTGTTAGATTGTGGTATAGAAAAGGCGCCAAAAATACAAAATTTGTTTTATCAGATTCTTAGCAACTTTCTCCGCCAATTTTGATTACAATTAACATATTTGATCAAACTTAGTTAAGTGGTCCTGATACACCATCATAAATTTATCCATTTTTCCATCCGGATGGGATGTCAATTAGGCCCACTTAACAACGGCTATTCATTGCTGAAGAAACCATCGTTTTAACCACAAACCCTTTTTTGACAGATTTTAGTTTGACTCCCTTCACATTTTTGTACTTTTGCTTACATTCACTATGTATACGATATTTACCACCATGTCTAATATTCGAATGTGCAACATTCGTTTGCAATTAATATTTTATCTGATGATACACGTGCAATGATACAATGTCACCAAAACCTCTCAACCCCGTCACAACTACTCCTTAAGTATACAAAGTTACCCTGGAAGAAAGGGAATTGGGGCATACTCTTCTGAGTTTTATTATGATAAAAATTGGCTTCTATGAGTCCAATTTTGTCAAAAAAATAGAAATCTGAATTTAATATCATCAAAAATTGGCTTTTCTGTTATTAATTCTGGTAAAAAATTAACTATTATGATTTCAATTTAGTGAAAAATTAACTTTGTGTATTTAATTAGGTCTAAAATTGGTTTTTCCAAATTTAAGTTGATCAGAAATGATTTTTCTATGTTGAATTTGTCCAAAAATGTACTTTTCCAAAAAAAGAATTTGCTGACTTTTATTTGAATTTTGTCAAATATTGGATTTTCCAAATCCATCAGTTTTCCTACTTCAATTTAGTCTAACATTGATCATTTTTAATTGGCAAAAATAGCTGTTTTCTATGTTATGGTGAATCCCACACATTTTGACTAGATCTGTATACATTTTTTCAATTAATATTTATATTAACCGATAAAACAGCCTGAACAAAAAAAACTCGTTCAATCCTAATGAAAATTCCGTTTCGGCTTATTTCTCTGAAACTTGGCCCAATGAGAGTTTAAAGCTATCCGATTAAATATCTCAATGGTCACGAACCCCAAAACCCTAATCTTCATTCAACAATTTTCAAGTACGTAGAATTACTTATGCATCTACCACATTTACGACCCAGTGAGACTTTTAATTAGCTTGATGCAAACTATCATTGCTCCAAGTTTCATAACAATTGACTGAAACCAATCCCCTTCCAGGATATCTTTGCTTACTTCAGGGGTAGTTTTGAAGGGATTGCGGGACTTTGGAGTGTCAAGGTCATGGAGACTTTTAATCAGCTTTGTTTAAATTATATATTTTTTTTGAAATTATCCCTTTTTTATCTATCAGAACGCAAATATATTGAAATAATTTTATTGAGTTGAAACTAATATTGATTATTTGCTAATTAGGTCCGAGACGGATGTCGGAACGCGATCTACCGTCTAGGGTAGATTCGGAACGTTCTATTCCTTCTTCAAAATCAGTTCCCGCCCTTCACCAAATCCATTCTCCTATCGTTAACGATCAGCAATCAACTAGATCCAATCCCGCTCCTACTGGTGACGTTTACAGCCGTACTTCTTCGAACAATAGTATCAACAATCAAAACGGTTCTTCGATAAGAAGTAGATCAACACACAATTTACACCAACAGGATGGAGGGTTTTATCAAAATTTGAGCGTTTACAGGAATAAAATTCCCAGTCCTCAACAATTAGGAGATAGGTAAGAAAAATCGATTTATAAATAATAATTTTTTAAATTTCGATTTATTTCCAGAACGTCGGCTCTTCGAAGTTCTCAGAACTCACTTCATTCATCGATAGCTAATTCTCAACGACCTTCTTCGGCGTATTACCCCCCATCCTCATCGGTAAATAATCCACGTCCAAATAATCTTCACCAGTCGATACCAAATCTGAAGAACCCTCCGAATATTTATAGACTACAGAACGAAGAGTCTTCTCGTACAGGATCGTATCCCAATGTCCAGTACGGTCAAAATTATTACCCAACTTATCCTAAAAACAATTATCCTAATCCCGAAGAGATCAAGGTGCCTTATAATAATCCCTATTCCGGACAGAATCAATCGTTCCCTAGTCCCACGCATAGTTCCATGCAGGGATACTCCAACAACTTACA
This sequence comes from Diorhabda elongata, assembly GCA_026230145.1. Lineage (NCBI taxonomy): Eukaryota > Metazoa > Arthropoda > Insecta > Coleoptera > Chrysomelidae > Diorhabda > Diorhabda elongata. The sequence continues at coordinate 19,109,471 of CM047928.1, read as the reverse complement.
CCCTAATATAAGACATGATGAAAGAGGACCAGAAATGAGATATAACGGTGGCGGATTGCTTCGAGAAGATGTTATTAGACAGTCCCAAAATTCCAGACAAGACGAGATGATGAGGTACAAATATAAATAAATTTTTTAATTTGTGATGTATTTTTTAAACAATTTGTTAGGTATCCGAGTCAAGGTAATATACGAATTTCTGAGGCGCAGATACAAAATAGTGACTTATCTCGATATAACGAAATGAGATCGTCAAAAAGCGAAGATCTACTCAAACAACACGCACAACAACATCCCGAACTGACCAGATATGCTAGCAGCGGAAATATCAGAGACGGGAAACAACTAGACTTACCCCAATTGAGACAGGTAACAGCTCCATAAATGTCTTTTATGTATAACAAAAATTTTACACAGACAATAAATAAAGTAAAAGAAGAATGGAAGGCATTAATTTGATCTCGTGTATTTTGTGAAGACTGATATCTCAGTTCAAAGTTTCATGCTGTTGAAGTCAAATAGTTTCATGATACAAAATTAAATTTGAGCTTTTTCAAGTTTTATTTTGTTCAAATATTGGATTTTGCAAATTAATTAAGTCCAATATTTGGATTTTCACATTTTCTTTTGGTCCAAAGTGGCTTTTCTAACCAACTTCAACAAAAGCTGATATTTCCAAGTTTTATTTTGTTCAAAAATTGCATGTTGCAAATTAATAGAGTCCAAAATTTGGATTTTTAAATTTTATTTTGGTATTTAGAAAAGTCATTTCTAAACAATTTCATCAAAAATAGACTTTTATAGGTTTCATTTTGTCCAAAAACTGAATTTTGTAAATTTCAACAAAAACTGACTTTAGAAAGTTTTATTTTGTTCAGAAATTTGTATTTTCAAATAAATTTAGTCCAAATTGGATTTCTATTTTATTTTGGTCAAAAATAGCTTTTCAAATTAATTTCATGAAAAATTGACTTTTCTGAGATTTATTATGATCAAAGATTGGCTTTTATGAGTCCAATTTTGTCAAAAATTAGAATTCTTAATTTAATATGGTCAAAAGTTGGCTTTTCTGATATTAATTCTGGTAAAAAAACTAATAGGAGTTCAATTTGGTAAAAAATGAACTTTCTGTATTTAATTGGATCTAACATTGGTTTTTTCAAGTTTAAGTTGATCAGAAATGACTTTTCTATGTTGAATTCCTCCAAAAATTTACTTTTCCAAGTTTTGTTTGGTCAAAAACTGACTTTCCGACTTTAATTTGGTATCAAATTTATTTTGTTCCAAAGTGGTTTTCTCATTTGAATTTGGTCAAATATTGGATTTTCCAAATTCAATTTAGACTAATATTGATCAGTTTTAATTGGCATAAAAATGGTATTTTAAGTTTAATCAGGTAAAAAACTAACATTTTCGTGTTGAATTTGGTCTAAAAATTGATTTGTCTGAAGTTTTTGAGTCCCAAAATGGTTTTTTTTATGTTAAATTGGTCAAGAATTAGATTTTGCAACTCTAATTTGAGGAAAGTTGTTGATTCTGCTCATAATTTGGCCAGAAAATGATCGTGCTGAGTTTTGGGTAAAATTGGCTCTCCCGCTCTAATTCCTCAATTTAATTTGGATAAGAATTGGTTTTTTGATGTCAATTTCGTTAAACATTGGCTTTTCCTAGTGTCATTTGGTCAAAAATTGCCTTATCACATTTTAATTTCGTCTAAGGTTGGTATTTTCTACTTTTAATTTGATAAAAAATTGGCTTTCCGACTATAATTTGGTGAAAAACCAGATTCATCGATGTTAGTCTGATAAAAAGTACTTTTTCAAATTAAATTGGTGAAAAATGGATTTTACAACTCTAAATTTGACAAAAATAGCTTGCCTTGAATTTAATTGTTTAGAAAGTGATTCTTTTCTCGTTTTTTTTAGTTTACTAAAAATGACTTTTTGAAGTTTAATTTGATCAAAATATGGCTTTCACTACTTTAGTTTTTAACAAAATTATCTTTTCTATTTTAATAAGTTCAAAATTGCCTTTTCTGGAATTAACTTCATTAAAACTTGGCTTTCCCAAGTATTATTTAGACAAAACAGACTTAATTGTAAAAAATAACTTTTCACGTTTAATTTGACCAAAAAATTGACTCCTTAAGTTTAATTTCGTCAACCATGTCTTTTCTAAGTTTACTTCACCAACAATGGCTTTTTAAAGTATAATTTTTTCAAAAATCACCTTTTTCTACTTCAATTTAGTAAAATATTGGCTTTCACAAGTTCAATTTGGTAAAAATGGATTGTTGGGGTTTAAATTTATCATTAAATGGCTCAGGCAACATTTATACTTGATAATTCGAGTTTTTTTTTAGTTTGTTTGATCTACAGTTGGCATTTCCATCTCTTATTTGAAAAAAAACTTTCTTTTCTTAGTTTAATTTGGCTTTTCAAGTTTAATTTAGTCCAAAAATTGACTATTTTCAATCCAATTTGGTCAAAAATGGCCTTTCCATTATATTTTTTTCACAAATTAGCTCCTTCTACCTTAATTTAGTGAAGAATGACTTTTCCAAGTTCAGATCTCAAAATAGTTTTCCCAGATCAAATGTTCTTTATATTAACTATTCTGAATTTAATTTGGCCAAAAAATGTCATTTATAGTTTAATTTATCTCAAAAAGACTTTTTTGGGTTCAATTTGGTCAAAAATTGATTAGCTGACTCATTTGTACAAAAAAAGATGAGGTATTTCCCACACGAAGTGAAATTTTTTAGAATATTTGAATGTTTCTATCAAGTATCAAATGAATAGATTCTAAGTATTAATAGATAAAACAACGAATTAATATTAAATTCACTATGATTTCCAATGAGTACAGATTTTATTTAGATTGTTGAGTAACCATTTAGTAGGCATAAATACTCCAATTTTATGTTTCCTATCTAAATTTTTAGAGTCACGATCAGTTGTCACACAATAGACTCAACAACGATGACAGAAACCTTAGAGGTGCAGCAAAATTAGTCGAAATGTCAGAAGAAGTTAGAAGGCGGCAAAATCGTGTTCAATACGGTCAACCGCAACAACAACAACAAAATGCATACTACAATCAACAACAATTACAACAACAGCAACAATTGCAACACCAACAACAATATTACAATCACATGATGTCTCAGAATGCGCAAAGTATGCAAAATTTAAGTATCAACCCTCATTATGGTCAACAACCTGGATCTTATGGTCAACCGAATCCTCTTTCTCCAAGCTATAACACTAAAATTCCACCCGTTGCTCCGAAACCGCTAAGAAAAGTAAGTTGATCAACATTACTGGTAAGGTATGAAATAACATAATTTTTTTTAGGATGACTTACCACCAGAATTACCGCCTTCCACGACACACCCTCTTTATCAAGCGAGCACTCAAGATCCGCCGAAGATGGCGTTTTATCCTACTTCTGGTCCTTCGTCTTCGAAACCACCGAGAGATCCTTGGGCACGAGAAGAGCAAGAAAGACAACAAGAAGCTCGCAGAGAAGCGGCCAGGCAGTGGCAAGAACAACAGATTAGAGAACTTGCGGCTCTACCATACAGGACGGTACAACAGGAAGAGCAATTGAGGGTGTTACAATTGGAGAGGGAGTTCCAAAGAAGAGCTATGGAAGCTGCAGAAGAAGGAGATGAAGATACGGAGAAGGTATATAATGGAATATAAAAAATCAGTTTCATGTTATTTTCTTTTATATAAAATAGCAGTTTGCCAAGAATTTAGATTCAGTTTCCTTTGTTTTGTTCTTTCCTTTGTAAATCTCTAAGTTTATTGTGGTCATAAAATTCATTTTCAAAACTTAATCTGGTCGAAAATCAACTTAGTCTTTTTTTATCTCAACATAACCAAAAATTGGCTTTTTTCCATTAAATTTGGTCAAAAATTGACTTTTATTAGTTAAGTTTATCAAAAATAGCTTTTATTAATAAATTTCGATCAAAATGGCTGTTATATGTTTGCTTCTATGCTGAAATGCTTCTTCCAATTTGTATTTGATCAAAAACTGAATTTTCTAATTTTAATTTGGTCTGAAATTGGTTGTTGCGAGTTAAATTTACTCAAACAATGAATTTTCTATATTAAATTTAAATTTTTGAGCTCAGTGTAGTGAAAAAATGGCTTTTCTAAATTTAATTTAGTCAAAAAATAAATTTATGCATTTAATTTGGTTGAAAATTGGCTTTAATGAATTAAGTTTGTGAAAAGTTGTCTTTTAAAAGTTTATTTGATAAAAAAATCGTTTTTATAAGTAAATTTTCTACAATCAGGTTTTTCTATATTAATTTTGGTGAAAAAATGACTTCCCTGATTATTAAATTCGTCCTTCTTTCTTTATCAAGTTTAATTCCATAAGAATCCGTTTTTAGAAGTAAAATTTTCACGAACATGGGGTTTTTATGTTAAATTTTGCCAAAAAAATGTTTTTTTGAGTACAACTTTGTCAAAAGTGGCTTTCCTATATAGATTCGACAAAAACTGACTTTTCGGCTGACGGCTCTTCTGAGTTAATTCAGTCTAAAAATGGATTTTTCGAGGGACATTTCTACAAATATTGATTTTTAAATGTTCAATTTAATAAAAAACGGTTTTTCCTAAGTTAAATTTGGTGAAAAAAAAATGAAATTTCTGAGGATTAGTTGGTGAAAAAATGGATTTTCTAAGAGCTATTTGTAAAAACATGACTTCTTCAATTAAATTCATCAAATATTAGTTTTTCTAAAAAAGAAATGGCTTTCCTGAGAGTAATTTTCTAAGACAATGGCATTTACAAATGAATTTTCTACGAACATTGGTTAGTTTCAACACACCTTAGTCTTTCTCTGTAAAATCTAGATAAAAGGGGGGCTTTTTGGAGTATAATTTGATCAAAAATAAAAGCTTGTACTTATTCTGGCTTGTCAATTTACTGGTATAGCTTCTTTAGTGAGATCATGTACTACAGTGTTTGTTGTTAAACATAGAAGCAAATGGCTACTTTATCTTCAAACCTCAAGTCCTCTTTCTGGTCCAAATCCGTTTTACCTACTTCTCTCGTTCTCTCATAATTCTTAAATTCTGCAACGAAAAATGCTCCCATTAATGGATTCCGCATTAGGATTAGTGCATCATAGACCAGGTATTTTGTTTTTAATCTCATAAGCCACAATTTTTTAGAATAGGTAGAATAAAAGATATATATCCTCGAGAATTCTTTTAAATCTATAAAAAAAGGATATCCCACTATTCTCAAAGGAATTAGTCAATTCGACCTCGTCTGATATTTCCAAAAAGTATTATTATATTTCAATAGATAACCTTGATAAATTATATATACGTAATTCACTCTATTAATTGGTGAAAACCTTATGAAAACTTCTTTACTATTTGTGATTGTCTTTTTAGGAAAGTCTGACGACTCCACAAGGCTCACCTCAAACTGTCCCAAATCCACCACTGACAAATACAGCACCACCTACCTTGATCTCCAATACTAAACAAGAACCGTCTCAACTACCTCCAACGTCGATTCTTAAGCCGAACATGACCAACAATGTTCAACAACAAACACAACAACCTTCACCTCCAGAGGTCGATAGTGCGCCACCACCTCCTGAAAGGGGATCGAGTTTCACTGTAATGTCAATGAGGACTAAAGAGTCAACAAAGAGAGTATCCTTCAATGATGCTTCTGCTGCTGCTGCTACTAATTCAGCGAGTCCTATACAACCTCCCAACACTTTACAGTTAGAGGAAACTATACGGGAAGATCCTAATGTAAGTTATATAATTTTATTTTATTATTTTTTTCTAATTAAGTCTCCAGTATGAGGTTGACATGAATCACATTTTTATATTTTTCCCTATCTCTTCAACCACTCCTGTCAAATGTTGAGGTAATTCTCTCCAATGATTGGTTTGTTGGAAACTTTTTAAAGTTTTAATCGATGTTAATATGATAGAGCATTTTTTTTACTGGAAAAATTGTTGAGGCTTGAAAAGTATTATGATAACACTTTTCCTTGAAAATCAATCATCATTGACTGGTACGCAGAGATAAGACATGGCGTTACAAGCATCAAAAGAAGCGGTTACAAAACATTTTGTTCGTCGACCATTTGGAAGAGGAAAACTCCATTAACAGTGACTAGTACTGTATATTCTTGGACCAATTAAAGAAGGAAGTCAGAATGAAATGGTCTTATATGAAAAAGAAAAAATTCTCTTCTCACCGAGACAACACGCTATACAAATGATGGTTAAATGCAATGAATTCATTTCCAAGCCCACCATATTTTCAAGGTTTGGTCCCTAGTGACTATTGGTTATTTTCGAATCTGAAAAAATTTCCAAGCAAAGAAATATCAATAACTAGGGAAACTTCTTTCACATTCTTCAACCAAATATGACTTTTCAACATTTTTTTTAACATGTTAGATCATTGGTGAATAGAAATAGTTTTTCCATTATATATACAAAGTTACCTTTATTTAGGGCAATTTTACCATTTCACTCTTTTCCTTGATTGTAAAGATCAGAGATTTGATTATTGGGTAGTTTTACCCATATGGGGTTTTCAACAAGACATTAAAGACCATTTGAAAATGTATTTCAACAATCTATTACCAAAAAAAAAATGAAGAAATAGTTTCCGATGTGTAAGATCTGATCTCCTTATATCCTTATCCCCAGTTACAAGCTAGCCATTTATTTTATTTTACCATATTTACCATACATCACCAAAAGAGATGGATAGAATTTCGTAGTTTTTTCCAGGAAAAAATCACTAGCAGATTTTCCATTCAGTTTTTTTTTTCTACAATTTAGGAGGTATCAGTTCACTGGTAATTTTGAAGATGGGCTAGAGGGAGGTTCTTGTTTACTCTTATATCAAAACCAATATAAGTCAGTTATTGTTTCACTGTATCCGCGTACCGCTGAAGAAATTATTAGATACCAAATCAGGATTGTATGGTGGATTAAACCAACTCTCTGATAGTTCAAAATTCAATCGTTTGAACAGCGATGTGAGAGGTTCCACTGTCATAATAAAGATTTACTTTTATAACAAAACCAGCGCAAACCAGTTACTGTTTCATTATTTTCTGTTCTTCCTCCAAGTGTTTTTTTTTGGGGAATTTTATGCTTCCTAGGGGCTTTCCAAATTAATATACCTCCTTTGATTTCATTGAGAGATATTTTTTAGCCCATCTTCATCATAGTTTTCTTAGGCCCAGCAACTTAGTCTTCAAATTTACTTCTAAACCCTAGTCCTAAGTTTCAGTTATCAACAGAAAGTTTATAATTAAATTTATTTAGTAATTGAATTAATTTGAGTAGTAACTAGTTCCTTTTGACAATTCTAATGAAATCAATAATTGTTTTTATTTTAAGAGCTTCATTCGTCAAGCTGAATCAATGTTGGCATCTCCCACGACGCCCACCGACGTTACATCGGGAATTACGAACGCGACTCCAGGTGTAATTGGCGCACAAGAAGTTTACAGAGACCCAAGGGCGAGACGATTAGCAGAACAAGCACAGCGCAAAGATCAAAATCTTAATGCGGCGGTGCCGGAAAAACTTTCGTTTAAAGAAAAAATGAAGATGTTCGCCATGGAGACGGGCGAACAAGAAACCCCGAAGGATAAGAGTAAAATTAGTAGGGCACAGAGAGACATCGACGGTTTAGGTTCTCCAAATTTGGTGCATTAAAATTTGAAAAATATCAACTAATTTTAAACAATTTATTAATCGAGCCATAAAATCGAACTTATTACAAAAATTATTCATATTTTTCAAATTTATAACGTGATTATATTTTTTTAATTACTTTGAAGCAGTTAATTGTCACTTACCGACAGAATTATCCATTAAAAAATTTATAAAGTTGCTAGTTAACAGAATCGTTTTTATTAATTTCTTTCTGGGATTACATATAAATTAATACAAAATCTAACACATGTTCTGAATTCGATGTACATCAATTTGCACAGGGTGAACAAAGTGTATTTTGCTCTTCATAACTTGATAACCACAAGTGAAATATTAGAGTTATTGCATATAAATTCTGTTATACAATGATTCTCCAGCTATTCTGCACCTACAAGTCCTATCTCCCCCATTTCTTCATTTTTTCCATTCATCCAGCTTCTTCTTTACTAGTTGTTACTCAATGGATAACTCTTTTTCCCCATTCTCTGTATTCATTCATTCTAGATCAGTTACTTATATCTTATAACTACCATTTGTGTATATTTGGGTTTAATGATCTCTCTGATCATCTCCATCGTATATCTTCGTGCTGTTCTTTGTCAAAGATCCACTTCTTCAACTTACCATGATATTCTCTATAATGGTGTTGTAGATACTTTTTTACTGTCCTTTATCCCATAGTATATCGCCTCTCTTATACATTCCATATTTTTATAGTTTTTCGATATCAACTTGATTGTTCTCAATATTCTGAGTTTATAGATGGTGCTAGTTGAGCTATAAACTCATAGTCTTACATTTACTCTTTGGCTACAGGTAGCATCCTGATTTAAGTCCATTAGTTAATAGAAGCTCATTGTTTATAGTGTTATTTTTGTGGACGTCCCCGTATATAACAGATTAACTGCTTTTATCAGCAATTAATGTATGCCATACATCTATTCAGTGGTTTCAGATAATTTGGAGAGTATTTTCGGTTTTACAGCAACTGTGTATCTATACCTAGAAGATATAATACTCTACATATCATTGTTCTTCTTTCAATAATAATTAATAGTCAGTGTCATATGCTTTTTTGGAGTCTATAAATAGAAGATCATATATCAGTAATTCGATTTGGAAAAGATAAAGGATGAAATGTTTCTCCTACATTGATCTTCTCAATTGAGTTTTGAATGTAAAATCCATTTAATTCCATTCCTAAATTGGAATGTCACTAAACTACAGTTAATTTTTCAAAAAATTATATTTTATTCCCAAGAGTATTTTCAATATTCTTCGTTCAGGTGGATGGAACTGTTGTGATATTCATACTGAACACACACCACCACTACATCAACATTCACAATTTCACTGTCTGACGCGCGGTTCAGTGTCTGAAGACGATAACTTGGTTATCGTGCGTCAGACAGTGTTATTGTGAATGTTGGTGTACTGGTAGAGTAAACAGTGTGTTCAGTAAGAACTCCAGAAGTTATTCCATCCTATGTCCATCACCAAGTTAACTGATTCTTTTGGATAAAAATGGTTTCAGAAGTAACTTTAGCTAGTTGAACCAATATCATCTCAAAAGGTCTTGAGTGTCTTGCCACTTTATTTCATTCTGTATAAAATGTTGTATTGTGGTAGAAACTGGTGGTGTTGATTGTATTGATTGTTGAAAACTCGTACAATTTTTCAAATCACGGTTTAATAACTATTAAAAAACCGAAGGACCACCAGAATATGTAAAAATATTTCAAAACTCAAATATATGAGATAAATTCGAAAAACCACTGGTAGGCAGAACAAAGGTTCATTTTTATCACTTACCCTAACTATGAATCACAATTAAGTAATGAAGATAATTAACAACGTACAAAATAATGATTATTGGAGGTAATTAACCTTAATTGGTTTCCCTTTCCACCTATACTACAGTTTGAATTGTTACTTTTACACTTATATTCAGTTTTTTAAAAATTCAACTAGATTTTGAAATAAAAATTTTTTTAACAAGCAAATCTCAACAATTTTTTTGGATGGATCAATTATTTTGTCGGAAAGTGTACATGTTATTCAATTTTTCTAAGCATCTATGTTATGCATATCTACCAACTAATATCTAATATACCGTCCAATACGCAGCTGTAGCGAATTTACAACGACCAAAAATAATATTCCATATATACAGGATGTCCTAATTTTAAGAAAATGTTTTAATCTTCTATATAGTACGTTACATGTTTATTTACTTTTTTTAATGAACTGGGGTCTCCAATTCCTTTAATAATGTCACTATACAATTTTTTACAAAAATATTAGTTTATGTTTTGTGTATTTTAACCAATTTTTGTTTTTTTCTGGTTGTGGTGTATGGTTACGTTGAGCTCAAGTATTATGCCGACTCGGAAGATTAATGAAAATAGAGATTTACATCAAAGGGGAATACATGGTTGGAAATGAACGACATCTTCTGGATCACTCAATTTATAATTAACACTATACAATTTCTATATACACCATTGTATACTAACCTAAGATTGTATACTAACGGCAAATTTGAACGCATATAATCCTCCAATAAAACAATGGTATTTCGTATACTTTACAATAGCCGTAGATTTAAAGGCATTAAGCCATAAAAGAAACTGTGACATTTGAGTAACATTTTGTATACCTCACTCTGTATCAGCGCAAATCAAACCCTTCAAGTAAACAGTGACATTTGACAGGAAACTTCAAATTCTTTACTTTATACTAGCGGCAAATTCGAACGCATCAAACCCTCCAATCAAACTGTAACATTTGACAGGATGTTTCAAATACTTCACTCTATACCAGCGGTAATTTTGAATGCAGTAAAGCCTCCAAAGAAAAAAGTGACATTTGACAGGAAATTTTAGATACTTCACTCTATACTAGCGAAAAATTCGAATTCATCAAACCCTTGAAGCAAACTGTGACATTTGACAGGAGAGTTCACTCTACACCAACGCCTCGCTTGGCGATTGTATAAACGACTTACAGATACCCCAATACTTTGGTATTTTAATATAAATTGGTAGCTATTACGGGACATCCTGTACTATTTGTTTATACGGTGTGTGAAAATAATTTGCATTATGGGAAATGTTACAAAATGCAGGTATTATTCTTTTTATTTTATTGTTATGATAAGTATGTAAATAGGTGATGTTTTTTCTCCTGTATTGCGTATTATTTGCATCACTGTGTGTACATTTTTTTCCTATACTTAGTGGCTTATAAAAAAAGTGATGGCTGCGAAGTGAATTCTTTGAACGTTTTCTCTAATAAAAGTGTCTATTATACATTGTACTATATATAATATATATCATAGAATCCCTATTTTTTTGTCGATTTATACTTGAAAAAAATTATTCCTTTTAGGATTAGATTTTTTGGATATTTTAAATTTTTTCGAAGCAATATTAACTTTTAAAAATAGTAGCACTTACGGACCAAATGTTATACTGTAATTATTTATAATCTTTTGAGAAAGAGAGTAGTAGCCAAGAAATTTTCTTTTTTTTTAATTTTCGAAAAGTAAGTCTCGATTTTCAAGTCATTATTTTGACAAATTTTGAGGCATAATTTGTCATAAATTTAAGTAAATTATTCTAATATTGAATATTGATATTAATTAATTGGACAATTCAGTGAAGAAAAAATTCATTGAGATAGAATTTAATTTCAATTAACGATTATACAGGGTACATATGAAAATGTTACTTAAGGACCTAATTGTATCTGCTGGGTGGTATATTACTCAAATTCTCACGATAGTATGGACCAAAAATGAGAATTTATCTATTATAAATATCGCTTGGACTCTTGTTATCACCTAAGTGTTTAATTTAATTTAATCACTCCCTTCTATATAATATGGGAAAATATTCATATGTTAATTAATTCAAAAAAGAAAAGTTCTTGGTTTATAGGACCATCTCTAAATTTAATATATCATACACGCATTCCAAGGATCAAACATTAAATTTTATTGTATAGTTTTAGTAGATAAAACCGGTTATTATGTATACTGAATGTCCCAGATCTAGTGAAATATAAAAATTCAGCAAGCAGCACAAATTACACAAAATGTAAAAATTATTTTCAAGGTAAATTTACCATTTGTATCCTGTTATTTCCTATTCCCTTGATAAAATTGCCAAAAGGTGGCTAATTTTTATACACCTATTAAGAGAGAATTTTCTTTCTTATTAGTGAAAATCACCTACGTATAAAAAGAGCTTATGAAGAGACTGTTGGTTAGTGCATACAAAATCTTAATATTGTGCTACAACCCTAAGGTCTTGTATGTCCCTTATCAGTGCTAGTACATCTTCAGCTGGCCTGACATCTACAGTGTGTCCCCCAGCTCCAGGACTCTAATGAACTCCTGTAGTTGTATTGTGCCCTGCTATAAGTGTTGTTTTGACATCTACGGCACGCTTCCCAATTTCAAGACTCCTTCGGTGATCTGCTATATGATCTGTTTTCTTATCTACTGTGCGTCCTCCAGCTCCAGGTCTCCAATGAATTTCAGTAGGTATAATGTCATCTGCTATAAAAGCTGTTTCTGACATTTACAGCTCGTTTTCCAGTTTCAAGGTTCTAATAAACTCTGGTAGATATATTGTGCCCTGCTTTAAGAAATGTTTCGACATCTACAACATGTTCTTCAGTGTCAGGACCCTAATAACATCACGTTCTTCAGCTTCAGGGCTCCAACGAACTCTAGTAGGTATATTGGGTTCTACTATAGAGCTATTGTTGCTATAAGAACTGTTTTGACATCTACAGCAATGGTAATGTCATATAAACTTCTAACGGAGCACTTCAATCAATATACAAATAAAAAGAATGTTATTAGGGAATGTATTTTTGTTTTCTAGTAGATTTTCATTGATAATATGGTAAAAAATAATATTTTATACAAAAAGGGAGCTAATAATTGTTGTTGGTTATGAAGTAAATCTCAATTTCGAATTTCAAAGGAATGTAATCAGGGAAATAACATTTTGACGTATATCTGGATAATTGTTTTTGGTATAAATTTCCTATACCAATGGAAACTACCATCTGATCAAATTATTCGATATCCTCCTTTATAAATTGGGTTTATTATAGATTAAAGTGAATTGTTTTGATATTAATAAAATTATGGAATATTATGTATGAAATATTTATGGAGCATTCAGTATACATTGCTTTTGATGTCAATCTACGAGCAATATGTGTGTATTTACGTAGATAACAATCTCGTAAATTAGTTGTATATAAAATTGTAATAAAGGTAGTTTTATAGTTGATATAAGTACAGAATTATCGTTTGTTTAAAAAAAATTATGTATTATCTGAAATAAAATTTCTAACTAATCCACATTTTCAGATAATTATTATTTTAAAATATAAAGATTTATTCAATAAATACATATGTCTCAATAAACTGTTTATTCTTTTATTTTTTCCTATATTTCCAAAATTAACTCAAATGAAATAAAACCAAAAAACTTTTTATAAATCGTTGGAGAAAAACAAAAAAAAAAGAGGACCGGAGATAAGAAAGTGAATCAAAGAAAATGGAAAATAGTGAAAGGAATGGTTGCAAGAGGGACTAAAACCCTCAACCGAAACCAGGAAAAGTATGGGGCAGGGCTGGGAACCCAGTATACACGACAAGTATACTCGATTTTAATAAAAAAGAAGTGTGGAAAAATTTATTCAAATATATTTCCTAATTTTGTGATAAATATGGGTTTTCAAACAAAATAAATCTTGTGTTACCTCAAAAAGATATAGAAACTACGGTTTGAATCGATGTCTCTATATTACACAAAAAACGAAAAGAGGCGAATTTAAGTATAAAAGTTGTGATAATATTGATATAAATCCATATATTTAAAACTAATATACCCTTGAGGTGCACGAAGCCTCGGCAGGGCGTCGCGACGCGAGCGCCATCTATTGAGCAGTCATGACAACAAGGCATCAGCCATGTTCTTGGTGCGTTTCGTAGAGAGAGCATTGCTAGTGATTATTGTTTGATGAAGTATGGCTTTTTTGAGGGGATATAGTGAGAAATTGACAGCTCAGGAGTGTGGTTGTGACCCTTTTGAGCAGCGGTACGAAGATATCGATGAAGATAATAAGACCAGTGACCACGCGTGACAGAATTAGACATAGTGGAGTACCTAGTTTTCCGCACGAACTTCACGACCAAAGAAGCCTTGAAGAATTATAAGAGCTTAGAAGCTGTGTGTGAGTGAAAGTGCTGCCAGGGGAACGTGTGATAGTGTTTGGCAAGGTTTCTATTCCAGTTGTTGTGAATGCGGCCCCATAGTGTTCTTTCCTGGTGTTCGTCTGGAATCAGAATTTAACTCTTATAATATTTTGTCTTAATGTCCGAGTAACTTTTCTACTCACTTTCATTGATTTCAATTTTCCTAAATCATTTTATGTATGTCCCTATATATTACCATTCGATGAAATAATATACAACTGAATAGTGTTTCTTTTCACTTCTAATGATCTCAATTTCCCTGAAATTTATATCTTGCGTCCCTAGGAGTAATTGATAGTTTTCTCAGAGATTTAGATTCAGGGTCTCAGATCATCTTTGACATTACGATATTTCCAGAGACCTATGCGGAAAACCCTGAATTTCCTCTATTATATTCATGTAAAAAAAGCAATATGGGTAATTAGTCCTTGGTACTATCCTTCAAACTTCTTTCCATCAATCTAGACTTTTGAAAAGACTAAAAAACGAAATTTGGTGTAATGTTAAATAGCATATAATAATGTTCACTATAGCGCAGCTCACCTTATCTTTCAGTAATTCTTTAAAATATATGAAAGAAAAATATATGGTGCTATGATCACCCTAGTTTGTTTAGGTAAAACGTATGAACAATATGGCCGATATCCAGTTGTCGTATCTGACCGCTAGATGGGGCTCGCGTCACAGGGACAAAGAATGCTACGCGCATGATTCGTAAGCCCCAAGAATTGCTAGTAGGGGTCTGAAAAGAATGACGACTCAATGATGCAGATATATCATATATGTAATACTTCTATATGTACAGTTTCTATAAGTGGAAGCTGTTCCGACTAAAGAAGACAGAATGGCATCGTATTCTCTATCCTCCGAGGTTCCAGCTCCAGGTTGTGTGCATTCTCAAGCATGCGCAGTGTAGATAAAGTGTCTCGAACGAGAGAGAAAATGACATATAGGGGCGTTTTTTTCCCATACCAACTGTCCATATAGGAGTATTACATATATGAGACATATACACATCTGTCTCCGTCATTTAGACTTGAAATACTATGCGCATGTCCGCGCAATTGTTTACATAGTTGTTAAATATTAAATGTAATAAACATTTTGAAAATATAACCGTATTTTTTAATCGTTTGAAATAATATTTATATACATACATATAAATAATTCATAATAAGAAATGAACAAAAAAATTAACCGTGCGTGATTCGAACTTACGACCTAAAAATAGTTTCTCCCACTACTCTTCCTTACTTCCGACGCAACGCTTGCGCACAACGGATCGAGTATGAATAAGTGAAGTAGAAGAACACAGTTGGTTGGCAACATTTCCACTTATGAGGATTAGCAATAAAGAAGTATTAAAAATGTGTATAAGTCGATACATAAGCAAACAGAGAAATTTTATAGTGAAGAATGTAACTAAGTAAACTGATAATCAACTGTCACTAGAAATCTTGAACATAACCATCAAAAACATTGATTTTGGCTCAAAATACTATCAACCCATTAAATTGTTCTTATTTAAACTAATACGAGGGTAGTTTGAATATAAACTGGAATTTTTGAATAAATGCGCGAAATATTTTGTATCTTCTATCCTGTGGCTCCTCTTTAAGAGGTTGTGTTATGTTTGGCGATAAGCTTTCTCGATATCCATTATAGTGGAAAGTTGTGAAAGAATTTAACATTTACTCTAAGTATAAAAAGAGTAAGGGATTAAAAATATCTTGAAATAATTGGGGAAAGTGAATGTCTGTGGAATAATTAATTTAATGATTAGGCTCTCTATTAGTGCATATATATTTCCAATTAATGTAGTAATTATTTTTTTTCGTGATGCATCGTTTTTTATTATGTGAAAAGTAAGCATAAGAGGGCGAACCCTATTACATCGAGTGGTGCCTACCATGAGGAGTTGCCTGTGGAAGTCTTGATTTTTACCTATTATTTTGAAATTATTATCGCGAATGACATATAAAAAGGTCTTAGAAGTAAAAACTAATAATTTTTTTGCCAAACTATTTAAGCGGTATGTGATGTACATATTGAATGAAAATTAAGTACGTGTGATTATTCATTTGAAGCAATAAAAAATCTTTTAAAACAGATTATAATAATTAACTCGTAGATTAAAGTGATGATTAAAGTTTTATTATTATGAATAAAATAAATTATTTTTAGTAAGTGCAAAAAGTTAAAAATTGCGAGCTTGCGAATGCCGAAAATAATAACTGTAAATATTTTTAGATTGGATACGGCAGGTCCGGATTGATTAAATTTATTATATAAGTGTATATCATAGCATTAATTTAATAGATAAAATATTATAGAAGAAAAAACAGTCACTACAAAAAAAATGTAAATTAGAAGGGGGGATCGTGTGATACCTTTTTAAAGAGATTTTTTAATATTTACTTATTACATTGCGTTGGTGGGATGGCTTTTCATCAGTATTCGAACGAAGATAGTCATGAATTTTAATATTTTCGTTCTTTCTGATTCACTGATTTTTGAGAAGCACTTGATCGTTTACATCGAAAATCTGGACCAATTTTAAGACTTTGAACTTTTAGTTTCTTCGCAACGTACGTTTTTTTCCGAAGCTTTTACGATTTTTTTCCTAGCTCCACAAAATACATTGTGCGGTCCATGTGTTCTTAGACAAATAGAAAGATAGAAAGAATATATTCTTCCCTTATTTCTACACCCTTTTCAAAACGTCTAACTATACCACTATAAAAATATCGTGCAAAATGTTCGCATACCGCCTGCTTATTTTCATTGTCGTTGTTATACCTTTTCCCCTTAATTAGGTCTTTAGCTTTGCAAACAAAAAAAGTTGGACGGAATTAGGTCAACTCTATATGATGGGTTTTTAATCTCTGTGTAGCCACATTTGTTTTCAGTAGCCTTGGAAAGCTAAGCAGTGTGCACTGAAGCACAGTCATGAAATAAGTGCTCACTTCGGCTGATTTTGCGCGCTTTTTTTAACGCATCTGCCTTAGTAAGACAGAGTAATATGTCGCGTCAACGCTCGCGGTCCTTAACATATTGCAGTCATCACAACTAAAAGAAAAATCGATCGAATTTAATACACCAGCGTATGTCTGCCTTATCGATTTGACCAAGGATAGGGTCCGCCTCTCCGACATCATAAATATACTCATAGCGGGCAGTCCGCAGTCTCAATACGAACAGTACGACCATAGTAAAGGCATGAGACACTTATACGGAAGACATACCAACAACAGGAGGCATCAGGAAGGAGAACAGCTTTTTGTTCAATCTCTTAATGGACAGAATTATAGAGGATTAAATATGGGATACCGAATGGGACAGAATAAAAGAATCAGCATGGTATGCTACGCCGACGATGCAGATATTTTCGCGGAAACGCAGGACGACCTACAGAGACAACTACACAAATTCTGCCAGTTTAGCCAAGCGATGAACATGACTATATCCACAGAAAAAACGAAAAGCATAACCTTTGGTAAAGAGCCTGTACTATATAAGCTGGTAGTTAAGGACAAAATCATCGAATCGAATTTAAATATTTTCGTACGGACCTGTCGAGTTATCACGACACAGTGAAGGACTTAAGAAGCCAAATCAACAAAGCGACTGCCATATCGGGCTGTTTATGACAGACAATATGGGCTAACGAATACATGCGAAAGGATAGCAAGGTTAGGATCTATAAGACTTGTATTAGGCCAATCATGACATACGGAATAAAAACCAGAGAGGAAACCAACAAAATGAAAAGCATGCTTCGAGTAGCCGAAATGAAAATGCTCAGGACTATAGTGGGAAAAACAAGAATAGATTGCTGCCACGCATCGTACTTGAAGGGAAACCAATAGGGAAAAGGGAACCTGGACGACCACCTAAGAGTTGGATGGATAGCTGGCAGTTCACCTCCCAGGAATTGATACAGAGTATCCTGCAAAACTAACAGATTATGAGATCTTAAAATGAATAAGAAAAAATAGACTTTTTTGACCTTTTCATTTTTTACACGGCTTACCTTTCTAATGCTTATCAAATGAATCTCTTTTGGATGTCGCATCATAGTAAAAGATCATAGTTTTATCACCTGTCGAAATTAATCAAATTACATTTTCTTAGTCCTTCCGGCAAAGCTCTAAACATCGTTCACCACATTCAACTCAATGCACTGCGCTTAAAATTCACGCGCTTCTACTAATTTTTATTATATTTAAATGCTTATGTAGGAAAATTTGCTGCAATTCCTTTTATTTTTTTAGGCGCCAGCCACAATTTCTTCTGCTAATTAGTTTTTTGGAGTAGTCACCATCACAAGACCTCCCGCAAGTGGGTTATCTTCTAATGATTCTCGTTCCCAACGAAGCAACTTTTGATTGTTGAAAATGGTGGACAAGGTAAACAGGTGTAAATAGCCTCCATTCTGTTTTTGATTTGTGTTGGTGTTTAAGTTTAAGTAAAAAATTTAATAACAGCGCGAAACTCAATTTGAGACATTTTTCAAAACAACTGGACTGAGTAGTCGTTCGCGCGAGCTCTACTATAATAAAATGCATTATCGAAGTATCAAGTAGAAGCTTTGTGTAAAAGCTTGTTGGAACCTGTTACTGACTTGCGCGTATGTAAAAATTTTTGCGAACGCACTGTATTTACTAAATGAGACCAAGAACTCATGGAATGTACTGCCCGTGTAAAAGCGTCGATTCAAATTAAAAAGAAATAATTGTAAACTGCGATGGAGCCTCGCAGTGTGTTGTAAATGTCAATCGGCGCTCTTCGAAGTATTAAAACAGTTAAATTTTTTGGGGAGCGATTGTACGAGTTTATAGTGTGTGAAGAGAAGTTTAATCATAATTTTTCTAATTCAGAGTGTAAATTTGGAATTTTTTGTGGTATTTAGGTACAGTTTTATTTATTTCCTTTTTCTAAAACTCTCTGGTTCTATCTGAGTCCGATTCTGTAGCGTCGGATCGCGCGAAACGCGCTTCTATTGATTTCTCAAAGCGTCGCGATGATCCGAATGGAAAAGTATTAAATAGAAAATAAAAAATACGAACAAAATTCGCGTAGTTAAACAATTAATATTATCGTGCGTAATTCTTCAGATATGCAAGATGTGCTAAAGTGGAATTAGTGATTAAAAACCTAGTTGATAAAATGAGTAATCCAAAAATGGGCTCTATCGTGCTGAAATCGTTATCGATTTTGTTAGGTTTGTTTTTCATTTTTGTTGGATTTATAAAAATTTCTAGTGCCCTTTCTAAAGAACTTCACAAAGATTTGGTGAGTATTGTTACATCTCATATTTCAAATGCCCATTATCTATATTATATAAGGTTAGCTAAGAAAGTTGAGAAACATTTTTTTAGACATAATAAAGTAAATCAATTTTAGAGTATTTATGGAATAATTGAAATTAAACACTGTAGATATAAAGAAATAGTAAAACTCATCCTTTTTAAATATCTATCTCTTGTTGACATAAAGAACTAACCTTAACGTGTTGGAATAGTCTCATTTTTATGATATTTTTTGGACTGAATTCAATTTTAATTGTGACATAATTGAAACTTATATTATGAAATTTGACAACATTGCAACATTCTAGCATAATAAACAGAACAGTTTCTTATAGGTTAGGTGATAGCGGTAAAATTCAAATATGAAAAAATAGAATTTTTATTACTTCAATAGGATTCTATTGTTTATTTAGAAATATTTATTAATTAGTCAATACCAATAATTGAGAAATAAATTTAGTGATAAAATAATAATTGGTGTGAATATAGGTGCATATCTTGTGTCAATAAGTGTGACTTAAACGTTATGTTGCCAAGTTCAATTTTATTCCAGTGATGATTGGAAATATAACTGAGATTTTCATGAAAAAAAAAAACAGAAAATATAGGGTAAATTATATTTAAATGAAAAATAAATCGAATGAAAATTAATTAATTAATATTCTTTTCTTTCAATATGTCAGTTAAATAAATTGAATTCGTCTTTTACATTAAATTTACTGATGATTCTGTATTATTGAAAATAATAATTCTGGTCAATGTACAAGAACAGAATTACTGTTCAAGAAATTAACCGTCTATCCAAACTAAATTATTGCATTACATTTAACTTGATTGAGGATTTTACATGAATATTACGAGGATGGTTCCGTCTGATCACTGTATTAGAAAGTACATAATGTATACAGCGAATGTTTCAAGTTTGAAGACGCTCGTTGTTTAATATTTGTTTGGTAGCCATCAATAATAAACGTTTTCAGTAAACATGGCAAAAATTGGGCGTCGAAATGTGATACAATACTTCCATTAGAAAGGCCTTAGCCCAACCAATATAAAAGCTGAACTAGATTGTACTTTAGATCAGATTGCTCTGTCGTTATCAAAGGTAAAATATTGGGTAGTAAGACATGAGAAAGCTGTGCGCACGATGAGTGCCGTGTTTGGTCACAATGGAACAAAAACACGTTGCGAAGATGTTTCCATCGAGTGCTTGGCAATGTTTCACAGAAATAAAGTAAAATTTTTGCTCCATTTCATAGCTATGGAAGAAATATAGGTCCTCCACTCGAAAAAAAGAGCAAACAAAATAATGGACTGAAAAGGGGGAATAGATTTCAAAGAAGATTTCAAAATTAATGAATTAAAGTTCAAATTACTAATCCAGTCTAATCGTCAGATTTAACCCTCTCGAAATACTTTCTGTTCCTAGACTTGGCAAAAAGACTCCGTGGTCGGATATTTTTCAATAATGAAGAGATAATATCGGCAGTTAATGGCTATTTTGAAGAACTTGATGATTCTTATTAATAAAAAGGTATCGAACTTATTAAACATCGTTGGAAAAACAGTATGGAGCTAAAATGAGATTACGTTTAAAATAAATATATTTTTTTCCAAAATTTTTGTGTTTTATTTGGGCCAGGTACTTGTGAGACCATTTTAGCCAAAGTACTTGAAACTAAATTTGAATTTAAAACGATCCGAGAATATTCGAATCTACAGAAGCAATTAACAACATTTTTGATAGTTAGATATGTGAAACTACATTTTATGCTAATATTGATTATTATTTGCGTAGTCAAAATATTATATTATAAATCATAAACTCGTGTGCACCCTTTTTGGGTATCGAGTGTGTGTCTAGCTTCTATCATAGCCTTTGCCCATGTTACTTTTTTCTTCTAATATTACGCCATTTGTTTTACTAAGATTAATTTGGGCTTCCTCTTTTTCTCTTTTCCATTTTTCTATAAAGCTCTTTGGCGGTCTATTGCTTTTCGTTCTACAAAGATATTATAAAAAGATAGAAAAATCATTTTGCAAAAACAGCGATTTGTATTGAAAAATCGTTATACGTTTGTACCCGTTTTCTGCAACTTTGGGTTGAGGAAGAATTCCAATTATGTCTGGGTAGTCAATATCAGATATATGATTAATTTTAAGACTGTTTTTTCTATTATTTATTAACTCCACAAGCATATTTGGAAATCATACCTTTAGTGGCACGAAATTTTACCAGTAGAAAGTCTCCGCATTGGCTGGTTTTCCTTGTTTGCTGAACAACTAGGTTTTGTGAAGTCCATAGCATGTTCGTCTTCAGAGTGTTCTGGGGTCTGATAAATAATATTGTATCAGTTTTTCTTGCATGGTTAACATAAGTCAGTCAATCCAATGTCTTGCAAAGAAGACGTATTGTGAATTCTGAATTTTCTCTCACTTTGTATAAATCACACACATACTCAACAGCTTCAGATTCATCATCAACTGCATGATCCTTTTCGTACGTTTTATATAAAAACTGCTCATAATCCCGAAATTGAATATTTTATTGACTACCCATACCATTCCGTTTATGATAGTTTAACATTTATGACAAATTAATAGATTTTAGGGACTAGTACCGGTTATAATTTTAAAAAAATTCATTTTTTTCACATTTTTCGAATCCTTTTACTTTCAATAAACATATCCTAAAATTTCAGTTATCGTTTGTAACGAATCGACAGATTTTTTAAGTTTTTCTTCAACATCTTTTTATAGAGGGTGCCAAAGTTGAGATTGCAAAAATGATTTCCCACGGCGCTGAGATAATCTCGAATTTGGTAAATATGAAACAAAAAATTTTTTAAAGAGGAAGGTAACTTATATCGTAATTTACCATCTTTGAATAAAAAAATGAAAAAAGGAACGTTTTATACACTATGATCAAAAATTAAACAACAAAAAGTTGTATATGGAATTATAATAAAGAAAGAGAAAAAAAATATTCAATTATGCGTCATGTTTTACCCTTATAACCGGTACTAGTGCCCGGTACTACGAACTCAATTTCTCTTGGGTCCCATATTTTATGACCCAGTGGAATTGTGACCCAGAACAAAATGGATGCAAATGAAAAGCGTACCTAGCAGAACCACAATGAACACTCACAATACCACTCAGAGTCACTTTCGAAATGGCCGAGCAATGGGAGCTCTATTGCTACTCAGAGTCTATCTCTTTCACTCTTGTAAAAAAATAGTGGTAATGACCAATCGAAAACTGATTTCATTGTCTTTTTCTGGAGATACTTTTAATTAAGAAAAGTCACGATCTTTTTCCTGTTCTCCTTCGTGCTAGCTGTTGCTCTATAGTACGCTACACGTTTCTCTTTTTCCACTACTCCAAAATTCGTACTCCGAAAGTTGGTTTTTCGACAATAACTATCTCAATTTTCAAATTAGTAGCTTTTGTAAAAAAGCATTTTGTAGTGAATTTCAAGTACTTCAACGTCATATCAACAAAAACTTTTTTCAACCCTTGGTTTCGAAAAAGGTGCAGCTCATAGAGGCTGCAAACTTTGAACTAATGTATGTCCTTCAATTTTTATTATATACATATTTAGTAAAGCTCAAAATTTTTGGCAAGAAAAACCCTACAATTAATATTTGAAATATTTTCTCATGACATGAATAGTTTTTGGTTTATTTAAGAAAAATTTGTTTTAGCGAGGGTTTAAAAAGAAAAAAGAAGAAGCTCATTTTTTTTTATAAAACATCAACTCTTATGCAAAAGACTTATGACAGTGCTCATTCTAAAGTTATTCATGAAAAACGGTGAAAAATCTGTTTTGTTCTCAATGAAAAATGAGCATTTTTAATCAATAACTCTAAAAGTACCAACTTTATAAAAAAACTTTGTATAATAGAATTTGCTAGGGATTAGTTTGATGAGATAAATTTTCATCTACAAGAACGGTAAACTGTAAAAACACCCTTAGGCATAGGGCATATTTTGAAGAAGGATATAAATACAACCTTCATACCAATTTTGAACAAAATCGACCTTGATTATCAAAATTCCACTGGAAATCGGCTAATAACTGCCTATAAAGGGAAAACTAGAGCACGAAAAAATTCTGTTGGGTCACACATTGTTTTGTGTTCAATTGTATTTAATTAATGACAGTTTGGTGCATAAAGGTCGATCCTAGGTTACATTTTTTTTTCATTGAAACTGTAAATTGAATTAAGACGCAATGATTTTGTTTAAAATGTCGAAAAATTGGCAAGAAAAAGTTGATTGCCCCATTTGGATGTAAAAAATAAAGTTCTTGTACTGATAGTTTCTCTCGAAATCTATATTGATAATTTGTAGGGGTTTTATTTAATCCAAAAATGTTTGCACAATTATTATAGAGATAATAACATAATTAAGAATTTTGTTCTATCCATTCATGAAGTAGAAATTTATAAATTCACCTGAATAATTACAATATAAATAACATACGTTCATTCTGGCATACAGTCCACATTTTTCTCTAACCACATAACATGACGTGTAAGTGTTAGTCACAATAATTTAATTCCTTCATGCATTTAAAAATATTTTCGAACAATCCTAGACAGGCAACTAGCCAAAAATTACATTCACACATCGAATGTTGAGTAAAACACAAATTTTGGACTTTCCTTTGAGATTTTATAATACAATTTCAGAAATTGTATACTGGTTATATAATAAATAGGATGCCATCAAAAAAAAAATGGAACGTTTTGAATTATTACCAAATCATTATAGACGAGGAAAATAAACTTGGGAATTTCTGATAGCCCGGTCAAATTAGACCAAAAAATAAGAGTGAAGCTACATAAATTCCCATCAAGCTGAAAATCAGTAAAATTGTTCTAAATATAATTGAAAATGAAATTTGAATGTTCCCTATCATTTCCGTGTATGGAAAATATTTTATTCAAGGTCAATGGTCAAAAAAATGAGTTTTCGCGATTATCAGCAGAACAGCGAGTTTTATCATAAAAATACCTTAAACAAAAATTGTAGATCATAAAATTATTTACAAAAAACGTATCGATACTTTTTTTCCTATGAGCCACCGTTTCTGAGATACAACGATTCAAAAAGCTGTAAAAGTTATAATGTTTCAACATCGTCGAATTTTAGTAACATCTTCGTCAATTGATAATTTATTTAATGAACTTAAGAAAGTTCAAACTAGTCAGCAGAAATTTCTTATAAATACTCACAGCAAGTCTCGATTCATTTCAATATTGTATGAATAGTTTACTGCTGAAAATACGACATATTGGTGAAACCAACTTTTACATCTTTTTGAATCATTATATCTCAGAAACGGTGACTCGTAGCAAAAAGTATTGATACGTTTTTTATAGATAATTTTATGATCTACAAATTTTGTTAAAAGTATTTTTATGATAAAACTCACGGTTTTGCTGAAAATTGCGAAAAACTCATTTTTTTGACCTTTGACTTTGAATAAAATTTTTTCCATACACAGAAATGATGGGGAGCATTCAAATTTTATTTTAAACAATTTTACTGATTTTCAGCTTGATGGGCATTCGATTCGGGGAAACTTTGTGAACGAACATTATGATTAAGAAATGAAAACTGCATTTTGAAAAGTGCATCTCTCGAATGATTAAGAAATGAAAAATTTTTAACTGGGTAAATATTGCAGGAAATAAGTCCAATTTTACTACTCGGAGAGTTTTCAAGGTCGCTGATTACGAATATTACGACGGCGATGATGTGCGTTCTACCTGGTGACTGGCTTATACGAAGTTTCCTGGTGCCACGTGGAAATTTGTTTCTGAGTAATAAGACGGATCAAGATGCAAAGATGCAACAAAGAGCATTCGATCGGGGAGAGTCTCAGTAAACGTTGTGAACGAACATCAGAAATAAGAGATGAAAACTGCATTTGTGCAGGGGAAAATGAATTTTGAAAAATGAAAAATTTTTAACTGGGAAAATATTGCAGGAAATAAGTTCAATCTTACTACTCGGAGAGTTTATTTATTTACACACACCACAAAACAAAAAAATAAAGTTTATCAGAAAGCTTTACATTGATTAAAAGACTATATCATAACTGTGTGTATCTGTCAATATCAGATTGAATCCCTATAAATAGCCAGGAAAACTTTGTGAGTAAGCAACATCATATGTAATTAATTAATAATGATAATAAAAAAAATCATACCAAGTATTTTTTTATTTATTTTAATAAAAAAAGTATTCCTTTTCTTTGTTTTAAGTTTATTTTATATAAAACTTAAACTCTTTCCTTTATCAATTGAGGCACTACGTCTGCCCAATCAGTATTTGTTATAAAAACATCAACATACATCCAAAAACAGTTTCAAAACTTGTTAAACGAAAACCTCCTCGTAGCCATCTCACTCTAAGTTCTTCGTTTTTCTTACAATATCTGATAGAATTGTATCGAATTTTTGTGAAAGTATTTATAACCTTTGGTAAAGACTGGGGCAATCTAGGATTTAGATTCAATGGAAACAATGTTGTTGATGTCAATTCCCGGAAAATTGATTTAGCAACCACTGATCCGAATTTTGATGACAGTATTTATAAAATTTGGTAAAGACTGGGGCAGATTCAATGGAAACAACGTTGTTGATGTCAATTTCCGGGAAATAGATTTAGCAATCTCTGGTCCCAATTTTGGTGACAGTATTTATAACATTTGGTAAAGACTGGGGCACAGTAGGGTTAAGATTCAATGGAAACAATGTTGTTGATGTCAATTTCCGGGAAATTGATTTAGCAATTGCTGGTCCGAATTTTGGTGACAGTATTAATAACATTTGGTAAAGACTGAGGCAAAGTAGGATTCAGATTCAATGGAAACAATGTTGTTGATGTCAATTCCCTGGAAATTGATTTAGCAATCACTGGTCCGAATTTTGGTGACAGTATTTAAAAAATTTGGTAAATACTGAGGCAAAGTAGAATTCAGATTCAATGGAAACAATGTTGTTAATGTCAATTTCCGGGAAATTGATTTAGCAATTGCTGGTCCGAATTTTGGTGACAGTATTAATAACATTTGGTGAAGACTGGGGCAAAGTAGGATTCAGTAGGATGTTAATGTCAATTTCCGGGAAATTGATTTAGCAATCTCTGGTCCCAATTTTGGTGAGAGTATTTAGAAAATTTGGTAAATACTGAGGCAAAGTAGGATTCAGATTCAATGGAAACAATGTTGTTAATGTCAATTCCCGGGAAATTGATTTAGCAATCTCTGGTCCCAATTTTGGTGACAGTATTTATAAAATTTGGTAAAGACTGAGGCAAAGAAGGATTCAGATTCAATGGAAACAATGTTGTTGATGTCAATTCCCGGAAAATTGATTTAGCAACCACTGACCCGAATTTTGGTGACAGTATTTATAAAATTTGGTAAAGACTGGGGCACAGTAGGGTTAAGATTCAATGGAAACAATGTTGTTGATGTCAATTTCCGGGAAATTGATTTAGCAATTGCTGGTGCGAATTTTGGTGACAGTATTAATAACATTTGGTAAAGACTGAGGCAAAGTAGGATTCAGATTCAATGGAAACAATGTTGTTGATGTCAATTTCCGGGAAATTGATTTAGCAATTGCTGGTCCGAATTTTGGTGACAGTATTAATAACATTTGGTAAAGACTGGGGCAAAGTAGGATTCAGATTCCATGGAAACAATGTTGTTAATGTCAATTTCCGAGAAATTGATTTAGCAATCACTGGTTCGAATTTTGGTGACAGTATTTATAATATTTGGTAAAGACTGGGGCAAACTAATATTTAGAATCAATAGAAACAATGTTGTTGATGTCAATTTCCGGGAAATTGATTTAGCAACCACTGGTCCGAATTTTGGTGACAGTATTTAAAAAATTTGGTAAATACTGTGGCAAAGTAGGATTCAGATTCAATGGAAACAATGTTGTTGATGTCAATTCCCGGGAAATTGATTTAGCAACCACTGGTCCGAATTTTGGTGACAGTATTTATAATATTTTGTAACGTCTGGGGCAAACTAGGATTTAGATTCAATAAAAACAATCTTGTTGATGTCAATTCTCGGGAAATTGATTTAGCAATACCTGGTCCATATTTTAATTGAAATAATTTTACTTTTTCAGAGAAAAGAATATGTGAAGTATGCGAAAGTCTTTCCGTTCTCGGAGATGTTGGATTTTAAAATTCCATCAAAATGGTATAGGAGAACTGTTGGTGGATTAGAAATTCTTTGTGGTAGTGCAATGGCTTTTTGGCCAAATCGTAAGTATCACTCATCATTAGAGAAACCCAAATATTCAAATAGCAAATTTTACATAATACACATTTTTATAAATATTTGCATATTGTGCATAATTAAACAAACAAAGCTGTTATATAAGTCGTTTTAAACCCTTAATCCAGAGTTTTGTTGGGCGAAGACCAATTTGTGTCGGCTCTTATTTATTTAGTGCTTTTGATGTGATAATATCTTATTATCTTATATTTTTATTAGTAGAATGCCTAAAGTCAGTCCAATGTTTAGCATTGATTAAGCCATACAAAGAACTACGTATGAGTACGGGAAAAGTCTACTGGTCTTTTACCCCAACTAAATACATACAAGGTATCTTGCTCATGCTTTGAATGGGGTTAATGAAGAGAGTAGGAAACATTTTCGTTTTGTAAATTATTCAATTTCAGATATGAAAGCGCCTATAAGGGTTCAATTCTATGAAGAAAAATAACCTCACCTCAACCCATTATTACAAGATGGAGCTGCTTGGTTGGAAACCGCTTATTTTATTGCGAGAATGTTTGTCAATTGGGAATACTTTACCGACGTTAAACAATTATTCTAAAACTCAGAAATAAAGCAACAATTTTCGTTTATAAAAATCAAGCTTTATTCTGATTCACTTAATATTAATTTTTATAAGGCTCCTGTTTATTGAGATTTCTCTAAGGCTTTCGATTGTGTTGATTATAAAATTCTGGATAACAAACTAGAGTATTATGGCATCTGAAGTGTTTCTTTAGATTGGTTTGTATCTCACCTTGAATGTGAAAAACAACTGGTACGAACTAATGGTAAAGTTTCGAATATAATTTTCCAGTTGGCAGGGTTTTTTTGACATTCATTAATGATATCACAGGCTTACGAATTAATGGTAAATTAACTTTATTCGCAAATGACACCACTGTAATTTGGAGTAGTCCAGATGTACAACCTTTATATTCTACTAAGTCCTGGTCTGAGGCAACGGGCTGTATAATTACTGAGAAAACTTCAGTTGTATCCTAGTTTGTTGTTTTGCCAATAAATATGTGTCTAAACATTTCGATTCTCGTACTGCTTTAACAACTTACCACTCGCTTACTTACGAATCGCTACAGTTTGCCTTTCTGGAGGTCTTGTAGTTTGCACCTCTTCGAATCTATGTTTAATTCACAAAAAGAGCTACTCATTACATTTATGGTTTGTCTGGTTTAAAGCATTGCGAATTTAGTTTTAAAAAATACAAAATTTCAATCCTCTCTGCTCTTTTCATTTTAGAATCTGTTTAAACGCACACACTTTCACAACTCATGTGAGAGATCCATTCATAGTTACTTTACTAGAAGAACAAATATGGACATTTACTTAATGATTACCACCTCTGATCTATTAAAAAAATTGTGTGTGTGTGTCAGCTCCGACGCACGACTGGAGTTTACTCCCTAAGTTCGATAGTCTAACCAGACGCAAAAAGAGTTTATTTAACTTAAAAAAGATTGGTTGATTGCCAGAATATTTTGGGCTTCCTTCATTAATTTTTTTTAAATCTGTGAGCTCGCTGTCTCTCGGCTGGAGTTTTTGGAGGTTTAGATTTTTTCTTAGTCAAAAAATATAAAAAAAAATTAGAAAATTTATAAATGCATAATTATAAAAATTTTAACCGACTTTAAGAAAATTGATAAAAAAAGGTTTTTATAAACATTTTTTTTAAATCATTATAATTAATTTTTTATTTAAAATATAATATTATCTTAATAATTAACAAAAATGGTTATAAAAATAATTATGTCACTAAATCTTTTACATACAATAATAAATAGTACATGAAAATTATTAAAATAAGCTAAAAAATAACTTTTCGAAAGAAAATTATATAAAAACATTATTATAATGAAAAAATATTGTCGATTTTTCTGATAATATTATCGAATTATTGACTACAGTTGTTAATATTTAAAAATTATTTATAAATAAATCATAATAACGTGGAAGAATTTATAGACATCGACAAAAAAATTAATTTTTGGTTAGGTTAGAAATTTTGTATTTTATGTGGATGTGCTCGATAATTCATATTAGGTTGATTATCTAATTTTATGTGTTGTTTTCAAATATATATTTATATGAACTACATCGATAATTATTAAAATATTTAATAAATACAAATTGCACATGCTCATACATATAATACATGAATTATAATGTACCTTGCAACCACGTGTTCCGGCAATATCATCAACAAATCTTTCTGCCATAGTTATTTGAAAATACTTTCAGTTAACTTTAGCGGAACACAATGATAATAAAACTTCACAATGACAGCAATATAAGTATGTCGACACTGACAAATTAGAAAGTTGCGCATCAAAAACGTAACGAGGTCATTCATCGATAGATTTTACTCCTCACATTTTTCTCATACCGGGCCCCTTATATATGCAAATCGATTCTTAAGGAGTAAACTCCAAAAATTCCATCACTTTCAATATCAAAAAATTATCAATCAGCTACCTTTAGAATCAAAATTCATTTAATAAGTTCCGGAGATTGACAAAGACATTTCTGCTTGGAAGATCTTATTCTTTTGTGGCAGATTTCCACAATTTACGATGGATTAGCATAATTCAAAGTATAGTATGGAGTAAGATGTTCATATTTTATTATATTTATTATTGAGCCAAATTTTTATTTTATATTATCTAGTACCTCTCTTTCTCAAGCTTTTCATAAATGTCACAGGCATAATTTTTAAAAAATTATGTGGTTGGGAGAAATTGTGGATTTCAATTTCTTAGCCAAGCAGTTAATATTTTGAGGCAGAATTTACTGAATCCATTCTGCGATAATCAGCAATTATTACATCAGTTGATGTAGAAAGAAGTTTTTTTATATTTAGCCGAGAAACAAAATCTTTGTTTATAGCTAAGGACAATTTGCTTTGCGTAATAAATGCATATGTTATTTAGGTTAAGTTTATGTTTCTAAATGTTCTTGATTTTAGGTCTCTTCTGTTTAAAAATTATTTTTTTCAATAATTTTGAAAAGATAGATAAATTTTCACGTTTCTCTTTATAAAGACTTAAAGAAAAGCCGAAACGTCAAATTTTATCTATCTCTAAAAAATTATCGAAAAAACTAATTTTGAAACAGAAGAAACCTAAAATCAAGAACATATAGAAACATAAACATATCAAAAGGTCTAAGAAATTAAAGAAATTTAGGTTAAGTTTATTACCTATGTGAAAAAACAATTAAATCTTTGCTTATTCAAAAGTATATCAATAAATCGATGTATGAGAATTTTTTTGCATATTTTCAAATTTTTTGTGCGTATTTTGACTAAACGACTTGCATATTTATGCGCATATTGTGGGTTTTCTAATTATATACATTTATAAAAAAACATATAAGTAAGTTTTACATGCTAAATTTCAAACGTTTAATGTCTACTTTCAACGAACCATTTCGTATAGTAGAATTTGATTGATTATACATATTGATAACTTCTCACGTAATACCGTTTAGTTGTTAATAATTAAGAAAATAAAATAAAAACTAAGACAAACTCATCACGCACCTTTTGACAACTAAATTATTTTAAGTGGAAATTAATTACGTTCTGAATGAGTAACTGTTCAGTTCTATGCCGCTCGAAAATGATTGGCCATATTTAAAGACATAAAAGAAAGAAGTAAAAATTAAAGATTCTAATAAATCAACTATAAACTAACAGCAAAACTGAACGATTGAAATTATAAAAACAAAAAGAAAAAGTACTTAGAAATCAACAACGAATGAATAACGTTCTTAATCTCAATCTCATTAATTATAACTCCTACTTTCTATTGTCATTTTTCTTATCGAAAACTACAGTCGTGGTAATCCAGAAGCCACTCTCTTTTTTTAAGAGAATAATAAGATCGAGTAGGTTCCTATCGACGAGACACACAAATTCTCGATAGGATAATTCAGGAAATATAAACGAAAATGACCATTTTATAATATTTTTTCTTCATGCTTTGGATAGGGATTTTGAATCATCAACCTCAGGTCGAAACCAGCTACAACTATTTTCACAAGCCAAACTGAATGATTTAGTAAGAAATTTGGAACTTCCAGAAGACCTTTATAAATTACTGGCGTCTGGGTTGATACAAAAAATAGCTTACCTCAGAAGCTACTTGGTGTGGAAATCGTGTCAAATATTTCGCACGAAACGAACCACTTGAGTACTGCCAAGCAATTGCTGATCTAGTCACTTGGAGCTCCGGAGTACATATCTTAAGACTGAGGTCTTTCATTCGACTTTTCGAAAAAAGATTCTTCAATGTGTTCTTTCAGATAATAGCAATGTTTTTGCCAGCGTTATTTTAGTAGCCCCTTAATAAACAAAAATTTTCATCATTCTGATCAATTTGATTGTTAAAGTCTAAGCTAAGTGCTCAACTATTGGCAGTATATCAGATTGTTATTTCAATTTGTGCATCTCCAAGTAAGGAAAATTATAAATCACCTTGCTTACGACATTATCAACAATTCGTCTTCAGTATAAATACAAAGAACTAAATTTTCAAATAGATCTTTTACACACTATCAACAATATTTACTGGAATGCGCTCATAGGGGCGGAGACATAAAACCTGCTGCCGAAAAAGTAGATTAGATTTTTCCAAGCCTTCATCTACTTCATACGCATTCTTTTTCCTTTTAATTTCATTACTTTGTCTTACTTAGGGTACTGCAAAAAGCAGGTTTCATCTCTATTATAAATTCTCGTCCTATCTTCAAGAATTTTCGTAATTTTTTTTTTATTGGGATAATTTAGAACTTTAATAAACTAACTTTCAGTCACATTAACAACTGAAGATGTAACGCTTCTGGAAGTTCCATGAATCAGTTAAGGATGTCTTTTTAGAAACGCTTGATACCTGTGTATGCCTAGGGTGTTATCATTGAAAGGACTTTTATCTAGATAATATTTTATTGACGTCTGTACATTACCGCATTTTCTTGGAAATGTCTTCCGAAATCCTTTTTTTAATAAGTTTTCTTCATCACTTTTCTGTAGCTTTAGCTTCAGGAATGCCATTGCTTCAATGGAATTCTAAACAATCACTTTATTGCACGATTCTCCACTTTCGGTATTTTTAAATTTTTTTTAAAATGATATATTTAATAGAAAGTTATATAATAATACAATAATCAGTAGTATACTTTATGTAATGTTTATTCAGCAAGCATTTTGGATTGGATGTACAGTATGAAATGGAAATTACCAGTTTATTCTATAATGTTCTAAAATCTATATTGAATTGAAAATTTAGTTAAATGCATAAAATAATAATAACTGTTTTGCACTAAATTTTAAGTGATACAGTTATTAGCAGCAGTGGATTTCGGTACAATAAAATATCCAGTAGTGAGCGTGTTTGTAATTTTTTTAAAAATCCGATGGCGAATTTTTAACTATTAAAACAATAGATGCGACATCTGTATTAATAAAAATTAAACCGCATAACATTTTACCTATGAATCTGTTTTTTAAACATATTTTTGTTTTACATCTTCAATAACTAGAACTCTGCCGACTATTGGACACTTTACCTTATTTATTTGGAAATTAACGTGAGAAAGAGTAACTAATTCATGCATTTATTACTTATAATATTGAACGGTATATTGTACCATTTTGAAATTTAAAAATCACCTTTCAATCTCTAATACCTTTCACATTAATCACTGTCAATATTTTACCGAACTGTGTCTACGAAAACCGGTCTATTTCAAACGTTTTTTATATATTCTTCCGTCCATTAAGTTTTATATGTGTAACAATGTGTGTTCGCTTTGTTTTTACTTCAACTATTCGATGGCAACCCACGCATCGTAAATTAACTACTTAATTAGAAGTGTACAGAAAATACTTTAACTGAAAGAGCTTTACAAATATCAAATCTTGAAGTTAGATGCACAGCTAATGAGAAAGCTAAAACAACATACAAGAAATTGTCCCCTGTCTTCCAATACAAACATATTTGAACAACATCAATATCTTCCATTGATTTTGTCAGTATCTTTAATTAAATTTTTCCTAGTTGCCATAATAATCGGCTCAGTAACTAACAAGTTTAATGACTTAAACTAAACGTAGGAGCCCGAGCTTCTCAAATTCTCCAGGTTTACTAAAATTCCTGCAAAATATTTTTTTTTCGAGAAAAAAATTTCAAAACAATTGAGAACAAATATGACACAATCCCGAACAATTGACAAAACCGCAAAATAATTTTTTTTAGAAATCAATATTTCAGAATCGAGAACAAACTTTTAAAAACTTAGAACAACGTTACAAACGCGATAAGTTCTACAACTCACAATGTAGTCCTATCGCTCGAAAATCTGATTTTTTCACAATTTTCCCTATGAAAATGAATCTATTTTCAGGTTATTCCATTCTGGATCAAAGTAGAAAAATATAGAACAATCTGGAACAACACACATAATAAGAATTTTTCGAAATATTCCTAAAAATATAACGAAACAATTTTTTTCTAAAGCAATAATCTAGAACAATTGTAAACAAAATTAAAATATTTAGAACAACTGTCTAAACTGCGATATCTTGAAAATGCACTCCCATAACTCAAAATGCAGTGCTATAGCTCAAAATGCGTTCCTACAGCTCAAAAATCAGATTTTCCTTTCAATTTCCCCTAGTAGATTCATTCTAAGCCCTATTCCATTCTGAAACTAAGTAGAACAAACCGTAATAATCCGAAAAAACAAGTAAAATCTAGGAAAAAGGTTGAACATCTTAGAATAACCCGTATAATAGGGATTTATCGAAATTTTCCTTTAATCCTGCAAAATATTTTGTTTTCGAGAGCAATATTCTAGACCAATTGAGAACAAATTTGAAACAACTCAGAACAAAGATTACAATAGCGATACCTCAAAAGTATGGTTTAGTTCAAAAATTAATTTGAACAAATTAGTGGAAAATAAATTTATTTTGATGCTCTATTTTGGAACAATATAGAACAATATAGACCAATATAGAACAATATAGAACAATATAGAATAATATTTTTTGTATCTCCAAAGTGCTGAGCCAACTTTTTAGGGGTAGCAATGCAGCTGTTTCTTGTAAAATAAATATTGTTTATGTAAAAGGCTCGTTTATATTTTGAGTAAGAAATTTCTGATTATGCGATAAAGGTGTTTCCTATACCTTCTTATGCTGATGATTAAAAAAATAAATACTTCTCAATTTTATATTTTGTAGAAACAGTTCGGTGTGTTTATATGAAAATAACATGAAAATTAAATCAGCTTTTATTTGTAGAATTCGTGAAACGTGTGTTTATTTTTGGTAAGTTGCTGCAGAATTTTTGACCGCAACCTACATTTTGTCAATGTTAAGTGACTATAAATACTGTCGAGGAGAGTCATGATAAATATTATACTTGCATTTATTGTTTAATGAAATTTACGAAAATAATTTGTACATCGACTGGCGTCGACATGATTTTCATTCTACAACTACGGATTTACTAGTATAGGTTAAGTACGAAATAAATTGGTAACGAGAGATCTAATACTGAGAAAAAAACTATTTCTAGTACGTTTTTTTCATTTAATCGTATAAACAAGCAGCAGACCAAAAAAAAATAATGTGAATAAACAGTTCTTTCTACATAAAATTAATAAATATTTAACACTTTGAGCCCTAACCAAAATTGATAAACTATTCTCTAGGCCCAAAACTTTTTTTTTGTATATTTACACTCCATATGTGGTGTAGATCCAAGGAAACATAGAAAAAAAATTATTTTATTTTGATAAACAGTGCAAAAAATGATATTTTTTGTGTACGGTTCATAGGCGCGCTCGGGACCGCTAAAACTGTACCCAGGGCCCAGAGCGTGAGGTGTTTCTACAAAGCTTGCTTATGAGACAGGAAGCATTGACAGACGATCAGGAGTGGTTGTAAAGCCTCGAACCGTAGTCGACTATAACAAAGACAAATCTTCTATACATCTATCTGAACATATGGCAAGTTACAGTACTTTTTGAGAAGAACGTTGAAATGGCATAGGAACAATGATATTGAGCTGTTATTTGATACAGAAAAGGTACATGAATAAATAAAAGGATAACAAAAAAGAAAATATAGCATTTACTGATTTTTTAAGTGTAGCAAAGATGATGATCAAGACACGCCAAAACCAAAAAAACTATTGCCTATTGAAAAAATAGGTCTAAGTAAAAAAGTGAGAAGAGGGAGTAGGGTACAGTAAAAAAATGTAAAATCCATAGTAAAAAAAGGAATTAATTTTTGTAGTGTTGGAAAACCATATTATTGTAATCAGTGTTTTGCGAAAAACATAAATAATTCAGATTGTAACAACAATCTTTCCATGTTATATTTATATGCTTTTCGTCATGTTATTTATACCCTTAAAAACAAAATCAACTAAAATAGGTACAGGTAATCTGAAGCCTAGCACAAATGTATTCAATAATTATTTGAATTATGTCGAAGAAAACATAATAAAATATGAAAACTAAAACAAAATCAAATGAACCAAGTGTAGGGTAATGTTCCAAGGACCCAGGATGTATTTAAATACGATCCCTTAGGCGGCGAAGGAGGTTTGGAATAAAATATGTCGTGCGGTCCATAGGACTACTCTGGGTTGTGGGGAAATTTCAATTTCGGGCCTATGGATCGCACTAGAGCTCAACGTGTTAACAACATCACATAGCTGTTTTTTATTTCAAATATTGATGTCTAGTCGTTCTATTCTTACTTGGAAAAAGCAAAAAATACGGTGAGTGTTGAAAATAACCAAGGATTCAGCCACAATACTTAATAATATTATAAAAGTTTTCATATATAATTTTTATATTGGAATTCTATTTAGATTACTGTTGTTTTCCAAAAAAATACGATGCAAATTAAAAAACATTGTTTTTTGTCCACGTAACTCTTTGATCGTAAAGATGAAATAATTTAGAGATTTTATAAAATAGCCTTAAGCCTTAATATTCAGCAAGATCTTTGTGACTTAGATAAAACCAATCTTCGAGCTTAAATGTTCAAAGTTTTCGCATAACATTTTCAACATCTCCTCTGGATTAAATTTTTTTCCGCGTGTGTGGTAGGAGTTCAAAACCAGTTCTTAGATCTTTTTTCACGTAACTTTCGCAGCATATGGTTTAGCAATGTCTTATTCTAAGAGAACCCTCTTTTGGTTAACTAAAACTGGATATTTCGCACATAAAATCTCATACAACGCACCACCCGGATTTTTGGAAATGTTTTTTTGTTTAAAAATTTGAATTAATATTGCTATTTCAATCATTTTGACTCAATAATAAGAAATGTGTAATAATTTTGAGTGAT
The DNA here is from genome assembly GCA_026230145.1 of Diorhabda elongata. NCBI lineage: Eukaryota > Metazoa > Arthropoda > Insecta > Coleoptera > Chrysomelidae > Diorhabda > Diorhabda elongata. The sequence goes on along the minus strand of CM047928.1, from coordinate 19,072,435 downwards.
TTTTAATGAGTAAAAATTATTGCAATAAAACCAAATTTTCTTAAAAATAAAACTTGTATTCTAAACAATAATGTTCCTTTTTTTTACAACGCTAGTAGCGTGTATTTCCACCTCTGGATGTAATTGTTGCTAATATTCTCCTGGGCATGTTTTCAATTAGGTGCTGTATCACTTCTTGAGGTATGTTCTCCCATTCCTCTAATGCCGCTTGCTCAAGCTCATTAAAATTTTGAGGAGATGGATTTCGACGACGAATGCGGCGTTTTAAAATGTCCCAGACATGCTCGATAGGATTCATATCTGTACTTCTTGGTGGCCAGTCCAGGGTATTAATTCCTACTTCGTTTAGGTAATTCATAACATTTGCCGCAAACGTGTGGTCTAGCATTATCAAGCATTAAACACTAATCTGTGTGGATAACAAAACAAATTCCTCCCAAAACATGATAGACCCTCCTTGGAACGGCTCCCTGGGAATAATACATGACTGCGCAAATCTTTCTCCTCGCTCCTCTTCGAATTTGATTACGTCCATCTGGACCTCTTAGACTGATTCTTGTCTCACCAGTAAATAAAACTTGGCACCAATTTTCTAAATACCAATCTAAATGTTGCTTTGCAAATCTTAGTCTAGCAACACGATGCTGCCTGGTTAGCAAAGGTGCCTGGAGAGCTTTTTTGTTGTGTAGACCAGCATTCTGAAGGTGTCGTCTTATTGACCTATCAGAGATATTTACATTTCGGACTTCTCGTAAAAGGCTCGACACTTGCCTTTGACTGATTTCTGAATTTAATTGCAAAAAACGGTCATCGAGAGGAGTTGAAACTGACGACGTTCATGTCCAGGCCTCCTAGAATGTGAACCGGTCTCTCGAAATCTTTGTATCAATCTGCTAATGGATGAGTGGTGTACACCAAACAGATTTGCCACTTCACGATAACTTTTTCCCTGTCCAACTAACTCGGTTTCACGTTCACTTAAATGCGTAACTCGATTCATTTTTTGTTTAACTAGTCTCGACTTTAACACACCTTAAATTACGGCTATCCACAAGTTGATACAACAATAAAATGAAAGAAACATTAAAATATGCATAAAATTAAAATTTTAAAAAACCGCAAAAACAGTTACTTGCTGATAAGAAATTTTGCTACATTTTATCACTAACATTTAAAATTCTCTAACTTTTTGTGATGGAAAAAAAGAACCCAAACGATTAATATTTTAGGTTTTGATATTGAAATAAATGGTTGTGAATTATTTATGGCCACGAGTTTATATTTCTTAGTTTTAATAGTTCGACCATCTGGAAGTATGCTAAACAGACACACTACAAGACTTTCCGCTAGAATCGAATTCTTTTTGCGACGAATTCTGGTAATTGTCCTTTGTTTAACTACTGATTTTCCATATCTTGGATGTTAAGATAAATCTATTTTTCATTGCAAGAAACATTTCCAATAAAACGATCATCTTTCGACAGAGTAAGCAGCTGTTTACACACCTCCACTCGAGGCTTCGCTTATATGGTACCTAATGCTTCTAAATAGCAAAGTATGTTATCCAATGGAGCTCAATAATGGACGAGTACTAATAATAGGTTGGTTTTCCACTGTTTTCTTTCTAACGTCAATATCCCACGACCCAAGCGCGAACGATCTTCAAGCATCGAATCTCCACTATTAAAATTATCAAACTATTTGATCATCTGTGTCTTTCCCTGAAAAAAAAAGTAAAACTATTGTACCCTCCATTGAATTAGAGACTACTCTTATCAAGTTACGATATATTTAAATTGCAGGAATTTTCACGTATGAAAACTTACATTGCATATGATACACCTTCTGCAAAAACGCATATTTCAAACTTGCCCCTGTATATAAGTTCTGATATTTTTGATACCTTTGACATTCCTTCAAGTAATAACAGATAAAGTATACAAGTATAATTATTTCTTGTAAAAATGTGCTGCTAAATCAACTAACGATCCATTTCTTTTTTTTTGCAGATAAAATTAAAAACCTGTCCAACATCATACTTCTCATGTTAACATTGATGGCTGTCTATTCCCATTATATGGTAGCAGATAAGCTCGAGAGGACGGCACCGGCGTTAGTCTTTCTTTTTATGTTAAGCGGTCGATTGGTGGTATTCTTCCAACTTCATAAACGAGAACAAGATCAACGCGAGCCCATCGCAAATGGATTCAAACAGGAATAGAAATTAGTATAAGTAAAATTCGGAATTGGGTTTAAATTTTTCTTATTCGTTTTTCGACAAATTTATATTTTAAAACAAATATAACTGAGAATAAAAGAAATAAAACATATTTTTAATAGAAAATTTTGCATTAAAAATTACGAGAAGAAAAAGGAGAATCAAAACAACGTTTCAAAAAGACACAAAATAGTTTTTCATCTTTTGTCAGTATCTAGCTTGAAGCTTAGCGACATTTTCGTCGTACTGGAGGAGGAAAATACCCAAACTCTTGTTGTCATGTACTTATGTTTACATTTTTATTTTAAACGGCATAATTTCGTAAAGGCCACTTGACATGATGCAATACAACGTGTAGTGCAATGCAAGACGCAATATTTCGTTATTTTCATTGATGTACAAAATACATATTAGTAAAAATTTGAGGTTAGGAATTTGTTTACTGTTACTGTTTACAGAGACTTGCATGCAATTTCTTGCACGTTATTGCAAGACGCAATATTTCTTGATCAAAAGCATGCAGATGAGCTGACTTTCGTAAAACTTCGTTATTTTCATTGATGTACAAAATATTAGTAAAAATTTGAGGTTAGAAATTTGCTTACTGTTACTTGCATGCAATTTCTTGCACGTTATATTGCATTATGTCAAGCGGCATTAAAGAAACTTGAGTAAACTGTTCAGGTAATGACAGAATGACGGCTATTGCGCTCTCTAATCTACATTATAAAAATTACGATCGAAATCAATCGGTTTTAGAAATTTAGCACAAAGAAAACTGATAAAGATCGTATTTCGTCAGACAGCGGCACTGTCAATTATTGTCTCAACAGTCACAAACAATCGTACGCTTCAACTGATAAAATTTATGGAATTAATTTAATTTAAATAGCATGGATTAATTAACATCAGTAAGGTTACATTCTTAAATATTAGGTTGAAGGTAAGGTTAAATTAGGTTATGTAACGCCTACTTTACAAGTAAAACTTTAAATGCACTTACCTTTCATAAGTTTGATTTTGGTTTCATCTTGATCCGCCAACTTTCTAGAATTCTTCATTATTTTCAATGTTCTAGATGAAAACATGACAACAAAACAATATTAATTATTGTGATAATCAATTAAAAACGTACGGTACGTTAGAGAAACACAAGAGGAGACCTAAACGAAATGAACAACTGCTTGAGCAGACAAAAACAGCAGCTGTAACTGTGAGACATCTTAGTACTCTGATAAAAAGCACAGAGGAATATGAGGGCAGCACTTAAACAACTCAGATATCCCACTGTTTAACTGAAATATAATGAAATGTCTCACTGTTGCTCTGAGGTATGGAGTATCAGCTTAGAAACTGTCCGCTTGTAGACGGTAAATTATAATTCAAAATTAGACCAGAATGGCGCTTCTGTCGGACGGGATATCATATGATTGTTCAGTTCAGTCCGTCTTTGAATATGCAGTGTTAAAAAATTTTAAATGACTAGTGTCGTCGCTTTATTTAAAATTGACACTTTCTGTAGCACATAGATGGTTCTCCTTACCTCTACCCTCCATAGCTATGAGGTAGCGAAATGCCGCATTGGCATCTGCGGGCTGCCAACCAGTGCTGCCAAATTGTTAACTACCAAATTTTTTCCATAAAATGAATTTCCTAATGAATTTTCACAATGCAAAACATGTTTTTTGGAATTGAGTAAATACATGTTTGGAAAAGTCTATTTTTCGACATAATCGCCGTTTAGATCAATGCATTTTTGCTTGGGGTGTACCATCTTCTTTATGCCCGAGTCGTAAAGTCTGTTGCCGTGTCGCGAAGATAGCTTAAAACCTCTTTTTCCAGCTCTTCATCGGTCGTGGAATCCGTCCCTTTAATTTACGGAAGTTATGGTAATCATTGGAGGTCAAGTCTGGCCTATAAGGGTATTCCATCCAAATCAGTTGGGACACGGGCGGTGTGCGGACATGCGTTGTTCTGATGGAGACACACTCCATTTGTGAGCATGTCTCAACTCTTATTTTGAATAGAGAGCCGAAGGTTCTTCAGCATCTGACAGTAGTGTTGTTATCGTAGGCAGGAATTCGCAAAACAACAACAATCCTTTCCTTTCCCAAAAGACACTCGCCATAACCTCGCCGGCAGACATAATTTGCTTAAACTTCTTCGGCTTCGGCGAGCTTGGATGTTTTCACGGGATTGTTTTTTTGTTTCCGGTGTCAGATAGTGGACCCAGATCTCGTTTCCAGTGACAACAGAGTCTAAAAATTTCTGGCCATCGGATTCGTAGATATAAAGAAATTCCACAAGTTGCTGTTTGTTCATCATTTTTGGAACCCACCTTGCACAAATCTTGGCATATCCTAAGCAGTATCTAAGATGTTATGAAAGCAGAATATGCTAAGATTAGGGATCATCTAGCTGAGATCCCTTCGGTCTCTCAGGATGGCTTCTTACACTTTCGCATCAGAACATTATAGCCGGTCATAGCGTTGTTCATCATGGACGTCTATATGTCCGTCCTTGAATTCTCTGCACCCTTTGTAAACATGTTGGGAGTGAATGTCAACATAAGAAACGTTTTTGCATACAAAAACGACTTCACGCATGGGTGGTAACTGGGATACAGGGAGCCAAGCTATACGCCTGTCTCGCTAAATCCCGCCTAACAGCTTTCCTAGCGTCCGCAGTTCCTTGGTAATCTTATTTTATGGTTAGCAAGTTTAGCAAGTTGACTGGTACTAATGGTGGGTCCACACAATATAGACTTACATAAAATTCTATAGAATTTTGATGTGCAAACTAGACAGTACAGACAAATGTCGGAGCGATCCAAAAGTCGGAGTGTGTATGTAAGTCTGCGTATTTATCCTAGCTAGGAAATTTAAATTGTATTTTCGAACTAAAAGTCTGTACAGACATTCTATCCAAATGTAGATGTAAAATTTTTTACTCCGACTTCATAGTCTGTACAGATATCTGTACAAACAAAAATCTGTATCGTGTGGACCCATCATAAGTTAATTTATAGAATTTGATTTAATAGTATTTCATCACTAAAAACATTTATTTGAATATTTATCACCCAAAGGTAGAAAATATAGACTTAAAAAATTATTTTGTAGTAGAATTATGTTAGAAAAATTTCTTCAAAGAAATTAATTATTCCATAGTTTTATTAACTAACTTTTGTTGACGTAGAAAAGTTGTTCATTATTAAGACAAATACAGTGCCTAGTTGGTTAGAACTAGGTCTCAATCTATTTAACAATAAGCTAATGTGAGGTTAACTGCTGTACATACGAAATGGAAAAATATTTTCCTTACTTTTATTTAACGGTCGTATCCATCTACTTATTCAAAAATTAAAATCAATTGTCTTATTCCTGTAGTTTTATAGTTCTCGAGACGAAACACTGAACGCAAAAATGTAGACGCGTGATTATCAAACTGTGCTCACATGAAAAACATGATTCGTAGTTTTTTATCAAAAATTTCAATGCAAATTCCAAATTTAATAAACTCTCTAGTTACATTTATAAACTCGCTGGTATTTGTTTTCGATGTAAATTTGTTTTATAAAATCGTTAGATTTAAGGGGTGTGTATCATGTAAGGTTTTGTAAACTAAAATTTGTACATCTGCAAAATATTGTTATAGGTATATGAATATATATATATATATATATATATATATATATATATATATATATATGAATATATATATATATATATATATATATATATATATTATATATATATATATATATATATATATATATATAAATTATTGTTAGATGTTAATATCACTGTCACTTGTATAAAATCCATTAGCTAAATTCATTAAAAATGATATATAAAATAGAAATAGTTTCATTTCCTCTTAGAGACTTCGTACTGCCTCAATCGATAAATAAAAGACCTAATCTTTTGTATGAAATAAACTTAAAACAAACAAAAGGAAACAATTTTTTTAAAACAAATAAAATGCTCGATATGAATGAAGTTTTATTATTATTTTCGATTAATTACACATGATGTTGATAACTTACAAAACAATTTAAAGCTTTCAGATAAACTGTATTTTCTGTTTTGTTTTGTGGTGCGTAAATAAACAAAGATGACGGTTTCCCGACATATAATTGTCCATGCGAGAAACAGGAAAGCTCCAAGTTCTTCTTCTTCTTCTTCCACTTTCAATAGGACCAGACCAAGTAACATTTTAAATTCCATTTAGTTTTTTAGTAATTTTATATAAAGTCTGCAATAAATGCTTTAGGCTTAAAACCATTATATCTTAAAAAATAATGATAGTGCTTTAAAAACTGAAGAATAAAGCTTATTGGTTGTCGGCAGCAATGTGGTTCTAAAAGTGTAAATGCTCTACTGCCTTGTTACAACATTTCAGTTTTGTAGAGTAGTTAAGAACTAGAGAGCTTTGATATGGTTGCACCAACAGGCAGACAACATTTACAAACGTAATGACAAACCTTTTTTAAAGCTTTATTCTGATAAAGCTATTTAGCTTTATGAAATCTGTTTACACTTCTATGACTCATTGGTTTGCATTTTTTTGAGACTTCTTACAGTTGGTTTAAAACTGATAGTAATTAAATAACATCTTCTTTCAGACTTCTTAAAACGAGAAGCAAACTTAGGTTATGTTATCTGATTGCATGAATTTGCAGTTTATTGTGTTGTGTAAGAAAATGTCGACCAAATTAGGAAAGTGGCTAAAAGTGAGAAAAGCCGGAAATTTTTAAAAGAAAGGATAGAAAAAACGTATTTTTAAAAGATATGAAACTTTTAATGCAGTCATATGTAGTTATTGCATACCCAGGAATATTATTAGCTTTATTCCATTTCCTTAATAATTTCTAGGGTTATAATTATTTTTTTATAAATGTTTTACTTCTATTGTTATGCTGTTTAGTTGAAATATACAAGTTGAATTTTAAAAGATTATTTTTATTTTCAATTCAGCAAACTACAATAAATCGAAGGTGCGTGTAATATACACTCGTATTTTATACGTTTTTTACAGTAAACTTGCTTTCGTTGGAAATTTTTCTTTGGATTTCCGATTAATAATATACTCTATCTATAAAATATTTTGTTTTTGTGAAATCTCCAATCAGTCATAATGAAGTTTTCAGCGACATACAAATCGGAAGTCATCGCATAGCATCCATAGAAACATTTTGTTTCAACAGATACTAATCCTGTGTCCTTTTAGTAATTTTTATTACTGTCAAGAAATTTTTCTAGGAATTAAGTCGCAAGAGTAAGCTAAGTGCTTTAAAGAGGTTTTGATATCATGTTTTATCACTGCTGTTACGTTGCTGTAATAGCTTTCTTTTAAATGCTTCTAAGCTGTAACATTGACTTTTGAGTTAAGCTGTGACAGGTGGGCCCTTCCTGCTTTAAGAATGTTGTAAGATTACTTCATAGCAGTTGTTACAACCTACACGCTTTATCAAGAGAATTTATATCTAGCTTTGTAAGTGATTTTAAACCTTTCTTAAAGTCAAAAATGTTACTTGGGCAGGTCCTGTTCAATCCTGTACGTTTGGCCCTCTTTCTGGATCTTCCTTAGAAGCTGAACTCCAGCTATCGTACCATCTATTTGGTGGTTTGCCTACAGGTCTGCGTGTGTTCGGTCTTTCAGTTTTAGCCCACTTTGTCCATCTGTCTTCTGGCATTCTTTCTAAGTGATTCCTTCAGAATCTTTTTCGTGCCCTGACCCATCTCACCACATCCTGTACGCCCAATTCTTCTCTTATATCATCACTCCTTATTCGGTTCCTGAGGGTGATTCCCTTGTTGGTTCGAAGTATTTTCATTTCTGTGGTTATTCTTTTTGTTGTTGATGTCTCGGCTCTAGTTTCTGAGGCACATGTGAGAATAGGTCTCACACACGTTTTATAGATTCTGTCTTGCCCTGTGAGCTCATCGCTTTGTTTCTCCACACTATATCTCTCAGACAGCCGCTGGCTTTTGATGCGTTCATCGCTTGTGTTCGCCCCAGGTAATTGAATCTTGATACATGCTGTATTATTTAGCTATCAATTGCCAATTTGCATCTAATAGGATTTTTTGATATCACCATCGATTGTGTCTTGTTGACTGAGATGCTCATATTACATTTTTGGGCAGAAATTTTCATCTTATATAGTAAACGTTGTAAGTCATCTTCATTTTCTGCTACCATCATCTGCATAAAACAATACCTTTAGGGAGCGGTGAGCCATTATGTATCCTGCATTGATTTTGTTGACTTCCTCCATAATTTGATCCATTATGATGTTGAATAGGGTTGGGCTAAGACTGTCTCGCTGACGAACACCAGTATTTATTTGAATTTCTTCAGAGAGTCCTACCTCAGTTCTAATTCTTGTTCTGGTTCCGGTATAAAGTTCTTTGATGACTCGTTGATACTTATAGTCTATGTTGATTTTCTCAAGACTCATAATCACGTCTACCAGTCGTATTTTATCAAATAATTTGGTGAAGTCAACTAAACAGACAAACTTGGGTTTATTGAATTCTATCGACTTTTCCACCAACTGACGAACTATGAATATTGCGTCCACTGTAGATCTATTAGATCTGAATCCTTGTTGTTCTTCAGAAGTTGGTACCTTATTCCTTATTCTATTTGCCAATATCTTAGTAAAAAGTTTAAGAACCGAAGAGCGCAAAGTTATATTCCTAAAATTATTCGGATCTCTTTTTTCTTCTTTTTTGTGTATTGGTAGGAATATACTCGATTCCCATTCATCTGGGATAGTGCCAGACGTTATGATCTTCTGGAATAGTCGCGTGAGTTCATTGTTTATATTATCAATGCCAGGCGTCTTCCGGTTCTTCAGTTTTTTTGTTGTCTCCTGAACATCCGTTATTTCGGGTTCATTGTTGTCGTCATTTAGCGTGATTTCAATAGTCGATGCATTGTTATTGGGCGCACCATACAAGTTTTCGAAATATCTAATCCATGTCTACTGTGTTACCTCATCCACGTGTCCTTCCTCCGTCACCCGTTTCCTTATGTTTCGTAGCATATTCGATATCTTCCTCTGGCCACCATAGATCTCCCTCCATTTCGACCGAGAATTTTTCTCAGTACTCCTTTTTTAATTGTTTATCCTGTTGTTTATTTGTCGTAGATATATTTGATGTACGCTTTTTTCTTTTCTTTCTTAACTTCGCTGGTGAACCAAGGTTTTGTTTTCCCTTTAGCATTAATATTCACCTTTCCTATTCTTATTATGGCTTCCTCTGCACTTTACACTATATTATCTTTAATTTTTTTCCAGGCTAATTCTACGTGATCGTTTTCTGATATATGATCTTCTCTAATTTTTTCATTAAGTTTTTGTCCGTATAATCCTCTTGTGCTATCATCTGTCAGCGATTCTATGTTGAACTTAGTGATGTAGATGGGTTCTTTTTTGTTGTTGATTTTGTCAGGTGGCTGACTATTAGTTATACCTACTAATAGTTTTAAGAGTAAAATTATACTCCAGGTGTGATCTTTACGAATATGATATATATGGACCTAAATCCTAAAATAGTAGTACCCAGTAGTTGGTGTATTGTTATTTCTTTAGTTAATATGATGTATGGAGCTGACCTCTGGACACATCTCAAGATGGACTCAGTTACTTATAGGTCATATTAACCACATTATACTGAATACATTGTTTACACCACCCCTACATCAACACTCACAATTACACCGTCTGACGCTACGTTATCGTCTTTAGATACTGAAGGTAAACTGTAAAGTGAAGTAAAGTTTATCTTCAGTCTCTGTGTAATTGTGAGTGTTGGTGTAGTAGTTCGGTTCCAGAAATTTTGGTTTTAGAAATTCCAACTTAGTTGTGATAACCACATTGTAACAACTTGGAAAGAGATATTTTGGAAGTGGATTTATGTAAAAATGGCCTTATTTTATCCAGTCGTGAGTTGCACTAAAAGAGATAACAGGGGCCAAGTCCTTTTTTTTAGGATTCCTAAAAGCTTACAAAATGGAAAACAATTTTAAGTGATTTCTTTTCAAATAATGCGAGAGTTCAATTTGTATCAGGTAAGCAGATTTATAAAAATAATGTTTTTTATATAAAATTTGGTATTTCGGTAGAAAGTGTTCTAAGATTGCAAAGAAGATAGAAGACATTTGTATATTTTGTGGTTCAAAGACCAAATTGAGGGTTCTGTATATTTATAATCTAAGCAAAACTTTCTTGTATAAAGATATGTTCCATTCAGTTAACTTAAAATATATATTGAAAACCTGTTTAAGCAGTTATAATATAAATATAATTAATATTAATATAAATTTTTTGTTACATCTAAAGCCGTCAGAAAACATCATTATTAACTGCAGCTAATTTAAAAAAAAAATATCTCACATTGCCAAAAACAACCAAGTAGTTGTTTTCCATTTTCTTGACAAACACAACTTGCACAAATCCAGCTTTAATGTGGTAATAGTCACTTAAAGCCATAACGTGGTAATTTCCAAAATAAAACGCACTCAACACTATATATTTGGACAACAATAAAAACTAAAAAATATAATAAAATTATATTTATTTGCCCCATGCACAAAAAACGTCAAAATCGTTGATTTGGAATAACCTAGTAATACAGCGCGGTTATAAAATTAGTTACTTTTCGTATTCGTTTTTTATAACGTGCAACATATTTTTTTTTAAATCAGATCATCTGTAATACGAAGTTATTACTTTATAATTCGTTAATCCTCAATAATTATGAGTCAGGGACAGATTAAATGAATTGGCGTTTGTATAAAAGAAACACATATTAATTTAAACTTTTATTTTACTTATACAATAAACAAAATTTATACATAAATATATTTTCAATATTAACAATATCATTCTTGATGTTTTTGTCCTTATGTAGTATGAAATTACGGTAATTTTATACTTTCCCCTCGTTTTTTTGGCTCTAGAATATGGGACATTATCTGATTTCAATGAATTTTTTTCATTTTACGGCGAATTTACGAAAAAAATTATGGGAATGAAAAAAAAAAATTAAAACTTATATTGGTTTCGGAGCTTTAAATGTTCATGAAAATGTACTGATTCACGTATAATTGTTGATAACTTTTTAGCAAATAATCAAATGAAGTTGTTAAATTTTTTTTCATAATCTACACAATAAAACGAACAAATTAAAAAAAATTATACAAAAATGTCGATCTATCACATATTTAATCTTTCGTAGCTTTTTTATTGAGTAATCATTAAAGTTGTTTGAACAAAAACATTTTTAAAATCACTTATTGCAATCAAGTGTAAAATAATAAAAGTTAACTTCGAAAAATTAAAACTTTTCACCATTAAAAAAATGGTATATTACTATGGTTGACTGTTTAAGAGAATTAGGAATTTTTTTTTATAAATCCGCCGTATAAACGAATATTTAAAAAAAAATTCATCGAAAGTGGATCATTTCTCGATTTTCTAGAGCCAAAAAAACGAGGGGACCGCGTATAAAATTACCGAAATTACGAATAGCGTTGTAGGCTGTGGACTCAAAATTAAACCGTCTAAGAGTTTTTTTAAATTACTAACCAAAAGATCGAAATGTTGGCAATTTAAAAATCATTCGTAATTGGATATTAACAATTTCAAAATGAGATTTGCTGCAATTAATAGAGAAAGAGCGTTACTTTGATAGACATTGATAAACAAAATATTTAATATTTTATTTACATATTCTTTTAACGTTTGAACTAAAAAATTATCTAAGACTATATTTTGATATTTTGTATATGTCGTAGGTCAATAGACATGTTGGGATTTTAGCTAATATCCCAGGACAATAGGCAGTTGGCTGATGGCATGCCACGCATGCCTATTCTCCCTGGAGCATTAGCTAAATGCCGGACAATAGATTATTCATCGAAAAATGACCAAGCGTTTGTTTATTCTCCTGGGTCTTTAGCTAAAATTTGGATAATAGAATATCTATTGAAAAAGGCCAAATTGATAACAGACCATTGGGTTTACAGAATAAGATAATAAAATAGGATAAAAGAAGTCTTATTTATTTATTTTTGCATGTCAATCAATCATTTATTGCACCACGTAGAGGCTTGGTGACATTGTGATGTACATTTTATTTTATTTTATTTTTAAAACAAGAACACCAGTTTGTTCCACATTTTTTACTTAACCTAACCTAATCTAACCTAACCAGTCTGAACATGAGCTTCTAAAATTTTTTCATAATAATCTTCTACAGGTACACAGCAAATAACAAACAATAAATAACAATAAAAACTGTTTGTTTTTTTCTATTTACGATTACGTGACATTCATTTTCGATTTGCAATAGTTCATAGCTATTCACATAATGATAGTAATTATTATAAGCTTTGTGTCCAGCTTCTTCTTTGTCTGGTGGACCAGCGAGTAAAATTTGTCTAACTGTTCTTCATCCCATATACCGCGATTACCTTTCTGACTATTAAACAATTTGGCCCTTTTTTAGTCCCAGGAGAATATTATTCGGCATTTAGCTAATATTCCGGAAGAATAGGCATGCGTGGCACGCCATCAGTCAACTGCCTATTGTCCTGGGATATTAGCTAAAATCCCAACTTGTCTATTGACCTACGATATATATATACATTGTTGTTCTTTGTTCAGCGGAATTTCGAAAAAACTAAGACTACTAAGAAAACTACTCAGTGTAGAAAATTATATTATAATAAATTATATCACAGAAAAATTCGTTAATAACGGGTGGGCAATTAATAAATTCTAAGCAATTTAATTAGCAGCTCGAGATATCTTAAGAAATGTTAAGCTGGAATATAATACGTTCCTAAGATATTGCCGTCCTGAGAATAAATAAAATAAAAAAAAGTCTGATGATTCACTGTTTATAATATACTCAATCCGGGTTGTTAATGCGCGAAACTATTTCGCGAAAATGTCTTCGGTCGACTGGACGAAACGTTTGGGATTCCAGGCGAAAAAAGTGTGAGCCGTCAGGAGCAGAGGATCTTTCGTTCCTGTAGGAACTCACCAATGTTTTAAACAGCGACCTGCTGCTACATTTTTCCACTCATTTCCTTCCAATCATCCTCTCTTTTCATTCTATTATGATGAGCCTTATCGTTGGCATCCCTTAAAAATCGGTACATTTGGTAAAGTTGAATGAGGCGTATGCTGCTCTCCCGTTCCATTTTTTGGCGCACTTTTACATTTGGTATATTCTTTGAAAAATACGGAAGGCGAAACATTTTGATGCGCGATCAAAAACCGACTGGCGTTGGCTGACTTCGAAACATACAAGTTTCAGGGTGAGTATGAAGACGAGACTCGTTTCACGAACCGATTTCGCGCAGTGACAACCCGGTTTTTAGGATATGACACATATACAACATAATTTTTATACTTTTGTACTATACACAGTGTGTCGCATTGTTATTTAAAGGAATACACGATTTTTGAAACTAGATCGATAGGCCGATTCATAAACTTAACTTTTCGTTTATCGTTGCCGTTCGCGGGTGGCGTTTGCCGTTTGACGTCTGTTAACCCTTATCATAAACTTGACGTTGCTGCCGTTAACCTAAAAATTTTGTTATTCTTTTTGACGTGGCTACTGCTTTTTATTTTCGTTTCATTTTTGTGTTTTTGTTACCAAAATACCATCATAAACAAACAAACTGAAAGAGAAGCGCTCTAACTTCATACGTCAAAATCATGTGACGAATGCAAACGGATGCGATTGGCTCTTTTCTACGAAAGTTGCTACGAACGGCCGACGAGAAAAGATAAAATTTATTTATGCTGAAAGTCGGCAACGGTAGGACAATCGGTAAACGGTAACTACGAATAGTCTTATGCATTTCAATATTTTTAATTTTGTAACAGCAAACGTCAATGGTACCGTCAAACAGAAAGTCAAGTTTATGAATCGGCCTAAAGAAGTTTTTTTGAAATACTAGAACCTCCCAAATACTCTATAGACCCTTCGTGGTGAATTTCATGAAGATTTGTTTGTATTTATGAAAAGAAAAATTTTATAGAGTGTGTTTCCTTAGTTTACTTCACTTAAAATTAAATTTGGAGTAAAGGAAAACTGTAGGAAGCCTATGAATAAAGAGGGTTAAAATAAGAATACGTCTTCTCCTAGTCAGAGTAGGGTATTTTTATTGGGTTAATTCATTATCTATCCATCAGTGTTAATAATGTCTAACTAGATTCCCAAGTTTAACGTTATTTAATTACTTTCTTTGAGGATACTGAACCTATTTACTGCTGCCCCTACACCAACACTCATAATTACACGAACTGACTCGCATTTCGATAACCAAGTTATCGTCTTCAGAAACTGTAAGTAAAAGAAATGTTTCCCTTCGATCTGACTTGGCCCCTTGTGACTTTTTCTTATTTCCACGCATGATGGATACAAAACATAGAGAAAAATTTGAAATGTTGTTTTGTAAAAAGTTGTCTTCAACAAATGTTTTTGTTTTATCTTGAGATCGGCATCAAAACGTATCAGACACTGGCCAGATATCTAACTAACAATATAAGTAACTTTTGGAAGGTTACTTTTTTATCAAACTTACATCTCCCAAGGGGTATATACATTTTGGTCGTATTTTTATTAATGTTTCATTTTGTGTTCTTGGTCGGGTTTATGTCATCGTTAAATAGAAGTCACAATATGAGAAGAGAACATTTGGTCGCAGGCATCTGACATCCTATAATCGGTCCAGACGGTATAATACGCCTAGTGGGGTTGCGCTGCACAGATCCACTTATGGTGGTGGATAAGTCCCCGTAATCCATCTCTACACCTTCTCGTTTATTTCCCGCCACAACTTCCTGTCTTTTCCTGACAAATCTTCTTCTCTGGTTATATCATCTTGAACCTCTATTAAGCATTTTGTCCTAGAAACTTAACTCGCCGAGTTTCGATTTTTTTACAGCATCCTTGTTGCCGAGCTCGTCAGTTTGTTATTTTTCAATATCGATTCGTATTCCATATTATTATCTTTCTTTCTGTTCTTTTCAATTTTTCTTTATCATTTCTTGTTAGTGTTCCTGTTTCAGCTATACATATCATTACTGGTTTAGTAATGTAATGTAATCTTTATTAGTTTCTTGTTAGCATCTTCATCTCAGTACTCTATTATTGATCATAACCCGGAGATACTTAAGCTTTTTCACTCCCATAATTTCATACTTGTCAACTTTCACCTATCCAACTTTACATTGCTTTCTATCTCATTATTTTTGCATTTCAACTATCTCGCTCAACATTGCCTATAATAGTATTGCCTTACTTCTTTGTTAATCATAAACTCATCAGATTTTCATTTAGATATTAGTAAGCTGATGCTTGTTTCGCTCAAAGTCAACTAGATTAATTTTCGCAGTTTTGCATCTACACTTTGTTGATTTAGTACTGTCAATAGGCAGTTTCTTTTGATTGAGTCAAAGGCTCACGGAAAATCGATGAAGAGCTTTGCTATATATATTTGGTGATCGATTTCTCTTTTCATCATTAGTTTTAATGTATGTATTGCGTCTGTTGTCGAACTAATATATGTGAAGCCGTATTGATATTCCCCAAATATTTTTCAAGTGCTATTGATGGTATATAACATCAAATCTGAAGTTAAGGTTTCCACAAGTTCAAAAGAACAAAGCAAGAGAGGAGGAAAAAACAGAAATACCAAAGATAGATGTTGGATTTGAAGACACTTTCAAATAACTGAGAATACGATATAAGGGAGCGGAAATAAAGGATAGAGAAATGAAGAAGAAAGTCCAGCTCATTTGTATACTCGGTCACTAGGACAACAAGGACAAAACAATTTTTTTATAAATAAAAACGTAAAGGTAATTTAATACTAAATACGACATACTGTATATATAATCTTTGAAATTATTTGAATGTTGATTGCTAATGATCATGATGAGTGTTCATTTTGTGTTTTCTTTTCGGTATATTGATTTTTCAAAAGACACTTTTTGTAATGTGTTCTCATGTTGCTACTTTGCGAAAAAGCCAGACCACATTTTTCGCAAGTATACGGCTTGAGACCCGTATGGAAATTCATGTGAGTTTTGAGGTGATGCTTTTTGGTGAAACTTTTTGGGCACAAGCTACATGTGTATGGCTTAATACCTGAAAATAAACATACAACGTATTTCGAATAGAATACGCGTAAATAGGTTAATTTTAAAATAAACGCGTCTCAATTATCCATTGAAACCCGCTCTTTTTTATTTTTAACGAAAAACAAATTGTCAAACAACAAAATTCTAGATTCATGCGCAAATATATCTTCAGGTTGGGGTCGGAAACTTTTCAAACAAATCTTGTTTCTATCGTTTAGTAAATCAAACATCTAAACAACTGCGCTCATAGCTTGAAGACTCGACTGTAGGTCTTTCTGATCGTTCCAAGGGCGTCGCCAGGTGGAGGCAGTTAAGCGAATATAAGACAACTCGGAAAAGTGCCTTCCAACTGCACACGGCTACTTCCAGATTTTCTTTCATTCTCGGGATTATTTTGGTAGCCAAATACACGGCTTTGATGAAGCCCGTTGCAAACGTACTCCAATCTGTAGCTTTGGACGTGGTCAAAGCCTCGGAACACGTTGAAAGGATTTTACTTCTAATTAAACAGGAAGATGCTGTTGTTGCAGAGAAAGTCCGACTGGAGGAGAACATTACGTCAATGTATTACGGGAAAACAACGTCATAGAAGCATCCAGCAGAAAACCTTTCAGAATACTGGAAAAGGTCTTTAGTAATACCATACTTGGATTCAATTATCACCTCCCTTGAGGTACGTTTTGCTGAAGAAATCACGCCATCATTCGCATTATCTAAGTTACAATTGGCGCAGATGCAAAAGTTGACAACTGAAAATCTGAATCTATTGCCCAATTTTATGTTTTACCGAACTTTGGCAGCAATTGTGGCACGATAGACTTAATCTAACAAATCTAACAGTTGTTGATGTCCTAAGAGAAAAACATTCTATCTTCTTCGAAAGGGAAAAAGGATTAAAAATTTTGATCGCTTTACCATGAACGACCTGTACAGTAGTGCAATCTTTTAGCAGCCTCAGAAGACTAAAAACATAACTAACATGGTCTGGCCCTGATGAGTGTATAATAAATAAAAACCTAAATAATTTTAATGATAAAGTGGTTAAAAGTTTTGCAAAAAATCCCTGTTCTTATTACAATCATCATCGAAGCGAAGACTTCCAAAGTGTAACGCTTCATACTCTCGACTATACCAGGCGTCCATATTTTTTATTCTCCACAATATTGCCCCATTGCCCCCTTTAGTCATAAGCTAGCGACGCCCTTGGATGGTTCTCTTAAAGATCGTAATTTCACCCGTATTATTTGGCTGAATTCTAAGAACTTAAGCTCCTTCCTACGTGGTCGATAGAAGCGACAAAATTTCAAGCCAATGATGAGCATAATAGAGTCCTAAGTGGGCGATAAGATCGAAGTTTCTGCAGCGTTTGATACGAACATATTTTGGAATTTCAAATTATTTTGTATCTTGCTGTTGTTGCTCAGAAAGTGCAGTTACTACCACTGGTATTACTGTCATGTTGGACTTTTGATATGCATTACTATAATGTAAATATTATTATTATTAACATTTCTTTCTAAATAAGCAAAGTAAACATGGATTTATCTCTAAACCCATTAGTTTCCGCTTCCTCTCTTTGATCATCAATCAATATTTCAAGAATTATTGACGTTCATGTGGGCTCGTATCGACCGCAACGCTAATCCACGTAGGACAAAATAATTTACAAGATTCTCGTGAATCGAGGGTTTTCTAATGTCGCTTCTATCGCACTAAGCGCTAAACTTGAAGATGTTCTTATTTCCCACAGTTATACGATTGAAATTTTTTAATCTTTGGTCAATTTAAGAAGCAAATATTCCACAACTATTTTGTAAAGAACATAATGGCCAGCTGTATTTATTTTAATTATTTGATATAACTCACCGGTATGGAGTCTGGCATGTAGACTCATGTTGGATCTATCTGCGAAAGTTTTACCACATTCTGGACAAGAATACGGTCTTTCTCCAGTATGTACTCTTTGGTGTTGCTTCAGTAACATTTTTCTTGAAAAACTTTTTCCACAAGCCGAACATTCATGAGGTTTTAGACCTGAAACAAAACTAATACTAATCTCTTTTCCATTTTAAATGAATATCAAAATTTCAAAATCAAACTGCTCGCATTGAAAGCAAGAAATCGGATTATTTTGCATAAAATTGGACCAAGCGTACAAAAAGCTACCAACATACGAGCAGCAACCACCCCCAAAAATGCATAGTACTGACAAGATCCGTACTAAAGGCTAATAATATTCGATATACATCTTTTAGAGGTCGCTGAATCCGAATATGAAGTCCGCGAAAAATCAATATTTCTTGGTGAAACATATTCTTCAACTATTTTGTACAGTATCAAGAGCTGTCCGACATTTCCAAAGCGTTTTCCGGCTGAGCTGGAAATTCTGGAAAATTTTTTTCATGGTATTATGACTTCGCACATTGAGATGAAAAAGATGAGTAAAAAAGTTTTCAATTATCTATAACTACTTATACAAACTGAACATACATAGTTTAAGGAAATTTTCCAGAAATTTTCAGCCCTTAATATCTATTAGAGAAAAAGCTGTCTCAATTTCTGTGTAGTATGCAGTAAGAGAAACAAGAAAATAAGTTAACTCAATTTCGGGGGATAATTGATAATTGAAAGTTTTTTGTGTATGTGCACTTACCAAATACCAAATAAAATTGCACCCTAGTGACCAGTGGACAAAAATGCCACGTCTATTAATAAATTTTTAAATAATAAGATACAAAGTTGACTTGAATAGCCTTACTAATTTAGAAGACGTTCTTTTCGAAGACGCGATGGAGATAGTCAGCAAATTCATATCTATGTTATACGACCAAAAAAATGAAGCCCAAGCAATCCAATTAGATGTTAATTTTTCAAGATACAATTTACCTATATTCAAATATGTCCTCCTCTTTCCATTATCCTTTAAGGGATGAAGTGACACTATTTATATTTGATTCAGCAGTTGTTTCCATGCTTGCCTATCCTGTGCAATCTTTTCGGCATAATGCAGTCTCATATTTATTGAGGGTTTTGGTTTGGTCTACCTATCTAGTTGGACTAGTTGGAGATTATTCTCTTGCGCGTTTGCCTGTTACTTTCCCTACTATGATTAATCCTTCCATTGTTCCTGATCTTCTAGCTATATGACCAGGTACTGCAGATACATGCGTAAAATTCTGTTTAGCAGTCTTGTACGTGGACCAATATCCACATTTTGAAAGCCTCTGTATCTTTATCTGCTTTATTTCCATGCTTCCGCTGCGTACGTTGCAATGAGGAAGATAAGAACATCAACTAGACGGAGTTTTGTTGTTTTCGTGATAGTTTTGTCTTTCCATATTTTATTAAAATTGGTAGTCGCTGACTTTGCCATAGTCAGACGGCGTAGTTCATTTACCACTTCGTAGTCTGAATTTCTGATGTTTGTGAAGAACTGTTGTCTTGTCTATTAACTATCATCATTTTCGTTTAGATTTATCTATTTTTAAACCATATTTTTCGCTGATAATAGACAGTTTGGTCATAATTTCTGTTATTGCTGGTATGGTTAATGATTAAATCGATTCTGACTTTCGCGTTGTTTTTTTTTATAGAGGTTGTGCACTAGTTGATCCAGGTGTTTTGGCGTTCCCGTTTCCTTCAATATGGTCCAAAGATAGATAGCTTCAGTTAACATTCAAATATGTAAGTACTCACAAATTACTACTATCCAAGCCTGCCTTGCAAAAACACGTTTTGCGATGTCTTCGGCAAATCAATAAGAGGAATCAATAGTTCAAATATAACTAGTAAAGACTTGAAAGTATGTGGATGGTTAGTTGATTATGATGGAAATATTTATCCAGATGAGTACGATGTATATTTAGCAATGGAGTATTTGCAAAGTATTTGTTATTCTACTGATGTATGGACCTTGCGTGAAAGCTGATTTGAAATGTCATGATTTATGTAATGAAATATATCCAATAAATGATTATGAAGTAGTTTATATAAATTATGTAGCAATTTTTGAATTAACCTTGTTTATTTTACAAGAAGCATAGGTAATGAGAAAAATATTTGGACCTCTCCAATTGGCCGATAAATGTTTCGGTATTTCCATCTGCTTTGTACATTATATTGATATTTTTATGAAAAACTCTTGCGTTTTATTATTTATTATTTGATAATTTATTGATAGACGTGGTATTTATGTTCGTTGTTCACTAGGGTCCAAAAAACTATCCCTCGAAGTTGAGTGAGTAAATTCTTTTTAAAATTCGATTTTGACAAGGCTTCCCCAAATTTAATTAGAAACAAACTTCATATTCGGGTACAGCGACCTCGAAAACATGAAGTTTTACCACTTTTAGGCATTAGTACGAATCTGGTCACTTTTTCGTGTTTCTAAGAATTTTTTTGGGTATTTAGTATATTAAGTAAAGGCGCCAAAGGTTAACGACTGTCAGCTATTTAGCCGGAAGTCTACTATTTCGAATGCGATGTCTACCGTGTCTGTAGACAAACCAGTGTAGCCGTTGCCTTGGTTTACATAGGGGCTGTTATTTGTTTTGTCGTAAAAATGATCGACCTAAAAATATAACAAAGGATTGTAGTGAAATTTCACATGAAACTTGGAAACTGCAACTAAAACTTATAATTTATTGAAGCAAGTATGTTTCCGAGAGGTTTTGATCGGTTTTGGAGGTGTTAATGTTAAGTATTTGTGTGATGAAGAATGTGTGCGGCAAATTTCATCACGTGAAAAATGTGTTCAAAACTTGTGCCCAAAATCCTCACTTTTGAACAACAAGAAACTCGCAAAAATATTTGTATTGACACTTTGAATTCGATTGAAAACGATTCAAACTTATTAGAAAAAGTAACAAATCAAATCTGCATCAAAAGTAACAAGATTTGAGTCTGTTGAAGCTTTGAAGCTGTGAAAGAAAAGACTGCCTGCATTGGAGCTATGAAAGATTCAAGTGAAGCGAATATCACCAGTCTTGTCATTTGATAGCCACACCTCGTACATTGAAGAGCTTGTCACAGATAATAATACCTTGGTCAATATTCGAGCGTTAAATGTCACCACGACAACGCCGGATTACCCACAGCTTTGATGACTCACTAAAAATTGACTGAAGGTGTTTGAGAAATTTTAATGCATCCACCGTATAGCCCCGATATGGCATCGTTTGACTATTGTTTGTGTCGATCTTTGCAAAACTTTTTTGATAGATAAATTAGATAGATTAAAGATCGTGTCTTTAAATTTATAATCACTAAATCACATTTATATCGATGAAATTATGAAAATGCTCAAGAATTGTGGGAAAGTTAATGATGGCAAGTGATGTGGAAAGTATGATTATTTAATTTAGAATATTTCTGAACTGGTAAACTAGATATTCATTAACTTCCCACGGTCGAATCATTAACTTTAAAAAATAATAAATAATGTCATTAACGATATCAGCTTCAGAATATAATGATGTCATATGTTTTTTTTTGTGAAACACAGAGAAATAATGAATTTCACGCTCAGGAAATACAGGTGACCAATTTCAGCATTCTAGCATATAGTCAGCTTAACGATTTATATATTAAATTGATATAGAAACTACGGGGTACGAACACAAATTACGATTCATAAATTTTTTTAAGCCACATCGCGTGTGAACGCTAAACGCAGGTTACGAATTGGTCTAAGTGTGCGTTCACATTGGCGACGCTCAAGCGATGCCGTTTTTGCGATGTCATCACGCACGTTGTCCTGTTCAAATTGGTTAAACGTCATTTTAGTTATTTTCTAGCTTTCGAACCAAAAGGACGTAATGAATTTAGTATCCAAACGATTATTACTTATAGAAAGTACATTGATTGATTACATTCTATGCAAAATCAAGCATCGACTTCAAAACAAAACAACTAATTTTAAAAAGCCTATTTCTCCGCCAGAAAGGTTGTATTTTATTTATTTATTATTATTCATTACTAAGGTAAGAGTTATGCATTCTATTAAAACTAGAACGTATAGATTGGTCGCACTTCGACAAAAACTGAACAAGATCGAAGCTCGAGCGGCGCGATACAATATTAAACTAAAATACAATCTGTAATAGATGTAAAGAGAACAGAAAAGTAAATACTAAGTGATCAGTATCCATACATAATCAGAAAGAAATAAACTTGATGTTAGATTTCTTTTAATAAATAATAATTCTATTTAGACAAACTTCAAAGCTGAAAATGTTTAATGTTGATGCTTCGACATTTGACGGTTGATATATTTCAGAAGGTGCTCTAGATTAAGTCCTCCTTTCCTTCAATTTTTTCTACTCTTTCAAGTCATTTGCTACTGCATTCTATTGTTTTTACGTTTCCTACCTTGTACGTATGGGGTATCATATACACTGTGACCCAAAGGATCTATTTTGGCCCCCTTTTTTGCTGGGATACAGCTGATCCGTCAATCCCACTCTTTTTAAAAAGTCTATAATGTGGGATGCCTGTAATTGCCAAAGATCTTTCTCTTGTATTTTATACACTTTCAGGTGTAGTGCTCTGGAATCCATTGTAGGGTAGCTCTATTTTTTTGCCTAGTTTTTTAATTAATATTGGCTGCTCTCTGGATTGAGTGTTTGGTTCTGGGTCTTTACACTCCTATTCCAGTTCTGTCTACTACTTTAGATC
Source organism: Diorhabda elongata (assembly GCA_026230145.1). Taxonomy (NCBI): domain Eukaryota; kingdom Metazoa; phylum Arthropoda; class Insecta; order Coleoptera; family Chrysomelidae; genus Diorhabda; species Diorhabda elongata. The sequence continues at coordinate 19,049,360 of CM047928.1, read as the reverse complement.
CATCCATATACCATTTAACGGCATTTCTGTTCATTTCTTCAATGGTGTTATGATTCCACTTCTACAACTTAGTATTGAGGTAAATCTCAAAGTTAAACTTTACCGATGCATCATCCTGAGATATGTCCCAGGTTTGTTTATTATTTAGGGACGGTTTTTCTTTGGTTATTCCGTCTCTGACATTCCAAGTGATGTGCAATTTTTAGAATCACTTCTAGTGCAGCTGATTTCATGGCCGCGGTTGCATATATGCAAGGCAGTCTTTGTACATTCGAGATATTTTTCCTCGTGGTATTCAAATTAGTTCTAGTACCCCATACCACTGCCCCATATATGGTGATTTGTCTCAAGATTGCCGTGTACATCCACAGCAGGATTTTTGGGCTACAACTTCAATTTCTCCCTGCGAATTTTCTGCACACCATCAAGGCTTTTGAAGATTAAATGATTGTCTCTTTTTCGGGTATGTTCCACACCTTTTTGAGCTACTTGCTAAGCTTTAACTATTTTTAATTTTCTTCATTGCTTCCTCTATTTCTTCTTCTGTGATGTCCCCTGTCATCGTATAATTTCCTTTCACTTCTTCTTCTTTTGTTATACTTTCATTTCTGTGAATGATTTTTACTTCTCTAGTTGTCTCAAATAGAAAAAGAAACTCAAATAAGCTCACAAAATGTCTATTACGGAACTGTAGTAATTACAAGTAATAAGATTGATATAGAAGTGAAAATAAGTTAGTTACACACCAGGTTAGTTAATAAACTTGATTCTAATAGACGATGTTCGTAAAAACAAAATGAGATAACGATTTGCTTCTGCATTATTAAAACACTAGAAATCTGTCCATATCCGTTTTACAAACCAGATTTAACACCACGTGAGTTCTGATTCACCCCGAAAAAGAAAAATGTGCTAAAAAAACGTTCTACAACTTTCCTAACATCGAGAAATAATTCATTCAGATATGGTTCCGGTCGTGAATTCAATATTGGGATAAGAAGATTCGATTTAGATTGATTTGTTTTCAATGAAATAATTCACTCAATTTTATAATCACACCTCGTATATATTCGATTAAAAAAATATAACAATAGCTTAATATTTTACCTGTGTGTATTCTAGTGTGCATGTTGTAGGCTACTCTCTGATTAAATCTCTTGGGACAATGTGAACAGGCGTATTCTTTCTTATCTCTATGAATCTTCAGATGACTTGAAAGGTAGCCTTTATCGTTAAATATCTTTCCGCATTCAGGGCATTTAGCAGCGAATTCCTTCGTGCCATCGTGAACTGATCTGAAAATAAAATAAATAATAATGAAACCGTTCGTTTAGGGCTCATTAGCCCTGCTTGTAGAGTCAGTTATTGAATAATACGAGGATGTATTGATATCTAGTTAGCCTAGAGCAGTTCCATGCATAAACAAAATATTGCGTTACCATAGCAACGAACAATAACTTATTAGAAGTGTAAGTGTAAAGTTTGAAGTCAAAAAAGTGAGCCAGAGTTAAGCAATAAATTAAAAGAAAAAAGACGTCCACTGAAATTTAGAAAATCGAAAAATTTGGAGCCATCATCAAGTATTCAAAAGGATTAAGAGGTAAGCAGATTTACGAAGTATGCTTAATACCCTTGGTGATCAAAAGAGGTAAATTTTCCATTGAAGATGATGACCGATCGGGGGGCCAGTTTCTGTTTCAGTCCCCGATAATATCGATGCAGTTCATGACATGATTTTTTCAGACCGTCGAGTTGGTCTAAAACGGATATCTGAAACACTGAATATTTCATACGAACGCGTTCATCATATAGTTCACGTCAATTTGGACATGAGAAAAATTGCTGCAAAATGGATCCACAAATGTTTTAATGTTGACCAAAAGCGTGCAAGGGTAGAAACATCGCGTTCGATCTGTGCTCGATTTGAAAACGATGTAGACTTCTTAAACCGAATTGTTACTAAGGATGAGACTTGGGTACATTTCTACGATCCAGAAACAAAGCAACAATTGTTGGAATGGCGACACTCTGGTTCTCCAAGACTAAGAAGTTTCATGTCCAAAAATCTGCAGGAAAAGTTCTTGCTTCAGTTTTTTGGGATTGCCTTGGAATAATCATGATTTATTTTTTGGATAAGTGTAGAACAATAACTGGAGATTACTATTCGACATTACTTACCACTCTACGGGAAAAAGTTAAAGAGAAAAGACGCGGAAAACTATCCAACTAACTATTTTGCAATACAACGCCCCTGCACACAAATCTCATGTTGCTATGCAAAAAATTCGTGATTTGAATCACTAGAACACCCATTTATTTACCAGATTTGGCTCCGTCCGACTATCATCTCTTTTTTCAACTGAAAAAAGTTTAAAAGGTCGTAAATTTTCTTCCAACGTGGAGGTCTGGTTTGCAGAGCAAGAACAAACAATTTTTTTGAAAGGTTTAGAGACGTTGCAGGTTCGCTGTAATAAATGTAACGAATTAAGAGGAGAATATGTTGAGTAAAAAATATTTTGACATTGAAATTTTGGTTGGTTTTATAGTAGGCTAAGAATGTTTTAATATATCCTCGTAAGTATTATTAGAAGTAATATATCATGATCGTGCGGACTAAGATAAGCCCTTTATAACTAGTTTAAACCCACTAAAATAACGTCCAGAGACACTGGAACAAATTTTAAATGAAATTAGAATAAAAAGGATGTGTCATGACAATGAATCTAGCTTAGGGACAGTCAGTTACAGCGATTAAGACTCTATCTTATGGAATGAATGGTCAGATTAAGCAGTATTTGCAGTTCTTTCGTTGTTTGTGCGGTAATCACAGCCATTAAGCCATCTGCAGGCTGTAGTCAGGCACTTGCAATACCCAAATGGATCAGGATTTAGACTTTGATCAGTTTTCTCTGAGGTATCGTCGACAACTATTTTTCATTTATCTTTACTGATAGTATGAAGTGTATTAAAAAATATGTATGACTTTATACAAAAACAGATGCTTATGGAAATATAATATCAATAATACATGTAGGTTTATATGATTTTTTAGTAACAATTTTCACACCTGTATAACGAAGCGGTAAGTGCGTGCCTAAATAATATTTATAGTACTTAATATAAGAATGTCTCCTTACTCTGTTACGTTTCAAAAAACACGGATATTGTCGGATTCGATGCTTAAATTCCATTATGTGAGAATAAATGTTTGGCTAGCCATTAACACTACGAATTTAGTTAAATATTAAAACTACCGTTGCGTTTTTCTTGGAAATTTACCTTTATCGTTTCATCACCTTTCCAAATTGAACACGTTAAATCTTTAATCTAATATAGATCAACTAAATCTTACTCAACAGGTGTATTTGTTTAACAATGTGTAGTCGAAAATATGTTAATTTGAATAAATAAAATTAAGAAAAAGTGTGTGGATGTGGAAATTGTTGTATATTCAATTATTTTGCAATCATAATAGCACTGATAGAAATGTTGTTTTCCCAGGATTCTTTAACCATAAGGAAACATATGAGCTGGTTAAATTATGTATCAGCTGATGCAATTGCCTTTTATGTTTGAATGTCTAGGTTAAAAATAGAAATACTCATCAATAAATTTGATAAATACACTTTTTATGAATTCACTCAAACACCTCAATTATGTACTTTCCATATTCTCATTTTCCAACATACAATAACTATACCACTGAAGTTTGAGAGAAGAATCGTATTATTAGGAAGAGTTCTTGGCCTGACAGTGAATAGCGTAAGCTCGCAAAAATTTTTTTTAGACAACGCCATCTGAAAGTTGTTCGTTCTGTATTCATTTACATACAGAAAGCTACGTTTTGAGTGTTCCATGTAATGAAAATGACAGTTCCGTTCTGCAAAACATTTTCGGGACGCTCTGGAGTAGACAACTTTAACTTTCTAAAACGTGACTCTAGCCACTTCAATGTTGACAGTTGACAGATTAACTTCGATGATTTTACATAACCTCAAATTTTTCATTTTCTAAAATTATTTGTTTTATTCGAAGTTTTGTCTAAATTAATGAACGATGATGAAAAAGAAAACATTAGCGATGAAGAAAATAATGAGACCGTTCTTAATTCGTTGCCGGATAAATCTCATGCAAGGTACGAAAAACAGTACGAGCTCTTTATGAAGTGGTGTCACTAGAAAAAGGCGAAAAACCCAACGGAAAACGCTTATTTTTCAGAAAAATTTAAAATGTGGAAAAGTTCTACATTCTCAATGATTAAAAGTACTCTCGCAATATAACAAGATGTTCGCATCAATAGATATCCAAAACTCATCAATTAAACTGAGAAAAGAAAATAAATAATAGAGAAATATACATTTTATTTATTGAACAATATAATCTACTTAATGATATTTGCAATGGCAATATTAATTTATTAACTATTTGCAAAAAATAATGTTGTGTCACTGAAAATGAAAAAGTTTTGGACCTGAAATACTACTTTGTTGGACTCGTCTGTTGCTCGGCTCGCTTCGCTCGTCTCGCAATTTTCAGATTCTTCCAACAAAGTAGCACTTTCAGTCCTTGGCATACAAATAACTAATGCACGTGCCCGTCAGTAAACAAGCTTTACACAAAGTTTCAACTTGCTGCTTCTATCCATTTTATTATAATTGTGCTCAAACGACTACTCAGTCAAGTTATTTTGAAAACTGTCTTAAATTTTTTATTAAAGAACGATTAACACTCAACACAAATCAAAAATAGAACGGAGGTTGTTTACGGTGATTTGTGTCCATCATTTGCAGCAATTAAAAAGTGATCTAAATTCTTACGCTGGGGGTGAGAATAATTAGAAGATGACCCATAGGAGGTTCTGTGATGATGACTACTCCACAAAACATTAAACTAGTAGAAAAAATTAGTCTAAAAGACCGGTGCCTAAAAACAAAAATAATTGCAGTACAAACCGGCATATTCAAAAAAAGTTTTCTGAGGATCCTTCATGAGCATTTAAATATGACAAAAATTAGTGGGTGCAATTCTTAGCGCAGTGCAAAAGCAGCGTAGAGTAGAATGTTGTGAGCGATTTTGAAAGCTTCGCCACGAGGACAAAGAGAAAGTATTTCGATGAATTCTAACAGATGATGAAACTATGATCCTCCATCTAAAGATTTCATTGAAGAGCCGTACTAAAAAAACAAAACAAAGGTCACGAAAAGCATAAAAATAGTGATGGCTACAATATTTTGAGACTGCGAAGATATCCTTTTGATTGACAGTGAATGTAACATATCAATATGACTTACTAAGGCAGTTGTATGAAAAAATTATCAAAAAAAGGCGCAGCAAAATCAGCCGAGGTGTGCGTTTGCTTCATAACAATGTTGCTCCAGTTTACACTTATTCACTTTCCAAGGCTATTGTACACGAATGTGGTTTCACAGATATTGAACATCTAACTTATAGCCCTGATAGCTGGCCCCGTCAGACTATTTTTTGGTCGCAAAGCTTTTGTCTCTAAAGATGCATCATATTTTTATAGTTGCAAAGAAGCTTCAGTCAGACGTTATGAAAATTGTGTGGATATGAAGGTAGAAAAATAATCAGCTTTTTGTTTATGACTTTTCTTTCTATGTTAGGCTAATAATTCGTGAACTGCACTTCGTTCAATCTATTAAACATAATTTGATTTTATTTGGGTAGGAAACAACTAATTTGTGAAACTTTTGCGAGAATCTCGTACGAGACTTTTTTTGGCGAGACGAGAAGATAATTTTGTATAGGGACACAAAAGGATACATGCTACAAAGATACGTAGAATAGAATAGAAGTTTCTGTAAAACACAATAAAATGAAAAAAAAATAATAAATCATATAATGTGAAACGCAGTTTAATTTTAGTAGCGTACTAGGTACAAAAGAAATCATCTTTAACCTACAGGTTCTCATTCAGAGACGCAGAGTTATGCACAAAGACGTACATCGATTTCTCCAAGGCTTTCGGTAACGTCAAACACAAAAAACTTATCGAGGTTCTCATAAACATTGACGGAAAACGTATCCGTATTAACGATATGTACTGAAGTCAAAATGAAGGAAAACAAGTAGGTAATTTTCGCAGTAAATAAAGAGAGAAGTGTATCGAAGCTGCAATCTGACACCTCTCCTATTCAACATTTACTTCGAAGATGTATTTAGAAAACTACTGGCAGATGGAATCAAAATCGACGGAAAAGCAATCAGCTACATTAGATATGCCGAAGACACAAAAAATATACACAGCAAGTGAAGAATAAAACAAAACATATGATTATTAGCAAAAATCAACATTCTTCAGTGGGTCTAACGAAAAAAAGGTTAAGACATCAAGACCTAGTAGAAACGTACAGATACCTCGGAACCACAGTAAACGCGAAATGGTACCAGGCATGAGAAATATGATCACGGATTGAAAAAGCTCAAGCTGCGTTTAACAACATGAAGAAACTGTATACCAACAAAGACTATTTAGGTGCTACATATTTTTTGTCTAAGGTGTAGAGGTTGGGACCACAACCGAAGATACTTTAAAAAAAAAGAAATCTTTCGAAATGTGGACGTGGATATATCAGAGCACATCGCCAACGTGCATATTGTGCAAAGAATGGGAAAGAGAAGGAAGTTGTATTTATAGTAAAAAAAAAAACGGAAATGGAAGTGTTTTGGCCACATACTAAGACATGACAAATACCGTCATTGCAGCTGATTGTCCAAGGCATAGTGAATAGTAAGAGAGGATCAGGGAGAAGACGCAGTAAACAATAGTCAATAGTCAACGTTGGTAACGGAAAATGCAATGAAATAATAAAAAAACTAAGACTGAAAAATCATAATCATCTTGTTTACATCCATAAACTTAAAGATTCTGACCGTAAAGATTAAAAATGAATTTCGTTTCAATGGAAAATATGATTGCCTATAAATACCTTTAATTATGGTAGATGTTCATATTTAAGCGATGATTTTAATAAATTCATTACAATCCAAATATATATTGATAAATAAAAATTGATTCAAATATTCGTGATAATTGTATCTTCAAGAAATTTTCGTTTTCCGCCAATGTCTTCCACGGTAGGTTTTATTTCATCAAATTTCATTATCTTAATTATTGTTATTAATGTCAAATATTTTATCCAAATTAAATAAATCTGTATGTATGTAAGGAATTTTTTGGTGAGGAAGAGGTTAAATCAATCTTTGTTTCTACAAGTATTTCATTGACCAATTCTTGAAGAAATAAATCCACATACAATTTAAGGACCAAATTAAATGAGGCATGAAAATCCAGTAGACAGTAAATTAAGAGTTTTAGATATGTATTGTGTCTGAGATCTAGTAGTTTCAAGGCTAGCTCAGTCCAGTAGAAGCCGTATGAACAATTGCCTAGCCAATAAAATTTATCATCAGAATTGTAATTCGAGTATTAAAATTTTCTTAAATAAAAATTAGTCTAGTTACAAAGAAATGATTAACTGTTATTACATTCTGTTTATAATCTTACAATTAATCAAGATGTTAATGATTAATTTCTTGTTGATTGCCATGATCTGATTTTATTCTGATATGATTTAAAGCCATATTATAATAGGAAAATACCAAAGTTATTATAGTTATTAATTAGAAGAACACCTACCGGCATCTGTTATTAATTGTAATATACCGAGTGGACTAATAAACGGATTCTGATTAGTACACTGCAGCGATCTTGCAAAACCAAACGCTGCCGAAAAGATTAAAACGAAGCATGTTCGTGCTTAAAGACAGATGTGTCTGTGTCATGATAACACGTGCTCGTCGAGTAGACGCGTTTTCAGAATGAGTAATCGATACAAGTTCACGCTTCACGTATTTTTGTTATGTTTGAAACGGGCTCTGTTGCCGACGCGCCGTGTTCTGGATCTGTAACAACTAACGAGAATATGGAAACAGTGGTGCTGGCATTAGTTGAGCAATCGAACCAATCTGCTGTACGGCTTTCGGAAGCTTCTAATATTAGCTGGTTATTTACGGTGAATGCTAAAACACATCCATTATCGATTTCACCTACGGCGTTTCCTCAAAGCATTTCAAGAAGACTATTTCAATCGCAGATTGCAATTTTGATACCTCTGATCCATTTTGTTGTTGGAGAGGCAACCTTTAAGTTGAACAGTGCGGTCATCCTCAAGTCATCATTGAAGACGCATTAAACCTGCCTGGTGTATGTGTGTGTGTGTCTGTATGTAGGCAGGAATCCATATAGGAAGTCTCAAGGATCTGTACTTTTGTGAAGGTCACGTGACGGACCAAAGTTATCTGGAAATGCTCGAAGATTTACGTGGCTAAATGGACAACGATACAACAGACGAGGATTCGCTGAGTAAAACTAACGTCATGTGATTTGAAACTCTGTGAGGCCTTCTCAAGGACTGCGTTTTTGCAAGCGGACTACGCACCCTTCATGATCTGCAATTGGAACTCTACGTGGACAGTTCGACATGCTTTGCTGGAATTGCCTTTCCGTTGGGAAATTTTACCGTAAATGCATTGATTAAGATGGATATCAGTTTGAACATTTACCGTAATCCTTTTACGAATCCATTTTGTAATTTCTTTTAATAAATTCATTTTGAAGTTGCATGCCGACTTATGCCGACCTCTGTATCAGTTTCTCATAGAATTCTGTAGCGTTTTGTACATTAAAAAAAATGACAAAAACTGATTTACCTATCTCAACTATGTTAATTAAATTAAATCAATCTCAAAATTGATTTATTTGGAACGAACCAAGATATTGATCTACACTTTCTAGTCATACTAATGCGGCGTTTAAAAGCAGATTGAAATTCGTTTTATTCTCCTGATATACAGAGAGAAATTATTGGTTTTATTTGCTTCCTAAGTATTCTACGATATTAAAATTTCTTGTGATACATCCTGTATTCTTGCTACATCACGATATGTCTACTGTTTAATCAGTTTTCATTATTATCGACAGATAGTACAGGATAAAAAAGTTGTTTCATACAATTTTATTATATCTTCAACTAGATAAAAGATATGAAACTGCGATTTATTGCCTGAATGGCGATTGATGTAGTTCTCTCGTAAATTAATCGATACGAGTACAAATTTTTTTGTCAGATACATCAAGCATTAAAACGAAACCAATTATCCGATGTAAAATTAAATATATAAAAATCTACGAATATAATTTGAAGGAGAATTAGATTATTTTGTACGCTTTTTTATTAGATGCTCGGAGGTATTAGAAAAATGTAAAAAAGAATGTCAGGGTCGATTAAACGATACCCGACTGTCGTAGTAGAAGGGCTGCTACTTAAGTTTTGAGATATGGCAACTCTGATGGGGATATTTCAAATCTGACATTGACATTTTCAATGGCGAACGTACTCAGAACGTGTTGTCATATTGCATGAAAATTTGGCGGGTTCAAGTTGGAAACCGCGTAATTTCACAATCGCTCAAAGTTCGTGTCGATTGGTGCGAAGATATGCTGAAATAATTCAATCGCGCTGCTTCAAAAGTGACAGATGACGAATCATGGATCGATGCATACGAACTGAACAACAATCGACTATATGGATCTTTCGAAACGAACCAAATCCAACGAAAAATCAGGAAAACCAATCGCAGAAGACGAATCAGTCTCCACCACGACAATGCGAGCTCTTATACGTCAGTTCAAACAAAAACATCGTATGGAAGGGTCATCCGCCGTACAGTCTTTATTGGGCACTCAATTATTTCTTATTATTCTCGAAGATCAAAAATAAATTGCGATGTGAACGTTTTTCTATACCTGAAGAAGCGGTTGATGCGTTCAAATCATATGTTCTGAAGGTAACTCAATCGGAATGGGAAAAATGCTCCAATAATTAGTTCAAACGCATGCAAAAATGTATTAATCTTAATGGAGAATATTTTAATTTAATAACAATAAAGCCAACAATATTTGTTTTTATTTGTCTATTTGAAATCTCCAACAAGCAATCTTAAGTATAAGTACCCTATTTTGATAATAAAATAAACGAATTTGGGATGAAATTAAACTTCAGAATGCATTTTAATATTCAAATAATCACAAGGTTGTTGTGGAATGACAAAAGCAAAATTTTTCTCTTTAGTACATACTGCTCAGCAGTACGATTTGCATATAACAGTTGTCTGGCCTGGTGTAAATAGAAAAATATAGAAGGTCTTTTCAGTGAACTTGTTTTCTTAGCATACATACAAGAAAAATCGAAAATATGGAGCTTATAACTTTGTGCAACAAATTTTCAAAGATCAAGTCAAGCGCCCTTGTTAAAAATGTTGTTAATTTAGTAAATATATCAAGATAATGTCATATTTGACAAGGAAAAATGTTATCGTCCCAAAGAATCAAAAATTCAGAACCCAGGCACGTATTGTTACGAAACGAGTTCGTAAAATGGTCCCCTAGGCCGGCCCTGTCCAGCTACTATGGAATTGTAAAAATTCGGTGAATTCGCGCGAAGCTTTTCGAGCGGCTTCTTTCACATTTTTTATAAACTCGTTTGATGTTTATTTGTTTATAATTTTTTAGTAGCAGGCAGTTTATTTACAGTATTTTTCCTAAATAATTTATTATTATTTCTTTTTGTTTTACAACTTTGTAGAATTTTATTCAGGTATATAAATGTTTTGTGTAAACGCAGTTAGTTAGTTTCAAACAAATAGTCGTAATGAAAAGAACGAATTAGTAAAAAAATCGCAGAAATTATTTAAGTGATATTTAGAAGTAAATTATTATAAGTTAAGTGTATTGTATAGTGTGTAAATAAATTAAGAACGTAAGAAACAGTGTTTATTAATTCATCCCACGAATAGAATGAGTGTGAATAAATACGAAAAACGTTACAGTATATACAGGATTAATTCATTGGAAAGTAAAATGTACATATCCTGGCAGAAACACACAGAAAATTCATCCTACCTTACCCTCACCTCCGAACTATAGTTTTACTTCGAAATTTTACTCAGTATACTTAGAATAAAGATGCCTTGCCAAGCTGGGTTCTTGTACTGATCTCAATCACATCTTCTTCAGATGCATAAATGCCATTCATGAAACAGACAGTTTATTACAATAACTTGTTGGACAAAACTAGTCCCTACCTTTAAACCTCACAGACCTTTTTAGCATAGACAACATACTTTAGATCTGTTGTGAATTTTATCAGGAATATTAAATTTAATATTTATGTTGAATCAATGGAAAATTCTGTTGCTGATGGACTTAATTCCAAGCCATTGTCTTTCACACACACACACACACCCACGGTTAATGTTGAAACTATTTTCGGATTATTTGGAGCTTATCGGCTTGTAAAATTGTGTAATTTATTAGTAGAAGATATGGAAATAATAAATAAATGATTGAAATCTGAGTACGTAATGTTGAGTTGAGTAAAACTAATTGTTTACCATTTTATAACAAATTTTAGACCCATCCAACCTCAACATAACAAACTTCAGTTTGAAAAATTACTTGAATAACGCAAATTCACTTGTTTATTTTCGATTTGTTATATCAAACTTGGAGTGTATAATAAAAACCAACCGATTAGAACTAACTTCAACAAAGTAGTTCGAATTTTGTTCACTTACACCTTGCTAAAACTGAGCATTAAAAAAATACTTACCGGTGATATTTATAGTTTCTTAGTTGACTAAAGCACTTCCCACATTGTTCGCATTTGAAAGGTTTCCGTTTATCACTGTTCGATTCGTCAAACTTTGCTTCATCTTCTCTATCACTAATTGTTTTGTATCCATAGCTTTTCATAGATCCGTTCGAATTGTCTTTAAAATCTTCACTTGAAGAACTACGACGAGATGAATTTTGATTCGACGTATGTGTTTCTCGAACCGATAAATCTGGTAAGATGAGTTTATCATTTTTTCTATCTATATCAACATTCAACCCATTTTCTACCTTTGGTGCTTCATGTGTATTTAAAAATACTGCATCCAAAGTAGAAATAGACTCTAAGGAGCACGTTTCTTCTTTTTTTAACAAATTTTGTTTATACCTTACTCTCGCAGGGAATCGGTAATTGTTGTTAGAATCATTTTCGTACGAATGATGATGAGGATCTGTAGAAATCTGTAACAAAAAGGTTGGTACAGATGCTTGGTATTATACAGATTAGTATATTATTAAAAATAAGTATATAATTCAATAGTTTAATTCTATGAGATTGAGACAAACTTGTAATAGCTCTCTCGGACTTTACACACTTATCAATATACACGTACAAGTGAAGCTGATATTGTAATTTTCTTATTATAACTGCGTTTTGGGGAACTCGGAAATCTCCACTAATGTCAATGATTTGAATCTTTAATCCCAAGATAGGTCTCTTAATTTCCAGACGAAATATTCATTTAAGAGAAGCAAACTGAAGTAAGCCGAGTAGTATTTGAACTCAATCTCATTTCTAGACCTCTATTTCTGTCGATTCTAAAAAATAAGTCTAGGTTTGAACCACGGTTACTGCTCTGTTCACACCATTATGATGAATTCTATTTATTTATTTTAAATTTAATTTTGAAATAGTCTCCTTTTTACTGATAAACTTGTTCCTGAAATGGTCTAACTTCTTTGACCAGTTTGAAAAATACGTTTTCTCGAGATATACATAGTAGGTTTCCATGGTGGTGATTACCTTCATTCGACTCGAATTTATGGACGTGCTGAACGTTAAATTCAATAAATTCAAACTCAGGAAGAACGTAGCCGTCAAACAGGCTATAGAAGCCGTTGAAATGAAGCTGCTCGACATACTGAAAAAGTACAACTTTTTACTGAGATATAAGAAACCTTCGAAGAAGAAGAAATGTCAGAGAAACGCGATAAACGGAGAAGAAACGCGCGAATTTGGGTGATGAGATGTAATCTTCGGCGGAAGACTACGAAGAAGAAGAGGAGAAGGAGGAGCAAGAAGTAGAGAAGGAGGAAGAAGAAGATTAGCAGGAATTTGAGAAATTGTGTCGCGATTTTTTCGGAAAATTTTTAGGTTGAGTTTGAAATTTTCGGTCTTATTTTTGCTAAACGTTTCGAGTTTTTATTTGAAGTATGTTAATTTTCTCAATAAAGATTGTTAAGAAATCATATTTTTCCATTAATTTTATGCATTTTTCCTAATTTTCCACAAAATTTCATCGAATGAGTGATTTCATTATCAATACATTAGCAGTAGAGCAAATCATTTTTTATATCCAATTCCATCAGTTTCATGCCTTTTCCATAAATTATAAGGAAAAATTAAATTATATCGTCATAATTTCATTAGTTTTTCTATAAATTTTCACCAAATTCCATCAAAACGACAAAGAAATAACAATTTTTCTCCCGCAGTTTCGATGTAAATTACGGCGCGCAGTTCAAAGACGCTCAACACTTTTTCCCGAAGGCGACAACACCCGTGACCAAATCTGGAGAATTCGGAATTAGCAGTTCGTAACCCAATTAGACCAGCTTAGCATTGGCGGTAACGTTATCATAATGGAAGGGCCCTTTTTTCGCCAAACGCGGCCGTTTACTTTTTAATTAGGTATCGAAGCGGCCCCTAGAATATCCCGTTCAGCCCTTCTCCAGGTATTCGTTGTAGATCACATCTTGTATATACCAAAAAAAATGGTGACAATTTCTTTTCCTGCCGATACTACTATCTCTTTCTTTGGAACAATACCACCGAGCGAAATCTTCTTTGGTCTCTGATGCGTACTAGTTGACTCATATTTCATTGACTAATTGCACCTAAGCAGTTTCACATAATGCTCTCAAGTTGTTGTCTCGCGCCAACAGCTTTCTGATAACCAAAATCTCATGCAGGATATAACTCATGCAATCCATCATCTCAGTTATGTCGCACACAAGATCCTGTATTTTGGTTAAGTTATTTGAAATTCGGAGAAAAAAGATAAGATCAGCTATGAGGTAAAGGCATTTAATCTACTTCGCTAACACTTTGAACTATTGTATATCCCAGGCTATTTAACAGTCAGGTAGCAATGTGAAATACCTGTCTGACTCCATATCCTGCGTTGGTTAGATTAATAAGCAGATCGTCGACTTCTATTTACAATATTAATGGCGACACGCAGCAACTTCCTGGTTTTGCAGTTATAACCTTAATTGGTATTGAAAATGCGACTATCCAGGGTTCTCATCATCCTTGGGTCGAATTCTCGCCTTACCAGTGTCTGATGGATGGAATGTCTCAGCTTGTTAGAGAAGGCAGATTCAATATCTATAAGGACAGCCAACTTATCATTTTGGTATGCAAATTGATTTCTACGTAGAGGGAACTTCAGGGATGTAAGTCCATGTGAAGCTAGCAATATCAGGATCCGGTTGGCTGGAGAATACGTCGATTAATTTTCGTGAAAAAAATCTATTAATCGCCGAGTTAATCGAGGAAATCGTAGAATCGTTTTTGTTTGGCTTTTTTTATATAAAACTAAATGTTTTTTCAATTTTAGAATAAAGTGAATGTTTGTCACTCTCGAAATATAGAGAGGGATAATTTTTTGCGAATAACCTTGGTCGGTATGTGGAAAAAATCTAATAGCACAAATTGGAAATCCAAGGTAAGTTTAATGCAAATGTTAAGGTTTTGGGTAGAATGTCACTTGACTGATTAATATCTTAGTTTCAATTAATATCTTTTATGTGTTGTTCATTCCCTATAAAATAGAATTACTCACCATGTAATCCGGTTGTTCCAGTATAGCTTCTCTAGGATCCCCATAAATAGTTTCGATTCTCGGTTTCCACGGACTGGGTAAAACACAACTCATTTTTTGTCGCTTCCTCAACTCCTCAATTTTATTTATGGGAATCAACTCAGGCAATGTTTTCTTTTTTTTGTAATTTTCAATTCCAGATTCAATAAATGTATGCGTATCCACTCTATACAAGGTTTCTTGTTTTTCTTCCGTCTTTGGTGGTATCGGAAAACTTGTGTCCAACTTTATTTTCAAAAATTTCATGAGACTTACAAATTCTTCCATTGAATTTGAATATACCATAGTTGAACCCGTATAAATATAGTCTAAAACTAGTGCCATTATATTACTCGACGAATCAGGAAATATAACTACTGCAGGATTAATTCCATCTTCTTTTAAAAGATCCTGTAAGGAAATAAAAAGTTACTGAACAAGAAAGCAAGCAAATCAATTGTGTGATAAATGCATGCGTCCCAATTTCCTATAGTACTGATAAACCACAATTAAAAACTGGGGCGATGAAGAGCAACTCTCGATCAACCCATGTAAAACAACACTAGTTCCATTTACAATAACAGACCTTCCAGGATAAAAAATTATTCACTTCATCTAGGCAAGGTAATCTCAAAAGCCACTGCGACTATATGAACTTATCGCAAGCTTTTCGGTAAGACATGGGGACTTGAGCCTTATATGGTATACTGGGTATACCAAATAGTCAGTTAACGCATTTCGAAAACAGAACAAACAACATCTGTGAAAAAGCTGAACAAGAATCAAAGGCTGATCTATCTGGGTATTATAAAGGCAATGACCACCTGCAGCACCCTGGATTTATAAACCTGCCTTCTCTCCACAATATAATAAAAAGAAAAGCATTTAGCATCGCCCACAGACTAAACTAGACAGAAAAAATTAAAGCTAGCGAATTTTATAGTTCACCTAAAAATTCTAGAATTAATAGAGCTAGAAAGCAGTGACTAACCAATGGAATAAACGCATAGGATGGTGGATAAAGATATCCTATTCGAAACTAACTAACTAACGCCATTCATGGGTCAAGGCAAGATTTTTTCCAAGCTCGAAATTAATCTATTTGGTACACAAATGCAGTATCCAACGCAAGGAGTTGGATACTGCTCCGAACCCAACAAAACATCAGTTTGAGGCACGTGGACCACGTTCAAAGATACATCAGCTACTGTACCAAGAACTGGATCAGAAAAAGATTCATTTAATCATTACCAAAGGAAGAAGCTCGTCTTAACGCGTTGAGGAAATAAAAAACTAGCAGTGCTGATACTAAGGAAAGAAAGAGCACAGAGAGATAATTACAATGTCTTAGAGTAATGACTCATTTACCTGTTCTAACGCAAAACAGGACAAAAAGAGACCCTGGACCTAGACCACAGCTAGCATGTGTATTTCCTCACAATGGAGGATTCAGGATGCATTTGAATTATAAAACGACATCGTATTCTGCTCTTAGGACAATAACTTGCTGCTAAGATTTCATACTCAAACAAAACCATTCACGATTGGTTTTTGGCTTCTATTGTATCTTGTAAAGTAAAATTCCTCAATACTTCTGCAATATCATTACAAAATAGTTCAACATCGACGTCTTTTTTATTTATAATGGTCTTCAATAAATTTTTAGAGTTTTTATACCTAATTATCACCGTTCATACGCCCCAAGCTTTTCATTCTCTCTTATTTTAGGGAATTTTGTTTTCCTACATATAGAAAAACGGAGATAGTCGCAATGTGTATTTGTATGGCACTAATATAACAGAAGAAGATAACAAACAGTTTCATACATAATTGAAGCAATTGAAAACTCGATAATCCAATAAAATGATGTATTCCTTTACAGAATGTATCGTGTTTTGTAAGGT
Organism: Diorhabda elongata; assembly: GCA_026230145.1. Classification (NCBI taxonomy): domain Eukaryota; kingdom Metazoa; phylum Arthropoda; class Insecta; order Coleoptera; family Chrysomelidae; genus Diorhabda; species Diorhabda elongata. The sequence continues at coordinate 19,032,675 of CM047928.1, read as the reverse complement.
AAGAATTTACTTGAGTTTGTGGGTGTTTACATGGCCTAGTTGCGATCTCGAAGCAACGGGATGTTAGAAGAATGCAAATATTGCTTGAATAGTAAGTTAGGATATATTATGAGGTCTTTTTCTCGTGACGACAACCTTGAGCAACGTATCAATCTCAAATTGAAAATAACTCCGACTGAGTGCTATAAATTGTTGCAAGAAGCCTATGGAGACAATTTTCTATCTAGTGCGCGTGTTTTTGAATGTTGTAAGCGCTTTAGTGAGGGCAGAGAGAGCAAATCAAGGCAATGTTGATCATTTTTTTCGACATTAACGGTAAATTGATGACTAAATGGGTTCCAGAGTGTCAGTCTGTAAACCAGACTTACTATTTGTCAGTTTTGGCAACACTGCGAGAACTAGTTCGTAAAAAACGGGTTGTGGAAAAACAACTCATGGATTTTGCACCAGAACAACGAACATGCCTATAACGCGCTATCTGTGAAGCTGTTTTTGGCCGGTAAGCGCACTCCAGTGCTTGAACACCCGCCGTACTTACCAGATTTGGTACCGTGCGATAAAAGATAAAATCTGCTTTGAAAAGGATCCAATTTGAGTCGATGGAAGCGGTAAAGCAAAAAACGGCGGAGCTCCTAAAGACCCTCACCAAAGAAGACTTACACACTGCTTCCATCAATGAAAAAACGTATGGAAACGTGTTTGGTGGGGGGAGGGGGTATATAAACCTTTTTTCCGTAACCAGTCTCCTTTTTTTAATAGCCAGACCTCGTATTTTAGATAAATTTATGCTAGATATAAATGATCACCGCTTTCATTACGAATAGATCAACACCAAAGCAACGCGTGCAAATTGTTGATATTTTTTATCAAAATAATGTTGTTTCGATTTATCTTATTGTGTCCTTTTTACGGTGTGCATGATCGTTTATTGTTTTAACTATATCAAATTTAGAATCGTCTTAAAAAGCATGCAACAACTTTTTCACAAGAAATGGTTAGGTGAACATAAATTAGGCAATTACATTGTTTAAAAGAGAGAACAATACACAAGATTCCTTCAAGTATTGACGATATTTATAATCTCATACATAACCTCAAAGTAAAGGTAATTCATTATTGTATAATTTATTTATACCGTCCTTTTTGCTTCTTCAAGTAAAACTACGAAACTAACCTACAATAATTACTTAGACTACCCTTAATACTACGTTTAATAATTACATTATAGAGCAAATTACGTCGTGTCTAACGTATCAAAGTATTGGTAATAATTAAATAATTGAATAATCCATCATTTAATTCGCATATATAGTAATTGTGGCCTTACTTAATTCTATGGTAGAATGAGAAGACAGACACGATATTCATTAATTTATCAATTTCATAAATAAAAATTCATATTATTATCTAGCGTTCTATCTGCTGTTTGAATTACAATAACTAGAATTTCTAATGTATTCTTGGGTGGTTAAACTGGTTTTGAATCTTCTAACAACCGTATCTTTGAGTATAATAATTTTTAGTATCACGAGGGTAACATTTGAATCAATCTTCCTCAAAATACAGCCTTGGGCTAGCAACGCGCTTAAGCCAACGTTAAATAATAATAGCACAAAGACAGGATACGAGGTTTGCCTGATAATTATCCGACCTAACAAAAAAACAAAATGGTTGGAATTCCGGAAACGGGAACCATCCGATTGGCACACACTAGATGATTGGACCTGAAAGGATTTTGGTACTGGTAAAGGTACTCTATTTTGGTATAAGGAAATCGGAAAGATATTGCAAAAAGCATATAAAGAATATGACGGTGCTGGATGAAAGAGTTTTTTTGTGTCATAAGACATCTAAATATAGGCAGTAGCTGTAAAAAACTTATATTGTTTAGGTTAGGTTAGGTTAGGTTACATAAGCTTAGATTAGCTTAGCTTAGGTTAGGTTAGGTTACATAAGCTTAGGTTAGGTTAGGTTAGATTAGCTCAGGTTAGGTTAGGTTAGATTAGGTTAGGTTAGGTTCATGTGACGCGATGTTCGCTAAGAACGGTTCCACATGCGTCGGCGGAGAAGAGGGTGGGTTTTTAGCTGGTAGGCGCCCGGGTAAACGGGTGAATCCAGCACGCCTGGGACACCTTCCCAGAAGTCTTTCGAAGATTTTCCCACCCACAAAAAAAAAAAAAAGGTTAGGTTAGGTTAAGTAAAACTTCATACCTAACCTAAGCCTTTATGTGTGCTTTTTTCAAAAATCAATGATTTTTTTATTATGGTTCCACTGTACCTATTACGAATAACTAATTTTTTATGATGAAAAGGACACCACCATTTTCGTGGGCCCAAGACAATAAAAAAATGTTTTTACCCTCTTTCCTTGAGAGACTCCAAAAATTCTTACAATCATTTAGTGATTCTAGTGTGTGATGTGGAGAAAGATATTTACACTTTTCAAGAAACGAATTGCCACTTCAGTGAGAAGACATACCCTTAGCCATTCGTCGTGACATGATAGTTGCCAGGCACATTATTTTTTAGATCAAACATACCCTCATAGGTGGATAGGACGCGGAAGTTCATTTATTTGGCCACCCAAATCTCCAGGCTTAACTTCCTTAGATTTTTATGTGTGGACTCGAATAGAAAATCTCGTTTATACCAATAGACCCATGACAAGGACAAGAGATGATGTGATTGAAGGAATACTTACTCGAAAAACAGGACTGACCATCGATAGAATGACTTTGTGAGCCATCAATCGGCGACCTTGACAACTCAAAATAACATCACAGGTACTCTCGTTTTTTAGTAATTTTAAAGTGCCTTCTCGTATAACACTTTCCATTTTACATCTGTAATCAAAGAGAAAATTTTATTAAAATGACTAACATTTACTTCTAAATTATATTACAATATACTGTGGAAATCATGAAAATTAATACACAGTAATTTTATTAATATTACGACTTCTGTTGAGTTTTCAAAAATGTTAATCAGTTGAACGATTACAAATATTATTTCAATAGGGTTCCCTAAAAATGCCAAATTTGGTACACTGTGGGTATCGTAAAAAAAGGCTATCTGTAATTTAAAAATTATCGCAAAGAAAAAAACGAATTGTAAAGACGTTATAATAATCGAAGATCATTAATTTTAATTTCAAATTAAAACATAAAATAATAACAAATCATTATTTAAATAACTGCAATAAAAGTAGGAAAAAAATGATTATGAAGAGAAACGGCAAAAAAATAACAGTATTTTATAGAAATTTAGTGGCAAATAATTTATATAGAATGAGAAAGAATATTTTTCCGTATATACGAGGACAGTCATATTTATAGGACTTACCGCATATTCGTACCAAATTCACTAACATGTAGTAAAAGTAAACGGCTACTGTCAAATTTCAACAGGATCGGAGTCATAATCGATTCTTGTTGTTATGCGTAGCAAAATAAGAGAGCTTCAAGTCGGTTTTTGATGATACACGTTCAGGTGCGCCGAAAACGGCTACCACGGAAGATAACGTGACAAAGATCCACGATATACTATTGGCGAAACACCGATTGAAGATATGCAAGATATTTGAGACAGCAGACATGTTTGGGCATAACAAAGCTGTCGGCTCTTGTATATAAGAAGCGCAACCATGAGACCACTTCCCAGCAGTATTCGACAGTTCGATAAATGCAATCAAAATATTTAACGAGATGAAAAACAATGGAAACAAACTTTATTCGATAAATATACTCCAAACAAGGCGAAGGCTGTCTTATCGACCAGAATAGGTGATAACTACCTTTTACTGGGATTCTCAAGGTATGTGAAAAAGTCAAAATAGTCATAGGGCTTGTACTCTGCTAGATTATTAGACAGATTCGATACCGATTTGAAGAAAAAACAGCTCTATTTGACAAAAAAGAGTGTTCAACGTAGCCCAGCCTAATCGGTCGAAATGGGCTACGAACTGCTGCTCCATTTATTGTCATAAAATAGGGCTTTATTATGATGAAGGCTGCTTCTATTCTTTACTTCTTTTACCATGAGGAGTAAAAGTATGGGTAACATCTGATATAGGGCTTCTTGATTAATTTTTACCCCTTCTATTTGATTTAATTATGAAGAAAACTTTCTACAAATGACTTGCAAATTCATTGGTTTTTCCTGGTCTGTCTGTGACCATATTCTGTCTGATTTTCGGATTGAGGGAATTGGTTTTTCAAGATATTTTATGTTTCCGTCAGCTATCCATAACGAATAGTTGATTTCCGCAATGCTAAATAGTATTCTTTAAAGGATTTAGTTTTTAAGTCACTAATAAATTTTTTGTCTAGTTAGTTGCCATGTTGTTTTTGGGTATTTTAGGCAATTCTATTGTCGGATGTGAATTTTCTAAAGCAATAATTGAATTCAACTAGATGTTTAAATTATTTCCAGTACGTTTTCTTATTGAACTGTATATCCAGTTTTCCTTTTTACATAATTGTGCCATTTAATTCTATTGCTAGATATCTAGTGGAAATACTTTTCTTAGTGAAGAAATCTAGTCTACGAGCTTATTTTAGTTCCTTGGCGAGTACCCGTGAATCTTAGCACCAGACTTTATTTTTGGCGTTCTTTTTGCGGGAAATTTCAGATAATTTGACATATGACAGATGATTGAAAAGTTTGTGGTTAGATTTACTTGTTTTTCTGGTTAGAATCGTGGTTAAGATTTACGAATTTATTTGTTTGTATTGACAAATGAGTTTTAGGTTAGAATACAATGAGCAAAATGAACGTCCCAGTTTTGTTTTCAATCAAAATAAGAATATTAACAAAAGACGAAAAAAATCAGATAATATGCAAAAGGAAAGCTGGGATAGTCACCACCTGCTAGCAAACGGCTTTCTAGGGTATTCAAGTATTCTGTGAATTCAACTCACAATTTAATCACTTCTCCAAAATTTTCATTTTTCTATTGTAGGTCAAATACATGTCGTATTCTATGAAGTTGTAGAGATTTTTGTATTTTTCATTTCCTTTTAAATATTTCCACCTCTCTTCCGAATTTTTACTTTAACAAACATCATGACTTATTTTTTAATTATTTTTTTTATTACCCTGTCGAACTTGATTTAATTTTACAATGGTAAATAAAATGTGCGTGAGATTTAAATGTGTTACACACTAAATAAATACTGTTTCATTCGTTTATCAACAAAGGATCTAATATTAAAACAAACTCATTTAATTAACACATTGTTAATAACACACCTCCTGCATGTTATAAATCAATAATTACCTACACAATTTCTCATGTTAATCATACCACTAGTTACATCTTATTAGCGCGTTGACAGATTATCTTTCACGAAAATCTAAATTCTTACAATTTATTTTATGCTTGTTTAATGAATATGATAAATGTATTGAGCCACGATTTTATCATTTATAATTGAAAGATTATAATTATTTAGAAAAATATGTAATTGATATGTTTAGATATCTTGTAATATTTATTAGGTTTTACATTCTTACAAGGATTGCTTGAAAAGTTTCTCAAGCCAAAATTGGAAGACTCTCACTGAAATTCCAATTTTTTTGTATAAATGAGTCATTTTGAGCATCTAGATGTCACTAAATATTTGTTTTTAAAAGGGAATACGTCCATGCAAACAAAAAATAAGCTGAAATCAAACGTGGTCGTATCAACAGGACTGACGACGAGCGTTTGAAACGGTCAAACAATCTGCGATAACCAGAGATATAATTTAAAATATTGACCAAATGGTACTGGACTGTACTATACAATTGTCGGATTGAGGTTAGATAGAAAGAAGAGGCTATCAGCCTTTACCGTATATTGAATAAACAGCTCTGCATGCATTGTCTATCGCATTTGGTAACCTCGGACCAAAAACAAGCAAAATAAGTCAAATTTTTTGCGTCGATTCCTGACTGTTGATTAAACCACTGCACTCCGAACAAAGCAAAGATAATTTCATCGCCTGGGAAAGTGATGGCGAACGTTGTTTGAGATAGTCAGGAGATTGTGTTCATCGACTATCTACAAATCGGTGAAATAATTTGTTTGAAATGCGAATTTTTTTCCAAATTGGGTGCGTTATGTGTCATGGCATATACTAACTTTCTTATTTTCAATGCAACCCTCTGTATATTATTTATTATTCTGATTCTTTGAAAAATTATAGACATAATTCATGTACAATATCCTATACCTATCTTGAAATGCTCAATTCAAAATGCGAATGTTTTGTCAACATGTTAATCTGGTATAGAAACGTTCAATATCTCAAGTGTAACTGATCTAATTTTAACCGTGATTCGTCTTTTTAAGTCATCGATTTAAGGGGTTTTATTTTGTTTACAATACTTTCGACATACCCCCACAAAAAAAGTTTAATGGTGTCAGATCAGGAAATCGTGCAGGCCATTCTCTCGATACGCGTATCCATATCCACTGATTTGGAAAAATTTGGTTTAGGTACTGCTGGTAATTGGGCGGTACTCCATCTTGCTGAAGCAATATTTCATTCGCAAGAAGTTGTGGTTTTACTGGATCAGGAAATAAGTTTGTCAAAGTTGGCACGACATTATTTTGTAAAAGTTATAAATATTTACAAAAATTCCTGTCGAACCTCAACTTTTTCAAGAAATTATGTATGTTTTAAATAATGGCGGCAATTTTGACGATTAACATGACCATGAACTGTAAATGTGCCGTCATCAAAACAAAACATCTAATTCGATCACATATTTTTTACAGCTTCAAAAGATTCAAATCTTGTTTGTTTAAATGCAGATTCAGCCTTAGGAAAGAGGTTGAACCTCTTGACGGACGTGCGAAATAAGCTGAAGAACGTGAATATAATGATGTTGGTCAACGGTTTCACGTTCATGAACTCGGTATATAATTCCATAAATATCGGAAAATCATGATCATAATTGTTTTAAATGTTGAATTCCTCATTTCCGCTTTTCCAAAAGCGTTGTATCCTAACTTTTTCAATAATTAGCTAAGGTAGTTTTACAACATATTGGAAACTCTTCAAGAACAAAAGCTATATACTTAGCAACAGCTTCTTATCGTCTAAAAGGCACAGATTGATCCCTTTTTGCAATAGTGCTCGCACATTTAAAGCTCGGCTCCCAAGCATATTCTGAAGATACTCGACTCAATCTAGAAGAGAGCAATTCGACTTAGAGGTGATCCAGAGTTGAAGAGAAACCTAACCTAACCTAACCACCACAGCAGATGCTCTTACTAGCTGTCCAGCATAATACCACCTAGAGCAGTTTTTTCAAGACCTACTCGACAGGCAGTTGCAGCTCATGAACATCAAGTTCTCCTGTAGAAGCCCAGAACGTCAATTTATTGGGACTCCTTTCTTTGTAGAAGTGAAAGCCTGTGGAACCAGACACGTTTCTCCTGAGCACTATAATCTACAGAAGTTCAAGATCACTATCCACAGGCACCTGTACACGGCTGGCACCACTCGAACTACTCGAGTGTAAGAGGGTTTACCCTTTTGTGCTTGCTTTAAAAAAAAAGTTTGAGTGATTTTCGATCGAATTCAAGGTGTCAATACAAATATTTTTGCGAACTTCGTGTTATTCGAATGTGATGATTTTGAGATCAAATTTTGCACACACTCTTCGCATGTTAAAATGTTCATGTAAAATTTGGCGTACACATACTTTGACAATTTCTATAGAATCAGCAATCGCACGAATACTTAGCTGATGCTTAGATCGAACATGATCAAGTGCGAACAAGGGCGATCCGAACGTGAATCATCTTCAACATCTTCTTGGCCATCTTGAAAGCGTTTAAACTACTAAAAACCGCGTGGAAGCGATACATTTTTTTCAATAAATTATAAGTTTCAGTTACAGGTTTTCCAAGTTTTACAACAATTCTTTGTTCTATTTTAACGTCGATCATTTTTACGGCAAAACAAAAGAACTACCCTTATACACGAAGGCACCGGCTACACTGATTTGTCTACAGACACGGTAGACATCGAATCCAAAAGAGTAGCTCTAAACAGTTGTTAAATTTGGCACATGCGTAGGTCTTGTTAATAGCCACACCTAGTATGTTATAAAATTCTGATAATACTCACGCTTTTATCAGAAGATGTAATTTAATATTCCTCGCGGCTAAGAAAGTAGTTGTTTTTTTTCTTATTTTCAAAGATGATAAGATTTCCCCAATTCTTATCATTTTAATACGTTAAATAGTGTTTATGTGAAGACAAAAATTGTCATTGGAATATTTCACATTAACGAACTAGTAGCAGTTATAATTTTCAAAAAATTGATTTTTTTTCAATTTTCTAATGCTTTTACTTTCAAAAAACTAAAATTTCATAACGAAATTCGAAATAATAAGAAAGATATAAAACCTTGAGCTCACACGCGTATTCATTGCTCTACAAGCAATTTGGAGCGATCGACAGCTGCTCTTCAAACTTTAAGCGCATTTTAATTTACCAGACAATTGTCATTGTCAAAAAAACGTTAATTTTAGATATTTCTTTTTAACAGCCGCCATTTTGTTTGTTCCTCTAGTTTTTTATTCAAAGGTGGTAAATTACTATATAAGCTAAAAGCTTTTCGAATTTCCTGTTTTAGATTTACCAAATTTGAGGTTATCTCTATCATTTTCACTGTCTCAGCTTTGGTGCGTCTATTAAATGATTTTGAAAAAAAATTTTTTGTAATTTAATTATGCGTCATTTTCCAACCCTTATAACCGGTTCTAGTCCCTTAATAGACAAACTAATAAAGTAAGATAAAGTGTGGTAAAAATAAGTGAAGCATCATTATTAGAATCATATTCTTTGATGTCGTATAAGTTAGAAAGTGAAATTTTCGTCGAAATATTTTTTTATAATCATTTCTAACGGGTTTAATAACTGAATTTTGCAAAATAATATATTCGAATATAAAAAAACTTTTATTCAAATATTTCCGACAGATTTATTACTTTGACCCTTGAAAAGATTTACATGATAAACAATCTTTCGATTTACCCACATTTTTTTAGAGCAGAAAGAATAAAACGGAACGTGTTTTGATTAAATATTCCTACATTGTCGCGTTCTACAAACCGTCTTTTGTTTTATAGCACAAATTCTCCCACAGAATTCTAGTACAGTCAAACATTTAGAATTTTAATTTATTTTTCGTCACTTTAAATATACTGAATTATGATAAAATGAATATGAAAATGAAAACTAGATAATTAAAAGAATTAAAATTAATGTTATCTAGTAAAAACATGCATTTTAATTAATATTTTCAATTGTTTTAATAAAATAGCTGTTTGTCAGTGTCAGTGTTTTACACATTGACCTAACAGTTGTTCTGTTCAGAAACACAATGCTTTTAGACCCAAAACTTCAAACTTCCACTCATCACTCCATAAAACACTCTCTCACTCTCCATGCACCCAATGTTTTGGTCTTTAGCGTACTGCAACTTCTTAATTTCATTTTGACGTCTTAAGAGGTTTCATCACTGCCACCGTTTGAAAAAGGACACCTTTTTTCAATCTCCTTTTCACTGTAGAAGTACTGAAAGGCAGGTGTCTATCACTGGGTCTGTGAGTCGTCGATCACATTTAATACAACGTTTATCTTCGGTGGTTGTGATTTTTCGAGGCCGTCCTCAACGTTTTCTATCATCAAACCTCCTGGTGGATACACATTTTTACGTTATAGTGTGTGGTATTTCTCGTCACTCCTGATGGAAACCATTTAAGATCTGTTAACCATATATTGGCATTGCAAAGACCAGTATCGCAGTGGTCGACCAAATGAGGTGACGACTCCAGAAATATTGAAAAAATCCACAAAACGGTACTGGGTAATCGTCGACTAAAAGTGCGTGAACTAGCAGACATAGAAGATATTTCAAAAAGTGCAATACATCGCATATTAACTGAAAATTTGGACATGAGAAAGCTGTGCGTTAGATGAGTGCCGCGTTTGCTCACAATGGAACAAAAACAGCGTCGTGAAGATATTTCCATCCAGTGTTTGGCAATGTTTCACAGGAATAAAGCCGTTTCAAAACTATCTATGAAATGTGGGTCCATCACTTCACACCCGAAACAAAAGAACAATCAAAACAATGGGCTGAAAAGGGAGAACCAGCTCCAAAGAAGGCAAAGATCGTTCCATCTGCAAGAAAGGTCATAGCGTCGGTATTTTTGGGATGCGCGTGGGATAATTTTCATTGAATATCTTAAAAAAAGAAGAACTAACAACGACGAATATTATGTCAACTTATTGCAACGTTTGAGCGAGAAAATCAAGCAAAAACGGCCGCATTTGGCTAAGAAGAAAGTGTTGCTCCATCAAGACAATGCACCAGCTCACACATCTATTATTGCAATTGCCAAAATTATTGAATTTAAGTTTAAATCGCTACCTCATGCACACTCTAATCGTCAGATTCAGCTCCCTCGGATAATTTTCTATTCCAAGATGGAAAAATAGCTCGGTGGTCAAAGTGCTTGGCGATTCATAACTTATTGATCATTACTGGGAAAATGTGTATGGAGCTAAAAGGAGATTACTTTGAAAAATAAATTTTCCTTTCTTTGTTGCGTCAGGTACTTCAGGGGCCATCCTCCGATACCTTTAATTATTCAACTGTTTCTTGAAAATGAAAAGTTTCGGAATTAAATTATGGTACAGAAATGAAATTTTTTAATTCGACCAACATATATGAAAAAAATTCTGAAAAATTTTAAGATTGATTCACCCCTAGAATGGTTCGATCGCTTTCTTCTCACCATTACTTATTACCCTAAATAGTCTTATACGGTGTTGTAATTTTAAATCAAAGGGTTACAAAGAAATTAATTTTTTTAGATATTTTGGGCCCTATTCGCAATTTGGTATCGATATTAATTTTTCCCCAATCATTATATTTTGGGATCCCCTATATACTTCTGCTGTGTCGTTTCTTATAAGATACACCCTGTATAGTTACAGCTATGTTTAACCAACAGCCGGAATGTTCTTTTATTTTCTAAATATGTGTATTATTATGCCAGTGCGTGTTTAAATTTTTTTCCTTTGAAATATTTAAAAGCTACTATTACCTATTTTTTTCAAATACAATCGTGATCTTTGTTGTACTTTATAAAACAATGTCAGTATGTTAACTGTAACGTTATCGTCGTTAAATTTATTGTTTTAACTATATCAAATTTAGAATCGTCCTAAAAAGCATGCAACAACGTTTTCACAAGAAATGGTTATACATAAAATAGGCAATTACATTGTTAAAAAAGAGAGAACACACAAGATTCCTCCAAGTATTGACGACATTTATAATCTCAAATTGCAGGTAATTCATTGTTGTATAATTTATTTATTTTTACTTGAAGGATTATAAAGAGTATCAAAGAGTTCGATCCGTAAAACTGATTTACTGGGAGTAATTTTAAATCAACGATCCATTTGATTGACAAAAGTAGTGAAGTTTACTAGTTTCCATACTCTTACTAAGGAATCGACATAAATCACATGCGTACAGGTCAGCTCTATAGGTTTTCTAGACCATTATCTTCAATCTTCCTCAATATTCTTCACCACATCCTTCGGTCTTTCGCTACTTCTCTTCGACTCAATCCTTCCTATTTCCTATATATGAAATCTTGTAGCCATTTTTCTTTTGGCAACCTCTTCTTCTCTTCCAATTATCACCATTCTCACAATTCTCTGCTGCGGTAATCCGGCAACTTGTCTTAACCATCTTACTCTTTGTACTCTAACTATTTGTGTTAATTTATGCTTCTAGTACATCATCATTAGTTTTCTATTTGTACGTTTCCTTCAGACTCCTTTTGCTATCTTGACACCGCCTAATATTTTCCGGAGGCTTTTCCTTTCCCATATTTTCGGTTTATTCCTATATTTGTGAACGTGAATATTTCTAATGCATTAGTACCTGCTGGTCTTACATATAGTTTAGTGATTTTTACTTGTTATCCATTTCGTATTTTAGCTTTCATCTATGACTTCAGAGCGCATCTCCATATATTTTAATTTCTCTTCATTTATTTATAATCCAAAGCTGTTTGCTTCCAAAATTTTAATAAAAACCTTCTCCATATCTCTCTTCCATCTTGTTAGTACCAATATGTCATAGGTCGTTGTTTGTATTTTACATTTTTATAGTATTAATTAGATTCTTAGAGAGAGAATCATCGTGTCTTAGTCCTTTTCCACTATAAATTTTTGCGATAAATAGTGTACAATTAATATTTTATTGGTTAATACCAACTTTTTCAGTATTTCTACGTTTTCAAGTGCTTCATTTAGTTTTATTATGTGTACTCAGTCGTAGGCCTTATTAAAATCAATGAAAATAAAGTATTAACCATGGCGGTTCGCTTTGTCGTATTCAATGCATGTTATAATTATTTTGAAATGTTTTTTGGATCTAAGTTTAGCTTGCGATTCTTGGAATTTTGTTTTTAGTATTATAAAAATTTAATTGAGAGTGTTAGCTTTTAAATGATGGCAATCATTTGAGGTAGAAGATGCGTTTAATGGTGTATTTTCTATGAAGCCTTATTGCTATTAAAGCCTTACAGTTAAGAAAAGAACACAGCAATCTTTTGATGGTCTAATAAACATCGATCAACGCTGTTTAGTACCACATTACAGAAGCCGTTTAGGTCCTGTTTTATTTGGAAACAAATATTAATAAACAGTCAACAATAATTATAGAAATTTCTTTTTAAGCCTGCAGAAACTTGTCTAAACTTGTATAAAAGGGGGGCCAGACATGTTAAGAAAGCAATTTATGAAAAAAAATCGATTTTTTGAGCCCAACACATGGGATTACCCCCTTAATGCGTACAAAGACAAGTCACAAGTAGGGATGCAAACGATATATCGATCACATTTAATACAACGTTTATCTTCGGTGGTTGTGATTTTTCGAGGCCGTCCTCAACGTTTTCTATCATCAAACCTCCTGGTGGATACACATTTTTACGTTATAGTGTGTGGTATTTCTCGTCACTCCTGATGGAAACCATTTAAGATCGACGTTTGTGAAACATCGAAGTATCGGTCATAAGCAACGATGTTAACATCGATGTTTTGATGACCGATATATCGTTAATACATCGTCCGCTACATTCATAAACATCGTTCTTCAGTCTGTTCAGGTGAATTTTATTCAATATAATTCGATTTTTTGACTACGTAACAGTTGATAACCAAAGTTAGGAAAATAATGAAGTATATAAAAAGGAGCGTCAATGCAAGTGACAAATTAAGGAAGAGACGGTTAGAGATGGGACTGAAAGAAGGGCAATTTAAAAAAAATGATACACGATGTTCGCACACAAGATGTTTTTATATACCTCAACGATTCAAGGAATTGAGTCCATTGTAGAAGCAATACATTCAACTCGATCTACCAATGGTCACAAGCAATGGATTGCACCAAAGAAATGATGGAATTGATAAAAGAGTTTTCTGGAGACAATTACTTAACGCTAAACAAAGCCAACTAGCTGTTTCTGTGAAGTACTGGTGAACATCAATGAAAGAATTCTTCAATTTAAAGAGAAATTAAAGAAACAACTAGCCAGAAGATTTGATTTCTTATAGCATTCCTCAATCCTATCTATCTCAACCACGTTTGATCCCAGATTTAAGCTCATGCATTTTAAAGATGCGGTGGCCAAAAGTAAAGTATTGAATTACACAAATAAATATGTACGGGAATATAAAAGATAGCCTGGAACTGCAACAAGGAATGACACGGAATCTAATAAAGATAATCCTGAATTTGACATTTGGAAATACTATAAGCAGCTGAAACATAATAACATCAGCTACAGCTATCCCACTATCGGGCTATATTATTGAAACCGAGGTCCAAATGTACTTTTCATCTTCTGTAATACCAATAAATAGAGATGTCATTGGTATTTGGAACGATATGAAAGCTTTCCATAGTACCTTCCCATCGTTGCCACGTCTGTCCCAAGTAAACGATTGATCTCGGAAGCTGGAGCAACCATTATTCAACAAAGAAAAAGGATGTTAGGGTCTAGATTTTTAAATTCAAATTAAATATTGTTCATGTAATAAGATGTATTCTAATGTAATCAAATGCGTTAATGAAACATCCTATTAAAAAAATAAAACATCGACAAAAACATCAAGCTTTCCAAAGTACCTTCCCATCGTTGCCACGTCTGTCCCAAGTAAGTGATTGTTAGGGTCTAGATTTTTAAATTCAAAATTAATATTGTTCATGTAGTAAGATGTGTTAATGACTTAATGAAGCATCGACAAAAACATCGATATATCGCTCTTATCGACGATATTTTTGCACATCGATATTTTTCAAAATATATCGATGTGTAAGATATCGATGTTTTTTCAAAACGATGTTGAATCACTAGTCCCACACTAGTCATCACTAGTCTGGACATTAAGATATACATGTTCAACCTCTATGATGAAACTTGACCATGGAGATTAGTATAAAAATGCTCAACGCATTGATTTTTATTCCACATTTCAACACTGGATAGTACAAGTGAAGGATGTTATAGATCACACGCTAAAACAAGAAAAACTGCATCCATATGAAGTTGAACTTGTTCACTTATTCTCTGGAGATGATCCATACAGACGTTTGGAATTTTGTGAAATATTTTTGAGGCATTGTGATGAAAATTCACATTTTCTTAATAGAAGGCAACGTTTTGTTTAAAACTTGTATCGTCAGGTCCTTAACTCTTTGGCGGAAATGTAACAGATGAATGCAGATAAACAAACTTGATAGAATAACGTAAAAAAACCCAGCTTCCTATTAAAAAATATATTAAGGACGTTAAAACTTTGTCAAATTTGACGACTTATTTTCTTGACTTGACTCTATATTTGTCAAGTTTGAGCTTCAGCCACATCTAATTTTGGATTCTTAATTTCGTATTTGAAATAAGAATTGGAAAGAAAAAGTTCTTCATTATTATTATTATATGGATATGTAGTGGAAAAGGCCCTGTATAAGTGTATAACGTTGTTTATTGTTGCGTTTCTTCACATTCCCAACAATCAATTTGTTCCACTCTAACTAAATTTGATTACTATTGTTTCGATGACTGAAATTAACATTCTGTTTCTAGTTCATTTTTGCAGATCGATGTCGTCGACGTCTTATTTTTTCTTCAATTTCTGTGTCAATTTTTTTTTGGTTTTGCAATTAAAAATTATTCGTTGGAACTTTACGAGCTGTATCAATTTTTCGTTTCAGTACAATGGCTTGTTTCATCGTAGAGAAATAATTATTTTGTCTTGGTTTGTAATTTCAATTTAACTTAAACTGAGTAAAGCAAAAAATAGAATTGACGATTTGTGAAGGTACAGTAAAATCATCGATTCGTTTCTAGTTTTTCCTTTTTTATACCATAATATTTTATACGATAAAATGTTTGATATATAATACCTTTTTGATATTATTGCACACTTTTCGCATTCGTAAAAACACTATTTACGAGGATTGTACCAAAAATTAGGTCACCATATTGTTTACAAAAATCTACACTGTTGTCTATTTCTTAACATATTTTCCATTTTCTTCTACACACATT
The DNA here is from genome assembly GCA_026230145.1 of Diorhabda elongata. NCBI lineage: Eukaryota > Metazoa > Arthropoda > Insecta > Coleoptera > Chrysomelidae > Diorhabda > Diorhabda elongata. The sequence continues at coordinate 19,017,032 of CM047928.1, read as the reverse complement.
TGTAGACCGTGCTTCCAGCTTTTCAATTCCTAGGTCGAGGCTCCCGCCAATTGTTTAGGGGAGCCTCTGCTCGAACTTCATTGTCGCTCTTGAAGCATTTACCACCTCTAGCTTTAGAGAAAGATGATAATCGCTGAGACTATAGGAGAGATAGGGCATAACCAGTACACACAAATTTCTTCAAAAGCTCTTGTAATTGACAAATGATGTGCGGTCGAGCGTTGTCTTTGTCTTCGACTATTCTAGATCGCTCGCCAGAGTTTGGTCAATGTTTCACAATATCTATATGTATCTCAATATCTCAAAACATGTATGTATGGATTTGGGGTTTCGTATACACTGCGACCCAAAGGATCTATTTTATCCCCTTTTCTTGCTGCGATACTGGGGGATCCAGTGTTTACAGCTGATCCATCAATCCAACTTCTTTTAAAAAGTCTAGTACATGGGATGGCTCTAAGATCTTTGTTTTCTATTTCGCATCCAGGTGTAGTGCTCTGAACTTCCTTAGCGTTTCACACTTCAAGAAAATGTGGATAGAAGTTTCGTCCTCTGTGCAGCAAAATCTGCACGCCGCATGTTTGTTGAGTTCGATTAAAAACGCCACTGATCAAGTCAAAAGAAAAGTTATCGACAAAATAACAATCATTACGTTTCATTTTGTTTCTTCTTCTAACGAGACATATTAGAAAAAGAGTCTTTACCCTTTAACAACTAAATTAAAGGGCCGTTTAATCTTAACTTTTAGTTAAAGTGCCAGTTAGGAATATGAAACGCCTCTTTTAAGGATAAAATTATTTGGAAGCATTCGCTAGAAAAAGTTTACAGACCTAAAAGAAGACGATGTCGAAAAATAAAATTGATTATGGAAAAAATGTTTTGTTTCTTTGTTAGGTCAGAAAGTTTTCGAACAACCCTCGTACTTAAAAAAATCGTAGTTCAAAAATTTTTATTATTATTTCCATCGAACTTTAATACGGGTATGTATTGAAAAATTTAATAACGAAATGCTTTGGAAGGGTTCAAAAAGTTGAAGCATTCGCTAGAAAAAGTTTGCGCAGACCTAAAAGAAGACGACGTTGAAAAATAAAATTGATTATGGGAAAAATGTTTTGTTTCTTATTTCCCTCGAACTTTAATTCGGATATGTATTAAAAATATATATTACCTGGTAAATGTATGTAATCGAATCGTAATGAATCAAAAACCAACAGGCACAACAGATATAATTTTATCACATCAGAAACAAAACAAAAACTTATTTAAACGGAATCAAATTGTATATTAACATGTTTTTTCCATTAAACTTTGTGTTAAAAATGAAATTTAAACGACGACATGAAATACACGTGTATAATATTTTCTAAATAAGAGCGACACACTTCCCGCATTGGTTCAATGAATACTGAAACACTGAAAATTCATAATGACAAAGTTTGAGTGCTTCTAACTGAATTGTAGAGTGGGGCACTACAAAATTCCTTAAAATTCTTTAATATCAATTTTTACTATAATAAACTTTTGATTTAAGTAAATCAGAATTTCGATACTTGAAGGATAAACCGTTTACTAAAGGTGATTTAAGATAAGTAAAAAAAAATTACGTAAATAATATAAGTTAGAGTAAAAAAGTGTCTTCCAGCTTTACACAAATATAATAAATCGAGTTGATGATTTGTCGAGCTGTTGATGGCACTAAAAACTTAAAAAGTCATTTCTGCTATCTTTAGATTGTAAAGGTTGTCCCAGTAAAAGTTTTTATCCATTGGACATGAGCAGCCACTGACTACATGGACATACGTAATCATCCATTAAAAATTCTTGTATAATTTAGAAATTATTCTTATTTATAAGTTCTGATTTCGCAACTTTGAGTCCTGTGACTCAGAAACGAGTTTTATGTCATTTAATTACTCCCGAATTTTTTGCATCAAGTCCCGGAACACCCACCCTGTATAATTTATAAAAATCCAATATTTACTTTTTACTATTCCGATTTTTTAAACTTACCTTACCAATTGGGTTTAAAACTCGGCGTGAAATTGGCTTCCAAATTGGTCTATTCTTCATTAACGTTCCCCATCTTCTCATTATGTGTAAGTCTTTGTGAACTTGATCATTCCAGTCCATTTGATACACGTTCTGATTCTTTTTTTACTGTTAAATGTTTTGGTATTCAGGATTTTCTTGTCCTCTATTCTTTGAAGCTGACCAAACCATCTCAACTTCTGGGGTTCAATAAATTGGTCGATATTTTCATTGCTTAGTATCTTATTTGGGACACATACTGCGAGGACCGATATATCCAACTCTCAAGGTCATTGTGACGGGAAAGATCGACGGAATGAGAGGACCAGGATGGAAACAACACCTGACTAGTGTGGCATTCGGTTTCCTCCATATATTAAATAAATAAATTCGGATTCAAAACTTCCTACAACGTTGCCCGATATAATAATCTTGATCTTCCTCTCTTTCTGTTTTCCTGTGGAATTCACTTCATTATTTTGGCAATTATTTGGCAATCTCTCCTCACAAATCCTCTGCATGTGCCCATACTGAATCTGCTTGTCTTCAATATACTCTATAATTGTTTCTTGAGCTCATGAGCTTTTTTATTGTATCGTTTCTGATTCGATCTAACCTTGACGTTCTATTTGCTCTTCTCAGGGCGTCATTTCCGTGGCTTCTATTTTTTTGTTGCTCTTTTATTCTCTTGTAGATCCTCAGCTTTCGTTGTTATCTTGTTTCAGTATTCCATTTAGGGATTTAGTTACTGTTTTCGCTCTTTTTATTCTATATTTCTGTACCTACTGTTCCATCTTTGTCAAAAATAATTCCTAGATATTCATAATACTCACATCTCTTCATAATTTCATTGTTTTCTAGTTGTATCCTCTTCTATACATAAGTATTATGCCTTTTCTACATTCATCTGCAGTCCCCGTATTCTTCTTTTTAAATTTGTGTGCCATGTATTCTAAGTCATCTCTGTAGTTAGCACATATTACCTGATCATCTGCCAATTGAAGAGTAAATAAACAGGTGTCATCATCGATTTGGATCCCCATTTCTTCTTCCAAGCTGTTCCATTTTACTCAGTATATTCTTCTGGTAATTTTTCTCTCAAATATTCTTAATTTTTTTTGTGTCCTCACAATGCCCTAAGTTACGATTGCCCTTATTAGAGTCCTATAGAATTTTAACTTCGCTCTTCTTGTTATTAGTTTCTTCTTCAGAAAATTCAGGTTCACAAAATAATCTCTATTACCACGTCCACTATTTATTCACTGCTACAGTTGCTAGAGACTTAAAATTTAATCAAATTCTTAATGTTCGAAATCTCTAATTTGACGTAAATATATGAAAAGACCTTCTTTACAATATATTCCATGATAACGGCCTCAATAAACTGTAAATAAGTTATTAAAAACAAATTGCCGCTGTATATAACAACATAATGTAAATGGTCTTTCTGAGAATTGTATCCGCATGCACCAAATTTTATATTCTATTGAAATATTAGAACAGAACCGGTTTCACGGTCTACGTCAGTGGGCGACTTCGTAGCATTACTATTAGTTTGTGAGTTATAGCATTTTGAGTGGAGCAACTTCTGTTTATTTTGAAAAATGGACGATAAGGAATGTAGTGTGTGTTCCTGAACGAACATAGGCAAGAAGGAACATACAAGAGTACCGCTTTTAGCGAAAGTAATTGCCCCTACTTGTTGTTGTCCTTGTGGAGCCACAATTTTCTCTGTTTCGTTGATTCTAGTTTCATCGATATTATATATTCGGATTTGAAATAACCGACTGATTTGTACTTCTTTTTCGCGTATGTATATAGCGATACATAAATTGAAATGTTTTGCATCTTTTCGCATACCAAGCGGTTGTGGTTTTTCGATGCCGCACTAAACATTTGGTATGGTCAAATACGCATCCTGGTGGATGCGTTTTTTTCACGTTGTAGTCCATAGTATATCAAAGTATATTTAATTCGGTTATAATAGTACGATTATTTTTGCCTAAACTATGAACATTTACGATTATTGCACGAGTTTCAATCGACAGTTCCTTGGTTTTGCCCATTTTAAAGCCCACAGGTCGGAATTTGCGAGAACGCAAACAATTCGTATACGAACTTCACAAAAATATCTTGGTTCAAAAAGTATAAATCACAGCACGTTCCTACGTGTCACAGGGCTAGCTGGGACTAACCTACAATCATAAACAATGAAGAAATAATTCACATTCTTTCGTATATAGTAGACAAAGAACGGTCACTATATTTTTTTGGTTTTTTAAACACTATTTCGATCTTCGCTTGACAATATAAAAAATTTACCCAGAATTCTTATTTTAGGACCAATTTTCTTGGACTATTAATGGGTATTTCAAGCCACTTTTGTTAAAAAAATAATTCTAAATGTCCCATATTTCGTATTGATATGAATTAAGTAGCAAAATTAATGTAATTATATAATTTGTGAACAGCCTTTTATAGAAAATCATTGAGAAAAGCACTACATTAAATTTTATCGTTACTTATAAATGTGTTGAGTAATGATAGTACATATTATGTTTTCATGAATCTTCTCATTAGGAATCGACATCAATTATTACCGTTAATTTTTGATTTATTACCGATAAACTGAAAAGGGGTCAGTGCCATAGCGTGGGTTAATATACACGTGAGCGGAGAGATAACAGCAAGACTTTTTCTTACAGCACCTCCTCTAAAAATCACTTCAAAGATGGAGCGTCTAAAGTAGTTATTATAGACATACTTTCGAGTGCGTAAAACTATAGTGTACCCACTAGAAACATACTTTAAGCAGTTGTGGGTAAAAAAACGTATTATTAAGGTCTCATGAGGTAATAATTATTTTTGGGTGGCATTGGCTGTTGTTTTGTTAGTTTCTTCTAGACTTGATGCTCAAAATATTCCGTATTTTGAAAAAATAGTCGTTAGTAGAAAAAATGTTGTATGCTATTCGTATGTAAAGGACTCTTTTCGGCTCATGTGATTGTTGCATTCGCTTCACTTCCATACAAAAAAAGGCTGCTTCACACAAACACACACACACAAATAACTATCGTATATCTTGTGGAATCTGCGATCTTTTTTCCGAGATCGAACCGGTCTTTGAAAATAGTTTCTTGTAATTCATTGAATTTAAAGTGAAACAATGACCATCTATATTTTTTTAAATATGGTAAACGGGAAAATAAAAACTTCTGGACCAGAGAAAGCAGCTATGATCAATGAATCTAGGGATCTGCCTTTAAGTATTTCTACAGTGGAAAGGAGATTGAGAGAAGCTGGTGTTTTTGGAAAGGTGGCAATGAACAAAAAACCTCTTTCAATACGTAAAAATAAAGTTAGGAGGCTCCAGAATATGCCAAATAATAACAAACATTGGACGCGTGAGAGGTGAGTCGAAAACAGTTTTATGGAGTGATGAGTTTAAGTTTGAGGTTTTTGTGTCTAAGAGAAAAGTGTTTGTGCGCAGGTCAAAGCAAAAACAGCTGTTAAATCCATGTGCAATCCCGACTGTAAAATACGTTGGAGACTTGGTGAGGATTTGGAGATGTTTTGGAGAAACGGCAGCCGGAGATCTGGTGAAAATTGAATGAAAGGCTTGAGAAAAATATTGAAGGAAAATGTAGTACGTTCTGGGCAACGCCTGACCAACAAAAATATATCGTAATTTATTGATAGCGTATAGCGTAACAGCTGAAGCTACTTTTTATGTGTCCATCCTCTCAACGTTCGCAGCTACAACTCAACAGACGAGAGCAAAAACTTCAAGTAACAAATCATTTTCTGACTATGATTTTTTGAATTCATACGTATTGATATTAAATAATTTCCCATAATTTTGTTTATTTAAATTATAAAAAAATTAATATTCAAAGTTATAAAAATCACTAAAACTATAAAATCGTTAAGAACATCCTATCCCACATTTTTCCCCTGAATTTGGGGAGAAAACCCCTAAGTTGGGAACCCTGGAGAGCGCGAGCGCTCGACGAGTTGACTCCCGTACCTAGTTTGAAATGTTTGTAGTCTAAAATTGATAACTACTAACTAAATTGGTAATACTAAAATTTTCAAATGATATGCTATTAAATATAGGTTTTCAAAGTGTATTTATTTATATAGTCCAGTCATATAAGGTAGTAGGAATATCGAGATACCCAGCTATAAAGTCGTTTGAACTTGTTCATTTAACATCCTAAAACTCCTCTCAAAACTCACATATAATTCGATGTAAGCAGCTTTAAAAATCGGGGGTCAAAAATAAAAAAAATCGATTTTTGCCTGTATTAATTTGTGGTATTTATTGCACCTTCAAATATGGTAACTACTCAAACTAATAGTAATCTAAATACGATGTTTCAAATTGTTTTTACATTTAAAACTCATTACAAATTAATTAAGCAAACTATTCTTTTTAAAACAAGAATGTTGAGACTTGAGTAATCAGTAAATCTCACGGCCGATAGAATTCGAGACACGAGAGATGAACAAATTAATGTCAAGTTTATGGTTGTCATGTATCACGGATTTTTTACACTCGTTTTTTATACATACCGACTTCCATTTAACATTGTCGTTTCTTGTAAATTTAATTAATATCTACACGGCAATTAAAGTCAACATTTTGTTGTTCTCCTTATTATACAAATGAAATCAATGGGAAAGTGATGATACAATGTGAGACATAAAATTTTGTTTTCATTCTATAAATCGTTCAACATCAAAACAAATTAATTATTTACGTCACACGATTTTGACTATAAAAAAACAAGACTTCGACGATTGATGGTACCAGTTGTACTAAATAATATTTATTTACACTTTTTCCATTCGTGGGGTGAAATAAGCATTTTCTTTCCTTCTCAATTTATTCACACACTATACACTACACTTAACTTATAATAATTTACTTATAAACATCAATTAAATGATTTCTGCGATAACTTTTACTAATTCGTTCTTTTCACTACGACTATTTATTTAAAATTAACTAAGCTGCGTTTACACAAATCATTTATAAACCCAAATAAAACTCTACAAAGTTCTAGAACAAAAATAAACAAAATAAATAGACTTTCCTAGAAATTATTTAAAAGAAATAATAAAAATTTCATTAAAGGCGCTTCCGCCATTTATAGAAAACAGGTGAATGGCGCTGTGCGAATTCGCCGAATTCATTGTACCTGGACAGGGTCGGACCAAGGACCCATTTCGCGTTTTTTTTCGTAATAGTAGTAAGAAAGTAATAAAACCCAATTTCTAATCCAAAATTACGATCATTTTAAATATTATTACAGTATAATCATATTTCCTAAAATTTGTTATTAATGTACTTGGACTAATACAAGTTTTCGGTCTTTTATTTGTCTTGGACAAGTCAAAAACCCTGGTATTAAAGATTATAGTCAAGGAATAAATTCTCGCCTAGGAGGTTGGAATTAATTTTCACGGGAGAAGGTTTATTGTTGGGAAAAGTTAGTATAAAACAGGTCATTTCATCAAGTTTTAGTTTACTTTCAGTCTAATTGGTTATAAAAACACGCGACGGACAGTGTAATTGTGAGTGATGGTGTAGTGATTCCAGAAATCCGGCTTAACTATGGAAACTTCCAAAAAAGATAGATTTTAGCTGGTTAGGGCAGTCCAGAAAATCTATTTTGATAGAAAGATGTGATATTCTAGTATGGAGAAGAAATAACGTGAGGTCTATAAAGGAAATGAGAAACCATAGAAGAAATATATTTCATTTAGATCAACGAGGGGTATAAATCAAATAAAGATTGGCAGGTTGAAACTATTTCAAGTTTAAGATAGGCTTTTTTATAGAATTTATATACTGGTTCAAATCCACCATTAAAAAATGGACGCGGAATGTTAGTAGTACACATCGGCTGTTCAGACGGTTATGTTTTTCTTCTTTATCTTAAGTTTGGAAAGGCCTCAGTTTCCAGGGCTTTTCGGCCTGTTTTTTAATGACTTTATCCAACTTTCTATCTATTTATGGTTAATTATGTAGTATTATGTTTTATATACGCTGTAGAATTGCTAATACTGACCAAGCTCTAGGATCATAATTTCATGTGTGAAGCTCATAAAAATTTTGATAAAAGTTTTATGTTTTCACTGCTTGGTAAGGTCTGATAATGGACCGTAAGCTCTATTCGTAGTCTTCAGAGAACTGTGGAGAGAGTAAATATTAAAGTTATTTAAGAAGCAGTGAGATAGGTCTTGCTTTTCGTCGCAATGGCATAGATCAAAGGACATTTTGTTAATTTTAAGTTTCTGGATAAGTTAGCTCCCGCGGAAAACCAGAGGTTTCTTCTCTGAGAGTCGATACATTGATATTACTTTTAATGGGCTGGACCACATCTGAATGGGGTCGGAGAGAGAAGATAACTTGCGAGATCGTCTGCTTTGTCATTTCCTTCAATATGAGGATGTCCAGGGATCCAGTTGATTCGAATGTCTTTTCCTGGCTGATACAAATCATAAAGTAGTTCCCTTATTTTAAGAAGGGATTAAAGGATGAAGAGAAAGATAGATAAGGAATTGATTGCGCTCTGGGAATCAGAGAAGATTATAGATTAAAGATATTGGTATTTGAGATAACATTCTGCAGAACAGATAGAGAAATGGGAAGGTAGTTGATCACACAAGAAGATTAATTTGGGTAAAATTCCGTATCCTACTTTTTTCTCGGACTTTATATGAGAAAAAATGACAAGGAAATTCATTATATGATATAGAAAAATTATTTGGTTAGGTTAGGTTAGGTTAGGTTAGGTTAGGTTAGGTTAGGTTAGGTTAGGTTAATTCATTATATGATATAGAAAAATTATTTGGAACCCGATTGAAAAGCCCATTTGATAGGGGGAGTATTTCTGCATTTTCAATACAAGGGGTCGGTTTTGTTAAATGTTGTTATTGACTTTTGAATCTATTTACATCGGTGATGCGGTAAAATAAACGATAAAAATCACAAGGGTGTGTTTGGAATAAGTAAGCTTTATTTTTCTAACAAGTTGACAAGGAAAATTGTACAACTATCGTCATTTTAGCTAATTTGGCAACATTGCCAATTTCATCCAATGCTTAACAAATTATGACCATTGCTTTTTAGTATTTTGTCCTCTGGTTCATTATATGAAATGAAGTCGTGCGATATTGCCAAGTTTCCATAACTTTACTTACTTTAGGTATCTTTGAATATCTGTAATTATTTCTGTATTAGAGTCCTAAGCCTATAGTCTAAAATGCAGTACTGTATGGATTAGAGTCGAAATTTTACAATCTCCATTTAAATAGTTAAAGAAAATTTGACCCAGAATGCTGTAATATTGGGAAGCACAGATCTATCGTAATGTGACAACTTCTTACAAGTGATGCAAGCGATTTATAAGCGGAAATGAATCATTTAACGACGAGGAACGATCTAGTTGTATACCTGATGGATTTCACTAATTGATAATTTGATTATACACAAAATCCATTAACTATACGATGTACAACAGGATATGAAACATTCTAAATCACCAGAAATTTATCTAATCGTCAACATATGGTGAAAGAACTATCAAATTAATATCAATGATGTCTGCTGCATTAATAAAAAATCCAAAAAAAGTAGATTCTTCAATGTATATAAATATAAATACTCTGCAATGAGGCACTTAGAAATAAATTCATTTCATATTGTGAGACACCCTGTATATAGGTGCTGATTAAAAATGCCTGTGTTCAATTTTTTTGTTTCCTTTATCTATAATTTTCGTATGTACAATAATTTGCTATCCTCTATAGGCAATTACCTCAAAAACTCTTTAGAAAAGTTCTACTGCAAATTTTTTATCAAAATTCGTTATAATTTGTAATCACTAAAAATAATTAAACATATCCTGTGATGTAAGACATACAATGCGGTCCTTTTGTACGGAATAAATACAATTTTACCGTTATTATGTACTATGTGAAAAAAAACTGCAACAGTTGATTTTGATAATGTCCCTATCACAAAGCTTTACGAAAAATGAAGATGATAATGTCCCTTAATATTCATAACGTATTCTTCAATGTACTTTACAATTGAATTTTGAATTTTCAAAATGACCACAATTCACTTCTTGATAACAGCCGAGGCGATTTTGGAATTCTCGTACAACTTTTTGTATGACGTGTTAGTGGTTATTTTGTTAATTTACTCCGTTATCCCAACTTTTAAATCAGCAATATTATCTGGTCTATCAAAATATACTTTAGATTTTAAATAACCCCATGAAATTTAATCGAGAGGAGTCAAATCGGGGGATCTAGATGGCCATTCGATCGTTCCACGTCTTCCATTTCACCTATTGGGAAAAATCTCGTTTAAATTATTGTTCGTGCAAAATGCGGTGGAGCTTCGTCTTGGATGATTAACGTCAGGAAAAAGTCTTTGTAATATAGGCACTAAGAAGTAAATAAAAAAGTATAGATAAAACTCACCAATATCCTAACCAGAATCAATAATTTTATTATTAATGAACCAGCTCAAACGTTCACTTTTTTAGGATATAGAGTATGAGCCTCACACATACAGTGTGGATTTTCTCTGCTTCAATATCTACAGTTCTGTTTATGAACCGTTCCGTTTAAATGAAATGTCTCTTCATCAGATAAAATTATATTGCTTATGAACCGCAAATCTGCGCTCATTCTGTCAATCATCAATTCACAGAATTGTTGCCTTCTATCAGGATCATCTTCATTTAAGTCCTGAGCCAACTGAACTTTATAAGGGTGGTATTTTTCTTTATTCTCTCAAGTTCTCGCGGCACCTTCTCGAGTTATCTTTTACGGATTTTCCTCAATCTCTAGAAGTACACCTAACTTTTTTTGATCAGTACCCATACAGGAAACCGCACAGTTGACAGAGGGGACAAGCCTGTGCCAGTCCTGAGAATCCTAGCTTCGGCGTACCTGTATAGGCCCATGCGTGGGCCAGGCTACTCAACTCAGCTTCGGTCATACCAATGATTACCCAAGATCGGGCCAAGGCTGGGATACTCAGCCTTGGCCATTCATTGTCCACACAGGCTTGGACCAAGGTTAGTTGACCCAGCCTTGGCCATACCAATGATTATCCAAGCTTGGGCCAAGCCTGCGTATCCCAGCCTTGGCCATTTATTGTCAACCCAGGCTCGGACCAAGAAATGTTCAATTTATAAATAACATTCAATTTATAAATTGAACATTCAATTTATAAATTGAACATTTCTACCTAGTTTTTCAGTATTCTTTACATGTCGAGTTTCACGAACTGTATACTGAGAAACGTGTTGACCAGGGTATTTATTATTAAAAATTTTATAAGCTTTCTTTTGAATGCTTGTTTCATTACCACAATCAATCATAATTGAAATGTCTATTCTTCATCAATCGGTAATTTCAAATACCTAAATGACAGCAACATACGAGATTCATATCAATTGTTTATTTAACTTTTTGACTAATATTTTAGTATCCTCAAAGATTATTCCTGATGTTTAGCAGAACAGATACGAAAATACCTGATTTTTTCTAAAGTATATTTGAATAGACCAGACAATAATGCTGATTTAAAAGTTAGGATAACAGAAGAAATCAAGAAAAGAACCCCTGAGGTCATAAAAAATGGTGTACGAGAATTCCAAAATCCTAAAGTTTTGTTATGGATACATTATCAAAATTTTACATCTTAAAAATTAATTCTATCAGTTATGTTTGTATCAAATTTGAAAAAATAAACGGTAATTATTTAGATTAGATTACGCCCCTCCAATTTCGTTAAAATTTTGGTATGTTATAAAGAATGTTACGCTGAACAAGAATATGTATATATAGGACACGGAAATCATCTCTTCAGGTACTTTTTTGCGTTTAAATAATCAAATAATTGTAATGATTTTTCAGTAATTGTAATATTCAAATTAATCGTTGAAACCTAACCTAACTTAACTTAATGGATGTACAAACTGTATGTAGAATCATTGCTTATTTTATTTATTGTCGACCACCTCATTAAGAAAAATTCATGGAAGAGTTTTCGATAACAGCAACCCCTGCTTGTGATTAGATTTCATTTTGTAAAGAAGTACCTATGTAGGTTAGGTTAGGTTAAGTTGGGTTTCAACAATTATTTTAAATATAACAATCACTGGAAAATCATTACAATTATTTGATACTTTAAACGGAAAAAAGTACCCGAATGGATGATTTCCGTGCCCTATATATACATATTCTTGTTCAGCGTAACTTTCTTTATGACATACTAAAATTTTAACGAAATCGGAGAGGTGTAACCTAATCTAGATAATTACCAAAAAAACTTTATATTGCTGAACCGAGGACTAAAGTCCATTTCCAACAAGGTGCCACCCCCTTTCTTATTTAAATTTTTCGAGGGGGTGATTATAATTCAGAGGGGGTGCTGGAGGGTGATATTTTCTTACTGTAAATTGTCAATGTAAGAATAAAAATCGACCTGTTTCAAGTTTTTTTCACTTAGTAAAAGTTTCCCCTGTATGCAGAATATATTGCAAAACAAATTTGTATAGCTAGAATCTACCACTAATTCTCCAGTTTCCCACAACAAAATATTATTGTGGTTCATAATAAACCATTTCATAAGCAACTTATTTGTCTAATTAAATTAAATTTATACGTACAGTATCTGTACTTGTAAGATTCTCTAACACAATTAAATGTTCATGGTAATTTCGAGATGCTGAGTCACTGAGTTTTAATTAGTCTGAGAACTTTTCGTTTTAACAAACTTCATTCCACGATGAGAAATGTCGAAATAATTTTTTTATTATTATACATATATAAGTGTTATTACAAAAAATCCGGGATATAATAGTTAGAATAGTTTAGTGGCGTACAGGTACAGGTGGTTGCTGATGAATCTGATTTTCATTTTAAGCACAGTTACAACTGACGAAACGGATTTTAAAAAACCATTATTATAATTTATTTACTTCTGTATATTAATCTGACCCCGTTGCCAAATGTTTACAAGGTTTCCATGTTTTTTTATAAACCGGTACTTGTGGAAAAATCCAACTTCTTCACAACGTCATCAGTTTCATCCTTGCCTGTGGGCACAGGGATGCCAGATGGTTAGAAGTTAAAATCCTAAATATTTTTAAACGAAACTCCTGGAGTGGGAATGAAAGTAGAAAATAGAAAAAAAGGAATATTCTATTTATTTACCTACTTTTGTAAAAATATGAACAATAACTGACTTGGTAAAATGAACTGAAATTCAAAATTTAAAATACCTAACAAAGGAATGGTGTATGGAATAATGTTAGGAGATCTCATAAGATAAATTTATTCAGTTCGAATCTGAATCACTTTTTTTAGGGGTACATCGCTGTAGAATTTAATTTATTTGTTAATTCTGTAAAGTTGTAGCAATTACCGCTATTTTAAACGAAGCTTTCTGATAAAAAGGCTCTTTCCAACGTTGTGGTTTTAATGCGATTTCTTAGCTGGGTTTTGTTAAGATTTACTTGTGAAACCACTCGGCATTAGCGCTGAATACTAGAAAGCTCACCTTCTGGCGATAGTTAATAGTTCACACCGTCAAATATAAATGACTTAAACGTTTCGAACAATATTGTGATGTTATGGGATCCTTTTCTTGTACATATCATAAAATATTTTCTTATACACTTTCGAGTGCGTAAAACTTTTTATACGTATTATTAAGGTCTGCGTAATGTAGTGGCTAGAGTACGAGGCTCACATGCTGGAAGTCCCAGGTTCAAGACGCGCTGATGGTATTTTTTATTTTTCTAATTATGTAGTAATAATTATTTTCGCATGATAATATTGATTAAAATGTTCAAAATATTAATAAAAATATAGAATATTTTATAAGAAAAATTACAAGTAAACTTCTGTATTTTGATAAAAATTTCGCTAGTAGAAAAAATATTGCTTGCCATTCGAAATAAGACTACTTTGCACATTTGTTACATGTATAACTATTTAGTTTTTTTTTTCATGTAATTATATCAGTGGTATTGAAGTATTATGGATACAATATGTATAATTTTAAAAATAAAAAAAATCGTCAGAATTAGAATATCGTGAGGTTGTGTATGAAATTGTGAGCTCTGGCATCTATGTGCGGGCAATACGGCTTCTTAATTAATATTGCCCATGTTGCCGATATTCCAATATTTTATTTGTCAATTGTAAAGCACAATTTCAGCCCTTAAATTCTTTTAAGTCTTATGTAATTGTGAAAACTAATAAAATTATCTAGTACAAGTATAATAATTGAAAAAGTTTCAATTTTCTTCCAAACAACTCCTACAAACGTGGCTGTTAAAGACTATTCTTATTTTTGTGAACTTTTAAGGTCAATTTTCATATAATAAGAATTTATTTATAAAAAATAATAAATAAAAACGCATCAATTTTCTTCGAAACAACATCTACAAATGTAATTAAAGATTATTTTTATTAACTTTTGCATCAAAGATCATTCTATAACAATTGATGTAGGTAAAAATAATTTTTTCCTGAATCTTCACATTGATTGGCAATTTGAAAGCGATTATTCACATTATATAGAAAAATGTAGATTCATATCTATAGAAAGGAATATAATAAATTTAACTATATAGTATACATTATTGCATGAAAATATTATGTTTATAAAAAAGGTCGATATTATATGAAAAATATTGGGAATTTATTTGACTAAATTTCACAACACTGCATGTGAATATTAATAGTGGCTCCTTATGTACCAATCATCGACTGACTTTTGAATGTGGGTTTCTCTATCTGTTTCACACAAAGCAATTGAGATAGATATACACCTAATTTTGGTATTTATAATTGATACCTACTGACAATCACAATGTGTTATAACCTTCAAATCAAGTTTCGTTTAAAAACAATGTGCAAGTTGAAGGAGACGTAATTTAACTGTTGCAGACATTGGCACTTAATTTTCAGTTTGTGTAGAATCGTTTTAAATAACAAAATGAATATTTGTATTCGGCTAAAAAATGTTTCCAAAATATGTGGCATAAATAGAGCGACGATTATTCATTCCCATAAATTAAGTACAAAATCTATGGAACAAAGTGATAGAGCTGTGAATGAAGCTGAAAAATTAGTAGGTTACCCAACGTCTTTCTTGAATCTTAGGTGGTTATTGAATGACGAAGTTGCAAATGTAGCCATACATTTGAAAAAATTAATTGGTACAAAACATCCACTTGTGAATACTGCAAGGTAAGATATTTGTTTATAAATTACAGTTACTTGTTTGTAGATATGATATAATGAATATAATGTTCTTGTTTATATTTATGATCAATTTCTACTTTATGACATTGCCCTGATATCAAAAGGAAAAAAAGTATAAATGCTGATAAATGTGAAAAAAACTAAAGCTGTAAGTTATTTGTATGATTATTTGGTTGAATGTTTGCACAAAAGCGAGTAAATTCTTCATTTTTATTAAATTCGGTATAAGTTATAGGATATTTATTTGCAGAGAATTACTTTTAAATAAGGAAACTCCATCGTGGGGCCTTCTAGTACTATTGATTTCAAAAGCTGGTGGTTTAAGTAATAAATTTTCTAAACTTGATTGTGATATAAATGCTGGTGAGTTTTTTTGAAACATTAATATGCAATAATAGTTTATTAAACAAAAGTAGGAGTGGAGCCAGCAAGATCTTTTGCGTGCTTTGTTATTAATTTGTATTGCCAGTCATTATATTATATCAAGATTAAACACATTTATTTTAATAAAAACATTATAATAACGATTTTTATCATCATTGTCTTCTATTTACAGTACTTGGAACAATTTGGTAATGAATACGCTGTCAAGTTCATTATGTAGAAACCTTAAGAGTCCAATTTCAACTTTCACTTAAATATATAAACAAAATATAAACTTCCATACAAAACCTTGAAAAACTGGAATGTTTAATTCCATTTTGAATATGAGTTAATATGAATTAAATTAATGTGTTATATAATAATTCTGGGCCTTACATCATGGTTGTGTTTAAGTGAAAATATGACAAATGTAAAAAAAGTTTGAAATTATTTTTGGATTAAATTCAAATTAAAAACTACACTTACAAATTGAACATTAATGTCAAAAAAAAAATAGTTTGAGATACATCACTGTGCAATTAATAATCAAACAGTAAGTTCAATGTTGTTGTCTTGTGTTTGACCAAGTACCAAGTAGGTATTTTGTACTTCCTACTCCGAGTAGTTCCATACTGTTTAGTTTTATGGATAGACATGCTTTTTAGTGTATAGTCTACACATTGAGCATTTCTTCAGTTTTCTAACTTCTGTTAGATTTGGTCTAGTTGTTTTTGAAGCCATTTCTGGATTTTCATGTCACTGTCACTCTGTTATCATTGGTAGAACAACTGTATAAATATCAAATAGCACTGATCCCAGAACAATTTTTTGGGAGATTAATATAAAGTATTTCAGAGGTAGGAGTTCTGTAATTTTGTAGAGAAATCTAGAAAGCCTGGCACAAGAATACCAAGGTGCCATACAATTTTTGTTAAATTCTCTTATTGAGTTATTCTATATATTTGGTGTAAAGTGGATGTTTCATGCTTTAAAAATTTAATAACAATTTTAGGTATTTTACATAGCCAAAGAGTACTTGCTGAAATAACAGAAATGGTACGCACAAGCAACATAATTCACAATAGTGTTTTAAATATATCATCCGATGATGAATTCAAAGATGATCTACATTTCGGTAATAAACTATCACTTTTAACGGGTGACTACCTATTGAGTAATAGTTTTAAGGAATTAGCCGCTTTAAAGTGCCATCCTGTAAATGAACTCGTATCTACTTCCCTTAGAGATTTAACTGAAGCTTCTTTTATTGATCCAAGAGATAGGTAAGTTTAAAATTTCTCTTTATAACCTTAATTTATCATTGTTTATATGTTCTGCTCACTATTATTTCACTGTTTTTATTCATATAGTCACTTTCTGGTTGGGTATTCCTTATATTTCATTTATTTTCTTTTCCAAATATTATATGTATATGTTAAATTTGTAATTATATAATTATCAATGGCGGTTCTTATGTATTCAAACAAATGATCATGACTCCATTAAAACAAACTTGAAAAAAATCAAATAATTTTGAATTCTTCATCACACCTAAACAGCACCAAAAATCTTTCAAGAGGATTGAGATTAAGCTTTAACACAGAACTTTCGCTAATAATTTTTTTTATTTATTTATTATTATATATTGTTATTCTGTAAAATATTAAGGTCTCTTGTCTCCACTAAGTTTTTTGTCTAAAGCATTTTTTGTTTCACTATCGTCATTTTTTGTTTCACTATCGTCATTTTTTGTTGTGAAGTTACAGGGAGAACCAATACTCATTTATCTGACAGGGCTATATCATGAATTTCTTTTTCTTGTCTACTTTTCAGTTTCTGCTAGATTTATTCTCATGAGGTGCTTCCAAAGGAAGCAAATTAGGAGGAGTAGCTTGTTTTTATTGACCATATTTAATAAGATTCTTATTATTTTTACCTATTTTATAAGTTTTTTTTTATATATCCATATCACCATTGAATTTATGACATTGTTGTATGACATGACAGGGAGAACTAATACTCATTTAGTTGGCTAGTATCAATTTCTGAATGATTATTTTTGTAATCTACTTATAAGGCTTTTTAAAATGTACCTAAGTATATAAAGGTGGTAAATTCGATTCTCAATTTGTGATATGTTTTTATTCAAGTCAAAACAGACCTCTTCCAGCGTCACCGTTAGCTAAACAAAAAGAACCATTACTGCCTCATTCGTATGAAAAAGATTTATTGAAGATGTCAGAAGTTATGGGTAACGTTAAGGCTGAATGGACTTTGAGGCATCTATTGGGCGGTGGTACCCTGTTAGGAAAATGTTGCCAAGTAATTTTACTAGAATCAATATCAACAATTTTATAGGATTTTTTATGTGATTTTCATTGTAGGCGTCTTTAATGTTGGCTGATCATCCGGAAGAACTGGAAAAAGCTGGGTATTTATTCGGTAGAAACATTGCTTTAGCTTTACAAATTAGAAAGGATATATCTCAATACAATTCTGGACGAAATGGATATTTTAGTTTGATTAACGCTCCGCTCATGTTCCATATTCAAGATAACCCAGAGTACTATGAAAATCTCATGGTAGATGTTGAAGATGATAGTATTAATTACAATAGAATTAGAAACGTCGTTTCTAGAGGGAAAGGAATAGAAAAATCTTTAGAATTACAAGAAGAATTTATTGTTAATGGAAGGAATGCTTTGAGAATATTTCCAGAAAGTAGTACCAAACAGGCGCTAGATAATATTTTACAAACTATTTAATATTTTTTATTGGTTAAAATAGATAATTTGTTGGAAATGAATTACTTTTTGTATTTTGTTGAACTATAACACTAAAAATTATACAATCTGGTCCTTCGAGTCGGAAAGTGAAGGCTCGAAGGACCAGATATTGTAGTTCTGAATGTTATAGTAAAACTATATTTAGTGTAATATATTGTAAATAATTGAAATTCTTAGTTGATGATAAATGTCGCTAGTCAATTATAATAATTATTTTTTTTTGTAATTGCGTTTAATTTTCCTATTATTTGTCTTCGATGTACAAAGAGATTTTTAAACTAATCAATAAACCGTTGCGCTCAAGGCATTCATTTAATTGAGCACTAAAATTACCTACGACGTTTTGTTGCGAGACTATAGGTGTAGAAACTTATCACAAAAGTATTTATTTACTTCACTGCACCCATTTCTAGCTGATTTTGACGTCAGATTGCTATATCAGGCAATCAATGTCAAAATGACGGTCCTGGGGTAAACAATCGACGAATCATTATCAGAATCCTACTCATTTTAGCTATTTTTCACACTAAATTCACTGCTTACCTATATTAAGTGATCCACGTTCTAGGGAAAAATTTTACACTTCTAAGTATCAACTCTTTAAGAAGCCATTTCGCAATAAAATTGGTAATAATGAGGTAAATAATCCAACACATAATCTCACAAACCATACAGAAACTTACCGCAAATATATTTGTTGACCCCACCTCGCCCATTTTTCAGCTGATTTTGGCTTTTACATCTAATAAAACAGGTGATCTGTGTCAAAATGACGGCTGTAGTGTAAACAATCGACTTCCTCGTTAGTCTCGTTCTTGTTAGTTTTGTTTTGATTTTTTCCAGTAATTCGGTTGTTTTGTTGTTTCAGTGAAACTCTTTAAGAAGCCCAACCATAAAACTGGTAATAATGAGGTATATTATCCAACAAATAACTTCAAAAGTACAGAAACACCGCAAAAGCATTTATTTACCCAACGGCGCCCATTTTCCGGCTGAATCATTAGAATGCTCTATAGGGCCGACGTTCTATACAGGTTTTTCTTCTTCCGCTCAAACTTGATTCTTTCTCATTTAATTACTCATCCAACAAATCTTCTAGAGCCTCGTAATGGCTATAAAAGCAACGCACGGCATAAAAAAGTTGCCAGAACGAAATTTATAAAAACGTCAAAATTTTGATTATAAGGTTATCGTGGGTGTTGCAGGTTTTCTTGTAACCTGGTACACCAGCTAAATGGCCCTTTTTTTCTTCTTTCTTCAAACCCTGTTTGGTCTTTCGTTTTTTGTCTTTTTTCAGCCAAGCTCTGCAAAGAAGCAATTCCTACATCAGGGCTAAATCCAATGAATGGTCTCGCTATGAAAAAATTTCCTCATCCTACCCACAATTAAATCCTACTCTCTCTTCTTGATTTTAAGGTTATAAACTGTTGGGTGTGTCATAATATGATTAAAGAGATGTACTTAGGTTTAAATAATTTTATTTTTTCTTAAGCTGTAAATACAAAACTAGTTATTTGTAACAGTGCATTATAAAAGCTAGATAATGATATTAATTTTAATGAACTTATAATTGAATATCTTATCGTTTAAAAAAACAACATTTTTAACTGTAAATAATATTCATAATATAAACAATGTACAAAGTTCCACTCGTTAAATTAATAATGCTTTCTATAATTTTAAAAATAAAACATATAATGTAATAATATATTCAACTAGTAGAAAAATGACAAAAAACATAGTATTGCACAAAATAAAAATGATAGAGAAAATAGTAGAAGATGATACGGAGAATAGGAAGAAAATAATGATCAGAAGTCCGATGAGGCAAAAAGAAATCCTGAAAGAGAACAAAAGGAACCAACAAAAATATTTTTATTATAATGTTTATAGATGCTAAAGCATAATTTTTCTTTCTCAAAAAATTCGTCAAAACTAAATGTATTAATGCAAAAATCTCTTTTAAATACCACAAAATTTCAAATTTACTCTTCTTTACCAAACTGGAGTAAATTCATGGCTTTCTGAAGATAATCAATAGCATTCTTGGTATCATCATAATTCAAAGCTGATGTTGCAAATTTAGAATATTTTTGTGCTTTCTGTATTACTTCCGGGGTCGGTATGTAACCGGTAGGGGTAGGTTTGACAACTGGGGGTGTAGAAATGCTAGCTGGTGTAGAAGCTTGTGAAGAAGATGGTATAGAAGGAGTCGAATCAAATGGAGATGGATCTTGTGGAGTGTCAGAAGGTAGAGTGTTTATAGGAAACTGCGGAGTTACTGGAGATGGAGCTGGAGCAGGATTAAAGTTTGAATTATCTGGTGGTAGTAAAGGTTTCGGTGGGTTGAATGGAATTAGATCATCTGGTGGAGGAGATGTGTCCACTTTCGGTTTCCTGGCTTCTGAAAATTAAATAAATACAAAATGATTATATAAACAGGATAAAGATAGATAAATACCATCAAAATTCACAGGTCCTGTGTATTTAGTGAATGTAGCTAGTTCCTCATCAGTCAACTGGCTATTATGAACAATGCCGTCATCTTCTTGTGAATTGAAAGGTCTTGGAGGACCTGGTAATGGAGTATCTCCAGCTTTAAGACAATTGTGAATGTAAGCAGCCTTCCATTTAGCGTATTTTCGTTTTTCTCTTATATCATCAGGAAGAGGACCAAATTGATCCAAAACATCCATCAATATACCTGCTTTATAAAAAGTTTTGATGGTGTTTCTGAAAATAAGTTTATAGAGAACAAATTAGAAAAAAACCTTGTTAAACCGGTTTTTTATGGAAGCACAATTAAAAACTAAATAGAATAAAAATTACTTGTTAAATATCTGCTCACGATCCTGATGGTCAGCATAATTGAACAAACGTAAAGCATATTCTTCTATAAGGGATTGTGCTATGGTATCACTTGTTATTCCCTCGTTATCTGCATTAGCTTTTTTAACCTGTTCTAACCAATCCAGTAAACTTCGTATTAATTCTGCAGTTTGTGGACTCTTTTTGGTTGGTACTAGTTGAAGAGCTAATAAACAAGCTGCCATACGAGCTGACAAATAAGAAAAAAGAGTTCACAACATTTCTGATTTGTAAAAATAATAGATGTAATATTCTACATGTAGAGATGGAGGTATGGTGTTATCTAAAAAGGTATTTAGACTTTTGTGCAATAGCTGTACTAACACAAGCAGGAAAAATTTGAACAAATAGGATGAAAGCTGAAACTAAAATAAATGTGACAGTAACTAGACCTAAGAAGAATGGGAACTAAATATGACAGAATAAGCAATCAAAACATCAGAAAAGAAAGAATACAGGAATCAACAAAAGGACAAATAAACAAGAAACAGCTGAATTGGTATGAACATATTGTAAATACCATCAAAATGTACTGGCAAACAAAGAAGGCAACGACTAGATCCAACAAAGGAAAAGAAGGAAGTTTGGAGAAATTGAAGAAGACTGCAAAAGACTCAAGAACCTTTATGTGCTGTAAGAGTGTGTTTTCCATTTTTTAAAACTATATTTATTTTTCATTTTATCGCCCATTTGACTGTTTTTACACCCCGCGTTTTTTTTAATTTATACCACCTTTGTATAATGGGTATATACCTACATCTTGTAGAAACTTGTATCGAGCCATAATGGTGTTAATTAATTTGTCGAAGTGCTTAATTTCCAACATAGAGATCGAAATTTTTATTGAATAAGCCACTTGCTCTTAGTCCAAAGAGGGGTTACAAATAAACCCACATACAAGTGAAGCTGATATCAGCGTGTTAAAAAGGTCAGTTAGTCAAATTTGTAAAATAAAAATGTTAATATGAAACTGAATTGAGGTATTGTAACCATAAAAGTATTCTTGAGAAAATTCCATTAATTAAGCCATAATCTTATCCATAATTGATCAATGGCAACATTGTACACACCATGCATGACACAATATAAAATGGCTTCTTAACAAATCACATAAAGCTGAAAAACTATTTGCCATGAAAATATGAACATCTAATTCGACTGTCAAGATTTTTTAGCTCTATGAGTAACTTTCAACAAAAAATGCTATGTAACTTTCCCTCTAGTTTTTAAGTTACAAATAAAACTTTGGAGACACAAATTCTTCTTAGTATTTAATTTCACTGAAATTATCTTCACTTTTTATATCAAGTACAAATCTGTACAATTCTTAATAATAGGTTCCGTATCTATGATTGTAAGGCTATTATAATTTTACAAAGTGAGAACATCTGTGATAACATTTTCACTATTTGATTACCAGCATTATGGTGAATATAATCACCATAACTTTAAAATTGCTTACATTTCAGAAACAATATTGTTATGTTTGCTCAATAATGTAACCATTTTTCAAAGTTTTAAATATTGTTTTTATTATTCAAATATGTATATTAGCTGATCAGTAAATCCGGTAGTGAGCAATTGAATTGTTTATTGCTCAAACAAAACATGTAAAATTTTTATAAATATTGTCAAAAGTAAATTAACAATTGAAATAACGTTTTTGGCAATTTAGCATTGTCATTTATAAAGTGATGGGGAAAGAAATGATTTAAAGGTTGTTTTTGATTTTATTTATGAGAAATCATAAAATTGCTTCAGTATAGGCGTAACTTGAAATTGAATACAAAATGCTTACCCCAATAAGCTATAACTATATTTCTTTCGTCATGTTCATCGGCTAATTTTAATAGATGAGCTATCGGTTTAACTTCTGCCGGTACAGGAGGAAATTTTACCATTTTTCTTAATGCGCACCGATAATTATAATAAACAATTAAAACTTTGATTATTGTTATATCAAGGATTTAGTCAATTTATTACGATATGACATGACATAACTATTGACATAAAACATATGATTTTATTTGGCAGGTGACCATCCAGTATACAGTCATTTTTAACAAAGGAAAAACTTAGCTAGACAGAAACTTTTATTAGTAATAATGATAAATTTTATATATCAAATATTATAAATATAGATTATTCAATATGTAACTCTGAATCAAAATAAATCTTTACTCCCTATTTTTATGGAATAATTGTAAGTAGATTAATCCGCATTAAAAAAGAAGACTAGTAGTTCGAAAAGCCCGTATATTTCGTAGTTCAATTATCTCAATGAGATGGCTACCGTATTAAATTTAAGTAAATTTCATTTAATACTATTAAATAATAATTTAAGATTTATTACATACAAAAGAAAATTATCATTTAATTTGTATAAAAAGAAGATATTAAACCCATATATAGTTGGAACATGTTCTGTACAAAAGGTAAAATTAGGATTGTATCCAGGTTATATAAACTAAATAATAATTTTTAGGATTACACTACAAAACTTGAAAAAAATACAGAAAGCAAAACTGCCCGGGGTGGTATTTTGGCAGGAATTATAAGTAAAACGAACAACAGTGCTCCAAAGCCTCAACCAATTAGAGGATGTTTTCACCCAGGAGCTTCAGCTTTAGCGAGAGAATCTATACCTTTAAAAAATCATACACCTGTTACGGGAATTCAAATGATACAAAGCATGTTACAATACATTTGGCCTGCAAATGACCAATATTTACGAAATAGGGTGAAATTAGCAGTGTCTTTACTAGTCGGAGCCAAGCTAATGAATGTTTGTGTTCCTTTTATTTTTAAATACTCCGTGGATTATTTGAATGTTGGACATACTTTAAATATGGATACAGCTCCGGAGACGGTAGCCACAATAGCAACTAGTTTATTATTAGGGTGTAAGTACATATATATTTATAATAATATTTATTGTTACATTGTTCACATAAAAACATTATATATTAATTTATTATTTACAGTAAGGGGATGGAATTGAATATATTTATTTTTTTTACTTCTTAGGTTTTTGTAAATTTACCACAATCCTCAGATCAAAAGTTATTTCCCAACCTATAGTTTGCATGATACACAACAAATAAAAACAGTACCATCGATTTCTAAGCTTTTATTGTTGGGATTATGGATTACGTAATGGTGTATTTACAAAAATAATTGAAGACTTTAAATTGGAAGATTGTCTTTTATTCAAATTAGATTTTCAGAATTATGTTCTTACAATGTTTTACAATAGATGGGAAAGAACTAGATAATTACAATAATTTTACTATAGTTGTCCCTTAAATTAATATTTTGTTATTTTATTTGTTTTCTATATTTAAAATTTGACAATCAAGAAGAGCTAAAACTAAGACAAATTATCACAAAATTAATTTTTTATTAGATGGTATAGCTAGAGCAAGTGCTGCAGGTTTTAATGAATTAAGAAATGCAGTTTTTGCCAAAGTTGCTCAACATTCCATTAGAAAAATAGCGAAAAATGTGTTTCTCCATCTCCACAATCTAGATCTGGCCTTTCATTTACAACGACAAACAGGTAAATTTATAATTTTTTCGTTTCAAAATCATTTTAGATTACTTTTTTATAAGAATATCGAACAAATAAAACAAATAACAGATACTCAATAGAATCTAACAATTGTAGTTAATCTAATACATTATTGATTTTTATTAATTTGAATATGTTAATCCATTACATCACACTAATAATGAGATGTGTAACTTTCAAACAAAATTTGGAATTTTTAAAACTTAATCAGGCAGAGGTTATCAATGTTTATTTTAGTACATTCAATTCTAATTGAACGACATAACAACCTATAATAGAAAAAAATATTCATGGAAAGACAGATTACTAGAACTATATAATAGTGAGTTAAAGAATAATGGAGCTTCAATAAAATAGGGTTAATAGAGCTTTCCATTTTTTCTTCCTTAATAGATCTATTACATGTACCTTTTCCAATATCTTTCCTCATCTTGGCTCTGATAATTTTTTAGTTTCATTATTGTAACCAGCTGATTTATTATCCTGTAGTTAGCTGGTTTTTCTTGATCTCCTTTTTTAAAGATGAGTATAATTGTACTGACTCTGGTATTTTATAGAGCTTGAATATTAACTGAGCTTCCTGCACAAAAAGACTATAAACATTGTACTTGTGTATGATATGGAGATGTTGACGACAGGATATTATCAAAAATTTGACATTTTTTATCTATATTAGCATAATCATCCAATGATACTTTTATATTTAGGTGCTCTTTCCAAGACAATAGATAGGGGATCAAGAGGTATAAATTTTGTATTAACAGCTATGGTGTTCAATATTGTTCCTACGATTTTTGAACTTGCCTTGGTTTCTTCCATATTGGGAATTAAATGTGGAGCTATATTTGCAGGTAATATGACAAAGTATACAAAAAAACAGTTTAAATGTTACATTTTCAACAGATCTCTTGTACCGTTAAACCAAACTCGGATAATACCAATTTTTTATACATCAAATTCCATAAAAACCCTTACAGTCAAAAATATACATATAAAATGCACTTGCCACCTTTTAATAATTCGAAATAATTGTTTGCCGTTCTTCAAAGTAAAAAATAACTACTTTCCAGACTAATGCTGCGACGAGTATTGAATTAACCTCTAACTAGTTTCGACGTTATTAAGACAGAATCGGAGAGCGTCTTCAGTTCGGAGTCTACTATGAACGAGAGTTTGCAATATCACTCTGATGAGACTTAATAATGTCGAAACTCGTCAGTGGTTACAACTATCTCCTTGCAGTTGTGAGCCATTAGGGATGTTGATATCGACAACAAGGTCGATGGATATCACGTTTTTCTTAGTGGATATAATTCAATATTCGTCGCGACATTAGCCAAGAAAGTTGTTTCCTCTTTTGAAGAACGGCAAACAATAATTTCGCAATATTAAAATTTGAAATAATATAAGAGGTGGTAAGTGCATTTTATATAGATGAATATACTATGTTTATTAAACACTAAGGTGTACTAACTCTAACTAATATATTTCCGGGCTTTTGAATACTTGAGTATTCATGTTCTGGGACTCGAGTTAGTACACCTTAGTGTTTAATTTAGCCACAATCCCACTATGGAAACGCTCTGAATCTAGCTGGCAAAGACTTCGTTCCAATTTAGTCCAAAAAAAGAATATTAGGATGATCATAAATAAGTAATAAATGACAAAACATAGTTATTTTTCAGGTATTTCATTGGGTTGTGTTAGTATTTACACATTTTATACTTTAATTGTAACACAATGGAGAACGCAGTTTAGAATATTTATGAATAAAGCTGAAAACGAAGCAGGAAATAAAGCTATTGATTCACTAATAAATTATGAAACCGTAAAGGTAATTTAATCAAAATATTAAATGTTATGTCGAAATTTTTTCTTTGAAAATCGAAAATATTGTTAGTTTCCATTATTTTTTTTTTTTCGAAAAAGTTGACTTATGAGTAAGTAGCACAAAAAAATCTACATATTAAACAAATAAGATTATTAAAATTGTTTTATAGTTTAGTAATCACAATTAAAATTAGATTTTAATGATTTTCAGTAATAATAGAATGAAAAGGACCATGTATGTAAGTATGTATGTATGTAGATATTGGGGTCTCATTTACACTGTGACCCAAAGGATCTATTGTGTCCCCCCTACAATACTGGGAAACCCAGTGTTTACCGCTGATTTCACTTCCTTTAGAAAGTCGAAAATGTGAGATTGCTGCAATTGCCGGAGATTGTCTTCTATTTTATATATTCCAAGCTTAAGTGCTCTGGATTTCTCTGAATGCTTCACTATCTCTAAGTTTAGCGACTCCTGGTAACCATTGAGGCTCCAATAGAACTCCTGTAAGTATTTGTAGATGGTTCTTACTTGGATTGATACATTCAGCAGATCTTCTCCTGTTTCAGTCCCTGTAGGCTGTTCCAATAATTTGTTTTGCTCCTATCTACCTTCTTTTTCAATGCTTTTTCTATTGTTCTGTAGCTAATACCACAGAAGGGCTTAGGTCTCATGAAGGGCTTGTCTGTTCCCTCTTGGTGTTGCCTGCATTTCTGTTCATTTCTTGTATGTTGTTTTGATCCCGTTTACTTCTACAGCTTAGTATTGAGGTAAATTTTTTCTCAAAGCTAAACTTTTTTGATGCATTATCATGAGGCATGTCCCTGGTTTGGTCATTATTTACGTATGGGTTTTCTTTGATAATTCTGTCTCTGAACATTCTAAGTGATGTTTTTAGTGTCATACTTTCCAGTACTATGTGGGAGGTTTAGAATCCCTTCTAATGCATTTGTTTTCATGACTCCGGTTGCACAAATGCAAGCCAGTCTTTGTATTTTCGAGAGATTGTTCCTCGTGGTCTTCAGACTAGTTCTAGTACCCCAAATGCGATTATTGGTCTCTCAATTGCCATGTACATATTTAGGGTACAACATCAATGCCTCCCTGCAAAGTTTCTACACACCATCAGGGTTTTTGTGTATTTAGTGATTATCTCCTTTTTGTGTTCATTCCAGATGAGTTTAATACCTAGTGTAAGTTCCAGATATTTCCCTTTGGTTTTCTACTCAATGCCTTGCCCGTTTAGCTTGATGGGCTTAAGGTTGAGGACCATAGCTCAATTTAACATTTTTTTATCTCATTCGTTATCATGTTATTTACTTTATTTTATTTTTATGTTGTAGTACTTTAATAATGAAAAATATGAAGCGGAAAGATACGATAGTTCGTTGAGAAAATATGAATCAGCCAGTTTGAAAACAGCATCTAGCTTAGCTTTGTTAAATTTTGGACAGAATGCTATATTCAGTGCTGCCTTAAGTGGAATTATGATTTTGGCTGCTAATGAAATTCTCAAAGGTAAATTTATTGATCGATATTTTTTTTTCAATTAAAAACAATATTGTGGGCATTGACAGATGAAAATAGTTCAAAAAACTGAAGAGTCAAAATATCATCCCAATTGGAAAAAGTCTGCAAACATTCGAAGGATTTACATCATTTAAAAGGGGGAGATAGTCCTGCTGTTTACGTAAAAAGTTCTGCTCCAAACCAAACTTCGTTATCGAGAAAATTAATTGATAATAAGAGCTTTTGGTGTGGTAAATAGGATTATTAAGAACAAGTTCTAAATAGATAAGATCTGATAAACTGGAACTTATTAGTGGTGTACAAAATAATCAAGCCAGATAAAGACTTAGAAATATAAACAAATATAATACAAATATAAACAAAATTAGTGATAATGAATATTATAGAAAAAGAAAAAGCGCCGGAGGGGAAGATAGAAAAACTGATAAAGAAATTTAAAAAAAAGCAGGTCACTGGCAAATAACCGAGGAAAGCTAGAACATACTATAGATAAAATAATGAATATGATGAAAATGAAGAAAATGGCCGAGGAGATCAAGAAAACACGAGAAGAACAAAGATAATACAAGAAAGAAATAAAACAATCGAAGAAAGCTAATTGAGGACATAGCAAAATGGAAAAAAGTATCATAATATAGATATCAAACTGGATCGCTTAGAATATCAGAAAAGGAAGATCAAG
The DNA here is from genome assembly GCA_026230145.1 of Diorhabda elongata. Classification (NCBI taxonomy): domain Eukaryota; kingdom Metazoa; phylum Arthropoda; class Insecta; order Coleoptera; family Chrysomelidae; genus Diorhabda; species Diorhabda elongata. The sequence goes on along the minus strand of CM047928.1, from coordinate 18,988,062 downwards.
AAATAATAATAGAAAGAGATAACCCAGAAGAACTGAAAATCAGAATGGTAAGCCTCCTAGAAAAAAATTACATGTAAAGATTGTAATAGAAAGCTCGGTGCGGTTAGGAGAGAAATATGCAATTCCGGATTGGCTGTCAAAGAAGAAATAAAGAAAGTGATGATGAACAAACAAAAACTGAGATTTAAAAAGGAAAAAAAAGTAAACCTGTCACAAAAACAACGGGAACTATAAAAAAATCAGAATCAGAGCAAAGGAAGGAAAAAACGAGGGAAAAGGGTACAAATTGGATATAGGAACATTATTTATAGAATCACAACAATAGAAATGGAATATAGAGGAGAATAAGCTGGAAAAAATTAGTCATAACATATTACCAAAAAAAAAAACAAGTAGCACTAGATACACCCACAAGAAGGAAGGATACTATATCAAACCAGAGAATGAAAAAGAAAAGAAAGTAACACTAAGGATAAGAATGTAAGGAAATAGATAGATATAAAATCAAAATATTAGCAATATAAGAAACAAATCAAATAGGAGAGTTTGTTAATAAAGTAGGAAACTACATAATCTTGAATAGTGGAGAAGTATAAGAGCTTTGGGGATACTTCAGAGAAATATTAAATGCAGAAAAGGATGGCTGAAAATTGGAGAAATTTACAACCCAAGATTGGAATATTAACAGAAATTTATTTTAACCATCGAAGGAGTCACCATCGAAAGAGGATATCCCAATGGAAGACGAAATAGAATCAGAATTAATCAAATGCGGTAGAACTGCACTAAAAGTAATGTATGGGAACAAGAGACAATGCAAGAAGCGTGATTAGTGGCAATAGTGGTACTAATATACAAGAAACTATAGAGGTATCACACTACTAGATACACCACAAAATAATGGCTAAGACCATAGAAAGAAGGTCGAGATGGAGAATACTTGTTTGGAGATTATGAATTAAGGAAGAACAAGAAAAAAATGAAGACCAAGAAAAAGGAGGAAGGTACCCAGAGGTAATGAAAGATTTAAAAGAGACAGAGGAATTCAGAACTGGAAAACGCAAGCAAAAAATAGAAAAGTGTGGAAAGGTTTCAAATGATATTAAAATTATGTCAAAAATTGTTTCAGATCACTTTTGATGTAATTACAATCGAATTTAAGATTTTTGCAAAAAAAATAATTGAAGTTTATTATTGAAAATTAATAAAAATGCAATTTTTTAAAATAAAAAGTTTGAATATCTATTTTTTATAATTTTTTCCAATAAAAATTTGTAAACAATATATTTTAATTTCCATTCTTACATATAGATTCCCGTTGTAAAAAAATTATGAAATTAAAAAAACTAACATTCTTCTATAAGGTGGAAAAAATTGTTTAAGTCTTAACTTCATATACTAAAAGGGTCAAGAATTCTTATTTTGGATCAGTGCCCTACTCTAGCCCCATAAGACGTCGCATCAACACCATCTAACTGAACAGGTGGCCAAAGAATCAGGTGAAGTGTTACTAGAGAAACACCTCCAAACCTAAGACAATCCAAAAGATTCGTAACCATCTGAAGAACCTCTTGAGATGTCCAGGAAAGTCAACTGATGGTCTTCTGACAGGCTACTGTCCCGTCAAATACCACATTAAGATGACAACTGTAGATGATGGAAGCAAACCATAGATACGGCAGAGTATCTACTTTGCAAAAGGTATCTGAATGAGTAGTGCTATTACTTAGGTAGTGGGGCAAAAACCCAAAGCACAATAGACTCGTTTGGAAGGTATTTTGGAAACAGATTAACGACATGCAAAAAATATGTTTTCAGGTGTTAGTACACAGCAGCTGGAAAGCTAAAACAATTCCCTCTAACTTCATGTATTTATTTTCTGGAAATTAATACTTTTCAATTTAGGTAATATGACTGTGGGAGATTTGGTTATGGTAAACGGATTATTGTTTCAACTGTCGATACCGTTAGGATTCCTGGGAAGTGTATATAGAGAAATTAGACAAGCCCTTATAGATATGCAAACCATGTTCACACTTATGGCTATGGATAGTGCCGTTAAGGTACTTAAATATGTATAAATATTTTATCCTGATAATTGTTGAATATAAAATTTCAGAGTAAACCTAATGCGCCTTATTTACATGTCGATACAAAAAATTCTATAATAAAATTCGAAAATGTATGCTTCGATTATGGATCCGGAAAGGAAATTTTTAAAGATTTAAATTTAACTATTGAGCCAGGAAAGAAAGTTGCCATTGTAGGTGGATCGGGATCAGGGTGAGCAATTCTTTGTTTGTTATTTGCTTATATAAAATATATGAGGTGTGTTTGTTTAATAACAGAAAAGGCAAGTAAAATAGAGTACTAAGGCATTTAGAGTAGAAACATGCAAGTCGTGTGTTTAACTAACTATCTACTGTTAGAAGACATAGAATAACAATAGCCAAAGACTGACTATCTTCACTATCATTTGAACAATTTTTTTTTGTAGTTTTCAATTTTTTCGCCACTATTATCACTTTTCTTTGTACCATCTATGGCCATTATATTTCTTTTTATGGTATTGTCTTTTAGTGTTTTGTTTTTGATGTTTTTTTTTAAGATATTCATATAACTTTTCTTTATAGGGTGTAGACGTTAAAACTGCAGTTTTCCATTGTCATCTTGAATTTCGTTTCAAATTTTGATTAGACTATGGAAATGCAATAATAGCTTTTGCACCGAGTGGAATAGAAGAAACATCAGTGCCTGGTTGAGGCTCAATGATGCTTGTAGTCTATATTTTTTCTGGAGTCCTTTCCTTTGGAAAAACGTAATCTTTTGTTTTAGATGTGCCTGGCTGAGGACATTGCTAGTAGTGGTTTTCTTTTTGTTTAGATTGTTTAAAAATTTTTATTTTTGGATGTGGATATGGATGTGACTTATTTTTTTCTGGAATCCTTTCTCCCATTCCATTTGGCGCTGCAGTCATTGATGACAGAGATTGGTGTGTATCATTATTATTATTTGATCCAGATAACTGATGCTCAATTGAGACGTCTTTGTTATTTTGTTCTTTTTCATAAAGGCTACATCTAGTCCTTGGAACAGATGCATGGTATGGGGTAGAAAGCAGAGAAGAATGATTCCATAATTTATAATTTCAAGATTTTTTGTATATGAGACGTGTCCATATTTTAAACAGTCGAAGTACAGGGGACTCCTTTGAATGGAAAATTGTTCATATTTCTTGAACTATTTATATAAGTTCATATCAATATATCCCTTATCATTTATCTCTATCGAACCTCCAAGTATCAAACCATCAAAGCATGTGTGTTGCATTCGTTTCCTTGGGTAAATGAACATGGTTTTTGGAGCATTAAAATGATAATAACGGCCGTTTCTGTCCGTTTTACTTGACTTACCCTTACTGTGAAATATTTCATTTTTAATTTATACATTTATACAAACAAAACAAAAATGTTTTAACTCAATATATTCAAAATTTTAATTATAGTAACAAAAAATTAATTGATATATATTATAATGAATAACAGTTCTCATTATTCTCAAAGTAAATGACATTCTTGTCGGAATAACATTCGATGTCTGGTATAAATTTTGATATTTTTTAAGAAAATCAACTCTCGTTCGTCTACTATATCGATTTTACGAACCTTCTAAAGGGAGGATACTAATTGGTAATCAGGATATCCGTGATGTAGATTTGGAAAGTTTACGACGTTCAATAGCCATTGTACCACAAGATAGTGTTCTATTTCATGATACTATTAGGTAAGTTAATCAATATTAAAACAGGGATTTATTATTTTAGGCAAACCTTTCCCAAAATGATGCAACGAAATTTATAGCCAAATACTATCATTAAATACATTAAAAACATTGAGAAATTATTAATTAAGAAGTGTTATAGTGCCTATTTCAACTTGTTATACGTTTATTTCAACTTCTCCACGAAATGTGTTGGTTTAGAGCTGGTATTCTCAGACTATTTTGACCTAAATACTACTTATTTAAAATGTAGTGACACCTAAGTAACCCTAGATAAATTACTTTAAAAATCCCATCTCTATTTACCCAGAAAACATGTCTTGCGTTTTTATAAAGTTTCCTGATAGTTTTTGTTATGTTTGAGGTTCATACATACCGAAAGACAATTACGATCTTGGTTATAGTGTCCGAATCCAAATATGACCTCAGTTTTCCTCTATCATCTTACTGACTTTTGCTTTTGTATAACTTCCACTATCAGTTTTCCAAGCAAAAGTACGCATACAATTCCTAATGTTTCTTGAGCTCTAAGACCTGTTCCTCAAAACGAACGTTTGCCAAACCCAATGCTCCAAACAAACTTATACTCTAGAGACAGAAATAGATTTGAAAGAGGAATTACAACTTGTGGTATCGAATGATACGTTTCCCGATGATTAAGAGTATTCGGCTGATTCAGTTTTTTATCAACCTCATCTGCTTACTCAATAGGAATTTAATGATCTAGTCAGAGATTTCTTGGTTCGCGACTTCAACCAGTGGAATATCTTCTCACAGGACCAGACAGTCGAACCTCTAGATTACTTTTCGCGCTAATAATTCCATGTGACTCAGACAAATGAGGACTATTAATAAATTCGTCCTTAAAGTTATCCTGTTGGCAAATGGAAATGACTTACCATAAATTCCAGTTGTATACTTTGTTGACTTGAAGGAGACGTACGGAAACATCTTGATTATAAATGGAAACTTTGCGCTGATTTACAATTTGCTGCTCTAAGCATGGTCCTGCAATCAGGATTCACAAGATATTGCTGCTTTGTTAATGGGACAGCTATACCTCGGAGTATAAAAGAAAAGCAAGTACCAAATAATGGCACATATCTTTATTATTTATAATTATTTCCAGCTAAAATAGCTCTTTTCACCCCTTCAAATAAAATCAATAACCATAAGTTTATTATTATTATCAAAAATTAGTGAAAATAGAAGTGCGGAAGTTACATTTGAAATAATAGTGTGCTTGATTAAAAATGTTTTTTCTTTGCAGACTAGTTTTATCAAAAAGTTGATACAATTTATAATGAATGTTGTTAATATAAATTAATTTATGAATTTTCAGACACAACTTACATTATGGTGACCTACGTGCTGGTAATGAAGAAGTCATTAAAGCAGCGCAATTGGCGGAAATTCACGATTCAATAATAAGTTGGCCCGAAGGTTACGATACACAAGTTGGTGAAAGGGGGTTAAAATTAAGCGGGGGAGAAAAACAGAGAGTGGCGATAGCCAGAGCCATTTTGAAGAATTCTCCCATTCTAATATTCGATGAAGCTACAAGCTCACTGGATTCTATAACTGAGCATGTAAATATATTTGTACAATCATTTCATATATTCAAAACGAGACTCCTTTATATATTCTCTCTTTATACCTTTCAATGTTTTTGTCCCTGCAGAGAGACACTACCTCAAGTACATCAGTTATTTTTAGTAGAAAAAATTATTTTATTTTGTTATTCACTTTGTTCACCATATTTTTGATAATAGCTATAGAAACAATCACATTTTTAAAGTTTTTATTATTATGTCCCTTTATGTCTAAGAGTAGTAAAAACTTAAACATTTATTCAAGTAATATCCACAATTATCGAAAGTACTGATCAAGTAATGGAAATATTGCAAAAGGAAAAAAATGAACTACCCCCCTTTCATCAAAAACAGATGAACTTTACACTTGAAACAGAATATTTATGTCTTATATTTGCATCTTCTTTTTATCATCCACAAAGTTTTCACATTTTCTTTTTTTGAGAACTGCGGGATATGAAACCCTTGGTCTTACCCCCTTAAGAGGATTTTAAACCAGTAAGGGGTGCCCTGCAACACTTTTCTTTTGATGTCCCAGTGCAACAACTAGCTATTTATATTCTATCTATGAATTAACTCGTGCTAAGTCATTTTGATTTATTTTCTAGATCTGACACATGAGCGTAACATATTCCACTTTATCCACCCCTCCAATATTCTCATTATTTTACTTTATTGCCTACGCTTTTGGAATTTGAAGGCAAGTTTTGGATACTGTGTCCCATCTAGCACAATGACTTCATTTTCTAATCCCAATGGACTTGGATGCTGTAATAACGAGTTTGTTATCATACCATGTTGTTATTACGACACCAACAAGTGATATACAAGAAGCAACACGCCCTTTTGCTTCCAATCCCTTGTCAGTGAGTAGCTTGGGATTCGAAAAGAGGTTAACTCTTATTGTTCCCAAAGCATAAATGGATTTTTCATGTAGAAATCGAAGAAAATGATAGTTGCTAAAGTAAATACCACGATTTTGCAATGGGAACCAGGACGTAGTCCAATGAAGCCCAAATCTAAGTGTCTAAAAGAAGAAGAGGAAGATGTAGTAATATTATTAGATTGAAAGAAAAAACTAAGGACAGGTCACTGCATCCAACACAGCTACCGTCAATACAAAGAAATGTATTTTATCAGATAACACAGCGCCCCTTGAAGCACTCGATTCTTATAAAATTGAGTTAAAGCTATTATGGGAATGCACGCAATCTTTGAACTCACTCGGAGCTAACGACAAAGTTTCTTTAATGTGGATGCCCAGCCACACTGAGAGATTTTTTTCTTATTCTACTAACTGAACTCAAAAAGTCATTTCATTTAGCAAAGAAGCTCACTGGACATTGCCTGGTGAAGTACCACCTTGAAACCATCAGAAAAACTCCCGACATATCTTGTCATTTCTGCAAGGAACCAAAGAAAACAGCGAGGTTGTCCATCGATAAAGGCTATGGTACTTACATTCACACTTTAGGTTAAAATGCTAGAACAATTCACAACCTTTAGGAATTAGCTCATTAATCTAATGGATATAAGAAATCAGAAGTTTTAAAAATAGTTGAGATCCATCCCAGAAAGTTGATATAGAACAGTAAACCACACAAGGAGCGTTAGGTACTTTATATATAGTATAGTGGTTCTGATTATATATTTTATCCTAATCTAGAAATAAATAAAAACCACTTCAATCCCACCCTTGCTTAGGAAAATTGTTCTTAAAAAAAATCCTTCTTAAAAAGGAATCATACATAAAAATGTCCCTATCTCTCCCAATAAAATGAACATAACGAATTTGTACCTGTGTTATAGTGAATAAAGGTATTAAGTTTCTTATTTTTTTGTATCTTGAAGACAAAAATTGACCAAAACTGAAATAAATGATATTTATATAATTATTTGCAATTTTTCAAGCATTGGGATACGTTTTTGGTTGAATGTTACTATTTATTTGTAGAATATCCTTCTGGCATTGAGGAATGCAACTAAAGGTCGAACTAGTATTTGTATAGCTCACCGTCTCAGTACGATCATGGATGCTGATGAAATTATAGTTTTGGAAAATGGACGAGTTGCAAATACTGGTACACATAAATCTCTACTCGAGAGTAACGAAGGTCTTTATTGGAAATTATGGAGTACTCAAAATCAAACTCATAAGTTCAATGAAAAAGTACTTTAACTTAATTTATTTTCAAACACAAAAAGTTGATATTTGGAATAATGTGGATGTTTTAAAGAAAATTGTCCGTTTAGTTTGATTCATTTTAACGCAGTAATTTTTTTTATAACCAGGTAAAAATTTTATGTTGCCAACATTTAATTGGAAATGTATTTTAAGCGAAATACGATTTAAAGAATGAATCGAAGAACTTTCCTTTTCAGACTAAAAATATAAAAATTACATGTCACCAGATTTTTCTTGTGAGTTAAATTGTGGAAAAATAGTTTTTCGATGATGAACGTAACAAAAAATTCATTTAAATTTTTCTAATTGTTCCATTTCAATTTATTTTTTAAATTTGTGAGTTTAATATAATAATCCACTTAACAATAGCATAGTTCTGTCATTTTTGTTTTTATTTTGACATAGTACTATTTTCCACACTAAAATTTAATGTTATGGAAATAATTCAGATCTCAAATTGATACAAATTTAGTATGAGCCATTCCAAAATTAAACTTTTTAAATACTTGCTTAGTATTTGGAATATAAAATAATTAATCAACTCAAAAGTACAAAAAAATGTCTGATCGTAGTCTGTGACTTCTATTTTGGTTTCATCCCTTAGGAGCTCCAAATATTTTGATATATTGTAAAGAAGCTAAGCTTCTCCAGAATAAAGAAAAATGTACATTGTAGATTTGCAACCCTCTAAATATTTTTTTTATAAATTCGCTTTTTCTTTGGATTGTTTTTCTTATTTTTATTGTTGACAATATATATTTTATTGTAAAAATGTTGTACAAAATAACTGTATAAAATACCATTAAATGAATTATATTTTAGTATATTCTCATTTTCCTTAAACATTTCGAAAGTGTTTTCCGTTCGTGGAAGTTGTTTTGTATTGTTTTTTGTTTCGTGGTGTTAAAAGGAATCTATAGATATTTTTTAGATATTTCTTTCTTTAATCAGTCGTTTGAAAACCAGAGCCTTCTCAAAAATCGAATCCCAATATTTTCTCTCCTGAGCATGGTGCCTCCCAACGTCGAAACCTTAGCTGGATCATGTCCGTCTCAACGTCCTCCAACCAAGCGAAGGCGCGGTCTTCCTCTCAGTCGTCGTCTTCCACACATGGTTATACGACGGTATCTATCTATCTCTACGTGTCCCAGATTTCAGATGCACTCCCTGATGAACTCCTTCAGATTTGGCTCGACAGACATTTGCCTCAGCTCAACATTCCTCCGCACCTCCACGAGCTGTTCTCGCTATTTTTTAGATCCGTTTCAATAAAATTAATACATCAGAAGCAGAGTATTTTTCCACTTTTTTTAGTGAATTTGTAAGCTTTTGAGCAATAAAAGCGAATTTAAAGTAAAGTAAAATAATTATGATACGTTCCTAGATAAAAAAATAAAACAATCAATTTAATTGAAGTTTTTGTACATTTTGATTAATCATCTTAAAGCTTAGACAATGGTTTAAAAATAAGTCTTCGTTCCATAGACGCATCAATGTTCATAAAGAAATCGCATTTATCATTCCTAAACCAACATTTTTCAAATTAAGTGTGACGTTACTAGTACTGGTTGGAGCCTCTTCTTCAATCGGCTGTGAATTTAACATTCCCTCCAAGTCGGTTTTATCTTGCGATTCAAACAATTCCTGAATGTCACTTGATTCTATTTGTTCGAACCCATCTCGTCCTATTCGCGATTTCGGATATGTTTGTAGTCAGAGCATGCCACTGTTGTTTTCATCATGACTTAAATGTAGCTTCAGTTCTTCCAATGATATTTTTATGTTAAAGATGCTATGTCAAATTTCTTTCAGCATTTCAAAACATTCATATCAGGATTTTATACCACGGTTATTGGGTTGTATATCTAATGGAATCCTTTGAATCATCAAGTTCATCTTTATATTTAATTTTGTAAGCCGATTGTGGTTTTACAAAGCTAGAACAACATTTTGAAAATGTTTTTAAATGAGGTAATATCAATAAATTTCTTATCAACATTTTATAAATAGATATTTTATTTCTCTGTTTATGTCCAATAAATATATTACAATAACTAAATTTGTACCGTATGGACCAATGAACCGTTCTAGTGTAATTTTACATCAAACTTCAAATATAAATAAAACATTTATACTTCTTACTTTACTTGAACATATTTAATAAAAAAATATATTTTTAATATCTCGCTTTGTCTGAGTTGAAGCTACATATTTTGTACGAGAAATTTTTTGATTAATATTTTCGGATAAACATTGGTCCACCCCGTAACATTATACTATCAACGTCAGCCAATCAGTTGATCGACTTCTCTAAACTTGTGGATGTTGTTCGTGTGTAAATCATCTAAACTATCCACGCTATCACCCGCATCAATAGCCTTCAACGTATTCAACAGTTTCTTCCTATCAATAACGCCAAATTTAGTTTCTTTCTTTACGTTTTCATTTCCATCTTTTTTACTTTTAATTTTATAGTCGTCCGAAAGAATGTCTTTCAAAAAATCATCGTTTAGAGGATCAAAGTTCATGAAAGATTCCTTCAATTTATTCTCGAACTTTTCCGTTTTTTCAAAAGTCTCCAATATGGTATTTGTATCCTTTTTGTACGACCTGAGGCTTTCTCTTTGGGCTTCTAACCGCTCTGAACACATTCTGACATTCGACACAACGCCAGAGCAGTAATTACCTAAAAAATAGGCTCCAATTATAAGAAAATAGTCTTAATAAATGTAATAATTTGGTATTTTTGGAACCGTTGGTGATATTCATACTGAGCACACTGTTTCGATAACCAGGTTATCATCTTCGAAGTTTAAACTCTGAAGACGATAACTTGGTTATCGAAACGTAAATATTATAAACGACGATTCTAAAATACTTCTACAAATTTTGTGGAGAGATAAGGCTACGTAAATCGCGATAATGTCCACTACTAGTTCGAAATAAATCCTCCAAATCATCGACCATTTTTGGAATGGGATAGTTAATGGAGGAAGATATTTAGACTTTTGAAAAAACGAATTGCCTCTTCTTTAAGTAGACGTACTCTTAGCTATTCGTAGCGACATGTTCTTACAGCATATTCCATATATATTGGGCATTCTTTAGATAAAACATACCCTGATAGGCGAATAGGAAGTGGAATTGGAAGTTTATTTGGTCAACCAGATCTACCGAACTAATTTGCTCAGATTTTTATTTGTGGGGCCGAATAAAAGATCTTTACCCCTATAGACCCACCAAAAAACTGTGGAATGTGTTGCATGAGGGAGTATTAAGACTTCCCTGATGGTGGAAAGAAGTGAAGACATCAAACGACCATGTGTCGTACATAACATCAATGAATGAGTCTCAATAGATGATAAACTGGTAAAAATAGCAAAGAATAAATATCCAATTGGAACATGGAGAAGAGGTTGATCACAAAAGATGTGGAGTGACAACCTATAGTTAGAATTACGAAAGATATCGAAGAAGGAAAAGGCGATTGACATATTATGGAAGAAAAAAGAAGACAAACACCTTAAAAAGATAGAAGAAACTACACAATAATGAAGTCTGTTGTGTCTTATGCGAGGAGTAATCAATATTTCATAAATACGCAACAAATTAGAAATGAAAAATAATGTTTACTCCACATGGTTTAGTCCACATGGACTCATCATCTCCACTGTTTACAAATCAAAACATCGAATCGTTCACATAAATGCATTTCTATTGGCCAAAGCTGTCGAAAGGCGTATGTACACAAATGTTCCTGCCAGAAAGTCTGCGATAAGCAGTGGCGTCGCTTTATGAGATTTATTTAATTCATAAATTTCTTTAAATAAATAGAAATGTGGCGTTCTTTAGACCATGGGCGAATAAAGACAATGAAATTGTGAAAAAAAAGGAAAATCTGAAATGCAATCATAAGAATTGCGGAATTACTTAGAGTGAATTAATTTTCCATTTATCCAGTATGTAGTCACAAAAGGGGTTGCTGTGGATCATTCACAGAACCGAAAAACATGTAATTGCGTCAAGTTTTGTCAGCATGTGGTTTTAAACACAAAAAACTGAACAAATGGATGGCAATAACCAAATTCTCAAGGCTAGTTCCATGGCGACAAGATTATTTGCGTCAAATAAAAGACTACCCAAGTTCTAATAAACGAATGGGGTACAAAAAGGTCTCAGTTCACGTCTGGTATTCTGTTTAAACCAAACTCCCTTACAGGCAGGTACATTTTACTCATCTATTCACGTTTTATCATTTAATATTTAGTTGTAACAAGTTAACGAGGTATAATAATGATATTTTTTTAAGTTCCAAGTAGAACTACAATTAAGTATATCTGTCTAAATAACTGCGTATAATTTATAATGATTCGATTGCCTTTTAACAAATACTTTCTCGCATAAGATAATAAATTTATAAAATGAGGTATCTACGCCAATGATAGATCAAAAAAAATTATCGACAAGGGTTTCGAACCAGTTTTTATAATCTGCAATTGATATTGGAAGAACTATACAACTTTTTAGTGTGTTTAAATTAAATATGATCGCTCAAAGTAGAGCAAAATCGATGCCGAAAAGTCATACATGTACAACTATTAAGAGTGTTAAAATTACCAATTTTCTCAAATTCCGTATCGACGTTGTTAACTGCCTTCTCAATAGCCGAATCTATATGTGACTGCACCTTTTCTAATTTTTCATCGCTAGAAAATCGAATTTCATCATTCGATCCATACAAACTCGTTCTGTTCATCGATCGATGCGCATCACCGGATGTACTCCTACAACTCGATTCATTGGTATCGTTACATCGACTCTTTTCTTCACCGGAACTGTCGAAGTTACTTAGAGACAATTCCGAACCGTTGTCGGATTCGACGCTTTCTCTCGATTTGGAACCACTTGATAATCTATTTTTTATACTTTCTGATGGTAGTGTCAGTATTCCGTTGTTTTTTTTCGAAGTTTCTTCGTTTTTAGGACATTTGATCGGTTCTAATTTTATGTTGGTATACGTTTTTGTTTCTTCCAAATCGTCGACGATAGTTGTCAACTTTTCTTTCGTATCAGTATTTTTTGTTTTTGACGATTGATGCAGGGCGCCTAGGGTGACCGTCGATACCGATTGACCAGGCACACGGTTGAATCTATTTTTACGAGGGTGGACAACGTTTTCCTTTGCCTAAAACAGATGATGATTGGTTTTTATCGCAATTTGAAAAATTGAAAGGTTATAATAGATATTGGTTGTTAAAGAGCTTCATATAGAGTTCAATAACGTGAAAACGTTTATCTGCTTCTATTAATTGTGTTGTTTTATCATTTTTATACCTAGTCAGAGTGATGAGCGAAATTTTTTTTGCGGTCTAGGAAAAGCAAAAGGAATTTCAGCCTCAACTCCTCAAAATCAAAGACCAGGACCGAGTAATGCAAAATTCACACAAACATGCATTTTTTGTTCAAACATTGCTGTTAATTACAAAATTTTTGAGTAAAAATATAGAGAATTTCCTCCAAAAATTAATGAATGGAAGCTCGTTTCTCCATACAAAAAATGCTTGAGAAGAATAGCTACTTGAGGCTTTGAAAACTTGATTGAATGGAAATCGTTGTATTTCTAAATCCTCCATTTATTTTAAATCACCTGAAAAACTATTCTATTCTTGAATTTTCTTCAATAAAAATCAATAAAAAAGTGTAACTCTGGAAGGAGTCTAGGTACAAGCTTAAGATCAAGACTAGCAGGATTGTCGTGGCGGAGAATGATTCGTCTTCTGCGATTGGTTTCCCTGATTTTTCCCCCTTCCGGCAAAAAAATGATAGAGTACCATTCAGAATTGACTGATCTACATTGCTCTAATGGAACGGTGGTGAAACATTCAGTTATTCCTTAAAAGCTGGCGACCATTTGCTTCGAAGTATTTCGTGCGCGACAACTTTTGTTGCATTCATCTCGTCTTTGAAGACCCACAACAAATTATTGTTTAGTTTCGCCAGCTTTTTTTAGGCGATTGTCAAATTATCCGGTATCCAACGCGAACCAATCTTCTTGGTAGCCGAATTGTCAGAAATAGTCTTGATACAGGACTGGACCCTACAACATCAAGACGACTCTACACTGCAAAATGAAGGTCAACACCGCATATGCAAGACCAAGATTAACATCTGAATTTGATGTTGGTTTTGTATTCACTCAGTTTTGACATTGATTATTTTCATTATCATGATTATTGTATAGTGGTCAAAAATATTCTTATTAATGTCTTGTGAAGTATCCCAAAAAAGTATTTCCGATCCTGCCAGGATTCGAACCTGGAATCTTCTGATTCGTAGTCAGACGCGTTGTCCGTTGCGCCACAGGACCTGATGTACAATTCGTATGCAACACATGGCAACGAAATAACTACAATTTGTTGTAATCACAGTTTAAGTAGTCAATCCTTTACATCAACCACCTTGTAGTGCCATATTCTTGTTCCAGCGATGCTACTATTTCTGGTAGTAACCATGGATACCAGCTGATGTTGCCGTCTTTGAAACCGCCATCGTCTGCTAGTCAATGGACTCAATCGACTGTTACAGATTCTCTTCGATTGACATTTTCATTTTAAGTAATAATTACAAGTCTACCGGAGGTAGATTTTTAGGTTCTATGGAGAGCGTGGAAGTGTAACAAGCTAAAAACTGTTGAACTCTTTACATCGAAGGTGATGGCGCGTTGTTATAGTGAGGAATCCACCCGTGTCGTGGTTCTGGCCATACACGCGCAATCCTAGTACACCACCTTGTAGAAGATACTAAGCCTGTGTTTAGTTGTGTGGTACCCACTTATTGTAGATTACATTCTGGATATCAAAGAATCGGATTACTATAGTCTTCATTTGCGAAACCAAAAAATACAGTCGATCCTGCCAGGATTCGAACCTGGAATCTTCTGATTCGTAGTCAGACGCGTTGTCCGTTGCGCCACAGGACCTGATGAATGATTCATGTACGAGGCGTGTCAATTAAATAAGGAGAATTTGATTATAAACGTTGTATATACAGCAAGTGGTACATTGTAAGCAGTCATCCCTTCACAACAACTACGCTAGTGTACCGCACACTTGTTTCACCGCCCCTAATACTTCTGGTAACAAACCTGGAAGTCAGACGATGTCAAGGTCTTTAAAATCGCCATCGTCTGATGGTGAATCGACTCATACAGATTCCCTCCCATTGGCACTGTCATTTTAGGAAACAGCTAAAAGTCCATTGGAGCCAGATCTGCAGTGTACGGAGGTTTTGGAGGCGTTGAAATGTGTCCTTTGGCCAAAAACTGCTGAATTCTTAACGGCAAGCGCTGGTGCGTTATCGTGGTGAATAATTCACATTTGTGGTAGCTCTGGCCGCATTTAATCCTAGCACACTATCGCTTGAAAACGTCTTCGTAGAATCAGTGTTTAGCACGCCTCGAATATCGAAGAATATGTCTGGTCTTCATTTGCGATAGCGACATTCTGACCATTCAAGGACGTTGATTAGATTTGAAATATTTATAATGACATGGTCATGTCTATTATCAAAAAACACAAACGATCCTGCCAGGATTCGAACCTGGAATCTTCTGATTCGTAGTCAGACGCGTTGTCCGTTGCGCCACAGGTCCTGATGAATGTTTCACATATTGATTAGAGAAATTGGAAGTGATTGTATTGAAATCATTTATAATAATGTAATTCGGTCTATTATCAAAAAACACAAACGATCCTGCCAGGATTCGAACCTGGAATCTTCTGATTCGTAGTCAGACGCGTTGTCCGTTGCGCCACAGGACCTGATGAATGTTTCACATATTGATCAGAGAAATTGGAAGTGATTGTATTGAAATCATTTATAATAATGTAATTCGGTCTATTATTAAAAAACACAAACGATCCTGCCAGGATTCGAACCTGGAATCTTCTGATTCGTAGTCAGACGCGTTGTCCGTTGCGCCACCGGACCTGATGAACGTTTCACATATTGATCAGAGAAATTGGAAGTGATTATATTGAAATCATTTATAATAATGTAATTCGGTCTATTATCAAAAAACACAAACGATCCTGCCAGGATTCGAACCTGGAATCTTCTGATTCGTAGTCAGACGCGTTGTCCGTTGCGCCACAGGACCTGATGAATGTTTCACATATTGATCAGAGAAATTGGAAGTGATTGTATTGAAATCATTTATAATAATGTAATTCGGTCTATTATCAAAAAACACAAACGATCCTGCCAGGATTCGAACCTGGAATCTTCTGATTCGTAGTCAGACGCGTTGTCCGTTGCGCCACAGGACCTGATAAATACTTACAAATATTGATAAGATAAAGATAGAAGTGTGAGATATACCAACTTAGTGTGTAAAGTTCAAACAATAAGATAAGAAATTACTTCAAATATCAGATTTGTACTTCTTCATTGAATAGATAAGGGAGCGAAAAGTCGTGCTCGCAGATACAGGATTTGATACTGTGGATATGTAAAATTTGATAATAAAGATAACCGTAGGCTTTTGCCTTTCTTCAGCTCCTGAATCACTTAAAAATGTGGCAAAGATAATTCGAAAGCTGTCTGGGCTACTCTTTAAGCAGCCCGGCTAGAAGGACCTTCCTTTGATGATGGCTTTTTATTTTTCAACAAATAAACAAGACAGTTTGACAGATACCATCACGACATTAGAACGAAGATTTTTGAAAAAGCTTAAGGATAGAAGACGATTAGATGAAGATCCATCGACGTAAAAATATAAAAACTCACCTCTAAAAGTGACGTTAGTCTATCTATTTCTGCAAGCGCTTGCGCCATTTCCTTTTGCGATTGTCTGTATTTCATCGATTCGTTGTTCAGTCTTTGCTTCGCCGTTTTCTGTTCTAGAGCTAATTTTCTATTTAACACGCTATTAATTTCATCTGCATTCTTTAATTTCATTTTCAAATCTTCGATCTGTTCCAACATTTTTTCTCTATCAAGTAGACGTTTATCTTTGTTAAGTTTCTCGAAATGGATTAATTTTTCTTGTGTTTTTGACAGTTCTTCGTCTCGAATTTTAACTAGATCGTTCAATTCTTTGATCTTTAGACGTTGTGCTTTGTTCTTTTCGGTAACGGCTCGAAGTTGTTCTTCGTGAGACCGTATAAGACGAGGTAAATCCGCGCTAGTATTTTCGTACCTAAGAAAATATCTTTGTTTATATGATAAAAACGAGTCATGATTCCTAATGTCATAAAACTTCAAAATATAAGATGTACCTCAACAACCTGAAGAGAATAATAGCAAAATAAATGATAAGAAGGTTGAAAGAAGAATACGAATGAGGATTTAAAATTAATATGAGTAAAATGTATTATTCAACAAGCCACAAAGCCACTCACACAGTACACCGAGATGATTAGAGTCTAAGAGATATTAGGATAAAAATAGCACTAGGAAAACAAGTCTTAAAAGCACTCCATAGAGTAAAGAAAACAAAAAAAGAATCTCTCAAAGCATATTACAGACTAATACTTTATATCTGCAAGAAGTATAGCCAAAATGGCAACCAATCGGAGTAGATCAAGGAAACTATAATCTGACCGCTCATTACATAGAGTAATCACGTGCACAGTGCGTGAGAGAGAAATTGTAAGCCTGAATCACACCATACACAACACTAAAAGGTATTTAGAGGCAAATTTGAATTGAATTTTAAATGCTTTTTTCAAACTAACATTTTTATTTGAATTTTAAATACTTTCTTTTAATATCATATCATATAAATAATACTTTTATTTATCAATTGCATAGCATTCATACATTAAAATCTTCGTTCACTTAGTTAACTACTAAATGTTATACCTACATATTTCTCACGTTACCTTGATTTTTTTAAGAGTATCTATAAATATATATAATTATTATTTTAATCGTAATTTTGTTTTCCCTAACCTTAAATAGCTAGACGGTTTTTCAAATTTATGGTATATTAAATAAAAATGTAAGCAGGGTACCTAATACTGTAAAGTAATATCTAAGAAAGAAATGTCGTGCTATATGTTTTATTCAAATACGTATCAAAGGTAAATCAAAAGTAAATTCATACAAAACGATATAAATAATAATAATAATCTTTATAAACAACACAAGGTCCTTTCCTGAATAAATTCTTTGTTTTCAAAAAAGGTGGTTGAGAGGGATATAAGGGCGGATGAATTTTTATTTTAATCTAAATCGGAATCTGATTCCGACGAGGATGAATCAGCTCTTAAATTTATTATTAGAGGTTCCACTTGTTTTTCCATTAAATTATCAATGTCCCACATTTTATTTCGAAAAAAGCGGACATGTTGGATTGCCTTACTCCAATTGGTTTGGGTAACATTATTTAAAGCTTTAGTAAATAAAGTTTGGACATCACTAATTTTAAATGTTGTGTTTTTCCTTGCCACCTCACCCTTGATTTGTGCCCATATGAGTTCAATTGGGTTGAATTCACATTGGTAAGGTGGCAATCGTAAAACAATTTTATTTTTCTCTTTGGCCATCTCATCAACGACATATCTTTGGACTAATGGCCGATTCTCTTTAACCAATGCCAATAGTTCTGCCCGAAGGTAGTGCAAGATCGTGATGTGAAGGAACTTATCGGTATTTTTAGGGATGGAAATGACCTAACCGTAATTGTTGACCACCGGATGATCACATTCCATTGTCATTGTGACTCTTGTCGTCTTAGCGTTTTATTGGTGAAATTTAAAAACAGTGCCACTTTTTCCAATATGTAAACATTATAGTCTTGGAATATTTTTTTACCCACACTAACCAAAAGATTGCAACTACAATAAAAACAATAACTTGGTTGCAATGAGGAAAATCGCTCCAGTTTTTATAAATAATAAATATTTATTATGCTTTCTATCCTTAGATGCATTTTGTCAAAATTCTAAAAGTATTAAAGCAATGACGCATTTAGAAATGATTGTTCTTCAGATTGAATAACGTAAATAGACAGTTTAAATTTAGTTCCATGAATATCACAGCCACTTTTAACAATAAAATTTATTTTAAAATAGAGGATAGTCAATGTATAACATAACTATAATACCACATATTAAAAGAATAATAAAAATTAAAGTACATGTTTAACATGCGCTATTATACAGTCACATAATTCTTACTGTAAAAGCGCATGTTAGAAATGTAGTTTAATTTTTAATTTTTATCAAAGTAAATAAATAACATAATAAGACAAAAGCTTAAAATAATTATTAATATAAAATTTTTAGAATACAATAATAATAAATTAATGTAACGTGCAGCTGTGTGAACTTGACTTTCTCAGACATTGCTTCAGCCAATACGAATCGTTATAAAAGGTACCAATAGCCTCCCATGAGCCGATCACGCGTTTTTATTGCTCTCGCTACCGACCGACCAGATTATAGTAAGCAGAGGACTGTTGATGATGACCAAAGAATGCCAGAATGAATATTGAAATGGAAGCCTCCAGGGAAAAGACGTAGAGAAAAACCAACATAGAATGATAAGTATAGACCTAAAAGTAGCAGTTGGAATATAAAGAAAACTGTGTTGGACGTAATAACGGTGATCTTGCAAGATAAAATGCCTTAGAAGAAATGATGAAGATTAAAAAATATATTTACAGATGGGATTGAACAATCTAACATGAATTTGAAATTTCGTTACAGTATTTTCTCAGTATCTAGCCGACTTCGACTTTTCGGCTTCTAACGATCGCCACCAAAATTGGTGTTTTTAAGTTGAAGGGTTACAATGAAATTTTTGGCCATAATTTGAGGCCCTATACTTCCTCAGGGATGCAGCTTGGTATAGAGGTAAATCGTCATATTTAGGATTTAAGATATCCAGTTTATGCGTTTTTTTATTTGGACTTTCAAAATTTGAAAACACCAACTAAGGTGTGGTCGCAAAATTCATCGGAATTTAGTAGAGAATTCAGAAAAATGATTAGCGATCGATGTATATTCAATTAGGGACATAATATTCCGTTTTCGAAAAAATTTCGGGATTTATTTTTGGATCTTACTTTCCCGGACTAATGATCGCAAATTTTTCATATTTTTCTCCCCAAACTAAATTCAATTTATATAAAGTTTTCCAAAATTTGTTTGTGTAGTACAAATACTCTGGGCCAAATTATTAACAATCACCTTAAACCTTGCTAATTGCACTTTTAGTGTTTTTTGAGCCCAATTATAAATAACTATGAAAAATTTTGGTTTTTTCATTTCTTTCAAAAATTTTAAAAAAAGTTTCGAATGAAAGTTGCATATCTTTAATTTCTACATCGAAACACGTCGTTCGATGTGAGTTTTTATTGAACAGAAATCAAAATCAAAATGAAAAACAAGAAAAGGAAATTTTTAACAGAGTGGGTTTAAAATTGGTTTATAATTTAAACAATACATTAAAACAATTGTTGGGTAATCATAAGGATGAAATCCAAAATTTGGAAAATAATGGTATATATGAAATTAGCTGTGGTGATTGTGATGCGAAGTATATTGGGCAAACTAAGAGATCCGTTGAAGTCCGGTTTAAAGAGCACATAGCTATTTAAAATATGGACGGACCGAAAAATGTATCCAATAATAAATTGTTGGATGCATTTGAAAGCATTGAAATTGCAAAATGAAACGAAACGCATTGTAATGGTATCGGTAGTGTAAACAGTATGTTAAATATAACATATTCAATTTTTTGTTGTTGACTGAAATGACGCGAACCAATTATTTTATTTTACAAATATTCCGTCACTGATTTATGATGTTATTTTTTGATTCACCGCTTGGATAATAAATATAGTGCCATCATTTATTTTCAAATAAACTATAGTAATAAATCCATCACAAAAATTTATATTGATCTAAAACTTACTTCGATAGAGCTTTATCTTGACGTTTTTGTAGATTCTTCAGAAACTGATTTTCTCTTGCGAGTTCCTTGAAACAAAATTAGATACGAATTTTGAGTCTGATTCATTTCATTTTATACATATTACTTATATTAATTAATAAAAAAGATATATAAATTACTTACCGATAAATGAAAGTTGGCATCGTTCAACTGACTCTGTATAGATCTCAGTTTCAATAATTTTGCGGACAAAACTCTTTGACGTACTGAATTTGTAACACTATTCGACGGTTTCGAATAACTCGGTCGCAATGGATACATTAGAGGATTCTTCGCTTTCCTTTTTTGAAGATAGCAACTAGAATTTGTTGTACATACAGACTGACAACTTTTACTTCTAAAAAAATATGTAAATCGACATTTTAAGTTTGTATAAAAGTAGATGAAACTATCATTGGTATGGTATGATAAAACCAGTGTCAAAAAAGTATAAAGAACATGTAAAAAATAGATTTTATTGCCTTAAAGAAAAGAAAGGATTTTTCCAAGAAACACACTGATGGAAATCTAGAGTTAGAAGTTTAAATCCTTCGAAAGGATCATGAGCAGACACTCAGAATATTGAACCGCAGAAAACACAGTGATGGATTTACGCTCAGGGGCGTGAGGCCCAAGCCTAATGCGGAATAATTTAAAGAGCATTAACATTTTGGGAATTCCAGAATTTTAGGAACGAAACATCTATTTCAAAAATCGCTGCCCTCGGCTTGTGAATCAGTGCTTCTGTCTTTATGAAACAGTGGTATTTTCTTTGACATATGAAGCCGTTTTTCCTTGATTTTTGCATTCAAACTATCCAATAACTCTATGTAGTATTCGCTATTGATTATCTCTCCCTTTTGGACATGGTTGATGAACAATATTTCATGCGCATTCCAAAATACAGAAGCCATAACCTTCCTAGCTGACTGTTGTGCTTTTGGACGTGGTTCACCGGCTGCAGTCCACTTAGATAATAATTGTTTTGATTCCGGAGTAAAGTGATGGATCCATGTTTTATCCATTGTCACATATCCACGCAAAAAATCTGATTTATTAGGTGTAAATGGCCAAACACTCCTCTGAATCATCAACATGTTATTTTTGATTGCCAAACACTGCTCATACGTTGTTGTTTTTGATCGACTATGAGTAACCGCGGCACCTACTTTGGAAAAAGCTTTCTCATGGTTAAATGTTCATGCATAATTATAAACACATTGCTTTCTAATATCTTTACTGCTTCAGTTATGGCACGCAATTTCAATTTACGGTTAGATATAACCAATTTGTTGACTTTTTTGATGTTTTATGGGAGTAACCACATCAATTGGACGACCAGAATGTTCACTATCATCGGTGCCTATGCCACGTTTAAATTCAGTTAACCGATAACAAATAGTTCTTTTCGATGGAACAGAGTCCAGATAACACTTTTTGAAGCCGTTGCTGAGCTTGTACAGCATTTTTCATCAAGAAGCAATGATAAATTAATACACGAAATTGTTTTTAAAATAACAAAAGTAGCTCCACTTAAATGGCTGTCACTTTTTTCTGACTTATTGAAATGTAATGAAATTTTATAAATAGTCTTTTGTAAGTTGGTACTGTGTATCAGTCACACGACTTATTGAGTGATGTTCTACATACATTCACTCAACACATACCACAAGCAAAAGTTGGAGAGAGGATAACGGTATTAAGCAACCCAAATCAAAAGAGAATCGTTCAATTATTGTACATGCTGGTGGTGAATATGGTTTTGTTCAAGGAGCTGCCGGTTTTTCTCAAATCTGACACTAAACAGGAAACTATAACGATCATATGTCGAAACAAATTAATATCTAATACTTCTTCATAGAGTGCTGTAGTAGAAAATAAAGCATCCAATTCAGCTGGTCTGAGCTTACTTAATATAGTATGTAGCATAAAAAATATCCTTTCCAAATAAATCATTATGTCAGGAATTATGTGAAGAATTCTTTGCCACTTAACTGGATGGCCTGACCGATCATTGCTTCGCGCATATGTATATGCTATAGTTGAAGGTCAATGGTTCTCGTTATGTCCGCACCTTTAGCTTAACATAGGAAGAAGATGAATAGGATATTTATTTCCAACACTTTTCAGAACGTTTGACTAAAGCTTTTATACTACTATGAAAATATAAAATAGCCTTGGAAAGCAAAGCAACTGATTTAGTAAGTCAGAGTAATATGCCACGTTCATGGTTGTATTGGATTCCTTGAAACCAATCGTGACCATGGGCTCTCCTTTCTGTTGCCAATCCATGGAATCTGTTTTGGATCATAATAAAACTCGACGCTGCTTTGGCACTGCGCTGTGAATTCGAGACAACCATCTTGTCATATTTAAATGCTCAAGTAAGAGCCTTGTTTTGGAAAAAGTGCCAGTCTGTGCTACAATTTTTTTGTTTTTAGGCGCCGGTCACTTTAAACAATTTGTTTCATTAATTTAACGTTTGCTGGAGTAAACTGTAACATAACCTTCCGTACGTCGATCATCTTCTAATGATTCTCGTTTCCAGCAATACAGCTTTTAATTGTTGAAAATGATGGACACAAGTCACCGTAAAAAACCTTTATTTTGTTTTTGATTTGTGTCAATCCAATTTGATATATTCTTCAAAAAAACTGGCATGAGTGGTCGTTCGAGCCCTACGAGGATGGTCTCAGAAGTAACCATTAACTGCCGACATCACCTCTTCATTGTTGGGAAACCGAACCATTTTCTCAAGTCTCGGAACAGAACATAATCCGAGGAGGGCTAAATCTGGCGAATAGGGTGTATGAGGTAGCAATTTAAACTTCAATTCATTCATTTTGGCCAGTGCAATAACGAATGTGGTAAGTTGTGCATTGTCTAGTTGAAACAACACTTTCCTTTTAGCTGAATGCGACTGTTTTTGCTTGATTTCTTCGCTCAAACGTTGCAATAAGTTTGCATGATACTCACCGTTGATAGTTTTTTCTTCTTCAAGATAGTCAATGAAAATTATCCCACGCGCATCCCAAAAAACCCTTTATCCTTCTTTGGAATTGGTTCTCCCTTTTAATTCTATTTTTTGATTGTATTTCTGTTTTGGGTGTATAGTGATGGGCTCACGTTGCATCCATGATGCAAAAATTCGGCTTTTTTTCTGTGAAACATTGCCAAACACTTGATGGAAACCTCTTCACGATGCTGTTTTTGTTCCATTGTGAGCAAACTCGACACTCATCTTGCGCACACCTTTCTCATATCCAAATTTTCAGTTAATATACGATGTACCGCACTTTTTAAAATGTCCACTATGTCTGCTAGCTCGCACATTTTCAGTTGACGATCATCGAGTGAATTTTCTTCAGCTTTCTGTCGATCACTGCGATGCTGTTCTTCGCAGATAGTTTAAACTTCTGCTACCAAATATTTCACTGTTGATAACAAAGGAGCAGTCTCACTCACAGTAGAATCTAGTTCAGCTTGATGGAAATAGTAAGTTGAAACTTTGTGTAAAGCTTGTCATTGACGTGCGCATAAATATTTATGCGAACGCACTCTATTCACTATATGAGGCCAAGAACTCATGGAATGTACTACGTATTTCTTTGAATAGTTTGAAAAATAGCCTCCTAAAGACAAAAGTAAACTTTTTGGTGTCATATATCTAATAACGACCAAAAAAAATATGATTTAAAGTCAAATTATTGTGATATATTTTGGAAAATTATGTTGATTTTACCCTATTATGTAATTCTCTTTGTAGGTAAGTTTAGTGAACAAAATAAAATATAAGGAAGATAAAAATAATCTAATGATATCGTAGCATAATATCTCATGTCTATAAAGAATGATAAAAACAAAGGTTAGGTAATATTATGTCCTTAGAAAAGAATACAGAAATCGCTTACTTACCTCGAAGCATCCGAATTAGGAGTATTATTCACATCAACTGAAACTGAACTACTGCAGCTAGTCATAATTCTAATTGATTAAAGATATTTTTTAAATAAAAGTTGTATAAAAATGTTATCTTTCAAAAACTGCAATGCAGAATTGACATATTTGTATAAAGCCTTACGGTTAATGTAACCATAGAAACGATAGATATGGTTGGCTTAGCCCGATGTGTATACGTAAAAATATTTTTATTTTTTGTAATAAAACCGAATTTATAACTAAGAATTTAGCGAATACGGATAATAAATGACGACACTTTTCTTAATTTGTTAGTTTTTGAGATTCTTCTTCTTCCCATGCCGTCTTCTCATTGAATGTTGGCAACCACGATTTTAAATGCGTCTCTGTCCCACGCAACATCAAACAATTCTCCGACGCTGAGATTTGTCCATTCTCTCACCATTTAGTACTCAGACCAACGTGATGAGGGTTAAATATGCAAGTAGCACATTTTCTCTAAGATTTACAACTTTTTATCGAAGCACCACTCTTTAAAACGATTATAACGAGTTTCATATACACTGGCGAGCAAAAAATTGAGGTCATAGTGTAAAAGATAAAACACATCATGGTTACACACCTCTCGGAATGTCTCGGAATTTGGAAGGAATGATCGCAAACAGAAGATTATCATCTTGTCCGCTAGCCAAGCTCTGAGCACTAATGTCTTGAGATCCAGGCTTGTTTTGAATTGCTTTGACTCAACAAATTGAATGAGCCAAGAAAAAAGAATCATGCTACCCTCTAACGGGTTCAGGGACTAAGATCCAAGCTGGTTTTGAAATGCCTGGATGCACTGAAGTAGATGGAATAGCAGGTTTTCTTGCCAAAGTCTATAGGCATGAACAAAAAGGAGGTAGATAGTGAAAAATCAGTTACTGGGATAATATACAATGGTTGATACAAAGGTACCCTCAGGAGCCTCCAACAAACTCCAACAAAACATCAACTTAACAATAATTTACAAATACTAACAAAAGGCTTCTCGTTGAAGAGACTAAATTTAGCAGAGTATGCAGACTGCAGATTTTGCTACGTAACACATTCACTTGAAGTGTGAGAGACTACAGAGCTCCAGAGTATTACACGAGGAGGAGTATGAAATAGAAAATGAAGATATTCTACACTTACATGCATACAAATTTGCTCTAAAACTATTTTGTAAAAAATAAAAAGGATGAAATAAACAACTTTATATTTTTTGTTGAAAATCACATTTTATCAAAGTTTTTTTGTATAAATAAACATAAGAGAAAAATTGATCCTACTTAATTTTGTATTGTTACAAACTTGTCCATGACATAGACCACGAAACCGGTTCTGTTCAATTATGTTGATAGAATTTAGATTTTAGTGAACGCGCTGGATACACATTCCAAGAAAGCCTTTGAATTGTTTTACACCATATTGAGATCATTTCTAAAAAGGTCTTTTTATTTATTTACAACAAATTCGAGATAACCAACATTCTGGATAAGATTATAATGTGTATGAACGAATTTCTAACAGCCCTAGTATTCGGTGAATACTTGGATGTAAACAGCAGATTTAAATATACAATATAAATGAGTGAATAGTTAAGTGAATTTAGTGTTAGTGTATAAATAAATTAAGTAAATAAGTAAGAAAACCCGAGTGTATATATTCACACCACCGTTTAAAAACTGTTCACATAAAAAAGAAACATATTTTAGTGTTTAATATTATTCAGTACAGATAAAATAGTTATTTTGATTTGATTAAGATCGTAAACTAATAGATGTGCTGATAAAAAACACTCCCAGCAAAATTGTCGCTATTCGAGAGCAACCAATCCAAAACACTAATATCAGAACTCCCTACATTCATCTAAAATGAATATAAGCTGCTATGAAGCCGAAAGGGGACAAATAGTTGTAGTGATCTCACATTTGCAAATATTAGACAACTTCTTCGTGCAAAACTGCAATGGTTATAATCAAAGAGCATGGTTCCAGCAGAGCCGAGCAGCTTCACACTCGTCCAATAGATCTCTGCCACGACGTCGTGAAATTTTTCCTTGATCCAGAAGAAGTGACATAAGTTGGCATCTACGCAGTTCCGATTTAACACCTATGAACTTTCTAGCGAATTTCTGTCAAATATAAAGTTTACGCTAACCATTCGACTTCCCTGGCATAATTGAAAGTAATTTCAGTTCTTGATTAAATGAATGCTGTTAGCGCAACGTATAGCAGATAGTAGGGCAGCCCTCCAACCCTTGACTTGTAAAATTTAGTATTGAGAATTTAGTATTGAGAACCCAATTTTTAAACTCATTAAGAGCAAACAACAAATTCACTCTAATGTGAGTAGCTCACCTAATTTAGAGGTGAATAGCTCAAATTGACCTGCTCATTCACAGCTACTAAATCCTATCGAAAATTTAAGCGATTAGCTTAGAAAGAAGATTAAAAGGTAATTTAAACAATGTGACACAATTTATCGACCACCAGCCAAATGATGAAACATATAACATACAACAATATAGTTAGAAGGAATGCAAATTGATTCATTTGTGTGATACCTTTCTATACTTGAACATAGTTCTGTTTGGAACAAAAATTGTTGTATTGAAACTATCCCATTAAATAATGAAATAATCAGGATGGAAAAAATACATTTTTATGTTTTCTATATTAAAAATATTCAAGAAACGTCAATCTTGGATGGCTACTATTATATTTTTTAACGCAGTTCTCGCGTCAGATTCTTTTAGTTCGTTAAGAACTTCTAGCGCTGCTTTAGAATGATCTTTCTGCAAGTTTTTGGTCATATCCAAAGCTGGTCCGCTCATAACTGCTTTTCGAACGGCTTCGAAGTCAACTTGTTCAATATCGTCTAAACCTAGAAACCAATAATTGAAATTTTCGCTTGCCAAATCGATTCAAAAGAAATTTACATAAGAATAACAAAACAAGAAGAAAGCAATAATAAGGAAAATAAATAAAAGATAGTTGTAGTAAGATAGAAACATTAACAGATATAATGAGCAGTGATGGAAACAGTAAGTGGGGAAATAGAAGATTAGAAAAAAAGACAAGGAGCTGGATCTTCGACTGATATCTGGAAATATAGAAGAAAAATTAAAGAAGATAAGTATAAACATCAAGTACGTTATTGGCAAGACCTAAAAATCGATTAAAACATCTATTGTTTCTATTAAATGGAGTTTATCTCCAATAAAAATCGATATCGAGAGAAATATAATCCCATATCCGTCGTTTCTTATAGGCAAAGATTAATGGTTGTTCTCTTCAGAAAACAGTTGAAACCTGGTTTAGAAATTTTTTTTTATCTTTTACTTCGTTTCCCTTACCAGAGAAAATAAAGACAATAATAGACAAAAGAAAAGAAAAACAATAAGGAGACTAAGAAATAAAAGAAACAATATAAAAATCAATACGGATGACATATTGGAGACATGGAAGGAGTTTTTCGAAGAAAGAGAGAGGGTGAAGAAGCAATATTAGAATAAGAAAAGTTCGAAAAAAAAAAGACAACATATAAGCTAAAATGAACAAGTATTGAGGGCTGTTAAAGATGTTTCATATAGCAATGAGCTCAAAGAAGAAAAGGAACTGAAAATAACACCAATAGTTAGAGCACGAAGAGAAAGATGGTTAAGTCAAATTTCCAGATTGCTAAAGGAGAGAATTGTGCCGGAGAGAGAAAGAAGAAAAAGAATAAGGGAGTGTCCAAAGAAAAAATGGCTACAAGAAGTCATGCGGGATATAAATCAGGTAGAATGGATTGAATGGAGAGGGAGAAGATTGAAAATAATGATTTAGAGCACTTATAGGAGAATCATAGACAAATACTATGAGAAAATACATTGTTGAGGCAATGGAGGAAGAATAAAGTATATATGATGAAAATGGGAATCTTCAAAAAAAGGAAAAGAAATATTTGAAAGTATTCGGAAGATTATCAAGAGAACGGAGAGGGAATGAAACAAGAAGAAAGTCTTAATTCTCTTCCATGTATAGTATTCAGGGATAGGATAATAAAAGCAATAAGACATAAGGACTAGGGGAAATGTGCCTATGATGGACCCCCGCCAATGATGGACCACTAGCTATATTTTCAAATTTACCGCGCATATTACACTACCACCATATTGGTTGGGTTGATTGATGCTTATAGTCAGTTGTTTACAAGCGCTCTTGCGAATCTAAACCGTTTTTGTGAAAATAAATAAATAAATTGAAATTGGTATGTATTGATATAACAAAGTAGCATGGCATGATGTTAGATAACTTTTGTTTTACTCTTAGCTAGAATCTGATTTTGTTACTACAGCTTGATAGAACTGTTGCATGTTGATTGGCGAGTAAAAATTGAGGTTATGGCGGAGAACAAAAAAAATTGAGATTTTTATCTGATTTATGCAATATGGCCTATGATGGACTATTTAACGGATCCCAATGATCATTGGAACTGAAATAAACAAAATAAATATATTGTTTTAGTAGTTTTTCTTTTCCATTTATAGAGATGGCATCCAAAAAAAGACAACAGTGGGACGAGCATGATATGCGACAGGCTATTGAGAACGTACAAGATCACAGTATGGGCTTTAAGTTGGCTGCAAAGACCTTCAATGTTCCCAAAACAACTTTGCGAAGGCGTTTGGCTAAACAGGACAGTTCCAAGGGTAATTTGGGAGGACGAACCGCAATTTTCTCTAAAGCCATCGAAGAGGAGATTACAGGATATATTATTGATATGGAAACACGTTTTTTTGGTTTAACCTCTAAAGATTTGCGGCGGATGGTATTCGAAGTAGCCGAAAAAAATAAAATAGAGCATCGTTTCAATCGTGAAACAAAAATGGCAGGTTGGAAATGGGTGAGGGGATTCCTGAAGCGCAATCCACGAATTTCTTTGCGTAGTCCAGAAAGTACATCATTAGCTAGAGCCCAGGCTTTTAACAAGCCTAATATTCAATATGTTTTCGAGGACTGGCAGTTTGCACCAGCTTTAGCAACGGATAAGCAGATTCCCGAGGCTCAAGGAGAACCAAATGGAATTAGAAATTCAAACCCCATCCACATCTGGTCTTAACATGTCTTCATCGTCAGTTCTCGACATTTCTGTGAAGGAAATTTGTCCTCCCCCTCAAACTGTAGCAATTGGTACTGATAAAAAAAAATGCAGAAGAAGGGGAAAAACTGGTCATTTGAATTCAACACCAGAAATTCATGAACTCAAAGAGAAGGTTATAGAAAAGGAAACAAAGATAAGAAAACAACAAGCCAGGATAGTAAAACGGAAACTTGTCATTGAAAATGACAGTTCTGATGAAGATGAATCCGCCTTAGAGAACTTTTTGGAAAAGGGACAAGATGACTCAGATGATGATGCTAGCTGCCTTTACTGCAATGAGTTATTCTAGCACTCACGTGCAAAAGAAAAGTGAGCTCTGTACCTAACGTGATGTTAGTTTGTTCTATATTTTTTCTAATAAAACTTTAAAGACATTTTTTTTTCATTTATTTTAAAGGGGTCCGACATGGGCAGATGTGTGCCAATGATGGACCCCTCGACTACTTTTTTAAAAATAGCTATGCTATTAAACAGGAAATTATTTGGCAGAAAAATCTTCCTATACTATAATAAACTTCGAGCTAAGTATATATTTTCATGTAAAAAAATTAAGTCCAAAACTAAAAAAGTTGTAATGATATTTCCTTAAGGGGTCCATCATAGGCACATTTCCCCTATAACTCCAATACTTTGCCGTTAGAAAGGGCGTAATGAGCTCTAAAAACGAAGAATATTGTTTCCTTTTAAGTGATTAGAAAGTCTCACAGGGTTTGAGACGCTTCTTGAGGTCTATGGCGAAATTATAGTGTGAATCCAGAAGAGATGTTGAAAATGCAGTGAGAGAATTGTTATAATCTAAATCTAAACGATGGTTTTACCAAGAGGTTGCTGAAAGTTGGGTTAAAACCATAGAAAACGAAGGACTAACCGATATAGCATGAATAATGAATTTATTTTATTTCATATTTCCACACTGTATTACCAGGTATTTTAACAAAAAAAAAAAACAAAAAAGTTCTCAATTTTTTATAATAACAAAATATTTCGACTGTTTTTTGTCTTGTATTCTCCATAAATTGGAAACAAAATAATAATTAATAATGAGTGGAACTAGTAAAGAATGTTTCAATTACCTTTTTCTATTAAATTGTACATGTCTGGATTATGTTCAAGGGCAAATAATACTGGGGCGCTGATTAAACTGAACGGTCCTGTAGATCCTACTGAAAATGGTTCTCTGTCCAAACAAGCTTGCCAAGCTAGAGCCAGATGTTTTCCAAATAAATAACCTTTTTGTTGCAAATCGTGTGAATGTCCTGCTAGTTTCAAAGTTCCCTGGCATGATTTTCCCAATAAGCTACCTGAATAGATAAAAAGCCCATTATTTAGAAAAAAATTGACCATTTGTTTAAATTGGATATAATATCAATACAGTTTGAAGCCATATTCAGGGTTTTCCGGGATTCGATGCAAAAAAATTCGGAAGTGAAAATAAATTATCAGATGTTCAAAATATCGATATATCGTCTCGAGCGATAAGAAGAGGGTTTTAAGCTCCAGATGGACGTCAGCGTGTCTGGCGAAGACAAGGAGAAAGGTTTGCCAGACGTAATACCTCTCCTAAAGTCTCATAAAGGTCTATGAATGCCCAATATTACTTAGACAACATTTTTGTCGAACATGTAATGCCTTTTGCTCTGTTTGTTGGGCCTAATTTTTTATTCATGCAGGGCAACGCTCGTTCCCACGTGGCTAGAAAGGTTATTGACTACTTACATGATGTCAATATCTCTTTATTAGAGTGGCCACCTAACAGTCCAGATAATAATCCTGAAGAACATCTATGGGACTATCTCAAAAAGAGGATTTGAAGTCATAACCAACTCATAGAAGTCGCTATTGAAAAATAGGTGAATATATAGCAAGCTTTTGTTGAAAATTTGGTAACAAGCATGCCACGATGTAGTAGAGGAGGGCCTACGCGGCATTGGGGTTGACCCATCTTCTTTTTTTCCAATTTGGAGGTATGATAGAAAAAAATAAGGCAAATTGAGGTTATGTTAAGGTCATATTCGATTAATTTTTAGGTGTTCATCATTATTTCAATGCTCTATAGCTTTATTTTGTGTTTATATTGTTACTATTTAGATTAATTGAAGTGGTTCGTTAATTTTGTCCAAGAGTTTAGTTTACTTAATTTATGTAAAAAAACCTGTTTTAATACTTCCCGTAAGTATTTTTAATAAATAATTACAATTTATTGTAGTCTATAACTTAATTCGTGCGTTTTTTTTTAAATTTGAACGTTTATTTAAGAAAAACATGTACGATAGTATTATTCAAAGTATTGCCCATATGACTTTTTCCCATCATTCTGACAATTTGTAGATCTCATCCCAAAAGAACTGCGCCGGCTTGGCAGCTAAGAAAGTTAAGTCAATTTTTGATATCTTGTTCTGATGTAAACCGTTTTCCAGTGAGGGCGTTCTGCATCGACCGAAACAATTGGTAGTCAGAAGAGACAAGGTCGGTGCTATAAGGCGGGTGATGTAAAACTTCCCATCCACTGTTTTCCAAATAGTTTTTAACCGGAATAGCAGCGTTGTGCCGAGCGTTGTCATGATGGAAAATTATTGCCTCGTGTCTGGTCGTATATTCCGAGCGTTTTTCGGGTGTTGCTCTCTTCAAACGCATTAATTGTGTTCGGTAACATTCTCCATTGGTGGTTTTACCCCGATTTAGCAGCTCATAATACAGCACACCCTTCTAATCCTACCAAATAGAGAGCATTACCTTCGTGACATGGATATTCGGCTTTGCCGTTGGTTGGATGGTTGGCCGGATTTCACATATGATTTTTTGTGCTTGGGGTTGTCGTAATGGATCCATTTTTCATCACCAGTAACCATCCGATGCAAAAAGGACTTCATCTGTGGCGTTCCAGTAGCATTTCGGACATGCAAAGCCGATTTTCGACGTATCTCGGCTTGAGTTCATGTGGAACCCAATTTCCTTGCTTTTAAATATATCCAGCTACTTTTGAAATTGCTGCTTGAGTAACACACAAAGATTCTGCGAGCTCTTCTTGTGTTTGGAAAAAATCTTCATCTATTAATGCTTCCAGTTCTTCATCATCAAACTTTTTTGGCTGCCCAGGACATTAATTGTCTTCCAAGCAAAAATCATCACTTTTAAATCGTGCTAGAGCTTGTTCACCATAAACTTCCACCAAAATACGATGACTTTCGAACTTTCAAAGTTCGACATATTTGAATGAAAAAAAAATTATTGTTGTTAACGCTTTAATGAATAACATATACTGAAAAGACGTACGATAACAGTAGCTTTGCAACGCAGATTCGGAATATTGGAACGATGTAATATTATACAAGTTACGCCATCTCTTATCAAACCGCACGAATTAAGTTATAGACTCAAAATGTTTCTCTATGGCGAACTGTTTCCTTGGCATGTACAACGATCTAAAAATCTACATATCTCTTAAATCACGAATTTGATCGAGTTAAACAAAGAGTATCTTTTTGTTAAAAAATCGATTGAAAAAGTCATTTCTGCTATATTTAGTTTGTAAAAGTTCACCCTGTAAAAGTTACGGAATGTTAATCATCGTGCATCAGCCGCCCCTAGCCATCAGATAGTAGTGTAGAATTATTTATTCCGTCAAACTACGTGGTCATATATAATCATCCCTTAAATATTCATAATGTTCGAATGGATAATTTATAAGATAAACTTAAATATAAGTTCTGATTTCGCATTTTTAAACGCCTATAACTCAAAAACGAGGGGTCGTATGAGACATTGTTTTTTATGTCACGGCATTATTTTCACGTCATTTACTCACTCATCACAAGTCCCAGAACGTCTTGTACATACGAAAATTTGAAAATAGGTAACATTACATATGATATACTCGTAACTTCTTTCAAAGTTTGCTACTTTGCTAGCAATAGACGTATCTCAACGTTTTGCATATTTTTATCGGTTTTTGGGATCGATTTTTTCTTTCAAATCATTCACACTACTTGTTAACAGCCTTCAAAGTTACTACATCATCATCATAGATAGATGTTAACATTTCGGGAAGGTATTATCAAATTTTACATACATGTATCCAATTATAGAGAGTCATATTGTTCAAAATGCAATTAGACTTTACATACATAATAAATCGGTATTCACTTACCCGCATTCAAGACATGCCGTAAAGTCCATTCGGCTCTAGCATTACCTAAAGCTTCATGAACAACCAACGGTTCCAAAGTGTTATCTACAAATTGTTCGTATGCTTTAGCTGACCGTCTCGGTTTGGCGGGAAGCGGTGCATTTTGAATATCTCTCGGTTCGACAAACTCTGCTTCGGCCAAATCTCGAACCGCCGAACTCATTAATTCGACCAACTCTTGATTTTTTAAGTTAGCTAATTCGACACAACTGTTACTCAAGAGAAAATCGCCGGAAAGAAGTGCTATTTTATTTCCTGATATCATATCACCTACGAAAATAAAAATTGGTTTATACGACGTAGAAACGTTTCAAATATGTCGATCCCAAAGTCTCATTCCACTTGATAATTGTTATTATTATTCGAAAGACTTAGAAAGATTAAGCTCAGTTGATATAATAAACTGTCTGGAATTTGCGTTATTTTTTACCTCTGATTGAATCAATATAGAAAAAACCGGGATGTTCTATTTAAAAAAAAAAAGAAATTTGATATTTATGTTAAGTTAAACTTTGAACACTTTTTATACCCACCCTGTATAAAATGAAAAATTTCTCAACATAGAATCAAATACGTCTGACCTTGATAAAAACAAACGAACAGAAACCATTTACATATCTTTAAGAGAATCCTCGAAAAAAAAAATAATTTATAAGGATCTGAAACGATCAAAAATATTAATTACTCTTAAAATATGCATTTTTCGAAAAAAATTTTCAGACAAAAGTATACTAAAATTTTACGTAGATTTCAGAAATGTATTAATATACAGGGTGTTCTATTTGAAATAACAAAGTTACAGTGGGAACATAATATTCGTAAGTTTAACAAATAATTTCCTATTCTAAGCTACAAACTCCGCATAAAATTGTTTGCTCTTTTTCTTTTAATGGATTGCACATACAAACTTTTTGCAATTTCTACATCTAGTGTTGACTTTTTTGTCACAGTTACGTGGATACTGGTAACACCTTGCTCGTTTTCTAACACCTGCCGCACCTGCATCTTGGGGAAGATCAACCTGTTTGTCTCAAGCTTCGGATAAAACGCCACAATCTTGTAAAGCTCTTATTACATGTAATTTATAAAACTTGAATTGCCTCGTTTTTCCATATTGCTTTCGGTAAGGCTCTTTTCCAGTAGTAGAAGAAATGAACGACGACATAATCTATTTTTCTTCTGAAACTCAGGTAGATGCAAACATTGATGATTCTGGAAGCCTGGAAGGTACACTAAGCTACGGCAGTGTACGTTGTGTGTTACCCAATTGTTTCGTTATAAAGTAATTTGCAAGAGGGAAGCTTGTAAAAAAATTATCTGTTGATATCTCTCTCTTTTTCCATTCCACATCTTCCCGGTGTAAATTTGAAGATTACAAAGATACGATGCTTTTAAGTGTACGGTTGCCCAAATTTTCATGCCATAACGCCCCGGTTTTGATTGTATAAACTGTCTGAAGGGGCACTTACCCCTAAAACAAACTAGTTGCTCAAATCTATATCTAGACGGCCGATGTATAGATCGGTCCATGGACCAAATTTATCGGGTTGATCCTTTTCTACATCTCAGTGCCCCAGCTTTGCTCAGAATGCTTATAAAGCTATCTAGATCGACTTTTTTTTTCATTCCAGTTAATGTTATATTTAAGGGCTTCTTAACATTTCATCTTTGTCACTTGATACGGGCAAATGTACGACAGCTTGAGGAGTTGGTTCTTGATCTGAATCTTCTTCACTTACTATTTCTACATTGTCCTCTATTTCCGAAAAAATTGCATTGATATCATCCTCAGATTCTTCGTCCAAACCGACTGCGAACGAACTATCTGTATTGGGGTTTTCAAATACCTCCTCATGCTCGAGTGGGGTACGATCCATTCTAACCCAAATCTGCCGCAATCACCTTATTTCTATTGTCAAATTTGGCAGCTCTTAATGCCCATCTGGGGTCTCAGTGGGTTACCACTTACATGTAACTGCGTAATATCGCGACAAACTTTAATGAATTTTTTTTAAAACCAGTGTTTTTTCACAATGATTTTATAAAGAAGGCTTCGTGACTTGTCGAATTTACCTGGTGCATCCACTTTTATTGGCGGTTGTAAATTGACCAATCCTTTATGTACCAAATGGCTGGTGCGTATCATTTCAGTAACTTCGGCTAATGCCCTTTGACTGTGGAGTACTCCAGCGGATTTATCTTCTTCCATATCTGGTATATCTGGAGAATGTCCAGCTGCTTTTGAAACTAACAAAACTATTAGACCCCATGCTTGCATGTTGTTTTTACCATTAAAAAACAAACCTCTGAAAAAGAATATAACAATTTTTATTGTCAACAATGGTTATTTTAAGGTTTATCAAGGTTGCCTTTTAAGTTTTCAAAATCGAACAATTCGTGAATTTTTGGTATTGAATAGAAGACTGTTTACAATTGATTAGCAGAATTTCGTCATGGTCTTGCGACCGTCATTGATGGCGATAAGGTTAAATGATTGATGAAGATCAGCAATTGACTTACAGACAGATAAAGGCGTCTCTTAACATATCACAGACTGCGTTACAAACTATTTTGCATGAGCATTAATTGATGAGAAATATATTTTCTATAAATCACATCAGACAACGCGAAAGTACAAAATGGCGTCTACTCTGCCCTAAGTACTGAAAAGAATTGAATGAGAGAAAACAAAAAACGATAACCAAGTAAAAATAAACATAAATAATTTGAAACTAATAAAGTGAAGAAAAAATAAAACCGAAAAGGCTATTTTCAAAAAGTTTTTATGTTGAAATAAATATTTATGAAATATGTATGCTAAAGCACGAGATAGAAAAAACTCGGTTGACTTAAAAGTTTCCGACTTAACACATTTTTAATTATAATAATTGTTATTTTTCGTCCTTTTAAGTTCAAACAGCTTTTTAACCCTTTCGTATAATTGTTGCCGTTTTTCTCCTCAAAATAAGCGTTTACCATCCTCTTCTAATGAAAAAATCTCTCTTGCGGTTAAAATTTTAAGGTTAGGAAACAAGAAAAAATCGCTGGGAGCCAGATCTGGTGTAATTCGTGAATTACCGAAGTGGATATGGTGATGGAAAATCACGTTCTTTTGGGGTTATTACCAACAAAGATCAGAAACAGAATTAATGCTGTTTACAGTGACTTATATCCGTCATTTGTCAAGTTGTTTCACGTAATAATTTTTTCTCAAAGATTAATACTCGCAAATTTATCATGAAATCATAATTTGATCATTGAATTTCTTCTCATTTGTATAAAATCATTATGGAAGAGTGCCAAATAAGAAAGCGAAATTCAAATTTTATAAACGCATCATCATTGGTCGTGACGTCAAAAGACACGACGTGGATTGATCGAGGTTCACACATTTTGTTGGTTGGGTTTGGAAGAAACACCCTGTTTATTTTTTTGTTCCCAAAGTGTTTTTAGATTCTGTTGAGAATTGATCAAATTGACAACTGACCCGACCTATTCCAACCTTGACCCTATCCTTACCTCACACTATTTTGTTTTATGTAGTGTCGAACGTGCTCCAATTTGTAATCTCATGAATTGTTAAGTATTGAGCAACAATCCGACGATTCTTTAGCAAGAGTTTTGTTAATTAAACAAGTATTGTCCATCGATTCAAAAGGTATGTTCATTTCGTATCAAATTAAGCTTCATTTTTGTATTTAAATCTTGCCGCCACATGCCAAAACAAATAAGTGGCTTTTATATAAAGTTCTGAATATTTCTCTTATTGAAAGTTATAAACTGATTTTTATATACATTGACAAGTATCTTTTGAAACTCTGTCCAATAAACTGAACATTTGGTCAACTTTGGAGTCCATCATTTCTCAACAAAGAACCCAAACCCACTGAAAATAACATTATTCTGATTCTGATTATTCTTCTGACATTGATAATCATCTACGACGATGACTGATGACACTTTTATCGATACCATAACCTACAATGTGTATAAAGTCGTGGTTATTAACGTAATCCAAAGCCCGGCGCTCAAAACGATCTAGAAAGTTAACTAGAAATGAAAAAAAATTACGCGCATATTCTTTATTATGAAAAGACGACCCATGGAGTGAGTTCCTGGAAGGAATTGTTCTAAAAGATCGGCGCCTAAAAACAGAAGAAATAGCGGCTTTTCCAAAAGAAGTTTCTAAGAATCC
Organism: Diorhabda elongata; assembly: GCA_026230145.1. Classification (NCBI taxonomy): domain Eukaryota; kingdom Metazoa; phylum Arthropoda; class Insecta; order Coleoptera; family Chrysomelidae; genus Diorhabda; species Diorhabda elongata. Next base: position 18,950,095 of record CM047928.1, on the reverse strand, counting down.
TACAGGAGCATTTGAATATGACAAAAATTAGGCAGGGTGGGTGCCTCGAATTCTCAGCGCAATGCCAAAGTAGTGTCGACTCGAATGTTGTGAGCAAATTTTAGAGTTTTGACGCAAGGACCAAAAAAGTTGTATTTCGATCAAATGTAAGTAGAATTGCACTATAATATTTTTATTTGATCCGTATTTGTGCAAAGGAGATTCCATGGATGGAATCGGAAAAAAGAGTCCATGCCAAAAAGCAAAGTTTCTGAAAAGCACCAAAGAAGTGATGGCTACAATATTTTTGGACTGCGAATGTATCCTTTTGATTGACTTTAAGGAATCAAATACAACAGTGAACGCGGAATATTACTCTAACTAAAGTAGTTGCTTCAAAAAAATTTAAAAAAGCTCGGAAAAGTCAGCCGAAATGACTATGCTCCAGTCCATACTACTTCGTTTTCCAAGACTACTGTACACGAATGTAGGTTCACACACACGTGCGCGTGAGAACCCCCCTCCTGGTAAATTCACGGATGGGTACGAAGAAGGACATTCCACCCCCTGTCATTTTGACAGGTCTTCATCCTCATTTGCCTCACAGTTTGGCGCGTACACTCTTCCCTCTTCCCAAAATTCTATAGGAGATTCTGGGAAGTCTTCTTTTTGTTAAGACTTAGCTTATTGGCTATACATTCTTGGCTTCTTGGTGTGGACTTCTTAATGTGTGCTTCGCTGCCTCAGGTAAACCTTTTCCTACCTTCCTCGGAGAAAAAAGATCTAATCCAAGTGGTTCTTCGCCTTCTCTATAGCCGTTTCCGATGTATAACTCGGCACTTGTTGATGAAATGAGTAGTTACCGTCCTCTTGTGATGTAGCTTCATGTAGAATGAACACTATATAGCACTACCCACCTACTTTTATATATGAATGTTTTTTTCTATGCTAGACTGAAACTCATGGACCGTAATACTTTTATGTTGATAGAAATTCGTTTTGTGTATTATTTTCACACCATATAACACATTGTATTATAAAATATAGTTTGAAATTAGCTTCTTTTTAACCATTTTAATATTTTGATAGATGGATTCTGACCGACAAGGTATTTTCTGCAGCCGTAGACTAGTTCAGTACAATAAATCAACAATATTTATACTTACTTAGCAGTTTTCAACAAAGGATGATTCGAGCCTACAAGTTTCCGCAATTGTAGCGCCACATTGGCAATTTCGTCACTCAACAACCATCTTAAACTTAAAAAACTATTTGGATAACCAACAATTTTTTCTGCTTCGGTCACTGCCCGATTCCAGTTCGGTTTTTTCGAAGATGGTACATTTATGCTACTCGATCTTTCAGAACGCACCTGGTACACGGCACAAGATTTCGATAATAAATTTTTCCGAAACAACTTATTAGAAATTTTTGAACAGGACATTGTTAACGTACCTTTTGAAACAAAATACTCCGCAAAAATTAAATCGTATAACGAATTTAAGAAAGTGTATAATATTATACAAGGTGATGTTAGTGAAAGTTGACCCACTTTCCAAATAAAACGTGTAGATTTCTTGAACGTCGAAGAGAGGAATCTATATATTATGTAGTAGTTCGATTGTCACTGAAGAAGCAAAAAATAGGCTAAAATTGAAAAAAAACAAAGGACTCTGCCGCCTATAGTGGCACCTCTATTAATAATGTGGACTTAATATTATTTATAAGAAAAGCAGCCATTTATTTCGGTGTGCTTATTCCGTAAAAATTTAGTTGGTTTTATTTAGTCTTGAAAGGTCCATACAATAAATTACTGTCAAAAGAGAAAGTGAGAAGTTCTTTGGATTCATTTTTTTTGTTGGATAAGTGGAATTTTATGTGAGAGGTGGTTTGGTTTTAGAGAATGGCTCTGATAGGCTATTTATCCTTGTTTGAAATAGAGTTAAATGAAATGAAAAACAGGACCTTCTAGACCATTCGTTGTCTCCAAAGACAAATAACAGTCTGTGCTTCAAAAAGGCAGTCCCTAAAGGCAAATGACAGTCAGACATCAAAAGACGCTGATTGATTTTTTGGAAAGAGGCAGTCTCTAGAGACTATTTTGGAAAATAGTCTAATAACAAATGACGGTTTGCAATTCGATAAGACACTCCCTAAAGACAAATTAAGGTTTGCTTTTGAAAGAAAAAACATTTTCCAGAGACAAATGATGTTTTATTTTGATAAAGACAGTCTCTAAAAGCAAGTTGAAGTGGTTTGCTTTTGAAAAAAAGCAGTTTCCCTTGACAAATGACAGTTTATCTTTGAAGCAGACATTTTCATCAAAAGAATTGATTTTTTGTCTTTAAAGACAAATGGTGATTTATTTTGGAAAATACTCTAAAAACAAATGACGGCTTGTAATTCGATAAAGCATTCCCTAAAGACAAATTAAAATTTGAACAAACAACAGTTTCCATAGACAAATGACGTTTTGATTTGGAAAAAATATGAAAATAATTGACGCTGAATTTTATACATTTTACTAATAAAAATTAGTGAATTACTTCAATACTACAAATCGATGTTATCTCACAAAATAAATAAGTACTGACACAATTGGCCTACGCCCTAAGCAGACCACCCGATAGAATTCTGAGTAACGTGTTTAAAACGACTTATTTTAAATTTCAGAGCGGGATCAATCATTTTCTTTGAACCGTTTGAATACTTGCTCTAAGATTAATTTCTCCATAGACACATGACAGTTTGTCTTTGAAGCAGACATTTTCATCAAAAGATTCTGATTGATTCCTCTAAAGTCTCTTAAGACAAAAGACGATTTGTTTTTGGAAAATACTCTAAAAACAAATGACGGTTTGCGATTCGAAAAGACAAATTGTGGTTTGCTTTTGAAAAAAAAAACAGTTTCCATAAACAAATGACGTTTTGTTTTTGAAAAAGACAGTCTTTACAGACAAATGACGGTTTGTGATTCAAAAAGGCAGTCCCTAAAGACAAGTTGAGGTTTGCTTTTGAAAAAACAAGGTAGGTATTTAATTTAATTAATTAGAATGAATCTGTCTATCGCTTGATTTAAATCAAAGCTTCCGTTTTTTTTCCAGAAGTTTAGGTTACCCGAGAACACGGTATTTTCTTCGTTTTTTTTAGGGGGGTGCAAATTATTTAATAGTATTTTTCTATTGGTACAAATAAAAACAAAGTTAATCATGTACGATTTTTGTATAAAATCAATCAATATTCTCTTAGATTCTTTCATAAAACGTATAAAAGTGATAGTTCATCTTCCAAAAATTAATAACAAAAAACTTGAATATAATCCACACACAATTGTTTATTTTATTTGAAATATACTAGATCTAGATCTCAAATTGGTAGGAAACCGCTGGCACATTGTGCAGGGTACCTCCAAATAAAAAAATCCGGTGGTGCTAGGACCGGTCATGCAATGCCACTTCGGCGAGATATCAATTTCGAAGTAAACATCTGGTTTACGACCGCCAAAGAGGCATTAGAAGTATGACATGTCGCGCTATCTTGTTTAAACCATGTCCTACGATTATAGGCTTCAACTTGTTGCAGTTGCGAAAAGAAAAAATCCCTTAACATAGCTATGTATCGTACATAATTTACAGTGACATATGGCCCCTATTGAATTTAAAAGAAATAGGGTCCGATAATTCCGTGCGCTGATATGGCCGCCCAAACGGTTTCTTTCGGCGAATGAAGAGGCTTTTGATGTTCTGCACGAGGGTTTTCTGCAGCCCAGTAACGGCAATTTTGTCTATTGACATAGTCGAAGATTGTTGAAACTCTGAAAGAATTCCAACATTATTATTATTTTGTAATAATGTTTAATGCACATTGCGCTCCTGTGAAGTGATCCATTGCGACTAAAATTTCGAGAACCGAGCCACTCATCTCCACCAACCGCGCCTCTCCCTCTCATAACGGTCAAACGCAAGAGAGTTTGTAAAATCGTACGCCTTTCTGGCCCATCCTGTATTTATTGTTATGAATGTGATTAATTAAATCAGACACCTGCAAATTCTGGCAATAACTGAAAACTGATCAACTAAAAACAAAAATGTTGTTTTCTCAACGAAACTTGAATCGCATTTTAGACTCACAGTTGCCACTTTATAAATTGTAAATAAATATAATTTGATAGCCAAAAAGCTATCACATTAGTCTACGATCAAAGTACAGCCCGCGTTCATGCCGAAAGTTTCAAATTTTTTTCTCTTTTGAAACAAACAGTCTATTTTGGAAATCTTCCGTCACTGATTTATAATATGGTTTATCTCGTGGGTCATTAAAAATCATTTATTTTCAAATAATTATCGTATACAAAATAAAACAACAGTGTCTCAAAATGAGATGAAACTCAAAATTTACATAAAAGTTTTTTTATTCATTTTTTATCACACCTCGTAATAAAAGCAACTAAGAATACTTGTATCCTTATTCGAATATCATTATTTTATATTTTCACTCTTGTAATAATTATAAGTATTTTTTTCTGAATCATATTTTTTGGCTCACACAGTATGATAAAATCACTTCAACACTGTAATTTCAGTTTATTAATTTATCTAAAAAATATTTCTATTTATATTCAGATGAATAACATCATTATTTTCCAAAAATATTCATAGGTTCAATAGAAATAAATTTTTTTGTTTTTTCCAATATAAGCTTTCCACGCAATGCAGATCGAAATCCACAGTGACCCACAAATTGATTTCCAACAACCAACAGACGACGCCATAGCTTCTGTCGTCATCATTACTGTAATATTAAATCAACTATAAACGCCAAAAACATTGAATCACAATTGATAAGATTCACGTAAGAACAGCCATCTCTTTTTATCACGAGACTTGCTATTTCGAGGTGGGAGAAAGAACGTAAACACGAATAAAAGCCTTCCGAGACTAATTTATAGGTGGCCATACACCGAATAAAATTTTCATTATAGATTTCGAGTATGGATTATATAGAGGGGTTTCTCATAGATAATTTCGGTTTCCAATGATCACTTTGTTTATTAAATAATCATACAAAAAGAAAGTCGAAGTACTTAGGCTAAGATGCTCAGATTTAAAAGAAATTTATTTATTCATTATATTGAATATAGAACATGTTTTTATCGATATATAAAAATAAATAGTTAGAAATAAATATTAATTATTATTATTATTATATATATATTATTATATATTATATAATATTAAATAAATTAAAAATAAATAAATAGATTTTATACTTGCGCGGTCCCCTCGTTTTTTGGATAGGTTAGGTTACGTTGGGTTAGGTTAGGATAGGTTAGGGGGGGGTTAACTTTTAATATTGTACACTTGGTTACAATAAGTGATTTTAAGAATTTTTTTGTTCATATAATTTTAATAATTACTTAATAAAAGAGGTACAAATGATTATATGTGAGAAAAGGTCAAATTTAAGAGAAATTGTTATTATTTTTAATTGTAAAAACATGATAAATCAACATTTTTATGTAAATTTTTTTTTCAATTTGTTCCTTTTTTGTGCAGATTATGAAAAAAAAATATAACAATTTCATTTGATTATTTGGAAAAAAGTTGTCAACAATTATACGTGAATGAGTGCATTTTCATGAACGTTTAAAGCCTTGAAACCAATATAGGTTTTCGTTTTTTTTATTCCCATAATTTTTTTCGTAAATCCGCCGTAAAAAAGGTTTTAAGAAAAAATTCATCGAAATCGGAGGATTTTTCGATTTTCTAGGGCCAAGAAATGAGGGGACCGCGAAAGGATAAAATTTCTCAATAAATTTATAACTATTGTTTCGATTTTTTATTCTTACTAGTACGAATCTGTGTTCGTACTTCTGGCTTCACTTGCACGTGCCTATAAACTCACTTAAGCGTATTTCTACCATTTCTATTTCCTTGAAAAAATCTCAATGATGCTATTTTAATCTATTTATTTCCATATTGTTATTTTTTATTAGAAAAATAATAAAAACAATGGAAAAATATTTTAAAATAGCATTGGAGACTATGTCATATAAATTTGAGGATTACATTAAATCTATCTAAAATATACGAAATATTCAAATATTTAATAGAAAAATATTGTCAGTAAGGAAAATTCACGATTAACATTCGATTTTGTAAAATTCGACAAATATGGTTTGAAGATTATAATTGTAATAAATTTGTATTTATATTAATAATTATAAAATATGTTTGTAGAATTGAAGATAAAACTTAAAAAATAAATACAATAATTTCCTCAATTTTTTTATATATATTAGATAAGTGTGTGGTTAGCTATTCATAGTGAAGAAACTGTGTGCGCGGTAGACGTTTATCCGGCATACACAACACTTGACACATTGAAGGTTGCAGCGTTTGAGTATAGAGGAGTCATTTCAGTTGATTGCATATACCAGTAAAATTACTTGTTTGATTTGTCTACAGATAGTGAGTTGTCAAGTACCGGTAGTAAAAACTTCTAAACACTTCATTTACGTACTAATTAAGTACATTTTCTCTAATATTATATCGTTTTATTTAAAACTTGTAATCTGTAAAAATTGTGATAGTTTTAAGTGGTAGTTTTGAGAAAACGTGTACAATTTAATTTGGTTAGAGGTAAGTACTATTAAATCAATTTTGAAATAATATATTTCTGTTTTTAACTAATGTGAAATAAATATATATTATAATAATTATTATAGGTTATAGAAACTATCTAAAAATACCTTGGTTTTTCAGAATACCAGTCATTAAAACATTTAAATGTAGATTTCCTTACAAAATCAGCCGCGCATGTTATAAACAAAAATCAATATTTGCTCCATATTTTCTAACGATACCAGTAACTGAGCTACCGGTTTTTGCAAACTTAAAAAAAATTTATTGCTATATACTGCTCTGTTTACATTTTAGTCATAAACTTTACTTGGGACAGTTTTAAGGCATTGATATAATTTTCCAGTACCTGTACTTTGGATCGCGTGTTTCTATTCGTATTTTTTTTTATCAATGCAATACTCAACAAACCGATAACAATTTTTAATCACACCGTGTTGATAAAGAAAATAAATTTGATTAAACAATAATATTGACTTATTATAATGTTCAGGTCTAATATATACAGGGTGTTAATTTGAGAAGGTACTATATTTATAAAAAATTAAAAAATATGTATAACCACGTAATATTTATTTTTTAAGTGAAGTTTGTAGGCGGGTTTTCAATTTAATTACAACGACTCTAGCGGGGGCGGTCATAATCCCTAAAATCTAAATTTGAAAGGAGGGTTGTATAACACCACTACGACCTGACTTATCGTCAATGTAATTAACATTAATGTTAAGGGTGGTTTTAAAAAAATACAATACATTCGATTTTTTTTTGCTTATGAATCGCAAAAAGGTTCTTATAGAGGAGGAAATTTCCTAAAAAAACACTACTCCCTAAAGTTAAGGTCATTGATTGATAATTTTTACGCGCGGTTGCTTAAATCCCATCTCTGTTATAAAAAAAATAAATAAAAAAAACTCAAATAATGGTCATAAAAATCCAAAATTTCTCGGAGGTTTTTTTAGATAATACAATTGCAACAAGAAAGTAGTAACCGCTGAATGTTTTTGTTTTTGCGTCTCATCAGATCCTCTCTTTCGGTGTTTCTAATTCGAACTGAAGCCAACACAAGCGGGCTCTGTTATTAATGATGTTGTCTTCAGTCTTCAGTTCGTATAAGAGACATCACACGAAAGGCTGTGACACCGCTCTGATGAGACGCAAAAACTTCGAAACTAGACGACCTTCTCCATTTAATAGCGCACCATGAGGGATATCGGCAAAAAGTTCGATAGACATCACGTTTTTTGGAACAGATATAATTCTATATTCGTCACGGTATAGGCATGGAAGTAGTTGTTTCCTCTTTATAAAAAAAATTGGAGAAAACTACGTTAACATTTGAAAATACTTGACGTTTTGGCTTCCACTTTGAAGCCCTTCTGAAGAGAGTTGTTATTCGTTCATTCTGCTTCCTACACGTAACGAATCCCCCCTTTTTTTGATTGATTTCTAAGCATTAATCTGCCTACTCCTTGGAATTTCACAGTGGAAATGAAAATAAACTTATACTAGAAGTATAAAACTGTGTAGAGGTTCAAAAGCTGTCGACGTATGACTATGTCAAGATTGCGTGTGTCCTTAGACATTCTGGTATCCAAAGAAATTAAAGGGTTGGCGAAAAGTATGGTCACGAGTACGTTACCGGTTTTCCCAATTTCCGTACGCGATAGTTTCATCAAAAGTCTAATCATAGAAAACCTGGAGACAGCTTTTTGATAAGGTTTTTGGAAACCACGGGCATTCAACACACCAAAAGCTTCTTCAGAGGGTCATCCAAGCTAGTGGGGGAACAGGGTCATCCAGCTCTTAAGAGATAAGATTAATCAGTATCGGCCACTGGTATACGGATTGCATCTCAAAACTACCCGTGTTGTTCAAATACACTTGTTCTCCAAAGTATTTTTTGGGATATCCTTTGAAGAAACGGGGGATCAGATCGAAATCAATTACATAAACACATATCTCAATAAGTCGTGCGACTCACTAAGAAAAACGCATTTTTTGTCAAAAATCGATTTTATTCATCAATGTAAACTCCTTCAAGAGCAATACAATTAATCCAATAGCCAGTAGTCACAGGGTGACAAATTTGGACTATACGGTGGATGAGGAAGAAATTTGAAGTGTAATTCGTTCAATTTAACCATTGTTGCCATCGACTTGTGAATCGGTGTATTGTCTTGGTAAAACATTGGTTTTTTTTTTCGACATTTGAGGTCGTTTTTCCTTGATTTTTGCAATCAAACGTTTCTCTCTTTTGGAAATAGTAGATGAACAATATTCTATGCGCATCCCAAAATACTGGAGCCATAACCTTCCCAGCTAACTGTTGGGTCTTTGGACGATTCGGACCTAGTTCGTGATTGTTTTGATAACGGAGTGAAATGATGGATCCATGTTTCATCTAATGTCACATATCGAGGCAAAAAATCTGATTTATTAGGTGTAAATGGCCTAACACTCCTCTGAATCATCATGTTATTTTTGATCGGAAGTGAGTAAACGCGGCACCCATTTTGAAAAAAGCTATCTCATGGTCAAATGTTCATGCATAATTGTAAACACATTGCCTTCTGATATATTTACTGCCTCAGCTATCTCACTCAGTTTCAATTTACGATTAGATATAACCAATTTGTGGACTTTTTTGATGTTTTCTGGAGTAAGCACCTCAATTGGACGTCAAGAACGTTCACCATATGTACGACCACGTTTAAATTCAGCAAACTAATAATAAATGGTTCTTCTCGATGGAGCAGAGTCTGGATAACACTTTTGAAGCAATTGCTGAGCTTGTACAGCATTTTTCATCAAGAATCAATGATAAATTAACACACGAAATTGTTTTGAACATAACAAAAGTAGCTTCACTTTTTTCTGACTAATCGAAACGTCATGAAATTTTACACATAGTATTTTGAAAGTTGGTACTTCATAAACGTCATATGGATTAGACACTGCATTAGACACATTGATTACTAACCACTAGTATACGGAAAGTCCCTTAAGATTATACTCCATATTGTTCATTTGCGCCATCGCCTCCACCTCCGGTGAGTTTGCGAACATATCCTGTGAAGAAGCGGTAGTTCACATCGACACCAAGTAGACAGATATGCGTAGGCTTCTTCTCTGTTTACCATACGAAGTAGATCTTCATAATAGTCGGTTACAATGGTTTAATTAGAATCCAGTTTAACCCTAGCGTCAATAAATTGTTATATCATCAAGATGTTTCTTAGGAGTGGATATTGAATTTTGATAATTATAAACTTCTTTCTAATATTTGCAATTATCTGTTAACTTTCTAATTGAACGAAAATTCAAAATTTATCATTTGATATTTGTATAATTTTTCGTTTGACCTTCACATATTATTTACGTCTCGGAAATTCGATATACATATTTGTAATTAAATCTTTAAACGCGCTTGTATTATTTTTCTATTTCTTTATAAAAATACCTACATGGTTGATTAGTTTACCGTACAAGGTGGCAACCTAATTTTGACGACGAAAAAAATTACTGTCGCAGTGTATTCAAGTATGAAGGGGAACCGGAATGTAATATCTTATATGAAATATCTCGAGATAACATCCAAATTATCACATTATAGTCTATTTTTATGTACAAGAAAGTGATAAAACCTAATTACTAATCCAAAAATTAGTACGGCTATTTTCAATATTATTACAGAATAATCGAAATATCGAAATCGAAAAGTTTTCGGACCCTTATTGGTCTTTTATAACCATGAGCTGGACAATACTATAGAAGAAGGTTTAGAGTGGTTAAAAGCTCTGCGTACAAAAGATTTCAAAGATAAGATATATAAGTACCCAGTGGCGTCTTTACCATAGAGCTACGGTCCGGGGCGGCAGGCTTTCAGCCAGAGCTGTCTCCTTAGTGGCGCAGGTTGACACTAAGCTTACACAGTGCACGAGTCTGCGGGGCGGTTGGATGACGGTCCTATCGCCTAGCGTTGGAAACATGGTTTTCCGTTGTAATAATCTCTCAGAATTCGCTCTGTCCTCTTTTCAACTAGTTACTTTCGGCTTAAAACCAACCAACAAACTGTCCTTCAGGCTCCAAAGCAAGACAGCAGTAGATATAATTATTGACGGTGATCCACTTCGTTACTACTTAGTTTTGTTAATCTTATCTTTAAACCGGCCACGAAATACTGAACAAAAATTTGTTTACTTAAGGTTATCAAATTTTAAACCTCTATAACAAGTATGACACAATGTTTTTTATACCTTGTGAAAAAATGGAACATGGATGCGACGCAAAGGGTCTTCATGAAAGACATTTAATATTCTAAACATCTTAATCAAGATTGGAACAAATTAACAAAGCAACAGACGAAAAATAATTATTACTTTATAATTACAAAAATATATAGTGGAATGAGCGAGACTTGAACCTGGGACCTCCCGCATGTAAGCCTTGTACTCTAATCACTACGCTTAGGAGACCTTAATAATACGTTTTTTACGCACTACTGCTTAAAGTATGGTAGTAGAAAAAAGATCTATTTCCTTTGCATCATAGATTTTGATACTGCTCTTCTTGTAACCTCAATATCTTGCGCGAATGATCTTCAAGCCTCAAAATTCCACTATTAAAACGACTAAACCAACGCTGTGCTGTTCGCTCAGTGTGCCTTCCCTAAAATTTAAACTTTTCTTATCAATAATATTCCAACAATATACGAATTTTATATTTATTGCACCCCATACTATTTATTTTAAAAAACGTACTGCATCTTCAAGGAGAGTCAATGTATTTCAAATTACCAATTTTTCAAAACAGGTAGAAGAAATGCGTTTATCAGCTATTATTTATTCATATAAAGAATGTGCTGACACTCGAATTATTCATTGTGATATAATTAATAATTACTAAGAAAAAATTATCTTGATGTGAATAATTGGAACACGCAATCAAGAATGACTACTTATAAATTCCTATCGTATAATATCAACAAATTTATTGCGACTTGTTGTATTTCAATGGATTGATTATAAAAACATTTCGATTAATTTAATTTTATCATTAAAACTTTTGTAATTAATTATAGAAAGAAATTGAAGGGAAAATAGGCACAAGTATGATAAGCCACCCCACAACGATCATCATGAAAATTTATACATAGACTATTGTTGATACGAAAAATCGATTTATTATTATCAACATCTACGTCTCAAGCCAGAACGAGAGTTGTTGAACTGCTCTGATGAGACGTAATAACGTCGAAACTAGTCACTAGTTAAACATTTCTAGCCATTGGGGATCTTAATATTGACAAAAAGGGTGATTGACATCACGCTCTTCAAATGACTTGTAATTCAATATTCCTTGAGATATTAGCCAGAAAAGTAGTTTTTTCTCCTTTGATGAACGGCAGAATACATTTTCGAAATTATTTCGAAGGTGAATAGTACAAATCTTTTATTTTGATACATGGTTAGATTAGGTTAGGTTAAGACGCCAAAAATCTTTTTATGTACAATCATCTAGTGTTTGATAGAGTATGGTAAAAATTTGAAGCCTTGCAGTTTTTGTCTACATTTTACACACCTCATTTACCATCAGAATCTATAGTATCTACCCTCAAGAGCCAACGAGTGCTGTTAAACTGCTCTGATGAGACGTAATAACGTCAAAACTAGTCAAAACAATCGACAAAAACGGCAATTAACATCATGCTCTTCTGAGGAGTTGTAATTCAATATTCCTCGAGACATTATCCAGGAAAGTAGGTTTTTCTCCTTTTACGAACGGCATTATTTCGGAGGTGTATAGTAGAAATCTTTTAGTTTGATACATGGTTAGATTAGGTTAGGTTAAGAATTTTTTTTCATCTCCTTTCTTTGCGAGACAAAATCTTTTTAGGTACAATCATCTAGTGTTTGATAGAGTATACGGTGAAAATATGAAGTCTTGCAGTTTTTTGGTACAATTAGTCGTTTCCTAATTTCCCGCAACGAATTACGGCGTGGAACAGTGAAATGAAAATAATGAGGGCGTGCTGAGACTTCATATTAAATGCAACCCCCTGTATTGTATTCATTTTTCCGTTAACTGATCCTGAAGTATAAGAAGAATAAGTAAAAAAACAAAACATCAATGTCAATGTAGGAGATGTTCAACTCAACATCTCAAGCATTACTTTTTAAGTCATCTAAGTTGAGCAGTTTATTTTGTATGCAGTATATTTGACACATCTTCACAAAAAGTCTAATGGGGTCAGGAGACCGTGCTGGTCATTCTATCGATTCAATTCTTCTTATCACCGATTTGGAAAAATTTGGCTCAGGTACTGCCCGACATTGATTTGGTAATGACGCGGTGATCCATCTTGCTGAATCCCTAATTACTGCTCCAAAAATTATTTTCGAGCAGTACTAAATATTCATCTACATTCGCGTTGCCATCGATATGATTTCCAACAATTCCTGTCTAAGAATGAACTTTTCAGGATATTGCGTATATTCTTCCCGCATCCAGTGAGGATACTTATCAGACTAAATCCGTATCATCACTTACTGCATTGGCAGTTATTTTTTCATCTGTCTCACATTATCAAACTCGTGAAACTGCTTTTCTATTTTGCTAATTATTTCTTGGGATAGACACGAAAGAAACTTTGGGAATTATTAGGAACAAAATTATTTGAACTAACCATAATGTGTTCCCATTAATCCTATTTGCTAAATAATCTCAAATGATATGAATTGACGTAAATCGACGTCAATAGACACCATAAGACATCGATCAACATCAAATGACAATAGACTTCAACTGGCTTCAATGGACTGGAATTTTAGAACTCTTTCGTCTCATTATTTGACTTGTTTTTTTTCCGATCTTTGTCTTCATATTTCCATGCCTTTAGTCTTATCACCATTTAACTTGAGCCCGAATCTTTATAATTCTATTTGACTCCTTAAAGTCAATTAAATGTATACCATCGCGATGTGAAAATACTGTAGCCAATTTAGACAGCTCTTCCAAGGACTTATCTCCATTGGTACAAATCTCAACCAGCAAACAGGTTGAGCAGACCACTGTTAGTCCAAGAGAAGTGCCTGTTATTCATCCACACAAGAGGTTCAGCTGTCCTCATAACAGGTATACCTCATAAAATAAAAATTCAAGAGTTTCGGGTAGAAAACTTTCACAAAGACAGAAACATGCAACAGCTAAAAGAGGTCGACTAGAAATTCCTTCCAGTAATTCTGGAGAAATACCTTATGAAGATTCTAGTGAATCCACCAATGAAAAAGATGTCGAGGGCTTTATATGCAACAAGAAGTTTTCTCAAGATCGACGTGGCGAAAAGTGCAATGCATCGAATGTGCTTCATGGTCTCATAAACTGTGCTCAGGGGCCAAGAACAAAAAGAAATACATGTTTGGATTGGTGATTTTCTCATTATTTTATATCACTTGTATCTCTTTATATTTAATATTATATCAATTTTTATCCTTATACTAATAAATTGTTTGTTATTTGAATAGTAGAAATTGATTTTTCCTTCATTTTTCTAAGTTTTTTTGTTAGGGGACGAAATAGGATCACTTTTTGCCAAAATCATTTTTGTTCCCGACAGAAAAAGCTATTTGGGCGCCGATTATTCCTAATTTATGTATTTATGAATATTTGATGGTAAGTTCAAATTTTAAGAGTTTCTTTCTTGTCAATTAAGGATTTTACAAATGAAAATGTGAGTGGGGGACACAATTTGGGCCATTTACCTTGTATAACTTTTTATGGAAACGGTTCAAATTTTCTTACATTTCCACGCGAGGTATTACCATATTTTTTCCATGGTAACTAGACTAAATGTATTATTCGAAAGAGAAATGAGGTCGAGAAAATAGCTTTGTTATTTCATAATTTGAGTCGTTATACCGATCCACATTGGATTTGTTTCAAGCATCATTAGTGCGAATTTTCTCGATACTATTTTCGTCTTTACATGATCATTAAAAGTAGAAAAGAATGTTATGAAAATGCACATTCACTTATAAAAGTATAAATAACTTGTGTTAGAAAGTTGCCAACTATTAACAGTGTTTCAGAGACATCAGTCACGAAAATTAAATGATGGCTTACATTTTTTTTGGCGCCTGCGGTTGTGTATCTCTTACTGTTTATAAATACAAATATTTATTAGTAAATCTAGCAGAAATAACTTCAATTTTTCACTTCGACATATTAAACGACAAAAACACGGGTGATTCTTAAGTTCTGTTTTGCTCTTTTTCGTCTACTCTCTTTACGATTCTGTCCTCTGTTCTTTCTCTTCAATCCAGTCTTCTTGTATCTAACGTTACCATTCTTTTTTTGGCCAGCCTTTTCTCCTTCCATTTGTGCTTTCCGGGAAATTTTGTTTTGAAATCAGTCCATAGATACGTCGCAACCAGCCGGTTCTTAGTGCTCTAACTACTTGTGTAATTTTAAACTCGCAGAAGACGACAACTGCAGATTCTGCGAGCAAGCCATGGAAACAGCAGAGCGTCTACTCTGCGAATGTCCTGTCCATTTGTTGAGTCTATGTAGGTGCAGAGTGGCTTTAAAGCCAAAACGACTTCCCAAAACAATCTACAATATTGGATTCGTTATATAGTTCTTTAAACTCTGGTTTTCCTCAATGAATCGTTCATTTTTACACCCCCAGTATTTTTCGAAGCACTTTCCTTTCTCATACTGTGAGAACACTCCTCAAGTTCAGTACCCACGACTCGCCCCAATACAGTACAGTTGGCTTGATTATCGATTTGTAGAGTCGTATCTTTGCTGCTCTGGATATATCTTTTGCTCTCACCATATTATTTAGGAACCCCATTATTCTACAACCGTTTACTATCTGATTTTAGAACTCTGATTCCTGATTTTATCTTTGTCGTTATATTTCCATAACTTTAGTCTTATCGACGTTCACCCTGAACGCGAATCTTACCAAGTTTACTGACTTACCTGGGGTCTTGCTAACAGTATAATATTGTCTGCATACATCGAAAATTGTGTCTGTATTTGTATTTTTCTAAGATGCCCTTTGTTTCATTGAAAACCTACCTTCCGATAATACTTTGATCTCAGTTTTAACCAGAGTTAGTCTCATCATTCTTATTAGTTTTCTTGAGGCAACTAAAGCCTTATAAAATTATGTCATCTCCTCTGTATCGTAAACTAGCTTATAATAGTAATAACAGTAAATGCAGTTCTAGATTTTGATCTTATTTTTTGAGCTGTATTGTTTTTAAGGTGAAAATCTGGTGTGTCGTACTTCATCGTTCCTCCTTAAAGACCCCTTGTTATTCACCAAAATGAAAGTTTCAAGGTAATGTCGCATATAAAAATACAAAATTCATTAATTCGAGTTGTTTATTATTCAAAACGAATGGGTATGACATAAAACTTTGTGTGCATCTCGTGCTAAAAGTTTTCGGCTTTATAAAACTGTTCCTCTCAAGGAATAATCATCTACTAAGTACCGTTGTTATATAAATATCATAATAATTAATGCATCTAAATGTTCTTGATTTTAGGTCTCTTCTGTTTCAAAATTTTTTTTTTGATAGTTTTTAAAAGAAAGATAAATTTTGACGTTTTGACTTTTCTTTAAGTCTTTATCAAAATATGATATTGACACTAAAAATTTGCTTATTTATATTGATCTATATCATAATATATAACTATTACAGCTTTCTTGATCTCTGTTGTTCAGATAAGTATTTTCTTGAGGTTGAGTTTCATCTTTAGGATCAAAATATTCGTATACAGCTTGTTTAACTTCATCGTCGCTGTTTAATATTTTACCTCTTTACTTGATCTTAAGCTTTGCGAAAAAAACTAGACAGACGGGACCAAATCAGGGTTATAGTGTGGGTGTTCAATCTCTGTGAAGCCATATTCTTAGAAGCCACTTACCTCGGTTGATTTTGCTGAGACTTTTTGCCACGTTTATGGTTCTTTTTGATTCCTAGGACTCAATCAAAAGTATATCATCGCAGTCTGATATTGTTGTAGCCGTCACTTTTTTAGTGCTTTTCATTATCCGTACATTTTTTTTTGCACATGGTATTCCTTTGGAAGTCGAATCATAGTAAAAACCATAGTTTCATCACCAGGTACAATTGAACAGATTACACTTTTTGATCCTCAACAATTGCTTCCATTAATTTATTGTTTTCTGGACGTCACAGAACTTCAAGCACGTGAGTCATCTTCTAATGATACTCGTCCTCATCGAAACAACTTTTAATTGTTTAAAACATAATGTTTTGGTATTAATCCTTCGTATGCCAAAATTTTAAGCGTGAAACTCAATTTTGGATATTTCTCCAAACAACTTGACTGAGTTGTCGTTCGAGATCTACTATAATAAAATGTTGGCAAAGATCTCATGGACCTGCACTACGTATTTAACACAATTCTACTCACAAATCTATCCATAATTGTTAAAAAAAATTGTTTCAGAAAATTAAATGGCTGAATCGTGGCAGGCTCCTCCAAAGCAGGGCCTGTACGACCCGCAATTCGAAAGAGAAGCTTGTGGCGTCGGTTTTATAGCTGCCATTGATGGTAAACGTCAAAATAAGATTGTGCGCGATGCTCAACGATTGGCCGTTTCTATGAACCATCGTGGTGCTTGCGCCTGTGATAATGATACGGGAGACGGCGCCGGCGTACTTACTGCTATTCCGCACGATTTTTATTACGCCAAACTTAAGTAAGTACACTGTTAACTGTCATTGTTTGACATATTTACAATCCGTCATAACTGTAATAAACCGTTGCAGAAAAAGAAAATGTAGACCTATAATTTTGTAGGTTTTTTCTGATACCTAAAATTTCTGTTATACATTTAAATTCATTCGAGCCTTGGTTTTTTCGTTAAATAAGAAAAACCATATTGTGACCGTTTAAATCATGACCTCAATTTTTCTGTTCACACAGTTCACAAACTTCTTTGTAGCATTTGAAATTAAATGTAATGCCCATTTTCGAAGTTTTATTTTATTTTTTGAACAACTAAGGAAAGCTATAATAATATAATACATTGTTCCCAACTACCCCAACAATATCCGGAAAAGATAAATTGCTACTTAAGTTTTAGGATAGACAAATGAAAATAAATTTTGGTTATGGTTTTTTCTTTTAAGTTCAGAGAGTGTAATGCAAATAGTAGCATAGATAGATGATGTGACTATCATCGTAGCAAATAGACAGAAGGAAATTAATAAAGGCGATAAAAAAATTAGAAAAAGAAACAAGCAAATTCGGACTGGAAATAAATGCAGATAAAACAAAATGAAAATAGGGGGAAACCAGAAGGGAGAGCAAATCAATTGAAAACTAACAAACACAATTTTTAAACAGTATCTATCGAGGAATAACGTTGGGACAAACAACCATAGACAGGATAAAGGAAAGGGTACAAAAAGACTATCAAGCCTATGGTATAAACGAAAACATAACCAAACGAAACAAAATAAAAATATACAAAACCCTAATAAGACTACTAATCACGTATGCGATGGAAACAACAGTAATCAACAAAAGGGAAGAAGAAGATGAACCGAGAGTAAGATAATTAGAACTATAACAGGTCCAAACACAACACAGGGGGGAGAAAGGAGAGCAAAGAAAAACGAAAAGATATAGAAAGAGCT
This sequence comes from Diorhabda elongata, assembly GCA_026230145.1. Classification (NCBI taxonomy): domain Eukaryota; kingdom Metazoa; phylum Arthropoda; class Insecta; order Coleoptera; family Chrysomelidae; genus Diorhabda; species Diorhabda elongata. Next base: position 18,931,791 of record CM047928.1, on the reverse strand, counting down.
GGAGAAGGAAAATATGGTGACATTGGACTTGACATATAATGAGAAGAAAACCAACTGAAATGATCAAAAGGATAACGCAGTGGATCCCTTTGTGTCCAAGGAGAAACGAACTTAATATAGAGAAATGTAGGAAAAAATGCCGGAACCTAAAGGAATGAAAAATAATAACAAAAACAACCAAAACAAACGACAAACTATAAAGAAAATAAAAATAGAAAAAGAAGATCAATCCACTTCAAAAAAGGATTTTGAAGCGCTATAAGCGTAGGCATAATCCAAAGGATTGAAAGGCTTGATTTTGAACACTTCTGGCAAACAAATACGCGAAAAAATCTTTTTTACAGCCACATGTCCATACAATATTGAATGTTTTCGAGTGAAGTTAATGCTCTCAATTTCACGGTACATCACATGACGATTTTGCAGTATCAGTTTACTCACAGCATTGATGTTTTCTGGCACAACAGCCAATTTTGGACGACAACCACGAAATTCATCTTGTAGTGAAATGCGACCACGATTTTATTCCTAAAACCAGCGAAATATTGTGGTTCCAGATGGTGCTTCATCACCAAAAGCGAGCAATCCTCCTTTCAACAAATCCAAAATTCCTTTAGACATTAAAACCAAACTCTTCCCGTATTCCTCGATCTTCCGATCATCCACAAACCCGATCATCCACTAAGTACTATTTTCAGTGCATTTAATTGTCCCACCCAACTCCTGGTCAAATATCTTGTTGAAACTCTTAAGCCAATTGCTGAGCAATCCCAATCCTACATACAAAATTTCGCCATTTCAATGCTCTTAAAAAATGTCAAATACATCATTTTATTCGTCGTGAGACCTATTATCGTAAAACATATGGCATCCACATATTAAGTTTCTTAAAAAAAAGTACGGGATAAATTTTAAAAAAATCACTATTGTCTAAACAGGCCGCATACCGACGACACCTACGTATTTTTTTTGTTTATTCTACCTATGAATCGTAAATTCGTTTATCACTTTATTATGTAATATAAACATTATGGTAACCTTGTAATTATAGTTTAATCATGATACATTTTTAACATCGATAGTGTTAAATATTTAGCCTACCTTCATTTTTTTTTGTTATGATGATTATAATAGATAAAGCAATTACCGTAGGTGAACCGAAAAAATGTTTTGCAATACATAGGAATATCTTTGTAAAAAGATAACGATCTAAAATCGCGATAGATTGTAATAAACTCATCAAGTGGACTCCCAACTCACCAGATTTATCCCCAAATGAATTTCTTTATTATGGGAATTTAGATGAAATGGTATTGATGATCTTCCATTATGTTTGATAACTTTTATTACAAGCATTACTAAAAATTACATATGAAAATTAAAAACATGTAGAATACGTAAATGAAACAATATAAAAGATTTCGCCTTATAACACACCTATTCCTCCCCATTTACATCCGGTAATAGCTTCCATCCACCGCCTCTCAACTCGTCCGATGAGGTCTTCTGTGCCGTTCAATCTTCAGTTTATTTCCTCTGGTTAAAGGGAAGTTATTCTCTTCTATCTTCTTCTATCACTTGACTTTTCTTCCACCAGAACAAGCAAATTTTTATTGCCACTAAAAACAACTTCGATGAGCGGATCCATTCGAGATCCTGCCCTTCCACGGAGGATGGTTTTTATCTTTATTTGTTCTTGTTGTCTTCATTGGGGATCGTGTTTTCAAAACCTTGTTATCTGGCTTAATATTTCCAGTTGTATTCCCTCAACTGGTTGCTGGAATCCACTCCAAATTCTGCCCATACCGGATTGGGTAGTTCCTCATTTTTTTCTTTGTTTGCCTCTTCTTTTTGTCTTCACATCTGGTCGTGATCCACCTGCTTTCTTGACCTTCATTACCAATAATTTTCTCTGGTGTAGTCCCTCAACTTCCTCAGCTGCTAGTAGAGATGGGTCCTTATCTCTTGAAATATCCTTCTGACTGTTTCCTCTGTGATCTATTGGTCCCTATTTCGGTAGATCTCTCTCCAAGGGATGTCACTGCTGGACTCAGCTTCTTCCAACCACTTTTGGTAGTATATCCTCACGCTGAAGATGCATGGAGATAAATAAGGCCCTGATGAGATGGAGATTCCTCTCGTCTTATCCACTGGGTAGTCGATGTGATTCAGGATGACTCCGCGTTCGGACTTATCTATCTGATTAACCGTTATAAATGCAATTCCCTTCCATTATTTTCCTTCTGATATAAGTATTAAACTATTTTTTCTATCATAGAGATGAACAAAATATTCAGTTGCCCCCATTCGGTCAGTACGCTACTGGCATTTTCTTCTTGGACAAACTGCATCATCAGCAATCCGAACAGAAGTTCGCAGAGTTGGCAGAGGAATTGGATGTGTCCGTGTTGGCTTGGCGTACCGTACCAACCAACAATTCCTCCATAGGTGCAGTCGCCAAAAACTCCGAACCATTCATGAGACAGGTAAGAAACCCAACAATTAAAATATTATCTACTTAATTTATTATAAACCAAAATAGAAGAAGTAAAGCATGTGACAAAACACCAAAAGAACAATAAGAAACAGGGGGAAAGTAAAATCATGATATAAATGCTGAATTAATAAGAAGTTGCTGGAAAAATTGATAAACGAATTGGTATATGGAAGAAAAAAAAATAGGGGGGGGGCGAAAAGCTGTAAAATGCTAACGAAAATAGAAAGACAATAATAAGTTTACCAAGAAAGAACTAGAGGAATATCAAGCAGGTTTTTTTACTAATAGATCAGTAACGGTCCAACTCTTCAGTTAAAATGTCTTCAATGCCAACAAAAATTCCAAGTTTTGATCCTTATAGTACACTATGGAGTATTGGCTACCTCTTGGACAATACATTCTGATCTCACTTGCACAAATCAGATCGAGACTTTATTATTGAAACTATAAAATACAGAATGGATGGTAAAAATAGAGCTACAGAAAAAACTAGGATTGGAAGACCAAGGAAGAGATGACTGATCTGGAAAATATCCAGAATTCGATAGAAAAAACTGTAACAAACTACTAAATAGAGCAGTTTAACTATTAAATTTTTATTCATTTCAGCCCCAGTGTGGGAATTGTGGGAGAAATGGCAACAAAAGAATCTGGTTCTGTTATGAAAATTGTTCAGAGTTTGTCAATTTTGTCATTTTTGTGTGAGTCCAATTGAATATTATTTCAGGTGTTTATTACGTTGAGAAATCCAGGAGACGAAGCTGAACAGGACCGAACATATTTTATATTACGCAAGCGTTCCAGCCATCTTATTCCAGCACCTGGAAAGCGTTTCTACATTTGCTCTTTAAGTCGTAGAACCGTGGTCTACAAAGGACAATTGACATCCGATCAATTGTGGACATATTTTCCTGATCTATCGGATCCCATGTACGATACTTACTTGGCTTTGGTGCACACTAGATTCTCAACTAATACATTTCCTAGTTGGGAAAGGGCTCATCCCTTGAGGTAAGCAAATATTTACTATTTATTTCACCAAGTGTTGAACATCTTTGAAAAACATTATTTAGTAGTCTCCTTTGTCCAACGTTTCTCCAATTCATTTCATATTTCGAACGGCGGGATGAATTTATAAACACTATCTTTTTCTTACACCGAGACACTTACACTAAACACTAACTTATCACTACTTCTTTGATTAAATATTCAGTATTTCTATAATTTATTTAAATTCCCTGTAACTTTTCACTATTTCCTTCCGTTCTCTTTGACTTTCAATTATATACTGACTTTCGCTGTTAAACAAGCACGAATTCATAACAAAAAGGAATTTCTCGAATAATTCTAGAACGTAAACAAACAAATCAATAAAAAGGCCTCCCTGGAAATTGTTTGTAAGCACAACATAAACAAATCACCGCTGCATATATAAAAACATATAGAAAAATAATATCAAACTATTTCGGATTTCCATTATAACCGAATAGTACCGGCTTCACAGTCCATGTCGTGGACGAGCTCTTAACAATAATAAAGTATTTGATGATTGCATAGTTGAAGTCAACTACCTTTGAGCCATTCCTTTAGGTTTTGAAACTAAATTTGGAGTATAGGGGTTGGTCTTCTTTAAAACTGATTTAGCCGGAGAAATCCACTATTTTTTTCTGTTATGGAATGAGACGGAGTAAAAACTCGTCTATATTCAGGAAATCTTTCTCATACCAAGTAATCCATCAAAAATGAAACCATTGAGCCTTGTAAGACGCCCATAGTCACTTGTACTTTCAATATCCAGATTGTTTCGACCTCAACTTGCCATCCAGAATGTTGTGTATCTTATATCAATGTAATAAATTGAATAAACCACTTTTTTGACAAAAAAAAAATGTTTGATATTTTTTTCCGATTTGCTTCTCAAAAGATGAGGCTGGGTTTTATGTCAATCAAGTGAAAAACTGGGAAGTTCAAAAAATTAGATACTTATTGACTTCCCTTTGTAATTAGAAAATGATTTTCTGTTTCAGAATGCTTGCACATAATGGAGAAATCAACACCTTGAGAGGCAACGTGAATTTGATGAAGGCCAGAGAAGGTGTAATGAAAAACGAGGATTTGGGTGATAAACTGAAAACTTTATATCCAGTTGTAGAACCTAATCTGTCAGATTCCGGTTCTGCGGATTGCGTCTTGGAATTTTTGGTTCACGCTGGTAACAGGACACTACCAGAGGTAATTCATGAATTATTTAAGTTGTTTATGTTCTAAATATGAACTAAAATAATAATTTTCTCATTATTCGAAATTTCCGTAAAATTTTAAAACAACTGGAAGGTTAAGACGTTGACTAATTATTAAATTAGATTTTAATAGATTGGTTTTCAACTGAATTTCGTTGTAGTCGTTCTAAATGCCCCGTTGAAATCTCTACACCCGAAATCATTGAAAAATCTCAAGATATGGTTGGTCGATCAGGTATCATGTTTGCCTACAATCAACTATGCAATCTAACCCCAAAGGAGTTCTTGCGACTCTTCTAACTTAAGACCAAACAGTAATGAAAACAATGGGTTTGATGAGAATTTGAAAAAATAAACACATTTGAAAAAGAAATCAAGTTCCTCTGAACTAGAAGAATATAAAGGTCCAGTTTCTATGTCATAAATTAGTTTATAAATGTCTCCCAGATCCTCCCTATTCTCAGGACTTAGTATCCAGTGATTTTTTGCTGTCAAACTTGAAGATAAGACTAAATGGCAAGAGACATAGATAAAAAAGTACAAAAACGTTGAAAAACGGGTATTATTTTGAAAAATGGATTGGAGTTGGAAGGTTGGAGTTTATAGGGCAAAAATCCATAAATTAGGCTATAAATTTCTCTCAGATTCTCCCTATTATCAGGACATAGTATCCAATGATTTTTTGCTGTCAAACTTAAGAAATGACTCAGTGGCAAGAGATATGAGTCTGATGATGTAATCATCTTACAAACAAATACTTTGATGAGTCCTCCAGTATGTATCAAACAAAAAGAAAGCAGACAGCTTTGTCAAAAAAGGACATTGATTGCATATTTTGTAGAAGAGTTCTACGGTGGTCTCACATCAATAACTATCTGAACGAATGGCTAAAGGATCAAATGGAAAAAAATTCAATACCTAAGACAGTCCAAAAGCTTCATAACCATATCAGGAACTTCTCGAGAAGTCTAGAAATTAAACTGGTGGGCGGTCATTTGCCACGGCTAACCTTGGGAAGTGGGAGGAACAAAAGTCCTGGCAAATATTTTCATTAATGAGGAGTATACGTATTTTGGACGCAGCGGAACATTGAGCCAAAACGTCTCTCCAAAAAATCTAATCCCTATTCTATTAATTCATTTGAAATGTCATTTTTAGGCCGTAATGACAATGGTTCCTGAAGCTTGGCAAAACGATCCCACTATGTCCGAAGAAAAACGGGACTACTACCATTGGGCAGCATGTACTATGGAACCATGGGATGGTCCAGCTCTAATATCTTTTACAGATGGTAGATTAATAGGCGCCATTTTAGACCGTAACGGTTTACGACCTTCCAGATTTTACATTACCAAAGATAATATAATGATTATGGCCAGTGAGGTAAGTGCAATCAATTTTTATTTAGAAGTTTAAATACAGAGTGTCTACCACATTCCTCCAGTCATCACGGTCCAACGCTCGGCATCTCTACTCCCTCACACCTAGCTCCTAAAGATCCTCTTCGATATCATCCAGCCATCGTTTACGCAATCGTCGGCCCTCGGGCTACTGCCGGTACGCTTTGCGCACTTCCCGCTACTCAAGCATATGCTTTAAGTGGCCTAGAGTCTGTCCCTCTTGACACCTTTTACAAAGCCGGGGTCTTCATAGAGCCGGTAATCAGGGATTATATATTGGATTTATTGGTACAACCCTATAGCTCTATACCATATGAATTTAATGATGGTTTTACATAGTAATATATGAATTGAGTAAAATAATTATCGATTATTATGTAGGTTGGTGTATACGACGTCGATCCATCTCAAGTTATACTAAAAAGTCGTCTAAAACCAGGAAGAATGTTATTGGTCGACACACAAGAAAAAACCGTTATTCAAGATATCACATTAAAACAAGATATCGCAAGATCTAGACCACATTCCGAATGGTTAAAGGAACAGGTAAAAATATTTCTCATTCAAAAGATAATTGGCGTTTACATGATTTTAACCTATCCACTGAAACTTGTTTACTGAAATCATTCGATACTTTTATGAACATAAACCACTAAATCAACTCTCCTAATTACATTATCTGGTCCTTAGAGCCTTGTATAAGATCATATCCGGCTCGAAGGACCAGATAGTATTGTGGGTGTGGTAGTGAACAGTTTTTTTAATATTGAAAATTACTAACAGCCCCAGAAATTAAATATTGAAGATTTTGAAATAAAATATAATATTCATGGGATCTTCATAAGGATATATCGGTAAATTAGTTATTTTAAAATGTATAGATAGCATGATAAACATTGGATGAAAAATTTCGAAAAAACACTCCAAACTCTCATTTGATGATGATCTATGTCAAATACTTATAAATAAATCTTAGGCTAGGTCAAATTCAATTTATCTCGGTGGATTTCTTATAATAATTTTAATTTTATTTTCTTTTCCGTATATTTTTGGGTGATAGATGAGGTTAACCCTCATCTGTCTCATTTTTTCCATTGTTTCATGTAAGGACCCTCGATTATTCTTTTTAGTCATTTTTTGATTTTTATAAACCCAGCAAACTGTCTACTACGACTATGCTAACTGTCCCAGTTACATTATCTGGTCCTTCGAGCCTTCTATAGGATCATATCCGGCTCGAAGGACCAGATAGTGTTGTGGGTGTAGTACGGAGCAGTTTATTCGGTTTGAAAATTACCATGGCTCCAGAAATTGTGTATTGAAGATTTTGAGATAAAACATGTCATGATAAACATTTCTTTTCATAATATGAGAATAGGGATGCTGTCCAATTTTTTAATTTGATTTTATTTCATGACTAACCCTATATCTTCATATCTCAAAGTGCACAAAATTTAGTAACCACTCGATAGAAGCATCCTTGACACAGACAAGTACCACTCATGTTTATAATGAGGATCACTTTGATAAAACTTTTTAATATTATCATATTATTAATATTAGTCCAGTCAATTTAGCTGTTTTTTCAATGAAATCTCATTATTCCGAGCGCTAGTCAAGACTATGTGTTTCTATGTATGTTGTGGTGTTCTTTCCAATAGAATAGAAATCAGTGAGCAAACAAAAAAGTGCCAAAGAGAAAATGGTCATTTTCATCAAATATCTTTGATGAAAATGAATATATTTTGCAGAGGGGAGAAAAATTAGTAAATTTCATAACTTGAGCATAAGCAAATATATGAAATAATCTTGCCATAATGAACAAAATTCAATGTCATTGACTAATTACGAGAAAATTCCTGGTTTGTACAAAAAAATATCGACATAGCTCAGAATCGAATTCCTCATTACAATATCAAATACATAAGTGTGTACAATTTCGTATGCTGTCGAAAAAACAAAAGAGATCAAAAGCCTACATTGACTGGTCTATATAGTTTTTGATAAATTTATCGTTTATATCATAAAACAATTATTTATTGTTTAGTCCAGGTGTATGAGTACTGAAAACTATTCCTCCTCTTCAAATTGTCTTACTATTGTTATAAATGTATGTTGCCATGGGGCAACTCCGTCCCATATAGTTTAAACCAAAATTGCTTAAACAGTTGCAAGGAATTGTTATTTATCAGCCGAACAAGTTCTTTTGTATTCTTTATTGCAATACAAATAAAAAATTCATATGATTTTTCACGATAAAGTTAATATTTTTAGAGATATAAATTTTTAAAGGTTGGAAAAATATTCAATTCGTGTACTTTTAACCCATGAAAAATATATTAAAAAAAGAAATAAAATACAAATATGTAATATTTTATTTTCAATTCTTCATACAATAGTTAATAATATTCCTATTAGAGATTTGAAACAATTTTTATTATGTATAAATTCCATTATATCTTAATATTATTGATAAAATGCATAAATTACTACAATAATAACAAGAATGTAATATAAAGTGATAAAAAGGTAATTTTAATCACATGTAAAAAATTCGGTGTAGCTGATCTGACCCTACCTAAACAGGGAAAACTGATTACATTTTTGTCACAATTAAAATAAAAAAAAATGTTATCAAATAGATACATTATGTTTCGAGAGAAAATAAATATGGGACTAAAACTTAACAAAGCACCATTCAAAATTTATTTGTTTCAAATAACACTGCGAAATAATCTCTTAGTTTCCACGATGGAACTCAAAAAAACAGTTTCTCTTTTTGTTTATACAAAAATTCAGTCTACATTTCCTGAATATGACATTAGTCAATGCTTTACAACTATATTTGCATCTATTTCTTTTTCTTCAAATTGTGGCCAATGCTCAAATCCAACAGTACAAACAACTATTATTGGTCTAGGGGCAGCAAATCTTCTAATTTGAGCGCTTGCAGGTTGACCACATCTGGGAGTATCACTCCTTCTAATTTTACAAAGGGAATATGTTTAATCTATTCGAAATTGTTTCTGAGACATTATTTTTTTGAGGTTTATGCTGTTTATTCTGGTAAAAAGAACCCAAGCATTGACAACGCATAAATCAAACAAGTTTTTACTTTTCATAGTTATTTTGTGTCGTCCAATGTGAGATTTGAAACAATTTCTGTTTATACATGTTTTTTCTTCTCGTGCGCTCACAATTAACATATAATTACATATAATTGTGATTCTTAAAAATGTACTAATGCCATTATATCTCGTTATTATTGATAAAAATGAATAAACTAATATAATAATAACAAAAAAGTAATATAAACTGATAAAAAAGTGATTTTAAGTACATATTCCGATTCATGCTTAAATAACTTTTGTAAAATTGATTCCAGAAAAAAATTTGTTAAAGAGAAATTGTAGACAATTTAATTATTAATAGCATTGCTCTCTTTAACAATTTTGATTAAGTTAATAGATCGCCAGTGTTTTTGGTGTGACGTTATCCCAACAAACATTTCATGTTTGGAAAGAAAAGGGGCCGCCATTTTTGTTTGTCTAGAATGTTACCGTCCTAGATCGAACATTGTTTGTCAGTGACTTCCCCTACCAAGCGAGGAGAATTTGATAAGGTTAATTAACGTTTACGAAGGTAAACCTTTATTGTGGGATCCTAATAATGATGATTATAAAGACAAAATCAAAAGAAGAGATGCATTAGATGACATTGCAAAAAATTTAGTCGCCGAGATTAAAAGAAAGATTGAAACTCTTCTAGTGCAATATAGACGAGAGAATGGGGGCGGCCACAGAAAAAAAGAAGCCTTGGTGGGGATTAACTTATATTAGTTAAGGAAAAGCCAAAAACTTGAGTGTTATAGCCATACGATCTTGAACGCTGTTGCTTGGCGAAAATTAGTATTTTGTTTACTTATCACCGGTCCTATAATCGATAATAACAATTCAAAATCCCCATTTGACATTCTCGTAAAATTTGTAAACAAACACCCGGCTGTCAAATCATTTCGGAAATCATCACAACTATATTCATAACGCTGTAAAAACAATTGTCCCTGCCACCATCGACGAGAAAAATAATGTTTCATGCCGAATCGCAATTGCTTGTTGAAATAAGAAATTTTTGTTAAAACTGCACTTTAATCAACGAGTTTCACAAACTTAGTTTCCCCATTGCTTGTTTAATGGAGACGCACCTTAAGGAATACAAAAACATTTGTCCGGTTGATAAATAACAATTCCTTGCAACTGTTAAAGCAATTTCGGGGTTGCCGCGTGGCAACATGTATTTATATCATTAGTAGGACAATTTGAAGACGATAGAATAAAAAAATTAAGGTGGAATAGTTTTCGGTATTCATGCGCCGATTCCTTTTGGAATAATTGGTTATTTATTCACTAAACTACATCTGATTAACTAATTTTTTAATATAATTTTTTCAATCACAATAGTGAATCTCTCATAATTTCCGTCTGAAAAATGTACTATCAAGTTTACTAGGAAAGCTATAACACCACACCTTCAATTATTGTTATTGAAGCTGTATCTTGTGACTGTGTAGCCCCTTTAGACCGTCGTATGTGCTGTAGTTTTTGCATTAAAGGCTTTGAATCATTTTCTATACTACAAAAATAATTTTTTTCTTATTAAAATTGTAGATAATGCTTCTAGTTAAAAAGTATTTGATTTATTATGGTTAAAATTCGTGTAAACGTTTACAATGTAATAGTATATAATAGTAAGGAGTTTCAAAATTGACAGCACATTAAAATGTGAATATTATGTTGTAATAAATAAAAAATGTATAAAACAAAAATACAACTACTTTTTTTATGATTAACTTATCATTTATCACCATATATAATCTAAATCATCGATCAATCCAAATTCAAAGTCAAATACATTTCCAATTTTTCAGTATAATTTTTATAAAATGAATGAATATGAAAATGAAAGAATTTTTTTATTTAATATAGGTCAACTCAACGACACCGCATATTTGACTTTATCAGCTCCAAATAGTTTTCTAAATAACCAATTTGTTGTCGTTTTTGTTCGGTCCTTATATGGCCATGCTTAAACTGTACATAATAGTCAAATGGTCAATGATGGGTTGATTTTCCTGACGTAAAACCAAGGCTTTGTTTCGACGATATTTTTTCGGTTAAAAAACAATATTTAATCAACTCTAGATTTTGTTCCATTGTATGTTTATACATTGACGTTATTCTTCATAACAAGACCCACTCAAATTACTGCCAAAGCTGTTTGGTTCGTCAACCCACTTTTCAAACAGTAGGCACAACGACAAAGCGACGATGGTCAGAACAGTCTTAGCACAGCCCTAGGTGGTCCAAAGCATAAATATAGGAAACTGTGGTAACTTATGGCATTGCGACACAGGCTGATGCATTAAAAATACAGAAATCAGGAAGTAAGGTAATTCTAGTATATTTACTGAGTGCTTTATGAGTGGTAAGCGAACGGTGTCTCAAAACGCAGTGCTCGTTGTAGCCAGAATGCTACCTATAAGATTACTTGCTGAAGATATAAGTGCCCTCTATGACGAAAAGGTTTTACCGAGTTAACTCAAATCAAACTCACGAATAAAGAACGGAAGAACAGTCTACAACGATGGCAAACACCTGGGTGAACTGTGAATATAAAGATGACAATTATTACTTGACTCAGATGATATCAGGGCATGATTGTCAGTATCGTTTTAAGCAGAAGCTTCGTCCAGAGATCATGCTCTGATCAGAAACAGCCTGGGAAGAGACAAGCTCTTTTGCGACTGAGGTTCTCAAAAAACTCCGCTGTTTAGAAAAGGATCGTGTAGATAGTATAGCAGACAGTTGAAGACTAAGAAGAAGAAGCTATGAACTTCAAGGACCTAAAGGAAGAGTATGATTACTAGATCTTCCCTCCGCGAAGTCATACTTAACAACGAGAGAGGAGTAGGTTTTCAGAATGTAATACTTCCCGAAAATCAACACAATTCCAGCCCTGCAGAGAAGGTCCTAAAATATTCCTCAACCCTCACGAACAAGTTCCTATCCCGTTGACAAACAATACAATGAATCTCTCTCTTTTCTATTTTGTAGAGTTAATGGTAAAGGTAAGGAAAACTGTACCATTGGACTGGACGAGGGAGAAAGAGTATCCGTTCGAAACTTCGAAGTCATGTCGATCCAATTATAATAGAGTTGACAGGGACTGTCTATCTCTAGCTGTAGACGCCCCATTTTAAGAAGCTCCCATACCTCGCTTTATATGTCTTTAACATTAACTCTATACGTTATTTACTTTAAAAATTCTCGCAAACTATCGGAACTAAAAATTTGACAGCTGTGAAATAAAAGATGGTACACCAGATGTTCTATGGTTATCTCTTATCAGTGTTACACCTGAGATTTATTGATCTGTGGTATAAAATAAAACAAATACTTAAATTATTTTTGTATGAATATATATATATATATATATATATATATATTTTATTTAACTATTTAAATACTTAAATTTAGATATCAGTGGAAAATATTTATCGGGCAACTTTGTAGTGTAACACTTTTTTGTCGTATTGATTTTCGCGTCAAAATACATTAAATTTAAAAGAAAAAATATTTACAACAATTTCTACTTTCAGAACATCCTGAAATAGTCAATTTGAAACTCTGATGCTATTAACTTTATTTTATATCATATGCAGTCGCCATTTTAATCCTTAAAATGGTTTTAATAAATTAAAATTTTCCTTTGCTTTCATGTATATTCGATGATCAATTAGATGGTGAGTGAACAAACCGCTGTGTGATACGTAGATTAATAGAACTATTTGCTGGTGCTTTCTGCTATTTATTTGTCTACTAATAATTAAAAAAAATGTAAAAAAAAGGTTTTTAAATGTTACAAGAAAATATAAAGCATTAAACATTATTGTCAATATAACTGAAAAACTAACATCAAATATTGTTCTTGAATATACAGTTATGTGGACCTGTTATTCTCCTCAGCAAAAGAAAAGTGTCAAAACATCTGTTAGGACTAACGCCAATCTGGAGATTTTTGAATGAAGACGGAAATTCAATTTTTCGAAAATCAATTCCAATTCATGTATTTACCAAACGAGAAATTAAACTTTACTTTACCATTCTTTTAAAACAATTGAAATGCTTGTGGACAAATCAGAAACCATTTTCGAACCATAAAATCATTAAAAAAACTCAGGAAATATAGAATTATTCAAAATCGGTTTGACGTTAGACCTTTCAGATGTTTTGCCACTTTCTCGGTCAAAGGAGCAGTTCATGTAACTGTGTAATCTGAGGTATTGTTACAAATTTCAAATATATCAAAACTACTTAGTAAATTTGGCAACGTTGTTCAAATGGAAACACATATAAGGTTAAACAATGTTGTCAAAGACCCTTTATATATAAGGCAGTATAGCTTTAGCATGATGTTTTAGAAACTTTTTATCCTAGTAGTTGGTTTATTTGAAAATTCATAATAATGTTGTTTTTATGGCAAAGTATTATAAAGCAAAAGAAATAGTGAATATATCTAAATTTTCACTAGATTTTAGTATGACCACATTAAAAAAACCTCGAATGCAAATACATCATAAAATATTTATGAGTGAACATTAAGGTTATAATTATTTTAACATTTGTGACCAGTTTATCTTGCCAAACTTTTATCAAAATATGTCCTTCATTTATTCATGCTTCATCCAAATAAATAATAATATTTTTGTCTTCTTTCCAAATTTTCTAATCTCTTAAATGTGAGAAAGATTTACTATCATTTTTCTCTTTGACAAAGTCTCAAGTTTTCCTCAATTTTCCTATTTTACTGTTTAACAAAGTTTTGTCTCTAAATGTTTTATGTTCTTCATCATTGATTTTTATGATGTATGTGGTTTACTTTTCAGGTCATCAAAATCGTGCCATTATTCATTTTCAAATTAACGATTTTGATCTAAAACTAATGCTTCAAATTTTTTTATTGCTTTATTTTTTCGTGTTCGAAAAACCTTTCCTTTATTTTCTATTGTTACTAAAATCCAATTTTTTTTCTATTGTATTTGGAAAACTATTTTTTTATTATTCACCTCTTTTTCCCACTACCTTTTTTACAAATTATACCTAAAATTTAACCAAATATATTACCAGAGGATTCAAATGCACGACAAGTGTTAATACGCCGCATTAGTGCTAACGCAATTTTAAATGTCTTTTATTGCTGACTGACGCCATTTTAAAATGTCAATTTTACTGCTGACGGACGCTGTTCTAATATATCTGACTGACGCTATCTTCTATTGTACCTTTCAGTGATGATGCCATTTTTAAATATCGTTTTTACTGCTGGTGCCATTTTAAAATGTCGTTTTTACTGCTGGCTCCATTTTAAAATGTCGTTTTTACTGCTGGCTCCATTTTAAAATGTCAATTTTACTACTGGCGCCATTATAAAATGTCGATTTTGCTGATGACGCAGTTTTAAAATGTCATTTTTATCGACGACGTCTTTTTTGAATATCGTTTTCAGTGGTAACACTTTCTTCTAATATAGTTTTCACTAGTGACACTAAATGTCGTTTTCAGTGGTGATACCATTTTTAAATGACGTTTTTAGGGGTGAAGCCATTTCTAAATGTCGTTTGCATTACTGACTGGTATTTTTAAATGTCGCTTTCACTGGTGAAGCTATTTCTAAATGTCGTTTTCATAGGTGGCGCAATTTTTAAATTTTTTATTGATAACACCTTTTTTGAGTGTTGTTTTAAGTGCTGACACCATCTTATAATATCGTCTTCTCTGGTGATACATTTCTAAATATCGTTTTCACTACTGACAGCATTCTAGAATGTTATTTTTTAGTGCTGATGCTATTTCAAAATGTCATTTTCAGTGACGACACTATTTTTATATTTTGTTTTTATTGGTGCCGCCATTTCTATGTCGTTTGCATTAGTGACGAGATTTTTAAATGTCGCTTTCACTGATGAAACCGTTTCTAAATGTCGTCTTCATTGGTGACGCCATTTTTAACTCTTACATTCGTGACACCATTTTTACTACTACTCGTTTTCAGTGTTGATGCCATCTTATAATGTCGTTTTCGCAGGTGGCAAAAGTTTAAATGTCGTTTCCACTGCTGGCGTCATTCTAGAATGTCGTTTCCACTGCTGGCATCATTCTAGAATGTCATTTCTAGTGCCGATGGCTTTTTCAGTTGTGACATCATTTTTAAATGTCGTTTTCAGAGCTGACGCCATTTTTAAATGTCGTTTTATTATATTACGAATCTTTTGAAGGCTCCTGAGCAAAATAGATTTTGAGGTTAAGTGATTTCAAAATTGATATTATTGACTTATTCAATGTATATAAAATCAATATGGTAGAGTTTAAGCGGCACCAAAAATTGAACTCATTCCAACCCACGTGTGTCTGAAATGTACATGTATATGTTTAATGGTAATGCAGCTCGAAACGCATACAAGGAATATACATATCTGAGGATATTAAATATTTATTAATTAGAACTACTCCTAAAAATGCTAGAGAAAGAAATGAAATAAATGAGCGGTTGCAAAAAACTTTAGGTTCAAGTTATTTATGAGATTCCAGAAAGTGTGGTAGGGAGTAGCCTCGGTTAAACAGAAGCCAAATAAGTAAAATTTCCACAAGTAGCTACCCATGATCCACGAAAATTTTTTACAAGTACAACACCACTCGAAACTAGTTGGGTTTCAGATGACCGAGTTTCACAAATTAGTGGGAAGTGTGTTCAATTTGCGATGGGCCTAAATGTTTTTTGAAGCTCTGACATTGACCTACACCAGCACTAATGCACTGTATACCTGTTTATTAAGCACAACCGTGTACTTGAATCAACTGGTATAGTTTTTCAAGTATTTCTTTTAAACAAAAATGAAAACTTTCCACTGTATACTCAAAACACCCATCACCTTTAAAATTCACAACATTGTAGATTAAAGACATCTCAGATACACACCGTTAAACGCGTATTTTAATGAAATCTACAGATTTCTGTATAGTATAACAAACTAAAACCATAATTAGTCAGCTACATTATCGGTTTATCAAAACATCTCGATTTCAAACATAGTAAACGGATAAATTTCAATTATTCATAATATTGATTTAAAATTTGAAATATTGATCATGTTTTATGGCGCAACGGCAGTAGAGTTGCTCTGATTCTTTGGTGTGCGGGATTCACGAGCAATGAAATTACCGACGACTTGACCAAGCTTGAAGCTGCTACAGTTTCCATACCTGCAGTAATAATTCCTTACTCGCGGATTAACTGTTAGAGTAAACAAAGGCTTCATTTATGTAGCTACAAATATACCACAAGTTGTATAGCTGAGACAAACCCCTCAGAGTGAGAAACTTATATGGCTATAATCTTTAGAGGTACTTCAAACTCTTCAGCATAAAATCAGACCTGGTGATCCGGGTGCTGCACCTAGTGGAAGAGCTTCACTTCCAAGCCAGTGACTCCCGGAGAATTTTTTAATTCTGGAGAACCTCCAAGGGATAGGAATTGCAAATTGATTACACATCTAGTTTTTTAATAAAATTATTACTTTCATAAACTTTCCAAGAATCGGTGTTACTGTCCTCCGATAAACTAATCTAAAATTTATACTTGACAGCTTCGCTTGCTATACAAATATCAAGTTAGGAAAGTCAAATGACTTAAATTCCGATTCCCATGGGGGTCGTAAACAACTTGATAAATCAGGGTGTGTATACATTGACTCTTTAATCTACGATATGTTCCGAAATTGCTTTACTATCGGCTTTTCCTATGTAGTAAACTTTTTTTGAACGTTTATTTTTTTTTAATATATTTTGTTGTTTTATACGAGGTGTGACTATTAATTAACAACGTCAGCTCCGTTTTTTCCTCGTTGATAGCTTCGAAGAACTCAAATCTTGATAGAAATCGCACAGCTCAAGATCTGGCGAACGAGGCGGATGTAGTAACACTGGGATCCTCAAGTAGAATAGAAATATCTTGAATGACAAAATGAGTTGGCGTCTTGGTGGAGTAATCAGTACTCCTATAGTTGGAGTTGTTTATTATTATTTCACAAAGTTGAAAGCGTGATGAATATTTTGATCTTCAGAAGCCCTGTGGAAGTAAAAAAATTCATAGATATAGAAAAAAATGATAATTGATTTGAACCTTGATTTGCATATGCATTTCTTTTGGCTCCCGATGCAAATAGGATGGGATGGGTTCATTTCATGAACTGGTACTTACGATTAAAAAAATCATGTTATTATCTTTTTCAATAAGTTTGCGTTATTTTCAGTGGTATTCAAAGTATCAGTAAACACATTTTTACTATCTTACTGTTGTTAGACTTTTTCTTAATCATATTCAATAAAATTACCAATTTATTCATTATTGTCATCAGTTTTTGACGCTTATACATCTTGAACGTCTTCTATCAACTTGGAAACCACTCAAAAACACGTGCACGCTATAAACATTTACTACTAATAATATTTTCAATAAATCATGAGTTTCAGTCGGCTATACTGATTTGTTTGTACCGCATTTTTCGCTAACACGTTATTTAATAGTCAACCCTCGTATAAATCAATCTATCTTACGTAAAGCTGTAATTTCTTCAAATATTTTAATCACTAGTATTGATTCATATGAATATATGTTTATTTTGACTTTAGATTTCTATGGATGAACTTAGAAAAGCTCATATGGATGCCGGTAGGTCACCTAAACCGAAATACGAAACTAGTGGATTGGGTGACAAGAGATTACCCTTGTATGGTTACTCCACTGAAACTATTCATCTATTGTTATTACCCATGATAAATAACAAGTAAGTGATGAATAACTTGGTTTGATTGCTAAATATTGAATTTTCATTTCTAATTTACAGGAAAGAAGCTTTGGGTAGTATGGGCAATGACGTACCACTAGCATGTCTGTCTAACTTCTCTCCTCTACTTTACGAATACTTCAAACAACTTTTTGCACAAGTTACGAATCCTCCTATTGATCCTTTCCGTGAAAAAGTTGTTATGTCCTTACAATGTCCCATAGGACCCGAGGATAATATTCTAAAACCCAGTTCCAGACAGGTAACAATAAACGACTTTTTATATACCCTGTATATACATCATTGTCTTTTTGTAAGAGGGGAGGTGAAATACGTGGTGTGATCAATAAATACAGTGGATACATTTTTATATCAGCTTCTTAACTACCATGACTCATGCATTTCTTTAGTAAGATCGTTTTTGAAGTATATATCTCGAAATCTAGATCTTGAAAACTGAAAAAGTGCCAAAAGAGTGATTTTGATATGTTATATCTCATGTATCACTCTACGTGAGAACGTTTTTTGTGAGTCTGTGTTGAAATGCGAATCTTGAAAATTGAAAAAAATTCCCAAAGAAGCTCACGAAATGTTAAAATTCATTTATGGTGATGATTTAGTGATTTTAACTTGCTATGTCTCGTGTATGTTTAGTGAAATTGTCTTAGGGGTGCCAAAGAAACTTGTGAAATGTTAAAATTTGTCTATGGTGATTTAGTGATTTTTAACTACTATATCTCGTGTATTTCTTTAATGAGATCGTTTTTGTGGTGTATATCTCGAAATCTAGATCTTGAAAGTTTTAGAAAGTACTAAAGAATATCAAGAAATGTTGAAATTGTGTTTATTTAGTGATTTTGATCTGATATATCTCATGTATCTCTCTAGCGAGAACGTTTTTGTGGTGTCTGTCGTGAAACATGGATATTGAAAGTTAAAAAAAGTACCAAGAAAGCTCACGAAATGTTCAAATTTGTCTATGGGAATTTTTACTGATTTTGATGTGCTATATCTCATCTATCACTCTAGTGAGAACGTTTTTGTGGTGTCTGTCGTGAAACATGGATATTGAAAGGTCGAAAAAAGTACCAAGGAAGATCACGAAATGTTCAAATTTGTCTATAGGAATTAGTTAGTGATTATGATGCACTATATCTCATGAATCACTCTGGCGAAAATGTTTTTGTGATGTCTGTCGTGAAACATAGATATTGAAAGGTCGAAAAAAGTACCAAGGAAGCTCACGAAATGTTCAGATTTGTCTATGGGTATAATATATTGATTTTGGAGGATGTTTCCTAGTGGTGTAAGCGATTTAAAAGGAGAAAAAAGTCAATTGAGAACTAAAAACGGTCGCGGCGTTATTCGATCTCAAATATTGATGAAACAAAGTAACGAGAATAAAGAAATAGACCTAAAAAGTAAGAGAAGAAATTATCGCAAGCAATAAATAGATAACAGAATTTTATTGACAAGAATAAATAGTTTAAAAGGAACTGAAATAAAAGATAACGGAACCAGGTGAATAAAAATTTTAAAAAAACGGATAATTTCTCAATTTTATAAAACGTGAATCTATAAAATTTTTAAGAAAATATCACTGATGGTACTAAAGTGGTAATAAGTGACACCATCTAACATCTTGCGAAAAACTGCGTACTACAAAAACTCTAGCCACGGAAATGCTATTTCAGTTATTATTGAGTCCATTCAGTATGGAATATTTAACAACTTTCATTATTGAAACTATCTATTTCATAAATGACCACCCACCTTATTCAACAAATCTGGCCCCCAGTGACTTTGTCCTGCTTCTTAACCATAAAATTTTTCCTGCAGGAGAGAAATTTTATTCAAAAGAGGATGTAAACACTTATTTTGTAGAGAAAGAGATTAAAATATTACAGCTTCTTGTTTGCTTGTTTGTTTATGTCTCAAAATTCCAGAAATTCCTCGTATTTTATATTCTGAATTTAAATTTATTTCCAATAATTCAATTTTGTATTCATATATTCCCAGTTCTGGATACATTTTCGTATAATTTTAAGGTTCACAGATTATGGCTGAAGAATCCCGTAATTTCAATTGCTGATTTGGATATTCTTAAGCAAACGACACATCGGAATTGGAGCGCTCATGTCATCGACATAACGTTTCCCGAAGAAGAAGGAATCCCTGGTTTTTTGAAGAAATTACAAAGCGTATGCGAGGAAGCTAACGAAATGTCCGCCAAACATCAAATTATCATTTTATCTGACCGATTAGGAGGACCAAACAGAGTACCTATAAGTAGTTTACTAGCTTTGGGTAAGATTTTTTTCCACTTTTCATTAATTTATTATTATCATAGTCTATCTGATAACTTTTTCCAAATACATGGTTTTTTATAGCACGATTATTGTAGTATTGACTAATTTTCAGGGGCTACTCACCATTACTTGATAGAATCTCGGTCTAGGATGAAAGTAGCCTTGGTAGTTGAAACAGCTGAAGCTCGAGAAGTTCACCATATCTGTGTTCTTCTTGGATATGGCGCAGATGCAATTTGTCCATACTTGGCTCTTGAACTGGCTTCTAGTCTTCGAGACCAAGGAGTATTAGATACCAATCTAACAGACGAAGCTATTTTCCAAAACTATGCACAAGCTATGTCTACCGGTAAGACCTATTCAATCGATTAACAAGGAACTATAAGGTTCCCTTGGAAACAATAAACTTATGTTTTCGCTCATCAAAAAGTTTTTTATATCACTCTCAGATGGTTTTCAACAAAGTTTCTTCAATATCATCAATTAAGTGAAATAGGTGTTGTTGTTACTGAATATTAACTTGTGGGGACCAAAAAACTTGTAGGTTAACCTCAACTAATTTCTGGTGTCTCTATAGTACGCATTTATTTCTTTGCCTTCTTCATTATCTTCAATTTCTTCAAAGTTTTTCCTCTTTCCCCTAAATTCAACTATTACTTGTTCTTTTTTTCTTTTATCAATTCTTGTTTTGCTATTTTTCCGATGTCTTCGTATTTCATTTTGTATATTATTATTTTTCCTCTTAATTTTCTCCAGATTATATAATATAATGCTACTTCTCCATTAATTTATAAATAGCCGTCGTATTTGGTTAAATAAAGTACTCAATTCATATCTTTTAAATCAAATCAATTTTCATAAGTATTCACCACCTTGTATATAAAATTTTTGGATGATTTTCAAATTCGTTGTTTCATTATTTTCACAGGTATCAGTAAAGTTATGGCAAAAATGGGGATATCCACTCTACAATCTTACAAATCTGCACAAATATTCGAAGCAGTCGGTTTAGCTGAAGACGTTATCGAAAAGGCCTTCAAAGGAACACCATCGCGATTGGGCGGAGTTAATTTGGATCTATTGGCAACGGAAAGTTTCGAAAGACATCAAAATGCTTACAAAGTCAGCCCCGACAGTTTAATTATAAGAGACGCAGGAAATTATCATTGGAGAGCAGGAGGAGAGAAGCATCTGAACGAACCAGCCAGTATTGCCTCTCTACAGGTAAAATTTTATCTATACTATCTATTAAAATATAACAGATAAGAACGTAGGCTTCCATCATTAGAGTCAATGTCAGAAACATTACTTCCGGATTGGAATTGTGTCGCTGTGATTGTTGAGTTCGACGTTTCGTCATCCATTGTAGACAGCTTCTTCAGGAGTTGAACACGGTAACTTAGTATATTCATTATACACGATATGAAACTGAATAAGTAAAAAAACATACAATTATATACAATGTGATTCAAATAAGTTTAGTTATAATTAAATCTTCTTCAAGATGGAAAACCGGTTATAAAATAAAATAGTTTAAGCCCATATTTATAAAAAATACATGCTTTTTAAACATAAATTTCAATATACAGGTTTGAATCTAGATATAATTCTCTATAATAAGGACAAAAAATTTTATTCCTCAAGTGATTTTCACACTGTATATTCAATTACTAATTACTTAATTGATTTTTTCTTTCAATATTTTTTTTATTTAAGAACATAAACTTATTTTGAACACATTGAATAAGCTAGAAATACATTAAATAGAGAATCACCGCTTTCTAAAATCATATTCAGTCTTAATGAAAATAAAAAAATAATTTTTTATCCTTTTCTTTTATCTTAGGAAGCGGCAGTAAATAAAAACAAAACGGCGTACGAACGTTTCAAGGAATCCACGATGGAATCTGTTAGAAACTGTATGTTACGAGGTAGACTGGACTTACGCAGGCTCGATCAACCTCTACCTTTGGACGAAATAGAACCCGCTTCGGAAATTGTTAAAAGATTCGCTACGGGGGCTATGAGTTTTGGTTCAATTAGCTTAGAATCGCATCAGACTCTTGCTATCGCTATGAATAAAGTGGGAGGTGAGTTTCTGTATTGATTCTCAAAAATTCACCTTTAACTTAGTTGCGATAACTTATTTACAGTGCTCATTATTTGATTTTATTACTAACCATACACTGTTTTCTATAAAAAAGCTAAAAAAATAAATATCGACTTAAATAAACTTTTCCCTGGATATTAGGTCGCCCAAAATACCACTTTTACTGTTTACAAGGGCGACTCCCTCGAGGTCGCTAAACTGGTTGGAAATTCTCCAATATCATAAGTTGTTTGATAACGTTTACACTGTTTACTTATAGGGAAGAGAGTTATAAATTGATTTCAAAAAATGATGGCTGACCCTGTATCTTACCAAACAGTCATTTTAAAAATAATTGTACTTAACTGTCACTATTTAATAATGAAAACACTTTAAATAGTGTAGTAATATAATTTCAAGTATTTTCAGTAATAAATAGTGACATTTTATTACAATTTTTTTGTGGCATTAATAAGTTAATTTCAAAACATGTTGGCTCAGTCATTTTAAGAATAATTGTACTTAACTGTCACTATTTAATAATGGAATTAATTGAAATGGTGTACTAATATCATATCAAGTATTTTCAATAATAAATAGTGACGTTTGATTACAATTTTCTGTATTACTGTCATTATAATAAAATTACGAGTAAGTCTCCATATTTATATGTCAAATTCTTAATCACTACATATTTACTACTGTAATGTATGTGGAAACAAAGTATAGTTTATAATGAACCAACTATGGCTCTAATTAATAAGAAACTATAGCTATAATGACAATAGCTACCTTTCATTAATAACTATCATTTCTTTCTCAGGTAAAAGTAATACTGGTGAAGGTGGTGAAGACCCGGAAAGATATTTGGACGAAGAAAAACGTTCATCCATCAAACAAGTCGCCTCTGGTCGTTTTGGAGTGACTTCCTCATATCTAGCGCACGCCGATGATCTACAAATTAAAATGGCACAGGGCGCTAAACCAGGCGAAGGCGGTGAACTTCCTGGGTAAGTAACAGATTTCCAATACATGGTAATATAGTATCAACGCCATCCATTTGTAGTTATAAAGTATCTGCCGATATAGCCAAGACGAGACATTCTGTACCCGGAGTAGGTCTTATCTCTCCGCCTCCTCATCACGATATCTACTCCATAGAAGATTTAGCCGAATTGATTTACGATTTGAAATGCGCCAATCCGTTAGCTCGTATCTCAGTTAAACTCGTATCCGAAGTTGGAGTCGGAGTTGTAGCTTCTGGTGTAGCTAAAGGTAAAGCTGAACACATCGTCGTATCTGGACATGATGGTGGAACCGGTG
The DNA here is from genome assembly GCA_026230145.1 of Diorhabda elongata. Taxonomy (NCBI): domain Eukaryota; kingdom Metazoa; phylum Arthropoda; class Insecta; order Coleoptera; family Chrysomelidae; genus Diorhabda; species Diorhabda elongata. Next base: position 18,908,031 of record CM047928.1, on the reverse strand, counting down.
CTAGTTCTTGGACGGGGATTAAAAGTGCTGGATTACCGTGGGAATTGGGTATCGCCGAAACTCATCAAGTTCTAGTTCTAAATAACTTGAGATCTCGAATTGTTCTACAAGCTGATGGAAATATAAGAACTGGTAAGTGATTTTAAAATATAGTTTCAAGTGGAAAAATCTTTTTACTAAGACTGGTTCATCAATCCGTGAGTTTTCGAAATTTCATCATCTTAATTGACCTAGCAATAAAGCTCCTGTGAACAGATGTCTGTCATTTGACAATATGTATCATGCAGTTTGTGTTTTACAGCCTTTAATAGCAGTTGGAAAAAATTAATTTTCATGATAGGATGTTGGGTGATTGGATAATTGGGGAGCAGTACCACTCCTGTCAACAGATATCTATCATCTGATTCCTATCAAAATTTGAATGAACTGCAATATCAAGTTTGTGCTTGAGAGCCATTGAAAGCAGTTAAAGAAAGTGAATTTTCATGATAGGGTGTTGGGTAATTTGGAAGTAGTACCGCTCCTGTGGACATATACCTGTCATTTGAATAAACTATGTTATCAAGATTGTGTTTGAGAACCTTTGAGAGCAGTTATTGGACCTGTTTTTTGACTCTTGTCACACTTCAATAATCTGCGTTTTGTGTTTGTGAGCCATTTATAACAATGAGCTTCTTTAAAATAAGAATATTTTTATGTAGGATTTGACGTAGTGGTAGCCGCCATATTGGGCGCAGATGAAATAGGCTTTAGTACTGCACCTTTAATCGTAATGGGTTGTACAATGATGAGGAAGTGTCATCTCAATACCTGTCCCGTTGGTATAGCAACTCAAGATCCAGTTTTGAGGAAAAAATTCACCGGTAAACCTGAACATGTCATCAACTATCTATTCATGCTCGCCGAAGAAGTTAGGGAACACATGGCCAATTTGGGGGTAAGTAATAATTTAAATATGTCATTTATACTGAGTGAAATTATTTATACATTTTAGATCCGCACGTACCAAGAATTGATTGGACGAACAGATCTTCTTAAGGTATTAGAAACTGGTTCCCAAAAAACGAAATCTCTCAACTTGAACTTGATATTACAAAACGCTCTACATATGAGACCTGGAGTTAACATCAAAGGTGGATCCGTATCGCAAGATTTTCAATTGGAACAACGACCCGATAATGAATTGATAGAGAAATCACAACCAGTTATTGATGGGGTTCAGAAGTCGATTAATATTGAGATGAAAATTAATAACGAAGAACGAGCTTTTGGATCAACCCTTAGCTATCATATATCTCGGTAAGTTTTTAAAATATTTCATTAACTAAACTGGTTAAAACATCTTCTGATAGTTGTTTCTAAATGCAGTTGAATTTTGTGCAAAAATAATTTTATTATACAGTAATATCGGTCTTAACGATTTATATTACCTATAGTAACACAATTTACTCTAAAAGTACTGAATGGATATTCATAATTTTATTTAAATTAAATTATTAGAAATTTTATAACTAATTGTTCGATAAAGTTAATTGATTTTTTTCATATAAATTCAAGCAAATATAATGAAGACGGCTTACCAGAAGGGAGTCAAATAAATATTCGCTTAACGGGATCTGCTGGTCAGAGTTTCTGCGCCTTTTTAGCAAAAGGTATTAACGTAACACTAGAAGGAGATGCTAACGATTACGTTGGTAAGTTTTATCTTATAAAATATGACAATATGAACTAACATTTTTTTTATTTTTTTAATATCAGGGAAAGGCCTTTCTGGTGGAAACATTGTTATTTACCCTCCCAAAACGTCACCGTTTGAATCCCATCTTAACGTCATCGTTGGTAACGTTTGTTTATATGGAGCTACGTCTGGTAAAGCCTTTATGAGGGGCATAGCTTCGGAACGTTTTGCAGTTAGAAATTCTGGAGCTATTACTGTTGTAGAAGGTGTAGGAGACCATGGATGCGAATACATGACCGGAGGAATCGTGTTAATTCTAGGTAAAATTTGTTATATATACAGCAGTTTAAAGTGAAATTATAGATAAAATCTTATTTAGTTATTTTCCCACTGTTTTGTTTTGATTTTAAATATTTACTTAACATTACAAAAAATCATTTAGTTGGTCTGGTTTGCACATGTATGGTGGATATAATAGCTAAAACAGGTAGAAACTGGAGCTGAAGATTAGGCATATGAAGTTATAGACCCATTCAAATATAGATGACATTATTGTACTTATGAAAAAAAAATATAAATTTACGAATTCTAGATATGTCCAAACATTGGATTGTGTATTCTAGGACCTAAAATATCCATTACTGGAACTTGACTGTCTCTAATAATTCTTTCCAGCTTCCTGGCATCTCTTACACATTATAACTTCGGCTTTCCGATCTTCCTACTCTAGTTCGTTCAATACTGAGGACACTTTTCAAAATCGACTTCCTCCATCTGCACTATGCGACCTATCCACTGCAGTTTTGCAGGTCTTTTGTACTTGACTACTACGTGTATGTCGTTGTTCACAGATACAAGCTAGTTTGAGAATGTCTGGACAAGATAAATGAGCTACGTTTAAAGAATACAATTCCTCTCTAATGGGTTTCTGGTCAGACTGAAGCAGAGGGAAATGAAATAGTACACAGACTTGCTAATGTAGGGACCTGAACCCTTTTGTGGAATCTGCTACAAGACAAGAGAGACAATATTAGAAAAGTGAACTCTACGCACCTCCCAGTACCACAACAAGAATAGGGGACCTGAACAAAAGAGACAGTGCTAGAAAAAAAAGTAGATGTGAACTCTGAACACTCCCAATACCACACCAAGAATAGGGGATACTATATGACACCCTAAACTATACATACATACTTCTCTTTGTACATAGTGAGAGGTTATTTGTAATGGAGTATCCTCCACAGGAATATTTTCTTTTACTGAACCATATATTTTGCTCGGAATTCATTCAACGACTAAGAGTTTTTGCTCTGTCACTTTCGTTATAGTTGAAATTTCCGACCTACAAGTCAAAATGGATGTATGAGGACTATGAGTAAAAAACCCCCCAGACTGTATAGGAAAAATACTGAACCAAAGACTCTGGTAAACTTTAACTCGGTGCTGTTAATTCGAACTGGCATTTCTGTGGAATAGAAATAGCAAAAACGAGACACGTCCTCTGCAATTGTCAACTCTTATTAGCTCAAGGAGGAAAATCTTGGGATTTCACCTAGTGGAAGAGTCTTACCTGAAAACAAGACTGCCAACTTGGACTCTTATTTAGCATTACTGATAGAGGATACTAATTTCTGTTGAGTAAATCAATTTTAAATTTTTTTCTGGTGAACAAAATATTTTAAAAAAATAGTAATTGTGTAAATGTTCTCGGCAAGTTTAAATTGGTTAGTAGCTCCTATTTTATTTGTACCACAATGTAATTCAGTAGCAGTTTTTACATAAATATGTATACGAATTTAAAAAAATGGACATTTTTTTTAGGTCTGACTGGTAGAAACTTTGCAGCCGGTATGTCTGGAGGTATCGCTTACGTATGGGATATAGACGGTAAATTTTCCACAAAATGTAACATGGAAACCGTAGAACTATGCAAATTGGAAGATAAAGAAGATGTAGATCTCGTTATATCCCTTCTAAAAGAATTCGAAGAATTGACCGGAAGTATTGTAGCTAAAACTCTAATAGATGAATTTGATATCCGTAAGAGAGAATTCGTCAAAGTTTTTCCGTACGAATACCAGAGAGCTTTAAAACAAAAAATTGCGGAAATACCCGTCAATCAACCTCAAGCTGCGGAACCCAAGATACTGGATATTGAAGACGCCATCGGCGATGCTACTTACGAGCAAAAGAAAGTTGAAAGGGCTCTGGATAAGACCAGGGGTAATGTCTCAATTTTTCTTGTGAATAATCGGATAGCAATTTATACAGTAGAAGCTCTTTTAACTAACCCTGGTCAAGGTTGGATAAGATAAAATGTTAAAAAGTTGAAAACCGAAAATAGTCAAAATAAGGATTAAAATAATCAAATTTGTGATGACTCACCCAGTATTCTTTCAGAATTTTTCCTATTACTTGTTGAATAGAATATGGTTATGAAAAAAAAAAACATATAAACTGTCCGAGAGACTACGGGATTAATAATATTTATGTAACTTTTCCTCGGTTTTTCCACGTTTTAGCACTCGATTTTTTTTCAATATTTAGTCAAAACGGAAATTTATTAGTATAAGTATTGATATATGTCTTATTTATGTAAAATTGTGACAAATGACATTAGAAACATGTACACTCCCTTTTTTTGTACACATCTTGCAGTCAGTTGTAGTTTGCTTCTAACTTCGTCATGATTTCTTTTATCACGAGTTTCTCTCTTTTGTCATTTATTTAGTACGCACATACGTCTTTTAACTTTCAAATTTTTAATTAAAAGGGACAATTGTTAACATTAATCAATATCTGTTATTTTTTGAGCAACTTGTTGCATGGCTTATCATAACTAACTAAATAGCATAAATTGGTCCTTAGTCGCATGTAATGTCTCTTATAATCTAGGTCCATATATTCAAATTGGGAACTGTCTCCTGATACCGTTCAGCAGACTATAGAACGTACCTATTTTCTGGTTAGGTTAACTTATGAACTTACTATAGTCTCTATTAGATTAGTTTTACTTTAGTTTCGACTAGGTTAGGTTTACTTTAGTCTATGAGATTAGATTTACTATAGCTTTGACAAGGTTAGGTTTACTTTAGTCTCGATTATATTTACTTTAGATTCGATTGGATTAGGTTTACTTCAGATTCGATTAGGTGAGGTTAACTTCAGCTTGAGCATAAATTAGTCATCAGTCACCTGTGATGTCTCTTATAATCCAGATCCAGATGAAACAGTAAGAAAAAAGGCATAAATAAATATTATTCGAATTGAGAACTGTCGCTTGATGTTGTTGATCAGACCAAAGATAGTTTTATTTTCTGGTTAGGTTTGATTGGTTTTGGTTCACTTTACCTTCGATAAGGTTAGGTTTACTTCAATCTCTAATAGATTTGGTTTACTTTAACTTCGATTAGGTTAAATTTACTTGAGCGTCAATTAGGTTAGGTTTACTTTAGCTTATATTGAGCTATTTAATTGACCTGTAACTCGGGAAAAAGATAATTTTCTATCTAAGGAAAGCTATATTCTATAATAAAGAAGAAATACTAATTTCCAATACCTAAGACTTCTATAAATGGATAGGCAGTAAAAGTCCATGCGGTTTTTATTTTAGATTGTAACACCAAGACTTTCTCCTTTCAAACTATGTCGTTCCTTTTCTCCATTCTTTAAGGTGGAAATTGGACAAGAATTTTTCGTTAATGTGCAGTAGTCTTAAACAGATTTTTTGTTACGTTTTCAATCTTCTAAACCGATGCCGATTTAACCATTATTTTTTTAACAGAATTCCCGTTCTAACGCTTTTAATTTTTATTACAATAACTACTAAACTGCTCAAAACCAATTATGTCACAGTATCGTATTCTGAAACAATTGATTATTAATTGTGTAAAGTGAAAACATACTTAGGAAACACTAATCACTAACTTTGGCAAATAAATTAGTACAGTAAACACTGCTCGCACAAAATAAGAAAAATACAATCGACTTTATTGTATATTGAAATTCTATTTTCGAACAGTTGATCATTTTTTTATCAGGTTTTATGAAATATCCTCGTGAAGCTGCTCCCTACCGTCCTGCTGATAAACGTATGAAAGATTGGGATGAAATTTACAATTTTACTCACGTACGAAAAGGACTTCGCGTACAAGCTGCCCGTTGTATGGAATGCGGCGTGCCGTTCTGTCAATCGAATAGTCACGGGTGTCCTTTAGGTAACATAATTCCCCGATGGAATCTTCTGGTATTCCAGAATCAATGGAGGCAAGCTTTGAATCATCTTCTTCAAACTAATAACTTCCCGGAGTTTACTGGCAGAGTTTGTCCTGCACCTTGCGAAGCTGCTTGTGTACTTGGTATGTATATTCATTATTTTGACGGACATTCTGTATGTATAGAAGCAACAACAAATTCTTGATAAGATCTGAATTTTTGACTTACACTTTTAATTGAACTTTTTGGTACAGCAGTAATGCAGCCATCTCCATAACATAAAAAGAATGTAATATTTTTGTTAACTTTGTTTAAGATAGTTTCGTCTGTATCAGTTACTCATTATTTTTCTATTCAGGTATATCAGAACCAAGTGTTACCATCAAAAATATCGAATGTGCTATAATAGATCATGCTTTCGAAAATGGTTGGATCGTTCCCCAAATACCCACAGTACGCAATGGCAAGAGAGTAGCTATAGTAGGATCCGGTCCGGCTGGTCTGGCTTGCGCAAATCAGTTGAATAAAGCAGGTTATCTAGTTACGGTTTTCGAAAGAAATGACAGAATCGGGGGATTACTTCAGTACGGAATTCCCACAATGAAATTAAGTAAGACTGTAGTGCAGAGAAGAGTAGATCTTTTAGCTGCCGAAGGGATCGAATTCAAGACCAATGTCAATGTGGGAAAAGATATTTTAGCTAATGAATTAAGTGATGAGTACGACGCTGTCGTACTTGCCACTGGGGCAACGTGGCCGAGAGATTTGCCACTTCCAGGTAAGTTTTGATTTTTACAAATTTTTCTTTACAGCATCTGTTATGATGAATTTATCTGGAATTATACTGGTCTTTCTATTTTCAAAATGTACAAAATTGATTATATTCTTTTCGAATTTGTCTTGTGTTGTGATCTGGATTTTTTTACAATTTTATATCTAGTGACATAATACATTACTCAATAAGTCGTGTGACTGACACGCAGATGGCGCTGCCATTGTCAAATCCATATGACGTTTATGAAGTACAAACTTTAAAAGACTATATTTTACAGAAAAAACGGCCTCATATGGTTAAATTGAACGAATTACATTTCGAATTGTTTCCTCATCTACCGTATAGTCCAGATATGGCCCTCAATGACTACTAGCTATTCGCTGATCTCGATAAAATGCTCGACAGTATTTCAATAATTCAGTCTAAGTAGTAATTCAGCCTAAATGAAGAAGCGTTTGCTTAAACTGAAACCTATTTTGAGGCAAAAGGCAAATCCTTTTAGACGCACGGCATCGAGAAGTTAGAGAAGCGTTCGAATTATTGTATTGCTTTTGAAGGAGATAACATTGATGATATTTTGATATTTGTGATTTGTTCGTTTTTAGCATGGGTTTTGGTAGTACTTAGACTTCACAAACATTCCGAAACAAAATTGAGGCTTCGCTTTTTAAATAATTTTTAAAAAATGCGTCATTGAAGATTTTTGTGACAATAACTTCATTTGCCAAAAGTATCTTTTACTTAGAGCCAATTTTCTGCTCAATGTAGTCCTCTAGATCTTTTTTTTTTTTTTTTTTTGAAGAAATTGCAATTACTCTTGTACTTGATGATTGGGAATATTGAAAATAAGTTCTGCTTTTAAAAACCAAGATCTTTGGAGGACAAAAATAAATGAAGGTTATTTATGGAAATTTTGAGAGTTTCTTGATCTTCTTCCATTCAGTACAAGCTGACCAGTTTAACTAGTCAACAAAGTAGCAAAAACTATAGAACTGTAGAATCTACAATTTAACTATTTCTGTAGAAGTAGAATATACAATCTGATTTCTGACAAAAATGAAGGTTATATATGGAGATTTTGAGAGTTTCTTGATCTTCCATTCAGTAGAAACTGTTCAACTTAACTAGTAAACAAACCAGATAAAACTATTTCTAAAAAACCTAACGATATGATTTCTGACGGCCGACAATTTTGAAAGTGCTTTTTTTAAAGACAAAAATATTTGGAGGTCAGAAATCAAGATTATTTATGAAAATTTTGGGTTTTTTTATCTCCTTCGATTCAGTAGAAGGTGATCAGCTTGACTAGTCAACAAAGTAGAAAAACTCTTTCCGAAAAAACTACGATTTGATATCTGACGTCTGACGGGATAATAGAACTTGTTGGAACGACGATATTTTGATGAAGAAGGTCTTATCCATGTAGTTGGATTGATTTATTTGATTGTGTTAATTTTAATAATCATCAATAAAAAGCTCTGACAATGATTCTTCTCATTTGAATCAAGTCATCATCATATTTTTCATCATTTCCAAATATTTAAATCAATAAATTGCAAAATGTGACAATGCTAATGCATCTAACCTAAAAAATTTTTCTATCGGGACTACACAAGCTCAAACGGTATAGTTCTCTTAAGCTCTAGTATCTGTGGCTGGTTATCTCGAAGTTGGAGTAATTTGAGATTGGGATAAGGGTGAAGCCTTTCTTCTCGTTTCCCGGTGACAATACCTATTTCATTTTGGATAAATTCGACTTGGAAGTGCAGATATAAATCGTCTCAATATATATGGGTATTTTCATTATCCAAATTTTGATAATAATATATAATAAACTCGATATTTAGGACGAAATTAATGTATTACAAAGTTTCTAATTAATTTCATAGGTCGTCAATTAAATGGCATTCACTTCGCCATGGAATTTTTGGAAAGTTGGCAGAAAAAACAACTCGGAGCTAATTTCGACGGGCCTCATGCCAAAGACAAACATGTGATAATTATCGGTGGTGGTGATACAGGCTGTGATTGCATTGCAACTTCTTTAAGACAAGGCGCTGCTTCGATTACTACTTTTGAAATTCTACCCGAACCTAAAACGAAGAGAACCAACGATAATCCATGGCCGCAGTGGCCTAGAGTCTTTAGAGTAGATTACGGTCACGAAGAAGTATGTTTTTTTTTCTTTCAAATGTATTCCTTTTTTGGATTTAACAAAAATTCAATTTTGTTTGTTCCCAGGTGAAAGTCCGCTACGGCGCAGACCCTAGAGTATTTAGCATTATGACTCAAGAATTTTTAGATGATGGTAAGGGTCATGTGAGCGGAGTTAAAACGGTGAACGTAGAATGGATAAAAGATGATAGTGGACGTTGGCAGATGAACCAAGTACCTGGAACTGAAAAAGTATTTAAAGCTGATTTAGTACTTTTAGCCATGGGTTTCTTGGGACCCGAAAGGGCTATTGGTGACCAACTGGAACTAACTTTGGATGCTAGATCGAACTTTAGTACAAAGGACTATAAAACCAATGTGAAGAACGTATTTGCCGCTGGAGGTAAGATGAATTTAAATATATAGTTAATTATCACTGTTCCTATAATTAAATTGTTGATCCGGCATTGCTACAATATTAATTTTAAGTGGATAATGGTTAAAAATTGTAGTGTGACGATTTATTATTTATATATTTTCCAAAAATTTCAATTGTATTAATTTTATTGATATTTTGATTTCAGTGTAAATCGCAATACTAACCGTATTGAATATCGTAAGGTGTTACTGTCATTTGCTCAAAATATAAGAACAAGACTAGATGAATAAAAGCTGCTGCTATTATTTCCAGAGTTTCACAATTTTTTTTACATAATTTACATCTCATTTAACAACATTGTCTCACTAATATTGATACATTCTTTATTTTTAATGACTTATGTACCCTACAACTTATATTTAAGTCCACTCAAGTTGTAGCATACTCCAGATTGTCTCAAATTAGGCCATCTTGGCCAAATGTATTGATTTAAATCGATCCAAGTAAAGTTCTTAGAGACTTCTAACTTCAATTAACGATCGAATTGGGGAGAATCCGAATGATTCCAAAGCTTTATAGTGCCTAGTCTGAGAAATTCGTAAGGTGCAACATCGACTTCGCATTTTCCGGATTTTAACTATAAAGGAGTGGATTGGCAGCTGTAGAACTGCGGGAAAAACTAAAACCAGGAAGGAAAGAGGAACACAGATGGAAATTACTGAAGAACGAACGAGCAGGAAGAACAGATTTTAATAAAAAAGAACGTATACCCTAACTGAACTATTTTGTATAAATTATTACCAAATAGCAATAAATATAAAATAAGAATTGATATCAAAATAACAAATCAAATAACAACAAATTTACTAAAATTTATTTTGATTTCAAGTGTAGATAGGTAGAGGAAGAATTCGAATACATTCCGAGGTTTTATTGAATTTTGCGAGTTAAATGGGAGGACGATAACAAAATAATTTCTCGATTGCTACAATAAATATGTGAACAAATGAATATTCAAAATGCTTGAAGAAAAACGTAACAAGCCGAAAGACATGTTACAAAGTAGAGATACTTCCTTGCCTCACCCTGGAGGAAGTTAATTTATATGCTTAATTGTTTCAGATTGCCGAAGAGGTCAGTCTCTTGTTGTATGGGCGATTTCTGAAGGTCGTCAGGCTGCAAAGGCCGTAGATGAATTCTTGAAACATGATCGGTCTCTCTTACCAGGCCCGGGGGGTATTATACAGCCATCAGTACATACAGTATCTTGTCCGGTTTAAATACATTTTGAAGTTGAATTCACACAATTATGTTTTGTGCTTGCATATTAAGTTTCTGTTTAGTATATTTTATAGAGATTTTTTTAAGCGTGTTTTATTTATAAAATGTGACATTGTTTTTGAAAATTAAAATAATGTAGTGGTAGTCAGATATAAATAAAGGGTGTCCCAAAATTAACGCACAATTTGAAAATAGAAAAGATAGTTTCTATTCTTTTGATTATTGAATCCTCTCCTTTAATGTACAAGTGGTTTATTGGCGTAGATTTGTGATTTGAAATAACCCCATAAAAACAAATTTAATGGTGTTAAATCAAACGATCTGGGAGGCTAATTCTGATCACCTAAACGAAAGAGTACATGACATGGAAATGTCTTATGTAGTAATTGAAGTATTTCATGGACTGTATTAGCCACATCAATATCATCCATTTTGATTTGGCTTTACTAGCTTAATTTCCAAAAAACTATGGTCCAATTATGCCTCCAATACAAAATGCACACCAAATAGTGACACGTTGTGGATGTGCTTTTCAACATTCATATGTGCGTTCCCAGAACCCCAAAAGCGGCAATTTTGGCGATTAACAAACTCTCTTCCCTGGGCAAGGCCATTAGGCTTCAGTTGTTGTGTACATGAACTTTATAAACATGAATACGCAGATCTTTAGTGAGTAAACGCTATAAAAACCTTCTTGTAATTGTAATTTTTGTCCATGATGCCGATTGAGGTACCTGGATTGTCACCACCACTCTAACGCACCGCTTCGATATTAACATTTGAACGACCAGTGTTTTTGGCATCTCCAGTCGACGAAGTTACAACACTATTCGGACCATATTTTGTATAAAGTATTCGAATTTCGGCTGTCAAGCAACGCTAATTTTGGGACACCCAATAGTTGAAATATATATCATCAAATGTAGTAGGTAGTTGTTTTTAATTCATAAAACGATTTAGGTACGTACGAAGTGCTTCCAAATTTATATGTTATCAAAATTAAATAATTAAAAAAATCTTGTGGTTATATTTATCGCATTTCAAGTAGAATTGAATATTTGTTAAAGAAAATCGCATTATTGTTGAAAATAAACACGCTTAATACATTAAATAGTTTTTATTAGTTCCGAGGTTGGTTAAAAAGGATGGATTCTTAGAGAGACAAATCAAAAATTATATAAAAAATTGTTGTGGGTCGACATTATTGTATTTAAATTATAATTTCATTAATTTATTTATTAATTCCTTCGTGTCTGTTAATTTTTTTAGAATAAATAGTAGATGGTGTTGTTAAGATGCATTTTTATTTTGTAAAAATTTTTTGTTTCATAAAACAACTCATGAAAGGCAGACAAATCTATACAAAAAATCTGTAAACGAGTTTTTATATTGACCTTTCATAATAGTAAAAAATGCATACTATGCATCCGTTTCCCTATTCTACCCGTTTAATATAGGGTGCCTTATTAAGAATGAATAAGTGTTTACTCCACTGTTGTAAGCCAGTAGACAACCCGCTATACTGACGAACTGCCAATGTTTATGCTGTAATTTTCAGCATTATAAATTATTTGAATATATTAACAATTGCAAAAATCACAATAATTCTAAAATCTTATTTTCCTCTCCCAAAAAAATACGATTCAAAATAAAATATGACAGGGTTGCAATGTGACTTCAAAATGATATATTACTTTACACCTTTGGCCAATTAAGATTTCCCAAGGGGTAGATTGAAAGTAACCTGTTTCGACATTATTTCAAAATTTGAACAAAACTAGCAATTATTTGGGTATTTTTTATGTCTTTGAATCATTCATTATTCAAAGTTACAAGTTACTACACAATAGGTTGTTCACCTCAAGTCTCTGATAAAATATATAAAAAATACATTTTGTCTGCCTTTACATGCTCTAAGATGTCTAAATAAGTTTTAGTTATAATTACGAGGGTTGATCAAAAAAAGATCATGAGGGGTGGTAATACCCTGGGACACCAATGGCAAATCTAATGTTACATCCTTTGCTGGTAAAATTGTGGCATAATAATTTGATGGAATGGTGGTCAGATTATCAACTCGAAGAGTTATTGTATCATTCGACATATTTGCTGAATGTGTGCCTCCTGCAGGACAATCCTAGGTTTCATACTGTGGAAACAACATGAGAATTGTGGCGATTCTAGTGTCACACCCCATATACTCCAGGACTGTCACCCAATGAGTATTTCCTGTTACTGAGAATTAAGAAAGTATTGTGAAATACCTGGTTCTATCGACAAAAACTTGATTTCTACTGATTAAATTCTGATAAATTCCTCCTATATCTCAAGAAGGCTATTTTTATGGGGTTTTTGCGTCCCACTTCTCAAGGTACTTGAGCCTTTTGATGAAATAGGCAAGACTTCGCAGATTAGATCCTTTGTTGTTTCCACGGCTTACTCATCTGCAGTTTTTGTCCTTTGCAATTCCTTCTCCTCGAGTAGCTAGCGACTCTACCTGAAGATAGGTGTAATCGATTTATAACATTTTTTATCACCCCTCGTATTTATTTACAAATTGTGAAATAGAAAACACAGTAGTCTTAGTTGAGACGAGACAATAAACTTTTTATTATCGAAGAGATGGAATATAGTGAAACTGACGTCGGTGCCGACAATATTAGTTTTCTCTGTCGTTCGAGACACTTTATCTATACTGCGCATGCTTGTGTTTAGTCCCTTGCCGGACAAACGATTCAAAGAGTGTCCAGTTTCAAATATCTTGGTTGCTACATTACTTATCAACTGGTTCCCGATAAGGAAATAAAATATAGAATGATCAAATGTTACATATGGTTAGTTCTGTTATATGGTGTCGAAGCATGGACTTTAAAAATATCCACCATTAATCGCTTAGAGGATTTTTCTCAAGACACCGTGGACAGCTATGCAAACAAACGATACAGTCCTTAACAGAGCAAATGCGGTTCGGGATAACATTAAATGCAGGAAAATATCTTATTTGAGACACATAATGTGTGGTAGCCGGTTTAATATCCTCCGGTTAATTCTGATGGATAAAGATGAAGGTCGAAGAGGAATTGGAAGGAAACAAACCTCTTGATTGAAGAATATTAGGAACTGGACTGGGATAAGAGAAGCAGGACAGTTATTTAGACTAGCTCAAGATAGAGAAAGTTTTGCCATGCTGTTCGCCAACGTAAAGGGGACTTGATACACACGCTAAGAAGAAGAAGCGCATGCTTGAGAATGCGCAGAACGGAGCTAAAACCTCGCGAGGATAGAGAGAAATAGTTTTCAACTTCCACTTATAGAAACTGTCCATATAGGAGTATTACATATAGTTTGCTGGGTATCAATCTGTTCACCCGCGTCCCACGGAAGGTTAAAAGTGATTCGTTTATACCAGATGTCCCAAGTTACCGTATATATTCAATAGTATTTGTTCAAAATTTTTTATATTTATGTTGTGGTGGGTTACTGGTATTGTAATTCAATATTGATAATTATTGTATTCATAAATTAGAGCTGAAGATTTATGTGGAAATTTTCCATACATGTCTTAACTGTAAAGTACTAGTTTTTATCATCATGGAAGGCTATGGTTTATTCTTTAAAATTAGTGAAATGAATGTAACAACATTTGATCACTACTGTTCGTTTTATTTGTTTGTAATTTGTACTTTTTGGGTAAGTATAATGCTTCTATAGTACAAATCACTGCTTATAACATACTAATTTGACTCATATCATTTTTTTTCCATCAAAATGTACTTACTTTTGAAAAAAAGTAATTTCTGGTGATAAATGTTATGTTTTACTATTAGATTTAACAGTAACATTTATAATAGAAATTTTACATTTGGACAATCTATATGTAATCGCTCCCCCCATAGAACATGGAAATTCCCCCATATAAAGCGGAGACGTCCAAAATAACTCTTTGGCATATACAGGAATGAATGTGAAATAGTCACGCTCGTCAATGCGCGTTACTAGATGATGGTAGTAGGGATTAGTACTGTCCTTCAAGCATGGATTGACTTACTACTATTGTCAGTTCTATTGTGTCTGTTAGATAGTGAAGAGCACTGCGTTGGTACCTATTTCATTGTTTTTACTTGATACCCAGATAGAATATATAATTTATTCTGGGGTACAGAATTTAGTACTTTGATTATTTACCGTACTAATTCACCAAACGCATATTACCCTCTTGGTCTCCCGAATACTTTTTCATTTTAACTTCGTGCCTCTCGTACGTTTCTCGATATTCACTCCTGTATTTGCCAAACTGTATATTCTCGTACTGTGGAATTTATAATGATTTGTACAGTTCATAATAAGTATTGCACATGTGTAAATTGTGTTGTTATAAAATTATTATAAATAAAATATTTAGGTTTAAGACACGAAAAGGAAACAAAACCCTACAACGCGGAACCAATCTACCCTGTTATAGGAGAAGTTACGTATTTTAAAAATAATCTTAACCAATTTATGTATTCAAAATTATTATTACCACTACAACTTTTTCCTACGACCACTTATGAAAATGATAGATCGCACACTCATTTTTACCTAAGAAAGTAGTTTATATCACACATGTACTGAAAAATAACAAAACATACATGTACTGAAGTGCTTTTTTTTTCTTATATTTGGTCTCGAACGATGGAGGGAATACGCGAATACAATACGAATCTGGCTGGGTGCCGAAAGGCCAAATTTAAAAAGACTGAAGAATTAGACAATATGATTTACAAAATACAATGCAATTTAATAATTTAACTTTTGAAAAGTAAAACAAAAACATTAATAATTATTTAGTTTTTGTTAGGTATCTAATATAGTTACATAGAATTTATTATTCTTTTCGTTTTTGTCATCTCTGTTATTATTAACTTTTCAGCACACCTGTTTGATATTGTTTAATTAACTTTCTCATTTAAAAAATACGTTTTTTTGAGGTTTTTTACGTGATCGTAGGAAAAATAGTGTACATAACTCGTTGGAAAGTGTATTTCGCTCTCGTAAAGTAAATAGTGCGAAATGTATCACTTTCCAAACTCTTTATGTAATACATTATTATTATATTATATATACATATCGAGAAATTACTTTGCTGTTGAATGACTGAGGTTTGTGAACTACTTGCAACAGCTTCTTACTATTCCTCCTCTAAGCTGAACAAAAAATTTATCGATTTCTGTTTTCTCAAATTCACATAGTCTCGTATGTTCTTCACCCATACTGTATCAGTAATGAAAAATCTACTTGTATGCGTTTTGTATTCTGGAATATAAACCCAAAGTTTTTGTTCAAAAAAATCAACATCGACCTAAAACAATAAGAAAAATCTAATATCTAATATCATAATAACTGTTTAAGCTCAAACACCATATTTTTTAAATACTTTAAAGGTCATAAATATATTACCTTTATCGGTAGAAATTCATTTGGAGTTTTGTTTAAAAAATCTTCTCTGTTTTTCCTGGAAAATACGTACGATTTCTTAGACCTGAAGCCCACATCTTGTCGTTTTAGGTTTCCCATGTTTCGAAACATCAGTTTTTTCTTCAATTTGTAGCATCGTTCGAATCATACTATACATCGCCCACAAAGTGGACGGCTTCTTTTGTCTGGTTTGTTCTCCAAAAGTACACATTCGGAACTGGTATTCTTCATATTTTTTTCTTCGCACCACCTCCTCTAGAACAGCTTTTAGGTAGCGATTCTTAATTTTTCCTGGCACCCACCCAACTGCGTCATTAGCCTGTCTTATTTCTGGAGGGGTACAATCCATCAATTCTTCATTGGAGGACATGTTTCTCAATTTATTATTAAGAACTTAATATCCATCCGAATTTATTTAACAATAGCTTTTACCTGCGGCTTCGCTTGCTCGCAATAAGTATCAGTAATCATTATAATAGAAATATATCAATATGATAACTTTATTTTATTGCTTGGTTAGGTTAGGTTAGGTATTATCGATTTTTAAAAATTACTACATACAATGAAGTTTCAAAACATGCTTTATTGAAATACAATAACAAATGTTAAAATATATTTTCCTTTAACAAAAATAAATAGTTTTGAATTGTAACAATTAAAAAGATAAAATGCTGAGTATAGTAACAGCAAAGCTAAACTTGACCGGAAACTGAACTGTTTTAAATTGAAAAGAAAGGTCAGTTGGAATAATTGGAATCCGAGGTATGATAACACTTTCCCCCAATTCTGGAAAAACATGAGCAATGCGATCCGCATCATTTTTCATTTTCTACTAAAAGTCTCGAATCCACGTCATTATGAAGATGTAAAAAATATCTTTTTTCTAATAAAAAGTATACTATGTTACTTCTAGTACCTCCCAGAATATGTGTACAAAGTTTCATGATGATTAGTCAATTAGTTTTTGCGTGAAAGCGTAACAAACATCCACGCTTTCACATTTATAATATTAAGTAAGGATTTATTTATATTGGTGACAGTTGTTTATCACATTAACAATACAGCTTGATTATTCTGAGAAAAATCCTGGTAATCTCGAGATCATAGCTAAAGGTGATATCAGACGGTTCACTTTTCGATTCATTCGGATGAATGATCACTCAAGTGAATGTTCTTTTTTTTATTCCACGCTCACAAGACACACACAAAATGACAAAAAAATAAAATTTATTCGCTCATTTTCTCGAATATGTCGTCAAACGAACTCGAGTGAACGTTCTCTCCGTGTTCATACAATTCATTTTTTGTTCATTTAGTACAGTGAACCAAGTAAATCACCTCCCAATTTTAAATAACTTCATGGATCAGTTTGAAGTTTCTTACAGGTATTTAACTCAATAATTTCTGAGTTATTTGCAATTGAAAATTTAAAAAAAAAACCACGTAGTTCAACATTTTTTCACGGAAACTCAAAAATTACGCATTTTCTAGAAAAAATGACTCTTATCAAAAATGAAGCTTATAAAAAAATAAAGAAATTAGTTTGAATTAAATTTCTTAAATAATATTCTGAAAGCCAGTTTTTTCTTTTTCGTAAATTTATGCAGATGTTTGAGCTCAAATAACGGAAAAACGATCAATTTTTCATAAAAAATTGTAATAAATATTTTTGAAAAACTTTTTCAGACCTTTAAAATGAACTTTTATAAAACTGTCTAGCATGAAAATTAAGCGAGTTATGACGAAAATAAGTTAAGTAACTCGAATTTGAAAAAAAAAAATGTCGGTAAATTTGATATCATGTGCGGCAAAATTAAAATTAATCGTAGCCCATGTAAAATTATCTTTGTTTAAGTCCTAACAACACATTCAAAAGTTCGAATGGTTTGGAACACGTATATTTTGAAAAAAGTTGTTTAATCTGAAATTTTTTTTTTCGATTTTAAAAATAGACTTTATTTTTTTAAAATATCCCAAAAACTATTGGATCAACGAAAGAATTTTTTTATAACTAAAATTTAGTTTTTATTTTACTGAACATTTTGCTTTATTGTAAACTCACGTAGTTTGAAAATTAAACGAGATAAAAGCGTTTAAAGTATTGATTTCCATGGTAAGGGAGTCTTTTTTACCCTTTAACATCAAAATTCTCCGAAGAAAAGGGCAACTCACATGCCTTTGTAGCTTATGAAATTCCCTACAAAATGATGTATGGATGAATGCAAAAAGCCTTAAGGGAAGCCGAGTTACTATTAAAAAACCGAATACGTTTTTCTATAGATAATGCTGGATAATCACGAACCGTTTAAGTTTTTATCTTTTTGGAGTATTTATTATTTTATACATGCTGTATACATCCTTTGTATTTACATATCTGGATTCCCACGCGCTTCATCGTCGTAATTCATCGAGAGAGTTTTTAAGTTTTTTAAATAACTGTATTAGTTATATATAAAAAATAGAAATATTACTTACATTGTAAAAAAACAACAAACATATGTTTGAACATAATGAGCCTTATAACTGCTTCCATTTAGTAATTTGCAATTTTTTCCATTCTGACGGGTGGTTTTTGGTGGTTGTATTATTAAAAATATTGAGTGTCAGATTTCTTATATTTGAAGAAAAAAATTCTCCTATTACGATCGAAAATAAAAAAAATTTCATGTTTTTTACCACATTTTTTAAATAATCTTTTTATGGGGGGTTGTTTTTTAGGGTATGTGAACTGTAAAATATCAAAATATTAAAGTCATGATACGAAACAATCAACATTTATTATATTTGAACATGACAATAGCCCATTACCGCTTTTATTGGAGTGGAGGGATGATTTTCACTTCACCCCTGAAAAATAAAAAGCATACTTTGCGACCAAGTCAGGTTTGAAAGGAGGGTAAGATGAACTTAATTCCAAATTTTCAAGGAGATCGATGAAGATCTTTAAAATTGCCGAAATCCAACATCGCTGGATTGGTTCACTAATAAATTCATTCATCACTTTTGATTAATTTTTTGCCTAGACGTTTTATTCTAAATGAAAGACAGAAATGAATAAAAAGTTAACCGTCTGATATCACCTTAAACTTCGCGTCTTTGTTAACTATATCTAATCTCTCGACAGTGATGGAAATCTTACCAGCTCGGTGTGTAATATACTATTGTGATCATTGCTTTGGTTTATAGACCTCATTTCACAACCTAGATCGAACCTAAATTAAATAATAAATCATTGCTTTCCTTAGTATTAAAACTAAGTGATGTAATATATTTCTAATTGTTCATTGTTTCTAAAATAGTTCAGAATTGTATTTAATGTTGATAATCAACTTACTTAAACACTCGACAATAAAGTAGCAGAGTAACTTTGTTTTTTTTTTTCACCATCACCGCAGATTTACTTGTTGGGTGTTGAGGTTGGGAGAAAAATTTTCAAAACTTCAACATTCTCTCAGGTGATCTAGATTCAAAAAAACACTAACTAGTAAGGCATCCAAATGATCAAAACAAACCCTGGTCTACAAAAGGTTTACGTATACCAGGATATACTATAGAAGCAAACAAAATTTCAATGTCAAAATATTTTAGTACTCAACATATTCTCCTCTTAATTGGATACATTTATAACAGCGACCTTTTAAACTTTTTTTAAGGGGGTGATTCAAACCCTAATCACGAATTTTTTGCATGGCAATATGAGATTTGTGTGCAGGGGCGTTGTCCTGCAAAAACAAATATCTTTGGATAGCTTTCCACGTCTTTTTCCCGTAGAATGGTCAGTTATGTCGAATAGTAATCTCCAGTTACTATTCTACCCTTTTCCAAAACATCAATCATGATTCCATCAATTGTTGCTTTGTTTCGTAGAAATGTACCCAAGTCTCATCCATAGTAACAATTCGGTTTAAGAATTCTACATCGTTTTCAAATCGAGCACAGATCGAACGCAATGCTTCTACATTGGCACGCGTTTGGTCAACATTCAAACATTTGGAGGTCCATTTTGCAGCAATTTTTCTTATGTCCAAATTGACGTGAACTATATGATGAACGCGTTCGTATGAAATATTCAGTGTTTCAGATATCCGTTTTAGACCAATTCGACGATCTGATAAATTCATATCATGAACTGCATCGATATTTTCGGGGACTGACACAGAAACTGGCCTTCTGGATTGGTCATCATATTCAATGGAAAATTTACATCTTTTGAAGCTTGCAGTTTAATTTTTCACGGTCGCATACGAAAGACTTTTATCGCCAAGGGTATTAAGCATCTTCGTAATCTTCACAATTTTTCTTCTAATTTATTGCGTCACTCTGGTTTACTTTTTCGACGTCAAACTTTACACTGACACTTCTAATAAGTTATTGTTCGTTGCTATGGTGCAAAGAACATGCGATCTTTATCTGACCAAAGGAAATTCTCGGATAGTGTCTTCTTAAAAAATTACGTGAAACTATACCGAAAAATTTATCATAAGATAATAAAAGCTGCCAAATTCTCGTAATGTTTCTAAAGAAACATGGTCCATTGTGAATGATCTAAGAAAAAAGGCTTCTTCATTGAACATAATCTTTACTTCACCCGATAACCTTAATAATTACAAAAATTTATCATATTCAACTTCTTCTCAAGATCCGCTTTCATATTTTTCTGATACTATGCTACCAACAAAGTTTCTTCTTTATACCCATAGTTTTAGCACAGCTTCACTGTACAATTAATGACATCAAAAATATTTATTCATCTGGTACTGATGGACCAAAAATGTTTTCGAGTCTGCCCAATTGCACATTAAATCACCTTATCACTTTAATTACCGTTTTATTTCAAAATGGCACTTTTCCTAATTGCCTTAAGACCACTATAATTATACCTCTACGTTTCTTCTCTATAAACGACATAGTTTATCTAAACATCAGTGGTGAAATATGTCTATTTGCAGATTAGTTTTTCTTGGAGCAACCCTGATCCACGGACCATATCTAGTGACCTAATCACGATAAAATCATAGTGCAATTATAATCTTCCGTGTCTCAACGTTTCTAAAACTAAAGCTTTATAATATAAAAATACATTGCACCCTTTTTTATAGTTACAGCTTTACAAAAGCTTGGAGTCCTCTTTAAGATCAAAACGCTGTATACAGTAATAGCTTCCAATTTTCTACCAATCGTCCATCTTAGGAGTAATGCTCGCACAATTGGAACTTGGTTCCCAAGCATACAAGCATATCCTGAAGATGTTGGACTCATTACAAAAGAGAGCAATTTCCATATAGGCGATCCAGAGTTGACCAGTTGACAGATACCAAGGAACGTCTTTCCCGAACACTACAACCCACCAAAGTTCAAGATCAATATCCACAGGCATTTTCGCAGTGCTTGAATTTTATATAAAAACAAAATTAATGTTGTTCTAACTAGACACACCCATTGAAATTAACTTTTTGTTTGTTGATCTAACCTCCTGATATGCGAATTGGACTTTACAAAAAGATTTATGCGCGTTGGATACCGAATAATTTGACAATCGCCTAAAAAAAGCTCGTGTCGATTGGTGCAAAGAAATACTGAAAAAATTCATTCGCGACACTTCAAACGATTTCTATAAGATCGTGACAGGCGATGAATCATGGATCTATGCATATGAACTCGAAACTCATTCCCCGTCACGACAATCTTGCCAGTCTTGATCTTGAACAATCCGAGCCCACACACATCAGTTCAAACAACAGCAATGGTTCCGCAGATAAAAACAAATTGCGATGTCAACGTTTTTCTAAGCCCGAAGAAGCCAATAATACATTCAAATCATATGTTTTGGAGGTACCTCAATCGGAATGGGAAAAACCCTTCGGCAATTGGTTCAAACGCATGCAAAAGTGTATTGATCTTACTGGAAAGTATTCTGAAAAACAATAAAGCTATATTAAATCATAAATTTTTGTTTTTATTTGTCAATCTAAAGATTTAACTAGCAACCCTCATATTTTTCGTTCCTACAATTTAAACTATATCAACCGGCATCTAAATGTAGAAAGAAATTGCATAACAACATTCATCATTTATTTAAAATTGAAAAATGCATAAATACGAAATAATCATAAATAAAACACTAAATCTAAATGGTTGATGTAATACTGCGTCACTTGCTTCAACGTTTTTCGTTACAAATTTGATTCTTCCTTGTTCTTCAGCAAACACTGGACTGTAGTGCTGAAAATACCACGATATACAATCTACGTCCGCCAAATCTTCATTTTTTACATCGAAAGCTTTCTCTTTCAAAATATAATGTCCGTCGTTTCCATTAGCTAAAAAATCGATAAGAACCACGCTATAAATCTTCGTAGGGTCTATATCTTCGTATTTGGGTATATCACAATTTCCACATCTAGTTTTGACTGAAACTACCCTCGACATGGCCGGCTTCGATCTATCGTAGACAATAAGTAATCCCGAAACTTGTAAAAATTCTCCTCCCGACGTTTCGCCGTTACCTCTTATACCCAACTCGAGAGTTTTTATCAAATCTTCTCCTTTTAATTTGAGAGAAACAACTTGGTTACCGAAAGGAAGGGCTGCTAATATTTCTCCTCTACTTATACTTTTACTATCATCGGGTGTTATTGAAGTTCTAATTCCGCCACCGTTCATAAATCCTATTGGGGTATCACTCCAAGAAACAGGCGACATCGTAGCTTTGTACATCACAAACGCGTCTGCTATTAAATTACCGAAGTTGCATTCTTGTCTTCTACATTTGATATCATTACCGTCTAGAAGAACGTTTGAAGTACCAACAGTTTCTAAATTTACTTTGTTAACGGCCGGTCTGTAAACGTCTAGTAGCTCCAATAAATCTTCGTCTTGTGGAATTGAATTATCTAGTAATAATGGATTACCATAAGATTTAAGTAAATCTCCATTTTCATCGAATGTCGCATTCAAGATTCCTAAAAGAGAATCAAAAAATCAATTGACTAAATTGGAATTTCTGGAACCATCGGCGATATTTGTACTGTTTACATATACTGTCTATCAAGCGTTTCGATAAACAAGTAAGAGTCTGAAGATAAACTACTTTCAGTCTCTGAAGACGATAACTTGGTTATCGAAATGCTGACAGTGTAATTATGAGTGCTGGTATGTTCAGTATAAAAAAATTGGTAATTATCTAGATTAGGTTACACCCCTCCGATTTCGTTAAAATTTTAGTATGTTATAAAGAAAATTATGCTTAAAAATTTGATATATATGTAGGGCGCGGAAATCATTCCCTCAAATAGTTTTTCAACTTTGAAGTTCCAGATAAAGAAAAATAATTTATACATCATAGTTTATCTTCGCATGTCTAACCTAACTTGACCTAACCTAACCTAACCACTAATTTTAAGTAAGAATATTGATAGAATATCAATCAATAAACAGCAATACACAAAAATTCATAGAATTTTATCTTTTTCATGGTCAAACACGAATAAAAAAAACAAATATTGATAGATTCTCTGCAAATTTGACGATAGATGATGCCATCATTAGGTAATGAAGACATGCGAAGCTAAACTATGATGTTTAAACTATTTTTCTTTTTCTGGAACTATGTGAAGCGCCCTACTTATATATCAAATTTTTCAGCATCATTTTCTCTATAACATACTAAAATTTTAACGAAATCGGAGGGGTGCAACCTAATCTAGAGGCTGACATAAAAATTGCCTCAATCCAAGAAATTAGATGGATTGGACAAGACATTATGAAACTATGTCTTCTACTTTGATCCGATATCCAAAAGAGATGTAGAGGCATTGGAAAGGAGAGCTCTTGCCAAAAAAACAAAGGTCATAAAAAGCTCAATATTTTGGAACTGGGATAATGATGATAATGTTTCAGTTCACACTGCCTCGCTTTCCAAAAATCTGGCTTGGCTAAGAACTCATGAAAGGCAGTACAAATGGCAAAATAAATGGCTGTAAAATTGTATGAAAATAATAAATTCTTCTTCTGCTTGACGAACATCCGGGAATGGACAGACAGCATCATAGCAACAATTGTTTGTTTAGAGTGGCTGAAAACAGGGATCATCTCGTCATAGTCTTTGCCAACTCCAGGGGAGCCTGACAAGGCATAATTAACGCAAGAATTGAAAGAATTTGACTTCATAGAAAGGCTCGAATTTGACAAATCTGGACAATAGCCTTTTTTTCTAATGAGGCTCATTTCAATATCAATGGGTTTGGAAATAGTTAACAGTGAGAATCCCAAACTCAACCATTTTTGAAAATACGCGGGGAAAATGTCACTATTAATACCGAACGCGATGTTGCGATGTTAGAAGGTTTATTGGATCCAGAGCTTGAAACTTCAAAATAGTGAATTCTAGGACTCGGTTTCAACAAGACGGAACTACTAGTCACTCATCAAATGACTCCATTGTTGAAAATAAATGTTCCCAGGCACCACAAACATATCCAGAATGTACATAAAAAAATTCATTGCGGGCTGAAAAGAAGGCAACAAAAGGAATGTTAACAGGCAATATAATCATTAAGAAAGAAAGAAGACAAAATCAGGGAAAGAAATCCAAACAGCAGTAATGCAACTAAAAGATGACAAGGCAGCAGGTTCGGATAATATACAATCAGAATTTCTCAAACTGCTGCATACCAAAACGATAGCCTTGATAACGAAGATGTTCAACAGCATATTATGCTGGAATTTTACCATCAGATTAGTTGATATCCGAATTCATGGCACTCTTTAAGAAACCAGAAGCCTAAAAATCTGAAGAATACCGAACGATTAGTCTTATAAACCATCTTTTAAAGCTCGTGCTTAGAGTAAACCACAACAGAATTTACAAATAATGTGGGAGCCAAATATTCCCCAACGAATTCGGGTTTATAAATGCTGTTTGTATGAAAGAAGGTTCTTAGTACAGGTCATGATACAAAGATGGTTAGAGACGTTCATTGCAATGTGTATGCATAGTTAATAGACTATGAAAAAGCATTCGATCGAATGAAACATGAATGACATATTTAAAGAGACGGGAATAAACACTAACGACCTTGAACAAAGTTATCAGCAAAAAACTGGAAGCATTCGAAATGTGACTTCCTAGACGAATACAGAAGATCCGTAGGACTGCCCGGGTAACAAATGAAGAAGACTTCGGCCGCATAATACGAATTGAATCCAGATATGCACTGCTCCGAACCATCCTGGTAGGTAAAATATTTGGATAATGAGATCCAGGAAGAAAACGGTCATCCTAACTTAGTTCTCTCAACTATTTCGTATTGTTGCTGGCTGAATAAATGTTGCCATGATGATCGCCAACATTCTTTATGGATGAGCACAAAAAGAAAACACATTGTATAGAGTAATAATCCGAGAAACACCGAGAGTATCCGTGATGAAATGGTAGCAATTACATCAGAATTACTGGAGAAAGTTTCCAATCATTTCCGTTTATGGTTAAAGGATCATTCAGGTGGTGTTATTTTCAAAAATAAACTTCAGTTATTACTTCACAATTCCTTACTTTATAGTTACTCTATCGTCTTGTATTTTCTTATAATCTATTTTTTAAATATGCATTTTGTTTATAAACTTTTAATCTAATTTAAACACGTTTCAACATTCAACCAGTGATTTTTTATGTTTTTTGAACCATTTTGCGACGATTGAATATCATTCAATCGAATTGACAATACCTACTAAAAACCGTCATAACTAGTCAATATTTTCCTAGTAATTAATCAATTTATCACCCTTCAAGTCGTTAATAACTGTCAAATGAGTCGAAACTTCATTTATTACGAGATAAATTTATAAATAGTGTTAAAATATTTGTACAATTAAAATTATAGTTATTGATAACGAATACATAAAAATTGAAATAACACTTCCGCCGTTCTTGTTATCGCTTTCAATGAAGCTAATTCTACCAGACACTTCTGCGAATATCGGATTGTAATGTTTAAAATACCACTCTACCACATCTACATCACCCAAATCCTCGATTTTTTTATCCATTCCTTTTTCTTTGAGAACGTATATTCCATCATTACCGTCAGCTAGAAAATCCGTAGTAATAATCCCGTATATCTTTGATAGATCAATGTCTTCGTAAATCGGAACACTGCAGTTACCACATCTAACTTTAACCGAAACTACTCGAGACATTGGAGGTTTTGATTTATCATACACAACTTTAATACCGGATACCTGCAAAAATTCTCCACCGGAAGTTTCTCCGTTACTTCTTATACCCAATTCCAAAGCTTTGATTAAATCAGCTCCGGTTAATTTCAAAGAAACTATTTGTTTTCCAAATGGTAATGCTGCCATTAATTCACCTTTGTTTATAGATTTCCCAATACCTGGAATTATCGTTACCCGTACACCCCCACCGTTCATGAGACCTATTGGCGCCTCTGTCCAAATATAAGTTGAAAGAGAAGATTT
The DNA here is from genome assembly GCA_026230145.1 of Diorhabda elongata. Taxonomy (NCBI): domain Eukaryota; kingdom Metazoa; phylum Arthropoda; class Insecta; order Coleoptera; family Chrysomelidae; genus Diorhabda; species Diorhabda elongata. The sequence goes on along the minus strand of CM047928.1, from coordinate 18,881,613 downwards.
ATAAATAACATTTGCATCAGCCACCAAATTTCCAAAATTACATTCTTTTAATCTACATATATCGGCCCCTTCTAATGTGACCAAAGATGTTCCGATTATTGTATCAATTTGTGCATCTACAGCTGGTCTGTAAATTTCTAGAAGTTCTAAAACATCTTCGTCTTGTGGCGTTAAATTATCCAATAGAATCGGTTGTCCTGATGACACTACTAACTCGCCGTTATCATCGAATGTCACGTTAAGTCTGCCTGTAATATATAAAAAAATATTTGCCGTATGAACCTTGAATCTATATCATATCATGCAAGTGGGGTTGGAATCATAGAGAAACTCATAATATCTAATCTAATAACATCCCAATCAACTACATTTATACTACCGGTCAAAAGTTTCTGCCAACCCCATGTTATATTGATCAGTAAACTTGATCGACAACTCAGAGATAGCAGCTCAGATAAATGAATTTAAGGATCTGCTTTTAGTACTTTCTTCTACTGTGAAAAGGAGATTGAGAGAAGCTGGCCTTCTCGGAAGGGCGACAGTGAAGACGTCCTTTTAGACGTCAAAATAAGATTAAGAGGATGCAGTTTGAGGTTTTTAGGTCTAAGAGAAAAGTGATAGTACGCAGGTCTAAGGAAGAACGGATGTTCGATGTAATCCCGACTATAATAGACGGCGGACACTCAATGATGATTTAGGGATATTTCAGAGGAAGGGCAACTGGAGACCTGGTTATAATTGAAAGGATTTTGAAGGAAGAAGGTAGTGAAAAATATTTAAAAAATGTAGTATGTGACCAGCACAGATTCGGTAGAGAATTTATCTTCCAGTATACCAACGACCCCAAGCATTCCTCAAAGCTGTGCAAAGAGTATTTGAAAGAATTTACAAACAAATGTACTGAAAGTAATGATTTGGTTGTTATAGTCGCCAGACTTCGACCCGATTGAGTTGTTGTGGGACAAATTGGACATGGAAGTCAGAAAGCAGTGTCTTATTTCTACTTTATATCTTTGGAATATCCTAAAAAAGGAATGGAAACAAATAGACGACAATTATTTACTAAAATTGTTGCATAGAATCCCAAAATTGTGCTCCAAAATAATAAAAGCAAAAAGGAGTTACATCGATGAATGAAAAATTTGAATGAAGAATAAAATATTCCTGCTATTCGAAATCACAAAAATCTTCTAGAGTAAACTTTCTTGGAAGTCCTATCTGCAGGAAGCGTGCGTGGACCTCACGGGAACCAAGCGGCTGCTGCGTCAAGTTATTGGAGGCAGCTGTAAGGGACTCTCAGGTTTTTCTGGACTGGGAAAAGAGGACTACCAAAAAAAATGTCATTGAGTGGAGTAACTCAATACCCTAGGATTCCAATTTGTGTCGAGCCACTGCAGATAAGCATCACCACAAAGAAGATACATATTGGCAGATGGCACAATTCGAAAGACAAAGGTTGAGGGAATCTTGATACTGCTTCCTGATATGATCTAACGCACATGCTTACTAGACAAGAAATTCAAAATAAAGCTTTGGGAGGAAAAAATATTAAGAAATGTCAAAATACCATTTTGGTTTCAATTTTCCAACGATGTAGAGATAAACAGAAGATTAACTCATCAGTCTGATATTATAAGGCATTTCCAATGACCCAAGGAACAATTTAGGAATATAAAGAAGCAGTTACGCAGGTTTGGTCATGTGAAGCAGATAAAATAAGCAACTGTTTATGTACTGAGTGATGAATTCAATGAGTTCAAATTAGTAAGTTTGAGAAAAGCCCACATATAACATCCAACTACTCAGGAGTTCATGGAAAACGATTTTAATATCAGAACTTATTTTCCTGGACGTATGATGAACATATTGGAAAAAAAATATTGTAGAAATCCTCTTGGGATGGAAGTATACACGCAATACCCTCAAAAAGTTGATGATTAGAAAATGATTGTTGGAGCCCATAACATTTTTCATCGAAGAAATTTGAAATATATATCCTGATCCAGAAAACCCTCAAGTCCAAGTTAATGCGATATGGTTTTTGCAAGATGAAGCACCAAACACATCACGAAAGTAATGACCCCCACGTGACTTCATTAAAAGCAAAATTAACACGTGTATAATAATCGCAACTGAACTAATGAGATTCTAAAATAATTCAGGATTAATTCTGCACGTGGTTCTAGGCAGATATAATGAATTTGAGGATGTTAGGGACATCACTATTAATCGCAATATAAGACAGACAAGAAAATCCCTGATACCTAATTAATATAATATAAAAGTGGAATATTGAAATATAAGATGTATACTATCATTTATATATTTATATATATCTTCATTTAAAAATAGTTCAAATACATAGTTACATTTATTTTGAAACAAACAGTTTGAATTTGGCGCCATAGTCGAAACTAGTGTTCAGACACTGTTAGGAAATTAACGTATGTTGTTGCGATTCCTCTGTAATTATAGCTTAAATTCGATAATTACATTTTAAATTCGTTATACTATAACCAAGGTGTCAAAAAATAAAATTAGAATTGGCTTCGTCTTTAAGTTAAATATCAATAAAAAATACATAAAGTCGATTCGTAATATCTATAAATTTAATTTTATAGCTTAATTAATTCCTTTGATTCACATTTTAACAAAGATTCAATTCTCGACAGTAAAATTTTGAAATAATGGAACAAACTTTATAGTTATGGTACATTAATCATTTTTTAGTGTCTAATTATTGGTTATAATTCTAATAGTCAGCATGATTCACTTGTTTGGTAATAGAATCTTTTAAGCTTCATACGAACAATTAAGAAACAAACTTTGATATCCTTTAGTCTCAATAATCGTTAAAATTACAAACAATCAGAAGATCAAATATATATGAACAAAAACGAGATTTTCATGTAATAACTAGCTAACCCGAGCGGTCCATATTAAAAGCAATGAATGAGCAAATTTTGAATTTTATTAAGTTCAATTTTCTATTAGGACAATTATATATGAAAATAGTATTTTAATGATTCTTCTTTAGCTACATTTTAGTGCGTATGCTGAGCTGTACACTAGTAGCGTCTCGCGGTCAATTGAACCTTTAAGGTTAGGTTAAGGTTAAGGTTAGGTTAGGTCATGAAACCAATTACTTAAAATTTATACATATCCACGGTGGTTATCCCAACATGAGAGGTTATTATTAATAAGTTAATGATATTTCTTGATCAAAACCATGCGCAGATGAAGTTCAGCTGATTGTTTTATAATACGTTTTCCAATAGGGACTTCATAATTTTAAATTTAGTTTGTGAACGCACATTTTCACTTAACATCGAACTGTCACTATCAGGTTATTCAGTAGACATAACCTTTTCATCATGTTGAAGTACACGAATGAACAACATCTGCAAATCTTAAATATTTACTACAGAAATTTGGAGTCGGTGACCGCTACTTTAAGAGTGTTAACTCCGATTTTAGGTCGTAATTCTCGACCTAGTAGACAGGTAGTAACAAGTTTAGTGAAAAAGTTTGAGTGATGTTGCCGTGCCAGTGAGATTACGGGTTGGTCGAAGTGTCGAAAATATCGCTGCCTTTCAAACGTCCGTAGCAAATAGTCCAAATCTGTCAATTCCACGGCGTTCTCAAGAGTTGGGCATCGCTAAGACCACTTTATGGCGAAATTTGCGTAAGGATCTTACTTTACCAATCAAAGCGATCTACGTTCTCCGATAGGACTCTGGAAACGATGCGCCAAGATTATCAATTTCATCGCAAAATTATCTTCAGTGTCGAAACTCATATCTGGCCAATGGGTTTGTCAATAAGCAAAATATGCGGTATTGGACGGGTGCGAATCCACATGTGCTTGATGAAAAACCTCTTCATCCACAAAAGTTTGGTGCGGTTTGTATGCCGGTGGCGTCATAGGGCCATATTTTGTTATTGACTATAGTGGTCGTCACGTTATTGTGAATGGTGATCGTTATCGCGCTTTGATTATCGATTATTTTTGGCCCCAATTTTGAATATATGGACTTGGACAACATGTGTTTTCAACAAGACCACTTGTTCATCGGGATGCAAAATCGAGGCAGCGGCAGATTATTGCCAATTAATCAGTGACCATATTTTTCTTGACCATTTTACTTAGCTTTGTTATTTTCATTTTTAAACGTGCCTCAAAACTCAAAATATTAAATAAAATTTGACGTTAGGAATTTGTTTAATTTAGTTATGGAATTTTTGTTAGTAATGGTAGTGGTGATGTCAAACGACGTGCAATATTAATCTATGAAATATTTTGACTTTTGAAAAAATTGCGTGTAATTGCTTGCAAGTTGTCTTGCACCATGTCAAGCTGCTTTAAGAAAATGTTTAATCAGTATTCAATATTTAGATAATGATAATTCTGGAAAGTATAATTAGTTTGCAAAAGTATTTAGTACCACATTTATGGGAAAGTCTTCGGGACGCAATTCATATTTGACCCTTATTAGGCGCAAGAAGTAATAACGCAGATGATGTTCCGACTCGTGAGCATGCCACTAATAATTGAACATGAATTGAACAGCGAAGTTTTAAAAATAGTATCGTGATTTGTTAATGGACATAGCGAATGCAATACGGATCGGAGATTGAAGTCGTTTGAACTCAAACGGCAAATCAGTTGGGATCATCGGTATGAGAAATTCCTCACCATCGAATTATCCTTTGGGTGTCTTAGCGTAAATCACGTTCGTCAATATACTTACCACCAAACGCGTTCCGTTTCAGTTTTGATTGGTTTATAATACGAACTTTGAATCTTAAGCTGTGCGCTGGTAAGTCAGGCGTTTCCAAATAAATGAGTACCTTGAATGTCGGATTGAATCCTCGTTCTTACATAATGTCTGCCCCAAATTAGGTCATTTAGAAATAACCATTGTATTTTTTGGTGTGAAAATTTTTTTATTTGTGGGTTTCGCCACGAAGCAGTGAATGCGATTGCTCATTTTGCGAAATTTGTATTGCGAATTATGAGTTATCAGTACTGCAATCGTATCGAAACGCTTCAAAAATTTATTCTTGTGCGTCGGAAATTATCTAATTGTTGATCTCTGAGGTTTGCTCGACGATTTCGCATCACCAACTGAGCCGTTTCCCGGGTTGCCTAGCTTTGCTCTTGTGATTAAAAAGCACGAAGTCGAGGCATACTAACGCAGCGCTCTTCACGTACAATTACTTATTCTTCTTCATTTTTTCATTTGCAATGTTTCGAATCCTAGTTAGATTACGGCTTTGTCGGGAAAGATTCGTTTAGATGACAGTTGCGTTTTGTTATAAAATTTTTAACAAATTAACGGCTAGACTGATGATTTGACTTGATTTTTTGTTTTTCTGTTGTTTGTTGCGTTTTGTTATACTACGTTTGATGTCACGTCCCACGGAAAAATATTCTATGACCTTTTCCAAATTCTAAACTACCTCTCCACCAGTTTTCAGCTAATTCGGTTAGGCCGTTCTTGGGTTATAAATAGTGTAAATAATCCAACTTTTTTATGTATATAACCCATGGAAACGGGATAAAAAATATCCTATGTCCTTCTCCACTCCGTTAGACATCCTGAAAATACTGCCGAACGGAACCTGAGCATTGTCTTGCACTAGGATAAATTTTTAGCCAAGGAAACTAACGACATAATCCCTCCGCTCCACCGCCAATTTCAACATCCAGGAACCAGCAACGTTTTCTTTTATGCAGCTTTGAGCGAATCTTTCTCCAGGTCTTCTATAAACTAGTATTCTTCCATGGTTACCATGCACGCATACTCTGCTTTCGTTTGAGAAGAGAACGGAGCCCAATTATTCATCAGTCTAATTATTGTGTCCTTTGGCAAATCGTAGAAGGGGTGCTCGGTCGGCTAGGGTTAATTTGGGGTCAGTAGCTAGCCTTTTTATTTCATGTTTAGCTGTTCAGCCACTCATAGACACTCCTCGCGTTTCTTTTTTATTTTGTTGCATGTTAATACAAGTAAGATCCTGATTTCTAGGTATGCTGATAACGAATAACGACATGATCCCTCCGCTCAACCGCCAATTTCAATAAAAACAAATTTGGTTTTTGCTTACCGCCCATACTCTCCAGGAACTTCCTTCAAAAGTAACGTTTTCTTTTATGCAATTACGCGTGAATCTGAAACTAGTCTTCTTCCATGGCTGCCATGCAGTCACACTCTGCTTTCGTCTGAGAAGAGAACGGAGCCCAATTGTTCGTCAGTCTAATTATTGTGTCCTTTGGCAAATCGTAGAAGGGGTGCTCGGTCGGCTAGGGTTAATTGGGATCAGTAGCTACCTTTTTTATTTTAAGGTTAGCTATTCAGCCACACATAGACACTCCTCGCATTTCTTTGAGCTTTTGTTGCATGTTAATACAAGTAAGATCCTGATTTCTCAGTATGCTGACAACGAATTGGTTATCTCTGCACATTTTTCATCTAGATCGTCTTCGATTAAAGTTACCAATCTGTTTGGTAACCACTGTAAAATCTTGAAACAGAAGACTGACTCATGTTAAGCGCACTGACTACTTCTCGTTGACTCTGGCCTCAGGTAGAATTTTTGTTTGTTGTTAACGATGTTTGTCGATTGACGTTTGATAGCTAACTGATAGTGGTGGGCCAGGTAGATTACCTTTTATAACGGTCAGTTATCTCTAATTAGAACTATTTTTTTGCTCAAGAGTGGAATGTTGTATCGAAATTACCAGCGAACACTTAGTTGGGGATCAAGGTTATGGTTACTATAAGGTTTCCGCGGATTTCTCTTCATTTAGAGGGTATCTTGGGAGCTTTTGTTGACTACGTTGAAAATATGAGTCACTAGTAACTATAATTATAATAAAAAGTACTTACCTAAATATTTAGTATACGCATAAGCTTGTACAACAGGTACAACTTTCCCAGAAGGTTGTTTAACCATAGTCGGATACGGTCCTTCTATAGCTTCTGTGTCTGGTTGAGCACCGTTCCACAAAAATGTGTTGGTATGACCGCCGATAACTATATCAACCAACGGTACTTTTTCTGCTATTTCCTTATCTTTTAGGTAACCGGAATGACCGAGAGCAATAATAATTTTTACCCCTTCACTATCTAATATCTCACTGTACTTTTTGATTTCTTCGATTTCATCGAGAAATATCGTATTCCGAGGGCTAGATATTTTTACTGTTTCTGGAGTTAAATATCCTGGAAAAAAAAGGAGAAAAAAAACTTATATCGCAAAAATTACACTTTATATGGTAGTAGAATTAATATTTAGTCGTTCCAAGATGAAAGCATAAAGAAAGCTTCTTCTTTCATGGTTACATACCTAGCGGGAAGGACAAAATATGGCAACACAAAATAAAAGGGAGAATGACGTGTGAAAAGAGAAAATTATGCTTTTGTATAGTTCATAAGATATAGAGCCAAAGCTCACCTAAAAAATTACACGAACTTGGGACATACGAGACAATAAGATAAACATAATCGAAGACTAACAATAAATCATAAGCACTTGCATAAAAGGACAGGAAAGCACTGAAGAATTATCTCCTAAAAATACACATGCCATATTTGACGACGATTACAGATCTTTGAGACAAAAATAGTTGAATAAATAATTGGGGAGCAGCGATGTTACAAAACAACAACGAGAAAGCAGAAAACTAATACGATTCACGTAAGCCAGAAACCTTTTTTTAGATCCGAAACGCAGGGTCTATTTTCTTCGGTGGTTTGTAGAGTACGGTCTCGACAGATATTGTGGTATTATACCGAGAAGTAGATACGCCTTTCATTCCCGAGACTCTGAAAATATAACTCATGTTCTTAGCCCACTACCACCTCCTATTATTTTGGCTTCCATTTCCTACTACTGGAATCAAATTCTAGATTAATCTGTGTCTACAGCTTCTGTTTTCACTGTAATTATTTCTAAATATTATCTCAGATGAAAACTAGTCAACATTAACGTATAAATATATGACTTCTACCTACAAAAAACAAATATCTCAAAAACAGACCAAAAAAAATCTTTCACGTTTAACTATGAAAGTGCCAAACCTTGTCCTAACTGTTGTGATTACGAAAGTTGCTACTTAATTTTAGAGTTAGACAAATAAAAACGAATATTTATAATTGGATATGGCTTTATTGTTTTTCAACATATTCTCTATTAACATTTTTCCATTCTGATTAACTTCCATAACATGTGATTTGAACGCATCAACCGCTTTTTCAAATGTAGGAAAACGTTGGCCTCGTGATTTATTTTTGATCTGCGGGAATAAGAAGAAACATTGGATGCTAAACAAGGACTGTGCCCATCAATTCGATGTTTTGATTGTTGTTTGATGTGTGATGTGTGCGAGCTCGCATTGTCGTGGTGGAGAATGATTCAACTTCTGCGATTGGTTGGCCTGTTTTTTTTTGGAAATTTGTAGCAAACAAATGCTGGTGTACCATTCAGAATTGATCGTGTTACGTTGCTCTAATATACAGTTATTCCGAAAAGACAGGCAACGATTCGTTTCGAAATTAAATTGGAAATTCAAAATTAAATTTCTTAGCACCTGTCGACATGGCTTTTTTAAGCGATTGTCAAATTATGTATCGATGTTTCCTGGCACAACACCATGAAATTCATTCTGAAAACTTCCAAAACACGGTTGGGTCGTTCGAGTTGGTGCTTCAACATTAAAAATGGGTTCACACATCAGTCTGGTCATATCTGAGAACTTAAGTAGCAACCCTCGGAGTAATGAAGAGACCGATTATATTAAACAACCGCAAAGCCTAAAATCAGCCTAACTTGTTCAAAGAAAATTTGGACTTACACGAAAAATTTCCTTAGCGCATTAGGCACTATCTTCTACTACGATTTATTTGAAAAGAAAATGTGCACTACTATTCAAGGCTTTTGTTTGCCCCTCCGCGAAATTTACCGAGGTATCCAAGGAGCGACCCCTTGGAGGTCGCAAAACCAAAACTCTCTTGTACTCTGTTCAGAGTTTGTTTAAATTCCTGACTTTTCGCTGAGTTCTAACAGAAATGGTATATACATTTTTTAACTTATTTGATATACTTTTTAATAAATATTTGAGTCAAGCTTTTTCTGGCGTTATTTAAACAACCAATCTAAACTACCGATCTAAACTACCCACCCCATTATCTATTCATTAAACTTCCCAGTTAGCCCAGTGAGACCCAAGAACGTGCTGCGATTCATACTTTATGGACAAAGACATCTTTTTGTGAAGTTATAATTCTGGAAAATTCAGAATTGTAGGGTTTAAAAGGGGTGAAACCAAAGAACTATCAGTTGAAACTCGTGCATTATCCACGGGTCACCCTAGGCAAAAGTTACCGTGAATCTAGGGATATGCCTTCAAGAACTTCTACAGTGGAAATGAGATTGAGAGAAGCTGGTCTTTTTGGAAGGGGTGGCAGGTTCGAAGACGTCAAAATAAAATTAAGAAGTTGCAATAGTGGGAGAGAAGTTTACGGAGTAATAATTCGAAGATTGCGGTTTTTGGGTCTAATGGTGAGTCCAAACGATACAGACTTTTGTTCGTACAGATATCTGTACAGACTATGAAGTCGGAGTATTCAAACATTTGGATAGAATATCTGTAAAAACTTTTCATTGCTTCAGACATTTTTCCAAAGTTTCAGTCTTCTAAAAGTTTCCGGTATCAGAATTGTTGATAACTTCAGTGGAAATAGTTGTGCCTAAATATGGATAAAATTTTATTGCGAAGAAAACGTCAATTATTATTAGCAGCCGCAGCTTGCATTATTGTTAGAGAAGAAGAAAAAGAACTGATAAAAATAGATCTGTATGGTGTAAAAAGTGGTTATTGCGGCGATCTAGGTATTCGCATATAAAATTAACTAGTGAATTAGCTTGTGATGATGGTCGTGATTTCACGTTCGTTCGTTCTTTTCGTTCGAAAATACAATTTAAATTTCTTAGCTACGATAAATACGCAGACTTACATGCATACTCTGACTTTTGGATCGCACCGACATTTGTCTGTACTGTCTAGTTTGTACAGTCTGTATCGTGTGGACCTACCAATAAAGAAGAGTGGTTTTGCTCAGTTCAAAGATGAAACACGTTGGACACTCAGTGATGGTTTGGGGATGCTTTAGAGAAAGGGCAAAAATTAAAGGGATTTTGAAGAAACCGGGCTATAGAAAATGTTAAAGAAAAATGTAGTATGTTTTTACCAGCGCCGAATCGGTAGAAAATTTATCTTCCAGCATGACAACGATCCCGAGCGTTCCGCGATTTCGAGTAGTATATGAGAGAATTGGAAAGGAAGTGATGATTTGGCCGTCACAGTCGCCCGACCTCAACTCGATTTAGTTATTATGGGACAAATTGGACAGGGAAATCAGCAAGCAGTGTGTTAATTCCACTTCACATCTTTGGAATATCATAAAAAACGAATGGCACCAAATGGACGATTTGTTAAAATTGTTACAAAGAATGCCAAAATTGTGCAGAAAAAAAATAATGAAAGCAAAAGGGAATTCTATCGATGGATCAAAAATTAAAATATTTAACAATTTTAGACTGCAGTTCATATTATTACTAAAGTTTTATCTATATATGTTCATTGAAATATAATTATCAAAATCGATCGTTTTTTGGGCAAAAACTTTTGGGTACTTGCAAATTCTGTGTTTCTTAAAGCGTGAAATAATTTTATAATCCAGGTTGTTCTATAAGTTAATAAATTTTCAAATTATATTCTTTTGGGACCATATTTTTTTATGGTTTCACTAATCAGGGTTTATTACTAATGAAAAGATGTTTTTGTTTGCATAAATATAAAAAAAAATTATATATATTTCACATTTTGGAAGCCGGTAATAGTTATTAGTATGCCAAGGACTGAAAGTGCTACTCGGCTGTTTTCATACTCAAAGTAGTAATTCAGCCGCAGCATACACAACATTTTTTATACGACGCATAACATCAGGAAAGAAAATAAATCATAGAGAATTATAAAAAATCATCGAAGTGAAACTGTCAACTGTCAACATTGAAGTGCGCCCCGAAAGTGTTTTGCAGTACATAACTGTCACTTTCACTACATGGAACACTCAAAACGCAACTTTCGGTATGTAACAGATAGTGTCGTCAAAAAAAATTACTACATAAAATATTTTTATTTCGCCATAGAAAATTTATGACAAGTTTAACAAAAGAATAGATTTTATTGTATAATTAGTTGTGATAAAAATTGAACAAAGGTTGATAACTTTATATTACTTTGTTATTATTTATTTAAAGTCTACATATCTTTAATTTCATTACGTTAAATTAGCTGATTGTAAAATAACGTAAATCGTAATACGTATAAACATACTTTCGTAGATAATAACGCGAAAAATATTGAATTACATCTTTTCCGAAAAACTCAACATCGATTGACATATCTAATCAGACAGCGCATCGTCATGTAATCCAATCTGAACATCGTCAAAATATTGCAACCTACACATTTCTGAAGATATCTTGGGACAGAAAAAGACATCGACATAATATTTTAAATTACTTTTACTTTTTGAAGACCTTCTTAAACTTTTATACTTCTAGTTAAATTAGTCAAGAGAAATCACAATATCTCTAATATATATTCAGCAGCGCCCTCTAGCAGCCTTCACGTTGCTAATAAAATTGCTTAGAATTTATTTACTTTGTATTTATGGATAAAAGTTCTTTCAAACCAGATCAGTTTGCAGAACCGGACTTACAAGTATTTTCACGTAATATAAAACACTCACCTATTATACCGATTTTTCTTCCTGCTTTTTCTATAACGACGTAATTTTTCACGTAAGGCTGAAGTGTTGGTTCTTGTGATAAATTTAAATTGCAAGTTACTGTTGGAAACGTTACTTTTTGTAGAAATCTTACTAATTCGTCTGGCCCTTTATCGAACTCATGATTTCCCAGACACTGTAATAAAAAATAAATTGATTAAATGGTTGTGTTATACTTTATTTGAAAATACATCGCAATTTTTATGAATAAGGAAACCCCAATAAGCCAATGGGAAACACAAAATATGCACATAAATATGCAAATCATTAAGACATAATCTTTTTTTCTAATTGGGTACATAACTAAAGCTGAATAACCGTTTATTACATATATAACATTGTGGTTAGTTATAAAAACGGACTCAATTAAACCTTCAATTTGAGTTTTTAAGTAACAAATGCACAAATGATGTTATACTACTAAATAATGTCTACTCTAGCCTAAACAGCAATCACTCCACTGCAATTTTTTGTGGTTTTTCTAGGACTGTCGATTGTGTTAATCATAATATATTAATCAACAAAGTGCAGTACTACGGGGAAGCACCTCTCGCATGGTGTAAGTCATACCTAACCAACATAAGTCAGTTTGTAAGGGTTGATAAAAGCCAATAGAATGTGGAGTGCGACAAGGCTCAGTACTAGGCCCTATTTTGTTTTTTCTGTTTATAAACGACATCGCCTATCTAGTGGCAATCAGTGGCAAAATATGTCTATTTGAAGATTAGTTTCTCTTGGAGCAACCCTGATCTCACGGCACTTCATAGGACCATATTTAGTGACCTAATCATCCTTCAATCATAGTGCGATTCTAGTATCTTCTCTCTCAACGTTTCTAAAACTAAAACCAAAGTTTTATCATATAAAACAACATTTTTGCCTTTTTTATTAAACAACACCATCATTGACGTCGTTAAATCTGTAAAATTCTTAGGGCTTGTCGTGGAGTTACAATATTTTACAATGCAAAAAAATGCACAATCACTTGCCAATTGAAATCAAATCGGTATCATCTTTTGCCTCATTCCGCAATAATTTAAGTGTATTTCTATTAGAAAGTGCCTTGTAGTCTGTAAATTACTTCTAATAAGAATATTTAACTTATATACTAATTATTACCTATTAATATTAACTATAATTTTTGTATTTATTGCGGTCTTGTTCTGTATATTGAAATTTTATTTGATTTGTATCTTTATTTAGTTATTTTTATGTTTGTTTTTTAGATCTTACAAGCTTTTGTCTACAATTTTTTGACAATAAAGCATTTCTCTCTCTAAAAAATTTTGACTCCTGTATAAATTTATTGGTGTATTAGTAGTCTTTTTATATTTACAGGATCCCAATTAATAGATTAAGTGAATTCTTCCTCTAAAATATTGGCTCTTGACTAAGAAATTGAAATCCACAATTTTTTTCAATCACGTTTTTGAATTTTTGAAAAATTATGCCTCTCGTTCTGCCTGTGACATTTTGAAAAGTTGCCAGAAGTAGAGGAAGACCAAGGAACATCTGAATAGACGAAATTAACAAAGCTACTACAACAGGAAATCATTATGTCTCACGTGAAAATCTAAAAGAATTTTTTTTAATATCCTTTAATTACTTAAAAATAAATGCAGGGTGTTCCAAAATTATCTCCCCTCGACAAGAAGATAGATTTTTGTGATTTTGTGCGAATTTTTGATTGAATGAGACCATAAAATTAGGACCCTAACGAATTTTCACAATAAGAAACATGTTATTGGCATGGCACCGTCCTCCTAGTCACTACTTCAGTTCAGGAGAAAGATGAAAATCACTCGGAGCTAGGTTGGGACGGTTTGATGGTTTTTCGAAAATGTCCCATTGAAGTTGCTGAAAGAGTCATTGTTTTACACGAGCGTTATGGAGACAGGCATTGTCGTAGATAAGAAAAATTCCAGAAGTCAGCATGCCTCTTCGCTTTCTTCCAATAGCTCTTCATAAGCGTCACAAAATTTTACAATATGAATCTACATTAATTGTTGTTCCAGACAACATGAATTCTATAAGCAACCTTTTTTATCCCAAAAAATAGTTGTCATAATCTTACGGCTAACATTGGAATTTTGTGGGTCTCGTTGGAAAATTCAGGTGATTGTCGTTCCGTTCCGGGCTTGTCCACGCTTCATCACCTGTCACAATGGATTTCAATCCATCAGCTTTTCGTCGGTTATGGAATACGTCCCTTGCTGTCATCAGGAATCATCTCGCTGATGTCCGGAACCTTTTGATATTTCAAAATTGCTTCTTCCACTTTAGCGAATAACTTCGTCCGTAAACGATGGTCGGCCAGAACGTTGTTCGACTTCGACATCTGTACATCTGTCTATCAATTATCTGCACCATTTGTGCAAATATTGCACATACACCTCACACAGCTGGGAATTAATGTTCACCAGAAGAACGTTTTTTATACACAAAAAACGAATCACAGAGCATAATTCGCATCTAGTGTGAGAATCAAGTGGAAGCTCCAATTTTTAACGTATACCAAAACAAGAATAAACATTGTTGACAGCTCTCCGGGACAGAAACTGGAAGAATGGGAACCAAATTACACCGCAGCACTTTGAGAATTTTATTTTATGTACAACCCTCGTATATGTGTTTGATTGATAGTTTGTTATATTTATAATCGAAATTTGATACATTCGATTTAAAACATAGTCAGCTATTAATTAATGCTATTATAATTATTTTTATTTATCGAATTTAAATTGAGTCAGATAAAGATGCGTAGCTGGTTAACCTCGAAACTGATATTGACCTTTTACATAGCTTCATATCACATTTACACTAAAACCTTATTTTAAACCGTTCATAATTGTAACAATAAGTACGAGGATGGTTTAACAGAAACTTCATTCAAATTTGACTGTTAATTAGTTTAATACTCATATAAAAAAAAACTGTGCACGGTGTTGGGTAAATTTGGAGAAAAAGGACTATCCCGAAGTAGGGTACTGCGATGTTTAATGCTGATGAAAAGCTCATGGATATTTAGATATCTGCTGCAGATAGGAACGCTGTTAGGAGCCAGAAGCGAAATATGCTATAAGATGCGTTTTTCATGAGCAAAAAACCTTCCTCCGATGGATATACTCTCATTACAGCCCGGAGATTATCATCTCTTCCCTGAATTTAAGAACTCTTAGGAGGCACGCATTTCTCAATAATCGAAGAGCTGAAAGGGATTAAGCTGTCTTCATATAACGGCGACAGACTTCTACGACTCAGGCATAAACAAGATGATACACCATAAGCAAAAATGCATTGATTTGAACGACGATTATGTCGAAAAACAGAGGAAAGTGTAAGCTTTCTAAACATGTATGATTTAGTGCCAATAAAAATGTTTTTCATTATGAAAATTTCCTGGGAACCTTATTTTATGAACAAGCCTGGTATAAGCCTAAAGTGACGTGCCTACATTTCTAGTTCGGAAGAAAATCAAGAACATAATAGATGTCAATGTCAAAAGTAAATTGATATCAAGTATATTTCGATGTTAAATCGATAATAATTTGAAACTCAGAAATCCGGTTCAGAAGTCCCTATCAGGAAGCAATCTTGTTCCAACTACCAAGAAGAGTATTACAATTCAATGTCAAGGTAAAGATATTTAGTTGTTTTTAAAAATTAATACCATTTGTAAAAAGAAAAGTGCCTTAAACTAGATTGACTTTAACACACGCACGAATTAACGGATTTAATGAAACAACGATTTCCAAACAGAAATTCCTTGGTTCAAAGTCGAGTTGCAATTCTTTCTTTTACATTGACTGATTGTTTTCTACCAATCAAATAGCTTTTGAATAGTTCCCAGGCAGTTTTTCTTATTCCTGCGTTCTCTAAGGTATCTAATAGTTAAACATGGTTTACGGCATCGAATTCCTTCGATAGAACTAGGAGAATGTCCAGGGAGGGTTTATCAAATTTATAAAACTCGGTTAAGCAGACCCGGACTTACAGACATGTTTTCACAAAGAAATTCCCACTTTCCTCTACCTATTATTCGAACTTATATACTAAAACTTGTGAATGAGAAATGCACAGAATTTATTAAATAATTCGATTATCATATATAAAGTGTCAGTTAATTGAGTAAATTTTGAAAATTCTTCTCTTCTTAATTTTATATTTCCAAATACGCCCTATAGTGGTGAATCTGAAATTCTGAAAATAATTTCCACGTATTTCTCGGTCCCATTTTGGTAATTTTTTTTCCTGAAGTTGTTCATCCGTTCCTCAGGTATTCCGTTTTCAGTTACTCACCCAGTACAATAATCTACAGGGTGTCGGTTCACCTAAAATTTTCGCAAAAACATATTTTTATCTCTCAAAATAATCTTTGTACCGAAGTTTATTGAGACACCCTGTAGTTACGTGAAATCGACTTTAACAATGATTAGTGGCACGAATAATTTATAATAATATTTAATACAATAGTAACCTACACTGTTATTTAAAAACAATACTTGACATTGAACTATGTTGTTGAATATAACAGGTGACGACTAATTATTAAGTTCATGTATTATTCAGTACATGAAAACATGAAATATCAACAAGGATTAAGGTGAAAGGATCTAAAATCATTTTCTATTCTATTCGATTCGAGAATAACAATGCGAGTTGGAAAAAATTATTGTCTCAACCACCATAATCGCCTGATATCTCACACTTGGATTTTAATTTATCTCGATTGCACATTTTCTTAGTGGCACTGATATGAAAATGCCCCATCAAAAAACCATCATTGCAAATTTGCACACTACATCGCAATATGTTCAAATTGGAATTTCTGGAATTCATACTGAACACACTGTTTACATCACCACTACATCAACAATTACACTGTCTGACACGCGTTTCAATAACCGAGTTATCTTCTTCAGAGACTGTAGGTAAACTGGGAAGTGAAGTAAAGTTTACCTTCAGTCTCTGAAGAAGATAATTTGGTTATCGAAACGCGCGTCAGTGTAATTGTGTTGGTGTAAACAGTGTGTTCATCTTGACACCGTATATATGCATATTTGGAATACTTGGTATCGAAATAACTAAACTTCTTAATACTTCAGAAAATGTGGGTGTCCTAATGTGACTCATTACGATCTAGTTTGCACTCCTTTCCGGCTTAACCCTAAAGATCAGGTAGTCAATTGAAGATTTCTAACGATTTTCTCAATAGTTGCGGGGGGGGGGTTATGCTTTTCAATTTTGTTTCATCATCCCTTCACCACTCCATCAGTGACCGTTAGTCGATCCATGTAAATGCTCAGTTTTTGGGTAAAAGTGTTTTTGTTTTTGAAAATACCAAAGACAATTTCATTCTGGTTAATATCTGGATCAGGAGCTATCCCAAGCTTTCTTACATTAATGGAAAAATATTCTGTAAAGCCTGTCGATTGTCGATTATGATTTCATCTAATGAACAACAAGAATTTAATGCTGATTTATACGAGGCGATGATTTTTGCAAATACACCTTTGAAAAATTAACCAAAACATTATTTATTGCTTTGCTTTGTTTTCATCGAATGTAGTATACAGGTGATTTCGAGAGTGATAAATCGACTAAGATTCATCTTTAGAAAATGTCATGTTATTCAGACTTAATTATTAGATTTTTCTATGAAGCGATGCTTCTTATGGACCATTTTAAAGACTTTTAAAAGGGAAGAAAATTTGCGCGTTGATTAGATGCTGATTATATGCTGAGAAAGTTGGACGGCGAATATGCAAAATGGGTTTTGAATATGAAAAAGTCAAAAACTGTATATCTGCCGGTAGGAAACACACAACGAGACCCCGAACTTCAAATAAATAGGTTTAGACGATGTAGACAATTCAAATAACTAGAAAGCATAATTTCTAAAGATGAAACAACAAAAGACGATGTAAGAAATAGAGAAAAAAGCTACACAAATTCTGAACTCATTGCTGTGAACAGAAAAAATTAATCTAAACACGAAAAAGGCAATATACAAAGTCATATTGGAACCTATTTTAACGTATGGATGTGGCCAAAAGAAGAATTGACCCCCAGGGACCTGGAAGGAAGGAATGGAACAAAATATGAAAGACAGAGCTATCCCGGAAAAGGAGGGATAGAAAGAAAAGTGTGGGATGCGGCAAAGAAAACTGTAAGATCCTCGCTGTATATACAGATAAAGAGCAACGACAATTTGCTGATTATTTACTAAAATTAGGCAACGATGAACTGACCCTAAATACTACGGAAGAAATTGAATTTTCATAGAATATCAAGCAATAATCTTATTGAATGAAACTTAGTAACTGCGTAGCTAATGGAGATTATGAGGAGATGAAAGGCAGAGCAATAATCGCGTCTCTTAAGAAAGATGTTGAAAAAATTAATGATGATATAGATTCCAAAATTTCCTGAAGAGTACAAAATCTTTTATAGCCATAATTCAATGAAATATATACCTGATGGAGCGGTTGAATTTATAACAGGATTTTTTATAGTGTCAACATTTCAGACTTGCCACCACACGTGCTAAAATTGAAAAAAAAATGCGGTAATAATGTTGTTGCGTAATTTATTATCAGAAGGATTATGCAATGGGGTAAGACTCATAGTAAAAAATTCACATATACATATACCTACGATAACCTTTGACGCTTCAAAAGGACAACTGGGATGCAGCGTCACCAAGTTACATTAGAATGTGACCTAATCACCCTTAAATCATGGTACGATCCTAATCTTCTCTATATCAACTTTTCTAAAACTAGAGAACTAGAATAAGATCACCATGTCATTAAATTTGTAATATTCTTAGAGCTTGTTGTGGACAAATCCTTGAAATGGGAGTTACATATTGCGGAATGAAGTTCCTTCTGTTTTGAGCTGAGTTTAGTTTCCAAATAACTGAACTTATCCACCTCCTTAACAGTTTGTTATGCCCTTATTGAGTCGCATCTCCGATATGTCCTTCCCTTCTGTGGTACGTGTGGTGCGACTCAATTTGAACGAATCTCCAAACTACAAAAGGGAGCTATTAGATATTTACTCGGACTAAACAGCAGGACTCGCAGCAGGGACTCTTTCTTTTTTATTTATCTTTGAATCCGTTTGCCTGATTTTTAAGCACGCTTCTCCAATTTCAGAAAGATCGTTGCACGGCTATCCACTTAGTAACGCGGAGCACGATCCACGTTCAGAATTAGTTAAGGGCTCAATATTTTACAATACAAATAAAATGCACAATCACTTGCCAATTGAAATCAAATCGATATCATATTTTCCCGCATTTCGCAATAATTTGAGGGCATATTTACTGAAAACTGCTACTATTCTTTAAACGACTAAATTTTTTTTTCTTTGTGGTTTTCTTCTGTATATTGAAATTTTATATTATTTGTATCTTTATTTAGTTATTTTTATGTTTGTTCTTTAATTTTTACAAGCTTTTTTCTACAAATTATAACAATTATTTGACAATAAAGCATTTCTCTCTCTCTAAGTATTTGTTTCTAATATAATATTAAACTAATTGCACACATGATTTATCATTTAAATAACTACTCGGTAAAATCGAAAAATTATTCATATTTCATCAGTCATCAGTATGTAATTCGTATTTTAACCTTCCATTAGTCGCGCGTGTATCTACGAGATACATGGCTAACTTTTTGCTAAATATTTATTTATGTAATAGCTCTAGAAAATAGAGATTTGCAGTAGTTCTCGGCAGATGTATCTCAAAGCCTTTCCTAGAACTACAATCGGCTGATTTCACTTTTACAACCCCTGGCCACGCTAAACCCGTCCGACCGCCGGATTTGTATCTGCTAGATACAGCGCGACCAAAAACGGCAGTTTATATTCAGATTTAGTTGGGATAAGTTCTCGTTCATTTTGTATCAATTGTAATTATTCAAATATAAATTTTATTGTTTTTAAGTGTTTATTTGGATATACAAAAAATGAAACGTTAGTTTCATATGTCCCGAAAAAAGGAAAAACCGTAGTCCTTATTTCCAGTTTGCATGTGGCGTCGAACGAAGTGGAAGAAGATGCTTCAAAAAAGCCAGAAATAATATCATTTTATAACAACACAAAATCCGGCGTTGATGTGGTCGACAAGCTTTGCGCTACTTATAATGTTGCTAGATCAACTAAGAGGTGGCCTAGGGTAATTTTTTACCATTTACTGAACGTAGCTGGAATCAACTCGCCGAGTGATATTTCTTGGAAACAAAAATACGTTTGTCACAAGAAGAGAATATTTGAAAAAATTAGGACTAGCCTTGCTAGACGAACAACTAAAAGTGAGGGCCCAAATAAAAAGTCTTCCGCGACAAATCAAAGATTTGCTCAAAAATTACAAAACCTTGGAAGCACAACAAGAAGTTCAAGAGGCAACACCTGGACCTGGAAGTAAAAGAAAGCGATGCGAATCATGCTATGTAGAAAATAAGAAAACGCCAGTGTCTGCAAAATGTGGAATTCATTTATGTATAAAACTTCATACAAATATGATTTGTAATAAATGTTATAATAAAGAAATTGAAGAAGGTGATTACTCCAATTAATTTTATAAGTTTGTAAAATATTTTGAATAAATAATGTAACTTTAAACCTAGTTCTGGCGATAACCTAATTAAAATTTTACACATTTTACATATAAAATAATTATTTTTTTTTACTTGAAAAAATGTTGAATTAAAAGTGGAGAAAAGAAGTATTCATATAAAATTTGCTGTACTAATATATTAAAAATAATAATAACAAAAAAAATGTATTTGATAAACGTATCTGCTATATACAACGCGACCAAATACGTTAGAAATACCCGCGCGCCTAATGGAAGGTTAAGCATAATTTCTAAAAAACACGAAATACCGAGCAAAGCATTTTTACTTTATTATTGATACGTTATTTTATAATAGGATGATGAACAAACCAAGGGTAGTAGATATTTGAAATAATTACACCGATTTAATTAAAAATTAGGAAATGCACGTCACTGGTAGTTTGAAGAAAAGATTACTAAGCAGCTGCTCAGACATCATGACAATGCAGTATATGTCTGCCGACGAATAGGGAGTAACATTATAAGCAAAAAAATCGGAGGTCGTTTTGATGTACAAGAAAACCAGTTTTTTGTTCGTGAATACTGAAATAAGATTTTTTTTGTTCTTCAAAAAATATTCTTCATTTAAGACATGGGAAATACAAGGTTGTCAGCTTATATTTTCTAAAATTTCTGTCACTATACAATACTAGCTATATGGAAACATATATAAGTTAGTAATTAGACTAAATTTGTGGGAAAAATAGTTGGAATAATTTTTTATATGTGGGTTTGTGAGTTTGTTTATTGATTTGTATGCAACTCTTTGTTGTGGCTCTTTACTGTTAGTATATACCACCACTTTAATTGAGAATGGTTTCTTTTACTTTTGATGGTAATATATTTTTACTCCATCAAAGAGTAGACCTCAACGAACAAAAATCTCACCGCCTTTTTAAAAAAGCTGATGTTTTGAAGAGAGAATTTTCGTTCAAATATTGCGGTGCTTTTTCGATATTATGTCAAAATAACGTGAAAAAATGAATATTTCAAACAAATTTCCATTGTGTATGGGACATAAGAAGGTAACCCTTCACAAAATTTCGTGAAAAAAAAAATGTTATATACCACTCCGATCCGACTCCGGTCCGATTTTGCTTCAAATAACGGATCGGTGCGTCCTACAAGCTTCTGAGTTTTTTCCGATTTAAAGCTATGGCTCGATACATTCGCCACTCTCGCGATTTAGCCATGGTGACAATTTGTTTATAACAGGAAGATGAAGAAAACCGGAGAGATTTCATGGAGAACAGAGGAAAACGTAGATTTTGCGTACATTCTTCTTCAATACTTCTTCAATAAGCTCTTCCGATTTTGTACCCGACATTATGGCCAATTTAGTAACAAAAAACAAACATTGCTAAAACTCCTGCAGCCGTGTGTGCCAGCATCAACCTCCGAATTCGGAAGAATTTTAAATGCGTGCACCCTCTGTTGGAGATTTACAATACGAATAACTAGAACTTTAAAAATATTTTTTGACAATACGTCGTAGAATCTTCACAATTAATGAAAATATGTATGGAGAAAAACTATTTTGAGTACAAAAACGAATTTTACAAACAATACGAACGAACAAACTGTTGGTAGTATTTTCAGTCAAAAGTTTCAGTTTTTTTTCCAATTGTTTGGTGCAGTTTTGTGGATGGATATATTTTAGACGAAATGTAGAGGATTTTATTTTTAAACTTAATTCAAGATGTCCATTACTTATAAAATGGAAAATAATGGACAGTTACCATTTTTTAGATGCTTTAGTAATGAAGATCCAGAAATTTTTCATCTTGATAGACATGTTTCTATCAGTCAACGTCTTTGATAACAGCCAAGAGTGTTTCTCACCGCGAGGCTCATGGTTTCAGTCATCAACGTCTTTGTTAATGCCAAATTCTCAATAAACTTTACTGGAGTCTTGGTATAATATAAACATCTTGCTATTTGACAAGGTAGCTGGATGTCTCCATTATATACCTACCCTGCCGGGTAGCAGGATGTGCAGACATGAAATTGAGGAGTAGCGATGATGAAAACAATTTGGATGTACTCGTACATCAAAACTGAAGCCGTACAAATCCCACTTAAAGACAATCGTTCACCGTTTGAGATTTAAAAAGTGCCGAAGCTTCGGTAACCAATTTTGAGAGCCTGTTCATATTTAATTATACCATTATAGGACGTATCTTCCAAATTGGATGTCCTATTTGTCTATTAATTTATCAAAAATAAACTACCACAAGCAGTTGAAATATATGAGAGGGCTGCTACTTAAGTTTTGAGATACTGCGTCACTGATGTGAATATGTTAAAATTAAGATTGTCGTCATGATGTTTGACATTTCTATCGGTGAATGTACTCAGAACGTGTTGTTAAACATTTTGGCAAAAAAAAAACATTTGTGCCATGATTTTCGACGTGGATTAAACCAACAGCAGTGTGCCGATCAACTCGCTTCGAATATTGATGATGAAACACCATCTCGAGCCATCGTGTTTTCTGAATTCAATCATGGTTGCACTTTGCTACAGGATGGATTTCGTGAAAGTCGTTCAAAATCAGCTGTTTTGCCAGCAAACATAGAAGCATATTTGATGATAGCTGAAGAATCATGAATCTACGGATATGACCCGAAACTAAACAACAATCGAATGTATGAACCAAATCCAACAAAAGTTGGCACATCGAAGTAAATGGTTGCCTGTTTTTAAGGAATAACTTGTCATGTCGCATCAGTTCCATTGGAGCAACGTAAAACGGTAAAGTCTTAATGATGCACTATGATTTGTTGGCCAGAAGTGTTCAAAAAAATCGCAGGAAACGAATCATTCTCCACCACGAAAATGCGAATACATAAATTCAAACCAAAACGTTTTTGAACAGTCAAAAAATCCAAACGCCATACAGTCCTTGTTTGGCACCCAATGATTTATCAAAAATAAATTGCGAAGTCAATGTTTTTCTTACACCTTTAGAAGCCCTTGATGCGTTCAAATCTCATGTTTTGGAGGTATCTCCATCGGAATTGGAAAAATGCTTCGATAATTGGTTCAAACGCAGGATACAGATGTATTGTACGGTTGCCAACAGTCTCGGATCCCCGGGACAGTCCCTATTTCGCTTGTCTCGTGTCCCGCCTTGTCTACCCCCGGAACACGGATGGTTCCAGATTTGGTAGTTAAACAGTAAAAATGTAACAGGAGAGTTGATGCTTTGCTACTAAATTGAAATGGCGTTCATCTCTGTAGCTGTAGTTATAAGCCGTTCAACTTTGACGATCAGGAGAAATTGGGTCAAATTTTCATTAGTGCCAAAAAAGCGACTTTCGCTGCGCTAAAAACAGTTTTGTCCTACTTTCTTCTATTATCTATGTCGGAAATATTATCTCATATGATTTGACAAGAGTCGACGTTATCATAACTTTAAATTTAGAGATGAGTTGTACTGATTTTTTGTCCAACTTTAAACAAGATAAATGCTGCGTGTCCCGGATTTCTGTGAACAGGACTTAGCAACCCTGGTGTATTGATCTTATAATGAAGAATATTGTAAAAAACAATAATAAATTTTTTTTTATTTGTCTATCTCAAAACTTCAGTAGCAACTTTTGTATATGTGATATCTTCTTCATCACCCTGTAAATTAATATGAACATTTCAATATGTTGCAGAGCATTGGAACATTAGACTATGATCTAGCAAATTCTTATCTACATTTTGTTATAATCCTTTTATTTAATTTTATTTAGAAGGGCCTTGACATACCACATGCGTCTGATAGTTTAAGATAAAAATAATTAAATGTTTATTTTTGCACCACAAAAAATTATTTTAAATATTATGACAAATTTTGTCTCGTTAGTTCCTTTGGTAGATGTTGGAGACACTATAACAATCTTCCTTTTTGTCGATGACGTCAGCATTAGTATTTTTAATGAAACACTTTTTTGGAAAAAAGTATAACAATACTATTCACTTTAATATGCGAAATTATTTGTTATTTTGACATTGTATAGATGGTAATTTCCATTTTTTTTTTCGAGTATTCTTCATTGAAAAACTATCTATTTTCTGAAAAAGTAGAGTCAAAAATAGAATTCTGTTATTATTTTTATTTTATTATACAACTTAGCTTACTTAATTCATTTTGGCTGCAAGATGCACAAAGAACGGAGATCGCACTATAAGTAAATGTCAATGACAATAATCATAAATAAAACATCACTCATTGTCAAATCCATATGACGTTTGTGAAGTACCAACTTTCAAAAGATTATGTATAAAATTCGATTAGACAGAAAAAAGTGACAGCCATTTAAGTGAAGCTACTTTTGTTATTTTCAAAACAATGGATTCAAAATTTTTGGTAAAAAATACCGTATAAGCTCAACAATAGCTTTAAAAGTTTTATTTAGCCTCTGTTCCATTTGTTATTGGTTTGCTGAATTTGAACGTGGTCGTACAGACACCGATGATGGTGAACGTCCAATTGAGGTGGTTACTTCAGAAAACATCAAAAAAGTCCACAAATTGGTTATATCCAATCGTAAATTGAAACTGAGTGAGATAGCTGAGGCAGTAAATATATCAGAAGGCAATGTGTTTACAATTATGCAAGTACATTTGACCATACGAAAGCTGTTTTTAAAGTGGATGCCGCGTGTACTCATGGTCGATCAAAAACAACATTTTGATGATACACATTAAAACAGTGTTTGGCCATGTTTATACGTAATAAAATTGTAACAATGGATGAAACATAGATCCATCACTTTACTCCCGAATCAAAACGATCATCATCTGAGTGGCCTGCAAGCCGGTGAACTACGTCCGATGCGTCCAAAAGCGAAAAGGTCAGATGGAAAGGTTATGGCTTTAGTATTTTGGGATGCGCATGGAATATTGTTCATAGACTATCAGGTAGAGACAAGCAATAGCGGATACCAGAGTTGTTGGATCGTTTGAAAACAAAAATCAAGGAAAAGCGGCCTCATATGTCGAAGAAAAAACCACTGTTCCATCAAGACAATGCACTGATTCACAAGTCGATGGCAGCTATGGTTAAATTGCTTTCTCATTCATCATATAGTCCAGATTTGGACCCTAGTGACTCCTGGGGGCAGATCTGGCCAATGAAGAAGCAATAGCTGAAACTAAAGTCTATTTTGATGCAAAAGGCAAATCTTTTTATGAGCACGATATGGAGAAGTTAAAGAAAAAATATGTTTTTCTTAGTTAGTCACACTTTTCATATCTTTTACTACCGGTACCGAATCAAAACCCCCCCGAAATTTTTATCTTGCCTCTCGGAAGTTAATATAAGTCTTACTGAAAACCAAATTTATACTTTGAATGGAAAGTAGCACTTTCAAACTCTAATGTACTACTTTTTATATCTTGAATAACGGATAGGCAATCAGATGGTTAAATGGATCAAACGATTGAACTCATCTAATTTTTTTTTGTGAGGCTACTAGTCCAAAGTTGAGCTTTAATATGAAAAAAAGTTTTTGTATAAACTTAGGTATCAAAATATTCGATTATAAAGCATCGATATCTGAAAAAATTTGGTTTGATATTTTCGAAGTATTCGACATATTACATCACATACACAAGATTCCCTATAAATTTCACAAAAAGAGATTCACAGGACAGGCTCCTCTGCCTTCTACCTATTCTACTGGACAACATCAGTATTTTGTAGATGTAAGAAGTATATATACAGGGTGTCCCGTATAAGAACCGACATAGAGCAAGAATAGAGGCCTATGGGAAGCCCAAAATATGACGATTGGATGCAATTTACTTTTATACTAAGTTACGTCCCTGAGAAGTTATAGGGCTTCAAATTTAATTTCATTACTACAGAAATTAACACGCAAATTGCCAAATTTGGTGTATTTTTTAAATTCATTTCAATTCATACGAGGGTTGCTAGTTAGGTTTCGAGATATGGCAACATTAACTGACTGTGAATGTACTCAGAATGTGAGTGCTATTCGAGTTGTCAAAAACTTATATAACTTATAACGTCTTGAAGAATATTGTAGAAGGTTAATCCTCTCTTCTATAACCTTCTACTAACCATAACCTAGCAGTTTTTTATATTGTACCAAATTTGATATTTTCGAGTTAAACGGTTGCAAGGAAATCAATTTTTTTCAAAATATTAGACTCTACTTCGAGACCCTATAACTCCTTAGTTATACAAATTGGAATAGAGGTTAATTATCCTCAATCGTCGCTTTCCTATACGCATCTGTTCTGTGTGGGGGAAACACCCTGTATTATTATATAATACAAGATTGTAAGCATTTAACTCTTTCACGATAATACGATAATAATTATTATGTTTTGATATTATTTAAATTATATCGAGATAATAGGTAACTGACTAATTATTTGTTTGAATAAAATTATGGTTAATAGTTTTTGAAACGTGTTTCAGGGTTAGCGAGATAAAAATTCTAAGTATGTACAAAATAACAAAATTACAGGTAGTGTGACCGAATTATCCGAACATTTAATAAGCAAAATTATTTCCTTGCAAGTTTTCGCATCAACAAATTCCCATTTTATTATTATTTTATTAGTATTATATGTTTTTATAAATGTGTTTCATTGTCACAATGAAATATGTATTTTTTTATGCATTTAACATAAAAATGAATAAACAAAAAAGAAGACAAGTATGAAGGACACAATCAATTACGACAGATAAAAAAAATAGCAAAATAGATACACGACAGACGATATAAATCTCAGTAAATGATAAATTAGTAGCTTTAGAAGAAGTTATTAAGTAAATTGAAGTAAAAAATGAAAAATCAAAAAGCACGCAGCGCACGTGTAGAATTGAGAGCTAAATTACAAGTCAAGATGTTAGAGATGAGTTAGAAACCGTGACGAAATAATGTCATGTCATGTCACGAATATAATTACGAGGGTTGCTACTCGATAGATAAAAAGTTTGAACGCATCAACTGCTTCCTATGGTGTTGACCTTGTGGAAATAAGAAGAAATTAGGGATGCCAAACAAGGACTGTACTATGGATGACCCTTCAACTGTTCAAAAACGTTTTTGTTTGAATTGATGTGTGATTGGTTTTCTGCAATTGGTAGCGAAGTCCTAGAATGGAAATTTTCCCGATTTAATTCAATTTTTTGACCTAAAGAACACTCGTAAGACAGCACGTTCTGTATTAAATATACCAAACTTTATGATGGCAATGTCAAACTTGACGTATTTACTACAGTGTTGCCATACTTCTAGATGTTGATAAAAGTTCCTGGACATACTATATGTAGAAGATATTCATAAATATTTTATTTGTTGCCGTTTTCATCATCGTCTTAATTATATTTAATTTTTCTCAACTGAAATTATGTCAATTATCTATTAAAAGATCTGAAACTTGATTTCGTAGTATCATTATACATAAAAAACCTTAAGATATATTTTTTTCAGCATATTTTGATAATTTTTAATCGAGATTAGGTTAGGATTCAGCTTCTTTATGCTTTATTTGTAAAGTTGCCTGAATTTCACAATGATTCAAGTCTCATATTTATCTTAAATGCGCCAAAAAATAAACAAAATGAAAAAAAAAGGCATTGAATATTTTATTGATTCGATTTTTCATAATTGGACCTAATAAAGTTTAATAAAAACCTGCGAAGTGGATTTAAAAAGATGAAGTGATAATCTACAGTTGCTTTATTTATTGGATAATAATTTAAATTTTATATTTTCTCTCTATCAAAAATTGTTAATGTCAAAAAAATTGAAATCCTATCAAAAGTCCAACTAATATCATCATATTATAACCAGAGTAGTTGGTATAAAACATTTTTTTCAAATTTAAAAAGTTTAGAATAGAATTACGATAAATGCCTATATACTTATAAAATATTATTTGAAAATGGGGCCCACACTATTTTTGGCCATAAATAATAAAAAAATTGGTATTTTCAAATTTTTCCATTTTATTCCTTTTTTCAGTGCATGCAACAAGAGACAAAAATTCAAAAACAAAAATTTTTGCAAATGAAAAAAACAAATTTCCCGATATTTCTCAAAAAACTATAGTTTAAAATTTTCATCTTAGAATGTCTTATTTTTATTTGAAACATATTTATTTGAACATATAAAAACGAATAGATATAAAAAACAATTGAATATGATAATTTGAACAAATTTTACAAATTATTCGAAATTTTTAAGGTCAATTTAGGTTATAATTTTCTTTATACGCTCTTTGTAGCGTTGCGTGAATTCCACAATTATTTAATTCAATTATTCTATAATAATTTTGTGGATCCCAGTTCCAAACAATTTACCTGGGATATTATTCAAAAGTTATTATTCATTACCCCGTATTTATTTATTTAAAAACTAAATAAATTGAAAATGGTATATAATTGACGTCACTGTATAATTTATATAATTGTACATAATTGTTTCTTGATACTAATTTAATAACTCATACTTACTTGAGCATCGGGGCTGATAACATTCAAAAACGTTGATGAAATATTCCACGTGTGGACCGTATACCAAACGGTCCCTATAAAAGTATCTCCCGCATTCAAAAACAAAACTTCCGGTCCACTTTGATCGGCAGCGGCTTTTCTATACTTCCTCACCTCGTGAGCGATTCTCGCAAAGCCCCCAACGCAAGTCCTATTTTTGTTTTTAGATTGGCAAGTTCCCGAATTTTTTTCAGTCTCTTCGAATCTGCCGTGTATGTCGTTATTATGCAAAATTAAAAGGTCAAAGTTGCATAAAACAGGTAACAGAAAATTAAGAATGGTAAAAATAACCGTTAAACTTTTCATTTTTGACGTCGCACTTATTATTTTTGACACGCCGCACTGCTTTTGAGGTAGACACCGGTGGATAATACAACTGTTAACTATTTTGTAGTGGCGACATTAGAGATAGAAATGGCACGCTGGTCGTACAAAACTGAAACCGTAGCTCAATGTTCACTAGACAACGTAAATTTAAGCAATTTTTTATGACAGCTTTACGGGGGTTAGCAGTTAGGCTTTTATTACGTTAAATTCGTATTTATATTGTAGCCTTGGCAAATACATTAAATATTTGAGTTTGAAATGATTATATTACATAATTTAAATTATACAAAGTTATGTCAATAAGTAATAATAATAAAAATTACTAAAACCATATATTTATTCAATGAAACTGGTTAAAACCACAAGAAAGTAAAAATGATAAGAATAGGAAAAGAAAATTGCAAAAAAATACCATAGAACAAGAAAAAATAAAGTTGTCGACATAAATATATAGTATACAGGGTTTTTTTAAAAGTACGTCTTTAGGATTTTGCTTAGTAGAAAATTTTCGAGAAGGCGTTGAAGAAAAAAAAGTTATATACATCTCTTACGATACTGTCGAAACTACTAGCAAAGTTGTAATGAAATATACAACGTATTTAGGGCATAGAAAATCCACGAATGATTCATCAAGAAGGAATGCATCCTCAACGGGTTATTGTATGATCTAGAGGAACCATTTTTCTTGGAAAATGAAGAAGTAGTGTAATGGTGAAAGGCGAATGTTATCGTGCTAGGATCACACAGTTTCTTGTGCCTAATTTGGAAAGCATTGATCTTGACGACATGTTATTGCAGTAAGATGGTGAAACATTGTCGATTTTGAACGATTTTGCTCCTGGTCGTGTCATTTACCGATTTGGTGACCACAATTAGCCTCCGCGCTTTGCGATTTAACGCCTTCAAACTTTTAACTGTGGGATTATCTGAAGTTATGAGTTTATGCCTATAAGCCCGCCACTATTGAGGCATTGAAACCGGAAATTAGACGAGGTATTAATGAAATACCACCACATCTATATTGTATATTTTCTACATCAATAAATATTTCAATACTTTGTTACAAAAAAGCATATTTTATTAAACACTGAAATCTTACGCTTTTATTGAAAAACTACTTGTAAAACTCTAAACTCAAGCAATGTAATCAATATTTGTTGGAGCATATAACCAGTAAAGGAAAATTGAACATCTTTTATTTAGAGGGAGCTCGTACGGTACGGTTCTTACCAACTAATATTGAAAATAACTTTTTAAGGGTAGATGCATTAATTAAAAATTTCGATTGAACTTAAACAACATGCAATGTTACACAAAAAAGTTCTCTTGATAAAACTCGATATACCGTTTTCGAAATATTTTGATTTGAAAATTATGAAGTAATAACCTAGAGATGGGGTTAGTTTTTTTAAGCATCCTGTAGTAAATCGATACCTCTAGACACAGGTAAACAATTTAGAAAGCAGTATGGACGAATAATATGAAAATAGAGAGATCAAAAATAGAGCTAAATATATATATATATATATATATATATATATATATATATATATATATACAGGGTTTGTCCGGAAAGTAATAGGACTAAGTCGATTTAAAAAAATTTATTGAGCCAATCGTTACAATTCTTTAAAAACTTTCAAAATAGGCTCCTTCTGCGTCGATGCAGCGCTGCTAGCGCGATTTCCAAGCATTGAAGGCGTCACGGAAGGCATTCTCCGGAATATCCTTGAGAGCCGCGGTGCATGCTGCTTGGATCTCCTCTGTCGTCTCGAAATGCTTGCCTTTCATCGGCCTTTTCCTGTCCTGACTCTCCAGGTGCTCGGAGACAACTAACCAGCCGCTCGTTTGTTAGCTAGGAACGCCCTCTACCGAATCCAGTCGGTGCGCGCACGCTCTGAAATACAATCGCGGCGGAAGAAAATCAGTCCTATTACTTTCCGGACAAACCCTGTATATGTAACAACAGGTGAAATAGAAAGAAAAAACCACGTGGATAAGATGGCATAGCTCCAGAAATAATTAAATGGCTGGGACAGGGAAAGAATGAATTTTGGAAATATTAAAAGAGGTATGGAAATAATAATAAATAATGAAGCTTATCTCTCTATGCTACCTCTTCAAATAGTAAAATTCCAAGCAAAGAGTAGTAAATCTATGCTTTATGCCAAAATAGTGTAAAATTTTCAAATGACAATAAAACTTATCTAGTAAAAACGAAATTGAATTATACGATAAGTTATTTTTCAACACCCCTGTAAATGTGCTGTAACAAATATCAAAAATAATATCTACATATTCCAGCGACGTAATCAACTTTTACGTGGAAATTTGATATCCTAAAGGAACAACAAATTAGCATTATTTTAAAAATATATAACGTAGACAATTCATTGTTGAGCAATTGATTCGATTCAACCGTAATTTTAATGTCAATTAGGTATCCTTTTAATAGTATCACATAAAAAAAAACAAATTCAGATATTCTATGTACATACATACATTTTTATCGTCTTGCCAAGATTTAAAAGCTAAGTAGTCATTCATATTTTATACACGGTTCACACAAATGATTAAAAGTCGAGTTAATTTTCTATTTCCAGTTTAGAGCCCTTAATGCGTCGACCAGCGACAATGATTTTATGTTTTTTGAATTGTAAAGGCATAAAAACATTCTATCAGTGCTAAAAGTTTGATTCTCAACCAAATTTCACTTCTTGATCTGCACCTTAAATGCATTTTAACATGCTTTCAAACATACATTTCACATATCTCATTAAGCTATTTCAGGTTTATATAATGAATTATTAGGCAATTCGTAAAAGGCCCAAATTACGGAACATTTTATCGTTAGGTCCGGACTTAGGGATGGGTAGCGGTAGATGTTTTTTCATTTAGTGAACATCGATGGTTGATAATCATTGGAAGAAAATCATCGATGTTTGGAAACATCGATGTTTTCCTAAAAGAACAAAAAAGAAAAAAAAACAATTCAGATCATATTTTCATGAAAGAAACGTTGTAAATTAACTGATTTTGCGTAATAGCTGATAGGTAAATACAAGTTTTTGTTTCTCTAAAATTCATGGGTAAATAAAATCCTGAAATTAATTTTTAAAGCCAAAAACGAAACCCAGTTATTTTTAATGTATATTTAACTGTATTACCTAATTAAATCATCTGTAATTTTTCACTCATTATTCCACAAAAATAATTAGGAGAAAAACAAGGTTATGAGATTCAAATCAAACTTTATTAAAAAGAAATAAATTTTACAATTCAAGTTGTAATAATAACGAAAGTTCTTCGGGCATTGATTTATCTGTCGATTGTTTCTTTTTTTCACACTGATC
Organism: Diorhabda elongata; assembly: GCA_026230145.1. NCBI lineage: Eukaryota > Metazoa > Arthropoda > Insecta > Coleoptera > Chrysomelidae > Diorhabda > Diorhabda elongata. The sequence continues at coordinate 18,848,919 of CM047928.1, read as the reverse complement.
GAAATGAAGCTATATTTCACTTTTACGGCCCATTTTGTTTAATATTCGAAATTTAAAAGCGTAAACGACACAAATTTGACACAAACGACAAACGTAACTGTAACAGACTAACGGAAAAAACGATACAATATAACTTACGAATGAATATGAATAATAACAATACCTGAACCTCACTCAAAACGTACACAACACAAACGTATTCCACAACCTTCTTTATTCATTGGAGGGAATTCAAATAATGAAATAATTAGTCTTGGCTAATTCCAAATTTATTAATTGAAGTAGCTTTTCAACAACCTGGAATTATTTAAATTACCACAACATCGATGTTTATTTAAAACCATCGATAACTGCAAAATATTGATTGAAGAAACATCGATGTTTTCATAAAACCATCGATGATTTGAGAACATCGAACCATCGATATCCATCCCTAGGCCGTCAGGTTAGATTAGGTGACCTTAGTATACAAACTATCCAAACGTTATGTTATTTTGATGATAAATATTTGTTTAACTAAACTAGCTACTAGTATTTGGTTGATTTGTAAGCTAACCAACGAGTTTACAAACCATGCAATACTTACCGCCAAAATATAAATTACAAAAAAAGTACACAAATTAATCAGGACTTTAGCATACATACGTACATACAAGCTGTATTTGGATATTTCATATTTTTGCCCAAAAACACAAATTTTTTATCAAACTCAATGAGAAAATTCAAAAAATTCAAAAAAGAGAATCTCGAAACTAATCGAACTTATAATTTTGATCAAAATCAACTTTAAAAAACCAATTTTTGGTATATTTAAACTCAAAAAAGTCAATTTTTACCCAAGTAGTACCTAAGAAAATAAATTTCTGATCAATTTATACATGAAATAACCAATTTTTAACGAAAATAAACTTTAAAAAATCAATTATTGATTCATTTAATTCCAAAAAACAAATTTATATGCAAAAATAAGCTAGGAAAACATATTTTTTCTTGAATTATACTTGAAATAATAGTCTATGTTCGAACAAGCTTAAGTATTAAAGGCCAATTTTTCATCAAACTTAATTTAGGTCTCAACTATTTAAGGATTTAAAAGTTTTGCTTAGAAACGCTAATTTTCTATCAAATTTAATTTGAAAATTCAAAAATTGAACTAAATAACGACAATTTTTCAAGAAATTAAAAATTGAACAGCCAATTTATCATTCAAAAGAGTGTTTGCAGAATTTCATATCAGAAAGGGATATTTTTAACTCAAATCAAAAGCCAAATTACGTTGTTTTTGCGGGATGTCTGCAGTTTTTCCGTAAGCTGTTGGATTTTATAAGACATGTTCACACAGTAGATATTAATTGTTTGTAAAATTTAGTTTAGAAAACTCAATTAAAAAATACAAAATGAGAAATGCCACAAATAAACACATTGATACATCTAATATTTAGCAAATATGCTAACCACTTCATTATACACATATTTTTTAGCATGATCTCCGTAAGTGAAATCAAGATGATTGAAAGAAGTTTCTGCTATCGAAAATTTACCTTGGAGATTCCCAAGTTCGTAAGATAATCGCTCGACATCTTCAACTCCAGCCAACCAATCGTTGTAACTAAAAAAGAGAAAAACCGGAGCAGAAACCTTCGACAAATCGTAATCCGGAGGTTGCATTGAGCCGTATTTTCTTAAATTCTCGATTACGCCGAAATCGTATTGTCTAAAATGTCCGCTGGAAATTTCTTGGCCGTAATGGAGTATCTGCTTAGTAGAAGCACCAGCAGGAGCGTGTCCGACAATCAGCGGGATTTTCGTCGTGTTCATTTCGTTTAAACTAAAACCGCATATAGCGAACAAGACATTTTCACATAATATAGGTCCGATTCCTGTTTCGCATATAGATTCTGTAAGCATATGTAAGAAGCTCTCCTCGGGTACAAATTCATACATTCCAATGAGATTCATTAGAGCTTCAAAGGATCCTTCCCAAAACGAAAGTATTCTCAATAGAGGACTGGTCATATGGCTCATGTAAGCTATCGGAGCTAAGCTGATTTGTACTTTTATTTTTTCGTTATATTCAGGTCGTGTTGATGTCATCACGAAAAAAGTTGTGGTACCTTGAGAATGTCCCACGTAATATATACCATCAGTTCCTGTTTCTAGTAGAATATAATCTATCATAGTTGGTAAATCGTAATAACCAATTTCGTGCCAACTGAATTGCCAGAAATTGCTGTCTGTGTCTGGGTTTAACGTTGTGTGATTGCGAGAATAGTATGTTCCTGAAACAATAAAAAATTCTCACTAGATTTTTTTGAAACTAGATTTGTTCAGCTTAGAAATTCAATATAAATCAAAATAGTAGTTATAAAGACAAATGCCTTAAAACGTAAAAATCACTTAGATTTCGTTGGTATCTGGCATTCCGTCAATGATACATTCTATATGTTCGATTGTTCACTCTGTTTATTAAATAAGTATACAGTTTGTCCACGTAAGTTGGCGACATATGGGAAACTTTTTTATTATTAATTTTACGAAAAAAAGTTATTCTTTATAAAAAGTTCTGTATGGTCCAAAACCTATAATTCAATCATCAGATGTAAAATTTTTTCAGTCATATACGAGGTTTGTCAAAAACTGTGATTTTTCCTTTCTTTTTGATAATATCGAAAATTGTTATAAGAAAAGATATTTAAAATTAAAAATAGCTTTCAAATATTCAACATTGTTTATTTATATCAAAAAAATATTTTTCTCTACATTTTCTCTGCGATTACGTTGGAAATTTAAGTTTGCACATTAATGCAAAATGAATCTAGGATGCACTGGATGATAATTGTTTTAAAAGTTTATTTAGAATTGTTTAATCAAATTTATAATTAATAAATGCAATGCATTAATGTGCAAACTTAAATTTCTAACGTAGTCGCAGAGAAAATATAGGAAAAAATATTTTTTTAATGTAAATAAACAATGTTGAATATTTGAAAGCTATTTTTAATTCTAAACATCTTTTCTCTATAACAATTTTCGATATTGTCAAAAAGACTTTACTCTAGAGCAATAATCACATTTTTTGACAAACCTCGTATATATATAATAAAAAAGTTTCCCATATACCGCCAACTTACGTGGACACACTGTATAAAAAGAACGCCTTGATATTCGATGTATAGCTTTTGGACATAGAAACAAAAAATTCTCACATTTCAACATCTCCTTTAGATTGAAATTTTTCCCACAGAAAAAATTTTGTCATGGATCTGAATGAATAATAATCTGACGGTACAAGGTCCGGACTAAATGCTGGATATAGTAGTAGTTCAATACCATTAAGTTCTTCGATTTTATTCCATGTAATTGGCTTAGCATTGTTCACGAAACCTGGATGTGTCTCCGATAAAACCCTATAAATTCGCATCAGATGTGGACTATACCACAAACTAATGCAGCTCCTCAAAGGACTCGACATAGCTCAGAAGTAAATGTGATGCATTAAAAATTTATATTGGAACCAATTAACAGAAATAAAAATAGATAATAATATATCTATTACTATAAAAATCAAAAAGGGAGAAAAGGATGTCTCCCCTCCTGTTTAATTTATATTTGGAGGCGATTTTTCAGGAGATGGAAATTAAGATTAATGGAATGTGGGTTAACACTATCAGATATACTGTTGACTTGGTCTTAATCTCTGATAACATGTAGGACATTTTGGAGTAAAAAGGAAACACAATAGATCCTTTGAGTCGCGATGTATATGATGCTCTAATTTTCCATGATCGTTTTGGTTGATACAACTCGATTGAACTATTTCGAAAAATAAATGAACGGAAGATTTGAATATAAAATTTGATTTGAAGTATGGTGGAACGGGAACTCGAGTTGGCTATCACTAGGATATGGTTGATCTATGTAGCCAGCTGTTGTATTTTCTTCGGTCGTTGTCGAGTGTGCAAAGTGTACATTAAATCTGATTGCTTAAAGTAGGGCAAAATCCAGGCTCAAAAGTCAGTTGCAAAAGGAGAGGTGAAATTAATGAAAGGGTGTTAAAAATAAAATCAAAGCAATAGCAGAAATGTAATAAATTCGAAAATACGGAATAGTTATGGTAAAAACGAAGCGAAAACTAAATGCAACAAAATGTTGTTAACTTGGAGGCCAAAAAAAAAACAAATAACAGAGTGGAATTATTATTTACAAAATTAACTTATTGTTGAAAACAACTCTTTATTCGTGATGTCATCGCATGTCATAATCGCTTTGTTTATATTTACATAGTTTTCGAAAAAACTTTTATCTACTCTTTTTAATTCATATGTTTATTATTATCAAAATATCAAAAACAATAAAAAAATATATAAAACATAATAAAAACAGTGATTACGTATTCCATGGAAACAACAGTCATAAATAAAAAGGAAGAAGAAGATCTGAAGATAATCGAGAGAGAAATACTGAGAACTATACTCGGACCAAATATTAAAGGAGATGGAGAGAGGGGATTAATGAAAAATAAAAGAACTGGGAGGTATATAGAAGCAATAGCCGAGAACGTAGAAGACATACAAGAGCTAGTCAATTCTAGCAACTAAATTAGAACCAAATACCTCGGATATATGTTAAATTAAAAATGGGATTGTTAAAATTGTTGAAGTTAAAGCTCGGATAGCAATTGCAAAAACAGTTTTTACAAAGTTTAATCCTCCGAGAAGTCTCCCTAAGCCTTAGATCGAGAGTCTTAAAATGTTATATTCGGCCAATCCTTTTATATGGTGTGGAAACGTGGTCCCTGAAAGTGAAATCCTTAAACAGAATATAAGCAATGGAAATGTGGCTGTTGTGCAGACTTCTACGGATCCCATGGACCGAGCACCGAATGAAGGAGAGCTGGTATGGAAAGAGAACTGATCGCGCGGTAATTGAACAACGAAAGGTATCTTATTTGGGACACATCCTACAAGGACCGAGATATTCAACTCTCAAGCTAATTCTGACGGGAAAGATCGACGGAATGAGATGACCAGGGCGTAAACAACATTCCTGACTACGGAATATAAGAGACTGATGTGGCATTCAAGGTGCGGTAACAATTTTTCGTCTTTCAGAAGAAGAATGCCTTCATATAATGGAATAGAAGTTTTGGACAAGAGAATACCTACACGCTGGAAAGACTAAATTGAGCAGGACACATCATGAGAGACCATTTACTTCAATACACTTTATGATCCCCTTTCGTAAAGATCTCTTAATATCAAAATCCCATTCGTGAATTAAGCCGTGGTTTAATTTTTCGTTTTCTTTACCAGTAGGCTTGTGTCTCTATTAGACAGTTTGTGTAGAAGTAAAAATTGGATAATAATAAGAATAAGTAATACATTAGTATACATACCATTTATTAACAATTTAGTAATTAACAAGTGTAATAGTTATTTATCAAATAATGCCTAGGAATAACGATTATTCCAATAATGAGATGCGCGATATGATTTGTGTGTTTGCTTGGTCTAATTATAGTGGTCCAACTGCGGCTCGAAGATATTCACAATTTTACCCAAATCGAAGGCAACCCAATTACAAACTGTACCGAAATCTTTACAACCTCTTAGGTGAAACGGCGTCTTTACGCTCTAAAATTGAGCACGGTGCTACAAAAAAAATCACTGCCGATGAAGAAGATGAAATTTTAATTTGTGTTACGAAGAATCCAGATATCAGATACAATTCTTTTTACTGATGAGGCAACATTTACCAGACGAGGAATATTTAATTATAAAAATAATCATTTGTGGGACTCCACATGCTATGAGGGAAACACATTTTCAGCACGAGTTTAAGGTTAAAATTTGGTATGGTGTAATATGTGGGAATTTAATAGGTCCTTTTGAACTGCCAATCAATTTAAATGGACCTCTTTATTTAGATTTTCTTCAAGAACATTTACACGAATTACTAGAGGACATACCTCTCGCTTTAAGACAAAATATGTGGTTTTTGCACGACGGAGCACCACCACATTATTCTTTACAAGTTCGTCAATACTTAAACGAACAGTTTCCGCATCGATGGATTACTCGTGAAAGTCAGTTTGCTTGGCCACCAAGAGGCTCTGATTTAAATCCTTTGGATTTTTTAATTTGGTCGCAAATGAAAGCATTAGTTTACAAAAAAAAAATTACTTCTCTTCCACAACTGCGACGGAAAATAGAAGAAGCCGCGGATATAATTAAAAATAATAGACAAGGATTATTTGATATTAAGAGATCTTTACGAAAGCGGATCATATAGTGTATGGAAGTAAATGGTGAGCATTTTGAGCATTTTCTTTGAAGTTTTCTATTTTTGTTTACAAATTTGTTATTGTTTCATATTTAAGGAATAATAAAATTTTTTTATGAAAAAATTAAAATTTATTGAATTTTTTAGAAGCAAATAACTCGATAACCGATTGAGTTACACGAATCAAAGAAGAGTAACTTTTTTTTGTAGAATTTTACTTTGATTTAATTAACACAAACAAGTGTAACTAGCGCCCTCTATTAGCAATGTTAAATTAGAGTGCAAATTATGATTCCTCATGCCAAAAAACGTAAAATTGCAAATTTTCAAAGAGATATTGTGGAAACATAAAAAATTATTGCGAAAATCAAAATTTAAATTTAAATCTCGGTGACTAGCAATATTTGCATAAGGCATGTTGAGCAGAATCATCATATTTTGAGGTCTAGAATCTACAGTTCAGAGATTGGACATTCTTAATGAATCACCCTGTATATATTATATATATTATAATATAATATCCATACAGAAATTGTAAGAGATATTTATTTTTTATTTTTTCAATTATTTTCATTGTTGAAGAAACTTCTTTTTTCTTTTTAATTTTTGTGTCCCAGCGCCCTTGGTATTTTTTCCAACTTTTGAATATCTTAAAGAAATCTTTTACCTTGCTTTTAACTCACGTCATCAAGGTTTTCCGGAATATAGTTCAAATGATACTGTTTAAAGTGAAATGCATGAACAACTTCTTTGAAAGCACCTGCATTCTTATCTTCCATTGACATTTGTAAATTTTATGTCTTTCATCAAGTACTAATCTGTGGCTCTACAAAGATTTCCTCCTACAATTTCGCTTCCAATATAGTCGGAAATATTTTACACAAATATTAAAAACAATTTTCTTTCTTGATTAACGCCATAACAAATTGTTTCATTAGTCCAAGTTTGATGTGAAGTGGTGAATGTAGAACAAATGCATTTTTACATCCACTTTACTTACAAGATTCAGTTCAATGCGACTATTTCTTTCTAAAAATACAGAAGGTGCTAGAACGGAAACATTTTGACATTATTCCTGATCCTCAATTGATAAGATGCAAACCATTTTGACAGAGAATTTTGAGAAATGCTTCAATTAAAATTTTAAGAAATATTTTTACCTTCCTTACTAACTAGAAAGGAAGGTCATAAATTTATTTCCAAACATTTTTCAGAACGACTGTGTAAATCACGTGAAGCTTACACACAAATGCGACTGGCATCATGCAGCATGTGTGTTATTCGCATGCAACGTGCAGCGCCACTAGGAACCGATCGGAGTTTTGACACTGCAAATATCGTGCGTCTTGAGTTGGTGCATGCGTGGAACACGCAAGTCACGTGGACTTGCGCACACAGCTCTGACTCTCTCGTTCCCACGGTGTACTGCGTTGACAAGTGCGGAAAATCAAAATTTGAATAGCTTGAGTTTGTTATTAGTAATTTGTAATTAAAAGGTGTATCCTTTAGTTTGAATTGTGTGAATATTAAGGTGTAATAATTAGAAACGCCTTTTCCGGATGACGAAAAAACAAATATTGAATTTGCGTTAGCTTTGAAGGAGGCCAAATTAGGGCTATATGGTGGGTGTTAAATCTCTGTGCAAGCAAGCGAACATCTCGACTGATTTTGCTGATTTTTTCGATAATTTTTTGACGCAACCACATTGGTAAGTCAGAGTATTATGCCGCGTTCAGGGTTGTATTTGATTCCTCAAAGTCAGTCAAAAGTATACCCTCGCAATCCCAAAATATTGTAGCCATAATTTTTTTGGCGACATTTGCTTTTTTGGCACGAACTTTCTTTCCCCATGCCACACGATGGAATCTCTCAACGAAGCTTTGCACATCGAGGCACACTTGTTTTGGAAATGCCGGTCAATGCTGCAATTTTTCTTTGTTTTTACATAATGTTTTCTGACGTAGTCGCCATCACAAAACCTCCTCCTGCAAGTGGGTCATCTTCTAACGTTTCTCGTCCCCAACGAAGCAGCTTTGACTAATTTTTAATTATTGAAACTGGTGGACACAAGTCACCGTAAAAAGCTATTTTTGATTTATTTTCGATGTCAGTCCTCCTTCATCAAAAATTTTATAAAACGTTTTCCAAAACAACTTGATTAAGTGATAGTTCGAGCTTTATATAATAAAATGGATGGAAACATCAAGTTGAAATGTTCTGAAAAGCTTGTTGAGACTTGTCACTGACTCGTGCATGAATATTTTTGCGAACTCATTCTATTATATGACGCCAAGAATACGTGGATAGCACTACGTTAGTATATTTTATACTATAAAACTTCAAAATCTCTACAAATATAAGAAACAGAATAAAATGAAGATACCGAAGTGAAACTGTAAACAAAATACATAGATACGTCAAAAACATAACCTGGAAATATGAAATTTCAGAAATAAATTTATAAATCGCAATATTTTACCTCTAGCGTTTCCCATCCAAACGTCGTAGCCCAAATCTGCTAGAATATACCCGAGAGAATTCCCGGGACCGAACAAGATCCAATCAGATGAAGAGACCAAAATACCGTGTTGGAGATAAACCACTTTCTTGTTTGACGAACCGTTTTTCGCATGGGGAATTCGATGTAAACATAGATTATATCCATCAGGCGTAGTTACCCAATGAGTTTCTACGGGGTAACCGGCTTCAGCGATCATAACTGGGGTGGTTTTATTGAATTCACTATTATTATATACATTATTCGGAGGGTCTATCGTTTTTGATCTCACGAATACACTATGAATGTATATTAGGAAAAACAATTTTTGCAAAAACATCGTTTGTAATTTTCCCAACAAATAATTCGATCGTTGTTTTGTTTTGTTTTTATACTAATTCGGTGATTTATAAGTATTTTCTAGAGATTATCTAGATGACAATAAGATATAAAATGATTAGGATGGCATTTAATGATAATATCATTGAAATATATCGAAATTTATTGCTTTTAAAAAGTTTTATTTTGATAATAAAATTAGACGAAAAAAATCATCGGTAGTTTCTTTCAGTTTCACAATCATTTCGAAAACCTTTTGCACAAATTTTTGATATTCTTGTTTGTAAGGGTTTTGCAATAAACCCGGTATTATAGTAGTACTTACGTTGTTGCCAGATCATTCGTATTTCTTGTATTCTTTTGAAAATGTATAAGATATCCACTTTCTAAATTTTTGTGTTTATTTTGAGCATATTTCGTCATTTTTCATAATTTTTGAAAGAGATAAAAATTTTACTTCTCGACTCTTTATTTTAATAAAGACTGATAGTAGTCAAAGAAGAGACCTAAAATCAACACGATCTAGAAACATAATTTGGAATTTCATGATTCGAAATGTTGGGCTGGCGTTCCACAAAGGAGAAAACAACTACTTTCCTGGCTAATACCACGAAGAATATCTCCTCCGAAGAACGTGATGAGATCGACAATCCGTCGAAATTGGTATCCGCAATTGAAAGTAAAAATGTCGTCTACTGAGGAATGTTTAACTAAGTTTAAGACCAATATTAACATCTGAAATTGATCTTGGTTTTTCATTTACTCAGTTTTGATATTGATTATTTTCATTATCATGATTATTGTATAGTGGTCATAAGTATTCTTATTAATGTCTTGTGAAGTATGCCAAAAAAGTATTTCCGATCCTGCCAGGATTCGAACCTGGAATCTTCTGATTCGTAGTCAGACGCGTTGTCCGTTGCGCCACAGGACCTGATAAATCTTTCTTATGTTGATAAGATAAATTATAAATGATTAGATCTGAAATACTTATAATACCTTAATCACGATGTCAAAAAACACAAACGATCCTGCCAGGATTCGAACCTGGAATCTTCTGATTCGTAGTCAGACGCGTTGTCCGTTGCGCCACAGGACCTGATAAATCTTTCTTATGTTGATAAGATAAATTATAAATGATTAGGTTTGAAACTACATGAATCAAGTGACAGCGCCGGCTGATTGGGTCTTCAGTTCGGTCGTTACGCCACAACGTCGAAACTAGTCAGTGGTTATGACCATCGGAATATATATTAAAATGAGTCTACTTTGGTGTTTGTTGCCACATTCCCAATAAGAAAACACTCATAATCTAGCTGGCAAAGACGCGGAAGGTAGAAGATGAAGTATGAAATAGATATTACTCAAAGTGAGGAGTTAGTGTAGGAAAAACGGATCACTATTTGATTGTGGGAAAATGAGGTATTCACTAGTATATTTTTATCAAAAGTATAACTTAACCTTGTATACGAGTCATAAGATATTTGACGTCGCAGGTTACAAGCATTAGTTTCTTCCAAATAACTCCTTTCGGATATTTCTACAGACATTTTTATTTATGATAAAAAATTATAGATAATTATAGTCTCTACAACTTTTGTCTAACACAATTTTTCATATAGTCCACTATTTTTGGAATAAGTACCGCCCAACATCAATAAAACCTTATTTAATGGCTTGTGATAAAATCCACGCGAAGCTTATTTTGTTGAAGATTTCAGGAGAATTTCTCTAGTCATTAAGGGCTCCAGTGGCTATACACATATCATCAGTGACCATCAATACGGCTTCCCAAAGATAGATCAAAGATCTCCTACTAGGATATGCTACTAACGTATGGTCTGAAGCTACAGAAAATATGGAGAATCTAGAGCAATCGCACCGAATTTGTCATACTAACCTTCTAAATAAATTAAGACCGTACGGTTTTTCGTCCCACTTAGTAGTTTCTAAAAGATGTACCAATCTAGGTCTCTCTCGATGGACACACAGAAAGGTTTGAGATCAAAGCTGGTGTTCCCATCTTGTTACCTACTCTCTTTGTCCTGTTCACAAACTATTTACTCCACAATACTAAAAACACTCGATCTATAGCTTCACCGATGAAGATCTTTAATACATTCTGAAGTGGGTTGGAAGCAATATGATTGAGCAGCAAAGACCCAGGTTGTTGGTTTTACAAAGAAGTGGCACTGCACTGGCACTGCAGTTCAGGATACAAAATATCATCATCACCGCAAATTTGCTGATTTAGTGTTGAGGTGAGGAGCAATATGCCCTAGTATAGTCACGTGACCAAATTAGCTAAGGTTTCACAAAAATTTAGAGTCCTCTTTAAGACCAAAAAGCTACATACTCCGCAACAGCTTCTAATCCCCTACAAAGTCCATCTTTGGAATATAGCCCGCATATTTGGTGCTCGGCTTCCAAGCACACCACGAGGATGCTCGACTCAATACAGAGGAGAGCAATTCGACTTACAGGCGTTCCAGAATTGACCAGAAACTTAGAGCATAGAAGAAAGATCGCTGACTTGATCCTGTTTTACCATTACTACCACTGCAGATGCTCCTCCTAGCAGTCCAGCATAATAACACCTAGAGCAGTTTTTCCAAAATCTACTCGACACTCGACATGCAGACATGGCTCATGAACATCGAGTTCGCCTGCAAACCGCCAGAACGTCATTTTATCGAGACTCCTTTCTTTGGAGAATTGCAAGTCTGTAGAATCAGCTACAAAACCACCTCTTTTCCGAACGCTACAACCTACTAAAGTTCAAGATCAATATCCACAGACATCTCCACAAGGCAGGCACCACTTAAAGTGTAATAGCGTTTACCCCTTTGAGCATGTTTTTACATAGATAATTCATTCGGTGTGTATTGCTTCTTAGGATAGAACCTTCCTAGACTACTTTGTCGAGTAAAGCTCTAGTTCCAAACTTTCGCTTTCTCTAAAGCTGTACCCGATGTTTATCTCGTTTCTTACTTATAATGTCCTCTTGTGGGTTGATACTAGTTATAGGACCTTTTTTCAAATTATTTCTTTTATTTTGGTTTGTTGATCGTTTTTGACTTCTACATAATGAAGTAGATAATATGTTGCACGTGTTTCACGGTTTACTTGCAACCTGGTGAACCGGTTCACCAGTCAAATTCCTCCGCAGCGGTATCCGCTCACACAGCTGCCCACAGCTACTCGCTTACCGAAATAAACAGAAAAAAAAATTCATCACAATCTGCGGAGAAGTGTTTATTTGTTTCGAGTTTTTTTTTTTTTTTTCTTTTTCAGCCTATTTTAGTACATCAACAGCAACTCGAGCCCTGCAGAGGAGTAATTCCTATATCGGGGCAAAAACTAATAAATCCCTTCCCTTACATGAATATTGTTCTTACCCCAACCACAAAATTATCCAAGAACATCTCTCTCTCTCTCTCTATCCTCTCTGCCTCTCTCTCTCTTTTTTGTAAGTAGTAATTTTCTGAAATAGCTCATTATCAGTCAAAATAAAAAGTCAACAACTCAACGGTATTTTGTAAATACCTTTTGTTTACTCAAAATTATTATCTTAATCTCACCATATAAAAATATTTGTTGATAATGCACGGATGAAAGTACTTTGAACGATATAGAGCAAAATTAATAATGTCGAAAAACATGGATGAGCTAAAAATATTTTTTTTTTAATAATAATGAGTACACCTTGAGCATACCAACCCTACATAACCTCTATACCCGATTCTTATTTTCAGTTATTGGTAAATTTAAATGTAGCTCCTCCGATCCGAATTCTTTTCTCAATCATCCATTTCAATTCATTTTATAAATTTTCTAATTGTGTTGTTCAAGATATTTAAAATGCGAATAGCTTCAAAATTTTTCAATTTTAGGTCAATTTCAATATAATGATCTACATTTATGTAGCTATAAATATGTACTTGTTGTAGTTCATGCAAAATCAATTGTCCTTCGAGCCGGATTTTCGTCATTTCATCTATTTCAATGCATTTAACAATTTTTTTTAAATTGCAGTTGGTTTTCCTGGGTTGTTCCAAATGTTTAAGATGTGAATTGCGGTTTTTGCATCAACATTTTTTAGTTTTCGGCCAGTTTCAGTACCATTATCTACATTTATGTAGCTATAAATATGTACTTGTTGTAGTTCATGCAAAATCAATGGTTTTTCGAGCCAGATTTTATTCATTTCATCTATATCAATGCATTTAACAATTTTTTTAATCGCAGTTGGTTTTTCTGGGTTATTCAAAATCTTTAAGATGTGAAAAGCGATTTTTGCATCAATATTTTTCAGTTTTTGTTAAATTTTAGTGTAATAATCTTCATTTATGTAGTCAAAATTGTGCTCTTATCGTAATTCATACAAAATCATTGGTCCTTCAAGCTGCATCTACTTTTAAATCGTCTATCTAAAATCATCCATTAATAAATTGATTGATTCTTTCAAAGATGCACTTTTAATTGTTCTTTAATTTCATTCAATCTATACACTTTGCATTCAGACAACGTAGGTTTGAATGTCCTCGTCAAATCCAAAATTTGTTTTATGACACGTTCTTTAGTGGAAGTTTTCTTAATGGATTTTGTATCCAGCGCCAATAAAGGTCACATTCATTGAGAAAAATTCATTCTAAAAACCAGAATATTTGCTAATAACATCGACTTTCAAATCAGTGAATTAGATTTAGATAGATCACTAAAAATTGTCTAGAGAGGCGATTAAAAGAATCATAGAAGACATGAGGAAATCAGTAGCCCTTAAGTTTTTAGTCAGCTTTTTAAATGGTCTTAGTACAGTCATAAACTTCTCAAAAATCATTTCCTCTTCAGGTGTTAGTAGAGAAATTTTATTATTTGTCGATGCGTAAACACATGAAAACTCTTTGACTTTAAAATACGTTCCAGAATACAAAATGTGCTGTTTCACCTAGTTACACATTTTCGTTAAATCTTAGGGGTTTTTGATTAAGCCTTTTTTTGCATATTAGCAAGCTCATCTCGAGCAGAACTCGAATGATGAAAATGATTTTATTATAGCAACCATGACAGTATTCTGAGCTTTCATCTATTGTATCAACGCATTTTAAATCTTATGTGAAGTACAATTAATAAAGGTAATGTATCTCGAACTATACATTCCGCTTTTCCATTGGGTATTTCCCATAATGACAAGATTTCTTCAAGTTTATTAGCTATATTTTCTCAGTTGTAGTAATTGAACATTTCTACTATTAATACAATAATTTTGCTTTATAACTCTTCTCTAATCCTATGACAATTTAATCTCAATAGTGAAACTTCAGAACAAGTATCAGACCAAAAATCGCAAGTAAATAACGATATAATGAGTAATTACCATATTTTCTGGCACTCGAATATTTTCTGGCTAACTTTGCAATATCACTTATCGTAAATAAAAGAAGTGAAGTACGGGGGATACTTTGAATCTTAAGATGGACACAAATGCTCCGAAGTCTCACAAATCCAACCCTTTTCCCAAAATTAAATAGTAAGTCATCGATCAGAAGTCTAAAATACGAGTAAGGCTAGATTTCACTAGAAGTTGATTGACTCCAACCTCAAAAATTACTTGTTTTGTTTACGAAAAGACGGGCGCTAGAGAAATGACACTTCAGTTGGATGAGTTCGTATCAACTAAATAACTCTGGGAACTAAATACAAACGGAAATCACCCAGCAAAAACTGACTGTTTCATCGCTCCATCACCAGGAAATATTGATTTATGAGTAATGAATAATGATTCAATCGAAAGTTTTATTGATGGCAATCTTTAAAGAACAAAAAACTCAGATAGAGTTAGAGTGTAATCAACGAGTACTATATTATTGTACCTGATTTTACAATAGTTTCATTTATTTAGAAAAGTTTTAGCTTGATCACAAGCTAAATAAAAAACTAATTTCTATTCGCAGTGTAGAGATTTCCTGAGAAATCTTACAGGATAAAAACATTTCCTTCTTTATAATATCATGTTACTACAAATTAAATATAGATTGTCACTGATAAATTATTTTAATAAAGAAAATTATCATGAAAAATGTGATATAAATACAACTGTATTTCATATTGTTTATTTTGTATACCCTGAAATATTCGAGATGAAGTTAATATTGATAATATTCATTCTAACTTTCGTTACTGCCGTGGTAGAATTAGGTGTTTCGGCTAATTTCTTCCACGACATTGAAGAATCCATAAAAAGTGATAATAAATATAAAGAAATCAACGGCAAGTCATCCAACGATATTGATAAAGAATTGACGCAAGATGTCTTCAATCAAGCTTTTCAATTTAACAAAGTACCCGATGCTCGTGTACCAGAAATTGTGAGCCAATATGGATACCCATTGGAAAGTTATTATATCACGACGAAAGATGGTTATATTCTTAATATATTCAGGTAATTTTATTATTTCATTCACCATCAAATAGGCATAAAGACTAGAACTTTATAAACACAAAATATATCAAGTTTTGCTAATGGTACGCAAGTTGATCGATTGTCAATTATCAATATATTTAAAAAAAAAGGGAACTGTAGCTTCATAGAGATTGAACGCTCATCATATAGCCCTGATCTGGCTCAGTCAGATTATTTTTTGTGCGCAAAGTTAAAGGTTAAATTTAAGTGGTAAAATATTTAACAGCGACGATGAAATGAAACGGGCAGTGTATAAACATTTTGACTCTAAAGATGCATCATATTTTAATAGTGACATTGAAGACGTCAGACGTTCTAAAATAGTGTGGAAATTTGTTGATTTGTTAACTTTCATAAAGTAAAAATAACTTCATAAATTCATTGTCTTTCTTGAAATGAAGAATTATTTGAGAAAAGCAAATTGTTTTCTTTCAGCCTTGATGCTAACAATTCTAAAGTTTGTTTATAAAGATTTTACACGATTTACAAACTCAATTGGGAGTCTCATTTTCATCCAAGAACATTCCAAAAGATTCAAAATAGGTATTTCTCTGTTACAACTTTTTTACAATCTTTAAATCATCGCATATAGGGTTGCCAGGTCGCTAAATATAATATCCGAACAGACCAGCCAGTTTTTTCTGCAGATTTGGTAGAAATGCCAGACACTCTACATTATTAAGGATTTTGTCTCAGAATTTATCGGTACAACAAAAAAATTTCATGTCAAATCAAGCTTTTTTATTATTATCATAAATTCTAGTGAAATATATATATAAATAAATCGAATGCCAAATCAGTCTTAGTTTATTGTTAATTAGTCAAATAGTCATCAGTCAAAATTATATTCTAGATACTTTAAGTTACACAATAAAAATGATGATTTATATTTTTGGTTTTAGTTTATTTCAAAATATATTTCTAAAAATCCTTACATGTCAAATATTTTAAATCAAATTCTACAACCAACATTTTGGCAACAATGTCAAAATGTAATCTGTTGTGTTCTTTCATCCATTGCTGATCTATCAAGGAAAAAACTTTTTCAACGTTTGTGTTATGTCCTGGGATAGCAAAGAAATACTGACAAATAGTTAGGAATTCTAGTAAGCCATTTTGACTTATCATGGATCAACGTTCTCTTTGTTAGTTTTCAAGAAACTCTTCAGATTTTGCAGTTGGTCTGGTTGGTCAAAACATTTGCTATCGTCAATTTTAAAATTGTATTGTGGTAGGATACTTGATTCTATCTTTTGAAGACATTCATGTGAAATGTTTTGTGTCTTTGTCTAAGTTTTCAGTCCAAGATTTTCGCTGTTCTCTTTGAATTTACGCGAAATGGAAGTCACTTTCAGTAGGCAAAAGTCTCGTTCAATTCTCGCATTTATATTATTCATTATCTCATAACAGTTTTCCGTAACCTTCATTTACAGAAACATCGTCTTATTTGTATCTTTGATGTAGTTTTGATAATTCGCCATGAAAGAATGAGCAGCCTACAAATATAAATCCGGTCCTCATATATAGGAAAAATAACGATCTGCTTTGCTTAAAAAACGTTTCTTTGAACTACTCATGAATGAATGAATGAACATTATCAACAGAGAAATTCAAGATAATAGATAAAAAGTTTGTGGGTTACAATTTATGAAAAAAGCATGAGCGAATGAATATGAATAACAATAGTTCGAAACCTGGCGAGACTGGCTCTGGTGTAGACAAAGTGTATGGTATGAATGTAGCAATTGTAGATGAATTGAAATAGGCCGAGTTAAAAAATTTGATATCTTATTTCATTATTGAAAATTTCAACAACTTGCACTGTACAAAATATTGTAGTAAATATAACCTAAAAAAATTAACCCTTATACTAATGGGGCGCCACCTCTACTTAAAACATTTTTCATATAAACAGTTTGTTCTCTTTCTCTCCAAATTGGAATTTTTGAAACCGTTGGTGATCTTCATACTGAATCCACTAATACACCAAAACTCACAATTACACTGTCTGACGCGCGTTTCGATAACCAAGTGTAATTGTGAGTTTTGGTGTTGTGTTAGGGTAAACGTGTTCAGTATATTTCTTTCTACCCTCCATATAATATGAAGTAAAGATTTGTAAAAATGATGGTCACTTACCTGATAAGCTTGGTTCTAAGGGTATGATTGTAATCACAACAACCATTATTTTATCAATAACCCAAATTTCTTATTTTTGTGTATACAAATATTCACAGAGTGTCTTTTATAACCGCTGACACAGATCAGGGGGACCCCAAAATATGACGATTGAGGACAATTTACTTCTATACCAAGTTCTATCCTCGTAACTTTTTAAATAACATTGTTGTTGCTTATCGGACATTTTCTTGAACATCACAAAGTTTTATAAAAAATTACGAGAATAAAATTAGTTTTAGAATTAAATTATACACAATATGAGGAAGAAGTTTTCCAAATCAACTGACAGAAAAATTTCTGTGGAATCGATTGGTTCGATCAATTACCATTGATTAGTGACCTTAAGAGCAGCATACTGTGTGCCAAATTTGGTATTTTTAAACTGTATGGAAGGCAAAGAAATAATTTTTTTTTTTGAAATTTTTGGTCCTTTTTTAAAGCCCTATAAATGCTCTATACGCTCGATACGCCTCTGCTCTGTGTTGTTTTTTATACGGGGCAATTCACCCTGTTGTCCGGTGTCTTTATAATTATTAACAAAAAATAAAGAAAAATAATATATATTACAGAATGCCTTATGGAAAAACTGGAAGAAGAGAAGGGAAAGTGGTGTTGTTACAGCACGGTCTCTTTTTAGCTGCCAGTGATTACGTGCTTTTTGGACCCCAACAAGGTTTAGCTTATATACTAGCTGATAATGGTTACGATGTTTGGATGATGAATTGCAGAGGAAATATTTATTCAAGAAACCACACGACTTTTGACCCAGATAAGGATAAAGAATTTTGGATGTACAGTTGGCACGAAATAGGCATTTATGATATACCTGCAACTATTGATTTCGTTCTTGCAAAAACCGGAAATGAAAGTTTGTATCACATTGGACATTCTCAAGGTAACAAGAAACAAAATGTTTATTCATTAAAATATATTGTTTTAAGCTATTTTCACCTGAAAATTTATATCTATACTAAAGGAATAATTCAAAATATTAACAAATAGCGATAGTATCAACAAATATCCATTATATTACTTAAAGTTAAGCAACATTTTCAATAATAGTAGCTTTATGCGCATATAATAAATCATTTACACATCGTTTTTTGAGGAAATTCCAAATACAAACAATTTTTTCCAGTTTCATTGCTTGTCGTGGTCCAAAATTTTTCTCAGCCTTAGTGAACTCTTCGCTGGTGTAGTCCATTAGTACCCACAGCTAGATGTGAGTCCGAATCTTCTCCTGGTGATGTCATGGTGATTTTTCATAACTTCTTCTGGTGTCGGTGTATCTGCTAGATCTTAAAGTCCAAAAAAGCTATGATCACTTGCACCATGCTCTATAGATTTTGGAGATTCTTGTAATAAATCTTGGGTATGCATTTCCACGTGGTTAATGAGTACAGCACGATGAGAATAAGGATTTCCCGGATTAGTTGGAGTTTCATTGCCAGTTCCAGCTCAAATCATCCACCAAATATTTGGCCTATGCGTTTCAGGTGATTCTTACAAATTCCACGTTGCATCCGTCGGTGTATCTGCTAGATCTTAAAGTGCAAAAAAGCTATGAGCGCTTGTCCCAGGCTCTATAGATCTTGGAGATTCTTATAATAAATCTTGGGTATGCATTTCCACGTGGTTAATGAGTACAGCATGATGAGAATAAGGATTTCTCGGATTAGTTGGAGTTTCATTGCCAGTTCCAGCTCGAATCATCCACAAAATATTTGGCCTATGCGATTCAGGTGATTCTTACGATTTCCACGTTGCATCCGTCGGTGTATCTGCTAGATCTTAAAGTGCAAAAAAGCTATGAGCGCTTGTCCCAGGCTCTATAGATCTTGGAGATTCTTATAATAAATCTTGGGTATGCATTTTCACGTGGTTAATGAGTACAGCATGATGAGAATAAGGATTTTCCGGATTAGTTGGGGTTTGCCAGTTCCAGCTCGAATAATCTACCAAATATTTGGCCTTCGTGGTTCAGGTGATTCTTACGATTTCCACGTTGTCTTTGGATACTTTACTATTTTTCTTTAATCACACTGCTCGAATCTTCTTTGCTTTGATGTTATCTTCCACGGTGTACACCAGTCGTCGATTTGATCCGCGGCTTTCTGGATTCTTCATTGTACCATCGAAATATGTAGAAGCTTCGACGAATTTACCGGTTGACTTTGTGTCCTATATAAATGTATTTTAAATTGAGGTACAGCGAAAATCAAGAGCTGAGAATTATATACAAACAGAAGCTTATTGTACGACTTTTATTTATTCGTGCTATCTTCACTTATATACTGTTTTTGTTTCCTTATAAAGGTACCACAGCTTTCTATGTAATGGCGTCAATAAAACAGAATTATAACGATAAAATAAAACATCATATTAGTTTGGGACCGACTGCGTTTATGAAACACTTGTACAGTCCTATAATGAGACTAATAGCTCCAACTTCGGCTCTCACGGTTGCAAGTTTGGAACAGCTTGGTCAATATGAATTTATGCCTACTAAAGGATTGATGAGAGACATATCGTCGGGAATGTGTTCAGAAAGTGTGGGAACGGTAAGTACCTTCACGCAAATGATATTTTTCATAAATCTTATGACGATAAAATTTGTTTAAAGTTAGTTGAAAGCAGTTTCATGAATCAGAAGTTTATATTTATAATATATTCATCGACAATATTATCAACACATATTGGAACGTAATCATAGTTTTTTGTTTATGACGGATATCTTCCGATAACGTAGCTCCTTGCTTCATAACCAAGTGCTGGAGAAAGCTTTAGAGAAGGCGAAGGACCACTTGGATAGATATCTTCTTGTCGAAGTAGGGTTCATCCAAGGCAGCGAAATACACACATAATACGACAACCGAACAGCCACGATGACAAAAGTGTATAGCCACCGGAACTAACCATTAACAAGAAATAAGACCTCCCGGAATCTCCTGTAGAACTGGGGCCTATTGGAAGAATACAACTTCAGAATGTTTGGTTCTGGGCCCGTACACTTCTATTCCAGTTCCGTCTACTGTTTTTAATCCATCCGTATACCATTTAATGGAATTTCTGTTCATTTCTTGTATGGTGTTTTGATTCTTCTTGTTTTTACTGTTTATTATTGAGGTGAAGTTTTCCTCAAAGCTAAGCATTTTCATATGCAACGTCTTGAGGCATGTCCAAGGGTTGCCACGCTTTCCTGTACTATGTGGAGAGGTGGGAGATTCAGAATCACTTCTAGTGCAGTTGTTGGGCAAGATTTCATGGCCCCAGTTGTACATAAACAAGCAAGTCTTTGTACCCTTCGGAGATTTGCTCCTCGTGGTATCCAGACTAGTTCTAGTACCCCGAACCACTGCATCATATGTGATGATGGTTTCACAATTGCCATGCACATCCTCCGTAGGATTACAACCGCAATTCCTCCCTGAAAAGTTACGTACACAATCAGGGCATCCCTACGTATTAGAAAGTTTCCATCCAAAATCTTTGAATTAGAAAAGCGCCACTGTAGCGAGAGGTTAAATTTTGAATGAAACGCGGAAGTTAAAACATTTGGAGAGGTAGATAAAAGAGAAAATAAATTTTCGCTTTAAAATGGAGCTATTTTAGAAAACACAGAATAAAGAAAACACTAATCCGTATAAAAATATTAAATATTCTTACAAAGCACAAATTATATCATGAAGTTTAATTTCGCTGGATAGTTGAGGTGAGTCAAGGGTTTGAATGTCAATAATACATTCTTTCTTTTCGGACAACCCGCGTAAATCTTTGTATTCACAAAAAAAAATAATACCTTCATTGTTAAAGCTCAATTTCCTCTATTTTTGATGACTATGTAGAAAATGCGTTCTGAATATATAAAATATTTTATTTGCAGGTAGTTTGCAAGAACTTCATGTTTCTATTAGCCGGCTACAGCCCCCATCAAATTAATGCTTCAGCAATTCCTTTAATCGCAGGCCATTATCCAGCTGGTGCATCTACAAGACAAGTGCTGCACTACTGCCAAGAATACAATTCTGGAAAATTCGCTCAATACGATTTCGGTTTAATGAAGAACCTCGTGACTTATCTAAGCCCAACTCCTCCAGATTACGACTTATCTGAAATTTCTACCCCTATCTCACTTATATACAGTTCTAACGATTGGTTGGCGGCTACAGTTGATGTAGATAAACTAGCGGAAAGGTTACCGAATCTTCAAATCAAATATTTGGTACCAATTCCTACTTGGAATCATTTGGATTTCGTATTTGGAAATGACGCTCCCTCAGTTATATACACGAAGATATTGGAAATACTTTCCACCTTCTAAAATAATCTTTGTATATTACATGAATTGAAAGTAAAGTTTTTGTTGAGGATTTTTTGTTTTTGTTCTGTTTGGTGGTTGTGTTGTGAATGCTTTTTCGGGAATTAGGATTCCTCGAAGCTCCGAAAATGTGTAGGAAACAATGCACGCGTTTCAGCATGTTTTATCACACGTGGAAAACTGTAATAGAAGTAGAAGTCATAGTGTTTGTCATGAGACTTCTAGGTGTTGCAAGAGAAGAAATAATTGTCTTTTATAACCTGATGGATTTATGCACTGGTTTGAGAAAACAGCGAAATCAAGTCTCTGGAGATGGTACGTGGAAAAAACGTGGTTTCAAATTATTGTACGGTATTTCAACGCTCACAGGATATTATTGAGGGAAAATCATTGATTTGAAAACAAAAAGTAGTTACTATCAAGGATGTAATTACTAAAATAAGACTCATACAGAAGAATTCCATAAGAGGTTTGAGGATCACTAGGATAAGTGTCAAAAAATCAATAAGGTTCGTCAGGAAAGAGTCGATGCCATGATAGAAATGGTATCGACTTCTGAAGAAAAATTCGGTGAAAAATATGATAACTACATTAGCAACGGATATTCTAAAACATCAAGGCTATTCTAGATTTTTAACCTTACGGTAATGAGTCACCAGTTGTGAGAAGAGTGAATGTATTGGTCATGTAGAAAAAAGAAAGAGGAGTTACATACGCCGCTTATCAAGGAAACTTAAAAGCGCAGCAGAAACACTATACTTTCTGAGAAATTGTTATTTAACAACATATGCAGATAAATCTTTCTTTCTTGTAATATCATTTAATATTATTCATTCTCTGTTCAGATCTCTAACAATAAACTTGTAATTGCTAGAATAAATATATTTTTTAAAAACGAATTTTTCGTAAAGAAAACCAAAATTGGCGCAGTCAGTAGGATCGCGCAAGTCGTCGAAATCGAAAATCACTAAAACGTTTACGGGCATACAGTGCGTAACAAAATTTCGGATCGTGCGAAATAATTTAGTGACTTCACGGCTTTAACGTTTCAACGTTTTAAGTGCGAATCCAACGAACAATATTAGACTAGCAATTATCGTGCAATAGCCCTTTAGTGGTGAACATTGGAGGCAACAGGGAATCATCGAGGGAGAAGATTTTAAAAGCCTGTTCTTCAGAAACGTAAGTGCCTTATTGTCTTCTTCTTGCCTTTCCTACCTTTTTTGGATTTCGGAAAGATAGTATTGATTATTAAGTTTTAAAGTTTCAAAAACGAATATAATAAAAAGAAAGAAATTATCAATTTATGAGTGAATTAAACTCTAGTAATCTCGATAACATAGTTCAATTGTTCAATAATATTTCTTTAGTCGAAAATAACGTAGAACAAACTGGTACTAACAAAATGGCTCCTCCTGCAATGAATTGGGATCTTTTCAAATCCAAATTATCAAATATTAAACCTTTTAACGGTGACAGTGAATATTTGAATAAATTCATTACAAGGTGCGAGCATTTAATAGAGTCATATAGAATTTATAATGATGCAGAATTAAATTTACACATTATAGAATGTATTCAAGAGAAATTAGAAGGTAGAGCAGCCTTCATGGTCGGTAACAGAGTTGAATTAAATACTTGGCCAAAATTAAAAACGGCCTTATTACAGTGTTTTGCTGATAGAAGGGATTTAAATTGTCTTGTGCAAGAGTTGATTAGAGCCAAACCATTAAAAAACGAGCATCTTATTGATTTTGGAGATAGACTTCAATTAATTCGTAGTAGTGTAATTCAAAGAATTAGCAATGACCCTAATATAACTGCCGAAGAAAGAAATTGTCAAATAAACCAATACGATAAAACCGCTTTAAATACGTTTATTGCAGGGTGCGACGGTACTCTGAAAAATAATATGCATTTACGAAAACCACATTCTTTAGAAGACGCGATGGCCTATGTGGCCGAATTCGAAAATTTTGAAAGACTGTACGGTTCTTTAAACGATAAAAATAATCGACAAAATACACCTAATAATATTAATATACAGCATGCGAATAGCCAAAATTCTCAAAGAGCCAAATCAAATTTTTATAAAAATCCTAATACGTATCAAAATTTTGTACCAAATAACAGACCTGTTAACAATTACCCGAATTCTTATAGCAATCGACAAAACTACCAACCAAATTTCGTACAAAATAGAGAAAGTTGGCCAAATCAGCCGATACCTATTCAATCCATAGCACAAAATAAAAGATATTTTACTAATCGACAAGTATTCGGCCCTCCCAAAAATGTATTCAAACCTAACCAAATTCCACAAAATCAATTACCAACACCTGAACCGATGTCCACGTCATCACGTAATTTTACTGAACGTACTCGAAAACCTATTAATAATATTAATAATAATAGATTTTTCCGATCAAATCCAAACGCTAAACCAAACTTCGTTTCCGAAGAGTTATACTTAAATCAATATGTTAATTCAGACTATAATCACGATAATCATTATGATGAATATGACGAAATAGAATTTGACGAAAACGACGAAGCCAATCGCGATGAAAATTTTCAAGCAGCTCGTCCATCAGACGGGAAAACATAGAAATAAATATACTGTCAGTTAATCCGCTACCGTATATAGAAATTGCAAATCCAAAAATTAAATTGCTAATCGATACTGGTAGCTCTAAATCAATAATAAGACCTTCTATCGCCGAAAAATACTTTCCAGATACAATTTATCATTCTGATACTACTATATCTACTAGTCTTGGAAGTAAAAACGTTAGGTATCGAGCGCTTATTCCTGCATTTCCTGAACTAAAAAATAAAAACTATCAAATCGATTTTATACTATATGATTTTCACAATTATTTTGATGGAATTCTCGGTATTAAAGATTTAATAGGTATGAATATAAATATTGATCTAACTAATCGAGAACTATTAGGACCTCACCTAAGATTGCCTTTTAAGTATAGAAAAGTAAACGATATTGAGTTTTCTTTTTCAATAGACCCCGGAGAAAAAACGATAAAGAAATTACCCGTAAATATAGATAATGGGGATATTATAGTAGACGCTCGAAAAATAGAAAATATAATAATTCCACAAATTTTATCTACAGCAAGAAACGGTTTCGCACCAATAGAAATTCAAAATCACACAAATAATTCGATAACGATAACATTACGAGAATCAATTCAAGTTACTCCATTTAAATATTCACAATATGAACTCTTTAAATTTGAAAGCTTTGCTAATGATTTTGATGAAAATAATTTCATAAAACCTAATGACAATATTACCGAATTAATTCGTACAAATCACATGAATAAAGAAGAAAAACAAAAAATTATTTCATTGTGTAAAGAATATTCTGATTTATTTTTAAAACCAGGGGATAAATTGACTTTCACTTCAAATGTTAAACATATTATAAGAACCAAAGACGAGGTACCGGTTCACACTAAATCTTACAGATATCCCTACGTCCACAGAGAGGAAATTAGGAGACAAATTCAAGAGATGTTAGATAAAAACATAATTAGACCGTCCTGTTCCCCTTGGAGCTCCCCGATATGGATTGTTAAAAAGAAAATGGACGCATCAAATACCCAAAAATGGAGACTGGTAGTTGATTACCGGAAAATTAATGAAAAGACAATTGATGACAGGTACCCGCTTCCCAATATATCCGATATATTGGATAAATTAGGTCGAGCTCAGTATTTTACTACCCTCGACTTGGCAAGCGGCTTCCATCAAATACAAATGAGCGAATGTTCTATAGAAAAAACGGCTTTCAACGTAGATGGAGGACATTACGAGTACCTTAGAATGCCTTTCGGTCTTAAAAATGCCCCTTCTACATTTCAAAGAGCTGTAAATGAAGTCCTTAAAGACATCCAAAACAAAATATGCATGGTATACATGGATGACATTATCATATTCAGTACTAGCCTTCAGGAGCACATACAAAATCTGAAATTAGTATTTTCAAAACTACGCCACGCAGAGCTTAAGATACAACTAGACAAGTGCGAGTTTCTTCGCAAGGAAGTAGAGTATCTAGGTCACGTTGTAACTCCTCATGGGATAAAACCTAATCCGAATAAAATCAAAGCAATTCAAAATTTCCCTATCCCAAAAACCGCTAAAGATATTAAATCCTTTTTAGGACTAGTAGGTTACTATAGAAAGTTTATAAAAAACTTTGCTCAAATTACGAAACCGATGACGATATGTCTAAAGAAGGATCACATAATTAAACATACCGAAGAATTTATTAATTGCTTCAATACTTGTAAAAACATTTTAATTTCAGAACCAGTCCTTGCGTATCCCGATTTCAGTAAACCTTTCGAATTAACTACTGACGCTTCTAAATATGCCATAGGTGCTATTCTATCTCAAAATAATCATCCTATTTGTTATGCTAGTAGAACACTTAATTCCGCAGAAATAAATTATTCTACAATCGAGAAAGAGTTACTTTCGATAGTCTGGTCGTGTAAATATTTTCGACCGTATTTATTTGGTCAAAAATTCACAATTTTTTCAGATCATAAACCATTGCAATGGCTCATGCCATTAAAAGAGCCCAATTCACGTCTTGTACGCTGGCGCCTTAAACTTGAGGAATTTGAATACGATATAAAATATTTGAAAGGTAAAAGTAACAAAGCAGCTGATGCATTATCTCGATATCCCGATATAAATGCATTAGAAACTGCATCAATGGATGTCAATTTAAGTGACATCGATGAAATAATGAATGAAGAATTTGAAAGAATTAATTCCAGTACTCTCCCGAATTTAGATAATTTAGATCTTACAAATATATTAGATTTAAATAAATTTAACCAAAACGATTCAAACATAGAAAATCTCGCAAACAATAATTTACCAATATTACCTATAACGGAAGAACCAAATCCTAATAATAACGAAGACATTGAAACAGTACATACATCTGTTGAAAATCCTATTCTATCAATTCCAATTACCGAAAAACCATTAAATATGTATAAAAATCAAATATATTTTACTAATGGTCAAATAAATACCTTTAAGGTTAGAAGAGAGAAAGTATTCGAAAATATTCGTCTATACGTTACATTACCGGTAATTGACATCGAAAATAATATAATAAACTTCATTAAAGAATATATTGACCCCAGGAAAAATTATGCACTTTATTTCCAGAACGAACCCTTATCGAGAATATTTATTGTAACTGCACAGAATATGTTTAAGAATTCTGCATTTAAATTTACAATGTGTACCAAATCAGTAACAGATATTGAAACAAAAGAAGAGCAATTAGAAAAAATTAAATATCATCATATATATAAATCAGGTCATAGGGGCATAAACGAAGTTAAAACATCTCTTAGTTGTAGATACTACTGGCCGAAAATGATCGAAGATGTAGAAAACTTTATCAATAATTGCGATACATGTTTGAAAAATAAATATGATAGGAATCCCCCTGTCGTCAAATTTAGCCTAACACCCACAGCGTCTAAGCCTTTTGAGCATGTACATATGGATGTTTTTAAAATTGCAAATAAAATTTATTTAACAGTAATTGATTCCTTTTCGCGTTACGGACAAGCTTACCCCATAGTAAGTGTTACAGGATTTTCCACAGTAGACTCTTTACTAAATTTCATAACTCACCATGGACTACCTCAAAAGATAACAACAGATAGTGGTTCTGAATTTAAGAATTTCGATTTAGAAGACTTTTGCAAACTTCACCATATAGAATTGCATCACACCACAGCGAAAAATAGCAATTCCAACTCGCCAGTTGAACGATTTCATTCAAGTATTTTAGAACATTATCGATGTATACAGGAAGATAATAAAAATTTGACACCGGATGAAATAATGGAACACGCGATTCTTAGTTATAACAATTCAGTTCATACAGTAACAAAATTCACGCCTTTCGAAATTATAAAAGGACATATAAACAATCCTGACCCGTTTGACCTGAATGATCATTTAGTTATATCTCAATACGTTCAAAATCACAAAGAAACCAGTAAACGCTTATATGAAAAAATTAAACAACAAAACGAACAAACTAAACAAAAGGTTATAGAGAAATTAAATAGAAAAAGGTCCGAACCTTTAGACTATTCAAATCAAAAAACCGCCTACGTAAAAACTAAATTAAGAAATAAGAAACTCCCTAAATTTAAACAAACTAAAATAATCAGAGATAAAGGTATTCTGCTTAAAACCGATAAAGGTACGTATCATAAAAGTATTGTCCGAAAACCAAGAAGTAATGTTCGGAAATTGTTACAGGATGTCGACGAGCACGCGAATCCTGATGCTTTACCTGATTCTTCGCGTATTTCAAGCGACCTGTAGTGTAGAAGACATACAGGTTACGAAAATTCAAAACTTCCTTCTTCCTACCCAATTAGGAAACGCTAGATTAGTATATAGTAAACATACGTTTTTACATTATTTAGATTTAAGCCAACTTATTAAGCAAATAGATAGTCTAGTTTCAATTACATAAAAAATAGTATTACAACTGTAACCACTACAAACACTATATCCTATCACGCTTTAGCACAGAAATAAGAACCGAGTATTTGATCAACACTGTACAGAAAAAATTCGAAAATTTGAATCCTCATATCAGAAATCGAAGAGGTTTGCTAAATGGCGTTGGTAAAATAAACAAATGGCTATTTGGAAACCTCGATTCAGATGACGAGATAAAATACGATAACGCAATTACTTTATTACAACAAAATCAAAAGAACATTATCCATGAAACTAACCTTCAAATTTCTCTCTATAAGAAACTCATTGATCATTACAATAAGTCAATTACTACTTTAAATAAAAATCAAGCAAACTTTAATAATGGGTTACAACTATTTTCAGCCTCTGTATATAACAAAATTGAAACACTAGAAAGTTATCTAACGTTTCAAGGTATGTTGTATCAGATTAATTTAGACTGTCAGTCAACAATAACGTTTATAGATAATATTGAGAACGCAGTTGTATTTTCGAAACTTAATTCTGTACATACGTCTATAATTTCTAGTTACGAGATACTGGACATAATTCAACATTTAGAAAAACTATATTCGAAAAAACAGATTCCTAAATTTTCTAACATTTTAACATACTACCAATTTCTTGGAACTCAAGTATCAATCATTGATTCGAAATTAGTCTTTGCTATCCACGTACCTATACTCATCTCCGAAACATTTGAATTTTACCACCTTTTTCCCATAATCCAAAATAATAAAATGTACACTCCTAAATTCCCTTACCTGGCACGAACGCAAAATGAAACCCAATCAGAAAAAGAAGAATGTCCACCACTCGAAGGTACCTACTATTGCCGTCAAAATTTTGTCCAAAGGGATAATTGCACCCTTAGTCTACTTGAAGGGAACACTCTCGATGATTGCCAAATTCTAGAAGTCAATATCGAAGAAACAATCATTCAACAAGTTACAACAAAAGAAGTCCTGATAATGCCGATTCAACAAGAAAAAATATTTTCAAAATGTCAATCCGATCGATACCTCGAAATAGAAGAACCATCACTTGTCAAAATCCCAAAAAACTGTGAACTATGGATCAATAATCAACGATACATCAATGACGACGAAATCAGTTACGGTAAACCATTTGTCCTGCCAAAATTAGAAACAAACAAATTATCAACTTCAAAACACTACGAAAAATATAACATAACAAATCTCAATCTCGATGATCTTTTCCAAATCAACGAATTGTCAAGAAAATTGAAGCCGATCCAAGAAACTTCCAATACACAGAGTCATGTAACAATAATCGAAAGCCTTTTAGCGATAATATTCATTATTTTAATAGCAGGTGTTTTGTTCAAATTCAAATCAAAAATTTTAGTATGCCGAAAACACACAAAAGAAAAAAGTCAAGAAAACCTGGAAAGGGCCCAAAAATCGAAAAGTCAATCCATACTTTTCGAGACTTAAGGAGGGAGGAGTTACATACGCCGCTTATCAAGGAAACTTAAAAGCGCAGCAGAAACACTATACTTTCTGAGAAATTGTTATTTAACAACATATGCAGATAAATCTTTCTTTCTTGTAATATCATTTAATATTATTCATTCTCTGTTCAGATCTCTAACAATAAACTTGTAATTGCTAGAATAAATATATTTTTTAAAAACGAATTTTTCGTAAAGAAAACCAAAATTGAGGTTCTAGACTTAGAAATGGGAACAAAGAAAAGAAACTTTCAGGAAGAGGGAAACTAACTGATAAAGTTGTGAAAATATTAACAAATTATTATGGTTTGAGTATTCATTGAAATGTTTACGAGATGGAAAAAGCCATAATATAATAATAACCATAAAAGTTTATTAGTTTTTCAACTAAAAATAATCAGGCGATTTAAAACAAAATTAAAAAAATAATTTGCTCCAGTGGCGTAAAAAATAGGGGGATAAAATCCTGACAGCGCGCCACTGGTTGAAGTTTGGACATGTCAAAATATTACTTTATTAAGTAGCATATTGGTTACCAAATTTTAAAAAAAAATTAAAAGGTGTTCTTGATTTATGGCAAATTTTTTATTTAGATTTAAAGTTTTGAACACCCTATATCTCAGTAACTAGGCCCCGTAATGGTTCGTATTCCTATATCAAAATGAATCATTTATTGAGATCTCTCTGTGGGAGAGCGTTGTCGGTCGAATATAGAAACACCCTGTATATATAATATCAAATCGTGACTTATCTCTCAATTTATTTTAATAACAAAAAGTGTTCAGTTATTTTTTTGTGTAACATCAAAATTTCGAAATGCAGTTAATATTTTTAACAACTTTCGCTACCATCTTGGTAGATTTTGGAGTTTCGGCAACTTTCTTCCATAACATTGGGGAATCCATACAAATTGATAATAAATATGAAGAAATCAACGGAAAGACATCCAACGAGATCGATAAAGAGCTGGCACATGATGTGTTCAATCAAGCTTTTGAATTTAACAAAGTTCCCAATGCCCGTTTACCAGAAATTGTGAATCAATGTGGATACCCATTGGAAAGCTATTATATCACGACGAAAGACGGTTACATCCTTAATATATTCAGGTAATTTTATTATTTCATTCACCATCAAATACGCATAAAGGCTAGAACTTTCTATTTACAGAGTGTTTCAAAGTAAGGTCTCTAAAATATAAAACTCACAAATAATTATGGTTTGCCTAGTGTAGTATTCAGTGTGGAACAGTTGAATTGAATTAATTTGTTAATAAAGACGGGGAAAACACTTCGGCACGTCATTTTTTTCAAAAACCACAAATTATACAGGGCGTGTTATGTGACAGTGGCCAATACCAACTTTTTAATGTTTTTATTTTTACTCAGCCTATTCTAATAATTAAATAAACATTTTCATTATGACAAAAACATCCAAACGAGACGTATTTCATGTGCTCATATCAAATAGGTATAGGATAAAATTAATATATTTACTATAGTCCAGTGAACAACGGTTTTTACCTCAGATTTCCATCAAGACGCATCGATTTGCTTGAAATTTTAACAGTAGCTAGTGAATACCTTAGGGATCAAAGTCTACCCTATGCCGATATGTGCTTTTACTCTGGGGGGTGAATACAATCCCAACTAGGAGATGGTGATTTTTTTTTAAACTATCCGTAGAAATCTTTAGAAAAATGCGTTATAAATACAAATTATTATATGGAGCTTCTTTATCAATAAATTTTGATTTTTTGTTACAAAAAAAGCATATTTTTAAAAGATTTTCCACAAATAACTCAAAAACTTTTATCGAAAAAACTGTAAGGTTAAATGTAGCTTTTAAGAGAAGAAAAAAAAATGTTTTATTTTTCAGTAATAGACTAGTGGAACTTTTAAGTGAACCGAAAATTTTGAAAAAATTAAATTTGAATAAGTGGAAAATGGTCAATTTTACGACAAAAATGTATTGAATCTTTTTCAAAGAACTTCAAATAAGACCTTATATGACTTTGTAATGCATAAAGTTATGAGGAAAATGAGATATTTCATGGAAAAATAAACATTATTTCTGTCCTTGATATTGCCACCCTAATTGAAATAGAATGTTATGAACTTCCAAATTACTTAAATTGAATACGAAATAATAGGATCAAGAAGTTTGAGAATTTAGAGAGCTTGATTCTGAAAAAAAATTTGGCTACAATGGAGAAAGCACTTTTTAATTTTTTGAAGAAATTATCTTTCATTGAAAATAACTTGAAAATTATGAAAGATACGTCAACAGTTTGGCTATTTTTTCAATAAAAATCTTGTTTTTTTCTATGTTTTTCTGAATTAAGTGAGACATAACCTCTAGAATTTCACAGTAGCGTGTGACTGGTACCGTTTTGGAACCATTTGAACGTCTCTTTTTTTAAAATAAAAGTCTCAATGTAGTCCAAACCTTTTTAGCCTAATAAATTATAGAATTTTCCTACAAAATGGTTTCTATATATTTACAAATATATTAATGCATCTAACTGTTCTTTATTTGTGTTTTAAAATTTTATTTGCCGTATTTATTTGGTTTGTCATAGAAACATCCACATACCCTTCTGCTCTTCCAGTCGCTTAAAAGCAGTAATATCTTCAACTGTATTAACAAGGTTTCAGAAGTCAAATTCCAACGTTTTTCTCCTTTGTTTCATGGTCTTACCTTAAAATGATAGAGAACCTTTCGGGCTCCAATATGATAACGTACCACAGCCCAATTATAAGAATTGGGCTATTTTCCTTGTTTGGCTTCTTCTTTATTTCAACATTTACTCACAAGGCAGAAGTTTGAGTCGAATGAAGAGTTGACTGCCGCCTCTGAGGCTTTGCAAACCTCGAGGAAACGAATTTATGTTTGTAGCTGTACTTTGAGCGATCATATTTAATTCAAACTTTGCACACTTGAAACAGACATGATTATCCTGATTAGTTTCGCTAGGACTCATAAATTTCTGTTTGTATTCTTTGCATGAGGATAAAAAACAAAGAGTTTCTCGGTTAACTGCGTAAGCGCGCAATCTAGACTTACAAAATAGAGATGGAGTCATCAACGCATCTGTACATATAAAAAACAAATTTAAAAAGCAAATAATTAGACTACAACAACTATAGAGGCTTATATGTAACTAATACCATGAGTAGAGACTATGGAAAAATAATAAAAAAATATAAACACAAATCATAGAGAAAAAAGTAGATATAAATAGGGTAGCATATAAATAGAGCAGCAGAAACATAACGGACGAGGTAGATAAGCAGATCAAGAAAGCAACTAGAATATCGGGATATTTACGGGACATTATATGGAGAAATAAATATATGAGCATAGAAAGTAAGACGCGAATCTACAAGACCTGTATCAGACCCATACTAACCTATGCCGCAGAAACAAGGGCAGACACAACACAAACAAAGAGAAAAATGAGAACAGCAGAGATGAAGATATTACGAACAATAAAGGGTACCACACTCCACGATAGAATACCCAACACAGATACCTTAAGAGAACTGGGAGTACAAGATGTCGTTAGATGGGTAAGAGCAAGACGCCGACAATGGAGAGACCATGTAGAACGAATGGCTCCAGAACGGATTGCCAAATGGGCCAAAACACAGAAACCAGATACAAGACGCCCAATCGGTAGGCCCCCAAAACGCTGGTACGATAGCTGGACATCGGCGTCACACGAGGGCAGATGACAGACCTGACAGGACCTCGTCCTACTACAAGAAGAAGAAGAAGAAATTTTCACAACGATACTTGCTTTTACACTCTACAATTTGCTGATGATCAGGTGATTTGTGCTAAAGAGAATGAGGATCTTGAATACATCTGCCCCCAGCGATTTTTTCTTATTTTCTAAACTTAAAGATTCACGTACAGTTGTTTAGTATTTGTTTGGCAGCAATCACTGTGAACGCTTTCAGTAAATTCGTAAACATGAAAAAATTTGGTCATCGTTATGTGATATTATGATATTATTTGATTTGAAAAGCTGAACTAGCTTCTACACTGGTGAGACTGTTCCTTCTTAAGTGAAATATTTGATACGACCTGCAAGAAAAAGCATCGCAGTAATCGGAAAAACTTAGAAAAGAGAATCAAAAATGGAGCCTTCAAATCAATATTACAAAAACACAATATTTTTGCATTGGTGAAGAGACCACGGATCTTGTTCTGGAAAATGGAAAAATAAAAAAATATCTAGATATTTAGGCGTAAATTTTAATAAAGAAAGGATGGATGACGTCGAAATAAAATCAAATATAAAAAAGGTAAAACAGATATAGGCAAAAAAATTAGAATATATGGTACCATGATCAAAAATGTGTTAATAAATGGTTCAAAGACGTAGCTACTAAAAGAAAAAAAAATTGAAGCCACAGACATCAAGATTGGAAATAGTGACTAAGGAGAGAATTAAGGAGTATATGGGGGGTAGAAGAGACAATTATAACATGTACAGAAAGTAAGCAAGTGGTTCACAGAATGACAGAAGCAAAATTACCAAATAATGTAATGAAATGTCACCAGAAATCTGCAAAAGACGAAGAACAAGGAAAACATGGATGGAAGGAATAATAAGCGAGCAAAGACTGAGAGAAGAAGACTGCAAGTATAGAAAACTTTAGATACCGACTCATTAAAAATTTTTATATAAATTAACCAAACCAAAATTATACAACTCAGTTTGACGTTAGTTTTAGTTTTGTTGTATTTTTAATTTTATTATATATTTTTGTATTTCTTGTAAAAGTTTTTGTTTCCATGAGACAATTCATATTTCACGCTAGATGGTTTACCAGTTGAGCTATCTTAAAGACACGTACCTCATTTATATGTCAGTCACTTACTTAAGAGACCCTCCGAGAAACACTACCGTCCATCTTATCATTTCGAGCTTATTAATGAATGAATAATTTTTAGTAATCGATAAAAGAATTCGGATACTTTTCAGACTGTTAATCAGACTCAGATCTATTGGTTACAAAACGCAAAGTTCATTCAAAATATCATAGAAAACACCCCACACTTTCTTCTCAGTAATTTTATTCTAATGCCACAAATTATTTTTTACTCTTTCGTTCAATTAGCTGTAATTATTATTTTTGAAAATACTAATACATATTACAGAATGCCTTATGGAAAAAATGGAAAAAGAGAAGGAAAAGTAATATTGTTATCGCATGGTATATTTCTAGCTGCCACTGATTTTGTGATTTTCGGCCCCCAACAAGGTTTAGCTTATATACTAGCTGATAATGGTTACGATGTTTGGATGATGAATTGCAGAGGAAATATTTATTCAAGAAACCACACGACTTTTGATCCAAATAAGGATAAAGAATTTTGGATGTACAGTTGGCACGAAATAGGCATTTATGATACACCTACAACTATAGACTTCATTCTCGAAAAAACTGGAAATAAAACTTTGTATCACATTGCACATTCTGAAGGTAATTACAGACTTTTCTAATAACAATCGAAACAATATTTAAATTTTATACATTTTCACAAAAAATATGATAAAAATTGAAGATACTTTAATTAAACATTTAAATCTTTATTGAACAATACTATTGCATAAAAGTCTATAAACAAATCTCATCCTGTGGAGGTTACTACTTATAAATATAAATATTATATTCATCAGATTAATTATTCATCAGATCAAAAAAATATGCTATTTAAAAGACAACTTAATATACTTTAATGTGAGTATAAAATTATAAAAACTTATTCTTCATATTCATCATCAATTACTTATTATTATGAACTCTAACCTCATTAAGTTATCGTTACTATAAGTTGGCTGTGTTTAGTCTGTCTGTCAATTTTATAGATTCAACTTTAACCCCATTAAAATATCGTCTTCAATGATTTATCATTTGATTATTATTAATGTGACTATAATGAACCATAAATATATTTATCTAATTTTATCATTATTATTGTATAAGATAAGAACTAATATATAAAGAAGCCTGTAAAACTAATACTGGATTCATTCAATTTGATTTTCGTCTAGTACGCCAGTCAGATTAGTGTAACCAATTATAACTATAAATTATTAAATCATCAGTTTGCTAAATAAATTGTTTTTAAAAAGCAAGTTGGTGAATTGGTTATTTAATTTTATTATTAACATAAATAGAGTTATTGATAATTTAAAACTTAACACTTAATTTCTTAATAATGGGTATGACCTCCTTTTGCGCTAACAACATCTTTCATACGATTAGATATAGATCTAATCAAGTTAGCTATTGTTTCATGTGAGATGTTAAACAACTCTTCTTCTATTGAAACAATAAGCTCAAGACTTGAGTTTTGCAGTAGTAAATCCAGCTCTCTCATTCCATAAATGTTCTATCGGATTTAGATCAGGACTGTATGCTGGATAACCCGAAAACCGACCACTGCAATGAAATCTGCGGCCTTGCATTGTCATGCATTAAGGTAAAATCATCTCCAATGTAGTCGACGTAAGATACCATTGTTAAAATCTCCTTAAACCTCTTCTAATAATAAATAGAGGATCGGTTCATGCTTCTATAGAAATTACATTCCAGATCATGCAGGAATTATCCCCATAAGCACTTCGCTCTTCAAAGCAGCAATCTGCAAATCACTCTCTTGGTCTTGGATTGAATTTCTTTCTTCGTTATTTTACATGTAGGCATATTCTGGTTTCATCCGAGAACAGAACAGATCTCCATTCAGATGCCGATGAATTGAAGTAAATTTTAGAGCAATCGCAGGTATTTTAAGCTACTGGTTTTAAATCGCCTCCTCACTGCTCCAAGTCGTCTAAGAAAGGATTAAATTTCCTCATAACTCTAGCACACTCTTCGAACCACTGCGCGGGTCACATCCAATTGTCCAGCAACAGCTCGCTGACCAAGTCCATTTTCGATTAAAGCAATAGCTGAGAGTTCCAGCCATTTTGGATGCTTCAATTAGACAATCGAATAAGTGAATTGTTGTGAAGATTTTTTTGAAAATGGGAAAAATTGAATATCAAGACTCAGCATTATTATTTACGACTGTAAAGTGCTGGAGAGCTGGATACAAACGTGACCGATTCATCACCAAATGGTACTAGATAACTGTAGTGTTAAGGTTAGAGAGATAAAATAGGTTATTGGAGTATAAAAAGAACGCTGGGACACATACTGACTTAAGAATGATGCATTTGTAAGCTAAAAGTGTGTTGGGTACTTTGGACAAAAAAGTCATTCGACTGAACACTTCCCAGAGCTTATTGACACCGTTTAAGCGAGAAGAGTCGGTTTTTTGTGTCCATTCATGACTGTAGATCAAATTTGCATCTACCGTTGCTGAAATACAGTCAAGACAGTGGATTGCAAAGGGCAAATCCGCTGTGAAGAAGGCAAAAACGATTTTATCGTCCGAATAAGCTATGTCGAACGTTTTTGAGATAATCATGGAATTTTTTTCATCGACTAACTTCAAAAGGGTGAAACAATGACTGAAGAATAGTTATTACATATACCTGAACAGCTGATAAGGTAAAGAGAAAAGCTGCAAATAATTGACTGCATTCGAAACAAAAAAACCGTTTCCAAGAATACACAACACTGTGATCGCCATAACGACTTGCACATCGAATTGGTTAACCACCGGACGTATTCATTAGATCTGCCCCCGGTGATTTTTTCTTATTTTCTAACCTCGAAGTGCTGCTTGGTAATTGTTTGGCAACCATCCATAGATTCTTCTCTGGGTTAGATCGTTATCAACAGTAACGGTAGCAGAGTTTAAACAAGGACCTGCAAAGACCAGCATTGCAGTGGTCGACTAAATGAGGTGACGAATCCAGAAAAATATGATACGGGATGATCGTGGACTGAAAGTGCGTGAGCTAGCAGACATAGTAGGCATTTCAAAAAATGCGATACATCGCATATTAACTGAGAATTTGGACGTGAGAAAGTTGTGCGCACATTAGATGTCGCGTTTGCTCAAAATGGAACAAAAACAGCGTCGTGAAGATGTTTACATCGAATGTTTCACAGAAATAAAACCGTCTCATAACCATGGGTCCATCACTTCACACCCAAAACAAAAGAACAATCTAAACAATAGACTGGAAAACTAACCAGCTTCAAAGAAGTTAAAGACCGTTCCACCTGCTATCAACGTCAAGGCGTCGGTTTTTTGGGTTGCGCGTGGGATAATTTTCATCGACTATCTTGAAAAAGGCGAAACTATCAACGGCAAGTATTATGCGAATTTATTGCAACGTTTGATCGATGAAATCAAGCAAAAACGGCCGCAATTGGTTAAGAAGAAAATACTGTTTTACCAAGATAATGCACCAGCTACACATCCGCTATCACAATGGTCAAAATTAATGAATTAAAGTTTGAATTGCTACCTCATGCACCCTATTCTCCAGATTTAGCCCCCTCAGATTATTTTTTGTTACCATACTTGAAAAAATGGCTCGGTGATCGAAGATTTTCCAACAATGAAGAAGAGATGCCCGGCAATTACGGGCAATTTTGAGGATTCTTATTATAAAAAGCGTGTCGAACTTATTGAACATCGCCGAGAAAAGTGTATGGATCTAAAAGGAGATTACGTTGAAAAATAAAGATATTTTCTCCAAAATTTTTGTTGCTCCTGGTACTTTTGAGACCAAGTTTGTATATTAAGCAAGTAAAAAAGTCGTCGGACTTTCGGCGCGAAAGGCTATAGCGCAGTTTTTACCGTTAGTAAATATTAACAAAAAATCTTGAATGAAACAAGAAAAATATGAATAATTTCATTTATTTAATAATTTTGTGTTCATTCTCATAATAATTGGTTTGTGGAATGAATAATGACCTCAAATTGACGTCCATTGAAGCCCATTGACGTCTACTGTCATTTGATGTTGAGCAATGTCTTATGATGTCTACTGACGTCGATTGATGTCGATACACGTCAATTCATCTCATTTCAGGTCAATGGGATTAACTAATTTTTTTATAATAATACCCAAAATTTCTAACGTTTCGGTACACCTACAGCTATACAGGAATAAAATGCAAAAAACCAGAACACGCTACATGATTTCTGTGGGGAGATATCGCTGCTACAAACAGACGGACAGAACGCTAGTATTAGCATTTTTTTTCGTAAAAAAATGCACCAAAAATATGATTATAGAAATTGTTCCTTTGTTAAGTTGGAAACTCTTTAGACTAGACAAGCCTTGTATAAAATCACTTATAAACAACATTCCCAGGATTTACATTTATAATGTTTAGTCACTCATATTCCACTTTTGTGTCCTTATAAAGGTTCCACGGCTTTTTATGTAATGGCTTCCTTGAAACCAGAATATAACCATAAAATAAAACATCATATCAGTTTGGGACCAATTGCTTTTATGGAACACTTGCACAGTCCTATAATAAAACTTCTATCTTCGACTATTGTAAGGGCAGGTATGAAACAGCTAGATAAATACGAATTTGGTCATAGCGAAGGATTCATAAGTGACATAATATCTGTCATGTGTTCAGAAAGTATAGGAACGGTAAGTACCTCTACCATCTTATATATTAAAAAAATTGATGATTTCCATTCCGAGTCCGTTCAGGCGTTCTACCCAACCGATTTGCTTAATTTTTTTTTTTTCAATGAAAGGTATTGATGCACAGATCAGCCATAGGATTTCATCTAATTTTCACCATTCTCTATTTATACTCAAATGCGATTTCCCCCTGTACATTACTTATGGGAGTTTTTCACATACACACGTTCTATCCTCAATAACTCAGGTTCTATTCAAGATAGAGACTTTGTTTTGGTTTAAGAACACTCGCTGAAACACCTTCTTTCTTTTGAGTTTTTGAACACTTAAATCGGTTGAGTTGGAGACGAGCTAGGCGCGGACATTCAATGTGGAGTTATGGATTTTTGTAGGTTTTTGGCAATTTTTCTACATTCAAAGATCTATATCTCAGGTTCTAATATAGCTACAGAGTTCGTTTTGATTTAAGAACACTCGCTGAAACACTTTCTTTCTTTTGAGTTTTTGAACACTCAAGTCGGTTGAGTTGGAGAGGAGCTAGCGGTGAACATTCAATGTGGAGGTATGGATTTTTGTAGGTTTTTGGCAATTTGTCTACATTCAAAGATCTCTATCTCAGGTTCTAATATAGCTACAGAGTTCGTTTCTTTTCTATTATAATGATTTCTGATACTTATTTAATGGATTCGATGCGTGCGAAGCCGCGGGTAAAAGCTAGTTAATCATAATTTACAATTTAGTAGTACTACGACGGTTGCTACTTATGTTTTGAGATAAACAAATAAAAACAAATCAATAATTGGTTATGTCTTTATGGTTTTCAAAGTATTTTACATTAAGATCAATAATAAATTTTTGCTTGCGTTTAAACCAACTGTCGAGGCAGTTTTTCTATTCCGATTAAGGTACGTCCAAAACATGTGATTCCTTAGATGTAGAAAAACTTTGATCTCACAATTGATCTGCGGGAATAAGAAAAAACCATTGGGTACCAATCAAAACTGTACAGTTGGTCTACCAGGTATACCAGATTGCGACATGTCCAGTTATTCCGAAGAAACATTTGCCTCGAAGTGCTTCGTACGCGAATAACTTTTGTTGGATTTGGATCATCTTGAAAGATCCATATAGTCGATTGTTGTTTACCTTCGGGTTCTTATGCATAGTTTCATGATTCGTCGCCAGTCACGATATTATAGACTAGACGTTTTTGAAATACCGCGATTGAATTTTTCAGCATTTCCTGTAGTGAAATGCGACCACGATTCAATCGGGAAAACCAGCGAAAAAACGGTTGTACTTGGTGATAGTACTTTATCACCAAAAACCGAAGCGGGTAATGTTGGTTTAATCCACGTCGACAATCATAGAAAATGTTCGCAATTTAATTCCATTTTTTGACAAATTCAAATAGAACTCGTATGGCAACACGTTCTGAATGCCTTCACCATTAAAAATGTCAAACTTTATTATGGGAATGTCAGATATGACATATATCAGTGTTGTTATATCTCAAAACTTAAGTAGGAACCCTCGTACATCTGAAAGCATAATATAGTAAATTTTTGTGTTTTCTAATAAAAACTTGATTTGGGCAAACGAATCGACTCTCATGGTGTAATGCGATCTAACCTTAAACCTTATTTTTATGTACGAGAGAGTGATAAAACCTAATTTCGAATGCAAAACTACTACGGTCATTTTAAAGATTATTACAGAATAATCTACGAGGTCTGGCTATTAAATCTATCTAGATATCTTGTCTATGCACGTCTTAAAACATGTTTCAGTCACTATTATAGTATTTGTGCAGTAGCGGTTTGAAACGAACGTGTTTTTTTCTCGTGCCGAAAACCATGTGTGACGAAAAACGTTTCAATCTCAAATTTCTCGTTAAATTGAAAAAAAAACTCCGACTAAGTGCAA
The DNA here is from genome assembly GCA_026230145.1 of Diorhabda elongata. Lineage (NCBI taxonomy): Eukaryota > Metazoa > Arthropoda > Insecta > Coleoptera > Chrysomelidae > Diorhabda > Diorhabda elongata. The sequence continues at coordinate 18,807,289 of CM047928.1, read as the reverse complement.
TAAATTGTTGTAAGAGGCCTATGGGGACAATTCTCTATCTTGTGCGCGTGTTTTTGAGTGGTGTACGCGCTTTAGTGAGAGCACTGAAGATGACCAGCGCCCAGGTCGCCCTGTGACTGTTTCAACACCGAAAACAGTGACCAAAATCAACTAAATTATGCGTGCAGACCGTAGAATGAGCATCCGGATGATTGCCGAGGCTGTAAACGCAGATAAAGAAACGGTTAGAAAAATTTTACACGAGGAATTACACATGACAAAAGTCTGTACGAAGTTGGTGCCAAAAAATCTGACTCCTGACCAAAAGCTCTGCTCATATTTCCTTGAAAGGTTAGAAAAAGATCTGCTTCGATCAATGGAAAAAACGTATGGAAATGTGTATGGCGAGGGGAGGGAACTATATTGAAGGGGAGTATTCGAATATAGAATAATTTTTATAATAAAACCCTTTTTGATAACCAGTCTCGTTATTTAATAGCCAGACCTCGTATATATTTCCTGAAATTTTTATAAATGTGCTTAACCTAATACAAGTTTTTGAGCTTTTATTGGTCTATAAGGTTTGGACTGGCTAAAAGCCCTGAGTATTTAAGATTACGTATCAGTATCACAAGCTATTTTTCAAAAGTACTTATTTACCAATAAAGGCTAGATTTTTTGTTTAATTTTAATTCCCATAATCTTTTTTCAACAGATTTCACCAAAAATACGATTTTAGGTTTTTCCATCTAGTATGGAAGTCCGAACTTAGCAGATTAGTTTAGATTCGTTGCAACTTGCAGCTGTGGTGTATTGTGTGATTATTAATAATTTCAATCGGTCTCTTAACAATTAATGACAAAAAAATATTTGATTGTTTTAATTCATTTACAAACTTTAATGTGAAAGTGTTGATGACATAGTGGAAGTAAGTAAAAGTTTAACTTTAGCGAGGTTCAAACAGCTCGTAAAGCTCCAGGAAAACCATTTCAAATAAAAAGTAATTTGAAAGAAAGACTTCGAAAGAAAGTATAGGCATGCTTCTTTAGAAAAGTATTTCCAGCAGTGGACAGTTCTTGTTACGCTTAAAGATAATGGGGGTTACCTTGAAATGAGTTCTAGCACACTATGGAAACTTTTAATACACTTTTTTGATAGAAAGAAGAGTTATTTTAGTATGAAGTATAAATTATCTAAGGATTATGGAAGAAATAAGAAACCAGAGAAAAAATATATTTTATTTAAACGAGGGACATACATCAAATAAATTTTAGCAAGATGAGACTGTTACAAGTCGAGGGCTGGCTTTTAAATAATTTATCTACTGATTTAAATCCACCATCAGTTCATTTCAAACAGTTTCGCTTGTGGGTAATAAATTAGTAGGTCTATATTTCTTGATAATAATCTGAATGGTCACCGATTTTTTCCAAAATTATTTTCCTCTAAACATTCGCAAAGACATGTTGTTCATGCACGATAAAGTCCTTTCTCACTTCCTAAATGACGTAAAAAATATCAAAATAACATTTTTTCTAGTAGATTGATTGGTCAGGGAGGTCTACGTTTCCTGGAATTCAATACAATGGAATGATTGATAGAATAATCTTGGAGTGCTCGTCCAAGTTCAAAGAAATATCCTCCGTAGACTCCGTAATTCTTGTTTAAATCACAGTTTCATTTTTACATCATCTACTTACTCGCGAATTTTTTGCATCAAGACCCGTATGACACAATGTTCTTAACAAACCTTCTAGAAAAATGTTTTAGAAAAAATTACACTTTTTTACCTTCAGCTGTTCAAAAGATATACGCGGGTTAATTAGGTGAAAATAAAATTGTACACCTGGTATATTCATTATAATTCTACAAAAATTTATTTATATATATTCGAAACTACTTGACATATAACTACAAAAAAATACATTGATTGTTATTATATAAAGTGATACGCCTATGTATTGGAAACACTTCATTATTTTGATACTCTCTCATAAATGATTGGATTACTGAATTGCGCAGTATAGTCCAGTCAATTAATACTTTGAAAGTTACAAAAATTACCAAGAGCTAAAGATTCGTGGGAATATTCAGAATACTATTATAAATGAATTGTGAAAAGTCCCCATCAATCAAAAAATTTTATTGATGGTGAAAGTTTTCAGCTAAGCGGTGAGTTTTACAGCAATAATAGTTCAGACAAAAATTGTAGATCATCCGATTTTCTACAAAAAATGTATCCGCACTTTTTTTTCATAAATATTGTCATTTAATATAGCGGTTAAAAGAATTGAACAAACTTTTACAGTGAAACTCGGTTAAGTGGGACCTGGATAAGTGAGAAACCTCCATGCTCATGCTGAGGTCCCAACACTTTGGCACTGAATTACCTCTGTTATAGTGGGACGAGGTAAGCCTCTATATCTGGGATTTGTTCTTTCGATTTATCATCATAGTTTCCTCTATAACTGAGTCAGCGAGTAAATTTTATATGCATAAACCTCTGTAACTGAGATAAATTTGTTTGTTTCCTCATTCTTATTCTACCCACAAATTCCACACCTTCAGTTTTAGTTTCACTTTACTATCATACAGATGTTTATTTGAAAAATGCCAAAACGAAAGCTACAATCGTTATCATTACGTAAAAAACTGAAGTTAATATCTGTTTATGAAAGTGGGAAGACACGCGAAGAAGTTTGTGCCGAATTTAATGTGCCAAAATCTACTCTTTGTAAACATACAATTGAATCACAATGTTCTGAAGAACAAGGAAAACTAAAACGTGTACGTTTATCAGAATATCCTGAACTTGAACAGTGTTTGCTAACATGGGTCAAGCAACTTCGTAACAAAAACGTTCCGGTAAGTGGACCGATGATTAAAGAAAAGGCACAAGATTTCGCGCGAAGGCTCGATATTCATAATTTTTGTAGCAGCAATGATTGGATGGAAGGGTTTAAGAAAAGAAACGGTATAGTTTTCAAAGCAATTTGTGGAGAAAGTAACGCTGTTGATGTTAACAAATGTAGCCAATGGATTGAAGACCTACCACTTCTATTACGCAATTATTCTGCTGATGATATTTTGAACGCAGACGAAACGGGTTTATTTTACAAGTGTCTACCCGATAAAACTTTTACCTTAAAAGGTGAGTCTTGTCATGGCGGGAAACTCAGTAAAGAGCGCATTACAATACTTGTCAGGAACTGAAAAGTTGCCTATCCTATTAATCGGAAAATCCAAGTCTCCGTGATGTTTCAAAGGTGTTAAAACTTTGCCTGTGAATTACCAAAATAATAAAAAGGCATGGATGACATCCATTATTTTTTCTGATTGGTTGAAGAATTTAAACCAAGAAATGAAAGCCCAGAAGCGAAAAATTTTAATGTTTGTGGACAATTGTACTGCTCACAATAATATGCCCGAGCTAAGCCACATTAAACTCGTGTATCTGCCTGCGAATACGACAAGTAAATTGCAGCCAATGGATCAAGGCATCATCAACAATTTCAAAATTTATTACAGAAAAGAAATTGTTCGACATGTTATTAAATCTATAGAAGACAATCAGTGCCCACAAATCGATGTTCTTCAGGCGATGAGGTTTGCTAGGAAAGCTTGGTTTTCTGTGACCAAAACTACTACAGCAAACTGCTTTAAAAAATCTGGATTTAAATCTGAAGTAACTGAAGCTGAAAGATTACAAGAGTAGGACGAAAATTTAGAAACTGATCCTGAAGATTGGAACTTAGCCATCAGCAACGACAATAATCAACAGCCAACATTCCAAGATTTTATAAACGTCGATGACGGTTTAATAGTTTCAGGAGAACTTAATGAAAGCGACATTGTTCATGCCTTCTCGTCTTCTTCATTGGAAAATGAAGAAGAAGACGATGAAATGAGCGCGGAAGTAAATTTAGTAAAAATTTCTAAACGCGAAGCAGTAAAAGCACTAGAAACTTTGCACAGTTATTTTGAAATGTCATCAATTGGTAACCAAAGCATATTTGATAAAAATTATAACATCGAAAAACATCTGAGGGCTGATACTTCCAAACGACAAACTAAAATGACAGATTTTTATAATTGATACATTCTGTTTCCATATTCGTACATCATCATCATATATTTAAGAGCTCAGCTCTTGTCGTTGAGTATAAATTATAAAATTCTTATAAATGAACGTCAAACTACGCCCCTATTTTCTTTTAGTCGTATGGTCTTGAGTAACATCCATTCAATTGTCAGCGTATTCGCATGGTAGGGGAAATTAAATCGACTGAAGCGTTCGCAGTGGTCACTTTGAGCATTACGGAAGGCTATTATAACCGAAATTATAAACAAATACACGTTAAAATTATTTGTTTGTTTTAATTATAATAAATTAAATAAAAATGGGTCAGCAGAGTTGTTGTGTAGTGAATTGTAAAAATACTAGCAGAAAAAGTAAGTGCAAATTTTATAAATTTCCAACGGCTACATGGAAAATAAACCAACGGAACGGTAGATAGCTGCAGTTAAAAGGTTTAAGTAAGTAGAATCATAACCTTATTGTTATCAAAAATAATAATTCGGAGTATTTTAAATATTTGTAAAATTGTCAAGTTTAGTATAAGCAAATCGTTTTTCCGTAGTTCATATTGACTGTGGCGCTGCAGCCACACTCGGAGCGAATACCTGCTCCGTTTTAAAGGTCTTGTACTCAACAAAATACTGTTCGTGGTAAGCATTCCTTCGTAGTGACAACTCGTGGCTATCGTTTATATTTTGTAACAAAGTTTGTGCATTTGTGGTCAACCTTTGACTGAAAGTGGAGTTGTTACTGCTGATCGCTACATGAAAGCATTAATTGATGCAAGTATTGAAATAGGTGATGAGTTTTCGGGGTACCTGAAAAACCAGACTTCTGTAAAAATTCATGTGCAGTGTCGAAAAAATTTTACTGGAAAAAGTAAGCATTGATGCCGGGAAAAGTCGGCGCCAAGAAGGAGGAGCTGGTTCATCAAAAATAAGTCCTCTTCGTACTAGAACACGAGTAAGTGAAACTACATTTTGCTTCATCCAGTGTTGTTTATTTTGCGGCAATGAATTAAATGAAGAGTACTGCAGTACCGACCTAAGATTTTTAAAGTGAATACACTTTCGTTCAAAGATAGTATACTAACTATAGCTAAAACTCGTTGTGATGATGTAGCCAAAGCTGTTGCTGCTCGAATTGAATTTGAATATGATTTAGTCGCTGCCGAGGCTAAGTATCATAACGATTGCTACAATACGTTTTTGAAACCGACCACTGAGGGTAAAGTCGGTCGTCCTCAGATGAAGCTACAAATATTTAAGTATATTGAAAATAACGATGATTGTTAATTCACACTAGACGAATTGAAAAATTGAAAATCAACAACCATTAAAATGCGATTGAAGCTGGAGTATGGTGATAAAATACAGAAAAATCAGGATCGTTAACATTCGTATGTTTTATTGATAGTCACTATGATATTTTAAGTCAAGCTTGGTACGAAAAAAAAAACAGATGAAAAAGAAGAGCGATTTCACATCTTAGAAACTGCACCAGCAATTATTCGAGAGGATATTCAATGCGCAGGTTTAGATAATTCTAATTATCCTCCACCAGGTCGTATTTTTGAAGATATTGATACAGACATTTCAAAGTCACTGACTCATTTTTTGGATTATTATGAATAATTTTTCTGAATTATTTTTCCTTTTATAAATTACATAATTTACACAGCTTTCATCATTTTCAATACTCAATTTGAATTTAATAGGATCACAATAGATCGTGGAAATGCCTACCGAGGAAACCACGTTAAAAAAACGCCAAGCACACTACCTCATACCGCTATATCACGGAAATGGCAATATTTATGAAAAAAAGTGTAGTTACATTTTTTGTAGAAAATTAGATGATCTACAATTTTAGTTTGAACTATTATTGCTGTAAAACTCACCGTTTAGCTGAAAAACGCGAAAAATCTATTTTTGCAAACTTTCACCATCAATAAAATTTTTTGCACAAGGGGGATTGATGGGGACTTTTCACAATTCATTTATAATAGTATTCTGAACTTTCATACCAATTTTTAGCTCTATGGGAATTTTTGTAACCTTACTACTATTTTAAGAACTAATTTGACTGGACTAGTACAAGCACATTTGGATCACTATTGGTAAATCAAATATTGAAAGTGTAAATAAAACCAATTTAAAAACTTTCCTGCAATCATACAATCGTGTGAAAATCGCAGGGCTGTTTGGTGTTCAACGATTTTCGTAATCGCAGATCTCCTAAGACACACCAGAGAACAAACAACAGTCAGAACAGAGTGGTTCTCGAAAGAGGCCCAAAAAGTTGGGTTTTTTAACAAATAAAATTATGAGCACTATATCTAGCAATAACAGCTCTCCTATTTAGGCCTCTTTGCCATATATAAAAACAGTTACTCCTAAACTTTCCGGAATCTTTAAACGACAATATATAAGTTTCTAACAAACACTCTACCATACATTCTATTTCCAGTGAAATGATAGATAGAACACCAACATTTTTTTTAAAACACTCTGTATTTGCGTAATGAGTAGACCTCGCATATTGAAAAACATTTTAATTGCAGGTGCTTTGTAAGAACTTCATTTTCCTATTAGCCGGTTATAGTCCCCATCAAATTAATGCTTCAGCCATTCCTCTAATCGCAGGCCATTATCCAGCTGGTGCATCTATAAGACAAGTCCTGCACTACTGCCAAGAAAACAATTCTGGAAAATTCGCTCAATACGATTTCGGTTTAATGAAAAATCTCATGATTTACCTTCGTGCGACTCCTCCAGATTACGACTTATCTAAAATTTCTACCCCTATCTCACTTATATACAGTTCTAACGATTGGTTGGCGGCTACAGTTGATGTAGATAAACTAGCGGAAAAGTTACCGAATCTTCAAATCAAATATTTGGTACCAATTCCTACTTGGAATCATTTGGATTTCGTATTTGGAAATGACGCTCCCTCAGTTATATACACGAAGATATTGGAAATACTTTCGACTTTCTAAATAATCTTTTAATATTAATAAATCAGCCATCAGCGGCATCCTATTGTAAAAATAATTATTAAAATATATTATGATATACAATAATAAATAGATTAAATATTACATAAAAACTGTTTTTTTTTAAGTGGAAGTACATATTTACGGGCATGACGATGTTGGTACCTCATCTTACCTTATGATTTGTGATTATTTTTTAGTTTAAATTTGATTCAAAATTATCGTTAGTTTGGATTAATTTGGCAGCAACTATAGAAAATGCAGTTGATACATATGAAGCACGTAGGATCTTCCCTTATAATACACAAATTTCTACAGAAGATAATTTCATTACTGGAGAGGTGAACGAAATTGAATTGAACGCTAGAAAGAAACCCGAAGCTGATAGAACTCCAACATCATCGATAGCAATAATATCACACAGTTCCACCAACAGTAACATCGTCAACTCCGGCCACTTGCACCGACTCCAATTCTTCAGCAAACACTCTATTAGAGCCAAGAACAACAAGCAACAGTGAATAATTCTATTCTGGTTAATGCCGAAAGGTCAAAAAAGACCAATACCAAGTTTGAAAACGAGAAAAAGCAATTATTATCACTGCTTCTCCATATAAAACTAAATTAGGGGCAAAACAAAAAAGTAACAAATCGAAATCAAATGTAACAAACAAAAAGAAAATGGAAGAAAATATCTCAAGATCTCTATATTTAGCCGGTTTGTAACAAAAACGACGCCTAAATACTTAAACGTAGTCCAGTAACTCTCCTTATCAATTTTTGGTCAATGAAAGGATTTTTGGGAACAGTTTGTGAAATAAAAAAGAAATCTCTTCGATTTTTTCATACCTGGAGTCCTATTCCATGTTTCTGACTTTTTCTTGTTTTTCTATTTTCTGGGCCTCATATTTCTAGATAAGCTAGATCAGAAGATTTATAGGGGCTAGTTCCACCTCGTTCATTATGAGGGATAGTTGAACATAGTTGTACCTTTAGTGAATGAAACTAGAGTTGTCTTTGAGGGGTTGATGCTAAGCCATCCATTGGTACCATATCCGAGTTATTGCTAAGGTATATACATTTGATTGTATACAAAATATTAAGATTAACACGAGCAAAAACCTTAGAAAAATCACAAAAATTGTTGCGGTTGAGTGTTGATTGTTTAGGTTAGAACTTAGGAACCCAGATTGATGGATGTAGTAAGTATTTTATAGTAATATAAACACTTCAAGACTCTTTTATTAGAATAATATATTTTATCTTCAGCCTTTTTGTAATTTCGTCGAAAAATTTGATTATAGCTTTTTAAAGTATTTATCAAGTTTTCATATACAGTGCGTCCATAATATAACGCATAAATCCATTAATAATTACAAACAATGTTTAGAAATTTCCAAATAAGGTAAAATATTTATTTCAATTTTTTCACATTACAATCTAATGTATAAGGTAAACCACCTTTGTGTGATGACGTTATCACTATTCTTTTTAAATTGAACTTATCATTGAGTTAGCAAACCTAAACATCATTTTTACTTTAATCTTGTTAAAGATATTATTCGAGAAAAGGAAGTGAATTTTCGATTAGCTCGGTATAAATTTCCGGTAAAGTTACCATAGATAAACACACTTTATAATGTTTCTCATACAAATCCCAATTATCTAATATCTGAATCATAATCGAAATTAGATTGTACCTGATAATTATTTATTTTTAATTGTAATCAGTAGAAATTTTGTATAAATTGGGCTCAAATCAACTTAGTCTTTGTATATATTCTAAAGATGAGGTTAATTTTTGCTATAACGTTCGTTACGATTATTGTCGATTTCGGTGTTAAGTCGAATTTTATAAACGACATTGAAAAATTCGTAAAGAGCGATCAACAATATCAAGAAATAGCTGAGAAATCATTTAAACAAGTCATTGAAGAACAGGGAAAAGATATCGTGAGTCAAGCATTTGAATTTGGTGAAATATCTTCTGAACGTTTACCGGAAATAGTAAACAGATATGGATATCCTTTGGAAAGTTATTATGTTACAACTGAAGACGGTTACATCCTCAACATATTCAGGTAAATAATCATTTTTTGTTTAAAAAAAAAAAATTCAGTAGATGATAAAAAATATATACAGGGGATTGATTAGGGTGATAAAGTTCAGTGACACGTTAGGAAGCATTTTTATAAAAAACATTCCGTATTCTCACTACCATGTCATTCCTTGTTGATGGAGGTATTTTGTACACTACATTCTTAATGTGACCCCAAAAAAAATTATTTTACTCTGATACAGTTCTTCAAATATCAATTGCAGGTTATAAAAACCCTCGACGACAATTTTGTTTGATTTACCATAGGCCTAGATACCTCGTTTTATAAATTCATTATCTTAAGAACTCTTACAACTGAATATAAAATTATAAAACGTAAAAAGACGTTTGGTTTAAGCAGGGTACCAAAAGTGAACTGGGTCCTTTTTGTAATCCATTCGTTTTTTTTTTCTGAAAAACGAAATTTCAAAGCAAAAATAATAAAGGAAAATAAATTCTTAGCAAATAAAACAAAAGAAAAGCAACATTTCAATTCCTAAGTATCTTTATAAATGATCATGGTAGTCAGAATCGTCTGAACTAGAGTCATCATTTGATTGAAATTATGATGGGTTGTAAATAGGGCGATACCACATACTCATCTTCTTTGATAACATGTTCAATACAGTTTTTCCAAACCTATTGGCGGTCTGTGCTAGAACTTTTTTTGCGAGCTCTACAATCTCTTTACTCAGTTCTGGAAGACTGATTACATATTCTGATTGTACGTCTGCCCATATTAACTGTATAGGATTGAATATGGAATAGTAAGAAGGTAGTCTGAGAAAAGTATGACCTTGTTCTATCAAAAAGATTACCGATTTTGTATTTACCGCGTTAAACAACTCATTCTCCAGCATTTAGATCCAATTTGACAAGTGAAGTATAAATCTCACGTTTTATAGATGTTTACTGTCAAACCTCGGCTTAAACGTTACCGGCAATTTGGGGTAGTTTAAACTTACAACAGTCATGAAACGGAGGATCCTAACCTAACTTTTACATACTGTTTACTTTTCTACAATATTATACAAAAATATTAGTAGAATCTTTACCAAAAGTACTGCGTCATAGAAATTGCACAATTTTTCTTATCATTTCTTCATTTTTGTTTATGCAACTTTCTTAAACAATTCAACAACAAATATCGAAGACATTTTGGTTATATTTGTGACAAATCGCAGAAAAATGTCTGTTTAACTGTTAATTCTTGGCTTCAACTAGAGTTCAAACTATAGTTTAATATCCAGGTTGTAAAATTATATATAATAATGAACAATACAAAGAACCTCGATTCCAAAAAAAGTGATCCGGTAACTTGGAAGGAAAATGAAAAAAAATAATTACATTAATTACAAATGATAACATGCGAGAAAATAGCAATTTTGAAATGAAGAGTTGTAATTTCAGTACGTAAAAACTGGGGATGAGTCGATTCTCGATACCACCGATTCTTGGACATTGGTATCGATCGAGTAAATGGACGGAAAAATCATTTTTTAATCCAGTTTATATTGTTATCAAAATAAAATCATCATATTTTGAAAAATCATTTGTTATAATACTTGTTGTTCGAGAATTATATTCTCAAACCAATGAATGATCATTCGATTTTAAAATCGATGATCTTTCAAAAATGATTAATAAATTTACGACTACCTGATCTCAAAAAAAAATTGGAGTGAGTTGTCAGTGCATTTTAAAAATGAAAAGTCAAATTAATTTCTCTTGATGAATTAACATAGTTCTTTTATTCAATTTACGTTTCAAGTGTTATTTACTGTATTTGGGCGCAGGACAAGTTTTGTGTTTAATATTTTGTGTAGTGTAGTCATATTTTATTATAACTTTTTATCCTGAATGTGTCTCAATTTATATCGACAGAAGTCAATAAGGCACCAACTACTGTAGCTTTAAGACCTAAAGTAGTTGCTAAATAAAAGATTATTCATAGTGGCGTATGTCTTTTATCCTTATACTAAAATACCGTTTTGTGCTACCAAAAATCAGCAACTGCTACAGTCTAAGTGCTGTACAGTTAACAAGTACGTGCAGCGCTCCTCGCGCTTAGATATAAATAGGCGTGTGGGTAAAGTGGTTGAAGAACACGGTCATTTTCCAACCATCTTTGTGGTCCTTCGAGCCGGATAGCAAAAAAGGTATTTACAGAGCCTTTCTTCATACTATTCTTCGAGATTATATGCAATTGTCACAGAAAATTCAACTTCCTTCAAGATATTCAAGTTCCTGTGTCCCTAGGCAGCAGTAACTTCCAGTATTCAAGGTAGGATCAAACCTTTAATCTTCCCAAGTGCATTGTGTGTTAAAAAAAAAATCAATATATTGCTAGTTCATTTAATATTTCCAAATATTCGAACTCAATTTAGTATAATTTCAAGTTTCAATTGTAAAATTCCAATCTATTCTATTTCGTACAATTGCAAGTGAAATTTCCAAAAGAGAAGATCTGTGAAATCTTCTATTACCAGAATGAATAACTGGATAACTTCCCAATCTACTGTTACAAATGAAACTGCATTTATGAATGAATGTATAAATAGACGCGACAAGCTTGAAAAGTATTTCTTACAATATGAAAATATTCAAGGTCAAATTGAAATGCTTATTGAAAACTCTCAGGATGAATTATCAGATAACGAAGACATAGACTTAGTTGAGAAAAAATACTTCACAACTAATTCTGAACTATCTAGAATGATTGATGAATTGACATCGAACGATAATTCAAACTCTCAGAGTCAAACTAATAATAATTGTAATATCGACGTCAAGTTACCTGATATTTCCTTGTCTAAATTTAAGGGTCAGACGTCAGAGTGGCCTTCATTCATTCAACTCTTTGAAAATCTGATTATTTCTAACAATAGCTTAACAAATATCAAAAAATTGCTATATTTAAAAGCTTCCCTTTCTAACGAGCCCTTGCAATTGATAGACGATCTGGAACTTTGTGATGACAATTTTCAAATAGCTATAGAAACTTTAAAACAAAGGTATGATGATCAAAGTGTTCTACTGTATAACTTAATTTATCAAATATACCAACAAAAACCTGTGAGCAAAACTTGCCCTACGCTTTTACGTGAAATAACGGCTAAAATGTATAAAATTATACAATCAATGTCAAAACTAAATTTAAATCCAAAACAGTTATTAGATTATATTCTTATTTTCTGGATAGATAAAAAACTAGATCTACCAACTCGTAAATTATTTGAACAAAGTAAAAAACAAGGTGAAATCCCGTCCCTTGAGAATTTTTTCGATTTTTTGAAACAACTTAGTGGTATTCTAGAGCGCACTCAAAATATTCAAGCTTCTACTTCTAATTCAAATGATACTAAACAAATGTTTCGTCCCAAATATTCGAAAACAACTGCTCACGTGAATTCTATGATTCCTACAAACAGTCAATCAGATTGTTATTATTGTAAAAATGCTTCACATCGTATCTATACGTGTGAATCATTTAAAAATTTGTCTATCAGTGATAAATATAAATTCATACATTCGAATAATCTCTGTAAAAACTGTCTAGGAGGTCGCCACATCACAAGGGATTGTAAATCTCTAAAATCTTGTTCAATATGTCAAAAAAGACATCATACTTATCTCCATTCTGACTCTTTCCGTGCAAATGATAATGCACATAATAATAATAATGGTTCTATTTCCCAAAACCGTTATAACAACTCACAATCTATTCACTCCAATGTACATACGACAAATGGTCAACATCCTCACACCAAATCGATAAATAATCGAAATAATAACTTTAATCGTCAAATTGACGAAAATTCACATTCTCACCAGGCTACTGATAATTGACAAAATCCTTCTAGACCACAGAAGAATTATGATAATGCTGAAACCAACGAAAACTCACAAGATAATAATTCTAACGTATCAGCTATACAAACACTATCCTTATCTGCTCTATCCACTGAATGCCACGTGCTTCTAGCTACGGCTAAAATAATTATGTATGCCTCTCACAATAACCCATTTAAAACAACTATTCTGCTAGGCAACGGTTCCCAAAACTCATTTGTTTCACAAGAACTAGTAAATAAACTACAATTAAAAACTTTGAAAAAACACTGCAAATTTCCGGCATATCACAAACAGTATCAACCACAAATAAAATGGTTCATTTAAAATTCTTTCCACATTCCAATCCGATCAAACACTTTGAAATACCTTGTGCAGTATTGCCAAAAATTACTTGCAAATTACCACAAGTAAAAATTAACGTAAGCCAGCTACGTCTGCCTACTGATATTATTCTAGCCAATCCAGAATTTAACATACCATCGGAAATTCACATTCTAGTTGGGGCCGATTTATATTACAAACTTCTTACACCAGGTATCATAGATCTCGGTAAAAAATTACCTAGTTTATAAAATACTAGCTTAGGCTGGATAATTGCTGGAACTATTCCAAACAGTGCTTCTTTTAATTCCGTGAATATTCAAAATAATGATTCCGTGTTTACAAGCTGTAATCATATTTCTGTATCGAACAAAGACCTAAGTTCATCTCTTTCTAAATTTTGGGAACAGGAGGAAATTCCTTCTAAGAGTATTCTCTCGTCTGACGACGAACTAGCGGAAACTATTTTTCAAAATTCCACACAAATTCTGGAAAACGGCAGGTTCCAAGTCAATTTCCCGTTGAAATCTGAAAAAGAACACCATAAACTCGGTGAATCATTTCTGATCGCTAAAAGGCGATTTCTCTCGCTCGAAAATAGAATCCATAAAAATCCAGAATTATTTTCTGAATATAGTAAATTTATTTCTGAATATGTAAACTTGGGACATGCGAAATATGTCACTCTTAACCTCACTAATTCAAAAAACGAATTAAAATATTTTATCCCACACTTATGCGTAATTCGTGAACAAAGTATATCTACAAAACTTCGTGTTGTCTTTGATTCTAGTTGCCCTACCTCAACAGGTGTTTCTTTAAATGATATAACTTTGAAAGGGTACCAGGTGCAACCAGATCTATTCGATATTCTTTGCCGTTTCAGGCTAAATAAGTTTGCGATAACTTCTGACGTACAAAAAATGTTTCGTCAAATTTCTATAAACACAGAACATCGTTTTTTACAAAATATATTATGGCGAGAAAATCCTCAACAACCCCTGCAGTGCATTGAGTTATCAACTCTAACTTATGGTTGCAATTTCTCTCCGTTTGTAGCGACAAGAGTATTGCAAGAGATTGCAAATAATAATAGTTCCAATTTCTCTTTAGCGGCAAACGCCCTCATATCCGAAACTTACATGGATGATATAATTTCAGGTACAAATTCTGAACATGAATTGATAAAATTAATTCAAGAATTAAAAATTGTATTAGGAAATCACGGGTTCAATTTACATAAGTGGGCCTCAAATAACTCAAACGTTCTCGCTGAAATTTCTGATTCAAACAATTCTTCCTTCTTACAAAATCCTGAAAAATGCATTAGTCTTGATTTAGAAACTTCTCAAAATAAAGTTCTAGGCCTAAATTGGATCCCAGCTTCTGATAATTTGAACATTTCTGTCCCCACTACCTTTTCAATATTCCCCGCAAGCAAGAGAAAAATTCTCTCAACCATATCGCGATGTTTCGATCCTCTTGGACTTTATAATCCCATAATATTGTCTGGAAAACTTTTGGTCAAACAATTATGGCAAGCTAAACTTGACTGGGACACAGAGATATCAGATCCAGTCATACCGGAAAAATGGCATACACTCGTAAACAATCTTCCTAAGCTATCTCAATTAACTATTCCAAGATTAATTTTTTTGGACAAATCTATCAATCTCATCGAAATGCATGGTTTCTCAGACGCGAGTCTGAAAGCTTTTGGCGCATGCGTGTGTTTACGAACCATTTATTCTGACAATTCTGTTTCCTGTAATTTAATTTCGGCAAAATCGCGTGTATCCCCCGTTTCTACCACAATTACACTTCCTCGGCTAGAATTATCAGCCATGCTCCTACTATCTAATTTAGTGGACAAAATTTATAAAAACTTTCAAACAAAGATTAATACTATTTCTGTAAATCTCTGGTCCGACAGCCAGATCGCTTTATGCTGGCGCAATGGTGAACCCAGCCGTTGGACAGTATTTGTAGGCAACAGAGTTGCTAAAATTCAAGCCATAACTAAAGATCATTCATGGAGGTATGTAAATACTATCGATAATCCCGCTGATTTGGTGTCACGTGGCACTAGCGCAAATAATTTAATTTCTAATAAACTTTGGTGGCATGGACCGAAATTTCTATCAAATCCCACTCTCGATTTATCAAAATTTGATAATTTTGCATACCCAAACCTTCATCTTTCTAACATTCCCGAAACAAAAACTGTCGTCATGACTACCCCAACAGAAGAAAATTTTCTATTAACTTTATTTTCTAAATTTTCCTGTTATAAGAAGTTGCAAAGGCGTACGTACATAGGTTCATCAGAAATTGTAAGAATTCGAACAAATTTTCTGGTCCTTTGACAGTATCCGAATTGAGCAAATCTGAAATCTTTATAATCAAGACCCTACAACAAACTAAATTTCAAAAGGAAATTAATGAGATTAAACAGAATAAAATTTTATCTGATAAGCAAATAAATAAGCTGAAACCTTTTTTAGACGATAAAGGAATGCTTCGAGTCGGTGGACGTCTTGCTAGCGCTGACCTTTCTTTTAACCAAAAATATCCATTACTTCTGCAGTCAAAAAGTATAACTGTCAACTTAATGATTAAAGCTGAACATGAAAGGCTTGGACACGCTGGAGCTCAAACAGTGTTGTACAATTTTCGACTAAATTTCTGGCCATTAAATGGTTTAAAAATTACCAAAAAGCTTATTCGAAGCTGTCATAAGTGTTTTCGTTTTTCAACTAAGCCATATACACAAATTATGGCAGACCTTCCACGAGATAGAGTCATCGCTGCTCGACCGTTTCAAAAAACATGACTGGACTTTGGTGGGCCATTTCTCATAAAATCTTCCAAATTACGAAAAGCTCCCTTGGTGAAATGCTATATTGCGCTTTTCGTATGTTTTGTCACTAAAGCTATTCACATTGAAGCTGTTACTTCTTTATCAACTGAAGCCTTTATCTTGACCCTAAAATGGTTCATTTCCCGTCGTGGCAAACCTGCCAAAATTTATTCCGACAACGCCACTAATTTTCAGGGCGCTGATAACACTTTTAGAGATTTAGAAATATTTTTCAAAAATCAAAATAATATTGATTCTATTCAAAATTTTTATCGCATTCCAAAATTGAATGGAAATTCATACCTCCTAGAGTGCCACATTTTGGAGGAATATGGGAAAGCGGAATAAAAAGCTCGAAAAAGCTCATGTCAAAAATTCTTGGAGACTCCAAATTAGCATATGAAGAGTTCTCTACAATTCTAGCCCAAATAGAGGCAATTTTAAATAGCAGACCTATATCACCATTATCTAATGACCCTTCTGACTTGGAATGTTTGACCCCAGGTCATTTTCTTATCGGCGCTAGCCTAACTTCCTTTCCTGAAAAAGATAATACCACCATCCCTGAAAATCGGCTGTCACTATGGCAACAATGTACAAAGTTACAACAACAATTCTGGCGCCGCTGGTCGACTGAATACTTGAATCAATTACAAAATCGACCAAAGTGGCTTAAGTCTTTCCCTAATCTGAAAGTTGATTCTTTAGTTCTTCTTAAAGAGGATATGCTACCCCCTCTACAGTGGTCTACAGGAAGAATCATCGAAACGATGCCGGGGCCAGATGGGAATCTGAGGGTAGTAAAAGTTAAAACAGCAACTGGTATATACACCAGAGCCATCTCTAAAATAGTCCCATTTCCTGAGTCTGATGAGTCACTTCTCGGTGAAAAGTGACTGATATTCAACATAGGCTTGTAAGTTATATGAACCACCTTGTTGTTTACATTTTTTTAGTAGTTACATTGGTTACTAGAATGTAGTTTCCAATAGGAATCGTTAATTTTTCTTAATATCATAAAATGCATTGAATTCCCTTTCTCGATTTTTAATTTTTACCGTGCGATATTGACTTGCTTACAAACATTTTAATGCTATTTCAGTCCCATTTATCGAGCATTTTGAAACTTTTCAAGTTTCAAGGGGCCCAATATGTTCGAGAATTATATTCACAAACCAATGAATGATCATCCGATTTTAAAATCGATAATCTTTCAAAAATGATTAATAAATTTACGACTACCTGATCTCAAAAGAAAAAATGGGAGTGAGTTGTCAGTGCATTTAAAAATGAAAAGTCAAATTAATTTCTCTTGATGAATTAACATAGTTCTTTTATTCAATTTACGTTTCAAGTGTTATTTACTGTATTTGGGCGCAGGACAAGTTTTGTGTTTAACATTTTGTGTAGTGTAGTCATATTTTATTATAACTTTTTATCCTGAAAGTGTCTCAATTTATATCGACAGAAGTCAATAAGGCACCAACTACTGTAGCTTTACGACCTAAAGTAGTTGCTAAATAAAAGATTATTCATAGTGGCGTATGTCTTTTAGCCTTATACTAAAATACCGTTTTGTGCTACCAAAAATCAGCAACTCTACAGTCTAAGTGCTGTACAGTTAACAAGTACGTGCAGCGCTCCTCACGCTTAGATATAAATAGGCGTGTGGGTAAAGTGGTTGAAGAACACGGTCATTTTCCAACCACTTGTCTTTGTTTAAACAACAGGCTGCTTTCAAAATAACTTGAATAATGATTTTGACACAGACCATATGTTTCCCCCTGGTAAGGATTGGTCCAATTCAATTTCAGAATAAATGTTTATTAAACCATGTCGTTTTGTATTTGTAGATGAAATTACAGAACAAAAATAAATTTCCTTTTCATTTTACTGTAACCCATAATCTATAATTGGACGCCAATGAATTGAAATTTATTGTACATTATCCTTAAAACATAATTTTTAGTAATTTTCAATGTTTGACAAATACGAGAGTTTTTAACATTTTAACATTTTTTTAATTACTCATTTGCTAAAAGAAATGATTTAGATTATATTAAAAGAAACTCTCAATATATAGTGTGGAACAATAAATAAATTTGTTAATAAATAAATAGAACCGTGTAGATAAAAATCACTTTGACACATCGATGTAGTATTTTCAAATACTCATTTTTTCGAAAAAAAAATTGTATAGGGTGTGTTATATTTTAAATGCGATCGCCTGTATATTATTTATTTTTTGAATTCTCCAGATAATTCTAGAAGTAATTCATATACGTCTTATACCTATCTCCGCGTTTTTTGATAAAAAAACGTATTTATTTAACACCTTGCTTTTTTTGAATTTTCGTACGAAAAATCTGTTTACTCTGAAATAATTAAGCTCTAACAAACATATTAATATATTATAGGATACCATACGGAAAAACTGGTAAAAAAATAGGTAAAGTAGTGTTATTGCAGCACGGTCTCTTCCTGGCTTCAACTGATTACGTGCTTTTTGGACCTCAACAAAGTTTAGCTTATATACTAGCTGATAATGGTTACGATGTTTGGATGATGAATTGCAGAGGAAATATTTATTCAAGAAACCACACGACATTTGATCCAGATAAGGATAAAGAATTTTGGATGTACAGTTGGCACGAAATAGGGATTTATGATACACCAAGAGCCATTGATTTCGTCCTTGAAAAAACTGGAAATAAAACTCTTTATCACATTGGACATTCTCAAGGTAATTAAACACATTTATTGTAACGTTTTTTGTATATGGTGGTGTAAGAAAAACACGTTTTTTGCCAAAAACTTCTAGATGCCGAGCTTGTAGACGGATTTGTCTTTTGCCTAAAAATAGGCTTCAATTTCAGCAATTACTTCTTCATTTGAGCTGAACTTCTTACCGGCAAGCATTTTTTTAGTTCAGCGAATATCCAATAGTAACTGAGGTCCATATATGGACTACACGGTGGATGAGGAATCAATTCAAAGTGAAATTCGTTTAATTTAACCATCGTTACCATCGATTTGTTAATAGGTGCAATATGTTGGTGAAACAGTGGACATATGAGGCCATTTTTCCATGATTTTTGCATTCAAACGATCCAACAACTCGCTATTAATTGTCTACCTCTTTTGGATATAGTCGATGAGCAATATTCCACGCGCATGCCAAAATATTGAAGCCATAACCTTCCCAGCTGACTGTTGTGCCTTTGGATGCTTCGGACGTGGTTCACCGGCTGCAGTCCACTTAGATGATGATTGTTTCGACACCAAAGTAAAGTGATGGATCCATGTTTCATCCATTGTCACATATCGGGGCAAAAAATCCGATTTATTACGTGTAAACGTGGCCAAATACTACTGTGAATCACACGTTGTTGTTTTTGATTCCATTGAGGAAATGCGGCACCCACTTTGAACTTTGACTCATGGTCAAATATTCATACATAATTATGAACACGCTGCCCTCTGATGTCTTTACAACATCAGCTATCTCGAGCAATACCAATTTACGATTAGATATAACCAATTTGTGGACTTTTTTGATGTTTTCTGAAGTCACCACCTCAATTGGACGACCAGCAAATTCACCATCATAGATGTCTGTACGGCCACGTTAAAATTCAGCAAACAAATATCAAATATTTCTTTTCGGTGGATCCAGAGTCCAGATAACACTTTAGAATCTATAGCTGAGCTTCACTTAAATATCTGTCATTTTTTTTTCTGATTAATCGAAATTTGATGAAATTTTAGTCTTTTGAAAAATGGTACTTCATAAACATCATATGGATTTGACAATGACAGCGCCATCTGTGTGTCAGTCGCACGATTTATTGAGTGATGTAATATGAAAACATAATATTTGTTACAATTATGTAATGAAAGTGCAAAAGGTTGAAAGTGCCCCAAAGTAACATCTTCAGTCATCAAGTCATCAAAAAAACTGTCTAAACCTTCCCTTTACACTTAAAAAATTTAGAAAATTAATTGAAAGTACAAAATAAATTTTTATTTGTTGGTTGTTGTTTGTTTATTGTACTTAATATATATAACTCGATTTTTCATGTGGAAAGCTGAAAGTGCCAACATATCTTTTTTTGGGACACGCTATAAGTGCCATATCTGGTTAAATAGTTCTCATTACACGAAATGATAAATGTTCATAGTCGTTTGAAAAAATACAGAATCCTTAATAAATCTCAAACATCTACAAACAAATTTATTTCAAAATTAATAACAGATGTAATTATATACAAACTAATTTGTTAAGCCTATTTTTTAAAATTTTTACCCTATTTATGTTTTATATTTTAGAATGTCGTGTTTTTAAAAGATATTACATATAATAAACTTATATTTTGAAAAAAAAGACGCACATATACATCCTTCTAGTAATCCCTTGGAGTCACCTCCGGCTTTCTCCTGATTGTCGTCTTCTTCTTGCTCCTCTACAGCAGGTTGCTGAGGTCCATGAACAATGCCTTGTCTTCTTATCCCTCCAGGTATTCTATCATTCCCTCTTTCTTTTTTTGAGATAGCTTGCATTTAAACTAAATTTTTATTATGTCATCCACACCGAAAAGGTTTTGCAAGATTAGCATTTTTCTTTAAAACTTTTACCTTGTCCCGAGTTTACCATATCATTCTCCAAAACTTTTTTTATTTTTAAAAAATCACCTTTTTGTTTTATCGTTATCATTTAAGTCGTAAAATCCTTCTTACCAAAATGCAATAAGAAATGAGGAAAACAATTTATTATCTACGCCAGAAAGAACTTATCGTTCCTGATAACAAAACAGCCTGCAAAACTTGAAATCCTGCTTCTTATGAATGAATGTTTTTACGATTCCTATCATCAACTTTAACTTCATTTCAAACGAATAAACAAAGAACTCTGAGTACAATATCAACAGAACAGTTTTGATTTATGAGAAACCACAGCACCAAACAGCAAATCTTGAGACTGGTAGTAGGTTTCAACCAGAAAGAATCCATAGGGGTAATCTTCCTAGACATACGCAAAATTTTCTTTCAAATGTAGTTCGAGGACTTGCTTTACAAGATGAAAGAGGCAGGATAAACGAAACCACTCATAACTCTTATGAGAACGTAACCAAGGTTACGACTACCATACAACAGCAAAGATAAGGGTCTATAGCCTAACTCTTAAAAAAATAGAAGACCTCCCGAATCTCCCATACAACTTAGGGGAGAGGAAAAAGTCGACACACAAAACGTGACGCGAGTTACGGTGAGGACCTGTCAAAATGACAGAGGGTGGTGGAAATATACTGCTTGGCATCCATCTGTAGATTAATCCAGAAGCGGAGGATGAGGGCGCGTATGTGTGTGTGTGTGTTTGTTAACTTTAACGACCAGTTACTCACTTTATAAATAATCCTTGTAAATATTTGTAATAACAAAAAATATTCGATTGTCCAATGGAATTTCTACTCTTTTTTTTTTCATTTATGAATAAAGGTAGCACGGCATTTTATGTGATGGCATCCATGAAACCAGAGTACAACGAAAAGATAGAACACCATATCAGCTTAGCACCAATTGCGTTTATGCAGCACTTGTACAGCCCCGTAATGAGAATAATGTCTCCGTCTGCATTTCTTATCGGAGAAACCATGGACAGCCTCGGTCAATTCGAATTTATTCCTAACAAAGGACCTTTAAAGGACATAATGTCGGGCTTGTGTTCAGAAAGTTTAGGAACGGTAAGTTGGATGTAATAGCAGTAATTTTGAATTGAATATGATTAGGTTTTCCTCTAATTTCAGGTACTTTGCAAAAATTTTCTTTTCCTAGCTGCTGGTTTCACCCCGAATCAAATAAATGCTTCGGCAATGCCTATAATCTTCGGTCACTATCCAGCTGGTGAATCAACGAGACAAGTACTGCACTATTGTCAAGAATACAATTCTGGAAAATTCGCTCAATACGATTTCGGTTTGATCAAGAACCTTGCGACTTACAAACGAATTAGTCCTCCAGAATATGACTTATCTCAAATTTCCACGCCGATTTCAATCATATACAGTTCTAACGATTGGTTATCTGCTACAATCGATGTTGAAAAACTAGCCAAAATGTTACCGAATCTTAAACTTAATTATTTGGTACCAATTCCGACTTGGAGTCATTTAGATTTCGTCTTTGGAAATGATGCTCCTTCTGTTATATACACTAAAGTACTTGAAATACTATCTACTTACTGACGAACGTGAATAAAGTCAAATTTTTATTTTATTAATAATGAGGTATAATATTTTTTGTAAAACTACTTTCTAAAACACAACATTTTTAAAAATTCCTTGTAGAATAGTCCACAAATGTATTAAAAAAATTAGAACATTATAATTTATCGGAAAAAATGTGGTTTTAAATTGGCGGTTTAAATTTTCGCGCGAAAACTGACCTACGATCCAATGACATCTTTCATGCCTGTCACTTGTCCTTGTTCAGTGCTGGCTTTCAGACTTTTGAACGCTTGTCATAGAGATAATATTAAAGATAGAGAGCATGAAAGTAGAGTTTTACTATGGAAGAGAGATAGAGAGCACGAAAGGAGAATTTTACTATTGGAAGAGAGATAGAGAACACGAAAGTAGAATTTTACTATTGGAAGAGAGATAGAGAGCATGAAATTAGAATTTTGCTATTGGAAGAAAGATATAGAGCAGAGGTTCCGAAACATTTTTTTACTACCAAAATCACTGGGTCCAGTGTATTTCCAAAACTCGAAAAAAAGTCAATATTAAATCTATTTATGGAAATTTGCGTTGTGGCTGAGTTTAAACCACGAATTAACAGTTTTCGATAAAAAACGTGAAAATTGATTACTTGTTAGGGTTAATTAATTAATTTGTGTTGTGAATGGATGTAAAACAAGCAAAGTTGGCCAAACGAAAATATGACTTCATCCAACTTCACTTTTTTGAAATCTACATTGAATCACAACACAAAGAACCAATCAACGCTCACAAATTTTATTTAGTTATAGCATCGGGTCACCACTTTCTATTTCTCTTTACTAGCTGATGATTCGTGCTTTCTGCATTAACTTAATATCAAAGATCTAACTAGAATAGAGTAGAGGGAGATAAAGAGTGGGGTATCGATGTACGTTCTCTATCTATCAGCAGTTTAGGTCCACTTGAACAAGCTCCCATACCTCGCTTAATCTCTCTATCTTTAATATGAACTAAATAATACTTGTACTTTACTAGTTACAATTTTTTTATGTAATGTATATATTAAAGTCATAAATCTAATACTCATATAATATAAGTGGAAGGTATTCCGACTAAATGAAACAAATAATGTATCGTTCTCTCTCTCGTCCGGGCGCTTCAGTTAGTTCTGCGCATCTTTTGCGCGCATGAAGTATATGCAGTTTAGATAAAGTGTCTCGAACGAGAAAGAAAATGAATACTGTCGGCACCGTAACTTAGAGACGTTTGTTTTTCCCATAAGAACTATCCTTTTAGGAGTATTACATAAATGATTAAAGCTACCAAACAGTGACATTTGGCAAGACATTTTTCCACTAGCGTCTCTAGTCTCAAATTCGAATCCGGTAGTCCTCACTAATACATATTTTTAATACGAAATTTCAGTAACCTAACAGCCGCTGTTACATCTAGAGTTGCCAACTATATTGTTTTTCACTGAATTATACTTTTTACCGTTGAACAAAAATAAAGTATATAAAATACCGTTTGCAGCATCACTTATTATGTGTTACACTTAGATGGTCTCACAAATTTGTTTTTATTTTGGCAGAGAACGGTCGCTGCTCAGTGCAGCACAGCCACAAACAAATCAGACTGCGCTTCTGAACGAATCTGTCAATGTCAAATATTCAAGACTGTCACTCACTGGCAGACATGCAAGTGTGCGTTCCACTTATGTGATACTTCTATATGGATAGTTTATATAAGTGGAACGTGTTCCGACTAAGTGAAACAAATAGTTTTGCGCATTTTTGCGCACATGAAGCATGCGCAGTTTAGATAAAGTGTCTCGAACGAGAGAGGAAATAAATACTGTCGGCACCGTAACGTAGAAACATAACCTTTTTTCGAATCATTGAAGTCTTCGGTTATATTTGATCATTTCGAGAAAATTATAGATAATCTAGATTTGTATAGACTCAATTGGTATGGATGATTTATATTCAGAATTTACAAATTTCAAAGTAATTTATGAGAAAATATCAGAAGACAAAAATTTCCTTGAAATGAGTACTGGCCAAAAGTGGAGCCATTGAAACACTTCAGAAGAATTTAAAAACATAACTAAAATTGTCTCACGACCACGAGAATAATTAATGCTAAGTGGAGGGAGGATATTTTAGTTATAATTGCGGTAAGGCATTTGAAGTTTTTAAAAAAGATTTTAAATTAATAAATTGGCGAGAAGCTCTAAAAAATATTTATTTAAAACAGAAATGAATAAAATACTGTTAACTTTTCTAAAATACTATTTTATATCCGTTATAGACCTGAATATATTTTATGTCTTGTAAAAAAAGTGGACAACACCAGTTACATCATATTTTGATTAAATAATATGGAATAATTTCGATTAATCGTGATTGTTGATAAAATTTTGTAGTTTAGGCCTCTCAATCAAAAAAAGTAAATGAACTTTTAGATATCACTGAAAATATTGAGGATAACAAATTTTTTGTCGCTTTTTAATTAAATATCGATTTCACCTGATGATAATTTATTTTTGATGATAGAAATAATGGTCAAAAAAATGTTATTCACTGGGTTATTGAACTTGCTTTTTTATATCTTCATTTTACAGGACGTTCCATAGATAAGAAAAATACCAGATCATTGAGATATATTTTGGAAATTTTTCTAACTTTGTTGATAATTGAAATAAAACTTGATTTAGACATTCGTTTCATTACAATTATTTAAATCAGGAAAGGGAAGTGAATTGTTAATCAATTTTTTTTTTCATATTATAGTCTCTGTATGCTATAAATTACAATTCAATAACTCCAACAGGACACTCGAGTAAATACATTTTATTATATGAATGTAAATGTAGCAGAATTAAAGCATATTGATTTAAAAAAGTTTCATCATTAGAGTAATTAAGAACAGTATAGTATTAAAATTTCAACTAATAGCATAATCAAACATTATTTGATAGATATAACTTGAGAAAACTCCTCTGTAACTACTACTATTGTTGCATCCCCGTAATTCAACTCATTTCGACAAACACAGACCCACCTCTTTAACATTAAACATGAACTTTATACATTCTGTCAGAAATAAGTTCTATTTGTCCCTCATAATGTTGAGAAGAGATAGCGATAAAAATTATATATTCAACGGGAGTATTACATATATGCAAGAGGATAATTTTGATTTCTTTTGGCAGCTGTCAAAGTTCTTGACAATCATTTTTGCCATTGATGGTACATTCCACAAGCGTTCACGGTACCTAAAATGTTGAGACAATCAAATTTTAAGTTTGTTATATTCTGTGTTCTTTATTGTTTGACATATGTCAAATGTTACTTCGTGTAATGTAAGTTAAGGTGTGTGAAAAGAATATGTGACTAGAATAAAGATTAATTTCAGTTTATCAGAAAGCATTTTATTCAACAAAATATAAAATAAACTTCTATAGTTCACTGTTCAGCTCTTTTGGTCGTTCCATATAGCGATTACGATCGTTGTGGACGTCATTCATGTCATGTCATGTAACGTCAGGACTACCGTTCACGACGACCCTTGTCATAAGGTAGGTCGAGGTGAGCTTTGAAATAATTAGAAGAATTTTCAAAAATCAAGCAACGCGGAGTGCAAACATGAGAATATACCTCATTATTTGATGCGGTATGGGATACTGAATACACTGTTTACACCACCATTCACAATTACACTGTCTGATAACAAAGTTATCGTCTTCAGAGACTGAAGGTAAACAGTTCACCTGAATGAATGAATATCGCCAATGGTTCCAGAAATTCAAACTTAGCGATATGGGAACTTATAAGTACTTTTGAAGCACTACCTAATAATTTACCATCGCCGCAGAAGATATTTCAGGACAGTTTTATTTTGAGTCCTCAACCCGCAACACCATTCGAAATTATAAAAGAAAAAGTGTACACTAAAGTATTTTTCACTTTTTTGTAATCTATTTTGATAGTAAAGCTTGATGATAAAATATTTATTTGTATGCTTATATCTTCAATTAAACATTAAAACTACAAATTTTGAAAAATGTCGTTTAATCAGCCTTCTAAATACTATATGTTATATAATTTTTTTTGTGTAATTACGAACTAAACTATAGAAATTTTATACATTAGAGTCAAAGAAAAATTTTGTGTTGACAAGTGTAATATAAATAAATAAAAAGAATATTTTAACTTACAATAAGATATAAAAAAAAATTAATAATTCTCTTGTAAAACTCTGTAAAGTTATTAACGGATTTCAAATATTTTTTTTACCCTCTTTCCTTGCGAGACACTAAAAATCCTCTTAGGTACAATCATCTAATGTGCGATGAAGTATCGTTGAGTTTCTGGAACTCCAGTCGCCACAATAATATTGGTTTTACAAGATAAGGAATGTACAAATGCTATTGAGTTTTATCTAAAGATCCTTTCAATTTTTCTTCGGCAACTTTTAAATAACTTTCATACTCTCCTCTTCTTAGAGGATCTAAAGTTGCAAGCTTTTTGTAAAAAGTTATTCGTTTATCCAAATACTGGGGATCACTTAAAACTAGACTTCCAGTTAACCAACATTTTGCTAGAATTACCCCTATAACAAACAAATATTATTCATTAGAAATCGTTATAAGGGAAATATAAGACACTGTCATTTTCGAAATATCGATATAAGAAATAATAAAGAAAAGGAAAAGCTTTTGGATGAGAAGTTACTAAAAATAAAGTGAGCCTAACCTAACCTAAATAAAACTAGAATGGTGGTAATATAATTATTAATACTATTGATAATACAAATATTACAACTAATAAAATAAATCAATGTTTATAACTATCACCTAATATATATTCTTCTTGCAATAGATCCTCTTTTTTCAGTACACGTGATTTTAATACATGTTGGAGTCTGAAATATGCTCTATTTCACACTTCTCTAATTTCCATCGATTGGTCGTTATCTTCCGTCACTAGTGATCCCAGGTATTTGACTGACTGTACACTTTATACAAGCCTATTTCGAAAATCCCCTGTATTTTGTTTTGAACTCGTTAATGGTGAGCCCAGCTCTACAGGATTCCTCCTCCAGCTGCTCAAAGCTTTCCTTCAGTACACGCTCCCCTCGACTGAGTAGATCAATGCCATCAGTGAATGCCAGGTATTGCCTGTTTAGTAAAATTCCTCCTCTATTACCTTCGATATTTACAGTGTCAGGTTGAAGGGGGTAAACAAGAGGACGTCTCCTTGCCAGAGATCTCGTCCTATTTGGAACTCTCGTGGGGTTTCCCCCGCTATCTTCACTTTGCACTAAGTTCCGGAGGAATGCCAAAAAAACACCAAACATATTATTATGTGGTGGCAGTGTATTGAATCTGTTTTATAGTGATTTCTTTCTACAACACATAAATTAATAATTATTTGCCTGTTTTCTTTTCCACAATGTATTTCATAAAGTGTAAATAAGGGATTCCTACTGCAGATTAAAGTCCTATCAGCTTTTAAACGGTTTGTCAGTCTTAACTTCCTACTCAATCCCTTTGCATTCTTTTTAAAGGATCTACAGAATTAGATACTCCTCTGGGCATCGCTAGATTTGAGGCAAGGCTTCTGCATGTCTTGTGATTAGGTCTACCACTATTTACTCTAGTCTAGCTTCAATATTTTCGCCCAACCTAAGGATTAGACGCACCTTTGAAGGAATTAGTTTTAATTTGTAGTCCATTCTTCGCATTATCATTAGTGTTAGTATACTGTTATTATCTTCAGTAGAATCTGGGCCGAAGAGTAAGAACATACTACATACTAGGAAAAGAATGTGTCCTTTTGTGTTGGTCTACTACTCTTTTTTTTTCTTTCAAGAATGCAAGAAAATAACAACAGTCGATGAGCTCTTAAAATTCCAATAAAAGACATAGTAATAACAAAAAAAAAGATAAAACAAAAAAGAGTAACTTCAGTCATGAACAAGGTTATGTTGGGTGTAAATTTGAGATAAAAAATATGTATGTGGATAAAGTAGTGAAAACACAGATAAACAAAAAAAAAGTATAGGAAAATCTAGAAGATTAATGTCCTGTAGCTGGAAAACAATAATAGAGAATGTGGAAAATCTAAAAGATTTCCTTGAATCTTCAACTTATTTTCTGGAAATTTACTGGTTTGATCCATATTTGTCCACTAATTTTGATGTTATAATATAATATAATGAGTATATCAAGCATTATCTTCTCACTACTTACATTTACAGTTAGGTTCAAGTTCTTCTAATTGTTCAAATGCATTCAACAGTTCTTCTCTAGCTTCTTTGGTAATAGACGGATTACTTAAAACCCATCTAAAATGAGATATTACAACAAAAAATGAAATTGAAGATTAATTCTACAATGGTTTGTATTGTGTTCAGAAACTTATTCTACGGTAAAAATATCATTTTTTTAAGGCATGTAATAATCTAAATAACACAGAATAAGTTTTTTTGTATATTCATCAAATTTTGATACTGAACATACTTTACTGCCCCTAAATCAACACTTGCAATTACACTGTTTAGTCCTTCGAGTGTGCAGTGTAGCAACATAACCTATATGGGGATGGGCCTTTACCTTTAAAAAGTCCACAAATATGACTCATTGGTTTCACTCTCTTGAGTTTTCTAGAGCTTTCATAGCATATTTCAGACTTTTTGGGGCCTAATGGTAGGGATTAAAAGTCCGATTCTATACGGTACAAAAGCAAATTAACCAAATTTAATAGATGAATAAAATGTTAACCTAACCTAACTTTAACTTGACAAAAAGGAGATTTCGGTACTTCTACTACAGCTACTACCCCCATGTTCTTTCACAATAACAGTACTACACTACACTCACACATTGTCTACAATAGGATACTCTGTCTTTTGTCCTGACATAGCTGGGCGAATAGGTCAACTCCTCTTTGTGTTTATAACACATATTATCATTCTTTTATGTAAAAAGCAAACACTAGAGGCTAAGCCCTTTTACACAGTTTTAAGTTTTTGTGAAGTTGCCTGCTTTCAACCTCAAAATCCCAAGCCAATTTGCGGTGATTGTGTTAATTTATATTCAGACAGCACTAAATCCTGAACTACAATACTAACCTTCTTTATAAAACAGAAAGCCTCGGTCATTGCTATTCAATCAGATTGCTTTCCCCTCACTGTAGAATGTTTTCAAGATAGGTATTGAGAATGGTGATGAGAATGTCTATGGATTTGGTGTTAATCAAGTTTATTGGGGAGGCTGATTTGAACGAAGACAAGTATTTCCAGCGGCCTTCAACATTTTGGGTATGTCTGAGGGTTCATAAACCAGCCTGTACTGTGATTCATAGTTTTGTGCATATAGTTCACCCCCAAGATCTAGTCCAAAGTAAACAGCCCACTCATTCATTTGGATTTCAGTGCCTCAAGCCATATGGTTGATGATCAGAGTGTCTTTATAACACTCATTGTCTGGGTACACTTCAAGTCAATATTCCCCTCTGTGTGGACCATACTAGGATACCTTCTCCTATGATCCCAGACTCAAAACTAACCTAGTCAATCACTCTAATCATTTCACCATTAAGCCTCCCAAAAGCTAACTCATGAAATCATATTTTTTAGCAGTAGATCAGATCTGCTGTGCTTTTGAATGATGCTTGGGGTCCAAGAGAGCCCACATAGAGCTATATTATGATTATAATAGACCTCTTCAGAGGTCAAGGGTTATCATTATAGAGTGACGCCTTTCGATATAGAAGTTATGTTGCTAAAATTGAGCCAACTATTTGAAACAAAACCTTTATCCCTTTACTTATAAATTAAAAACTACTGCATCATACTATGGTGTTAAGTTTCCTCGACATTGTGATTGTAATAGCAGATTGCTATAGAACTGCAGTTTTTTTATCAATAAACATCAATTTGGCTTTAATAAGAATATTTTTTTTTTCTAATAAATTATCTCGATTTTAGATCTCTCTCTTTCAATTAAAATTTTGTTTGAAAGTTTATAACTTGAAAGAGACCTAAAATCAAGATAATTTATCAACAAAACCATACAAAAAAGGTAAGATGTCAGTCTTTTTGCAGTAAATGGCTAAATTTTCTCAAAAATTTCCACTGTCATTATGTACATTCGTTTGTACTTAACATAGAAATTACCTTAAATAAAACCAAGCGCTACTATCAGCAGGATCTGTGAAAACAGCATTTTTTACCAAATCTAACTCTGTTTCAACACATTTTTCATCTAAATTTCTTAATGTACTTCTATAATGCCACGACGAATAGTTGGAAAAATTTATATTCAATCTGTCTGTGGAAAATTTAAGCTCGTGATCTAAAGTTATACCAATTTTGTTAACAAGTAGACGTCTATAATCCCATACATGAACTAAAAATAATTCCACAAGACTTATTTTTTGGTTTATCTATATTTAGAGTAGTTCAAAAATTTATTAGCTAATCATAACTTACAATTTCGATCGTCCATACTAAGATACTTTGTGCACAAAGAAAATTCATTTTCCCAATTAGGTTTTGGATGATTCAGCATTATCCAATACCTATGATGCCAAATTCCGTAAGATTTCGGATTTGCGGGTAGGCACTGTTCTGTAAATTTTATTTCATTTTCCAAAAATTTTATTATCTTGTCATCTCCTTCGTTTTCATCCTTTTTACTAAAAATACAACCTATAACTTATTACTTCTAACAAGCTTTAATATGTATTATGATGGGTTCACTTAGATTACCTTGCTTCTATTTCCATTAAAATGATCTCTTTTCTATAATTCCATAAAGTATAAACATCAGGATTGGCTATTAGAATTTGGCAGCTAATTTGAAGACTCTCCGGGTCATAACTATTTGATTTCCTTGTAGATAAAATTTTGTGCATCCCCATATGATATGCCGCAAGTTTTTTCTGTTGTTCTTTTTGTTTTAAAGCTTTCTGCTCTTCAGAAGTACGAATTTTTAATCTTCCGTGCTTGAATGTTAATTAGTTTAATAGAGTTCTTGTTATCATAATAATATACATTATATTATTTATAAAAAGTATTGTAAATAGAATAAAAAATATAATTACCATTTTATAATTAAACAAATGAACGCAACAATTAACTATTAAAATAATAATTCAAACTATATTTTATTAATGGCTTTGACATTTATATAACCTAACTTTTATCAACGACGTGAAATAGGTAGATCAGGGATGCCAGATCGCACGATTTATCGGATGATTTCCCGACATTTGTTCTTATTCTCACGATTTTTATATTTCTGAAAATATACATATTGTATCCATAATACTACAACACCACTGACAGAAATACACGAAAACTAAACTAAAATATTTTATTATCAGTACTAGGAGAAAAATTCAGTATTAATGAGTCGAGGAAACAGAATTATTGGTACACTACGAGAGATAAGCGAGCTGTCGTTAAAGTGAATAGAACCACATAACATCATAATATTTTCCAAAATGTGTATATCATCTACATTTAACGGTGTAAACTATTGGCAATTGCCAGAAGTTGAACTTTACCGCATTCTTGCGGTAATGATGAAAAAGTGTTTCGGATTCTGAATGAATACATTTATTTTATGAGATCTCTTCCTTACATTATTCATATTCCTATTTCTTTATTAGGTATTTTAATTTCATATTTATTTGTATTTCCTACTTTTATTCTTCTCCAGGAGCTTTATTCGGAAATTTCACGGTTTCCAACGTTTTTAGTTTTTGAACATCTGGCATCCTTGGATGTCATATTTGATGATGTGATAGGTTCCAAAAAGTGGACAATCATATCTGGAAGCTATCTTCACATCGGTTATCACATTTTTCTTCATGCTTTCACCTAAAACTAGATAATTATTCACCGAGGTTTATATCTAAATATTTTTTAGTGCCTTCGATTATAAGATTAAATTTACAAGCTTTTTGTTGCAGCTGAATTACAGGCTTTTGTAAATAACTTGGTAATATATAATATTGGGAATATATTGAAAAAAATACAAATTATGTCACGAATGTTTGTGTACAGTTTTTGAACTACAAAAGGGCATATTTTGACAGTTCATAGCGACAAGTTGTAAGCACAGTAAGCCGTTATTTTTATTAAAGAGAATTTTTTTTTATTTGTGGAGTTTATTGTTGTTTAAAAATATTAGAAACAAACTAAAATGGGGGTACCGAAATTCTATCGTTATATTAGTGAACGATATCCATGTTTAAGTGAACTAATAAAAGACTATCAGGTAAATTTCGTAATTAAAATGCTTATTAAATTTTCTAACATATTTTTTTATAGATACCTGAATTTGATAATTTGTATTTGGACATGAATGGAATAATTCACAATTGCTCACATCCTAATGACGAAGATCCACATTTTCGTATTACAGAAGAAAAAATATTTCAAGATATATTCCATTATATTGAAGTATTGTTCCGTATGATAAAACCACAGAAATTGTTTTTCATGGCAGTTGACGGGGTTGCTCCAAGAGCTAAAATGAATCAACAAAGAGGGCGAAGATTTAGGTCAGCAGCAGATGCTGCTAAAGCAGAAGCCGAGGTGTTAAAGAAAGGTGAAACACTTCCAACAGAGGCTAGATTTGATTCTAACTGCATAACTCCTGGCACTGTATTTATGGCTAAATTACATGAACAACTAAAGTACTTTGTTGTTGACAAGATTTCAAATGATCCTCTATGGCAAAAATGTAAAGTTATATTATCTGGTCATGAAGTAAGTTTCTTAATTTTTACATTAATTCCAAAATATTCTAGCTAATGAACAATCCTCGACCAACAGTATAGCATCCTAGTAACTAAACAATAGTTTTTTAAAAATATTCCCATTTCTAAGAATTTCACAAAATTGCATCAATAGATATTTTTTCAGGAAACAGTTTCTATGTTGTTGATATTTTGAAGCAACAGTAACCATTTTTTTTATATTTGGATACATATTTTTAAATTATAATTGAACCTTACAATTGAGCTAAAGCAAATGTCCACTAAGTACAAATTAATACATTGTGTGAGGCTTTCGTGGCTATTGTTCAATATATTATTTTTGGGGTGTTCTACTGTACCTAATTGGTTGTTTCTTACATAAGAAGCTGGCATCTTAAGGAGCTGCCAGCAAACTACTGCAGCCTAGTGATGTAAAATGTCTAGTCATTTATAAGTTATGCCCTTTAAAAATTCCTTGACAAATGCCCAAAATACAAAAATGTGGAGCATTTATATATTTCTGAGAAAATATTGAACTACTGTCAAACAAACACTTAATGATACTTATTGACGAATCTTGTTTAATAATATATTATTGATCTAATTTTCTGTACATTCTTTGTATATTTAGCCTAATGAACTAATTTTAAATATTTGATATAATTCAAACCTTGTTTTCTCAGGCCTCTCATGATTAAAGATTTTTATAAACTTGAAATTTTCATTGGTTTGAAAGTGTCTTAGAAATCATGATTTGATCCTGTAAATGTCCTGGAATTTTTGTTGAAAGAACCCTGTAATGGATAATTTAGATGTATAGTCCTAACATACATTGAAATATTGTAAATTTCTAGACACCGGGTGAAGGAGAACATAAAATAATGGATTATATTAGATATATGAGAGCACAACCTGGTTATAATCCAAATACTAGGCACTGTCTTTATGGTCTCGATGCTGATTTAATTATGTTGGGTTTGTGTACACATGAACCACATTTCAGTTTATTGAGAGAGGAGGTAAGATCTTGATATTACAATTTATGTGATGATTATGATTTTGTAAAGCTGTCAAATATATTTTAAATTTATTATATTTTTGTTTTAGGTAAAGTTTGGAAAGAAATCTACTAAACATATAAAGGTACCCGAAGAGATAACATTTTTTTTATTACACTTATCTCTTCTAAGGGAATATTTAGAATTAGAGTTTGCTCCAATAAGATACAATTTGAGAGGATTTGATTATGATTTGGAAAAAATTATAGATGACTGGGTCCTTATGGGTTTCTTGGTAGGAAATGATTTCATTCCTCATTTACCAAATCTACATATATCGGAAGGAGCTTTACCTATATTATACAGGACGTACATGGAAGTTTTACCTACCTTAGATGGTTATATCAACGAAAGTGGAACTTTGAATTTAAAACGATTCGCAGCTTTTTTAGACAAACTTAGTGTACAGGATGTAGATTATTATGAACAAGTGAAAGATGATATATTATATTTAGAATCAAAGAGAGGACATAGAAATGAATTGACAAGAGAATTAGATGAGTGGGAAGCAGAAGACGTTAACGTTGTTTTCGAATCACTTGAACCTGAAACATCAGTTCCTAAAGATGGTGGTTTAATTAATCTTTTGAAATCTGCAGATGATCTATGTATTGATGATGATGATTATTATACTAGTGATGATGATTTTGCTAATTTTAAAAAAGATTATTACAAGTCTAAAATGGAATATATGGACGTTACCCCGTAAGTATGCCAAGTTTTAATAATAAAATTTCAAATTATTTTAAATCCACTCTTAGACTCCAAAAATTGTATATTATAGATTAATTATTCCTAATCCATTCTGAATTCTATTAAAACAAGAAAAAAATTTACTTTTTTCACCTTCCAATCGACTCCATAGTCATGTCCTAAAATATTCAAGTAACTTATTTAGAACACTTAAGGACTCTCCAAAATATTCTTTAAATTAAGAAGAAGAATCTATCTAGTTTTGTTAAAACACGTTACCCTTACTAATAAAAAAAAATTTATGTGAAACTATCTTGTTGACCTGAAAGCCCTAATGGTGTGCAGACACTTTTTATGAAAAAATTTCGACTGCGACCCAAAGACCCTGTTTATAGAATTTGAGGTTGAAAAAGATATTCCACGAGTTTGTCTTGACAGAGGGCTTTGAATCACACAAGGAAACAATTGCGCCCTTACAAAGTCTACTTCTACAGTTTTGGACTAAAAAAACTTATTTTCATTCATTGCAAACTTTTATTAAAAAAATTCGTCATATTAAGAATGAGTTTATACTGTGGAAAAAAAAATAAAGCCAAGAAAAAATCTTACAAAAACTGCTGTTGACTCTTTTGCAAACAAATTTTCTCTCCTAATATATTTTTGTACTCTTGAAAATTCTATCAGTTCTTCCCGTTTCTGTTACCAACTTGAAAGATCTTTCTCCAATCTGAAAATACTGAAGACCTACCTGAAGGTAGACTCAGGCTTTACTTTCCATACACATCGATATTAAAAACTAGTGTTAAATATTGAGTCTAACTAGTTTTATGTATTTTATGTTGATTCATTGCAAAGGATGTATACATATGAAACATTTTAGATCAAACTAGTAGATAACGATTTGAAATTATCTGATAGCATTACAATACAGGGCAGTAAGAGATTTTTTGCACAAGGAAAAACAGGATTCATAAATTCATATCAAAATTTATTTCTTAACAACATATACATTTTTTATAGGGAAGTATTGAAGGATCAAGCTGAAGGATATGTACGGGCAATCCAGTGGAATTTGAATTATTATTATAATGGTTGTTGTTCCTGGTCTTGGTATTATCCTCACCATTATGCACCCTACATTTCAGATATAAAAAATTTCATCGATTTAAAAATAGAATTCGATATGGGAAAACCATTTCAAGCATACGAACAGGTAAACACAGTTAACACAATAACTTTATTTAAAGAAAAAAAATTTTACGTCATAAGATCACTTTACTTTATCTGCTAATTCTTGATTTTTAGTCCAGTGAATCTAGATATTAAATGATACAAGAAGTTAGAACATGCTGAAAATCGGTAAAACTGTTTATAATATCATTAAAAATAAAATTTGAAAGTGTGTATGGAAAAATTTTTAGTCAAGGTCAAAGGTGAAAAAAATAATTTTTTTCAGCAAAACCGTAAGTTTTATCATAAAAATACCTCAGACAAAAATTGTAGATCATAAAATTATCTACAAAAAAGGAAAAATAATTTTTTTTTCCTACAAGCCACCGTTTCTGAGATATAGCGACTGAAAAAGTTGTAATCATTATAATATAGAGTATATACATTTCCAACTATCTTTCCCCGACCAGTTAACATGCTTTAAATTTGAGAATATAAAAATTATGTGTTGTGATTAATATTTCAGTATTAATTTTTGAATAAAAAAATTCCCTCACTTAATATCAATATGTTACTGATGTTTGAAAATAAGAGGCTTAAGTGGTGTTGACTTAAGCATTAATACACACGGCGTAGCTACTGCCATATATCAAAAATAATTCAAACTTCCTTAACATAGAAAAATTAAAAACTCTTCGAATTATTAACTACTAGCTTTTACCCGCGGCTTCGCACGCATCGAATCCATTAAATAAGTATCAGAAATCATTATAATAGAAAAGAACGAAGTCTGTAGCTATATTAGAACCTGAGATATAGATCTTTGAATGTAGAAAAATTGCCAAAAACCTACAAAAATCCATAACTCCACATTGAATGTCCGCGCCAAGCTCCTCTCCAACTCAACCGATTTAAGTGTTCAAAAACTAAAAAGAAAGAAGGTGTGTCAGCGAGTGTTCTTGAACCAAAACGAAGTCTCTATCTTGAATAGAACCTGAGATCTTGAGGATAGAACGTGTGTATGTGAAAAACTCCCATAAGTAATGTACAGGGGGAAATCGCATTTCAGTATAACTTGAGAATGGTGAAAATTAGATGAAATCCGATGGTTGATGGCTGATCTGTGCATCAATACCTTTCATTGAAAAAAAATTAAGCAAATCGGTTGGGTAGAACGCCTGAACGGACTCGGAAAGGGAATCATCAATTTTTTTAATATATAAGATCTATGACTTAGAAACTTTATCATAAGGGATTGTCTTACAAAAACATTTTCATAGCTAATTTTATTTTCTTAACATTTGAATAACAATTTACAAATTATAAACAATCTACAATGAATATAAAAAATCCTGAAACTGATCGAATTTAAATTATAAATTGACTTTCTTTACGTAAATGAGATTTCTACCTGGTGACAGTTGTAAGTTGTAGAATATGTTGAAATATCTTTGTATTGGTCATTGTAACTTACACTTAAAATATGAAATTGAAACCATTAAATATATATCAGAGATCATTACAATAGAAATGAATCAATATGATTGAAAGCAAGAGTTATAATTTCTTATTTTGCTTAAAAATTACTTTGACTCATCTGTACAAATTAACAATACATTTTTTAAAAGCTCTTCTGGTTCACCAAGCAATGGAAGTGAAACTTTACCACTGGAACAGCTCATTCCAACTGTTTCATCTTTCCATTTGAAAGTATCACATTAGTGACATTTTTTATTCATTCAGGATGTTATTAAATTGAAAGATCATATTGAAACCTAGTACCATTGAATTCTTATCTTTTGCGATTGTTCTAGCGTTTCTATCACTCTTCTAGCTTCTTGCAGCGTAGCTTGCCTTTCTGAACGAACTGGTACCTGAAGAGGAGCTTCAGCTGCTCTCAAAACACTTTGTCGCTCTGCTTGCTGTTGTCTTTTGATCTCTGCGTGAACCGAAAAGTAAGAATTGAAACCAAAGAATACGATCTAAAATAATGAACAGCGTGTAACCACAAAAATGACACCTAACCTCAAAAATTCAAATAGTTCTATACTGCATATATAATGACGGAAAAAAGTAACAAATAAAGAAAAATTCCAAACAGTTGAAACTTCTATACACATACACGGTATTAGAGTTTCAGATCCGTGGAATAGGTAGCTTGGAAACGTGTGCATTATATGACAATTACAACTCTTTATATCCCAGAAACGGTGGCTGATAGAAAAAAAAATATTAAAACGTTTTTTGAATAAGGTATTTTTATGATAAAACTTATCGCTTTGCTGAAAATCTCATTTCTTTGACTCTTCACCTTGAATAAAAAATTTTCTATACTCGGGAATAATGGGGAACTTTCAAATTTCATTTTTAATTATAATTTCTGTTTAATTTTATTCGTCATAATCCAAGTTTCACAGTCATATGTCATGGTGGGTCTCAAAATTGTCTTATAAATTCGAACTCTTTCGCTGTTAATATTTTTCTAAGGTTGCCTACACAGCTGTTACTTTTGGCAATTCTTAGTTCGATTTCCTTTTCTTCTTGGCATCTATTATCTAGTAGTACACCCAAATACATGAAATTTTCTACTTCCTCTAATTCTATTAACGTCCTATCATGTTTCAGTACTTTGAAATTATTTTTTGTCTTGCTTGTACATTTATTCTTTATTCCCATAAACTGTTTTATCATTATTACCTATCTCTTCTGCTGCTGTTATTTCTGTTTTTGTTTGGTTTCAAGTGTTCTTTTGTTTTTTGCTATCAACGTCACATCATCAGCATAAGCTAAGCATTGATGACTTTTGTTAAATATCATGCTCTTTCTGATGATAATGAATCTTCTTATTAAGTCTTCCAAAGCTAGATTAAATAGTACCATTGATAGGAAATCTCCTTGTTTTAATCTTCTAGTACGATACTTTATCTTAAATCCTTTTACAGAGTTTCAAACAACACACAAGTGAATTATTCTTATTTTTATTTTAATTTTATCTATATCAAATATCTTCCAGCTCTTGGCGGTTTTACCAGCCGCTAGTAAACAACTACTACCAGAATGTTACCATGACTTGATGACTGCAGAAAATTCTTTGATTATCGATTATTATCCTGAAAAATTCGAAACGGACCTTAATGGGAAGAAGCAAGCTTGGGAAGCCATCGTAAAGATACCTTTCATTGATGAAGTTAGTATTTCTCCAGAGTTTTTTTTTCATTTTTTTCTTTTTCCTATTGAACTAAAATACACAGTGTAAATTTCTATTTTTAGAAACGCCTTTTAGAAGCTATGCAATATTATAACGATAAATTAACAACGGAAGAAAGAAAACGAAATACCCATGGTCCGATGTTAATTTACACTTATACACCAAAAAACAACGGACCTTATCCGGCACCATGTTACTTCCCAGAAGTAGCACAGAATCATACGGAAGTTAAAACATTAAAATATGATGACATTTTAATTTCCAAAGAAGAATTAGTAAAAGGGGCTTATCCAGGAGCGCATATGAATGTTTACTATCCTGGATTTCCGACAATGAAGCATTTGCATTATCGGGTAAGACATCATTGACCTTTTAAGGCACCAGATATTATCCCCAATAGGGTCAAAATTTTCACGACATGTGACCAGCTAGATAATATCTCAAAAGCTCAATTATTTTTAGTAAAAAAATAAAAAAGAACCGAGTTAACTTGGCCAAATAAATAACATTGCATATAATATTTAATCAAGTAAGTAGTAATAAATAATCTAAATGCTTGCACCGATAAGTTTTCCGAACAATGATTTTTGTCACTTTTTCTCCTTTCATACTTCTTTTGGGAAATGATAAGTGGACAAAGGCATTGGTGATGAACTTCCTGTTACCTTTACAGGCCCTTCAAGGTACTTCTCCACCATTTGTTTTATCAGATCAGTCCAACAGTCCAGTGCTGAATTTCGTCCACCTGTTTTTTGATATAAAATGAACGAATTCCATAGAGCAAAGTTAAATAATTGAAAACATTGAAAACTGATCAACATCTCTCATCATATTGTTATAATAAATCATTAGGATAGGTCTTTGATTTCCTTCTCCTTCACTCCTAAAACTTTTTGTGTTGCCATGGAATGTACTGCAGAAATCAAAACAACATTCTTCTTATCCTAACACTTGAGGACTGCCACTTTGACTCTTGGGTATGATATAATTTCATCTTTATTCAGGTTTTTATATTTCAGCTCTTTAGGAACTTCTTTTTTTGTCGCCCTCAATGTTCCATAAATATCTGTTTAGATGTAAATAGATCCAGTTGCGGAGACAGTACCCTTTATTCGAAAGAGGTCTCATATGAGTCATTACAACCTGAACGAAACTGGAAGTTGTTGAAATTCCTAATCAACCTAAGTATTATTGCTAGTATGAACTATGAAGTTCCAAATATATCCACTTTTGGATTCACTCAGCGACTAGGTTTTTATCCCAAATCTGGCCCTCTTGAGGGGTATATATTGGATCCAACCCAATCGTTCTTCTTATAACAAGAGACATCGATTGTTACTTTTTGCTCAGGAGTGCATAAATTTTCAAACTCCGTAACCAAATCCTTATAGATCAGCTAAATTTTGTTTTGGAGCAGGATGTGTGTCTGCATCAAATTCTTCTTTATTCGAAATGTGGAAAAAACGTTTTAGAACTTGCAAATCTATTGCCTGTTATGTATTGGGGAAAAATTGGTATTGAAAGAAAATGATTTTTGGTTCACTATACCATGTCAATTTATAAGGGTGAGAAACACCCTTATTTCGTTTAAATTTGTTTGCGTATCAGATTCTGTAACTAAATTGTTCAACAAAAAATTTTTTTGTACATTGTATATTTTCATGGCCTTCCACATCAAAATTCACCTTCAGGTTTGCAGTAAATAGAAATGGTGGTGTTATAGAATTTACATGACATCAAGTTCTCACTTTTGAAAAATAGCTGTCCGGAAAGCTTTCGAAAAATAAAATTCGGCATCACTTTAATGATACAATACTAATACTATGTCTACATCATCTGATTTAGCTCGGGACACTAAATTAATTGTGTAATTGAGTGGTATATTCACTTTGTGGTTAACCATTTAATATAATTCACATCTTCTCTTCTCCTTTTAACTTTTCAGGTGTCGAATGAAGGCTCTGGTACCTCTTATACCAATTTCTTCTATATTTGCAATCTTCCCCAGTTCCTTTATTCGATTTATCCAATCTTATTTTTCAGTGGCTCTTTTTCTTAATTATATTTATAAAGTCTAAGTATACATACCACCAACTGTTCCTTAAATTCCAAAATAGTACTATAATGTAATTAAAAAAAAATCTTTTTTCTAAGGGGGAATTACAGAAGGCTCACGTTAAAGTTTTTGAACAACCGAGTCGGAATGAAAGTATGATTATTTACATAGTACCTGATGCCAAGTTTACTGGAGATATGATTCCCGTGGATCTTTTAGGTACGAATATTTTCGTCGGCTGGCCACATCTGATTGAAGCAAAGTAAGCTGTAGAAACGTACTTTCATTTGAAATACATTTTTTTCAAATATTGTACTACAGTTTGAATAATAATATGACTTGAAATATATTTTAGAGTTGTGGCAATATCGAATTATAACATAAAATTTATAAGTATGGGAGGACCAAATCAGTACAATACTGTTGACCTAACCGAATCGGATAGAAAACAATTTCAAATGACTGTAAATGGAATTTCTCAAGAGTAAGTGTTTCTTGATGATATTTGAAGACTTATAATGAAAACCGTGTCAAGTGCCAGAAATATAATTTTGTGAAAAAACGTAGTTTATTCATATTCTAAAATTGTTTGACCTGATATTTTTGTTACTTTGTTTTCCAATAGCTATTACCACCTGATTTTAGTTTATAATGTTTAACCTAATTCGTTAGAAATAGATTTTGTAATTTAAAATATTTTGTGGTATTTCTGAAGAAATGTGCTAAGTACCAGCATAATTGCATGAAAACTGAGCTAAGTACCAGTCGTGTAGGTAGTTAAAGCTCAAGAATATGAATACCTAGCGGTACTGGGAGTGGAAGAAAACAAGAAAAAGTTGAAAAGCGATTTTATTAAAAGTGATTATTTATTACGCAACTTCAACAGAACTAAATATTTAACCAAATACTACAAACCGAAAAAGAAAACAATAACCTAAAAAAATAAACAGAACTTATGAACTAGGTTTTAATAAAAGCCTTTGTGCCCTTTTTTAAGAAAGGTATTACTGCCTACAGGTTTAGTTTTTTTCAATCCAAAAAGAGGCTTCGACATTCAAGCTGTGCCACAATCATATTTTGGACTATTTGAACATTAACATGTTTTTTGAAAACATTCACTGTTTTCCAAGCCTCCATTCAATTGGATTGTGGAAATCTGAAGTTTTGTTGTACTTAATCTAGAAGTAGCTGCACTTTTGAAATCAAAAAAATCCTCAGGTTGCATCAGAGTAACGACAAAGGGGTTATGTGAATTTGACAACAACAAAAACAGTTCTTGTCAGGAATAATTTTAGTACTAATAATGTTTCTCAATCTCCCCTAAAACGATCTAGTGTGTTATCTATCAATTTATTTAGTGGTTTAAATCAGGTTTACAGTCCTACTACTTCACAGACTAAAGAAAGAGTGATTTGACCACAACAAAATCTACTCTTACCAAGAATAATTTTGGTACTAAAATGTTTCTCAATCTCCCCTAAAACGATCTAGTGTATTAGCTATCAATTTATTTAGCTTTTTAGTGCTTTAAATCATGTTTAAGGTCCTCCTGCTTTACAAATAGACTAAAGGAAGAGTGATTTGACCACAACAAAAACAGCTCTTACCAGGAATAATTTTAAAATAAGTTTGGTACTAACAATGTTTCTCATTCTCCCCTGAAACGATCTAGTGTATTAGCTAACAATTTATTTAGATTTTTAAACATTTTAAAAACACACTATAGGAGGATTGATAAGTTAGCAAGTTTGTGGTATTCTGATTACTCAAACTAAATCACAGCCAGTTTGCTGTCAGCAATTTTACAATGATTAAAAAATTAAATTATGAACAAACAGTATCCATCTTGTTATTTCTAATATTATTTCTTGTTATTGTTTTATTAAATTTTAAAAATAATTTATATAGTTTATTTAGATAGTATAGCATCTAAAATTAATTGAAATATAAGCTAAAAGAGTATTTTTTGTGATACAACCCTTTTATTTCCCCTTTTAATACTTTTTATTAATTAAACATTAGTTAGTTGAACACATTCCATCTAATTGTTATTTTTCAAACTCTAAGAACGTTGTAAAAATTTTTTAATGAATTGTAGACAAAAATCACGAATGGGAATCAATTTGGGCGACACAAAAGTATTAGTATATGTAAAACAGCTGATTGGACGAAAATTTACCGTTAAATCAAACGGAAAATTGAATTTGGAAAAACAGTTTGCATCAAATATTTCTGCTCATCCTCTACAAACAATTGTTTACAATATAAGTTTCCACGATCCTCTAAATAACGTAACTAAAGACGTGGAGAATATATTTCCGAAAAACAGTATTTGTTTCACGCTTACAAATCCTTATTACGGTTCCCAGGGTGAGGTGAGTTACAAATTGATCTTAATCTTAAATTGTTTTACGTAACTCCAAATATTTTAGATATTAGATTCGTCACAAGTCGCAACGACGGCCAGGATAAAAATATCTGTATCTGTATTAGAGGAACCCGATTTAAGTAAAATAAAAGAGATGCACGATACCATGGTAAAAAGATATAAACCAGCACATCAAGTTGCTAATCCTTTATGTAAATATATTTATATAGTTTTTTTTAATTTTTATAATTATTAATTCGTTATTTTAGGTATATCAAATATTTTATTTTCCAAAATAACCGGTTCTATATTTGTCAAACCGTTATCTGGTTCTGAAACTAGGAGGGTAAATATCGGTCTGGATTTGAAATTGAATAAGAAGAACAAAGAAACCCCTGGATACACGAAGAAAGTGAATAATTATTGGTATTATACAGATAAAGCGGCTGAACTGGTTATGAGTTACATTGATATGTTTCCAGAAGTTTTGGAATGTCTAAGTAAAAATATGAACAATGATGATATTAGGATCGAATCCATTTTTGTGAAAAATTGGTGAGATATATTTTCCCCTTTCTATGTTATAAACATTTCATTTAATTTTCTCTACTATGTCAATTAGTGTCATTTCCATTTCTTCGATAATATCATTTTTAGTACATTCTTTCTCTTGTCATTTCTGCTAGATCTTCAATAT
The DNA here is from genome assembly GCA_026230145.1 of Diorhabda elongata. Taxonomy (NCBI): domain Eukaryota; kingdom Metazoa; phylum Arthropoda; class Insecta; order Coleoptera; family Chrysomelidae; genus Diorhabda; species Diorhabda elongata. The sequence goes on along the minus strand of CM047928.1, from coordinate 18,762,854 downwards.
CCTTTCTTGCTTTTTCCATTCTGTAAATGGCGATTTCAATTTAATATCAACACCCTTCTATGTTCATATATTTTCTTTGTCTCTTCATTTCATTTTTAGTATTATTTCTAGTACATTCTTTTTTTTGGTCAATTATTATCATTTCTTTGCATATTTAATATCCTTTTTTATTTTATTATTTCCTTTTGTCAGTTACTGTCATTTCTAATACATTTTTAATGTCTTTTCTTGTTTATTCTATTTTGTAAATTGTTTTTCCAATTTAATATTATTCTTCTAAGTTCATTATGTTTTGTTTGTCAGTTATTGGTGTTTTCCTTTCATCTTCAATGTCATCCTTTTTATTTTTTCAATTGTTGTCACTTCTATTCAACCTTTAATATAATTTCTTGTTCATTCTATTCCCTCTTGTCAATTACTGTCTTTTCCACTCCTTCACCATAATTTTTATTACATTCTTTAACTTTTAATCAATAATTGTCTTTTCTATTCCTTCTTTAATATCATTTTGAGTTCATTCTTTTCATTTTAGTCAATTATTATCATTTATGTTTCATTTTTAATATTCTTTCTTGTCAACTGTATTCTCTTTCGACAATTATTCTCTTTTTCATTTCTTCTTCGATTTTCTTGCATTGTTAATATCTTTCCTTATTTTTCTGTTACATTTTGTTTATTATTGTCATTTCTCATACATATTTAATATCCTTTATTTATTACATCCCTCTTTGACACTTATTGTCATGTCTGTTGCATTTTTCATATTATTTCTTGTCCATTCTTTATTGTCAATAATTGTCATTTCTATTCCTTTTTCAATATCATTTTGAGTTCATTATTTTCATTTTAGTCAATTATTATCATTGCCTCACATTTTTATTATCCTTTATTATTTTCCTTCTTCTTTCTTTGCATTCTTGTTCTTTTTTGTGATTTACTTTCATTTCTGATTGATATTTAATTTTGTTTCGTGTTATTCCATTTTGTAAATTGTGGTTTCAACGTAATATCACGCTTCTTAGTTCGTCATATTTTCTTTGTCAATTATTGGTTTTACCATTTCATATCCAATATTATCAGTATTGTCAATTTAATTTATTCAAATTTTTTTTTCTTTCTAATCCCTCTTGACAATTATTGTTTCCATTTCTTCTTCAATATCATCTTTAATTCATTCTTTTTCATTTCCTGTCGTTTCTGATGCATCTTTAATACCCTTGCTTATTTAAACTATTTTGTAAATTATTGTCTTCTTCAATACCATTTTTGTCAATTATTTTTATTCCCATTCAATCTATAATATCCTTTATTGTTCATTCTAATCCCTCTTGTCAATTATTGTCTTATCTACTTAAATATCATTTTTAGTGCATTTTTTTTCTTTTAGTCAGTTATTGGTATTTCTTGCATCTTTAATATCCTTTTCTGTTAATTTTTCTTACTTTTGATGATAAATGTCATTTCTATTTCTTTTTCGATATCATTTCTTATTCTCTTTTGTCAATTATTGGCGTTTCCAATTCTTCTTCAATATCAATATATATTTTAATTGATTTTTTTCCCTTTAATTAATTATTATCTTTTTTATTGCATCTTTAATATCCACAGCCTAATTTTTTTACAAAGAGTACCAGGGATTTATGTTGTAATTATTAATTTTCTTTATTTATAGCGAAGAACGGTTTAAAGAGTTACAGGAATGGTTAAAAACACTACCAACAAACTCCATAGAAAAACAGACATGTAATAGTATTAATTTAGAACCAGAGGTTGTGCAGGAATTGGAAAAAATGATGGATTCTTTTAAAAGCGGAAGTACTAAAAAGGTTACAATGCAAGTTAGACCAAACTTTTTGTACAGAGTAAGTGATTTATCAGTATATAAGAGTCTTCTTCGCACAACACATTTCCAAATTTATTCGAGAAGAGTTCTTAATTATTTCACAGTTCTTGCAGAATTTGAATTTTAATTGGCGAGATTTCTGAACGTCCAATTTGAAATTGAAATATTGTGGAACCATCTTGTTGGTATAAGCATTCGTAAAACTTTCTAATAAGTTTAATTTTCTCGTTCCACTGACTGACATGGATCCCCAAATAATAAAAAGAACTAAAAACTTAATTTTCTTTTAAAGACGCCTTTTTATTTAGGTCTTGTGGCCCTACTATCAACAACGCATACTTCAAATTTAGATCATCGTGTTTTACGCCTTCATATGATTCTTTAAGCTTTTTCTGCATTCTTTGAGTTGTAAGTTTCAGTTTAAACTTTTTGTCTTTTTATTTAGTCAAAATCCGTTCTAAAGTGTATGAAAATCATATTATAATGCTGTGAAAACTTGACGATTTCTAATAACTTAGTATTTCTCTTCCACGCTGCTTTTATAGCTAATCCAATAAACCTTGAATATTTTTTTGTCCTTCAGCAGTTCTAGGAAATTTTAGAACACTCCAAGATATCTGATAACTGCATAATCATATAGGCAAAAGACAAGTTACAAGAAAAAGAAGGCTATACTAACCTAACCATCTGAATAAATTTCACGTTATTATATGTATTTCCATCTATATTCTAATGTCCCATTCAAGCTGTATTCCTCAGTCAGTTAATTTTTATATTGAGGAAACTGATTTTTTTTCTGTAATGTTACAGCCAGAAATACAAAATGGCACCCTAGAACCAGACCCGAAAACCGAAACTCGAATTCTGGATAGGATAGTAAATGTCCGATATGGTTATACAGTACCTTTTGGTTACAAAGGTACCGTTACTGCAATTATAACATCTTCCACCAACAACAGTAGAGATACTATGTATGAAGTGATATTCGACAAACCGTTTAGGGACGGTTTGAAGTTAAATTGCTTAGAATGTCGAGGTTATTTACTACCTAAAACCGCTTTTATAAATTTATCTTATGGACAGAGATTGATGGTAGAAAAAACGGGTAAACCAGATGAATTAATAGCGAAAGCAGAAGCTACCACTAACTCTAATTACTTTAACAATTTAATAAAACCTCAACCGTCTTTCCAAAAGCAAGAAAAAACAATTTGGACCCCTCCACAATTTCAACAATCTAATTTCTTTTTTTCTCCATTGAATCAACCCGAGGTTCAGTCGAATTCCGCATTTGCACATTTTAATTCTATTAATGCGGTAAAGAAACCAGTGGCGACTGAAAATGATAGTAACAACTTCAATGTTACCGAATTTTTTAACAAACATAAACAAAACGAACTGTCACAAACTAAAAATGTAAATACAGTCAAAAAAAATGTAGAAAATGATTCCAGCTTTTTAAACACCCATGGAAATTCTGGATCACCAGAAGAAAATAAAAGCAATTATCAAAAATTGATGAAACCTGAAGATTTCCGAGCACCTCCTAATAACCAAAGCGAAGAAAATAGCAACCAACCGAATTCCAAAAGAAATGAACGACAGAAAGGATTTCCACAGAATAATAATAGAGTCCCTAATGATTTTATGCCTGCTTTCGGATCTAAAAAAGAAAATAAGCAACAGGTAATATCAATTCAGTATTTTTTATTATGTTTTACAACTGATGAATCAAAAACTAAGTGAGCATTTCAAATTTTTGAAAACCTATAGTCTACTAAACAAATCGGATTTATATCTCTTTAATGTATTTACATAATATGGATACTAAATATGATATTTCATCTTTGTAGCGTTTACTATCACTACACGAAAACTCATAATTACACTGCCTTCTGGCTTTTCTTCGTTCATTAGTTCCTACCCGGCTCGAAGGACCAGAGAGTCTAATTATTACTGTTTTTATACATGTAGTAAAAAGTGGGTTTAGTATGACATTACTGTAGAAAAAATTGAGTTGGTATTGTCCTGTCTAAAACCAGTACTGGGATAACAGAAATTGTATTTACCAAAGAGCTACTTTATAGTACATTTTGATTATATGTTTACATAAGAATACACACATATTGAAAACCATACAAAAAGCTAGCATGTCATTAGGCAGGTACAGAAGAATGTATGGTAAAAACTGGAAACTTATTTCTAAAATGACCCTTTGACTATGCACATGCATAGTTAGGTCATAGATAACCTTTCGGTCTGTGGCATGATAGATAGGTGCAGCTAGCTTGCCTGCAATGGAAGTATTGTTGACACACCTCTACACATTTTCGTACAAGGTGAGACCAAATCTGTGAAGCACTGGTTAATATATAATAAACGGCACATAAGACAGAGACATGGCTGATCAGAATCTATGCATGCTGCTCAAAAGGAACGACAATTTAATATTTCCTACATTGATATCATGAATATTGTTTAATAATATAAATCATTTTGCCCCCCTCTAAAAATTTATTTATTTACTAAATATTTTTTGTAGGGCCACCCTTCGGTCGATACAAATTTCTTGAAAAATTTATTAAAAATAGGTAGCCAAGATAATGTCAGGACCGTTGGCAATAAAGGAAACGTGGCTTCAAATAATTTTAAAGATGAAGAAAAGTCTGCGAATGTTTCTTTTGACATGTTAGCGGTAAGTTTGTATGTATTTTTAAGTACGAGATGTGTTATAAAAGTAATTTGACTGGCAACATTTCTCAGTTCGATCTTTAACTCATACAACACATTATTGTTGACAATGCCATCAAAGTTATGTGTTATATGGTGCAAATGATGTTAGAGTAACTATGTGCAAACAATTTTTGTGTTTGGGGAATCTGTTTTACTTTTGAAAAGTTTAAATAGGGAAAATTGCTTGTCAAGCATACAGTTTTCTACTGGTACAAATCAATTTTTGAAAGGCCGAGAAGTGTAAATAGTTCATGAATAAGGATGATGAATGAACAGTTCATTTTAAACATTTCTACTGTACATCAAATTTTGACATTTGTGCCAAAATCGTACTGAATAAGACAATGAAAAAAACTATCTTGTTGATAAGGTTGTGATAAATACTGTTTTGTGAGTATGATAAAAAAAGGAGAAGGGTGGACAAACGCTTTGTTCCACTAGGTAAAACTGTAAATAATGTGTTTTTAGGGCTATTGAAGAGAGTGTTTCCTGTGAGACCAGACTATGTAGACAAGTAGATGCTAATCATGACACTGCCATTTTTATTAGTTAATTTTAACATTTCTGTTATACCTCAACTGATTTGAGTCTTGTGACTTTTTCCTTTCCTGAAATTGAGAAATGTTTTAATTGAACGTAATTCAGGAGAGAGAGTGAGAACACTCAAAAGACTGTAACCGACTATTAAAAGCCATACCAGTTCTCCATTGTTACTAAAAGTAGGAATAACGACCTCACCGGTATAAAGCTGCACAAGTACCTTGCTTTGTAGAAGATAACATGAAAAATTAGTCTCATTACTTTTCCCACACATTGTATATAAATTACTGTTATGTTATTATATATGTTGAACTTTTAGCAAGTAGCTAATACTCCAGCTAGTGTTCGTTTATTGACGTACTACCAATCGAACCAATTAGGATTACCTAGGTATCAGTATTTTCCCGTCAAACATAATATGATCCAAGCTCAAATCACTTTAAATGATGGCAAAATTTTGGTAAGCGAACCAAAGAAAACCAGAGAAGATGCTAGCGAAAATGTAGCAGCTATTGTTCTTAAGGATTTTTTAAAAAAAGTAAGTATTTATAAACATCATCTCTAGTAAATAAAGTATTAATATTTTCACGATAAGCTGAAAGAGGTTTGATTTAAATATATTGAGAACAATGGATAAATACAGTTACTTTTCTAACAACTGACAAAACAAAGAATTGGAATTTCTGAAATATAATCATACCCTACATAATGTTTAATAACCAATACTCCATATTTCACAATTACACTGGTCTTACGAGCCTTGAATAGGTCGTTGATTCATGTCTTCATTCTTACAATATGTCTAAATCAGTTCAGCTGTTTTTTGTTAATTTGTTACAATATTGATTTTGTTCAATTTTTTTTCAATATCTTATGATTAACATAAATAATTAATTAAACTGTAAGTAGTAACATTAAAGGGACATTATTTTTAGGGAAAAGGTATGGAGATGACAAATAATCACGAACATTTTCCAGCTCCTCCTACGAATTGGGTAAATTCCAAAACTGACAACGGGAAACAGGTAATAACCACACTAAAACTAGTCTCCATTCGTTTGTTATGATAAATAATAACAATGAAGGGGTGGATAATTTATAATAGATATATTTTTTTTGTAGAAAACCAAAAAATCGATAAAAAATGATGCAACGGCTGTTTTGAACAATTCTTTCGTTCCATTACAAGCTGTAAAAAATCATATCAGTAAAACCAACAATACTAAATTTGGTGATAACGTTAAACAAGTAGCAAGTACAAACGTACAAGTCGAACCCGCAGATGTGAAGAATATAGAAGAAAGAAATAAGGTAAATATATCTAGCTTTACACGATTATATGATTAAATTAGGGCTGATCAGGTAAGTGAGAAAAGTAATTAGACAGACCAGATTTCATATAAATAAATTTTGGGAGGTTAAGAAGACTTTGCTTAACTAATTGAAAAACAGTTTTAATAATTAAATTTTGTTGAAAATTAGCTATTCTAGATTTAGTTTGATAAAAAAATTCATTTTCCAAATTCATTCATGTGGTTTTGTCAGAAATATCGTTTAATTTGATTAAAAAAGTCCCGACTAAGTTCATTTTAATAATTTCTTTTTTCCAAGTTTAGTTAGGCCAAAAATGATTTTTTTAATTGTAAATTAGTCAAAAAATGTTTAATTCTGTCAAACATTTACTCAATTTATTATATTATGAAAATGGTTTTTCTAAGTTTAACTTAACTGAAAAAGCCCTGTCTAAGTTTAAATCGACGTTTTTGGAAAAACAATTCATAGTCCAAATTATATTGTATAACTGTTAAAAATTGGCTTTTTTCAGTTTAGTTTTGCTAAAATGATTATTCTAAGTTTGATTTGGACAAATATCTTTTTTTTTTTTAATTTAGTTTGATTAAAAAATTTGTGTAATTTTATCAATAACTGACTTTTCTTAGGTTAGTTTGACCAAAAATGGTTTTTCTAAGTTTTATTTAAACAAAAAATGTATCAACTTGATTCTATCAAATATTCTCTTTTCTTTGGGTTTTGTTAAAAAAATAATTTTCAATATTTGATTATGTTTATTTATCAATAATTGGCTGATTTTGACAGAAAATGTCTTGTTTCCGATTAATTTTGTCAAATTTCGGTTTCCTTTTCAGTTCAGTTTGATTAATAAAATTAGTTTTCCAAATTTCTCATTCAATTTTGGTAAAAATTGACTTTTTTCAATTTATTTTGGACAAAAATCGTTTTTATAAGTTAACTTTCCTTAAAAAGTCGTTAAAAAATTATAGTCCATATTATATTGTGTAATTTTGTCAAAAAAAAAGCCAATTACTCAGTTTAGTATCTGACAAAAATGATTATTCCAAGTTCATTTTGATCGAATATTAATTTTTTCAATTTATATTGATTACAAAATTAATTTTCCAAATTTAATTGTCATTTTAACATTAATTGGCTTTTCTCGGTTTAGTTTGGGCAAAAATGTTTTTTTTTTCTGAATTCAATTTAGTCAAAAAATGTCCTATCCAAATTCAATTTGGTTTAATTTCTGCTTTTTTTTAGTTGAGTTTGGTTAATAAAATTAATTTTCTAAATTTAATTATGTAATTTTAACAATAATTGGCTTTTCTCGGTTTAGTTTGAGCAAACATTGTTTTTCTAAGTTAAATTTAACCAATGTTTTGTCTAAGTTTAATTCTTTTAAATTTAGGTCAAAAATTTGCATTCTTATTTCAATTTGGTAAAAATATGGTATTACTAAGTGACAATTGGCTTAAAAATAATTTTCCTCAATTTAATTTTGGAACCATTCAATTTTTCTAAATTTTATATGATAATATATAGGCTTATTTAAATTGGACATGAAATTACTTTCTTAAATTTAGATTTGTTTAAAATTGACTTTTTCTGTGTTAAATTGTTTGTAGTTTCTAATTTCGAAGATATTTGGGTGTATCCTTTCCGAATAAACAAAAATTGTATCTAATCTTATCAATATTTCTTAGTAAATATAAACTATACATATTTTTTCTATTATTTTCAGAATCGCACAGAAAATCGTCCGAAAAAAGAAAGGAAAACTAGAATAGCAGCAAACTTTGTAAAAAATAACTAAATTTCTTTTATATATTAAGATGTATATTTTTACAAACTGACAAAATAATATTTTTAGTTGACAATAATGAAGATGTAACTTAACAAAAATATTATATTTCAACTTTTTCCGATATTACAAAATACAGTAAAAGCTCCTTTATTTAAGGTTCCTTAATTCAAGAATTGGAACTTACTGACAACATACATAAAATAATATTTGATGAAAAACTGTTTCCAGTTTTGACTGCGAAATCGAATAGGACAAAATGGTTTCTTACAAAGAGAATAAACTGACATTTAGGAGTTGCATGAAGTATAAATTGAAAAACTATCATTTATAGATCTCTTAAGACGTTTTTATACTGTTAAAATACTTACCACATTCTGCTTTTCTATACTAATGGAATTTTACAATGGATGATTCATTCCTATGACAATACACTAACATATAGTGTTGTATTGTAGTATTATGTTATATATAGCGTGGGATTGTAGCAAAATTAAACACCAAAGTATACTAATTCTAATATATTTCCAAGCTTTCGAACACTTATGTATTCATCGTCTGGGAATTGATTAGTCGAGAAATGCGCCGTTTTAAATTTCGTTGTTTCTTTTAAAAGACATTAAATTCATCGATTTCAAAAATCAATATTCAAATTGACGCTTGATAGAAATATTAAGTTTATTGATATTATGATAACTCTCTATTAAACTATACAAGCTTTCTGGAAGTGTCCTTCCCATCATAATGGGAAACTACTAAAATAAATTCTTTTACAGACAATGTATTTACCAACTGTTATTCCAAATTATAGTGAACTAAAAAAATGAAAAGTATATCTTTAAAAATGACGACTCATCCTGAATTTGATAATCGATACTATTATCTTTTCTTTAATATACCCGAACAAATTTTTTTCTTTGTTCATACTAGTCTCAAATTTGATGATTTTTAGGTTAGGTTGGGTTAGCCCAAAAATGAATTTTTAAAATAATTTTTCTTTAATATCTGTAATATTTTTGGAAGTTGATGTGAGATTTTCGATAATCCCCTCAGTTTAAATGAGGTTTGGTGAGATTCCATTGAACCCTTCCCCCATTTTGAGTTCACATAATTAATAGATGCCTCCAAACATAGCATACTCACTACTCATCGTATATATTTATGAAATGTATTATCCAGTGAAAAAATTAATTTTCACGTCGTATGGTACAAATCCCACTCTGAAGAGTCACTTTAACTTTCTTAATTACCTATTAGCCCCAACAACTGACTCTATACAAAGCGATAAAACTAACGACCCTATATAAATCTAAAGGCGACACATTTAAAAAGTAGAAAAATAACTCGAAATATCATAAATGGGAATTTTTTTCTATTCATATAATTTTTTATTATTTATCAACAAAACTTCATAACTTTTCATTTTATTTTGACATTTTCTATATTTCCATATGTCAACTTCTTTTTATTCCCTTTTGTGCGCCGATTCTGTCTCGAATATTTTCATAGGTCCTTATATTACATTTTAGAACAATCCAGAATAGTTGATAACAACATACAGTAGGACCTCTTTAATCCAAACTCCCCGTTCGGATTATAGCACAGAGAATCCTTTAGGGTATTTTTTATGAAATAAAACTGATAGTATAATGGAATTTTGAATTTATATTCATCTGTATATATTTATTGAACTTCTTTGAAGAAATCCAATATTTTGGTTTGTCGGGATGTATAAGATATATCCACTTGGTCAGCCCACGGCAGACACCACTGCACTTGAATTGGAAACGCGTGCTAGTGCTTTTAACGTGAGAAATTTCTTCACTTTCGCCCTTACATTCTCGTGTTACTTTTCTTATTATTTCATTATCAGTAAAAGGTTTAGTTCTATTTAGGCCATCAATATAGAAAGGCCTCTATCAAAGAAAAAAAAACTAAAAGAATCTCATCTTCAAGTTCATAGTCATAGACTTTAATGCACTTTTCACCTATCGCTAGATCTCGTCTTGTTCTTTCCAATGGTGGTCAATTTGAGTACTTGGGTCTTTGATTCGTTAACAGTTAGCACCAATACCAAATTATTTACTTTTTTTTATATTACCCATTTTGGCGCCTTCACATATTTTTTTATCAAAATGCTCTGTATAGTATATATATAAAGAAATATTAGATTTAGTTGACTATTAGGACATACTATGTGTATGATGTTTGTATGTATTTGATTTTTGAGTGTATTATTTGTGATTTTCTTAATAAATGCTTAGAAATGAGTTGTTGTGTTGACCAACAAAGAAAACCATAATGCGCCAGCATGCCATATATATATATATATATATATATATATATATATATATATATATATATATATATATATATATATATATATATATATATATATATATATATATATATATATATATGCTCAAAATATTAAAAATCTAAGTTACAAGATATTTTATTGGAAACTATAACTATTTGTGTCCAGTACATTGTAACTATTTGACTTCCTTATCATAGTTTTTGTATAGAACCATACGGCCCTTATTCAGATTCTTCACCAGTTACTTGCTGTTAATTAGTATCTACACTTTACGCCAACTATGGCAAAGATATGTCAAATAGTTTCAAAGTACTAGGGACAAATAGTTTCTAGGTTTTCAAATAAAAATCTTGTAACTCTGTAATGAACTCAAGATTAAATAGTTAAAATATTTCCATTTATTAATGGAAGGCTCTGTATAAGACATACAAGGGTTATATTTATTGAATTGCAGTACTCTTAAACTGTGGATATATTTAGAATTTCAGTTTACAGATAACTTTTCGAAAATCATTTTTGCTCAATTTGACGTAAAATAACAATCACAAATGTAGCGTTTTAGGCAAATATTTATTGTCAGCAATATAATAAAGAGTTTATATCTGCATAGTAGATAAAAATAACGTTTGGCAACTAAGATTTTTATACAATATTCATAAAAACAACACCTCGAGCAACTAACTTGGAAATTTTGAATAAAAAAGTTTGTTAAAAAAATTGTTTCGTATGAAAACAGTATGGCATGATGTGCTAGCAAAACATTCTTTAGAATTTATTTCTATTGTTTAAAGGTAATTATTAGTAGTAGAATCTATCCATTATTAATTTATATCGTTTCTAATGAAGACACTACTACTGGAGCAAAGATTCCACGCTTTCCATATTTTTCAATGATGAATACAAAATTCCATGTTTTAGACCATATTCGGCTTAGTAAATATAAGTTATCAACCCTTCCATCTATATTTTAAGACCAACTGAATAAAAAAACATAATTATGGTAAAGTAAGCTCACATAAAAGACAAATTTCAACACTCCACACCTACTTCAATTTATTTACTAAGTAAGGATAAAATCAGTAATATTCTATGTAAATCTTCTAATTCAGGAAGAAAATTGAGCAATATTTGTTCTCAATTTCCTCACAATCATCCGGTTCAACTTTTTTGTTCATTGAACCGTTTCATTTTTTAACCCAAACTGAAAAAATTCTCACATAAAAGACAAATTTCAAGCTTCCAAACTGTACCTTTTTTGTCCATTAGCTTTACCTGTTAAGGACAATGAGTGAAATTTGTAGAAAATTGAGCAGACCAAAGACTCCTTACTTTTCCTATCTTGTCAACCCCAGAAAAAGTCAATTATCGAGTCTTTCATTCGTTAAAACTGAATCACAAATCTATACCAAAAAGTACTCTTCTATTTCAATTCCTTTCAGCTCCTATAATTTTTCTTACTTACCTTCATCCTTTACGGACAGGATCGGTAAAATTTCTTGCAAATATTTAACCTCAAGTAAAAAATTGAGCAACATTTATCCTTGAACAAAAATTCTTTACTTTCTCCTATTTTGCCATATATCTACAAGCTTCCATATTCTTTACCATCATCTGGCTAGCAAATGATCAATCATCGACTTTTTTAACCGTTGAGACGTTCTCATCTTTCACCCTCAAACTGAATCGCAACCCCCTAGACCAAAAAGTACTTTTTTACTTCAATCAGTTCAACCTTCTATCATTTTTCTTCCTTACCATTTTCCTCTTAGGACATAACCGGTAAAATTCCTTGCAAATCTTTAAGCTCGAGTAAAATATTGAGCAACACTGTCCTGGACCAAATATCCTTCGCTTTCACTACCTTTTTATGGTATCTACAAGATTCCAAATTCCTTACCATGATCTTTAATTCCCAAACTGTATCAAAATTCTGGACCAAAAAGTACTCCTCTATTTCAATTTCTTACAGTCTCTATTATTTTTCTAACCTTTACCCATTAAGGATTGACCCAATAAAATACAAATTCTCAAACTACTTTAGAAAATTGACTAGAATTCATAGTGGACCCAGATTCTTTGCCTTCCCATAGTGTCATGAAGATTGCTAGGTTTATCAAAAATGACTCATACAAGATCAATTCTTCACTCTGACCCATACAAACATTTCCAATGTTCAACCCTACAGGGAATTAAAACATTCCATACGACAATTTCTACACTCTACACCGAAAAGTTCTCAATTATTTTAATTCCTTCCAGCTTTTTTCATACATCTCCCTAATGTTTAATCATTAACCATAGAATCAAAAAAAATTAATTACAAATCTTTAGACTTTTGCTGAAAATTGATCAGCATTTATTCTGGATCAAAGATTCTTTAGTTTCCCTATCTTACAATGGTGTCTATAAGACTAGTGTGGCAACATTTATCTGGAAATTATTCATGACAAATTATTTTCATACTTGGAATACACCTAAAAATTATTAATTACAATTTATAGCATTATTTCATACACGGTTTTTGCATAAATATAAATTATACATAAAAACAAACAAAACATAAGAAGAGACATTGATCACAACTTTCGATGTAAAATTTTGACATTCAAAACTAGATATGTATTTTCCATTAAAATAATGATTCGTTTATTGTTATGAACGGACATTTATTTAAACCAATCATTGCTCATCATTTGAAATCTGTAATAGATTAAAATACAGTGTTTTGCAATCACAAGTAAATAGTTTAAGAAGCTCAGGTGCCTCCTGGTAAGATATTACTCACAGACATATGACTGATATACTTAAAAAACAGCAAAATAAAACCTGGTAGATTTTGTGGGGAGGAGCAAAAACCTATAGGTTACACCATAGAAATTTTTAAAATATATACCATTAAATAAAACAAAGATTTTTCAAAAAAGTTCAGGAACTAATACTTAGAATTGACAGATGCCTGGAAATGAAAATATAACCTTCCAGTAATGCCTAAATCGATATAAAAAGTTCAGAACTTTTATACCGTTATGTCCAAAAGATATTTTAATTTAATCCAAAACAAGCAATACCCCTTGAGGAAGAAGAACTTCTAGATTATCTAATTCTTGTTACAGACAAGATTCCTCTAGGAACAAACATCTAACGTCCTTAAAACAAGTACAAATTCTGAAAATCAGAATTTCGAAACTGGAAGATGAGCTATAAATATCAAAACCAATAGAAAACAGCAGGCAGAAGAAAAGAAATTGTCGTAATAGGAGCTGTCTCACCACTATTGAATTAATTTCTGAAATGGGAAAATTAATTATAGTATTCTATTTTCATGGATAAAAATTATAAAAAAATTGATTATAATTATGGAAAATACTTTTTACTGAGAGTAATTACATTTTTGATACATCTCGTTGAATTAAATTACAAAATATAATAAATAATTGAAATTTTGACATTTTAACAATAAACGATTCAATATCATTATTTTTTTTATTCAATTCAGACTTATTTTGAGACGTGTCTTATGTTTGTACTTACAAAACGGGTTGCCAAGTAGCTAATCTACATTTTACAGTTTTGAAAAAATTGCATTCGATAGTAAAATACCCTAAGTATCCGAAAAAATACGAAATCGAGGTTTTAATTTTCAGAATTTTAAATGGATGTATTGACCTTTTCAGTTTACGAGACATAAAATCGAACTAATATAATATATTTTATAAAACCTATCTACAGTATGTACACAATGATCAGTAAATTCCAGAAAAGAAAATGGTATGCATCAAGAGAGAGGAAAAACCAGTCTGTTTCAGTCCATTATGGAAATTTGGGCGAACCCTACCAGGGCTTTGTCATCTGGAACTTCGTTGGGATGTAAAGGCGAATTCTGCAACAATATTAAAATAGTGAATACAGGATTATTCATGATTATTACAAGTTCTGCTGAACACAATTTGTATATTGACCAAAGAGAAAGTTAAAAATGAAATTTTCATTATTCTTCTACATAATAATCAGAGTCAGTTCAAGAATAAGATAAACAATGTACGCAGTTATCAAAGAGGAGACACAGGCAGCAATCATTTTTTACTAATAGCGAAAATCAAACAAAAACTACAAGGAACGAGAAAACAAAATAACAGTCCCAATAAAAAGTTTCAAATAGAATGTGTTTATTTAATGAAGCATATGGAAAAGCCGCAACTGTTGTGAATGCAATTTAATCTCTACATGTTGAACCCGGCTGAGACCACAAATACTACGTTGAATCAGGAAGATATTGAAGACAGTACATCCAAACCTCCCAGCTCACATTTGCCATCAACACCCCCCGTCAATCCAAAAAAATCCCGGTAACGGTCTGGCATCTATTCTGAATCCATCAGCAACAAATGATGATGAAGTGGATTCTTCACAAAACAAAGCAAGCCACCACTAATGATAATATTGGAGTTATTTCTGATGTGATGTATCTGAATTCAGGAACATGTGTAGAGGAATCTAATAAAGTTAAGGTAGCTGGAGCAGAGTATAATGATGGTGTGAGACCTGGTCCATGAAAGCAATTATTGTCATATCCAATTGATACTATTTCACCAGCAGACGATGAAATAAATATGCTACTGCTTCCAAAAAAGCTCTAACAAAGAATAGATTAAGAGTATCGTACAACTGCTCTGATATATAATATCGCTCAGGAAGCGAAGATTTATTATGTGAGACAAGACGAAGATGGTGACTGCGTTTACATTTATTGCAATGACCTATTTTCTCGATCTAATCCCAGTGAAGATTGGTTATAATGTATGAATTGTTTCCTTTGGGATCATATATCATATGCTGATGTCTAAAAAAGCACCAAACGATTTATTTGTGAACTGTGTTCTTAAAAATTAGTATGTCAATATGTCCTTACATTTAATTTTTTCCGTACTCTACGGACAAAATGGTTTTTGTGATTAGTTACATTTTTTTCTTAATCAAAGAAACTGTGTTACTCATAATCAATGAGCCTAAGATAACTAAAAACAATTACGAATGATTAAATAAATAAAGAGTGAAATCCAAGTATCCTGTTAAGTTGTCCCTACTTTCCCAACATCTTAAAAGTGACCCAGATGTTGAGCTAAATGACTTGAAATAAGTAATTGTCGAACAACTAGTATATGATCCTGATTATCTGACATCAACTGACATTAACGCCTGATTGGAAGGAGCAGAGATTATCGAAAACGTACTAGACAGTGATGGGAGGAGGGCGAAGTTGCACATACAGTAAACACGGATTCAACGCTCTGTGCCTACGCAACTGCGATAATTTGAGTGGAAAAAAACGGAGCTTTAGTTTCCGACATATTGACACTCAAAGACTCCTGGAAAATGTTTTGAGAATTTATTTAATTCTAAGAAACAAAAAAATAATAAAAACTATTTTGTTGTTAAGCATTATTTGTAAATTTTCTTTTGCTATTTCATATCACATCAATAAAAATGTAGTTTATTTAAAATTGTTTAATTCACCTTTACTAATCCCGCATTTTCGTAAATCCCGTATTAAAAATCCCCTAATAGGATCGGATTAACAAGATCCTACTGTATTCATTAAACTTACCAAAGCAAACGTGACTACTTTAATAGTACTCCTCTGTTCGATTAATTTCTGCAAGTTTATCGTGATAGCCATAATATCTTTGCCATCTACTAGACCGGCACCAACTAATTCACTAGCTATACCTTCAGCAGAATCCTTACCGACAGCAAATTCGAACCTAATGTCATTCAATTCCCTTTTCGCGTTTCTAAAACAAGTTATATCTTTTATTTCGATAATATAATTGTATAATATTAAGGAAATTAGGATGGGAAAGGAAAAATTCACGTACCTGAAGGTATGAAACTGCGTGTGGGGTTCTCTAAGGACAAAAGTTAAGGGTAACAAAACCGAGGCAGTTGTAGCTCCGTATTATTTTTACCTTACCTCATCCTAAGAACCAGATTCACCGGTGGTGGATCGCCAATTTCGCTAGGTTCATCGTGATCCGAACCCGACGATCCTACCGATACTAAAGTATTCATAGGCTTAATATCGTTGTCGCTATCACTCGATCCGCCATCTTCGTCTTCACTAGACCAAACCCACTCTCCCGTTTCTTTCCTGTGCAAACGTCCGGAAGCACCAGGTTGCCGTTTAGACGCCTAAAAAGATCATATCATAACGTCTGGTCCTTCGAGCCGGATACGAAACAAATATCTTTGAAAGGCTCGAAGAACCAGACATTGTGTAATAATACCAAACTGTGGATTCAGTTAACGCAACGGTTTCAACCTAATTATTATTGTTGTACTTGAGTTGACTTAATATTAAATTTGTATTTTGGTTACTAGACTTGAAAAAATTGTGAGCAAAACTGAATTTGGAGTCCACATAACATTAAGTTGAACTGCCTGTTAATGAATTGGTATAATTTATTTACCTTTTGCACCCTGGTTTCTAAACTGGGTCCTATTGCTACTAACGTTGACTGAAGATACTTTTTATCCTTTGCCTTTTTAAAAAAGGCATGTTTTAATAAGTCGGCCGCGGTGGGCCTTTTTCCAGGTTCTTTTTGAAGACAATCCGTTATTAGTTTTCTAAAAGTTTTACCATATGCCTATAAGTATAACAAAACGTTAGTTCAACGAAAATAAAACAATATATATCAATAAATAGGGCATTTGAACACTTTTCAAGGTATTTTAGAGAGTTCTCTTTTGCCTTCTATCGACTGAAAAGTGATAATTTATCTAAGATATTGATGACAGAACAGAACAAAGCCAATATTTCACCAGATCTCGATAATTTTTTACTATAACTCCCACACAAATGAATTTATTTGCTAATTCATACGAAAAACTTAAAATTATTGACAATACAGTCATGTTAGCTATCAAAATATTTATATTGAATGACCTAGAAACTGGAACACTATGGTTGAATAATTGGTCTTCTGGATGTTGTATGTTGGTCTAATGGTCTCTGTATCTCATTGTTCTGCCTCCAAAATAGGTATTCTCCATTCAAAGGGGGTTTTTACCATACTTCTTAAGGTATTAATGACACTCCTTCGAGGGACTTTTGCTGAAATGGGCAGGATTCTATGGGTTCAGAATAGAATGGTGAGCGACCAAGCACATAGGCTTTTTGATAGGGTCTTCGTACCCCCACTTGAAATTATCAATCATCAATGTCCTTTGAAAAGTCGATCTTTGGCTTGAACCTTTTGACGAATTAAGATATAATTCCTAACCAGCCGAAAAGGGAAAACTGTGGTCGCCTGGTTTCACCGCTAGATGGAGACTGCTTAAGAGCACCAGCCAGCACGTAGCTATCTAGCACCAGACCCTACTGCAGGTGCAGTTTTACGTCTTCTGGAACCAACTCGTTGTTGAATGGATGTAGAACCAGGAGTTCTTGGCCTCCGAGTAGAAAGCCTTGGGTGGAAGAAGGTTGGAAGTCTAGATAATCCGAGATCGATAAGCTCTGAGCCGTCTCGAAAGCCTTGGCCTGCTTTTTCCTTTTTTTCTCTGTACCACTGATGTTGTCAAAAGCACTCGTCGAAGCTTCGACATAGATGTCAAAGCTTTGAGCTTTGGGAGCCTTCGGTGGGAAGAGCAAAATATATCATAGTCCCTACTTTTGCAGTGCCCTTGAAATTTCGCTAGGTTTTCTGCTGGCATTGTTCGGGACACCTGATTAGCTCGGTTACCATTAGTACGATTGTGACACCAGTTAAATGTTTCTGGACATCACAAGTAGTTCTTCATGCTTCTTAGCTGATATACTAATGAATCTTTGGTCTGATTATCTTAGACCTGAAATATTTTTTCAATAAGATTCTATCTGATACTTCAGCCATCCATTCAGTTCGTTGTTGTGACATGTCCGCTTCCTTATCGGCTGGTATAGTCTAGTGGACTGGTAGCTACATTAGGATATTACAATATTAATTGACTATTTAATGGGTTCCAGAATATGGAAGGGCTCTTGAAATATGAAGTGTTTATAGACAATAAAGGTTTGGACTTTTTTCATAACGACCTTAGTTACTTTTAACTCAGGACATGAAAAAATGAGTACCGGTTCTAGGCATGCATGAAATTAGAACGAGAATAAAGTCGAAACGTGGTGAACATCATAACCTTCAAAGCTTTGTTTGATTTTTCAGAGATATAATATGGAGTGACATTGCTTATAGCTCATAAGCATATTAATACAATCAAGTAATATTGGTACGTCAGCTGACTTCTTTCCTCAAACCACATAAAGGCAGACAAGCTTTGACCTACTTCTACTACGCTTTAATTAATGTCGTACTTTGGTCCCCAGATTGACTTCCAATTGGGCATAATCAGTAGAAAGTTAAGGAATTTAGATTCAATTGGCGTGGAATAATATCTCAGAAGAATACTCATAATTATAGAGTTTCGAACATCTACTGATGTTTTTGACCAGAAACTTATTTTATTATTAACATTATAAACCCCCTGATAACCCAAATATTACAGAAATAAAATCATTTTTACTGGGTTTTCAGGTTCCTTTGTCACTGATTTTACATTTTCTCAGAACTTACCAAGACAGAATTAATAAACCAACTAAAAGGCTGAAAATATTTTTATTTACCTTATATTGATCTTTTTCAGAAGCTCCTGTATCAAGACTGGGTGGATCGTTTTGAAGAGTCAACATAAGCACTTTCATAGGAGGATATTTATGATAAGGTGCAGTACCGGTAGCCATTTCTATAGCTGTGATACCAAATGACCAAATATCAGCCTTAAAATCGTAACCATGATCCTGAAAAGAATAAATCATTGGTATAAATTAGACCAAGCCTGTTAGATTACAAATAAAATCAGTGATTTGGAAGTTGCTCACTATGTTGTGACATATTTCTATAGCAAAGTTATCATCTGCAAAGACTAAATGTAGAGTTAGGAAGTTGCTCACTATGTTGTGACATATTTCTATAGCAAAGTTATCATCTGCAAAGACTAAATGTAGAGTTAGACTAATGGTGAATGTTACCTGTAAGTATATAATATCACCAACCGTTCTAGAAATTTCATTTTATTTAAATAATTGTTATCCAATAAGATTAATACATTTTTCCATATATTTGAAGCAATTTTTAAAGCAAATCTTACACTACAACAACAAGTAGTCCCAAAATATAGTTTTGGCCTGCACAAACCAAAATTGGTGTCAAATCAGGGCTGTATAGTGGATGACCCATCACCTCCACCAGAAGGTAGATTAAAAATTCAATTATTTGAAAAGCAGTGTGTGAAGTTTCATTGTCAAGCAAATGGTTGGGTTCTTTTGTCACAAAACAGGTAATGCTTAAGAAATAGGCTACCATTTGCTCATATAACTTTTTTCTTAATCTTCAAAAACCCAAACAGCTCATTACATGGTCATGGTTTCGAATTTATATGTATAGATCCATGATTTGTCAGTCAAAGAGATATTATACAGTGTTCTTTAGAGCTTTGGTCAAACCATAAGGGATCCACTGAGCAAATGATCTCAAAGATGCCTCATACCCATCATAGAGCCACATTTAATTTAATTATACCAGTTTTTTATATTGTTGTAAAATTGAAATTCTTTACTATGTAAGGTATTAAGGTCATCAAAGCGGTCTTGTGAAGTTCTAAATTAAACGTTACAAAAAATAATTGAGGTTGGTCGAGGAGGTTTTCTTCAAAAATAAAAAAGTTTACATTGTAACAGAAATAATCAGTGTTGACATGAGAAAAAATATAATTAGCAAGCCTAGATCAGCTGCAAAACAGATATACACTTGTAATTGATGATAACAATGACGAAAACGTACATAATAATAGTAAATGTAACATATAGATTCCAGGATGCTACATAATACAAAAATTATAAAGTTTAATGTTAACAATAATTTGTATGGTACCTGTTCCATTACTTCTGGAGCCATCCAACAGGGTGTACCAACAAAAGTATGCCTAACTTTCTCCCTGGATATATCTCGACCTGTAGCCAGCCAGGCGGAAACTCCAAAATCAGCAATTTGGACTGTACCGTCTTCACCCAATAAGATGTTACCAGCTTTTATGTCCCTATAAAATAATTGCTCAAAAATAAAATGTTCTCACAAATAATATACTTGAATATAATTATAATCTGGTAAATTGGAGATTATACCTATGAATTTGTCCATTGCTATGGAAATATTCCAATCCCTTTAAAACTTCTTTCAGAACAGTGGCGATAGTTGCTTCATCAAACACTCCATGTTTACAATTGGTTGCCCTCATTTTGTGTTTGATTATATCTAACAAACTGCCACCTGAAAATAAAGATCGTTAAAACATTGATTTAATTAACAAATTAATTAATTGAATCAAATATTCCCATCCTTCCTGAATGACAATAAATCTTATTAAATAGATCAATACAAGACATTGTGTTTAAATCATTTAAATAGAGTTAATAGATTGGGTAAAGGATTGGTTTTATTACTTTATAAGCACATGTGTTTATCATTAATGACAATTTAATTTAACTTTGGTTTTTGTTGACTTTTTTGTTTTGTTCTCTTACTGGTCTAATTGTGTTGCTGTTTAATGTATTCACTCATAATAATTATTTTTGATGAGGATGTATTTTGCTCCTGTACAGCTATCATGTTAACTGAAAATGCATGGGTTGAAAAAACAACTCAAAATTATTATTACTAAGTATTTTATGAATAATTAATACTTAGAAATGTTGCCCCCTAGATACACAGATATAATAAGAAATCTAACAGATAAGGCCTTTACTCAAACATTCAAGATGGTTGAAGATCAAAAGGATTTGAAACAATACATTGAATCATGATGGTCAAAATTGAGCGAATGACTGAAAAGAAAAATTGAAAAATCTAAACACATAATGGAAGAGGAAGATCAGAAGAAGATTACCCCAAAATATACAGACATAATAACAAATCTACCAGATAAGGACTTTACTCAAACATTCAAGATGGTCGATGAACAGAAACAAATGAAAGAAAAAAACAGATAGAGTTCGAGTACACTTACCTTCTAATAGTTTTAAGACAAGCCATAATTCTTCCCTTACAACAAAACTGGTATAGTAAGTGACGACATTTTCATGATTACAACTACTCATAGCTTGGATTTCTTTTAGGAGTTCATCCATCGATGTATTCCATTTTTCTAAATTTATACGTTTAATGGCACATTTTTCGTTTCTGGGTTTGCATAAGGCGCCATGAACAACTGCAGTTGCGCCAACTCCTACAAAACAATACCAAATCAACTTTTTATGTAAGAGGTAAACTACAATATATATTTTCAATATGAATAATAGTGAGGTAGCAACTAGCAATATGAATCTATAATGAAATTACATATTTTATCATATTTTTATTACATTAAAAATTCATTGGTGTCAATATAAATATTTTGGATTGTTTGTTAATAATGTACAAACAGAAATAAAACTCATTTTGAGGCTACTGAAAAACTATTTATAAAGGACAGAGAAACTTGGACAGGAAGAAGGAAAAAGTCAAGGTCAAAAAAGTTTAGATTTGAACAAAAAATTATTAGAACTTATCGATCCACTAACAATAATTAAAAGGTCTAACAAGCTAACTAATTACCAAAAAAATAAATCAACACACTAGACGATGCTTCGGACCTTAATGCTAACTTGGTGTAGCAAATTTTTTTATAATTCCCTGTTTACTTTATTGTCAGCTCTGTAGATAATTATTAATTATTATGACAAAATGCATCACTATTCCTAAATGATCTAAAATATCTTTAGAACAATCTGTAAATATGGGAAATGGCTTCTTTCTTATTCCTATATAGCTACTGACTCTGCAGACAAGTACAACAGCAAAATCAATAAGCAACAAATTCCAAACGATATCAAGTGAATTTTTAAAAATTTTGAAGCACACAAAAATAAATTTCTGAGGCCTAAAGCAAGAAATTTAATTGTTTTCCAAATAAGTTTCCCATAAATAACGATTTGATGTTATTGAATCTGCAAAAATTTCATTATACCAATGTAAAATTAGCATTAACGACGTTTTTGGGAAATTGGCTAACTGCAAGAGAATTAACTATTTTGGTAACAAATCAACTGCAATTTTTTTCGTTCAATAAACTTCTCTGTCCATTTTTTTCTTTGATACATAAATAGCCACAATTTTTTTTATTAAATACAAGATTAAATGTATACAGCAAACCAGTACAAGTAATTAATGTGATCAGTAGTAATAGGGGCCAGACATGTTGAAATACATAGAAATCTAAATCAATTAAATTAACATGTTTATTAAAAAGTATGCATGTGGCTGATGTAATTCTTCAATAAAGACATTGGTTAATACCTATATTATTTTGAATAAATATAACCAAGTACTTGCAGTAGGTTTTTTCTTATTTTAGTGTAAATTTAAAATATATTATTAAATATAAAATATGTGATGAAAATATCAAATAATGTCTAAAAGTCTACCTTACTCACTTAAATCAGCTATATATTTGCATTATTTTGTTTTATTAGCAACTAGATTATTTCCAACTACATTGTGCTTCTGCACATTATTGTAGACAACTGAGAACTAAGGAAAGTTGCCCAAATAATAATGGTTCCAAAATCTGGGAAGAATCCAAGTGATCTAACATTAAATCGTCCAATAAGCTTATTACCTATTCTATCCAAGGTACTCAAAAAACTATTGGGTTGTTTATTACCTATTATAGAAACCCAAAAGATAATCCCTAACCATCAATTCAGCTTCTTTAAACAACCCGGTGAGATAGCTAATCCATAGAGTGGTAGAAAATATAAATAAAGCCTTTTAAGAAAAAACATTTTTTTCAGCAGCATTTCTAGATATCAACCAAGCCTTTGATAAGGTTTGGCACGAAGGGTTGTTATATAAAATTCAGTCAATTCAGGGGAACTACAAGGAAGTATATTTAGACCTATACTCTATCTAATTTATACTTCTGATCTGCCAACCACCAGGAAAACAGAAATAGTAATGTTTGCTGATGACATAGTTTTTGTTGCAAGGCATCCAAATCCTCAAACCACGTTGATGCATTTACAAGAGAGCTTAAATAAAATTAAAATCTAGATGAACAAGTGAAATTTCAAGCCTAACATAAATAAGTCAACTCAGGTAACATTTACTTTTACCCAAAAACACATGCCCACCAGTTACTCTAAACAACATTGCATTAAAACAAGAAAATGAAACAAAATATCTGGGTTATGTACCTAAGTTAGAGAGATTAACGTGGAGAAAGCATATCTTAACAAAGAAGAAATAATTGGGTATCAAATTTAGAGAAATGCACTGGTTAATTGGCAGAAACTCACATTGAAGATAAGCTGCTCCTCTATAAGGTAATTGTAAAACCCATATGGACCTATGGAATTCAATTCTGGGTTACTTCAAGTAACTCCAACATTGAAATCCTTCAAATGTTTCAACAAAGCCCTTAGAACTCTTGTCAACGTCCCGTGGTGCATGCCCAATTCTATCTTCAAAAGTGACCTTCTAGTGCCTTGGGTAAGAGATGAAATTTTAAGTTACAGTGCTAAAATATGGGCCCACCCTAATGTACTTGTAAGGAAACTAACCAAATAAAACTTAGAGGTACGTCACCTTAAAAGATTCAAACCCAACGAACTTGTAAAGAGATTTAATTAAAATATAAAAACTGTCAGTAATCAGAATATAAAAAATGTCAATTATAAAGTATAGTCTGTGTTGTTATAAAAACTTATTTAATAGAAGATCCTTCTTGGAGGATACTTCTCCATTACCATCTTGTGAAAATGGGTCCTAGTGGACCCTCTTTATTCCCTAAAAACAAGGATTCAAAGTATACTTTTATTCCCTAAAACATTTTTAAGTGATTGGTAAAAAGTTGTGCCTCAAAACATTCACTTCTCATCTTATGTTAATACTTTCTAAATAAATAGACAGCGACAAGCAATTTAGTGTTCTCTATTGATCAATTAGAAGTTTTAATATGAAATGAAAGGAAATCTCAGGAATATGAGACAACATTTAAAATGAAAAACTTAATATTCCATGTTAATATATATGGAAACCAAAAAATTTCTTACCATATGTTTCAAGATCTCTAAGAAATTTTTATAAATATGATTCACTCAAATACCCAAGTTAAATTTAAAAAAAGATCAAGTTCATATTTTTAACAATTAATTAGAAAATTGCTATTCCAGCCTTTTTAGTATTCAGATTTTGCTCTGTAGGTAGTTGATTTTGTCATAAAGAAATATACATGGTGGTAGATTAAAATTGTATTAATATACTTTAATATTAAAAAAAATGAGTAACTGGAATTATTTGTTCTGGAATCTAAAAATCATAATACAATTATAAATGAACCTTGTTTCTAATAGATTAAAGAGTAAACATATTTTTTCAGTAGATAATAAATTGTTCTGTTATGTGTTTACTAAATTTGATAAAACAAATAATTATATTCAAATATACAAACAACTTTTTCACATTCTGAATCATACAAATACTATTTTCATTTAATGTATAATGTATCTCTAATTTTTTTTAAAATTGCTTGTTCATTTATTGTTCATTCACAATAATTAACTTGGATATCAGAGCACTTAGATATTTTAAAATTCTGTTATCAGAAATACAATTGAACAATTAAGAATCTAGAGTGCGAAAGCGAGAAGAATACTATATGTGACAAGTTCTAAAAATATAGGATAGTAATGAATATATTTTTTACTGTTATTTATATACCTAACTACAAAAAATTAACTTTATAAATTATTTTCAACTTATAAATCCTAATTATATGTAAAATAATTATAATAAAATTCAAAAATATTACCCGTTAACTTTTAAAAATCTAGGTGAACTGCATATTTCAATATGTATTTCAATCTCTACTAGGATAATGAAAGGCCTTTCGAGAAAAGTTACTAAGAAATTGAAGATATAAAAGTTATAGAAAGTAATATGTAGTTACTAAATACGTGCAAATGGCCATTAACCATAAAAACTTGTACCGGATTAAAAACACCAAAAAAGTACATAACCTTAAAACTGACACTAAATCCAATTTTTACTGCAGATACATTACTTGACCAATAAACTATTATACACTGTGACACAGAACTTTTCACGCAAATACTTTAATAGAAAATACTAACCGATAACTTTTCCCAGTTCGTAATCATCTTTGGTATTCGGCCAAGGCACTGCAGACTGACTTGAGGTCGTCGCCATTTTTCTTGACAGAAGGTTACCGAATGACTGCTTTGCCACTCTAGCGTATCCAGTGAAAGATAAGTGATCGCATGTTGTAGCTTTTTGCCGGAAGATGCCAGGGCTACCAGGTGGCAGAATTTCTTCAGATATTTTTCTAAAAAGATTTTTAATAGAAAGTAAACCACTATTAGATATATATAAAAATAAGTAATTAAGACAGCTATTTCAATCGTATCGACACCAAATTCAATTAAACAGTATACAGAGGCGTCACTAGCCCACGTCCACTTTAAAATAGGTGCATTATTTTTGTAATTGCTTGCTGATATTTATTGCTAATTCATTTCAAAACTATCGACATAATTAGAGTAATGTAGAATGTTTTTAAACAAAAGAAAATATCCAAACATTGTATGAGTAATAATTGAATGTAAAGATTATTTTCCAAATTAACTACCGAATATATGTATACCTTAAATTAAGTGGTAGATTCGATAAAAAATATTAAAAACACCTAATTACAATTTTATCTAGGAGAAACCGTATACAAACATGTACTGAAGCTGAAAGTCATCATTTTGAAAAATTTTTCGAAAAGCAATGCAATCAATTGGTTTATATAAGTTTATTTTCGTATTTTTGTTTAGTTGAATGCATGAAGTTTAGTGAATTTTCAAAATAAACTTTTTTCTGTTCTTTTGTAAAATAACTGGTAGGTGTGTGGGGAAGTTGCCTTGAAAAAATAGTCATATGGTTTTATAGTTTTATGGATTTTGATAAATATCATTTTGAAATGAAATTCAATAGTATGAATATTTAATTTGGTCTATTGTCTAAGCGAAAAAACAAGAACTAATAAGTATATTGTGAGATTGCGTTTTATATTTAAGTAAACTGAATATTTCATACTCTAGGCGTGTATATATACTATAAATTATGAAGGTATTTAAATTTATGACGATGGAGACTGAACGTGATAAGACATTAATTCCTTTGGCAAAAATACAGAAATGGATTACACAAACAACTGGTATTAACCAGGATAGAGTGGAAAATATTATCAAGCCAGTTAATAATATTGATAAGGGTGAAGTTGCATCATTCCATATCAAAGACAATAAATATAAAACGCAAAAAAAGTAGATGTCGACGATAGTGTTTTGATAAGAACTATTCAAAATTGATTTATGCAAGGAAAAAACGGCACCTACATACTTTTGGAGGCAAAAAGTTGAGGAAGAATGGTTTTTAGCGGCGACAAAGTCAGATTGTGTAAAATCATACGTAAATAGGTTTTTCTTGACGCTAAATAAAAACTAACCCCAGGCATATATGGAGCTACATGATATTAGACTTGAAGAAAATGTTGTTACAATAAATAAAATAATAGTGCGAAAAGTCTCTTCATGTAGGACAAGTATATAAATTCTTATACTTGTTAGAAAGTTTGGTCTGAAAATAGTAACCAAAGACTACAAAAACTAGTATCGAAAAGGCAGCGCTGAGTCATGAGGATAATGCCGTGAATTCTATAAACTTCAGAAAATGGCATAAGATCAAACTCATATCGTACCACAATGCCTGGCCTTTGCGATGACCATAAATAAATCGCAAGGCCAGTACTTGGAAGTTTCTGTTTTTTGAGTAATAAAACTTCATTCACACCGAGCTTTTTTTGTTTCAATAAAAAAAGGATTCTTTTTGTTTGATTTAAGTTTATTTTATACAAAAGTTTAGGTCTTTTATTTATCGATTAAGGCAGTACGAAGTCTGCCGGGTCAGCAGTTGAAGACTTACGAAGATGGCAAAATGTCAAAACCGGTATACAAAATGTTGCCATTGAAGATGTTGGATTTTTGTATATGTCAACAATGTTGGATTTCTACATTCAGATCAGTGTCGTTCAAAAATTGGAGGAAATTGCTGCTACTACGTTCACCATTATTGTTGCAAATTCTGAGAACATAAAAAAAATGGTGAATAAATTTTTCCCGATATTTCATCCTTATTTTAGAAGGCGAAGCAATTTTTGATCTTCCGTCATATTGGAGATTTCTGTTCCCATATTATTTAATCGTGATGTCCCACAATGCAGGGGTAGCTCTCATTTTTTCCATTAGTTCGAGCTTTCTTTTTCTCTGGTTCAATTATTCATTATGTCAAAAATATTTGTTCGCATTGGATACCGCATAATTCGACAATCACTGAAAAAAGCTTGCGTCCATTGGTGCAAAGAAATGCTGAAAAACATCGAATTGATGGATCATCCGCCGTACAGTCCTTGTTTGGTTCCCAAGATTTCTTTTTATTCCCGCAAATCAAAAATAAATTAAGAGGTCAACGGTTTTCTACACCTGAGGGATATTTTGAAAAATAATAAACCCATATTCAATTATTCCTATTTGGGTTTATTCGTATCACCCATTTTTTGAGTGAGCATCTCACATTCTAAATGAAATTAGACAAATTCTGAATTATATCTATCGTATTGAGTCTTTTTACTTGTCCCTACCTTTCAAGATAGAGAATTAAAGTAATCGTAAAACGATTAGGAACGTTTTAATTTTGCGATACTTTCTCTTTTCATTTATTATAGAAAAATTCAATAAGAACAGTTCTATTCTCCTAAGTCAATGGAATTGTTAAATTGTTAAGTTACTTTTCTTCGCACACTGTATATACACATACTCAAATAGAAATCGACACATTCAATATGATTACCACCCATTAATGTTCGCACTTATTAAAAATATTTGCACAATATTGACATGTATAACATATGCGCTCAGCTTTGAGCAAGGTAGATATTAATAAAACAAGATTACTTCGTTAATTACTAATTTCAATTTTTTTATTCAAATTTATGGAATAAAACTATCCTATTTCTATGAACAAAAGAAAAAAGAATTCACCTTTTATCCTTATTACACGAGAATTAGCCTAGTACCTGAAGATTAAATAAATTTTGAACTTAAAGAAGCTAGTATAAAATGTAAAAAGCATAAAAGTTTCGTGAAGGACAATTAAAGGACATTTATTTGTAGTAAAGGAGCAAAAATAATTGATAAAATATCAATGTCTGCTATTTCTTGATGCATTATAATCAGAGTTCATATTCATCTCAATTTCTGAACTATGTAGACGCCTCATTAAGCAATTCAAACACTCTTGTTGAAGGGGAAGAAACGGACTTAATACTCACACGGTTTAATTGCAAACTGGGGTTTTTGATTCTAAACCCAGGTAAAACAGGTTTCCCCATATGAACAGGGCATTATTTTTAATTCCCCACATAAAATTAATGTATAAACTTTTGGGGCACACAGAATATAAGATGCTTCATAATTATACATTCTCATTAAGTCACAAGTCTTAAAAACACTAATTGGAGTGCTGAAAAAAGTTTTCCGGTGTTTAGCAAGCATTCTTTTGAATTCTCTACATAAAATTCATGTAAACTCTTAGAGGACACGCAGTACATAAGTAGCAGTAATTGTAAGAGTCCAAGTTTTATATTCACTAAATGAGAAATAAATTTTCCAGTGTGTAGCAGGCATTATTTTGAATGCACCACATTAAATTGATGTAAACTCAGCTGGGACACACAGTACATAAGTTGTAGTAATTAGAAGGGTGTCATAGCAAGAATTAATACATTCTAATTAAGTCCAAATATAAAAATCGCCAATTGTAGTACAGAAACACATTTCCCAGTGTGTAACATGCATTATTTTCAATTCACGTCATTAAATTGATGTTAACTTATCTGAGACACACAGTACATAAGTTGTAGTAATTGAAAGGGTTCCCTAGCAATAATTAATAGATTCTAATTAAGTCATAATTTCAAAATCGCCAATTGTAGTGCAGAAACACATTTCCCAGAATGTAACAGGCATAATTATGAATTAACAACATGAAATTGATGTAATCTCTTTTGGGACACACGGTATATAAGTTGTACTAATTAGAAGGGTGCCATAGCAATAAATAATACATTCTAATTAAGTCAAAATTTAAAAGAATCACATTTCTCAGTGTGTAACAGGCATAATTTTGATTTAACAACATGAAATTGATGTAAACTCTTTTGGGACACACAGTATATAAGTTGTACTAATTAGAAGGGTGCCATAGCAAGAATTAATACATTCTAATTGTCAAAATTTAAAAATCGTCAATTGTAGTGCAGAAACACATTTCCCAGTGTGTAACAGGTATAATTTTAAATTAAAAACATGAAATTGATGTAAGCTCTTTTGGGACAAACAGTACAAAAGTTGTAGTAATTAAAAGGGTTCCCTAACAAGAATTAATGCATTCTAATTAAGTCCAAATCTAATCTCTAACAAATACATGTTATTGGGATAATCAAAATAAACATAAGTTATCTGGATTTGGTATAAATCTCTTTTTACTAACATTAGTAAGGCCGAGTATAAAAATGAAATTGTCTATATTGTAATGTTCAGTTTAATTGGTGTATCGCCGATATGTCTTCTTATTTAGTAAGTATTCAAATAGTATGAAATAATATGTATAATGTATTTATATTAAATGAATGTATAACAAATCGGAGACAAAAAACTAAAACACATTAAGAAAACTGAAAAATAAAATGTGCATCTGGGTGATTTTTCCACATTTAATTTCAACATAATCTGTTTTATTTTATCCTGTGTATCATACATAACTAATATCAGTAAGGATTAACTTTATCAAATAATAGTTTTGATTTATAGGAAATAAAAACGGCTTTACAGCGAACGTTCAACTTGTTAGCTAACGTTCAACACATTCCCGATCACTATCACTACTGGTAGGTGGCAGTAGCGCTATGCGCTATGTCCGCTGAATGTGACCATTATATAGACGTTATAATAGGCAACTAATAGTACATTTAATGATGATTAGTTAGGCAGCCAATTACACATTAAACAAGTTAGGCTTAATTATGTTTTTCCAAATCATTATAATTATAACCAAAAACTTACAAATAGAGCATAAAAACCAAGTGAATAAATGTTACTAATTACTATTTACCTGAAACTCCATCCATTTTTAGGTATTTTAGTGTTATTTTGAAAATATTCCTCACACATATCCTTTTCTACATATACCTATTTTTATGCAAAAATACTACGATCACTATTTCAAGAAATGTTATTTGCAATTGGACTTTGATGCAAAATATTGTACGTTCAGTTTAATAGGTTAATCGCATCTAGTAAAACTTGTTATAAAGTAACGGTCACTTACTTTAATTGAATATTTACTGTAAATACCCAACCCTCTACCACATGATCTGTATTGTTAGAATTCTTAAATGAGCAAATAACTATCTGCATTTTTTTGTAATTCTGGTATGTTGATGGTCAAATAATCACCTTCAGGAAAGGAATCAATAAATTTATAAGATAATTAGTGGATATACCAGGTTTGTTTAAAAAGTTTCCAATGTAACACAATAATTAGTTCTTCTTCTTTTAAACCTATGGTTAACTCATTTTGCTTAAACCACGTTAATAAGGCTTAAGATATTGACTCTACACCAACGGCTACAAGACATAAGGTCTTGGCGAAGGGCAAAAAAGACAGAGCACGGCTCTTGGTAAATTGCTAGAAGCTCACTTTCCTGGAAGCAGTAGATCGATCTCAGAAAACAGAATGGAAAAACATAGCAATGTTATGAAGGAAGTTGCAGCAATGACTAAGGGAAAAGAAAAAATGGGCTATATCTTTAACCGTTCAAGTCACCAGCAGTGTACGGAATCTTACCAACCCTTCTTCAAAAAGGACGGCCTCATTCGAAGCAGTCTAGAGCTGGGAAAAAACACCACGTATCCCAAGACTTTCAGATCAATCAGCCTCACATCGATGAAAAAAGTTGTCAATGTCAATTTTTTGAAGCGGACAATACTTCATCCTTGTCAATACATACCAAATAGGCAAATCTAAGGAATTTGCTTTGGTAACATTGACAAATGGAATTCAGAATGCTCCGACGAATATAGAAACTTTGTAATACATCACTCAATTAAGTCGTGTAATTGACACACAGATGGCGCTGCCAGTGTCAAATCCATATGACATTTATATAGTTTCAAAAGTATAAAAATTCAGAACATTTCGATTAGTCAGAATCATTTCGTTTGTCAATTTATTATTGCTTCTTTACAAATAAATAATACTTTACAAGCTCAGCAATGGCTTTCAAAAGTGTTATCCGGACTCGGCTCCATCGGAAAGAACCATTTGTTATCGGTTTGCTGAATTTAAACGAGGTCGTACAGACACCGATGATGGTGAACGTTCTGCTGAGGTGGTTACTCAAAAAAGTCCACAAATTGGTTATATCCAATCGTACAACGACTCATTTATACGATTGAAAAACAGAAACTAAATGTTCAAAATGGCTGAAATTTAAGTGAATAATCTCTCAATGCATGTGCAAACGTATTTATTAAATTTTATTGATAAGTTGTGATATATTCAGGTTAACATCGCCAACTTTTCAGAGCAACTCTTGTATATGTCGGTTTTTACTTACCAAGACGTGTATATAGGGTGAATCGTTATGAATTGTAACCAGCTGTTCCGAAGAAAAACTGTTTCTTTGTACTTATATAATGGGTGGCTAAATAAAAACACTGACTTCAGATATACTATACCTCTTTCCAATATTCAATGTACTAAGAATGCTGTTGTCCTTGAATAGAAAACCTTCCGAAGCTGATGATATTTTATATACACCGGTTCGTCTTCTACGAATGTTTCTGAAAAAATGAAAATTAAATCTGAGAGAATTATTTTTATTTTAATATATAGAAGAATTAGAATGAATTATATCTTTTTAAATAGCAATATTAATCAGTAGATAACACAATGTCACGTTCTATTGTTATAAATAGATGAATATAGCTCAGCACACACGTCCGGTATACCGGAAAGGTTTTCCTGTACCGATCACCAGTCACGCGTGTACCAACCGTTTCAAGTCAAACTGTCAACTGTGCAGAGAAAAAAAAATTATAAAAAATCTTTCAATCTTCAAAATACATAAAAAATGTTGCTATTGTGTAAAGTAATACTTAATCCCAACTTGTGGTTATTAAGTTTTAAAAATATATTAGAATGATTCATCTGCATTTTTACGGTTAGTAGCAAACGGTGACATTTTTTTATAGCCTTATGAACATCAATTACGGCTAACATCTAAAATCATTTACAGGATGTCCCAAAAGTTGTTAAATAAATCCATAAGACAATTTTTAAAGTGGAATACTCTATATTTGATCACATTTCTAATTTTATACGAAAAATTCGGTCCAATTTGATGAAAAACTTTAATTAATTATGAATTAATACCACTTTAATGATATTTATTGAGATACAGATTATTGGTTGAGGTACAAGTTTATAACAAGGCTTGTCCAACGTCCCGGTTTTCAGACAACAATTGTATTTGATTTTTTACATGACCAAAAAAGTCTAAAATAACTAATTGTGTGAGATAATTATATTGTAATTTCATTCTGCACTGTATGAAAAATAGAAACTATACAGGGTGTTCCACGATGAGTTAAAACTATCTGTATATGGCAAAATACTTACAGTTAAATCATGAAAATTTCTATGTTTTGGTTTTTGGATACGATCTTTTTAACTAAAATATTTTCAAGATGACCGACTTCCGGTTCTCTATATTAATACATTTTTTAAATCTATGTTAAATTTTTGTCTAAAAACTTTCTTCGAAAAATGCATACTTTTTGGATTATTAATTTTTTTCTAAAAAATTTGACCATCCTTATCTTATCCTTATAAATTATTTTTTTACGAGGACATCCTTAAAGATATGAAAATGGTTTCTGTACGGTTGCTTTTAGTAAGATTAGACGTATTTCAATCTATGTTAAAAATTTTTTCATTTTATACAGGGTGTGTATAAAAAGTGTTCAAAGTTTAACTTCATAAATATCAAATTTCTTATTTTTTTCAAATAGAAACACCCGGTTTTTTCTATTGTAATGCATTTAGTGGTAAAAAGTAAGGTAAATTTATGTATAATTTCTTATTCCTAAACCTTACCGTTATTCAGATAATCAATGTTTTCTGTAATATCTTAGTTCTTGTATCAACGGATAAAAATAAAATCTCTAAAAATTTAAAGAAAACATTTAATATCTGGATAACGGTGAGCTTTAGATAAATATAGGAAAGTATACATAAATTTGACTTATTTTTCACCCTTGAATGCATTAAAATAGAAAAAACCGGGTGTTTCTATTTGAAAAAAATAAGAAATTTGATATTTATGAAGTTAAACTTTGAATACTTTTAATATCCACCCTGTATAAAATGAAAAATTTTCCAACATAGATTCAAATACGTCTGACCTTGCTAAAAGTAAACGAATGGAAACCATTTTCATATCTTTAAGGATATTTACGTGAAAAAAATAATTTACAAGGGTCTGCAACGGTCAAATTTTTTTACAAAAAAATTTAAAACTCAAAAAGTATGTATTTTTCGAAAAAATTGTTTAGACAAAAGTATACTAAAATCTTACGTAAATTCCAATATATAAGGTGTTCTATTTAAAATAAAAAAATTATAGTCGACCATCGGTATAACCGGAAATTAGTCATCACCTTTTTTGGAATCGGACATATTAGTGCTATCCTCCATTCTTGGGGTACGCTCTGCTCTTTCCATATTATTTGGATTAATTCGTATAAATCTTTTTGCAACTTTTCTCTTTCGTATTTTAACATTTCATCTTAATTTCACTTTCCCCTGGTTTCTTGTTGTTTTTTTAAAATAAAACTTATAACAAATAAAACTCTACTTGCAAGGTCCAAAATGAATATGACCTTAAACCACGACAGCCGATGAAGAATAAAGGCTATTTATAGTAGGTTGTTATTAAGTAATATATCTTAAGATATATTTAGATCGCCTGTCTTTGTTAAGTCATGCGAATATAAATAAAGTCCTCAAGTTCGATACTTTACTACGATCGTATGTAAAGTATGTACTTCCGGCGGAAATAAACATGTGTTCCGTTAAATAAAAATCCTATAATTATTTATGTTAGGAACTGAAATAGTATATCAGATATCAAGAATAGTAATAAATTTAAAAAAGGAAGGATTGCGTACAGAATCAAGGAAATCCGTTAACCCTTAAACGGGCATGGTATCACATATGTTCAATAATTTTTTTAAAAATCGGCGGTAAACCTTTGGACCTGGTTATTTCTCCCAGGGCAAGGGAATTTCATTGTGAATGTGTTGGTCACACTGTTTTACGTCCAACGTAAGTTATAACAACATTTATCAACAAAACCCTGAAATGGCGTCTCATCCTAAAAATGTAATTTGTTTTTTGTTATTGTACAAACAATTTAGTGTTTTTTGGAATTCGGTAAATTGTTTTAGCTTCATAATACTGTATTGAATGCAATTATAGAAAGGAAAATCGTGATAACTGATTTTCTGTTTTAGAAAATGCATTTTGAGAACGTATCATATTTGATACTTTGCCCATTTGCCCGATACTTTTTTTAAACAAAATTAATACGCTTTTGATAACTAAATTGTTATTAAATTGTTTATTATATTATTTTTTGTATTATATATATATATATATATATATATAAATTATTATTTTTAATAAAATTATTTTGAGCTAAGATGCGATGATGTCTTAATTTATTGCTCTTATTTAACTGATATGATTGAATGGCCATGGGCCTTGTTTTACCATTATTTAAACAAAAATATATAACAAAAGCAATCAAAATTAATTACTATCTAAATTTAATGGCTTGCGTAAAAATTATTCATATTTATTTTGAGCCGACATAGAGCATGTAATCTTTGTATGGTTAGTTGAAGAAAAAAATTAAAAAGACTATATAAATGTAAAGAAAGGAAACAAAAGAAGTGCTTTCAGCTAAATTCTATCAATTTCTAGTTAAATAACTATAAATCTCAGTACCCCCTAACCGGCAAGTTCAAAAATTGAAAATTTGAAATCTTACTTGAGATCTAAATGATAGAAAATCATGAAAACAAGAAAAAAAAGTCATCGGTTTATATCTCGTCAGTTTAAGGGTTAAAGTTACAAGAAGTTGTATTCAAATAATTGAAATCGAAAGAAGGTCAACACAATTAAATCCTTCACAACATTAGAAGACGATCAGCAACGATTCAGATCCTTGGATAAGTTCCCTGGAGTCCCATTTTGTTTAGCTTTTCCAACATTAGCTCTATGTCCACTGTATCAAAAGCTGTCTGTAAATCTATATACACTGCAGCTACATATTTATTTTTATCAATTTCCCTGCTAATGTATTCAAGTAAGTCTACGGTGGTACTGAGTGTATTACTTCCTTTCTGAAATCCATACTGCTTTCTATCAAATCCAAAACCAAAAATCATGAAAACAAGAAAAAAAGGCATCGGTTTATATCTTGCCAGTTTAAGGGTTAAAGTCACAAGAAGTCATATTACTTCATCACAAAATTAGAAGACGATCAGCAACGATCCAGATCAGGAAGATCCTTTGATAACTGGTTCAGAAATCCACAGAATATAACAAATTAGCATTCATATGCTTCATAGACCTCACAAAAGCCTTTGACTGTATTCAAGTGGAAGAAGTTATTCACCTGTTGTACAATAGAAACATGCCAATGACGCCATAATATGTATCGAAAATGATCTTCAAGGATTATTAAATAGCTTTAATCTCACAGGAAAACAGTATAATATTTATCTACAATAAAACATTAAAAGAACCCATTAGATTCAAATAAGAACGAATGATACGATAGAGAATGAAATTGAAGTACCTTGAAACTCAAATAACCAGTTAAGGAGACGTAGAAGACAAGATATGAGGAGGACATCTGAAACAAAGCAAGACACAAATTCTCAGGTGAACTTCTGGAAAAGCGTAAAAAACAATGGAATCAACAAATAAGTTGAATGACAGTCGATAGGATGGTAAAAATGGTAAGGGATGAATATCTAATCGAACCACAGAGTAAAGGTCGACCACGAAAGAGGTGAAGTGACAATCTAGACACAGGATGAGGAAAAAAATGGAAGAAGGAACAGGATTTAAATCCATTACGGAAGAAAGAAGAAGAAACAAATAAGATCTATTAAAGTCATGATTAAATCAATGGAAGTGATGAGAAAGTCCAATGAAACCAGAAGGAAATCTTGTAAAGTCTGTTTAGAGCACCTAAGATGTAGAAGACGAGGTAATAAGACAAGTAGCTAAAGCAAATGAAGTCACGGTATTGTTTCCTACAACTTACAACTACAAATAATTTGATTGATGGCTGCTACATATTTTTGAGTTGCGAAAAACTATTTTGATTTATATTTTGATGTTATTTTTATTTTGATATTCATGTTATAGGTGATTTATTGATTAATATGATTATGCAAATAATCATTGTCAAATCAAAAGTGTTTTAAAACAACAATTTTGAATCAGAAGACATCAATGTTTTTCTTTTGTTTTTTACGTTATTGAAAAATAGAAACACTTAGTTTTTAGTGAAATAAAATTATATTCTTTTTTCGATGTTAATTTTTGTATAAAATTCTATCGAAATAGTTGCAAGACCAGTCGTAGCGTTTTTCTAAACACACCCTCTTTTATTTATATACGAAAATTAGTTTTTCCACGCCGTATAGAGCTTAGCTTCGCTATTCGATATAATTTTAACACAAAATTGTTGTATAAAAATTAAAAGTGCTTAGTAATATTTAACCTTGTAAACTAATTGTTTATTTTATTAAATAAATCTTGCGTACTAATTTAATTCCCTATAAATGATGTTAAAAAAACGTTTTTTATTATTATCTAATGTATAAAAAGTGCTAGCAGAATGCCAAATTGTGTTAACAGCAATCGAAATACAGTAAATAATGTATATCTGGCGTAAGATGATAATTTTATCGTTGATTTATTTCTTTAGGCGTTTTTCGAATGTTTCCTCATATATTCTAAACTAATATTTTCTATAGTCAGTTCTATAGTCAAACTCATGTTTCCTTTTGTTATACGTAGCCAGGGCCTTGCTAACCAGCGCCTGGGTGCTCTTTCCCGTCCATCGTCCATCATTTTTAAACCGATCACAAAATATTAAATGAAATTTGAGGTTAGGAAATTGTTTACTTTCACTTGTATAATGGCAAGCGACGTGATATTTTCGTCTATGTAATATATTGATCTTGCAAAAAATTGAATGCAATTTCTTGCACGTAAATTTAAAAACCTATGTTTCATTTGACTTATTGGCTTACTCTCGTATAAAAAATGATGTTGATAAAGAATAAAAAATGCTCAAAATTTAAACCCACCTTGTTGGAAGTAATACAGTCTTATACAGGGTGTACGGCAGATCGTTGAACATAGGAACACAGGGTCATTTTCATTTTTTTGCCTCTGACCCCCTGTAACTTTTTCATTTTTATAGCTAAGCCCAAATTTTTTTCTATATTAGAATCTTGGTGAATGACATGGCCAATCAAAATTAATCGCGAATTATTGCTAGAAACTAACTTGTGCACCGCCGAACTCCAAAGAAAAGTTAAAAAAGATTTTACACTTCGAGTTGCGTTTAAAAAAAAGTAAAGGTGATAATAAGCTTATGATTTTTTAAAAACATTGCTAGAGTGTAGGCTTTCTAACGGTATGTAATTTGTCTAGATATCTTTTTCCTAACCAGAGTTGTAATTTTTTTTACGTAGTGGACCATTTCGACGAAATTGTACTTAATGTTCAAAGTTACATGTTTTGCGAAATTTCTCAATGCAAAGGTGAAAACAATATAAATGCTCTTTTTGGGATGGTTACTGAGCAAGTAGATTTTTTTTAATTCCCACTCTCTTTTACTCTCTGTGGAATGCTTAAGTTGGTAATAATGGTAGTGTTTCACTCTAGCACGCTTATTATCATATCTTTTTTCTTTTTCACTTTTGGAGTACCACGAGCCTAATTTACACTACTGGGCACCAAAACCTGCAAACCCACGCGTCAAGAGACAGAGCTTTCCAAAGAAGATTTAGCGTAAATGTTTGGGCAGGTGTGATCGGCAACCGGTTAATAGGGCCGTATTATTTACACGACAATTTGAATGGACAGAATTACTTAGAATTTCTGATGAATGACCTACCTGAGTTAGTGGAAGAAGTATTTCAGGAATATGCGCGAATTGTATTTCAACACGTCGGCTACCCGACTCATGGAGCTTGAATGTGAGGGAATTCCTAAACAACGCCTTCCCCAACTCGTGGATTGGTAGGGGTGGTCCAATTCCTTGGCCCCCGACCTTATCTCTATCGATTTTTATGTCTGAGGAAGGGCCAAAGATTTAGTATACACCACAGTTATGAAGAATTGGATTGACGCTCCATTTGAAACAATGAAACAAGAGATGTTGTTGCAGACTACTACAGTGGAAATACGCAACCGATGCAGAGCGTGCATAACCAATGAGGGGCGCCTAACTGATTTTAAAATAAATAATTCAAGTTTTGATACTTTTGTTTCATTATTTTAATCCTTGTATTGATTTTAGAAGAAATCTGTAACATGAGTCGAATTTCGTCGAAATGGTCCAACTACGTAAAAAAAATTACAACTCGGTTTAGGAAAAACAAATCAAAACAAAGTACATACCGTTAGAAAGCCTACACTTTAGCGATGTTTTTAAAAAATCAGAAGCTTCCTATCACCTTTACTTCTTTTTAAACGCAACGCAAAGTTGAAGTTAAAATCTTTTTTAACTTTTCTTTGGAGTTCGGCAGTCCACAAGATAGTTTCTAGCCATAATTCGCGACAAATATTAATTTTCATTGGCCATGCCATGCACCAAGATTCTAATAAAGAAAAAAAATTGTGGCTAGCTATAAAAATGAAAAAGTTACACGGGGTCAGAGGCAAAAAAAATGAAAATGACCCCGCCTATGTTCAACGATTTGCCTAACACCCGGTATATGAACATAATAGTCACCACCAAACAGTCCTTTTCTTCGGAATTATCAAATTCAAAGAAAATTCATCTTTCCAAAGAAGACAACGTGAGAAAAAAACAAAATTTAAAAACCTATGTTTCATTTGAAATGCCTCGGACTTATGGACTTACCCTCGTATAAAAAATGATGTTGATTAAGAACAAATGCTCAAAATTTAATCCCACCATGTTGGCAGTAACATAGTCTTATATATGAACATAATAGTCACCACGTTCTTAGGATGAGATGTAATTCAATGTTCGTCGCGGCACATAGTCAGAAGAGTAATTATTTTTTCTTTAAAGAAACGGTACTTTTCTTCTGAATTACCAAATTGACCTCAAATAAGACAAGAGAAAAAGAGGTAACACCCATAAATTCGACCGGTTCAAGGAGAAATTAATTATAAGATTCCTGATTTGGAGATTTTAATAGTAGTCAGTGCAGTACTGGGAATAATTATATCTGCTGTTGCCTTGTTTTTGTCTGATGGACAGAAAATATCAACTAGGAGATGGTGAGCCAAGCCCTGGCTAGATATAACAAAAGGAAATATGAGTTTAGCTATAGGATTCGACGAGAAAACGTACAAAAATTTGTTAAGGATGGATGGATGGATGAAAAACATTGGAAAATATAACGTGATATCAGTAACTTGTACACAATAAAAATGGCACCAAACCGATAAATCGGCTGAACTGCATCTGCGATCAAGATCAAGAAATATTGCGTCTTGCTTTGCATTGCACGTTCTCTTGCATCATGTCAAGCGGCCTTAATAAATAGCGAGCAATTGTTTCTTTCCAATTGCACAATTTGAACATCAATCAATGCTTCAAACTCATGTTTTATGTTCTATGAGACTCAAACTTATACGCTTGAAACAAAAATTGTAGAATTGAGGTTATGTAGGTATTTCATTCGATTTACATGTGTGTTTCCTAAAAAGGGCTGCCTAAAACAATAAACAATATCCTATTATGGAGATTACCAGATTACCAGAGTACCTTTTTGGTGTGAAATTAAATAATGTTTAAGTTTACTCGAAATTTTGCTTAATAAATCTAATATTGAAAGTGATGTTCAATACTACTTGGTACGAACCATATAACTAGCGCCCTCTAGGAGAGTCACACATAAAAACAATTTCATTGGATGTATCAGTTTCCAAAACATATTCGTATAAAATTCCAATACAACGTTGCCAGTAGTTGCGCCAGAATCATAAAAAATGTGTATTTACTTTATATTGAATACGTATGGCGAAAATTTTTTAGTCAACAAACCCCAAATATTTTTCAGTTTTCTATCTATCCTAGACTGTAAAAGAAATGGGAAATCGAAGAAGCGACGTTCAAATAACACGTTAAACTCCAGGAAAGCCATTACAAATAAAAAATTATTTGAAAGAAAGCCTGGGAAGGAAAATGCACGCGTTCTTATTTAGAAAAGTATTTCCAACAGTAGACAGATCTTACACGCTTTTAAAAGTTTTTTTTGTAGAACAAATAAATTTTCCTACATTTCAATTTATTCCTTTTGTAAGTAAAACGATTTTCGACAATATGTACTTCAATTAGAAATGTTTGGTTATGTTTTAATACGTAATTTCAATATATATTTACAATTTATGATAATTTTCTTCAGAATGTTTCCTTATGGCGAACGGTTTCCTTGGCATAAGGCATAAA
Organism: Diorhabda elongata; assembly: GCA_026230145.1. Lineage (NCBI taxonomy): Eukaryota > Metazoa > Arthropoda > Insecta > Coleoptera > Chrysomelidae > Diorhabda > Diorhabda elongata. Next base: position 18,721,268 of record CM047928.1, on the reverse strand, counting down.
ATTTATCAATTTATCAGTTTATCAAATTCATTTTTCAGCATTACTTTCATGTTACATACTCCCAAATTTTTTGCATCCTGTATAGCCCTGTATAACCAATGTCCTTAACATACCTTGTGGAAAAATTAAACATTTTTGGAAAAATAACACTCTTTTACTTTCAGCTGCCTGGAAGTTATATAAGCAGTTCGATTAGGTGAAAATATAAGTGTACACCCTATATATTCATTATATTCATACATGTTATTTCATAAAAATACTCTATGAAAAAATATTTTAACTGTCTATGTCAGTTTATTACTCTCTCATTAATTAAAATAGACTATATCAGGTATATGTGAAAAATATAAATCAAAAGTAGCCCGGAAATTGGTTTTGTTACAACAATTTAAGTTAAACTAAATCTATTAAGCGTTTATAAGAGGCTGATTCCGTTGTTCATACGAGCAATCACTTCCTGCATTCTTTTGCAAAAATTACAATCTGTCAATATATCGAAAGAAGAAAATTATAATTCGGAAAATATGCAAGAAATAATAATAAGAAAATATCTAATAATAACGATTTTTAAAATCGAGAAAATGCTTATTACGACCCTGTCGACGGTTCAATTAAAACAACATTTTCATTCTTCTTTTAATAAACAAAAAATAAAATATATATCTACTAACGTGTTATCTCCATTAGGGTTTTTACTAACATCTTCTCCGGAAGTCAACATGATCGTACAATCACCAAATCACTTTTTCACAAAGTTCATCCCACAAATTATTAAAAATGATTTATTTTCATTAGATAGTTATCGTCATAGACTAAACTATAAACACTACCAATGTGAGAAACAACTTTATATCACGTTTCTTTTCAAGTACGATGATTTTTTGTCTTGTCGAGGTTTAATGACGGTGATCTGTTGAAAAATATTTGTCTTTGAATATTAACTTTGTCAGTTACGTATCTCGATTGAAGGGGCTACTGGTAAATATTCCTAATTTATCTATTAAAGCCAATTAGCGACTAAAACGTAGGTGAGATGAGTTTGTAGATATGTGCGTTTGAATTTTGCTTAATATACGAGGCAAATCAAGTTTAATATGTACCATAATAAAATAAATTCAATTAATTTTTATACCTCATATGAAAGTCGTTGATTTTTATCTACAGGGTGTTTCAATCCCTACTGGTGTGATGCGAATCCACATTACCAACACTCATTTAAATTTAATGTTTTGGCAGCAACTTTAGGTAACAAATTAATAGTGATATGTATCTGGATTTTTTAAGCAAGCATATTAGAAGATTTAAAGCTAAAAAAAACGAAGATCTCTTTTACCGCACTTTTATTGAAGGTGTCGTAATTTGGTTGATTAACTATTTTATGAATTGGTAGAGGTGGAGTTAGAAGCTCCGATTCATTGGCCTCCTCGATCATGCGATTTTAATCCCTTGGATTACACAGTTTATCTTAAAGAAAAAGTTTATGCTATTCTAGAGGTGGGATCACCTTTTTTTGAAACACACTGTATTTTATAAATAAAAAAATTTTTTTTTAGGTATTAACTGTTAAGTAGAATGTACGATTATGTATGGGGTTATTCATAAGTGGATTTATTTGCGAAAAATTGTGATGAAATTTGCTCGTATATATGCACTGAAAAATGTCGAAATGTGTTAAAATTAAATACAAAAATTCGAAAAATGTAAATTTTTTAATGTAAAAGAATACAATATTTGTATTTTGCATCAGAAATGATGCAAATAACAAACCTGATTTGGTTCCAATGTATGCTTCTACCCCAGGGGTGAATGCTACCCTTACTCGGGGATGGAAATTTAAAATTTCCAAATAACACCGGAATTCGATACAGAATTGAATTTTATGAAGAAAACGTAGAGTGAAGTTTTTTATTTAACTCAATAATTTCTGAGTTATTTGCGATTGAAAATTAAAAAAAAACACGTTTTTCAACATTTTTTCATGAAAAACTCGAAAATTACGCGTTTTCATGAAAAAATTATTCTTATCAAAATTGAAGCTTATAAAAAAATAAAGAAATTAGTCAGTATAAATTAAATTTTTTAAATAATATTCAGCAACTTATGAGTCACTGAAAGCCAATTTTTTCATTTTCGTAAATTAATGCAGAGGTTCGAACTCAAATAACGGAAAAACGATCAATTTTTCATAAAAAATTGTAATGAACATTTTTGAAGTACATTTTCAGACCTTTAAAATGAACTTTTATAAAACTGTCTAGCATGAAAATTAAGCGAGTTATGACGAAAATAAGTTAAGTAACTCGAATTTGAAAAAGAAATGTCGGTAAATTTGATATCATGTGCGGCAAAATTAAAATTAATCGTAGCCCATGTAAAATTATCTTTGTTTAAGCCCTAACAACACGTTCCAAAAGTTTTAATGGTTTGGAATACGTATATTTTGAAAAAAGTTGTTTAATGTGAAAATTTTTTTTTCCATTTAAAAAAAAACATTATTTTTTCAAAAAATCTCAAAAACTATTGGACCAATAAAAGAATTTTTTGTAACTAAAATTTATCTGTTATTTTACTCAACATTTCGTTTTTTGTTAAACTCACGTAGCTTGAAAATTAAACTTTGAAGAAAAGGGCTTAGAAGAGTTGCAGCTCTCATGATTTTGTAGCTTATGAAATTCCCTACAAAATGATGTATGGATGAATGCAAAAAGTTATTATTAAAAAACCGAATACGTTTTTCTAGGTATAATGCTGGAAAATCATGAAACGTCAATACTACTTGGTACGAACCGTGTAACTAACGCCCTCTAGGAGAGTCACACATAAAAACAATTTCATTGGATGTATCAGCTTCCAAAACATATTCGTATAAAATTCCAATACAACGTTGCCAGTAGTTGCGTCAGAATCGTAAAAAATGTGTATTTACTTTATCTTGAATACGTATGGCGAAAATTTTTTAGTCAACAAACCCCAAATATTTTTCAGTTTTCTATCTATCCTAGATTGTAAAAAAAATGGGAAATCAAAGAAGCGACGTTCAAATAACACGTTAAAATCCAGGAAAGCCATTACAAATAAAAAATTATTTGAAAGAAACCCTGGGAAGGAAAGAACGTTTTTCTAGGGATAATGCTGGAAAATCACGAGACGTCTAAGTTTTGATCTTTTTAGAGTATTTATTCTTTTATACATGCTGTGTCTCCTTTGTATTTATATACCTGGATTCCCACATGTATAAATACATGCAAAAAAATAATTTATATATATATATATATATATTTATAGGGGGTAAAAAATTGTAGAAATATTTCATTATATCAGAAGCAACAATTCATTTTCATTTTCTTAACGAAATCAATTACTTTCAGCTTTCAAAAAAATTTTTCCATAATTTATGTGATAAGGGGTAGTTTTTAGGAGTTGAATTAAAACTTAAAAACTTATGTATCAGGTTTGTTTTATTTAAATTTATATATATTTTTTCTACTCAAAATCGAAAATAAAATGATTTCATACTTTCAACCTTTTTTAAATAACTGTATTAGGGTAGTTTTTAAGAATAGTTACATATAAAAATAGAAATATTACTTACATTGTAATAAAAGAATAATTTCACATGTTTGAGTATAATGTGCCCTATACTTTCAAATATCTGTTAAAGACATTTTAACTTTGTCGAAGAATATATTTTGGTATATCCTTAGAAAAGAAAAAAAAGGTTTCCGATCTACAGGTCATAAAACCAGTTATAGGTTTATATATAAGGTTCGATCCAAACCGTTTTTGGTACGGTGAATATTCTACGCGATAGAGTCGATCGTTTCTAGGAATGTCTTTTTGACACTTGGTTGATATCAAGTATTGTTACAAGAGCCGTGCATGGTTGGAGATTGCGCAGAAAATGTCTATAAACGCTACCAATAACCGTTCCAAGTACGGTCCTGACTAACAGTCTTTAACAAACCTATAGAGTGGATTTTAAAATCCAAAATGTATTTATTTTAGGAAGTAGGTAGTTTAGTTCTCTCCGATACTTAACATTGTAAGGAATAACTCCGAAATTCTAAGTGAAATAAAATAATCTTCCAATTGATAACGTATTTAGTTTTTTTTTCATAAATATCATATATACACCGTTACCTTATCCATAATCCCAACATTTTATTTATTAAAACAGTTTGCTTGTTATCCTCTTTTGCAAATTTCAAGCATATCTTTAGGATTCCTCCTTCTTCTCTTTGTCATTGCATTTGACCGTTTGCAGTCGTATGTTTACTCCATTCAACTTAGAGAAGACACTGTAATGTATCTTCGGGCTAACCAATGATGATCGACCATATTCTTTGTATTAAAACATTGAAACTACTTTGTAAAAAACTATTTATTATGGAAGAAAATAATTAATTAAACTAGGTTTCAATAATCCGACTACCGTACTCGACGAATGTCGAACGACAAACTATTAAGAATCTCGTATCTGTTTACAAACCGCTTCAAATACCAAAATCCTATTGCACACAAAAGTTATAAATAATCATTATTATTGTCGTTAGAGTCACATCAATATAAAATATAAGTAATTTGATACGTTAATACAACTTCAAGTTTCTAAAGAACACTTGGAATTGCTTAACTATAACTTTGGTTCCCATTAGGAGCGATTATTGTACAATAAATCTTAACGAATGCAATAATAAATAGAAGTTAGGTAGGTGCATTAATATAAGACAAAATTTGAGTAATGGAGGGTAAAATAAGAGACACTTTGTATCATTTAACTAGATGATTAACAGATCCTAATGGTTCTCAATACGAGAAGTTGTATCTGTCTGGATTACATTCGTGAAATGTTGCCTAATGTTAAATAGGAAATTATTATGTAGAACAGACACTTCGCGTGTTTACTCTGTTGAAAGATGTCGTTAGGAGTACCATAAACTTTCCACATCTTCTAGTTCAACACAAAATTAATTAAATCTCGTTTGAAGGATATTTAGTCCAAAGATGAGTATTTTCTCTCTTCAAAAGTTCCACTTTCTCTTCAAGAAATCAGCTCAGCAAGATTTCTCACTTTTTTCATATTATTTATATCCATTATTAATTGGTTGTACTAAAATATCCAGGTCCTCATAACCAGTGATTACCCAAGTCAGTAAAATGGCAAGAGTTTTGCGTAATGTCACATAACGGATGTCAAAACTGGACATTTATAAAAGAAAAAATCGATATAATAGAAAAAACAATCGGATCAATGGAAAGAGAAATTTTAGACATCAAACTGGCAGCAAAAGAAACAACTAGATTCATAACACAACAAAAATAAGGATGTCTTTAGATAGGTGTCGAAATTAAAGTGGAAATTCGTAGGACAGTCCTAAAGATAAAAAAAATGGAACAAAGGACAAAAGAATAAGACCACAAATACGTTGGCTAGAAGATATTTAAAATTGACCAAAATGTACGCAACGGTCCCAAGATAGAGAAGCATGGAAAAAAGAAGAGATTAGATACATAGATGTTATGAGGCTTTAGATATTCGGTCCGAATGAAGTCTCCAAGAATATTATCATCCAACTTATGTACTAACACTTTTATTCTTTTTAATTTCAGATTCTTCTGATTACTTTATTATTGTTAACATATGCTTCGTCAAAGAATTATGGAATTGGGGATATTTGGCAGAGGAATTTAAATGAATACGATGAAAGTGACGGAAATTACGACGAACTTATTACTGAAGACGATTATAAAAGGAACAATGTAATCGATACGGAGGAAAAAGAACCCACAGATCTTAGATCAAAGGTAAAGGTAGAATTATTTTGAAAACAATAATATTTTTTAAATTAATAAACAGGTTATTGGAACTATTTCTATCTATTCAATCCAATGACTAGTATTACTTATCAAAATGGATATCCTCTTCTCTATAACTCTTTTTGGCATCTCAAACGTCATTGATATTTTAGTTTTTACTTTCCTTTTATCAATTTTTGCATTCTTTCTGATCCCCCATTCATCAGCCGTATTGTTTTTCCTTCCCATCCTCTACTACTTGTTGCAGCCAAGTTTTCCTGGGTCTTTCTTTCCTTTTTTTCTTATATTTTTTGCTTTTTTAATTAGGCTTTACGTGTCCGTACCAGTTTAAACATGTTTTAACTATTTTTTTCTTATGGGTTCCTGTTTGAGTTTCTCCAAAATTGTCTCATTTCATCTCCTCTTACTATCTCATATAATCTATTGAGTCGAATGCAGGTTTCAAATCGATGAATGTAATATGTAATTATTCTCCCTGTTCTATTTTCCTTTCTATTGATTTCCTTAATATGTATATGTTACCGTTTGTTTTTCTTTACTTTATGCACTTTGCTCTTCGTCCATTTCCTTATCAGTATATTTTCTTATTAGGTCGTTTTCTTTTTTATGTAGTTTTATCTATCGATTTTCTTCCTATTCTTTAGATATTAAATTTATGTCCCATGCTAAATTGATTATCTGCAATATACATTGCTAAATATTTTATCATTTCCGCATTTAAGTTGTCACCTGCACACGCTTTTCCTATTTTTATTTTCCCTGTAGCTTCTTCCACTTCCTCTTCCGTGATTTTCTCTCCTAGAACTTTTCTTCTTTTATTAAGTTTCTACTTTTGCGGCTGAATTCCTTCCAGCTCTCTAATATATCTTTCGTGTGTTCTTTTATATTGTTTTATTTATATCTTATGAGTTTCTTATTATCAATCCATTCCTAATACAAAATTCAATTATTCTCCAATTGTTATTTATTATGTCTTCACCTTTTCCTCCCAAAAAAATTAATATAATAATATTTATTTTACGAGGGTTGTCTAAAAATTTTTGAAAGATTCGCAATAAAATGTCAACTCTCTTCGACGTTTAGTTTCTGTTTTATCTTGTTTCTTTGTTAAATCGGATTTTTAAAGACAACCCTTGTATTCGTTAGTCTATGTCACCGCTTTGATATATTTCTCAAAAATTCTTTCATGGAGTGACGTTGAATCATTATAGTATCAATTCAATTTTTTTCAGAAAAGTCCAGTTCTCTGTACCGTACGGAAGGTGTTAAGAACTCATCCACAAGACGGTTATGAGTATCATCCTCGACATTATCATGAATATGAGTGCGTACCAGCTCAACAAGAACTTGAAAACGGAATCACAGATCAGGTAATAACATATTATACAACGGCCACTGTGTAAATTTTTAAATTCCTCGGAACTAGAGAACTGGCAATACTGCATTCGTCAAGAAAATATGTGCGAGCTATTTTTTTGATGTGAAAAAAAGTAGAAGAGGGTAAATTCTATCGATTAGATCGAGTGGTGCCTACCCTATGAAGATACCTGTAGATATTGATCTTGAACTTCTGTAGGTTATAGTGTTCAGGAAATATGTGACTTGGTAATTAATTCCACATACTTGAGCTTGTCCAAAAGTAGGAGTCTCGATAATTGACGTTCTGGGCGTCTTCAGGTATTCATGAAGCTACGACTGTACGTCAAAAAGATCTTGCAAATACTATTCTAGATGGGATCATCTTGAACAGCTCGGATGAGCAAGTACCTGGTAGTATTTGTGAAACATGGTCAGATTAGCGGCCTTTCAAGTGCTGTCCAAGTTTCTAGTCAACTCTGGTTCACCTTTAAGTTGAAATGCCTTTTTTCTGTATTGAGTCAAGCATCCCCAGAGTATATTTGAGAGCCCTGCTTCAGATGTAGCAACAATACTCCAAAGATGGATGTATTTAGACCTTGAAGAGGATGATAAGCGGTGTGGAGTATATTACTTTTTGGTCTTAAAAGACCTTTTATTTTTTGAATTCTCTTGTGTCTCCTTATATGAACTTTAAACTGTCCTACGTATAAAATCTTGAGTGCAATTTCACTCGCCCATGGTCTAAAGAACGCCATATTTCTATTTATTTAAATAAAATTTATGAATTAAATGAATCTCACCAAGCCACGCCATTGCATATCGCAGGAATATTTCGAAGAAATTGTGTACATACGCCTTCCGACAGCTTCGGACAATAGAAATGCATTATTTATGTTTATGATTCGATGTTTTCATTGGTAAACAGAAGAGATAATGAGTTCACGTGGATTGACGGTTTGTTAGATGTTTACCGAATTTTGCATTCCTTAATTTGGTATGACTTTACTTACATCGACACCTTCTAGACCAGTTTTTAAAATATTTCGCTCAAAAGTACGTAGAGGCTTTATCAAGTTTCGGTAATGTCGAACAGCTCTAAAATCAAACGTTTTGGCGAGCTTAATTGATTTTTATTATGAAAATGATATTTTGTGAAGTGAGAAAAATTTTTTTCATTTAATTATGGAATCAATATCGTCAAAGAAGTGTTGATACAAGAATTTCATAATAAAAAATTGATATCTAGAAATTTTATGTACACGGTCCTTCACGACGAGCTGAATCGATATGTATATGGGAAAGTACTGTGACTAGTGTTCTGAGAATTTGCTTGCATGGGTTTTCCGAAATGCTCGTTTCAGCTAAAATGATTTCAGCTTTCTGAAACTTCCGATTATACCGGAAGTGATCCCAAACTTCGTTATTTTAAACGGAATGCTATGCTTTTTATTAAATTTTTGGAATCTACACAAAATTTCAATATAACTTTATATAAGGCATAGTATGCCTAAAGTCCACCATTTTTAAATTATTTCACATTTTCGAAATTTTTGTACACATGCAGCCTTCCACTAAAAAAATTATATTTCTAAGTTTAAGTGAGTCAGGGATAATATTTTTTGGATTTGGGCAAATAACACTTACAGCTTTCTTAATCTGTGAAAACCTTGACAAAAATTTATATAGGGTGTTCAGAAAATATATCTCAAATTAACGGTTTTTGTAGAAACTTGAAAAAACTGAAATCTTCATAGTTTTTAATTGTCGGTTGTCTGGAGTGGCCAAAAAAAAAACAAAAGCTAACATATCAATAAATAATCTTCATTAATATATCCTAAATGGGACATGATAAACACTTTTGTAACGCTTAAATGTCAAATTGTTTTCATTGTTTGTTTGTTTGTTGATATAGAAGCTTTTGTTTTTTTTTTTTGGTCGCTCCAGACAACCGACAATTAAAAACCATCAAGATTTCAGTTTTCCAAGTTTCTACGAAAACAATAGTAAAGAAAAAAATGGGGGTTGCCACTTGAAAAAATTAAGTTTTCGAAGTTTTTAGATAGCGAAATTTCTGAATACCCTATATAAATTTTTGTCGAGGTTTACACAGATTTTGAAAGCTGTCCAAAAATATTGGACCTGACTCACTTAAACTTAGAAATATAATTTTTTAGTGGAGGGCTGCACGTGTACAAAAATTTCGAAAATGTGAAATAATTTAAAAATGGTGGACTTTAGGCATACTATGCCTTATATAAAGTTTTATTGAAATTTTGTGTAGATTCCAAAGTTTTAATAAAAACCATGGCATTCCGTTTAAAATAACGAAGTTTGGGGTCACTTCCGGTATAACCGGAAATTTCAGAGAACTGGAATTATTTTAGCATTTAGCATTTCGGAAAACCCATGCACGCAAATTTTCAGAACACTCGTCCCAGTACTTTCTCATATGCATATCGATTCAGCTCGTCGTGAAGGACCCTGTATATTGAAATTCGATTTAATAACGTGCAGGTGATGTTTGTTCTAAGGATAATATTTTTGGTAAGTTTAATCCTATAATAAAATTTTCTTCTAAATTAGATTTAGTTTAAAACATTCCAATATCTTCACGCAACAATGTTAATAAGTTCCAATTAGATTTAATTTTGAGTATGAATTTAACCTGAAATTAAATGTTAAAGAGAGTTGATTCCTTCTCGAAAGGTATAGAGACATTTGTATGTAAGATATTGGGAATTTATGTTCGAGCTGCAACGAAAGCTGCGAAAATTCGTTTCTATGGTATGACGTTTATAGTGGAGCTTCGATAATAACCACGATCTCTGTTTTGTAGTGCGCTCATGAACCCAGAAGGCTAAACAAAGAAAAATTTATTTATTTTTTAACGTATGTCCTTCGTTGTTAGAAAATAATTGATCACCAAGCTACTTTTCTGGGAACAGAAATAATCCGAGGGGCTAAATTTGGCGAATAGGTAGCAATTCAAATTTTAATTCATTGGTTTTGGCCATTGTAATAACGGATGTGTGAGCTGGTGCGTTATCTTGATGAATCAACACTTTCTTCTTAGCCAAATACGGCCGGTTTTGCTTGATTTCTTTGCTCAAGCAATAAGTTCTCATAAAACTCGCCGTTGATAATTCATCCTAAAAAATTGACACCACGATCTTACTTAAAGATGGAACGGTACTTGCCTACTTTGAAGCTGGTTCTCCCTTTTTAATCCATATTGTTTTGATTGTTCTTTTCTTTCGGATTTGCTCAATTGTGAGCAAGCCAATCTTGCGCACAGCTTTCTCATGTCCAAATTTTCGGTTAACGCACTTTTTGAAATGCCTACTATGTCTGCTAGCTCGCGCACTTTCAGCCAGATCATCTAGTACAGCTTCTATAGATTTTCTTCACCATTTCAATGCTGGTCTCGTTTAAGCTCTGCTACCCGATATTTTACTGTTGAGAACTGAGGAGCAGTCCTACTCAGAGTAAAATCTAGTTCAGCTTCTATATTGGTTGGGCTTAGACCTTTCAAATAAAAGTATTATATCAAATTATACAAATCCACTGAAAACTGTTCAGTATTAATGGCTGCCAAACAAATACTAATCAACGTGAGGTCTTCAAACTTCTGCTGTATAGATTGTGTACATTCTAAAACAGCAACTATCGCCATCTCTAGGTCAGGCCAGGTACTTCTGGGACCACAATGTGTGACAAAGTCTTTATGAAATGCAGAGAGCAAAAGATTTACGTGAAACGTGCTTCAATGATTTTAATTTGATGATAACATAGAAGCAATAAATCAGCAAAAACGAAGAGTTGTATGAGAAAATTTCTTATCATGTCACAGCATTATTTTCACGAATTTTTCGCCCTGTATATAAGATAACGTGATAATGCAAATCTTGATACTATTTTTCGAAGTAATTCAAATTATTGTTTTAGGAAAGTTGTATCTCCGAATTTAATTGTTCATCGGTATATAAATTATCCAGATTTTTGAAAAAGAAAGTTGATGAAAAATGCTGGCGAATGGAAATAGTCAAAATAAAAGCAGGATGCAAATGTATAACAACTATATAAATATATAATAATAAAAAATATTTAGTAAATTATTTTCGACTTTTCTTACATTCGTATTTATTTTCTAGAATATTAAATCACAGATATTAGTTCAGTTGTTTGGTCAAAAAATCTGTTTTTTGTAATATCCTATCAATAAAAGTGATTTTATGTCTTTAACCCTCGGTTTTAAATTAAATATTTATATTATAAGCATCAAATTTTCTATCACTAATAGTGCTATAAAACTCGAACCTCCGATATCCGTGTTGGAAATCAAGCACTTCGACAACCTTACCAACTACACCCTTTCGGCTCGATATAAATTTCGAAAAGATGCAGATATATAAGCAGCGAAGCCAATATAGGAGGGTGATATCAATTTAAAAAAACGCGGCTTGTAAGTACGATCAAACGGACCATAGAGAAAATACGCTTATAACGTTGCGATGGCGCGACATAGAAAAATATTTTATAAGTGACGTATCGTCAAAGTATACGAGACACAGAAAAAATCCTACAAGAAGTTGGAGATTTTTACAAGAATTGAAAAAGTTGTGATTGTCTGAATGTCATTCGCCATATTATTATTATTAATTTAGTTGGTTTTCCTTCTTCTTAATCGGAATTTGTTTCGTTTACCTATTTTAAGTGAAATTTATTATTAATTAAAAATAACCATCCTAAAATGTGAGAAATATAATATAAAAAAAACTAAAAAACACCCTTTTAAATCAGAGCGAACTAAAAAGTTGAAAATAATTTTTAAAATAAGTTTAAAACAATAATAAATAAAAAATACTAGTTATATGGTGAAAAAAAATGTCGGGCTTTGCTGGATGTACGAAAAATACGTAATAAAGCGTCCCGCGTTTTTTTTTACAATTATCCTAGTATTTTTCATTCATCATTTTTTAAATCTTGTCTCGAAAATTATTTTTAATTTTATTTATGTGCTTTAAAAGCGTGTTTTTTAAAAATATATCTATGAAATAACCTCAATTTTTATTTTATAGGACATATGTACATTAATAGAATGTAAAACACTAGAAAGGACTTTAGTCTTCGCAAGACAGTTGATGGCACCATCAACAAACTGCTCGTTAGAACCACACGAAAAACCAGTTAAAGTTGGATGCAACTGTATACATCACATTAAACACCATTTTCTTTAGACTGTACATTCCAATCGTGTTTCAATAAATTGAAAATATATATACTGTTTATTTGATTTCCAAAAATTCTTTTCACCCACTTCAGTATCTAGGTGCTTAAATATCGGTTTCAATTTACAATGCCCATTCCAAGCGATTCACCCCGTATTTGAACCTTGATTAGAAACCAAATATACCATAATCAATAAACAGATTTGGATGAAAATATATTCTAAAAACATTTTATAATCACTACCAAGAATTTCATTTACAAATCACAAATGAATATTGTTATAAATAATTCCGTTGATCAACACGCTTTTTTGGTTTCACCTGTATATTCATGAATGACTTTTTGGCCTCGATTTTGCTCACGTTTCCACACTTATCAAAGACTAACTAAAAAGTAATAATTCAATCCAAATATCGGATTATCCTTATTAAATTCGCCAGGATTCATAATACACCCGTGAACAAAAAAATCGACTCAAGTCGTACGCTCGCGCTCAAAAGTCTCTAGCAAAAAAATCTATAGCTTCCATTATTTTTCTGATTCTAGTATCTCAAAGCCAAAAGTCTTTTAGCTCTATGAGTGGTCTATGTTGTTATTGAGCTATTTTTTCGGTAATCAAAAAATATCAAACGAAAAAACCAAAAGGAAGCTTAAATTCGTCAAAATAATAATTTCGATGCTATTTTGCCTGCAGTATATGGACGGGCACTACCCTACATCTCATCCATGTATCGGTTCGTCGTTAATCCCCCTTTTTGACCACCAGTTTCAATAAAAACCAAATCTTTGCTTCCTTTCAAATGTCTGCCTAAACCATCCATACAACACCACGCGAATTTTTCTCCAGGTCTTCTTTAAACCAGGAGACCTGTCCTCTCCTATCGCTACAAAGCAGAAATACTCTGCTTTCGTCTCCGAAGAGAACAGAACCCCATTTTTTGACAGTCCATTTAACGTGTTCTCTAGCAAATCGTAGACGTGCTACTCGGTTGATTAGGATTAATTTGAGACCCTTAGCTGGTCTTTTTAGTTCAAGATTAGCTATATACGTCTGACTGTCTAACTACTCATAACAACTCCTCACGTTTCACAGCAGACTGACTCATATTCAGTGCACTGATCACTTCTTGTTGACTCTGACCTTGTAGCAATAAGGGCAGTAGAGAAAATGTTGAAGATGGACAAAATTACTTATGAAATGATGGTGTATATTGATTGTAATATTTCAGATTCTGATTTATATTTTTAAAAAGTAACTCTACTTATACTGATGAGTTTTTATATTAAAAGGATTGTTTATGAATGAAATTCTATGTATAAGCGATGCTAGTGACCAAAAATATGAGTCGCTTTTCCATATGACAACCTATCGGATCCTGAAAATTTGCATAATCAGCATGGAAGTGCTGCAGATATTTTGGATATAATTTTGGATGTGATGGAACTCGAATCAATCTCAAGCATCGAACATATGGCAAATTCGACGGGTCAACTGACGAGTTTTTTTATTGTGTGATTGCGAGACAGGATATATTTTGGATTTTCTAATGTCAAAGATATGACATTTGCAAAACGGAAAGTATAATTTAGACTAGGTCTAACATAGAGTGGGGTCCTAAAACTGTGTCTCCTGGACCTATCCATAGAGACGGCCTTGATTGTTCTAGTTTTACTTGAGCCTTTAGTACAGCCATTCCCATTCAAGGTAAAAATCGACCGAAACAATCGAAATTTTAAAGACCTTCATCGATCTTCTGGAACATTTGGAATTAAGATCATCTTACCCTCCTCTTCAAACCTGACTTGGTTGCAAAGTATGCTTTTTATTTTTAAGGGGTGAAAATCACCCCTTAAATTGAAAACTAATGAATTAAAGCGGTAATGAGCTATAGTTATGTTCAAATATAATAAATGTTTATTGTTTTGTTTGATATTTTGATATTTTACAGCTTATCTACCCTTAAAAACAACCCCTCATACAAATATTATTTAAAAAATGTGCTAAAAAATATGAAATTTTTTTTATTTTGGATCGCAATAGGAGCATTTTTCTCCAAGTATTTTTCTTCAAGTATAAGAAATCTGACCTTCAATATTTTTAATAATGCAACCACCAAAAACCACCCCTCAGAATGGAGAAAATTGCAAATTACTAAATGGAAGCAATTATTGGGCTCATTTGTTCAAACATGTGAAATGATTGTTGTTTTTTTACAATGTAAGTAATATTTCTATTTTTTATATGTAACTACCCTTAAAAACTACCCTAATACAGTTATTTAATAAACTTAAAAACTTTCTCTAAGAGTTACGACGGAAGAAGCGCGTGGGAATCCAGATATATAAATACAAAGGAGACATAGCGTGTATAAAAGAATAAATACTCCATAAAGATGAAAACTTGACGTTTCGTGATTTTCCAGCATTATCCCTAGAAAAATGTAGTCGGTTTTTTAATAATAACTCGGTTTCCCTTTAAGCTTTTTGCATTCATCCATACATCATTTTTTAGAGAATTTCATAAGCTACAAAATCATGAGAGTTGCAGCCCTTCTAGGCCCTTTTCTTCAGAGAATTTTGATGTTAAAAAGTAAAAAAGACAATACTTTAAACGCTTATATCTCGTTTAATTTTCAAGCTACGTGAGATTAAAAAAAAGCGAAATGTTCAGTAAAATAAAAGATAAATTTTAGTTACAAAAAATTCTTTCGTTGATCCAATAGTTTTTGAGATTTTTTGAAAAAATAACGTTTTTTTTTTAAATTCGAGTTACTAAACTTATTTTCGTCATAACTCGCTTAATTTTCATGCCAAACAGTTTCAGAAAAGCTCATTTCAAAGGTATGAAAAAGTACTTTAAAAAGTTTTGCACAATTTTTTATGAAAAATTGATCGTTTTTCCGTTTTTGAGCTCAAACCTCTGCATAAATTTACGAAAAAGAAAAAATGGGCTTTCCGTGACTCCTAACATGGTGAATATTATTTAAAAAATTCAATTTAAACCAACTAATTTCTTTGTTTTTTTATAAGCTTCATTTTTGATAAAAATAATTTTTTCCAGAAAACGCGTAATTTTCGAGTTTTTCGTAAAAAAATGTTGAAAAACGTGTTTTTTTTTTTAATTTCCAATTGCGAATAACTCAGAAATATGTAGAGAAGGGAGACATCTTAGATAATTGGTATAGGTACAAGCCCAAACACCATTTTCAACATTATTCTGGTAGGAATTAGATAGTCAATAGGAGAGCGCCATCTATTTGATAAATACGCAAAATATATTGAATATAGACAGTAATCTGTAATGTCACAATATACTTGGAAATGTTGACTAATTTAATAGTTTTTACCCATGTTCAGTCAATGTGTGTTGGTTGGTGTAGTGTACATATATCAAATATATTTTATACGCGTGTTTTTGATATTAGAAAGACGATTTTCGTAATTTGCAAATAAGTGTTTTTACTATTTAGTGCAGTAATTGGATAACAATATTTTCGGTGTTATTGAGCATCCGTTCATACATGATTTAAGTAAGTTTTTTTATTCCAACGTTTAATAGTTATATTTTTTGCAGAAATTGCGTCATAGACATCAAGAAGTAGGGTTATATTACAAATTATATTGAAACTAAACGTTAATACGATATATTTTTATAGTAATTATAAATAGATACTACTAGATTTTTATTATTTTAAAATCCATAAGAATTATTAAGCATAACCAACTGTTAGATAATAATATACATGACCTTACTTATACCTGTTTCTAGTGGCCATATGAAAAGCCGAATCTATTAACAACAAGCAAAAAAGTAATAATCGATGAGTAATGCTATATTTTGCGTTGTATGTATATTTATTTTAACATAATAAAGCCAGGTATTAAATTTTATATCAACTATTCAGATTTCAATTTATCCTTTAATACTCAGTTAATAAATTGAATAATTTTAAATTATTTTAACCTTGACATCAAGAAGTAATTGAATCAAAGTACTTAATAATTCTTAATATAAGTGATTGAATTTCTTATTTTTACTTGTGCAGGTATCAGTTTAAATAGGTGCAAAAAAAAACAACAACACCACATTAATAATTGTTCATAAGTTATTTCAATTGCTAATAGTTAAGTAATATATAATGATACTTACTTTTTTCGACTAACAGTTGATGGTTTATGCAAAGATACTTTTTTTTGTAATAATTGTGATAAATGAGGTTGACTAAGGGTTTACAACATTGGGAGCTTAAAATATGCTGGAATATTGTCAGAATGATATAAAATTATGATGAATGAGTATAAGAATCAATTAATTCCGTAAATTTGATAGGAAAATGTATGGAAATATTAAGAAAGGAAATTAAAAACAGTTTCAAAGGAAAATCTACTATATGGACAGTTGAATGAAAGATATAGAAGTCATTTCAATAGAGGATATTTCATTTAGATGTCCATGGGATAGAAACACAAAATAGTCATTGCCATGGATTATGTTAGTTGTCTTTGCTATATTTTATGCTTTGCTCCACTTTCCTGTTTGCTATCATATAGTTCTATGTTTGATTCAGTCTTCACTTACATTTTTTTTCTTTCCATATTCTTTTTGCATGTCTAGTGCTCTGAATTGATCATGTTAGAAATTGAATATGAAATATTTTTTGAGAAGAAGAAGAAAAGGCACAAAATTATTTTTAATTAAAAAGGGATCGCCAAGTTTGAAAAACTTGGCAGACCTTTTTCTTTTTTTGAATTTTTCAAAAACTATAAATGCCCCTAATATTTGATTTGCGCACATGAATGGCACCTAAAAGCCCCTTATTTATGTTAAATTTTTAATCCTTTTTTTTACTTGGACCACTCAATTTTATAGGGGCTTAATAGCCACATCTTGTACACAGGATTGAAAGTTCCTTTGTTAAAAAATAGTAATTGCTCACATTGGTCCAAAAATATACATTGTTGATTGTGGTTCACTACTTTAGAACTGAATTAGAGTGTGTATGTCTGAAATAATTAAATTTTTAAAAACAATATTGCAATATAATGGAAGCTGTAGTTACAAAACTTGTTTACTCTTCCACTTTAGGAAAGATAATTATCTGTCCATTTTGTGATTTATGTAACTGATTCTCATTCACATTTACTGACTCACAACATTTTGTACTGACTGCAGTTTTGCTTAATCAACTTATTTTATTTCTAAGATAAACAACATAAATAGATAACCTCTTAGCTTAACATTAAATTATATTCATTACTTTTTTTTATCAATAAAAAAAGCAATCAATCAAAATAATCACTGATAACATTAAAAAATTTTAATTGCATACATTAAATCAGTTTGTTTGATTATATATTACAAATAAGGGTTTATATAATGTGTGTGAACAGTCCTGGAACACTAAATTATTGCAAAAATTGTGGATCATGTACAAAATAACTTAATAATGGCATGTAGGCGGTGGAAAAAGTGTGGTAAACAAAGTTTTCTATTACATTTTATGGTTTCACTTAAGTGTTTCAACTATACCTGCAAAATACATTAGATGGGGACCAAATGGATCTACCACATTATGAAATTAAATTATCTGAAATAGAGACAGTCACTAGAAAGGCACCGGACTTTGACTTAATCACTGGTAAGGTGTTGTAAGAATTATCTTATAAATTTTTGTTTATGCAATACTTTGCACCAACATATAGAAAGTGGACCAAATAGTTATAGTTATAGATCAAAGACCTATTAGCTTGCTCACCATTTTATCTAAATGATTTGAAAAAATCTACTAAATGGCGTCCTGGAAGAAAGTAAAGTTATAACAGCAACACTCATAAAGGCTAGTCAATAAAATAAATGGAGATTTTGAAGCTTATCAGCCTTCCTGGAAATTACACAAGCCTTATGGCATGAAGGATTATACAAAAGACTTACCATTTACTCACTACAAAGTACTGAAATCCTACTGTACAAATAGGTACAATAACACACTGACTGATCTCCATCCAATCCTGTGTGGAGCCCCCCAAGGAAGTGTCTTAGAACTGGCTCTGCACTTAACATATACAGCTGATCTACCGGTAAAACAAAAGGGGCAACAATCGCTGATGACACTTCCATATTATCAACCTACATTGATTCTACATCAGCCTTAAGGAAGTTGCTGCTAAATCTAAACAAAACACAAATTTGGTTTGCACATTCATGCTATTCATGTGAAAAGGACTTTTTTTACTTATATAATGACAATAATCCTCGAAAAAAGCTGCTTTATACACCTGTTATATAAATAACTACTAACAGGAGTGCTGAATCATTGTACTGCTATGTTATAGCAAATAATTGATTTATGGAATGGAAGATTTTGTTTTCTTTCAGGTAAATTTCAACACTGGAGGTGCATAGTAAATGATTCCTCGGGATGACCCCCATCTGAGGGGCAAAACGGGAAAATCAACTCTACAAGAAAAAGTTGGTGTGTTCTATTATTCATTAGGACTATTTTGCATCACTTATCCAATTTGTGTTCTGTGCTTTGCTATTTTTATAATCATTGTATCATGGTAAGTATAGAATATAATTTTTAATTTGTAATCTTCAAAGTGTTCATGCATCTTAACAACAAACGTTCCCATGTTGATTTCATACAGTATAGTGCAAATACTTGTTTACATGTTTTCCACATTAAATTTTATCTTCATCTATGTTCAACATATCTAATTACTATTTTGAAGAGTTATATCTGGAGAATTTTAATTTGTGTTTTTGTGTTCCGCCTTTACTATGTATTTATCGAGCTATTAATTTTTTATTGTAAATAATTCATTTTCACGCCAATGAATAAATGAATGAAGGTCCTTCATCTTTTTTTAATTACATGGGTTAATTTACAAACGTTCAGAGTGTGTCTACTTAAGTTGGAAAATGATTAATGTGGAAAACTTTTTTATTAGTGTTATTATGAAAAAAAGTTTTTCTTGACAAAAAGCTCTGCATGGTCCAAAAGTTGAAAAGCAACCATCGGATGTCAATTTTTTAAAACAGTATATGAGGTTTGTAAAAAAATTTGAATTTAGTCCAAGAGTAATAAATTATCTTTCTTTTTTACAAATCAGAAAAATGTTATAAACGAAAGTTGTTTGATTTAAAAGTTATATTAAAACATGCAATTACAGTCATTTGTTTTGAAATTCAGGTTTTGTTATTATTTACTAATCATTCCGTATTAATTATTCTATTATTTTTATCAGGTAAGAGAGATAATTTGTATCCAGCCAGAATAATTATTACGGAACGATTAGTAAATAATAACAAAACCTGAATTTTTATAATAAATGACTGTAATTACATATTTAAATATAACTTTTAAATCAAAATAACTTGATAACATTTTTCTAAATTGTGAAAAATAAAAACACTTTACTCTTGCAGAAATTTCAAATTTTTTGACAAACCTCGTATACTGCTTTAAAAAGTTGATATCTGATGGTTGCATTTTAACTTTTGGACCATGCAGAACATTTTATCAAGATTAACTTTTTTCATAAAACCACTAATAAAAAAGTTTACCATATGGTTCCAACTTAAGTAGACACATTGTATAAAGTATCATCCCTGTATTTCTACCACGAATATTTTTTTTTACAAAATATACTAAACTTTTGTTTGTCAATAAAGGAGACAAATAATAACAATAATAGGCTATGTAATTTACTACCAAATATTGATGATAAATCGGTAAAACATTTTAAAACAAGTGTTTTTGAACATATTTCACAATTTTGAATTGAAGCCCCAAAATCTTTTCATATTTTAATCAACTATTGCACAGAATACTTAATAAGAAATCTTTTAACAAAAAATTGTGATTCAAATTTGTTTTTATAACGTCAAAAAAAATTCTTTAGATTTACGTTCTAACACCGACGCACATTTTTACAAATTTCTTTGAACTGTTGCAAAGGACACTTAATAAGGAATTGTGGTTCAAGTTTTTTTCATAACGTCAAAAAAAATTCATTAAGTTTACGCTTTAGCGCTGACATGCATCGTTCGTTTTGATATCGAAGCTCAAATTTCTTTCAACTATTGCAAAGGACATTTTTTAACAAAAAATTGTGGTTCAAGTTTTTTTTATAACGTCTAAAAAAAGTTTACGTTTGAGCGCTGACGCGCATCATTTTCAAGTTTTATTTAACTATTGCAAAGGACACTCAATAAGAAACCTATTAACAAAAAAATGCGATGTGATGTAATTAATTTTTGATCTAATACAAGCAATAAATTCCAATGTTAAACTTAATTGAATCTGAAAATTCAATGTTTAGCAAAAAATAAGAACAACTTATCAAATTCAAAATTTCGAACGAATCTATAGTTAGAAAAACCAATATTTGACTAAATCTGACTGGGAAAATGAAAATATATGAAATCCAACTAGACTGTCTTCAGATTTTTGCAAATACGCCTTACCAAACAAGAAAATATTATCAAATTTGTATAAATATTTTTACATTAGATTAGAACAAAATTATTTCGTAAAAATAATTATATTGGACTTTGTTACAGTCATTAATTTTGTATGATTCAAATATTATGTATTTACATAAGATAATCAAAGTTTCTCAAATACCCATGATTATTCTTAAAATCACAAAATTTTTTATGTAATGTTCCATTATTTAATCAGCCGATGATTAACCAACCGTGAAGATATTGATAAGCATTTCAATCATATTCATATTACATCACTCAATAAGTCGTGTGACTGACACACAAATGGCGCTGTCATTGTCAAATCCTTATGACGTTTACGAAGTACCAACTTTCAAAAAACTGTGTGCAAAATTTCATAACATCTCCAGAACGGAATTTTTTATATCAATTCTTACACTTTGTGCAATTTTTTTGCAGGCTGCCATTAATGAACGTATCGTTCCCTGGGGAAGCTCCCCAAGTGTGGACAGCAAATTTCAATACAACCGATGTTCAACAACCCTACTGTTATGTCCAGCAAGTAGTCCTAAGAGTAGCAGTTTTACCGTGGAAAGATGATCTCACGTTAGGGGATGCCTTTCGAGCTCCCCTCTATGAAGCTTTCAAATTGTTAGATATTGTAAGAAATTATCAAGACCAAAATAGGTAACAATTTCTTCTTAATTAAATGTGTCCGTTGATGAAGTGAATGGTTCACGGTAACCTGTAGGTAGTTAAATTCCCATTGTTTTTTTTTAGTTTGAAAAATTTGGGTCATGTGTGTCTTCATGTGGAAGCAATTAAAAAAACAAATGACAAATCAAATATTCTTCCGCAATATAATTGTTTGATATTGTCGCCAGCGAATCTCTGGAATCAAGACGTACAAGAATTTTCTCAAGATAGTTCATTACTCACTACAATATTCAATCATCATGTAAGTTACAACTTTATATCGAAGCTGGTACATTTCAGTTACATGTTTTGGTGGGGTGGATTCATTACTTAATTCATTTATACATTTACACCAAATCATTGATGCAGATTTTATAGCCAATGATAAGGAATAATGCAGCCGCAGCTGTATCTTCCCTTCCTCCATTTAAATAAAAATAAAATTCAAAAAACACTACAACAAAAACAAAATAAAAATATATATCACCAAATCGAGAAGACCCATTTTCACTTACACCAGAGCTCTCCTTTCATTTTCTTCTGGCCAATGGTCATTCGGTTTTTCTCGCCCACCATTAAGAATGACAAAAAGATCTTCGATTGACTACCGTAAAATAAGAAATTGGTTCTCAAGATTACAAGAATACCCCCAATGACCTTTCTAGCAGCGTATTGTCTTAATCACTTCATAAAAAGAATGTTAGAGATTAAATCCTTATTTGGATTCGATTGTGCACAATCTTTTCGTGTTGTAAATTAGTTATGCATTAGCCTTGGATATGTTATTGTATGAGTAAATTTGATGTAAAAATGTAGATTATCCTAAAACAAATATTTACCGAACGAAAAAACGATATTGCAAAATTTTACCTTAATATAAAAACAAGATAAGATTTAAATATAGTTGCTGCACAAATATATTAGATAAAAACCAATTTGTTTTTAAATAGAATAAAACTATAATGATAGCAATTAGTATATTATAAAGAAAACTTGATTTAAAAAAAACAGATCATTAATTTCATTATTAAAAATAATGTGGATAATGATATTTATTAGAATATACAAAAACAGGTGGTTAAGGATGGAAAAGGGGAATAAATAGAAAGAATAGGATGTAATCCGTATAATGTAAAGAGATAAATAAAACCATCGAAAAGGAAATCCGAAAAGATATAAGACCTTATGAGACCAACTTAATACAAGGGGAGGAATACAATAACATATATAATCATAGAATATCATATTGATAGTATACCATAATGAACAGAAGAATTGGTTTTACTTGGGTAGCATTTGGTAAATTTCGTCATATCCTAAAGGACAGACCCATTCCCAGTAACCTAAAAAGTATATGAATGATCTATCTTCACGTCCTGGAAACACTCAAAGAAAAAAGCGTAAATCAATTAAGAACAACAGATAAGGCAATGAAGATAGCCTTGCTATGATTCATAAATTAGAAGACTTACAGCTGACTTTATAGCTTAAGTTGAAAGGGCAATGGGTAGGTCATTTTGGAAGACAAGACAAATAAATATGGGCCATAATGGTCACAACATAGCGACCAACATAGATCAGAGAAAAAGTAGGAAAAGCCCAAAAGAGCTGGCTTGATTACATTAAGAGACTAGCAGGCGGATAAGGAGAGGCCTATGTCCAGGATTGGATGGACAACGGCTAATGAAGAAGATTCACTCTTTCCTTCCTTCTAATTTGACTTTTGTATACATGTAGCAATCGAATATTCTAGGATGTAAGAACAAGAATTTTCAAATTTCAAGTAATAGTAAATTTTTGGAATAAATAATTGAAATCTAGTTGCGTCAAAATATTTTCAAGAATTGTCTTCTTTCTAATAAACATATGTGCCAAATGTAATGAAGTACTTGTGAGTGAAAATTATTAAGTAACATTGAAATTATCTTCTATTTTTAGACTTTCCAAAAAGGGAAAACGTCAATTTCCGATATGGTTTTCGGTATGCAGCTTTTTGATACTGGCATTAAAAGGTACCCCTTGAGAAGCAGGCAAAGAATAATGCAATATGCTTTAACTTTGTTTTTCAAAGAATATGATTCAGTGTAAGTATTACAAATGTCATCATTATGAATAAATAAACGTGAAACATATTGAAACTTGATGTAAAATTTCATGAAATTTTTATTTTTCTATAGTTTATAAAAAATTTCAAAATAATGTATATGGATTATCTACTTACTATGATAGGCAAACTAGTTTTTGAAATAAAACACAATGGGATGATTCTTCTATGGAACTTTTGTGCAATTTTTTTCAAAAAATTAAAATGATGAAATTCATTTTATGAAAGATTAGAATTATGAATATTCATAAATATCGACTGGTGCGTCACTATTGTCAATTTTTGAAGTATATGTTTACAAAAAATTCTACTATAAATTATTTTAATGGATATCTTCCAAACTTTTGATCTTTTTTCCGTTTACAAAGAACTTTGTAGCACCATTTGGAGTCTAATTTTGTGCCACAGAAGATTATTGATCTTGTTGAGTATGTGACACCGAAAAAAATTTTAAAATAGCTTTCCCATATCGACTGGTACATCACTTACTACGAATTTTTTAAGTAAATCATAACAAGAAGTATTATTTTTGAAATATTTTACAAAAATTTGTTTAGAATGATTTTTGTCAAAGATGAACCAGGTTTTGATGTATTTTTCAGCCTTTTCCAATAACCTTTTGACTTGTGGCAATATGTGGAGTCTAATTTTTTGCCACAGAAGTTTATATGTTAAATGTTTAACAGCAAAGAATATTTGTTAGATAGAACAATTAACAAAAATGATAAAATTCATTCTACAAAAGCTAAAAATACCAATTTTTATCAATAAACTGGTACATCTCCTACTGAGAGCTTTTGGAGTAAATTGTACAAAATTACTTGATAAAATTAGTTTTTTGTTAACTTAAAATCTGAGATAAGTAAGTTATGATGTACTTTTATTTTTTTTTACAAATTTTTTGACTTGTGGCAACATTTGGAGTTAAATTTTTTGTCACAGAAGATTATTGGTCTGTTTAAAAATATATTATCAAAAAATATTAGTTCAATAGAAACGAATTTTTTAATTAAATCTGAACAAAAAGTGTTACTTTAGAATCTTTTTGAAATATTTTCCAATTTATTTATTTAAATTAGCTCTTGGTTACTTTAAATCTAAGATGATCCAAATTATAATGTTTTTTTAATTAAAAAAAAAAAAAATAACTTGTGACATCATTTCGGGGCCAAGTATTTACCATAAAAGATTGTTAAATAAAGACACAGAAAACCAATAAAATCATCCACTTATAACTTGAGTAAAACATAATAACAAAAAATACAGAAAATTCACTCAGTTACATGCAAAATCAAAAAATGGGCTCAAAATTGAGATATTTAAATTTTTATTTATTATAGCTGAATTAAATAGCAGCAAAACCTCTATTTTGATCTAAAATAAAAATCAAAATAGATTTATGAATAAATTTTATTTGTAATAATCTAATAAAAATTTTTCTTTTTACACTAATTAATTGATTTTATTTTAGGTTTGTTGAAGGACTGAGAAACAAATTAACAGCAGCTTATCCCCTACATCAAGATACAACCCAGATATTAAATCACAAATTAAATGATGTGGTATTAATCAGTTACCCAGGGGAAATAAAATATATCGAACTCATTCCATTATTAGTGGCGTTCTTTTTGATTTTTCTCTACTATTATTTTTCCGTTAGAAAAATTGAAATAATCAAATCGAAATTGGGTATGGCGTTTACCGCTACTTTCACCATATTTTGCAACCTCACTATGACAATGGGAATCTGTTTTTTCTTCGGTTTAACATTAAATTCGGATGGCGGTAAAGGAATCATACCTTATTTGACTCTATTGGTCGGTTTAGAGAATGTTCTTGTTCTTACGAAAAGCGTAGCAGCGACACCATTGAATTTAGACGTTAAAATTAGAAACGCTCAAGGTTTAAGCAACGAAGGTTGGTCGATAACTAAAAATCTCTTATTAGAAATAACTGTATTAACGTTTGGTATATTTACCTTCATACCGGAAATACAAGAATTTTCCATATTCTCAATAGTCGTTCTAATAACTGATTCTTTTCTTCAGTTATTCTTCTTCTTAACCGTCCTCGGCTTAGATATGAATCGTATGACACACGCGATCGAAAAAAACCAAAAAATCCGTAGTAGCTTATTCCAAACTCAAAACGTTTTCGATAGACCTTTTACAGGTGTTAAAGGTATGGTTAGATCAAAATCCCATCCGAGATTGACAAGTTATCCCGCTAATATTGTAGCCCCACAAAAACCGAGCAACCAAGAGAAAAAAATACCGAAAAGAGTGAAATTGTTCAACATTTGGGCGCAAACGAGGATATTCCAAAGATCGTTTATGTTACTTATGATAATTTACATTAGCATTATAGCATATAAAAGCGATTTGATGAATCAATACATCCTTAAAACTGAAGAAAAATCTGTGGAAAATAGTACAATGTTTTATCATGATACTCTATCTACTCTAAATTTATATCCAATTCCTAATAGGTCTGTAAATATAAACTATGTTACATATAGTCCTTTGGAAGAACAGTACGAACATAATGAAACTCAAGGTATCGAAAAATTGAAACATCCTGATTATGCTGGAGGTTTGAAACCACCTTCTAGGCATTGGTCGGAAATATTGAAGAAATACAACGTTTCTCTTGGTGGCCAGGTGATTGCAGTTTTGCCAAATATTAAACTTTCTCACATTGTCAGACCAGAACAAGCAGTTATGTTACGTAATCCAAATGAGAAGTACGGAGATACATTCCATTGGCAAGCTTTGGCTGTCGCTTTAGATCCTATAGATTTTAGCGGTAAGTAAACTCTTTGGTTGCCATTCGAGCAAACTTTGATTCTTACTTCTTTGATCCATTTTCTTTTATTTTATTCTAGTATCTATTTCATTAATTTAATTTTCACTTGCCATTTCACTTATTCTTTTAAACTATATAATTCGTAAAACGTAGATTTTAGATCTAGTATCTAAAAGAAAATAGGGTACCTACGAAGCTATACAACCACAAACTAGCAAGGACAAATCCGTGGTATGGCCGATATATGAAAAACTTCTCTGAAAATCCTCATCCAGATCATCTGCAAAACCCTAAAGTCCAATAAATGTGAAGATAATGACCTTTCCCTCTGGCTAAGACAAGTACAACTTCTCTGAACATCCTTATCTAGATGAACAGTAAACCCTGACTAAAGTAGCAAGTGTAAACCTAATGGATCTTTTCTATAGTTGTGATAACAAAATTTTTTTCCAATATTCTCGTTTACTGTATTTCCAAACTTCTACAAACCAGTAACTGTGAAATCAATTATCCTTTACTGTGGCCAAGTCAAGAATTTTCTGAAGATCACATCTAGAGTACCTAAAAGTTCCAACATTAACAAACTAGCAGGTGTAAACTGATGGAACCGCCCCTTGACTAATATATCAAAAACTCTTCTGAAAATCTCCATCCAGATCATCTGCAAAACCCTACAATCCAGTAAATGTGAAGATAATGGTCTTTTCCTCTGGCTAAGACAAGTACAACTTCTCTGAAGATCCTTATCTAGATGAACAGTTAAGCCTGACTAAGCTAGCAGATGAAAACATCAATAGTTCTGTATGAATGATATAAAAACATTTTTTCATTATATTATTATATAAAAAATCTTCCCTGTGGCTAAAACAGCAACAACTTCTCTTAACATTGTCATTTATCGAACATGAACAGTCCAGTAGCTAAGAAATCTGTTAACTTTCATTTTGAATGTTATAAAAACATTAACCGTTAATAATCTTGTATAAAGAACCTAAAAAAACAACAACTTCTCTTAAAATCCCAATTTAGATTACTCTTAGAGACATCCTCATCCTAGAATGCCTATCCCACCAATCCTCTAGTGTTAACATCTAATGCTCCTCCAATCCATAAACGTCTGATAAAAATTCTTATTTAATAAGATGACATTCCTCTATTTTATATGGTTCATGGTATCATTGTAGAAGGCCAAGGTGCCGTTGAGCACATGGGCCTTCAGACAGACCCGTCGTGACGTTACCAAATGCCTATGTCAGTCGAGGAGCCGATCAAGCGCTTTGACTTTGTCCTTTTAACATCAATAAGCAACCTGTGAGGCTTGCCAAAATGCCAAAACCGCGTTCGTGTGAGTGCCGGGCACTCACAGATGACCCAAACGAGATGGATCTTGCAGCCATCACTCACCAGATTGTGTGGGACTTTTTTGCACTCCAGCACTATCCTAGAGCACACCTTTTCGGACGTTATAACTTGTAGGACAGCTCTGCTATGTGAGTAGTTTGAGTGTGTTCCTGTGGCGTTGAGGATCGCGCGTCCGCATTCCATCACTGCGAATACCTCGGCTTGGAAGACACCAGCGTGTTCCCAAGAGAAAAAGATTCGTTTATTTTGGGGTGAAGAAGCCTGCCCCGTCCAAGCCATTCCTCCTGGAGCCATCTGTTTACCAGGTGGCTCCATTATTCAGTATAGCAGGCTTGGAGTCACCTATCCGCTGCCAAGCCTCAAAACCCTTATTGTTCACGGTTGTAGGAGTTATTTGGCGGAAGGCCCAGTAGGACTTCCAACTGCCCTAGTTGGGAACGTATGCATGGACCTTGTGATACTGAACCTGTCCAGTCACGTCCTTGTTTTTGCTTTCCCTGCTATTTTATATAATCTAGTCTCTTATCGTACTATGGATTACCAATTTGTTTACCTTCAAATAAACTTTGACTCAGTACCCATAGTAGAAATTCTAAAAAAAATCTCTTCTGATTATAATTAGCTCTATATTTGACAAGATGTTATACACTGCTTCTCAAAGTGCAATGAGATGGTTTGGTGTTCCAGTGTTTATACATGAGACCTCTTCACTATGTTCCATTAAATGCTTATACGTCACGCAAATAGTACTTCAATTTGGATTCATTCCCGTATTGGGATTAGAAGCAACAAAATTGGACCGAGCAGCTTATTCATTTTTATATAAACAGTTAATATTTTAGATGAAGTTACTGGACATGTTCTTCCGCAAGCCGATCAACCATTCTATCCCACATCTCCAATGGAAATTTTCCTAACGACAATTCTCTGTTTAATAAGCGTCGTCGTTCTCGCATATGCATTCGTCGTTCTCTACAGATGCATATGTTCGAGAAATTATGCCGAATGGAGGGCTTCTTGGTTCAATGAAAAAGTAATTGAACAACAAGAAGATCAAGTGCTACTAGAAACGATGCCGGTTAGCTTAGAAGGACATAGTCAAGAAATAGAATGTATAGCAACTGATGGAACAAATATTGTAAGCGCTTGTTTAGGTAAGCACATAGATATCTGCTTTGGCCTCTCTCCATTATCGTTTCTAATTTGAATAGTTTTCTCTGTTATGTTTTCACTTTAATCCTTCAATTTTCAACAATATAATTTATTTTGTTGTAAAATTGAAAAACAATGTATACTTAGATATTATTTTGATTGTGATGACCAATTTGAGTTTTTAGGTTATGTTCAAGAAATTTAATACTAAATACAGTAACAAAAAGCAGTAGGGGAGAAAATACTATCACTGGCTAGCCTTTTATAGCAAATAAAGGAATTAGTCAAGGACAACACAGATGATGTGGACCCATCCACACGTTTATGTGCACTACAAAATTTTAGATTTCAATACTACTGGATAGAGCAAAAAGACTTACCCATACTGAAGCTGGTAAATGCCCTAAAATTACAATTGAAGGATCAGGAATAAAGGAACTATGATTCATTGAGGCGATCCATAAAAACTGGATAAAGGAGAACATTGATCGTTCTGAAAAACTATGAAAATAACCCGGCAGTTAAAAGATTCATGATTGAGAGATCTTATTTGAGGTTAGAGAAGTTGTCAAAATGACTAAATAGTGTTGCATTTAAAAAGGGGTTCAAACATCCTTAAGAAAACCAAAACTCTTCCATGATGTAAACACTGATATGATATGAGGAAAATAAACAGAAAATATTGAACTACTGGGACATCATAGTAAAGCTGCAACAAGAGAAGTAACTATGGCTAAAAAGATTAGATGAATAGCTTAGCTACACCAAGTTTGCACTGAGGATTTCAACATAGATTCGCCTGAATGGACTCAAACTGATGGAAAAAGATTACTACAGATTCTGTGGATCCATCCACACATTTGCCGAATGTAAAGCATCACAGATTCTACTGGATAGAACAAGAAGACTTGCCCAAACTGAAGCTGGTAGATGCTCTAAAATTTTAATCGAAGGAACAAGAATAAAGAAATCAGTTTTTGATACAATCTATGTAAACTGGATAAAAGAGAATAATAGATCTTTTATTTAAGAATATAATACATTTATCATTCTAAAAATGTATAACATTAGCCAGCAGTTAACAGATTCATGAGTGGGAAATATAATATGAGATTTAGAGAATTGTCAAAACGATTGATAATGTTGCAGCAAAAAATTTTCTACTTTATTTCATTATTTTGGTAGCTATCTTTTAGATCTGATCCCCCAGCGTCTATTTACTGTTTCTATACCTGAAGAAAAAGGTTACAAGCAGAAAAATATCAATCAACTGATGAAGAATTGGAGTTGGAATGCTTGTGTCACTTTCAGAGGAAATCATTTTGATTAATAAAACGATATTTGAATTATCAAAGTGCTATATCTGACTTAATAATACTGACTTATCCTCAAAAGAATACCATGTTTTCATATGGGATGGAGTGGGTAGTAACATCAAACTAATGTATTACAATTATTCCTAAAATATGAACTATGTGATTAAAATTGGTAAATATTTATTTTCCTTTCACATTTTCAGTGCCTGATGAGGTTTTCAGTCCCTTTTGTACCCATTTCATCCACCTTTTTTTGCTATTTTCCGAAACTTCTATGGCTTTTCCTTTTAACCCCATTTATTTCCCAGTCTACCCTTTGTTTTATAACCTTATCGCTTTTTTCTTTTGTCCCATCTTCTGTATCACACAATTTCCATTATATTTTTGTTACTGTTTTTTGTTGTCGTATTTTTGTGTCTCAGTATTATTTTATTTAGTAAATATTAATTTTTTGTTAATTTATTCGCCTTATTGACCACTTCTGCATCTATTTTTCCCTTTTTTATCCATATATCCTCAAACTGTTCATATACCAGTACTTTTTCTCTAAATTATTGTCATTTCGATAAGTATAAATAGCATGGGATTTCAAACTGCCCCCTTGCTCTATTCCCCTATTGAAAAAAAGGTTCTCCATCCACACTTCTAAAAAATAGCACCTCCCTTATGATTAAGATCGATCAAGCATCCTATCAACTGTACAAATTATTAAAAATAATTTAGGACTATCCTTTATTGATTACTGTCGTATATATTATTATTAAATTGTGAATTTTTTGTTTTTAGGTGGCCAAATAAAAGTTTTCGATAATAATACAGCCGAATTAGTTTGCGAAATCAATAGGAAACTAATTTTCACAGATCCCAAACAAACTGACCTGGCGTCAGAATTAGACGAAACGCTTTCAGATTACGAATCCGGTTCTCCACCGTCACGGGAAGATTCTTTTCCTAAACTACTCAATCGCATCAACACCGATTTTTCTTTTAGCACTGAAGATTATTCGGATCATTCCAATTCCATAGATTCGAAATATAATTTCAACAAATCATACAGGCACTTCTACTATAATCACAACTTCGATGTTCGATTGAGGAATCGGTACGAGTCTCTTAAAGAAGAAGCCGCCAAAAGGCAAAGCGTTAACGAAAATTTCATAAAAAGAAGA
Organism: Diorhabda elongata; assembly: GCA_026230145.1. Lineage (NCBI taxonomy): Eukaryota > Metazoa > Arthropoda > Insecta > Coleoptera > Chrysomelidae > Diorhabda > Diorhabda elongata. Next base: position 18,689,807 of record CM047928.1, on the reverse strand, counting down.
AGCTTGAATAAATGCGATGAAATCGATTTCAAAAATCACAAAGACGTTATGGTGTATAACGGGTGAGTTTTATTTCTATAAAAATTAATTTTTATAGTAAAAAGAATTAACTCTCAACAGAAAATATTTTATTTATTTATTTAATTTTCCTATTTCAGATCTAGTTCTGGAGGCGATGGTATATCTGCAGACGAAAGTACCGAATGCGTGGATATTTCAGATTGTAAACTATCACCGATATGGTGTATGGACTATTTAGATAATTTAATTGTCATAGGCTGCGCAGATGGAAGATTGGAATTTTGGGAAGCCTCCTCTGGAGACTTGAAGGTATGTATGTGTACAATATACACTGCGAAGCAAGGGATCTAATGTCCCCTTGTCTCGCTGCGGCACTTATTTGATCTATTAATCCCTTTCCTTTTAGAAAGTTTAGGATGTGGCAGCTAAATATTTTCATCTTCTGTTTCATTTGCATCAAGGTGTAAAGAAGTTCCGATTAATTGATCTATTTGCATAGATTTTTCTGGAGTATCTTTGTCTGTGTCAACCCTTGTAGATTGCCACAGATCATATGATGAGTGTATTTGCCCTACAGTGGCAAGTATGTCCGTTATTTCATTTCTCTCTATTCCAGTGTGTTCTGGATTACTGTAATAATTCCTTTCTAAATTGAATTAGACATTTTTCAATTTCTGCTTGATAAATACTTGATATATTGCACAAGCTTGTAGAGTGTTTGGTTCTGAGCCCGTACACTCCTACTCCAGTTTTTTCTGCTGTTTTGGAGCCATCTGTTTATCGTTAGATACCATTTCTGATATAGTATTTTGATTCCCTTTACTTTTACTGTTTGGTTTTGAAATCAATCTTGCTGCTACATGTACCAAATTTGATCACTTTTCGAGGGAGGTATATTTGTACCTTTCTGATATTGATTCTTGTGTTCATACCGATTTCGATATAGGGGATTGCCGATCTTATACATCCAAAGCAGGATCTTGAGGTCATAATCCCAATTTTTCCCTGTGAAGTTTCTGCACACCATCAAGGTTTCTTCTCTGGCTTCTTTTCCTGTTTGTCCCAGAGGAGTTGACTACCTAAGGTGAGTCCCATATAGTTATAATAATAACTAATATAAATTTACAGTGTATTTTCGAAGATGGTTCGGAATCTGGAATAAACCATCTGAAAATAGTCGGTGCCAAAGTAATAGCTGTAAGACTGTGCGGTTCATTGGAATTGTTTCAATTACAAACGTTTAATCAGGGTAGGCCCGTCGATTGGAATTTTACGTGCGCTTATAGAAGAATGCACGTTAGGACTGCCTCTGCTGGATCTATTTCAGAGAAAGACCTTAAAAAACAGGTAAGGACACATATCCGTTATAAACTTTCGATATATTTATTTAGGATACCTATATGAAGTATAATCAAATTTTATTTTATCTAATGGGGCCAAAAGTAACACCAGAAGATGCATAAAAGATCCAAAACAAGAAGACGAAATAAAATTGAATGGTAAACAAATAACGAAAGCAGCAAAGAGTAACGAGAAACTATAAAGAAGAATAAGTTAAAACAAGGAATGATTGACCTTTAAAAAAATACTTAACAATGCTTCCAAGCGTTAGCCATAATCTAAGTTATTAAATAGTTTTATAAGGGTTTACCAATAACAAAGAACAGTATATGAGATCTCCTTCCGGATTTAACAACTTATGCCATAATAGCAATAAACAAAAAGGAAAAAAAGAATAATATGTAGTGGAGAGAAAGATATGTGATAATTGTTGGGAACAATGTGAAACCAGAAGAGAAAATAAGAACAAAGATATGTAAAAGCTCGAATACTCAACTGGACTGAATACAGAAAAATAGAGATATCGATAAATATAATTAGAAAAGTAACATAATGCTCGCCAAGAAGGGCTAGATTCTAAAAAGACTTGCAGGAACAAGATAGAAAGGAAATAGATTTAAATTTTATGCAATCTCTTCATGAGACCAAACATGACACCAGAAGAGTTACGAAGTCTAAAGATTCAACTGGACTGGACATACAACAAGAAAGAGACATAAAAAAGTGACATTAAGATCAAGAAGAAGAGGTTGGTTAAGAAAAACGTGTAGGAATAAGATTGGAATAAATGGATGTTTATAAAGTATGTAATAATAGAAATATCTCAACTGAACGGAACGTCTAATAAGAAAAAAATAACATCATTGAGAAGGAAGGATAGGTCAAGGAAGACTTGGAGAAACAAGATTGAAAAAGGAATGGTTGTTTATTTATAAACTATGTGATATCTACGTGATATAAAACATGACACCATAAGGGAAAAGGAAACCAAAAATTCATGGAAACTTGAAGATTCGGTTGGGTTGGACATATAAACCAGAAGAAGATCAACAGACAATTAAAAAAGGAAAATAATTATTGAGAAGAAGGGATAGACCATGGAAAAACTATATTGAAAGGAATGGATGTTTATAAAGTGGTGGATAAAAGAATATCAAAGATAGATAAAGGCTCAAAAACTCGGGCTTTAGCATATAATAGGAAGATCATTCTAGAAGCAATAGGCTAAGGATGAATTTGAAGAAAGACATATGACGGAACAAAAAAATGTAACAGAAGCCAATGCCAACTAATTACTATAGAAATAAAAGAGTGATTCAAATTAAAGATAGTATGTGGAAATGCCTAAATTGTTTGTCATAGTTTTGAGAATTCAATGGTTTGATGAGCATATGTTAACTCATAAAAAACGGAACTGTATAAAATCCTCTTTAGTAGACATATGCGATAAAAATTACAGTAATAAACAAGAATGAAAAGAGGAGGAATTAAATATAGTTAAGATATATAAGAGAATAAATAGTAGAAAATAAGATCAATGATAAGTAATAGTTTTGATTGATTGAATTGGTTACATAACAAGAAGATCGATAGTCATAATAGAGAAGAAAGAAGAGAACAAGAGCAAAACAGAAAGTAACAAAAAATTTATTCAATGCAGCTGCAAGAAACTAGAGAAAAAATAAATGAAAACCTAGGAATGATTCATGTCAATAAAGGATCTACAGATTCTTAAGAATTGCATTGCTAAAACCCCAAATATTATAAAGTTTAATTTTATCTTGTTTTACCTTCCATATTTTAGACTTATAGTGATGAAGACTTGCGTGTAATCAAAATCCATTCCATCAAAGCCCACCAGCAACCGGTGATGTGCTTAGATTGCGAAGGAGGAAGGATCTTGACTGGAAGTCAAGACCATACATTGAAAGTTTTCAAATTAGAAGATGGTAATCCTGTATACACTTTACATGGGCATTGCGGACCTATTACCTGTCTGTTTATAGATAGAGTAAATCCTGCAACGTCCGGAAGTGGCTCGCAGGATGGAATGTTGTGCGTCTGGGATTTACTCACAGGTAAAAAATATTGATTGAGGGAGAATATACGTAGAAGTTGTTTTTTTTTTTATTTACAAATTGTCTTGTAGGTGCATGTATGTACAGCATCCAAGCCCATGACGGAAGCATAAGTTCGCTGACTTATTCAGAAAGTTACGTAATTTCCTTGGGTACAGACGAAAGACTTTGCGTTTGGGAACGTTTTCAAGGAAATCTACTTACAACTATTCACGTTTCGCATACGTTTTCTACGCAAGTTTTAATGTTGGCGCAACATTTAGTAGTGACTGCTCGTAGTGGCGGTTTGATCGTTTGGGACGTTCGAACGGGTGATTGCGTAAGGACAATAACGTTAGGACGGGAACACTTCGTGTTTATAAATAAGTTGTTGTTACTTAGGGACGCAGTGTTGTGCGATTATGGAAGACAATTGATGCTCGTTAGATTTCCTTTAATGACACACAAATTCGATTAAGACCAAAAAGATTTGATTTATTTAATCAAATTTAACCTGTAGTCACAAAGATACAATTTATATTTAATATATGAATGTAATATTCGTGCCTTCACTATTTTTTCGATTATTGTTTTTTATTTTATTACAAAAATCGTTATTAATTTATTGAATTATATAACTATTTATTTAAACAAAAATGAAAAGCGACATTTGTAAGCAAGTATTTGGCTTCCGTGGTCGAGCGGATTGATTGCTTTAAATACTGTTTAGAATACAACCAAATGTCGTAAAAAAATTGGCCTTACTTTGGACAATTACGTCTGTACTATTTTTGTAATTGTTAATAAATCTTTTTACAATAACAATTAGTAGTTTTATTTAAATACACTGAACAAAAAAATCAACCAAGTCGCATACAGTCTAGCAAAAAATCTGTAGCTTCATAATGAGTGGTCTATGTTCATATTGAGTTATTTCTTTGTCTAAGAAACGGAATCTTAAACAATGAAAAAGCGTTATAATTAACAATAAAGAAAATACAAGCTTAAATTCGTAAAAATAATAATTTATTTGAAATTAACCTATCAATATTTAGTGTTCCATCCCTTGATCCTAATAACATCTTCAAATCGCTTTTTCATGGATCCAAAAAATTTCTTACTCGATCTTGTTCGATGCTATCCCTCTCTTCAGTAAGCGCTGTTTTGAAGTCTGATTTTGAGGCTAGTGTAAGATTTCTAGCCCGAACTTTTCTCTCATCTCATCAATACTCAATAGAATTAAGGTCTATGCTACGCGCTGGCCATTCCATAGCGGCAATTTCGACATCCTGAATACACTACCGTATGGAACCTACAGTTTGTGTACGGGCATTGTCCTGCATTAGGATGAAGTTTTCGCCGATTAAACTGGCGTAGAAACGACGTGATCCCTTAAAATTTCTTCTGTATATCGGTTCGCCGTTAATCCCATGCTCGCCCAAATCATTCAGGAACCTCCTTCAAAATATATATATATATATATATATATATATATATAGAATTGTCCGATCAAACAGCATCCACCATTACAGAATACCTTTCAAATAATTTGGAAAAATATGGCTTCGAGGCGAATTATTTGAAACAAAATTTAATTGCATTTACTATAAAGTGACGGAGCAAGTGTAATGTTAGGAAAAAGGTCAGGAGTGGTTACAAAATTATTGAATAAATTTCCAAGAAAATCACGTGGCATTGTTTAAGTCATCGTTTGGAGATCTCTGTTAACGATGCTGTCGCGGAAGTAAATGGTATCAACCAATTTCACATATTTATGGATAAATTATATACCATTTATCATCAATCTCCTAAAATCGCGAGCTAGAATCATGCGCGGAAAATTTGGGAGAAGGAATTAAAAAAATAGGACGTGTTTTAGGAATAAGGTGGATAGCTAGTTTATTCAGAACTGTTAATGCAGTTTGGCAAAATTTAAAATCTCTTGCTGAACATTTTCATCAAGCTGCACCTGTTGAAATTCGTTCAAAAACTGATCAGAGTGTATACATTGGTCTAAAAAAATATATCATGTCTAAACAGTTTATAATTAACTTGGCATTAATGTTTTGTATGAACTTTCCATCTTGTCTGAAGCGCTACAGAAGAGAAGTGTAACGATAGTATATGCGGCAAACTAATCCGTCGCTATTTGGAATCACTAAAAGACGTTAAAAAAGGAAACTCATAAAAGCATCAGAGGCTGTTCAAGTGATGAAATTAGGAACATTAACTTTAACAGATAATAAAAAATTACTATTATTAACATAAATCTATTCCTTGTAAATCTCATTAATAATATGACTAGAAGACTACATACAGAAAATGATTTGATAAGTGAATTTCGAGTACTAGATCCAACGGAGTGGCCAGCAGATATTGAAATTGGCTATGGAGAAAATGAAATCCAGTCATTATGCACCAGATTTAATTTAACATCACCGATGCAATGTATCAATGCGTTTAGAGATTATATTGATAGTAATTCCTGAGATTTAAAAATCTTAATTCGATACATAAATACCTTACAGTTCGGCAGAGCGTGTGCGCGGGTTCAGTAATATGAATATGATTTTAAATGAACAAAGAAATAAAATATTAAATGAAAATCTGGCAAATCTTTTATTTACAAAAATGAATGACCCACCACAACAATTATTTAAACCAGATGATTATGTAAAAACTTGGTTAAGGTCTCATCGTTCAGCGGATGACAACAAAACAAGGAAAATTCAACCACAAGATCCTGAATATAATCCTATTTAGAATATTTTATAAAAACCATTGGTGTTCTCATGTATTGTTAAAAATATTTATGCAATATTGTTTGAGTATTTTATAATTTTTATTAAACGTTCCTATTATTGTAATAAACATAAACAAAAAAAATGTCACCGCCAGGATTATCATGGAAAATCGCCCCCCCCCCCCCGTCGCTGTTCAAAGTAGAGATGATGACATTCGAAATTGTATAAAAAAGTTTTAAGTATAAAGTAAAATTTGAAAAAAAAACTATTAACCTCTAGTGTGCATTATGAGTTAATCCCATGGTGATATATAATTGAGATTTATATACAAGTGAGCTTTTGTTTGTATTTATATACAGGTAAGACAAAAAAATTGTACAAAAGTGATTAACTTATTTTAAGTAAAAGTTTCGCAGTTATTTGACAAAATTAAGGATCATTTAAAATAATAACAATCCACTTATATTAAAATAGTCCTTGCTGGACTTAGTTTTTGGTTTGTATGGTAAATATCTGGATTCGATAACTCTCAATAACCTCCCCCTATGGGTATCCCCCACAGAATGGACAGTTTCCCAAATCCAGTTAACTGTTGCATGATTTCCACATGTTATATACAGTATCCCTTCTTTATATTTCATTTCTATAATGTTTAATTGACTTCTGTGAGGTTCACGAACATATTTAATACTATTCAGGATATTTTCTTCAATTAAATCTGCTTGTTCTTCGCCCAAATCTAATTCTGGATATTTTGAATGTATAACAGCCATACTAATTTCCTTATATTCAGAATTTTGTTTACTGCTTTCACATCTATACTGAAATAATAAATTAGATTTATAATCTGATAAGATTTAAAAATTTTAAATAATAATGATATGTATATTAATGATTTATGTACCAACCTTTTTTAAACGTGGATTTTTACTGGTTTCGTCGTGATTTGATTTTCGTTTTAATGTGTTTCTTTTGAATGGGTATTTCCACATTGAACTACTTTTTTCAATGATTTTATCTTTAAGCCTTTTTGGCAAATTCAATAAATGTTTCAAAGGTGTTTCAGGTTTTTGTTGAGAAGGTTTTAAAATTCTCCTTCTACCAGTAAATCTGTATGTATCATCCATTTCGCCCTTATAAAATACAGAGTGTAGAAATATAACAATAATGTGACAAATTTAATGAGACTTTATTTTTTTTACTTTTAATTGAATAAAAAACTTTATTACTGCACTCGTCATAAATTCGCGCGCTTTTAATTTCAAATTTGACATTTAAAACAAGCTGCCAAATACTTTTTTCATGTATTCCGTGTATCACATTGTACTACACGTCAACAAATCTGCTCTAGCCTAAAGGTGCGGCTTCATATAATCGCTCTTTTTATCATTAAACATTTTCAAATTTACTGTCAATTGAAAAATTATAGCAATAAAGATGAAAATAATAAATTTTATATCATAATAGTTTATCATTAATATAATATAGATATGTAAAATTATCTACAAATTCAGCTCATTCCTTATTTTATATACTGAACGAGCCTTATAGGATTTTCTTTTGCTCTTGTTTATATTTTCTTTCGCCGACTACTGTTTTTAAAATCATTGAAAATTCAGTTGTATCTTATACATTACTAATAATTTCCAAAAAATAAATTTTACATTGTGTGAATCATTACGACAGACGACAGCATGAGGTCTTACTTTAAGTGAAAACTTTTTCTATGGATGTGGTGTTGTTCATCTATGGATTGGGTTGATCTATGCTCTAACCTCAAAACTAAGAATCCAAAACATTGAAAAGTAGAATGATAGAAAATGGTTCACTTGTCTATTAAATTACTGGGGAAAATAAAACAGGCAACTCGTAAGTATGAACGATTCGGTTTTAGGGATAACTTGAGAATATATGTACAAGGCGGGCCCGGAGGTAACGGATATCCAAAGTATGTGAGTGATAAAATGAATAGTTGAATTTATACATTCACAATTTTTACATTAGATTTGGAGGTGTTGGAGGTAAAGGTGGCGATGTTATAGCTGTTGGTAAAGAAGATATTACTCTAGAACATGTTTTCAAATCAAATAGGTCTAAAAGATATATTGCAAAAGGAGGAAAACACTCTACACATAATTTTATTATTGGTACACCAGGTGAAGATATCAAATTTGATGTACCATTAGGTGTAATTCTAGATACTGAACACGGAAAACGATTAGGTATATAAAACAAGTCATTAAAGTTTTTTTTGTTTACAGATTTTTTTTGTAGGGGAAGTAAATGATGAAGGACAAGAAATAGTTGTTGCTAAAGGAGGCACAGGTGGACACAGTAAAAACGGTTATTTAGGTACTAAAGGTCAAGCTTATTCAATTAAACTCGACTTGAAACTTATCGCAGATATTGGATTGGTTGGGTTCCCAAATGCTGGAAAAAGTACTTTATTAAAGGCTATATCTCACGCTAAACCTAAAATTGCAAGTTATCCCTGTAAGTGTTTATAAAGATGTATTTTTTTACTTAGACTTTTTTATATATTTTTGTGATGATTTATGTTAATTTTAGGTTTCTTTTTCATATAAAATCAGTGAAAAAATAACGTAAAAATTGTACTTTTTGACCTCCATTTTGATTAAGATCAAAGTAGGTCAAAATATCAAATTTTTACCTGTAATTTTTCAACTGATTTTTTATTTAAAGAGCCCTCAAATCAACATGATGAAAATATATCTTCAAAAATTATTCTGAAAATATTTATTGGGTAACATATAAATTGAAGCTTGACTATGTGCTGTTTTGGTGTATTTTGTTTTCATAGCAACTTTTCTTCATATTTTTTTACTATAGTCTTCTTGGAGTCTGATTCTTGCAAATTATCTGTTGTCATTCCGACTTCTCTTCAATCTCAGTTTTTTACTTTCGTTTACTTAAGTAATTTAGTGGCCACTTTGGTCTACAAGTTAGTGGTATCCAATCAGTTATTCTTTTTCTTGGGGACATTTTCTTTTTTATGTATGAGTGGGCTCGAAGGAATCTAACTAAGTTTTCTTTCTTTAGTATCTCTTCAATTTCCTGGTTCATCAGTGGTTTAATTTAATCATTTTTTCTTCTTCTGGTATCCACAATTATTTTTATTCTTTACAATGATGAGAAAATATATTATTTTAGTTTATTAGTGTGACAAAATTTTTATAGATTATAAATCATCTGATGTCATCAGAATAAATATTTATTGGGTAAAATATAAATTAAAGCTTGACTCATTGCTATTTTGAATGTTTTGATATGTTTTTGTAGCAACTTCTCTTAATTTTTTTCAAGATTTGTTGAAAACTGATTCTACTTCTTTCAATTTTGAATTTGGTCTTTGCTTTAGTCTTGAATTAACTGGTACTGGTATCAGTTAATCTTCTTTGCGTGACATTTTTCTCTAAATAATCTTACTATTGCTACATTAGTGTGACTAGTACGAACTTCTATAGATTGAAAATCATCTGTTGTCATTCAGAATAAATATTTATTGGGTAAAATATAAAGCTTGACTAACTGCAATTTTAAATGCTTTGGTATATGTTTTGTTCTCGTAGCAATTTTTTTATTCTTTTCCGGGTTTCTTGAGGTCTAATTCTACTTTTTCTTCTCCTTTAAATGCTTTGGTATATTTTTTGTTCTCGTAGCAATTTTTTTTATTCTTTTCCAGGTTTCTTGAGGTCTAATTCTACTTTTTCTTCTCCTTTTGAATTTGGTCGTCACGTTAATCTTGTAGTTAGTGGTACTATCCAATAAGTTATTGTCACTTTTTTCTCTCATGTATAAGTGGGCTCTAAAGAATCTAAATGTTTTCTCTCTTCAGTATCTCGTCAATGTTGTGGTTTATCAGTGGTCTAATTTAGTTATGTTGTTTTATGCTTTTATTCGCAATTATTTTGATTCTTTACTGTATATCATTCGAGTTTAATAGTGTGACTAATACAAAAGTTTTCGCAGCAGCCTCTTTTCATTCTTTTCCAGTTTTTCACTTTCAAGATTTTATTTGTTATTTCTATCTTGAATTTGATCGTCGCTTTGATCTTGTAGATAGTGGTTCTGGTATCCAATTAGTTATTCTTCTTGGTGTTATTTTTCATTTCTTGCATAAGTCTTATGCTGTCCAATTTATTGCGTTTTCTAGGATCTAGTGTTTTAATTTAGTCATTTCGTTTTCTCTTGGCTCCACAATTATTTTGATGTTACTTACTTTCTGGTCTTTAAGTATTTTCTTTTATATTCATGAATAATTTAATCCACTTATATATTTAATGTGTATGCTTTAAATTTGACAGTCACAACTGTAAAACCAAATGTAGGAATCTTAATGTATAAGGATTATAGACAAATTTCCATGGCTGATTTACCTGGACTCATAGAAGGTGCACACATGAATAAAGGTATGGGGCACAAATTTCTCAAACATGTGGAAAGAACTAAATTGATTCTTATGGTTGTTGATATTAACGGTTTCCAATTAAGTCCCCAATATCCCCATAGAAGTTGTTTAGAGACCATAATGTTGTTGATAAAGGTAAGACATTATTTCACATATAGACTTTGGTTTTAAATTATCACACAATCCTACTAGCAGTTCAAATATAAGTTTAAAAAAGCAGATTATTCTCCAAACCTTAGTTATTATTATCAGAAGTTTAGTTTTCAATAAATGCAAACTCCTATCACTGTTCAATTCATTATATTAAATAATTTTAATCTTATTGTTATGTAGACATTTTTTTCATCAAAAAGCTGTAACATATATTAAAAAAGAAACTGTTGAACATTTCTTATTTATTTATTCCACATTTTTTTATCAAATTTTGAACTAAATGTATGTTTTGTGAAAAAATTTTTCATTTCATTATTTGAGTATGTTCATCCCATATGTTTACTAGTTGTCACTATTTATTTACGGGATATCCCTATTGAGGAAGAAAGAAATACAATAATTGATTAAAATTGTAAGTTTTGATTACCAAAGAATTTACAGTTCTGTTGTAATCATCATCTAAATCTTGTGACGCTCAAGGTGATGGAAATTAAAACGCACCCGAGCTAAAGGAAAGAAAACACCAAAAATTTTTGCTTTATTACAAAATGTTACAATCAAGTGTTTGATTTTTTCTCACGTCTCTACATTTGTGTCAATGTTGATTGAATATTAAGTGTTTATATCGAGTAATAAATGAGTACTGTTCCATTTGATGTACTGCATATCCTTAAGTTGATAAAATATCACCTGTAATTGTTAAAATATCAATTTATGCATTCCGAATAACGTTATAATGATTGAAGATGAAGGGCCTCCAATCCGTGGGAACGCAATAAAACTATAGCTTCAAAATCACCCGTATATTTATAACTTACACATTTAATAACAACTAAAAGTATAGAACGTGAAGACTGACTTCTGACAACATGTGTATGACCGTAATATGTAAGCTTGACAATGATAATAACTGTCTATCTGTTTATATATTTTATTGATTAAGATATTTATAGAAAATATTAAGAACCGTGACATTATTTTATAGAATGTTATAATTATAAGGTTTATTATATTTTAACGCCGCGTTTCTAAAGGAAGGTGTCTTTTAATTGACTCGAATTACACGTTTTTGATTTATCGTGGCTTCCAATTAACCTTATTAGTTTTTAACGATCTTCTGGTTCAATAATCGTCACAACTTTTTTAGGCTAAATTAGTTATTTTGCCATGATGATTCTGTTTAAATTTTGAAAACTAATTTTTTTTTTATACTTCCAGACAGACTAAGTTAGTTATTTTTTTGGGTTATTCTTAGGTGCGTCGATACCAAAAAGTGCCCTTAACTCAACTTTATTCCGAAATGACCGTGTATTTTATGAAAACTAATGCTTGAAAATGGATAAAGTAATGTTTAGGTGGCACCAGCATCAGAGAAACCAGGGTTTTTAGGAACAAATGGTAACCTCTGACCCTGTCTTGGGAGATCCTGTTGGATTCTGAGAACATCTACTTTTCTTAGAGTTCCATAATGTAGTGCTAGAAACAGTTGTAACATTTTAGGATGATGATAAAATAACAAAAAAGATTTTTTGTATTCTCCCTATCAAAATTTTGACACATGTCAATATAGAAATTATGAATTTTTCTTTGGGTCACTCTAGTACAGACATGTACAGTTTTTATGGCAAACATCAATGAATTCGACTACAAATTAGTCTGTCATCCTATTCTACGGATTTAGTTCCTAGTAACTATTACGTATTTCCAAACCACCGTGCTATTATACGTGAACAAAGGAATATTCAAAATGTTTGAAGAAAAGTTTTACAATGAGAAAATAACATCTCATAAAAATTATTTGTGAGAAAACCTGTTTGATTAACGAAGTTACGGACGGCACAAAAATTTTTATTACAAAATTATTTTCCAGTGAATGAAACAAACATGTAAATAGAGTGAATGTACATAAAATAAAGTGTATTTCGATTAGTTTGATTTTTTTTTCAATTTAGGAACTGGAAATGTACAACAACACTTTATTGTCAAAACCAGCGATGATGCTGATAAATAAAATGGATACTGATGGTGCCCTTAGTAAATTCCAGGAAATAAAGGAACAGTTGAAAAATTTAGAAAGTATGTACATGTAAATAATTTCTTTGTTATATGTTTTCACGTCCTAAAACGGAAAAAGCCTCGACAGCAGATTAAAGGGGTTTCCAAAGAAGCCACAGATATGTTATCAGTCATAAATTCAACGTTGGGTTAAATACTTTGCTAGCCATATGCATCATTTCAAAGGAAATTAATTCACATTTTTTACTTTGTTGTTAATATATAAATAATATATTAGACATTTGAATTCATGCTAAAAACACTTCCAGGATTATGATGAAAAATAGAAAGGGTGACATGGAAATTTATAAGAATAGATATATTAATGGATGAATTCAAATAAAATTTATGATTATTTAATAGTCACACTTTTTCATGATAATAAGAATTACCTGCATTGTCGTACCTCAATAATGCTCGGTTTATTAGTTATTTATATCTTGGTCATTTTTCCATTTCGAGGTTTATGCCATCCTTTCCACTACCTTTTCTGGTATGAATCATTGTATTTCATTTCCAGGATTATGCTACTTGTAGTTAGTTCAATGAACTAATGCTACTTGTAGTTAGTTCAATGAACTAATGCTACACGGCTTAGTTGATATTAAAAGTGATATAAGAGTTGTAGAAAAATCTGGAATAATTTCCAGGATTATGCCATCCTTTCCACTTCCTTTTTCTATATGATCAATTTTCTTTCATTTCCAGGATTATGCCTATCATTTCTATTACCTTTTCCTGTACGAATCATTCTCTTTCATTATTTCTATTTTCTTTAGTTTCTAGTTCAAATATTAATATTGATTTCCACTTTCCAGTTGACGAAATTGAAGATATTTATTTTTCTTTTAGGTGTTTTTGCTAATTATCCAGACGATATAAGACCTCTAAACTGCATGAAATTTTTTGACGTGATTCCAGTTTCAGCTAAAGAAAATCCAGATGATGTTAATTATGTGAAACATAGAGTACGAAAGATGTTAGATGTGATAGCTGAACTAAACGAAAATAAATCAAGCCACGAAACTGATGGTGTGGAAAACGATTTCAAAGAAAAAGCTCCAGTTCTTATTTAAGTTTTAAATGAAAAAATTATATATTATATAATAATAAATAATATATAAATATATATAAAGTTATTTTCACTAAACATCGTCCCATTTGCTTTGTGGATAATTCAGTTTTGTTAATTTTATCCACTTACAACTAATTTGTTCGTTTTCTACGTCTTCTATTAAACTTTCACCGATAATCGCGTCTTTCTCAATATCGATATGTTCAAAATCTGTATATATGCCTATTTTTTCCTTCCATCTGGAAAAAATGAATTTTTTAATAATAATTTAATGGTGAATGATTATATTTTACCTTTCAACGCCATTCCAAGCGATCATTACACCATTATCAGTACAAAGTTTTGGCGGTGGTCTCACGATTTTATAACCTAATTCGCTACAAACTATATTGAGACCTTTAGTAATGAAATTATTACAAGCAGCACCTCCGGAAACCACCTGGAAAACAAGTAATTCAATTAATCTACATCTTATAAAATTTGTACTTTACTATGAAGTAAATAAAATAATTTATTTACCAAAGTCTGTTTATCCGGTGGTATCAAATTTTTTCTAAATACATATTCCATAGCTCTTTGTACTCTATGACAAATATGTCTTGTTACGACCAATTGGAAGCCAGCACATATATTGTAAACACCTGGGATCACCGCATCTGCTGGAACATCTATATATATTTTAAAATTCTTCATTAGTTTGTATTTCCGGAACTGTTTGCTACAATTACATTATCTGGTCTTTCGAGCCGGACAGTAACCTATGGAAACTCCAAGACTAGATAGTGAAATTGTGAGTATTGGTGAAGGTAAAGTGCATTGATTTTATCAAAAAATTCTGATAATAGTAAAATATGATGCCATTTCTGGTAGTTTTAAGTAGATGATTTATCACTAATAATAAAATATCTGCAGCATTTTTACAGCTTTTGGATGTGTAACTATCCTGTGGTGTTTTATTTACATTCCAACTATGTTTTTTATAAACAATATTGATGGATTTGGACGAAGTAGACTAATAAAAATTTGTGAAAATATTCATTATGGACTCGAAATATAGATAGACGAAGTTAATAACAGAAATTACTGACGAAACAGTTATTTTCTTGAATATGATAGTTGCTATTTATATTTCTGGTCCAACGGTGAAAAACAAGTTCATTGTTTTCCTTCATCACGATTTATACAGTTTTCCATGCGTTTGAACTAATTTTCAAAGCACTTTAAGATATACAGCTCCCAAATATGCGTTTTCAATACACCTTTTGCTCTTGTAAGTTTGTTTTGGATATGCAGGAACAAATATATACTTAATCAAGGCCTTATGCTACATAGTCCATCAAATAGATTTTCTCAATGGTTGAGAATTAAATTGTTTGGTTATTCATTCACATTGTAATGTTGTGCATACTATAGTGTGACGGATACACAGCCGCACACCACTTAACGATGGCGATCATAATTCAATATTGTGAAAACTGTAAAAAATGGTGAGTGGCTCCATCTATTATTAGGTACCCGTTGTTAAACTATTGTTGCAGATGTTTCTAAGAAGAATTTAACTGTAACTAGACTTATCAGTTTGTTTTTTATATGTGGGGACAAAACGAAGACATTGTGTGCCAAATGAAGGTTTTACGGTGGATGACCCTTCAAATCGACATTCTTGCTGGTTAAAAATTCAATTGTTTGATCAAAGGTGTGAGAGTATTCATTCATTCATAGTTTAATATTTTGGAAATATAGTGTGACTGGTACACAGCTGCACGCTATCTAATTGATCAGATTCAACAGAATGGCCTTCATGGATTTTACCAAGTACTGTGCTTTCCAATTGATTGCAAACACACTCAAATGACAAAAATTCGTGGTTGAGGTTATGTTCAACAATGTAAAGAAGTATTGTTGCTAGAAATATAATTAGCAACTCTCGTATTAAGGAGAAATTTTTATGGAGGATACATGGAATTATGTTTGATTTTACAAATACCTTTTTGTTTTTCTTCTTTCTGAAGTTGATATTGTAACTGATTCTTTATTCCAGAGAAACTGAAATTGCAATTTTTATACATCAAAAGTGGTATTGTGAATTTGTAAGCTAAAGGGTTGTCAGCTTTGGAAGCTGCCAATTCGACAGCTTGACCTCCAGATAACGTTGAATATTCCGGTAAATTTTTCAATTTCATTCTTCTAGCCACCTACAACAAAAATTTATGTATAAAAAAAATTACTAATGGACAAAAAAATCTTCATTAAGCGTAAAAACAATCCAGCAAGATTAAAAATAGCAAACGTTGAGTTTCCCTGATCCATTGATCCATGGAGCTAACAAATCTTCAAAATAGTTCCTAAACCAGCTCAGAGGTACTCAATGGGGAGCTTAAACGAGCCTTAATTAAAGTATATTGTGACGGGTACATAGCCACACGCCATCTGCCGTTTATAACCTAATACTTTGGAAATTATAGTGTGTACGACATCTAACGACTTTGGTCATAATATAAACTATAAAAGATGGCGGGTGGCTGCATTTATTGCCTATTGTTTTAAATAATTCCAAGTAGAAGTTAACTATAACTAGATAGAAGTTTCTATAATGTTCTAGAGCATATATGAACTTATATATGTTACAGATAGAGCAAGAGAGAAGTTTGGTTCTTTGGGTGGACGGAAAATTTTCCATTTTACATCGAATTATTGAAGAATGGGTCTGATATAAGATGATTTTCCCCTACTGGACATGGATTGGGATCTCTTTGTGGGATGGAGTCGCGCAAGTGAACTGAAAGGTCCACGATAGTTCTTGGTTTAGTGGCCGAAGCAAAATTGCTCGCAGAAAAACATACAACAATTATATAGACCGATAGTGTGGATGAAGAGGAAAACTGCAACACCAACGAAATGTCAAGTAGTGTTTAGGGTATGGGATCCATCTGACGACTATAGGCGATTTGTCTAGAAAAATACGTGGAGAGAGGAAGCAGGAAGAGCTACGGTAGCATTATTTACTGTCGTCGGCAGTTTGGTTGATGATCGAGTTCACCAGGTTACAGAGACAGCTGCGGCTGCGTTACTACCTATCGTAGACCTTTTGGATGAAGAACGAGGTTATCAGGTTATAGGAAAACTGCATTAATCCTGCAACATCGATGAATGGTCAAGGAGAGTTTAGGGTTTGGGATCCATCTTACGATTATAGGCGAGCTGTCCAGGAAAATGCCAGTAGAGGGGAAGCAGGAATAGCTGCAGTCGCATTATTTCCTGTCGTTGAAAATTTGGTTGATAATCGAGTTCACCGAGTGATTGGAACAGATCTTTTGGATGAAGAACGAGGTCATCAAGTTAGAGGAAAACACTAATGAATGGTTAAGGAACGTTTAGAGTTTGGAATCCACCTTACGACTATTGGCAGCTTGGCTGGTGATTGAATTCACCAGGTGACTACAGGGACTGCTGTGGTTGCTTTATTTGTTGTCGTATGCTATTTGAACGAGTTCACCAGGTTACAGGGCAACTGAGGTTGCATTTGCCACTTTTATAAACAGTATAGTACAGTGAACATTTAATAAACTGCGAGATTTTAGTAATTATTTCATATTAAAGCTGTTTCCTAAAGGTGAAAGTCATTCAAAGATATTCCCAATCGCTGCATCTTCAGTTCGGAATAAAGACTCCGGTGTTTGATCGCGCTCTGATGTGATACAACATCGAAACCGGTAAGAGGATTACACCTCTCTCCTTCTAATTGCGAGCCAACAAAGATGTCGATATCGGCCAAGAAGTCAATCGACGTTGTTCGTATGTAATTCAATATTTGTCGCGGTATTTGTAAGGAAAGTAGTTGTTTTCTCTTTCGGGGAATGGCGGAAGTTTCAAATCTTGACCCTAATCTTTGCAGAATATTTACCTTGTCAAATGCTTCGCCCGGAGCGTCATCCATACTCTGTCCTAGTAGTAAAAATTTATCAGTCGATTGTGCAACGGCAATTAAACAATGTCCGCCGCTGATTAGTAATACTAAAAATGGAAATTGAATATTTTTATCATGCATTCTTGCTGTAAGGGCGTGCGCTTCCATGTGATGAATCGGCATAAAAGGTTTCTTATGTAATCTGCACAAGTGTTTTCCGTACTTCATACCAATCGTAAGGGACAGAGGCATACCTAAAATTCAAACATACACGTACAGACAAAGAAAGAAAAACCTCTGAATGAGAAGACATTCTCACTTAAACAGCAGTCTATGGCTTGTTGCACCTATCTGTAATATTTCTATGGCATTTTCACCTCCTACGATTGAATCGTGGTATTTTTTTGACGATTTTTTTTAACCGAATGCCTAAATACTGTCAAAACAATGGCCCCAAACAAGATATTTTACAAAAAAAAATAATTAAATACGAGGAAAGAACAGATCGAAAGATGCTTTGTTTTGTGGGGAACTTTTAGGTGGGATATGGTTTCTTTTAGGAATGGTCCTGAAATAGGAGCAATTTTCCTCTGCAGTGCTCAGGTTGCGATGATTTTTTGGTGTAGCACTCGTAGAATTGAATTTATGAGTTTGAAAGAAGAATAAAGTACAATAAATGAAAATGGGTCGACGGAATGAGAACTTATGTATAACTATTTTATTCCCTCTTGAAAACTACGTGGAGAGGTTTTGTTTTTCCAGATGATTCTATCAAGACGGATTAATTGACCATTTCTTTTTAGATTTTCTGTCTATTACTCGATTTCTAACATTTTTGACCACTCCTCGTATATACAATTAATTTTATCGATAAAAATATAAAAATGAAAAAAAAAAAACTAAAGATATTCATTATATACAGGACGATAGTTTTTGGTTTTACGCATTTAGATAATTTACGAGGGTTGATTTATATTTTTAACTTGGCACTGACACTGACAGTTCCTGACTATCAATAACATTTCCGGTCTAAATTTTACGTTGTTTATTTAACATTAACCTCAACTATTTTGTCATTATGGTGTGAGTTGTTGTTTGTAGTCAATTGAAAATTGCGTTTTGCAGTTGGTCTGTTAAGATATATTCCCGAGCAATTTTCTTTTGAAATAAACAAGATTCGCATAAAAGTAACTTGTAACTGAAAATGTAACGAAGTATTTTGCAGCATCGCCTTTTTTACTACTGTTTTCCTTTACATTCCTGCTTCTTGTAGGTTTTTTTTTCTGACATAAACTTAAGTAAGAAAGCGTCTTTTGATATCTTTATTTCATCGGAATAAAAATTAGCATGAAATGCACGAATATCTCTTTGGGTCAATTTTTGGCACCCTTATGACCACATACTGAAAATCTAGAAGACTTTTAGCACAATACCTGACAATAAAAAATATATACATAAACTATACTGCGTTCCAAAAAACTATGACATATCTTTCTTTTTCTTTCCCTTTTTCGATTTCTTAGGTTGGCTTGGCTTTTTTTTGGTTAGGTTAGGTTAGGTTTTTTAGTTCTGCAAGTACCACATTAGTTAAACAATCGAATCTATTGACAAGAAAACCTTTATATTCCTCATAAATTACTACAAAGATTCGTTAAGAAAGTAGACATTACCAAAACAGTCTGAATAACACAGAATCGCTTAAGAAGGTTAGAATCACGTTATGCCGAATTAAGCATTGTTATTGGGTATTTGGATAAGACAAGTTTTGAATTGACTGACCATACTTAACCATATAAAATACAGGAGTTTTCTTCTTTTCAATTTTCTCAATTGTTTTGTTGAATTTGAATAATTTTCTTTTAAAATTGACATTCGACACCAAAACTCATTGGTTACTTATATTTTAAAATGTACAACATTTTACAGTCAAAGAACGTAATTGTCACGCAAGTAGGTACTATTTACATCCAGTACATGTCAAGTTAATGACAATAATAATTTTTTCTACAACTCTTTTTTTGTACTAATACCTTAAAAAAACTCAAAATCATGGACTGTTTCAATACTAATTCCGAATCAACTTTAACCGAAGTCTTTAGATGTTTTATCTGCATGGAAAAACTTCGAGACGCTCATCTTTGTCCGCATTGCTCCAAACTATGTTGTTACGTTTGTATCAGAAGATGGTTGACGGAACAAAGATCCCAGTGCCCTCATTGCAGGTAAAATAATTAACATAATTCATAATAAATGATATATATATATATATATATATATATATATATATATATATATATATATATATATATATATATATATACAAAATCACTGTATATTTTAATATTATTTCTAAGTTCAATAATCTACAAAATGGCCGCAAAAAAGCAAGGACAAAATGGGGCCAAACAGATTATTAAATAAACAAAAGATGGACAGATTTGAGCACTTAATAAAAGAAATATGAAAGCAATGAGTGAAGTCAAAATAAATTGATGATTATAACCACAACATTTTTTCCAAATAATTGATTTTTAACTTAGGAAACTTGGAGGACGTAAACCGTAATGTTTGAACGACGGCATAGATATGTTGGTACCAATTGTCCGATGATGTTCAATAGCGTCGTCCTGAATATAAATGTTTTGGACACAAATAACAAGTTTAATTACAAATGATAGGATTAGAGCTGTGGAATGAAGAATATCACTGTTTAACACTGTTTTTGTCACACGAACTTTGTGTTGTATCACTAACAATATACAGAGATCGGCATACGTTTGACAACGTTGTCGAAAAGATTGCAACGAAGCATGTTCGTTCTTCAGACAGTTGTGTCTGGGTCATGATAACACGTGCTCGAGTTAGTCGAGTAGACGCGTTTAAAAAACCACTCACGACCATCCTTCATTTTAGGCTGGACCTTAATATTAATTTTGGAGAGTGGATAGGTAGATGAGGATTCGTTGAGTGGCCCGTACGGTCATGTATCTGACACCCTATGATTTCTTCCTGTTGGACTTTCTCAAGGATCGCGTTATTTCAAGAGACCCACGTATCTTTTCCGGCCTCCGAACTGCAATTGAAGAAACTCTTCGCGGACAGCTTGAAATGCTTCACCGGATCTGCCTTTCCGTTGAGAAACGATCCAGAGGGGCGTCAAATTGAACACTTACAGTAACCCTTTTGTAAAATTTCAAACCATTAATTGATTACTTAGATTATTTTGGATTTCCCTTGAGGAATCAAGATGAATGCTGGGTTTCACATAATGATGTATAACGTGCGTGAATTGCTATTAGGTTGGGTAAACAAGAACCCAGAGATATACCATTTGCTATATCCATGATTTGAACCGAACCAAAGGATCATATCTAAGTGATTATTTTTGTTTGGCACAAACAAAAGGCAATAAAACCAAGTCCAAATAAACTATCTAGTTTTCAAATTTATCTTCGATCAACAGACCTATTGTACAAAGCCTCCAAATCGATTAAGAAGTCAGGATTCTACGTCGGAAGTTGTTGTAAATTAACACGATAAGGTGATTGAAGATGGTGACTCAAGTTTTGAACCATCAACTTTAATAACATCTCATTTACTTACACAAACTGATTTAAACCATTCAATATGTGACTTGAATCTGTCTAAAAATTAGACTGAGCTTTTGGGGTCTAGATGAAACGAATGGAATTTACTTTACTACTTATTTGTGGTGGATTTTTTGCATCGATATGTGAAAATGGATGAAACCACGTCCGAAGCCTCCAAAGGCCCCAGTCAGCTGTGAAGGTTATAGCTTCAGTATTTTTGGATCGGCATGGATTATTGTTCAAAGACTATCAAAAGGGAGAGACAATCAATCGCGAATACTACATAGAGTTGATATGAATGCAAAAATCAAGGGAAAACGGCCTCATATGACGAAGAAAAAACCACTTTTTCACAAGTCGATGGTAACGATGGTTAAATTAAACTTCGAATTGCTTGCTCATCCACCGTATAGTCCAGATTTAGCACCCAGTAACTATTGGCTATTCGCTGATCTCAAAAAAAGCTCGCCGGTAAGAAATTCAGCTCTCCTTCTACAAGCACCACATCGAGAAGTTAGAGAAGCGTATTGATGAATAAAATCGATTTATTGAGTGATGTGTTACTTAGGGTAGAGAGAATTGGGCACAAAAATGCGAACAAATTGTAATCATCCATTGTAAGAAAATAGTCAAAAATAATTATTTTTTGCTGTTTTATTATTTCAACATTCATTTGAAATCGAATTGGAAACTGATATTCTTGATGTCGTTGAACAAACCAAGTAATGGATCCATTTTCTGGTTAGATTAGGTTTACTTAGGTTAGGTTTTAACTGAGATTAGGTTGTTATACGATATCATAGTCAATAAATAGGAATTCATGAATCCAGTTCGAAAAGCCGGACCGGAAGTACTTCTGACATCTGGAATGTCGATTAATGGATTCTAGAACCACGAAAACGCCATTTTAACATATTTTTATTATAAATCTGAGCCGGGCAGATCCAAAAGTATTTCCAAAGAAATTAAATTTGGTATTTTTTTTCTAGAGCGTCTCTGCATCTTCACGAACTCGTAAATTGTCGATGGGTAGAAGAGGTTACCCAACAACTTGACTGCTTGCAATCCGTTACTGGTATGTCGAAACCGACCGATATCGAAAGAGATAAATGTACTACGCATTTAGAAAAATTATCAGTTTATTGTTGGACGTGCCGTTGTTGTATATGTCATCAATGCGCCCTTTGGGGAGGTACTCATTCCGGTCACACCTTTAAACCTTTGAATGAGGTTTACGATCAACATGTTTCCCAGATAAAAGACGAAGTAGTACAACTCAGAAGAAGGTGAGATGTATTCCTATCAATTACTCTGATTTTTCATTATACTAGTGATAGTTATAGTCCATTATCAATCAAAAACTTCGGTCACGAAACTTATCCAAACAGTTTTCAAATTTATCTAAACTGGATGTAAACACATTTTTTGTTGTAACACCATTTAAGTGACGCAGATTCAACCTGGTACAGATTTGTATATTAAATGATTCAGTATAATAGTTAAATTGCAGGATAGCGGGCGGCTAAGCACATAGACCTTATGATAAGCTGTCATGCCCTATTACCAATGTTTGATGTCCTTTAAAAAGTTGATAAGGCTTTTTCACTTGAACTTTTTGTCATTAGTAAGCGTCAAATACTTTAGCCTTCCTTTTGCACCAGCGGCACTGTGGATCGTCCCTGATGTCCATAGTGTGGAGATAGCGTCTTAGATGACTGTGTCTGGATAAAAGACCAGTCACCAGTCGATATTGCGCCTATTTACTTGGAGTTTTTGTTTGGTAAGACAGGCAAAAGAACCATCTAA
This sequence comes from Diorhabda elongata, assembly GCA_026230145.1. Classification (NCBI taxonomy): domain Eukaryota; kingdom Metazoa; phylum Arthropoda; class Insecta; order Coleoptera; family Chrysomelidae; genus Diorhabda; species Diorhabda elongata. The sequence continues at coordinate 18,666,629 of CM047928.1, read as the reverse complement.
GTGTGCCTTAGCTTGACTCGTGCCAGGTGTCTCTATCGATTTCCACAGAACCTACATTACAAGCAGATCGTTGAGAGACGTAATACCAACATTTTTGACTACATCAAGAATAGATTCTAGGCCCATAAGTGGATTTGTCGATCCCAATCTGCCGAGCGATCCTACTACGACGCCCAAACGAGCTGGATCTTGCCGTTATCACTCATCATTACACTACAGCACAAGTCTAGAGCACACCGGCTTGTATGGCAACTCTACTGTTTGAACAGATTGAGATTACATTAAATCACAGCAAATACATTGGTTTGGAACATTGAAGCATGTTCCCTAAACGATATAAATTCGCTTATTTCGGAGTGTTCTCCGCAGAAGCCTACTCCTGCCTAGAAATTCATACGGGAGCCATATGTGTTACAAATGGCAACAATATTTTGTATAACGGGTTTAAAGTCATCAGTCCACCGCAGGTTTTCGCACGGCCATTTCGTCTACTATGCAGTAGTAGTATGATTTAGTATAAAACCACTTACCAACCAGATAATTCGCACACTAGTTTATGCCCGGTAGTTGTCACTAATTTTTTTAAATCATTTTAATGCTGTTTTTGACGTATCATACGAATAGGGTTTTTTCACATCCATTGCCTCTGAGTCCCCTGTGGCCGGAGATCCATGGTAGCTCTAACGCCCTTTCCTTCAACCCGTGTCATCTTGTCAGTTTTTTTTGTCTGTATCTGTAGATGCCCGACGCCACGAAGATCCCCAGAGCATTTGTAAAGGTTAATATAACCGCCCATGTTGCAGCTTCAGCATGAGTTCTCACAGTTTTAATAACACCACCATTATTTTTTTTGTTGACAATCTTTTTTTCTCAGACCAGATAATATAGACTCCCCATTATTTCTTTGATTATTTCTCTGGGTTCTCGATCAATAGGTCATAGGAAACTGAACAATTGGAGCACCTCTTACACGAGATAGAGCACCAATTATATACGTGCACTAAATCCGAGGTTTTCGCATGGTCAGTTCGTTTACTATGCAGTACTTTGAATATATTCAGCCTGTATGCTGATGGTGTATGATTAAGTATAAAACCACTTATCAACCAGATAATGCACTAGTTTATGCCCGGTAGTAATCACTATATTTTTAAACCATTTTAATGCTGTTTTTGCCGTATCATACGAAACTTCGTTTACTTGGAATGTAGAATCTTCTCACGCGTCTGAGGATTCTTCCATTATGGGTAATAAACATTCTTTAAGATCCACAAATTGAGTAAATCGAGGTCTTAAGGACACCTTCTGAAACACCAAACAGGAAGATGGGACCTTGAAGTGCCGTAAAAATAAAGATACGAAACTAATACATAAAATAAGATTCAAAGACCTTATTGGAGAATTTATTGGATGTAGTACGTCAAGGAAAATGTGAATGCGACTAATATAAATTTACTCTCTGATGACAAAGAAACGTTTAATGGAAATTCCAGTTATTCAAGCTATAAAAACTAAATTTTTTCATTCCTTTATGACCAAAGCTAGTTGTGGCTGATTTTTTTTGTAATTGACATTATTATCTATTATAAGTTTTGCATAAGAAATTAGGTTTTATTACTTTTTCGTTACAAAAATAAACAGCGCAGTAAAAATAATGTAGAGATTTTCTTTCGTATTCTCAAAATGAAATAATTGCTTATAAGGTTAATGGAACTTATAAGTATAGTACAAGAAGTAGAACGAAACGTTGATTCCGTTCGATCGGCGAAAGACGAGAGAGTTAGAGAAATTAGAAATGCCGTTGAATTGATGATATCCAGATTGGATTCGCAATTGAAAAGTAAATTGTTGACTTTGATGGGACAAAAAGATTCTCTTACACAGGTAAATTTCAAAATATTATAAATTTTTCCATCATTACCATCAGGTACTAAGACTCCGAGTGGTTCTAAAATGTCGTTTCTGAGCTTTAAAGCGTTAAACTCACGCTCTTCAAACATAACAGTTTTTCTAGGTAATTCTCTTCACTAGATACACATTTTTACAATATCTCCGGAAGCTTTCTGATGCGAGTATCGAAGAATCCCTAGGGCAACTCGGACAATACCTTGAATTTTTGACCTCCGAGGATTTCTTTCAATGGTAGTCGCAAGGTAATAAGTCCGAACTGAAGGGGGGGTGTTGTAATACCTCCCACCGCAGTTCTGATATTGTACCGAGCGAGAGAGCTGTATAAGGGCACGCGTTTTCCTGAAGAAGAATCGCACTTCGTTTCACTTGTATTTTCAGAAGGTTACAGTAGTATGCAGAATTATGAAACGTTGTGCGTGCAGAAACCTAGTATACAGCAGTCCACAATAATAAATAATATGACCCGCGGCCCTTGTTGTCTTCGCTTTGACTGGCGCCTCTTCATTCTCCACTCTTTAGACGACACCTTTAAGGAGTGTAAAAGTGAATCCATGTTTCTTTTGTAGTGAATTTTGTTCATGGATGATAAACTCTACAGTACCAATCCTGATGTCGAGTTTTCCACATTCATTGCCTCTGAATCCCCTGTGCCTGGAGATCCATGGTAGCTCTATCGTCCTTTCCTTCGACCCGTGTCATCTTGTCAGTTTTTTTGTCTATATCTTCAGATGCCCGACGCCACGAAGATCCCCAGGGCATTTGTAAGGGTTAACATAACCGCCTAGGGTGCCCCTTCAGTATGAGTTCTCACAGTTTTAATAACACCACCATTATTTTTTTTGTTGACAAATCTTCTCGATCAAGAGGGTTTTCTAAATCTATGAATGCTTGGTACACTTTGAAGTTTCTGTTCTTAGTTTTCTCTATCAATATTAACATACCTGTCATAGGAAACTGAACAATTGGAACACCTCTTACACGAGATAGAGCACCAATTACATACGTGTACTAAATCAGAGCTCATATCCAAGAAGGGGGAATTGTCTAGAATGATTAATACTATAAGAAAAAAGCCGATGACAAGTTTTGTTACAGCTGCGGTTCCGGCGGATTTCCATAGGTAATATATTTGAATTTAATTAGAATTATGAATATTTTAATCGTGTATCTTACGGAGGTGACATTTTATGACTACTTATTCACAATTTTTTGTTTTTGCAATCTCGTCTAGTTTACCTGGAAGTTATGGCATTTGACAATTAATAAATTACATAAAATAATCCATCAAAATGATAATTGTTGCCTTCTAACAAAATTAACGATTATGTCATATTTCTAAATTGGTTCATCCTGTATACACTGTGAAAAATTTCTATGGAAAATTTGTATACGATTGCAAGCATAAAATTTCCCTAAATTTCAATTATGCGTTATTTTTCGAAATATTTCCAAAGATTAGTCTTTGTTTCCAAAAAGAACTGCATCTGTCAAAGTCTTCGAAATAATTGAAATCACTTTAGACTAAGATATATTAGTCCGGTCAATTTAGAAATAAAAATAGTGGTCAAATAACAAAAATTTTCGGAAAGCCAAATATTGGTGGAGAACTGGAGTTTACTATTACAAATAGTTTGAAAAATCCCCACCGATCTTATGGGTGTTACAGAAGTTATTAAAGGTTAAAGATTAAAATTTAAGGATTTTTGGATTTTTCGCGAGTCCATGAAATTTGCAATAAAACTGGATTCAAAGTGACGAATGTATCTGAACCTGAGAGCCTACAAGAGAAGCTGGAGATCTGTGCAACGGTTCCAGAATGGGATAGAATATTTACCACATGTAGGAATGACTTAAATGAGCAGCAGGCGACTTCAGGATTTCGTTTCTATGGATGATAATGTACTCATTTCAGAGCAGCTCAATGATGATGACATAGTTGCTATGTATTCTTTGGACACAGAAGAAGAAGAAGACTGTGAAGAGACTCCATTAAAAATTTCAAAGCATGAGGCAATGGAAGCTTTAGAAACTTTACACAAGTATTTCGAAATGTCGAATATTGATAATTCTAATATTTTTGATAAAATTTATTCTATCGAGAAACAGGTTTCAGCAACTAGCAATCAATTACAAACATAACCGATTACTTTAAGTTTTAAACTTTACCGTAGTGTTTTTTTTCCTACATTAAATTCATAACATCAAAAATATGCATTTTTAGTAACATTGCCACCTCCAAAAATGCTTAATTGGAAAACTGGATTATTGGAAAGCCATACATATATCTTGGTCCCAGGAGATCCCAATTAACCAGGTTTCATTGTACATATCGAGCACTTAAGACAAGTATAAATACCAGGGAGAGAGATTCGTTGGATAATATTTGGTATGATAAGGAGAAGGGTTTGTTGAAGTGGCTCCTGATATAGGAATTGCTCCTCTGCAAAGCTGGGGTTGTGTTGGTTGCGAGGGGTTGTGTTTGCCTAACTTTTCTGGAGAGGGATAGATAATACTCTGGAACCGATTAAAACTTTACTCTCACCTACAGTAGAAAAACTTATCAACACTATTTCTGCAATTGTAGAAAAGGTTGTGGCGCCAAATGTGGCGGTAAAAAGACGGGTTGCTGTATTCATAGAGGAAGATTCCTGTGATTTTAATGAAGAGACCAACGAATCAGCCACATTTGAACAATTTATGAACATCCAGCAAGTGGAAAAAGAAGAAGAAGACATGACTGTTGAAGCAGACTTTCAAGATTATAAATCTGATTAAAATATCTAAGAGAAATCATAACAATAGTTAACCCAATATTAATAATAAGGTAATATTTAGGGTATCGTTCCCTTAAATTATCCTAAAATTGTCATAACAGTTAGTGGAGTAGCTCTACAGGGAAAACCATGGTAAAAAATGCGCTGAATAAACTACCTCATAGGTGGCATGGAAATGTGTGTATATCATGTATAATGTAACTCTTAGAATCGCGATATTTCAGGAATGGTAACTCTTAGGAAAAATTTTTAGGATCTACAACTTTGGTCTGAGGTTTTTTTATGATAAAACTTACTGTTTTCGAGAGAAATCCAAAAAAAATCTTAAATTTTGAGCTTTGACCCTGAATCACTTTTGTAGTACACACAGGATTGATGGGGATTTTTCAAACTTTGTTTGCAATGGTAAACCCCAGCTCTCCACCAATATTTGACATTTTGTTATTTTAAATGTCTATATTGACCGGACTATATCGAGTAAAATTTCATTGAAATTTATCGTGTTCCATTAAGAAAAACAGTCATATACAACTGAAATATTTTAAATAAAGCAAGTTGCTCGGAAAACCCCTATATACCAATTTTCCATAAAGTATGATCAATAATTTTTACCTAAAAATGAAATACTTATTTTAGTGAAATAGTACCTCCGTACGATTCAAGTACTTATGTGATGTATCCTTTTTCTCAACTCCAAAGAAAATCAGATCCTGTTTACTCCAATCCTTTGTACTGTAACGGACTCTGTTGGAGACTTAAAGTGTATCCGGAAGGCAACGGTGTTGTACGAACAAATTATTTATCCGTTTTTCTTGAATTGACTGCAGGTAAAGTTTAATTTTCATAATCTCACACATGCACCTTTCCACAATCCATCTAATAATTCATCTTCCTTTACTTTATTTTCTCCTAATTGCTTTTGTGTTCAAATTAAAAGTTAGCTGGTGTACAGGGTCCTTCACGACGAGCTGAATCGATATGTACATGGGAAAGTACTGCGGCTAGTGTTCTGAGAATTTGCGTGCATGGGTTTTCCGAAATGCTAAAATGATTCCAGTTTTCTGAAACTTCTAGGACCCAAACTTCGTTGTTTTAAACGGAATACTATGGTTTTTATTAAATTTTTGGAATCTACGCGAAATTTCAATATAACTTTATATAAAGCATGGTATTGCCAAAGTACACCATTTTTTAACTTTTTCACAATTTCGAAATTTTAGGACAGCTGCAGCCCTCCACTAAAAAAAGTATATTTCTAAGTTTAAGTGAGTCAGGTCCAATATTTTTGAGATTTTGGGACAAATAACACCTATAGCTTTCAAAACCTTTAGAAACCTTGACAAAAATTTATATAGGGTGTTCAGAAAATGGTGTAGAATTTCGCTATCTAAAACCTTCGAAAAATTAATTTTTTCAAATTTTTTTCTTTACCATTGGATTCTACGCTTTAAATTAAAGGGACTTTTTTAGTAAATTCATATATCTCAAATTAACGGTTTTTGTAGAAACTTGAAAAAACTGAAACGGGTTTTTAAGAAGAATCAAAAAATGTTTTGAAGTTGGGGGCAACCATTTCGAACATTTACTTTAGTTCAATTTTTGTTCTTCTCCTCTTAGTGTAGTGTTTTAAATATTTTTTAATTGACTAAAGTATTTTAATAATAAATAATAAAAAAACCATGAAGATTTCAGTTTTTTCAAGTTAATTTGAGATATATGAATTTACTAACAAAGTTCCCTTAATTTAAAGCGTAAAGGTGAAGAGAAAATGGGGATTGCTATTTGAAAAAATTAAGTTTTCGAAGTTTTTAGATGGCGAAATTCGGCACCATTTTCTGAACACCCTATATAAATTTCTGTCAAGGTCTTCACAGATTTTGAAAGGTGTAAGTGTTATTTGTCCAAATCCCAAAAATATTAGATCTGACTCAATTAAACTTAGAAATATAATTTTTTTAGTGTACAAAAATTTCGAAAATGTGAAATAATTAAAAAAATTTTTCTAACCGTTTCTTTATCGACGTTTACAGTATCAGCAATCATCCGGATGTTTATTCGACCATCTGCACGCACAATTTGGTTGATTTTGATCACTGTTTCCGAAGTTGAAACGGTCACAGGGCGACCTGGGCGCTGGTCATCTTCAGTGTTCTCTCGGCCCTCACTAAAGCGTTTACACCACTCAAAAACACGCACACGATATAGAGAATTGTCCCCATAGGCCTCTTGCAACAATTTAGTCTGCGTTTTTTTCAATTTCACGAGAAATTTGAGATTGATACATTGCTCATCGTTTTTGGCACGAGAAAAAGACACGTTCGTTTCAAACCGCTATTACACAAATATTATAATAGTGACGGAAACGTGTTTTGGGACGTGCATAGACAAGATACCTAGATACCCAACACACTACTCCTTTTTTACCCCACCCGTCTAAGGCGCCCTCTAAGCGCGCAGTCTCGTTATTCAATAGCCAGACCTGGTATAACGAAATAAAAAAAGATGCTGTACACAAATACGATTCAACACATTATTGCAGGCTATCCCGAAACGTCCAAATATGAATACAGAGTAGAGATGATACATCAAGTGAGTAGAGACCCTTCCAAAAATATCGTGAGGGAGTTTGCGTCTGATTTTGAAGTAGGAGAGTGTTGGGGTTACAATAGATTCTTTAGATTAGATCTATTGGCAAGCGAGGGGTATTTAAATTTGATCAACGACACCTTGGTACTCAAGTAAGTTATTATATAAGTTCATATAATTGATTAAACTCAATTTCTTTCATAAAATGATTTTTAAAATAAGTTTCTTTTATGAAAATTGAATTTAAAAAGTGTTAAAACTTTTTTCATCAAATTTTCCTGTAACGAGATTCATAATTAATAGCGGCAAAAATTTTGGAGCCTCCCTCGTAAAACATTGAATAAGAATAGTTTATGTAAACATACGTTTACCAAACATGGTTGATTTGGATGGAACTAATTGTAAATCTCTAATTTTGTACATAGAGATGGGATTCTAGCAACTTTTCGGATCTTATGAAGGAAAGGCAACTGGAGACCTGATAGAAATTGAAGCAATTTTGAAGGAAGAAGGCTATAAAAAAATATTAAAGATAAATGTGGTACGTTCTGATCAGCGTATGAAGGAATTTACTGAAAGTAATGATTTGGCTATCAACCTCGCCCGGCCTTAACCCGATTAAGTTGTTGGAGTTAAGTTTCCTCCGTTAACCATGACAACGATCCCCAAGATTATTCGAATCTGCGCAAAAAGTATTTGAAATAATTGAAAAGAAAGAATACACTGAAAGTAATGATTTGGTCGTCACATTCGACCGATCTCAATCCGATTGAGTCGCTGTGGAAAAAATTGGACAGGGAAGTCAGAAAGCAGTTTCCTACTTCGACTTCACATCTTTGGAATATCCTGAAAAACAAATGGAACCAAATAGACGACGATTATTTGGCGAAATTGCTACAGAGAATGCCAAATTTGTGCGTCGACATATTAAAAGAAAAAAGGGGTTACATCGAAGTCTTTTTTTTTGTCAGTTTCTTCACAGCTTCAACACACTCAAATCTTGTTCTTTTTAATGCAGATTTGACCTTAGGAAAGAGGTAGAAGTCGCACGATGCAATATTCAAGATTCAATCTCTTGTTGTTCAAATACGAGGATTTTGGGCAACGGTTTTGCACACTTTTCGCGTATAAAGTTTTTATACGAAATTTGCCGCACACATTATTTATAAATTCGTCTCACGAATACTTAGCCGACGGTCAGAAAATCACTAAAAAACACCTAGATGCCACAAATATTCATTGCCATCCGCTCGTTTCACTAAATTATAAGTTTAAGTTACAATTTTTACAAATTTCATGTGTCATAACAAAACAAAGGCCACAGCTTTACTGGTTTGTCTACAAACACGGTAGACATCGCATTCGAAAAAGTAGACGTCAGGCTAAATAGCTGACAGCCGATAACCTTTGGTGCATGCGTACTTTTCCTGTAGCAGCGCTAGTCCGTTACATAAAAGTGACACCTCGTAATTGAAATTTCATTTGAGTTTGAAAATAAATATTTTTCCAAACTATTAATAACAAAATCTATATCAGCATTTCTTTATATAGAAATAATAATTGAAGAATTGACTATCGTTGCAAAAAATCTTGTCTGTTAGCTTTTAGTAAGGAATTTGTTAAAATTTTGGTTTTAAATTTCAAAACAAACATTTTAATTTTTATTAACTGAGAAACGCTTGGTCGATTACGGTTTTTTGACGAAGAAACTAATTTCATTCAAAGGTTTCAAGTGAGAGCTCCAACATTCTATCAAAAATGCCGGGACCAACAGTGGTACATAAATCAATTAAAGGCTGCACAATGTCAACATGCTACCAAAGGAAACGAAGTTAAAGATCGAGTTGTTAAAATAAATACCGATAATTTGGTACCAAACGTTAAAAACGTATCAGGTAAAGTACTAAAAAAAATATTTCAGCATAATAGTTTGATGTTTCGGTTCGGCATAAGTTACGCAAAATGAATTTATTAAAAGAAATTACAAAAAGGGTTACTGTAAGTGTTCAAATTGATCAATGCTTTTACGGTATGGTTTATCAACGGAGAGGCAGATCAGGCTAAGCAAATCAAACGAAGACTTTCAAAATTCTTCTTCAATTGCAGTTCGGAGGTAAGAGTGCGTGGTCCTCTTGAAAAAACGCGGGCCTTGAGAAGGCTCCACAGGAAAATAACAAAGTCTGTCTATCCATTCTCCAAAATGAGCATCAAGATATTTTATTCTGAAATGACGGCTGTTTGCGAGTGTTGGATCGTTGTCCATTTGCACACGGAAATTTTCTAGCATGAATACCTGTCCACACACACACACACACCCCAGACAGGTTTAATTCTTCTTTAGTGAAGACTCGAGGATTCTGGTCATTCCGGAACAAGGATTTATAACGATTGATCGTTCAGCTTAAAGGTTGCTTTATCGGACCACAAAATGGAATTGCAGATCATCCTGACTGCATCCAAGGTACCACTCGCAAAATTCCAATCTCGTGAAGCGCGTGGAAGAGACGCGATCGGTAAAATTGATAGTCGTAAAGAACGACCGGAGATTTGGAGTTCTCTCGATTCTCGCCGTACTACAAATTGGTTGATACCAAAAAGTTGACCAAATTGTTTTGTATCGGACCATAAAATTTATTTTTTTAATGGTAGTTAACAGTCACATTCAGAGAGACAATATTTTCGTTGTTTTACATTGTATTCAATAGAAAGTAGGATATATTGAAATCATACGAGTAAATTTAAAATAATTCGATTCACACAAAACTAATTTGCCCCATATTTGATTCTATGTGACTCGAGGGCTATACAATTTTCCTAGTTTAAGCTATTTACATTGCCAAGGTTAAATAGAAAGGATGGTCGCTGCTTAACTAACGCCAGCGTCACTGTTACCATATTTCCGTAGATACCGGTTGTCCAGAACGCGGGGCGTCGGCAACAGAGCCCGTTTTTAAGAATTTCTGGTACGTCTTTCACACTGTTGAATGATTTGTAGCGGCGTGTTGGGAAATTTTTGTTGCAATTCGATCAACATACTTTCAAACGTAACAAAAAAACTTTTTCTTGAAGCTTGAACTTATTCATTTTGAAAACGCGTCTACTAAGACGATCACGTGTTATCGTGACACAGACATAAATGTTCTGAAGCACGAACATGCTTCGTTTTAATCTTTTTCGACAGCGTTGTCGGACTTATGCCGATTTTTGGAGAGCGTTGCTGGACTTATGCCGTCTTCTGTATTTAATAGCAACTGCAGGTGATAACTGCAATTCTCCACCATCAACTTCGAAGGCAGACGCTCCTGAGAAATCCGTATCAACTGATAATCCGCATTTAGCAGCCGGTGATGTGAATACAAAGAATACCTCTGGAGATAATACTAATGAGATAGAACCTTGTTCTTGTAATAATAAAAACGTATCCAGTAATAATTCAATATGTAGTTCTACATCGGAATCTTCGATACAAACTCAGGTATGATCATGAACGACAGTTCTGTTTATTTTTAACAGGTAAATGTTTAAGGTAAGCGGTCAAAAATCCGCAGGAAATTCATCGATACAAAGTAACGAAGATTGTCAACAACTGATTGGTGTGGAAGCATCGATAAGTTCTCCAAATTTGTTAAATTCTGCGGTATCGTTGATACTTTCGAGCAGCAGCAGCAGTGAAAGTGACATGAGCGAAACTGAGCACCTTATAGAAGAATTTGATGCCAGAGTAAACAACAGCGAATATATGGGTATGTCAAAAAAAGATTCGTTTAAGGGACTAGTACCGGTTATACGGGTAAATAATTTCTGGACCTTAGGGAATGTGATAAACTTTTCCTCGGGCCCAGAGCGGTCCTATAGACGCATACAAAAAACACATAATTTCTTAGCACTTTTTATCTCAAATAAATTTTTCCTTGGATCTACACATCATATGGAGTGTAAATACACAAAAAAATTTTTGGGCCCAAGGGAAAGTTTATCAATTTTGGTTGGGACTCAACGTGTTAAAGAGCAGCTGTCGATCGCTCCAAACTGCTGGTAGAGCACTCGAACTACGAGTATTATAATTTTCTTACTATTTTAAAAATTATAACCAGTACTAGTCCCTTAATTCCTTGAATATTTTTTTCACTAAATCCTTATGTCAATGATTCTAAATGTTCTCGATTTTAGGTCTCTTCTGTTTTAAAATTAGTTTTTTTAATAATTTATCAAAATATATTTTAATAATAATAATAATAATTTGAGATCGGTCGAATGTGCCAAATAATTACTTTCAGTATATTCCAATTCTTTTAAATACTTTCTACACAGCTTCGAGGAATGCTGGGGATCATTGACATGCTAGAAAATGTATTTTCTACCAACTAAACCTACAACATTTTTTTAAAACCTTCTTCCTTTAAAGTCTCTTAAATTTTTGAACGTACCACATTCTTCTTCAATATTTTTTATAACCTTCTTCCTTTAAAGACCCTTAAATTTTTTCCAGGTCTTCTGGCTGTTATTATGGCCAGTGGAGGAAACACTAAACATTGATAGGCTAATTTCAAATAAATTATTTTTCATTGATTCCTTTTCGTTTGATATTTTTCCTTAACCAAAATAATAATAATAACAACATATACCACTCATTATAAAGCTTAGACTAATAGCTTTGAGATGTTGAAATCAAAAATGGAAGTTACAGATTTTTGACCACGAGCGTGCGACTTGAGTAGATTATTTTTTTCTTGCGAGTGTATTTCAAATGAAAATGTTTTTGTAGCAGCTGATGATGAAAATGAAAATGATGTTGAAGGAATGTCTGGAGGAGATTGTGGTAATGTTTCTTGTGATTCCTATGAGTGCCAAAATCCAGAATCGGGTAATTCTGTTGCAGAAAAAGATGCAGAAGTTACACCTACGTTAGAAACGTCACAACAACCACATACTTCAGTTTCTTCATAATATTTTACAACATATTTTACTTACTTATACTTGTTTAATATTTTATACTGAAAAATACCTTATTATAACCAGAAACTGACTGTATATGTTACAAAATTGTTAATCTTTAGAAACAGTGTCAAATTTGAATAAACTGTAACAAAAACAATAAAGAATTCTACTACAATAATAATTATGAAGTTATTTTATCTTTTAAAACCTCTTTATATTTATTTTTTTTTTGATTTTTGGGTTTTGGTATAAACTTTGTTTGTTATGAAATCGAAGTTTTGTTTTTTTTTTGTCATGACTTCCATCTCCAGGACAAATTATAGTTCTAATATATCAACATTGTACCTGTAAGCATTAATATTCTGTCTTTCAATGATCACCATTTCAGTATGGTCCTCGTGTAATGATTTTATTCCATATCATTACTGAAACAAATTGTTGAACGTATCAACTTAGGCAAAAGCAAAGTACCAAAGGACCCTTATCAGAGCACTGTTGCCTCAATTGACAACTGAAATGTTAGATTTAGCAGAGAATGCAACAAGCAGATTCTGTTGGGTAAAGGACAAAACCTCCATCTACATTTTCGTGAAGTGTAAGGCACTATGGAACTCCAGAACATTACATCTAGGAGAGTATGAAATAGAAGACAAAACACATTCTGAACTTTTTAAATATTTAGCTGTAAATACTGAGGTTCCCTAGTATCACAGTATATCTGCCTACTCTAGTTTGCAGGATTCTGAAAATCTCTTATGTATACTGGAAGACATAGATACTCAACAAATAGGAAAAATATGAACTCATCTCATTTGACCACTGGTGGTCTTCACAGTCCAAATGATCTCTAACTGTACTCTTGCTGGGGTTCATATTCAGTTATGGGCAATCTGGGCTTTGATTCAAGCTCTAAAAAATTTCTTCATAGTATGATTGCTTACTCACAAAATTTATTCCACTGGATATTTTTTTATTTCTTCCTATCAATTGGTTGCTTCTTTACACATTAGAAAACAGCAATTCTGCCACTGCTACTTGTGAAAACCTTCTCTAGCAATAGCTGCAGCACTTTTTGAGGTAAGATGAAGGTGAACGTAAGGGTTCATTATAAAATTTCAATCAAGTTACTGAGTTGGATATACTTATACAAAATGACAACATTTCAATAATTTCATGTCAATCTTAAAAATGTGGTGAAAATAGGTGAAAATAATAGGTAGCAACAAAATTCAGCCATCAAAAAATCCTTAAAGTTCTTTTATCAAAAAAGTTTTAGCCAAATAACAAATTATGCTTTAAATTTGCTGGTTGTTTATATATATTTCAGTGTAATAAAAAAATGGATTAATTATTGTGTTTTAAATTAGTTTAGTTGTTATCAGGAATACAAATTATAAATTAATCAAATAATAATAACTTACCAGGCTTTACAGTTGTGGCTATGGCATTTACATCTTCAATTGATACATTAGCAGCTTTGATTGCTTCATTGACTACATTTTCTATATTATTTCTATGCAAATCTTGTGCAATAGGAGGAATTATTCCTCCATTACTAAAAATAATGAAATTTTCTAATCCAAAGACGAATATTGCAGTATTCGATTATTATAGTGAAAACACTAATTACACATGCACTAAATTGATTCACAAATAGAAATTACTATATTGAAAAAATCAACTTCTCGTTTCATATATATATAGCATTAATAATCTAAGTATGAAGTTAACTTTCACGATATTCTAATACCCTATTTGAATTATTTTGTTTTAAGCTTCATATGAACGTGCATAACTTTTAAGGAAACTACATAACACGATGGCCTAAAAGTTAAATAATAAAATTAAGAAAGATGAAAGTAGCGGTTTTAGAAAAAAAATTTATTCAATTTGATTAAAACGTACTTTAAATGAATTAAATGTTGAGAGTTGAGTGCTTCTCCTAGAATATTACCGTCTGTGTCAACAATTGCGCAACCGGTATCATCACAGGATGTTTCTATTCCAAGAATAATACCCTTCTCATAACTACATAAGCGATTATTACTTTTTAATATAGTTTTGGATAGCAATAATATATTTCTCCCTTTATTTAAAAACATTCTTTACTATTGAAATTTGAGGTTAGATAATCATGATACATTTGAACTACCAAAAAGTGAATTTTTCGTGAGTGATTTTTGTAACGCCAAAAATAGAGAATACTAAAGGTTTTATTCGAATAATATTGATATGAGATTGTAAAATAATATATTAATAGAAATGTCTATCGAAGTACATAATATTATTTAGGGTATTCTATTTAAAATAAGAAAATTTCAGGCAACTTTCATTGAAACTCAAAATTCAAGATGGGCGACGAAAAATAGAAGACAGTACTAATAGTGCAGTCTACTAAGCATTCACGAAGGCTGAAATACTCATAGCAACTACGATCGTTGTAGTCAAGGCAAGAACATCTCTTATGACGTCATGACTAACGTTCACGACGATCCTTGTCAATAGCAACCATGAGAATCTATCTCATCATTTTTGCGATGTGGGATATTATAAGTACTTTTGAAGTATTCTTGTGACGCACCTCCAAATACTTTACTATCGCACAGATACCAATTTTTTTTTTAATCTTTTTTGGTGTTATTATTATCAAATCGAGTACATATCACAAGAAATTTGATTCTCTAATATGTAATTGATAACGTTTCCTCCTAACCTCTCAACTCTTCCAAAGATTGCCGATCGCTCTTTAGTATCTTAGCCGGGTAAAGTAACGTCTGTAACTATAAGAAATCAGTTGAGAAGATAGCTGGAGGTTCTGCTCTCTGTTGTGAAACACAGAAACTATAATCCGAAACATCTCATCTCATAGATTAAATCCGCCTGACGGAACGTTAATGTAAATAATTTAATCACTAAAAAATTCAGTGAACAACTAATTTTAACATAACCTCTTTTGCTCCATTATTTCTGTTTTGCAATTTGTTGTCTATCTCAACACTTAAAACGCCTCGCAAGCTATTCCAATTGGGCTTAAGATTAATTATTACGCTCTGGATTAAGTGGAACAGAAAATATCGTTGTCGTGATCGTGCTTAGTGGAATTCACTCTAAAGAACTGTTTAGTGAAAACACCTAAGATGCCATCGAAGCTGGTTTTTATTACGTACCTAATAAACACTTGAAGAAAGCTTCGCATCTAATCCTATCGTATGAAGAAGAAGACGAATCACAAAATTATTTTAAAATGTATGTCCTAAGTAATCTGAAATAATTTTTCACTAAATGTTATCTACTTATTATTGAGGATTTTAAAAATGTGACTGTAAATAACACCCTGTAGTAGGTACCAATTGTTAATTGTTGATGACCTTGCAATAAAAATGATCGGAATATAGAACATTGACGAAAAGTAATTACTTAATTTTAGACGATAACGTATGTAAAATAAGTGTCGAATCAGCGACGACCTAGTGTTTAAATTTTGACAATGTCAGCGATATTTTTTATAAGTGACATACTTTATTGTTGCTTCTGCATAATTAACGATTGAGAAAAATTAAAAAAATGTGGTTGAAATGTCCAACTAATTGAATAAGATCGATCTTATCTGGTCCAATGTTACAGGGTGCTTAATTAGTAAGTTGATTTTTGATGAGAGTTATAATTAAAATTCAATTTTTTATATAAACTCAATGTTTTATCAAATAACATTCCTTCCCATTAGAGTCTTAAAGTTACTAAGGCCATCTTCCCCGGAATTACCCAAAATATTTCACTCACAAAATCCCCATATCTTTCATATTTAATAAGAAATTATCAAATTATTTTAGATAAACATTCTTTGAGTTTAATGAACTTTGTGTATTCTTACTTGAAGGACGCAAAGTTGATACACAAGTCTAAAATAAAGGCACTTACCTAACCTAACCCTACTTAATCTAACCTAACCTAACCTAACTTTTTTCCCCGTGGTGGGATGGAATGGTTTTCGGTTTTGTTCTAACACTTTACGCATTGATGATCCGCCTTTCTGGATAAACTACGAGCTGATAATGCCCAATACTTTTCGCGAATTTAATATAAAGTTTCAGAGATGGATGGCCTGATCGGCTTTTCAATGGACATCGGACTTTGGTAACGTCAAGTGGGGCACGACGGGCCTATCTGAAGGGCTATGAATATAAAGTTTTCTGAACTCGTGAGTGAAACAGTCTCACGAGTTCCCGTTTAAGAAAAGGTTTTGTAAATATGGTTCTTCCTCACGACGGACTGTACGATGCCGTGAGTTCGTATGAGGACTCTCACCTCATCAAACCGCCCTCATCTATACGCAGGAAGGAGTTGGATTGAGGTGAGCTCTCCCCTAATTTTCTCTCACCTTACTACTTACGTATTCCGTCTCCTTTTCGCGTTTTGTGCCTTCTTGCCTCATCATTACCTTTACTAGATAGTTATCCCGAGCTCCACTACTTTCCATCATTTTTCCTATTGTATTTTCTACAGTGAGCAATCCTACTTATCTCTCCTCTTCTTCCCATCTCACACACTCGTATATGGCTTGTCCCGGGTCGTCCGGACAGTTGCTGCTTCCTAACCTCACCTAATCTCACCTAACCTAACCTATCCTAACCTGTTTTTGATTGGCTCTCAGAGTTTCATAATGATGCTATGACCGGTTGACAGTGATTCTTCCGATTTTATCTGGTTTTTCTCAGAAAGCGCTCGCTCTTTCGGGACCACACATGTATGAGGGAGCTCGCCTCGGATTGTAATGCACCTTTCAGTGTTATAAGGGCGTCCAGAATAAGCTCACAACCTCAAGAATTGCTTGAAACGAGTTTTGGGGAGCTCGCCTTCAAATCTGCATTTTTCATTTAGATAAAGTTTCCCCAAGTTAATTTTTTTTTGTTGAGTATGTGACTTACGGAGATACGATATGAGATATCCCCAAGAGAAGGAGCGTTTATTCTCTTTCGGGACAGCGAAGCAAGCAGTTAACGAACGCCTGGACCTCTGCGTAGAAACGCCGCCTTTAAAGTTTCGGCACGCGCAACTTACCTTAGTTTCACGCTTTGTAAGTATATATTTTTGTGTAGATATATTATTTTGTTGATGTATATATAGTTTGAGTATCGAATTTTGTTTATTGTGCTACAGCTCTAAAACTAGCGCTCATACAATCATTCAAAAGGGTCAAAATATCAATGCCGATGTAGGAAGTGGACAGCCGATGAAAATGAATGAGGTTTTATTGTGGAAATATGCAGGTTAAGTCAACCTTCTACATGCAACATTTAGTCCTGAACTTGCACTGTCAGATTATAATTATTTATTCAAATCCGTGACGAAGTTTAAGCTGGGGAAAAATTTTAATTCCAAAAGAGATGTTGAAAATGCAGTGCGACAAGTTTTTGCATCTAAGCCGAAAGAATGGTTTTACCAAGGCCTCGAACAGTTGCTGAACGTTGTTTAAAACTATATAATAATATTTCAAATAATTAAGAATTTTTTTGTATGATTTTTTAATGAATAAAGTGAAACGAAGAGAATTTGAAGCAACAAAGGGATAATCTATAGTTGATTTATTTATTGGATATAATACGTAAAATAAATGGCGCATGCGAATAATTTAAAATCAATATTTCTTTTTAACAAGGGTTGTTGATGACTAAAAATAGCAATGAAATTAAAATAGGAACGAGCCAGATAGCTTCCAAAAGCCTTTTTTAAAATGTAATTTGCAGAATTATTTTTAATAATTGTAGAAAGTTTTATAATTTGTTTGTTTAACCGTATTTTTTTATCATTAAAGTAAGAATGGATAAAATAAGTTTTATATGGATATAAAAACATTTTCCAACATAGTTTCCTTGAAATTTCTGTGTCCAACTACCGATATTTTATTAAAAGTTTTCGATTTATATCTCCATATTTTAGACTAATTTTTTTGTGTAAACATTTATACTTATTAACGAATCACACCCTGTACATGAAAAAATTGTATATGCATACAATTTTTAGTTCTTTTTTCTTTGTAAAGCAAATAATCAATAAGCTGCAGCCTCTCCCTTCCAAATATCTGATTCGACTAAGCTTACGTCGTATATTATATTAACCCTAAAAGTCCTTCATTATCCTTGCGGAATCCTACTGATGAAGGCGGGGCTCGCCACGCCTACAGCGCCATTGGAAAGCGCCCCTGTTCTTATTGGTGAGTGAGTTCGCTTAAAAACTATGTGGGATTATAATATAACACCAGCATCATTTTACTTTGTTTTAATCATTTAAAATATCTTGTGTCATGGTGTATGCGCAACTTTTTTACTAAAAGTTAATGTCAATCAGACACCAAATGTATGTGTTTATTGTTACATATGTATCTATGGTTTTATAAATCTAGAAAAGTCTTAATTAGAATATATTAAAAATACTAAACTATTAAGTTTGGATTTTCATTACAATGCTTCATGAGGACTTTCAAAAATTTGAAACGTCTGTCTGGATCATCTTCTGAGAGCTCGTAAGCAAGTTGAATTCGGATTGTCTGTCTGGATCGTCTTCTGAGAGCTCGTAAGCAAGTTGAATTTTGATTATCTGTCTGAATCGTCTTCTGAGAGCTCGTAAGGTAGTTGAATTTTGATTGTCTGTTTGGATCGTCTTCTGAGAGCTTGTAAGCAAGTTGAATTTTGATTATCTGTCTGGATCGTCTTCTGAGAGCTCGTAAGCAAGTTGAATTTTGATTATCTGTCTGAATCGTCTTCTGAGAGCTCGTAAGGTAGTTGAATTTTGATTGTCTGTCTGGATCGTCTTCTGAGAGCTCGTAAGCAAGTTGAATTTTGATTATCTGTCTGAATCGTCTTCTGAGAGCTCGTAAGGTAGTTGAATTTTGATTGTCTGTTTGGATCGTCTTCTGAGAGCTCGTAAGCAAGTTGAATTTTGATTATCTGTCTGGATCGTCTTCTGAGACCTCGTAAGCAAGTTGAATTTTGATTATCTGTCTGGATCGTCTTCTGAGACCTCGTAAGCAAGTTGAATTTTGATTATCTGTCTGGATCGTCTTCTGAGAGCTCGTAAGCAAGTTGAATTTTGATTATCTGTCTGAATCGTCTTCTGAGAGCTCGTAAGGTAGTTGAATTTTGATTGTCTGTCTGGATCGTCTTCTGAGAGCTCGTAAGCACGTTGAATTTTGATTGTCTGTCTGGATCGTCTTCTGAGAGCTCGTAAGGTAGTTGAATTTTGATTGTCTGTCTGGATCGTCTTCTGAGAGCTCGTAAGCACGTTGAATTTTGATTGTCTGTCTGGATCGTCTTCTGAGAGCTCGTAAGCAAGTTGAATTTTGATTGTCTATCTGGATCGTCTTCTGAGAGCTCGTAAGCAAGTTGAATTTTGATTGTCTGTCTGGATCGTCTTCTGAGAGCTCGTAAGCAAGTTGAATTTAGATTGTCTGTTTGGATCGTCTTCTGAGAGCTCGTAAGCAAGTTGAATTTTGATTGTCTGTCTGGATCGTCTTCTGAGAGCTCGTAAGCAAGTTGAATTTTGATTATCTGTCTGAATCGTCTTCTGAGAGCTCGTAAGGTAGTTGAATTTTGATTGTCTGTTTGGATCGTCTTCTGAGAGCTCGTAAGCAAGTTGAATTTTGATTATCTGTCTGGATCGTCTTCTGAGACCTCGTAAGCAAGTTGAATTTTGATTATCTGTCTGGATCGTCTTCTGAGACCTCGTAAGCAAGTTGAATTTTGATTATCTGTCTGGATCGTCTTCTGAGAGCTCGTAAGCAAGTTGAATTTTGATTATCTGTCTGAATCGTCTTCTGAGAGCTCGTAAGGTAGTTGAATTTTGATTGTCTGTCTGGATCGTCTTCTGAGAGCTCGTAAGCACGTTGAATTTTGATTGTCTGTCTGGATCGTCTTCTGAGAGCTCGTAAGGTAGTTGAATTTTGATTGTCTGTCTGGATCGTCTTCTGAGAGCTCGTAAGCACGTTGAATTTTGATTGTCTGTCTGGATCGTCTTCTGAGAGCTCGTAAGCAAGCTGAATTTTGATTGTCTATCTGGATCGTCTTCTGAGAGCTCGTAAGCAAGTTGAATTTTGATTGTCTGTCTGGATCGTCTTCTGAGAGCTCGTAAGCAAGTTGAATTTAGATTGTCTGTTTGGATCGTCTTCTGAGAGCTCGTAAGCAAGTTGAATTCGGATTGTCTGTTTGGATCGTTTTCTGAGAGCTCGTAAGCAAGTTGAATTTTGATTATCTGTCTGGATCGTCTTCTGAGACCTCGTAAGCAAGTTGAATTTTGATTATCTGTCTGGATCGTCTTCTGAGAGCTCGCAAGCAAGTTGAGTTTGGATTGACTACTTGGATCGTCTTCTGAGAGCTCGTAAGCAAGTTGAATTTTTATTGTCTAAGTGGATCATCTTCTGAGAGCTCGTAAGCAAGTTGAATTTGGATTGACTACTTGGATCGTCTTCTGAGAGCTCGTAAGCAAGTTGAATTTTGATTATCTGTCTGGATCGTCTTCTGAGAGCTCGTAAGCAAGTTGAATTTTGATTATCTGTCTGGATCGTCTTCTGAGAGCTCGTAAGCAAGTTGAATTTTTATTGTCTAAGTGGATCATCTTCTGAGAGCTCGTAAGCAAGTTGAATTTGGATTGACTACTTGGATCGTCTTCTGAGAGCTCGTAAGCAAGTTGAATTTTGATTATCTGTCTGAATCGTCTTCTGAGAGCTCGTAAGGTAGTTGAATTTTGATTGTCTGTTTGGATCGTCTTCTGAGAGCTCGTAAGCAAGTTGAATTTTGATTATCTGTCTGGATCGTCTTCTGAGACCTCGTAAGCAAGTTGAATTTTGATTATCTGTCTGGATCGTCTTCTGAGACCTCGTAAGCAAGTTGAATTTTGATTATCTGTCTGGATCGTCTTCTGAGAGCTCGTAAGCACGTTGAATTTTGATTGTCTGTCTGGATCGTCTTCTGAGAGCTCGTAAGGTAGTTGAATTTTGATTGTCTGTCTGGATCGTCTTCTGAGAGCTCGTAAGCACGTTGAATTTTGATTGTCTGTCTGGATCGTCTTCTGAGAGCTCGTAAGCAAGTTGAATTTTGATTGTCTATCTGGATCGTCTTCTGAGAGCTCGTAAGCAAGTTGAATTTTGATTGTCTGTCTGGATCGTCTTCTGAGAGCTCGTAAGCAAGTTGAATTTTGATTATCTGTCTGGATCGTCTTCTGAGACCTCGTAAGCAAGTTGAATTTTGATTATCTGTCTGGATCGTCTTCTGAGAGCTCGCAAGCAAGTTGAGTTTGGATTGACTACTTGGATCGTCTTCTGAGAGCTCGTAAGCAATATAAATTTTGTTTGGGTAAAGTTTCCCTTTCTTTAACAGCTTGCTTTTTAGAGTTGATTATCTCTAAAGTTTTGTTCATGCCCTCAAAAACCTTGGTCAACTTTATCAGCCCAATTTATTAATTTACGAGTATTTACTTTAATCACCATCTAATCGGTATAACATTTCGAATATATTGTAGTAACTGTGTTAAAATACGAAGTAAATCTTCAACAAAACTAAACATATATGTGAGTATTGAAAACCAAACGGAAAAAATAGAAAGCATCCAAAGTTTGTTTTTAGTTGTAAAAAAGATGCCGACATCTAGTCAAACTCATCACAGTTATGACTTACTTAATTGCCTCGTTTTCAAACGTATCTTCTGTATACATGGTGGATTTTTGGTTCTAGAACCATTTGTTTTTCTTTCGAAAGTTTGTGTAAAACGCCGAATAATTTCAGTAATTTCAGGCGAAAAAACAGATGATGTGGTTGAGAATGACGCAGTTGGTTGACAATTGCTTTGATTTGGAATTGAAAATTCGCGGGATTTCATCGATGGCTCCAGGGTTGCTCTTTCCATGGTCAGGGCTTGGTCCGTTTGTAGTGGTTTGGTCTTGGTCTTGCAAAGAGTGCAAGCTAAAGGCTTGCAACACCAAGATTAAGACCAAGTGTGCAAGAACAAGATCACATATGAGGCTGCAAGACCAGGACCACGCTTGCAAGACCAAGATTGAAACCAAGTCTAAGCCAGTCTTGGTCTTAAGTTTGCTCATCAATATCCGTTTGTTACAAAGCAAGCTGAAAATTATCTTTCATATCTATCTAACTTTTTGTGTTGGTGATATTTCGTTGTTTTCTTCATTGTTTGGTCCGTTCGTTACAAAAGATGATCTGCAGGATAAGTCTGGTATATTGCCATAGTTTTTCTAGGTTCACTCTGCATCTATACATTACAAGCAGTATTTAACGTTTCATTTGAAGGTTCTGAAATTGATCAATCTGAGAGTTGCACTTTATGAGATTGGTGTGAAGGAAATAGAAGCAAATCGTTTTTATTATAGTATAGACATGAGAGAAATTATTATCGACCACTAGCAAGACTTTATGCGCTATCGCAATCGATTCTAACTTTTCTAACTCCAATTGAATCATCGTGATGAAAAATTCGTGAAAATATGAATAAAGAAAAGTTATCCAAGAGCACAAGAGTTTCCATTTGACGTGTGCCACGCGACTACTTTATCAGACCATTGGACGATTATGACGCCTATTTTGTCAACATTGTATATATCTTGGAATCGCTTTTGGAAGGCTATCACCTCCAGCTACGCGAATATGAAGTTGTGGTTCAATGAATCCATTACCCACCAGAACTCTTCAGATTGTATTTAGTGGTAAGCTCGAAATTTCCGTAGCTTTTACGAGAAAAAGCAAACATAAATTTCTGCGCAACGTGTTATATATCTTGAAAGCTGACGTTCTTCAGAGAAGCAACGAACTCCGTGCTGACGCTGTATTTATTTTGCACCTGTTGATTCTATCACGTTTTCAAATGTATCGCAGCAAATACATGCGATTAACTTCATGCATATCCGAAGCTCTCTGTAGAGAGAGTTATATATACTGCATCGGATTCCTTCAAACGTTTTTTAAATTTTCCAATTTTCAAAAATGTTTTGAACAACTTTGTAAACTTTGTACATTTAATCACTGTTTTAATGAATTAAGTTCTTCGAAATAAAGTACTTATTATATTATAAAAAAGAAGGAAGTTATAATAATGAAACATTTTTCTAACCTTAACATTCTGTCTTTATAACCTTTAAAACATTCTTCTTTTTCAAATTATAATAAATGACATGTGATCTAACAGCCAATTTAAACACAAATGAAATCCCCTACAACAACAAAATTAACACTTGTAGATAGTAATTTAAGCTTGTGAAGAGACTGTTCATTCAAATAAAGTATGATTCGGAACTAACTTAAGTGCAATTATACAAGTAAACTTTAATCCTCAATGTTACCGGTGGTTTGAAGTTAGTTTTAAATTAAGTTAAACATAAAACTAAGGATATTACGATACAACCTCGAGTAATGAGTTTTGGTATTAATAAAATATTTGATGAAATCGCCGAAATGATCAACATTGTCGACGCACCAAGAAGACTAATGAAAAATAATGTTTACTCCCCGTATAAAATTTGGTAAGCATTGTCAACCACGTGGACTCATCGTTTCCACTGTTAACCAATGAAAACATAAATGCATTTCTATTGGCCGAAGCTGTCGGAAAGCGTATGTACCCAATTTCCTCGATATATTCCTGCCAGATAGTCTACGATAAGCAGTGGTGCGGATTGATGAGATTCATTTAATTCATAAATTTCTTTAAATAAATAGAAATGTGGCATTCTTTAGACCATGTGCGAATGAAGAAATTGAAATTGTGAGAATGACAGGTGTGAATTTAATAATAAAGATTTAGATAAATAAACACAGCAAGTTGTTTTAAATATATTCGAATGTTTGGAAAGGAATATAATCAGTAATCTTATGATGCAATCATAATAAGAATCGCTGAATTAACGTTTTAAACGTTTTCGTAATAGCTTAAAGCATTTAGATTGTAATAGATTTTGAAATCTGATGTCACGACCTACCCCCTTAACGTGTGATGTAATTTATGGATGGCCCCTTAACGTGAAACGGATGATCCAAAACTAACATTTTCAAATTTTTCACATTTTTTCGATATTGTAAATGGTTTTGGTAAGGTGCTGAGGATTTGCACTTTATATCTGATGAAATCGACGATGATAACGAAAAAATTATTAACATTGTCGACGCGCCGCGAAAACAAACACTTAATTTTCAAATTTGTTGTGTTTCTGTCAAAAAGATAAACGTTTTTGTTATTCTCATCATTAAATTCCCTTGACAAATTTTTTCCTTACAAGATAACTTTTTTTGGAAACAACTTTTTCTTTGTATTTTTTCACGAGGTTAACCAAAAGGACTACCTACTTCATTACCAAAGAAATTGCGCGATCGTATTTTATTTCATTTTTGTTTATTCAACTTTCTTAAACTATCCAACTTTAAAGCAAAGAAACATTTTGGCTGTTTTTCTGCTAGAAAAAAAAGTCTGTTTAACTGCGACTTGTAAAATAAAGCAATAATGTTTATACTAGAGTTCGGGCGAAAAGATCCTTGTTGAGGGGAGAAGAAACGAAAAGGAAAAGAGATAGAAGCATGCAGAGATTTAGAAAGAATAGGAATAGAGAACCGTCGTGAAGCTGCCATGAACAAAAATATATGGAGAGAAGCAGTAGAGCGACTCCAATCCTTGTGCCTATAGAGACCCTACAGTTTTACCGTAGGTTATAGAATTGGCCCTTAGAATTTAGAACTCTTATTAATAAGAGCCGATCCCATCATTTAGTTAGTTGAAGCTTTATTATCGCTGCTAACTTTACCCCGCATTTTGATTCCTAAAAATCAATCAAAAGGTTACCCTCGCAGTCCCTAATTATTGTAGTCATCAATTTTTTGGTGATTTTCGTGACTTTTGCTTTTTTGACTCGGTCTCTTCTTTCCGATACCACTCCATGGAATCTCTTTTGGATGTCGGATCATAGTTAAAGACCAGCTGACACTGCTCATTGGTTTTTAACTGTTTTCATGTGGTTTTCAATGTCGCTTTTTCCACTATTTGCAATAGAAAACGTACTTCTACATTTTTCACAGTATACTCCACTAGGATCAAGATATATAAGGTAGGTACATCGCAGTAGTTAGTACATCAGATCACCACTGGCTTGTAAGACGTCTTGGCGGTCCTGCTCATGCCACACCTGACGATATCACATGGAATTATCAGTGTTGCCAGTTATAATTTTATTATTTTTATTTTATTATCTTTTTTGTTTGTTTTCTAATCTAAAACCAGTACTTTTCGTGTACTGGTTTTGTTTAATGACTACCACGACTTATGCCCTGAAAACCAGTACTGTACCTTAACTTAGACCAATTTTTAAATGTTGAAAATGATGGACACAAGTCACCGTAAACAACCACGATTCTGTTTTTGATTTGTGTTGGTGTTAATACTTGTTTGGTCAAAAATATTACATAAACTCAATTAGAGTCATAGCTATATCAGAAACAAGTTGCCTGAGTGTCCGTTCGAGCTCTACTATAATAAATTGGATCGAAGCAGCAAATAGAAAGATTGTATAAAGCTTGTTAGGACTTGTTACTAACGCGTGCATATTGCATTAAGATTTTAGCGAACGAAAATACACAGGATTGTCATTTGAGAAATGAAAGTGGTTTTTGACTTTCCTGAAAAATTGTTGTGCAACTTTGGTATGAAATATTTTTGTTTATTTGTACATGTGAGTACATTTAAAGTTTCAATGAAAGCTCGTATATCGAATATAAAATAGGCGGGGTTTAATTGAAACCCCAGTACCGTCCCAAAAGCTTCCCCATCTCCCACTACTCGCTACACGGGTCGTCGTCACGTGGTTGTTGGCGCTCGACGAAATTACTTTGGAAAAGACCGTTTGCTGTCGTATGTGGACGTCGAATTGCGCTTAGCGTGTTCGGGACACTATTTGAACATTGCTGAGACAATTTTAACGGTTGCGACTTTTTGGACAAATTTTGTAAATATTATTGATTTGGTTTTACAAACAGTGCCTGGAAAAAAAAGAGAAAACAAATAAGTTTTGTTCGGGTATTTGAGTGAAATGTGTTATTGAGCTGTGTTAGGATTAGTGATTTTTTTCTTTTAATTATATAAATTTTTACGACTATGGAAGAAATACCAGAAGCTTTGAACTTTACGGGAAGGGGAGGAAGTAGTTTGAATACTGATCATGGACTTAATACTGTAAGTTTAATTTTTTTCTGACAAAATCGTATCAAATGATAAAAAATGTGATTAAAGTTCAATGTTCTCATTTGAAAATAAATTTAAAGAATTTTCGATAAAATTACAATAATAGTTATAGGGATTAAATATTTTTCAGAATTTCTGCTAATGGAAAGTATTTTTTTCTACTAAAAATTATTGTCAATTTTATTACAAAAATGAAACTGATTATTGAAATTTCTATATTTAACGAGAGCTACATCATCGTAATTATGAATTAGAAATCCTAAATCAGCTCAATATATAATGTGATATAAAATTATTTACCAACCTTTCGCTAGGGGTACTAATTATTTTCTTAAAAATTTTAACTGAAAGTTACCCTGTGACTAATTCTCATTTTTATAAATTTCAGAGAAAAAATAGATTTTTGAAAATTTAACTAGAGAGTTTCAACATATCATTTGTGTTTTTACTATTTTTTTTAGTTTTAAAGACATAGTGGTGAAAAAAGTTTTACAGAAACAACAACGGAAAAAGAATTTTTTCAGTTTTACAGAGAGTTTTTGACATATTTCAAGTGGTTTCTAATTAATTTTTGACATTTTCAAACATACAACTTCGACTAACAGATTCTGACCAGTTTTGTATGAAGTTTTTTAAATATTATAATAGTTTCTCCATTTATTTTTGACAATTTCAAAATCACGACTGTGGAAAACAGATTCTCATCAGTTTTACACGAAATTTTTGACACATTATAAGTGTTTTACAATTTATTTGGCAGTTTTACAGAAACAACAACGGAAAAAGAATTTTTTCAGTTTTACAGAGAGTTTTTGACATATTTCAAGTGGTTTCTAATTAATTTTTGACATTTTCAAACTTACAACTTCGACCAACAGATTCTGACCAGTTTTATATGAAGTTTTTTGAATATTACAATAGTTTCTCCATTTATTTTTGACAATTTCAAAATCACGACTGTGGAAAACAGATTCTCATCAGTTTTACACGAAATTTTTGACACATTATAAGTGTTTTACAATTTATTTGACAGTTTTACAGAAACAACAACGGAAAAAGAATTTTTTCAGTTTTACAGAGAGTTTTTGACATATTTCAAGTGGTTTCTAATTAATTTTTGACATTTTCAAACTTACAACTTCGACCAACAGATTCTGACCAGTTTTATATGAAGTTTTTTGAATATTACAATAGTTTCTCCATTTATTTTTGACAATTTCAAAATCACGACTGTGGAAAACAGATTCTCATCAGTTTTACACGAAATTTTTGACACATTATAAGTGTTTTACAATTTATTTGACAGTTTTACAGAAACAACAACGGAAAAAGAATTTTTTCAGTTTTACAGAGAGTTTTTGACATATTTCAAGTGGTTTCTAATTAATTTTTGACATTTTCAAACTTACAACTTCGACCAACAGATTCTGACCAGTTTTGTATGAAGTTTTTTAAATATTATAATAGTTTCTCCATTTATTTTTGACAATTTCAAAATCACGACTGTGGAAAACAGATTCTCATCAGTTTTACACGAAATTTTTGACACATTATAAGTGTTTTACAATTTATTTGGCAGTTTTACAGAAACAACAACGGAAAAAGAATTTTTTCAGTTTTACAGAGAGTTTTTGACATATTTCAAGTGGTTTCTAATTAATTTTTGACATTTTCAAACATACAACTTCGACTAACAGATTCTGACCAGTTTTGTATGAAGTTTTTTAAATATTATAATAGTTTCTCCATTTATTTTTGACAATTTCAAAATCACGACTGTGGAAAACAGATTCTCATCAGTTTTACACGAAATTTTTGACACATTATAAGTGTTTTACAATTTATTTGACAGTTTTACAGAAACAACAACGGAAAAAGAATTTTTTCAGTTTTACAGAGAGTTTTTGACATATTTCAAGTGGTTTCTAATTAATTTTTGACATTTTCAAACTTACAACTTCGACCAACAGATTCTGACCAGTTTTGTATGAAGTTTTTTAAATATTACAATAGTTTCTCCATTTATTTTTGACAATTTCAAAATCACGACTGTGGAAAACAGATTCTCATCAGTTTTACACGAAATTTTTGACACATTATAAGTGTTTTACAATTTATTTGACAGTTTTACAGAAACAACAACGGAAAAAGAATTTTTTCAGTTTTACAGAGAGTTTTTGACATATTTCAAGTGGTTTCTAATTAATTTTTGACATTTTCAAACATACAACTTCGACTAACAGATTCTGACCAGTTTTGTATGAAGTTTTTTAAATATTATAATAGTTTCTCCATTTATTTTTGACAATTTCAAAATCACGACTGTGGAAAACAGATTCTCATCAGTTTTACACGAAATTTTTGACACATTATAAGTGTTTTACAATTTATTTGACAGTTTTACAGAAACAACAACGGAAAAAGAATTTTTTCAGTTTTACAGAGAGTTTTTGACATATTTCAAGTGGTTTCTAATTAATTTTTGACATTTTCAAACTTACAACTTCGACCAACAGATTCTGACCAGTTTTGTATGAAGTTTTTTAAATATTACAATAGTTTTTCCATTTATTTTTGACAATTTCAAAATCACGACTGTGGAAAACAGATTCTCATCAGTTTTACACGAAATTTTTTACACATTATAAGTGTTTTACAATTTATTTGACAGTTTTACAGAAACAACAACGGAAAAAGAATTTTTTCAGTTTTACAGAGAGTTTTTGACATATTTCAAGTGGTTTCTAATTAATTTTTGACATTTTCAAACTTACAACTTCGACCAACAGATTCTGACCAGTTTTATATGAAGTTTTTTGAATATTAAAAGATTTTCTCCATTTATTTTTGACAATTTCAAAGTCACGACTGTGGAAAACAGATTCTCGTCAGTTTTATACGAAATTTTTGGCATATTATAAGTGTTTTGACAATTACTTTGACGGTTTTAAGAATAAAAATGTGAAAAACAGCATCTACTAGTGCCACTTAAAGCTCTTATCATATTTCAACTACTTCTCCATTTAATCTTGACAATGACAAAAATAGAAAAGTGAAAAAAAGTTTACTACTTTTTGAGAAAGCTTTCAACATATTTCAACTATTTCTCTATTTATTTTTGAGCATTTCAAAGATACAAATGTTAAAAACAGAATCTATTAGTTTCACTTATGTGTTTATGATATACATATTTCAAGTATTTCTTCATTTTTTCTGACAATTTCAGAAATCTAATAGGAAAACAGATTTTCTTTGATATTTTCCGTGCTGTGACATTCTTAAAACAATTCTTAACGTCAATTTGTACAAGCTTCCGTATACGTTACATGTTGAATTCTTCGTCAAGTGAAGAAAAAATCTCACAATCGAAAAGTAGGAAGTTTTCTCAAACAGTTCAAATTTAAATCATATATACAGGGGGGATCTTACAGTTTTCTTTGCCGCATCCCACTTTGCTATCTATCCACTCGTTTCCCTGGATAGCTGCCTCTTTCATATTTTGTTCAATTCTGTTCTACCAGTTCCTTGAGGGTTTTCCTCGTCTTCCTCTATTATTCGGTTAATACCTACATTAATGCTTTCTACGGCTACGTGCTCCATCCTTATCACATGTCTGTACCAGAGTTTCTTAGTCTGTATTCTCTCTGAAGTCGTGTATACTCGACCTGCTCTTCATCCTATATGCTTTTTTCTGGATATTCTAGACGATCTTCTCAAGTAGTCCATCTTCTGCCAGCACTCGTATCCATGCGTTAAAATGGGCTCCACTATGACTTTGTATATTGCCATTTGTGTAGCTTTTTTCCTTGTGGTACTCGATTTCTTATATCGTTTTTTGTTGTTCCATTTTCTGAAATTATGTTTCCTAAGTATTTTAATTGTCTACATCGTCTAACCTTATTTATTTGCAGATAGGGGTCTCCTTGAGTGCTTCCTACCGCCAGATATTTTCATATGCATATTCGTCGTCCAACATTGTCAGTATATAATCTGCATCGTCCTCCTCGCCAGTTCTAGTAATTTCATCGTCTGCGAAAAATAGAGTTGTTAAGCATTTATACTCTATCTCAATTTCTATTCTCGCAATTTTAGTTTTTCAACTACTCAGAGCTTCCTGAACGTATATTTTGAATATATGATAAACTGCGCCCTTGTCTATTTAAATCAAATATCGGAAAAATTGTGTTTATATTTGTGGCAACCGGAAGAAAATTGTCTGTTTAACCATATTTTGATCTCCAGCTTTACTTTAGGTTGTCAAATTGGAGCTAATTATTTTTCCGTTATATATTAGATGATAACTTTGATAATTTTACGTTTGCGGTCCTCTCGTTTTTTGTCTCTAGAAAATCGAAAAATCATTCGATTTCGATGAATTTATTTTTGAATCTTCGTTTATACGCCGGTTTTATGAAAAAAATATATGGGAAATATCTCACCTGGAGATTTCATATAGTTTTCTGACTCGAAATGTGATCACAAACGCACTTCTTCGCTTATAATTGTTCAAAATCTTTTTACGAAGCATCAAGTGTAGTTTATATACTTTTTGGTTAATCTAAATAAAAAAAAGGAACATTTTGGAAAAAAAAATTGAAAAATGTTTGTTTATTCATTTTATAACTCTTTTAAAGATTTCATATGGTTTTTTTATTTTAAATGTTATCATAAACGCTCTAGAAAATCGAAAATTCATCAGATTTCGACGAATTTTTTTTTAAAATCTTCGTTTTAACGGCGAATTTATGTGAAAAAATATTGGGAATATTTCACTTGATGATTTTATATGGTTTTAAAACTTTAAAATGTTGTCATAATTGCACTTCTTGAGATATAATCATTCATAACTTTGGTGTCAAGCATCAAACGGAGTTCATATGTTTTTTTGTTAATCTTAATCTAAAAATCTAAAAAAAAACGAATATTTTGAAAAATAAAAATCACATAATAATGTATGTTTATTAATTCCTTACAAATACTACTTTTATCGTTAATAATGGTACATAAAATTTATGTATATACTCAAATTATTCTTATTACTTTGGTCTACACAAAAAATTGAATATTTGCAAAAAAAATCATATACAACTGATGATTCTTGAATGTTAAGTAACTTAAAATAATATTTATGACTTCAAAATTTGATACTTTCATGTTTAATGGCAAAAAATATAATTTATTTGTATTTTAAACAAAAAAATGAAAAAATTATTTTTTCAATCTGCTCGTTTTTTGTTTAGATTATAAAAAAAATATAACAACTTCATTTGATTATTTGGAAAAAAGTTATCAACAAATTATACGTGAATGAGTGCATTTTCATGAACATTTAAAGCCCTAAAACCAATACAAGTTTTTATTTTTTTTCTTAAATCCGCCGTGAAAACAAAGATTTAAAAAAATCATTCGATTTTTTAGAGCCAAAAAACGAGGGGACCGCGAAAATATAAAATCACCAATATTTTCATTCTCTCATTTTTTCCCAAAATCAATAGCTGCAGGGCAAAAAACACCACAATTTATAATTTTTTCAATAAATTGAGTACAAAACAATAAACATAAAAAATGTCATACGATAACCTCCTCTAACCAAAATACATGAACCTGTCATGGATTGCCGTGAGTCTTAAGTATTTAAGTATTTAGTAAGATTAAAAGTAACCCCCATGAACGGAAATCACAATCATTTAACTTTGGATATCGAGGAGGCCATTGCTGAGGCTCCTTCTCGACCAGGCTGGGATATGTTACATCTAAATGTTGCTAAGCAATCCGACTAGAGTGTATTGGAGCCCCATCGTGCATGAACCAAAAGTTTTGTCCGATATTAAATGCGATTTCTTCAAGTAGCTCAGGGAGATCATTTTCGAAGGAACTGGTGAAGATATTCCATTTAATGGTTTAGGCAGAAAATGTAGTGCAATTACTGATTCATACGTTCACTGAAAAAACATTTTGAAAATGGTGCCCCTACGAGATTATTGTGAAAAATTAATGATAGATATTTTTCAAAAATGTGTCGCGTTCGTAAGTAACACACTATTTAAAAATTTAGGATTTTGTCGAATTTCGTCTGTTAATAATTCACAAAATCTAAATCGTTGAGGTCTCCAGGTAAAGGGTTTTAGTCACCACATTTTAAGTGGTACATCTCGGAATAGTGGTGGGTTGGGGAAATTTTGTTATAGGAGAGACCGATCTTAATTCCATACAAGCAATCGCCTACTGAATTTTGAAACACCCTGTATATAAGAGAATAATAGAAAATACACTAATAGACGATCCAGAAAGAACTATAGAAGACTCACAACATGGATATTGAAAAAGCATTAGACCGAGTCAATAGAA
This sequence comes from Diorhabda elongata, assembly GCA_026230145.1. Taxonomy (NCBI): domain Eukaryota; kingdom Metazoa; phylum Arthropoda; class Insecta; order Coleoptera; family Chrysomelidae; genus Diorhabda; species Diorhabda elongata. The sequence continues at coordinate 18,633,849 of CM047928.1, read as the reverse complement.
ATGACTCGAAATGAATAATTCTAGTACACAGAGATAAAAAAGAAAAACTAATACACGGAGAACCGACGAAGAACTATGTCAGAATTAGGCAAGAAGATCAAATAGATTGGAAACGACAAAAGGTGTGAAGCAAGGATGTATACTAAGCCCATCATTATTTACCCTAGTGTTAGATGAAGGAATGAAAAGAACAAAGAGACAAATTAAACAGTATAAAGTTGTACATTGGAAAATGGAAGGAGAAGATACATAAGATAAAATTAGAAGAATCAAATATAAAGCATGTTAGGTACCTTGGAATCACACTAACACAAGATGGAATATTGGAACAAAAGATAAACGGGAAAGCTTGAATAGATGGAAAATTATTTAGTGAAATTAAAACTGAGTTTCTAGCTAAAAAAATACGTGGAAATTCTTACTGAAACAAAATATAAAGTACAGAAATGAGATTTCTAAGAAGAATTGGAAAATCAAACAAAATAAAAGAAGGAAAATTAAGATGGTTTGGCCATGTTATGATGGAAGGGAGAGGAATGATGAATACGGAAGATATATGAGGCACGAACTTACGAAAAAAGGAAGACCGAGGAGGAGCTGGACAGAAGACATTAAGATGTCAGGGGAAAATCGAGGAATAAGATGGCAGGAAATAAAACAAAAGACATAGAATAGGAAAAAAAATGGAAACTGTTGTGAAAAAAGGAGCCTACATAATGGCTTCCTTTGAATGAATAATTCTAGTACACAGAGATAAAAAAGAAGAACTAATAAACGGAGCACCGACGGAGAACTATGTCAGAATTAGACAAAAGGTGTGAAGCAAGAATGTGTACTAAGCCCATTATTGGCACATATAACTTTAAATGCACTTCTTGAGATATAATCGTTCATAACTTTTTTACAAAGCATCAAACGCAGTTCATATATAATTTTTTTGTTAATATACATGAAAAACGTACATTTTGACAAAAAAATTGAAAAATGTTTGTTTATTCATTTTTTGTCTCTAGCCTTAGTAAGATACCATTTTTTTAATGGTGAAAATTTTCCATTTTTTAAAGTTAACTTTCAATATTGTACAATTCATTACAATAAGTGATTTTAAGAATGTATTTGTTCATGTAACTTAATAAAAAAGGTACAAACCATTAAATGCGAGAAAAGGTCAATTTTTAGGGAAATTGTTATAATTTTTAATTGTAAAAACATGATAAATCAACATTTTTGTATAATTTTTTTTTCAATTTGTTCGTTTCCTTGTGTAGATTATGAAAAAAAATATAACAACTCCATTTGATTATTTGGAAAAGATATTAATCGAAATCGGATGATTTTTCGATTTTCTAGAGCTAAAAAGCGAGGGGACCGCGAAAGTATAAAATTACCATAACTTTTTTTCGTTATATACGTAGCGTCTTTACTAATAGCTGACATATTACATTTTCCTATTTGAAATAAATACTTTCGCCAGGTTATAAATATCCAACGATTTCCTGTAAATTGATTTAACGAAAAAATTTCTATAATTACCGATTGTTTCACGGATAAGTTCGAGCTTACATCGTATTTTAGAATTATTTTACGAATTCAGCAGTTCCAATGGACGATTATTTCGGCTTGATAGATTTATTTCACTTCTCAACGACGATAACTTGATATTTATGTTTCTTAAGATATTGCCAGAGCACGTACGAGCAATGCTGACGAACTCGAAAAAAAAAATCTTCTTTTTAATGTGTTTCCATATTATGTTACTCACTGTTGCCAGATTACGAATAATAACTATCAATAATTTTTATAAACTCTTTATTTGTTCATTAAATTTGAGGCCAGAAATCGATATCTAATTATAAATTACACTGAAATGATTACCATGTGAAGAACTGTCCTAGTGTCTTATCAACTTGAACATAGATCGAATAAAAAAAACTTCCGACTGAGCTAAATGTACGTAAAGACTCCAATAGAAATAAAGTTCACATTGATCCCACGATTGTTGAAAAACTATTCAAATAGTCCAGTGATAACAGCTCCTGACCCACAAAAATTAGTTATGTCGCTGATTTTTTGGATTTAGGTATATATTTTTGTTTAAATTTTCGAAATTTCGAATTTTGCAAATAACTCGGAATCTATGCCGAATTTCGAAAAAAGTGAAGGAATAAAAAATGTAGTTCAAAAAATTTCCTATAAAAACGGTTGGATTTTTTCAACATTGCATTTTTTTGCGGATAACTCAAAAAAGACTGGGAATTTCTAAAAAAAAATGCCAAGCAGGAAATTAACTTCGAGGAAGCTCAAATATGATTTTCCTAGCCTACAAACAACTCTAAAATGCCAGAAATCCTCTTTTAAAATCTTGATTGTTGTAATTTTGTTTGGGACGATGAAACCGTACTCGAACAAAGCCAAAATTCCTATTTGCTGATAAATTTTGTGCAAGAGAGACTCTACAGAGTCAAATTTAGTTGGCTTATCAAGATCACGGCTTAATATTTTATAATCCATCATAAAATTATAAATACAAAGCAGCTCCTTGTTCTCCATTATGCCTGTCCACTTAACTAAACTGCTATTCTAACCACATTTTATAGTAAAGCCCTATTTCACGACTGAGACTCTGGACAACATTTCGCTTGTCCAGTTCAAGACTGGCCTAACTCAAAGTTGCCACTTCTAACTCTGTGCAAGACCGTTCCTTAAAAAACTTAGTGGATCACCCCTAGATGGAGTGCACGTAAGTGGGCCATCTTTGATTTGTGGAGGGTGGGCCGTGCAAGAGTGAATCATTTCATTTTTGATTCTTGCCACACATAGAGACAATTGAGTTCTATTGTGTAATAGTGGGTTATTATGTGATAAACCAACAGTAAGCAACTTTTTCGTATCACTCTTTAGTACAAAACTGTACTATTATGATAATGGCTCTATTCTTAGTAACTGGACACACTCAAAACGAGGGCGACAACGTTCACTCTGTTATAGAACGGGCTCTAAAGAAATATAGAAAAGCCTCACCCATCTATGTCCCAGAAAATTATATTTCTATCATCTCACAAGCAAAGAAGACACCTCCAGCATACGCTGTCAAGCTAATAGATTTCTCCGAAATCATCGATTTGAAAAAGCTGACAGCTGACTTGACAATAAAGGACGCTTTGTTCAATGAAGACAGTGTTAAGGTACCAATCGCTGATATCTGTGTGATTAAGATCCATAAAGATGGACCTGGATTTTTTCGATAAAAAAACATCATTCTCTCAGCAATATTTCAAATCTATCAACATAGCAAACCAGAACAAGAAACGTCGAAGCAGTTCATCTGCTTCTTGCAGTTTCAGTTACACTCCAACTGTAACACTCTCCATGGCCTATGCAAGAAAAAGTCTAGTATCACTAATAAAAAAAAGAAGCATTACTTTCTCTTTTCCTGAAAAAACCAATGGTGTAGCTGTCATGCCTCTGTGTTACAAAGAGTTTTACAAAAATTTATAAAAGGTGCAAACTAATCGCTTCCCTGGTTTTCCCACAGTGTTTGTTATTTTATACTGTTATTAATATTTTCATTTTTTTACCAAGTAATTGTATTGTTGAGTTCCTACAGTAGGAAACGAATTGGCTCAGTATTTTTTTTTCTCTTTTTGTAGTATGTAGATATAAAAGTTTTACATGCATTTATTGTACAAAGTCATATTTTGTAATAAGCTGTGATTATCTTATAATAATGAAAATGCTTATTTTATCTACAATTTGTGATAAGACTGCCTACCAAGTCTGAAGAAAGATGTAGTTACCACTGAGAATAAAGACTTTTTTTCACTAAAAATGTCTCACTAGTCTCAAGGATTTTTGAATTCATGAAGATATTTATTATGTTTTACATTTTTGTTCTTATTTTTGTACTTGTTTTATAAAAAATAAAGAGATTTTGAATGGTTAATAACTGGAGTTATCTATAAAAACCTGAATTATTTATGCAAGATAGGATCATCTTCGAGTTTTGCTCATAATTATTCATAAAAAATAAGAATGGTATAGAGAATGGGGAAAACCTCTGTAACTCTATAATGGAGTACTTTTATTTAGATGATTCGTGCAAAGCGAAAAGAGAAAAGCATAAACTTTAATCAGCTCTCCTGAGAAATCGCTTTTTTTTAAATAAACCAACTGGACAAGCGATTTGCTATGAATATTTACATCAGACTCGTCATATTTATCGAAGAAAATCGCGATCAAAACAATAAAAACAATTCTACATTTCACTAATCAAATAGTGTTTTGATGCTGTAATTTACGATACTTTATGTACTAAAAAAGAAACACAATTAATTTTTAACCTTAGGTTCCTTTTCTGCCATTTTCACTATTTTTTTTTCACAATTTTCATTCAACAATTAACGTTAACGTGCACTAATAAGATGTCTTTTGCCGTCTGTCTGTTTTGCTCCAACAGCGCCCTCTACACCCGTAGAATCTTCGGCTGATGTATTGAAAAAGCTCTCCCAGTAGACAGTGGTTTCTTTTTTGTAATTCTCTATCACGTAAGCTTTCAGTTCCCCCGTATGATGCGTTAAAACCAAACCCCCCAAAATCGCTAAAAGATTTTTGGAGCGAGTTTTTAAATTTTGATGGGAGAAACCGAAGGTTCTACGAACTTATTTGGGGAGGAAATTGAAGCTCGACAATTCAGCTACAAAATCTATTCTTTAGTTTTCTTATTATTTTGCGAAACTGGCTGGTATTCAACAACTTATAAAAAAGTAACCAAATTTGTCAACTATGAAAAAATCTTACATTAGTAAAAGTAACTTTTTTTCCTATCATAGAGTGAGTTGAAAGGTATAATTGGTCTCATTTTAAAGGTAATCGTCTAATTGACGACCTAAAGTAAGGGTTCGCTACTGGGTGTAGCAGATTCACTAACACATGTGTTTTAAGCTCACCAGGCAACCATCAAAAAACAATCCCATTTGTGTTGTTTTCCAAGAAAATTTTAGAAATCTGAATGTTTTGCCGATGCAGTTGAAAAGTAAAGACTCTAATGAGTAGAATACACTTTCTCACACGTAACGAAACGTTGAGTTTTCGACGAGATACAGCAGTTTCTTTTTCAGCTGGGAACGTAATTTCCCTCATACTCTACGTGGCGCGAAAACTTTTTAGTAAGATGCGACCCCGAAGTTTGAGTGCATTTTACAAAGAAATGACAACTCTTAGAGAAAAATTATAAGAAACCTTTTTTCTAGAAAATTTTTTAATCTACATTTTTATTCTGTTCACTTTTTCCGAAATTTGGCATACATTTCGAGTTATTGGCAAAATTCGGAATTTTGAAAATTTAAACAAAAATATATCGCTTAGCGGCCAAATTAACTTTTGCTGTATCGATAAAGCACCCTTGGAACTACCTAAATCCTGAAAATCAGCGACATAACTAATTTTCGTGGGTCAGGAGCTGTGATCACTGGACTAAAAGTCAAAATTTGAGGTTATAAAAAAGTTGTCCCTATATGTGTAGCCATAGGAGAAATGTAGAGGAACTTTGAGTAAATAATACTAGAGACAGCAATGAAAATGTGTAGCATTACCGGAACTAGGGGCAACAAAAAGATGGTAGAACAAATTTTTATAAAAACGAACATAATAAAAGTATAAAATAAAACAAAATAAAATTCAAAGAAAAAAATATTAGTCTAGAAAGGGGTTGAGAAAGGGGATATCGTACAACATAAAACAAACAAAATCAATGTTGCATTAAGATAAGATGAAGAAATTATATATTACTTTGACTAACTAATTAATGTAGTAAAAGAGAAACATCTGAAAGTACCAGTTGAGAGGCATATGGAACTAGAAAACGATGAAAACGAACAACTGATACAAACAGAAGAAGTTAAACAAGCAGTATAGAAGCTAAAACGAGGTAAAGCAGCTGGTTACAACAATATTACATTAGAAATGCTGAAAAATTTGGGCGGAACGCTAATAAAGTTGTTATAACGCATTTGGATGAAAGAAAAATTCAAAAGATTGCAATAATTATAGATGAATTGAATATAATATTGCTAAGTGTCGTACTGAAAGTTCACGAGTACAGACTGAGGAAAATAATAGACAATCAATTGGAGGTATCGCTGATTTAGAAAAAGAAGAAGTTTAGTCGTTTAGTTTAGTTCAGACTGTGTCGTAATTTGTGAACAAAATGAAGCAAAGTTTATTTCATGTATTTATTAAGCGTTATTTTTTGCGAAAACATTTGCCACGAGTCGTGATTTATGACTTCAACTGAAGTTGAGATATTCCTCTCCCTTGAAACTTTAGGAAAAGCGAAAAAACTGTTTCTTCCTCTTCCTTTTCTTGTTTCCTTTTCTTGTTTCTAACCATTGCCAGAAAGTCTTCCCCGCAAGAGAAAGTCCAGCATTCCCGCCATCGTTTAAGTGGTTTTCTTCCTTCTGGGTTATGCATTTTTGCATTGTTAACAAGTCCATTCTTTTTATATGTTTGATCCAGATAATTCTTTCTTGACTCACCCACCTTCCTGTGTCCTGTATTCCACTCTTTAAGATCTTCATTCCGAATTCAATCGTGTAGGATTCTTCCTTGTATTTTCAATATTTTCATTTGGACTGTTCTCATCGTCTGTAGTGTCCTAATCGTAAATGGTCTTGTTTATGCTGTATACGTAATGATAGGTCTTATAGTTGTGATTTTACTTTCGGTATTTAGATATTAATTCTTCCAAACTTTATCTTTCAGGCATCCAGAAACTCTAACCGGTTTCTTTTACTTTGTTAAAACGTTTCCATGTGTCGTTATTTTTGCTCCCAAGTATTTGATTCGAGATTTTTTAATCGATTTTCAACTAACATAATATCAGTTCTTTGGATGTTACTAGGCATTTGGTCTTGATGGTGTTGATGAGCTCGTTCAGTTCAGTCTTTCTTTTTAGTAGCCTCTGCAGATTATTTTCAGTATCGGCAATAAGGATAGAATAGTCAGCATAGAAGATGACTTGGAAGAATTTCCCATTTTGAATCCCACTGTTCTGGTCTATTCGTCTATTCTACCATTTTCATTATTTCATCCATTTTCTATTATTTTATCCAGTTTCTAGTATTATATCCTTTATCAAATTTTGAATAGTTTATCTTATATATTAGAAAGTTCAGGTGTTCTACCTAACCGATTTGCTTGATTTTTTTTTCAATGAAAGGTATTGATGCACAGATCAGTCATCAATCATCGGATTTCATCTAATTTTCACCATACTCAAGTTATATTCAAATGCGATTTCCCCCTGTACATTACTTATGGGAGTTTTTCACATACACACATTCTATCCTCAATATCTCCGGCTATATTCAAGATAGAGACTTCATTTTGGTTTAAGAACACTCGCTGAAACACCTTCTTTCTTTTGAGGTTTTGAACACTTAAATCGGTTGAGTTGGAGAGGAGCTAGGCGCGGACATTCAATGTGGAGTTATGGATTTTTGTAGGTTTTTGGCAATTTTTCTACATTCAAAGATCTATATCTCAGGTTCTAATATAGCTACAGAGTTCGTTCTTTTCTATTATAATGATTTCTGATACTTATTTAATGGATTCGATGCGAGCGAAGACGCGGGTAAAAGCTAGTATAGATAGATTTTGAACTTGTCTTGATTTGTGGCTATACAAACTTGTCAAAGATAATTTGCATTTGCTGTAGTAGTGTCCTAACATTCTACTCCAAAAATGTTGAAGAAAATTCACAAAGTGGTACTGGATGATCGTCGAATGAAAGTGCGCGAGCCAGCAGACATAGTAGGCATTTCAAAAAGTGCGTTAACCGAAAATTTGGACATAAGAAAGTTGCGCGCAAGATGGGTGCTGCGTTTGCTCACAATTGAACAAAAACAGCGTCAATCGAGTGTTTGGCAATGATTCACAGAAATAAAGCCGTTTCATTACCATGGATGAAACGTGGGTCATCACTTTACACCCAAAACAAAAGACTGAAAAGAGGGAATCGGCTGCAAAGAAGGCAAAGACCTTTCGTCGATTTTTTGGGATGTGCATTTAATAATTCTCATTGACTATATAGAAAAAGGAAAAATTGTAAATGACGAGTATTGTGCAACGTTTGAGCGAAGAAATCAAGCAAAACGGCCGCATTTGGCTATGAAGAAAGTGTTGATTCATCAAGATAACGCACCAGCTCACACATCCGTTATTGCAATGGCCAAAATTAATGAATTAAAGTTGGAATTGCTACCTCATTCACCATATACGCCAGATCCAGCCCACTCTGAATTTTTTCTGCTTCCGGACTTGTTGAAATGGCTGTTAATCAAATATTTTCCAGAACGAAGAGGAAAAGTATATGGAGGTAAAAGGAGATTACGTCGAAAAATAAATATATTTTTTCTAAAATTTTTCTCGTCGGGAAACGATAAATTATTTTCGTAATACATGATCACGACCACCAATCGCATTCCCTTCCATAAATCTTTTTCCCGTGGTTTTTCAATACTTCGGAATTCTGACTACGTTGTTCGATATAACAAAACCTCCTTCGTCCATTCTCATACGAAATCTGCCAATTTTAAGTATTTTTTCCAAAAGTATGTTATCCGGCTTGACGTCCCTATGAACTAATCCCATCGAATGCATGACGTCCAAAGCGAGTACAACTTCCAGTTCTTCTCGGTCCAAAATGATGGCGATATTAAATTTAAACAGATTCTCACCTAAATCTAAATGTTGCATTTGAATACTTGATTACTTAACTGGAAGAAAACGACAGCGATGATTATGGAATAAACGTTAATATATATTTTTTTAAATAACACAAGTTACCTACAATTATTTAAAAATTTTCACAATTTGCAATCTTATAATAATTTGATTTTTGTTGTATATGTAAGAACGATAAAAAGAATTTAATTTTGAAGTACATTATTAGAAAGTATCAACAATCTCTGCAAAATTATTCGACTTTGATTGGAATTTGTTTACGAAAACTGCTTACTAACTTTTAAGTTCACTGAACTTGTAGTTAACATTATAAATGTTCAAACATCTGTCGCAGGTGTAAAAACATTATATTGCAAAAGTTTCACAATACATCCAAGAAAAAGCAGCATTCTAAGAAATTCGACCAAAGATTTAATACTGCAGAATCTATAAAAAAATTGCAGCTAATGTGCATTGTGCAATGACCCTTCATCTCGCAAAAGTTTTATTGAAGCTAAATTCTTTTAAAGCTAGTAAAAAAAGAAGTAATTATTAGATTTTAATAAAACTTGTTATTCACCACTATATTCAGTAGACTACGAGGGTTGTTTTAGAAGTTTCCGATTTAACAAAGAACCATTTTATTCCATAATCATTTTAATTTATCAACATTGTCCATTTTTAAGTCTCAACACTTTTAAAATAACAATTGTCGTGTTTCTCTTCGAAATAACCATTACGAGGATGGTTCCAGAAGTACCAGGCATGATCTAGAGATGGCGATAGTTGCTTGAAACATACCACTGTTTTATAAAGTACACAATGTATGATATAAGTTTGAAGACTTCACGTTGCTAAGTATTTCTTCGACAGCCGTCGATAGTGAATTTTTTCAGTGAAATTTATAAACATTGAAAAAAATTGTTCCTCGTAATGTGATACAATACTTTTATTTCAAAGGCATTAGCACAATCAATAAAAAAGCTGAACTAGTTTCTACTCTGCTCTCCAGAGTTCAAACGAGGCAATATGACCTGCAAAGACCAGCATCGCAGTGGGAAACCAAATGAGGTGACGACTCCAGAAATGTTGAAGAAAATCCACCAAAAAGCGGTATTGGATGATCGTAGACTGAAAGTACGCGTTAGTAGTCATTTAAAAAAGTGCGGTACATCTAACTAAAAATTTGGTCATGAGAAAGCTGTGTGCAATATTGGTGACGCGTTTCCTCACAATGGTACAAAAATAGCGTCGTGAAGATGAAAACAAAAGGAAAATCAAAACAAAAGACTGAAAAGGGATGCGAGAGGGATAATTTTCATTGATTGCCTTGAAAAAAGAAAAACTATCAAAAGTTTGAGCGATGAAATCAAGCTTGAACGGCAGCATTTGACTAAGCAGAAAGTGTTGTTTCATCAAGACAATGCACCAGCTCACACATCCAATATTACAATGGCCAAAATTAATGAATTGAAGTTTGAATTGCTACCTTATACACCCTATTCGCAAGATTTAGCACCCTAGGATTACTTTCTGTTCCCAGACTTGAAAAAATGGCTCCGTGGTCATAGATTTTCCAACAATGAAGAGATGATGTCAGCAGTTAATAGCTATGTTAAAGAATTTGACGATTCTGGGATAATCCTCCTACGTAATAACTCTTCGTCTGATGAAAATCTCTCTTCTGAAAGTGGTAATTCAAGGTTAGAAAATATGGAAAGTTGCCGGGGGCCAGATCAGGTGGATACGTTGGATGGTGAACCAACTCGAAGTGCAATTTGTGAACGCTAGCCCTGGTTATAACCGAATCGAGAGAAGGTGCATTATCCTAATGGAAACGGACTTCTTTTCTCTACAAATGCGGTCGCTTTTCAGCACGCTTTTTTTAGTTTAACCTATATGTTTATAACTGACTTTTTTTACTTTTTAGTTTGATTATTGCTAAAAACATGTTGTTTATTCTTTTTAAACTCTAATTTATATACAAACTCTACCTAATCGATGAACACAATCCCATTGCTATCTTAAAAAAAATGCCCACCAACACTTTTTCGGCTTATGAAACCATGTAATCCACTCTTTTGACTGGTTTTTCTTTTCGGGAGTGTGGTGCTAGAATTAACGCAAAAATAGTGATATTTTACTTAAACCACGTCAAAAGGTCCGGGAAACGTTCATTCAAATGTCCAAATTGGTCCGACGCGCTGATGGTGATGAAGATTTCGCTGCTAGGTTTCGCAGTTTTTACCATCTCGAACGCTCGTAGTCATTCAATCTAGTGATACGAAGCTATCGATGGTCGGTACTATCGATTTAGTCGATATTCCACTTGAAAACAATCGATAGTTTGATATTTAATTACGTTATTTGCAATTTTATGTAAGGCGTATAAAATCTTGATCAATGTTTCTTTTATTCAAATAGTTAAACAAGGGGCATGAGTATATTAATGACAAATATCAACATATTTTGCTTCTTTCACTGTGTCAAACTTTCTTTCCGATTCAACAGGTGAGTCTGGGTGCATAAATACTTTGAGGCTAATTCTTGCATAATTCGGAAACTTGGAAAATGCTAATCAGGCTTCTTGTTTTTTAGAGAGCAGGAAATGAATCAATTAGTCAGTTTAGAAACAAATCGAAGAGCTGAAGGAAGTTAATCAGCTGTGTTAAATAATTTTACCGAATCAGCTCTTTTCGGATTTAAGGCTGCAAAAATGTAACATAAAAACATTATGTTGCTAACACAATTATCATACGAAGACAATTCTTAGAGCGACAAAATCTGCACAAAGATGTTAATGCATTATTATTTTTGAAAGTAATTTGTTTATTTTATTCAAAAGAACCAGTAAGTTTTATGTTTCTTGTTTCTAGGTCAATATTTGTGAATTAAATTCTATACAAGAATTAGTTTTTTTGCATACCAAGCTCATCTGTTGAATCGGAGAGAAATTTCAGCTCAGTTGGACTTTAATGAGTTAAAGACTGTCTACTATTAGCTTTTGCTCACTTTGGACTGAAAACACATTCGAATGAACATTTCCCATACCTTATTGAAGCAGTTTAAGCAAAATCTATCTATTTTTCACCAGTTCATAACTAATAGATAAATCTGAATCTACCACTAGACTCTTGAAAAGAAAAAACAGTCAGGACAGGGGAAAAATTGCAAATAAATTATGTTTAAAAAAAATTAACAAAACGTTTCTTCTATCAGAACAATGCACCTTCTCACAACTCGGTTATAGCCTTGACTAAAATTCACAAATTGCACTTCTTTGAGTTGGTTAACCATCCAACGTTTCCATCAGATCTGGCCCCCGGTGACTTTTTCATATTTATTATCCTTAAATTTCCACTATTTTGAGGAGAAAGACGACAATTATTATTTCTAAGGATGGACAATTGCTAGAACAAAATTATATGAAAATCAAAATGATCATGGATTAAAATGTCTTGATTCTTTGTTAGGCTGGAAACTTTTCAGAAAACCCTCGTTGCTATATGTATATAAACGTCCAATTGCTGACTCGAAATCATGTTTATCAGCTGTAACTGTAATTCAATATTCGTCGAGGATATAGATCGTTGACATGGTAAGACTATAAACCTAACAGTTACCGAGAAATATAACTGATAGTCTTCCACTGGAGAAAATCATTTAACATGTTTATCAGCGGTAATCTGTTTAAATGACACGAGAAGTTGATTAAATTAGTTGTAAGTAATTTAAGTATCAGAAGATAAACAACTTGCTCGGAGAACAATGAAAGTATACAGTAGGGAAAAACTGAACGAAATAATTAATTAAATAACTCCAGTTCCAGTGGCATCTAGGTGATTTCAACTTGACAAGAAAAGTGCTTTTTATCTCAAAATTCGCACGAACCAAATAATGATTAGTAGCGATTCAAATTTATTTTGGTTGTTTATATTGATAGATATTCTGCGATTATTTGCTTTATAGTCAATTTACAATTTCAATTGTCACATTTCGCTTCAGGTTTAGTATGGAATGAGTAGCTATAGGTCAGTTGCGTATGGCCTAGACCAATGATCGGCAACTTTTTGAGTCGAAAGAGTCAAAAATTACAATTTATAGTTCTTCCAATATAAATTGCAGATTATAAAAACCCTTGCCGACAATTTTAACTTGCTACAACTGAATATTAAATTAGAAAACGTATATAGACGAGTAAAATGTAACTTCTTATAAGGGCGTTTGGTTTAAACAGAGTACCAGACGTGAACTGCAACCTTATTGTACCCCATTCGTCTATTAGAACTTCAGAACTTCAGACGTTTTTTCTCATATATGTTTAAACAGTCGAGATGTAAGTTTATACTTTAATCCTGTATGAATTATAATCCGTATCTAATTAAAAAAAGGAATAATTTATGTACAGTATGAAGAATAATCTGTTGAAATCAGATTTTTTCAACACAGTCGGTAGTTAATAAATATATTGATGATAAGAAAAGAATTTTTGCATCCAATAAATTAGAGAAACAAGGTACAAAACGGTCGCATATTAAAATATTAAGTACCTATTTTGAATGATTTATGTGTTGGCCAAATAAAGCGTTTAATTGTTTAAACAATAGTCCCATTTCAAGTCACTATTTTGCTAAACAATTAAGCGTCTCGTTAAATTATATGACTCATTGTTCTTGAATTTAATACCGGTAGCAACTTTATATTATAGAGTTATGCTAAAGATAAAAATCATAAATTGTACGGGGTTTGCTACCTAAGTTTTGAGATATGGCAACACTGATGTCAATATGTCAAATTTGACATTGCCATCATAAAGTTTGACATTTGTAATGGTGAACGTTTTTCATACGAGTGCTATTTGAGTTGTTTACAGAAACATGAAACAAATATTTGTCAAAAAATGGAATTGAATCTTGCGATGATTTTCTATGACTTTCGACGTAGATTGAATCACTAGCAATGTACCGATCAATTCGCTTTGTCTTTTGGTGAGGAAGCACCATCTCGAGCTACAGTATTTCGTTGGTTTTTCTAATTGAATCGTGGTCGCACTTCGCTAAAGAATGAATTTCGTGAAGGTCCTCCGAAATTGTGCGTCATGTGACATACTGTGGGATTGAGGCATACCTGGGCACCACACGAATACATTCAATATTGCATGAACGTTTGGCTGTCGAAGATATTGGTTTGCGTTAGATACCGCATAATGTAAAAATCGTTCAAAAAAAAAACTCGTGTTGATTTGTGCTAAGAAATACTGAAAAAATTCAATCAAGGTGCTTCAAAAAACGTCTATAGAATCATGACAGCCGACGAATCGTGGATCTGTACACATGAACCCGAAATTAGACAAAAATCTACTGTATGGGTCTTTCAAGACGAACCAAATCCAACCAAAATTGTGATTCAAAGATTTTAAGACAGCATTTCTTTCTTACAAGTCAATCGGACCTGGAAAAAGGGCAGGTGATCTGACAATGATTAATATAAGAGCTCCGTGGTATACAGATGATGGATAGATCATAATTATTATGATAATTTACCTCATTTTTTAAATTTAATTTCATTTTAATCCTATTTTTTATATTGTATAGAAACTTATATATGTACATAACATTTTACCAAACTTTGAGACTGATTTTGTGCCATTGCTACTTTAGTGTAACTAGAAACTTCATTAAAAAGTTAATTTATTCTTAAATTACTAGGTACCTAAGACTTTACAAAAGATCTATGTTTTATATTTTAATTATTAGAAAATAAATAAAGAGATTTAAAACTGGGATTCAGGATTCAGGTCTATTAGATCAACTGTGGACGCAATATTCATAGTTCGTCAGTTGGTGGAAAAGTCGATAGAATTCAATAAACCCATGTTTGTCTGTTTTGTTGACTTCACCAAAGCATTTGATAGAATACGCCTGGGAGACGTGATTAGGAGTCATTGATCCTGATTAGATTTTAGGAATTTTTTAATTCCAGGTGTGGATTTAGGTGAATTAACTTGGGATTTGTTTTTCAAACATATATTACAGTCATAGTATCATATACGATGTAAAGTTTGCTAACCACTATTCAGAAAATAATTAAAAAAAATACTAATGTAGTATTACATATTTTCGAAAAATTCTTAGTACAAACTTTCCGTTTCAAACTCACTTTGTGACGATTATTAGTAATTTTTTTATTGGTTTAACCACAGTTTTTTTATAAAAGAAATATATAAGGATTCAAAAATCAACAAGAATTTAAACGGATTCTCTTTTCGTATCACATCATCAGTCTACTCCATTCAATTTCACGTAAACTCCCTACCTCTTTATCATCATATTATGATCTCTACATTGTATTTCAACTTTTTTTATCGTATCTCAACCGTAAGCTTCTTCTCACTGTTCCTACAAGCTTTTTATTCTCTTCTTCTCAATCACAATCTTCTTCTTTTTTCTTCTCAAGTACCAACCAGTCATCAAAAAACTTTATACCGGAACCAGAATTAAAACTAAGGTAGGACTCTCTGAAGAAGTTCAAATTAATACTGTTGTTCGGCAGGGAGACAGTTTTAGCCCAACCCTATTCAACATCATAATGGATCAAATTATCGAAAAAGTTAACAAAGTCAATGCCGGATTGCAGGTATTGTTTTATGCAGACGATGGTATTGCCGTAGCAGAAAATGAAGATGAAAATTTCTGCCGAAAAATTTAATATGAGCATCTCAGTCAACAAGACACAATCAATGGTAATATCAAAAAATCCTATAAGATGCAAATTGGCAATTGATAGCTAAATAATACAGCAGGTATCAAGATTCAATTACCTGGGATATCTAGTGAATGAAACCTGACATGAGGAGGCACGAACACAAGCGATGAAAGCATCAAAAGTCAGCGGCTGTCTGAGAGATATAGTGTGGAGAAACAAAGCGATGAGCTTACAGAGAAAGACCAGAATCTATAAAACGTGTGTGAGACCTATTCTCAGAAACTAGAGCCGAGACATCAAAAACAAACAGAATAATGAGAACCACAGAGATGAAAATACTGTGAACCATCAAGGGAGTCACCCTCACGGACCGAATAAGGAGTGATGACATAAGAGAAGAGTTGGTCATACAGGATATGGTGAGATGGGTCAGGGCACGACAAAGGTTCTGGAGGATTGGGCAAAGTAAGCTAAAACTCAGAGACCGAACACACTCAGACCTGTAGGCAGACCTCCAATGAGGTGGTACTATAGCTGGAGTTCAGGTTTCTAAATACATTATAATACTGAGAGTTTTGTTGAAAATTTTTTGTTAATTGTTAGTACTGACATTTGATTGTGATTAACAACGTCGCTATCTGTGACTA
Source organism: Diorhabda elongata (assembly GCA_026230145.1). NCBI lineage: Eukaryota > Metazoa > Arthropoda > Insecta > Coleoptera > Chrysomelidae > Diorhabda > Diorhabda elongata. Next base: position 18,617,776 of record CM047928.1, on the reverse strand, counting down.
AGAAGTTTTTGTAAAAATATTCTCGACTTTTATCACAAAATTATAACCTAGTATGTTGTAAGCAAAAATATAAATAAGAAGAATAAAAAGCTCCACACATATTTCATAGCTCCAAATAAGGTTGGATACTGCATTAAAGAAAAGTTTTATTATTTTATTAGTAATGTAATTTGCAAATTTTGAAATAAATTGTAAAATTGAGTTCCTTGATATTTATTACTACTACATTAATGATTGAAATCAAATGATTTCCGTGCATAGTAAAAATAAATAGTTTTTACTGGTCCCAGTAAAGTATTCTGATAATTAGGCCGATATTTAATTTTAAATTGAATAGCGCCGAGTTTCTTCACTTCATAATAAAGTCACTACTAACTATTATTTACCGAATAACCAAAAATTCGGTTTCTTCTTCTTCTGATAAATTAGTCGGGTCATTTGCCAAATAAGTTATTAGGCAGTCACAACTGACAATTTAAAAGCTTAGTCATATATGTGAAAGAAATAATGTATCGTTATCTCTCTCCTCTGGGCGCTGCAGTTAGTTCTGCGCATATTTTGCGCGCAAGAAGCATGCGCAGTATAATGTATACTGTGCTTATTATATTTGCACGTGTTTTGTTAAGGTTAATGTTGGAGTAGTTACTAGATGGAGAAAGTTGTGTTTATAGTGAAAATAATTGATAGGAAAGGAAAAAAATCATCATGGGACCAAAAATTGACGAAATAAGCTCGTTTTCCTGGAATTAGCTGTATTTCCTTATCAAACAAATCTTCTAAATCTTGGAAAGCATCCATTGTATGACGAATATTTCCAAATCTAAACTAATCAAATATGAGTATAATAAACAAACAAACAACTTTTGATGTATTATATTTTAGGTCAAGTTTCTAATAAACTCATATATGTAAAACTCCCATGTGGAGAGTTTTTATGGGAAAAAACGTCTATACGTTACGGTGTTGACAATATTCATTTTCTCCCTCGTTCGAGACACTTCATCTATACTGCGCATGCTTGAGAATGCGCAGAATCGAGCTGCAACCTCGAAGAATAGAGAAATTGTTGTCAGCTTCCATTTATAGAAACTATCCATATAGGAGTATCACATATTAAACTATTAGACAGTATTAAAACGTTTAAAATAACGTTTAATTTATTAAATAAATGTTTTATGTATGTTTTATTGATATTTTTGAATATGTTAGACTAATAAATGATTAACATGTTAAATTATGACTTTTCAAAGCACACTAAATAACAACTTAAGTTAATGAAACACAAAATAAGTCAATGTCTTCATCTTAAAAGCAACACATTGTATTATTTGAACGCGTTGTAGTGTTCATCAAGTGTTCAAATAATAAATAAACGGATCTGATTTACTATAAGACACGTGCAAGCTCCCTTTATGAATTTCGGGTTCATTTGTAAACGTGAGTAAAGTGTAGCTTGTACGAGGTCATCCATGACATATTAGAAGCAAGCAGAAATAGAAATATTGCAAATTCAGCAGAACGTGAGTTTTGCTAAGAATCCGACAAGTAGAACAACGAAATCGTAATTTTGCAACTTGTACTCGATCGACTTTTATTCGTCATTTTATATACAGGTGGTCTAAATCGGTCAATTCTAATTATTTCACAAAAAAAAAATATAAAATCATAAGTAAAAAAGTAACACATTGATTACTAAGTATTCTGTAAATAAATAAATGAATAAATAAATTTGTTACGGTTTATTTAAGTTTTTCAAATTTTCGTCACGCTTTTATTAGATTCACTCGTAGGTTTGTGAATGACTTTTTGGCCCCGATTTTGACCTACTTTCAGACTGACGACAATATACTTATTTGATCAAAATATGTGATTATCTTGATTAAATTCTCCAGGATTCATAAATTTCTTTTTGTATCCAAGGACGTTCTTCGGCCATATTGCGGGAACGGATTATATTACAGCTTCAGGAAAAAGTTGTAATAATAACAAAAATGGTTCTAAGAATCACGTGAAAATTATTTTCGAAATCTTAGGTCCATTACTTTAAATACGATAATCGAATTATTTTTGAAAGTATTTCTCTTAATTTTAACCCAAAAAAACAAACCACAAAAAATGTTTTGAACTTGCAATATTTTATTTACCTCTAATTCAATGAATGAGCAAAATGGCAGATATTTCTGCTCCTACTTACCTGCGCACGAAATGACCGCGATTTTCGACCTTGCGAGGACGCGGGAATTTCAAAAATATCGACGTCACCTGTAAAATTTCATTGGCGTTTTTCGGAAGTTCAGCCAAAGCTCGTTAGTATAGACGCTAGATGGCGTAAATTTCACTATAAAAAATCAGTAATAGCTTGTTAGGTTAGGTTAGGTTAGACTAGGATCAGAAATAGCTGGTTAGTGACACTAACCACCAAGACTGAAAGATTAAATCAGTTCCTGAAAACTTTCGAAATTTTCAAAAGAGTATACTCGAAATCTAATCATTAGTTGTTTTTATTTCTACTTAGTTTAATTGTCCTCATGAACAATTGGCAATATAAATAATTTACTGAGATATCGTTTCGATGAAAATCTCAAATTTTCTGATAATCACATTTTATCGCTTAATGATTTTGAGTTCGCAGAAAAAAATAATACGAAGCACCGATAAAAACTAACAAATATTTCAATTAGTTTTTATTAAGAATCATCGTGAGCGTCTAGTAAGATATTACTAACCGAGAAACGTCGTTAAATCTGTGAATATTATATTTGGGTTAATCAAACTCAATATTATTAACTAAACTCACCATGGATGTCGAGTAGATAGAAAGAATTCATTCTTTGCTACTAGATAGAGTCTAAAAAATAATGGATAAGACTAGAAAGAAATTTTAAAGAATACGAATTTTTGGAAGATAGACCATATTTTCATTCTAAGGCAAACTACGAATTCAGTCAGTTTTCATATATTTTCAAAAACCTTTCGAAAATTTTATTGTCAAAAATGATGGTGAAGAGAAGTATCTTCGAGATAATCAATTATGGTTGACGATATTCGTTGTATTAAACGTGGTTTCAATAATCCAACGATCATACTCGAACGAACGCCAGAATATTAAGACAACTATCTGTTTACATACCGCTCTTAAATAATATGAAAGGCCACATCGATACAAAATAAAGTATGTAATTTGATACCTTAACGGAAGTCCAGCGTCCAAGGGACCACCGGAATCAATCATCTATGATATGGGTCCCCATTAGGATCGAATACCATAAATCTCAATGAATACAATAAACCTTGAATTTAAGTAGTTAAATTTATGATTCTTCACAGTCATATTAATATAAGACAAAAATTTAGTAATCCGAGAGGATAAGTTAATGGAGGGTAAATATAAGTATACTTCAACTAAATGACTAACTCGCACCGGGGGTGAGTTTGAATATAAATAATTTTAAATGGGAAAATATTATGTCCAAACACTACCATTGGGCGTTTTCACTGTTCAAGTGAGCATCCATTTGCATGTTACATGCATTTCAATTAATTTAAAATTTCGTTTTACTGAATAAAGCTATTCTAGAAGTAAGTTCAGATCTAACTGAAGAAGTAGAAGAATAGAAGAAGAATTGTGGAAAAATTGGACTCAACTTTATCGAAATGAGAGCAAAATCAAAGGAAGAAATTGTTACATGCATTTCAATTAATTTAAAATTTCGTTTTACAGAATAAAGCTATTCTTGAAGTAAGTTCAGATCTAGCTGAAGAAGTAGCAAAAATTGTGGCCAATAATTTATTCCCATCTCTCGCTATCTCTTACGCGCGACTAGAAAAGAAGAATCAAAGAAGAATTATGGAAAAATTGGACTTAACTTTATCGAAATGAGAGCTAAATTAAAGTAAAAATTTCTCCTCTATAGAAAATACCCCTAGGAAAATTCCATGGTTTAACAATGCTAAATTACCAAGGAAAGTAATTATAATTATCAATAGAATGAGATCAACACATTGTGGCACTCCACAACATCTATATAAAATAAAAGCTAATGAAGATCCTTACTGTGACTGTGGACAATTTGGAGACTTGAACTACACTTTTCTTAGATGCACAATTAGATCATATCAAAACGACGAATTGCACAAAGAACTGCTTAAGTATAATCAAGGCCCCATTAATATCTATTCGTTGCTTTTGGTTCCAGAGTCAAAATCAGTTGAGCTTTTAGTCAAATATCTGATGTGAAATGGCTTAACACTTTAAGTAGACAGTAGGCGCTTATATCCAATTATGTAGTGCATGGCTTAGCTCATAATAGTTGTAGAGTCCTAGACTATACTTTTACTTCCATAGGAGTTACTTTCTAAAGCTATTTTTTTTTTGTTTTTCACTTCCAGAAATAGGAAAAGAAACTTTTTTTATCGTACTCTCCCGGTGCAACTCTCTGGATACACCACAGGATGATAAGAGTCTTTATCTGCTCCCTTTTGTAGTAACCTATTCCCATTTTGAAGGGCATGAAGCAGATCTTCAGACGTACCACATGGTACACTCTTCAAATAAGGTGGTAACTATCAGAATATAGATCCTGGCTGTATGTCGTTAGGTAGAAGGCCAATAGAGAAGAAGAAGAAGAATACTTCATGATAAAAATAGTTGTTTATGTTTAAATACTAATGAAAACATCGTCTTTATATCGTTACTTGAATCAGATTGATAATAATAATAAGTTAGAAATAAATAATCACAATATAGACATATACATGAAAAAATATAAAGTGCATTTTGAATTTCTGAAACCGGAAACAAGAGGCATTTCAAATTAATTTCTGGCCCGTTACTTGTCAACGCTTTACTAGTTTATAACTCTATTAATAATTCAAAATTTATTTTGGAAATATTAATGTTTTGACACTTTCTGTACACAATATTATTATACCACATTATTATGAATATCTGTTCATGTAAATATACGAGTTTATCAATTATTATGTTGTAACTTTCACAATATTAATTAATAAATTGAATAGGATGTATCTCACACAAATTACATTGAAATATGTGAAACTTAAGCTATTGTCCGATCAAAGCAGGATTTGGACATGACGTAATCAGGTCACAAGCTGTTCCTCCAGGCAGAAATAGTTAGGGGTGTTAAATCACCCGATCTAGGGTGCCAATTGTGATAATCAGAACGAGGGAGTACACGCCATGGAAATGTCTCATACTTGAAGTGTTACATTGACTTAATGGTATGTGGCACTGTCTTGTTAGAACCCACATCAATATTAACAACAGTTTCAAAATAGTATTGTCCGATTATATGCCCATAATACACACCAAACAGTGACACGTTGTGGATGCATATGTTTTTCGAGAATTACAATCTCAGAACTCCAAAAGCGGCAATCTTGGCGATTAACAAATCCATCAAAACGAAAATTTGTATGTTGATGCTCAATAATCTATTCAACAAATTCTCTTCGCTATGTGTTGTCATTAGTTTTGAGTTTCATAATTACATTATGAGCGGCCAAGAGGCTATTGAACACATACAAAGGTCGATGTTCTTGGTCTGCGGTTTCATCCTCCTCCATGCACCAGCGGTACTCCGGATCGTTCGTGATGCCCATGGGGTCTTAGATGACAGTATGTCTAATTAGTTGGAGCAATTTGTTTGGTGTGAAACGCACAAGGTGCATCTACTTTTTTTCCTCGTAAACCACTTTCAAAATACTAATTTTAGTATAATAAACTCGTCAAGAAATCAGATCTTACTATGAAAATTTAAGTAAATTCCTGCTATAGAGCTTCCCGTGGACCTCTGGGGCGCACCTGGTTCACTTTGGAAAGAATTGCTTCGAAGCAACGTGTTTTTTAATTTAGTAAACAATATCATCATGTGAAGATGATTCAATGTTTTTCTTGGTGAAGTGGGTTTAAAAACAATGCTTTTTACTCACATAAGTAATTCATTTATTTTTATATTATTATTTTCATAACCATAAGTTGTGAACTATTACAAGGTATCGATCTGATATGGGTCTTTTATAGTCATAAGTTGTATAAGACCCATATCAGACCGATAACGTGTAGTAGCTCAGGTACATATGAAAATTATAAGAAATATTTAAATTATTTTGTAATATTATTTAAAAGGACCGTACAAAGTTTTGCATTAGATGTAAACACTAAACATTTAAGCCACTTTTTCTGCAAGGATATTTGACTAATGATTATTTTTCTGTTTCAGGACTTATTGGGATCAGATTTACATAAAATTAAATCTGAACCAGATGTCGTACCCTACAATAGTATTCTTCCTTCCCTCTCACTGTCTTTGCACAATCATGGTAAGTTTTATGAAGTACTACTGACTCATAGTTGCCTCTTTATGATAAACAACATATAGAGGGTATTCCGGAACTTGGACTATTATACAGTTCGCATCTATAAACCCTCTATTTGGATTTCGTGTCTTGTAACGTATATTCTCCATCTTTCCATGATTCTTTATTCTCCCTTTCTCCTCTTCATTACCTGCTCTCAGCAAGTACACTGTTATGCAGTCTTATCTTGTCTTCATTTTTTTAATAATTTCTGTTATTTTTTCCTTTATCATATACTGTCTATTTTCTTGTCCGTTTAGGTTTAGCAGAACTGTTTCCTGTTTACTTCTCCTTCTGTTGTTCTTTCTTTTCCTTCCAACATATTGTTTCAAACATCGTCTCCATGTTTCCATGATTCCTTTTTCTCCTGTTATAATTTGTTCATCTTCGTGTTTCAAATTCTGTAAAGTTGTCACTCAATTTTTTCTTGCATTTCGCATTACTCCAAATAATATCTTTTGATATTCCTTGTAAGCAGTCTCCATTTTTCAACCCTCCTTCCTTTAATTATGCCACGGGAAGCTTCAGGAATGCGTTCGACAATTTCACGTATAGTAACCCCCCGATCTTTGAGGAGTTCACTGTTGATCTTACGGACAAACTCATTCGAAATCGACGAGCTTCATCGTGAACCTCCGTGCAACGGTTAGTAAAAGCACTGTAACATTTGCGGACGTGAGGAACGGATATCCATTCCTCAGCATAAACCTCAGTGAAATGCCGATGAGTTCCTACGGGCGGCAACCTCCTTGCTTGGGAAAACGGGATTACTGCTGGAAGTTTGCATTTGGCGTGAGGGGAGATCGATACTTTCATCTCTGTTACTGCCGAGCGATCTCGAATCGCGGTCGGATGGGCTCGAAAGTGGGGGAATCACTACGCGCGGCGCTGTTGTCAGATCAGCATCTTTCCTCGATCCTATAGCTCATTGGAAACCTTAGATTTGGTACAACCCACGTACGTCGACTACTTAGGTTATCTATTTGAAATTCCAAAGTATGTTACATAAATTCAAAGTATGGTACATAAATTCGTGGAGGTAATTGGCATGAATAATTTACTAAGAGAAACTTATTTATTTAGATTGTAGTAGACTGATTGAAAAGTGTATTAAATGAAAATACAGTAGTGTCTAGATATGAAGTAAACAAATTCCGATATGTTTTTTTAGAGAAATAACTTTTATCTTCGCCACTGATACAAAATGACATGCAAGAGCAGGTGCTGGATTGGTGTTAAGTTGTAGGTGTCTCAATAATCTCCAATTACTCTACGAGCACGTTTTACTAAGTAAAAGAGAGACTATCGAACAATTCGTGTGCACGTAGAAGTTGAATTTCATTCTTTAACACGCACGTACATACACAAACCCGTGTCGTCGGTTTTTTTTCTTCTTTTTGTCGCGAGCGCGACGGGCAAACGTGCCTTTAGAAGAATTGAAGGAACTCGATTTCTAGGTTAGATTTATTTCGGGTCAAAGATCTGATTATTAGTTCATTTACTTTGATGAATAAAACTAATTACTAAAGTACATTGTACTTCTATCATATAATTCATATTTCGGCGACAATCAAGTTGATTTAGGTATAGCAATTTGTTAAATGAATCTTAGATATCATAGATGTGGAAATTTACTCGAAATTCCGATTGTTAATTGATAAATCTTTTATTTCTTGAGAGTCACTTGTATTTTTAAGAGTATAATCGAAAATTATGTACTCTCATTAACAATACATAACAATTTTTTTTTCAATTACGTCTAGTTGTTTTGTGACAGCTACACACGAGGATTGGATATTGGATATGGCTTTATTGCTTTTTCAGGTGTAAAAAAACGTTGATTTCACCATTTATTTTTTTATCTGCGGGCATAAGACGAAATAATTGGGTACCAAACAAGGACTGTGCGTCACCCATCAATTCGATGTTTTGACTGTTGAAAACGTTTTCGTTTGATTTGATTTGTTTCCCTGATGTTGTCGAACACTTCTGGCAAAAAAATGCTGGTGTACCATTCAGAATTGACCGTTCTAAGTTGCTCGGAACGGTGGTGACATGTCCAGTTATTCCGAAGTGCCTTGTGCGCGAACAACGTTTGTTGGATTTGGCTCGACTTGAAAGACCCATACAGTCTATTATTGTTTAGTTTCGGGTTCATATGTATAGATCCATGATTTGTCGCCTGTCATGATCTTATAGACGTCTTTTGAAGCACTGCGATTGAATTTTTTTCAGCGTTTATTTGCACCAACCGACGCCTGCTTTTTTTAAAGCGATTGTCAAATTATGGGGTATCTAACGCGAAAAAATCTTTTCGACAGCCAAACGACCTTCTCGAAATTCATTCTTTAGCGAAGTGGGATCACGATTCAATTAGAAAAACCAGCAAAACACTGTAGCTCGAGATGGTGCTTCTGCTTCATCACCAAAAGTCAAAGCGAATTGATCGGTACATTACTATTGATTCAATCCACGTCTAAAATCATAGAAAATCATCGCACGATCCAATTTCATTTTTTTGACAAATATTAATGTTTCATTTATCTGTAAACATCTCAAACAGCAACCCTATATTTCAGTTCTGACATGATGTACGTGTATTTTTTTGAATAAATTCATTTAGACGACTAGACTGTCTCATTAATGCATTCAACTAACTTATATCTTAAAGAATTTTCTTACATTAAAAAATTGTTTCAACAACCCTAATAGTTTTTGTTATGTTACACGTTGGGTGTATCAGAACGTAAGGTTTACAAGAGAGTAGACTTTAGTTATTCAAGTCTCATCTTTTAATTCAAGTTAGACAAAATTTACTCTTTGATCGAATTATATGATCAGATGGTAACATTAATAAATTCATAAAGAAAACGTTGCAGTTGAAGCATTACATCAAATTAATAAAGCAACTAAAGATCACATTGCGTATCAGAGTTGTTTGAAAAGTTTCCTTTCCAACAAATTTTTTTTTTCCAGAAATTCTAAAAATGTTGCTACAAAATCGATATTCTTAGTTTTCCAGTTTTCCATTTTATTTTCATTTTAACCATGTTATTAGTTTCTTCCAATTAATAATATTAAAATTACTTAATTCTGAAGCCTTTTCAGGTGTGAGGCATCTGGAGTTGAGCCATTATGTAGGCTCCTTTTTTCACAACAGTTTCCATTTTTTTTTCCTATTCTATGTCTTTTGTTTTATTTCCTTCCATCTTATTCCTCGATTTTCCCCTGACATCTTAATGTCTTCTGTCCACCTCCTCCTCGGTCTTCCTTTTTTCGTAAGTTCGTGCCTCATATATCTTCCGTATTCATCATTCCTCTCCCTTCCATCATAACATGGCCAAACCATCTTAATTTTCCTTCTTTTATTTTGTTTGATTTTCCAATTCTTCTTAGAAATCTCATTTCAGTACTTTATATTTTGTTTTAGTTTCACTGAATAATTTTCCATCTATTCAAGCTTTCCCGTTTATCTTTTGATCCAATATTCCATCTTGTGTTAGTGTGATTCCAAGGTACCTAAAGCTTTTAACATGCTTTATATTTGATTCTTCTAATTTTATCTTATGTATCTTCTCCTTTTCAATGTCTTCCATTTTCCAATGTCCGACTTTATACTGTTTAATTTGTCTCTTTGTTCTTTTCATTCCTTCATCTAACACTAGGGTAAATAATGATGGGCTGGCTTAGTATACATCCTTGCTTCACACCTTTTGTCGTTTCCAATCTATTTGATCTTCTTGTCTAATTCTGACATAGTTCTTCGTCGGTTCTCCGTTTATTAGTTTTTCTTTTTTATATCTGTGTAATAGAATTATTCATTTCGAGTCATTTCTATTGACTCGGTCTAATGCTTTTTCAATATCTATGTTGTGAGTCTTCTATAGTTCTTTCTGGATCGTCTATTAGTGTATTTTCTATTATTCTCTTATATACAGGGTGTTTCAAAATTCAGTAGGCGATTGCTTGTATGGAATTAAGATCGGTCTCTCCTATAACAAAATTTCCCCAACCCACCACTATTCCGAGATGTAGCACTTAAAATGTGGTGACTAAAACCCTTTACCTGGAGACCTCAAAGATTTAGATTTTATGAATTGTTAACAGACGAAGTTCGACAAAATCCTCAATTTTTAAATAGTGTATTGCTTACGAACGCGACACATTTTTGAAAAATATCTATCATGAATTTTTCACAATAATCTCATAGGGGTAGCAGAATCCCCATGAGATTATACGGCACCATTTTCAAAATGTTTTTTCGGGGAACGTATGAATCGTTAATTGGACTACATTTTCTGCCTAAACCATTAAATGGAATATTTTACACCAGTTTTTTCGAAAATGATCTCCCTGAGCTACTTGAAGAAATTGGCCTCCTCGATATCCAAAGTTAAATGATCTTACTAAATACTTAAATACTTAAGACTCACGGCAATCCATGACACGTTCATGTATTTTGGCTAGAGGTGGTTATCGTATGATATTTTTTATGTTTACTGTTTTCTACTCAATTTATTGAAAAAATTATATTTTCGCGGTGCCCTCGTTTTTTGGCTCTAGAAAATCTGAATTCGATGAATTTTTTTTAAATCTTTGTTTTCACGGCGGATTTAAGAAAAAAATTATGGAAATAAAAAAATATAAAAACTTGTATTGGTTTTAGGGTTTTAAATGTTCATGAAAATGCACTCATTCACGTATACGAACGAGACACATTTTAGCAGAATACCCATGAAATTATAGAACACCATTTTAAAAATGTTTTTACAGTGAACGTATGAATTGTTAGGGAATAACTTAATTGGGCCACATTTTCTGTCTAAGCCATTGAATGGAATATCTTACACCAGTTTTTTCGAAAATTATCTGAGCCTCAGCATTGGCCTCCTCGATATCCAGAGTTAAATGATTGTGATTTCGGTTTATAGGGGTTACTTTGAATCTTACCATAAACTTAAATACGTAAGACTCAAATCTTTGAACGTGGCTAGAGGTGGTTATCGTATTACATTTTTTATGTTTACTGTTTTCTACTCAATTCATTAAAAAAATCATAAATTGTGGTGTATTTTTTCCCTCCAGCTATTGATTGTGGGAAAAAATTTGAGAATTAAAAATATTGATAATTTTATATTTGCGCGGTCCCTTCGTTTTTTATCTCTACAAAATCGAAAAAGCATCCGATTTCGATGTTTTTTTCTAAATTTTCGTTTTTACGGCGGATTTAGGTACGGAAGAAAACAATTAAAACTTATATTGGTACCTACACAACAAACGAACAAATTGAAAAAAAAGTTATTCTATTTTTTGTTTAAAATACAAATAAATTATATTTTTTTGCCATTAAACATGAAAATATCAAATTTCGATTTAACAATTATTATTTTAAGTAACTTAACATTCAAGAATCATCAGTTGTATGATTTTTTTTGCAAATATTCAATTTTTTGTGTAGACCAAAGAAATAAGTATATTTTGACTAAATAAATTTATATATAACAGAAATTTTATGTACCATTATTAACGATAAAAGTTGATTTTGTTTGAAATTAATAGAAAAAAATGATTATGTGATTTTTATTTTTCAAAATATTCGTTTTTTTCTAGATTTTTAGATTAAGATTAACAAAAAAAAACATATGAACTTCGTTTGATGCTTGGCACAAAAGTTATGAATGATTCTATCTCAAGAAGTGCATTTATGACGACATTTAAAGTCATAAAACCATATAAAATCTTTAAGTGAGATATTTCCTATATTTTTTCACATAAATTTGGTAAAAAAAGATGATTTTTAAAAAAAAATGATAACATTTAAGGTCAGAAAACCATATGAAATCTTTAAGTGAGATAAAAAATGAATAAACAAACATTTTTCAATTTTCTTTGCCAAAATGTTTGTTTTTTTATTGTATATGAATTGCGTTTGATGCTTTATAAAAAAGTTATAGTTAAAGTTATAAAACTATATGAAATTTCTAGGTGAGATATTTCCTATATTTTTTTCATAAATCCGCCGTATAAACAAAAATTAAAAAAAAATTAAACGAAATCGGATGATTTTCCGATTTTCTAGAGCCAAAAAACGAGGCGACGGCGAAAGTATAAAATTACCAAAATATTTTCAAATAAAACAAGGATTGCAATTATAATCTAATCACATAAAAAAAACTTCATCTTGAAGAAGAGGTTTTGATATGAAATATAGTAAGGGCTGTTAATCTCACTCCCGTATAATGTAACAGGAATATTTAAAAAAGATCCTTTGCGAATGCGCGAAAATTACAAAGTTTCAAGTTTCTAGCTTCACTAAAATTTTAGAAAAAAAAAATAAAAACTTAATTTTAATCACTAAATTTCAAAATATCCCGAAAAGGGGTGGACTGAGGACATTTAGTTTCAGGAAAAACCCATCTTAATTTCACACGAGCAATTACCCGAATTTTGTCGCAAGAATTTAGTAACACCCTGTATATTGCTAACTGTGATTATTAATGTGATTTCTTTATAATCGTTTCTTGGGTCTACTTTCTTATATTATTGAAATTATAAACAAATATATGAAATTTCAGTATTTTTTAGATACGTTTGCACATTTGTAACCTGTTTGTAAGTAAGTGCCAAAAGTAATTTACATCGTTCTTGTTAAGGTCGCATATTAAAATTAATATCGTTCCAGATGATCGATGTTTCGTATTTGTTAAATGTTAACGATCCGCGACTAGAGAAAATCATAATTATGTTTTATTCTCAAATTCAAATTAGAATTAACGTGTATAAATAATTTAGATCCATAGCTCGTTATAGGAGGCATTACACGTCTTTGTGAAATCACTTGCGGAAATGAAGCGAATCTTGTAATTATCAGCCTCCTCTTTGATCTTCCATTTTCTTCTACCTTCTATGAGAGATGACAATTTTATGTATCTGTAAGACGTTTGTTTATAATTCCGAAACTCCTGAAACTTTTCTGTTTTATAGCAGTAAATATAACGATTTTTATCACAAAACATGTTTCAACACAATTTTTATACAAGGTGCAAGTGAGAACAATGACAGAAATTGAATAAATGATTTCGTTTTAGATTTATTATATCTTTTTCTTCAATTTGCTTCTTGGTTTGAAAAGAAATTGCTTTCCCACCATGACAACGCATTTTCTCACACCTCTATGGTCACCATGGCTAAACTTGCCCTGAGAATTGGTTGAACACCCACCGTATTCATCAGATATAGCACTCAGTGACTTTTCCGGTTATCCTAACCTTAAAGTTTCACTTTCAGGAGAGTGATTTTCATCAGACGATGACGTAAACGCTTTATTAGATGCTTTTCTTCAATTTTAGATTTTAGATTTAGATTTTTGATTTCAATTTTTCAATTCTTCAATCAGTTTTAGACCTATATAATTTAACTTTTTTCTGCTTCTGTTATTTCGCTAAGGCATTCGATTGTGTTAATCATCAAATTCTAATTAAGCATTGTCAAGGTATTATTGGCAAGAAGAAAAATATGGGAAATTGAAGGGAAAGACAAGAAGTTAATGAGGCGGCGGTGTATGTTTAATCGTTTAAATAGTGGTGATTTGAGGTTTGAAAAACGAGCTTAGTTCCTCCACCTGTTTAGGATATTGAGGTTGCAAAATAATAGTAGAAGAAGGACCTACTAACAGCACTACTCTTTTGGACCTTCTAGAGTATTATGGCATCCGAGGATGCTTCCTTAAGATGGTTTGAATCTAACCTTGAATGTCTAAAATAATTGGTACAAGCTAATGGTAAAGTTTCAAGTAAATTACTGTTCGAGAACTATATTCTCAAACCAATGAATGATCATTCGATTTTAGAATCGATGATCTTTCAAAAATGATTAATAAATTTACGACTACCTGATCTCAAAAGAAAAAATGGGAGTGAGTTGTCAGTGCATTTAAAAATGAAAAGTCAAATTAATTTCTCTTGATGAATTAACATAGTTCTTTTATTCAATTTACGTTTCAAGTGTTATTTACTGTATTTGGGCGCAGGACAAGTTTTGTGTTTAACATTTTGTGTAGTGTAGTCATATTTTATTATAACTTTTTATCCTGAAAGTGTCTCAATTTATATCGACAGAAGTCAATAAGGCACCAACTACTGTAGCTTTACGACCTAAAGTAGTTGCTAAATAAAAGATTATTCATAGTGGCGTATGTCTTTTAGCCTTATACTAAAATACCGTTTTGTGCTACCAAAAATCAGCGACTGCTACAGTCTAAGTGCTGTACATTTGGTAGTGTTTTAGTTTTAGGTCTAAATATTGTTTTGGTATTAATTAATTCATTTTATTCGCAAATGACACCAGTTTAACCTGGAGTGGTCCAAATATACAAGCTTTATATTCAACTATGAGCAAAGATCTCATTACTATTAAATCCTGGTTTGAAACGAACGGTCTCTGTTTAAACACTGAGAAAACTTTAGTCCTTTCTTGTTATGTTTGACAAAAATCCACTCTAACCGGTAGATCGTCCGGCAAGAGCTCTTGGACTCGTCTGTAATGATAAGGATGTAACTGTTGCTCTTTAAATATCCTCCAAGTACTTGAAGAAGACGTTTGTCGTGCCATATTCCATACGTTAACTGTTGAATTTTGATCAATTCAAAATCATATTTTTTTATTGATGGTTCTTGTTGTTCTTGGCCTACCAGAATTTATTATTAGTATTACGTAAGAAATTAGAAGAAAGCGTTTATGAATCTCAGAAATTATATTAAATAATTACCAGCAACTAATCAAGATGTTTTGTTCAAACAAGAACCTGTTTTATGGAATTTACCTTATGTATGGTCATTAGTTTGCAGATTACCTAGTTGATGTGAGAATTGCATCAATTTTTTAGCCAGATAATCTGCAGAATACCTTGTTAATCTGCACAGTAACTGGTTTATGCAAATTAACGTTAACAATTATGGTTATGAGGTAAAATAAAATCTGAGCTCGTAGGAAATGGTATAAATAAATATAATTTCAAAATTAATTTAAATTGTCTCGATTTGTTGATGATATTAATATGAAAATCACTATTGAATTCTAAAAATAACTATTCAGATTAGAGTCGATCGTTGGTTGGAAGATTCAATGTTTCGCAATAATGAATAAAAAGGACAAGAACATCGCATGCCCAGCTTGTTTACTATAAAATCAGTTATTATATAAATAATATTTTGCGCCTTCAGTTACAGTTTATTAAATTGTAAACACGTTTCGAAACGATAATTTGACCTAATTTAATTTTGGATTTTTAATTTAAATCAAAATTTCCTCGTCAGCGATTCAAATTATACAGAGGGCGTTTCGTAATTAATGTCGATTTTCACATGTGGAAATTAGTCTAAAAATCTATGAAAAGTACAATTGCTTTACTTTCTTTCAATAATTTTCTCTTTGTTCATATTAACGAAGTTAAGATATTATTGGAAATAAAAGTTTAAAGTAGCCGTGGCAACTAGGAAGACGTGGGGAATTGAAGGAGAATACAAGTTAATAAGGAAGATAATTATTTTCGATTAATTATACATGATGCTGCTTACTTAAAAAACAGAGTTTCCCTGGCTATTTATAAGGTTTCAATTTGATATTGGCAGACACAGACATTTTTTGTTTTGTGGTGCGTAAATAAACAAAGATGACGGTTTTCCGACGTATAATTGTGCATGCGCGAAACAGGGAAATTCCAAATTAATTCCGCAAACTTTCAGCGACTGGCCTTGCGATTTATTTCTGGTCATCGCAATTGCCGGACGTTCAAACGTTCAAAATCGAATGATAACTCAGCGGTATAAGCGGGATCAAGACATCTTCTTCTTTATATTTTCCCTTTATGATTGTTACCTCAATGAAGTTATTCATCACCTTTTTCAGTATTGTTCCATTGCACAGTCGAGGTTGATTAATGTTACGCACCATGATGACAACTGATCCTACTTTTAACAGCAAGTTTTGAGGTGGTTATCCAGGAAATTCCAGTGAATTTGAAAACTCCGTGGGATAGTTGACTACGTCTTCTTGATTCATAACGGTGTCGACTGTTGTGAAGGAAACCAACTGTCCCGGAAGAAAATTTTGAATGGTCGCGTTGAGATCCGCGACATTTTTATTTTTCGCCGCCAATACCCAGCCAATTATGGATATTGAACTGTTGCGCTATATCTGGGAAAACACGCTGAATAAGCTCCTTTGTTGAGTCTGTGATGTGACAGAATGTGGAATTATTTCCAATGTCTAACAACTGCTTCACAAATACATTTACAGTTTCATCTTTTTGCAAAAATACTTGGACGTTAGCACTATCCCAAAAGACCAACGAAAAAGATCACATAACTTGAAATGTCACTATCACAAAGGATCATCGAAGTAAAGGTATCGATCGAGGATGGATCGACATATTAGTTGGTTGTCAAATGTCAAATATTATGGTTGCGTTCAGGAATTTAATTTGTGACAAAACTCAAGATTTATCAATCTACATATATTTGGTTGTCAAATGTCAAATATTATTGTTGCGTTCAGAAATTTAATTGGTGACAAAACTCAAGATTTATCAATCTACGTATAGTTGGTTGTCAAATGTCAAATATTATTGTTGCGCTCAGAAATTTAGTTTGTGACAACACTTATGATTTATCAGTCTACATATAGTTGGCTGTCAAATGTCAAATATTATGGTTGCGTTCAGGAATTTAATTTGTGACAAAACTCAAGATTTATCAATCTACATATAGTTGGTTGTCAAATGTCAAATATTATGGTTGCGTTTAGGAATTTAATTTGTGACAAAACTCAAGATTTATCAATCTACGTATAGTTGGTTGTCAAATGTCAAATATTATGGTTGCGTTCAGGAATTTAATTTGTGACAAAACTCAAGATTTATCAATCTACATATAGTTGGTTGTCAAATGTCAAATATTATGGTTGCGTTCAGGAATTTAATTTGTGACAAAACTCAAGATTTATCAATCTACATATAGTTGGTTGTCAAATGTCAAATATTATGGTTGCGTTTAGGAATTTAATTTGTGACAAAACTCAAGATTTATCAATCTACATATAGTTGGTTGTCAAATGTCAAATATTATGGTTGCGTTCAGGAATTTAATTTGTGACAAAACTCAAGATTTATCAATCTACATATATTTGGTTGTCAAATGTCAAATATTATTGTTGCGTTCAGGAATTTAATTGGTGACAAAACTCAAGATTTATCAATCTACGTATAGTTGGTTGTCAAATGTCAAATATTATGGTTGCGTTTAGAAATTAAATTTGTGATAAAACATCAACGAAAATCAAAATTGTTATTTCTATTTAATTCCGAGCATTTTCATATTTATTCACTTTTTAAACCTTCTCTGGACTCTCTCACAAATAATTCAACACCAAAATTAGCCAAATCTGACTAGTCGTTCTCGAGTTTTAGCGAGACTAACATATGATTACATAAAAAAAGTAACACAGAAAGAATATGAAGAGAAGATAAGAATAATTATAAACCTAAAAAAATCATTCGAGGGTGGTTCAAGAAAAACAATTCGTGAAATTAACACCATGAAATAATTTCGTAAGACTTCTTGGAAAATTATTAACGTTATAAACATTTTGAGATGTAGTAAATACCATCGACTTATTTATCACCAAGATGGATGGGAATATTAGGAATACGGCCCGCGGGCTGCTTCCGGCCCCTAGGCTGTATCAATAAGGCCCGCGATCGCAATGTGAACAGAAAGAAGAATCATGTTTTTTATAGCTTTTAGACTTAGTTTCCTCTACGAATGTTTTATAACTTTGGTATCAAATATCAAAAGTATATAAAAGAGACAAAATGATAATTATTAAAATATAAATAGATTAAACCGAAATAGAACATGTTAAAACCCCAAAATACTCAAAAATTGTTGAATAAGTTGGAAATATTTTCAAATGAAGTGCCAGATAATGTTATAACAATATTGTCATATAAAAAATTTCAATAATATTAATTAGCAGTCAAATGTAATTTATTACATTACAAGTTGATCTCGAAATAAAAACACTTTACAGCAATTTGTGTTTGTAAACGATATAGTCCAATTATATTTGGGGTTCCTTTCGAAATAAAACAAAACTAGATGAAATTTTATATAGTGACATTTGAAACTAGTTTTGAAGTTTGGAAAATCTGATCTGACATCCATAGTTAAATCATGGAAGTGTACGGTGACGAAAAAATGAGAAGACAACCTGTAGAATGAAATTTGACATCATCATTTTATCTCCACAAGCACTATGAAAGAATTTGTTCTTTTAAACTTATGAAAATAATATTATGGTGTTATTATCCTCATCTACTACCTGGAACGAGGTCAAACCACAACGCAAATGTTATTATTATTTTATTTAATGTCTGTTGACTTTAAACAAGCTTATGACTCTATTTCAAGATTGAAATTGATTCATCTTGGGGCTACAAAAATTTAGTTGATATCATAAGACTTATCTTTAAAAAAATATAATCGACAGAAGAAATTTTTCCAAAAATATTATTTCAAAACAAGCATTGAAACAGGGATACTATTTATCTATGGACTTATTCGATTTAGAAACAATTAACAATGTGGGTGATGAAACCGATGAAATTAAAGTAGATGAGAGGGTTTCTGAAAGAAGACAGAACAACATGAGTTCGTTACAATCGATTAATGAGAATATACAAGGTGATGATAAACAGTAACGGATACTGCTACAAAATATTGAGAATGACGTTAAAATATGGTTGAAAAAAATACTCAAAGAAACTTTTGGAGGCAAAAAGCTAGAAGATGGGTCAAGAGGAAGGTAAAGCTTAAGGATAACCAAAATATAAAGCCACAAAGAATAAGATGATTGCAATCGATCAATAAGCAGAGATATGAATATACAAGATGATGATAAACAGTAATGGATTCTGCCACAAAAGATTGAACATAATTTTTTGAAAACAAGAAAATAGAAGAAGGGTCAAAAAAGGGAAAGCTTGAGGATAACCAAAGTATGAAGCAACAGAGAATGAAATGGTTGGGACATGTGAGTGGAAGGCAGTAATGACAGAAGAGCTTTGGAACATATAATGAGACAAGACAAACGTGCAAATTATGGCCAGTTAAGTAAGAGAGCTCCATGAAACATTTCCGACCTAGCAAAGTAATATTTTCTCATCAAAATAGACGTTTATACATAAAAATTTAAAGTTAGGAAACAGGAAGAGTCGTTGGAGGCCAGATCTGGTAAATAACAGCGTTCGGAAAGAAACGTTGTGAAAGCTTCGTTTGCAAAAAAGACTTGTACCTGAAAACATATCTAAATATTACATTCACACTGCTGATATTAGTACGTACGTTCATTTCACTACAAAAATATTTGACATACCAAACTAAATATAACCAAAAATAACAAAAAAAAAAGATAACACATCCGAAGACAGATAAATCTGCGAGCTTGAAAAGTGGTGTTAAAAAGCAATTAAGGGTATAAACACCATCTGTAAACCCGAACTTAGTCTTCCTAAATCAAAATAATAAATAACGAGGTGGTAATTCTCTCGAGAATTCTTAAACGTCACAATTCCTGAGTAAATCATTTCATTTCTTGCCATTTTTTATTTTTCACACGTTCACCGAATGTTTTATAAATATACCTACATGGTGACATCAAAGAGAAGCTATTTGCAAATAACTTTTCGTAACGTAAAATAAGGTTTCGAAGTAATTTGTTAGTCTTTAATGTATTTAAACAGTACTTTTGTTAGATGTTCAATCTGAAAAATTATATGCTGAAATGAATTCATTTTACGACTTTTTGTGTAAAAAGTAATCCGTTAATATTATTTGTCTGTTATGATATATGATACTAGATCTACCAATATCAATTGCAGATTATAAAAAACCTCGACGACAATTTTGTTTGATCTACCATACGCGTAGATACCTCATTTTATAAATGTATTAATTTTATAAATACTTCTGAAAATATGTAGATTTTATGCGAGTTAAAAGGCAATCGAATCATTATAACTTGCTACAACTGAATATTAAATTACAAAACGTAAATAGACGTGTTAGATGTGTCTGCCTGTAAGGAAGTTTGGTTTAAACAGGATACCAGACGTAAACTGAGCTTTTTTTGTACCACATTCGTCTATTAGAAATTCGGTAGTCTTTTATCTGAATCTTGTCGCTATCGAACTATCCTGACAATTCGGTTATTGCTATCCGTTTATTCAGTTTTTTGTATTTAAAACCTTTTACTATATTACTTCCAATGTCACAACCCTCTTCTTCTTAATATTGTCCTACGTAGAAAATCTTGAGTAGCTTTGTCAACTAATTTCAGTTTTTCTTTATATGTTTTTCGGTTCTGAGAATGATCCACAGCAACCCCTTTCGTGACTACTCGATTAATGGAAAATTTATTTACTCTAGTTAAAGCAGCAATTCTTATTATGATTGCATTAGCAGATTGCTGAATATTTTCCTTTTCTTTTCACAATTTTTTAATCGCTGATGGTACCAGAGGAACCTGGAGTAGTTCAGATATACAAGATCTATTTTCGACCAGGGGCAATGATCTCATAACTATTAAGTCCTGGTCTGACGCAAACGGTTTAAACACTGAGAAAATTTTAGTTTTATCATTTAAAACCTCTAAAACTTAACGATAACTTGTCAAATTCGATCAATTTGGTCTATATATTGACGGTGTCCTTCAATGGTCTGTACATACATAAAACCTGACAAAAAAGTTATCCTCTGCTTGATTTGCCATTAAATCTGTGTCTCATCTTCGGCATGGTTTCCCTTTCTGGGGGTCTTGTAGTTTGCATCTCTTCGATTCTATCTTCAAATTACAAAAAGGAGCTTTTCGTTGTATTTATGGTTTGAGTAATAGAACGCATTACGAATTCTATTTTAAAAAACACAAAATTCTAACTCTCCCCGCTCTTTTCATTTTAGAATCTCATTGTTTGGTTCAGAAATACTTCCACAACTTAACTGGGAGAACCATGCATACCTACCCTACTATAACAAAGAAGTTGGACATTTACTTGACTATACCTACTTCTAATCTGCTGAAAAATTCTATTATCTGCAGTGCAAAAAATTATTCAATCAGCTACATTCTGAAATAAAAATAGCAAACACTTTTGATAAGTTTTTCTTCTGCTTGAAAGGTCTTATTATTCTGTGGCTGAACGAGGAGAAAACCAATTGAATTGATCAAAAGAATAACGCAATGGATCCCATTGTGGCTAAGGGGAAGAGACAGGTCGACAAATACTTGGAGAATCGAAATAGAGGAGGATATAAGGGCACTCAATATAGAAAACTGGAGAGCAAAATTCCGGAATCAAAAAGAATGGAAACTAATAACAAAAGTAGCCAAAACAAACGACACACTATAAAGAAAATAAAAATTAGAAAACTAGGAGTAATCCACCTAAAAAAAAAGGATTTAAAGTGCCAAATAGCCATAGCCAAATAAATAGCCATAATCCACATGGAATTGAAAGGCTTGATGATGATGATGATGATGATATCGTGTAATATAAAATTATGTAGCTTGGTCCATAAAATTGTAAAACTTCACTAGTGACAATAAAGCTTCTCTCTCTCTCTCTCTGAATCATTGCTCTAGTTGTTCAAACTTAAAATTGTCCAAAGTGAGCGATTTAGTGTAAAAGATAATAGTTTAATTGCTGAAAATACTGAAAGTTTAAAATTATATCAACGACTTACGGGAACGTCATACCAAGTTTCATAAACAACATCTCAATAATTTCGGTATCATCAATATCATATTTCAATTCTAGTCTAGATTAGTTGTAAGTACAAGCGGAAGTAGAGCTGTTTATTAATTAGCGGGGATCACTTCGTTATTTTCATTCGGCTGTTATCCTCGAGGCAAACAGATCCATTTCATCTGTCGTTATCTCGTGTTCAAATTAGGGAGGATACCATATCTGAAATGTAAGGTTAATTTACCTGTTTTTTGTTATGCTTAATTGGTTTAATTGAATAATTAGTTGTATTGGGAGTGATTCCCTTCCAGGCATAATTCGATACACTTTTTTTAGTATGCAGAACGGGATTTTTAAGATAAATTGCAATTTTTTAGACGGATATCATGGAATAGATAATTACACTGTTACTTCTCATTTTTATGCAAGATTATTATACGAGGATTGTTCTAGTAGTTGGTCCAACAAAGAAAACAGAAAAATTTTGCGGTTTTCAATAAGTTTGATAACCTTTTTATAATAAGAATTGTCAAGCTCTTCAAAATAGCCATTAACTGCCGACATCACCTATTTTTTGACAATAAGAACCATTTTTTCAAGCCTGGGAACAGAAAATAATCCGAGAAGGCTGAATCTGGCGAATAGGGTGCATGAGGTAGCAATTCAAACTTTATTTCAAACATTACTAGGTTTTGCATTGTCTTGATGAAACAACATTTTCTACTTAGTCAAATATGGTCGTTTTTGCTTGATTTCTTCGCTCAAAAGTTGCAATAAGTTCGCGGTTGATAGTTTTTACTTTTTCAAGATAGTCAATGAAAATTATCCCACGCGCATCACAAAAGACCGACGCCTACCGATGAAATGGTCCTTGCCTTCTTTTGGAGCCGGTTCTCCCTTTTCAGTCCATTGTTTTGATTGTTCTTCTGTTTTGGAAGTGTTGGACTCACGTTTGAACCATGGTTATGCTACTACCCATAAATACGGCTTTATTTTTGTGAAACATCAGCAAACACTCGATGGAAACATCTTCACAACGCTGTTTTTGTTCCATGGTGAGCAAAGCACCTATCTTACACACAGCTTTCTCATGTCAAAATTTTTAGTTAATAAGCGATCGACCGCACTTTTTGAAATGCCCTATGTCTGCTAGCTCACGCACTTTCAGTTGACGATCATCCAGTACCACTTTTCTTCAACATTTCTGGAATTGAACATTTCAATTCTGGTCTCGCAGTTCGTATTGATGGCTGTCAAAACAATACTTAGCAGCAACGTGGAGTCTTAAAACTTGAAATATATGCTGTTTAGATTGTGCAATTTCGAAAACAGTGACACCACGCTATCTCTAGGTCAGGTCAGGGATCACTACCGCATCTTAGGTTCTAGTTTTCTTCTAAATTTAGTGTAGTGACTACCGATTACTATGATCGACTTTTTTCTTTCACTATCACGGCGATTATCATGTTAACTTATTGCAATCAACAAACGACCGCATTTACCTAAAAAGAAAGTTTTGTTTCATCAAGAAGATACACCAGCTCATACATCCGTTATTGCAATGGCCAAAATTAATGAATTAATATTTGAATTGGTACCTCATGCATCCTATTGGTCAGATTTAGCTCATGCGGACTATTTCCTGTTACCAGAATTGAAAAAATGGTTCGGTGTTCAAAGATTTTATGGTTAATGGTTATTTTGATGAGCTTGACGATTCTTATTATAAAAACTCTGGGAAAAGTGTATGGAGCTAAAAGGAGATAACGTTGGAAAATCAATATATTCTCTACCAAAATTTTTGTGTTTTTTACGTTGGACCAGGTAGTTTTGAGACCATCCTCGTATACTACTGAGTAGACTTTAATTATTCAAGACTAATGTATTAATTTATAACAAAAATTACCCTTTGATTAGATTATATTATTAAGAAATAGACTGTAAAGGCAATAAAAGTTAGAAGTTCTTTGCAGCTTTCACTTTTCTTGTTTCCAAAAATATTACGACGGTCTTCTTCGAAAACTGTTTTTCTTTTTCAGCTTCAGTTAGCTTAATGTCAAAATTTGAGTTTTTAATCAGTATTTGGAGACCCACAAAGACCCCCTTCTTCAATTACGAATCGCTGATTCGAGGGAATTTTGTTTTAACGTATTAAAGTCTTATCATCCTTATTCCTGGCTTTGATCTGAAAGTTTCAGTCTCTGATGATAAAAATTTGGTTATCGAAACTCGCTTCAGACAGTGTAATTGTGAGTGTTGGTGTAGGTAAAGTTTACTTCAGTCTCTGAAGACGATAACTTGGTTATCGAAACGCGCGTCAGATAATGTAATTGTGAGTGTTGGTATAGTATTATTATAGACAATGTGCTCATATAAAAAATAATATTTTCTGTAAACTGTTCACATTCTTTGAGGTTAATTTTTTTTTAATTATATAACATTAGATATAAAATTTTGTTTTTCTGTGTCAGTTAAAAGTTAATTTCGATACATTTTATTGATTAATGAAAGAATTAAAAGTAACCAGTCGAGTTATCCGATGGATTTAGATGACCCTGAAGAGACTTATCAAAAAAAACTAGGGTCAAAAGGTCAGCGGGACAAACAACTCCAGATACGTGACGTAAGTCTGTACGTCACGTATCAATAACTTAATATAATTATATATATTTCTAAATGAAAAAAAGGGTTGGTTTTGTATTGAGGGTAATATTATAGTAGCTTCATAATTTTTTCAATACATACTCCGAATATCTATGAGACGATTACTAACCAAGCGAATTCTATAATATAGTTCTAGAAACAGAGAAGTCAGAATCGTATCTTCAGGGCCGGATTAAGCTAGGGGCTTGGGGGGGCTATAGCCCCGGGCCCCAGGTCCAAGAGGGCCCCATCATTTGGAAATCATTCTGTATTTTTTAATGTGTTGATACCACAAATCTAACGTATTGATATTATTTTGTGAATTTTTCCGGGTTTTCGAATTCCTTAAGGGGGCCCCGTCATTATTTTAGCCCCGGGCCTTATAAATCTAAATCCGGCCCTGCGTATCTTGATGGTTTAAATAAATGAAATATTTTGAAAATATGGGTACTTTGAAAAACTTCAATTTCATCGGGAAAGAATTGGCTCAAACGAAGTCAGGAACATATTTGCATATCATGAAAAATTGATAATCCTCTGAAAATATCCAATAGATGAACATTCGACTTTTAATTAGGAAATTTCACAATTTATTGAAAGATCTCACTCAAATGAAAAAGTCAGAATTATTTTGATGACTACATTGAATAAAGTTGAAGTTTAGATAAAGTTTAAATAAAACTTACACTTTCGAAAATATCCTAAAAATCGATTGTTGACTCAAAAATTTCTCATGAAGAAGTGAGAACTACATTTCCATCCTTTCAATATTTGTTGCTCTTTTGAAAATATAGAAACCTCAAAAAATCAATATTAAATTGAAAATGCTCTTACTTAGTCAAAAACTTTACTGAAATGGAGAGCTAAGGCAACTTTGTAAAGATTTTGACGAATCATATAATTTTGAGGATATCTAATCATTAGGAAATGGTACTGACTACACTGTTTACATCAGTACTAATTTTATACTTTTACAGGTTAGGATATTTTAGAGAGTGAAAGAATTCCTAAAATCGTCAATTGTGATATCTTTTGAAGTATGTGGCTGTTTGAAAACGTCAACATGTTGTTCCGAGTACTTTATTTCAGTAGAATCTCGAAGAAACTCCAATTTTTTAATCAAAAATCGATTTTCAACGTTTTTATATGTTCCAAAGCGTTCAGTTTCTTGAATCTGTCAAAATTTGAGTCGGAGCTATTCATTTTGGTAGAGTCTTAACGAAATAGCACTTTTATCAAGTAAAAATCGATTTTTCAGAGGTGGCTTAGATGTTTTCAACTTAGTATTGACAAAATTACAGTTTTGTCTATCAATAATCGATTTTTCCATATTTCTATATCTCCCAAAATGAATGGTTGCTTAAAATTGTTGGAATATGGCTCTGACTTATTTTTTAGTAGAATTTTTAAGAAATTATAGTTTTTTTCAGTCAAAAATTTATTTTCCAATTAGTTACATATCTTTCAAAGCGTACAGTTTTTCAGAAACACATCAAAATGTAGCTATGAACTCCTCATTTTAGCAGAATCTTGTAAGAATTATAGTTTTTTTTATAATTATAATTACCTTATGTCCAATTAAAAATCAATTTTCAACGTTTTTATATGTTTGGTATAAGCGTTTGGTTTCTTGAATCTGTCAAAATTGGAGTCGGGGCTGTTCATTTTAGTAGAGTCTTAACGAAATTACACTTTTATCAAGTAAAAATCAGAGTTTCCATATATAATATATAGAAATGTAGTTCTGAACTTCTCATTCTAGTAAATTTTTGACAAAATTAAAGTTTTAGTTTATTTTAGTGAAATCTCGACGAAATTATAGTTTTGTGAGTAGAAAATCATTCTTGCAACATTTTGATATCTTATGAAGCATGTGGCTATTTGAAAACGTCAAAATGTGGCTCAGAGGTTTTCAATTTAGTAGAGTATTGTCAAAATTACAGGTCTTTCTATCAATATACGATAATATATAGAAATGTAGTTCTGAACTTCTCATTCTAGTAAATTTTTGACAAAATTAAAGTTTTCCAACTAAAAATTGATTCTACAATATTTCCATATTCAAAAGTGTGTGCTTGAATGTAATCTTTGAAAATTATGCCCTGTGCTCCTCATTTTACTAAAATTCTAGACAAATACAGAAGACGATTATTTGGTTATCGAAACACGCGGCAATCAGTGTAACTGTGAGTGTTGGTGTAAACTGTTTACCTTCAGTCTCTGAAGACGATAACCTGGATATCGAAACGCACGTAAGACGGTGTAATTGCGAGTGTTGGTGTAGGTAAAGTTTACCTTCAGTCTCTAAAGACGACAACTTGGTTATCGAAACACGCTTCAGACAGTGTAACTGTGAGTGTTGGTGTAAACTGTTCACCTTTAGTCTCCGAAGACAATAACTTGGTTATCGAAACGCACGTCAGACGGTGTGAGTGTTGATGAAAACAGTGTGTTCAGTATAAAGATTACCAACGATTCCAGAAACTCCAACGTAATTAGAAAATCGACAGTTACAACAAAGACGACATTAAAAGTCACAGATGCCTCGGAAACATTCGGCCCATTTATGAGCAGAACCTAAGTTCAGTCGAATCATTATCATGTATCAAGTTTCACATAACCATTGCTGCATAAGCAATACCTATCAAATTTTTGTTCTTCTAACCACTGTTCATAATTCTTCTGGTTAGCAGAATTATAAGTATCGCCTCCAATTGTAATTCTAGTTGTTTATAGTCACATACTAACTCATTTTTAGTACATAATGGGTAAATATATATGCGATTTCTTCCCGTTGGTTATGAATATTTCTTGAATGTTTATTCTTTGCTGAAATACAAGAATACTCTGAACTGCTGAGAGGGCACTTCCAAGTTAGGGGAATCTTTGGTTTCCATAATATTAAGAGTTTTAAATAATAACTAGTTGAAAAAATAATTTAAAAAAAACTAAAAATTTAGTTATCTCAAATCTATTAAAAGAACTTCAAATAGAATTTTTGGAAATCACGCTAAGGTTATGTTGATATCGAGTTCTGCAAAATCTTTGTTTACGTTTACAACAAACCTTGTACTTTAGAATGTATCTTTGGAACATTTTTCATGAGAAAATTTTGCTTTTTATTTAATTTTATAATAATTGATATTATCTTAATATTTGAAAAAACTTCCACTTTTCATTCAATTGCTTTCAAGTAACGATCGTGAGGTTATTTGTGAATAATTTATTGGATGTTTATTTGTTTATATATAGAAATTTAAAATATTTGCAGTTGATTTCGATTTGTTTCATAATATTTTACACCCATAAAGGATTTGTTTAAATACAATATCTAAACAACGGTCTTTTGATTCTATTTGTTTTATAAATCTGTTACAGATTTAATGATACTAATATACAATTTCAAACTCATTTGAAGCTTTCGCGACATATATAAGGTGAAATAAAAAATAATGTATGTTTAAATTGAAAATTCAACAATTTTTATTGCATTTTGAAGTAGACATGTCGAAAAGTAACTACTTCTTTTCGCCCATTTTCATGTTTGTATACTCCAAGAGTAAACGTTCAAGCAAAAAAAGGTGATCCCATATTTAGGATAGATAGAAAATTGAAAAATATTTCGGGTTTATTTAGTAAAAAATTTTCGTAATGCTATCCCTATTCAAGATATTCCGAAAACGGTAGACAGTATCGAGTTTTATCAAGAATACCTTTTTGGTGTAAGTTCACTTGCTTTGCTTAATAAATCTAATATTGAAAAAGTTATGTTGTATATTACTTGGTACGAACCGTGTAACTAGCGCCTTCTAAGAGAGTCAGACTTAAAAACAAAGTCATTGGATGTATTAGCTTCTCAAACATATTTATTGCGGCAAAATCGCAAAAAATTTTTTGCTTCATCATCTTTTATTTTGAATTCGAGAGGTGTTAAGAAAACCCCAAATATTATTCAGTTTTCCATCTATCCTAGAGACGGAATCAACTTTTTTTGAAACACACTGTAAAATTAACCAAAGGAAGAAATGAAAACTGTTGTCCCTCAAAGAATATTTACTACAATTTGATAGCACTATAGTTCTTAATTAAGTTCAAGGGCCGTTGGGCTTGTGATAAGCTAACTCAAAACTACCAGAAGCTGATGTCTTTTAAAAAGCGAATCAGGGACCTCAGATGGAACTTTTTAACCTTATTGGACAAACTGTAAGACTTGTACGAGTTTACTACTTGTGAAGATAGGCACTCACCGATGAACTGTATACCTTAGCTTGTTGTTTCCAACCATCTCAGCAGGACAGACTACTGAGAGATGTAATAATTACACTTTTGGTTAAACCAAGAGTAGATTCTAAGCATAGTAGTTTCATTTTTTAATTTAATTAATAAAAAACAATGGTGCCTGACGTTGGAATGACAATTTTATGAAGATTAATCACTCGACCAATTTCTAGATGATAAAATATGAGGAACTATAATAAACATTGCAAATTTATATAATAATACCAGAACACTTCAATATCCTTCATAAGCAACTTTTTTTGGAAAAGTAGAGCAAATTCATGCTGAAAATTAATCTTAACACGTTGAGCCCCAACTAAAATGGATGAAATTTCCCCCTTGCCCAATAATTTTTTGCCCTATTTCCGTCTCCATATGGGGTGTAATTTCAAGGAAAAATAATAAAAAAATTTATTTGAAATAAAAAGTGAAAAAAAATCATGTTTTTTGTGTGCGATCCATAGGCCCGCTCTGGGCCCGAGGAAAAGTTTATCGGTACAACTGTCCCAGGGCTCAGAGCGGGCCTTTGGACCGCACACAAAAAATATGAATTTGTTTACACTTTTTATTCGAAATAAATCTTTTCATTTGTTTTCTTTGAAATTACACCCTACTTGCAGCATGAAATTTGCAAAATAATTTTTTTCTCGCTTTTTCATCTTTTGAACCTATGTTTTTATATAAAAGCAAAAAAAGTATACGATGTGTAAAATGAAAAATTATATTCCATATAATATATTTCAAAAATAATGCTTTTGGGTATGCTCAAATGCTAGGCATTTGGCTCTGGAGAATTGAAATTTCACTATTCCAAAAAATTACTTATTTTCAATGTCTAATGTAAACATTTCACATATTTAATGTTATAATCCAAGTTTATTTGAATAATGTCGAAAAAACCTAACCAAAATATGAAAGTAAGCTTTTTGGGTTTATGATGGAGTAGAAACTCAGGAAAAAAAATCAAACGGCCCAAGTGTAAGGTAATGTTTCAAGGACACAGGGCGGTCCAACCAAACTGTAAAACCCAAGAAAACGCGGTCCCTTGGGCTTTGGAGAAGGTTTAAAATAAAAATTACGTCGTGCAGTCCATAGGCCTATAGACCACGCCGGGGCTCAACGTGTTAAAGACGTGATTAAATCAATTTATCAAAAAACAGCTCGAAAATACAAGAAATTCATATTTTGCACCCTATAGAATGTTAAATAGGGAATGGAACTTTGTATAAGTCTATTCAACCATTACACCCTATAAAGGACAGTGCATATTATGGAGGCCTAACTCTCGTGCTATCATATATTTGTCTCCTTTTGCTGCTGGAGAAAAACGCAGTTCAACAATACGTGGATTATCCTCGTCATCTTGGGTATCTTAAGTGATGCCCATCGTGTGAGGTACTTTTCAGTATACCAGGCTCCAGTAATTAACACCATGATCAACCATAGTTGATTTCTTTAGAGTTAAATGGAAATACGATCTATGGAAAGGGTTTATTGGCTCTTATGCCGATGGTTTTTAAGCTACCTCTTCAGACAACTATTTCTAGCCCTTCTCTCCAGTAGACTTGGAATCATATGGTACAGTTTTCGATGACCCCTCTGTCTTATCATTTCCTCAAACACCAGAATGTCTAGATACCTACACAGGCTCTTCCGAATTATTCGACAGTTTCTCAAGCAGCTAAATACATTTTTGTATCACCTTTGAGATAATAGCTACCACTTCAAGTGATTTGAGGGCTAATCGGCTGTTGTAGCAGTTATAAATATGTTTGTTATTCTTCTTTAGGTGAATGAAGTATGTAGCATAGGTTCAAATTGCATGTATGGCTGCTTTTGGTTAGTGGGCTGAGCCTTAGAGTCATCTCTGTTCTCGGGTCGTCACTACCAAAAGTTTCTTCTGCTGCCAATTGCAACTTGGACTGATCTGTGTGTTAAGAAAACTCGTGGGAAATTAGATCTTCTTAGTTTCGCTTATAAGTGAAGGTAGCTTTGAATTAGCTAAAGTTGAAGATTCTTGTAGTTTAATATTACCGCATATCAAAATTGCGCTGCTCCATGTGATTGTAACCATATCACATTTGGATTGTCCCTTAGGCTAGCATGAGAGAAAAACCTTGAAGGAGATTGTAATGAAAAATGATATCTTTGTTTTATAAGTAGGTCAGTGGTGAATTAAGAGGATAACCACTCATATACAACTTCAAAAACCTTTTCTCTATTAATACTAAGTATAGACGGTTGTTTGCTTTTCTAAGGTATACTTGATGCTCTAACTCCCACGTGGTCACAACCATATTTGAGGAAAACGATTTTATAGAGGATAAACGGAAAGAAAATTGTGGATCGGTTTGTTGGAGATTGAATTCCAAATATGGGTACTAATATAAAGAGATGAAACTTAAAAAATAAATAAAAGATAATGTTTTTATGTTGATTAATACAGTTTATTTATTGATATTATTAAGCAAATATTCACATCCAACACAATATTAACAAAAAAATGAGTTTGGCACTTCTACTTAACAATAAATATTCATAAAGTGTTTTTTTTTAATTACGGATAAAAGATAAAATTACAAAATTTCCTGTATTCAGGGACATCCAAAATGCCAAGCTAGAATGGTCGAGTTATATTAAGGTTACCGACAAATATAGATATATTCAGTTCAGAGAAAGGTTATGGGCACAGGTCAACAATTATCAATTTTTTTAAGTCCACTTTTCACACGTGGATACCAGATAAAGTTAAAAACAAATTATATAACATATAATTTAGTACAGATTGTACCCGTTCGAAAATTATCGTGGTCTCAGGTCCTTATTTTCGCAAATCTACATTCTGATATTTGTCTAAGTTACAAAAATTTTTGTTAATGGTGCACAACGCTGAATTGAATACATTTTCAAAAATATCATCACTTCATGATAGTTATTATCCTAAAATAGGACTAGAATTGTACAGGACGGTTCATAATTTTTTCTTTCAATTTCACAAAGTGAAACAAAACTTTCATGGGGTTACCAGTAAGATAATATTGACTAGTTATGACAGTTCTGACTCTTGACAATCGAATATTATTGACAATTCAAAAGTTTCGCTTAAATTGAATCAAAATGGATAGTTTTGGCGGAATTAAATGTTGTAGTGTTTTTATAAACATTTTGTACATTCTATGCATTTCTATCTGGAGTTATGTTTGTTTTTCGTACCAGATTGGAACACAAAGCTAAACAAATTTGGCTGCCATGGGCTACCGATTTCTATGTAAGGAGGGATGGTGATATTACAAAAGTAAAAAACTAAGGGTGTTGAAATCAACCGCTTTTATCGAAAGTTTCTTTAACGATAACATAAATAACAAGTTGGATGAGGAATAAAATTTGTATGAGTAATTAACAATAATAAATGTACAATAGAAAGTATTAACAAAATTACTAGCACAACTAACTGGTCCGGAGGAAATTTTATTGTTAAGAGGGCGATTCGAATATTCGAATATCCCAAACGTTTTATAAATGACCGCCCAGTGTTCAAAAGACAGTGGCGACGCAAGACCTAAACTTATTGTAGGCAAGGTATATTTCCCGAGGCCTCTGATGGTGCAAAAGTAGGGAATATAAAATAAAAAATCGCTTGAAATTAAACAGTTTTTTATTCATTAAGAAAATAACTTCATTTTCACTTATACTTCTTTGGAACATTAAACAAAAATGAATAAAAAAGAAATAGAAATTTTCTACTTTTGATTTTACTGAACTCGTTAATGATTGGTTCGTAATTTATCTTAGTTGCTATATCTGCTTCAATAGATAAAACTGACCCATAATATTTCTTAAATAATTTTTAATTAGTTTTAATTTTGAAAAGTTCCTTTCAGCGCAAGCAGTACTTACAGGTATTGTTAACAAAATTTTAATGACAACGTTAATATTTAGTTAAATTTCTTTTAAATCGTTCTCTATGATATATTGGAGCAGATGTTTCACGTTTTTAATGGAGTTGGGTAAATTTGGGATCCTCATGCAACTCATAAGGTTGGAAGTCACTGCTCTCGCCTCTTTGCAGAACTATGTAAATCCTGACAGTTTTTCAGTATTTCCTTTTTTTATTTTTCGTCATAGAGAAAACCAAAATTTTCGAAATGTTTATTTAAAGACATAAATCTCGATTCCATGTTACCTATAATAGAATCAATGGTGTTAAAAAACTCTGTTTCATACCGGTTTTTAACAGTCTCTATAGGTTGATCGCGGCCTTCATAATCAAACATCCTTTTCTTTTTGGCTACTCTTTTATTTTTAAAATCTTTTGGCAAATCATAACTGCTTTCCTCAACAAACTGAGCGTCAGGTAAGCATTTTTTGAATCCATCTTGTCGATATTCTTTGATCCAGTCACAAAATGTACACAAATGTTCAAGAGTAATGCTTAAATGGACTTGTACAGATTGCCATAATTTGCTTAAGGTATTGACACGTGTTAATAACTCATACCATATATGTAATGATATGATAAACTAAACATTTCGTTCGGAATTGCAATCACTGAGTGTGTCCGATTGTTCCGTTTGGCATTTCAAGTTTTCTATGCATTCAACATCATCAAATTGCAATACATAATACAGCCTTCACCACCTGGATTCTGCTTTCCCATCTTGTGACTGATAAAGTGAATTTTTTCTACGGTCAATCAATAGCTTATTTTCGATATTGATTACCTGTAAATATGAACACAAGATTATTCGCGTATATAGTAGTCTGGTCGCTCGGCGGAGACAGGAGGAAGTGCTCTATACCATAGCGAGGCCGTGTGCGGGGGCCCACACCGTCCACGTCTTGCACCTCTGTCAAAAGTATTATAAATATTTAAATGAATATGTATGCTCTATTATAAATGTACTCTAGGTCGCTTTAAACTTAATTTTTAATACATACTATGACTTAGAATAAAATTTTTTTCGTTACTAATTTAGCTTGACACTTTCTCCGACATACTGGTCAGCTTACCCACACACTTTGTTTGTTTACAATTATTAATTAAATGAAAAAGAATGTAACTTATATTGATAAATGTTTTATTTAATGTCGGCAATTATATATGAAATACAATATCGGATAAATTTTTCATTAAATTCTCACACATTTCAAGCGGTATTTCATTAATTTCATCGCGAATATTTTGTTTGTGCTACTCCAGCGTTTCTGGTTTGTTTGCATAAACCTTGCTTTTCAAAATATCCCCACAAAAAGAAGTTCGGAGCAGCCAAATCAGGCGACCGTAGAGGCCAATCCACATCACCATTTCTTGAAATAACTTATTATGGAAAGAGGTCTCGCAGTAATTTTATTGCAATCCTGGCTGTGTGCGATGTGGCATCGTCTTGTTGATACCACATGTTAATAAAGCCCAAAGCCTGCACTCGTGGCGTTAATTATCATGATATCGTTTCCCATTGACAGTTACCGTTACGCCGTTTCAAAAGTAAGGTCCAATAATTCCTCCTGACCAAATTGAACACGAGACTGTGTCACTTTTAATGGATGCAAAAGTGACTGATGAATAATTTGAAGGTTTTCGATTGTTCAGAACCGACTATTCTAGTTATTCACATATCCATTCAAATAAAAATGTGCCTCGTCACTCATTATGATTTTTTCTTGAAAATGGGCGAGCTGCCTTATGGAAGAAGCTCTTGTGTCAACTGAATCTTAAATGGAAACAAATGTAAATCCTTGTGCAAAATTGTGGCCAAAGTTGTTTTTTGAAGCTCCTGAGCACGGAGTCGAATTGAGCAGAAGTAATGTTTTCAGCTGATCTTGCAGTACGTTGTGGTCCATGCTTGTGCCTATCAACTACAGTCCTTCTTTCTTCGAAATCATTTACTACACGACAAATAATGCGTCTTGTTGGCACGTTGTTTTCCCAAAAATTTCACGTAACTTTCTAATGGTCACAGTAATCGATGATTGAATTTGATAAAATGTTTTAACGATTAAAATACGTTGGTTTATCGAATATTTTTCCATCATAAATTTGCTCTACTTCACGACTGCCAAATATGAACTGTCAAAACGTTTATCAAAATGGCAACAAAACAAAGTAGTACACCTTCGGCGGACATATTGTATTATCGTATAATTAGAAGCCGATCACAAAAATTACACAACTTCAAAAAAACTGGAAACTAGTATGCCAATAAAATTAAGTCAAAAATTCCATTTTGAGGAAGCTGGAAATCGTTTTGAAATCTCTATTTGGTGTTAAATGCGTGTAATTTGAGTTTGCACCATCCCAGGTGGTGAAATTATCTTTTAGTAGCTAAAAAACTGCCGAATTTTTGCACTTTTTACCATTTTTTGCTTGTAGCTGGTTCATCTGAGAAGCTCGGACGGCGCGATTGTATATCAAGGTCCTCTTAAACGAGATTAACTAAAAGGACTATCTTCACGCATTTTGCTACTACGGCAATAAGAATCACATCCTCAACCTCGAAAAATGCTGGATTGGACCATTACTGGCCAAGATCCTTCCTCCTCAATCCCCAGCTCATAACATCTATTGGTCTATCATACCTCCTCTGGATTTGAAGGTACACAAGCAAAATATGTTGGGCGGCGGCTGCGTTTCGTGGGGTAGAGAAGACAGCTTGAAAGTTGCCTTTGTTAGTGACTTCGAAAATGTCTCTGGTTCAAAGAGATCACATCTGTAAAGAACTTTTGACCTTCTGCAATGAGAAATAGATACAATTTCCGCTCGACGCCCGGTTTTCATGATACAAGCAAAAAACTTGCAATAGTGCAATAATTTTGCGGTTTCTTGGATACCCAAAACTTGAGCTCACTATCTGGAATGGTACAAACTCAGATTACACGCATTTAGAATCAAATTGAGGTTATGAAGCGGCTGATTCGAAGATAAGTCTTAAAAAGTCGGAAGAAATAGAAAGGGCAATGAAATTATTGAGCACGCAGCTTCAACTGACAGTTCAAACTGCTATAACAGACACTCGATAAAGATATTAAATTGCAGAAAAGAGATAAGCGAAGAATCC
Organism: Diorhabda elongata; assembly: GCA_026230145.1. Taxonomy (NCBI): domain Eukaryota; kingdom Metazoa; phylum Arthropoda; class Insecta; order Coleoptera; family Chrysomelidae; genus Diorhabda; species Diorhabda elongata. The sequence goes on along the minus strand of CM047928.1, from coordinate 18,581,620 downwards.
AAATTTTTGCAGACAAAAATATTTATTTTGACGTGGAAATTATGGTGCTCATTTTATTTAATTATTGTGTCTGAAGTGAGTTTTTTTTAATCAAAATAGAATATCAGAAACGAAAAGTACATCAATTTAAAGTGGGTGTTTTAAATTTGAAAAGGATTTGAGGTATTTAAGTGTCGCAAAATTGCGGATTCACTCACAATAAATCAACTAGTGAAGAAAGTGAAGAAAATATTGTAATAACCAAAAATAACATAATAAAAATGTCTTTTTAAATTTAGTGAAACTCGTCTCATATTAATCAGAATGGTTAATTTCCTTCGAGGCTGCAAATCGAATTAAAACGATGAACTTGATGGTTTGGGGTTATCGCTACGGATAGAGTACATGCGCCTCATTAATGAATATTTCTTTATGATTAAATAGTATTAGTTTAATGTTATACACATGTATATATTTTATAAACAAATTCAATTCTCCATTTTTAATAAATAAATATCTTGTTCCGTATTTCATTTAAATCAAGGATCCATTCGCATCAATGATTTTGAGCTAAACAAAAACATTTAAATTTGAAAACATTATTTTCATATACAGTGTATGGCATACAAGATTTTTTTGATTATATACGTTTTGAAGAGTCAAATTTTGACATAAGTTGTTAAATTTAGGAGAAATATTGAAATAAATCGAATGTTTAAACATCATGTTCTTAGCAACACGTCGAACGTAAACTAATTTTGATAAAATTGGTAGCGGCACCATCTTCTGTATAATAGCGTAAATATCTCACTTTAACAAAGTAACATAACCTCAACTATTAAAAATATCTCACAAATGCTGCGAATAAAGAAAAAGTTAAACATTGGTCGCTTTCAGCGAACGAAACTGTTGGGCAATTGTTGTGAAACCCTAACGGAATCGTTGGGTGACACTTACGCTACAAACTCAACATGTTCTGGTGCAGATGCCATGTTTCGGAGCGCTATAATTTGTGCTAGATCCAGAGATGTCTGCAATATTGATTTTCAACTTACAAGAAGAAAAATCTTTGATAAATGGTTCAGTAGGCAAATATTGGTCATACAGATTCAGAAAAAGACTACAAGATGTTTTAAGAATTTCCTTTTCTCGAGCTTTGAGGCTTAATAAGAAATAAGTCGGTGTCTTTTTTGATATCTTGGAGGAAGAAATCAACAGATCCAGCTTCACAACCGATAGAGTTTTTAATGTCGACGAAACTGGATTGTGCGTTGTTCAGTCAAAATGCGCCGAAGTCTTTTCGATATTAGGGAGCTTATATTTTAGACGAACAAGGATCTTCAGTCACATTTGTTTTATGTATCAGCGCAGCTGGGTTGTTTAGTTCCACCGTTAATGATTTTCCCTCGTAAAAATTGTAGCGAAACGTTGAAGAAAGTCTTAGAAAATCATTTGCTTTTCACTTAGATTGGATCTAAACTGAAATATTCACACAGTGGTTCAAAAACTTTCTGAATATATTCCCCCAACTGCCGCAAGATCTGTGCGTCTAATATTAAATATATATCACAGTCACACTAAAAATTTAGGTGTTGTCATAGCCGCAAAAATTTTGTCATTATGATTTGTTTACCATCCCACACGTCTCACAAGAACCAGCCGTTAGATAAAACCATAATGGGCTCATTAAGAAATTTATAGCGAGAAAATTTGTCAGTTTTTGATAATAAACAACCGATCAGTAAATCACTTTGACATTAGTGACCTTTGTGGGAAGGCATAAAGTGGGGAATCAGCTGTAAATGGTTTTGGAAAGACCAGCATCAACAGTAGCAATCATAAGAATTCGAAAATTCCTTATATGCAGCGTAGAACGCCTACCTAGGCATAGGCTTAATTATACCCAATGAAATTTAACCAATTTCAATCTTGATTGAGGCAGCAGAGGGCAGAAACTCGGTAAAGCTGAATTAATAGCATCGACTCCTAATAAGAATAAATTATAGCAATCATTCTCGCTTGCTAAGATACCCAAATCTAGAAATCATATGAATAGGAAAATATACGAAGAAAAATACCATCCAGCAGCAAACAAAGTAATAGCTGGTACTGGTTGAGGACGTTAAGCTTAAACCTAAGAAATCTAAAACTGTGTAAGAGCAGATCAGTTACTTCTCATCTGATGGTTCAAGAAGTGATGAGGTTTCCTTTGCTGATTCTTCCAAAGATGAAAACATTCTATCCAAGCAACCATCTTAAGATGTTGAAGGCATTTTTTGCGCCGCCGTTTTCCTAAGACACAAAGGGCGAGGTTTTTATACAATGTAACGTTTGGGCTTCCAGAGATTTGTTTTATTATATTCAATAACTATGAACAATTGAAAAAAATGAACATTTTTGTTTGGTTGAAACAGCTGTGGTGATTCTAATTATTTATTCAAAAATTCATTGAATATACTTTCCACTACTCTAATGGTCGATAACGACGTCTACATAAGAAACTAAAGATATCAAAGATATCAAAATAATGTTTTATATTTCTTTTGCAGTAACACGAATTTCCGTGCTCTCAAATCATTTTGTATAGTTTACTATGTGTAGTTCATCACACAATTTCCTATATTTTGTAGATTCATCCATATTTAACTAATTAGTTTTGTTTTCTATTCCAGCAATGCCTCCTGTTAACACCTTCACATCGATAACCAATACTGCATTGGCGGGAAGCACAACACCGGGTCCGCACACACCTAGCATCGATTCCAATGAGGAGTCTCGTGCTCCGTCTACCTCATCTTGCAATTCGCCCCAACCTCAACCATCTTCGTCGACGGCGACTTCAACTTCCAATTCCTCTTCTTCGAATAACAATCAAAGTAAACCACCTTATTCGTATGTAGCTCTTATAGCGATGGCCATACAGAGTAGTCATCTTAAAAAGGCGACGCTATCGGAAATTTATCAGTACATCACGTCGAAGTTTCCGTACTTCGAGAGAAATAAGAAAGGATGGCAGAACTCCATAAGACATAATCTGAGTCTCAACGAATGCTTTGTTAAGGTTGGTATTGACATATTGTCCTTCATTTATCCATGTTTCAATCAAATAAATTCTTAAGTATTGCCTCTTTCAATAAACTACTTTGTAAGGATGGCTAATTTCATCCCTTTATAATGTAATATAAACATTGAAGGAAATAGGGGTGGTCATTCATTCGTGGCTACATGGAATTCACAATTTCAGGTTTATACCTTTACTTAAAAAAATCTAATTTGATTCTCTCCCTTTGTAAGTGTTATACCTCTGAGAAGAGGGTGCGTACATATATTTCTTTAATTTTTTATTTTTTAGACCTTTTGATACGTTTATGTTATATCTTCTGATTCAAAATTGGTTTCTTTTAAAGACAAATGAAAATTTGACGTTTCGACTTCTTTTAGTCTTTATCAATATAAAGAAGAAATGATCAGGTATTGGGAAAAATGGACGAAGGTATTTCCACGTTGAAGGCAATCTCTGGATATTTTCTTTTGTATTCAGACAGTTTGAATGTTTCTCTATTCCGATTCTATTATCAAATAATCCTGTACTTGGAGGAGCTAGTAGGAGCGATAGTTGGGGATCTATTGAAATCGATTTTGTGTCCATTATGGAAACGATGTTGGGTAAAGGTGAAGGAAATATTGGATTTAGTGACAGTCAAAAAGTGTGCATTTGCCCTGACGGAAATAAGTCGATTTTTTCTGGCCAATATAGAAACGGAGCCAATGTGAGCAGGGTATTTTTTACTTTCTATGATTTTCAGTGGATATTTTATCTTTGACGGATCTGATTAGGTCGGAGAGTTTGTAGAAAGATTGTACGAAAACCTTGAAGTTTGAAGATCCTGCATCACGGAATCGGAGTAATCACCTTTCCGCGGAAAACTTTCCGAACATATATGTATATGTATATCACTGAGAGGTGTAGGGCTGAGTTCCTTCTATTTTTGCTGTTCATGAATAAACTTGTCCCATAGTTATCACTTACTGCCATATTAACTTCCTTCATTTCAGTATTATCGCTATCTCTTGATTCCAACTTTTTTGAGGACTACCTCTCTTCTGTTTGTTATTTTTTCGTGTTTCTAATATAGCTTCAACTGGTCCCCAACTAGTATCTCATTTGTAAATCTAGATATGTGTCCAATTTAGCTTGTTTTATATAGTTTCAGCTATCGATTCAATACTACATTCTTCCCTTACTCCTTCATTTCTTTCTTTTCTTATCTTATCACCATATTCTAATTTTTGATCTGTTTTGATCTCAATTATTTCTTTGATATTTGTTAATATTGGCCGGTATACTGTTTTATATTCCGTCATCTTGGTTTTCCCGCTGATGGCTTTTGTCTAAAGTGCATGCTGTAGTTTAAAGACAATTCAATTCTTTCATTTATTTGCACGTTGTCTGTTCATCGCTGATATGTTCCATTCTTCCAATTCTATCGTATGTTCATCTGTTTCTTTATTTCTCCTAAGTATATACTACTTTTCTTCTGCCTTTCTCTTCTGTAATTGTCTTCCCCATATCCAGTTTTTAATAAATCTATATCGCTAAATGGATATATCATGAAGACTTCTGCAATGGCGCATTCCGAGAATTCTACTGGGTTTGACCTAAAATATCCCATTCTTACCTTTTTGGTACTCTTTTTGTAGCTTTAATTGTATCATCCATTAAAATTATAAACAACAGAGTGCTCTGTCTGTCTTAGTCCATCTTCTATTATGAATCTTTAAGATTCCAATTTGTTTTATTGTCGTAATCCTTGTTGTTTTCAAATAGAGTTGTGACTGCGTTAATCAGTATTTTAGGTGCATTTCTGTTTCAGAATTTCCCAAACTGTTGATTGCTTAACACAGTTAAAAGCTTTTCGTAGGTTCATAAAGGCAATCTCAGGTTTCTCCTTTTTATATGTATCGTTATCAAAACCAAATCCCTATCGTGGTGGACCATAACCGTTGAATATTGCAGATCTTTTCCGAATTTACTAAGTAGATTCATTATTATTTCAGGTTAAATCCTCTCATTTCTTTCCGATTTCCCCATTTTTAACTTTTTAATACTTTCTTCGATCTCCTCCATGTTTCCTTTGATCACCTCCATTATGCTCCGTGTATTCTTTTTCTTCTCTATCGTCCTCTATGTATTGATCTTTGATCAGCATTTTCTAGTAGTACTCATTCCATCGTTGCTTCATTTCCTGGTTGTCTGTCATTATTTCGTGGTTTTCCTCTTTTACTTGTTTTTCCTCAAGCTCTTATCATATAGCTTTTGCGTTTTCCGTCCAAATTTTTGAAATAATATTAAATTGTTTCACTTTTGTTCTTTATATTTTTTTCTTTATTTTTAGTTTTTTTTTATTATTCTTCTATTTTGTTAGTTTTCTGTTTATATTGATTACTGTTGTACCAAAAATATATTTTCCGCCGTGGTTGATATTTTTAAAGTTTTTGTCATGATTCTTTCATGTTTTCCGTTGGTTTTTAATATCTTGTTTCAAAGACAATCTGCTCCAATTCCATGCTCCAAATTTTCATGAAAACACCAATCACTTTTTACTTTAGTAATTTCAAATCGTAATTTGAAACGAAAAAATAAAATCACAATTTACTCTCTCGACGGCCATATTACACCTGATCTTTTTTAATTTCAGATACCTCGGGAAGGGGGCGGTGAACGCAAAGGTAACTATTGGACGCTGGATCCTCAATACGAAGACATGTTCGAAAACGGCAATTACAGAAGACGAAGAAGAATGAAGCGACCTTATCGCTCCGCCCAACCGTATCCGAAAGCCTTCTTCGGCGACGCCCTAGGTCAACACGCTTTACCTTTAGCTAGAAATATATTTACGCCACCTACTTATCCTCCAGAATTTTCAAGGTTAGTTGTATACATTATATATTATTCTAAGTGGTTATATTTCGTATAGATGACATCCATTTTTGAAATTAAATACTGTGAAATAACATCTTCATGTTATACTTGTACGTTTCTTCCTGGAAATGATCATAGAACTGAGATGGATCTACGTATGTATGTAGATATTGCGGTATCATACACACTGCGACCCAAACTATCTGTTGTACCCCCCTTTTTTGCCGCGGTACTGGGTAACCCAGTGCTTACAACTGATCCATCAATCCCACTCCTTTTAGAAAGTCCATCAAGCAGGATGGATGTAGCTGCCAGAAATCTTAGTCTTCTATTTCATACGCTCCCAGGTGTAGTACTCTTAAGCTTCGTAGAGCTTCACACTTCGAGAGAATGTGGATAGAGGTTTCATCCTCTGTGCAACAAAACCTGCATGCCGCATCATCTGCTAGGTCCAGCGTCTTTTGGTGTTTATTGAGACGACAGTGCTCTGATAGAATTCCTATAAGTATTCGTAAATTTTTCTAACTCAGATTGATACATTCACCAGTTCTACTCTGGTTATAGTTTCCCAGAAGAGTCTTTGCTTGTCTCAGCTCTAGTAGGTTGTCCCAATAATTGGTTTTGCTTCTATCTACCTTCTTTTTCAACGTTTTTTCTTTTGTTCTGTAGCTGATCCAACTGCCCCAATTTTAACGAGCTAATTAATTTCCCTTCACTGCGATGTGTCCCGGAATCTATTGTAGATGAACTTTATTTTCCTAGGCAATCCCAAACGAGTTTGGATTTTGTGATATTGGAGACTAGAGCTTTAATGGCTGCCAGGCTATCGGACAGAATAATGATCTGTTTAAAGAATTTAGTTTGGACAATACTGATAAAGATTCTCAAAGTTAAGGAGTCTATAAACATTTTGTAATGTTTTTATTAGTTTTTATATTCTTTTTCAGGTACGGTGATTGGATTGGACAGTCCCAACTTCCTTGTTATACAACTTGCAATACGGCAGCGTACCCCCAACAAGGTTATCCTTCCGCAGCAGCTTTCGGTGCGTGTAACGTACGACAAGAAGCAGCGACCAGATACCCTCCACCTTATTGGCCTCCCGAAGGAGACTATTCGCCTGGATCACACGGTTCACCACCGACTGATACACAATTACTACTTCAATGGTGACTCTTGTTGAATAAAGGAATGTGATTTAAATAAAGAGAGGTTGGTTGATTGTCGATAGTGAAGTGTTTATAGGATTTTGTAAAATAATTGGTTTTCTTGTGATTTTTATGATGAGTTTATCTTAATGTAAGGATGCAAGGAAAGGTAAAATTATTTCTAATTTTTATTAGTATTATCTAGATTTTTTAGAAATTCATTTGATCTTGTTAAGCAATCAAATAAAACAAATTTTTATCTACCAAAGAATTATAATATTCGGAGAAAAATACTAGCATTGGGACTCACCCAAAAGAATTAGTTATTTTTTATACCTAACTAGTTAATCCTTCAAACCTTGTACCGCTCAAAGTATATCATACAAGCTACGGCCTACTGGAATAGTTACCGGTGCAGATTTACTTGAGCATGTCATCCGAACGTCGCACACAAACGAAAAATCGAAAAAGTATATGATAAAACAAAAAAAATGGGTTGAACAAAAAATATAATTACTTTCTAAGCTTTTCTAGCTTTGCGGGTGTTAGATGTGTGTGGAATCTAGCTACGATGTAGTCTCATTTCTCTAAAGTCTCATCCGTTCTTTTCGTTTTATTCCATTTCATCTTAACTTCCTCACTCAATGTTTTCTTGGTCTTTCTTTTTTGCTGTTCTTGTCCTATACTTTCCTAAGCATTTTGTTGTCTCCGTTTCTTATTACAAGTTCAAACCATCTCAGCTGCGCTTCTTCTATTTTAGTACCTATAGGTTTTGTACCTAGATTTTATTATTTCTTATCAGGGTGTCCCACAACGAGTTAAAACTATCTGTATATGGCAAAATACTAGTAAAATAATGAAAATTTCTACGTTTGGGTTTAAGTAGAATTACTTTCTTCATTTATTTATTATTTTTTTATGGGAAAAGCAAGGACAAGATATTGAGCCCTCTTGTAATTGGAGTAGTACCTGCCGTTTGGAGATGCCTGTAGATATTGATCTTGAACTTCAGTTGGTGTTAGTGTTCAGGAAAGACGTGCCTTTGTAGCTGAATCCAAAGACTTGCACTTCTCTAAAGGAATAATTCTTGATTTGATTAATTAACGATCTGAATGTCTACAGGCAAACTCTGTGATCATACGCTGGGTCTGTCTGAAGTGCAAACTGCTATAGGTGGGATTATGTTGGATAATTCGGAAGAGCATGCGTTTTGGTAGTATCGGTAAAATAGAATCAGCTCAGCGACGTTTCTTCTATCCTCAAAGTTTCTGATCAACGCCTGTAATTCTAATTACTCTCATCTGTATTGAGTCGAACATCCTCTGGAGGTACGAGCTCTAACTATGCGAGCAATATTCTAAAGATGGACGAATAGGATATTTTGTGCATTATTAAGAGAAAAAATTTAACTGGATTCTTTGGTTCGATAGTGGGATAATTTATTTTTTTATAGTTAAACTTGAGAAGGATGTGTAGAATAGAATTTCTTATCATATCTCACGTTGTTATAAACCAAAATGAACTATTGTTTACTTTTGCGTCAGTCAGGCTTCGGTCACAATTGAGTCTGCTGTGTTTGGAGAGACATATCACTTGTAAGTTGGCAACCATTTGGTGATTCCGTCACTTTTGAGCTTAGTTCCTTTTAAATTGATACATGTGTATTGGGCCTAACCGTTTACAGTTAGTTAATTATTATTTATAGTGCTCAGTGTACCATTTTATGATCCAATAATATCTATATATACATTTAATTATGTTTCGCAAAAGTAATTACAAAATATTTGTAACTTTTCCATCGAGTATATTACGGGATGAGTCGTGAAGAACTTTACATACTTCTCCCCTAGGAAGTGTCCTACATATGATAGAAGGATGTACAGTTCCTCATAATTAACCCTATATAAAAATACTACAATGTTTTATTTGAAATAAACCTTTCTTGTAATCTTACATTTTGGATTTTCTAATCTTAGTTTATATAATGTACAAATGTGGGAATTGTATATATGTTTTATCGTAGTAATACTTTGTTAAAAATTATCTAAATACCCCCGTATCGTTTTAAAATTATTATACGCAATATTGATAAGAAGATCCAGTAATTGTACATTAATATCATCATTAATTTGGGTTTATACGTCAGAGAAAATGATACAAATTAAACATAAAATTTAAAATAATGTAAAAATTTTCATTTTCTACTTTTTGCTGAAATGTTTGTGATAGTGAGACTCATAAGCTTACTTATAAAACGTCATTTTGTGATTTTTTCAGGGGTCGCTACAGTATGAACGTTAAAGTACTGGAGAGTTCTAAAAAATAATTAGACCTAGCAATTTTTAAATGAGAGACAAATTTTGACGTTTCGACTTGATAAAGACTTAGAGAAAAGTCGAAACGTCAAAATTTGTCTTTTTTTTTGAACATTTAGATGCATAAAAATAATAATTACATAATTTGAATATAAATACTCTAAACTAATACAACATTTTCTATTACTGAGACAAAAATTATATATTAATAGAGTCGACCAGTGAATTAACCAACCCACCTTTATATTCACGTTGTATCAGTTTCATTATCCATCTGGGACACAAGATTCTGCTCTGTCTGCTCTTTCCATAATTTACACTCACGTCTTATATTTCAGGCGGTTTGATAAAGTAGCATGTTCTACTCCAGAAGTTCGCTGCATTCAGATCCGACAATCGCATAGTACGACGAGTAAATAGCTTTTTTTATTTGGAAATATTATATGCCAATACCGGAATGCATCACTATTCTTGTTAAGCGCCTTCACAAAGTTAGACTTATATTTGATGTTCATTTTGCCCGAAATTTAGCCGTTTTGTATATGCCATGACTTCTATTTCTGGAGAAGGTTTTAAGAGTCAGGTAGAATTTAGATATCAGTAGAGATTGCGTCTGTCTTATGAATTATTATAGGCCAGTAAATAGAGCAATTTTTCTCCCAAAGATTCAACTTAAATTGCTCGTACGATTTTTTTTGCTTTGTGGTCGTCGCAGTGTGCTAAATCATTACTAATGATCTTATCACCGTCTTAGAGGGGTGCTACCTCCCTAAAATGGAAAAAACGTATTTTTGGGAGGTATTCTCTACAAAACGTGCAATTTATCAGTTTTGGGATATAAATCCTCCCTCCCCAAATCGATAAAATATCTTTCCTGGAAGTGTTTTCTAGAGATATCTGAGATTATCGCTCTTACGTAATGAATATAATCAAAATTGTTAAAAATAGTAAGTAAAAGTTATTGGCACTGATTCTCCCCTCCCAGGGCCATAGAACCCTCATGTTATCCCAGAAACGTGTTTGAGGGGTATATATGAAAAAATATATGGAATCACTCCTTTTTTTTTCATTTATATTGAGGAGGGTACAAAGAAATGAAATCTCGAGAAATCACCATCAAGAAATGGGTAGAACAATATACGAGTATTTATTTAATCATCGAACTCATCATCCCTCTCATAGTCACTATCTGCATTTTCACAGTCTGGGACTATCACCGCTCGGACTAGGTCCCTGGCCGACAATGTATTGTAAACGTCGAAATAGTTATGTTTTCAGCTACTACAAGATTGGCTGAGTTTTATCTAAAATCTCTTAAAGTAAGCGCATTTTTATAAAGCTTCTCAAAAAGATTAGATATTCCCCTCCAGATTCCACTTTGATTCATGTTAATACGTGCGCTTATTCCTGAGATATCAACATTTGAAGTTATCAACTCGGTCAAGATTTTATAACCCAAAAAAAGCGAACATTCGAAAATAATCGTATTTGAAACCAGCATTACTGGTACCGAATAAATGCTATGGAATTTAAAAATTAAGTACTCGCTACAAAGATAGAGACAAGATTTCAGTGATTTCGAGCATTATTTCACGCAGTTAGAAATAGTAGTGTAATGAGAGCTTAAGCTGCAATTTTGCTGCTGCTCACTTTGCGTATGAGAGATAACAATATTTCAATAGAAAATTCAAATATTTATCTTCAAAATGACGTAACATTATCGATTTTTAATCCCCGCGCTGGTTGAAAAAATGCAGATCGCGAAAACGCTTACCTTCAACAATTTTTTTCAGGAATACGGTGCAATTTGGCGAAATTGTTGTACGAACCTTTTTTTTGTAAAAATTTGTGCCCTTTCTGGATCTACAGTTTTTTTTGATAAGACAATAATTTTTTAAGATATTCTGAAATTACTTCAAAAAACACCATTTTTGGCACTTTTCATTTTGAAGTCATCTAACTCTGATAATGTTTACTCTGAATTTTTGCAAAGATAATAATTCCTTGAATTGGGCCTCCTTATTTATTACGAAGAAAACTGTTGAAGAAGTCTCTGAAGAAAAGCTCGCTGTTTTATCGTTAAAATAACCAAAAGTTTTGCGATCGAAAAATGACTTCTCTCCCCCATAGAAGTTTAGAGGACCCATCAAATTGTCCAAGGTCAATCATCAATCACTAATAATTTCGGAATGAGGAATTAATTTTCAGAATAAAACTGTAGGGGTAAATTATCGAAAGACTTGACCTGGCTCATAGCAGATGCAGCTCCGACAGAACCATAAATCAGCCTGGTGTTTATAGGCCGAGCACCAGGTACTTTTTTTGCAAAGTTCTGGAGAATGGATTTTTTTTTAAATATGTTCAGGTGAGTTCCCTGCATGTGAATCCAAGTGTTGTCATGGGGGCACCACCTGCGTCAGACGTCATCTTGAAAAACACGTTTCATCGAATATCACGCAAACCGAGCATTGTACCACAAAAATAATACAGATTATTTCTATAGATAATGAATGATTTTTGCCATCTTTTTTATTTGAAACTTTTTTTTATATAACGCATAGGTTTTTAATTATAGCGCTCCAAACTTTATCATGTTAACTGTTAACTATATATTTAGCAAAAACAATATTGTCGTAGGATGAACAGTTTACGAGTTATTCAATAAAACGTTTTTTTCAAGATGGCGGATGACACGGAGCCCCCCATAACGCACAACTTAGATTTATATTCAGGGGGGGAGTCCCCTGAATATATGCACATAAACCAAAAAAATCCTTCTAGAACTTTGCATTATGAACCTACTTTTTTGGCTCTGGCGCTTGGCCCATTTGTCTATATGTCAAAAAACAATTGGTTTGGAGAAGAAAAATATGACGTGATAGAGTATTTTAGATGATACGTTGACACATATACAGGGTGTCCCATGACGATTTAAAACTATCCGTATATGGCAAAATTCTAATAGTAAAAGCATGAAAATTTTTACGTTTGAGTTTTTGGATACGATCTTTGCAACTAAAATATTTTAAAAGATGGCCGACTTCCGGATCTACCAGAAGTCGACTGTAACTTTCTTATTTCCCATAGAACAGAAATTTTAGTATAATATTGTTTAAAAACTTTTTTCGTAAAATGCATAATTTTTGAGTTATTAATTTTTTTATAAGAAATTTGACCATTGCAGACCCTTATAAATTATTTTTTTACGAGAATATCCTTAAATATATGAAAATATTTTCTGTTCGGTTGTTTTTAGGAAGATTAGAGGCATTTGAATCTATGTTGAAAAATTTTTTATTTTATACAGGGTGTCTATAAAAAGTGTTCAAGGTTTAACTTCATAAATATCAAATTTGTCTACAGTACTATTAAGGGATCTTCTTATTAAATAAACGATATGAATCTATTAGACAGAATTACAATTCTATTTTTATTTCCTATTATATTTTGTTAACTCTTGTTACTGATATTTTGTGTTCATTGTACAAAAAATAAGACTTATAGTCATATAAAATGAATTTATATCAGCGTTTCACAACTTATGGGACGCTTCTTCATAAGCGGCCACCATAACTTCTCGTAGTGGTTGCCAGTACTTGAAAATGAAAAAAAAAACGATTGATAATATTGAAAAATATATGATTCGCAAAAAGAAAAGCAAAATGATATTCGTTCCTATGTAACAACCAATTAAATTAATAGAGTACACGTTTGAACTAATATAATTAATTATTCTAAATGGGATTAAATTATACCTTAACTTACCGAAAAAAAAATAATATTAACGAATCTTAATGTCAATCTTTTTTACTCCACAATGACCTTTTGATCCTCTGGAACGAATTTATGGTGAAACTCTCGACAGTAATTGCCGATTTCGGCTCAATTTTCGAGTTCCATTAAATGTCAGGCAGTTTCAACGTCATATTCATGAATCCACGTCTCTTTACAAATAATTTGGGGTATTTAACTACGTTATACAGAATCTATCCTCGGACCTTTTGGTACGAGTTTAGAATTGACCCACTTCGTATTCAAAACATTAAACAAAATATGTTCAGTCCGTCCACAAGACAAGACGAGAGCTTCGACTATCTCTGAAATTCCGTTTCGACCATTTATAAGTACCATTACCATTATATTATAGTCTTCAAAAGAGGAGAATGGTGGACTAGCATGAGTTAAGCTTTGGACGACTTGACGATTTTCACTAAATCTTTGTGTCACTCAAACATTTGTATTTGTACAAGTAGACTATGAAGTATGAAGTAGACTACTCAAAACACGACATTTTCAACGATTTCATAGCCGTAATTCCGTTAAAAATACAAAGTTTCAATTCGTTGCTCAACTACTCATAAGAAGATTTTATAAAATAGGTAAAGGGAATATGCTCACATTAATAAGATTCCTTTATACAACACAAAAAAACGATTTTTTTATCTATTTTTCAGTTTTCTTTTTTTTTAAATTTTTATAACTGTAAATAGATTGGTTAAATGCCTCTAGTATGTTGTTTTTATGTATATATATTTTTTTTACTTAAAAAAATATTCTTCAGTCTTTATAACAACTCAACCGCAAATAAAACAAAAACTATATAACTTTAAAAATAACATAGCTTCCAAAACAAAACCAAAGTTTTTTATTGTTTTAAGAAAGGGAAGAAACTTTTTTTAAACTGTAACCTAATTTTATTACGAACAGTCTGGACAAACAAAGTTATCGTTATAATTTTTAGCAAAAACTTTTTAAAAATTTCTCTTGTTATACAAAATTTCTCAAAAACTATACGATATGGGTACATAAAAATCGATTAAGAACAAAAAGTTAGTATTTTTTTAACAAATATTTGCTTTTTTTAAATTTTCTGTAATTTTTGAAATAACTGTGATAAAGAAGTTTATAAACTTATAGGTTATAAAAGTTTCTATAAATCTACGTTTTCAGCGACTAATTTGCTTGAAAATTAACGGAGATATGGCCAAAAAACTAAATACAATATAATTTTCCTTTTTAATTTAAAAAATTTCCAGTGTAATTGTACAAATCAATTTTTTCATTTTTTTGTCATAAAGGATAATTTATAGTGGTTGAGCTTTTTAAATACATCATATTCAAGTTGAAAGATATAAAAAAATGTCAATGTGAAATAAATATATCAAAAAATTTAACTAGTACGTCTGTAAATATTTTTTTCTCAATTTTTTCCGAAATAGAGGATGATTTATAGGAGTTGAAAATTGTAAATACAAAATATTCAAGTCGAAATAGATAAAAAAATGTCCATTTAAAATAAATAAATCATCAAAAAGAATAAATACGTCTATAAATATTTTTTTGTAAATAAGGAAATATTTATAAGGGTTGAATATTTGGGATGCAAAATATTTGAGTTCAACACAAACAAAATGAGTCAATTTAATATGAGCACAACAAACTAATTAAATTATATTTTTTTAATTTTATATTAACCGGGGGTGCTTTATAAGGGATAAAATATATCAAACGGAATTGAAAAATTATAAATACTATATTAAGGCATTAAAGAACTTTTATTCAAACCTTAAAAGTATTTTTTTACACATTAAATGCTTGTAATTAAAATTTTATTGATTTGTTACAATAAGGGGTAGTTTTCATCCCTAAGAATAATAAGCACACATCAGCATAGGGTAAATTTTTGAGATAAGGGTAAATCAAGCTTAATTCATGTAAAGTGATGCAGGTTCATGGAAATCGGAGGTGATACCCATTTTTACCTTGGTAGACATTTCTAAATATTTTTGCTTCACAGGTCTAACTTTCTACAAAAAACAACTGACAACTAAGGATATTTAATTTCTCGATCAACTACCCTCTTTTTGCAGCGTGATTAACGATTCTTGGTTGTTTTCCCCATAAAAAAATAATTTCAAATATCAAATAAAGCGAGTGATGTAGCTTGCAGATAAGTAGCTAGTCTCCGGCGAATATACCGTTTAAAATTGCGCCATAATAAGATTGAGAAACGCTGATTTGAGTATGTAGAATATCTAATATTATCAAAAAAAATTATAACTCTTGTGGTTTATATTTATAATTATAATTTAATATTTAAACCACAAGTCGTAGCATTTAGTAAATTGATCATTAAAATAAAAGGATTTATAGTTGAAAACATCTCGAATTTATTTTATTTATTTTGGGGGTGGAAAAAAGTTTATTAGAAATATCTCGCAACCAAAAAAAAATTTATAACAACATCTAAAAATGAATTGTTGAAATAACTACATCCATAACCGGAAATATGTAACGCGCCTCACAAAAATGTGATATTTTCCAATATATTTTTCCTTTATTTCAAAACACTTAGTACAACTTGGTAAATCAAAGTTTCATCGTCGCCGTTAAATCTTTTTCCCCTTTAGCTTCGCGAGCAAATAATAATTGAGGGGGCTAGATCAGGGTAGGTGTTCAATCTTTCACAAACCATATTCATGTACAATAGCCATGAAAAGCCAAATAGTGGTTTTGCCGCGTCTTTTACCAATAATTTATTTGTCGCAACTTAGTAAATCAAAAGTGTATGGTTGTATTTGATTCCTTAAAATCAAAAGTATACCCTCGCAGTTAAAAAATATTTTAATATATTTTTCGCATTTTTGGTAACCTTTTTTGGCACGATCTCTCCTTTTCGATGCCACTCGAGAGAATCTTTTTTGGATGTCGGATCATAGTTCCACCACTCGTTACAATTTATGGTTTACACTTTTTTGTTGATGTCAAATGTCCCAAGCATAAACAGTTTAATTTCAAGTGTGGGAAACTGGAAGATAAAAAACCAAGTACAATGATTTTTCTGTTTTCTGCCAAGTTTTCTGAACAGAATCAAGATCTGAAGAAATCGTTTACGGTTAATCACTTGGTAAGAATTTGGGCAGAAAAGTCAAAAACATTCTAAAGGAACAGAATGTAGTTCAAAAATCGAGAAAATCTGCACCCAAATATTCTGAGAAGCAACAAATGGAAAAAACATCAAAACTCAAAACGAGTTTTCGCCCGAAAGGTTTGGAAATCACTATAGTCGACAAGACATATTTGACAGGAGGAAAATGGGGAATAATAAGACTTATTATTTTCAGAAAGGGGAAGAAATAAATTCAAAGTGTATTATTTAAAAATACACAAAAAGTTCAACTCGAATGTATGTATATTTTCTCGTGGTCATTCTTCAACATAAATTTGTTTTTCTGAAAATTCCTTATCCGCCAAAATATATGAAAAAGAGTTTGTAAGATCTAGATTAATGCAGTTCATAAAAAAAGCATCATAAAGGAAATTTTCTCCATCTTAAACTCGATTTCTTCCGTCTATTTTCCTTATACTAACCCATACCATTTTTCTATCTGTTGATACTTACTTTCAAGAGGATTTAACCACTGTTTGGAATAGAATTTTTGACTACCACACTTAGGGGTACCGGGTACATTAAATCACAAATATTTAGGGGGATGGACAACTGTGAAAATATACATTTCTACTTTACATATATCATTAAAAGTTTCTTTGATAATTTGATAGAATTTATATTAATGTTTTAAATAGAGAGAGACAGAAGCAATCAATCAAAAAAATAAGTAATTTAATTATATCTATTACTACCTCTATATATTCTCAATGGTTTATTGAGAAGTCTAAGAATGTTCCTATTATGCATCAACTGATGCCAGTTGAAAGTTTCTAGAGAAATATATATTGGAAACAAAACTACACATGAATAATTAAAAGAAAGACAATTTTGAGAAAACTCTGCATAAAATTTGTGAAATTATAGTGTAGTAACCATTGTTCAATAGAGTAAATAACAAACAATTAAAACACTTTGTCTTCACACCCTTAGATCACATCTAATAATTTTGTGAAATCTTCATAATAAATAAGATAACAGGGGGAGGAAGACTTGATGATCCTCACTGTTTAAATTTTCGTATCTTTCAAGCAAATTAATATAGAAATTGTATTTTAATATGATCAAAATATGAAAAATCATATTAGAAAAACTCCTTTACATATACATTTATAATAATTACATATTTTCAAATTAAGACTTTTTCATTAATATAGTTTCAGCAAATTATTTTTGATGTAGTTATTTATACCCCTCCCCCCAATTGAAACATTTTTCTACTATATATCCCTCAAATGTAAGATGAATTAAATTTTCAAAAATACAGGCTTGTTTGATACCGTAAAACTAAATGTTTCAAACCTTAAAGGCCGTTTGACATGATGCAACACAACGTGGAATGCAAGACGCAAAATTTTTTGATCAAAAGCATGCGATAATTAAGTTCAGTTAATTGTTTCCTGCAAGATCTCGCACTTCCATTATCAACTAATTTTTCTATGTTTTCTCGTCTAATTCTCTAGCTAAACTGTCCATCAGACTGAAAAACCAAGGCGGAGGCAGATATAATTATTCCCAGTGTTGCAACGACCACTTTTTTCTTGTTTACTTAACTTAAGGAAGTTTGACATGATGCAAGACAACGTGCCATGCAATGCAAGACGCAATATTTCTTGATCAAAAGGATGCGCAGATGAAATTCAGCTGATAGTTTCATGCAAGATCTTGCACTTCCAATTTTATCGTTTTGGTGCAATTTTTATTGCGGGAAAGTTGCACTTTTAGAGAGAAATGAGCGTCTTCATCTAAGGCAGAGGCAAATATAATTATTTCCAGTGATGCAACGATCAATTTTTTCTTATTTACTTTACTTAAGGAAGTTTGACATGGTGCAAGACAACGTGCAATGCAATGCAATGCAAGACGCAATATATCTTTTCAAAAGCATGCTCAGGTGAAATCCAGTTGATAGTCTCATGCAAGATCTCGCACTCACAATATTATTGGTTTGATGGCATTTTTATTGCGAACACGTTGAAATACTAATAAGAAATGAGTTTCTGATCTGCTGATAGTACGTCTCTCGCCAAGAATTTCTTAGTTAGCTCACATTTTATTTTCGTTGGGAGTTTTGTTAACTGTTTCTTCATCCATATATTTTCTCGTCTTTTTTTCTATAGCTAATCTAATGTTTCTCCTTGCTCTATCCAGGCAGAAGCAAGGTAAAGACGATATAATTATTGCTAGTCATGCACTGACTTCTTTTTCCTTGTTTACTTTAATTAACTTTCATTTTGTTTCCATTTCTAAACCGCACACAAATACTAAATAAAATGTGAGGTTAGGAAATTGTTTACTTTTACTTATATGGAATTATGACTAGTGATAATCATGATGTAATGGCAAGCGAAGTGCAGCTATGCAATATATTTTGACCTTGCAATAAATTGCATGCAATTCCTTGCATGTTGTCTTGCATCATGTCAAGCTGCTTTAAGGAGCTCTAACGGTTTTAGAGCAAAAAATGTAAGCCTCACTTTTTCCCTATAGAAAATAATTTTATTGTTCTTTTTAAGAAGTCCCGCGATGAGATTGCTGGAAAACTTGCTTTTGAATATCTAATTTGCAATAAGACTGCAAAAAGGCTGAATTGATCCTTTTTTTTTTAATTTCATTATCAAATGAACTTTAAAATCAAACTAGTTTCCTCACTCTGTAACTTAATTCGAAATACTTCATTCTAGAAACTTAAAATTAATTCTAAAAGTTACTACAAACGCTTTTATTGTAATAGCAAATGAAAATTAAATATATAATCCAAACATACCTTGAATTTTTATTGTCCTGTTTTCAAAATTTCCCTGTTGGTTAAACAGTTAACATTAAAGTGAAAATTATCAACGGTGTCTTATAACCGAAAATAATACCTAGTGTCCGTTATTTGTTCAATTTATACAATGGCATGTTTATATTTTCTAGGTGAATGCGATAAGTCAAAAATTTGTAAGTAGCGGCTAATTTGTTTATTATTCTTTGACTATGAATTATTACCCGGCGTTTATGATTGTAGTTTAGTCCTAGTTAGGTCTGAGGGACGCACAAACGTTTTGTGATTTATAATTTTTGCACCAAGATAGCTGATGGTTAACCAACCTCAGCTACCTAATACAAACGGACCATCTCAGTGACATTAAAGAACTTTGCAAGAGCTGATTGATAACGAACCTAGGCCTTCCACTTCATGTACTCTGCAACAGACCAGGATCTGTGCTTCAGTTAACCCATCAAACCAAGAACTAAACGAATTGTTTTCGATCTGGAAAATTCAGATTTGTAGGTTTGTAAATGGGTAAAACCAAGGAACTATCGGTTGAAACACATGCACGAATCACAAGTCTTCATAGTCTAGGCAAAAGTGAACTACATCGTGAAAAAATATACATCCACCAGAAGCCGATAGGAAACGTTCAGAACGGCCTCGTGAAACAAAAAATGGTAAAGGTCAACGTATTTTATTGATCAGTAAACGTGATCTACAACTCACAGGTCCAGATATAGCAGTTGAGATCAATGAATCTAGTGATCTGCTTTGGAGTACTTCTACAATGAAAAGGAGATTGAGAGAAGCTGGACTTTTTAGAAGAGGGCAGTGAAGACACCAAACTGTTACAGACAAACCAAAATTGTGCACCGAAATAATATAAGCAAAAGAGAATTACATCGATGAATTAAAAATTGAAATGTGCAGTTTCATTATTACTATGTTGTCCTTTATATGTCCTTTGAAATATATATATAAGAATCGATCTTATTGTTTTTATTTGACCGGTGGTGTGGTAAGAAAAATAAAATCTCTTTCAGTAAGGGAACTGAAGGTAAAATGGTATATTAGGAAGAACTGGTGGTAATCAACAGAATATATATTTATTTTAGGAACTTTGTATGTAATATACTTATTAGAAATCAATCGATATTTTTTATAAATCTCGAATACAAAGAATAAGAAGATACTGGGTGATTTCCAAAATCTTCGATAAGGTCCATTTTGCCTAAACAGGAAGGTAAAATGGACCACGTTAAAGGGCAAAATGGACCCAATGACGGACATTCGCAGTCTAATCTGCACAACAATGTGCTCAGAGGAGACTAGTCGGGATTATGGAAAAGAGATGAGAGCAATAGAAGCACGTCGTCAGATATTAAATCCTTCTTGTCCCTTTCTTCCTCCTTTTATAGTATTTTTTTCGTCTTTGTTCCTTTATTGGACTTCTTTTCACTTTCTTTGCTTCTTATGTTATATCAAGATTCTTCCGATATGGTGAAGACGTTATCACTGCTGTTTTGCCACATCTTATAGTTTTCCTTTTAGGGACAGATATTTTTGGACACAGCATTATCATTTTTGAACTAACAAGAAACTCTTCTTTATTCCACTCTATCACAGATGGATTGGCTTCTGAAGTTAATGCTGGGATTTATGGTTCTTCTGATGAAAAATCTTTTACAGTGTCCTCAGTTGGCTGTAATTATGTAGAAAGCGATACATTTCTAGATATTGTGCCTCAAAAAACTGACCTCCGAGGCACATTTCCCGAAGTAGACGGCTGAGGCTCGATTACGATGAATTCCTAGTTTGAGTACTGAGTAGCTCGTGAAGTGGAACGACTGCGTTAGTTATCAATCAGTTCTTGCATAGTTGTTTCAAGTAACTTGAGATGGTCCATTTGTATTTGGTAGCTAGGGTTCGTTAACTATCAGCCTTTCATCGTCTGTATCACTGACATTTAATGCGATATCAGTTGTAGAAGCTGCTAAAAAATCTGCCTCTGTGAAACGATTCCTGACAAGATGCCTGCGTTTTAGTGGTAGTTTTCTGAAAAACTTCTGAAGCAATTTGAAATTGAGTTATTTAAGTTTTCCTCCACTAATTTTTAGCCAATTGTTTGCATAATAAGTAGAGATTGACTTCATGAATCCCACATCTAAGGATTGAAGATGGTGTGTGTAAAGCGACTGAGACGACAGGAAATATACTCCATGTTCTTGTCTCAAATAAAAAACGTCTAAATTTTTGTCCGTCAAAAGAACAGAATGAATTTCTTGAATCATACGGTGAATATATCCTTCTGTATCCAAACCAAGATCCTCGTGGAGCATTTCTCAGTAATTTATTCTTCATCCCATGTAAAATACCAACAATCCGCGGCAAACTTTTCGGTACCGCAGTCATGCAAGTCTCGTTAACTTTGAAGATTTTTTGTTGTGAATTTGTATTGCTTTTGATATATAAATCCAGCTCTTTTTCTTGCTAAATATCTGCTCAAAACGTCCTAGTTTTTCACAGTCGCTTGTTCTAGATCATTTATTTCCTTATATGTGTTGAATCCTCGTTTTGGTGTAGTCTTTGGTACGTTATGGATTGCAGCTGTCTTTTTGAATTCCATTTCTTTATTTTTCACTGTTTCTATAGCTTTTTTCATATTTTCCTCGTCTAATGACTATCTAGTGGTTTTTCTTATATATCTGTTAACCGTCTCAAGTAATCAATAAAACAAATTAACGAATTTTTTTAGGGCATAACGGACCACTGGTCCATTTTGCCTTTTAGGCGCTTTTGAATCAATGTCAAATTTCGAAGTTAGGTATTTAACTTGTTTTCATTCTTTAGAGATTAAAATTAGGACAAAACGATGCAAGTGATTGTGTTATATCAATTAATTAACAATATATAATACAACAAATGTACAGGCTGATTAAAAATGACGTTTTTTACATCAAAATATGAAAAAAAGCTCTTGCCACCATTATGTAATACTTCTATGTGGTCATTTTCTATAATTGGAAACTGTTCTGACTAAGGAAGGCAAAATGATAACGCTTTCTCTATCCTCCGAGGTTCCAGCTCGGTTCTGCGCACGTTAACTGATACTGACCCACATCGGAGTGTGCGGGTTTGACTAGGTTTACTACTCAACAAATAGATGGCTCTAGTAATGTTTCAAAGTAATTCACCCGCTCTATTTTGCCTTTAATTTCCCTACAGCCTGCTTTAAATTGAAGATAAGTTTCTCCAAACCGTACCAATATCTTCGAAATATATTGTTAATATTCTATTCACCTTTTTATTTACATAATTTAAAAATAGCTTAGATAATGTTAATAAACTACGCTTATTAATTATTTACTTGTTTATTATTATTATTTTGTCTCGTGTTACTTTATAGGTTTCAAATAGACCATAATGATAAAAAACCCATAAAAAATTATATCTTATATTGAAAACAAAATATATATCAATCTGGTTATGTATACATTACAAAATAAGCAATCCCATAAAATTAAATTTATTGTGGTCACAAATGTCTAACTGTTATTTAGGTTAGGAAGCGGAGGATACAGTGTTGCCATACGAGAACTAGAGTCTCGATTTTTTTAAATATAAACTTGTTATAGTGAGTGTACGAAAGGAAGGGCCGATGCCATCACGTAAAGAAAATAAATTATATACGTTTATTTCGTTTATTTTGAATATTTTTACAGAATTGTCTAAATATTTCGAAAAAAGTTTTACAAAAAAAGCCGTTTCACTCCCGTCAGAAGTAAAACATGACTCGTCCTTGGTGATGATTTCCAAACTTTTAGAGGGCGAAAACTGATTGTGATTGTTGTTCAATTTGTTGCTTCCTAAAATATTTCGATATCATCGATTTTTAATTTGAAGTTTCGGAAATTGATTCCTAGTGTTCCGTGAGCCGCTTCAACTAAAGCTTCTCCCTTCTTTTTTAGCATTCTTTTGCTTTTTTTTTCCTGACTTTCTTTCAATCGAAATACCTGCCTTAAAAAGTGATTAACCTTGAGCGATTTTTATTTTAATAATACCCGCCAACTTCTATTACAATGTGCTTGTGATCGTGGTTGTCATGAATATTAAACAACTCGTGACGGAAGATTATGCAACTCTGGACTTCAATTATGTAATGAAAAACAAAAATTAAGTATTTATTTACGGTGTATTCCAGTAAAAAATATTCTACATTCTAAATACATGAACAAACAATGAAAAATCTCACATTTTGTTTTAACCAAACCTAACAGTGCCATTTTTAACCTGTCACAAACACCCACTGGGGGTAGAATTTTACCCAATTGCAACTGTGCATTATTATGTTAAATGGAAGTTTACAAATTGTAGTTTCCACAAATTTTAAAAATTCATTTCTCCATTTTACATTTGAAGTTTGAAGTTTTTGTAACCGTTGGTGTTATTCATGATGAACATTCTGTTTACACTACCACTAACACTCACCAAAGTTATCTTCTTCAGAGACTGTATACTAACGCGGAGCACAACCTTTACCTACTACTCCACATTCAGAATTAGTTGAGAGCTCAATATTTTACAATGCAAAAAAATGCACAATCACTTGCCACTTGGTTTTCTTCTGTATATTGAAATTTTATTTCATTTGTATCTTTATTTATTTTTATGTATTTTTTTAGTTTGTATAAACTTTTGTCTACAAATTGTAACATTTTATTGAGAATAAAGCCTCTCTGTTTCTCCCAAAAATACCCCTTATAAAATGAATGTATCATTTTAGCATGCACTTCGTGGCGGTCCTTTTAACTACCCATCTGATGATTTATGTTTGACATTTTTAAGAGTCGGATAGTCGTCGGCAAGGTTGAGTAAAATATCTTGTTTAGTAAATACTATTTAAGTATTTAGCACTAAATGAGGAGTGTGAACGCATGGGGGTGGTGAACTAAATAACATTGGCGTACTCACATAATATCTCGTCATTGCTCTTCAATTCTTACATGAAATTCTTGATGAAAGAGATTGTAAATGACGATAGTTTTTTATAGCTTCTACAGAAAAATATCTCGTTGTGATAAGAAACAAGATAATACCAAAATAATAACTAAAAATAGAAAAAAACTTTTCATGACTTCAAACAATTGATGTGAAATCGATAATTATTCAGACTTTTGGTCCTATAACTTCAAATTTGTTGTTGTTTTACAATTCTTAGCTCAAGCTGTTTATGGTGACTTGTGTCCATCATTGTGAACAATTAAAAAGTTGTTTCGTTGGGAACGAGAGTCATTAGAAGTTGAGCCACGTACGGCAGGTCCTGGAACGTTGACTAGTCCAGAAAATTTTAAATTTGTGAAAGAAATTGTTCTAAGGGACCAGCGCCTGAAAATGGAATTAGTTGTAGTACAGACCATCGTTTCCAGAGCAAGTGTTCTAAGGATCCTACACGAGGATTTAATTATGACAAAAGTTAATTCAAGTGGGTGCCTGGAATTTTTAGCGCAGTGCAAAAGCAACGACGAGTAGAATGTCAGCGGTTTTTGGGGCATCGCTGCGAGGTCTAAAAAAGTATAATCCGAAGAGGGACCATGCCAAAAAAAAGGTCACGAAAATCACCAAAAATGATTGTTACAACATTTTTGGACTGCAAGGGTATCCTTTTGGTTACCTTAAAGAAATCAACTTTAAGAGGTGGGTCATGACCAGCTCCAGAACACACTGCCCTTATAACCCTTGTCTAACTTCATCCGACTAGTTTTTGTTCTCAAAATAGCGACTAGTTTTTGTTCTCAAAATAGCGACTAGTTTTTGTTCTCAAAATAGAAGACTGAGTTAAGGTGTAAAATATTTTACAGCGACGATGAAATTATCCAGGTAGTATACGAAAATTTTGACCCTAAAGATGCATCATATTTTTGTAGTAACATAGGAACTTTAACCAGAAGTTCTGATAGTGAAGGGAAAATATATTTAGAAATAATCACAGTTTTTTTATTCGTAATATTTTGTTCTCATGTTAGGCTTAGGAATCATGAACCGCACTAACACCAATATTATTTGGGTATGACATTGATGCTTAAAAAATTCCACATCATCACAAACAAGCTATTGGCTTGATGTTATAGAAACAAAGACCTTTATAGGTACAACACATCAATGTTGAAGCAATGCTTGACTACAAGAGATGAAAGAACTAAGTCTTTTGAGTTGTTTTTGTTAGTGTAAATGTAGAGTGCAGAGCTAATGGAAACGATATTATTAGTCAAGTTATCATAACTTGCAGTATTTATCTTTTGTGGTTTTGTTTTGGCTAGATATCAAACGTTTTAGAAAAAATGTATAATACAGACAAAAAATACTCATCATAGGAGACACCCCTACATATATTTTAATGTGGTTGCTTCGTAAAAAGCTCTCTACATCCTCGTTTTGAGATAGATCAGCCCCCATAATCGATGTCTAAACCTTCTCGCTTATTTCTCGTCACAACATATTATCTCTTGTCTTTTTCTGCCAGTTTTTAACTGCTCTCTATTTAGGGTATTTTATTTTGTTCTAGGCCTGGCGCGTCCATCGAGATTTTGTTCTTTCCCCCCAAACACACCCCAAGCACTTCACTCTTCGCCGCTTAGCTCGTCAATTATTTCTCAGTTCATTATTATCCTCTATCCTCCATTGTTAAATTCAACTGTTCTGTTTATCTTTCTTTTCGTTCTTCTCCATTTTTCTTCTCCATTTCTTGTTACTGTTGAGTATACCACTTCTGGTCTTATCATAATAATATAGTTTTCTTTGTTCATTTTCTTCTCTTAATCTTACCTTTTCCTGTCTTAATTCAATTATTTAGTTCTTATCTAGAGTATTTCGCTTTTAATTTCCTTTTGTTTCCGTTTGAGACAAGCTCAAAGCCACGATACAATTAAAAGTTTCGATTGAGAATTGAGTCAGTTACTAATGAAATACTAATTCAAATTACATTTGATTTCTATGAGGTTTTTTTATCCAAAATCATATTTTTTATTACCAAGAAAGTTGCGCTACTGTTATGAAACATATAAGCAAGTGTTAGAAGGGATGGAAGTCGTACATTTTAGATCTGTATCCGGCAAAGAGATATCGAGATAACTGCTTTTCCCTCTCAGCTGTCGTTTTCATGTCTTTTCTTCCTGCCGCTCACCTTTACCAGCGTTAATAAGTTCAGGAGGAATATTTAGGGTGAAATTTTGATTTTAGAAAATATTGCATGTGTTTCAATGAATTTATGTCATTTCAAGCATTAAAAAATATTTCTGCCAGAGCAGTAAAGTATTTCGAAGTACTAGGACCACGTTTACAATGTGGCCCAGTCCAAGTTTTATATTTTTTTTTTTCCAAAAAAGTATTCGTATGAATGAATTTCATAATTTTTGCCATTAAACTCGTTGTATCTTGAACAATTATGAATATTTTTCTATGGAAATTCAATTGCTTATAGTACAACTCAATGATTACAAAACAAGCTCTTTCCAATGATCCAGCGATGATTATTTTTGTTGAAATTGAGGTTTTTCTTTGTATAGTTTGGATTTTTATCAAGCATAATCGTTAGTTCCGTGATAATATTCCTAACAGTTGTTTCATTTTTGCTGCTATTATTTTATTCTGTGTCTTTTTCTGCAACAGCTATTCATGGACGAAAACATAAAAAAAATAAAAATCCAGCGAAAGTCACCATATTTTAAGGGTGATAACATCGAAAGAGTTGGGTTGTGGTAATTTAGGAACTTACCTCTGTAGAATAAAGTTTTTCTTTAAGATACGACCAAACTGTGTAATCTAGCGAATCAGAACTTCTGCACCTCAACCAATGCATCGTTTCAGAAAATGGTTACTCAACCAATTACGACAAATCAAATCAAAGTGCTTCATCGTGCATAAAAAATAGAGATCTTTGCTCTTTTAGCGTTAAATCTGCTAAAATCTTGAATAAGTGATTGGTTAGAAAATCCAGGTACATATCACCATTAAAAGTTCCAGGTAGAATGTGATAACCTATTAACCTGAAGTTACTGCCTAAGCATTAATTTTAAATGAGTGTTGTCTTGTAAAAATTTAGATAGAGGATTTCCGTTCCTTTTTTGTAATGTTTGACAAAAATCCACTCTAACCGGTAGATCATCTGGCAAGAACTCTTTCCCACTAGACTTGTCTATAATGATAAGGATGTTTCTAGATGATGATATTTTCTTTATAAATGGTTTTTATTGTTCTTGGTCTACTAGAATTTATTTTTTTAGGTCTGACATTCCCAGCTCTTCGACAACGGCTTTCAATGGCTCTAAATGTATTTTTACTTGGTAAGTTTCTTCGAGGAAACTTTTCTGTAACAGCTCCACACTCGCTCGAGGCTCTTAACATGTCAGTATATTCAAAATTTGA
The DNA here is from genome assembly GCA_026230145.1 of Diorhabda elongata. Lineage (NCBI taxonomy): Eukaryota > Metazoa > Arthropoda > Insecta > Coleoptera > Chrysomelidae > Diorhabda > Diorhabda elongata. The sequence goes on along the minus strand of CM047928.1, from coordinate 18,554,127 downwards.
GTACATTTTGATTAACAATATCTAATTTAACAAATAACAAGGTTTCAAAAATGTAATTATTATTAACTTAACGTCATAACTATCAATGAATGACAGTTTTCTGAGGAAAATTCAGAAAAATTGCTCAGCTATTGCTGTGTAAAATTCAAAATAAAATAATTATGGGTAATATCGGGGGCCTTAGAATGAAACAAACAACAGTTTGAGTTCCAGAACCGCAATATAATACAAAATTGTTTGCTTTATACTAGCTCCAATAGCTCAGTGCCCATACTTATTTAACTTTGAAAAACAAGATTCCATACTGATTAGACTGGATTTTTGTGAACCATTACAAGAAACGAAAGCCCTCAGTCCCATTTTTTAATGTATCTGTTTTATCAATACTTACTAATTAATAATAATAATAATATTAAATAACTTTATCAATACTTTATATCAGCATCGGTTATTACTTCATAATTTTCAATCAAAATATTCCGAAAACGGTATACAGTATAGAGTTTTATCAGGATTTTGTGTAAAATTACATGATGTTCAAATTGACGTGAAATTTTCATTAATAAATCTAGTGAAAAGGTTATGTTCAATATTACTTGGTACGAACCGTGTAACTAGCGCCATCTATGGGAGTCAGTCATAAAACAAACTCATTGAATTTTTTCTTCAACGCCGTTTATCTTGAATGAAGATTTTTCACCGAGCAAATTCCAAATATTTTTCTAACTATCCTAGAGAAAGGATTACCTTTTTTTGAAACACCCTGTATACGCGCTTTTTACCTTATTAATTTCTTCTTCTTCTCTTTTTCTTCTTCCGTGTATGAGGCGTAGTCGCCTGTTTTATCTTCGACATCCTTGCCTTCTATCCTTCTCCAAGGTTATCGCTCCACCTTTTTGGGTCGGCCGGTATTTTTTTTCTTTCTTTCTTGATAGAACCCATTCGTTGACGTCATCTATTCTGCACAATCTTCTAATGTTCTCACTTCTTTACTTCTTTCCTTGTTCAGTAGGGTTTTTCCGGCTATACTGCGTAGCACTTTCATATCCGCTGTTTTCATCATTCTTCTGGTTTTCGACGTATCTGGTCGTGTCTCTGCGGTGTAGGTCATTATGGGTCTCACCGTGGCCTTGTATATTCTCGATTTGGCTTCTGTTCCGATATTTCGCCATATGGTTTCGTTGAAACATGCTTCTATTCTTAAGGCTTTAGTTGTTTGCTCTCTTACTTCGTTTTCTGCGCCTCCAAATCCTGAAATCTCGATTCCTAGGTACTTGAATTTCATCACTTGGTGAGTTATCTGGTCGTCTCAGACTAGATTACATCTTATCGGAGTTTTGGATGTGGTCATACATTTTGTTTTGGACGCAGATATTATCATTTTGAAAGATTTTTCAGTGCAGTTAAGCACATGCAAAAGCCTTTGAAGATCATTCTCATTTTTCGCGACTAGAACAGTATCATCAGCGTAACATAATATTGTAATATTTCGGTCCCCCATCTGGTAACGCCTTAGCTTTCTTACTTTCTTGATTATTTCGTCCACAATGATATTGAAAAGCAAGGGCTTGAGGAGTCTCCCTAGTGAATCCCTTTGTGTGCTGCTATTTGCTCCGTTAGCATTTCGTTCACTTTGGCTTGGATTTTTTTGTCTATGTATATATTTTCAATGGTTTTTATCAAGTCATAAGAGATTTGTGTGTCGCATAGTAGATGTATTACGTATTTTAATTGTACTCGATCGAAGGCTTTTTGTAGATCTATGAAGCACATAAATGCTGGGGTCCATTCCAAAATAATACTTTGCAGTTTGTAATTTATTTTCAAATTCCTGTTCCACAATAACAAGAAGATGCAAAGTGGTAAGTGCAAAGAATACATAGATAAGCTATATTTTTCCGATTTTTGTTCCACAATATATATATATCTCTTCGCAAAATACCAATTGTCATCTTGACACTTGTCAAATTATTCTGCTAATTGTTTTAGTGGTTTGCAAAAATAGTTTATTCGTATAAATATGGCAAAAAAGATGGTAAGTTTACGTAATAGATAATTCAAAACGTTCAGTACATTTGAGTTGTTTGTGTTTCGTAGAATAAACGAGATATGCACGTCGGACAGGAACATCGGGGGGGAAAGACAAAAAGTGGACAATACTAGATATTTTGAATGAAGATAATGCGGTAGTGGATGGAATAAATCTTCCAGAAACTCAAGCAATGCCAAGTGCTAATACCTCTTGCAACACAGTTTCTAACGAAACTGGAACTGAAATTTTGAAAGCTGAAATTGACTACCACAAGGGGAAGAGAAGGAAGACAGCAGAAAATTGTGTGCAAAACAAGAAAAACCACAATGAAGATAGGAGAGTCAAACTAAAAGAGTCTTAAATGTCTTAAATATGTTGTAATACAATATCTTCTTTGAAATGAAAATCATCCAAGTGTTCAAAGTTGAAGCGCTCTTTATACACTTGCGTCTTCGGACAGCATTGTCGTTATCTTCACTTGAATAAATTAATTCAAATTCTAACATCTTTTTTATAAATATTCAGCAAAATTCAGACAGGAACTAACAAAATTTAATCTAATGTCAAATTGACGTAAGTCCTTATCCGCAAAGTCTTTACAAAAAAAAGTGGCAAGTGCAAAGTTGCAAAGTATTATTGTGGAGTAGGCCCCTGATCGATTTTTTTGTGATCTATCTGATGACGAAGATCGCATCTGTGCACGACCTTCCCGATCTAAATCCCTGTTGCTCGTGATAAGACTGTTTATTTTGTTTGTGATGACTTTTGTTGTAAGTTTCAGAGTTCTACCCAGCAAATTGATTCCTCTATAATTAGATGGTATGTTTTTATCTCCTTTTTTGAACATGAAAATCGTCCAATCGTCTGGGATTTTTGATGTGACACGATCTTTTTAATGAGAGTTGTTAGTTGCATGGCAAGGCTTTCTCCCCCGTATTTGAGTAGTTTGTTAGTTATGCCATCTTGACCTGGACTTTTTCAATTTTTGAGTTGCTTGATAACCGCTTGCACCTCTGTCAGTTCAAACTGTAGATCTTCGTCCGTAGTTATTTCGTTCTATTTTCGTCTTCATACCCGTACAGTACTTGACCCATGTTTCCTTATGTTTGTCTCGAAGAGCTCATTGTCCCTTTTAATTCGCCATATCTGTTTCTGGAGGCCGTAAAAATCATTCTACGTCTGTTTGGAAATTGATCCCAATATTTGTTCTTGATTTCTCTTACTAATGTTGTTTCATTATGTAATCTTTTGTTATATTCAAAAGAATTCAGGATTTTTGACGCTCTGTATTTCAGGTAAACTTCTTTCTTTTCTTGACATTTAGCTCTCACTTCCTTACAGAACCATGGTGTTTTAGTTATTTTCTTATTCGTATAGTTAATGTATTCTTCGTTTTTATGATTCTTACGTATGTTTTTAAACAAATTTTCCCTCATCTCACGTAACGATGATGGTCTTTATTGGTCCACCTGTTAAATCATTTAAACTTTTTAACAAAAACATATCTAACGAGTAGGTAGAAGGGATACGCAAATTGTAAACTTGTTCGCGTGGTTATTTTGAAAAGTGTCAAACGAAATCTTTATGTTTAGTAAACGAAAGTGAAAATTTTCAACAAACAATCATCTTTGTATTACAAACATATCATTTTATAGTAAATATCGTTATTACTTATCACTTAGACGTGTGGAAGTCTACATTTAAGTGTCTTACGACAGGTGTTGTGGGTTTATTTTTAAAACAACTTTTTTTTTGAAATAAATAATGACACTGTTAGAAACCGAGCAACACTCGTATTGATAATATTTATTTATATAACGTTTTTATTTGTAGCGTTTAAGGATTACAAAATTTGAAAATAAATGATATTCTGTTTGTTAATATTTTATAATTAAACGATGAAACATTAATGGTATCAAATAGATATTTTTGCAAATACAGAATATTTTCGCATTTATGCACTGCTAAATTAAGAAAAGGTGAGGTACTTAAAAAATAGTTATTCGTATGTCAAGGACTTAGAGTGCTAATTTGTTGGACGAGTCCAACAAAGTATTATTTCAGCCGAGGCGTACACAACATTTTTTTAGACGACGCAGAAGATCCAAAACTTTTTCAATTACACTGAGGAAAGAAAATAAACATTTTATTTATAATTTTTTCTGGTGACACCACTTCATAAAGAACTCATACTGTTTTTCGTACCTTGCACGAGATTTATCCGGCAACGAATTAAGAAGTAACTCTTCATCACTGACTTTTTTCTTTTTCATCATCATTCATTTTTATTCATTAATTTAAACAAAACTTCGGATAAAACAAATGATATCAGAAAATTAAAAATTTAAGGTTATGCAAAATCATCGAAGTGAATATGTCAACTGTCAACATTGAAGTGGCTATAGTCACATTTAAGGAAGTTAAAGTTGTCTACTCCAGAGCGTCCCGAAAGTGTTTTGCAGTACGGAACTGTCACTTTCACTACATGGAACACTCAAAACGCAATTTTCGGTATATAAATGAATACAGAACGAACAACTTTCAGATGGCGTCGTCTAAAAAAGTAATTTAGGAACAATTGGCGCTGAGGTGATTTTTTAATCAAAATGCAACGTTACGAGGGCTGCTACTTAAGTTTTAAAGTATGCCGATGCTGTTGTGAATATCTCAAATTTGACAATGACCGTACTTGTCATACGAGTACTATTTGAGTTGTTTACAGTTATATGACATTCGACGTGAATTAAACCCAAGGTTACTAGAATAATAGAAGATTTGTGCCATGCGCATGTTTTTGTAAGCAAACGATCAGCTGCTAGAACACCAGCTACGTCATTATGTTTATATTTTTGTTTTGAATATATATTTTTATGTCAAACAGAACCTCACTAACATTATGTTCGAGTTATGAGAATGTATGTTATCTCTGGTTATACAAACGAATATATTTCTAACTAACTATGTGTGAAGAACCGGTGACGTCACTTGTCTACTGTGCATCTTGTTATTGTCACAAACCTTCTATTATTCTAGTAACCTTGAATTAAACCAACAGAAGTGTACCGATCAACTCGCTTCGAGTTTTTGGTGATGAAACACCATCTCGATCCACCGTGCTTCGCTGGGCTTCCGAATTCAATCGTTGTGGCACATCACTACAGGGTGAATTTCGTGGAGGCAAAATTGAAAAATAAGTTTTTTTACTTTGAAGTAAACAATTGATAAATGATAAAATCACTTTGATAAAATCAACGCCTTCCGTTTCACCATTTCCGTTTAAAATGTTCTGTAGTCTATTTCAGAAAGATATAGAGTAATAAAATGGGGAATTCCGTCCGGTGCCGGCCATAGATGTAGGTCTTGAAATAGTATTGTTTGTAATATTAAAATTTCAAGTAATTGCGTAAGAGAATTAGGAAAAGTATGCTTCTTTCCTTCTACGAGTATCCTACCGGCACACCTTTGGCAAACTATTTTCAGTGTTTGCGAATGAATAACAATAAGCTAAACCCATATATTGACCCCAACCTAGGTGGTACTACTCGCACTTGATAAAAATAAAGAATTTTACAATGAAATCAATGCCAAACAATGAAAGTGGTTTAAATATTCATCACTCTGTGGTCCCCTTGCATACCTAATGAGTTTTTATTACTCTATACCTTTCTGAAATAAACTATAATTAAAACACGATGTAGAGGACTGTTCAGTCAGTAAAAAATGTGCATGTGTAAACTGGATTGTGTAATGATAAGGTAGATGCAACTCGGGGTGATGATACCGTTGACTACCGGCAAAGCAGGAAGATGAAGTAGTTTACCGTGCTGCCCCCTGCAGTCTATTTGTGCACCCTGTTGCTTTAAGTCATTCCCACGCCACACACTGTCAACTGTCAAATTGTACAATACTAAACTAAAGTTGCGATTTTAGTTCCATTCTCCCTAACAATGTTTATAATATTCTGATAGAGACAAATCTGTTTCATCATTCAACTGGCTGCAGAGATAATGTAAAAGCTAAGACTAGATCCCATCAATATCTATCGTCGTATTTAGACAATTTTATTGAGATTTAGTTTCTTGGTCATGCTAGTTTACAGCTTTGCCAACCTTGAAAGCATCTCACTCCCCTACACCTACTCACAAGTCCCCCCACCTTATTACATGGTATTGGGCAGGGCGGCAAATCAAATCTGGCCCGTAGGCGACAAATTCGTGAATCCGCCACTGCTAATTGGTAGATAACGTCGAAGATCTACAGATGATTCTCAATAGAGTAACTACAATAGGCGACAAAGCTGGTCTTAAGATTGAAATGGCAAGATCCACATTCATAAAAATGAGGAAGCTCTTGAGCAACAGCAACCTGAGCATTGGTACCCGATGACGAGCCATGAAAAGTTACGTACTCTCCACGCTGCTTTACGATGTGGAAGGGTGGACACTAAAAGTAGCAACAATGTAAAAACTAGAAGCTTTTGAAATGTGGCTGTATAGACGCATTTTAAGAATACCTTAGATTGATAAAGTAACCAATAAGGAGGTACTGAGAAGAATGGCTAAAGAATTAGAATTGCTTGTAACTATTAAAAAAAGAACAGCTTATAGTGGAAAGCAAGATAACAGGTAGAAGAGAGTTAGGTAGAAAGAAAAAATCCTGTCTGAAAAACCTACGCGAATGGTTCCAAAAACCAGAATCTTCGAATATAATTTATACGGCGCAAAATAGAGAAAGTCGATCAAATGATGGTCGCCAATCTTCGGTAGAAGACAGCACACAAAAAGAAGAAGCACATCACGGCAATCACACCTACACAACCTAACCACATACACACACAAAATGGCTGCCGTTTTTTCGTTGTATAATTATCCGGTTTACAGGGAAACCCTACCAGCAGGCCACGTATATCCGTAGTTGTAATTTTTCCATTCGTAGAATTCATATTGAAATTCAGGGAGACCAATAGCAGAAGACGAATCACTTACCAACACGACAATGCAAGCTCTTGCACATAAGCTCAAGGAAAAACAGTCAAAACATGGAATGGATGGGTCATCCGGCGTACAGTCCTTGTTTGGCAACCAATAATTTCTTCTTAATCCCGCAGATACAAAAATTTCAAGGTTAACGTTTTTCTACGACCGAGGAAAAATGTAAAGCGTTTAAATTAGGGCTGCCAACCGTCCTGAGAAACCAGCACGGTTGGCAGCCCTAATTTGGCAAGTAGTTCTAGTTTTTGTAGTGTCCTGGGACGTCCTGAATAGTTTTTAAACAGCGCTGGGTTTTCAAATTTTAAAATTCACGTGCCTCGTCTCAAATCTTACATTAGACATACAGAGCTATCCAGTCAAACTACTATTTAATTTTAACTATATGTTATAGTATCTAATATCTAATAGTTATAGTCTATAACTTACCTAAGTTTCAAAAATTTGTTACAAACTAAAGTGTTTGTTTTATATTTTAATAACTATTTTTCAACTTGTATAATTTTATTTAAATATTTTTATTAAAAAGTGTTATTATTTTAATTACTTGAATTTTATTTCACCTGTTTTCATTAGACCCAAGTATAAATTACATATTTAGGTGTAGCTCAATCGGAATGGAAAAAATGTTTCGGCAATTGATTCAAACACATGCAAACCTGTATTAATCTTAATGGGTAATATTTTGGAAAAAAAATAAATCCACATCCAATTATAAATATTTGTCTTTCTCTAACTTTAAGAAGCAACCCTCGTAGAAACAGGTAGGTGTGTGGGTTTGAACTAGATTTTTATGTACACTAAATCTCAAATTAAAATTATCTTGTAGATTCGTTTACAAAAAACGAAGTAATATGAAGAAAAGAATGTGATAAACATTGACGACAAAGATTTACCAAATGTTGGTGGCCTCGAGAAACACGTGGACATTATTTATATAATTAGGTCCACCACTAGAGGGGGTATTTATAAGTAAAAATGCCTGTTAGTTTGTTTCTGCTTAGCCGATTTTTATAACCTTAATGTTGTTCAAAGAACTTTTGTCCAACAATACAAGATATATAAATTCCATGCAATTTAATTAGTAACGTGAATGCTAGAGGGCGTTATTTCATATATTTTAGTTATTCTATTTTTTCTTGTTAAATTTGAATAGAAGCATAAAATTTCAAGTAAACTAGATTCATATCGATATCATTTTTTTGTTCCGAGATATATCACTAAATGTGTAAACGGCGGTAATTTATCTTATAAATCGTATCATTACAATATATTTCTATTTCCAAAAATATCGGTTTAAAATTCTTCACGGACAATTTATTTTAGAGCAAATTATAAACATTTCGAAAATTCTTAACATGATAAATATTATCTGAAACTCGAAAGCTACTCTTCTTGACGGAGTTTTCGATTTTTTTTTTAAATAGGTAAATTATTTTTCGTCGACATTCAACTACTTAGAGTAACATACCACCGAGAGTTGAATCTCATCACTCACTGGAACATATCTATCTACATTTTCCCAAATCTTCAGGGAGTCAGCTGTTGCCAGTACGTCTTGTCAACTCTCGCGAGTTGGGGTCCGCTGTGTCGTCGCTTATATGTTGCTATTTTGAAAGAATATCTAGCTCGTAAACATTCCTAAATAATCCCTATGGATTATCAGCGTCGCCGGCGACGGTAATTAAACAGGAAAGATAAAAAACTAGTCAAAGAGAATTATGTTCTTTTATTTTACGTAATGCCGTTCTCCGTCTATGATGGTGCCTTACAATTTTTTGGGTCAAAAGGGATCATTCAACACTTTCAGACTTCAAAGTGCTTCGTGATGAGAGCTTTTTGCGTTTTTATTCATCGTATATAAGGATGGTCTCAGAAGTACCAGGCCCAACAAGAAAATACGAAAATTATGGAAAACAATTTTACGTAATGCCGTTCTCCGTCTATGATGGTGCCTTACAATTTTTTGGGTCAAAAGGGATCATTCAACACTTTCAGACTTCAAAGTGCTTCGTGATGAGAGCTTTTTGCGTTTTTATTCATCGTATATAAGGATGGTCTCAGAAGTACCAGGCCCAACAAGAAAATACGAAAATTATGGAAAACAATATATTTATTTTTCAACGTAATCTCCTTTTAGCTTCATACACTTTTTCCAGGGATGTTCAATAAGTTCGATACCCTTTTATTAATAAGAATCGTCAAACTTCCCAAAACAGCAATCAACACCTCTTCATTGATGGAAAATCTTTGACACCGAGCCATTTTGTCAAGTTTGGGAATATAAAATAATCCGAGGGGGCTAAATCTGTCATATAGGGTGTATGAGGTATCAATTTCAACTTTAATTCATTAATTTTGGCCATTGCAATAACGGATGTGTCATCTGAAGCATTGTCTTGATGAAACAACACTTTCTTCTTGGCCAAATGAGATTGTTTTTGTGATCTCTTCATTCAAACGTTGCCAATAAGTTCGCATAATACTCGCGTTGATAGTTTTTCCTTTTTAACGATAGTCATTCAAAAAAAACCGACGCCATGACCTTGGCTACAGATGGAATGGTCTTTGCCTTTTTTAGAGCCGGTTCTCCCTTTTCGATCCATTGTTTTCACTGTTCTTTTGTTTTGGTGTGAAGTGATGAACCCACTTTTGATCCGTGGTTATGAAACGGCGCAAAAATTCAGCTTAATTTCCATACAACAATGCCCAAACACTCGATGGAAACATCTTCACGACTCTTTTTTTGTTCCATTGGTAGCAAACGCGGCACCCATTTAGGCACAGCTTTCTCATGTCCAAATTATCAGTTAATATACTACACTTTTTGGATTGCCTACCATGTCTGCTAGCTCGCGCACTTTCATTCGACGATCATCAATTACAACTTTGTGAATTTTCCTTAACATTTTTGGAGTCGTTATCTCATTTGGGCGACCACTGAGATGCTGGTCTTCGCAGGTTGTACGGCCTCATTTGAACCCTGTACCCAATATTTTAATTTTGATAATGAAGGAGCAGTGCCATCCAGAATAGAATCTAGTCTAGCTTTTATAATGTTAGGGCTAATGCCTTTCAAATAAAATTATTGTATCACATAACTGTCAAACAAATACTAAATAACGTGGCATCTTCAAACATGAAACATATGCTGTACAGATTGTGTACTTTCTAATACAGTGGGATATTTCAAGCAACTACCGCCATCTCTAGGTCAGGCCAGGTACTTCTGGGACCATCCTCGGAGAAAGTTTCGTCTCCAGTAATCAAGCAATTAAAAATCGGTACTGTATGATGCCGTTGAAGCAATACGTGATGAATTGGATCTCTCCGGACATGTTATAGGGAATCCAATTACCTGCTTTGCTTATTTTTGTTTTTAAATGGTCGACCAAGTCTGGTTAATGATGTTCCTCGATTTTCTAACATTGAATAGCTTACCACCATAATGAAAAACAAAAAGTATATAACGGTGGTATTTGATTTGATATTTAGAAGTACTAAGGTTTTTTTGGAAAGTTTTTAACACAACAACGAAACAAACATTTTTTTATTCAGATAAATAGTTATTACTGTTTATTGTTTTCCAAAATATTATCCATCAAGATCAATACACTTCTACATGGGTTTTAACTAATTGTTGAAGCATTTGTTCCATTCTGATTTAAGTACCTATAATTTGAACGCATCAACTTCTTCTTCAGGTTGTAGAAAAACGTCGCAACTTATTTTTGATCTGTGGGAATAAGAAGAAATCATTGAGGGTAACCTATCAATTCGATGTCCTGACTTATATTGAAGAGCAAAACAGAACTTCGCAGGAGCGTAGTAAAAAAATAAATATCCTGGTTAAGTAACATCTGGAAATGGATGGATACATAGCAACGAACAATTGTTTAAAGTGGGAATCAGCTAGTCAATGTGATTGCCATCTTCAGAAGGACCTTGCAAGGCACAATAAAACAATAAAAGACAAAGAGATTTGTTAGATTGAATTGGGTAGAAAAAGGAAAATTTTCATAGGAGGAGGGTTTATTGGAGAGGGCTCTAATATAGGAATTGCTCCTCTGCAGGGCTGGGGTTGTGGTGGCTGTGTGGGATTGTGTTTTCTACCTTTTCTGGGTAAGGAAAAACGAAGATTTGGGATTTTAGGCTAAAGTAAAACGAAAAGAGAGCTTGCAAGTAAAACGGATCTTCTTGGTTTGGATTTTTTTTTGAATTTTTGAAAAATTTTCAAGGGGAACGGGTGGGTTCAGCTGCGGCTACGTTATTCCCTATCGTCGGGCATTTGGCTGGAGAACCAGTTCACCAGGGAAACTGCAGAAAATCTGCAACACCGATGATCTGGCACAATAAGAAAAAAATACGGTTTTTACACCCCAGCTGAAAACATTCATTGTGAGGTATATAAGAAAAGTAAAAATGGGTATTTTTCTTGATTTCTTAATTATTTATATCTAACTTTATCTTTGACCCCTCCCACCATAAGAATCGTAATAAGGAAAGGCCTAGAAATAGTGATCTGTTTATACGTTTTACTTTATTCAAAATATCGTATTCCAGTATTTTTAAATGTTATTTACGATGAAATGTTTTTCAATTTAAGCCCAAGTGTATTTTTAAATGTACCACAATGGCTCTGGAGCTCATTTAAAACGATTTAAACGATATAAATGCCTCCATAAGATATTCTAAATACTTTAATTCCTATTTCACAATCCCGAAATCCCCTATTAATAAACACGGTCCTCACTAAATCTCAAAAAATCTACTAATTTTTAATTCCCACTTCTCAATTGTTTACTTTTTTATCTTAAAATAACATCATTGTTGTGGTTTGCATTAAAATCAAAAATGCAATCAAAATCTTTGATTCTTTGTGAATATTCTAGTCTCATTTTTTTTTATACTTGCTGAATAGTATATTTCTTATCTTTATACTGAGCGCACTATTTACACACCCACTACAACACTCACAATTACGCTGAATTTATCTTCAGTCTCTGAAGACGATAACTTGGTTATCGAAACGCGCGTCAGACAGTGTAATTGCGAGTGTTGGTGTAGGTCAAGTTTACCTTCAGTCTCTAAAGACGTTAACTTGGTTATCGAAACGCGTGCCAATCAGTGTAATTATGAGTGTTAATGTAAACTGTTTATCTTCAGTCTCTGGAGACGATAACTTGGTTTCGAAACGCGCGTCAGACAGTGTAATCGTGAGAGTTGGTGTAGGTAAAGTTTACCTTCAGCCTCTGAAGACGATAACCCCTGAGTTCTATGGGAGTTTCTGGGATGTCTTATCTTTTAGTTAAGAGATTAGCCTATTGGCTGTATACTCTTTAATGGCTATAAAAGCTCCGTTATAATCTTTCATACCTTTAATTTTCATGTAACATTCCCACGTGAGTCCCATCAAAGTCCTAATTTGTTCGGAAGAAATGGATGACCTGGTGGTTCTTTAAGAAATATATTCAATTCCATTGGTGTACAATCGAACTGGAAGGAAAGCTTGCAACTTCATATAATTATCCAGATTGATGTTATGGTGAATATTCCGTACTTTATAGAATTGGATAGAAAATCCGTAGATAGAACGACTTATCCTTCACATTCCGTCAAGAGTTGGCGTCAGATACCATGCAACTCGCAACAATATTTTCAAATTCTTTTTCTATAGTTGCAAATATTTTCGGTTTAATTTGATTTAGTGAAAGGTTTAAGTCGGCTGAACGAGCTGGCTATTTCACAAGCTGGCTCCTTTCCATCTTGTTAAAACAAGACAAATGTCGTGATTGTCTTTAAGAATTATTGCATCAACATATGTATGTAACTACTGCTACCTATGTTTTCAAACATTTAATTTCTGATACCTTTGAGTATGTCTTTCAACAAATAAATTTGGACTAGTTTGATTTTAATAGCTGCAGTTTACACCCTCTCTATTCGTGGGGTAAATTAATAAACACTGTCTCTAACGTTCTTAATTTAATTACACACTATACAATAGACTCGACTTAATAATTTACTTATTAACATCAATTAAATGATTTCCGCGATTACTTTTACTAATTCGTTCTTTTCACTGAGACTATTTCTTTAAAGCTTATTAACTGAGTTTACACAAATCATTTATATATCTAAATAAAATTCTACAAAGTTCTAGAATTAAAATAAATAGACTTCTTAGAAATTGCCTCGCACTCACCAAGAAGGTATTCGGCGATTTCATTTGGTCCTCTACAGAAGCGACATTTATCCACGACGGACTTCTCATAATCAATAAACAGGTTTCGATAAATTCTATTGCGTATAACTTTCAAGAATGTCTTGAGCGTGTGACACATTAATGAGGAAAACTTTCAATTTTCGCCAGAATAAATGACATAAAATTAATATAATAAAAAAAATCGAGCACTGGCCTAACGTATTTGGTAGGACAAAAATAAAATTTCTAGTAGTTGATAATTTATACGAAACAACTGCTTTCATAGAGTGGGAGTGACATGGCGATAAATTTATTTGTCCACAGTTTTAACGAACAGGCATTAGTCCCAGTGATAGATTAGTATTTTTACTTTTTGTTATACATTTGATGGTATTTGACTTAAACAAAAATCGGTCAAGATTTTTTAAATATACATGACGCAGATTAAAAATCTATTGTACTTTTACCAAACAAACAAGATGTTGTCGCAACAATGTCAGCATGAGATATGTAAGGAATTATATTACGATGATTCTTTATGCATAACCTTTGCGTTTCTCATTATTTCTCACTTATACGAGGTCAGACAACAGTTACCAAACGTCCTAGATTCCCCAGGATATTCCGCGATTTCGCTTGCCCCGTGTCCTTGCTTGTCTGCTTCCGAGACACGAATTTTCCCGGGTTTGGGAGTTAAGAAGTGAAAATTTAACAGGAGAATTGATGTTTTGCTTCTACATCGAAATCACTTTCAACAATCTGCCCTCGAGAGGAAATATTTGAAAGAGTTCGTGGAGGAAGGCAAAATACTAAAGCAACTATGTACCAACTAAGTGGTTGTCATTAGCTCTAGTTTCGTATATTCTCGCTTACCCAATAAAGTTGAAACAACTGCTGGGCTTAGAAGATTTGAACCAAGATCAACCAGAAACATTTGATCACTCGAAACATAGAAAAACCAAATAGGCTTCTTCAGAAAACTGAAACAAGCGCTACAGAATTCTTTGTAACTATGAAATGTTTAGAAATCTAAATTATTGTTAGGAAAGAAGATCAATTTCTTGTTACAATCTGAGGCTGACCAAGAATCATGTAGATATGAATATTTTTCAAGGTTCAGTTTCAAATTTCCAATTTTTTTACTATGTAGACAAACATTTTTACTTCAGCGACGATAACCCTTTAAAACAAATATATTGTCAATCCATAATAGAGGTTGGCAACCCTGGGCCTGACAATTGAGTAACGGAATCTTTGACGTTTCTTTTTGAGCACTTCTAAACGTGATTTCTTAACGAAATTCAAACGAAAAGTCGATTTTCGAGCACTTCAGAACTGGAGGAAAACTATTACGTGAATTTGATAGAAGCCGAGCTTCTCATATGCTTAAATTCAAAGATTAGTGGCACTGATTTGGATTTAAAAAGTAGTGACTGAGGAAGAATGTAGAAAATACTGCACTTCATTCAGTTTGTTTTTTTTTGTTTTTTGTTCCATTTTTGTTCATTTGTCAAATTTTTGTGTTTATAAAATCTTTTTTATTGGTTTAGTGTCCTGAATTTCAATCACACGAAGCTGGTAACCCTGAATCTGACAATTGAGAATCGGAATCTTTGACGTTTCTTTTTGGGCACTTTTAAACGTCGGTATTATTCGGGTTTATTCGAAATTTTGCACAATTATTATGATGCTATGACAGTTCAATGTGTTATTATCCTGATAAGATTCACAGGATTAGCTTTCTTTTAACGAAATTTTTGAAGTCGATTTTCGAGCACTTCAAAACTATTTAAAAATTTCGCATACTTATTGAGAACCGATTAAATTTGATTTTTGTCGGGAGTGTATTTTGGTTGGTTGTTAACTCTGTATCTGACAATTGAGTAACAGAATCCTTGACGTTTCTTTTTGGGTACTTCTAAGCCTCGGTATTATTCGAAATTTTGCACAGTTATTATAAATCTATGACAGCTCAACTTCTTAACGAAATTCGAACGAAAAGTCGATTTTCAAGTACAGTAAAACTATTGGAAATTTCGCATACTTATTCAGAACCGATTGAATTTCGATTTTTTATTTGAATAAAGAAACTACGGAAACAAAATTTTCTAGGTTGTCAACCATTTATATCAATGTGTAACACAATAAATAAAGTTAAATAACTTAAACTTCTGAAATATATTAACAAAACTATATATACACAGATATCGATGAGATGTCGGCATTCGCTTCGCTGTGTCGTTGACAGAATTAACTTCTCCTCGATTCCAAACGCCTCGCCTGGGTTCATGTAAGTATGGAACAGTGAGCAGGTAAGAGGTTTTTGGCTTTTCCACAGACAGCTACAGCCATCCCATATTCTGAAAATGCTAAGAGAAGTAGGTTGCATCATATTTAAGACCAACTTTCGTCATCAACCAAAACGATCACGGTTGAACTGTTCCGAAAAATAACTGGATGATAGATTTGAATTTGAAATATGCCGCCAAAAGCAGAAAGGAAACTGTTGTTTCATGTACAATTAGTACTGCTAATGAACCAAGATATGGCGCTGAAACGAGAGCTCGAGTTAATTATCTAAAGGTTGTGGTTGATCCAGTACAATAGTGGCAGTTGTGTGTGTTTACGTTTCGTGCGTTGTCTCTGTCGGTATTGAATGTTTTTATTTGACTTTCCGATCATTCCAGCAGCTACGATTCGTAAACAGAACACCGTACAAGAAACTTTGTTTATCAAAGCAGTGGTGCATTCTGAAAAGGTGGAAAAGATTTTGAAACAGCTTTACGTCTAAATGTAGCAATAAATCAAATTATTATTAAACTTGATGTTGATGACATTTCTGATTATGATGATTTGATAAAACTAAAAATAAATAGCTTAATGATAATAATTCACAATTTTTATTAGAAAAACTAAAAATTTAATCTGCGACGTACCTTTTAGCACGAGACACACGAAATTTATGCAGTTTTTTGTCTACTGTAGGTCGACCTTACATTGTTTACTAATGAAATTCAGAGATCAAGACTAATTTCAACTCGAAATGCATTCACAGTATGGCTAAATTGTTAAACATCTATAAGTATATGAAAGAACGTGTTTTTAGTGACTGACTATGAAGAATTTAAATATTTGATTCTGATGGTGAACATACAGAGTGAGTTTTATGTATAGAACGCCTTATCTCGGAAACGACTAGTACGATTTCTATAAATTTTTGTATACAAGGGTCTTGTGATATGGCCGGTATTATAGTGGCATTAACATTGTTGTCAGATCTCTACTTTTTCCTAAAAAATAATCAACTTTGTTATTTCAAATGGATCGTACCCTATACCTAAATGCCATAATTTGACGATTCAATAAATTATTATTGTTGAAATTTATTGAAAGTCACAGTGGATCGTTAATCCGACAAAGAACGAAATGATATTTTAATGATATTCTGATATGGTGATGAGCGTAAAAGTCAACTAGAAACGTGTGATATCTTTAATAATTTATATCCTAACCCAAATCCCATAACAAGATCTACCGTCTGTAAATTGGTGGAAAAGTTTAACGAAACTGATTCAGTAGAAGATTTATCTAAATCAGGGCGCAGAAAAACTGCTTCAACTGAAAAAAAATCTTTAGATGTTTGGGCCTATCCCCACTTTACGACCAAATCATTACTTTGAGTACATTCTTCCTCTTCTACCTTTCCAATTCTTTCAAATTCTCTTTGCACAGCTTCGAGAAATGCTTGGATTCGTTGTCAGGCGGGAAAATGAATTTTCTGCCAATCAGGCGCTAGCCAGAACGTACTATCGAGCTTTCCAAAAATTTCTTTGACTTATAACTCCACAAAACTTTCTCCCACTCTTTATGCGTCTAATTTTATGTTTTAGTCCACTCCAACCTCTTAATTTTATTTTGACGTCTCGGCATATGTTCCTCCACTGCCGCCCTTCCAAAAAAGACTTCTTCTCTCAATTTCCTTTTCACTGTAGAAGTACTCAAAGGCTGTTGCAGTTTTTCGAGGCCGCTATAAACGTTTGCTATCGCTAAAGCTAAAATAGAAATGCATTCGTGTTTACGATTCGATGTTTTCATTGGTAAACAGTGCAGATGATGAGTCCACGTGGACTGACGGTTTGTTAGATTTTTACCGAATTTTATGCAGGGAATAAACATTATTTTTCATTTCTTTATTTGGTGTGTGTGTCGTACGTATTTATGAAATATTGATTGTTCCTCGCATAACTGTCTTCTGCAATTGATATAGGAAGAACTATAAAACGAATACGATATCAAATAGTAATCAATTGATAGGAGGTGTCAAAATATGATTTTAATGTACTACTTTTGTCTTTTATCAAAATAGCACCTTTGTACTAAAAATTTGATGTAAGAATTTGAAAATTATGATTGACGGCCTACATCAAGCAGAACTTTTGTTGTTATATCTACAATAACAAAGTGTGCCATTTGCTGTTAGTGGACACATTCTATAATGAAATATGTACACTAAATATATTGCCACAAAAATTTCGGGCCCTCAAAAATGCCAAACAAATAAAAACGCCAAAGAATCCCATGAATTTATAAGGTTCGCACGAAATTAACTCGACTCGTCAGAAAATGCAATGCGTGTATTAGTGCTGAGATAAATGTACCTCATTTGCCGCCACGACAATTTGTAGACATTTAGGAAAGACGCTTTTTTTAACATAAATCTTTCTTTTAATAGCTCACACGTTCTACTCGCGTTGTCACTCGCTTTTATACCGCCATGAAGTAAGATATCTCTTAACATTTCTTTTTCTGTAACACACAGGATCGTAATCAACTATTTCCAAATTTAGATGAAGCCATAGAAAAATTATTTCAATGCCCATCTTATATTGGTACTACTGCAAATTCTTATTTTGTGAACAGACCCATTAACTGTTAACTAAGTACGGTGATTCTATGGTTATATAGACTTCTCGACAAATTGTTTTTGTCTGCCATATTTTTTTGTTATTTGAGTGTATTTCACCTCACAAAAACTTTTTTATAAACCAACCTATAAACCCATAACATATAAACAACTTTAAATTTAAAGATTATATCCCAATACCGCTTGATGTACTAATTGGATTATTTATATTTGGTTTTTTAAGTTTTATACAGTTGAACATTGTAAATCCGGACTTCTAGGACGTGGAATATCTAAAATCCGGACTGGTTCGTTCGCTTCGTAATTTTTAGATTCTGTATTTGACACTAGATGGCTACACTGTACATAAAGATAGCATTAAGAATATGTTTATAAAGTATTCAATCTTTTTGTTGTAATTATTTTGTTAATGTGTTTTTGTGCAGTATTGAAAGCGATTTTATTATATTTTATGTAAACCCCCTCTCTGTTTAGTGACCTAACCTAACCTAACCTAACATCTTATAATTCATAAACATATAAACAACTTTAATTGGATTATTTATATTTGATTTCTGAAACGTTTTATACAGTTGAACATCGTAAATCCGGACTTCTAAAACGCGGAATATCTAAAATCCTGATTGATTAGTTTGTATCGTAATGTTTAGCTTCTGCATTTGACACTAGATGGCGACACTGTACATAAAGATAGCATTAAGAATATGTTTATAAAGTATTCAATCTTTTTGTTATCATTATTTTGTTAATGTGTTTTTGTGCAGTATTGAAAGCGATTTTATTATATTTTATGTAAACCCCCTCTCTGTTTAGTGACCTAACCTAACCTAACCTAACATCTTATAATTCATAAACATATAAACAACTTTAATTGGATTATTTATATTTGATTTCTGAAACGTTTTATACAGTTGAACATCGTAAATCCGGACTTCTAAAACGCGGAATATCTAAAATCCGGACTGAATCGTTTGTATCGTAATGTTTAGCTTCTGTATTTGATACTAGATGGCGAAACCGTACATAAAGATAGCATTAAGAATATGTTTATAAAGTATTCAATCTTTTTGTTATCATTATTTTATAAATGGGTTTGTGTGCAGTATTAAACGCAATTTTATCATATTTTATATTTTTGTTTGTCTCTATTTACATTATTATGTAATGCGATATGATTTTTCGTTAGCGCGATAGATGGCACCACCATAAATGCATTCAAATGTTCTTAACCTAACCTAAACGATCCTTTCTCAGTGATTCCGGATTTATGATGTTGTATTGTATACAATAATATGAAAAAAGTTTTTTTATGGCTGTTCTAAAATGTTTGCTCGTCGCTTCTGTACGTTGTAGAAAAAGTATAGTGTATAACACGTAGGATAATTATTTGATTTGCGATTCAGTAGTTGCCAAGTTTATCTATTCCCCTGTTTTGTACCTTTGTCATATTGTTAATTAAATAAAATGTGTCTTTATCGTACATGGTCGGATAATTCAGTTTTGAAGTTATAAAACGAATTTTTTGCTTTCAATTCTTGCTACTGACAATTACACTAGTTATAGTACATCAATTGCTGATTAGTTGGTATAGAATAGAAAAAAAAACATGTATCTGCTTTTCATATTCGTATACTAAAAACCCTGGTAGAGCTCTTCCATGATTCTTAATTCGCGATGCATAAGTTCTCCCGGGAATTTCTATAAATTTTCCGGAACTCTATCTAAGTGCCTATGGACGAAGTGCAGATTTATGCTCATAAACACCGCAGATTCTTTATTTGTAGCAGAAAGTCTTCTAATACAAACTCAATATAACTTTCAGATTTTTTATTTTTCGAGAAAATTCTGTAATACAAAGACGAAATCTGTCCAAGCTTTTAGTTCTAGCTCTGTCATAGAATTCCTGAATCAAGTATCTTTCGAAAGCTTTTTCATTTGAGGGCTACCAAAAATGTTAGCTTTAATTTTTTCCATAATAAGCTTAGGAACGTTTTGGCAAATATAAGGAAAGACAACTTAGTTATGAATTCTGAACTACACTTCTCTTTCCAGGCTCTAAACTTTCTCTCAAGGGTCAGTTTCTTCTTCTTACCCAATGCTAATGTTTAGCTGTACCTGTCTCAAAGATAAGAAAAATTAGTTTAACCACTTTGTTGATCTAGAAGTTTTCAGACACAAATTTTATTTTGTTCAAGACTAATTAAATTCTTTAACTTTGTACTGTAGCAAATTTGTTTCAGTCTTGTTGCTAACTGTAGGTCTCCAGGCAAAAATCGTTCCAAAAAATTTTTCACGCATTTGGGGTTGTTTCTGAGGGTACAAATAGTAAATCAAAGAGGGGGAGACATATTATTTCCATTATTTTAGACATTATATGGTACATATGATAAATCAATGAAACCTTACTTAACCTAACCTAACCAAGATGGTAATCATTTAGAATTAGTTAGGTTAGGTTAGGTTTCATTGATTTATCATATGTAAGTTATACCATATAATGTCTACAATAATGGAAATAATATGTCTCCCCCTCTTTGAATTTACTATTTGTACCATCAGAAACAACCCCAAATGCATGATAAAATTTTTGGAACGATTTTTGCCTGGAGCCCCAATTCTAAATAATTACCAAATTTCTTACATGATTATCTAACTCATTTTGTGAAAAGCATTTTAGCTCATTTTATTATACCTTCAAAATCAGCATCATTTTATGATGACTTGAATACTGCCATTTAGCTCTATTTTTGATGTTTAAATCGTTTATGTTCCTATTACTTAAATATTTTTCGAAGTCCCCTCGTAAAACAACGTAAAAATAACGACAAAAACTAGTCAATGTTGATTATATTAACCTTTGCCTTTGTTTAAATCGTCGATCATGTGGTTAATTCTGGATGCCAATAAAGATCAATCGTTTTCGAAGTCAACAGTGGTATAAACTAAGAGGTATGACTTATTTTTTTTTAATAAAATAGAATAGATTCACATATAAATAGTAATAGCTGATAAGCACTAATTAGTAAGGTAGTTAATATCTGTTTGAATTAATTTCTTATATTTCCAATCACAACGTAACGTGAAAATAAAAAATATCGTTAAGATGAAACTAAGATTGTCTGTTATATTAAAAATACACAAATTAGGTGTTGAGAAAATCTTGGTGGAGTTGACTACCAAAATATGGATTTGGGGGAGTTTCAAAATATAGAAAACGGATTAGACTTTAAGAAACAAAACTTTTATCTAAACACTGAAGCAAAGCTTAGTACAGAATTACTGGAAAACTTCTTATTCATTTTTAAGTTCTCATGATCTGTTAGCTTTGCAGATTTTTCTGTATCAGTTCCTGGGAGGTGGACTGCCAGCTGTCCATCCATCTCTTTGGTGGCTTTACGGGTTCTCTTTTCCCTTATTGAAAAACAAAATAAGAAAATATATTAAACTAACATTTTATTTGTTTGTTCACAAAAACTATCTTCTTGGTCTTCATCACCGGAACTATCAATAGGATTATGTTCGGAAGATTTTTCCACTACCTGCTTGTAGTATTCCAGAACTTCAAAAATTTTCCACTACTAGCCGTAATGCTTGCCAAATAAGTTATCCACATTCTTAAGTTTTTAAAAGTTTTGGTTTTATTCCAGTAGGAATTAGCTTCGGTAGAATATACGTGATTGGACTTTTGTGCAAACCTCTTCAAATACTCTTGTATGTAAGTATGTGGATATACACTGCGACCTAAAGGATCTTTGGTATTCCCTTTTCTTGCTGCAATACTGGGGAAGCCGGTCTTTATAGCTGATCAGTTGATTCCTATCTTTTTGGAAAGTCCAGAATGTGGGATGGGTACAGCTACTGAAGATCTTCGTGTTTTATTTCTCAGGTGTAGTGCTCTGGAGTTTCGTACTTTTTCACACTTCGAGAGAATGTTGATTGATACATTCAGCAGATCTACTCTGAATATAGATTCCCAGGAAAGTTTCTGCCTGCCTCAGCCCCTGTAGATTGTCCCAATAATTCGTTTTGCTTCAATCTACCTTCTTTTCATTTTCTTCACTCTGGTGTGTCCTGGGAACTATTGTACGATAAGGCAGCTAACCTCGAATAGCAATAGAGTGTAATGAACTTTTTGCAGTGGTTAAAAATAAACCTGAGAAACTGGTTTAAAAATTTTTTGACCTGCTGCTTTCCAATCACTGTTAGGAAACTGTACCATGTTGTTCAAGGTTAGGTGCAATTTGATTCTAAAGCTTATTTTCAAATAGAATTATGAATTAGATTCATATCGTTTTGAAGCCAAATGAATAAACAGGTCGATAAAAAGCATTTTTTTCATTTAGGTATCGTTTTTCCTTTTGGCTCTTCTCTATACCTTCAACTAAGTATCCAGAGTAGCTTTCGTTCCATCGGCGTCATTGTCGCTCTGCATTTTTAACATCTTTGAATTAAAAATGTTTCAAAACGTAAGAAATTCGCCTTGGATCTGAATAAATAGTAATCTAACAGTGCAAGGTCCAGAATAAATGCTGGATGTGATAGGACCTCAATACCACCAATCTCATCGATCTTTTTCCGCGTAATTTTCGCAGTGTATGGTTCGGAATTGCCCTGTTTACACTAAAGTAACCATAATTTTGAAACACCACAACGGGACGTGTCAAATTTACTAATAAAAAACTCACTTAGAGAAAATATTGTACGAAACTACTGATATTTATCAAAAGAGTTAATAGCTTTTACTAACTTTACTTTGATGATCATAATACTGAGCAGAGTTTAAATTTACTTTACATTTCAGCAGCAATGCACATTTAATTGTTTCCACTTTAAACTATGATTTATTTACAGTCCAGAAATTGTTCATATGAGTGAAAATTGTCTTCACTAGTGCATTGAAACCAAGCAGACAGTGTACTAGCTCAGCTTCAAAATATTTGAAACACTGAACTCAACACCGATCGTCGGGAGTCTTGAACTCTCTAGAGTCGTTGATTTTTTCTTCATTCATTTACTTTATTAAGCAGGTGAGCTCGTTTAACAGCATATTGTCATCAATGGAAATAGAAATAGAACTTCTGTTGGTGAATCTTAGCTATATATATAATTATTAGTATTTTGATTCCAAAATTTGAATCAATCTTCTAAAGCGGGATATTTGATTGTACCCACGGGATTCTAATGGAATCTGGGACATGAGACGTTAAATCGGTACTGTGTGGTTACCCTAGTTCACATACCTCTACTAGGAGTTTCAAGTGCTGGTACTAGTTTGATTTTCTACTGTTCTCCGTGTAACCTCAATATCCCACAACTCTCATTAACTGAGTCTTATCCTTGCACTTCACACTATTTTTTATAAAAACCTACTCGTCAATAAACAAAACAAACAAACAAAATACCTAATTAAAAGAAAGTGAAGGATTTTTACTCTTTTAGGCCAAGAGCCGGGTTTTTTTGTAGAAAACGTACAGTAACAGGTATTTCTTTTAATATGTTCAGGGGTGTCCCCTGAATGTAAATCCAAGTGGGCATCATGGAGGGCACTTCACTTCAGCCGCCATCTTGAAAAACACATTTTATCAAATATCTCGCGAAACGCTCATCGTACGACAAAAATTGTAGAAATCATTATCGTAGATAATAATATTTGTCATCTTTTTTATTTGAAACTTTTTTTTATAATGCGTAAATTTTTAATTATAGAGCTCCAAACTTTTTTCAATATGGTTTTCGCTAAATATTTAGTTACACTACATCGTAAGAATTGTTATTTTTATTTTTAATAATATTATTATTAATTAACGTTATGATTGTATTATGCTATTTTATATTGAATATTATAATATATTGTAATATTAAAAATGATTGCTTTTTTAGAATATGAAGGTTGGTATTCAATTTGAATTTTTTATTTTTTTAAATTTAACGTGAGTTTTTCGAAAAATCGCTAAACCGTTTCAATTGTTGCAAATTTTGAAAAATACTATGTATATTCGTCTGCACTTTATTTTCTTTGTCTAAAATTGTTGTCTAAATCACTAAAAGAAAAAGAATTTTACTAATGTTACTTCAAAAAAACGGATATTTGTTATAATATAAAAAGTGGCGCATCATTTTACGGGGCGAGTCTTATTTTTTTCGATGTCAACGGAAGACTCTTATCGCCTTGTGAAACAGTCTCTTCTGCAATCTTTACAATTTTTGTCGTACGATGCGCGGTTCGTGAGATATTTAATAAAAAGTGTTTTTCATGATGACGGCTGAAGTGGGACACCCCTGGACATATTAAAAAAAATACCTGTTACTATACGTTTTTTTCAGAACCTCCTTTTTTGGTTGGGGCTCTTGGACTATTTATAAAATTGGAGAGTTGAATGGAAATCTGAAAGACTCATGGTTTCCAAAAAAAGACGACGTACAACCTAACCTAACCTGTATTTTGATTAAAGACATAAAGAATTTTTATTTTTATAGTTATTTGTCTGAAATTTGTGTAAAAAGTGATTTTATTTTGTTCGTGGAATTGCTCAGTCCGCCACACTCATTTCCCGCACAGAATAAAACATCACTTTCAACACTCACATCATAAATAACTATATTTTGTTGTGACATGAGCTTTTCATCTAATCTCTTTTATTCTAAATAATACCACAATCAACACTAGCTAAATTAGAACACCACATGTTTCAAAATGACATTTGTTTCAGATGTTTTATCTGTCGTTTTTTATTTTTACTCACTTTGTTTGTGGTTATGATGCACTATCCGTACCGATAGTACCTCCTCAACCTTGGAAAGCCGCTCTTATGGCAAGATACGTCATACACATGACAGGTAAATTTAGTTATGAAATATTTTTTATTAGTGCAGTTTAATCTCGATACCTGCATACTTACAAATGATGTAAACCATATTTCATGAGTCGCCGAATTATTCTTCTGGTAGAGGTACAAAAAATCAATAATCCCAATCGCTCCTCAGCTGTAAGCAATTTAATAATTTGGAGTAAGCAATTTGGAGTAAACTTTCAAGAACCTATTACAATCATTGGTTATTTTTTAACCGAGTTTTTTAAGCTATATCTCAAGCTAAGCAATGAACTTCATCAGGGCCGATCTTAGGATGTCGGATGTACCAATATTTTTGCTACACTACACAATGATGGTATCCACTAATTATCATGAAAGAACAAGTTAAACAATAATAAAATTCGAAATCGAAAGTTTATTTTTCATCCCGCCAGATTATAATAATGAAAAAATATCAGGAAACTGAAAAACGTATAAACTTTTAAATAAATTAGTTTGAAACAAACTGAAAAACTTGCTTTAGCAAAACCGTTTGAACCGCAGAAGTGTACACCGAAATTGTGAAAATCGAAAAATTGGAGTATCGAGCCATCATGAAGTACCTGTATTTAAAAGGGTTAAGAGGTAAGCAGATTTACGAAGATATGCTTAATACCCTTGGTGTTCAATGTCAAGGTAAATTTTCCATTGAAGATGATGACCGATCGGGAATGCCAGTTTCTGTGTCAGTCCCCGAAAATAACAATGCAGTTCATGACATGATTTTATCACACTGTCGAATTGGGCTAAAACGGATATTTGAAGCACTGAATATTTCATACGAACGCGTTCATCATATAGTTCACTTCAATTTGGACATGAGAAAAATTGCTGCAAAATAGATTCCCAAATTTTCTAATGCTGACCAAAACCGTGCAAGGGTAGAAGCATCGCGTTCGATCTGTGCTCGATTTGAAAACGATGTAGAATTCTTAAACCGAATTGTTACTATGGATGAGACTTGGGTACATTTCTACGATCCAGGAACAAAACAACAATCGATGGAATTGCGACCCTCTGGTTCTCCAAGGCCTAAGAAGTTTCGTGTCCAAAAATCTGCTGGAAATATTCTTGCTTCAGTTTTTTGGGATTGCTATTCGACATTACTGACCACTAAGGGAAAAAAATAAAGAGAAAAGACGCGGAAAGCTATCCAAAGGTGTTTTGCTCTGCAAGTCAACGCCCCTGCACACAAATCTCATGTTGCCATGCAGCAACATCCAATTAAGAGGAGAATGTGTTGAGTGAGTAATAAAATATTTTGACATTGAAATTTTGTTTGGTTCTATAATAGGCTAAGAATGTTTCAATATATCGTCGTATGTAGAAAATGAAAATATATAGAATATTGAGAAAAATTGAATTCAACAATTTGTAATAAGGTAGTGCATATATTTCACAGAGTAATTGCTGAACCTAATATTATTATTTCAGTTTCTGAAAAATTCGTTATGTCAAAGTAGAGCAAATATAAAATAACTCACTTTTAGCGATTTGGCATTACTAGCTAGTACAAATTTAAATTTGAGCGAACTATATAAATTTTAAGAACTTTCTGAGAATTCTGTGATAACTACAGTACAACTTACATTAATTCAAATGTAATTGAAAATTTTCCATCGTCTAATATAAGCAGTGAGCAGTCTTGAGCTGCTGGAAGATATTTTTGACACTGGTTTATCACTGGTTTTCCCATACTCCAAGATGAAACTTATTAAATTAAAGCATAAATATCTAGTAAATGTTTTTGCTTATTTGACAAATATTTCAAAATTATTGTCAGATCTTTGGAATTTCAAAAATGTTTTTCTAACAAGCCTCTAATACAGAGGTGTCAAACTCAATTTTGCAGATCTATTAAATTGTGAATTCGTAGATGGGCCAGATTGAAAATAAAAAAAAATTAACTGAATTATTAAAACATTTTATTTATTAAATTATATAAGTTGTTAAAAATCATACCAAAGTTATAAAACATCCTTAGAGGAATCGAATGAAGTGTAAATGCTCTAAAAAACATGATTCTTCTTTCTGTGACACATCGCGATCGCGGGCCTTATTTATATGTCCCAAGGGCCGGAAGCGGCCCGCGGGCCGTATCTTTGACATGACTGATTTAATTCATTCTGCGATATTTAATTTATGATTTGGAAATATATCACTTAAAACATCAATTATTGATAATAAATTACAAATTCGAATGTTTCTAGATTTTTAAAAAGTGATTTAACACCCATGTTGCGATATACCAACAAATGAATAACTGATAATTATTTTTAGATTACCAGTAGTGTTTTATTGATTTCTCTCGATTTTAGATTGGGTTTCGATAGCAACTATATCTACTCAAGAAGCAATAAATGGTTTTCCTTTCGTAAGTTTGAAATCCTTCAGCGATGGTACATCAACCAATTCGACGGGTGTTCCATATCTTTATATGACCGATCTAGACGTTACAGGCAAAGATGTTCTGGTAAATATCTATTCGAATGATTTCTTCTATCGAACAATCATTTGTCAACCTTAAAATCACCGCATTGATGATCATTCAATGTTTTTTTTTTACTAATTTGGAATTCCAATTGAATTTTCAGCTTCGAGTATTTATACTTTTTCTAGCGATTCTTTAGCCTTTTTAACTCTTATAATAAAATAATGGTTGCTGCTTTTCCCTCGAGATAGGTCAGGGGTAGTCAAACTTTTGGGATCCGTGGTCTAATACACATTTCAAAAATCGAAGGCGGTCTACCAATGGCAGAGCTAAATCATTATAACTTATATGTTTATATTATCATTTTCGGTAATAAGAAAAAATGGTAAATTATCTCATTTTTCTTTAAAAAAATGGTTATTAATATTTACTGACGAGAATAATCAAAGTATTTAGTAGTCATTATCAGGATGGTCGTACGGACAACTAAAATGTATTTCTTCTTTTACCTTTACTAACTATCTCAAAAAATAGTCGCTATTACTTTTCCGGTAGATGAAATCGTCTTTGCATTATTCGGAGCTAATTTGTCCTTTGAAATCCACTGTCTTGATTGTTTTTCCGTTTTAGGAGTGTAGTGATAGCTCCAAGTTATGAATCAACGTCAAAAATTCGACCAATTTTGCTTAAATCGCGTCAGTAAGGCCAGGGAAATGTTCATTCAAATGGGATTTGGCCCAAAGCTAGCAAACGCCTCAGTCATGAGGGTTGTGGCCTCTTTGGAATGTCTCTATTCCATATTTTATTGTCTACTTCCATATTTTTCAATTTCAACCTGGCGTTATGATAGGTGACTTGTTTGATTGAATCTGACCATCTCATGGGCGATCGGCATTATCTTTTTTCATCTAGTTCTCTAATCACTATAATCCTGTCTATATTGTTTTCTAAGTGTCTAATGCACTTTCTTCATGCATAGTGATAATAGTCTTGTGGTTAACTTAACTCTTCCAGTCCAGGTAGTACTAAATAATCTTCTGTAGCACTACATTTCAAATGATTCGAAGTTTCCACAATTCTGTGCCATATGGGAAGATTGGGAAGATCAATCTTGTTTACTCGTTTAGGCTTATCTACTATCATTAGTTTTGTTTTGTTTCTGTTTATTTATAAATCAAACTTTCCATTCTCCTGCTCTATTCTATTAAGAAGAACCGCCATTTCTTCCTGCATTGCAGCAAATATGGTGATGACATCATCATAGTGTAAGGCCAGGGAAATGTTCATTCAAATGGGCTTCTGTCCCAAAACTAGCAAACGCGGAACCCATCATCCAAATAGCTTCTCTCTCTACTAGTTTCCTCAGTCTCGAGGGTTGTGGCCTCTTTGGAATGTCTCTATTCCATCTTTTAGTGTCTCCTTCCATATTTTTCAATCTTCCTATTTCCTTTTTCCATGTACTCCTCTAATTACTATAATCCTGTCCATATTGTTTTCTATCTAAGTGTCTAATGCACTTTCTTCGTGCATAGTGATGATAATCTGGTGGTTAACTTTTGAGCAATATGGGAAAATTAATCCTGTTTACTTGTTTAGGCTTATCCACTATCATTAATTTTGTTTTGTTTCTGTTCGTTATTACATTTTGAAATTTCCATTCTCCTGCTCTATTCTGTTAAGAAGAACCGCCATTTCTTCCTCCATTGTAGCAAATATGGTGATGACATCATCATAGCGTAAGATGATGATTCGATCTTTCCCTATGGATAACTTGCGCACATTTAATTCTTTATTCAGTGCATGGCAAATGGTTTCCTTTGATATGTCTATAGCCTCTTCTATCTTTCTAACCTCAATTCGATGGTCGTCGAATAACTTGTGGTGAAAATCGCTAGTTGTAGAGTCTTCGTACACAGTATCTAGCTCCTCTTCCAATTGCGTAGCCGTATTGCCTTTCAAAAATAAATATAACAGCTCGATACTTAAATTTTGTCGTTTAGTAAGAATATGTTAACATAATTAAATTGATAAATGCTGATATCTTCGGGTTGAGATCGGAAAATTTTCAAATAACCCTCGTATTATGCTATCGAATTGTCAATATTGTTCAATTGATAAAAGAAAGAATGATTATTTCTTGTCAATATTTTAATAGTTATCCATAGATTGTGTGATATTTGTAGATAGATTCATTTGAATGTTATATCACGTATTTTAAAATTTATGGAACATTTTTTAAACGAGAATGATCCCAGAAGTATCTGGCCCAACAAAGAAAACACAAAAATTTTGGAAAAAAGCTATATATTTTTAAACGTAATCTCTTTTTAGCTCCATACACTTTTTCAAGCGATTTTATAATAAAAATCGTCAAGTTCCTCAAAATAACCATTAACTGCCAACATCTCCTCTTCTAAAAACAGGAAATAATCCTAGGGGGCTAAATCTGGCGACTAGGGTGCATGAGGTAGCCATTTAAACTTTAATTGAGCTGGTGGATTGTCTTGATGAAACAACAAATTCTTCTAAGCCAAATGCAGCCGTTTTTGCATGATCTCTTCGCTCAAACTTTGCAATAAGCTCGTATAATACTCGCTGTAGATAAGTTTTCCCAAAAAATCGACGCGATGATCTTTCCTGCAGATAGAACGTTCTTTGCCTTCTTTAGAGCCGATTCTCCCTTTTTGGTCCATTGTTTTATTTGTTCTTTTGTTTCGGGTATGGAGTGATAGACCCAAGTTTCATCCATGATTATGAAATGATGCAAAAACAACGATCACCCAGTACCGCTTTGTAGATTTTCTTCAACATTTCTGGAATCGTCACCTCATTTGGTCCACCACTGCGATGCCAGTCTTGGCAGGTCTTACGGCCTCGTTTTAAATCTGCTACCCAATATTTTACTGTTAATAATGAAGAAGTAGTCTCAATCAGAGTAGAATCTAGTTCAGCTTTTATATTGGTTGAGCTAAGGTGTTTCAAATAAAAGTATAACGATACATTTTTTTTTCAATGCTTACAAATTCAATTAAAACTTTCATTATTAATGGCTGTCAAACAAATACTAAACAACATGGCGTCTTCAAACTTGAAACATGTGCTGTATAGATTGTGTACTTTCTAATATAGTAGTATTTTTCAAGCAGCTACCGCCATCTATAGCTCAGGCAAGGTATTTCTGGGACCATCCTCGTAGTCTGTTGCTGCCAGAATTTTCAAACCTTTACTGAATTCCTTACCTTGGATCTAATATTGTAGGAGTATATTATATTGAATTATATTGAATTTTTCAGAAAGACAGGAGAGTTACGATAATGGCGACATTAGCTGAAACTAATTACTGTGAGAATAAAGAATTTGACCCGCAAGATCCCAGATGTGCTAAAATACTTATGAGTGGAAAATTGTTTAAAGTAAGAATTTTAATTATCCTCATAATATCTACCCTACCCACGAAGGGCTGTTTTGTCACTAAACGCGCAAAACATAAAATTGTGTATGTAATTTTTTATTAAATGCGAGATGCGTACACTATTTTTTCTACGAACAACATAATAATGAAAAACAATCACACTTGTCCACTTGAAGGATTTAATTTTTTTTTTTGGATAACTCATCTAAATAAAAAATTACCGCGTGTTCTGAAAAACTGCTTACCTTATTTTTGTTCTTCCAGTCCATATATTGAGAGCAACATTTCTCGTATACTTTTGATGATTTTACTTGCAACAATTTATTTACGGCTCTTAAGGCTTGGTCTATAATATTTGGGGAGGTTAAATTTTCAATATCACTTTCATTATCAGACATATCCAGAGGTTTTCCTTTTAAAAAGCATAAATTGAATTTGAATCGGTAATCGATGTATTGTTACGATTTGGTTAAGATTGATAAATCTTAGATACCTCACGTTATCACGACTGATCATCTAAATTCACGTCAAATTTAATTATCCAATACTACCACAGATTTAAATAACATTTTCTATTAATTAAGTTACGGTTTTTTGCCTGTCTCCCGTATTTCCAAGGAAACGTGCGAATAGTCACAACCTTGGGTATCATGTAAATTTGCATCTCTCAAAAAACCAAGGAATTTGTATGTTCTTATACAGAGCATTGAATTTGTGACTAATTTAGCCTAATCTAAAAATTTTCATATCAATTAGTTACGGAATTTTGAAAAAGATTAGTTTTCCTAGAAACTGTATTTTCTTTTGACCGAAATTGCATCGAAATAATTAAACATGATCAAATATAATTTAATTAAGCTTAAAATTAAGCGCAAAACACGGTAAGCCTCGAAGCCGACTCTAAAATACAAAATAATATAGTATTTTTGTCAAAAAAAAATATTCGATATATCTGAATTTAGTAATATAATGCAATATTAGATTAAATTTTAATTATTTCTCTTGTGTATACAAGGTGAACAGAAACTCGAACCTTTCATTTTATCTATTCTTCAGTCTCTGAGGAAACGCGCAGAAAACAATGTAATTGTGAGTGTTGGTGTAAACTGTTCACCTTTAGTCTCTGAAGACGATAATTTTGTTATCGAAACGCGCGGCAAACAGAGTAATTGTGAGTGTTGATGTAAACTGTTTACCTTCAGTTTCTGAAGACGATAACTTGGTTATCGAAACGCGCGTTAATCAGTGTAATTGTGAGTATTGGTGTAGTGGTAGTGTAACCACCAACGGTTATAAAAATTCCAACTTAAGTTATTCCAAGCCTTGAGATTTTAATGTCTCGGCCATTTCCTGCGTGGGGCAAATAAATATCAATAACCAAGGTTTTCATTGTTGTTCGGACATCGAGGAGTAAAAAATAAGGATAATAAACAATATAGATTCGTACAGTATTGGTAATTTATCGAAAAACTTGATGTGTAGGCATAATGGACTTGGTGAACTATTTAATTTTAGGTCCCAACTATCGCATTGGTGGCCAGATGAAGGCTTATAAGTCATTACAAGATTTTGAATGAATATTATGAAGCTAGATCTATTTTAAGTAAACTGAATGAAACATATCTTCAAAGAAAAAAATTTGCTTATATTAGATGACTCCTCAATCTGAACTAAAATGCAATTTTAAAATACTTCTTACAGTACCAAAGCACTAAATTTTATAAAAAAAAAAACATTATTTTTATAAATATAACAAAGTAAGTTGCACAAATTTTCGCATTAATGAAAAAGGAATCATTGCATCATTTATTTTCCTTTTTGTAAGATTTTGAGAATCCTAAAAAACGAACTTGGTCTCTGTTAGTCCTTTTAGAGCAGCCCACGACTGCACAAAAAGCCGGCATTTTACATAAATCCACTTTTGAACATCTCTCTTTTCAGGTTATTTAAAATGTGTTTGCCCCACGCGAAAAATGGCGGGGTGGTCATAACGTCATCTCAAAATGATCTATTGTCATTTAATTGACAGCACAAGCACAGAACTAGAAAATATTTTGGCAAAATACGCTAATAATGCGGTGTTGCCGTAATTAGTCGCCGCGTCACAAATTTGCGAGCGGAGGGGTACATGAAAATAAAAAAAATTCATATCGCTGCCAATCAAATCACTTCCTTCGCTGATCGCTTGCTTGTGCTTCGATTGTTTCGATATTGTATGTTTTGATCGTTTCAACCATTTTCAGATCGAAGCAACTTCACCAGAATACGTTTTCGGGAGAAACTCTTTATTTGAAAAACATCCTAGCATGAAAAACTGGCCGAAAGGTGAAATATTATTTATTCGAAAGATTTAGCCAAGACGTATTAAAAATACACTTAATTTCAGATCATCTGTTTTATGTTGCGAAAGTAGTTCCTGAACAAATTGAAGTTCTAGATTATTTCGGAGGATTGAAGTTCGTTACAATCGAAGATTATTTTAATGCCAATATAACCGAATTAATAAATTTAGATAGACACTTTTCCAGAGTAGCTATTATTGATATTGATGCTAATTAATTCATAAAAATTATTTGTAAATACATAAAGTACGTTAGTATCTACATTAGAAATGTAATTTTACAAAAAGCTGCAAATATATTTTGTTTGTGAACATGTTTTTATACCTTATAACATAATAACAAGGCAAATTTAGGCTAATGTACCGGGTGTCCCAATATAGTATATAGTACAGCTTCGGGAAAAAAATTTATAACAGAAGTGACCTTGAGAAAAACCACAAATTATAAAATGAATTATTTACAAATTTTGCCTAATTAAGATGCATTTAAACTATGATTATCGTATTCTTCAAGAAATACAGCGTATATTTGATTTTACAAGTTTCAGTCTATCTCTTCAAATAAGAGGTGGGGGGAAGCGGGAACTTTATTATGAAAAAACGCCTCTAAGTCCAGTTCTACTTAACCTATCTACGCAAACTTACACATTTCTTAGAATATCTCGTAATACGAAAAAGATATCGACATGCGGTTTTCGCTATTCTGTTGCTAATTCGGACTACTTTTATATTCCTTAATTAAAACTGCATGTTTCTATTCAACATTTTTCGAGGATAGCTCTTACACTGGTAGAGAGGAATTCTCTTCAAAAAGACTAAGTTTGCATAGATAGGGATAAACTTACATGCGTTTTTTCATAATAAAGTTCCCGCTTCCCCCCGCCTCTTATTTCAAGAGATAGACTGAAACTTGGAAAATCAAATATACGCTGAATTTCTTGACGAATACGATAATCATAGTTTAAATGCATCTTAATTAGGCAAAATTTGTGAATAATTCATTTCATAATTTTTGGTATTTAATTACGCCCTCTGGCGGTGGACCTACAACTCTGTAAATAATTTCCAGGTTTTTCTCGAGGTCACTTTTGTAACAAATTTTTTCCCGAGCTGTACTATGAACGGTTCACGAGATGTGGCCGAGAGCCATTCTTATTGCGACATCTGGTACTTTATAAATATTGATGTCCTTGAAATGTGATTTCACACACACAATCTGCCGCGCACTATAAACAAGGAAAATAATTAATATAAAAAATAATTGTAGACTATACATCAAAACTCAAAAACAAGCTGTTGAAAGAATATTTGACAAAACTTGAAAAATTTGTCTAATTTGACCCTATAGTTAAATATGTAAGCGGTTAAATGAGGACCGAGAGAGCACTGAAGATGACCAGCACCCAAGTCGCCCTGTTTCAACTCTGGAAACAGAGATCAAAAGTGACAAAAAAAAGGTGTGTGGTAAGGGGGAGGAAGTATAATGAAGGGTAGCATTCAAATGCACAATAATTTTTATAATAAAACCCTTTTTCGTAACCAGTCTCGTTATTTAATATCCAGACCTCGTATACCTTGTTTAAAAGCACTAACTGCCATTTTAATCAAAATTTAATGAAATATGTGATAATAATATGAACTAATTCAATGATAAGCATAAGAAATACAACACAGACAAAAAGTTCCAGAATTGATAAATATTTTCATGGTGTTTACTAAAATCTTCATTATCTCACAAGTAACATTTGTAAAGATACTGCCTCCTTTCTTAGGAAGTATATTAAAATAAAATTAATAAAAACAAACATTATTTTGGCTAAGAGAAATATATATTTTCGTTTTTTACATTATTACAAGATTTTAAATAACAATAAATATTATATAAATGGAAAAGTACCAAAATATAGTTTAAAAAAACATTTTAGTAGCAATAAGCACTTCCAAATCTAAAAAGTCTTGTTTAATGTATGCATTATAAATCTGTTTATTCTATAAATTTGATACAGTACAATAAATATCTGACTATTGATGTTAAAATTTGTCCATTGGACAGTTAATTCTATATAGTAAATTAATAATTTAAATTGTTGCTTTGAATTTCAACCCATTTGTTAATGAACGGATTGTTCCCCCCGCAATTTTTAGAGCAAAACAACCAGTGAAAATCATTAATATGTACAAAGTAGTAATACATTCCCAATAATTGTATTGACTATTCAATAATGTTAAATATGAAGCTAATAAATGTGACAGAATAACATAACCCAAATTTATATAGTTTCTATTATCGCACGCATTAAAAAATATAACACTCCAAAAAGTATTTAATAGAATAAAACATAAACCAATTGCTGAGCTCGTTAAGAAAAAGGTTTCCTTTCCTGACTTCAATCCCATAGTTCCTGGTCCGACTGCATCAGCTAATATATTTATTAGAGAAAAAGCTCCACTCATAATTCCAAATCCTAAGCCACTCACGTAAGCCAATATGTGTTTATTTTCAGTTAAAGTGGTACTGTTTTCTGTAATTTTCTTTAAACCATACTCTGCTCTTCGAAGTATTTTATAAATAGCGAATCTGAAGATTTCTTGAAATAATACTGTATAGAATATCGCAAACTGGAGATACGTTTTAATAGGAATTAATGCAACCCAAACAATCGATGATAAAAGTAGCGAGACTAACCAGAAAAATGCTGCAGCAACCAGGATAATAATTCGTATAGGATCATGTGAAATTGTAAACACGAACATTGTAAATGGTGGCCCGAAGGCTAGGCATGTGCAACCAAAAAACTCTGCTAATGTCATTTTATTGTCAACATTTGTTGTAGCTACTTAAATAAACTAAAATGTATTTATTTACAATACATTGAACTGACACTGCAATTGTCAGAATGAGTGATTGATGTGTCAATGACTCATTAACGTGAAGATAGCGTTTGTATATGAATCTTAATCCATATGTCCGTAATTTTTGATAAAATATTTACGGTAAAGGAACATTTTAAAATTTATTAAAACCATAACAAAAGTGCCAATACGATGGTTTAGATTTACATATAGATAATACTTGTAATTTTAAAATTCAAAATCTTCTGTGATTGAAAAAGTTAGTACAGATAAAATATAAATTATAACCTAATGTAGCTCATTACTTTTAGAATTTACTCTAAATGAATCTTGTCTATAATTAAAATACGACTAAACCTTCAATTATTAACTCTAAAATAAATTTTATAGGGGGAATATTCGATATGGAGACTACCTTTAGTGTACACTTAAATCAAGTAGTTTTTTAACATATATATCTATGATCTTAGCAAATCTTGCAACTACTTCACACCGCTTCGAATAATAATTTTCACTTGTCATCGTAATGTCAATCACTATCCTTTATCTATGGTCAATGGTAAACCATAACCTACGGGGTTATTGAATTAAAAAAAATAGTCATTCATTAATTTATTTGGAGTTTACAGAATTAAAAAATGGCATTTAATTTTCCAGCATTTGCATATATAATTGCTCTTGTTGTAGATGCATTTTTAATATTCTTTTCTCTCTTCCACGTAATAGCTTTTGATGAACTAAAAACTGATTATAAAAATCCAATTGATCAATGTAATAGTCTAAACCCGGTAAGTCTCATTTATTTAACTTGGTTAATATGAATTATATTAAAATGTGCTTTAAAACAAGTTTTTATTGAGGAAAGATTGCTCATGATTTAAATAAAATCAAAGAGTTAATATTGTGAGGTTATGATATTTACTATAATTTAATTATTAAATAATGCAATTTCAATTAGAGCTTTGTAACGGCTCATTGGTAGTTTCTATTTTACAGTGTTTTAATTATGAGTTTTAAGTATATTTTCATTTACAGCTAGTATTACCGGAATATTTACTTCATTTAATTTTCAATATTCTTTTTGCTGCTTCTGGAGAATGGTTCTCCTTATTCCTGAACATTCCCTTAATAGCCTACCACATCAACAGATATCGCACAAGACCAGTGATGTCAGGTTATGGTATATATGATCCCACAAGTATCATGAATGCAGATGTACTTACAAGGTGTCAAAGAGAAGGATGGATCAAATTGGCTTTCTACTTATTAAGCTTTTTCTACTACCTCTACGGGTATGTTATAGCTCTAGAAAGTTTCCATATTGAACACACATGAGAACATTTTGTATTGTTTGGTTTTTTAATTATGGGACATTATTATTTATAATATACATAAGAATGATTTGTTTTGTTTCTACTGTCTTAGGCTGATAAAATTGACTATGCTTAGCTTATATTTAATTAATAGTTTTATTAACTGTATGTGATAATTTTTTGGAATCTAGCATGACGAAACTTGAAAACAAGTAATCAATAAAAGCTTTGTTACTCTTTTTTAAATGAAAAATAATTTTCTCAAAAAAATCTGTATATTTTGACTAAAGATGTCTTATCCCTACTAAATCATATTGATTGAATTTTCTAGTCTTCAATGTTGTTCTAGTTCATTGAGTAAACTGTTATGGATAATGCTCATTTTAAATATTGAAAATATCCTCAGTTGATTAGATAGATAGTCGGTCCCCATGTGCAATTGATATCATTGCTATATCGGGAAACAAGGTTAAATAAAAGCTGCCAATTTAACAGCTCATTAAAATGATTTGGTATAATTCACACTGACTACTACATATTCAAAAAAATCAAAAACTAAACTTTTTTATTCCAAAATTTTCTTTAAAATACAAGGTTTCAAGAAAGTAAAGCCAATTTGAGTGACATTTAATTACATTCTCAAGTGCTGATTGAAGTGGTATACTTTACATCACAATTTTCTACATACAAACCTTTTTGATCGATTCTATTGTGCTCTTTGTAAATTTTATATTATCAACAAAACCTAAAATGAATGAATTAATGTCTATTACCAACATTATTAAAGAGCAAACCAAAACTGTTTTGAACTGCAAATTGGACACACTGGGTCAGTGACTACAACTTGGTGAATGGTTCCATGTTTCAACAGAACCTTTTCATACTCTTCTGGCTTAAAAATAGTGTCCTTCTGTTTCAAATCTTTCTCAATCAATTTGAAAACCCTGTGGAAAATAAAGGGTAAACAACTTGTAGAGGACTGAGGGTAGTCTCGTGATAAAACTAGGTGCTGCTATTGGCCAATTTGCATTTGGCAGATTTTTAAACTGAAAATGGCATAACTGCCTTTAGATTTGGCGGATATTGCAACTAAACCTCAAGTCTGATTTCGAAATACACTAGGATTTGGCGGTATATGCTACACAATAACAATTGTACTGAATTTAGAATGGAAAATTCTATAAGAAACAATATCAAACTTAACTTTGAAAAAATATGGACTTGGTGGTTTTTGTTTCTAGGCACCTTAGATATTTTTGATAGCATTCATTTTTGTTCTAGTCAGTACTTTATAAATCTTGTAAGAGTGATTAAAAAATGATTTAACAGGGCATCATTTGTATTATGAGTAATTTTACAAAATGCAATTATGACGTATCTCAGATAATGATAGCTGCTTTAAAATTTTGATACCTTCGGAACAAGCATTTTTTTATATTTATCAAAATAAAAATTTAAGTAACAAACAAAATTTGGCATTATTAGGTTTCCGTGTATAATATCAAATGAGGTAGATGGTGTTATTGATTCCAACTCATTTTAATGTGGTTTATAATGTAGAACTTATTATTTCGATTCATCCTTTCCTCTATTTGTTACTTTTACAACTTTGAGCCTCTCTGTACTTCAAATTATTTATTTTTACAAATTATATTTTTTTATCTGGTATTTACACAGGTTTTGTTATCAAGACTGCTGTTTATGTGCTAACGATAAGATTAGTAGTTACAAGGTTTTTTCTATTAAATTTTAAGACTTCACTGAAGTTTGTTGCACTAAACTAATATAATATCTGTTATATATTTTTATACAGAATTAACTACTGATCTGTTAAGGTATGTGGTTAATCAAACAAATCAAATTTATTTCAAATTACAGACTCATCTTATATAATTAATATGTTTGGTAAATCCACACTATTACAAAGTTGTTATGTTTTGTGAGTAGAATGAGAAAATCAAACAGGCTCAAAAATTTATTTCTTATGACAATCAGAACTAAATGTGCAACTATTCGCCAGTATGTTTTTCTAACTTATTTTACTGGTCTCTCGTGTATTGTTGTTTGGGTTTTATAACAATTTAGATTCCACAAGAATTTGTCTTTGTATTTTTGTATTTAGGAATATAAGAGTAAAAACTTTTCCAAGGGACACATAATATTGAAAATATTTTTCTATAAATGCAAATTGTACCAAATATAGGGTCTATTGCAATGGTTTTGAATAAATGATAGAGACATTCATACTATAACTAGAACAATAATTAGAGATGTTAATACCAAACTAACATTCATAAATCGACTTGATGAAAGAAATCACTAATAATAGTCTTGTTAGTTCAATTTCTTCATGCAGATATTGGGCTAAGACCATCACCAACTTATTCTAAATGAATCACTGAATATTTGCCACCTTCAACCAATGGTTTAGTAGTTTTTGTGTCTTTTCGTCAATTTGAAACTCCATGTTATTTTTGAACTACTCATTCCATGCTTTTATGTTCCTGGTAAAAATTTCCATATCCTTTTCCAGAGTTTTACTTTTATTTCGTCTTGTTTTTTCTCTCTAGCCGATCAATTATCGTTGGGTCTTTATTGATAATTTATTTTATCTATTATTCAAGCCCACACGTATTTTGTAACAAGTTCCGATGCCTACAAAGATTATTTTCGAATACAAATGCTTCCTGACAATGCTCCAGTCTACACCGATTCGCTTTCCAAGGCTACTGTACAGGAATGTGGCTTCACAAATATTTATTTTCCTTTTACTTCCACACATTTCTTAAAATGTCTGACTAAAGCTTCTATGGCATTATAATTTAATCGTCGCTGTTAAATATTTAACCCCTTAATTCGGTTTTCAGCTTTGCAAACAAATAAATAGTCTGGCAGGACCAGATCAGGGTTATGTGGTGTGTGTTTAATCTCAGGGAAGCTACATAGCTACCATAGATGAATGTGGCTTTGCAGATATTCATTCTTCCTTTATTTCCACACATTTCTTAGAATATTTGACTGAAGCTTCTATATCATTATAATTTAAACGTCGCTGTTAATCTTTTACTGCTTAACTCGGTCTTTAGCTTTGCGATCAAAAAGTAGTCGGACGGAACCAAACCAGGGCTATAAGGTGGGCGTTCAATCTCTGTGAAGCCATATTCGTGTAGCCTTGGAAAACGACTCTGTTTAGAGTGGAGCATTGTCATAAAGCTTTAGATTATTTTGTAATAAAATTTAAAATGACCGTACTAAATTTTGATTCTGAAAACTATATAAATGGTGCATTTTTAGTCTGATAAAAATATTTTCTTAGTACAAAATATTTGAACGTAATCGAATCTACTTTTGGGTGATAATATTTTTTTTTATTGAATATTGATTAAATTTTTTTTGGTCGAATCACTTGATAACGGTTATGAATGTTGTGTTGGAAACATTTTTACTCTTATAGAAAATGTTTTTCAGAACCGAAATCCCTAATGTTTCCCTATTTGTTCCAGAATGATATACGTTTTAATTTCCAACTGAGAATTGACGGCCAGCTCGACCGTAAATCAAGAAATGTTCGTTAATTTATAAAAACAAAAAAAAACAAATACAAAGACAGTTGGGAATTCGGTTCTCGATATTATGCCGATTTTTTTTCTGACGATGAAAGACTTGTTGGAGGAATAGAAATGCATAATTTGAAGAACTGGCCCCAATAAACCACCAGGTATGCTGGAAACGTACTTTAATTTTTTTTGTCGTTTGTGATTGTATGTTTTGTTTAAACTTACTATATCTAATAGATTTTACTGCACTATTATAATATAATAAATAATTTATATTCATTTTGTAATATAAAATATTTTAATTGAAATAGAATTTAAAAACATTTTTTTTATTTCTCTTCCAGTCTTAACTACCTTAAATCGTTCATTGCATCTTCTATCTACTTGATCCTTGGTTCATACCTATAATTAAATTAGTTTATACGAGGGTTGTCCATAAAATAAGAATTCCAAGGACACTAGGAACGCTGTTAGAGGGGATTTGACGTGTATGACAATAAACATGTTTTATTTCGAAAGTGAAACATTAATGCCGTTTGGTCGATAGAAATCGGCAGTGAAATCGTCTTTTACTGCCTAGGCACTGAAGTAACAGAACTGTCATTTGCTTCATATCGATTAGGTATATGTCAACCAGCTTAGAACCTTTTAACATCACGAATAATTCCCACTGTTCTATTACCAATAATATAAAAAAATGAAAACAAATATTTTGGCGAGTATTCACTGAAGTCTCTTTTTTGTTACTCGTCTCATCTCCAGCTTCGTGAAAACAAAAAATCGTGACTTAATCGTTCGATTTAACAGTAATAAAACTTGCAACACCGGAAACTGATGCTGTCAATAATTAGAATTCAATTTCTCCTGATATACGAGTCATAATTCCACTTACACTTTCGATATTAAGAATTTGTTCGATGACTACTTATTTCAATACTTAAAATAGCATAAAAGATTGGTGATAATGAAAAATAAACAAACAAAATAAAAAAATGTGACAGCAATACAACTGACAACACCGGAAACTGATGCTGTCAAAGACTAGAATTTAATTCCTCCTGATACACGAGTCATAATTCCATTTACACTTTTGTTATAATAATTTGTTCGATGACTACCAACGTCAAAACTTCAAATAGCATAAAAGGTTGGTGATTATGAAAAATAAACAAACAAAACAAAAAATTGTGACACAATTGCCCGATTTAACAGGAATACAACTGGCAACACCGGAAACGACTAGAATTTAATTCCTCCTGATACACGAGTCATAATTTCACTTACATATCAAAAAAGAAAAAGACACATGTCAAAAATCTGCAGGAGTTTAAAAAACTTTCGCTTTCGAAAGGGTGAAAATTCGCTTTCGTACATCTGTTGAGTGATTACTAGGATATGCTGAAAAGGAGAAAAGTATTTGGAAAATAATACGAATAGAAATTGTATTAGTTGTTTTATTATGCTAATTATCAAAACTGCATTCCATAATATTTCTGTTTTTATGTTTCTTACTTACATTGTATACACAAGTATTTGGTTAACTTTGGAATGTATTCAACAGTTTTTTGGCAAGTTAAATTATTAGATTTCTATACATCAATATAGTTTTATATTAATTGATATAAAATATATTGAAACAAGTTAAATTTATATTTTCAGGTACCTATCTAATGTACGCTACGTTTTCTTTCTTTTTTTTTTTTTAATTAGCATTCTGTTAGGTCTTACATAAATCGATATTTAGATTAATAAAAAAAAATCCCAATATAAAAATAATTTGTAAAAAGGACTAATACTGAAGTGGTCATCATTAACAATTAGAAACTTTCCCCAACAAAAGACTAATCAAATTTTTTAAAAAATATACATATAAAGCTCTTATTATATTTGTTAAATTCGTTCAAATATTTGTCAAAACATTGTTAAATATTTGTCTAAATTAATACTAAAATTAGATCTTTCAATGCAATTCAAAGTTTGTAAATTAGACTAGCAAAATTAGCAAAATTGTAAAAAACTTCGACCTTAACTGACTAAACTTTAGCGGAAAGGTTAAAGGGAAACGCGCAAAAATTTTTAAATTATATCACGCCATGTATAGTTCTTCCAATATCAATTTCAGAAAACGGTTATACGAGGAACAATCATTATTTCATAAATACGCACGGCAAACATCTAACAAACCGTCAGTCCACATGGACTCTTTTTTTGGATAGAAAATTTGGATGTTTTCATTCTAGTGGTATTGGAAGAGATTTATTGATATGGACGGTATGTTAGGAAGATGGTTGATCTGATAGAGTCCAATCTAAGGCTCGAATCTTTTTGACTTGAAATGATAAACTTTGATTCTTTTATTGTAAATGGCTGGGTAGTAAGATTGATGTTGTATCTTTCTGTTTG
The DNA here is from genome assembly GCA_026230145.1 of Diorhabda elongata. Taxonomy (NCBI): domain Eukaryota; kingdom Metazoa; phylum Arthropoda; class Insecta; order Coleoptera; family Chrysomelidae; genus Diorhabda; species Diorhabda elongata. Next base: position 18,510,817 of record CM047928.1, on the reverse strand, counting down.
AACAGCTATCGAAGAAAAGATAATGAACATCACTTTGAAACCTTCAGATCTCTTAATACAGCTCAAATAAGTTGAATACAGGTTGTTAAAACAAAATTTGTTATTATTTGCAATCCTGAAATTCTAGAATAATAACATTGATCTGAGTTTACTGAAATGAAAGTTTGAAGAGAATTTGTTAAAATAAAAAAATGATGTTTGTGTTAGAAAATTGACATTATCATCAGTGACGTAGCTAGCAAAAAGTAATATTCACATTTAACAATCTATATTTTTTAATTTCATTCAATTGACAAATACTGGAACGGTTTTTTACTAATTCTAGAATATATTAGCATTTATTTGTTATTTTATGATATAAATAGAATATTTTGTTTCCATTAACAAGAAAAAAACTATTCGTTGACAAATATTTTCAACCCATCAAGGTCTAGTGCTGCCAAATGCGCAAATTTCAAAAAAACTTAAGAAAGTATTGGATAGATGGCAGCATATATGTACTTGGCTGTGTATAACGTCTTCTCTATTCATGGCAACTTGCAGATAGTGGTCAAATAGCTGTTTATCAGCAGGTTAACGGAACTTCTCGTGGTGGTGCCGATAAAAATAGACATACGGTTCGAATAAGTACAAATTCTCATTTCACCAGAAACAAATATTCATACTTTTGTGTTGTGGTAATTAAAAACATGTTTCTATAAGAAAATTTATTGATAATCCCGATTTGCGTAACACCTGCACTTGTTTAGTTTAATATGGCAACTCTACAAACAACAACAAAGTCAAACGCGGCTTTTCTTTAGAGAAATCACTTCAAATTGCATATTCTGATGAACTAGCAGTGGACTCAATATATATTGAACTCCCCAAAGCCAGTTTTCTTACTGGGGGATGAAAATTACAATGATTCTAACATAGATAGGCTTCCTGGTTGCCAATTAGCAGCTGGCGGGAATTGGTTTTAGCAGATAGGCATAGAATTGGTCTTACTGAAGAAGATATAACCAACGATATCAATACTAAAGGAAAACTATATATTACAGAAGCGGTTCAAACAGAAATCTTTAAAAGCAGCACCGATAAGGTTTTCAACGGATGCATGGATTTGATAATGTGGTACATCTGGGTATCTTGTTGGTCGAACAGTTTTTTGGAAAGTGTACAGCCCCAGAAACACTTGCCATACAACTTCTTCTTTGATAACTAACTAACAAAATTTAATCTGTTAATCTACCTTAGAAAGAATGGTTTTATAAAAACGGGTATTAGCCGCGATAATAGGATTCCAAAGAACTGTCCGTTACCCAACAAATAAATCATGAGTCAACAATATAAAAGAGGAGTGTACGAATCTACTCTAGAGCGAACGAACAGGGGGTTTTCTTAAATAGATGGGTAGACAACAACGTAGTTACCATAGCGAGCACCTGTTTTGGTACCAATCCCACCTCGATAATAAAACAATACTCAAAAAATGAAAAAAAAATCATACATATCGATAAACCCTATGCAATCGGCGAATATAATAAAGGTATGGGGGGTACTAATTTGATGGACTTGAATATCAATCGATAGAAAGTATTCGTTCAAAAAAATGATGGTGGTACATGTTCACTTGGTAAATCGACGTTTCCATTACAAATTCCTAGTTGCAACTTGGTGCAAGTACATTTAACCAGGTATGGAACTTCTTCTAAATCTGCCGGAAGACCTAGTACTTTAAATACGTGGCGAACTGAAAAATATACAACAATAATATTCATAATCCACGTGTATATTTCCAAAAAAACAATTTTTTATTTCCTTTCTCCGGAATACCGATGGTATTACAACCTACAATAAAAGAGATATACAATACAGAGTATTATCAGTGTGCAATATGCGATTTCAAAATCCCTCCCCACATCCTTTTCAATAGTCTCTGTATGTTTTTAATCTATGGCCCATAGTCAAGGTCAAAGAACCTTTCTTCTTAAGTACTTAAGGGGTCTCAGCAATGCTGATCCTCAGTCTTAGTTCTATATAATCTGTTCTCTGTAGAAGGCGGGAAAGAAATCTTTTTTTAGACTGGAGAAGCCGCTTGTTTTATAATTTGTTCGTTTCGTTTATTTACCATTAAGATAAATACACTACAGAATCTCCTACTTTGGATGTAGTTAGTTCATATGTGTTAAATAATGGCCAGTAAAAAAAGAAAATTAACTGACGAAAATTGTCAGCCACGGAAAATAACATCGTTTTTTGTTGCAAAAGACAAAGTTACTAATAGTCCACATATTCAGATTTCAAATAATGAAACCACCTGTGAACGGTAAGTTGATTTTTTTCTTCTTTTGTTTTGTGTAATTTATTCAGAAAGTTATTTATTCTCAGAAAGAAAACAGTCGTCACCTTAGAGAAGAATGGAAATTTGTTAAGAATGATGAAAAAGCCACAAAAGAGAAAGTTAAAAATCTCATCATTGATGATCCTTAGGGCATGTGGTGTGCATGGCTTGCACACAAATGGGCTCCACATCTTGGCGCAAAATATTTTTCAAATTTCGTGAAAGATTCAAAAAATTTCCATTTATAAACAGTTAGTCAGCATTGATGAAAAAGTTTATAAAAAAATGTCATGTCTTATGAGGACTGTTTTTTACTTTGCCAAAAAAGATAGGCCAGCATCTGATTTTGCATCTGAATGCCAATTACAAAAGTTGAATGTTATTTTGTTAGGAGACACATATCAAAACCAGTATTCTTTCGCAACTTTGATGAGATATGTATCATTATTTTTCAAAAATATGTCATAGAAGAAATAAACACGACAAAAAATGTCTTGGAGTATGAGGCTGTAACGTTAAGATACATTGTACATTGTCATTTGTAGGTCTGTGTGACATAGACAATGCAAACGCCGAGGGATTGGCAAAAGCATTATCTGATTGTCTTGATAGATGCAAAAATGCTGATTGGCAAGATCGCCTTATATGCGTGACAGTTGATGGAGCAAAAGTAAATGTCGGCAAGTACAATGGACTGGTAAGAATAATCCAATCACCGATGTACATCCATTGCTACAATCATATACTTGATTTATGTTTAAAAGATGCTGTGAAGAAGAGCGTATCAGCTACAAAAATAATGTCTCTTTTAAGGTCCATTTATACATTTTACAGAATTAGTCCAGAACTGACAAGGGAGCTACATAGAGTTGCTGAAGCCCTTAACTTGCAATTGCTTTCTTTTAAACCCATATGTGAAACCAGATGGGTTAATTCACTAGAAAGCTCGGTGATTGCGATTGTTCAAAATTACCAATCCATTGTCGAACATCTTACAACTGTTTCATCACTGCACAGCTCAACCTAACACAGCCAGTGTTAAAACTACAGCTAAATCAATCCTAAAAGATTGTTGCTGTATGATACTGTGTTTATTTGCATGCCTTTAGAGATTTTGTTGGAATGATGTCTAAAACTTAATTGTTTTTGGAAAAAGTTGAAGTTAACATAAGTGAAGCTACAAATCATATAAAAAAATGGCAGTTTGATTTAATACTGTTTGGAGAATCTGGTCAACTGATTAAAAGCAATGGGAAGCATTTGCAGAATTTCCTCGCGTCAACTGATGATTAAGAGCCAGACAGGATTAAATATAAAAATAATGTTTTAAGTGGCACAAAAATTCTCTATTTTTTTCTTCCTGAAAAAGAAATAACTCATCTAACATACCAAATGGAAAAAACAACTTTAAGGAGTTTTGCAAAAATACAAGTAGCAATATTGCAGACAGATTCTTTGGAGAAGGAGGCCCTGGAAACTGTGCCTGTGTTCTCATGGCTCAAAAGTTTGACACGGCCATGTTTCCACCAATAAACAGACCACTTTCTGATAAGTGTGCCAGATAAAAAAAAATATTTTTTGTATTAGTTTAATAACAAAATTTTTTGTCAACTAGTTTTTGTCAATTACTTGGGTTCTCGTGGGTTAAATTTCTGTCAACCCAATATTCAAATTATCACTCTAACAATATTCCGTTTCAACAAATCAATCATAATTATATAGGATGCTTCAAAAAAATGATTGCCCCATTAAGATAAAAACTGCAACTTATTACAAACTTATCAATGGATCTGTCTTTTAATAAACCACCCTGTACATGAGATACAAAATAACGTTATAATTTAAATCGACTGAAGAATACTATTGATGGATATAATGAAATATTAATAAAAAGTATCCTTCAGTTCATCAGAGGAGTGCCAAAACATCGGCTTAATCTCGATGATTGCAAAATAAGTTTTATTTTTAATTTCAATCAGAAAACGAACAAATTCTATATGATTTCCTTGTCTAGACAATTTAAAAATATATTTCGATATTTGCCAATTCAAATCACTGCGAACACGTTTAATTATAAATTTGATATCAAACTAAATTCGAACAGGAACATTTGAGATCAGATTTCATTAATAAGATCATTTATTGCTTTGTGAATGAATTGATCCATATTGTACATGTTAAAAAATCAATACTTAAATATACAAAAAAAAATATTCAAAAAGTATTACATGGAATTATAAATTGTGGCACTTAAATTATGAACAATATGTATTTAAAAATGTGAATATACTGACAAACAAAAAATTTGCCTTTTATGGTTAATAGGGAGTAGGGGTAATCGCAGGGTTGACTCCTATGGAGCTCCGATTAAAAGAGAGAAAAGACATGTACGACAGAGTGTCGAAGGAAGATGGAAGAACAAATCTTATCAATAGGCAAGGGAAATCGGACAACGGAACATATGACCGATGGACCCGCTGACTCATCCCTATTATTGAAGTCTGAATAAACAGGAAACAACAGACTACTTCTTAACATAAGCACTCACAGGCCATGGATGCTTTCACAGGTAGCTTTATACCAGGCGGAGATAAAACATTCCTAAATGCCTCTACTGCAGTGTGAAAGACTGCTCCAGATGGGAAGAAATGAAAAACTTGTATACCCAGAAATTTTTAATATCGCCAACATGATGGAAGGCTTGTTAGAATCAGAAGAGTGCACCTATGAAGTGATTTGGGCTATAATAGAAACCAAAGAGAAAGAAGGTAGGAACTAGCCATAACAACAGGGTGTACATGAGGATTTCCCTTTCTACAAGAAAAAAAGACATTCAAATTATGGCATTATTTGCAGACTTAAGTAGTAGATGTATAAAGTAATTTCTAAAATTTTCACTATGGCAGATTGTTTGTCCATCAGTACAGCCACGATTCTTGAAATAATATATTCTGGTGAGATCATTCAAGAAACTAACAGATAGAGGATACAATAAAAGCCCCCAATATCAAAAATAAAAACCAAATTTTGTTTCTAATTAACAGTCTAGAGTTTTAAAAGGGAATTGAGCCTGAATTTTACATTTTTCAATTCCCTTAAGTTGTCTTCAGAAATAGTAAGACAACTATAGAAAAATAGGACCAAACAGCTATTGAATATTGAAATTAATCTTATAAGTAAAAGTTTTTCAACTTAAACTTAATTTAAAACCACAAGGAAAAGTTTTGAATATCATTAGAAATTTTCATGCCATTACAGAATAATTGATTTTAATTGTTATTTCATTAATTAACAAATATTTTATAATTAATGTTTGGATTTCTGTTATAGAACAAAAGATTATTTGTAATAGACTGTTATTGAATAAAGCTCATTTTGTTCATAAATTTCTGAAACTATCAATTTTTCATTTCTTAATTTGATGTATACATATGTGTATAAAAAATAACAAAATGGTAAATAATATTATTAAAAAGTATATGTAATGTTCAAATAAAAACTTTTTCAAGATACCAAATAAATTGTTATGCTTAATTTTGATTTAATTTTTAAATAGTGAATAATAGGCCTACCTATTAATTTCCCAATTTTTCCAACAACCATTCTTCTGTTAAATCTTCCAACTCTCTAATTTCATATCCTCTAGTGAGTTCAGATTCTTGTTGTAAGGCTAGTTTTGATCCCGCATACATCATCTGCAATTCCGCGTGACTATCTCTTGGTGTAAAAAAAATGAAACACAAAGGGTATGAAACTCTTCCGTCTTTATGTTCTTGTCTATATGATAGGATAATATAACGAGGTTGGTGGCTAGGTAAAGTTTCCTGTAACTGATCAACAGAAATGTCCTCAATTTTTTCATCTATAATAATTTCTTGCTTTTCCCTATCAACTTTAACTGAAAATAAATTGAGAATGGATGGGAAGTTAAAGGAACATATTACTGGACAATTCTTTATAAATTTATTTTTATATAAAAACAAGTAACTGAAATCGTCGCACTCTTGACTATAGCGCATCTTTTACCGTTAGCAATCAGCAATTTTAAAAAAATCTTAGTTTATAGGGCAAAGTTTCCATGAAAAATATCAATAATTTCATTTATTCAATAATTGTTGCCTCATTATTTCTTGACAATTCTCATAATAATTGGTTTATGAAATGATAAATATGATTCATAAATAGAAATTGCAATTTTGTAAGCTCTTAATTTTGCAAAGCTTTGGGAAAAATCACATTTTGGGTAATTGGAATAATTTTTTTCCTAATAATGTCCAAAATTTCTTTAGTTTTGGCAGGCAGATTTACAGCTAAACAAGAATTAAATACAAAAAATGCGAGCTCGATACGTGCTTCCTGAGAGAATATATCGCTGCTACAGACAGACGGACGGATAAAAAACGCTAGTTTTTTACGTAAAAAATGCGCTAACAACTCGTTGATAATCGATTTTTTAGAAATCATAATTGATAAAGTTTAAATACTTACGGACTAAGGCTGCTGTGTCATTAGATTTTCGGAATCTAAATTCCTTTAATGCTTGCTTAACTTCCGGAGTTACGCTGCATATGTTTACACTTCCTCCCGACTAAAATTAACTGTTAATATAACACTAATTCTATTATTTGAAAAATAAGTACATACCATAATTTAATAATTTCGACAATTTCTTGTAACCTAAATTTTTAAATTAGTACAAAAACAATGGCAAAAACATTAACTTAACCTAAAAGGTATGACAGTAAATGATTTGGGGTTATGGGGCGTTGTTTATATTATCCACAGAATTAAGTACTTAGATTGAGAACTACACGATAAACCACAGAGTATAGATGATTTTAAAATTAAAAATTTATTTTTAATTTAATTTAATTATTTGGGGAAAACTATTTTTTATACTAGCGTTTTGCTAGCCATAGTTTTTAATGAAATATTGCTTTACTCATTTCACTAAGGTTAGTTTAATGTATATTTCTTTGTTTCGAATAAAAGATTCATCGGTAGCCTTATTACTTCGATGTAAATTTATTTGTAATCGTATTGATGTCTACAATGCACATCAAATTAAAAATTAATATCTCAGTTCAATATTATATTCTTTATGCTGGTTCGGTCTAAATTCTGAACCAAGCATCCACATATCTATGTAGAAATGTGTTTCTATAGTAAAAAAGAAGAAATAAAGTTCGGTTATTAGAAATATTTTTGCTGCGAAAGAACTATTGGTTTTTTAAAAATTAATTCTTTGGTTTAAGGAATTATATATGTAAATAATGTTAAAAACGTGTCCTGATCCTGTTGATGTCAATGTATGTATTGAAAAAAAAGTGCAAATACTAGAAAATAATCATTTTATTCTTAGGATATCCAATTTAAGTTACATTGCAGTCTGAAGATATTTGAGAATCGCGATGTAGAAACTTTTCAGAACAATCACAGTTTAATATCCTGCGCTAGTCGTTATAGTCTTTTATTTGTAGGTTCAAACGGAGCGAACTTTAAAGGTAAATGAATTGTTGACTATATTATAAATTTATAAAAGTGTTTTTTATATAGTATATGTTTGAATAAAAAGGCCTTAACTTTACTTGACTTCTACCTTTTAATCATCCAAGGGGAACTGCTTTCTTCTTGTCTTAAAAACTTGCAGCTTTGATTAAAAATACTTAAAAACCGTTAGGTCCACATTATAGTCAATGAGTACTAATAATTGAGAGACATTATAGTCAATTATATGTTGCAAATAATTCATCTGTGAAAAAAAATAACTTTTTGTGGTCATGGACCACTCATTGATTTTCATTTGTAAGCAAATTTTTCCTTAATATTTCAGCCAGTAAGAGAGACATACACATTGAAATTAAAATGTCTTGAAGTATCTTTTGGGTTTATATAAAGTGTGGACATAAAATGTCCGACTGTACATCAACTGATAAATCTTTGTCTTTCTGCCACTGTTATTTTTTGAAGTAAATATTGAACTATTACAGTTTAAAAATGTTTCTTTTTTTATCAATTGAGAAACTGTTAAATTAAGAGAACTAATTTTAAGTTTGAAGGTTCAGTACCAGAAATTATGTATGTAAAAAATTATTCTACTTTAGTATATTTGTACTTTGGTTAGTTAGATTTACTAATATTACTTGGCACTTAATATTATTGTATATTTTTGTATATTATACTTCAACTCCTTTCGCAATAAATTTTACTTCAATCAAAAATTCTAAACTTACAGAAGTAATCAAATTTTTATTTCAAATTAAATTCAATCTAACAATTTTAATGTAACTAAGATACTTTTTAATCAAGCTCTAATTTGTATTCTAGATTCACTTTCACAGTAAATCACTTTGTTACGACTTTGAATGAATTTATTAAAATTACTATAAAATTTACATTTCTATTAATAAAAATTATCCAGAAATGTTTTTGTTGTAACCCATTCCTTCTTATATATAAATTACACCTTCATCTAATGAATTTTATAATATTGAACTCCGTATATTCATAATTTTAATAAAATATTTAATTATGACGATATACAAACTAATAATATAAGTAAATTAAATCGTGGATTATCATTAACAGAGTATGTTCCTTTGAAAAGACTAAAATACTGTCATCATTTTTTATTTTCAAGAAGTTCAATTACTTTTCATAAATAAAATTATATAACCGCAACTGCTGGCACAGTATAGTAATAGTATTTACAACACTCTTAAGCAACTTACCTATTTTGTTGAGATTACTTTTTAAATTTTTGGTAATATGACTAGATTCTACCTTCTGCCAATCTTCTAATGAATTCTAATTAATTCTACTGTTTCAGTTATACATTTAAAGACAGTAGAAAATTTTAGTTACAAAGATAAAGAAATAACGAACTACCCAAGAAGAAATATTTCTTTACCGTCTCCACCTAAACATGTTTGTGTCAACTGTGACAGTACTATACTAGCAGTGGTTGTACAAAGAGACAATTGTCCTATTGGAATTTTTTACGATGTCTTATCGTTTTATAAAAATGATATAAGTATTATTAGAGAAGTAAGATTATCAGCTACACCAGGCATTTACGTTACTGAAGTAAATTGGAACCCATCTTTACCGGGAATGTTTACGGCATGTAAAAGCGATGGTTCACTTGGTAATTATGACTTAAAAGGTAAATAATTCAAAATATTATCAAAATGGTATTTTTATAAAAAAAAACGTGTTAATAGATCTAAAATTGACTCTTAAGAACTCGATAATTGAAAATTTATAATTTTCAGATAATACTGTAGAAATTAATGAACTTCCTGCAGTATCTCAAAGTACAAGTTTCTGTTGGAGTCCGAAGGGCAAACAACTTGCAGTTGGTTCTAAAAATGGTCATATCACCCAGTTCAAACCAGATTTGAAAGCAGTTAAAGTAATCAACGCTCCCACTTTTGAAATAGCTCATTCTCTAATTTCATTATGTTGGATATCAAATTATCAATTTATAGGAGTTTATCAGTCTTCTGAAAAAGACGGACAGGCTAAATTGATCGTTATAAATGCACCCAAGACAGGAGAAACTAATTATATTAACTATGAAGATGTTTGTTATAGTGGATCTGTTAGAATGCCTCAGTTTTATATGATTTTGATACAACATTGGTAAGAAAACATTTTCTGATTTATTACAATTTGATAATAAATAATAATATGCAATACATTAATAATAATAAAGTTGATTAAATCCTTGTATTCTTCATACAGTGTCTTTAGTAGAGTAGTTTCAAAGCAGATAATGTAAATATTTTTTTATTTCTTTCAAAGAAAATTGAAAAGACATAATGACAAAGAAATATCACAATAGTTAAAAAAGGAAATTAATTGGAGAAGAAATACAATCAGAAGTGATAAAATATGGTGGAAGTACATTAAAGTTGGAAATCTACAATTTAATAAGAATTATTGGGGGCACATGGGACACAAAAATTATGGCATCAATATTCAAAAAAGATAAAAAGAATTAAAATGAAAACTATAGAGATCAGCTCACATTACTAGACATAGTTTATGAAATAATGGCCGATATCATGGAGAAAACTTATTAAGAGATTGTGAGTTATGTAATCTACCAATTTATGTCATTTTCATAGATTTCGAAAAGACTCACAATATGGTTATTAAAAATTATTAATATGGACCATGAACAATTCGAACAAAACTGCTAAGTTACAAAAATCATAATCAAACACACAAAAATGAAGATCACAAAGAAAAATACTAGAAAGAATATAAGGAGGAAAGAATAATGGGACACATACAGGAAATGCTGGGTTTTGGAAACACCCAAACAATGAGGAAACAGGAACATGTAGAAAAAATGATGTACAGAAATAATAGATAATTAAGAAAAATAGAAAGAATTGAAGACAGGAAAATAAAGATGAAATATAAAAGAGCAACAAAAGTTAGAAAACTTATCAATAGCTAGCATCTTATAGAACTGGAGTCTGATTGTTCTTAATGTGAAATTGAAATGAATTGGTTCAACGGTACATGAAACTTGAAGGTCACTATAGGAAATTGAAAATTATTTCACTAATTTTGAAATCAATCAAGGGATTTGTTGTTATACCTGACTCAAAATATATAACAAGCATGTTAATGCATATGTATATCTATCGATATTATTCATTTTAGGAATCTTTTAATGATATCATCGTCGAATAGTATGGAATTAGGGTTACTAGGCGCCGTATCTGAAATTTGGACTCAATGGAATGTATCTGATTGCGCGCGTGCAGAATTACCTTTAGGACCTGATAAACAAGAAACGCTTCCGTTGGGTATGGCGTTAGATATCAGTAACACAAAGCCTTTACCATGGGGCGAAGGGACATTACCACCATGTCCTTATTTGTTACTTTTAAGCCATCAAGGAATTATTTATTTTTATAATATAATTAATTTGAAAGAGGGTATCCCTACTATCTGTTGCCCACCTGATCCTATTATTGACGTTAGTGGCATGGGTCATTTTGTAATAAGTGATGGGACAGAAATTAAAGGTGAGTGTTTGAATCTTGTTTCTATTTATCGATGATTACTATGACATGAACTATGAACCTGTATAGATTTGCATGAAATTAAGTTTGACTCACCCTTATTTTGAAAATTTACCCTATGCTGATATGTGCTTATTATTCTTATGGGTGAAAACTACCTCTTATTGAAAAAAATCAATAAAATCGTAAGTTTAAGCATTTAATGAGTATAAAAATACTTTTAAGGTTTGAATAAAAGTTCTTTAATGCTTTAATATAGTATTTATAATATTTTAACCCTGTTTGATGTATTTCATTTTTTATAAAGGCACCTCCTGTTAATATAAAATTAAATATTATTTAATTACTTTGTAGTGGTTTACTTACTAATTAAATTGACTCGTTTCGTTTCTGTTTAACTCAAATATTTTGCATCCTAAATGTTAAACCCTTATAAATCATCCTTTATTTCGAAACAAATATTTATAGATGTATTTATTCTTTTGCATACTTCAACTTATACTCCAAAATTTAAAAAAAAAGTATTTAGTTTTTTGGTCATATCTCGGTTAATTTTCAAGCAATTTAGTCGCCCCAAAACGTAGATTTATAGGGAATTTCATAACCTATAAGTTTATAAAATTTTTAAATTTCTTAGCCCTATATTTATAAAAGGGTTTGAAAATAGTATCATTCATCCGTTAGGCTAAGACTTGTAAGGTCATATCTGTTATTTTAGAAGTTACAAAAAATTTAATAAAAGCAAAATACTTTTTGTTCCCCATCAGTTTGATTTTTATAAGTTTTATTTGATTGTAAATAGTTTTTCTCATTTTAATTTTAATAAGAAATGATGTTCTGAAGGCAATCAATCAAAAAATGGCTTTTTAAAGTCTAAATTGCTTAATTTCATCAGCAATTAATTTTCTAACCTAAGTATGGTTACAGATTTGTTTTTTTTTGTTTAAATTGGTCAAATTTTAGTTTTATATATTTAATTTGACAAAAGTAGATTTTCTAAATCTAATTTGACTAAAAATTAGGCTAACAATCAGTTTTCTCAGCCAAAAATAGTCAAGCAATTGCTGTTCTAAGTTTAGCTTTGCAAAATTCTAATTTTATCGAAAATCCTTTTTCTGATTTCAATCTGTTTAATGATAGGTGTTCTGCAGTCAATTCAGCCAAGGAATGGCTTTTCCAAGTCTAAATAGACTTTAATCAGTTTTATTTGAACAGCAACTAGTCTTCTAACCTCAATTTGGTTACCAATTTGTTTTTCTTGGTTAAAATTGGTCAAATATTGATTTTATGTATCAGAAAGTTACTTTTCTAAATCTAATTTGTTCAATAATTGGCGTGCCTCATTATAATTTGATGAAAAATTAGTTTTTTTCGGCCAAATTTGCTCAAATAATTGCTTTTCCTATTTTAATTTTGTCAAAAATGGATTTCTTAAATTCAAATTAGCTTTTGTCGATATAATTTGGTCAAAAATTACTATTTTAAGCCAAATTTGGTCATTAATAGATTTGGCTTTTCCTAATTTAATTAGATCAACAATCTGTTTTACCCACCAACATAATAAAAACAATTTCAATTACTTTTATCTGAAAATCAATAATTTTCTATGAAATTTAAATGAAAAATGTTAATCTATAACTAGTGTATCAAATTTATCAAATCTTCAGGAAGAACTCCAGAGACCAAGTCGACGTTTTCCTTTCTACCTTCTCAACAGCCGGCAATTAAAACCAACCAACCAACTACAATTTCTTTGCCACAAACTATTTCACAACCATCAAAATCCACTTTTATGTTTACAAGTCAGCCAGCTCCTATATTGAATATTCCACAACCTGCCACCCCATCAAATACCTCTGCATTTAGTAAACCAGTGGACAACAAACCATTGTTTGGAAGCCAAGTTACCCTGACACCCGTTAAACCTCAACCACAAAGTACTCTCACTTTCGGATGTACTGTTAGTGTAACTCCTGTCAATACCCAACCACAGGTAAGTAATTGCATTATTACTATACCGCAAAATAATTATTATGAGTATATTTGTAGGGTACCCAATCAAATGATAAGTACAGTTCAATATTCGCTGCATTAAAAACTCCAACCCCGGTAGCAGATGCCAAACCAATTCTTGTATCTACAAAAACTGAGCCTCAATCTCCACAAACACCAAAAATTGTTACACCTGAGATACAAACACCAGAAACGCCTAAATCAGAAGCTTCAAAAGTTGTAGATCCCAAATTGGTTATAGATGAAAAAGTAAAGGGTGAAACACAAGCCTTATTTGCTAAAATGGTAAAAGACGAATCTATCTGCTTAGAGTCGGAATTAAAAGCTATTCTACATCAAGGAAGGAGTATCGATATAAATATTGGTACCAATGAGGAAAAAGTTATGATATTGAAAGAGATACAAGATTTTCAAGACTTTATTAAAGAAATTGTTGATGTAAGTTTAGGAGAAAGCGCAGAGGTATGTTTTCAACTATTTCTTGTGACATTTTGATACACAATGTTTTATATTTATCAGATACATTCACTAAAACAAAATTTGATTTTATCCTGGGCTTGGTACGAAGAAGCGCTGTCCAGATTCACTGCATCTAAAGACGAAACGAAGGGTAGAATTTTAAAAAGCCAACCACTCGATTCTGCAACTGAAAAAAGGCGATCCGATATTCAAAAAATAATTTATTATTTGGATTCCCAATTAAGTCAAGCGAGTAGAGCGTTAGATGAACAGTGGGATAAGTTTCAGGTAAATAAATCTCGGGAAATAGACATTTTTTATTTTTAAACTGTATCTAATACTTTTCATTTTTCTGTACAAAACAAACTTTTTAAAATTTCTCACGAGTTTAGTGGAAAACATGTTTTTAGGTATTTAAGTTTGATTGTGTTGCAGGATTACACAAAGAAAACACATCAAGTTCAGATGCCAACCATGGAGGCTATTTTTCAAGCTATGGTGAGACAGAATGCCATCTTAAAGAAACAGGTAAATGGGAATGTCAAAAATCTTTTCGCATGAAGAATTAACTGTTAATAATTTCAGTATTGTTTGGAATTGTATTCTGATAAAATCGGACACTCTGAAAGATAATTGATGAGTCGGAGATAATCATAGTTGAACAATATGTGTTCTCTCCTCACTTACTCATATTGTACATTAAATAACCTCTGTGATGCCCATCGTCTTGAGGTGCGTTGTCTTATACCAGTAGTCGGTAATCATTCCAATGATCAACCTTAGCTGACTTCTTTCAAGTTGAATTATACTGTTCCTCAGTACCTTGGATGGCCCTTTAAAGAGGTTTAAAGTATTGCTTACCAACAAAATAAACAGTTTAAATCAAAATATCCACTATTTAATAAAATAATCATCTGATTTGTTTCATTCGTCCTCAAATAGTTGCTACAAATATACTATTCTTTCTACGTGTTAATCAAGTTGATCCATAAGTTAAGGTTATTACTTGTTTGTTCAAAAAGTTCTGCTACAGTTTGAACAAATGCCAAAGACCAGTATCCTCTTGTAAAAGGAATCTATCCTATGGAATATTACTAAATAATTGTTGAAAAGCACAATACTGACCATATTTGGAAACACCTTCTAACCAAAATCATAATTTTTAATAATAAATTTATGCATAGATAGTAATGTAGTTTATTTAACATTGAAGAATCAATGTCCAATTTACTCTTCTATTCCAGTAGGTCTATTGTACCCTGTATCAATGCTGCTCTTGCCTCTATGTACAATTCACCTCTCAGTTCCACAACTCTAACACACTCCAGTAGGTATATTGTACCCCTGTATTAGTGCTATTCTCACCACTATCTACATCTCGTCTTCCAAATCTCAGGGTTTCAATGAACTCCAGTAGGTCTATTGTACCATGTATCAATGCTGCTCTTGCCACTATCTACAATTCGTCTCACAGTTCCATAGCTCTAACGCACTCCAGTAGGTCTATTGTATTAGTGCTATTATCGTCTTCACCTACATCTTCTACTCCATCTTTATAGGGCTGATGAAATCTAGTATCTGTCACAACATCAAGATTAGCAAAAGTATTTATTGTGTTGGCTTAATATTGGTATAGATTTTTCAAAATTTCTTCCACCTCTCAATAGAACCAACATTCATCAGATTTTGCTAGACCTAATCCCATCAGAGGCTTCTTGAAGCGACTGGGAGTTTTTTTTTTTAATTTTTTGTTTCAAAGTTCTGGAGGAACTTTTTGTAGTGATACTCAGTGCTGTATATACTTTTTATCCATGTGAAATTTTGATTTAATCCAATTCTATTATCTGCTCAATTTTTATGGGTATTTTCTTACTACATTATCGTATATTTGGTTGTATAGCAGCATTACATCCTTAATTCCGTAGACAATAGAAATTTAATTAGTCTAATTCGTCACAGTAAAAAAACTAAAAAACAGATTATTAATATTTTTTTTATAGTAATCTGTCGTGAGAATGACTAATTTTTTTTATTTCTTTGCAGAGCTACATTTTGAAAGATATAAGTGGTCGTCTCAAACAAAGAAAGGTATCGGGCAGCTCTCCTCCGTTGTTTGTTGGATTAAATATAAACCGAATAGAAGAAGATCTTAAGCGACTCCAAATAGACCCTGAAAGTAACCATCGAATTATTTATGAACAGACTAGAGAACGACAGAAAAAGTTATCCTCTTCAAAAATGAATAAACTCAAAGATTTCCTTAAAAACAGGGAGATTTCCCATGTAACGGCCATAAAACCTTCGTTTAATTATTCTAGAATTAAAACCCCAGTCGGTAAAAACAAACATATGATTTCGATATTAGGAGCTCAGATGTCGCCTGTAGCAAAACCTGCTGTTGTTAAAAATCTACAGTTTTCCGAATCTACACCTTTGAAACCGTCACAAGACATCAGACCTACTACTGTACCTCCAAATACACCAGCCCAACAAGATCTTTCAAAATCTTTCACTTTTAAAAGTCTTGACAAAAATATCGCACCTCCTTCTACCGGTACATTTCAACCGCTATCCAAAAGTGCTTCTACTTTGAGTAATTTAAACCAAATTCCGATCTCTTCAGCTTTTGTACCAACAACTCAAGCATCAAAAAATTTTGTTTTGCCTCCAGTCTCACCAGCAGTTTCCATTTTCTCCCCCGCTGTAACAGGGTCTCCGACATGGTCGTCTGGTATTCAATTAACACAATTTAGTCATGGTACCACACAGAATTCTACAAAACCAGTTTTTAGCTTCGATACCAAATCAACTCCTGATAACCCTGTGAAAACTGAAGGAATTTCAACTTCTTTCTCATTTGGAAAATCATCTGGTGCTGTTACCACTAATGTTGTTTTAAAACCTATAGTTACACTGTCTAAGGTACCTGAAACATCTGTTTCTATCCTACCTACATCCCAATCTTTATTTTCATTTGGAAAAAGTACAACTGATACACCAAAAACTTCAATGTCATCTCAAACAACTGCTACAGTAACTGTTACTAAACCAATATTGGTAGCATCTTCCAAGGCGACTAATTTTACATTTGGAACTCCACATTCAACTTCTGCTTCTAGTATTGTAAAATCAGTTGGTATTGCAACGACATCCACCACTACAGCTGCTAAGAGTACATCTTTGCCTAATTTTGGAGCACTAACAATAACTTCAACGGCAGTGACCACACAAACTACCTCCCTGTTTGGTTCTATTAGTTCATCTTCAGTTGCAAGCTCATTGTTTGCACCTAAATCTACAGTAGCACCTGCCAGTACTACTTCGTTAATTGAACCTAAAGCTTCTGTAACGGTTGATACTACAAGTCCAGCAACAGTTGAATCAAGTACCAGTTCGATAAATACAATTAAAAATATCCCAGATTCTAGTTCGGAAAATTCAACCTCTACCATGAAAACTATATTCACTCCGACAACTACTAGTTTGTCTATAACACCAGTAACCGTTACTCCTAGTACTGGTTCTTTTATGTTTGGATCTAGTACCGGGTCCATTTTTTCTTCTGCTTCAACTGCATCCACATCTAAATCTATATTTGGTGCCCCAGTATGTAGTACCACTACATCAATATTTTCTCCACTAAAATCTTCTGCTTCAAGTGCAAATATATCATCAACAAAAACGTCTGTTTTGACTATAAATTCATCGTCTAATATAATATCGACGGTATCTTCTCTAGCAACTTCCGCTGATTCTACAAATATTATCACTTCTACCACACCTACTACTGTTAACACTTCTACTGTAAGTAGTGAAGTTATCACTTCCACTACTAAACAAGAACTAGCCGTTACTACACAAGCCCTTCCGTTTGATAATAAGGTAGTTACAACACAAATTTCGAGTCTCACGACTACTACACAAGGTACTATATTTGGTAACGTATCCACTACAACGCAGGTTCCTATATTTAGTAGTACCGTCACTACTTCACAGTCTTCTGTATTCAGTAGTCCAGCTGTAACTACTTCTGCTTCAATCTTAGGAACACCTACGATGCAAACTCCTATTTTTGGAGGTGCTACAACACCATCAGACCCCACCAAAGAATTTATATTTAGTAATTCTTCACCAACTACTGTATCTGCTATATTCGGAACCCCTGTAACAAGTACTTCAGAATTTGGTAAATCTACTGCGCCTTCAAATTTCTCCACGCCCGTTTCAAGCCAGTCTTCTATTTTCGGTACTCCTACAACCAGCCAATCTTCTATATTTGGACAACCTACATCTACTCAAGCTACTGGATTTGGTTCTCCAGCCTCATCGGCTTCTATTTTTGGTGGCACTGCTCCTTCTACACAAGCGACAGTTTTTGGTAATAGTTCTACAACTTCTCAATCCATATTCGGAGCCCCTCCTGCTTCTTCAGGATCTATCTTCAATAGTACTCAAAACTCTGCATTTGGCGCTGCTACCACTCAAAGTTCAATATTTGGATCGCCAGCTCCAGTTGTAACTTCAGCGTCAATATTCGGAGCTCCGAGTACCACATCTGTATTTGGTCAATCATCCAATTCCATATTTGGTACTACAACGTTTGGTTCAACCCCAACGACAACTGCTTTTGGTCAACCGGCAACGTTTGGTTCTACTCCAACGACAACTGCTTTTGGCCAACCGGCAACGTTTGGTTCTACCCCAACGACAACTGCTTTTGGTCAACCGGCAACGTTTGGTTCTACCCCAACTACAACAACTGCTTTTGGTCAACCGGCAACGTTTGGTTCTACCCCAACTACAACAACTGCTTTTGGCCAACCGGCAACGTTTGGTTCTAATTCCGGTTCAATATTCAATACCACTACAACTTCAAACAGTATTTTTGGTTCGGGAGGAACAGCATTTGGCGCTCCAAGTACATCTAGTAATAGTTTTGGTTCGGCATCAAGTAACGCGTTTAGTTTTGCTCAAGCGGCAAACAGTAATCTTGGTTTTGGAGGATTAAATGTTGGTGGTACCCCATCAACAACCAATAGTATATTTGGTGGTAGTTCAACATTCGGTCAGGCGCAACAAAATCCTTTTAGCAGACCGTCGACTTTTCAAACTCCTACAACTGCTACCGCATCCATATTTGGTAATTCTACTGGTAGCATATTTGGAAGTAACACACAAAGTACTTTCGGATCATCTTCGTTTGGGACTTCTGGTGGGTTCGGTCAACAAACTACTTTCGGACAAAGTGCTTTTGGACAACAATCGACGTTTGGAAGTCCACAAGCCGGAAACTTCAGTAGTGGCGGTAGCGGAGTCGTACAAACTGGCTTTGGCTCGCCAGGAAGTTTCCAAAAACCTGGAGGGTTCGGGGCCCCGCCTGTTTTTGGAGGATCCGCACAGCCTGCGTTTGGAGCTAGCCCCACTTTTGGAGGAGCCTCAACCTTTGGAGGCGCACCTACATTTGGAAGTCCTCCGAAAGTTTTTGGATCTAACACACCAACAGGTAAGTGGTCCATAAAATTTGAATTAAATTCTTAAAAATATTTGGTCAGTTTTTGGAAACATAAATAAATAAAAAATCATAGTTTCAAACTTTTCATTTATACCTCAAATACCAAGGAGTGTTAAGTAATAAAAAATTTGGTCATCAAAACCACCGCATCGACTGGCTGGAGCTGTGTTCGCCATTGTTCAGTTCCTTCTTCGACAGACCAAGTGTCATTGTCGATTTGGGTCCCATTCCTTTGCATTTCTTCTTCGATTTTATTAGGGCTTTAGAAACATATATTTATAATATGTTGGGGAGATGCAGCACCCTTGTCTCAAGCCTTTGTTGACTGAGGGATTGTCACAGTTACTAGTTAATTTTTACATAAGATTTTATTTTTTTTTTAGCTTCATTTGGAAGTACCGATAATACCAATACTGGTTTTGGAAATTTGGCAAATCAGAATACTGTAGGATTCGGGAGTTTAGCTCAGCAAACGGCGACGCCAACATCGTTGCCTTTTTCTGGGTGAGTTTTTTTTTATTTTATATCTATATTTTTTCAAATAATTATCTTTTAAGAGCTTAGCAAAATAGTCAAATGCCTTATTGTTAGGGTTCACACCAGCAATGAAAATTTAGGGGTCCAAAAGGACCACCTAAGTTATGATTTAGTGGTCCAAAAATATAACGTGGTAGACAAAAGTAAAAAAATTAACATATGCATGCTACACACACTTTTATACATATTTTTACGGCATATATAAATTCTTTTATGCAAAAACAGCACAGTAAATATAAAACAGGTTTTTTTTAAAAATATTTTGGGCGACAAAATTGTCGTCAATGTGTATGATTTTGGCGACATTTCTTGATGATTTGGCGACAATTGTCGCTATGTCGCCATGCTGACGTGAACCCTACTTATTGTGATTTATAAACTGTAAAAATAATTAATATTCTCTTTTCAGTAATTCATCGTTTTCAACTTGGAGATAAACACGTAAATCTACAAAGATGGCAATAGTATAATATAAATTGAAAAGAATTTTTGTTTTTGTAACCTATTTTATTAAATATGTTTATTCTTAAAAATGTGTACACTATTATCACTACCCCCTGACACCATGTATTTCCTGTTTGACCAATCCACTTTTAACACTTGTCCCTCGTGTCCTTGTAGATTGTAAAGAGGTGCTTTAGGACTTCGAGTATCCCACATTTTCACACCAGAATCGTATCCTCCAGACAAAAACAAATGCTCATCATATGTCGACCACGTCACAGAACTAACCCATAAAGTATGGGACGTAAAAGTGGTTTTACATAAAGATCCTTCTGTAGATCTTGGGTCATATAAACGGATGTGTCTATCTGCAGATGAAGCCAAGAGCGCATTTGATAATGGCGACCAAGAGGAACTGAGATATGCTTTTTGACCGACAATTTCATTCTTTATACCACATAGCTTAAAAATAACATTTTAATATAATATGGTTTATATTTATGCATTTATTTAAATAACTTACTTCGGCATCCCAAAATTTAATAGTGTGGTCCATTGAAATGGTAGATACTACATAATTATCAATCCAGTTTATATCTGAAACGGTTTCTTTATGCCCTTTAAGAGTACTAATCGGTGTTTTGGTTATCACACTGTTATTATTTCTGCTCTTTTTGTGTGCTGGTTCATTTGCCTCTTCTTCCAAACCTGTAGTCCACAATTTTAAATTTGTATCCCAACCCCCAGTTGCTATTCTTAATGCGTTTGGACTGACACCAACACTATCTATACCTCTTTCGTGACCTCTTAAAACTGCTTTTGGTGTTACATTATCAGTACCTGAAAAATTAAATGAATTGTTATCAATTTCCTTCTGGAGTAACAGATTATTAACCAAAATCAATTTGCGTATTTTTTGTAAAATAACAAAATCAAATTGAAGTGAAGTATTTAATTTTTTTAAAAATCGTTTATTGTGAGTGCTGACATGGCAGATACTGTATTGGAAGGGTTGTGAAGTGAATTATTGGGATGTTTAAATCTTGAAATTTACACAAGAACTGGAACCTTAAATAATTTCATCACTTTATGTGATTAAATGTATTGCTCTAGATAATGGAAAAAAGAAAAAAGCTCCTGTGCAATTAATTGCCGTATAACTTATTATACATAAAATTAAAAAACGAATTAACAAAAAATTTTCAACAAAACTCTTAGTTTTATTGTTTATTTATGAACAACCTTCAATTTTAAACTTTATTATTTTTGTTAATTACACTGGTCAATAATATTTAATTTTTTTTTAATGTACTTTGGTCACCAAACAATAATATATCAATAGAAAAATTGACACATCAGTTTTCTTTGTGACATCAAGACATATATTTTTATAAAAAGTACAAAAATCACTACTTAGAAAAATATTCCTTAATGTATAATAAATAGCTATGATTTTTGTGAATGTTTGGCTTCTGGTAGGTCTCTAACAGTAATCTGCTAGCATTCCCAATTAGATTCGACTCTCTATGAACTAGTGATGTAGGGAGGAAAATTTTCAATGTCAAAACAGCAATTTTTTAGAAATTCTTTTATAGGACATGTATGAACTTTCCATTATTTTATTAGTTTTCTTTTATTTGTCAATTTCTGTACCATTTAAACAAAAACTATAGGTTATAATTCTAACTTTGTAATCCACATGAATTAAATTTTTGATTCTGTTTTACTTAAAATTTTTCCCATTGTTTAATTTAAGTCATCACATTACATATCATAACAAAAAAGCACTGGAAATGAATCACCCATTTCTTTTGTTATTTGATAAAATAAAGTAATTAGGTAGTGGCAAAGGCCAGAAGATGCCACCACTGCTATAAAGAGAATTGTGTAGTGGGACTAAAGCAAAATTAATCCTGCTCTCTGTGAAGAAAAATGGGTATCTGCAGATACTGGATAATGATATATTTTGGGTGCAAGTTCAGACTACACACAACCTTCTTTTACCCATTTCTGCAGCAATACAGAAGTTAGAAGGTGATGCACCATCTATCTCAGAAGTTACAATTATATTTAAAAAAATCGATGCAAAAATAATCGAGCAATTGCCTTTTTCACCCCTGACCAAAGAAGAAGAAAAGTCCGTTAAATCATTTTTGACTGACAGATACAATTTCTGTTTTCACCCAGTGCACTTAGCTGCAAATCTTTTGGATCCACGATATTGTGGAAAAAATTTGTCAGAAGATGATTTAATGACAGCTATTGAAACCATAATTGAAGTTGCTAAAAATACTCTTGGTATCAATGAAGTTACAGTAATGTCAGATATAGCGGAATACAAAGCAAAACAAAAGATCTGGAGTAAAGACATTATTTGGAAAGCTGCCTGTAAAATATCTCCAACAACTTGGTGGAAAGGTTATTGCTTTCCAATTCTGAGAGTGACCTAGAAAGTTAGGACATCAACATCATAGAATATTGGTGCTTTCACAGTTAGAAAAATGTTTGCAGAAAAAATATGATCATAATCATATTATGTTTGATTTTTTCCCCCCACAAATTCTTACGTATAAATTTTGGTCATTTGTTTCGATTTTAAATACACTTTTGTAGTAATTCAGCTTTTTAATAAAATCATTAATAAAAAAAGATTCATTTTATAAATTTATAAACCACGATTTCTATGCTTTGATAAGTATTTAATTTTGATTTTTTTTGTGTGTGTTTTTGTTTGTATGTTTGAAGAGGTGAAAGGGCATCATATCCATTCCATAGTTGATAAAATGGTCCAATTTAATTTACTTGCAGTCTCTAATGAACTAGAGTTTAATTTTACAATACCATATTAATTTAGTTGCTTGGAAAATTTTCCGGAAAACCCACAACTCTACTATGAATATTGCCACTCTGACCTGTGGCGCACCTCAGTTGATGGCTAGTTTATATAAACTAAATAAAGTTTGGAGGATGCACTATTTGTTTGAATTTTTTTGTGAGTCATTTAGATTATTTTCTGGCTGTTCATAGACAATTTCCAAGAAGGCAAACCAGAAACTTCCAGAAGTTGAAGGATCTAGAATGCTTTTGGATATATAAAGCAATGGTCCAACAGCCACACAATTATGTTATAGTAAATACAGTGACAAGTGATTAAAATAAACTAGATGTTAAGTGTACATCAATATTAGTGAATTGTTTAGTGCATAGTGTTGGTCAAGTTAGTGTATAAAATCATCCCTGTATTATAATTGAAGACAAAAATATCAACCAACTGAAGAAGGTGCATAAATGCTGCTTGTTATTCCAATATGTATTTTGAAAGGCATAACATTTCTACTCAAATATTTATTTATGTGATGTCCTGTTTAATAAGAAATTTATATCAACAAAGTTACACTTTCATTGTATCATTAGTAAATTATGATACAATGTGTGAAATATAACTTACCAGGCTGAAATGACCACACCAATGCTGTTAAATCATGAGATACACTGATAAATCCTTTACTAGCATCAGATTTATCTATCCATGTAACAGATTTTACCACATTTTTGTGTTCCTTCGAAGATTTTATCAGTTTTCCATGTGTTGTCCATATATTTATGGAGTTATCATAACATCCTGTTAATATCCTAAAAAATTATTCATCCAGATGAATATTTTATGAAAGTTACATTTTCTTACCATTTGTCCAATGTTTCTATTCCACATATCCAATCATCATGCAACAAGGAATTTTTTGGTTCCGGAGCTGGAGTTCTTTCTAAATATTCAATATCTATAGTAGTTTCTGTTGATACATTCCGTTCTTGTAAATGGTTAATAAGAGGAACTCTCAATAGTTCCCCAATTGCAAGAAAATCAAATTCTATCGGTTTCAAATAATCGACATTACTTTCTTTCAATAACTGATTTATTAATGCATTTAAAGAGCTCGTATCTATGGCTTGGGGTACTGAAAGGGGTACATCTGGAACTGCATAACTGAAATATAAACGTGCTGAAGAAAATCGAAGATTAAAGTTATCGATACTCACATTTCTTGTTTAGTTATAAATCTAATTTGTAGTTGACCTTCTGTAGAATTCTGCATTATTACGACTAAATTATACAACCCTATTTATATTTTCTTAAAGGTTAGATACAAATAAAATTTTGAGGTTAGGTAACACTCGTCTTCTTTTTTTAAATTTCAACAAAACATTGTTTTAATCGCTATAACAGCTAATGCATTACTGGTACGTGAATTAATCACAGATCAACTTCTTTGTAGTTCTGGCCACGATCACTTGGTTTTTTTATTACAGTGGCGCTATCTAGTGATATGTTACAAAATGCTGTGAATCAAATTTTATTAGGCGCGAAATTTAAAATGGTAATTTATATATATTTTCAAATTTATCAATTTTACGTGAAATAGCAAAAACTGTTCAATTTTTTAAAGTATATTACCATAAAACAATGAAATTTAATGAATTAAATGGAAAAAATGTAGAAATGGGAATTTTAAAGTTGATATTTAAAAATGTTGTTAAAGCACTTTTTCATTTAATTGGGTGTGAGGTATGTTTGAGAGGATGTGAAAATACCAATAAAACTGTATTAGAAAGTATTTTGGGCTAGAGGTAAAAAAAAAAACATTTGATGAAGACAAAATTTAATTGAAAGATAGAAATTAATATATATTATTATTCTTATAATAGCATTAAGGAAATCTAAGAACAAATAATAAAAAAAAAGTTATCACAGGGATAGTTATTAGAAAGCTTAAATAAAACAATAAAAATTACATTACTTATTATAGATAATATTTTTAACAATCAGAAGCATTAAAATCGACACCTGCATCATGTGTAATACTAGATCCAGTTGAATTTTTTTTATCACCTTTGGACGTTTCATCAAGATCTGTATTAGTTTCTGTACTTCCAGAACCAGTTCTAAAAAAGTCCAGTCACATGATATATTTTTAATCAAAATCAACATATTTCAATTCTTTAATCTTTAAATGAATTTGAAAAATAAATTATTTCTTAGGAAATTCGACAAATCTAAGTAGAATAAGTTTAATAATAACAGAAAGAACACTCTGTTGAAAACTTTGAAACTCAAAAGAAGCTCAAGATATAATAACATCTAAAACGTTTCACATTATTGATTCAATTTATTTATAGTTTCAATCAATTAGTTTTTCTTCGAGATGATACAAACTGTAAAATAATTTTCTTGATACTCACCCTTTATGTGCATTTGGTGTAGTAGAAACAGGAAGCTTTTTACCTGCACCTCTGGCTAATCGATCTAGTTCTGCTGCAGCATCTGTTCTCATACTTTTATCTGGTAAACTTTCTGCCCCTGAAATTTTTGAAGCACCTCCGCCCGGACTGCCAGTTTTTTTATACAGAAGAGAATTAAAGAAATTAGCCAAAACACCTTCACCTCCTGGTGAACTAACTACCTTTGAGCCATCTAGTTTCCTAGGAGAACCTTGGATTCCTAAAAATAATGTGAAAATAAAGAATTATATGCTATTTAGTTATGTTTTACAGAAAAATCTACCAAAACCCATTAATAATGATAAAAATATTTGTTTAACAAGATACAAATATTAAAAAGACAATACTTACCTCCAATGGGTGGTCTAGCTGGTGATTCTCCTAAGCGGATAGATGGAGCACCTCCTCCAAACGAAATCTGTTGCTGTCTAGTCAAAAATGCTTGTTCATCTTCAGCAATTATCTCGGTTTCTCTATTTATAGCTTTTCTAGTAACTGGCTGTACTATTACATCCCTGTAATAATTTTCAGGCGTACAAGAGTGCATATTTTCATATAAAATGCAAATTTTTTTCATATTGTCCCAACCGGCGGGTATAAATACTGCATCTTTTTCAACAACTAGAGCCGGTGTATGAAACGGAAAGCCATAAATACGATGAGTTAAATATTTATATAATAAATCGCAGTTTTTATCCTCTTTTGCACTAGTGTAGAAGAGAGCTGCTCCATATTGCAGACAGAATTTTCTTATCCATTGCTGCATGAAATCTAAATGTTCATCTCTGTAATCTTGCTCCTTTTCCAAATTTTGTATGAAGTCTGTTTTTGTTACCACAACTACTATATCCAGACCCAGATTACTTGTAAGAGTACCTACAATGACATATTTGTTTCAAACGGGTATGAATATAGTACCATGGACATGTACTTAATGGTTGCAATGAACACACTATTTACTATGACTATACCAACTCCCACAATTATATTTCTTGGTCCTTTGAAATGGATAAATTATGTATAAATAAAATGAAGAAAAATTAGGATTACAATCATAGTAGTAATGTAGTAGTATTATATAGTATTATATTATATACAGTGTGATTTTCCACCAGTATCTGAAATTCTTGGTAATTTAATGTAAGTTTCATCATAGAGGTTCTAAGTAATGAGGGGAGCAAATTGTGAATAGCCCAAGACAGTCAATGTTTAAATCAGTCTCTGGTCATGTATTTTGCATTGTTTCATACAATATTATAGGATGCAATTATTTTTGTCGCTTGTACTCTACTGCATGCCATTTCATGTAATCATTACCAAAAATGCACAAAAACTTGCTTCAACTTTATATATTATCTGCAATGATATTGCACGAAAAAAAATTGCATAATGTACGACACCTTTAATGTAGATCCAACATGCATTAGAATGAAAATTCTAACACCATCGGCACAAATATACTAAGTTACATCTTGTCTCATTAAAATAGAACATCTCAGTGTTTCTACTTGTCACTTCATAATTTTGCTTACATGGAGTAATAATTTGTGCCTACAGTGATAGAAAAAATTGGTAACAAAGTTTTATTTCAGCCGTTTAGATATTGAAAATAGAATATATTTGGCAATACAGATTTTTAGGAGCAATAAATCAATGAAACTTTTGTAATTTTTCATTTGTTTGTTAATAGAACTTTTCAATAGTTCATTTGTATTTCTAATACCTATGTGTTTAAATTTTATTTCTGACTTCTGTTATGGATATTTTTATGTATATGTTGTCCTGATAATAGTGGAATATATTTACCAAAACGACGATTTTCAAGGAATCTTCTATTTCTATTTTCTATACCCTATTCCTCCCAGAAAAAATTGGTTTATAAAGTTTTATTTTTAATTTCGTTAAGAGTCCCTCAGTTGGCAGACTGACTATTACGTCACTTTTCTGAGTTACATCAATATAAACCTACTTCTATAAAATTCAAATTGTGTTGAAAAAAATCAGCTCTCTACTAATAAGCCAAAGTAACTAATATTAATTCTGGATCTCCTAACTTATTCACCCAGTAGAGTAGGTATATCAACATTTTTATCAACTAAGTTTTGCTAAATATGTCGATATTAACCATTATAAATAAATAAAAACGACTAAAAAGTTAAATTTATTTTTTTATAACCAATCCCTAGAGATCGACCTTTGAAATATTAGTCATAGGGATTATTACTACTGAGAAATTTTTATTTGATTCATATGAATTTTGTTGCTGACATATTAGTCACATGATGGAAAACCTACACTGTTTTGAGTATACAAACCAACAACCACATAGTGTGTTCATCATGAACATAACCAACAGTTCCAGATATTCCAAATTAATTAATATAATAATAAAAATATAAAATGTAAGATATTACAAAAAATAATACCAAAAAACATATATAAAATATTAATTTGAGGTAATAAACATACTCTAATAGCTTAAAAGTTGAATATTAAGGAAAATTGTAGTACATACCTTCAGGTAATGAATTTCCATCAAATAATTCATCATCATCTCCTAAATTTCTAGAGCTCCTCTTCATAGGCGAAGCAGGATCTAATTCATCTCCTGGTTCTACATAATCTAGCCACATTTTAATCATTAGTTGCTTTCTAGCCTGTCTCAAATCAATATCAAGTTTCAATTTATCAAGATGATCAGCCAATACAGAAGCCCAATGTTGTAATTGTTCTAATATACCCCAAGGTGTAGTCATTGATACAGTTAAAATTACAAGTGTTTCCTGGAAAAACAATTAATAAATGAATATATATATATATATATATATATATATATATACACATACATACCTGAAATGTTTCCTCGTTAAGGGCAAATTTAAGAAGATCTACATGAGCTGGATCTCCATCCAAAACCCATACACTCAACCTGGTGTGATCATCTCTATAATCATCTCTTACATCAATATAAGCATATTCTAATCCAGAACCTTTACTGGAATTCTCAATACCTAAAGATGTTATTAGATAAAGACAATATAAAAACCATATTTCAATATTTACCTTGAAGTTTAGCTACCATGGTAGTTTTTCCAGATTCGTTGTCACCCAAGACAAGTATTTGTTTATGTGGGGATAATTTGGGATTGCCATTTTTTTGGACGTCATGCAAAATTTGAGACCATAAATTTTTCTTGTCGTCCTCATTTGCAGATATATTTTCAGTTGATTTTTCAACTAAAGGCGGCATATTCAATAATTATTATAACGGAAAGATAACCAATTTTCTTAATATTGACGTTTCACTTAGGTAGCTTTGACATGTAACAAATCAAATGTCAAATATAGTATCAATACAAGTTTCTTGAGGGCGTTCAATTTTGAATAATTAGGATCTTTTCTACCCTGATAAATCAGCGATCATTTGTCTATCGATAACAATCATCAAATATCTAAAATGTATTATACAACTAAATAAATATCATGGGAGATTAACCTACGAAAAAAGTAATAAAAATCCAAAGTTAGTAATAAATCATGTAAATTAGGTTGCTCATAATAATTAAAAAAATAAAGAAATTTAAGGTATTTTCAAAGTCCACAACAACAGAAACAAAGAAAACAGTTCTATGATCCGATTACTTCGACTAGTATCCGAAAGATCATGTACGTAATCCAGATTTTTTAGATCATGATCAGGACGTCGTTCGGATTGCCTTCCGAGTATTTGTGTAACGATTGGCATCCAGAAAAGCCCTATAGTTAACTATATTAACTCTATGAATTTTGTCGATGGATATCAAAGAAAATTAATAACAAAAACAATTTACAGAAACGTAAAAGTGATGTAAAATAGACCAAAAGGGAAGCGTTAAAAATAATCAAGTGATTTTATAGCAAAAAGGGTATAATTATGGATTTTATGAAGTCGGGTAATGATGTAAGCAACTTAATCAAATTTATTTCTCATACCATTTATTTTAGAAAGAGCAAAAGAGTCGTTTGGACCATTAGTTTTTGAAGAAAATCGCTGCGATCTATTACAAAATGTTGACACTCGATGTTTATTGTGTGAAGACGAATTCAACTTGCAAATATCTCTCCCTATGTTCCTAGCCCATATTTTCGATGTACATAATATTGTCATTGAAGATGTACAGAATATTGCTAATTTACATGAGTGAGTTATTTTATATTATCTAAGTTTATTTAATATTTGTAACGTGTCTAATTGTTTTTATTGAAAAGGCCACACCATTGCTTATTACTCTATTAGAAAGTGATTTATTTTCAAAAATTGAATTTTCAGAACTAATTATAGTAATGTAAAGACTTTATAGTATTTTTGTCATTGTAAAGAATTGATAAATAACATTTCCAATATTAAATTGTTCATATTTGAACTATTTCAAAAGTACTTTTGACTTTCCTGTAATTTTAGCTATATTAGCTATTGGCAGCAAAAATTCAAGAACATACCAATTGAACAAATAATACCATCCATCACTTTTGATTCAACGAATCAAAAATATTTTCTAATGTCGAATTTGTTGAAGGAAGATAAAGAATTGAGGCATAAGTTAAAATTAGAGTATGCCTTAAAGGTACAGGAGTACGAAAGAAATGACAAAAGTTTCATTAGATTTTGTTTAATGTGTAAACTTTGCTACGAGGGTGAGTTGAGATTAATTTCATAAAATTTTGTATTGGATTTACATGATGCAACAAAAAAGTAGATCATAAAGTTAATATATTGGGGTGAAAAATGCCTTTCTTACATAAATTTTTAAGGATCAAGACAAGGATATTTAGAGCACCTTTCAATCCAACACAATTTGCAGTTAGGTAATCCCCAAAACTTAGTGTTTGTTGATGAATTGATAAATACTATAGAATCCAAAATGTCGAATCTTCAATGTATATATTGTGAACGAATCTTCACAGATAGACACGTTCTCAAAGAACATATGAGAAAAAAGTTACATAAACGCATTAATCCAGAAAATGAGGAGTATGATAGATTCTACATTGTTAATTATCTAGAACCCAATAAATCGTGGAAAACTATACAAAAAGAAGATGATAGATATGCTATCAGTAGAGGTAATATATTTTTTTCGATACTTTCTAATAAAATTATGTATATTTATTGACATTACACCAGCCATTGTGTTGGTTTCCTTCCTTTAATTGCTTTTCAGCACAACTAGCTAGGGGTTTTTACCACTACTAAAGGAGGTCTTTGTGTTTTGTTTTCTATTTAGGTGCTGTACAAAGAGAATTATGTGAATTTCGTTTTTTTTTTTTGTTTTATAGAAGCAAATGCAGATGAAGAGTATTCTGATTGGAACGAAAAAGAGGATCAAATAATATGCTTGTTCTGTAAAGCCAAAGAAACTGATATTAATGTAATATGCCAACATATGGAAGCCGAACATGGTTTTAGTTTTACAGATGTTACAAAAGATTTGGATTTCTTTCAAAAAGTTAAACTAATAAATTATATCAGAAAACAAATTCATGAAAATAGATGTTCATATTGCCAATTAAAATTTGAAACTTTTGATGACTTAGAAAAACATTTAACTGGGGAAAATCATTATAAAATACCACACTTGAAAACATTTGATCAACCTGAGTAAGTATTTCATTTTTTTTCTCATAGTACAAGAATATATTTTTAAAAAAATACAAACATCGTTGTTAAATATAATTTTTGACAAATTTTGTTAGAAAATTCTTGGCTTTGCAAACTCAACTGAAACATTTTACAAGTTAGTTTATTCCGGATTTGGTCATACTAGATTCAAATTACAATGGAACAAGCACAATTTAATTCAATTTGCTACGGATTCGGTCATACCATGTACAAACCCAACTAAAACAAGCATATGGAATATCATTGGTAAAGGATTGGGACAGATTGAACGAAACAAGTACTTTGTAATTGATTTCTTATGAATTCAGTCATACAATGTTCAAACTTAACTGAAACAAGCACTTTAAAGACAATTTCTTATGGATTCGTTCATACCAGATTCAAACTGAACTGGGATCATATAGAAGTTGATTTCTTATGGATTTGGTCATAACAGATTCCAACTGAGCTGAAACAAGTAATTTGAAGATGATTTCTTATGGATTGGTCATACCAGATGTTTCTCTATCCTCAGTATTGCCCATTTCTTGTTTTCTAGTAAAAATGATGTGGATACTATTAAAAAACTTATCTGAATTGTTCAGTGTAACATTTTCCATATAAAGTTCTTAGTAATGCAAATCTCAATAGACAATTCCAGCAATCATTTTAAGAATGGATTTTTTTTTCTCGGAAAGTACGTACAAAAACGAATAATTTGAGAAAAAATTTTTAGGTTAGGATCCCATACCATAAACTATACAGACTTTAAAGAGACATAATGTAAAATGGTACACCACAAAGTGTGCATACTTGGGGCTAGTACCAATCTCAATATCTCTAGGCTCCTGTTTAGAAACTCCAGAAAGATACATCAAAAAGATCCAGGATCAAAAATGTCAAGCAACTATCAAAATACCGAGTACTTAGGTGATAAGGGATTGTCCATTATAACTTGATGGAATAGTAGGTTCGTTGGTGTTTTCTCCTGATAAAAAAGAAATAAAAGGGAAAAAAATAACAGCATGAATGCCTTTCATTCAAATCAAAAGCTTGTCACTGGTTTCCTTACAGTAATGAAGTAAGGTCTAGCTTCCCCTTTTCAAGCATAGAGAAAAAATCTTTGCACACAAGAAACTTGATGCAGGGATCTAACCTTCTTACAATTGGAGTTCATTAAAGGAATCACCATAAACCTTAAGAATCCTCATTTAAAATCCCAATAGCATAATACAATTTTTCACATTCTCATTGAAACAATTTTGGAATTAGTTGGTAGATGAAACTGATGAATTCACATATAAAAACTATGTTTTATACAATTTTCAATTGATATTTGTTGAAAGAATTTGAAATGAACCCATCTTATGTTTTTAAACTTAAGTTCTCTTTTTTTAGGTTTTATTTTCCAACTTATGAGAACGATGCTTTTTTATATTTGATCGATGATGTTGAGGACAATTAAAAATGGCAAGCTAACATGTGTATCAGCTTAAATATATATGTGAAAATTAGTAACTATCTAATGTTTTATTATCTAATTTATTCCTAATACTTATTTCAATTTCTAGAATTCAGACTAAATCGGTTTTTAATACTTTATAGGTTTTATGCTATAAAAATAAATCTAAATCATAAAGCAAGTGTGATGTCACGTTTTAACAACATTGGTCATAGAAAATCGAAAAATTGAAATTTATATTTTGTTTCATTGGCACATTTAAGATAGGGATTTGAAAACCAAAATTACATTGTTTTTATCAATAAAAAGTTCAAAAATCAGAAATTCCCTCATTTGGCTCTGAAGCTGTACTTGAATGTTTTTTGAAGAATGGATTACTTTTTTTTTGAAAGGACGTACAAAACTAACAATTTGGAAAAAAAAGACTAATTAAATGTAAGCTGAACAATTTTTAGGTTGGGATTCCATATTTTCATGCTTTATTTGTAAGTTTGTGTGAATTTAATGATTATTTAATTAAGTCTATAAAAATTTGTTTCTTGTTAATAAAAGTCAAAATTTTTTATCAACAAAGAAAAGTGTTGAAATTTTGGTTTTTAAACTTGTGTCTCATTTAAATGGGACAAATAGCGTGACAAAGTGAAGGAAAACATCAATTTTTTACGGCCAAAAATATGGTGGATCGAAGAAAGTATAAGTCAATGAAGTGATTTTACATTTTAAACCCTTAATAAACATATATGTAAATATGAATAAAAAAGAAGGGGATAGGATAGTTCAGCAAAACTTTGAGGAATAAATATATTACAGAATTTTGATATTCTACATTAGAATTCATTTGCCTATCATTAATGTTTTCTTTTCAACATATGTTTAACCTAAAACAAAAATATAATTCACCATAACTTCATTTCTAAATTGTTCTACAATATTAATAAAAAAAAATATTTTTCATTTTGTTAGACCAATATATATGGGGTGTTCTACTTTTCTACCAATAATTTCTTGTTTCCTCACAGTATTCTTCTAGAATTGTAATTTTCACAAGTTTATTAAATTAGTAGAGGTGATAAAATATTTGGAAATTCAATAAAAATAATTCCAAATCCTAACTCAACAAATTTGAAGGACCAATAGAAGTATTTGTAAAAAAGAAAGAAGTAGGAGAAACATGTAGTGCAGAACCTCTGTGCTTTTTAGCACAAATGTCACTTCAATTGAAATGCAGCTCTTGATTGTTTCCTCTAATCACATTTATATAAAGTTTCAACTCAAGTGTGGAATCTGTCAGACATGTCCTTTTTACTGACCCATATAAAGGCCATGATTTACCATTGTGAGATCTGATAGATGGTAGAATACAAGTACTTGCGCCATCTTTTACATCTTATCAAGATTTTATAGTAACCCTTAATACTGTCAAATGAATCAATGCCACCCACATATTGATTACATTCACTAACTTGGTCAGATCAATGTTGATATATTTTTTTCTGTCATAACATTGATTCTACGAAATTTGACACCATCATAACAACTTTATTGTCTTTCCAAACATTTTAAATTTCAAAATCATCAATACCTCATCATCATCAAAATCCATCCCATTTTCACTAATTTAACTGAAAACTTCACAATTTAGTCGTAACAAATTATTTTTCTATGAATTTCAAACTTTTTGCTCCTATTTGCAACGGAAAATGAACTATTGAAATCAAGTTTCTAGAATATAGTAGTAAAACTATCTCTATGTAAAGTCGTTTATTATTTCTTTTTCACAAATATAATTAGATCTTTGGTAGAAAAGTTGAACGTCGCATATTTACAAAAAAAAATATTATTCTAAGGTTAAATATATGCCATTGACCTCAACACTATTTTTATTAAATAAAAGTACATTTACCTAATAACCTATAAGGATCATTAAATTTCTGTTTCACTTAAGCATCTGGTATAGCTTCTAAGCCTTGCACTTTATATGGGTCCCCAGTTAATCGTCTATCTCTTAAATACTGTCGCCTTTGATCCATTGTATGCATACTCCTTCTAAATCGATTTCCTACTACAAGATTATTAAGAATATATGCAGATGCATGTGGAAGTGCCATAGCAACTGTTATTATGCCAAAACTAGGTAATAGTTCGAACCACATTCTATGAAATCAAGTGAGCCTCGTTTAATTTTCGGTTTATATTGACAATTACGTAATTCCCAAAAGTTACGAATGGTTAAAAGGCGCTGATCACACGTCAAATTATATGTCGAATGCTTGTCAACACGAATTTGACAATCACCGTAACATACACATTAGATACGTATAAAACTTTTAAAAATAAAATATTATGACTATTTATTATTTCAATTTCGTGTTAAGCTTCAATAAAAGCGGTATAGGAAATAATTTTATTAATATCTGACATCATAGATAAACTATAATAATATCTATCCTCGCCATTGAAAAAAAATAATTTATTGAATTCGCTGTCTCAGACATAGAGTTAACATTAAAGATAGGGAGAGGGACGTATGGGCATACTGGAAATATCAAAGATAGAAAGAGTGTCAGATAAGTGGAATTCTACTATTGGACGAGAGAGAAAGAGCATCAGTTCATCACTCTCTATCTCCCTCTAGTTACAGAAAGAGAGAGCGAGATATGGACATAGAGAAAATATTAAAGGTGGTGTATAAGTGGAATTCTAATATTGAACGAGAAAGAAAAAGCATCGATATACCACTCTCTATCTTTTGCTATTCTTACCACTTGAAAGTTCGACGTCATTTCGATCCAATCAGAATAGATTAGAGAGAAATAGAAAGGGTGTACCGATGCTCTTTTTTTTCTCTGACAGCAGTTCTGGCCTACTTGAACAATCTCCCGCACCTCGCTCTCTCTATCTTTATTATTTTCTCTGTGAATATAGGAGCCTGGGCCTGAAATGCTGATAAAGAGAGAAAGAAATATATCTTTCTCTTCATTCTGATTTAATCGTTATGGAGTTGAAATTTCGAATTGTGAAAACGGCAAAGGAGGAGAATAATAAGTTTGGATTCTAAAAGCCAGTAGAGAGGAGTAGAAAATGGTAAACCGATGCCCTTTCTCTTTCTTCCAATAGAATAATTCCACATATATACCTCCCTCTCTATCATTAATATTAACTCTATGGTCGTAGACTACAGATTGGGTTTAATGACAGATAGTAGGAAGTTCAAGAAAATTAATTAACATAGAAGAGAAAACGAAAGTTGATGATGTTCTATTTAAAATTGTGTTGAAACGAAACAATGCAATATTATTTATTGATTTTGAGTTTATCTAGTATATTTGCATTTTCTACGGTAATAAAATTATTTTCTATTCAATGCATACGTTCAAATTTATTTTTTTAGGCTCAATCCTATGACGACAAAAGATGTAAATGTATATGTCCCAGTATATCGTCTGTGACAAATAAAACTGAATCAAAAAATCATACATCCAGAATTTTGTACATTACGAATGTACCTCCAAACAAATGGTATGTATAATTTAATTATTTGTCAAATTCTAAATTGTATGTTGATATTGGTAAATTTGTAAATTTGAGCAAGTAAAGTTTCAGTTTTATTACGCGCGTACTAAATAAATAATTTATTGAGGCAAATACATGTACTCCTTTTGTTTTCAATTAGCAAGTGTTTTTATTTATAATGTACTGTTTTAATGCTTAATTCAAGTTCATCAAGTTTCTAAATGCCTATAGTATTCTAGTTAAAAGCAATAAATGTTGATTATTTGTATTATTTTGATGTTTTCCTTTGCTTAAATTTTGTTATTGAACAGCTTTTTTGTAAGGCAAATTTAATAGTAAGAATAAAAATTTTGTATTTAGTTCTTGGTTAGTGAAAATGCCGGCCAATAAATATTTGGGCTAGACTATTAATTAATAACATAATTTGTTCATATATTACCCCT
Source organism: Diorhabda elongata (assembly GCA_026230145.1). Lineage (NCBI taxonomy): Eukaryota > Metazoa > Arthropoda > Insecta > Coleoptera > Chrysomelidae > Diorhabda > Diorhabda elongata. The sequence goes on along the minus strand of CM047928.1, from coordinate 18,474,149 downwards.
AACTTAATTTAAATATGCCTTTTTTATGATTCTTTTGAACAGTGCAAGAAACAATTGAGAACATTATTAATTCCTAACTGCTGAAGTGGGAAAGGTGGCATTTCATATCATCAGAACAGACAAAATATTAACTACAATCTCTAAGATCTGCCTTTATAACTGGAGAAGATCTACTGAATGTACCAGCTCGATAAGAACAGCTTACAAATACTAACAGGAGTCCTATCGGGGTATGGTCGCCTCAATGGACATCTGAAGACACTAGAACTAGTAGATAATGCAGAGTGCAGATCTATCAACATTCTCTTGAAGTACTACACCTGGGAGTGTATAAAATAGAAGACAAAGATCTCTGGCAGCTTTCTAAAATGAGTGTATATGATATATACATACACACAAGAGCTGATGTGACCTCCCTGATATCAGGGAGGTCACCACATCCTCACTCATATAAATTTTTGATCCTTCCTATTCCAGACAGAATCAATACTTGTCAGTTTCTACTAGTGTCATTAGGTGGTTGAGTCCTGTAAGAAAGCTTGTGCTACATTATAACATAATTTTCACTAAAATCCATATATTTCTTAGACTTTGAAGTAATTATTATTCAGTTTCTTCACTCAATCCAGTAAAAGGTTTTTGTTATGTATATTGATTTCGTCGTGTCTCTCGATCCTTAAATAACTCAACTGAAGAGAACTTGTTCTTTCAGTGTCATTGAGTTTCATACAGCAGCATAGCAGTTTATACTTTCCAGGTTCATTTCCATACATCTACTTGTAAGGCACTAACATAGTATCCTAGTGGTAATGGGCTTGTCAACTCCAAAGAATCCATCTCCAGCTCTTATTTTGAGGGAATCTGTATACCATTTGATGGTGTTTTTCTTGAAAGTTTGAGTAGTAGATCCTCTCTCCCAATTTACAATTTTTTTTTATTATTATGTTTCTGGGGAAATACTCTTACTCATAGTATGGCTGATTTATCTATCACTAGGTGAAGAGGTGTTGATAATCAAATTTAAAACTTGTAAGTTTTTTTTCCTGGGACATTTATAGATGGGATTATGCTATAGACGATTTTTGATACATTAAGAAATTGTTCTAATGTTTCCTTGAAGGAGCAGTAACTTGGTAAATGAGGAAAGGTTATTCATTTTATTTTCTCAGTTCATATTCATATTCTAAGTGTTTTTATTTTTATTTCAAGTAATTGTGATGGGGTAATCCTGCCAAGAATTGGTCAAGATATTGTTGGAAAAGAACAAGAATTCTGTCCTAGATGTGATTGTAAATATGAAAACAGAAATACTACAATTATTAAAGTGGTCGTAATAATTGTTATCTGGGTGATTTCAATATTGGTAATTTACATGGCCTTTTTAATAATATTGGATCCTTTGTTGAATAAGAGAATCAAAGGAAACTACCAGGAACATACAAATGAGGAGGTAAATTACATTTGCGTTTTTATTTGCTTGACAACAATAAATTTTTGTTTATTATTTATTTTTTTTCCTATTTTATTATTTACAGGAGATTCCATTTTTAGAAAAACATAATAATTGTTTAGATTCATCTGCACCAAATATAAAAGTAAGAAGTTTTAAAAAACTTATTTAAGCTTTAAAGTATTTTGATTAAGTACATACAATTAATCTTATTAAACATATTGTTATTGCCAAGGTGATTTAATAGTAATAGTATTTTTGGTACTTATGTTGTTAAATGAGTTTTATAGAAACTAGTAACATTCCATTATGCCTGTTGAGTTTTCTTACAAATACCAAAATATAATGATACAGCAGTCACTTCTAATTTATTTAATTGAACATTTGAGGTTTTGAAGAAAAAAATTTGTTATCAACCTTCCACTCCATTCAAATAGTTTAATAAAACCTTAGTGTCGTTGCTAAAACGTCCTCTATCTACATTATAAGTGTAAATAGTAAGTAGTAAAATTTGTATTGAGATTTTTTATATTCGCTGGTAAATTTTTCTATTATATTTTTATTTTGAATTTCCACTTGAATTATAGAATGTATTAGATCATTCAATAAATCGTGCGACTGACATACAGATGGCGCGGTTACTGTCAAATCCATATGACGTTTATGAAGTACCATCTTTCATCTGTGTGTAAAATTTCATGACATTTTGATTAGTCAGAAAAAAGTTTATACCTATGACGTCACGCCTTACTGAAATGTTTAAACTACCTACAAAATTTTTAAATTTTCAAGATTTTTTTTTCTATAAATATTGGTCGAAGAATTGAAAAAGAATTATAGTGAAAGTTGTATATAAACTATTCAACAAAATTTTTTTTAATGTTCATGTTAGTACCTTATTAGATTTTAGTTGTTCATTGTGATATTTTGCTAAATGTTATGATGTCATGACATTTTGACGCCTCACAAGTGTCTAAATTACTATTTAAGTCTGTCTATTCGAGGATTTTTATTAACTGTTACTTGGAGAGGAGGATGTAATTTTTTGATTGTAATGTATTAATGGACGAGAGATTTTTTACATTAAAAAAACTTAATTTCCACACTATCTTAGAAACATATTTTTAATTGAACTCATCTTAACAAATCCCTTATCAAATATGTGTTTTTTTTGTTACCATTTATTCCGGCATACACTGTATGTGTATGGATTATAATGAACGTGGTATTTTTTTTCCAGGATGAGGTAGCGGCCGGATCAATGTCGCACAATATGAGCGTAAGAGGAAATGTGTTGAATAGAGTCGGACACCAACAGGACAAATGGAAAAGACAAGTTAAAGAGCAGCGAAAAAATATTTATGATCGTCATACCATGTTGAATTAGCTTGTTGAAACTCCATTATTAATTATAGAATAAATATTTGTATTTGTAAATTGCTTTTCTTAAGTTGCAACAAAAATGTGCCTCAAGATTTATTAGTGGGATAAAGTAGATCAACATTAACTTCGAAAGGATTTTAAGATTTAAGAATGACCCAAAAAAATGAAGTCGTGAGCAAAAAAATCCCAAAAGCCCCTTTCATTATGTTTCTGAACTTAGCATCTCACAGCCATTAGCGTTTTAGCTAAAATGAGTGTTGTTATGTTATTAAAAGGGTTATAACTCACAGTAAAGGGAATACAAACCTAAATTTATTTGAAAGTGATCTATTTAGTCCTAATAAGTTTCTTTACTCGATGCTATTCCATTTTTGAGTGACCTTCGTTTTGAGATCCGATTTCCTGGCTGGTGTAGGATTTTCGACCCATAAATACTCGATAGGATTCAACACCGGACTTCACGCAAGCCAATTCATAGCGGCATTGTCCTGCATAAGAATGAAGTTTTTGGCGATGTAATGCGGTAATCCCCTAAAATGTCTTTTATGTATCAATTCGCCGCTAATCAATCGTCAATTTCAATAAAAACCAACTCGGTTTTGCTTCCATTGAAATGGTCTCATGTGGAGTATTGTCAAAACCGTTTTCTTTTTCTAAAAAGGCACATACTATTATTTCTTTGTTCGTCAGAGCGTTCTGAATTCCAGTTGTCAATTGTACCAGTGGAGCTTCCGTAGATTTGCTTGTTTGGTATGCGAATTGATGGAGAGGTTTCCACTTCAGAAACGAGGTCATACTGATTGGTCTGAAGAATTTGGATTTTGCGGTATCCTTCTTTTCTGCTTTTGGTATGAAGGATACTTTGGTCCTTCCCCAAGGCTCTGGCATGTACCCCAGCTCTTAAATAGAAGAATAGAACTGAGGCGGATCAAGTATGGCAGGATATTCTCCTGTCCTCTTTAAAGAATAGTGACAAGGAAAACAAAGAGGTAAATATAATAATAATAATAATATGTAGTTATATTTGCATAACTTTTTATTATTCCAGAAAATCATAATACAAAATGCTTCCTCGTAGTATATTGTGCAGCCGAGAGTAATTTTTACAGAGCGACGTGGTTCTCAAGTGTTTGAAATAGCCGTGACGCGATGCTGCTATCTAGGGATGGACGTGGTAGAGTTAGGATAAAATATTGACACAAAATATACAACCTGAAATCGACGACTGCGTTATACAGTGTCACCAATTAAGATATTTCGTGTTTTTCATATTTATTATATTTCATTGAAGTCACAGAGTGAGATAACTAAGAGTCCTTGAAATGACCCACCCTCTCTATCTCGTTATAAGTCCTCTATAGGACTTTTCGGAAACTATGATCATGATCTGATTTATTCGGAGACTAATCCGGATCGCGTTCTTTGTTGTTCGGAAACTGATCAAGTTGATTTGGTCGTAGTCATATGATCTTTTCTACCCTGGTGGACCAGTGGGTAAATGCGATCAGCTGACTGGTTGTTTCATTTGTCATTTTACCATAAAAATAGCTAACTAGCATTAAACTTTGGTGCAAAATCCATATAAGGGGGTAAAACGCATAAAAAAGTAATAAGAATCATAAATTATTGAAGATCATGTCTCAAATTTGAAACTTCCACCGACAATTCAACGCGACGTTCGATGATTGTGATCTAAATCACGTTTGAGTTAAGATCAGCTATAAACTGATTGGTGACCCACCTGAACATTAGTTATAGTTTACGAAAAGTTCTTTAAGACCGTGGTCAAGACAATCAAGAAGTTTTATAAAAATTTAATATGTAATTAGCAGAACACCTCCATGCGTAGATGTCTATACCTCAGGAAAAACATTCAACAAGAAGGAAAATGAAACTTCATAAAAATATGTAAAAAATCATTAAAACATTCATTTCAGTATTATAAAACTTCATAAAACAATTCTAAAAAGTGTATGAAATGACTAAATTAGAAGCAGTTGATGTTAATTAAGAAAAATCGTTCATAATATTGATATTCTCGTAATGGGGAAGTGAGAGAAGTTTGAAATAAAATAAGGAAAAAAAAAACATAACGTTGATGTGGTACAGTGTAAAAGGCGTTCTACACTGTGGGAATCGACCACCTAACCGAGGTGACCTTGGTCGGGTCGACAGTTTGTTTGTTTGATTCGTTCTACACGGTTGAGTGGTTGACTTTCTGCACTGTCCATTTTTACGTTAATAAGATTAAGGTCACCTCGGCTGGGTGATCGATTTTGAACGTGCAGAACGCCTTTAAGGTCCGCCGCAAATTGATTCCAACACACTCCACACGCAACACACACCTGTACTATTCTGTGGAACGTTGTTTCAAACGGCGCACGTTAAACCCATCCTAAGGTTAGTCTAGACCAGTCCCACGTGGGTCGAGTTGTACTTGCAACGCAGGTTCGTGGGTCTGTGTGAATATTTTGTTTTGAATTTTTATTTTATGTTGATCAATATTTCTTATTTTGTACAATGGAAATAGTTATTTGCATGCCAAGGACTGGAAGTACTACTTTGTTGGACGAGTTTTGGATATTTGTTGATGTGAACATCTTGTTTTATTGCGAGAGTACTTTTAATCATCGAGAATGTAGACCTTTTCCAGATTTTAGATTTTTCTAAAAAATTAGCAACCACTACGTTTACCTTTGGGTTTGTCGCCTTTTTCTGGTGAAACAACTTTATAAAGAGCTCGTACCTTGCACGAGATTTATCTGGCAACGAATTAAGAACGGCCACATTGCTTTCTTCTGAGGGATCAGGATTCGACTAACTTTTCATCGCTGATCTTTTTCATCATTATTCATTGTTATTGATTAATTTAGACAAAACTTCGGATAAAACAAATAATTTCAGTAAATTAAAAATTTAAGGCTATGCAAAATCATCGAAGTGAAACTGTGAACTGTCAACATTGAAGTGGAACACTCAAAACGCACTTTCGGTATGTAAATGAATACAGTAACGAACAAATTTGGATTCTAAATCGAGAAGAAGTTGTTGGTGAATGGCAATCTTGCATAGTGGCAGATGGGAATTTGGCTAAGCATGTGCATCGGCTATGCATGGGTTGGGCTCAATTTGCGACGGGTCTAATGAAAGATTATACTTTGTTTTTGAAACTTATTCATATAAAAATTTATTACAAATTTTTGTGTTTTTATTAAATTGGTGTAATTTGAAAAATGAAATTGCATTGCTTTGAAAAAATTATGGTTTAAATCCATTCGTTTTCAATCATTTTTCTAAACAAAAATAAAAATTTCTTCTTAGCTATTGGATGTGATTCACTAGATGTGAATTCTTTCTTTCCGAAAGGGCCTCCAACTTCTCCCTTCTTTGCATAAATAACCGTAAAATTCATTATCATTATTTGTAAGAAAGACGACGGGATGGCTTCGTTAAGTTTTACCATAAATTTGTTATAAGCGTAAGGACCGACGTCGCATTTGCACTTTTCCAAAATTTTAATGAAGCATTCGTGATAAAACATTATCAAATAATCAAAATGGTTTTCAAGGGTGACTAAATCCACACTACTGAAAAGGAAAAATATTAAATCCGAAAATAGTTCATTCACGTTACACATTTGGAAATCTACAAACTTATTTTTTACGAACTTTCCTTGTTCGGAAAGTTGCATTGTATTATTTACCCACATGTCATTATGACATAAAGTTACAAAAGGCGAGCTATAATCGGGTTTAGTACGGAATTTTTCGTGCATTTTCTTTTCCATATCTGCTATGAATTTCTCCAATTTATCAATATAATTTCTACAAAAAATATCTTCTTTGGCTACCTCTATAAAAAGAGGCAATAGATTTGGGGGTTTCATTTTATCATTTTTTGGAGGTTGAGATTGTGATGATGGATTCATTTCATCATCACGTTTCCCAGGAGGAGGTGGCAAACCGCAATTTTTAATGATATTCTCCTCAAACAATTTTGGTTTCTGAATTTTCATAGCCAAAGGTATAGCGTGGAAAACGGCGAGATCTGACAATATCAATTTAACGCCATCTAGATCGAAGCTTTTGTGTCTATCAGTATTGGTGTATCCTAAAAAAAATTTAATATAAGTTAATAAAGTACTTGCGTAGTTTGAGAAAAAATTAGTTTTTGATAGTTTATACACAACTTTCATTATAATTTTTTTTTAATTCTTTGATCGATATTCATAGAGAAAAAATTATTAAAAATTCAAACATTTCGTAAGTAGTTTAAACATTTCAGCAAAGCCGCCATATTGCTTGATTTCATATGTATAAAACAAAACACTGAACATATGATACAAAGCGAATGCGACAGTTGTTCTGTACTTGAAGTAAACTTTAACAATGATATTAGAATACAAGCATACAATTGTGTTACACAGATAAATAAATAATAATCATTGTGCTGTAAGGTCTATTATGATCTACTGTTCCTGTCAAAATCTATAACTCTTGAGATCTAAAGATATTAATTCCTATTATCCCGTTCAGCCCTGAATACTAGAAACCAAAATGAGGCTCCAGGATCTGGATACTTTTTTTTGGAAAATCATAAATATTTTATGATTTCATTCTATCACAGAGGGTTAATATCAGATGTTTTTACCATTAAGAATTTTTTAAATTTTCACTTGTAAACTCACCTTAATAAATTTGTCACAGAGTACAAATTTAAAGATAATGCGTGATGTCAAGCACGTGTCGAAAATATTCTACAATTTTCAAGCCCCAATAATTTATTACTGGGCATTTTTTCTGATTTACAACGTGCGACTCATGATGTTTATATATTTTTAAACGCTGGATCACGTGGTTATATTACTTACTTTACTTTTTCAAAAAAAAATGATTTATTCCAAAATAATGTGTTATCTTTTTATTTTATTTTATTTTTTTATATATATATCCTCAAACGTAATAATTCGGCTCTCGGCTTCAAACGGTTATGATTTTAAAGAGGTAAGATACTCGCATCTAGAAGTTTCTTGCCTTTTTAGAACTGGACCTGTTTTTGCTAGACCTAATCTTGACAGGTAGCTCATGAGGTCGCAGTAAAGAATCCATTGTGGATGGTAGGTTGTTGTTTTTGTTGATATCCAAAAGATATAAAGTAGAATAATATCAGCAGAAATGAAACAATTGAAGCATAGCAGGGAACTGAAGATAGAAGAAACTGATCGGGTTAATCAGATCGTAATCATATGATTTTTTCTACCACAGTGGACCGATGGGTAAATGCGATCAGCTGAAGGGTGTTTTTATTTGTTTCTTTATACTTTTCGTCATTTCATCACAAACACAGCTAATTAGTACAAATTTAATACGGAGAGCGTGCCAGCGCGCTCTTGGATTCCCTACCCACTGACGGAGCGCGTACCGGCACGCTCTCCTTTCCCTTCACCAATGACGGAGGGCATGCCGGTGCGCTTGTTTCCCTTCAATTTACAATTCGACACAAAACTATATGTTACACCAAAGAACTCAGCTTTGTACTTCCGTGATTCTCGAAGAAACAGTGTACAATTTTACGTTTAAGATTTAAAATCGGACAAGTGAAAGTGTGCCTTTTTTTAAATTGAATTTCAGGTAAGTGAAAAATATTTTTTGTAGATTTTACTTTTATTGCTATTAATTTTCAAATTCCACCTGTATATAAGTAAAATAATGTTGAAAAACAAATATGACAACTAAATAACTAAATCGTTAACATAAGTTGACATGTTTTCTAATTAAACATATTTAATTTTTTGAGACCATTTTTAGAATTATCATCATTTTTAAATTCTTTGTTTTGTTTTTTTTAGTTATTTTTCAAGTTTTGTGATATATTTCTCCATAAAACATTTTTTTATTTTTTCTGATTTCACTTTATGCCATTCTAACTTTTAAAAACAATATCGTTTCTATATTTTTCACAGGGTATTTTTGTACATTTTTTCGACTTTTAGAATACGATATAATCATGAACCCCCTTGTGCTTAGTTGACTTTTTCGTAAACTGTCATAAAAATAGGGAATTGTAATTGTGGTACATAATTGTATTGTTTTGTAAATATAATTTTAATTTATTTTATATAAATTTTCTTAAGTTAATATCAGTAAATAAGTTTTTGAAAAATTGTACATATAATAAACGTTTTATAAAAAAAATATAAAAAGTTGTTTGTTTATTATATTTCCTACAAAAATTTTATTTGATTGACAATAAAAAAAGGTGAAATATGTATATGATTTTAAGTAATCGTTAACGTAATTAATATAGACAATTACATTTTTTTAAAATGTTTTTTATTTTTTTATTGTTAATTTAATTTCTCGGTCTTGGAACCAACAACGAATTAGTTACAAGGTAAGTCACGAAGTTAGGCTACCCGTTACACAGGTGAACTGATCCCTTTACCACTGACGGAGAGCGTGCCGAGACGCACCCTTTTATTTATCGGAAATAGGACCTTGGGATTTTTCAAATCATTTTTTTAATTGAAATTAATGTTAGATCAAATAATTTGTATCAAAAAACCTTTCCGTCAGAGCCAAAGGCTTATCTTAAATAGTATCACGTATATATATATCCTATATATAATAGTATATCCCGTACTCAGTGATAATCTTTGAAAATGGTTGCCGTATTGAATGAACTTTGGTGCAAAATCGGTATGAGTGGGTTAATTTTCATTCAATAACAAGGATTGAATATTCAGAATCTATTACACAACAAAATAAATATCATCAACTCACAAAAAAGCTGAAAAGTTTTTGTAGATCATGTTTTAAAATTGAAATTTCCATTGAAAATTGAACGCGACGTTCGGAAACTGTGATCACAATCTGGTTCTGGATCAGGATCAACAATCAGTTGATAGATGATCTTCCTTACTTTAGATTATAGTTTTCCGAAAAATTCTATAAAGAGAAGAGTACCACAAAGATTAATAAGAAAACTGACAGAAGCAAACAGACATTAGAAAAGAAGCAGAGTAAAACCTAGGAAAACTTGATTAGAATAAGTAACACAGAAAGGAAGAAGAAAACAATAAGACAAATGAAGTAGGAAAGTGAAAACTAAAACTCCAATACTATTAACGTGCGGTTTAAAAAGTTATAGAGAAGAAAAAGAACGTGTATTTATAACTGCGATTAACAAAAAATACAAATGGAAAAAGTTTACTCGCTATAGAAAATTTTCTACTTTATTATTAATTTAGAGATTTCGTGAACAACGTGTCAATGCCGCGAATGTTCCCAGTGATGACGTAAACGCAATTTTATTTATCTATCACTTTACGTAATCGTACGTGTTATAGAATTATTATTTACCTTTTTCCACCAAATTTTCCAGAATCAGAACAGCATTCTCATCAGGTTTATCTGTATGATCTAAATTCAATCTAGCCGCAATCAATTCTGGGAAAACGTCCTTGTCTTGGAGTCCATGTTCTTTAGCAAATTGTCGTATCGTAGGAATAACCGTCGTGTAAAATAATATTTCGTTTTTAAAAATTTCAACACTGATTTCTGTTGACATCTCGGGCTTTATCAATATTGATTTGGCAACGTAGTGCTCGATACTTTCATTACCATTTTTATTTTTAATAGTAACATCGAGTTTAAATATATCACTGAGGTAATTTTCACCGGGGGCTGTTAAATACGTCATCTTTTTATCCACAATTTGCACATCTTCACCGTGGTATTTTTTAATCAACTCGTCTAAGTTTTTTATTTTTTCTGGTTCCATTTTGAGGATAAAACAATTGAAACTGAAATGAAAACATCTTTAAATTGCTTTATATAATTTATTTAATACAAATACGTGTGTTATCTTTACTGATTGTGTCATTGTTCAGATGGGTTAATCGACAGCATTCTTATCGTGCTTTAATAATATACAAAGTGATTTTTATCGAATGTACATGTCATGAGTCAACAATTTTATATACGTTTCACGTAAATGACCCAAGGTTGTATCATTTTTGTAGTGCAAGTTCAGAGCCCTAGATGGATCTGCTATCAAATTGGCGAATTCGATATAGTTGTTCTAAATTGATATAGGGCTAACTGGAACTAAACTACAATCATAAAAACCGATGAAATAAGTTAAAGATCAATAAAGAAATCAACTGATACTTGTTTTGTCGCATTTACTGACAAAAATATAAAAAAATAACGGAAACTATTATTTTTGGTTTGCAAGACGCTTCCATCTTCGCTTGACAATATGAAAGAGAAGCTTGGGCAAAAACATTTGACAGGTAGTGTATGCATTTCGAAGAATAGGTGAATTTGACTAACATACATAGTGAATTCGCTAGAAGTAGGATAGAATTTAAAATTATTCAAATATTAATTAGCAGATTATAAAAACCCTCGCCGAAAATTTTGTCTGATCTATCATAGGCGTAGATATTTATTATTTTTATAAATATTTTTAAAAATATGTAGATCTTATGCGAGTTAAAAGGCAATCGAATCATTATAACTTGCTACAATTGAATATTAAAATTACAAAACGTGAATAGACGAGTAAAATGTACCTGCCTGTAAGGGCGTTTGGTTTAAACAGGGTACCAGACGTGAAATGAGCTTTTTTTGTACCCCACTATTAGAAAATCGGTAGTCTTCTATCTGACACAAATAATCTTGTCGCCATCGAACTATCCTTGACAATTCGGTTATTGCTATCCGTTTATTCAGTTTTTTATGTTTAAAACTACATACTGACCAAACAATGTTTCTAAACTGGTATAATTGTATTCTGGATAATCTGTTCAATCAATCCCTTTCGTAACTATTCGATAAATGTAAAATTTGTTTAGTCTAGTTAATTCAGCAATTCTTATTATGATTGCATTATCAGACTGCTGATTATTTCCCTTTTTTAAGCATTCAAATATATTTAAAATGACTTGCTGTGTTTGAATAGTATCTAATAAATTATTATTATATTCACACCTGTCTTTATCTCACTACACTGTGCAATTTCATTGTCTTCATTCATGAATTGAATAAATTTCACCGACGCACTGCTTATCGCTGGAATATTTCGAAAAAATTGTGTACATACGCCTTCCGACAGCTTCGGCCAATAGAAACGCATTTATGTTTACAATTCGATGTCCCTGTGGTCTGACGGTTTGTTAGATGTTCACCGAATTTTATACAGGGAGTAAACATTATTTTTCATTTCTTAATTTGATATGAGTGCCGTGCGTATTTATGAAATATTGATTGTTACTCGCATAACATAATGTGATGCATTTGTTCTCAAATCCTCATAAGGACGTTTTATTAGAATGTATTGTAAAGTTTAAGTGATGAAATTTATTTAAATTGGGTCTAATTACTTGATATTTAACATTTTGATCATCAATTTTTTTGTTTTTTTTTGTTTATTGTGTGATAGGAAGCGGGTATTAGGGGAAGGGAAAGGGAAAGGCGGGTACAGCTGCGACCATTTGGAAGGTGAACCGGTTCATCAGGTTACAGGAAAACCGCAGAAAATCTGTAATAACGACGGTAAGATGTAGGTGTAAAAAAATTGAACAAAAAATATTTAAAAAAAATGTGTTTTATTAGCAAATAAATATCTTAAAATCGAAATCGCAAGACCATTATTAAAACATTGATTTCAATATCATAAAGCGACCAAACGTGGATCTTAAAATTATATGAAGCAGTGGATGTGAACCCCCTTTAAAATATTAATATCGTCGAAATGGAAAGTGTAGTTAATTTGGAATAAAATATAAGATTGGCAATTAAGTACTTTCGCTTTTTACTGATAGAAAGCCTCGCTTTATTTTTTGAATAATTTAAGTTGCTGCGGCTCATAAAGAAATATGTGGTATAAAAAATTCGGTTCTGGAGATTTTTTCCTCAAAAATGAGCAACGTTCCAGACGGTTGATTCCGAAGTTGATGATGACCAAATCAAAGTCATAATTGAAGAGGGTCGTCATATAATTTTCGAGAGGTTGCGAAGAGGCTACATGTATAGCACACAATAATTGAAAAACACTTATAGTGTCTTGGGTTAGTTAAGCAGCTTAATATTTGGGAACCTCGCGAATTGAATGTATCAACATTTTCGATACGCACCTTAAACGAAATGAAACTGACCCTTTCTTGAAAAGAATCATCACTGGTGATGAAAAATGCGTCCGTCCTGTACATTAACATAGTTCGAAAACTATCATGGAGCAAACACGTTGAACCAGCACAAACCACATCGAAAGCTGGACAATAGCAAAAAAGCTCATGCTCTCAGTTTGGTGGGATTACCAAGTTGGTGGGTTTCTTGTGCTAAATCTAAGAAACCAAACTATCAATTCTGATCAATAATTCATGAAACTGGATGAAGTAATCACAGAAAAACGGCCAGAAGTGATGATCTAGCACAATTTGATTACCATTTATTTCGAAGTTTGCAGAATTCTTTGAACTTTTACAAATGACGATGCCATTCAATCGCACCTGGATCAGTTTTTTTCCGATAAGGACCGGAAAGTTTATGAGCTGAAAGAAATATGGCAAAAGGTAATTGGAAAATGCAAAATAGATAATTGATTAGAAACTATTATTTGTTGAAAAAAAGTGTGTTATTTTATACTACAAAACCGAAATTACTTTGTGGCCAACCTAATAAATAAAAACAAACATAATATGGTTGTTGTCCAGTGCACTCTATCGAAAGACCATGTAAATAACTTGTTTTGATACGTATCTTATGTAATAACAAATATTCCGGACATTGTTACAAATTTTTACAATTTTTATTACGAAATAAACCGTTCAGGAAATAAATTGATTCAAAAAATTTAAATCCAATCGTTTTCAATCAATTTTCTGAACAAAAATAGGAATTTCTTTTTAGCTATTGGATGTGATTCACTAGATGTTAATTCTTTCATTCTGAATGGGCCCCCTATCACTCCCTTTTTAGCATAAATAACATAAAAATTCATAATCATGATGTGCAAGAACTTCGAAGGAATGGTATCGTTAATTTTCATCATAAATTTGTTATAAGCGTAAGGAGCGACGTCACATTTGCACTTTTCCAAAATTTTAATGAAGCATTCGTGATAAAACATTATCAAATAATCTAAATGGTTTTCAAGTGTGATTAAATCTACACTACTGAAAAGGAAAAATATTAAATCCGAAAATATTTCACTCACGTTACACATTTGGAAATCTACAAACTTATTTTTTACGAACTTTCCTTGTTCGGAAAGTTGCATAGTATTATTTAGCCACATGTCATTATGACACAAAGTTGCAAAAGGTAAGCTGGGATCTGTTATAGCGCCAAATTCTTCTAGCATTTTCTTTTCCATATCTGTTATGAATTTTTCCAATTTATCGACGTGATTTCTACAAAAAATATCTTCTTTGGCTACTTCGGTTAACAGAGGCACTAGATTTGGAGTTTTCATTTTACCATCTTTGTCCCCTTCTGGAAGAGGCTTCGGTGGCGAGGATGAGTTCTTTTCATCACGTTTATTAGGAGGAGTTGGTAGTTTACAAATCTTTGCGATATTCTCCTCAAACAATTTTGGTTTCTGGATTTTCATAGCCAACGGTATAGCGTGGAAAATAGCGAGATCTGACAGTATCAATTTAGCGCCGTCTAGATCGAAACTTTTGTGCCTATCAGCGTTTTTATAACCTAAAAAATAAGAAGAAATATTAATAAATTCAATGTTAAAAAGGCAAGAGAAGCAAAAAATTCTGTAACTACCTTACACTGATAGATAAATAGAAATATATATATATATATACAGTACTTTATGATTTCAATACCTATAATGGTTTCAAAGAGGTTAGATCCTTTGTTTCTGCAAGACTTAATCTCGACAGGTAGTTCATGAAGCCGTAGTGCATTCTAAGGCATCCAAAAATAATAATAAAATAAAACTAAAATAATCCTCACGCGAAGAAAAATTTTTTCAGAAAACGTGCACCACGAGAAGGTTAGATTAGGTTAGGTTAGGTTGATATATACAAATATTAAATAAAAATAAATGTTTCCCACTTCAAGTATTGATATCTCGAAAACGAAGCGAGATATCGAAAAATTTTATTCCTTATTTTCGAATTATTTTGGGCCGATTCACAAAATGGCATAGTCAAATCCAGCCGCCATGGAAATCATACTCGTGCCCACCTTACTTTGTAATTTTGTGTGTAGTCTGTGAAGTATCGGTTTTCTGGATAGCATCTCTTGTGGACATTCTTCCACTACAAAGTCGATTGAAAACAGTAAAAATAAGTTTTTGAGCATTTGTTGATAGATGTTTTCCACTGTTTGTTCTCTATCTGTGCTAGGCTCTAGTGAGACCTTTACCGAATCTGCAAATCAATCGACTTGTTGATAGTTGATCTTGAAGCCACGGTTTTCATATATTGTATTGTTGACAAAACTTTTATTTAAAAATAATTTGACCTTCAGTACATCGCACACTTGTACAACTAACTATTGACTGGGAACCGGAAACCCTACTAAAAGTACCTACCTAATTTTAAAAAAAATATTTCGAATTATGTTTAAAGTTATATGAAGGAAATTCAAGAACATTCTTAAAAATAAAACGTAGAAAGATTATAATTATTTATTTCATGTATCAGTATTTATTTTACTATAAAAATAAGATTATTGTAAGCAATTTTGAGTTGAATTTAATTAGTTCACTTGTGAGGTTAATTATATTCATTCCATTACATAAAATTATTATAATTTTATGTAAATAAATATTTTGAAAATAATTTTCGAACACCGAAAATTATATCTGGCGCAGTCATTCGGATTAGTGCGGTCGCGATAAAAGTTTCGACTACGTATTTACATCCGGAAGTCCATAGGACTTCAAATAGCTGTGCAAAGTATCCTTATTTTTATTTCCTTTTTATCCATCCTTATAAATTATTGATTAAGGAAGGTATAATTTATTAATTTTGAATACTTAATTTTTATAAACGATTTAGATAACTTATTAAATACATTTTGTAAATTAAACTTAGAAGATAATTCTGATTCCGAAAAAATGGCAACTTTAAGTCCAAAAGCCCTAAATTGGGAATTGTTTAAATTAAAATTAGAAAATATCAAACCGTACGACGAAAATATAGTGGAAAATTTTTAAGAAAACAGAAATTTGAAGAAATTAAAGAAAAGAAGAAAGTAGAAATTTAATTTGAAGAAAGAAAAGGATCTGATCTGAAAAATACCTCCGTTATTGTCATAAGAATGTATCAGCATTAATTTTACTATTAAAATAAGATTATTGTAGCAATTTTGAGTTGAATATTAATTGGTTCGCTTGTGAGATTAATTATATTCATTCCATTACATAAAATTATTGTAATTATGTGTAATTTTTTTTTAAGAATTACACCGAAAATTATATCTATAATACCGTTTTTACGTTCAGTTTTTTCTCATGTTATATGATTTGGTAACCGGTTTTATTTGGGAATTCCAAGTGTAATTTTGTTGTTTATCTATATATTTGAGCCCCGATAGTCCGAATTTCCGCTTATATAATCCGAACACGTTCCATAAATTGTTTGTAAATGAAGTACACAATTTGGACTTATGTAAAAAAATATTTTACATAATTAAAACTAGACAAAGCAGTCGGGAAGGTGAATTATGTTGAAGAGAAATGAAAATAAAGGACAAATACACAGTCAAAAAGATTGTAGGTACATCCCGTACTGAACAAAAGAATAAACTTATGTTACTTTTTGGTCATAAAATCCCTCATCGTCATTTATTGCAGCTTGTTTTTAGCCGCGTAGTTCCGCCATTTTCTCATGAACATGACATACGCGGTGTGGCAGTAGACTGTTGTTCCAAGTAGCTAAGGGCAAGGTCAAGAGCAAGCGGCTTGCTTAATTGTGCGAGACTTTCTCATCGTCGCACTGAACCTACTCATGAGTCACGTCTGCGATGATGTCTTAATCTGTCAAAGTCTCAGCGTCTTCCGCCATCCATTCATTCGCGTCTGCTTCGACTGCATCCTCACAACCTGGAATGTTCTGTAGCAGTGAAATCAGGTTAACGGTGTCATTTTTTGTAGACTGTTTTTCAAATTCAAAAGATGTCCATAGTTTATTCAAAGATTTTCTTAATGCACCAACTGTAACATTTTCCCAGGACTGAGCTGCCCAATAGACAACATCCTTTACGTTTGTTTCTTTAATCTTTTGTATCAAAGGGATTGTATCGTCTTCAATTACAGATTTTAAGTACAGTCTCGGTTAGAAGTGCGTACAGTCCGCGCCCAGTATTCATCAAACGTAGTTTGGCCGCCTGCTAACTACACAATGAGCTTTATTATTAGTAAATAGACCATTGAAACTGGTTTTTGTGTATTAGTTGTTCATATTTTAACACTACGGACATGTTAAATTGCATTCTTTTCGATTATTGTAGTTATTTCGGATAACAATCAACTGATCCGAACAGTGTTTGTTTCCAATTAGTTCGGATTAGCCGGACTCAACTGTACTTTTAAATGATTCACTGATCCTTAAAATTAAATATTGCGGATTTGGACAAGTTGTTTGCTATTCAGTTCGCAGTGGGGCTTCTCTTATCTCTTTTTATAAAGATAATATTTTCCCTATTTGACCGGTAGATCCACAAACAAGAGATTAAATAACTTAAGAAGTGTGAAAATGCCCCCATGTTGTTTTAAACCAGACAAGTACTTAATATAGAACTGTGATTTACCTTTTTCCGTTAAATTTTCCAGAATTAGAACAGCATTTTCATCTGTTTTATCTGTATGATCTAAATTCATTCTCGCCGCAATCAATTCTGGGAAAACGTCCTTGTCTTGGAGACCATGTTCTTTAGCAAATTGTCGTATCGTAGGAATAACCGTCGTGTAAAATAATATTTCGTTTTTAAAAATTTCAACATTCGTATCAGATGACATATCAGGTTTTACCAAAACTGATTTGGCAACGTAGTGCTCGATACTTTCATTACCATTTTTATTTTTAATAGTAACATCGAGTTTAAATATATCACTGAGGTAATTTTCACCGGGGGCTGTTAAATTCGTCATCTTTTTATCCACAATTTGCACATTTTCACCGTGGTATTTTTTAATTAATTCGTCTAAATTTTTTATTTTTTCTGATTCCATTTTGCGGATAAAACAATTGAAACTGAAATACAAACATAGTTAATTTGCTTTATATAATTTATTCAATATAAATATGTGTGTTATCTTAACTGATTGTGTCATTGTTCAGATGTCAGCATTCCTCGTATTTCAATAATGATTTTTATCAAATGTACATATCTTGATTAAATATTAACGCTGCTAATTTAATGTATCAACTGTATGATCGCACACTTTGAACAGAAGGTAAACGGGCTGAGATAAGTAGCGAGAAAGTTCCACTGTTTGGAGAACAGTTTTTTAGCCGTTTTCAATGGATCCTATCGAAAAAAAAATGATTTAAGTTAAACCTAGTAGTATGGAGGTAATCTTAAAACAGTGCGATCATTCTTTCTGGTCATTTCGTCTACAGTATATTATTTGGCAATAATTCTTGTTTCTAAAACCTCTACGAGTAGCTCCAGTATGTCTTTAGCCGTTTCCAATGGATCCCATCGAAAAAATTGATATTGAAATTATTGAATTCCTACAATCATCTAGAGCCAGACATTCACAATAGGCTAAATTACTAATCCTATCAAAACAAAGCTAATTCTTCGCGAATCAATATTAATAAAATTGAGATTGAAAGCTATAAAATATGAAAATTTTATGGTGACAGAAATTATACTACTTTGTAGAAGTTGAAGTTATATAAACCTATAATTCATTGGATAACTAAAAAAGATTCAGAAAATATTGTACTGCATCGTTCATAGACATCAAACATGCATTTAACAAGGTTTGGCATGATGGACTTTTATTTAAAAACAGAAAATCCTTATCAAATCTTCCTACTTCAAAAATAGCAATTTTCAGGTTAAATACCTTAATGTACTGTTCAAAATAGTTTTCGGAATTCTTCAATGCAGTTACTGGGACCGTTGTAGCATCAACTTCAAATTAATAAGGTGGAAAATTGATTGAAGAAATAAAAGCAAATGAATTGAAGCATGTACAGTTAATTTTCACCAAGTTTAAAGGCAAATGTCCAGAAGTCACTTCAAACACTCAAATTCTCCTACAAAAAGACGATGCCAAATATCTAGTCGTGCGCCTAATCTGAAGTAGATCCTGTCTCTTCTGTTCCATCGTTGCTCTGGTCCACGACCTCGGAATTTAAAGAGCTTCATAGTATTAACGGTGTAGATTGGAGACAGTTGACAGTGATAAAACAAAACTTGTTCAACTAATCAAATCGAAATTGCCAATTTTTATTGTTTGGATTTGAGCTCTAGGGGATTTGGTGGGATCAGCAGGAAATTGCAGTATTGAAATTATGAAGCAAATCCAAAGTGCTAGAATTCTTGTGAATGCACCATGGTGTGTGTCAAATTTTTTTACAGCCCATGATGTTCTAATGAAATCGGTCAAAGCGGAATTAGAAAACTCATTCATAAGTTATAAGATATCTCCAAATAGAGCCTCATGGTACAACAAGGAGTTGACTGAAACGATAGTATATAATTTTATATATCTAGTACTATTAAGTCTTAATGTATTCTTAAATAACAAAGCTAATAAATCTATTAATTAAATATAGCTATAGAGTACTGGATTCTTGTCGAGCATGCTAACTGAATTTTATTTAAACAGTTCTTAATTACAAAACGGTAGAGTGAATTTATACTTACGTAATTGATTTATTATTATTCCTAACACTTACACAGTAAGCTATTCACTAACACTTACCACTAAGCTACTCACATATACTCAACACAGTAATTTATTTAAATACACCGTCTGGTTTACATTTCACAATCCCGATGTATCAAATTATTTAGTAACTCTCTTTGTTAAAGACTTGATTTGTATATACACTATCAGCAATTTGCTGTGAACAAATAAAAATGCCTTATTAGAAATTATGGTAATTATACACTTTCACGGTCACCTGATTTTTTGGCTCTAGAAAATCGAAAAATGGATGGATTTTAATGATCTTGGTCTCAAAATGTTCCATTTTACGGCGGATTTATAAAAAAAATTAGTAGAAATAGCTGGAATGAAAATTTCTCATATTTTTACTGTTTTAAATCGTAAAAAAAACGGTTTTGCAAAATAATCCTTTACAAAAAATTATGGTAATTATACACTTTCGCGGTCACCTGGTTTTTTGGTTAGGTTAGGTTAGGTTAGGTTGGCTCTAGAAAACCGAAAAATGGATGGATTTTAATGATCTTGGTCTCAAAATGTTCCATTTTACGGCGGATTTATAAAAAAAAATACGAAAAAAAAAATAAATATTTTTTAGTTTCATGAAATTAACTTTTTTGAATTTTTTTTTCAAAATATTCATTTTTTTATGTAAATTGCGAAAAAAATATACGAACTTGATTCCACGACGTCAGAAACAGTTACGAAGGATTATATGTAGAAAGTCATTTTTTTTGCATTTAAAGTCATGAAACTGTAAAAAATATTTATTTTTTTTAATTTTCGTATTTTTTTTCATAAATCCGCCATAAAATGGAACATTTTGAGACCAAGATCATTAAAATCTATCCATTTTTCGATTTTCTAGAGCCAAAAAACCAGGTGACCGCGAAAGTGTATAATTACTGAAATTATTTCTATAAAAATGCCACTACATAACGTAAACAGGTTATAAAAGCAATACAAATAAAATGCCGTTGTATTACCGGCGCATTCACCAAACTTCAGTCTTGATTAAAATAATAGAACAGGACCAGCTTCACGGTCTTTACGATTGGACGAGTTCGTAATAGTATTATCACATAATTTGCCTATTATGGAAATGAAACAAAACTCCGTGTACAAACTAGAAGTACAACAGAAGTGGGATTTCATAGTTTTGTACTGGATGTTCAACCTAAAAATATACTGTTTGTGTTTACTAGACATTAATGTAAACGAGATTTTGCTAAACATATAAAAAGACATACTGACCACAGTTTTTACACTACTACAACATTAACACACATGATTATATGCGTCATGAGGAATTTTTGTAACAAAAATTAGACAATTAGACAGCAGATTACAATTTCCAGTTCTATGAGTTATCAGCCTAACATAGAAAGAAAGATCACAAATAAAAATAACTGTCGTGATTTTTGAATATTTTCTCCGCTCATTTCCACACATTTTTCAGAACGTCTTGCTGAAGCCTCTGAAAATACGATCCATCTTTAGAGTCAAATGTTCGTACACCGCTTGTTTAATTCCATCGTCGTTGTTAAATATTTTACACCTTGACTTGACTTTTAGCTTTGCAAACCAAAAGTAGTCGGACGGAATCAAATCAGGGCCATAAGGTGGGTGTTCAATCTTGTGAAGCCATATTCGTGAAGAGTTGGAAAGCGAAGTTCTGTAGACTGGAGCTTTGATATCAAAAGCAAGCGCTCACCTCGGCTGATTATGATGTGTCTTTTTTCGATAATTCCTTGACGCAATTACCTTAGTAAGTCATAGTAATATGCCGTGTTCACGGTTGTATTTCATCATTTAAAGTCAAACAAACGGATATCTCCACAGTCTCAAAATATTGTTGGTAAATCTTCGACCATCGAGCCCTTCATTTCAAGTCTGGGAACAGAACATAATCCGAGGGGGCTAAATCTGACGAATAGGATGTATGAGGTAGTAATTCAAACTTTAATTCATTAATTTTGGCCATTGTAATAACGGATGTGTGAGCTGGTGCATTGACTTGATGAAACTACACTTTCTACTTAGCCAAATGAAGTCGTTTTTGCTCGATTTCTTCGCTCAAACGTTGTAAGAAGTTCGCGGTTGTTAGTTTTTCCTTTTTCAAGATAGTCAATGTAAATTATCCCAAAATTATCCCAAAAAAACCTACGCCATGTCCTTGCCTGCTGATGGAACGGTCTTCGCCTTCTTTGGAGCCGGTTCTTCCTTTTCGATCCATTATTTTGATTGTTCTTTCGTTTCTTCTCTCTTCTACCCAATATTTTACTGTTAATAACAAAGAAGCAGACCCAGAGTAGAATCTAGTTCAGCTTTAGTTCTGCTAAAGCCTTTCAAATAAAAACTTGTACCACATAACGATGACCAATTTTTTCCATGTTTACAAATTAATTGAAAAAGTTCACTATTGACGACTGCCAAACAAATACTAAACAACGTAGCATCTTCAAACTTGAAACATAGATTGTGTACATTCTAAAACAGCAACTACCGCCATTTCTATGTCATGCCAGGTACTTCTGGGACCATCCACGTATAATAAAATGGATCGAATGAGAAAGTTTAAATTTTGTGTAAAGCTTTTTGCGGATGTTGAGGTCAAGAACTCATGGACCGCCCTACGTATATCACTCATTGATACTGTTTTTCTACATTATCATACTTCAAATTAATTACGTAAATAGTAATTTAATAAATTTTGATATTTCAAACTCTTGCTTGCATTACTTGCCAATAATTAGTGGTATTAGACTATCAATGATTTGATAAAAATCTCAAATTTATCACAATATATTCAAAGATACATTCATAAACGATCTTTGAATCAAATATTTTATATTCTAATTAATAAAATTGTTTTATTCGCATGAGTTATTTGTATTAATCTTTTATGAGCTGCTGCTTTCCTGGACCTGGAGCGAGCATTCGATCGCGATTGTCTACAAAAGTGACTCTATAAACTCAATTCCGAAAAATTACGATTTAATCCTAAAATCCTATTTAAGTGATCGTTACTTCCAAACGAAATTTAACCTTGAAACCTCGTCAACTACCCCATACAATCAGGTCTGTCGTATATAAAACTAACTTCGGTATACAGTCAAAGAAAATTGCAATTGATATCAAAATCAAACAAATGCAATTGATTCTTGCTAAAACGTCTAAATTCAATCAATGATACAAAGAATTACGCAAAAATACTCCACAACATTCTTAACGCTCCAAGTTAGCAAGGACACCCACAGTAGAAAAGGAAATACTTTGTGAATACAAACTATTATCGACAATTATTATTATTATTATTATTATTATTATTAGAACTCTATACAATTAAAAAATACGGAGAGTTGTTAGTAGATAACTTCTCCTTCAAAACATCCTATGATCATAGTTTGGTTTAATCAGCCAAAATTAAAACTAAATCCAACTTAACATTAAACTAAACTTATGCAGTAAATTAAGGATAATTATAAATTACTGGTAAACCAATAGAAATTCCTTGTATGTGTCCTTTTTGTCATACAAATGTGGAAAGCTCCTAACACAGTCTATCACAGTCTAAAGGACATTGCTGACTTCCAGAACTTGTTTTCTCCTACTTTTTTTTTAGTTTAAAAAATAAAATACCACTGCGGAAATCGAAGTATTAATACGAATAGTTTCTTAATCAAAGAACAAGGATAACAAGGATGTTGTAAACAAAACCATACCACTAATACAGACAGACCTAACGTATTCTGTGTTCAAAAACTCACAAAATTAAAGAATTAAATTAAGAAGTTGAAAGTTGGCGAACTCTTAGTTTGACTGTTAATTTTCTGCATGAAGTACAAGTATCATTCAATATATTTCAACTAGTAATTTAATGATAATTTTTAATAATGACTGCATAAATCAAGCTCTGCTTATTTCTTTGTAGATTACAGGTAAATTAGCTTTAAATAAATAAAAAAATCTTTTATGAAATTTCCCAGAATAAGACTTCTAGAATAGCTCTGAAATATTTAGTGTCTACTTTAGTTTTATTATATTTCACATTATTCTATATTAATAAATAATGTACATTGAAAGTGAGGTTAGATTCTTAATAATATATGAGTTTCATTTGCTTTAAAATATTTTTTTTCTTTTAAGAAATTTAATATGAATAAATGTAAAATCAAATATCAACTACATTTTGTTATCATACAATTCATAGTGAATTATTTAATGTGTGAACTTGATTATTATTATTAGTACAAACTTTTTTACCTTCAAACGTTCGACCTTGTTAATCTGACTCAACAATTTCAGCTTGTGACTAACATTCTTGTCTCGCTAAACTGTTATTATATACTGATCAATGTTATGAACTATCAACAACAAATCATCAAATGATTCCTGTTTATTGCTCTTCTAGTGTTAGTTTAAATTATTTTATATTATTATATTATCGTGACTAACTACATCGCTATTATTACAAATTCATTATAGATTAGTTCAGTTATTTCAGCACAAATTTAAAAAAAAATACATTTTTTCATCGGATATTTTTTTCTTTTATTTATTGTTACATCAACTACAAAGGTTATTAGCGACATGTCAGTTGTTCACAATTTATGATTCTATAGTACTGTTATGTCCATCATTAATTTGTTAAATAGTATCTAGAGACAAACATTAATTCATATTTTGACACGAGTACGATTTCTCTGGCACCTGGATTTGACTATGCCATTTTGTAAATCGACCCAAAATAAGTCGAACATTTCTTGATATCACGCTTCGTTTTCGAGATATCAATACTTGAAGTTGGAAAAATTTATTTTTAATTAATATTTGTATACAGGGTGGTCCAACGAAAAGTTTGCTTCTAGCTTTTCTCGTTTTTTTTTGTAATTAAATTCAAAAATGCACGGACACGTCGATTTTGCTTTAACCCCTAGCGGAGGTGAGTAACAACCCTAAAATTTTAAATGGAAGGGCTCAAAATTGTCATTCTAATGATACCCTTTGTTGAATTTTACTACAACAGTTGATTGCGAAAACGGCTTTAAAGATATTAAGCCGAAAATTTTGGTATTAATGAAAAATACAAATAAGTTTTATATTTATTTATTTTTAACATGCTTTGTAAAAACAGTAAATTAGCCGTTGAATTGATTTATTAAAACCTTACATTAATAAATGTTGAAAATGTGACCCATTTGATTCCATACAATAGTACAGATTTTTTTCAAATCTATTTCTAACATTTTGTAGCATATCAGGTGTTATGTTTCTGCACTCTGCTGTAATCCGTTGGCGAAGATCTTCTATGGACTCGGGTTTCGTGGCAAAACATTTACTTTTTAAGTGTCCCAAAAAAAAGTCTAAAGGTGATAAATCCGGTGACCTGGCGGGTCATTCAATTGGGCCCCTCCTTCCAATCCACCGTCCAGGACACCGGTCATCTAAGAACTGTCTTACAGGAGCCACATAGTGCGGAGGTTCTCCATTTTCCATGATCCAATTCAGCATGCCCTAACACAGCGACTTCCACAGCTTCATTTTTGATCGGTTTCTGCGGCTGGTGTTTTACATTACAGACAGATCCGGTATCTACAAAACTTTTAACTTACTTGTCAACGTACACATCATTCACATTTTTATCGGGATGAGTCTCATTAAATAAGCGAGCCGTAAATCTAGCACAACTATTATTTTGAAAATAAAGTTTAACTATTTCAACTCGTTCTGGAATGGAATAAATCATTTTGTACCGTGAAATTAAAATAACTTGAAAAGCTACCAAACTGAATGAATGAAGAGACTAAAACTGTGTAAATTCTTTTCCTATACGTATCTGCAGTTTTTATTTCAACAAAAAAACGCAATCGATTAGTGAGGAATTTAGTTCTGATAAATAATGTCGTGTTTTTGAAATCCCATTTTCCTTTAAATTAAATAATTTAGAAATAATAGTAGTTGTTTTCAGATGTAATAATTAAAACTTATTTGTATTTTTCGTTAATACCAAAATTATCAGGATATCATTAGAAAGACAATTTTGTGCACTTTCAAATAATATATCAGTTGACCCCTCCTTCTATTAAAAATTTTAGGGTTGTTACTCACCCCCGCTTGGCGCGGATCGAATAATAAGTTTAAAATATGTTCCTCTCAAAACCAAAATCGACGTGTCCGAGCATTTTTGAATTTAATTACAAGTAAAGGAGAAAAGCTAGGTTCAAACTTTTCGTTGGACCACCCTGTATGTTACAGACCGTTTATAAAAAATAAACTATATATAAGGACTATAAGGACTAGTCCGTATAGAACAGGACTAAGGATATTAGTCTATATGTGTGAAAAGCTTGTCTTTTAATGAACTGTCTAGTCCGTTTGTTAAAGGTCTAGTCTATTTATATACTGCCCAACTGCACCTACGCCAAATGTATATTTCTAAGATATTTAAGCACATTTTTTTTTATTTATTTATTATAGAAATGAGTTACATAAAAATACTACCTAACCTAAACTAAACTAAATAAATAACTTTTGAAACCATTCAGAACGTGCTTTTTGCTGGAAAGAGGATATTTTTACATTAAATTACTAATTAAATCTTCAATTTATCATCAAATATTTTTTTTATTTTATAAATAATGAAAAATAACCGACAGTTCTTTATGAAAAACATCAAATTATTCATGTATTTATCGTAAGTTAAGTTATATTCATAACAGAGTGATGAAAGTTAACAAAAATTTTGGAGTATCAGGGTAAATAATATAAAAATTAAATAAAAAATCTTTTGTATATTGAATTACAAGATTCATATTGAATTTGAAGTGATAAAATGTTCATATGAATCGAAGTATTTATTGAACGCCATATATTCAATAAAGCGAATTTTGAACTAACGTTTGATTATAACTTTAAGTATCGATATCTCGAAAACGAAATGAGATATCAAAAAATTTCATCTCTCATTTTCGATTTATTTTAGCTTAACTAAGCCAAGTCTGTTAAATCGCGGCGCCTCGGAAATCGTACTCTCCCCCATATTTTAATAATTATATTTTTTTCTTCCAGTAAATGTGTCATTTTTGGGAATTTTCAACTTAAGATTTAGGAATAGATATTATCGGGAATTATGTTTAGTTGAATTATTTTTGACACTAGAATATGTGGCTCAATTTATGATTTACACCCTATACAACCACAGCTATTGAATTGAGATCAATGATTATAAACAATGCACGTAATAATATTAATTTTAAAAATAATAGATATGAATTTTTGAAATGTTTTCATTCTAAATTATTAGATTATGTACATAAGATTGAGAATCAAAACTTAAAATAATGATAATAAAACAATGAACATTTTTATCTTATTACGAGATAATTTATTTTTAAAAATTCAAAATATTCAAGGCTAAAAAATTATATTATACAACTGAAGTATGTAGATTTAATAGAAAAAATTAAATTAATTTTTATTGTTAATGTCGGGGGATAATACACATTTTATTAACGTATGACTCCACTATTAATCAGTCTCTTTGATAGATAAAAAACTAAAAAATTTTTGGGATTTGTATTGAAATTTTATACGAATATGTTTTGGAAGCTAATACATCCAATGAATTTGTTTCTATGTCCTATTCTCATAGAGGGTGCTAGTTACACGGTTCGTACCAAGTAGTATTGAACAAAACTTTTTTAATATTAGTAGTCCGTTTTGGGAATAATCTGATTTGAAAATTATGAAGTAATAACCGATGCTGGTATAAAGTATTGATAAATGTATTGATTAAACAACAAATTACATGATGAAAATTAAAAAAAAAGGCTAATAACATAGAATTCAATTAAAGTAGTTGTTCAAAATGTCCTCCGCTTTTACGCAAACACAAGTCTATCCTTTTTTCTAAAGAATCCATTAATCTTCTAAGCGGTTTGGAGTCAGCTCTGAGGTCTTCAATTCTTGAAGTGAATTTACTTTTGTAGAATAAACTTTTTCATCCAAGGGATTAAAATCACATGCCCGAAGAGGCCAATGAGGTAGAGGAGCTTCTGCACCTCTACCAATCAATTGATTCGGAAAATGGTTAATTAACCAATTACGATTCCTTCTATCAAAGTGCGGTGGGGCTCTATCGTGCATAGAAAATAGAAATTTTTGCTCGTTTAGCGTTAAATCTTCTAATATCTCTCAGTGATTGCTTACAATATCACCATTTACTTATCACCAGGTAGAATGTGATAACCTATTAATTTGTTACCTGAAGTTACTGCCTAAACAATTATCTTTAAATGAGTGTTGTCGCGTAAAAATTTGTATAGAGAACTTCCGTTCCGTTCTTGTAATGTTTGACAAAATTCCACTCTAACGGTAGAACTAAATTTAAAATAATCATATTTTCTTTATGAATGGTTCTTGTTGTTCTTGGCCTACCAAAATTTATTTTTTTTGTTCTGACATTCCCAGTTTTTCGACAGCGTCGTTCAATATTTATTTATTTACCTAATTTGATATAAGTAGGTACGGATTTTTATTATTATTATTTTATTTCTTTTTTTACAGCATGGGAGACATAGAACCAAGTGATGTGGAATTTGATTCAGATGATTACTACAATATCGAAGATGAAATATAAAATTCTGAACATGATTCTGGTTCTGAATTAGATGAGCAAGAGGTGGAGGATAAGGCACTCGAAACATTGGGAGGAAATCCAATGAAAAAGGTTGCTGCTGGCCCCTCTGGTGAAGGGTCTTCAGTGGCTAGTACAAAAGAATCAGAGAACAAAAATCACGAAGACACCAGCCAAAAATAACATGAAGCTAAAACTCCCTGCTTTGCTAACAAATGCAAAGTCACTGGGTAAAAATCCCCAAATTGAGGATGTTTGGCGCCTTTTGTATGATCATGAAATTATATTACGAATAGTAATTAGCTCAAATTAAAAATAGAAAAAAATTTCATGTCCTAGAAAAGACATCATCAAAGTCTGTTATTGGTGTTAAGGTTTGACGATACCACAACCAGGACAGAACGCTTGAAAAGTGATCCTGGAGTAGCCATTACACACTCTAATTGTGATGTTAAGTCGGTTGACCATACCGGATGACCTAATAAAATTAGCTCGAGACATTCTTGGGGAACTTGGGGAAACTGGTAATGCGTCTCAAGAAATTTCTGACAAGCTTCCAGAGAGAATCCACAGATTTAATGAATATTTTACCTCTAAAATCAATTTTTGATTTGTGCACGTCTCACAGACGCATGTTACTTGCAATGAGTAAAAAATGGCTGTTACCAAGGGTTAAATAAATTTTAAAAATATATTACTTGTCGGTTACGTCCCTGCATAACCCTTGCTATAAAATGAAACAGTTATTTTATGTAGCTGTATCCTACCTAACCCGTTACAAAAATCACCAATATAACTGTAATTAAAAGAACCGTAGAAAGAGTTGTTTGTGTCATAAACCTGTAACGGTTCTATGGCGAAAAAGGGTTTTCTGAAAGGGTTGAAATATTTCTTTGTTATATTGCAATATAGACACAAAATAATGTCGCCTAGAATTATTGCTTACTGGAATATATTTTTAAGTTTGGAAACATTTTGAAATTCAATTATAATGGTTTTACACCAACAATTTACTTTGAAGACGAGAAAAAATAGTCATTTTTAACTAGAAAGGTAAACTTTATATTTTTGTTACTGAGAAGATGGTAAACGTTCTTAAAACGCTAATAATAAAATTGTAACTAAATACAATAAATACAAATAATAAATAATAGTTTAAAACAAGTAAAAAGAGAGACTATAACGCATTTTTTACCTTTAACAATAAATATTAACAAAAATATTAATTCAGTGGTTGTTGAGAGATCTTGATCCAAATCTCCACAAAATATGACATTATCGTAATGTTTTATAGAGAAAGAGAGAGAGAGATATTTTATTGTCAAAAAATTCAAAATACAAAACCTTGTAAAACTTGAAAAACAAACATAAAAATAATTAAATAAAGATACAAATAAATTAAACCAGTATGCAGCATGTCCGGAATTAGATATTATCAGAATAGAAGTCTCAAGAGCAGCAGCATACCTAAATGACACAATATACATTCGAACTGAAGCAAAAGCCCGCATATACAAGACCACAATCAGACCTATATTATCCTATGCAGCAGAGACCCGACCTCAGACCTCTTAAACGAAACGGATAGAAAGATAAAATGGAATGAGCACATTGACCGCATGACGGAAGAACGAATTGTGAAAATATCAAGGGACAAATCACCAGCAGGACAAAGAAGCCTTGAAAGACCTAGGAGAAGATGGAGTGACAACCTCCCAGGTGACTGAGCAGAGGCAATGATGCCTATACAAATCAAGAAGAATAAAAAGAAGTCGTTTACAGAGTATATAGGGCACTTTCCAGTAAATATGTCTTCAAATTATTGCGGAACAAGATGTTGAAAATTTGATTTCAATTGGCAAATGATTGTGCATTTTTTGCATTGTAAAATAACGATCCCTTAACTAATTCTGAACGTAGGTAGGTAAAGGTCGTGCTCCGCTTTCCTAAGTGGAAAGCCGTGCATAGACTTTTCTGAAATTGGAGAAGCGTGCTTAAAAATCAGGAAAAAGGATTCAAAAATGAATAAGGAAAGAAGAGTCAGAATTTTTAATCTTTTCCCGGCAGTGAGCTCTGCTGTCGTCCGAGTAAATATCTCTTTTGTAGTTTGAAATTTCGCTCAAATTAAGTCGCACCACACCTACCCCAGAATGGAAGGACATATCGGAGATGCGACTCAATAAGGGCGTAATAGACTGATGTGGAGGTGGATAAGTTCAGTTCTTTGGAAACTGATCTCAGCGCAAAACAGGAGTAACTTAATACGTAACTCCCATTTCAAGGAATTTTCCACAACAAGCTCTAAGAATTTTACAGATTCAACGTCGTCAATGTATTTTAAAATGATGAAACTTTGGTTTTAGAAACGTTGAGACAGAGAAGTTTAGAATCGCAGCATGATTTGAAGGTGATTCGGTCACTAGATATGGTCCTATGAAGTGCCGTAGGATCAGGGTTGCTCCAAGGGAAATTAATGTCATCTGCAAATAGACATATTTTACCAATGATATCTAGGTAGGCGTTTATAAAGAGAGGAAACCTAGTACCGAGCCTTATGGGACTGCACATTCTATTGGATAGCAAGAAGAAATCTTTGTATCGACTCTTACATGTTGACTTCTATTTGTAAGATATAACTTAAACCATGCGAGTTGTTCTCCTGAAATCGTAGTACTGCAGTTGTTGATTAAAATATTACGATTAACCCAATCGAAAACCTTAAAAAAAATCACAAAAAGTTGTTGCAGTGGAGTGATGGCTGTTTAAGGACTCTTGACGTGGTCCAAGTCAATGTGCAAGAAATTGCATGAGAGATCAAAATATTACATAGACGAATTTTGCATGTCGTTTGACATTATGCAAGTCTCTTACCACTGCATCATGGTTGTCAGTAATCAAAATTCTAAAAGTAAAAGTAAACAATTTCCTTACCTCAAACTTTATTTAATATTTTGTGGGCAGTTTGAAATTAAAAAGTAACAATCATGTTGTATTGCATCTTGACAAGCGGCCTTTAGGCTAGAGTATGAGATCTGGCTATTAAATAACGAGACTATTCGCTTAGAGGTCGCCTTAGACGGGTGGGGTAAAAAACGATTAGTGTGTTGGGTATCTAGGTATCTTATCTAGGCACGTCC
Source organism: Diorhabda elongata (assembly GCA_026230145.1). Lineage (NCBI taxonomy): Eukaryota > Metazoa > Arthropoda > Insecta > Coleoptera > Chrysomelidae > Diorhabda > Diorhabda elongata. The sequence goes on along the minus strand of CM047928.1, from coordinate 18,442,663 downwards.
CAAAACACGTTTCCGTTATTATTATAGTCCTTGCGCAGTAGCGGTTTGAAACGAACGTGTTTTTTTCTCTTGTAGAAAACCATGTTTGATGAAAAACAGGAGCAGAACAGGGGACAATTCTCTATCTCGTGCGCGTGTTTTTGAGTGGTGTAAGCGCGTTAGTGAGAGAGCCGAGAGAGTCCCGAAGATGACCAGCGCCCAGGTCGCCTTGTGATTGTTTCAACTCCGGAAACAGTGACCAAAATCAATTAAGTTATGCGTGCAGATCGTCGAATGTGCATCCGGATTTTTGCCGAGGCTGAATATGCCGATAAAGAAACGGCTAGAAAAATTTGAAGAATTATACATGACAAAAGTCTGTGCGAAGTTGGTGCCAAAAAATCTGACTCCTGACCAAAAGCTCTTGTGTCAACGGGTCTACTCTGGTTTCCTTGGAAGGTTAGAAAAAGATTTGCTTTGAAAGGGACCCGATTTGAGTCGATGGAAGCGGTAAAGCAAAAAACGGCAGAGCTCCTAAAGACACTAACAAAAGAAGACTTCCAGCACTGCTTCGGTGAATGGAAAATACGTATGGAGAGGTGTGTGACGAGGAGAGTAGAATATATTGAAGGGGAGCATTCGAATGTAGAATAATTTTTATAATAAAACCCTTTTTGATAACCAGTCTCGTTATTTAATAACCAGACCACGTTCACATTATTAAGTAGAATATAATAATGAATGTTTTTGTGATCTATAGAAGGGTTTATATTAAATTTTGTATGTGAAAAGTCACATATAGTTTAATTTCATTAATTTTATTTCTAATAATGCCGAACATTTTTTTCGAGCTCACCACATGCTTCCTGTTAGGAGATATCGTTGCTACAGACAGTCGGACGAACAGACAAAACGCTAGTAATAACAAAAGTAATTAACAAAAGGCTTTTTATCCCTGCATTCCATATTGGAATACTGGAATGGCCTTTTATACTAATTTCTTTATTTCGGCTTGTATTCACATTATTTATTTATGCAATGAGGTCCATTTTTATAGAATAAATAACTCGATTTTTATTCCTAAATTGACAAACTTTATCCCCCTCCAAGACCTCCTCTGAATTATAAACACCCCATCGAACATTTCAAATGGGGGTCGTGTGGCACCTCGTTGGAAAGGGATTTTAATCCTCAGTTCAGTAATATGAAGTTTTTTTAAATTTAGAGCAAACATAACTGAGAAAATTAAATTTTGATAATGTCTCTATCACAAAACTTTACATAGAACGAAGATAATAATGTCGCATAATGTACTTTGCAATTGAATTAAATGTTCAAAATGACCATTCACTTCTTGATAATAACCGAGGCGATTTTGGTATTTTTGTATGATGTCAGGGGTTATTTTATTAATTTTATTCCGTTATCTGTAACTTTTAAATCGGCAATTATCGCTTACGACGTCTGTAACTTTTCTCAATCCTTTCTCAGAATTCCTAATTTTGAAAATAAACTTTATGATGCCGATAAATTTCAGTAGTTATTTAGGAGGTACCTTATAACTGTATATTATTCTATCCCTATAGATAATGCTTATCTTGAATAAATCACTTTTATATTTGAAACATTTATATTCCACTCAGGTCTAGACTACGAAATTTTATTACACTTCATTTTCGTTATGTTATTATGTATTGTGATTTTTCAAAGAAACCGTAAACGTTTAAGAATACCTAACCTTAAAAAGGGTGAGCACAATTATTCAATTATGAGACCATCCCCAAAAGTGTCTTTACGAAGATCAGTTTGTGGTTATGAAATATGATTGTATCTTTGATATTATCAGTCAAGCGTCATGATTCAAACCTAATTTTAAACAGATTTGTTTAGTCGTAAATTATTTTTAAAATGAGACATTCGTTGATAGGTGAACTGGACATAATCATTGTTGGATATTTCCTAGTCTTTCACTTGATAATCATTAATTTAGAATGTCAAACTCTGTCACTGAGTAAAAATCCCAAAATTGAAGATGTTTGGCGCCAATGAGGGAAAAACTGAAAAATCAAAACTCGGCGATATACAAAGAAACCGATATCGTTGAAAGTCTTATTGGTCTCACGATGTTTTTAAGGTGCGTTCCAATCCATCGAAAAACCGTCCTTGATACGGTGAACATTCTGCGCAATAGAGTGAATCGTTTCCAGGACGATTTTTTCGATACTTGGTTGATATCAAGTACTGTTACAAGAACCGTGCATAGCTGCAGATTGGGCAGAAAATATCTATACACGCTACCAATAACCGTTCCAAGAACGGTCCCTACTAGCAGATTGGAACGATCCTATTAGGTGCGTTCCAACCCATGGAAAAACCGTCCTTGATACGGTGAACATTCTGCGCAATAGAGTGAATCGTTTCCAGGACGATTTTTTCGATACTTGGTTGATATCAAGTACTGTTATAAGAACCGTGCATAGCTGCAGATTGGGCAGAAAATATCTATACACGCTACCAATAACCGTTCCAAGAACGGTCCCTACTAGCAGATTGGAACGATCCTATTAGGTGCGTTCCAATCCATGGAAAAACCGTCCTTGATACGGTGAACAATCTGCGCAATAGAGTGAATCGTTTCCAGGACGATTTTTTCGATACTTGGTTGATATCAAGTACTGTTACAAGAACCGTGTATAGCTGCAGATTGCGCAGAGAATATCTATACACGCTACCAATAACCGTTCCAAGAACGGTCCCTACTAGTAGTTTGGAGAAAACCTATTATTTTCAAATAAAGCAATCGGGTGACCTATCTTTCGAGATGTCATGTCCTTGAAAAAATGGCAAACTCTGTTATTGGCGTTGAGGTTTGACGATGCCACAACAAGGACGGAATGGTTGAAAAGTGATCCTGGAACAACTATTGCACACTCCAATTGTAATTTTACTGCCGACAATTAGTAGTAACAAGAGAGAAATGCTTTGAATTTCTACCTAGCAAAAAGTGAAAATTAGGATCAAGCTTATACGGCTTTTCCAAGCACGTAACACTCTAGTCATAGGTACCACAACAAAGAAAAGCTGTCAATTCGATAACCTCCATATATAACAAAAAATTTACCGGTCGGTCCAATAATAAACCAGAAATAAAAAGTTTTTATAAATCTATTAAATCAGGGGTGGATAATTTGGACAAAATTATTGCTAACGGTGGCTTCTGACAATATTTTACAGCATGGTAGCAGTTAACCTTGTGAATTTTAGCATTATCATTACAGACACCTGTAATGACACGTTTTGAATTCATCCCAAACTTTCCGGATGACATAAGAAAGATAGATCGAGACATTCTTGGCTAAGGAAACCGGTGATGCGTCTCAAGTAATTTCTGACAAGCTTCCGAAAAGAAACCGTAAACGTTTATGAATACCTAACCTTAAAAAGGGTGAGCACAATTATTCAATTATGAGACCATCCCCAAAAGTGTCTCTACGAAGATCAGTTTGTGGTTATGAATTATGATTCAAACCCAATTTTAAACAGATTGGTTTAGTCGTAAATTATCTTTAAAATGAGACATTGGTAAATACGGTAAGTACTTAGATATAAACATTGTTGGATATTTCCCAAGTATTTAAATTGATAATCATTAATTTAGAATAAAGTTTGATGTTATATTAAAAAGAAAGAGATAATAAGGTATAAAATTGTGTGAATATTCATTTTGACATTGGAAAATATGTCTAAAAATCGCTGGTATATACGAATTAACCACTTAACGCCTGGTTCCTTTTTTTTCTGTTAAAAAGTACTTTTTTAAATACATTTTTAAGATGTAAAAGTTTTGATAATGTCAAAACTTTTCGTAGAATGAAGATAATAATTATTTATTGATTAAATGACCACCATTCATCTCTTGACAATAACCGAGACGATTTTGGAATTCTCGTACATTCTGTATGACCTCAGGGGTTATTTCGTTAATTTCTTCCGTTATCCTAATTTTCAAATCAGTAATATTTTCTGGTCTATTAAAATATACTTTAGATTTTAAATAACCCCATAAGTAGTAATCGAGAGGAAACAAATCGGGGGATCTAACCGATCGTTCCACGTCTTCCAATCCACCTATTGAGAAAAACCTCGTTAAAATAATTTCACAGGGCACAATTTTCAAATTGTTTTTTCAGTGGACGTATGGATTGGTATTGTAAAAGATAACTTAATTCGGCCACATTTTCTGCTCCAGCGATTGAACTACTTGAAGACATGTCAGTTGTTTAAGAACGATGATGGTCCAGTACACTCCAGACAACATTTAGATCAATATATTCCAATCGTTGGATTGGTCGAGGATAGTCCCAACATTGGCCTTCTCGATATCCAGAGTTAAATCCTTGCGATTTTTGTTTATTTTAAATCATTAGTTTACACGACACTCATAGTTGATATTAATTTTAGTCACCCCCTTTTAAGGATAATATCTAGGAAAGTGTTGATCTGAGAGAATTTTATTTTAGGAAAGATCTATCTTAATTTCATACGAGTAATCACCTCGTGAATTTTTTCGAATGAATCTAGAAACACCCTGTATATAAGTCTAATAATTTCGAAAACTGTTCTAGCAGTAGTCGATACATTTTGTATTTGATTCCTTCATGTCAAAAGCCTGCGGTACGTCAAACCGAATAGTAGAGCTTCAAGCTTTCAAATTGTAGAAGCTTTAATTGCATTGAAGACTTTGACCATAAATAAAATTACTTTCTTAAAAAGACTTTTTTGTATCTCAAAATATTTAGCATTACCGTCGTATTAGACACTTCATTTGTTATATGAGTTGAAATGCAGATCTATAAAGATGTGAAGAAGTTAACGAAATATAATGAGAAGATACTTTTGGAAAATTAAGCTTTTTTTATCTAGAGAATGTTTGCCTGATGTTGCTTAAATAACTATAAGAAATTTTGTGGTATAGATGAATTTTAAATATTATTAATACCAATTTACGTATCACGAGTCCACCAACGTAAATAATTTTTGTTGATATCTTTATTCTAACCAAGTCGAAATATTTTTTTTCTACCTGTTTTATGAATTGAGTTTTATTTAAATGTGTTTTTTTCTTATACTATCCATAAAATGTGTTGAAAGTCAAAAAAAATTCCAAATAAACCATAAAAAATGACCGACAAAGAAAAGGGCTAACTGCCTTTAGCTAAAAAAACTTTTTTAAGAGTTATAAAACATGCGGAAATAGGGTTGATTTTATTGTCAATAAAAGTTTGCCTAAATATTTATAAATGCGTTTATTGGCAACTATTAGGGTTTGTAAAGGGTATGAATAATCATTTTTTCATAAATTACAGCATGCTCCCTTTTTATTTTGTATTTTGGACTGTCTGAGTACTATGAGGAAATATATTTGAATATATTTTTACTACCAAAGTTTACAATGTGAATATTTTAAATTAGTTATGCAGATACTGTATTTGAGTGGTGTCTTTTAAGAAACACGTTTATATACAGCAAAAAAATGTACGTAAATAATAATAAACTAAAATATACATGGAGTGGTGAAAAGGTAATACATAAACTAGGTATTTTCTAACCAAATATAGATTATATAAAGTCTAATATAACAGTTTTTTTCATAAATCAAGTGATATTTCGAATACTTTCCAGTAACAGCAAACAAATTTTTATAGTTTTAGGGTGATATTCATCTGAAATTATTTGGGTCGTATTAAAAGACAAGCACGAAACTGCTGTTTCTACAATCTTCTTGTCATATCTACTACCTACAAAATTTTAAATTTGATCTATGGTGTAGAATCATTTTTTAAATCCCGCGTGTTCAACTGGCTGGTCAAGCTTATTTTCCAGTCTATTTGGAGTGATCTTTGTAAGAAAACTATCGTCGATATTCAATATAATTATGCAAATTGTCAATGTCAAGTCAAATTTTAACGAAATTCGAAACAAATCCAAACCTCAATTATTTATTTGTTTTTTGAAACTATTTTTTATCAAGAAAAGATCTAAAATCTAGACAATTTATTCAGGAAAACATATAAAAAGATCCAAAAAGTGAAAAAGTTCTACTAGTGCGGTAAAGTATCTCAGTACGAAACTCATATTGGTATCGTAATGTTTGATATTACATATTGGTAGTAGATAAATATTATTACAGAATATTCTTCAAAATTATCGTAAATACAGCTGAGCTAATACATGTTTTAGTGCCTTTATTTTATAACCATGAGCTGTACAAAAACAATAAAAAAGGTTTGGATTGGTTAAAAGCTCTGTATATTAAAAATAACATTTATATAAGTATTTGTCAATAAAGATTGAAATTTTGTTTTACTTCAATTACAAGAATATCTTTCCGGTCAATTTCACTCAAAAAAATAATTTTTTTCATATTGTAACGAGGTCCAAGTTCATTTTGATGACACAGTGGAATAAGTTAGTCACACCTTTGGTTTTGGGAAATCTACGATTTACAGAGTTATTAAAGAAGAGGGATGTAGTGGATTTCAAACAGCACGTAAAGCATCAGGAATACCATAGCTTCAAATAGAAAATCACTTGAAAGAAAGACATTGAAGGAAAAGTACATGCGTTCTTCTTTAGAAAAGAATTTCCGACAAAAGATAATGATAACACTGAACTGAGTGGAAGCATATTACTATAGAAACTATAGAAACCAAAGAAGAAATATATTTTATTTAGATGAAACATGGATTAATGAGACAAACATCCAAATAAAACAAGGCGAAAAAAGACAGATTTTTCAAAAAATGTATCGACTGGTTCAAATCCACCAAGAGGAAAGCACATATCGGCAGCTGAAACCGATTTGTTTAAGGTGGTTTATTGATTTTTAAATCTACTCGTTCCCGGTGACTACCATGATGACATCTTGACCAATAATTTGTGGAATGATTCATCCAGTTGTGTGACGAAACCTCGTGCACGTCAACTGCGGAATCAGCGGTGGGTTGGCCAACGACAATCACCAAATCACGTTAAAAAAACAAATTTTATAATTTCATCCCTGTTAAAAGTTTCTGAGTCAATAGTTTCTATAATACTGAACTGGAAAAGAAACGTCAGCTGGCTGTAACGCGGTTCCAAGTCAGATAATAGTCGACGTAGTACTTGAACTAAACAAATAAATCAGCTGGTTGTATACCGAGGGAAAATTCGTCAGCTGACAATTTTTCCACCCACATATTTACAGGTGACGGTTTTTTTCATTCGAAGAATTATGTCAACTATCATCTGACAAATTTTCAATCAAATACTTTTTTCTCACTTCATTATTATAAAAACTATTTTTTAATCGATATGGAATAATAGAATTTTCCATAAAAAAGCAAAAATTGTCATTGTCAAGTAAAATTTTGATGAAATTCGAAACAAATCGAAACGTCATTTTTTTATTTGTTTTTTGAATCTAATTTTCCATCAAGAAAAGACATAAAATCAAGGTAATTTATCCAGGAAAACATATAAAAAGCTCAAAAAAGTGGAAAAGTTCAATAAATTAGTAGATATTAAATATAGTTATTCAAATTGCCATTGTCAAGTAAAATTTTGATGAAATTCGAAACAAATCGAAACGTCAATTTCTTATTTGTTTTTTGAAACTAATTGTCCATCAAGAAAAGACGTGAAATCAAGGTAATCTATCCAGGAAAACATCTAAAAAGGTTCAAAAAGTAAACAAGTTTAAGAAATTACTACATATTAAATATAGTTATGCAAATTGTTAATGTCAAGTCAAATTTTGACGAAATTCGAAACAAATCGTAACGTCATTTTTATATTTGTTTTTTGAAACTAATTTTCTATCAAGAAAAGATCTATGAAGACAATTTATCCAGGAATATATTTAGGTTAGGTTAGGTTGGGTTAGGAGACTATGACTATAATCGCATTAATGAGAAAGATACCGTCTTTATAGCTGTAAATGTGCGCTCGATAAACCCTCGTATATAATCTGTGCGCTGTGAAAACATGTATCGTTTGCACCGCTAGCTAAAAATGTTTGTTCACAATATACTTTGTTATAATTGGCATCCATTATTTCCTTCATTCTTAAACACAAAATAGATTTATTATTAATTGTATTTTTCATCTTTTAGTGCGTGCTTTTAGGAAAAATTACCTAATTTTTTATCATTGCCTATAATTACAGAATTAATTTTTCTTTTACAATGACAAGACTATTGTATTGTGTAGTAAATTTTTAATTTACAATCTTCATAACACTTTCTGCGGTCTAGAAATTTTAATCCCTTTCTCAGAAAGTTAAAGACTACTTAAATTGATCTTGAATTATGAATATTCTCTACCTGTAGAGGTAACAAACTTACCTTATATTTGTTGATTAAAACGACTAGAAAATTTAAAGTCACTTTTGAGATGCATTAGTAGTTTCATAAATTTGTACAGTCCGCCTTATTTAAGATCATATTTAATATTTAACAGAGTGGGTTTTAAATTGGTTTACAAATCCAACAATATGTTGGGCAATCCTAAGGAATCATGACATAAATATTGATAATGTAATTGTTGAAAAGTGTATCCAATAATGAATTGTTGGATGCATTTGAATTGATAAACGTAAAAACAGCTTGAATAAGGACAAAGGGCCAATTCCTTACAGCCCATTCTATAGTTTAGTAGTCAAGGAATAAATTTGAAGATTTCCGCCAAGGAGGTTTTACCGTTGGAATTAATTTTCGCGGGAAAAGGTTTATTAGTGGGAATATTTTGTATAAAGCAGGTAAGTCAAGTAATTAGATTTTAGTTTACCTTCAGTCTCTGAAGATGATAACTTGGTTATCGAGATGCGCGTCAGACAGTGTAATTGTGAGTGTTGATGTAAACTGTTTACCTTCAGACTCTGAAAACTATAACTTGGTTATCGAAACGTGCTTCAGACAGTGTAATTGTGAGTGTTGGTGAACGGATTTGTTTAAGGTGGTTTATTGATTTTTAAATCTACTCGTTCCCGGTGACTACCATGATGACATCTTGACCAATAATTTGTGGAATGATTCATCCAGTTGTGTGACGAAACCTCGTGCACGTCAACTGCGGAATCAGCGGTGGGTTGGCCAACGACAATCACCAAATCACGTTAAAAAAACAAATTTTATAATTTCATCCCTGTTAAAAGTTTCTGAGTCAATAGTTTCTATAATACTGAACTGGAAAAAAAACGTCAGCTGGCTGTAACGCGGTTCCAAGTCAGATAATAGTCGACGTAGTACTTGAACTAAACAAATAAATCAGCTGGTTGTATACCGAGGGAAAATTCGTCAGCTGACAATTTTTCCACCCACATATTTACAGATGACGGTTTTTTTCATTCGAAGAATTATGTCAACTATCATCTGACAAATTTTTAATCAAATACTTTTTTCTCACTTCAGTATTATAAAAACTATTTTTTAATCGAAATGGAATAATAGAATTTTCCATAAAAAAATCAAAAATTAGTAGATATTAAGTATAGTTATGCAAATTGTCATTGTCAAGTCAAAATTTAACGAAATTCGAAACAAATCCAAACCTCAATTATTTATTTGCTATTTTTTATCAAGAACAAGACAATTTATTCAGGAAACATATAAAAAGATCCAAAAAGTGAAAGTTCAAGAAATTAGTAGATATTAAATATAGTTATGCAAATTGTCAATATCAAGTCAAATTTTGATGAAATTTTTGGTATTGGGCTCAAAATAATTAAAAAATAGCCTACTCTGCCTGTTGGTAAAACTAGTACTGAATTACCTCTATTATAGCAACTTATTCAACTTATATAAATTTTAAATATAAACTTAGGCAGTTACGTCAATTCTTAAAATTTTTTCTTAAAGTTTTTCTCTCAAGTACGATCCACAACTTACTCGAACTAGCTCAATGGAATTTTTATTGAATCTCGTTTAATGTTCATTTGAATATTTCACTTTCTGTGATCGACAAATATATTTATTATAACTTATTCTTTTTTTGTACAAGTCTGTGTAGTTAAATTCATGTTTCAATATTCTCCTTAAGATAATAAATTTATATTTATTGAACTTAGCCATCAAATTCAATCATGTACGTGAGCGCCATTGTAGTTGGGGGGATTAAGGGAATAACCACCATAAAACTTCTATAAGGATAGGAATTTGTAGAATAATAACAAATTTATAATCCGTTATATTCTTTTTCAAAGTAACCAGTACTATAAGAAAGCCACGTGTCCATTTTCAGTACGAAATACCCAAAAATAGATAAACGAGTTTCGATATTTAGTATCTAAATATTTTAATCCATTTGGAATATACATTTGATAGTTTTTGAAAATTTAATTAAAGTATTTGAGGCAGTGTTGACATTAATAAATTAATTGAAATAATTTTTGTAACCTTATTCTTCTTTCATTCTACTACCCATTTTTTTGGTGACAGGAAACTTTGTGAATTAAAATAATTATTAATAAAAAATGAAACTTGCATTTGTGCAGGGGAAAGAGGCATTTCAAAAAGTGCATTTCCAATGGTTAAGAAATGAAAAATTTCGGAAAATTTCGGAAAATATTGATCACAATTTTACTATTCAAGGGATTTCGAGATCGTTGACTGCGAATTTCACGATAGAAAATGTCTATGAGGTACCTGGTGCCCATATTGTCTTGATTTTAGATTTTAAAATTAGTTTTTTTATAATTATTGAAAAACAGATAAAAAAATCAGATCAATGATAATAAGTTTGGCTGATAGATCTATCCAACTATCAGGTCATGAATTAAGATGTTTAGCTATTCGAAAAGCAAAAACCGCATTGAAATAAAATAATTATCCGGAGAAAATGATAAATAACAAAACATTTATTCTTACCATATGTATACGAATTTTCCCAACAACTATCGAATTATTTCAATAAACTAAAACACCCAAAAACAAAAGATGTAATATTATATGTGTCTTGTACTGTTTGTGACGCTGTCTACATGGGACAGAAATCTCAGTATTTGGAAAAAAGACTAAAAGATCACCAAGACGATAACAGAAAATAAAATTGTTTCAACGAACGACGAAATATCAAAAAAAAATGAATTCAATTATAAAGATTCAAAAATTCTTGGAACGGAATCTAAAACAAGAAGAATATTTTTAGAAATTCATAAGAATGAAAAGCTATAATGATAAAAAAGACTACAAATAATTTGATTGATGGCTGCTACACATATTTTTGAATTGTAGAAATCAAGGAAAAATTAATTTCTTTTGTTAAAACAGATTTCTATTTTAATTTTATTTTTATTTTGATATTCATGTTATAGGTGATTTATTGATTAATCATATTAAAGACTGAAGTCAAGTCGAAACGTCAAATTGTTATCTGTCTTTCAAAAATTATGAAAAAAAGCTTATTTTAAAATAGAATCTGTTTATACCTATTATTTCGAATTTCATGATTTCAAATACTGGTTTGCCGACAACGACTACTTGCCTAGCTAATACCTCGAAGATTATTGAATTACATATACTCCGAAAAACGTGATTGAACATTGATGTCATGGACAATCCGCCGAATTGGCATATATATATACATACAAAGGATTTCTACTATTCACCTCTGAACCTCTAATTTCGAAAATGTATTCCACCGTTCTTCAAAGGAGAAAACAACTACTTTCCTGGATAATGCCTCGACGAATATTGAATTACAACTCCTCTGAAGAGCGTGATGTAAATCGACCTTTTTGTTGATATTAACATCCCCAAAGGCTCGCAATTGCAAGGAGAGGATGTAACTACATCTGGTTTCATGTTCACAATGTTTGCTTTTATCATATATTCACAACAACAATCAAAACTATCTGGATATCCACAGAACCGGTTGCTGATTTTTGCACACTTGTTTGCTTCAATTGTAATAATCCTGCTGGGATGGGTTTACAGCTAGAGAATGACGGACGTGAGAGATTCCAAAATTCGCGAACCTTAGACTCATTTCGTTATCCCTTTTTCAATTTTTTCAATAGTGACAGGTGGTAGCTGTCGATAATAAAATAAAACTTTCACTCCTTTATATTAAATTATGAATACCCCACTTACGTGTTTAAAAATCAACATAAAATAAGTTGATTCATGTAATTGTGATGACAATATTAACAATGGTCGAAGAAAAATCTACTTTACACACTTGTTACATAAATAACTATTTTCGACTACCGCGTGTAAAGTACTACTTTAGACACACTTCCGGGTGCGTAAAAGTTCCAATTTATATGTAGTTATACCTAGTCTTATGAAAATATAGATATTTATAATAAACAGATATTAAATCTGAGTTTTTTATGAGAAATTAAAAATTATTGCATCCATAAGTTGGTTGTAAGTGATTGACATTTTTTTCGTGCATTAAATCTAACATTTAAAATTAAAATTGAGATATTCCCGGTATACCTAGGGTAAGCAAAAGTATTTATATTTATTGAATATTTTTAGGTCACTAAGATGTTTTAGACATAATTATAAAAATGGTTTCTTTGGACGACCTCTTAAAAGATTATTTCGCAAATATACCACCAAACATATTAGGCGTATCACAGAATGATCCTAATGATTTATTGTCCTAAAAATATGTGAATGTTTTTCTACTTCTTTAAAAATTTGGTATGTTGTAGAGGTGATCATTCTAATTAATTTGATAAGCATATATGGGGCGCGGAAATCATATCTTCACTTAGTTTTTTTATTGACCTAACCTAACTTAGCCTAACCCAATCGAACCTACCCTAATATATATTCAAGAAAGTCCACGATTTTCTTCATTTCCGTCGGGCAGTTAAGTGTCTCCTTGAGGTTAGTTTTCATATCAAACTGTTGATATGCGGTAGAGTATTCTCTGCAGTCGATGAGGATGTGCTTAACAGTCACAGGAACTTGACAACTTTGGCAGACAGGATGACTTTCTGACGACATCAAATAACCCGTGAGTAAGTTTCGTGTGGTTGATGCGAAGTCTTCTTATTGCCACAGCTCCTCTCCTATTAAAAAAGTTTAGGGAAAGGTGAGACGTAGATTGGTGGATGTTATGTAATGCTGTGGTACTCTTGCTCCATATATCGTGCCAAGATTTTGAATGAAGTTTTTGAAGCTAGTTCTCAGATCATTGGCCAGCTGAACTGGGATTTCAGGATGATTCTTTGTGGCTTCTTTGGCTTGGCGATGTGCACATTCGTTTCCAGCAATGCCAGTGTGCGATGGAAGCCAGATGAGAGAGACTGTTATATCAAGATCAATGAGAGTTTGGTAGATGTCATGAATGTTTTGGACTATTGGATAGTCGGTGAATATGGTTGTGGAGGAAAGAGAGTGGTGATATATTTATGGGGAGGAGAAATATATTTGAAAGCTTGAAGGATACTGTATATTTCACCAGTGTAAACACTACACGTCGAGGGTAAGCGGAAAGAGCTTATGAGTTCGTGATTTGTAGTAACTGCGCAAACGACACCAGATTCCGCTTTGGAGGCATCCGTATAGAGAATTAGGTCGAAGGATTTTTTATGCAGAATTTCCAAGAATGCTTTCTCTACAAGAACGCTAAGGGATTCGTGTTTATTGTAGATGGTTAGTGAGGTATTTACTATGAGAATATTTTTGATCCAAGGGGAAAAGAAATTGATTTTCAACATAAAAAAACTATGTGAAGATATGATTTCCGCACCCCATATACGCATATCAAATTAATCAGCATCTAATAATACAACATACTAAATTTTCAACGTCATCGTAGCTGTGAGGGTTAAAGAAACAATTACCGAAGTTTAAAAATAATTACTATTCACATTCGTCGAAAAAAGACACATTAAATACATAAATAACTATTTACTGGTTCGTTCTTGAGGATGAAGTTTCTTAAGGATGAAATATGTGGGTTCTAAGAATACTATAATCAAAAGATAAATATTTTATATCGAAGAAAATAATTTATTTTACGCTTACAATTACAAATAGTATAAATGAACAAATATGCATATAAAAACAGTAACAGAAAATAATAGAAAAAAAATGTAAATTATGTATGTTTGTAAAATCAAATCTACTGTAATGATGACAGATTGTTGACAACAATTTCATTTACAATCGTAAAGTTACTACTTAAAAATATTTCAAAAACTTTGGGAAATTGTTGCCAATAATTTACAATTTTTTCATCAATAAAAGTATTTCTAATTCTCAAAAAATATAACATATAAACACAATAAATATACAAATAAAAAGTTGTAGTAGTTCGTCAACTAACTTCTACAAAAAAATCGTATTTACAAAGTTATATATACATTATCACAGAAAGTATTAAATTAAACACTATTTTTAATTACCAAGGTCTCCATAATCCGCTTTTGTCCGCTTTCTGTGTAGATTGATTTTTTGAATAATACGAACTATTCGAACTACCACCGTAGCAATATTGACCGACATTACCGGTTTTAGAGGCGACAGTTACATAACTGTTGCTACTGTATTTATTCGTTGAGCAATTCCCGTAGTTAGTTGATTGATAATAACTATTAGGAGCAGGTGTTTTTCTTATAGTTTGAAGGTAACTTACGGTCATTTCCAGAATGTCCGCCTTTTCCAGCTTAGCACTTTTCTTTCCAACACTTTGTGGATCGCACTCTAATAATATTTGTTTCAAATTTTCGAGACTGTCGTTTATTCTAGCTCTTCTTTTCTTCTCCATCAATGGTTTTCTATATTTTTTGTCGTCGACGTTATTTTGATTTTGCATTTTAACTTCGATATTAGTCAAATTAATTCAGTACGACTTGTGGTACCCAATTGCGAGTAAAGAATGAAATATGGACAGTTTTCGACAAGAACTATAAATATACGCCTCTTTCCCCTTCCAAATGGGGATGGTACAACCCAATTTGACTTGGTCTGTGGGTGCAATAAAAATATATTGGGGGTGAATATTTATGATCCCAATTATGACCTTGGTACCTGAGGTAATGTTGTAATGGTTTAATATTTTGGGTATTTTTGTATGTTTAAAGCAATGTGATGAGCCGACATTAGTTACAGTGGATTTCTAAAAGGGTGTGCAAATTGAAATTTGGTTTTTCTTAGAATTTTTTGAAACTTAGAATTACTGGAAAGGTTCATGGATTGAGTTTGTGGTAAGGCTGCTGAAATATAATAGTGCCGTTGTTTGAAAACATATTTAAAATTTGTAATGGGTTGGTTAAAGCGACACTTCCTTAAAAAAAAATGACGATTCAATATAGAGTAATACTCAGAACCTACGCGATAGTTGGAACTGCGTACGATTTGCTTTGGATAACAATTTATAATCAAAACTTAATACATTAAAAAATGTTGAATAGAATTCTAGAAAAAAAAATTAAATTAATTCTTGTTGTCACTTTATATAAAATTGACAATAACATAGAAAAAGAAAGGTATAAGAGATTGAATTGGTCCTCAGTATATGTAAACTTTAAATCATGTCATAATTTGACACAAAAAAGATTATTCTGAAAAAATTGAACATATTTGAGAGAAGGATAAAATATAATCATTTATGTACAAGGATTTTCCCAACAACTATCGAATTATTTCAATAAATATCAGTATCAGTCATTAAGGACATGATAAATTATCGAAATATTTCAGTGAACTAAAATCTAAAACACCCAAAAACAAAATATGCAATATTATATATCAAGTACTTTGCAATGATTGTGATGCTGCCATTAATAAAATATAAAAACTCAAATTGTTAATCTTTTTTTATCATTGACAGATATCTCGTTCCTGTGTATGTGAACCATATCTACTTATTTTCTTGTATTTGTATTTTATTCTGTTTCAAGTATTTTAACATTTGGTCTATACTAAGTTAGAATTTCTGGAACCGTTGGTGATATTCATATTGAACACTCTACACCAACATTCTGAATTACTGTCTGACGCGCGTTTCAATAACCAAATAATCGTCTCAGACACTGAAGGTCAACAGTTTACACCAACACTCACAATTACACTGTCTGAAGCACGTTTCGATAACCAAGTTATAGTTTTCAGAGTCTGAAGGTAAACAGTTTACATCAACACTCACAATTACACTGTCTGACGCGCATCTCGATAACCAAGTTATCATCTTCAGAGACTAAAGGTAAACTAAAATCTAATTACTTGACTTACCTGCTTTATACAAAATTTTCCCACTAATAAACCTTTTCCCGCGAAAATTAATTCCAACGGTAAAACCTCCTTGGCGGAAATCTTCAAATTTATTCCTTGACTACTAAACTATAGAATGGGCTGTAAGGAATTGGCTCTTTGTCCTTATTCAAGCTGTTTTTACGTTTATCAATTCAAATGCATCCAACAATTCATTATTGGATACACTTTTCAACAATTACATTATCAATATTTATGTCATGGTTCCTTAGGATTGCCCAACATATTGTTGGATTTGTAAACCAATTTAAAACCCACTCTGTTAAATATTAAATATGATCTTAAATAAGGCGGACTGTACAAATTTATGAAACTACTAATGCATCTCAAAAGTGACTTTAAATTTTCTAGTCGTTTTAATCAACAAATATAAGGTAAGTTTGTTACCTCTACAGGTAGAGAATATTCATAATTCAAGATCAATCTAAGTAGTCTTTAACTTTCTGAGAAAGGGATTAAAATTTCTAGACCGCAGAAAGTGTTATGAAGATTGTAAATTAAAAATTTACTACACAATACAATAGTCTTGTCATTGTAGAAGAAAAATTAATTCTGTAATTATAGGCAATGATAAAAAATTAGGTAATTTTTCCTAAAAGCACGCACTAAAAGATGAAAAATACAATTAATAATAAATCTATTTTGTGTTTAAGAATGAATGAAATAATGGATGCCAATTATAACAAAGTATATTGTGAACAAACATTTTTAGCTAGGGGTGCAAACGATACATGTTTTCACAGCGCACAGATTATATACGAGGGTTTATCGAGCGCACATTTACAGCTATAAAGACGGTATCTTTCTCATTAATGCGATTATAGTCATAGTCTCCTAACCCAACCTAACAACCTAACCTAACCTAAATATATTCCTAGATAAATTGTCTTCATAGGTCTTTTGATAGAAAATTAGTTTCAAAAAACAAATATAAAAATGACGTTACGATTTGTTTCGAATTTCGTCAAAATTTGACTTGACATTAACAATTTGCATAACTATATTTAATATGTAGTAATTTCTTAAACTTATTTACTTTTTGAACCTTTTTAGATGTTTTTCTGGATAAATTACCTTGATTTTATGTCTTTTCTTGATGGAAAATTAGATTCAAAAAACAAATAAAAAAATGACGTTTCGATTTGTTTCGAATTTCATCAAAATTTTACTTGACAATGACAATTTTTGCTTTTTTATGGAAAATTCTATTATTCCATATCGATTAAAAAATAGTTTTTATAATAATGAAGTGAGAAAAAAGTATTTGATTGAAAATTTGTCAGATGATAGTTGACATAATTCTTCGAATGAAAAAAACCGTCATGGGTGGAAAAATTGTCAGCTGACGAATTTTCCCTCGGTATACAACCAGCTGATTTATTTGTTTAGTTCAAGTACTACGTCGACTATTATCTGACTTGGAACCGCGTTACAGTCAGCTAATTTTGGTTTTCTTTACGAAAAATTCGTTTTTAAAAAATATATTTATTCTAGCAATTACAAGTTTATTGTTAGAGATCTGAACAGAGAATGAATTATATTAAATGATATTACAAGAAAATAAGATTTATCTACATATGTTGTTAAATAACAATTTCTCAGAAAGTATAGTGTTTCTGCTGCGCTTTTAAGTTTCCTTGATAAGCGGCGTATGTAACTCCTCCCTCCTTAAGTCTCGAAAAGTATGGATTGACTTTTCGATTTTTGGGCCCTTTCCAGGTTTTCCTAACTTTTTTCTTTTGTGTGTTTTCTGCATACTAAAATTTTTGATTTGAATTTGAACAAAATACCTGCTATTAAAATAATGAATATTATCGCTAAAAGGCTTTCGATTATTGTTACATGACTCTGTGTATTGGAAATTTCTTGGATCGGCTTCAATTTTCTTGACAATTCGTTGATTTGGAAAAGATCATCGAGATTGAGATTTGTTATGTTATATTTTTCGTAGTGTTTTGAAGTTGATAATTTGTTTGTTTCTAATTTAGGCAGGACAAATGGTTTACCGTAACTGATTTCGTCGTCATTGATGTATCGTTGATTATTGATCCATAGTTCACAGTTTTTTGGGATTTTGACAAGTGATGGTTCTTCTATTTCGAGGTATCGATCGGATTGACATTTTGAAAGTATTTTGTCTTGTTGAATCGGCATTATCAGGACTTCTTTTGCTGTAACTTGTTGAATGATTGTTTCTTCGATATTTGGCAATCATCGAGAGTGTTCCCTTCAAGTAGACTAAGGGTGCAATTATCCCTTTGGACAAAATTTTGACGGCAATAGTAGGTACCTTCGAGTGGTGGACATTCTTCTTTTTCTGATTGGGTTTCATTTTGCGTTTGTGCCAGGTAAGGGAATTTAGGAGTGTACATTTTATTATTTTGGATTATGGGAAAAAGGTGGTAAAATTCAAATGTTTCGGAGATGAGTATAGGTACGTGGATAGCAAAGACTAATTTCGAATCAATGATTGATACTTGAGTTCCAAGAAATTGGTAGTATGTTAAAATGTTAGAAAATTTAGGAATCTGTTTTTCTGAATATAGTTTTCCTAAATGTTGAATTATGCCCAGTATCTCGTAACTAGAAATTATAGACGTATGTACAGAATTAAGTTTCGAAAATACAACTGCGTTCTCAATATTATCTATAAACGTTATTGTTGACTGACAGTCTAAATTAATCTGATACAACATACCTTGAAACGTTCGATAACTTTCTAGTGTTTCAATTTTGTTATATACAGAGGCTGAAAATAGTTGTAACCCATCATTAAAGTTTGCTTGATTTTTATTTAAAGTAGTAATTGACTTATTGTAATGATCAATGAGTTTCTTATAGAGAGAAATTTGAAGGTTAGTTTCATGGATAATGTTCTTTTGATTTTGTTGTAATAAAGTAATTGCGTTATCTTATTTTATCTCGTCATCTGAATCGAGGTTTCCAAATAGCCATTTGTTTATTTTACCAACGCCATTTAGCAAGCCTCTTCGATTTCTGATATGAGGATTCAAATTTTCGAATTTTTTCTGTACAGTGTTGATCAAATACTCGGTTCTTATTTCTGTGCTAAAGCGTGATAGGATATAGTGTTTGTAGTGGTTACAGTTGTAATACTATTTTTTATGTAATTGAAACTAGACTATCTATTTGCTTAATAAGTTGGCTTAAATCTAAATAATGTAAAAACGTATGTTTACTATATACTAATCTAGCGTTTCCTAATTGGGTAGGAAGAAGGAAGTTTTGAATTTTCGTAACCTGTATGTCTTCTACACTACAGGTCGCTTGAAATACGCGAAGAATCAGGAAAAGCATCAGGATTCGCGTGCTCGTCGACATCCTGTAACAATTTCCGAACATTACTTCTTGGTTTTCGGACAATACTTTTATGATACGTACCTTTATCGGTTTTAAGCAGAATACCTTTATCTCTGATTATTTTAGTTTGTTTAAATTTAGGGAGTTTCTTATTTCTTAATTTAGTTTTTACGTAGGCGGTTTTTTGATTTGAATAGTCTAAAGGTTCGGACCTTTTTCTATTTAATTTCTCTATAACCTTTTGTTTAGTTTGTTCGTTTTGTTGATTAATTTTTTCATATAAGCGTTTACTGGTTTCTTTGTGATTTTTAACGTATTGAGATATAACTAAATGATCATTCAGGTCAAACGGATCAGGATTGTTTATATGTCCTTTTATAATTTCGAAAGGCGTGAATTTTGTTACTGTATGAACTGAATTGTTATAACTAAGAATCGCGTGTTTCATTATTTGATCCGGTGTCAAATTTTTATTATCTTCCTGTATACATCGATAATGTTCTAAAATACTTGAATGAAATCGTTCAACTGGCGAGTTGGAATTTTTCGCTGTGGTATGATGCAATTCTATATGGTGAAGTTTGCAAAAGTCTTCTAAATCGAAATTTAGTAAAGAGTCTACTGTGGAAAATCCTGTAACACTTACTATGGGGTAAGCTTGTCCGTAACGCGAAAAAGAATCAATTACTGTTAAACAAATTTTATTTGCAATTTTAAAAACATCCATATGTACATGCTCAAAAGGCTTAGACGCTGTGGGTGTTAGGCTAAATTTGACTACAGGGGGATTCCTATCATATTTATTTTTCAAGCATGTATCGCAATTATTGATAAAGTTTTCTACATCTTCGATCATTTTCGGCCAGTAGTATCTACAACTAAGAGATGTTTTAACTTCGTTTATGCCCCTATGACCTGATTTATATATATGATGATATTTAATTTTTTCTAATTGCTCTTCTTTTGTTTCAATATCTGTTACTGATTTGGTACACATTGTAAATTTAAATGGAGAATTCTTAAACATATTTTGTGCAGTTACAATAAATATTCTCGATAAGGGTTCGTTCTGGAAATAAAGTGCATAATTTTTTCTGGGGTCAATATATTCTTTAATGAAAGTTATTATATTATTTTCGATGTCAATTACCGGTAATGTAACCTATAGACAAATATTTTCGAATATTTTCTCTCTTCTAACCTTAAAGGTATTTATTTGACCATTAGTAAGATATATTTGATTTTTGTACATATTTAATGGTTTTTCGGTAATTGGAATTGATAGAATAGGATTTTCAACAGATGTATGTACGGTTTCAATGTCTTCGTTATTATTAGGATTCGGTTCTTCCGTTATAGGTAGTATTGGTAAATTATTGCTTACGAGATTTTCTATGTTTGAATCGTTTTGGTTAGATTTATTTAAATCTAATATATTTGTAAGATCTAAATTATCTAAATTCGGGAGAGTACTTGAATTAATTCTTTCAAATTCTTCATTCATTATTTCATCGATGTCACTTAAATTGACATCCATTGATGCAGTTTCTAATGCATTTATTTCGGGATGTCGAGATAATGCATCAGCTGCTTTGTTACTTTTACCTTTCAAATATTTTATATCGTACTCAAATTCCTCAAGTTTAAGGCGCCAGCGTACAAGACGTGAATTGGGCTCTTTTAATGACATGTGCCATTGCAATGGTTTATGATCAGAAAAAATTGTGAATTTTTGACCAAATAAATACGGTCGAAAATATTTACACGACCAGACTATCGAAAGTAACTCTTTCTCGATTGTAGAATAATTTATTTCTGCGGAATTAAGTGTTCTACTAGCATAACAAATAGGATGATTATTTTGAGATAGAATAGCACCTATGGCATATTTAGAAGCGTCAGTAGTTAATTCGAAAGGTTTACTGAAATCGGGATACGCAAGGACTGGTTCTGAAATTAAAATGTTTTTACAAGTATTGAAGCAATTAATAAATTCTTCGGTATGTTTAATTATGTGATCCTTCTTTAGGCATATCGTCATCGGTTTCGTAATTTGAGCAAAGTTTTTTATAAACTTTCTATAGTAACCTACTAGTCCTAAAAAGGATTTAATATCTTTAGCGGTTTTTGGGATAGGGAAATTTTGAATTGCTTTGAATTTATTCGGATTAGGTTTTATCCCATGAGGAGTTACAACGTGACCTAGATACTCTACTTCCTTGCGAAGAAACTCGCACTTGTCTAGTTGTATCTTAAGCTCTGCGTGGCGTAGTTTTGAAAATACTAATTTCAGATTTTGTATGTGCTCTTGAAGGCTAGTACTGAATATGATAATGTCATCCATGTATACCATGCATATTTTGTTTTGGATGTCTTTAAGGACTTCATTTACAGCTCTTTGAAATGTAGAAGGGGCATTTTTAAGACCGAAAGGCATTCTAAGGTACTCGTAATGTCCTCCATCTACGTTGAAAGCCGTTTTTTCTATAGAACATTCGCTCATTTGTATTTGATGGAAGCCGCTTGCCAAGTCGAGGGTAGTAAAATACTGGGTTCGACTTAATTTATCCAATATATCGGATATATTGGGAAGCGGGTACCTGTCATCAATTGTCTTTTCATTAATTTTCCGATAATCAACTACCAGTCTCCATTTTTGGGTATTTGATGCGTCAATTTTCTTTTTAACAATCCATATCGGGGAGCTCCAAGGGGAACAGGACGGTCTAATTATGTTTTTATCTAACATCTCTTGAATTTGTCTCCTAATTTCTTCTCTGTGGACGTAGGGATATCTGTAAGATTTAGTGTGAACCGGTACCTCGTCTTTGGTTCTTATAATATGTTTAACATTTGAAGTGAAAGTCAATTTGTCCCCTGGTTTTAAAAATAAATCAGAATATTCTTTACACAACGAAATAATTTTTTGTTTTTCTTCTTTATTCATGTGATTTGTACGAATTAATTCGGTAATATTGTCATTAGCAAAGCTTTCAAATTTAAAGAGTTCATATTGTGAATATTTAAATGGAGTAACTTGAATTGGTTCTCGTAATGTTATCGTTCTCGAATTATTTGTGTAATTTTGAATTTCTATTGGTGCGAAACCGTTTCTCGCTGTAGATAAAATTTGTGGAATTATTATATTTTCTATTTTTCGAGCGTCTACAATAATATCCCCATTATCTATATTCACGGGTAATTTCTTTATCGTTTTTTCTCCGGGGTCTATTGAAAAAGAAAACTCAATATCGTTTACTTTTCTATACTTAAAAGGCAATCTTATGTGAGGTCCTAATAGTTCTCGATTAGTTAGATCAATATTTATATTCATACCTATTAAATCTTTAATACCGAGAATTCCATCAAAATAATTGTGAAAATCATATAATATAAAATCGATTTGATAGTTTGTATTTTTTAGTTCAGGAAATGCAGGAATAAGCGCTCGATACCTAACGTTTTTACTTCCAAGACTAGTAGATATAGTAGTATCAGAATGATAAATTGTATCTGGAAAGTATTTTTCGGCAATAGAAGGTCTTATTATTGATTTAGAGCTACCAGTATCGATTAGCAATTTAATTTTTGGATTTGCAATTTCTATATACGGTAGCGGATTAACTGAAAGTATATTTATTTCTATGTTTTCCCGTCTGACGGACGAGCTGCTTGAAAATTTTCATCGCGATTGGCTTCGTCGTTTTCGTCAAATTCTATTTCGTCATATTCATCATATTGATTGTCGTGATTATAGTCTGAATTAACATATTGATTTAAGTATAACTCTTCGGAAACAAAGTTTGGTTTAGCATTTGGATTTGATCGGAAAAATCTATTATTATTATTATTATTATTATTATTATTATTATTATTATTATTATTATTATTATTATTATTATTATTATTATTATTATTATTATTATTATTATTTTTATTGATAGGTCTTCGAGTACGTTCAGTAAAATTACGTGATGTCGTAGACATCGGTTCAGGTGTTGGTAATTGATTTTGTGGAATTTGGTTAGGTTTGAATACATTTTTGGGAGGGCCGAATACTTGTCGATTAGAAAAATATGTTTTATTTTGTGGTATGGATTGAATAGGTATCGGCTGATTTGTACGAAATTTGGTTGGTGGTATTGACGATTGCCATAAGAATTCGGGTAATTGTTAACAGGTCTGTTATTTGGTACAAAATTTTGATTTTTATAAAAATTTGAATTGCTTCTTTGAGAATTTTGGCTATGCGCATGCTGTCTATTACCATTATTAGGTGTATTTTGTTGATTGTTTTTATCGTTTAGAGAACCGTACAGACTTTCAAAATTTTCGAATTCGGCCACATAGGCCATCGCGTCTTCTAAAGAGTGTGGTTTTCGTAAATGCATATTATTTTTCAGAGTACCGTCGCACCCTGCAATAAACGTATTTAAAGCGGTTTTATCGTATTGATTTATTTGACAATTTCTTTCTTCAGCAGTTATATTGGGGTCATTGCTAATTCTTTGAATTACACTACTACGAATTAATTGAAGTCTACTTCCAAAATCGATAAGATGCTCGTTTTTTAATGGTTTGGCTCTGATCAACTCTTGCACAAGACAATTTAAATCCCTTCTATCAGCAAAACATTGTAATAAGGCCGTTTTTAATTTTTGCCAAGTATTTAATTCAACTTTGTTACCGACCATGAAGGCTGCTCTACCTTCTAATTTCTCTTGAATACATTCTATAATGTGTAAATTTAATTCTGCATCATTATAAATTCTATATGACTCTATTAAATGCTCACACCTTGTAATGAATTTATTCAAATATTCACTGTCACCGTTAAAAGGTTTAATATTTGATAATTTGGATTTGAAAAGATCCCAATTCATTGCAGGAGGAGCCATTTTGTTAGTACCAGTTTGTTCTACGTTATTTTCGACTAAAGAAATATTATTGAACAATTGAACTATGTTATCGAGATTACTAGAGTTTAATTCACTCATAAATTGATAATTTCTTTCTTTTTATTATATTCGTTTTTGAAACTTTAAAACTTAATAATCAATACTATCTTTCCGAAATCCAAAAAAAGGTAGGAAAGGCAAGAAGAGAACAATAAGGCACTTACGTTTCTGAAGAACAGGCTTTTAAAATCTTCTCCCTCGATGATTCCCTGTTGCCTCCAATGTTCACCACTAAAGGGCTATTGCACGATAATTGCTAGTCTAATATTGTTCGTTGAATTCGCACTTAAACGTTAAAGCCGTGAAGTCACTAAATTATTTCGCACGATCCGAAATTTTTTTACGCACTGTATGCCCGTAAACGTTTTAGTGATTTTTGATTTCGACGACTTGCGCGATCCTACTGACTGCGCCAATTTTGGTTTTCTTTACGAAAAATTCGTTTTTGAAAAATATATTTATTCTAGCAATTACAAGTTTATTGTTAGAGATCTGAACAGAGAATGAATTATATTAAATGATATTACAAGAAAATAAGATTTATCTACATATGTTGTTAAATAACAATTTCTCAGAAAGTATAGTGTTTCTGCTGCGCTTTTAAGTTTCCTTGATAAGCGGCGTATGTAAATAGCTGACTTTTTTTTCCAGTTCAGTATTATAGAAACTATTGATTCAGAAACTTTTAACAGGGATGAAATTATAAAATTTGTTTTTTTAACGTGATTTGGTGATTGTCGTTGGCCAACCCACCGCTGATTCCGCAGTTGACGTACACGAGGTTTCGGCACACAACTGGGTGAATCAGTCCACAAATTATTGGTCAAGATGTCATCATGGTAGTCACCGGGAACGAGTAGATTTAAAAATCAATAAACCACCTTGAACAAATCCGTTTCAGCTGCCGATATGTGCTTTCCTGTTGGTGGATTTGAACCAGTCGATACATTTTTTGAAAAATCTGTCTTTTTTCGCCTTGTTTTATTTGGATGTTTGTCTCATTGATCCATGTTTCATCTAAATAAAATATATTTCTTCTTTGGTTTCTATAGTTTCTATAGTAATATGCTTCCACTCAGTTCAGTGTTATCATTATCTTTTGTCGGAAATTCTTTTCTAAAGAAGAACGCATGTACTTTTCCTTCAATGTCTTTCTTTCAAGTGATTTTCTATTTGAAGCTATGGTATTCCTGATGCTTTACGTGCTGTTTGAAATCCACTACATCCCTCTTCTTTAATAACTCTGTAAATCGTAGATTTCCCAAAACCAAAGGTGTGACTAACTTATTCCACTGTGTCATCAAAACTTGGACCTCGTTACAATATGAAAAAAATTGTTTTTTTGAGTGAAATTGACCGGGAAGATATTCTTGGAATTAAAGTAAAACAAAATTTCAAACTTTATTGACAAATACTTATATAAACGTTATCTTTAATATACAGAGCTTTTAATCAATCCAAACCTTTTTTATTGTTTTGTACAGCTCATGGTTATAAAATAAAGGCACTAAAACATGTATTAGCTCAGCTGCATTTACGATAATTTGGAAGAATATTCTGTAATAATATTTACCTACTACCAATATGTAATATCAAACATTACGATACCAATATGAGTTTCGTACTGAGTTACTTTACTGCACTAGTGGAATGAACTCATGAATAAGAAACTAAACCTCATTTATTATAATAATTAAACACCTGTTCAATAAGATGTTTATTCCAGCTGACGTGGAGGCAATTGAAGAATTGTAGTTTTCAATTTCAATTGAATTTTTTGTAGAAACGATTTCTCCTCCCATTATTTTAGTAGCTGTATTTTTTTGTTTTCTAATGATGTTTCTACATATCTTTCAGCGACACTACTGGATTCCATCCACCATGTCTCTTCAAAATGTGCATATCAACACCAGCATCAGCAAGTAGGGATGCTGATGATCTTCTAAAACAGTGACTTGTATATTGTGATGGATTTAGTAGCTCCAGAAACGTTGCTGTTTCTTTGCGCCCAAAAGTATTGATACCAATTGGTTGAGAAAAACATTTTCCATTTTTATATAAAATAAAAAACCGGTAATGGGCTATATTTTGAGGTCGAAGTCGAACATATTTTTGGACGTTATTCAAGCAGTCAAAACCAGCGATGTTTCTTTTAGTGATAGCAAATTCTCTTTGAATTTTAGTTTTAGTATTCGGTATTTTGATCGTTATGAACGTTACTTCGTCAACTACATCACCAATTTTTAACTTCATCAATGCTTCTCTTCGGCAGGCGCCAAACACACCCACGATTAAGGAAACCTATAAAAATAATATGCTACATGGAAATGTCACCATATATATGTATAATCTTACCTTCATCATCAAGAATTGATCATCATTGGCTTCTTTCAAAAATAAAAATCAAAAATTGTGACCTTCACTTTTCCACTTCAAAATAGCTAATTGCTGTGAATATTTACTGTCCACATTTTTCTTCACAGATATCATTGTTCTCAGCATACTATAATGATGATGCCTTTTCTTTTTCAGCTTTCCCAGCAAAATAAGCTAAAAAAATTGTCTCCTATATATCACGGACTTTTTTTGAACTGCACCAGTCTTCGAATCGCTTATATTCTTTTTCGTATCTATTGCTAGATTTAGCGGGTACTAGGGTTTGAATTGCGTTATTTGTAGTAAGTTCTATATCAGAATCCACACTTTCATAGTCGGAACTCATGTCGATACAATTATACCAAACTGAGGCGTCAAAATTGATAGCGCAACGCTTGCTTGTTACATGATATATCATTAATTTCAGGAATATTGACTGATTTTGAGTAAATAATTAACATTAAAATTAACATTAACATTCGTATCGTAAATTTATATTACCATATTCAAATTTCCCATCTTATTTCGTAATATGAATCTTTACGACACTTATATCGTAAATATCTATTAATAGTAGTACGCGTAACAAGTCCCGAAAGTGGTATTTTACTGGACGAGGGGACTAATTGCAGGGCGAGGCGCACTTTCGGGACGTATTACGTACAATATATTTTTTAAAACGGGCATTGTTGTACCATAAACACAATCAAATGCATCATATTGAACATCTATTTTATAATAAATGTCACGTTTTCAAATAAACGTCAAAATATGTCAGGTTATTTTATAGTTTTAAATACAGTAAAAGTTCCTTATTCGCGCTTCCTTCCTTCGCGTTTTCACTATTCGCGCAGTAAAAAAATGTAATTCCTATATTCGCGACTAAAAATTTCTTTATTCGCGGATCTAATAAGTACATACATAATAATAAAAGGATTCCAATAGGTATTCAACCCAATATCCTTTTTAAATGCCGTCAAATGGACTAATAAAAAAAGTAAAATAGATCTTATAAAAACTTTGCCTAAAGTATGTTGTTAAATGATTCTGCCGACGACTTTGACATAAGCCGCCTTCGCCGCAATCGGTGTTTTTTAGAATGTGAATAAACAGAATGAAATTAACCTTATTATTCAATAATGAAATACATATACATATTTTAAATGTTGCTGTTCCGTTCTATGGTAAAAGTCGCTTTGCTGCAGGGCAGCAGAGCGATATCCAGAAGAATTTGCAAACCTAGTAGCTGATGGATGGATACAAACCTGAGCAAGTATTTAATGCAGACGAAACTGCACTGTTTTGGAAGAGAATGCCAAACACAACATTCATTTCTAAAAGCGAAAAGTCTCCTCCTGGATTTAAGGCAGCAAAGGATAAAGTTCCACTGCTGCTATGTTCGAATGCATCTGGAGATTGTGTCATTAAGTCACTGATGCTTTACAGATTGTTTAATCCTCGGGCTTTAAAAAATCAAAACAAGGACAACCTGCTAGTGTTTTGGCGTGCTAATAAGAAAGCATGGGTTACAAGCGTTATTTTTTGTGACTGGTTCCGGAATTGTATTGTTTCTGAAGTTGAAACTTATTTAAAAAAATAGAATTTAGACTTTAAAGCACTTCTACTTTTGGACAATGCACCAGGTCATCCTCGCGAACTTGAAACTATGCATCCAAATATAAAAGTGTCATTTTTACCTCCCAACACGACGGCTTTACTTCAACCTATGGACCAAGGAATAATACAGGCCTTTAAGCTCTATTACATCAGAATCATATTGGATAATATGGAATGTAATCCTGATATGAATGTTATGAAATGCTGGAAGGAATTTGACATTGCAAAATGCATCATAAACATAGAAGAATCATTAGAAGAACTGAAGCCACACACATTGAAGTCATGCTGAAAAAACTGTAGCCTGCTATGACTGCGGAAAATGATGAAGAATCTGTGCAAGCTCAAACTATGACTCCAAACATAGTCGAAATCGCGAATGGAATATGACGAGATGGGTTAGAGCAGATAGAATCAAGTGACATTCAGGAGTTGCTTGAATCGCAAGATGAAGATTTGTCTGAAACCGAATTGGAGAAAATGTTAAATTCACAGCCCATTGAAGAAGAGGCTTCAACAAGCATTGGAAACGTGACATTTAATTTGAACAATCTTAGTGAAGGTTTAAGAATGGCAAATGAGCTTTGCGATTTCTTTATGAACATTGATCCGTCTATAGAACGAAGCCTTATTTTTAAGAGGCAAATTGATAATGCGACTGCTCCGTATCAGTATAAATTGAAGGAGCTTTTAAAAACTGCCAAGCAAGAGAAAATTACAAAATTCTTCAAACCGTTGCCTAAGCTTAATAAAGATAATTGATCAAAATCTTCAAAAACTTAAATAAAATCGATTTTTTTATATATTTGTTTTTTACGTATTTATTTATTACCATTCCGTATTCAAGGTTTCTGTATTCGCGGCATATTTTTGGAACATATACCCCGCGAATAAAGAGCTTTTACTATAATACAAAACTCGGTTACTATAAAAACCAATTGACCACTATCTTTGACTATTTTATAATTTTTTTCATAAAAGATATGCCGGAAAGTAAATAAAAATGAGTCAGGTAAAAGCTTTTATCGTACTATCACAATAATTATCTGGATCGGTCCGACAAAATGAGATTTTCTGACCTAAAAATAAATCAGAAAGTACTAATTTCTAGCCCTTTTAAAAAAAATGTGTTAAGTAAGTGGTGATAAAAAAAA
Organism: Diorhabda elongata; assembly: GCA_026230145.1. Lineage (NCBI taxonomy): Eukaryota > Metazoa > Arthropoda > Insecta > Coleoptera > Chrysomelidae > Diorhabda > Diorhabda elongata. The sequence continues at coordinate 18,412,987 of CM047928.1, read as the reverse complement.
TGTGAAGTGTTTATTACAAGAAAAATTTCAAAATTGTAGTTGGCAACTGATTTTTTGGTATATGGTCCTATATCTTGATTCTAAACACCTTAACTCAAAAACTTTAAGTCATTTAATCTCTTCACGAGCACACACAGTTCTGGGCAAATTTTTTTTTCTTCAAATTTGCTAAATAATTTTTGAAATACTTTAATAATCTACATAGAATTGCAATATAAAATTTCTTCTATAATCATTATTGTTCATTATAATACAAACTAAATATATTAATATTCGGACACCGCCGAAGACAGTAGAAAAGTTTGTTTTTTTTTTACTTTCACTGTATTTTTTATTTCTTCAAGTAAGAATGCATTCATTCTTTCAAAGTTTCATCTTTTTGCTTAGACAGCTAAATTAGAATGCACAGAGCGCAAATATCACTAACATTTGAACCAAAAACATCGAAATATTGTATTTGTTATATTTAGAAATGAGGCCCATCACCCAAAACAACTCAAATTTGATTTTTGCAAACACTTTGAAGTGTCTTCATATTAAATGCGAGACATTAATTATGTTATATACTCAAAATTTCACTTTCAGTGTACTTTCTCTCTTACTTTTACTCAACTTTTACTTTCTTTGTCAAATTTATCAATTTAAAAGTTATATAGAGGTTATTTATCTTAAACAGAAGTGACTAACTTGAAGGACGTTCATAGAAAGACGTTGTACAATAAACAAATATTTCTTCGGAGCAGAAAGGATTTTTACGCAACTAAAGGGTACCAAAAATGGTTTATGATATATACAAATTCAATTTCTAGTTCAGCAGGCAAATATTTTACAATCCCTATACTTTATTGACCATAGCAATAAATAATAAGGGGTTCAACTTAATGGGCACACTTATTCTGTTTTAAAACTACTTCCCTTACATAACCGGCTGCTACGTTACAGTCCTTTAACCCTACTGGAGTCGAGAGTAATAAATATTCCGAAAAATATACAGGGCTCGCACATAAATGTATCAACAATTAATAGTAAACTACAAACTGCAGATCCTAAGTTCACAAACTTTTTTACTTCGAAATATTACTGGTTTCAGGATACATTTTCGCCATATATTCGAAATTTGTCAAACAATATGAAGATGAGTTTTAAAGAAGAAAATTTACGTAGACCCTTCTCGAGTCCACCGTGTACCCCTAAGAGTCCACCTAGACCACTTAGGGATAATGGCTCTAGATGGTAAATTCCTCTGAAACAAATTAATCAAATCTGGAATATGCCTCAAAGTGAAATACCGAAAATGTTTATTTTTGAAGGAAAACACCATATTGGAAATAAACAAAAAAGCGGCAGACAGATCTGGAATAGGATTGTACGAGTCCAAAGCCAAATATTCTAAAAGGAAAGGATTGAACTACGTATTTCACTAGCAGAAATATATAAATTAAAACATGTCTCCAGTTCAATGAGCCCTAAACCTAAGATGCAAGTTGGAAAAGTTAAATAAACTGAGGTACCTTGAGTTTTGAGATATGGCAATATTGATGTGAATATGTCAAATTGGACGTTGCCATTATAAAGTTTATTTATTCTTGTTAAAAAAATGGAATTGTTGTGCGATGATTTTTTATGATTTTCGACGTGGATTGAACCAACAACAATGTTGTGCTTAAGCTGAAATACTTGGCAATTTGACAATCGATCGAAAAAAAGCTCGTGCCTGTTGGTGCAAAGAAATTCTGAAAAAATTAATTCGCGGTACTTCAAAAGACGTTTATAAGATCTTTACGGATGACGAATCATGGCTCTATGCATATAAACCCGGAGGTAAAGAACAATTCACTGGGTCATTCAAGATGAGTCAAATCCAAGAAAAGTTTTCCGCGCACGAAGCTCTTTGAAGCAAATGATGGTCGTCTGTTTTTTTGGAAAGACTGGACACGCGCTCCCGTCCCATTAGAGCAATGTAGAATGCTCAATTTTGAATGGTACACCAGCATTTGTTTGCTAGAAGTGGATCAGAGAAGAAGATTCATTCTCCACCACGACAATGCGAGCTGTCACACATCAGTTCAAACAAAAATGTTTCTGAACATGCAAAACATCGAATTAATGAATCAAACGCCGTATAGCTCAATGATATTTTTCTATACCTAAAGAAGCGGTTGATGACTTCAAATCACACGTTTTGGACGTACCTCCAAAATCGAAATGGAAAAAATACTTCGATGATCTTAATAGATAATATTTTGTCATATCCAATTATAAATATTTGGTTTTATTTGTCTCAAAACTTAAGTATGAACCGTCGTACCTGATTTGATCCTGGGTTGCTCTGGAAAGTCCATTTCGTGATAAAAGAAGAATCAAATTACAAATTGGATATTATTATATTATATCTACAAGCAATAAAGTAAAGTGGAATTATATACTATAAGTAATATCTAAAGAATCCCAAGATCTAAAATTAAATAACTAAGAAAATAATAAATATTCCTTGGTACATTTTTTACCAAAAGGCTTGAAAAACCGCTTTCAGATCGTATGAACTTAGATGTTATTTATCTTCTACAAAACACCAGCCAGAGAAAAAACCTTAAAGTAAGGAGCCTATTGAGGTATTTCAGTAGCTCAGTGCTAGTTGGAAACAGTTTAAGAGTCCAAGGAACTACTAGAGAGTAAGAACCTCAATTTGGAAAAGTTCATCATCAATCAATCATCTTCATAATGTAAAGAAAAGCTTATCAAGGTTTAATGAATAAATTAGAAAAAATTTTGTGTGAAACACGTTGGAATATACTAGTTTTAATAATTAATGAAAAGTACACAGAAAAATATTTGTGATTGCCCGAATAACTAATGGTGACTTAGTTGAGGATTATGTTTACAAGCCTATATCTAAATCAAAAAATTCTCTAATTTTTCCGTAGATTTTAGATATATCTGCTACTTTTTCATTGTATTAAAAATTGTGTTTCGATAGTCAATTCCAAAAAAAGTTATTGGTTTATCACTACAAATTTAATTTTTTTGTATAAATTTAGCTCTACAACCTCCTAAATAAACATACTACAACACAATATTTTGAATAATTTATTATTTTATTGTAGGTTATGTATGCGGAAGGATTTTCTCAAGCATGTCTTGCGATTATCCACGCTTTTGCTTTTGTTTATGATACAGGCATACAGAAAAGGTTATATTTCTCATAATAAATAGAAATGACATAACTTCAAGGACATTTATGGATCAGTTTGTAGAAGGCATTGTATAATAAGTAAATATTTCTTTGTGTCGGAAGGGTTTACGCAACTAAAGGCTACTCAGAATTAGATTTTATCAACAAGAAATTGTTACCAATAAAATTTATTGTTATATTTAGAAATTTCAAGGAACAAAATGTTATTGATGTAGTTTTCGAATTGATAAGAACGTTTTATCATTGTTAATTCTGATAGCTAAAAATTTTAATATAAAAAAATACATTACAATTAACATGAGAAAGAGATCATTGTCTTAATGATTGAATATGTTTTTCAAAATACCGAAGTTAACCAAAATAGTCGCTTTCAAATTTGAGCACATGGATGCGGAATACTACAAACCCATGTTCCAAATTGTCGTTTTTAAAATCTATGCTTCAAATCAGTGATTAATTCCAAATTAATTACGACTTATTTAGATTTACGTGTTTATTTAGAACAAAAAACTTAGCAAAGTTTGTTCAATTTGATTCTTGTGTGCCAAGCTCATAAGCGTTTGGAAAAAATGTATTATTAGCAATATTAACAACGTAGTTTTTCCTTGCTTTCTTGGCAGTGTTCCCCGTTGGTTTGTAGCAGTTACCTTTTTTATATTCTTATAATTTCTTGTTATCATTGTTGTTTATTTTTATTACCATTATCTATTGTTTAGCACAGCTCACTTCCATTCTTTTGAAAAGCTTTGAGGTAAATACCAAATTAGTACAACAAAAAACAATTTATAATTACATCAAAAACAAATCAACTTGTGAACCTACAGAAACGAAATGTAGAGAAGATCGCGTACAGCTCGTTAGGTTGATGTTTGATGATGATGAGACAAGATCTGAAGCAGAGGAATTTGACAGGACAAGAAAGTATGTACATCATTAAGCTCCACTCCTTGTCGTTGACAATAAATATTTGACTTAAACAACTAATCAGTTCTTACTGATTACGTAAAATTTATTAAATACATCAAATAGTGTAACTGATTAACAACTAATCCTTACAAAAGTTGCAAATAATATGTAGACAACATATGTTGTTAATGAAAAATAGGTTAGGTTCGATTAAGTTAGGTTATGTTAGGTTAAGTGCTCAAGTGGGTTATTGGCCCTCTGTCGGACTCCTCTCCAGGTAGTGGATAGGAGAAAACATCACCAAGAATCACTACTTGCCGTTGATAATAAATATTTGACTTAAACAACTAATCAGTTCTTACTGATTACGTAAAATTTACTAAATACATTAAATAGTGTAACTGACCAGGAAATAATTCTTAGAAAAGTTTCTAATAATATGTAGCCAACATATTTTGTTAAAGAATGTACGAATCCGACTGTCCTTTATAAAATTATAAGAGTGCTTCAGTGTGGTGAAAGTCTATGATAAGCTTCCACCACACCTCTTAAGGCAAAAAAGTTAGGTTAGGTTTAGGTTTGCTTCACCTGTCACATTTGGCTGGCTCAAGAGTTAAGCCTTGTCTCACAGTCGTCAAAAGGGTTGTGAGCAACGTATTTAAAAGAAAAAATAATACCAACGAAGTTATTACAGAGAGAGGATCATTGTTATTTGGTGTTTAGGGGAGATTGAGGAATTTTTGTAGTGAAATATGAGTTGTTGTAGATATATTGGGGCTTGATGTGAATTTTTTATAGTTTGTCCGGCAATTATTGCATTGAAATGAAAGGTAGGAGTTTGAAAAGGGAGTAAAAGGCAATAAAACAAAATAGCTTGACGAAACAAAAAGTTTATGGAGAGTAGAGTCCAGATGGAAATGTCGTCAGCCATTTAGCTGATGAATGACTTCTCAAGGTTACAGAAAACTGCAGAAGACTTGTGAAGCCGGCGAATGAAAAGGTGAAATTTTGATGACGCTACTTCTCCATTTTAAGGGAGCTACGATGGAGCAGATGGGAAAAGCCTTTTAAGGGATTACAGTGAAATATTAATAGTAGTTAGAGGTTAATTCAAATTTTAAGTTTATTACTAATAATAACAAATCATTATCATGATCACTCCTTGTATATAAAAGTCTGGTATTCGTCATGTTGAATGGTTATTTATCATAATAAATAGCAAGGACGTTGACGGGTCAGTTGTACAATAAGTAAATATTTCTTTTGAACCAAAAGGGTTTTTACGCAACTAAAGGATGGTGACTTTATGATATTTACAAATTACGTGTTGTCATGCTTCAATTACAGTGAAAATAAAATTTGAACGTTGTCGCGCCCCTTGATCAATGATTTTTATTAAACATGTTATTGGAAAAAATAGTAGTCAAGAATTTTATTGATTAAAATAATTTTCCATTGGTACACTATTGGGGTGCTCCAAAAAAATTTGTTTATTTTTACCGTCTCAAATGTTTCTATATGATATAAAAAGAATCCTCACCAAAGATGGCTCAACTGTAAGAGGTCCCTATTTCTATTTTAGTTTTTCATTTGATTAACATAAGAAAATTTCCTTTTTTACTAAAATTGAACTTACACGTAGTTCACGCGATTTTCTACAAAAAACCATTTTATATTTGTTGACTCTTCGAACTTATTCGAAGTAATCGAAAGCTCGGAAAATATATTAAAGTTAGTCCACTTTGGTGTTTCATTGCCACGTGCCCAATAAGAAAACCGCGTATATGTATATATATATATATATATATATATATATATATATATATACTATATAGGTTCTAAGCACTCTTAGTGAATAAGTAGTCATATAAAATTGAAATTGAAAAATCGAAATATTAGTTACGTCACTATATAAACACACTGTATACACAAGTTTTTTTCGTAGTTTATTTGCACAATGTACTTCCTTGTAGAATTCCAAACAACAATATTCTAATTTTTCTCTAATCTCAGGTCAAGTTTTTTATGGTTTTATTACCAATTTGTTACGCCAAAAAATATTTGCCGTTATAGCAACAACCGTAATTTGTGCAATTTTTACAGCTTTTGCGTAAAATAGGATAACCGTTATGGTATATTACCCAAAATCATAATATTTTGTAGATTGCGTTTTAGTGGCTCAACAAAGGGAGTTTTAGGAAATATACTGTAATATTGCCCAATATAAAATATCAAATATAATGACAGACATACCGCTTCTTTTCAATAACAGTATTTTATGTATTTTAAAATATTTATGATGTTCCACGAAAAGTATATTTGCGTGAGAGCACACGTCTACCTAAAGATGGAAGCATCGAAATTTTTTATTCGAGTCGTGATATCGTGTTTGATTTGTTCAAACTCTTTTTCAAATTTAACACATTGGTAGTTTGGAGCAAGCTGATTAAAAGTCTCAACCTACCAAAAACAACCACCACCCCACCGAACCTCTGAAGAGTCCAAGGAGACTATAAGAGGAGATACTCCATGCATTTATGAACTACATTTGTGGATAAATGTGAACCCGACTTATCTTCAATCATACTTTATCCGATTCAAAACAAAACTCGCAAAAGAAGCTATTGAAAAAAATAATATAGAAAAATTTTACAACATCCAAGACTTAATACGAATTCTTAAAAAAAAGCTGAATAATAACTGGCATACCCAATACGAGGATGTATTAATATCTAGTTAGCCTAGACCAGTTCCATGCATAAATAAAATATTGTGTTACCATAGCAACGAACAATAAATTATTAGAAGTGTCAGTGTAGAGTTTGACGTCAAAAAAGTAAAACAGAGTTACGCAATAGAATAAAAGAAAAAATATGTCCACCATCATCAAGTACCTGTATTTAAAAGGGTTAAGAGGCAAGCAGATTTACGAAGATATGCTTAATACCCTTGGTGATCAATGCCCTTCGTAAGCAACCGTGAAAAATTGGACTGCAAGCTTCAAATGAGGTGAATTTTCCATGGAAGATGATGCCGATCAGGAAGGCCAGTTTCTGGGTCAGTCTCCGAAAATATCGATGCAGTTCATGACATGATTTTATCAGACTATCGAATTGGGCTAAAACGGATATCTGAACCACTGAATATTTCATAGGATGTTTAAATGTTGACCAAAAGCGTGCAAGGGTAGAAGCATCGCGTTCGATCTGTGTTCGATTTGAAAACGATGTAGACTTCTTAAACCGAATTGTTACTATGGATGAGACTTTGGTACATTTCTACGAAGAAGTTTCGTGTCCAAAAATTTGGTGGAAAAGTTCTTGCTTCAGTTTTTTGGGATTGCCATGGAGTAATCATGATTGATTTTTTGGGTAAGGGTAGAACAATAACTGGAGATTACTATTCGACATCACTGACCACTCTACAGGAAAAAATTAAAGAGGTAAGACGCGGAAAGCTATCCAAAGGTGTTTTGTTTTTGCAGGACAACACAAATCTCATGTTGCCATGCAAAAAATTCGTGATTTAGGGTTTGGATTACTAGAACACCCCTCTTATTCACCAGATTTGGCTCCGTCCGACTATCATCTCATTCCTCAACTGAAAAAAAGTTTAAAAGGTCGTAAATTTTCTTCCAACGAGGAGGTAATAAAAGCTGCAGAGGTCTGATTTGCAGAGCAAGAAGCAACATTTTTTTTTGAAAGGTCTAGAGACATTGCAGGTTCGCTGTAATAAATGTATCCAATTAAGAAGAGAATGTGTTGAGTAATAAAATATTTTGACATTGAAATTTTGTTTGGTTCTATAGTTAACTAAGAATTTTTCAATATATCCTCGTAGATGAGTTATGCACTGGATAAACGCGTTGTATGAAATCATTTTCAAATAAAGTACTCGTTAAAGGCGAAATATGTGGTCAATGAAAAAGTCAACAATAGCAGATAAATATATTCGTATAAAAACAATAGAATTTTTATTTAAGTTTTATAATTTGTTGAGAATCTTTCGTTGATTGTGCCAGCTCCTTTCACCGGAATTTCTATAAAATAATTGGGAATATTCGTCAACACCCTAAAAGATTCTGAATATTTTTTGCATTCACTAAAAAATAAAACAACTATCAAAATAAATTGCTACAAGAATAAGTTTCGTATAACAATAATAACCAACCCCTAAGAGATTTTTATAATATCCTAGAGAAATATTGAGTTCTGAGATCGTGTTAATAATAACAGGAAATCAACCATGTCCAAATAAAGCGAATAGGATGGAAATCGACTGACTCACGAGCTGCAGGTTATTATTTAAACTGCATACATAACATCTTTGATAATTCTTTGTTTTTTCATCGCAGTTAGTGTTGGTGAATATTTATGAATTCATGAAATGCAGTGTTGCCACTTATCTAGTTCCGTAGTATCTCAAAATATACTTAGTTTACTCGTATTTGATCCAGTACCGTTACATCTACCTTGTAAATTAACTGGTAGGAGCAACTGGAAACGTACACTATACATAAACTTATTTCCTACCCCCTACAAGTTAATAACCCGAATAATTTATTGTTTGTGAATATCTCGGTGTTGTATTCCCAGGCAAACGCATATGTAGGAAAAGGCTCATTCAGATACCACCAAGATCTGCAGATTTTAATCTTTTGACTTTTTTCATGGATGTTGCATCTACCACTGCACCATTCTGACGTCCACCACTCTATCGATTGTATCGTTTCATTTCGTTCCAACAAACAAAAAAGCAAGTATGAACCACCAACGATAAAACAAATTTAAGTTCACATCTTCTGTTGCTAAAAGTCTGCTATTTGTCATCTTTATTGCGTACCTAGAGCTTGATGCATATCGTCCATTTGTCATTATGACAAAATATGCGAAATCATCCGAAGCAAATAGTTAGATATTAATGTTGACAGTACCTGGTGTCATATTGCTGAAATCTGACGGTTTAAGACAGTAGATAATGTGGAAGTTTGTGGTAAAAAAGCAATGAGAAAATAAGATGTTGTAGGAAGAGCACGGTTTAACGAATTGATTCAACTAATCGATTAGGAAATTTACGTAAAATCTCGTCTACAACTGCACCATTTTGACGTCCAGCACTCTATGGATTTCATCGTTTCATTTCGTTCCAAAAAGCAAAAAAGCAAGTATGAACCACCAACGATAAAACAAATTTAAGTTCACATCTTCTGTTGCTAAAAGTCTGCTATTTGTCATCTTTATTGCGTACCTAGAGCTTGATGCATATCGTCCATTTGTCATTATGACAAAATATGCGAAATCATCCGAAGCAAATAGTTAGATATTAATGTTGACAGTACCTGGTGTCATATTGCTGAAATCTGACGGTTTAAGATAGTAAGTAATGTGTAGTAACACTCTTATAGCACATATTAGGCACCCAGTGATTATTAGTAGATTGATCAATGAAGGGGAAACTAATTTCTACCAATACGAGTTCGGTCTTGTGATAGATAGGTTACTTAATTACATTTAATTGATCACCTCTCATATATTTAGTTTAGAAATACTTACTTCGCAAAAAAATAAACGAAAATATCAACACTCTGTTTATTTGTTCCCGTCGAGGGTGGTATTTCTCCGAAATGTGGGGTAACCACGAAACAATTTGCCTCACATGATTTACTGATTTCAAACTTCACAATAGAACCTAAAAAATCACTTTTGTTTTCTAATTACTCATATAAAATAATTCAATTGGTGAATAAATATGATATATTGATAACAGAGTAGTAGGAGAAGTACAGAACTTTGGAGGAATCGGAGGGCTCTACCACGATTGCGTGAATCGTACTTAAGCTTAAATATGGGTGACATTTCTCAAAACTATGAAATGTATTTGTTTCCAAGGTACGACTGAATCGAAAGCACGCAGTTGGCATTCCTTGGTACGTAATCAACCAGAGCTCAACACCTATTCTCATTCGTCTATAGGATTTTTGGAAAACATGTTGGAACGTTTGGAAACCATCACTGATCACGTTCATTGTTGTTCGGAAACTAATCGAGTTGATCGGGTTGTAGTCATGTGATCTTTTTTTACCCTGGTAGATCAGCTGACGGGTTATTTCATTTGTATATGGTTTTTTAAACTTTATTTATTATAGTTCAGAAGCCACTCAAGCAATCAGCAGCTTCCACATCTCGCCAAACTAATTCTAGCGCGGCTATGCAGTAGAATTTATCATTTTCTTTAATCTATGAAACTTTTTTTTACCTGGAACTGATTAGATTTTTCTTCGTATAGAAACGCTTTTGAATCGGTCAATAATAACTTGTTAGGTTCCACATGGTTTTGACTATAGTTTCTTCAAACTCTGTACCATCTTTTCTTCTCATATTCACTGCCCAATCCCTTAAACTCAACGCTAATTCTTCCGACGACCTATTTTCATCTGATCGATACTTTTTATCATTGCAAAAAGTCCACAAATGCATACAAATTTCTTTCTCGTCAGTATTGAAACCAAATCGTGACATTTTGAAATATTAAATATTTGAAACGTCAAAATCGAAATAAATCAATATGTATGCATGGCAACGTGATAAAATGAAAACAACCTATGGGATCTGTTTACAGTGTTGATTGGTTGTCTTCAATCAGATGACTTCAAATTAGTTGATTTCATTGGAGTTTTAAAGGAGAAAAATTTTTCAATTGAATCAAAATTAATTAGAAAATAATCTTAAGTTTTGTAAGCGTTGGAAAGCTACTGTTATTGTACGTCTTTTCAGTATATGTCATTCATTTCTAGCATTAACAACAATAATTTTTTTTCACTCAAATATGTCGAACTTTGTTCTTAATTACTTTAACATGAAGAAAAATGCTGCCGAAAGTCATCGTGTTTGGTGGAATTTTATGGTGAACATGCTCTAGCTGAGCGAACGTGCCAAAAGTTGTTTGCACAATTTAAAAGTGGTGATTTTGGCTTAAAAGATGTAGCACGTCCTGGGCAGCCAAGAAAGTTTGAAGATGAAGAATTGGAAGAATTACTCGATGAAGATTGTTGCCAAACACAAGAAGAACTCGCAAAATCTTTGGATGTCACTCAAGTAACCATTTCAAAAGTAACTGGATATATTTAAAAGCAAGGAAATTGGGTTCCACATGAACTCAAACCGCCGAAAGACGGTTTTGCATGTCCGAAATGCTGCTGGAACGCCACAGAAGAAAGTCATTTTTGCATAGTGCTGTATTATGAGCTGCTAAATTGGGGCGAAACCATCAATGGAACACAATACCGAACACAATTAATCCGTTTGAAGATAGCAGTAATCGAAAAACGCCCGGAATATGCGACCAGACACGAGGCAATAATTTTCCATCATGACAATGCTCAGTCCCACGTTGCTATTCCGGTTAAGAGCTATTTGGAAAACAGTGGATGGGAAGTTTTACCGCACCCGCCTTATAGTCCAGAACTTGCTCCTTCTGACTACCATTAGTTCCGGTCGATGCAGAACGCCCCCACTGGAAAACGGTTTACATCAAAGCAAGATATCAAAAATTGTCTTGATTCATTATTGGCTAACAAGCCGGCGCGGTTCTTTTGGAATGAGATCCACAAATTTCCAGAAAGATGGGAAAAGGTCGTAGCTTCAAATGGGCAATACTTTGAATAATACTATCGTACATGTTTTTCTTGAATGAACGTTCAAATTTTGAAAAACACCGCACGAATTAAGTTATAGACCACAATGTACGAAACAAAATATTGGCCATATGATCGCCACTGCTTCCCAACAAGAAATGATGTGGATAGAAAAACATGTAATAGATTAGTTTAGGATTCGTTTTTTTTTTACAAACAAAAAGTGTAATTGGGGATGAAGTTTTGAGTATTATTTTGGATTTGTAACCACAAAGAAGCGCTTACATACATATACAAGCATTTACAGTTCGCTTCTGAATTGAGCTGTAGTTTAGAAAACTCATTTTGACCTTACCTGTGTGGTTGAAAACGGTTATCATATCTTTATAGGTCTGGTTTATTAACACGTTATCAAATTCAACGCTGGATGGTTGTACTGATATATGTGGATAGTAAAGAGTCATTTTTATAGGCAACTAAAAAAATAAAATTCGATTATTGAGAATAATCTGAGATGCGTCATCGATGAAGATAATTTTCTTCGTAAACATCTTCATTTTTTTCTGTTCAACCGAACATTCGGAGTATTTAGGACGCTTGGATGTGAACCGGGAACAAAGAGAACACTTGATTTGATTACACTAATTATTAGATTAGAATTATAAAGATTTTCATTATAGTAAACTCTACATTTTGTGAAATTAATGATACTACGACTGAGTTTTCGCATAAAAAGGCTTCTGGACTTGTTGAAATATATATTGTTATGTGGTACAATACTTTAGTTCAAGGGCATTCTACTATGGGTGAGACTGCTCCTTCCATATCAACAGTAAAGACCAGTACAGCAGTGGTCGACCAAATGTGGTACTGGATGATCGTCGACTGAAAGTTCGCGAGCTAGCAGACATTAATACATCGCGTATTAACTGAAAATTTGGACATGAGAAGGTTGTGTGCAAGATGGGTGCCGCGTTTGCTCACCATGGATCAAAAACAGCGTCATGATGATGTTTGCATCGAATGTTTCACAGAAATAAAACCGTTTCATAACCATGGGTCCATCACTTCACACTCAAAACAAAAGAACAATTAAAACCATGAACTGAAAACGGAGAGCCGGCTCCAATGAAGGCAAAAGTTGTTCCATCTGCAGGCAAAGTCATGGCGTCGGTTTTTTTGGGATGCGCGTGGGATAGTTTTCTATGACTATCTTGAAAAAGGAAAAACTATCAACGGCGATTATTCTGAAAACTTCTTCAAACGTTTGAACGAAGAAATCAAGCAAAAACGACCACATTTGGTTAAGAAGAAATCATTGTTTCCTCAAGACAATGCACCAACTCGCACATCCGTTATTGCAACGGTCAAAATTAATGAATCAAAGTTTGAATTGCCACCTCATGCTTCCTTTTCGCCAGATTTAGCATCTTCGGATTATTTTTTGTACCCAGATTTAAAAAAAGGGCTCGGTGGTCGAAGATTTACCAACAATGAAGACAAATTATGTCTGTTTTTAGTAGTTTGACAATTCTTATTATAAAAAAGGTATCGAACTTATTAAACATCGCTAGAAACAATTTTTGCGATTTCTATGTTGGGCCAGGTACTTCTGGGACCATCCTCGTAACAAGAAATATTTTTTTGACAATTCAAATTATTTCAAGGCCTTAATAATATTATAATATTACAGCATGAAATAGTCAATAGTCTCCAGCTCTTGAATCAATCTAACTTTTTAATGACTCTTCTGCTACTTTATCGTGAACAGCAATAATGTCTTCTACAGAACGAACTGGGCAAATACACCTCGCCGTCGTCTGCTGATGAATGGACTCAATAAACTCATACTGATTCCCTATCATTGGAACTTCCATTTTAGAAAATAGCCAGAAGTCGCCTAAACCAAATCAGTTCTGTACGGAGTGACTACTGTCCAAAAACTACTAAGCATATGCACTGATTATCTTGGGGAATAATCCATTCGTGTTACAGCTTTGGCCGCATATTCGCAATCGTATCATACAGCCAGTCAAACGGGCTAACACTCTGCTTACTGTCTGCACTGAACTCGGTAATCTTGCGCTTACAACCTTCTCTAAACTGCTTACCTATTCGTTCACACGAAGAGTCGATAAACATTCCTCTTCGTACACATTTCTTTCCATTTGTGCATGATCTAGATGGATTTTTCCCTAATTTAGTCAAAACTTCTTTGTTTCATTTTCGCGTTGCTCATTTTGCTGATATGGATTCTACACTCCACTTGGTGGAATGAATTTGAATACAAAAGATCGAAGACGCATACTAGGTTAGTTATATCCGTTACGTGGCTTAGGAATACTTACTTAGCTAATACACATACTTATTACCTGTAAAATATTATTGAGTTGTGTAGCGATTAGACTTTTCGTGATATAAATTATTTTCTTTTCCTTATCAGTAGTAATTTCATCCAAATCCTTGAGAAGTTTTGGGTCGTATTCTTCGGGATATGAAGTTTTTTGTTGATATAATATATAACTCAATTCCAGCAAATCATCGGGATTAAATTGACACTGAAGAGTTAACTAAAATTGAAATGAAACTTTTGGGTGCACACGGATAAGACTCCTTAATCAGTATTAAATTAGTTGGTGTAGCAGTGAAATTTTTCCGATGAGAAAGACGACATTGATTATTATCAATACCGCAGACAACGCCGAGTACAGTGAGAATATTGGATCCATCCATACTAAAGTCAAAATGTCAACTCTAGACTGTTCGTAGCAACACAAGAACTGTTTCAGACAGATAGAGCGTTTATAGCTTTTTATCGAAAGTTTTTCCACTTTTACCACAAATTCGAGGTTTTTTTCTTGATCACTCATATTAAAAACAATCAAAATAAACATGTGATAATCAAATGAAACACATACAATCGATTGGAAACTAGTTTCATTCGAGTCACCTCGTGTGCGGCTCTTCGCTATTATACGTTGCTGAGGTTGCCAGAAGTTTTCAACCTTTGTTTCCAAACAGTTGCATCGTGAACGGTCGACCGTAGAGCTTCTTTAAATTAGTCACCACTTTTTAAAATCCATCTTAATTTCTTACGAGCAATCACAGCCTGAATATTGTCGCATGAATTTAGAAGCACCCATTAACACAAGATGGTTAGTGATATTACTAACAGATGGGGCTGATGATAGTTGTCAGATTACGCATATGACGACTAGTGACAGTTGCCATTCGAAGTACTAGTGACGTGAAGTTGACGTTCCGTAAAATGCGAATTGACTTTTTTGTTAGTTAGCTCATTACGTGGCCTATGAATAAATGAAATGTGTATAGAATTAAATGAATAAAACAATGACTTTTTTATAATCAAGTACCTCTGAAATATCATATGGATTTAAATAAACTTCTTTCGTTTGGATTGGTTTAGCTTTACACTTTTTAAAATAAAAAGGATAATCAACTGTTAGTTTTGTTTCAAAACCGATGCCACTTTTATTCATAAGAACGCCGTATTCTTTGAAACGATATTGTTTTTTCAATAGAATATCATTGACATAAATGCCCAAAGAAAATTCTTCTTTTCCGAAAAAATCGAATTTCAACGATGGCGTTTCTAACCGAGTCAAACACTCGAGTTGAATTATATTCGTTTCTGGTTGGATTTGTCTGAAATAGTAGTTTGAGTTCTTCCTAAAATGGAAATTTGAAATTGAAATCACAGTATAAAAAATGATAACCTCAAAACTGATACACCAGGGCGTGTTTTAAAGAAGCGATTTGAATTCGAAAGAAGACGTTTTATAATCATCGCATGTTGAAAGGGAAAGCCCAGGTTTCCAACGCTTCGAGTGTAAGTTTGAAGGACCATCTATGAGGGTGTTTCATAAGTTATATCAATTTTTATATGTAAAAATCCCTTAACCTCAAATTAAACATTTCATAACTGTAATTCTATGAGAGGTACAATTGTTTTATTTTCTTTTTATAATTCTCTTTTGATTTATTGACGATGCAGTAACTTTTTATAAATAAATAGTATGGACTGCAATAAATATGAAATTCGTATATTGTTGAGAAATAAAGTTTGAAGCAGCAAGAAAATTATGTGAAATTGAAGGAGAACACTCAGTTAATATGCTGTACATCGTTGGTTTAATCGTTATAATAGGGAAGATTTGACGTTTTTAAAATCTTCGTGCTCAACGATATTAGCAACCCATATGTGGGGTGTGGGGTTCGATAGACTAATGATACCATCTGAAAAGTCAGAAGTTGGCCATAAAAGGTCAGTCGGTCTTATTGATTGGTCAGCGTTTGAAAATTTTCTATTAAGTGTTTTTTTTCACGCTCATTGAGAGCTTTTATCCACTCATTCTAAAAAAAAAAAAGAAAATAAAAAATTTTACCTAGACAAGATAAAAAAAATTCACTTTTATTTGATCAGCGGTCTCTCCAAACCCTGTATTTAGCTTAAAATGTTTATTCCCTTAAATAGAAAAAGAAAAATTATAAGAGTCAACCAGAGAGTTACAAAGAGTTAATATTTTTTCATCAATGCGATTATAGTCATAGTCTGGTAACCTAACCTCACTTAACATAACCTAAACTACCCTATATGATGGACAGACGTATGCAGTAGTATTACTAGTTATAGAACGAGATTTTTTATGACATCTAGAAATTTCTTGATAACTGTTATGAGAAATATAAAGGAATTTACAGCGCAGATGCTTATATCGAATGATCAATGAAAGATCGTTGATAGCCACTGTTAGTTCCTACGATTATACGATTATAAATAAAGTTCTCACAAGAATAGCGTTTTTAAGGATTATCCCTGTCCTATAGTTACGTTTAGAGTACTTACAACAATCAAGATTTTAAAAGAGGATTTCTGGCATTTTAGTTTTTTGTAGGTTAGGAAAAATCATATTTGAGCTTCCAGATCAGCATTTTTTTTTTCATAAATTTACTTCTAAATTTCAATTCTTTTTTGAGTTATCCGAAAAAAATGCAGTAACACGAAATTCGCGTTTTGTAAGAGTAATTTTGAGATTAGGAAAAAATCACAAGCGACCTTTTATGTAGGAAATTTTTTGACTACATTTTTGATCCCTTTACTTTTTTCGAAATTCTGCATAGATTCCGAGTTATTTGCAATATTCGAAATTTTGAAAACCCAAACAAAAGGTTACCGGCCAAAATTTTAATGTTAACTTTTACTGTATCGATCCTAAATCCATAAAATCAGCGATATAACTAATTTTCGTAGGTTTTGGCTCCAATTGGACTGTACTCACTGGACTAAAACGAATTATAAGTATTTTATCACAGCTAAGCCACATCTTAAGAATTTTAAACATTAAACATAAATTAAAGTTCGTCATTGTATTGGGGTTATAATTTGTATTTTTTTTATTCGTATTAACCTCGCAGGGTTATTTGCGAGTTCAATACATTCGATATCAATATTTTCTCCAAAATAGGACACGAAAAACATTTATAACTGCATAAATAACAAAAGTTATTTCATCTGCACGAGTTAACAACTTTATAAGGTGGATTTTATTGAGGGTAAGAATAAGACTAATAAAAATTGAGAGTTTCTCATAGCGATAGTTTACAATCTTTGAAGAATAGGCACGCGTTTTGTGTTTGAAACGGAATATGCAGTTATAAAATTACGGCTGTCGGTTCGTTTGATGATTTTATTAGAGATAGACTTTTACGAACCAAAAATTTGATAGATGTCGCCTAAGAACTATTGTAAACGATATATTCTGACACTATTCTGAAACACGAGGCGTGTGCGACGTGTGCGATGGCACAGGTGGGGTTTTCAAAGGGGTGTCGAAAATTAATAAAACCCTTACCTAACAATAAATATGAGTACACTCCAATCATTCTTTTTATTTTTTCGACAATGAACAATTGCTAGTTGTAGATGACTCACAAAACTCACAGGATGTTAAAATTTCAACGTAAATATATATTTTGGTGAAATTTGCATTAAAATATGTGATAATATTTATTATCAAGGTATAAAAATAAATATAACAATTTATTTTGGCATCAAAGTGATCTTCACAAATATAAATTGAAGCTGTAATCCTTCGAGCAAGTTGTGACGACTTTTTTTTAATTTTATTGTTATGAGCACATGTATGCATTTTGTTTTTAAGTACACTGAAGGATTATATACCACTCTTAAGTTTTAAAAGAAATTTTATAACACGAAAACACATAAATTCCAAGGAATGCTGTTAACTGCTCACCATCTTACTATATACTGACGTCACTGCACCGCTATTAAGGTGTAGACGAACAGTTGAAAAAAAGTGAAATACTAAAAAGACAGTGCAAACAACGCAGACGCGATATCATCTTATTAATGTTCTAATTTCACGATGACACTGCTTTTACCATGACAGTCACAACAGTGTCCCACGCTTATATAGTCATCTCCCTCTGGTTCAGGGGCAAAGTGAACCTTCTTCTTTGGAATTTCTGAACGCCGAAGCTGGTCAATGTGGCGCTTCATCTCCACTTGATTCCGGTTGTTGGCATAGTACCTCGACAACACGCGATCTCCCACGCTTAATTGGCAGTTCTGGAGACCACGACCTACGTTTGGCTTGTGATTGATTTGATAAAGTACATCCAGTTGGTATTTTATGTTTCTTCCAAGGTAAAGCTCTGCTGGAGACTTTCCACAAGCCCGTGGAGTGGACTTGAACAAGATCTGGCGTACTTTTGCATACATGGGGTCTGGATTGTCAGCCATGGTTTTTAATCGATGCTTAAGGGTCTAAATATTACGTTCAGCCAGACAGTTCGTGGCTAGATGACCCGGTGCAATGAGTTTTTGAAACATCCCACTTTGGGAACAAAGTTTAAATTAAATTTTTTTTAAATTAAATTAAATTAAAGCTTAAATTCCTCACTCACAAATATTGACGCATTTTCCGAGACCACCATGGTTGGGAATCCATGAGTGTCTTCAGTAATTCTATAGTTACAAAGTTTTGCTTCCGCTCATCTTGACTTAGCATCGATTACAATCAGAAATTGGTAACCATGAAACGGGCCAGTGTAATCGATATGAATACGTTCCCAGTTTGATTCTGGTTCATCCCACAAGGGTGAACTTGTGCTTTAGGGGGGCTAGTTTTATGTTCCGCAAAAGGCTCGCAAGTTCGTGGAAGACGGTCAATTTCCTTGTCGATTCCTTGCCAGTACACATGTCGACGGGCTAATTGTTTTATTTTAGTTGTGTCTAAACGAGTCCGATGAATTTGGTCCAAGATTTCCTGTTGTAGAGATTTCGATTTCTTCTGAACTATATACCATCTTCAAGAATGTATTCTCATGCTTTCGACTTCAGCAATTATCTTTTGAATTTCACCATCAGAGAATGAAGCAGTTTTGATGGTTTCGACATTCACAATTTGAGAGCGGCGTCGGATGAAATTGTCGTCTGATGAACCGGAGCACTGGAAAAACAATCTGCGTCGGCATTTAGACGACTGCTCTTGAATACTACGTTGCAGTTGAACGCATACCTCAAAAGTCTATCGGCAGTTATGTCAGATTAGCATTACGACTAAAGATTTTGCTCAACAGTTTGTTGTTACGATTTTGAAATTTCTACCAAATAATTAGTTGAAATAATGGCCAACTGCAAAAGCTACTCTGTGTAATTGAGGGTAATTCTGCTCTGCTGGGGTAAATGCCCTTGAGAAATAAGCAATGGGGCGTAAATTTCTGCCTATTTCATGTGATAAGACGTCAGCAACCCCTACAGGGTTCGCGTCGCAAGACAAAGTCAAAGGTAAGGTTGAAGTATTCTTCATTTTCGATTCTCTGGAGATAGATTTTGAAGGATTCCTATTTTGAGTCAAAATGTTCGAAGGATTGAATTAGAGCAAGGTTAAACTGATATAAAGGACGAGGATCATCACCAGAAACGGCAGCTTGAACGGCGGCAGTCGAAACGACAATAGATTGTTGAATCACCGTGTCCGGTAGCTTCTTATGTTCCTCTTTGAACGCTGCTAGAAACTGTACGAATTGATCGGCATTCATGGCGCAATATCGCCACTATTAAGGTGTAGACGAACACAACAGTGGAATTGGATGAAGACTCACGTTCACCATGACCATCAGAACAACCGCCCTATTGATAATGAGCGTTTTAGCGGGTAATTTAAACCGAAATTTTGAAAACTTTTCCAAAATTAGTCAAATAGCCCATTATTAACTAGCAGCATGAAATTTTACGACGCACAGTTTCGATTTACCCGCGCGAAATTCAACTAACGATTTTTTCTATCTACATTCAGTATATTTACATGTAATCGAGATCGATTTGGATGAGTCCAAAGAGTTCATTTGTAACATCCCTGTTTTCATCCTCTTCTCCGAAATATTGGGGCTTGAGTATGATATCCAAATAACTACTAGAATATGGTTCCAAATGTGTTTCTTTTGATTCGATCTGAAACAGATTGAAATGCTATATTGAAAACTCACCAATTATGGTTGGTTAGTTAGTTTTCAATACATTATAACAAAAATTTATAAAAATAAATCAAGACAAATTAATCAATTTTAGTGTTTAACATTAAGGGCGTTTGTCCACAGTCCGAATCCAACTCGGATGATGGACAGTTACATCCGAAAATGCCTGTCCACTACACTCGCGTTTTCGGAACATAAATAACCATAAAGCAGCTAAAATTACATTTACTGGCATTGTTGTTTCTTATACGACGGCGTAGAAAATTATATACAATGGTGGACACATCCTCTTCTAAAGGAGAGATATTCAACTGAAGCATCTTATGTATTGTATAATAAATTGCTACAGGATGATAATTTTTTTTTCAATTTCTCTCGTATGTCCACAAGTACTTTCGAGTTTTTGCTGTATCGCTTAGTAGATACAATTAAACGCCAAGACATTCTTAATGGTGAACGTATACTTGACACATGTTCCATGACTTTCAACATGGTTTAAACCGATAGCCTTTGGTGTTGATGCACCATATCGAGGTAAATAGTGGTTGCACTTCGCTACAGGTCGTTAAACATCAACTGTTGTACCAATAATCTGTGCTTAAATTGATATTGCAAGATCCTCATGTGATATTGCATGAACAATCGGTTGTCAGAATGATTTGTTCGCGTTGGGTACCGCATAATTTGACTAACGCTCAAAAAAAGCTTGTATCGATTGATGCAAATAAATGCTGAAAAATTTCAATCGCCGTGCTCCAAACGACGTCTATGAGATCATGAATCCAACAAAAGTTGTTCGCGCACGAAGCACCAGGAAGCAATTGGTTGCCTGTTTCTTCGAAATGGTGAATTGTGAATGGTACAACAGCATTTTTTTTCCAGAACTGTTCGTAAACATCACGAAAGAAATCAATCGCACGACGATAATGTGAGCTCTCAAACATCAGTTCAAACAAAAACGTTTTTGAACAGTGAAAGCATCAAATTGAAAGGTCATATGTCGTACAGTTCTTGTTTGGCATTTAATGATTTCTTATTCGATACATAAATTGCGAGTTCAACGTTTTTCTATGCCTGAAGAAGCAAATAATGCATCCAAATCCATGTTTTGGAAGTACCTCAATCGGAGTGGACAAAATGCTTCGACAATTGGTTTTAACGCATGCAAAAGTGTATCGATCTTAATGGAGAATATTTTGAAAAACAGTAAAGCAATATCCAGTAAATTATGTTTCAACGTTTTTTTTGAGAAGCTGGTCTATCAAGTTATTAATAAAACCAATATATTTTCACGAAATGTACTCCATTGTTAATTGACGTGGATTCAAGAATGTCGAGGTCATAGAGCGTCTACAAAACAACAAGACTATTATTGAGGCTTTTAGCATTTAGAGACAGGTTAAGCGGCACCCAAGCAAATTCAAATCAGTGAAAGCATGGAAGATTGAATCGTATGCTTTGCTACGCGGATGATGCCATACTGATCGCTGAATCCGAGGAAGATCTCCAGAGACTAGTACACATCTTGAACACAGTAGGTAAACAGTACAATACGATAACTGAGAAAATAAAATTCATGACAACGTCTAAGGAACCTAGAAACCCTAGGAAAATAGAAATTGATGGTCACGTAATAGAACAGGTACTAAAATTTAGATTTTTAGAAATAGACATAACGAGCTATAGATATCGAAAACATAAGAAATAAGTGCAAGGTATAAAATGTAATTGACTGGGTATTAAAACGAAAACAAGAATGAAATAGTCACATTAGCAGAATGACAAGGACAATCACAAAGGATAAAGGATAAATCGCCAACAGGCAGAAGAAGTATTGATCGATCGAGAAAGAGATGGTGTGACAATATGGATCCAGAAGACTGAAACTGAAGAAGAAACAGGTTTTATGCCCACCCTACAAGAAGGAAGAAGAAGAAGCTTCGGTTAAAAAGTTTTAATCCTTTTCAATTGCGTGTACTTGGGTGTTACCCCTAATAGCTGAATATCGACGTTGATGTTTGCATGTTGATGGTGCAGAGAGACATTAAGAAGGACCAGAAATGGAACTAGGTCATCTTCAAATAACGAATCCCATTTTTGTCTGGTTGAGAACGTTATGTGCACTACATTGTCCATGTTATGATATTGAATGTAGTAGATCATCATTAGTTTCCGTTAGGGAATACATGACACCCTTGTACTACGTTCAGGAAGTCGTCAAATTTTATGCAATTATGTTCCTTGAGATCGTACCACATCCTATTTTCAACAAGATAATACCATATCATACTAAGATAATCGAAAATGTCTGCAATTAAACATAACTGAATAAGTGTTATCCTCCATGGACTCAAATAACTTAGTTTAAGGAGCTTGGAATGAAATAAAACAACTTAATCATATTAAAACATAAACGTACCCAATTTGGAAAAGAGTATGAAATTAGCTGTGCTTATTGTGACGGAAAGTATATTGGGCAGACTAAGATATCCGTTATTGTCTAGTTTAAAGAGCACCTAGCTCATTTGAAATATAGACGGACCGGTAAATCAGGTATTACCGACCACGCTGCCAGTAAAAATCATGTCATAGATATTAATAATGTAAAATTGTTAAAATATGTATCCAATAATAAATGGTTGGATGCATTTGAAAGCATTGATTTGCTAGATGTAAGAGTAGCTTAGATAGAAGCAAGGGGCCAATTCCTTACAGCCCACTCTATAATTTAGTAGTCAAGGAATAAATTCAAAGATTCCCGCCAAGGAGGTTTTTCCGCTGGAATTAGTTTTCGCGGGTTCGTTTTAATTTATCTTCGGTCTCTGAAGACGATAACTTGGTTATCGAAACTCGCGTCAGACGGTGTAATTATGAGTGTTGGTGGTGTAAACAGTGTATTCAGTACTTTCTAATACTGGTCAAATTATCAAGGCAGCTGCTACGTTCAATTTAGAGAGCATTCAACCATTAAAACAATCTACAAGTTTACCAATTACTCACTATATTAATATTGATACCAATTAATATTCAAACAAAGCAAATATAGATTCTTTTGAAAGTTACAAAATGATGCTTACATCAAGAAATTGCTCAGTTTCCTTAACAACACAATTGTCCAAATTAAATTCGTTCATTTTCCTGTTATCCTGTTCTCTAGTAAGTTTTAAAAGGAAGTCGCACGCTTCATTTTTATCAAAATCTTGTTCGTTAGATTCTCTCAGGTGTGATCGCCAAAAAATATTTACAGGAATCGAACTAACGTTTTGTATTTTAAGTCTTCTCTTAATTTCCGTTGCATTGAATGGTATTGCACCAATCCTAAATAAAAAATATGAGATCTAAAATTTTTTTGAATGCGTTAGATTGATGGTAAACATAAAACTAGAGTTTTGGAATAGTCGTTGCTTGATTTCACGCAAGGAAGGAATTTGAGAATAACATAGAAGAGCAAAGTAATAAATAACATCCAAATAAATGGAAAACAATAAAACGAGTTGAAGATTTCAATTAGAAATGATAAAAGCAAAAGGAAAAATGTATGAAGAAATAAACGAATAGTTGAATATAGAAAGAACAATGTATCCAATATTCTTAGGGGGGAAACAAGAAGATATTGAATAGAAATTTACCCATAAATTAAGTTGAATTCTTATTAATACATGGCCATCCATCATGTACCTTAAAAGAAAAAAGTTAATTCAAAATAGACGTTTGAGAATCTTAAGGATTATGCTATGAGAACTGACAGTTAAAAATGGTACCAATGTAGATAATATAATAAGAAAATATTTGAAACACAATCACTAGGAATTAATGTAAAAGGATAACAAGATCAATGAGGGGATATGACGTTAAAGATTTAACGAAAAACAGAAGCGAAAGAAGAAAAAAAGTCAAATAAATATATTAAAATCACATATCTAATGGTAGCTGTAAATTATTGTTGAAAATTATATCTGTACCTGATAGTAGGATTTTTCGTGATACTATTTAACGCCATAGGCACTTGTATGGGGCATCCAACAATTTCTATTAATAAAGAAAAATAATAATTCGGTAGCTCTTCTATTTCTATAACCACCTCTTCGGTGTAGATCCCGAAAGTATTTGCGTATATCCAAAAATCTAACCTCACTATCGAATGAGGTTCAATTTTTTTGCTATCAACTTCAGGTTGCACCAAAATCCCATGGTTGGTACCCATCAAGTCTTTCCATATATCCTCTGTCAATTAAAATTAGTATGAACAAACATAACATCGGAATAAAAAGATTCATTGGAGAGCTTGGGATTGTAGAAAAGGGAGAAGATCACACATGAGACTAGCAATTGAAATTCTATCCAAAAAGGGACCTGAAAATGTTCCATATCCTCACAACGAACGTCTTATATATTTTAGATAAAATGTCTACTAACTGTCATTTGAATCAATGAATTTAGTGTTTTTTCCAATACTTTCCACATATTCCCATGAAAATAAATGACACAAAATCAGATGATTGTGATGGTAATTCCATTGATCTTTCCCTCCCTATCCATCGATTGTATCCTCTATTGTATTGATAATCGCTGAAGCTTGAGATTTTCTTACGATGTTCACTACTTAAACTTTGAAATATGGCAACAATGATGTGTTGTCATACGAATGCTATTTCCGTGCGAGGATTTTCGATGAGTTCCGACGTGGATGAAGTCGTGGAGGTCCTCCAAAATCGTCTGTTGTGGCAGAAAACATTAATCCTGTGCGTAAACTGATATTGCAAGATCTTCATGTGACATACCGTGAGATTGAGACATACTTAGGCATTAGTTCCATTCGCATACATTCAATATTGCATGGATATTTGACTGTCAAAAAGATTTGTTCGCGTTGGATACCCATAACCGAAATACAATCGATTATATGGTCTTTCAAGACGAGCCAAATCCATCAAGAGTTGTCTGCACACGGAGCACTTCGAAGCAAATGGTTACCTATTTTTAAGGAATAACTGGCTGTTTCACCACCGTTCTATTAGAACAACGTAGAACAGACAGTTCTGGATGGTACAACAGCATTTGTTTGCCAGAAGTGTTAGAAAGAAACCAATCACTGAAGACGAATAAAAACGTTTTTGAACAGTCAAAACATTGATCTCATGGGTCATCCGCCGTACAATCCTTGTTTAACACCCAATGTTTCTTCCTATACTCACAGGTCAAAGGAAGAAGCGGTTGATGCGTTCGAATCACTTGTTTTGAAGGTACCTCAATCGGATTGGTAAAAATGATTCGAAAATTGGTTCAAACGGATGAAAATGTGTTGTTGATTTTAATGGAAAATATTTTGGAAAACAATAAACATAAATCTGATTTTCTGTAACTTTGGAATTGTTTCCAGTATCAATAAGAATGGAAATTTCAAGGGTCAAGCTATAAAGGTCGAGAGTTTGAAGTTATAGAAACAAAGATTGTTTTTTTTGTGTTTATCTCAAAGCCGACAGCATCTTCATTTTATTATATCATGTATGATATTTTGATACGTTTTGAAAATAATATTTAATACCTGGGTGATTCGAAATGAGAAACTGAAATGCTTCAGCTGTCGATAATACTTACCGTTCTTTTTTAAACGAAGTCTTATAGTTACATGATCGAAATTTTGCTTGACCGGAAAATTATTTACTCCCGTGTTACATTTTATACGCATTGGAGTTATGTTTTCGACGAATATACATACGTTAGTTGCTGAAAATAAACGTACTGAGAATATTTAGTTTTCAAAAGTACCGTTAAGATAAAAACAAATCTAGAAATCTGAACAAAATACTTTTAACCATTGCAATCAATTCTATATACAAATTTGATAAGTTCCGTACTATTGTATATCTATTTGAATATATAAAATTTGATTATTATCCACAATTCCAGTCCACAAATCAGTTGATTGTATATTCGCGATCAAAAGACCTAATTTTTCATTCATGCAGTACAACGCTCGTCCCTACGTAGATAGACAGGTTATTAGCTATGTCAATATTCCTTTATTATAGTGGCCACTTAAACAGTCAGGATATCAATTCTATAGATTATCTCAAAAAGGATTCGAAATCATAATTCCCCCTTTTGTCGCCCCGCTGGTCGCGGGGCGACAAAAAACGCGACGTTTTCTAAAAGCACGTTGTTAAAAGTGCGCTTTTATACATCGACATCAATCAGCAACTCGCCGCCTGTGTCGCGACATACTGAGATCTTGTCGCGTGGAATCACAAAACGCGTCGCGACAGGCGTTTCAAAAATACATTGATTTCAATTGGTGCTTTTATGCAGCGCGTTTATTATCGTTTGTCGTTGCCATTTTGAGCAGTCAACTTGAAGAGTTGTGTTGTGAAGGAGTACCATGGGAAATCTGGATGTTGAATTTTTTAGTGATGTAATAAAAGAAAAAACATGTTTGTGGGATTCATCATCAAAAGTTTACTAAAACAGGCAATTGAAAAGAGATGCGAAATTAGCGAAATCATTATTACCGAATTCAGTAAAAAAACTGAAAAAGAACAACAGGAAATTGGTCAACATGTATTTTATTAGTCGCTAGGGTTGTATTTTAATAACGCATTTTACAGGGTCTTTTAAAACGTCCGCATGCGAGTTATATTACTGCATTAAGCACCAAACAATCATATGTCTACAACGCATAGATTAATCGCAAATTAACAATAAGGTTTAACCAATCATAGCTTGTGGAACGTTTAAGTTCCTCCCTTAGGCCAGGGTACTTACGAAAAAAAACATAATTAATAGTAGAAAAAAACAACGCCATCGTATTCTAGGGGTTAAATAAAAGTTATATGCATAACAGTTTTTGTCTATGCGTTATTTTTTTAAACAATAAAAACACCAAAAAATCGGTACAAATTTTGTTTTTTGCGTTTTGCGATGAACCTATGCAAGACTCGTCATTGTTAGTATGGGCACTATTGTAGAGAATTGAAAAATTTTCAAAATAAGCTTTTATAAATTAAATTTGAAAGTTTAATTTGAAATATAAAGGTTTCTTATTCACTGAACACCGAGATCTCGATGCACTTAATCAATGCTCCAAAGATGGGCCCTGTGGCCCCAATAGTTTTTGCAAAATTTCAATTAAACCATAGGAAGCCCTTTTTTTCAAAGGGTCATCCTTGCTCACCGGATGATCCTATCATCATTCGGAAAGTCGCGTTGGAAAGAAGAAGAGTTGAACTAAAAATCCCTCATCTCAATTTTCTGATTTTTTTTGACCTCAAAAAAGGGGCAAAAAAATTTAAAATCTAATATATTACACATCCCAACGCCTCTGGCGTCTTCTTCAATGAAATTTTTATATATCAAATACGTAAAAACACACGGATCCATTTTTAATCCGTGTTATCCACTTGCAACAGTTGAAACTGATCAAATTTGAAAGCAGGACGCGACAAGAAACGCTTGGATAGGCCTCTTTTATGCATGCGTTTTTTGTCGCTGATCGCGGAGCGACAAAAAACGCGGCGTTATTCTATTAAACAATATCCAAGCGTTTCTTGTCGCGTGCCGCTTTCAAATTTGATCAGTTTCAACTGTTGCAAGTGTACCACACAACAGCCGTGATTAAAAATGGATACATGTGTTTTTACGTATTGGTAATGTAAAAATTTCAATGAAAAAACACGCCAGAGACGTTGGGTTGTGCCTCCAGTTAATAGTACAAAACTTCTCAGATGATGATACTGCTGATCAATGAATAGATATAGATGCGTTGTTAAAATACAACCCTAGCGAATACACTAATAAAATATATGTCGACCAATTTCCTGTTTTTCTTTTTCAGTTTCTTACTGAATTCGGGAATAATTATTTCGCTAATTTGTCATCTCTTTACAATTTCCTGTTTTTGTAATCTACTGATGATGAGTCCCACAAATATGTTTTTTCTTTTATTGCGTCAAATAAAAAATTCAACGTCCAGATTTTCCTGGTACTCCTTCACACATCAACACAACTCTGACTGTTCAAAATGACATCGAATAACGATAATAAACGCGCTGCATAAGAGCACTAATTGAAATCAATTTACTTTTGAAACGCCTGTCGCGACGCATTTTGTAATTCCACGCGATAGGATTTCAGTAACGCCGCGACACAGGCGGCGAGCGGCTGATTGACGTCGATGCATAAAAGCACAGATTTAACAACGTGCTATTAGAAAACGTCGCGTTTCTTGTCTCCCCGCGTCCAGCAACAAAAAACGCGTGCATAAAAGAGTCCGTAGAAGTCCGCTCCTATTGATTCTCCAATAGCTAATATTGTAATGTTGTCAGGTACAGTATTGATCCCAAAACATTTTCTTGAGGAACCCCTGTTTTAATCAGTCGGAGCTCTAAATATTCGGTTTCTTCTTCAACTCTGATTGTACGGGCTTTCAGGTACGACTCTATTAGCTGAACCTAATGAGCAGATGAATATTTTCCGATTTTTAGTGATAAAACCTGAAGCTACACTTTATCAAATGCTTTTGCAATATCTAAAAAACAGTTGGGCATATTTTATGAGATGTCTCTATTATATTTGTTAAACGATGTACTCGATCTATCGTGGAGTGCCAATAATGATTTGTATTCATTTTACAAAGGCCGTTTTTTTTTCAACCTCCGATAGGCTATAAATAAAAGGCAAGAGATTGAGACATTTGTCATATCTGTGGACAAGCTTGCCGTCAATGAATTCAACTAGAGTACAAAACCTTCAAACTTCTAGAAATTCCATAGACAACGCAGTAATGGTGAATCTGCAGTGAATTTTGTCAACTCGTTGAACCAGGTCATCTGAAACGTCAGATTTACGTCCTTGACCCCCTTCATCATGCATTACGCACAACACCATCACTCATGAAGTTTTCCTTATAGATAAGACTCATTCTCCGATGGATTTCTGCAGTACTATGACCTTCAGCCTGTAGAAAACGAATCACACTTCACAATTCACATTTGGTGAGAGCATCAATAATGACGGACATGTTCACGTGGATGTAGCACAACGCCGACTGACGCCTGAATGCCAACAATGGCGGAGTCGTCTACGGCACATGCCCGCTTTCTAGTGCCGCGTAACGTCTGCACGTAGCGATCGGAGGTTGAAAAAAAATGTCCCTCGTAATAATATCTTCCCAAATAATTTATCAGTTTGCAGGATTCTACTTTGTACACTAGTTATACTGGTTTAGATCTCATTATCACTAAGCTATATTACACGTTATTTTCGATGGCATTATTTATTATTAGGTCAAATCTCAGGTCCCCCGTATGCATGATAAAAATTATTGGAATAACCGTATTTATAAATATTATCGTCTAAATAACATTCCTACCATAAATTTTAAATTTATTTCTAAGTATCAAATTACTTACGGGTGAAAATAGGAACATTACGTAATTCGATAATATTTTCATGCAAAAACACATCACCAAATTCTTTTTTCAATATATTTTCTAATTTAGTTTCTACACCATTTATAATAGACATGGAAGCAGTTGTTTTCTTTTGACATCTCTCAGTGATTTCCTAGAATCAGAAATGTAAAAACAGTGAATACGAGAGAGAAACAATTCGTTCGGATCCTACTAATCTATTAATTAGAGAAAGACGTCAACAATTTTTTGTAGAAGGTTACCACGAACTTTGTTTTAAATAATTTCAGTTTCAGTAATAATAGATGAGATTTGAAACAACAAAGATTGATATACACTTTAACTTATGAAACAATCTTTTTTAAACGAAATAAAAAGCTACCACAATCACTATACGATATTCACGGATAATTCCAAATATTCAGACGGAGTAGGAGCAGCTTTTTTCGAATATATCTTTAAATTTTAAATGTGTCAATTCTACATACACCGAAGAATTATATGCAATACTACAAAAACCATATAACATATCCTATAAAGAATTGCAAACTCAGTTGTTATTCAGTGGAAACAACATGGCGGATTTTCGATGCCAATGCCCTCGATGGTACGTGGCAGAACTAATCCATTTTCGCGGTTCATTTAAATTCTTGAGATTTAAATGCGCGATAGTCATGCCGGTCGGAGTATATCGAGAGCTCATTTTGTGCCAGTAAGCCTCCCAACTATTCCAGTGCCGTAACAAAGTGAAAAATGTTAAATGTAGATAAATAATTAACCATTGATGATATTCATACTGAACACAATGTTTGCACAACTTATACACCAACACTCACAATTACACTGTCTAACGCGCGTTTCGATAACCAAGTTATCGTCTTCAAAGACTGAAGGTAAACTGAGTTTACCACCCCTACACCAACACTCACAATTACACGCGCGTTTCGATAACGAAGTTATCGTCTTCAGAGAATGGAGTTTACGTCTCTGAAACTGTCAAAAATCAGCAATATTGATATCAGTGATACATAAATTATCACAGTACTTTAGTAGTAAACTAAATTAAACTGAAGGTTGAAGAAACTGTTTTGTACATAGAAATAGCAAAAGTTTTATCTTGTATATCATTTTCCTGTACCTTGTCTACTAATAGTTTTTAACTGTGAATTAAACCTTTCGTTGCATTATTTAAACTTTCTTTTATATAGTCAAATATTCCGATTTCACACATCTTCTGCAATGTCTTTAACTGCTGTTTGTTATTCTTCAAACTGTTTGTCAATTTTAATATTTTGGCTTTTGTATTCCGATGAACTTGATACGTTACCATTTCCGTAGGTGTTAAATTGTTCTCGCTAATTCCAGCTACAGTCAAAGAATACGATTTTTGTTTGTCACACCTTCTAAGGGCTCTTCTATAGGTAAATTGTGAAATTTTAAAGCATGAACTATCAACTTGAAGCCCCTTGACGATCATATCAGTGTCCACAGTGTATTTGCAGCATATCAACGTTCTTGGTCTACCAAACATTCATTAATTTTGGCATAACTGTGATCTTCATAAATGGAAGTAGACAATGAACGCAGGAATTGATGGGATAACTTTACACTTCTATTGAAATTTGTAAAATCACTTTCGAGCTTTAAAATTTACAAAATTTATCTAATTCCGAACACACATCAAGATAGCGTTTGGGAAATTGAAACAATTGATTTTGACAATGACATTGACAGTATTGACACATTTTTATTACACCAACGTCACGATTGGTAATTGACAGAACTAAATTTGTGTTGCTGAAATTTACATGCTTCTTATTGAGTATGTTATATGACAAGAGCTCATTCATACTAGAGAATCAAAAAAGTCTAAAAATCCAATCGACATACTGATTAAATTAGAAATAGCATAGTCAAAAAAGAAGATGTCACCGTAGAATTTAAGTTTGGGCCATCACACTCTGGTATAAAAGGAAAATTAGGGTGTAGACCAGCTAACCCGATCAGTAATAAACAAACAGTACTCTATACAAATAGACAAAGTTTCTTTTGAAGACATGAAATGTAAAATTAAATGTACAGTGTTCTATGTATGATAGGATATATGAAGTGCAGCACAAAACAATATGAAAGAAATCAAAAACCAGTGAATTATTGGTCCTAAAATGTTGCCTGGTACTACAACATAAACTCAATAGTTTTTCTTCGTCAAATGAATAATAATAGACTCACTTCTGGCAAAAAATTTGGACGAGAAAAATTTTCTTCTGTTTCTTCTTCTAGTGGACACTGAAAATAAAATTCTTCGGTAAATAATTGTATACAAATTTAACTCTCGAACTAAATTGTTATTAATATGATATATAACAATAAACGAGCATTTGCACGATTCTTTATAGCTTTAATAAGTTTAATAGTTTGTAATTAAATCAATACAAGGATTGCTTCTTTGAATGTTTCCTTTTACCTACTTATCTACGAGAGCTCGAATTGTCGGGATGGAGAATGATTCTTCTTCTCTTATTGTTTTCTCTAATTTAATCAAATACTTTTCGCAAAAAAATGCTAGTGCACCATTTGGAATTGACCGTTCTGATCTAACGATGGGGACATGTCTAATTATTCAGAAGAAACAAGCGACCATTTGCTTTAAAGTGCGAGTGGAACTAATGCCCAAGTACGCTTCAATCTCTCAGTATACATATCTTGCAATTTCGGACGACTTTCACTAAATTCATCCTGTAATGAAGTGCGACCACGATTCAATTCGGAGAACTAGCGAAACTTTATCCCCAAAAGTCGAAGCGAGTTGATCACCACAGTGCTGTTAGTTTAATACAAGTCATAGAGATTTAACTCCATTTTTTGATCAAGATGAATTTTTCAAGTATCTATTAACAACTCAAATAGCAGTCATATGGCAACACGTTCTGAGTACGTTCACCATTAAAAATGTCATATTTTATAGTTGCAATGTCAGATTTATGACATTCACATCAGTGTTGCCATATCTCAAAGCTTAAGTAGTAACCTGGTAGTTGAGAAATAAAACAAGGAAGGTAAAAACGAAGCAGCAAATATATACTTAAAAAGTATCAATGGAAACGATATAGAACTGAACAATGAGTTTGAAAATATCTATTCTATGCCTAAACAACAGACATATAAAAGTAATGGGCAATTTCAGGTGTGGGTTGTTTGATACATAAATACCTAGCTTAACGTATCCATAAATGGGAGCCTCAATCAGAAAGGACGATGACAGTATTACTACTTTTGTTGCATATGGACGAAATGAAGATGATAATAAACAAATAAAGGATAAATGTTCAAGCAGATATAGTGGATAAGTCCAAAAGGAAAAAGAGAGAGAGAGGTAAATTGTCAAAAAATTGTTACAATTTGTAGACAAAAGCTTGTAAAAACTAAAAACAAACCTAAAAATAACTAAATAAAGTTACAAATGAAATAAAATTTCAATACAATGAATAACAAAATTTAGTCGTTTACAGAGTAGTAGACACGTCCCAGAAAATATGCCCTCAAATTATTGCGAATTACAGGAAAAGATTATTTCAATGGGCAAGTGATTGTGCATTTTTTGCATTGTAAAATATTGAGCCTTTAACTAATTCTGAACGAGGGGCTGTGCTCCGCGTGCATCGACCTTTTTGAAATTTCAGAATCGTGCTTACGAATTAGGTAAACGAATTCAAAGAAGAATGAAGAAGAAAGAGTCAGAATTTTTAATCTTTTAAAGAAAACTCTCTATTGAGCCCTGCTGTTTAGTTCGAGTAAATATCTAACAGCTCTCTTTTGTAGTTTAAAGATGCGTTCAAATTGAAGTGCACCACACGTACCCCAGAAGGGAGATGCGACTGAATAAGGGCGTAATAAACTGTTAAGGAGGTGGATAAGTTCAGTTCTTTGGAAACTATTCTCAACGCAAATCAGGGAAAACTCTTTTACACAAGGGAATAATTGGTAAATATGGGAAGGAATCAAGAATTGTTTGACTTTTAATCTTCAATATATAGAAAAAGAGGTAACGAACAATTTTTCAATTATTTTTTTCGTGTTGTTCATATGCGAGAACATAAAAAAGGGCGTTAAGATCATTCAAATATAGTAACACATTTTCGAGTTACGACCGATATCTCAAAGTGTAGAGGTGATGTGAATTTTTATTATTATTATGAAATTTTTATCATATTATTTTCCCATACTTCCAGAGAGGAACCACGATCAAATTTAAGGGCCACAGAGATCGGAATCTCCCCAACAAAGTGAATACATCTGGCTTGTTTGACTGACAACACGCGTTATGTGTGTTTAAATCTAAGAAAAGGAATCAGTCTTCATTTCATTATGTTTAAATGTCCAAACATTTGATTCATTTCCAATAAAACTTCCTCGAGTAACATCTGTTCACACTAAAGATTGTCACTATTTTTATTTTGGTAATTTTTAAGTATTTTATTCACTTGACTTACCTCGGTACAAGAACAGACATCAACATCGAAAACATCCTTGTCCGTGGGAGGCCAAGGCACCTTCTTAAAGTAGCAACTGTTTACCGGTAAATAAAAAGTTAACCGTGGACCTTCAACCATACACAAGACTTTGATTGTTATTGGTTCTTGACCCAAACCAACAAAACATGGAATGTAAAAATCTTCAAGTAATCCTAATAAAGGAAAATATTGGTTTTGTTCTCCGATATATTCGAAGAAATAAGTGACAAGCTCAGTTTGAAATCACGTGAATAGAATTTACATGAGTATTTTGAGTATCAAATACGAGGGTTGTCTGAAATATTTTTCTTCCATAATAATTTTTCATATTTCAATATATAGGCCAGGTACCAACCGATTTCCCGTGGAATTTTGATAATCTAGGTCGATTTTTAATTTAATTAAATTTAATTTAATTAATATTTATAACCTTCTTTAAAATCTACCCTGTGCCGAATGGTGCTTTTGCCCTGGGGGTGATTGACTAATTCTAAGTGACTTTTATTCTACAAAGTTTTTTTCGTCGAAATATCAAATAACTTGAAATTGGTGGAATTTTCGGAAAAAACTCGAGAAAACTCTTTCAAACACATAGAAAAACCTTTAAAAGGAGCACTGTCAAAAGTCTTTTGCATGAAAGTTGACCGATTTATAACAAAAATAAGGTTCCTTCTTATTTCTTTTTTGAAAAAATGTGATAATTACCATTACCACCCTATTTGAAATTAATCGTAATCCACTTGCAATTAACTTCATTTATGTATTATTGATACGATCCTTATGATTCGATCAGTTTTGAATGCTTATTTTAAAAAAACTAATTGTTTTAAAGTTAAACACTGCATTTTTATAATGATGGAAAAAAAAGAATGTTTCTTAAATAAACCAAAAACTATTCATATTATGAGAAAATGTTTCCAATATTAATTGTAGGGTTTTTCTTGCCAAAAATTTTGAGCTTTTTGAAATCTATATATAATAAAAATTGAAGGAGATACATTAGTTCAAAGTTTGCATCCGCGTAACAAATGTGGCATATGCGAAACCTTTGAGCTACACCCTTTTCAAAATAAGGGTTTTTAGTTGATATAACGTTGAAATACTTGAAATCCTCTACAAAATGTTTTTTTAAAAATGTTTCTAGCTTGAAAATTGAGCGAGTTATTGTCGAATAACCAACTGACTGTTGTTTTTTCAAGATTTCGGGACACCAATTTTGATGCATTGGAAAAAGAGAAACGTGAAGCGAACAATCGAGGCACCAACGAGAAAAAGAAGAAGATATTAGTGATGATGAAATATAATTATTCAAAATTGTTTTCCATATTATTTTCTAAATAAAAAGTTTTATTGATTTTGAAAATATTTTAGTTTTTTTATTATTTTTGTAAAAATATTTTAACTGCAATTTTGAAATATTTGGTCATTGAAGATGGGTTTCATAAGGGTTGAAATATTTAAAAAGCAACACTTCCTAAAAATAGTGACGAAATATTCTGAATTCAATATAAATCCACTTTTTAACTATACAATAATCATTGAGATAATTTTTCAACTTTTCATATGATTAGGGGATGATTTGGAAGGGTTACATGAATCTGATTGATCATAAACTTGTTTGAGAATGTCAACAGATTTACGAATAATACATTTAAACTTCAGTTTACCAGAAACATGAATTAAACATGAGATTTTGAATTTTTGTGCAATAAAGGGTAATTTATACCCCCCATAATATAAGAAGCCCGGTTCGGCAGAGGGAAGATTTCGTACGGAAGGGTAAGTAGAGCTTAAATTCAAATTTTCATGAATATCAAGATTATAAGTTTCTTTAAAAAAAGTTTTCAATATTATTACCAGTGGTGTTGTGGTAAGGGGCCGCTCTGTGCGGTCTCATGTCCCAAATTTAACGACGGGGGGGGGGGGGTGATTTTCCATGATAATCCTGGCAGCGACGTTTTTTTTGCCTACTTGGGTATGGCAAAAAACTATACCGGGGATGAGTAACGTACGGTTCGTGAGCCGCTTGCATTAAAATTTATGTATGAAATCTTACACCTTCCAAAATATATATAGCCCGGTTCTGCAGAGGGAAGATTTCGTAGGGAAGGGTAAGTAGAGCTTAAATTCAAATTTTCATGAATATCGAGATTATAAGTGTCTTTTAAAAAAGTTTTCAATATTACTACCCTCAGAGGATGATCTGCCACGACGGTTTGAGGTTAGGAAACAGGAAACAGTCGCTGGGCGCCAGTTTTGTTGGAACCAATTCGAAGTGCAATTCATAAATTTTATTCATAGCGATTACAGAAGTGGAGATGGTGGATTCACCAGATGGAAAAGCACTTTTATCTTTTACTTCAAATACGGTCACTTTTTTGGTATTCCCCCTTTACCTTATCAAGTAATGATGCATAATACTCTCCTTTTATTATTTCACCTTTTTAAAGATAGTCGATGAGCACAACTCCATAATTATCTTAAAAAAATAGTCACTTTTATGATGGAATGAGGCTTTGCCTTACGCAAAAATTTGGCTCAATCTGCTTAAATCGCGTTAACAAGGCCTGGAAAACGTTCATATAAATGACGTTTTTGCTCAGAGGAGCAAACGCAAACATTTAAAGACAGTTCATTACACAATTTTGTCCATTTTTAAAAAATCTGCACAACGATTCAATTATATTATTATCAAACAAAAAAATGGCTGAAATTTTAGTGAAAATCTCTCAACGCATGTTCAAATATATTACTATCCAAATGGCTATTGTCGTTGCACTGAAAATTTCTGTCCGAGCAATCTGCGCAAGTCTTTTGTCTACGGCCGACCGACCGTTTTCCTTCCATCTTCTATTATCTCATATCGCTCGCCTCCCATTATATGTCCTAGGTACTGCAAATTTCTCTCCTTGATTGTCGTGAGGAGTTACCCATTTGCTGTAGGACCTCTATGTTTGTCCTATGTACCGTCCAAGATATCCGCAGCATTCGTACATTTCGAACGCATCAAATTTCTTCTCCGTGGTCGCATCCGTACAGAAGAACCTGTAAGATATAAAAGCAAGGTATTCTGGTCCGGAATTCCAGGCTGAGGTTGCGGTTTGCCAGAAGTGTCCTCTTGTTGATCAGAGTTTTCGATCATGCCCAGGTATCTTGTTGTTCAATGATCTCTTGTTCACAATTTTAGACGTTATCAATCTCTTTCCTACGAGCATAAAAACTGTATAATTTACCTGTTTCTGTGCATATTAATGTAGCTGTAACTGTGATTGTTTCTAGGGGCTTAATTGCTGACGAAGATGGATTCAATTTAACAACCATTTTATCAACATCTTCTCCTGTGGGTCTAAGAAACTGAAAGAAACCTGAAGACCAAATTTAAATTATTCAATTTGTCTCGTCGTTTGGTTGATTGATAGCTAACGACGTCGAAAGTGTATATACATTTTTTAAACCATTTCCTCAAGATCGAGTAATTGGTAGCACTCGGATTTTTTTTTGATAAACATAAACTGGAAAAAGGTGAGCTTGTAAATTGTATTGCAGAATCGGAGGAGGTCTTCCATCACGTGACTCAATCTACGATTTATGAAACACTATAGAAATCAAACATAATTAACATAAAATCGTTTGTCTTCTTCACAATGCATAAGTAATAGTTATAGTTAAGTTATTTTGAGTAGATCGATGATGTATGGGAGAAAAAGAGTACGTGACAAGATGCATCCCTGGGGAACACCAGCGTTGACCTCAAACCTTTCTGAGGTGTGTCCATCGATAGCGACCTTGGTGGATTGGTATTTGAGGAAGCTACTAAGTCATTTGATAAGTGAGGACGACAAACCGTACAATTTTAAGTTATTTAGAAGGTTGCATGCCAAACTCTGTAAGAACTGAAAAAACATGACGACCAATCGGACAGTAGTTGTTGGGAACCGTTTTTTTTCTTTTTTTTTATATGGGTTGAACCCGACGAATTTGCAAGGAAGAGACCACTTTCATATTATAGAGAAAATAGTTTACGTAGCGTACTAATTCAGCTGCGCATTTCATCAATGCGATTGGTGGTATTTTATTTGGACCTGTGGCTTCATTGATGTTCAAACTCCCGGCGGGCGAGGTGGTAGTTCACCCCGTGAATCATTAGTTGAATTTGAAGCAAATATGCGACCCAACAATTCCGCTTTTTCTTTTACTGACTCATCTTCTCCAGTCAACGGTAGAATTTTTTCAATGTTAAATCAGAAACTAATAAACTTACCTATGATAGGACTATGGTTCTCAACAACAAATTGTATATCTATCGGTATTCCTTTGTATACAATTTCCAATGGACACAATATGGGAAAAGTTGTTTCCCTTGTTTTTATTTGGATATCAAATTTAATAATTTCGTAAGTGATAATGCAAATATCTTCAATTGTTGTATTAACATCCGAGTCTAGCGATATTAGAACTAAGATTGATACATAGCTCATAGGTTTCTAAAAAAATGATCGTATCATAAAATCGAGTTTCCCTC
Source organism: Diorhabda elongata (assembly GCA_026230145.1). Classification (NCBI taxonomy): domain Eukaryota; kingdom Metazoa; phylum Arthropoda; class Insecta; order Coleoptera; family Chrysomelidae; genus Diorhabda; species Diorhabda elongata. The sequence goes on along the minus strand of CM047928.1, from coordinate 18,374,292 downwards.
TATATGTTTGTTTTGGTACTATATAATAAAACAATGAGTTCTTAGAATGTCGAATAGATGCCACTACCAATCATTCTTTTGAAAACTATCTTTTAAACGACAGGTGTTAAAAGTTTAGGCTATTTTCTCTAATAGTCTGTTCCTTTCGAAAAATATAATTACAGACAAGACTTTTCTCTAAGAATATTGACTGGTGTGTGGCCGTACAAGCGCCGACGATTATCATTGATCAGGACGTCGAAAAGATGTGGTTTCATCAGAAAGCATGAAACAATTATGAAACTGTAGAGTTAAATTGAAACATCACGATAATGCAAAGTATATCCACAATGTAAGTTCCGTTTCTATCAGCAGCAGTGTTGCGATCGCAGTTCCGAGCAAGCGCGGCAGTGATTTAAACTCAACCAGAATATTGAATGTTGACGAATCTTCATGATATTAGTCTTAATATGAAGAAAGTTAAGCTAGATGAAATTTATCGGCAAATCTGCGAGGTTTACAGAAAAATACTGTAAGTTAATCAATGATTAGAAGATGGGTCAGACAGTTCAATGTAGGACGAAATCTATTACACATAGAAGAACGATGGGGAAGCCCGTCTTTGGTTATTGACGAACTATTTCATGTACTCCTAGTTACTTTTATCTTCTCTTACACCTAAAATCTTTCACTTCACCAATGATGACAAGTTTCTACAAAATGTCGTAAGCTATGTTGAAAACTAGTTCAACAGTTGTAGATTTTGGTACAAAAAATATTTTTTCTGTATTTATAAACGTTTTTTTTTCATATAACCAAACCGAACGTGGATATACATCTTATTATAATACCTTTACATTCGAGTATTAAGGAACTTCTTTTGAAATGAAACAAAAATAATATCTGATTATTCAGAGCGTTGCTGAGAGCTAGTTTAACGAAATAAAAAAACTTATTGGATTGGGAAAGCAACACTTGTGTCGTGTTAAGGTGCAGAAAGACTTTTCTGATACATTCACTGATAATAACGGTATGAAGCAAGGGGACAAGTTTTCACGTCTACTTTTCAACCTGACTCAATAGATTTAAGGTTGGCCGACATTTCAACGAGTAGCAATTGGTTTAGTTCAAGTACTTGGTTCTGTTGATACTTCGACAACCTAAAAGCTCAAACATCAAGAAACAAGGAACAAGATCAAGTACATGAAAACTATTATTAATACCGTTCTTAATCAAAAAGAAATTAAGTTAAACTTTAATAGTCATGTCTTATACCTACTGCTATATAACATGCTTGTCGCAAAGCATGGAGGTGAGAGATAGAGCCGTTGATATAATATGAAGCTGACGATCATAGCAATGGTGAAAGTCACAGGTTGAACTGGGTGAAGCGCCTGGTACGTATGAATGATTTTAAGAGTCCCTTCAGCATTATTCCGAATCGAACTTGGAGACAGATATGGGATTCGCCGACCCAAACAATATTGGATCTCAAAATGTTCGAGATAAGGACTGAGCACAATAATCTTAAAAGTACATTTTCAATATCTTTACAGAGATATTCTCGATACATTAGACATTGGAATGGTATCCTTGAACAGTCTAAGGCTCATAAGTAGCTGTAGCGCCGAGGAACATAAAAAAAAGATCTACATCGGCTAAAACTCGAATTCAATATACAAATTAAATCATTTTCAATATTTTTAATGAGATACTCTCGATACAGTACACATTGGAATGGTATTTTTGAACAGGCCAAGGCTCATAAGTGGCTGTAGCGCCGGGGAAGATAAAAAAGGAGATGTACATCGACTAAAATCCGAATTCAATATACAAATAAAAACATTTTCAATATTTTTAATGAGATACTCTCGATACAGTAGACGTTGGAATGGTATCCTTGAACAGGCCAAGGCTCATAAGTGCTGTAGCGCCGGAGAAGACAAAAAAGAAGATGTACATCGACAAAAATCCGAATTCATTATAAATAAAAATACATTTTCAATTTTTTGAATGAGAAATTTTCGTAGTACTTCTTGAATACAAACATTTAACATTGATCTCTTTTCTCTTTCCATAGCCACCATATTCTCCCGATCTGCCTTCCAGTTAATAGTAAGTGTTTTAAGACTTGAAAAAATGATCCAAGGAAAAAAATATCTGTTAAAGTAGTTCCTGGAATATAAGCCTCTTTCAAGACCAAAAAAAATGTTCGTTACATGTTGTCCAAAAAGAATGACGATTTAAAATGAAAACCGAACAAACATTTCCCTCATTATTGCCTACCTTTTTCTGTATCTTGTAATATAATTTCTTATAATCCCAAGGATTGCATGTTCCATAAGTAGAGCTCAACTGTTGGGCTTCTTTCATTATTTCCATATGAGGAGGTACGTCTATGTTATATTTAACTTCCAATATTTTCCACGATAATGTTTGATCCGAGTCGTTTCTAATGTAGAATTCTTTTTGAACCTCAAGGCCATGGGGTAAAATCGAAAAATTAATAAAAGGACACGAGAACGCCATACTTTGTTTCGGTTTAGTGGAAGCGCTTGTCTGATCACAGAGGCATCTGAAATTTACTAATGTGGTTCAGATATAAAATTTATTGTAATAAAAGTTGCTGCATTGGATGGTAGATTGGTCTGATACGAAGCGTTATCTTGCTTTTTAGTGTACTTATCGCCATGAGCGAGAACAAGACATAACAATGATAACGTCACCGTTGTACAAAAACCCATTTTGGGAAGACCGACGCGACGCAGTACTGTACGCGTCATGGCTGAAAAATTGAGCATCAAAGAAGTTAATATTGAGCAAAAATTTATGAATGGTTAACGCATAATTTCAGCTGATACTTGTCAAGACTTCTGAAAGGTGTTTTGGAACATAAGAGGAGTAGGAAAATATTTAGAAGTGAGGATCTACCCCAAACTTACTCTAATTTTTTTGACGCACCTATAGGGTTGTTTATTAGTGCTCCGAAATTACTTTATAGGTAAAAGAGACACATATTTCCCAGCATAATGCTCATTACCTCATATCCTTACCACATCCAACGCAGATGAGAATCCCCATGAGATTATTGGGCATTTTCAAATTTTTTTTTTCAGTGAACGTATAGATTCGTGGGGGATGAGCTAATTTCTCCCTCAACCATTGAATGGAATTTTATATACCAATTTCCTCGAAAATAATCTGCCTGAACTGTTTAAAGACATCGAACTCAATATCAGACAAACATATTATTTCATAAAACTTCATCGTTTAAGTTTCGATATGAAATAAAGTAAGGGTTGCTAATTCCACCCCCTAGCTCTACTGATATTAAAAAAAATAAAAACTCAATTTTAGTCACCAACTTTTACAAGTGATATCTCGGAAAGCAATCACCTCCTGAATTATTTCGTATGAACTTAGAAACACCCTGTATTTGATGCTCATGTAACTCAGCTAAATATTATTTTAATAGATGACATAACTGCAGAGAAGAAACTTTCTTCTTCTTTAATTCTTACTTCGGTATATCTTCTTCAGTGATGATTGATACACACACTTCTATTTCCGTACAAAGAACGTCTACTGCCTGAAAATTTTGATTGGATTGATTCGAATTTTTATTGAACTAAATATTATACTTCGCTGAGGGTTTTTCCTGAAAGATTTTCTTGTTCAACCACAATGAAATCCTCATTTTCTTTCAAGCTGATCAAAGGGATGTTCATAATATAAAAACTAAAAACATAATCATCGCATACATAAACTTGAATCCCCGTTTGCCGTTGCCGTTTGTGGGTGACGTTTGCCGTTTATATCAAATTCTACTTATGAATTTGACCTTACTTTCGTTTATCTACAAATTTTCTTATCGTGATATTTTGGTATTCTTGTTTATAATCCAGTATTTGAGGACGATATTAAGGAAAATAACGATAAGAAAACAAGCAACAAGTCAAAAGTCCACCATAAACAAACAGAAACAAAAATAACTAACGTCATACGTGACAAATCACGTGACAAACGCAAATGGATGTGATTGGCACTTTTCTATTGCTACGAAAGTTGCTACCAATTGACGACGGGAAAAGATAAAATTCATTTATGTTGAAATTCACCAACGAAAAACGGCGACGTCAAATGGCAACTATGAGCGGTCTCATGAATTTCATGGTTTTTAGTTTTTGTAAACGGTAACGGCAACGGCAATCGGAAAATCAAGTTTATGAATCTGCCTTGAAACATATAAGTTACAATATATTAATGATACGACTAGTTAGAGTAACAGGTGGGGCAAATAAGACCCATCAAAAATGAAAACAAAACAAGTTATTTTCTTGATTATTTTTTCTTTTATTTTGATTCTAGGTCTCTTTTGATAGAAAGTTGCGAAAAGAGGTAAAAATTAAAGTTCTTGTCTACAACGGACTTGCTTCACTTGATTTTTTGATTCACTAGTTATTATGGAACCGCATAGTGCAAAACAAAATGACAGAATTCTCTAGATCCAGATTTGGTTCTTGGAAACAAACTTATCATTCACAAATACAAATCTTATCATTTTTAACGAAATTCTATTTTCTAATATGAACTTCATTGATTAAAAATTGACATTAGACTGATTTAAAATAATTTATACAACAATTAGCATGACTATATTCAACTAACTAATATTTAACCACAAACAATGAATTTCTAATGTCAGAATCTACGAGGGATTAAATTATTTTTCAACGTAATATCCTTTTAAATCCTACACACTTTTTTCACTGATATTCTAGCCTTTTGAACCCTTCCAAAAGGAAATCTTTCTTCTGTAAGTGTAGCCTTAAGATTAGAATCAATAGCAAGTCTCTGAGGGCAAGATCTGCTAAATACGGAGTGTAGTCAACAAATTCGAAGTATTGTAGCCACGGCGATCGCTGAAGTGTGAAAAAGTGCGTTATCCTCATGGAAAATCACTTTCTTTTTTTCAAATGCGGTAGTTTCTTTACAATTTCTCTTTTCGCTTCATCAAGCAATGATGCGCAACACTTTCCTGTTATTGTTTTTCTTTATGAAGAGAGTCGTTGAACAAAATTCCATGACTGTCCCAAAAAACGGTAGCCATCACTTTTCTGAACAATAAAACCGTCTCGAAGTATGTTCACCCTTTGAAATCCACCTTATTGATGGTTTTTTCATTTTAAGATGGTAGAGGTGGATCTATAGTAATAAATCTGCGTCAATAAAGCTTGGGAATGATTCAATCGAATGCGCTATTAGTCCAAAATGAGCAAACACAGTACCCAAAGCACGAAAAACGTACACTTGTATAATTCTTTAACCATTATATGACAAATGTGTTATTTTGATATACTGATGACTTCTTCTTAATCCAACGGTCGTCCAGTACCTTTTGGTGAACTTTTTCCTCTGGTGAACACCTCATACCGTGTCTAACTTATTTTTTTCTTCTCAACGACTCACTTATACAATTGTCAATCAGAAACTAAGCCTACAAAATGGCTGTGATGAAAATCTTTCAGGAGGAATTGTGTTTGGATCATATACAAGATTATCAACTACGTAAACCTCGACGATATTTTGATTTAAGGCTCGTTCAGACAATGACATTTTATGTCGTGGCACCTAATGCCGTGACGTGAATGCCGCAACAATGCATTGTCTGAACAGTTGAATGTCTCGATGTCATGGTGTCGTGACCCTAGTGCCGCATATTAAAATTTTTTGACATACGACATCGCGATTCGCGGAAGTGACATTAAATGTCTCGCTTGTTTCATCGTTTGAACATCGGCGACGGTGACAGTACTGAGAGTGCGATACTACAATACGTATTTTTTGGCGCGAATCTGCTGTTTGTCATTCGATCATGTCTTCGTTTGATATACTTACATTTCTGGAATGTTACCAGCAATACCATTGTCTATGGGATAAGTCCATTTCAGCATTTAAGGATAGAAATAAACGAGATTAAGCGGAAGAAGCGCTTTTGAACATTTTTAAATTAGAACATGTGAAAGCATTGAGGGCAAAAATTAGATCAATTCGAGGAACATACAACAATGAATTTCGAAAGGTGAAAAAATCAATGACAACTGGTTCTGGTGTTGATGAAATTTATAAGCCCAAGGCCCACTGGTATAATTTTGCTCACGCCTTCCTTGCCAAAAACGAAGAATTTGAACTGCAAATTGCAAAACGACTTGGGGTCCTCCAATTGCAATTCCCTCATCAGTGTTCCTGATGCACCTAATGTGTTTCTACGTCTAATCCACTTTCTTACCCACACTCGCCTTTTTAATTTTTGCCTCAACTTCAAATTAATTAGTTCCTCTAATACATCCGCTTCTGCAGTTACGAGTTCCGATTTCTGATAATAGTATGTCGCAACACAAGTGTTGGTACGTGTGAACACATAGTGTAATAATGTCGAATGTCAAACGCTGTCACAGAATTTGATGCCACGACATGAATATCACCGTCTGAACGAGACTTTAAGATCAGGAGTTTGGTCAGTCGTTTTGACGAACTGGTTTCATTGGTTAATCGTTTTAGAAGCGATTAATACAACATGTTAACTACGGCGAACTTCTGATTTCAAAAATTTCATTTTTTTTCGGCCACTTCGTTCACACCAGATTTAACTGGGCCCTAATTTTTTCTGGGGATATTTAAAAGGTAAATATGTAGTATGTTGTTGAACCAGAGACTATTAAACAGCTTCAGCTTATAGAAGGCGAAATCAACCATATAATTAAAAATGCATTAAAAAGAGCCTGTATCGAGAGAAATAAAGAACATTTGTAGACATGGACATAATTTCCATAAAATATATTGAAAGAATAAAATTATTCTGAAAGTTATCCTTGTTCAACACTAATAGATCTTATTTGGCACACCCTGTACTATTACGAACGTGCTTACCAGAAGAAAATGCTGTGGTAACCAAATGTATTAGCGTCTAAATGTATGTCGAAATCAAATTCAGATGTAGAATATGGCGGTAAGTTCGTACAGAAACTTTTTTGTGTTATCCAATTTTCTTGTATACTCATGATTCCATCTAATTCATTATTTCTAAACTTCCATTCACAACAGAACAATAAAGAGCTGCAAAGTTAATCAAAATTATCTATTTCTTTCTGAAAAATGATACCACGTGACCCGAAATGTGAACTAAATTTCGATATCAATCAATTTCAAATAGTTTTTGAAATATATACTGGACAAAACCTAGTGGGTGTTTGGTGCAAACGTCACTGTTTTATTGTCCTATGAGAATCACTTTTCCCTATCCTTGGAGTTTTTGACGCTTGCAGCATCTGATTAATTGTTAGTTTATAGTGAAACAATTGGTAAAACTGTTCCTTGTTTTTTTTTTAGTGAGTTTCTTCTATTAACATTCACTAGTTTGATGAGAGTCACTGCTTGCTCTTGGTGAATTGTCACTTTTTACAATTCCAGAGTCCTTGAAGCTGTAGTTTTAAATTTATTTTGAGGAATTGTCTGCTACTTCTTTTCAGTGAGTATTTTTCTTACTATACTGCAAAAAAGACTACTACCGATAGAAATGTTAATTCCTTCCTTTCAATTAGTTTCTTCTAATACCTTTCACTATATTTATGCGAAAGTCACTGCTTTCTCTTGGTGAAAAACCTTTAAAGCTTTTTGTCATCCTTAGAATCCTTTTAAGTTCATATCAACTAGTTTATAGTTAATGTCTTGTGATCAAATTACTTTAAAAGTCCAAAATTAGTAGAAATGTCTATTGCTACCATCCAGTTAGTTTCTTCTTATATTTTTCACAATGTTGATTCAAAATTCACCGCTTCCTTTTGGTAAATTTCCTCTATTACTTTTTACCATCCTTAAAGTCCTTTATAGCTCGCATTATCTAGCTTACGATCAGTTTATTGTGAAGAAATTGGTAGAAGTTTCCACTGCTTCCTTCCAGTGAGTATCGTCTTGCACTTTTTACAAGAGTGGTGTAAAATTCATTGCTTTCTCTTGGCGAGATTCCTCAGTTACTTTACAGCATTCTTAGAATCGTGTATAGATCGTATCATCTAGCTTCTTGTTAGGCTTTTTTGATAATATTGATACAAATGTGCTATTGGTAAGTTTTCTTTACTACTTCCTACTATTCTTTTATACAATAAAGTGTAAAGATGAAATATCTCAATTGTGTGTGAGAGGTGTTACAAAAAAAACAAAAAACGTGTAAGACAGGATCTAAAGATTATGCTACTCATGGAATTTGTTGACCAAAACAGTTAGGCTGGTGGGATTATTTAGAAAGAATGGAAGATTCGTGGAGAGAGTATGAGACTCAAAAATATGCAAAAATAAAAAAGAGGAAAATTTAAAGCGACATGGGAACAAAAACAAAAAGAAATGAAAGAATTGATATCTATACAGTGCATAAATGTAAACTTTGATCACAAATTTGACTTGTTTACTTTAGTTTTGTGACTTGTTTTGAAAGAGATTACTTACAAAAAGACCTTTTTTGTTAACGACAGTCTGGAGATTTCGATCATTCGAAGGTGTGGAAAATGTAATAGTATATAAAGAGGAAGTCTAGTAACCGAAGTTAGTCAACAATTTGATGTCATAGTGAATACATCGGAACAGTGACAAATGAACTAAAAATTTTATCTAAATAAATTAATTGATACGTGTCAATATTTCAGCGTGTAACTGTTAGTGAATAGTTAATGTATAAGTACGTTTTATTTTTCGGACTAAAAACTATTTACGTAAATGACAGATTTTTTCGAAGAAATGATTTACATCGAATTTGCTCGACCTTTTAATACTTATTTTATAGTATACCTTTTATTTCTTATATTTATAATAAATGATGCGGTAGTTTTGTTAAAGACGTGGCCCAGAAATACAGTATAACCCTCTTCATTGATTATTCCACTTTTATCTGGGGGTATCTATATATAAAAAAAAACAAGATTTAAACTTATGAAAATCAAGAAACAGAATTCATTTGGAATTTGAATAATTGTTAAAATGAAAATTGTGCGTCTGTATGTCCAAACTCTTTCTAAGCGGCTGAACCGATTTTAATGTGATTTTTTGTGTCTATTCTAGAGGATTTTAGCATGGTTTAGACTCACACATGGAAATCATCCCACGCGTATCCTAAAAAACCGACGCCACGACCTTGACTGTAGATGGAACGGTCTGTGTCTTTTTTGGAGCCGTTTCTAACTTTTCAATCTATTGTTTTGATTGTTCTTTGGTTTCGGGTGTGAAGCGATGGACCCATGGTTATGAAACGGTTTTATTTCTGTGAAACATTGCCAAATACTCGATGGAAACGCTGTTTTTGGTCCAAATTTTCAGTTAAGATGCCGTGTACCGCACTTTTTGAAATGCCTACCATGCCTGCTAGCACGCGCACTTCCAGTCGACCATCATCCAGTTCCGCTTCGTGGATTTTCTTCAACATTTATGAAGTCGTCACCTTATTTGGTCGCCCACTGCGATGCTGGTCACCGCAGGAAGTACGACCTCGTTTAAACCCTGCTGCCCAAGCAGTCTCATCCAGAGTAGAATCTAGTTCAGTTTTCATATTGGTTGGACTTACGCCTTTCAAATAAAAACTTGTATCACATAACGATGACCATTGTTTTCCATGTTTACAAATTTACTAAAAATTTTCACAACCGATGATTGCCAAACAAATACTAAACAACGTGGCGTCTTCAAACTTGAAACATTCGCTGTATAGACATCTCTAGGTCAGACCAGGTACTTCTGGGACCCTCCTCGTACATATGACTCACGCTGTATACTGTAGAATTTTCATAAATATTTCTAAATTTTCCACTCTGGTCTTTTTTTACCAATTGAGTATTGTTTCTAAAACGGTGTGTATGTAAATGTGAAAGTTTTCGAAAAAAAAGTTGATGTTAGTTTTGAGAGAGCATGAAAGTTTCTTACTATTATTTCTATTAAATTTTTGGAAAATTCGATGGCGTCTCCTACCAACTCTATCTGTTGGTAAGTATTATTGTCGCACATGAGGTATAATGTTTCTACATGAAGTCCAGGTTTAGTCGGTTGAAATATCGTAGTTATTTCTACTATTTCATCTTTTTTTATTTCAAAATATATTGGATAGATCCAAAAGTCCGATTTAAATAATTCCATACTCGAAGAAACATCCTGAAAATATAAAAACCTATACAGAGATCGGCGTAAGTCAGACAACAGATTTACATTAAGAGATTACTGCAAGTATTGAAATTGATGCTCATCTTCTTTAATTGTAGTTCGAAGGACGGGAAGCGTGCGTGGTGCTCTTACAAAAACGCGATGCTTGAGAAGACCCCACAGGAAAAAATAACTAGGTTTCAGGTCACATGACTGAACGGACTAATCAACGAATCCTCCTCTGCCTATCCATTCTCCAAAATGCGCATGAAATGATGGATCTTCGCGAGTGGTTTTCCCACGTAAATCTTCGAGCTTCTCCAATTAACTTTGGGCTGACAATTAAACCTCAAAAAAGTGCGGACCAACGAGACCTCCCGCATGGATACCTGCCCATACATACACCTGAAGCAGATTTAATTCTCCTTCAATGAAGACGTGAGGATTCTGATTGACCATTTAACTTGAAGGTTACATCATCCAACCACAAGATGGAATACTGGAAATGCTGATCATCCTGTACGCAACTAAAATACCACTCACAAATTTCCAATATGCGATCCCGATAGCTGGACTGCAAATTGGTTCGGCTGATCAGCTAACGTCAGGGCCACATATTTTCATTAATTGTTACTGATACCGGTCGTCCAGAACGCAACACGTCGGGAACATAGCCCTTTTTTTTAAATAAAAAAAATTTGTCAACAAATATCAACATTTTGCTACTTCAGCGCCATCTAACATACAATAATGAAGTTCAAACCCCCAATTCAATTGACTATAGTTTCAGCTGTTTGGAATTTTTGAGGTTAGGTACCGTTGTTATTTACAACTGTCACTGAAAGCGTATGTCTAAAAATTCGTCACGGGCCCGTGCAGCAAAAGATGCACGAAATCATGATTCTTCGTTTAATGCAGAGCTAAGAAGACAAGAGCAAGGCGACAAAGTGATTTGAGAGCTGCTGAAACACCTCTTCAGTCCCAATTCGTTTAGAAAGATATACTCAGCAGCGGGTAGCTAGAAGAGCGATTGAAACGTCAGAATTGTTCGAGCAGAAATGCAGACCACGCGCAGTCGAAATTTCATGTGTAACGAGTGGTTCGTATTTAATGATACTGGTTTTCAATATGACCCTACAATGGAATATCACAATCATCCTCTAATTGTTATTGGCTCAATGAATAAAAAATGTCAATAAAAATGAAATTGCTCGAGAGCTACATTATGATTTCATAGGACTACAACATCAAGTGACAGAATTAGTCCCTCAATTACGTTCAGAGAAAAATTATGTTTTCCATCAAGTTTCACGTAGAATAGACTCCGGCAATGGTGGACTCTTCTTTCTTGACGCACCAGGAGGAACCGCAAAAACGATTTTGCTCAACTTATTACTAATGTCCGCCAGAAAAGACCAGAAAATAGCAGTTGTCGTAGTTTACAGGAAAATATATTTGAACATTTGTTATTGTATTTCAATAAAACATGTTTCGAAGTTATCATATATTTCTATTATAATGATTTCTGATACTTATTTAATGGATTCGATGTGAGCGAAGACGCGGGTAAAAGCTAGTCATACATATTGAAGAGCTTTACCTGGAATTTGGTACCTAATCCACTTTGAAAGGCTGGAAACTCCAAAAATTAAAACTTAGAATTTCCAATCCTTTAAATTGCATTTTAAAATTAGATTAGTACTGAATAATATACTACAGACAAATGAATTTTTAAAATTTGTGGAAACCGTACTTTGTGAAATTCCATATAACATAAACATACACACTTTAAATTGGTTAAGTTAGGTTAGGTTAGAACAAAATGTGATATTTTTCATTGTTTGTTCATATTTTTAGAATGTAGAATATCTTTTACTGGAATACACCGTGAACATATATTTTATTTTCGATCTTCATTTCATAATTAAAATCGCGAGTTGCATAATCTTCCGACGCGAGTTGTCTAATCTTCATGACAACCACGATCACGAGTAGACATATTGTAACACAAGTTAAAATTTTATGGCGGGTACTATTAAAATCACGATTTGACGCACGCTCCACTTAATACGTTGCCGCGAAACGTGAAGATAAGATATGGAGGCGTCTATATAATGTTGAGCTGACGATCAATAGTTAAAGTGCATCGATTTATAATAATAAATCACTTACGTTTGTTTAAAAATTGTGAAATTTACAACGTAAAACGATAAGCTAACATAAAATAGTACTTACGTCGATATCTTTGAAAAACCAACCGTCTTCAGTTATAAAAAAGAACTTGCCCGGCATTCCTTTATTCTCTAATATTACGGAAACGAGCACGTACTGACTTACAAGACAACTACCGCAGTCTATGGTGGAATTTAGAGCTTCTCTTCTTCTTTCTTCAAATCTGAGGTACGTTTCGCTTTGTTGTCCAAGGTGAGTTTTCGATTTGAAAACACATGATATTAATTTAGGTACGTCTCTAGTAGCGCAAATCTCAATATCCACAAATTCTCCTAAATATAATTGAATTATTTTCACTTGAATCAATTTGAAAACGTACCGCGTTTTATACATTGAGATGACTTTTCAATCAAATTAAATCATATTCTATTGGAATGATGGGGTTGATATTTACCTCATGATAAACGTTCTTTAAGTACCTTTTCATTTTATAGTATCAATATTATGTTATAAATTTTTTTAATTTCTTAGACCTTTCTTGATTTTTAGGTCTCTTCTGTTTTAAAAATAGTTTTGCTAATAATGTTTAAAAGATTGATAAAAAATTTACGTTTCGACTTAACTTCAGTTTTTATCAACTGAAGTCGAAACGTCAATTTTTTATCAATCTTACAAAAATTATTTTAAAAAACTAATTTTAAAACAGAAGAGACGTAAAAATCAAGAAGCATTAATATATTATATTATTTTATTTCGCAATTAAACGTGAAAAATTAATAAAACGTAAACAGCAACACTCAAGATTACACTGTCTAATGCGCGTTTCTATAACCAAGTTATCGTCTTCAAAGACTGACGTTGAAGTTTCTGAAGTCTCTGAAGACGATAACTTGTTTATCGAAACGTGCAATTGTGAGTGTTGGTGTAGTGGTGGTGCAAACAGAAATTTTAACTTAGTTAAATTTTCGGAATGATATCCATTAATAATGAAATTGTAAATCTAAATTTGAAAATTCGTTTTAGGACAAATTAAATTCGTATTTTATTCAAATAAACTTTGGTAAAGTAATTTTGAGTCTAAAATTGATTCATTTGTAAAAAAATTCATTTGGAATGTCTCTGGTAGCTACCTCTGACTATGTATTCTCAAACAGCACCTGTATTTGTTAATCTAAATTTGAAAATTCGTTTTAGGACAAGTTAAATTCGTATTTTGTTCAAATAAACTTTAGTAAAGTAATTTTGAGTCTAAAATTGATTCATTTGTAAAAAAATACATTTGGAATGTCTCTGGTACCTACTTCCAACTTTGTATTCTCAAACAGCACCTGTATTTGTTAATCTAAAATGAAAAATCATTTTAGGACAAGTTAAATTCGTATTTTGTTCAAATAAACTTTAGTAAAGTAATTTTGAGTCTAAAATTGATTCATTTGTAAAAGCCATCTAAAATAAATTTCGAAAAAAAATTTTATTGGAATTTTATTGTCGATTTGACAGTTTTAAGCCAAATTGAAGTCGGTACAGTCAATCCTCGACAAAATTAAATTTGGCGAGGTCAATTTTTGTCCAAAATCTATTTAGAGAGTGCGTTTTCCGGAATTAATTCTGAAAAAAAAAACGTTTATTTCTTGAGCTAAAAGAAAACTGGAAAAAACAAAAATTAAATTCGGAAAAGTCGTTTATGGTCCCAGTAGTATTAGTGAAAATTAAATATGGAAATATGAGATATTATGTTTTTCGACGTTACATATAAAAGCCAAATTAAATTTGGAAAAGATAATTTTGGCCAATAAATATGGAGAACATAATTTTGAGTTCAAATGAATTAGGGGATGTTTTTTGTAAATTTGAAAAAGCTATAATTCGATAAAGTAAATTTGTGAAAGCCTATTTCAGTAAACTAAGTGAGGACAAGTTATTTCTCCGTCTGTTGTCAAAATCATCTTAAACTTCATGGAAACATTCTGCCTGTTGCGGTCTACACGCAGATGTTATTTCTCTTAAAGTCTATAGAGGCCGTTTTTCATAAACAATAGACTTTAGAAGACTCCAAACGCAAGAACCTAAAGGTCGTAAGTAATTCTGAATCCTTTCTTCTTTTTTCTCAATTTTTTTTATCAGACATCTTTAGGGGAAAGATCAGAGGTTCTTCTTCATTCAAACATTCAGACAGTTTTCACATGCTGATGAACATCTTAGGCCTTCTTATTGTAGCTACATTTCTTGCTAGCACAGTCTAGAGCAGAGTTTGAAAACTCTGTCAGACTTGACACGCCTCGCAGTTTAAAACGACAATCATTTCAAAAGTGGTTTATAATATTTTGAAACAAAGCAATAAAATAAAGAATCAATGTGAAGGATACTGTACATTTAAATAATCTACAGAAATGTACCAAAGCTGACAACGTAACTCGATCCAGCTAAGTGATAATAGTCCAGCTAAAACCTTTCTAGAAAAGAGAAGACCCAAGCAGGTGATTCTCAGCGTTTCCAACGCCCGATTAGCGACTTTGCCACGGTTATAAGGAAAACTTCCAGGAAACAGAAACCTGAACTTTTTCAATTTTTATATACAGTGCTTTTCAGATAAAAGTATCCACCTTTAATAACTTTTGTAATACTGGTATTTAGAAAAAATCCAGAAACACGTCAATTTATGTTGGAAGGGGCAAGAATTATGGCTTATTTAAACTTACTGGAAAAGCCACCCCCTCACTCCTAGCAGCATCCCCTTTATTTTTTTAAATTACTTTTCATATTTTTTATGTAAAATTTGGATACTCCTCTTTGAGCTGATTTCAAAAATGTATAATACTTGTAGGTTAAAGTGGTTAGTTTATGAGATAAACAATTTTTCTTTTAAGAGCACAAATTTTACTTATTATTTACTTTCACCTTATTTGCCTCTACTAAAATGGGTTGTACAACAGTTCAAACTCTTTAATCTTTTTAACTGTGCTATTTATTATGAAGTTACAATAAGTGTTCAAAATGAGTACCATTCACTTCCATACAATGATATAATCTATTTTGAAATGCCTCTCTGACATTGCTTAATACGGCTGGATTTAATTGTCGACATTCATTTTCTATCCTCTCTCGTAAATCATCCAGAGATTCTGGTTGGGTAGCATAAACTTTTGTTTTTAAATACCCCCATAAAAAGAAGTCTAGGGGTGTTAAATCCGGTGACCTAGGTGGCCACTCCATCATCTGCCCCCTTCTACCTATCCAACGAGCGGGGAATGTTTCGTTTAAAAATTGTCGGACAGGCATAGCATAGTGTGGGGGAGCTCCGTCTTGTTGAAATACCAGTAAATCTTCGGAAAGGTTATCATCATTTTCTGTTATTGTTGTAATACGTGGGTCAACCCTTTCCCTGAGTAACTCAAGATATGATTCACCATTTAAATTTCCGTTGATGAAGAAAGGTCCGAAAATGTGGTCACCTAGGATACCACACCAAACGTTTAACTTTTGGGGATGTTGTGTATGGAATTCACGCATAATATGTGGATCACTTTCAGCGCAATATCTACAATTATGCCTACTTACTAAGCCATTTAATGACCATGAGCATTCATCAGAAAAGCAAATATTGTTTAACAATTGTGGATTGTTATTGATAATTTGCGTCATTGATTCGCAAAACTCTAGACGACGATCAAAATCATCTTCATTCAACTCGTGCACCAACTTAACTTTGTATGGGTGGTACTTGAATTTATGTAGAACTCGGAAAACTGTAGAAGATGAAACACCGATCGCTCTACTTATTGTTGACAACGATTGGGGTTGTTGAGCCTCTAAGCTGACTTGCCCTAAAATTGCCACTTGGATTGCTTCGTTATTTACGAGTCCCTCTCGCTTATGCACTTTATTGCAAACAGACCCTGTTGTGGTAAATTTCTCCATCAGTTGAATCACATACTTATGTAATGTAAGCTGCATGTCTTCCGTCATGTAATTCGTTAAATATTCTAGCAGCAGCTCTTGCACAATTATTATTTTGGTAGTATAAACCTACAATTTCAATTCTTTCTTGCAAAGAGTAAACCATTTCAGAGAAACAAAATAAACAATGTATCAAATTACACTATCAATAGTGACTACAAATTCTAGTTGACAATGTCAAACTTTAATAAGTAGAGTTTTTTTTTTGTTTGGATTTTTTAAGTAGAATAAATAGCACAGTTAAAAAGATTAAAGAGTTTGAACTGTTGTACAACCCATTTTAGTAGAGGCAAATAAGGTGAAAGTAAATAATAAGTAAAATTTGTGCTCTTAAAAGAAAAATTGTTTATCTCATAAACTAACCACTTTAACCTACAAGTATTATACATTTTTGAAATCAGCTCAAAGAGGAGTATCCAAATTTTACATAAAAAATATGAAAAGTAATTTAAAAAAATAAAGGGGATGCTGCTAGGGGTGAGGGGGTGGCTTTTCCAGTAAGTTTAAATAAGCCATAATGCTTGCCCCTTCCAACATAAATTGACGTGTTTTTGGATTTTTTCTAAATACCAGTATTACAAAAGTTATTAAAGGTGGATACTTTTATGAAAAGCACTGTATAATGTAGTTGACTTTCAAGTCTCCTCACTAGTTTCATACGCTACTGTAATTATAAATTTAAGAGGTCTGGCTGTTAAATAGCGAGACTGGTTCCGAAAAAGGGTTTTATTATAAAAATTATTGTACATTCGAATGCTCCCCTCCAATATACTCCCCACCTCTCGCCACACACATTTCCATACGTTTTTTCTATTGATCGAAGCCGTGCTGAAAGTCTTCTTAGGTAAGTGCCTTTAGAAGCTCTTCTTTTTGCTTTACCGCTTCCATCGACTCAAATCTTTTTCTAACCTTTCAAGGAAATCTGAGCAGACCCGTTGACGCAAGATCTTTTGGTCAGGAGTCAGATTTTTTGGCACCAGCTTCACACAAACTTTTTTCATGTGTAACTCCTCGTGTAAAATTTCTCTAACCGTTTCTTTATAACGACAACTGTAAACAGTCTCGTTTTGCTGTACTGTGATTTTCAATATCCATCCTACCCCCAACACCGTTTTTTTATAGTATGAATCCAATTTGTACACAATTCAAAGTCATCAGATATTAGTAAGACCCAATTATACATAAAACGTGTTAGTGAAGCTATAGACCGGTTTCGATCTTAGGAGGTCGTATCATCATAGGAAATTCTCTCTACCAGAACTTCTAATTTGAATAGAAAACGATTTGAATAGATTTGATCAATTATTTAGTACTTTTAGTTTTTTATATAAAAAATATTACCAAATTCATTCTTGAATCGAACATAATCTTTAAGGGTCCTGTATACCTCTGGCTTGAAAGTGATAGTGGCAGTAACGCTCATTCCAGCAGCTATTTTTTTATTGTTATTGTCAAACATTATTTTGAAACACGACAATTTCGGTAACTTTTTTAATCCGATGGCTTGCAAATATTTGCCGGTGTTAATGATTTTAACTTTTTTCTAAAAAGGAAAAGATCGATTTTTAGTTTTGATTACCGATTTTTTAGATAATATACGAATATTATATCGTCAGCAATTTTGACATACAGATATCTAATCGTTTTTACAAGAGTTATCTGAAAAGTTTTTCACTCGAAGATATCCGCACTTATCAATTCAAGTTGGGAAAAATATAAGGGCATGCATAGGGGAAATTCGTAAGGGTTTCAGCCTGTAAACTGGCGGCCCCAAGTTAGTACATCACCAAACGCCACTTCTTAAGGTCAGCACAGGTCGAATATGAAAATACCTACGGTTTTCCCGAATGAAAAAATTGGCTGAAATACCTCATAACGTGCGCGCGTAAAACCTTTTGTAACGTGGGGTTGAACCTCAAATGAGAGCAAGAAGTTTTGCAGGCCGGAAAACCCTTGTAAGAAGTGATCGAAAATGCCGGTAAACTCATCTGAAAAACCTCATAATTTGCTTGGTTCACTGTACTATAAGTTCGCTATTACCTTTAACGCAAATTGAGTTATAACTTACGTGATATATCTGACCAACTTCATAATTGTGGAATATAACATTACACGGAACCACTTTATAACTATTTGAGTATTTCCTTACTAATGTCGCCGTCTTATCTTGGAATTTTGTCTCAACTTCTGTTTCCCTAGGACAAACAAACATATATGCGGAGCTATTCAAAAATCCTCTTTCTCTTTTTTTAACAATTAAACTATTTTGGATGAACTAGCGTAATATGGAAACTGATGGAAACTGATTAATAAGATTTAGTAACAATCTAAATCGTTATTATAAAAGTAGAAATTTATAAAATCTCCATTAACGTAAGCAAATTAATTTTGGACAAAAACAAAAAAGCAGACTATAGAAATAAGCTAACTGAAAAGAATTGACGTTGAAATGAGTTAATTTAGGTACCAAGTATTTCTTATATAAAAAAATTAGAATTCGGTAACATTTAAGAATATAAGTTTACCGAAAAGAAAGCCGAGAGCTGAAGAAGGGAAATGACAGACAGTGGATAAAATTGAAAAAATATGAAAGAAGCTATCAGAAAAGTCATCAGGAGTCATAGGAGTGTGCATGTCAAGTTATAAAAGGTTTTGTTTGTAGTAAAATGAATCCACGACTCACTTTTGATGTTTATCAACCACTGTTTTTATTTTATTGTCACAGGATGAACATAAAATATCACTTCCGTCTCTGAAATCTGCAAAAAAAACACAAGATCGATTAGAGGAAAATAATGAATTGAATGAAAAAATTGTCTTCTTCTGGACGCGCTATATTCGTTTAATGAATGTAAGCTGTCTTTACTTTACAATATATCTGGAAAAAATAATCTTTTTCTACAAATTAGATCAACCCTTCCTCAATAATTATACAGAGTTTTTCACATAAGAACCGAAACCGTGTAGGGGAGCTCAAAATATGACGAATTGATGACAATTTTCCTCTCTGCCAAGTTGCATCCCTGAGGATTTATAGGTAAAGGGATCATTCGTCCGGGGTTTTTGCGAGACAGTCTCGATTTTAACACGTTGAGCTCCCCATAGGCCCGCAACTGCACTTTCCCCACTGCCCAGAGCGGAGCAAGCATTAGTTTGTTTCGAACCTTCTCCGAGGCCCAATGGACCCTATTTAAATGTGTTTTACAGTTTAGTTGAACCTTCCTAGGTCCTTGAAACGTTATCTCACACAATCTCTTCTTACCTTGTGACTTGGACCTTTTTCCTTCACTAGTTTTTAGTTATGGCGTCTCTTAATTAGCAGCAGCGGTAGTTTCTTTCCTTAGTGCTGGTACACTGATTTGAGAATCAGTAATTGCTATATTCTTTTATAAAGAATATGGGCATTCACCATTTTTGTACCAAATAATAGCGCATTAGCAATTTTCCTATGCCCCATCAACGTCCTTCTCAAAGAAGTGTTACCAATTAATCAGACAGATCTATAGAAGATTTGCCTTTATTATAGTCGACCACGGTTTATCGTTTTATAACCATTCCTGAGCGTCTATCAATGCTTATTGTCTCATCAGCATACTTTGTAGAAAGCATCATTATCCTACCATTTTAGTATTGTTATTCCTTTATCATTTTCTTTGCTAGTAATATCATTTTTTCAGCTTCTTTTGTACAATGTCCTAGGGAGTCCTATTTTTCGCAATGTCCCCAATAAATGGGTTTGGTTTCCTTGCAGCTTTCCGGCTAACTCCAAACTTGTATAATAAACACAAAAAACATCATTTTTGGTACTTTTTTTTCGAAATAAGTCTTTTTATTATTTTTCCTTGGATCCACATCCCATATGGAGTGTAAAAACACAAAAAATTTTTTTAACCCTGGGGAAACTTTATCAATTTTGGTTGGGGCTCAACGGGTTAACATTTTTAAACACAGACCACCCTCAAAAGTGTTGTGAGTGTCTGTATAAATAAAAAATTCTTGCATTTGGATGCATCTGTTTTATTATCTTATTTCATCACTCAAAAGTCGTGTGTCTAAATAAGAAAAGCACTTTTTTTTCCAAAAATCGATTTTAATAATGTTTTTATCATAGCGGCGATTTGTTTACATTGTTTTCTTTAAATATTTTACAGGAAAAGCTTTCGTTTGTTTGTTTATTTGTTAACTTTTTAGAATTATTGCGAAATTATTTTTGGGTGTAAATACCACATGTTTATGAAATATGATGTTAGTTTATAATTAAAATAATACTGAACGGGTAAAAAGTAACTGTTAAATTTAAATAAACTATAAAAGTAGTGATAAAGTTAATTATTATAGTATTTAGTGTGTGTAAATAAATTAAGTAAGTAAGAGACATTACCATGGTGACCACAGAGTTTTTAAAATAAAATTCCCTGACTTTTCCAGGTTTTCCAGAGAACTAATTTTAAAATTCCCCAAGTTTAAAAATATTCGCTTATATGTATGATTAATAGATGTATTTAAAGAATATTACTTATAAAAAGTGTAGTTAATAAGAATTTATTCTTTAATTTTTCAATTTCATCATCTATATATGAAATATCTCGACGACTAGCTTCGACTAGAACTTTCTTTTTATCTAAAAGATTTTTCAATTGCTGTTTCTTTAAATATTTATTCTTACTATCAAGGTCATCTAATTCTTCATAACGGCTTTTTGAATTCTTAGCCGACTGAATCACACTATTCGATATTTCAATATTTTCAATGCCAACATTTCTTTATTTATCTTAAATTAATCTTTGGGCGATGAGCGAATCTTCTTGAAGATTTGCACCCAAACAGAGTTACCATGAAAAATTGTAAAAATAGTTTTTATGTATTTGGTCAATTCTTTAAAATCATCTGGCATAGCCATAATATCATCTAACCACAAACAATTTAGTTTTTTAGCATCTGACTTAAAATAATTTAGGATTTCATCTTGAAAGGATAATCTTCTGCATAACTTCTTGTATTGATTGAGGATTTTATCAGTGTCAACCCCGCTTATCCAATTATTTTCGAATAAAATATAAAGCGAATTTGACAAACGTTTTGCTCCAATATCTAAATTTTGTGCGACATTTGGATCTGAACAAGAAATTCCTTTCACGAATTCGTAGTTTACTGGAGATCGTTCAAGTAATTTTTCAGTCAAAATAGTAAATGCTTGACGACAATCTTTTTTTAAATTCCAGAACATCACGTTCTTTGATGTTTTTGCATTCTTTGATAGTTCTTTTAGTCGCACAACCAATGTTTATGTTATTATAAAAAATCAAATTTTTAGATTTTTTTAAATCTATAGATTTTATAGATTCAAAAAGGTTCGCTGATAGAAAGTTTTGCAAGATATCGTGTAATAAAGACGCAATACTTTCATAAAGTAAAGGTGCTAAGCAGTCATCTGATTGAAATTGAACCAAGAATGGTACAACAAACGAAGCAAGAAATTGAAAAAAAGTTAGCTTTGCACTAGCACCTGCACTGGTGATCACAGAGTTTTTAAAATAGATTAAATAGGATGTGTCAAGGTATTTATCGAAACATTTTTAAAACTTTTTTTTTATTAACAATCCAACAACTTGAATATCCAAAAAGTTATAAGCATAATATTCTTTCTTACTTTTGTAAGGTTAAGTTGCTCAATTATCAGCTGGTATTTTTTACGCACACATTTCCGAAAGATAAAACAAATGGTACTGAATAGTACACTAAAAAGTACGCTAGATGGTATGCCAATCGCATGCGCGCCAATTTTTCAATCTTATTCGAAGGAAACGAAAAAATTCTAGTAGTTGAATAATTTCAAATAATTCTAATTGAAAATATTCATTTTTTCCAAATTTTTAAAGAAATTCCCTGACTTTTCCAGTAAATTGAAAATTCCCTAACGTTTCCAGGTTTTTCAGGTTTTCTAGTTTTGTGGTCACCATGATTACAATATAATATTGTTTTCCAAATTCAATGGCCTTAAACCCAAGGATGATTAATTAATAAAAAAGTTACAGACCTAAATATCTTCTAATTAAATCGGGTAACAGATCAGAGGATTGAATTAAATTATATTCTATAACAAATTCGTCTTCCAATTTTTTAAACAAATCGCAACGTTTCAATTTGATAGTTTCTTGTAGTGTAAAGCTACTATTTATTTTTTCTTTTTCAATTAAATATTTGGCTTGTTGAACCATAATGTCGACAGATGCCAGTTGCGTTTTGCGGATATTTTTGCTTTCTTCCACGTAAATCTGAAGAAAACATAATCAAAATTGAAGTTAGTTAATTATATTATACTGTTTGGAAAGAAAACATCTTTTAGTGTTTGACAGCGGATACAGCATTTAGAGACACCTTGTGAAAAAATTGGAAAACGTGAATAATGAACGTCGTAGAAACAAAAATTGTGTATCAATCATGTAAAACCTTTGATTAAAAATGATAAAAATAATGATAGAATTAACTTGGTAAATACCAAACACAACCACACGCCACCGAAGATCAAATTAAAAGAAATATTAGAGACAAAGTAAAGGTCAATTTATAAATATTTACGCTCGGCTCGCGTTGTCGAGATTGTTTGCGTTCAACAATAATTAAACAAATTATGAAATGTGATAATGAACACAAACGCCCGCACTCGCGTTTTATCGCCTACCCAACGTAAAGTCGAACGTAAAGCCACGCGATTTTGAGTGAGGCGCGAACGTAAAAGTTTGTAAATCCAACTTAACACACTCACTTCAACGTTTCATTTTGTTTCTTTTTCTAACGACACATAATTCTACAACCTACTTTTAACGTCTTAAAAGAGCTTTTACTCGAGAGAACGTTACAAATCGATTATGGAACCACTTCACTTTAACAAGTAAATTAAAGAGCCCTTCAATTTAAAGGAACCTCTAGTTAAATTACCAATTAAGGTGGGATTATGTATAAGTTATGTAAAAAATATTGATGACTCGACATTGAATGTTCCATTGAAAGTTTTTTCTAACTATATAGTTCTTTCTCTTCGCCGAATTAACAAAATCGGCTTTAGATATAATTTGTTCAGTCTAATATAGTTTAATAACGCGAATAATCTTGTCGCCATTGAACTATCCTTGACGATTCGGTTTTACCATTAGTTTTTTGTGTTTAAAACCACATGCTGAAAAAACTTGACGCAATTTTTCTCACCAAAAGACCCCACTGCTTATCGCAGACTGTCTGGCAGGAATATTTCGAAGAAATTGTGTACATACAGCTTCGGCCAAAAGAAATACATTTATGTTTACGATTCGATGTTTTCATTGCTAAACAGTGGAGTAGATGAGTCCACGTGGACTGACGGTTTGTTTAGATGTTTACCGAATTTTATACGGGGAGTAAACATTTTTACATTTTTCATTTCTTAATTTGATACGGAACGACTATACAACCCAAGAGGAATCGTTCGGTAACACATACACTACAAACTCAACACGTTCTGGAGCGAACACCATACTTAGAAGCGCTTTTACGATGTATATCCAGCATTCACTCACTTTTGTATGTATATAAAAACGGACGTTATAATTCAAAACTAGATTAAACGAATAATTTATAGAGCTTATAGAGCATTTTTCTCATCCTCTTGACCGAATGCAATCATTTCCGTCTAAGAAGGCTACATCTTTACGTTTGATCACAGAACACTGTTGATCCAACAAATTTCTGGTCTTGTTCTGTGTCAGTTTTTGTTCATTTTTCTCATGTTTCAGGTCCGCTATCGTTGCCAAGAACAAATTAAAAGCATTTTGGAATATGGCGTTCGCTCCAGAACGTATCGAATTTGTAGCGTATGCGCCATCGAACGATTCCTCTAAGATTGTTCAACAGTTGTACGACTTCGTCTGCCGAATGCGACCGATGTTTCGTGGATATTTCTTCGATTTTGTTGAAGACAGCATCCGATATAATTTGTTTATTCTAACGTGAAGAGGTTTCAATATTAATAAGACAATTTGAGCAGCGGGTATGCCCTGACTAAATGACCAAGCATTTTATTTTAAAAAATACGATATCAAAATATTGAATACTATTTACTAAAGATGATCATTCCTTTTCGAATTAATAATTGCCTCACGAAAAGAAAATACACCAACTTATTAAACATTACTTACATCTATTACTGATTTTGCATTTTCAAGTAAATAATTCCCTTCTTCATAATGAATGTTCTGAACATAATTTTCCGCAATATCTTTTGGATAAATATTTCCACCTAGCTCTGTTTGTAAAGCCGCTCTTATGCTTGGTGTAACTTCGTGATTAGTGAAATTTTTTGGAACTAAAGGCAAGAGGTCCATTATGAGGCTTCGTATAAACAGTTAAAAAATTCGACCAGCTTTTTACACTCTGACGGATCAATACATTTGTCAATGGCAAACAGTTTATTTAGTTATGCATGCCTTGAAATTTGAGTGTTATACATATTTTATGGAAAACTATCATAGAATTTGATTTTAAAGAGACATGGATTTACGGATTTTTGAGTTTCAAAAGTCAATTTTCAGCCAGAAGCTCAACAAAACCTATCATATAACCCCCGTAATCTGAATATTACATGTCTTCTTACTGTAGAATCATCAGAAGAGACTTTGATATAAAAGTTTCACGATTCTTACGAATAACATAACCGCTAAAACGTACCTTTCACTTTTGTATCTTTTATAGACGATTCATATTCCTTTACTCTTACCGTTTATATACAATTTTGGGCAAATTTTAGAAAATAAAAGAATAGAATAGAAAAAACTGGGAGAGTAGTCTAATGATCAATACCATCAAAAAGATATAAAAGAAGAACTTCTTGGAGGTTATGAAAACATTGCAAAAATAACAAGTTACAAAAATTGTTATTAGTTTAGGGTGTGACCATTATTTTTTTATTAATCCAGTAATCGACAGATAATATATTAATAATTTTATTTCCATAAAAATGATATCCTAAATAATATAAACAGATATTAACCAAAATCAGTAATAATCGAAAAAGGTAAATTGATGTTAATTATAGATAATTTAAACTAGTTAACATTTAGTATTCTTTTAGCTATGCCATCACTTAGAAAGAGAGTTTCTAGTTATTTCAGGCAACTAAGTTTCCACAATGAACAAAGACGAAGGCACAACATTAACGAGAACTCGTTCGTAACGAAATATTTACAAGGGTAAGTTTTAAATACTTCATTTTTAGAGTCATACTGATGTTTTAAGTTTCTTATAAAGCCATATCACCATAACCGACGGCCCTCCGATTATTTATGGAAAAAATCCTACCGATTTACCCAATTATGATCTAGGTGTTTATAACAATGGACCGGATACTGTTGTGGGTTGCTACACAGGGCCAAACGGAGGTTTAACTACTGTTAAAAGAATTGAAAAACATTTGTCAGTAATGGATGAAGATATCGATTACATTGATACACATGATGATGAAACAGACAGTAAGTATTCATTAAAAGTGCTAATAATTATTTTTTTTGTTCTCAATACAATTTGGTAACAGTGTGAAGAGCTGAATAGTTATAATTTGATCAATCCACCAAAATTTCCAATGAGTAAACTGCATTCTTAGCTATTCCACTTAAAAACTTGATTTATATAGGAAAAACGGTTAAAATAACAATAAATTGCATATTTTAGATCATTAACACTGTTTTTGAGGGAGGTTTGTAATAATACTTGATTTTTTTCCATGATTAGATTATTTCCTATTCATACATTTATTCCTTATATTTGCAAATCTTTATTAAAAGAAATTATTTTGATCATAAAGAATTATAAGAAATGTAATTATGATATATTAATTTCAAAATTTACTGTTGACTGTTTCTTTTCATTTTTTGACAGGACTACAAAATCAAAAATTAATATTTTTTACTGTCCTAATGTGAATCTGGTAATAATAATTTTAAATTATCTTGATTTACTTTAATCTAATAAAATAATCAACTCTTTAATTCATTCCAATTTGAGACAGGCGGTATATTTTCTTTTTTTTTTTCTTATTCCTTTAGATTAGATAAGATAAGCTAGGGTGTAAGGTCGTGAATCTATCTCTCTAACCCTTTGATCCATTGATCTATTGTGTACTCTGGACTGTTCAGACAGGTAGCAATGACTTTGCAAAGTGAGCTACCTGCCTGGGGGCTATACAGCTTACCTCTGCTGGCTTTAATAGCTTAAATTGAAGCACTGTAGCACTGTAGACAGTGTCCATTAAGCATAGCAGTAACTCTCCTTAGCCATCTTTGTTCAATGAATGGGCCTTTTAAGATCAATTGGTGGAGTAGGAAAGAAACTTTTCCGGTCGTTCTAAACCTGGGGTCTTGAGTTTGTAGGGCTGCTCTGCTATCTTTGTATTACTGTAAGTACTTTGTGCATAACGAGCTGCTTACTGTATATTTGCACCTGGAAATGGAAGATTCTGAGCCAATTGGAATAGTGACTTTGATTCCTGTGCCATATATTTCTGCCTATACTTGTCGATTTCCTGTTTTCCAGCCATCAGTGTAGCATATTAATGAGCCTCGTGGGAAAGCTATCTCTGAATTCCTTTAGAAGCTGCTGAGATCCCCAGACAGGTCGCGGCGCTTTATGATTATATTCCTTGTATGCCTTTATTACCCACTTCATGGCTTCACTTTCTATGAAGGTCTCCATAGTACATTGCTCAGCCTCTAAGTCAGAATATTGTAGTAAATCAACTACAAAATTGTGTCAAAACTTGCAAATTGTGACTGTTAATTTTTATTTTTCTTTTTAATAATAAGAGAATCTATTTTTCTGTAAAATTATCAAATATGACATTTCATATTTTAATATCATTTTACTTTTTATTTAAAACCGAAAATAGTATGAAAAAAAAACGTCCTCGTCCATAAACATCTAACTCGCACCGTACTAAATCACTTCCGAGGCTTATAACATAAATAAATATTTATAGGTTAAGTTCTTACATTATTACATAATCACGTTATAAATTAAAAGTATAATTAACTCAATCACTATAAAATATTAAAATAAAAGTGTAATTTGAATCTTGCTTACATTAAAATGATCCTGTCAACAAAAATAATTACATCTTGCAGGATCGTCAAAACGACCAAAACTTTAAAACTATTTTTGTTGTAGTATATTCGAATTTTCTTTCATAAAAAAACTTTATCAGGTGTTTTAGTCGGGGTATTTTTACTTCCTGGTACAAAACACTATTTATACACCATTTTTAACATTAACCAAAATTTATTTTAGAATAACTGTCCTATTTACTTTGTATTATATCTTCAGTTTTTATTTTATACCTATGACGTCACGCAATATGGTGGCTTTACTGAAATGTTTAAACTACCTACCTACTATAATTTTTTTCTCTATAAATATTGATTAAAGAATTGAAAAAAATACTAATAAAAGTTGTATATAAACTATCCAAACCTATTTTTTCCCTATTGTCTTCATGTATCAAATTCTTCGGTGTCTATTTATTGAAATTAACATTGTTCAAGAACAAAAAGAATCGTTTCAATGGGTCTAACCAAGAATAAATGTTGTTTAATATTTGTTATGTCATACTGAACTAATTCTTCTTTATTTATGATGGTTCAAAATTGGTGAAACATTATGTAAATACACTTTATTTAGTAGTTTAGTTGATTTTTGGTGGATAGATTAAATTGTAATTGTAGTATTCTTGTAATGGGTTTCTTTCAGTACAACCTACTTTACCAAAAAAATCTCCTAACCAAATCAGCCCAGGACAACCGATAGATAATACAACAATGGTTATAAAAGTTGCTGGAAATGAATACTGTGTTATAAACAGACCAAAGAGACATAGCAAAAGTCATAGTTTAGGTAGCATCAAGGATTTTAATATAGAAATTGAAAAAACTAAGATCGACAAAAGTTTTTATTCAAATACCGTTTCCCAACCTCCAGAACGTAAAAGTAATTTAGTACAAAACAATGAAACGGATCGGAAAAAGAATGAGGAAGTAGATAATAGAAAAGATGCTCCCAAAGACACAACTCAGAAGAAAATTTCAAATGAAAATGTCTCTTCTGTGAAAAGAGATCCACGACGAACGGAAAAAAGAAATGAAAATTATAATCTTTCTAAATCTAAAAGTGAGGGTAATCCCTTTCGCCATCAGAAAAGAGGAAAAGTTATCCAAATCGAAAGGCCAAATACTAGGGGTAAAATATTTTTCAAGCATGATTTGGCATATTCCAAAATCATTTTATAAGAAATGCACAATACACAATTTATTCCAAAAATAAAAAAAAAAAAAACAGAAAATAAATTTGTTGCGCATATTCGAAAAATTTCTATAATTGTGTATAGGGGGGATGAAATAAATTATATTGCACCTACAGAGCGAGTCAAAATTAATGTGTCAAATTGTATACATTCAAATAGAATAATTATTAATGTTTGACTTAATAGACAGTCCATTATGCTTTAGATTAATTTAAAACATTTAAATTGGATAGATTTTTTAAGATAAACAAGTATTTCTATTCACATTTTTTGTTAGGTTAGGTTAAGTTGGCCTAACAATACAAAAACAAGTATAACCTTACTTCCCCGGGCTCAGTTAAAGTAAATGAATAACTGGTACTCCGTATTCTTAGCTCACTCCTCTCACAAGGGTACATCCATAAATTACGTCACACGTTAAGGGGGTGAGAGTGGGTCGACGAAGTGTGACATTGTGGGTGGGAGTGCGACATTGTGGGGAGGGAGAGAGGGTCGACGAAGTGTGGCATTGTGGGTGGAAGTGGGTCGACGAAGTGTGACTTTGTGGCTAAGAGAGTGGGTCGACGAAGTGTGACCTTGTTGGTGGGAGACTGGATCGACGAAGTGTGACATTGTGGATGGGAGTGGGACATTGTGGGGGGGAGAATGGGTTGACGAGGTGTGAAATTGTTGGTGGGAGAGTGGGTTGACGAAGTGTGACATTGTGTGTGGAAGTGGGTCGACGAAGTGTGACATTGTGGGTGGGAGAGTGGATCGACGAAGTGTGACATTGTGGATGGGAGTGGGACATTTTGGGGGGGAGAATGGGAGGACGAAGTGTGACATTGTTGGTGGGAAAGTGGGTCGACGAAGTGTGACATTGTGGGTGGGAGTGGGTCGACGAAGTGTGACATTGTGGGTAAGAGAGTGGGTCGACGAAGTGTGACATTGTGGGTGGGAGTGGGTCGACGAAGTGTGACATTGTGGGTGGGAGTGGGTCGACGAAGTGTGACATTGTGGGTAAGAGAGTGGGTCGACGAAGTGTGACATTGTGGGTGAGAGTGGGTCGACGAAGTGTGACATTGTGGGTGGGATTTCCATTCTAATAAAAAAACCTAATTATTTAGTTAGTAATACAAAGGTTTTTGTTTTCTTTCAAATGAAATTTTATTTTAAATAACCTAACCTAACACAAAACAATTCGCATCGTTTTCAGTCATCCGAATTTCACTTATTTTGAAAATACACGAAATCCCGAAAATTCCGGGTTCCCGCGGGATTTATATTTGTAATCCTTCGGGATCTCGAGTCGGGATTGCATTCTCTAGCCGGTATTAAGCAATACACAAGTAAGCACAATTCATTCACTGATGCGTTTCCTTTGGAATAATGAAACCAAAAATAAAGTAACAGCTATGAAATCTGCAATTTATCGTCATCAAAATGTTGCACAAAACGAGGCGGTTACAAAAGCATCTTGTGCATGTAATTTTGAGATATAATGCAATCAAAATAAATTTGAAAGTATAGCTAATTTTTTAGTCACACAAAATATTTTTTAAAAGATTGATTGTGCTACTTAGCGAAAAGTTATGGAATTAAAATTATTTTTGGACTGATATAAAAAATAAGAGAAATTGTTTATCATACTTTGTTAAACTGTTCAAGTAATGTTGAAATATTTCATCTGCTCCACAAATTACACATTTTGTGCGTTTCTTATGTCATGAAATGTTTATTTTTGCTACATATTTTGTTTGATTTTTGCCCCTTATGTGCCTGTCAAACATTGCATTGAATTTTGTAGGGTTTAGTAGCAGCTCGTTTGGTTTATTAACTCCATAGTTAACACAAATATTCGTGTCAAATATATAGAATCTGAAATGATCTCTTCTATTTTTTCTAATTCTAAATTGATGTTTTTATCATTTTTTGTATAGCTTTATATCTAGAAATTGCAAAAAGAGTTTCAAAATCATGAGTAAATTTTTTTTAATAACGTTTATCCATCATCCATCCATCAAAAGATGGAAATAATACCCAAAATGTTTATTTTTATCAACAAATGGTAAAATCGTATAAAGGGAGAAGTCTTTTTACTGATAAATACTCGTTTTAACATTTCCCCCAAGACATCCAATATAAAATAAATGAGTGTGAACATAAGGCCATTAATAAATGATACCTTTAAATGTTATTCAAAAAAAGTGGGATAGTAGTGTATGAGTCTGGAAAAAAAGACTGTAAAATTGGGAAAAACTCTAAGGGAGAGCTCGAATTGTCGTGATGGAGTTATTGCAGTTATGCAGTTATTCCAAAAAACAAACGACCAGTTGTATCGAAGATTCTTCGAGCACGAACAACTTTTATTGAATTTGGCTCGTCTTGAAAACTCCCACAGTATATTTTGTTTAGCTTCGGCTTCATGTGCATGGATCCATGAATCATTGCCTATCACGAATTTATAGACACTGTGGCTGAATTTTTTTCAACATTTCTTGCACCAACGCGAACATGTTCATGCAATATCGAATGTTTGCTAGTGAAACTAATGCCCAAATATGCCTCAATCTCACGGTATGTCAAATGACGATGTTGTAATATCAGTTTAAGCGCGACCTTCACGAAATTCATCCCGTTATGAAGTGCCTTGATTGAATTCGTAATTCGTAAAATCACGGTTTCTCGAGATGGTGCTTGCGTAGCAAACCTCGTAATCATTTCTATACCAAGACAGCCATTAAAGAGATAAGATCTTCTGAAATCAGCTGTAAAATAGATTGAGAATGGTTAAGCAGTTAAGAACTATACAGAAATAACTTAGTTACCCAGGTACTAGGGTAGAAGGAAGTGAGATAACTGATAAATTAGCAGATAAAAGGCGCAAATACTCTTTTGGGGGCAAGAACCTGATTTTGCAAGAAATGAGAGAAAACTAAACGACAATAAAAAAATGGTCTACTGGAACGACACAGCAGGACTAAGACAAGTGAAGATACTACCTGGAAGCTGATGAATTGACCAGAGGAAGTCTTTCGCCTGAATAGACCCCATAAGAAACTAGTGGGTAGACTACAATTCTGGTTATAAGGTACACACTGTGCAGACACCTATTCGTCAGTGACAAAGGCGGGTTGCCCACGTATGTGTGCGACTAACATTTTTCTTTTTACTAGCATGCAGCTGGAAAACCAAATTGTGTTAATCACGTGGAGCTAACACACATATGCGATTGGTATGGAACAGCTCGTGTACTAGTCGCGTGCAACGTTACTAAGAACCGATCAGTTGGTGTAGGTAGCGTGAGTTTTAAGTTGGAACATGCGCAAAACACATTTCCAAGTCTCACGGCCATACGCAGCAACTCTGACGCTCTCTTTCCCACAGTGTACAGCGTTGAGAGTGTATTACCTTAAGGAAATACTGAGTCGTTCCTCAACACCAACAGAATCACGCCATCTACTATTCTTTATGTCACAATGGTCTCTCAGATGGTCACGTGTATGGTTTTATGCGGTACAACTTCTGGAACTGTTCTGGGTGTTCTAAGAGCTGTTTGCTGATTATATATTGGCTTCTTTCAACATTTTTGCGCCAATAAGGGTGTACTCAATATGCACGTTGAATATTCTTTGTCGACGTCGTCTTCTTCTAATGACAACAGTATTTCATCATTCGATGAGGAAATTTTCCAATGAACTTAGCGCCAAAAAGTTCTCAACTCTCGCACGGTGCTACTGTTATCAAAAATGTTAGTCGCCATGTGCGAGATGTGTATAACCCGCCTAAAGTTACCCTGTGTGGAGTTATCCAGGAAGAATTCCACATAACTAAAAGGTGATGCAAGTCTGTGGATTAGATAGCAGAGCCGCGGTCAATATTTGCATAAAATCATCTTCAAACATTAAATTATACTGATCGTTTTATCGATTCCATTAAAGATTTCATCAATTTTATCAAATTTTTTGTGGTTTTTTTCAAAGTCAAAACCTATACATCTTAAAAAATCACTGATTATTAGAAATATTGGAATAGTGAACATTAGAAGAAAGGGGGATAGTTATAAAGAGTACCTGTGAGTAAAAAGTGGTTCTATTTCATATGATATAACAAGAATTTGAAATATATCATTACTTGTAGCTAAAATTATAGATTTGTTTCATACTGCATGTGCATGTTGAAGATATTTCTATTTATAAATAGCAAAAATAATCAAGTTCTCCTATCTGTTTACTTATTTTTACTAACTTTCTTTTTTGGCGTTGCGTTTTTAACACTGTATTTAAGCTTTACTTTCTAATGATGTGCTTTATTAACATAAAAAATCATTTATTACTACTAATAGACCAAGTGCGATGAAAAATACGGTGAACACGTTTTTATATCAGCATTAACTTATGGTGTATCTATTTCAATTAGTATACCTCTTACTCTCATGTGTTGAGACAAAAAGTAACATGTTTGGTTTCCAAATTTTATGTTGATTTGAAGAAAGTGATAAACTAGCTCATGAAAGGTTAAAATCTGTCAATCGGCGACGATCTAGTAACTTTGAGACAGTTTACAAGTGGTATGAGCGATTTATAATTGGCAATGAATTTCGGCAACGATGAAATTGTGCAAAAAGGCTACAAACTTGTTCTTTTAAACAGGCTATTGAGGTAATGACAGCCCGTTTTGAAAACGTTCATTTTTTTCACACAAGTCGCTTTTTATTTGATCGCTATCTGTCTAGGACTAACCCATCGGATTTGGTACCATGTCACTATACCCAAAATAATAAAATGTGCTAAATAGGAAACGTTTCAAAGCCATTCCTGATATTGACAAGACCACGACAAAACAGATCAAAGCCTTCTAGAAATGCTTTAATTTATGGATTCCTTCTTTGCTATGTTTAAAAAAATATTTCACCATTTTTTTAATCATATCACCTCCTTGACAATTATTAAATAAAAACATCTTTTCTGGTGTTGATATTTTCAACCAACCCTAATTATGGTATATTCTATTGATAATGAAATTTCCACGCCACCTGTGAGGTAGTGTGCTCGTTTTTTTATCGTAGTTACCCCTGTAGGCCTACTCCACTAATCGTCAGGATAATTTAAAGGAACAATACCCGTCAAGTTCTAGATATTACCTTATTATTGATAATAACATTGGGTTATCTATTGTTATGATTTCTCTAGATATTTTAATCAGATTCATACTTTTGAAAGTCTACTTCAACAGTCATGTCTTCTTCGATTTATTCTTCATCCTCTTCTTCTTGCTGGATTTTCATAAATTGTTCAAAAGTAGTTCAGTCATTGGCCTCTTCAGTAAAATCACAGCAGTCTTCCTTTATTGTACTCAACTGGATATTTAAGCAAGACTGACCTTGGCAATTGGTACACCCTGGAAAACTGCAACATTTGGCCCTACAACCTTTGTTACAATTGAGAAATGTTTCTGGAGCAGTTGGGAGTAAAGTTTTAATCGGTTTCAGAGTATTATCTATCAATTTCCAACTTCTGGGTTCAGTTGATTGCCTAGCAATGTTTGAATTTGACAGTATACTCGATAAAAGTGTTGAATAGCAGATGATAATGTTGGAGGAAGACATGATATTTGTTCTTATTTCGCGTCAAGTATCGGTATTTATCAATGCTCCAAGAACCGCAACAAGAAAACGAATTTCTTCCGTAATTATTGTATGAAATCAATTTCTGTAAATACTTTACCGCAGTCAACTGACATTTTTCCTCTTCTGTACATTGTTGACGAAGTGTCGCAACCGGTTATCGCATGTAAAAATTAAATATAGTTTTTGCATTTGGGATAAGCAATTAAACGTTTTGAAAAATATTTTTCTGTTCGCTGTTGAGCCCTTCCAGATTTTAGAAAATAAATAATTTTATCTATTGGAGACCTTGCAGTAAATTGTACTTAACATCTTCACCAACTACATTCGTTGTGTTTGTTAAATTAAATTTATTTCGGTTTTCCTCGAGCAATTATAATAATACTCAAAATATAAACAAAATTTCGAATTATTATTTCCGCTTCCACTTTCTTTCTCTCAATCATCGCTAATTTCGCTCATTTATTGAAGAAATTATACCGTCGGTCTGGCATCATCGATATCTTCTATCTCGCTTTCCATGTCATTTTCGCTATCATCAGTATCTTTCTCTGCATCGAAAGCATTGTCTGTCTATTCATTTTCACGTCAACATTTACGTATAAAAAAAATTTCAGGCGTGTACCATATCATTTCCGAACTTTCGATCGCTTCTGGCGAGTGTCTTCCGACTAGCCCGATTTCTGCACCGCTCTTAATTCTTCTTCAACGTATTGTAGGCCTTAGGCTTGTAGTTTCCAACTTGTCATCCTTGAGATGTTGATGTCCATGAATCTAGCCATCTTTTTGGAGGTCTTCCTAAAGGTCGTCGTGTCCATTGTTTACCGTCTCGCCGGATCTTTGCTAATCTTTCTCTGGTCATCCTGTCCACGTGTTCGTTCCAAGCTCTTCTACATCCCCCCCATCTGAGTATGTCTTCCACCTAACATTCGTGTCTTTGTTGCTCTTTCTGTCTCTTAGTGCGTATCCGCATATGTTTCTGAGTATTTTCATTTCTGTTGTTGAATGATGTTGTTTTTATAGCATATATCAATATGGGTCTAACGCAGGTTTTATATATTTTGGCTGCCCTTTTGTTCAAACTGGTATTATTCCAGATAATGTCCCGGAGTGTGTCTGATTCGGCTGGCTTTGTTTACTTGTCCTTTGGTCTGCGCTCTTAATTAAGGTCCTCAAAAAAATATGAAAAAAGTTTTACGATTATACCTTGTCGGTTTTTCGGTATAGATTTTCCGGAACTTTAAGTCGATTCTAGCTTTCCATTTTTCCAACCAGATACATTTCTGGCACTATTGCACAGTCTAACAGAAGTATGAAAAAAACTTTCACGCGTGTACCTGATCAGTTTTTCCGGCAAATTTCTCATCGAGGAAAACAAGCTGCCAGAAATTCCGTTCGGTGATGAATTCAAAAGTCGTGTACCAAATCGTTGGTGTTTTATGTAACTAGCTCTCCGTATACAGTAACATAGTTTATAATATGTATTGTCTTCAATTATGTCTTTACTATGCTTTTATTTTGTTGATATTCATTTTCTAAGAAATTTTATCAGTCTAGAATGTGAAAAATTTGGTCTTATAGGTGCTCAGGAATTTTTATGGCTAGATAGAACAACTGTATAATCTGATGAATGTGCCAGAACGGTACTATCTGCCTCGAGGGTATATATCTAATACTTTGATATGGACATTTTCTATAAGTGGAAGCTGTTCCAACTAAGGAAGACAGAATGACAACTATTTCTCTATCCTCCGAGGTTCCATCTCGGTTCTGCGCATTCTCAAGTATGCGCAGTATAGATAAAGTGTCTCGAACGAGAGAGAGAAAATGGGCTGATATTGAAAAGCTTTATTATTATTGTTCTAAATTGTCTGTCAATTAGATACATTTTCATCAATTTGTCAAGTCTTTTATTATTTTTTAATATTATTGGTTTGCGGAAAATCCTTGATTAATTCAAATTAGTGATTTGGAGTTATCTTTAGAAAGCTGGATAAAAAAGAAAAAAGTTAATCAGTACCATGTAATTATCATTTGTAATGTTTAATATATTTATTATCATCATATATAATAATCATTTTGTCCTTAACAAACCATGCTTGAATTGGTAAATAATCTAAATTCTGCGTTGATGAAATTATTGGAAAAGTTCCAGTAAGAATAATGAATATTATAAAACAGTATTTAACTTTAATTTATTTTAGGTGATGAAAACGTTACGAATAACTCTAGGCTACAAAATGACGATTTGTTGCTTCCGAAAGAATGGCGAAGGAAATCTGAATATGCTTATGGACTTTCCGATTCCCTTTACGACAGAAATCAAGTCACTAAAAATAAAAATGGAAATCCTATTGCTGATTGTTTTGGTATAATTGCTAGAAAAGATTCTGCCATTCTAGCCGTAGCAGATGGAGTTAATTGGGGTATGTTAAATTGTAGAATTCACTTGAGGACTGTTCAGGGGTAAATCCGTCCAAATCAGTTCAATGTTTTTACAGAACGGATTTTCTTGAGTTTTGAAATAAGCTGCTGTTTCAGCAATGACTACCTCATTTGTACAATATTTTTTATCTAAAATTAGTTTTTTCGGATCTGAAATCTGCCAGTAGTCTTTGGGAATCAGATCTGAAAAATTTAGTAGATGTGGAATCAATTTCCACCTTTTTCAAATAATTATCGAACAATATACCATGTGTATCCCAAAATACAGAAGTCATATCTTTCCCAGACGAAAGTTGCATTCTAACTAGCTTTTGGAGAACTAAATCCACTTTGATGACTGCCATTTTGATTTAAATGTATAGTGGATTAATCCACTCTAAGATATTGAGGCATAAAATTGTTTTCATTTCGCCTAAATAACTTCAATAACACGCTCTAAATAATCGATTCGTAGTTGTTCAAAATAATGCAAAAATCTCAATTGCACTTTTTGGTTTTCCTACCTCTGTCTTATGCATCTGTATAACAGTCAATTAAGGTTAATTTTCATCAGGAGAATCACATCTAAAACAGTTCTTTAATAACACACCATTGATTGTCTAAAAATATGAGAGACTGTTCCCTTAAATAAATTCTAATCAACAAACTATCACAGATACTAGAAAAATATCTAGAAACCATTCTACTTGGAACAAATACCTAGTCAAAGTAATCTTAAAAGCCACTACGGTTATATGGAGTTGTCGCAACCATGTTGACAAGACATGGGGGCTAAAACCTAAGATGGTATACTGGGTATCCCAAACACTCATCAAACCCATGATCAAAAACGCGGCGCTCAAAAAAATTGAATAGGATTCAAAGTCTGTCAAGGTATTACAGGGGCAATGTCAACCTGCCCTACTAAACGTACCTCCTCTTAACCTTATAGTGAAGAAAGAGACATTCAGCGCCGCTCACAAGCCAATCCAGACAGTAAAATTAAATCTAAGTCACCTACAAAGAATTCTAGAACTGATGAGGCTAGAAAGCAGTGACAAACCAATGGATCAAATGCATAGCATAATGGACAAAGATATTCCATTCAAAGTGCTAATTAATGACCACCAAACATTGGTCAATAAAAAATTTCCTGGCGTTCGAAATGTATCTCTCTAGTACACAGTCAGTTCGGAGCTAGTGCAAGCAGTGCGATTGGACAAGCAACCTTGAAGGTCCTGAAAACTATTGAGTAAACGTCCAAAGTAGTGTGGGAGTGCAAACGAAAGGGTATAACAACCTTGGACCAGAGCCTTACTGTGGCCTCATGAGATGACACATCAATAACGAACTGAATGGATGATCAGATGGAGTCTTATTGAAGAAATACTGTAGACCTAAGACAATCCAAAAGATTCACAACTTATTGTGATGACCGGAAACATCAACCTGGTGGTCGGTCTTCTTATATGACACTGATTAACTATAAGACATGGAAACAGCAAAGCATCTACTCTGTAAATATCCCAATTTCACTGAAAGGCTCAAGTACCTTGGGAAGTGGACACGAAAACCCCAAAAAAAATAGCCTTCTTTGGGAGGTGTGTATGTATTTTGGAAGCAAAACAATGAGATGTAGATTCTAGTACAAAATATCGTCTAGGTATAGGTGCAGTGACTCCCCAAACAATCTACAGAGAATAAACTCAAAATTTGACAGTCATCTTTTGAAAAATAGTACCTCCAAGGAGTCATTGATTGATTTTTACTTATGCTAATATTGCTCCATCTACTAAACTCTTTGATTTTAAAAAATATCATGTATATTTATCTTATTTGCCATGTAGATGATTAATATTTATATTTTTAATAATGAAAACTAATTTTCTTTTAGGTGAAAAGGCCAGTATAGCAGCTAAGTCAGCAGTACATGGTAGTTTACATTATTTGAATAAAACTATATTTAATGATACAAAACCTTTCGAAAATCTCACCATAAAGACTGACGAGAGCTCTTTGTCAAGTGCAGTATTGGATGAAAAAGTAAATCTTGTCAGTAGTACAAGAGAAGTGTTTGTATGTCTTTTAAGAGCTTTTAATTGTGCTCATGATCTCATCTTGGAAAATAAGGTACTTTTTATATCATTCAAAATCTTCTCCATCTTCTCTTTGCCTTTTTAAACATCAGATTGGGATTTAGTGTCCCCTTTCACCCAGTTTTTTG
Organism: Diorhabda elongata; assembly: GCA_026230145.1. Lineage (NCBI taxonomy): Eukaryota > Metazoa > Arthropoda > Insecta > Coleoptera > Chrysomelidae > Diorhabda > Diorhabda elongata. The sequence goes on along the minus strand of CM047928.1, from coordinate 18,335,433 downwards.
CTTCTAAACAAATTTCGATTCTGTAAGTCACAAAATCTCATTTTGTTTATTTATTTTTTACTCAAGGGCATGTTGACTACTTTGACGGTTGCAGTGGTACTACCATTGAAACAGAAATTAGAAAGGAGAGTTAGAACACCCAATGGAGAAAAAATAGAAACTGAAATTCAGTACGTGTGTTGTGTTTGTAACGTTGGTGATACTTTGGCTTACATTTATTCTAGAAAATATGGAATTAGAGAGCTCACCAAAGGTAATTCACTTCGAAATTAAAATAAAATGTTATTCTTCATTCACCACACTTTATTAATATGCTTCAGGTTCACACGATATAAACTGTAACAGAGATATGAGGGATGCTTTAGGAGCTTTAGGTCCCGTGGACGGTATCAATCCAGAACTAAGCAATCTAACACTGTCTGTTACAACTTTGCAACAAGGTGACATCGTTATGGTTGCTAGCGATGGACTTACAGATAATTTTGATCCAAATGTTTGTAAATTTGCTGTAAATATAAAAAGTGATCAACAAAATGTTCGTATCAAACAAAAAACAGAACAGCCAGAAGAACCTAAAGAAATCAAACAATCTTTAACGAAGCCTGTTAGACAAACGGAACCTGTAGGACAAAAACCTCCAATGAAACCCCCTAGGAAATCTAAAACTACATATGTATCCAGTAGGAATTCTATGGATAGAAGTACAGTAATTAGTAACTGTTTACCCGATAAGTCTTCAGTGAAAAATAGTCCAATACAGGATAAAAACGATTCCATTGTTAAACATTCCGATATTAGTCATTCCAATCAACCTAAAAATGACGATAATAGCAGTAAGGATATAAATACTGAAATTAAAAATAATTCTCCTAAAGAAAACAGCATAAATGATTCTATGAATAGCGAATCCGAATATAATAATCCACTTATAGCTGCATTTATGAGCCAGAATTCATTGGATGGAACGCCAAAAAGTGAAAAAAGTAAGTGTTATTTGAAATTTAATTGATTTTTAGATTCGAATCGAGACCCTTTACCCTAAAACGTGTTTGTATGTTATGATTATGGTGTCATATACACTGAGACCCAAATGATCTATTGTATACTCTTCAATTGCTCTAGCACTGGAAGTATGCAGTGTTTACAACATGTTTTTTGTCAAGAATCCTTTTGATTTTGAAGTGTTATTCAAAACTATCAGCTACCAACCATGTAATCATCACTTTTGGTTGACCTGGTAAAAAATACCATTTCATCACATCGGGAGTCATTCCAAAATACCTGCAGATTAAACATAAATCTATCTTTAGAACTTGAACGTCACCTGCTTTCAATAATCAATACTACAAATTTTTAGAAAACCAATGGGAAGTTCAGTATTACCTATTTTGCACAGTACATGCAAAGTTTACCATCTAATACTATAAAATATTATATCTATAAAGAAGAAGAAATTTAGCTAGTTATTATGATTTTCGACTTTTATTTACTTTATTATTTATTACAATAAGAAACATTTTGAATATTCTTTATCCTCTTCCCACTTCATTAGAGAGATTCAAGAAAACCTCGGAATGTATTCGAATTCTTCTATCAATTTACACTTCAAGCAAAAGTAAATTTTAATAAATTTGAGGTGATTTTATTCTGTATGTTCGCTGTTTTACAGCTGCCAGGATGGAGTTTCAACCACACCCATAGGACTCAACTGGGATTTCAGTTGAGGGCTGCAACCATCCCGGATTTCCATAGACGTCATTCGTTAAATAGCTAGTAGTTAATTGTTCGCCCCATCTGAGTATCAGTTATTTATATATATACTTCAACTGAGGCCGAATACCACTTCCTGAGAAAGAGTCCTCAGCCGGGGAAGTAAGGTTATAAATTAAAAACAACTCAAATTTATTTATATATTAAAGATAATACAGATACTTATCTATGGAAATCCGGGATGGTTGCAGCCCTCAACTGAATTCCCAAGTTGTTGTAATTGAGTTGAATTTGTGGTGTACCGGTTGAGTCCTTTGGGTGTGATTAAAACTGGAACCTGGCAATTGTATAACAGCGAATATAAAGAATGAAATCACTACAAATTTACTAACAATAATATTAATTTGGACTCCACCAGCTTTTTAACGTCGTCGTCAAAATCTTGGAAAAAAGTTTTCCACGTTAATAGAAAGCAAACTGAATTTAAGATGTTGCTCCAAAGACTGCTTTAAGTTTAGAAAAAACTCTTTCGAATGTGATTTGGGTACAAGGTATAGTAAAAAAAAATGTATATGCAATATACTAGCTGATACACAGATCGTGTGAATTCGAAAAAAAAAAAACAAAGCACATGTCAAATACTGGAAACAATGTCTACTTTCAGAGTAGTAAACGTCTTCTTCTTTCATTGGGTCCAAATCATCCTCTTTGTCACTGCATCTCTTTCTGTTTTCAATGGACTATGTCGCTATGAAGTTGCTGTATTGGTGTCCAAACTGTCGTAGCTATATCAACAGACGACTTCTTTAAATTATTCGAAGGAAAACGTTTCAGTTTTCAAGATTCAAAATTTTTGGGTGTCCAACCAAGAACAATATTTTATTTGCTCAGAATTTTTGTTAAATACTCATCCCCGTACTGTCTAAAATATCGAAATATACAATTTTGTGCAATGTTGAAAAGTCATTTAATTTTTCACCGGGCTTCAATTTTTTCTTTTTCTCTCGAACATTCAACTCCAACTCTACACCAACGTAATTTTTTATTCAACTTAAGATTAAATGCACTGTACACTATCTCAAAATGAGCGTCATTCCTTTTATCCTTGATTTGCTGACGCAGTGTTTGTACCAAGTTCCAATCAATGGACTGTTTTATATGGCATAACTATATATATATATATATATATATATATATATATATATATATATATATATATTAGTGTCTTCCGTTTATGCTTATCTGAGATTAATAGTAAACAATCCACGCTTCTATAATAGATTATCCCAACAGCACCCTAGACATGCTTTTAAAATTTCTATGATTAGTCAGTTCTTCCCTAGCCTCTTCCTATTATTCATTTCATTTAATGTTTTTTCTTTTATTCTCTTTCTATTACACCATTTTCTTCTAGTATATTCTATTCATTTTTGTTTATTTCTATCCTAGCCTCTCCCACATGTATAGTTTAAGCGAGTATTCTTTCCACCATTTATACTTCTCTGGTTCATAATCTTCTTCATTTTCAATATAACTGATATACTTGGAACATTAACTAATTTTGTCCAATTTTTTACTAGTATGATAGTTTCTCATTTTAAAATACCTAACCTCCAAATATCATTATATACAACTGAACCTAACACTATTTTTAGGTTATAAACAATCCGCAGTAGCGGAAAATAAAGCCAGCAGTTTGAGACGTCAAGCTGCTAGTCAAACTCGTCAAGATATTGTGGGATCTAATCTGAAGCAATCGAAATCACCCCTCGCCACTCCATCGAATAAAGAGAAAAAATCCGCTGGAGAAAAATGTAGTACAACATCGGGAAGAGTTGATGCAGGTTACAAATTTTTACGATCAAAAACTGCTATAGATATCAGAAGTTCAAATGCAAAACCTATAGTGAGAAATGAAGATGGTATACCTTACATTACTCCAAATCAGAGATATGATCTCCAGTTATTGTTGATGGAAGATATTCTGAAAAATGGATTATCGGGTAGGTTTTTTTATGAAAATACAAATTGGTAGCGATGTCAATACAAGATGAGACGAATCCTATTAAAAATAATTCTAAAACTTCTTCTCTTTTCCTCAATTAAGGGGTTCGATTTCTGTTCTACCTGTTTACTCCACTGTCTTTGGCCAATTTCTCCATTCATTCAAAATCGAAATTACGAATGCAGTACCTTTTGTTTTTCGAAACAAATCAGTATAGCCGTATTCTTCAATTGTCGTTTTTTTTTGCCTAAAAAACTTGAAACCGCAACTGTAACTCATAATTTAGTGAAAAAAATGTATGAGAATGAATGTTAATCGCGTGCACGCTTTTGTGAGATGTTTTAGATGATTCCAGTGCGTGTCGCTCTTTCACGCCACAAACTGATGACAGTTTTTTTCTATGTAATAAGCAAGCACACTCAAGTAATGCCTGCCGTATGGGGATGCCTGTGGATATTGACCTTGGAACTTCTGTAAGTTGTAGAGTTCGGTAAAGACGTACCTTCGTAGCTGATTCTACAAAGAAAGGAGTCCCAATCAATTGACGTCCTGGACGTCAGCAGACGAAACTCTGTGTTTATGAGCCGCGTCTGCCTGTCGAGTAGGTCTTCTAAACATTGCTATAGATGTTGGACAGCTCAGAAAAGTATTTGTCGTGGCAGTATCTGTAAAACAGATTCAGGTCTATGACCTTTATTCTATACTCTGAGCTGTCCAAGTTTCTGATCAACGCTGTATCCCCTTTTCTCTCTTCTGTATTGAGTCTAGCATTCTCAAGGTATGCTTAGAAGCTGAGCTCCAAATGTGCGAGAGATACTTTAAAGATGGATGAATCTGGGCCTTGTAGAAGCTGTTGCGGGGTATACAGCTTTTTGGTCTTAAAGAGAACTCCAAATTTCATTCGATTTGGCTGCTGATTAAATCTTTTCTTAATACTTTTCTTGAATTTAGTGAATCAAGATTTATCTGATTTCTATAATGTGTATTTCATTAATTGAGGTTACGATTGATTGCAAAATGTGTAAAAAGTATGGTGAATTATTTTATTCTTGCGAATTAATCTCTTTTAAGTTCTGTCCTTGGCTAGGAATGTAATTATCTCAACGTTGAAACCATGACGGAAATAATTTCTTTCACAATGACTTACACGTTATCTACCGTGGCCTCCTCAATATCAGTCATGTAAATAGCCAGAAGTTACACACTACTAAATCTGTTGAGTAACGTGGATGTTGTAAACTAGCGATGGGTTCATATTTTAGGTTAATGTACTGTCAAATTATTTCGTAAACGTTTCAGACCCCCTTATAAAGTTCTAAACTTACTTTTATTCCTTTTGTAACGAATTCTGGTCGCACTATACCATCTAGATGAAAGAAAAAAATAAAATTTCATTATTTTTTTTGAGTTTTTTTTGTAGACTAATAAGCTGGAATATTTTTTTATCCCACTTTGTAAAAGTATTTGCCAACAGTTGTTCATAATAGATGTGTTATTCAAATGAACAATTTATAATTTTGGTATTTTTTTTGGAAATAGTACTTATAAAATTAATGAAATATAGATATTTCAGGTAAAGACGGTCCCTGTACATCTGCTAAACAATTGTGCGAAAATCTAATTAGTTATACTATTAGTATAACATCTGCGAAACGTCATACACTCGAAGATCAAGATTTGTACTTTGATGACAAAAATGGTGTTTTGGTGGAAATTAGTAACCAAGAGAAAAAATTACGTAGAAAAAAAGGTTTAGAAAAAGTACAGAATTTACCCGGAAAATTGGATCACGTAACTGTTGTCGCTTATAATGTTGGTATCGTACATTGATACCAATAAAAAAAATCGCCTATTGAGGTTAATTCACACAATAAACAACTAATTTTTTTAATTCAATTGATACTACAGAATGTTTCAAATTAAATAGAGGGGTTCGAACGCTTTATAATATTTTTTACATTAAATTGTCCATCATAAATAATTCAACATTTTTACATATAAAAGTATCACATGTCAAAACGATATGAGAGTTCTTTCCAAACGTTGATCAGGATCTTTGGAGTGATTCACTGTTGTTTGAATCCTGTTTCAGGAGTATTAATCCCCGAAGGTCTAATGATAGAAAAAGATCTCCTTGCGACCTAGCCAACTACCAGATTCAGTGAGGTTTACCCAACTGTGTACTTCATATTTTCCTAATATAGCAAGATAAGATGCCAAACCAATAAAAAATAGCCCATAAAATATCCGGTGGAATATAGTACAAAAAATATTCAATTTACGGGATTCTCGTTGTATTTGTACCATAACGTGAGGCTTTCCAGATCTGATGAATCCTCCAGAAGTCGCTGGCTTTGAAGCAATGCTCTTCCACTAAGTCAAATCCTCTGTCTGAAATTATATGGTATTAGGACAGGTGACTATGAAGGTAATAGAAAGAGTGCATTTCATTCTGTCATTGAATTGGCTCAGACTTGCTGATCTAGTCCATCTTATGCCAATATAACATGATAAGAAGAACTTGTTCCAGGTGTTGAATCAATAAATTAAAGCCCAGAAACTATTCACCGGTACATAGCACGAAAAGTATTCAATTTATGAGAGTCTTGTTGTATTTGTAACATAGTCTTTCCAGATCTGATGAATCCTCCAGGAGTCGCTGGCTTGGAAACAATGCTCTTCCACTAGGTCAAATCCTACAATTTTTCTATGTGCGGTAATGAGCTTGACAATTACAGAAGACGTGGTACCATAGTAGCTTCCTCTATTCCACCAAACCAGAACTCCGGATTGGTGACCCTGCCCTGTCTGTGTTTTATCTGCGAAAACAGGCTTCCACGTGTTCTGTGATTAGGCCTACTAGGGTCTCACTAGTATTTCCGCCACCCATTGTGAGGGTTCGTCTCAACTATGAACGTTTTGGTTAGGTCTGCAACTTGCGTTATGCCTCTTTGTTTTTTCCCAAAGCTTAAGATGTTCCTTAATATGTAAAAGATTTCCACTGCAGCTTGCGAACCGTAAAACACAGAAAATTATCTTCTCTTTTATTCATCGAAAACATTGTGTGAACAAACTTATTGGTGCCATTTATAACTATAAATGTAATAAATACAGTACCCTGCTATTAATTTTGAAACATGCGGTATAATAACAACGAATTGTCGTTTAAATAAAGATTTGGATAAAATAAGGAAGGTCCAGTTGACTATCGATGGTTTTATGAATTAGGCATCTGAAAAATAATTTCTCTCAAATATGGAATATTGAAAATAGAGGCCCGGTACAGTGCAATTGATGTTTTGTTTAATTTTTGTTACCTTTTCGGAATTTTTTGTTAAGAAATATTTACATAATTTGTAATTTAACATGCCGAATATAAAAAAAATATACATTTTTAACAAAATTAAAAAGACTTTTGTACATACCTTATTTTGAATTCTTTTTCTGGTGTCCGCAAAACCAAATTTAAAAAAAATGAAAGTGCGTCTGTTTTCAAACCTGCGTTTTCCGCGGGGTGAACCCGCCGCTTAACTCAATTAACAATGTCAAGCAGTGTTGAATTTACCCCCAGGTTTCAAGGGGCGGCAGGGTTTATTATTTCCATTTACTAAATTTATTGTTCTACCGAAAAAGGTTACGGCGGAAACCATGTTGATACTTACCTACTCCTTTCTCCATGTACTCTACCAACTTTTGGTTCAACCAGCAGGTAAGTATTTTGTAGGATGTACACAGCAAAGCGATCCCTCTGTAATTTTAAAAGACCATCTTATCTCCTTTTTTGTAGGAATGTCATCTATACCAAGGGGCTTGTTGGTTTTCAGCTTTCTGTTGATGCCAAAGATTTCTTTTGTCGGAGGATCCATTTGATCACTGCTCTGGTCGTCGTCGTGAGAACTATACTCGAACCAAATATTACAGGAGATGGAGAAAGAAAATTGAAACAAAATTTATGAATAGAAGAAGTTAGAGAAAAAAATATAAGGTATAGGATAGCAAAAACACTTAATTGGGCAAGACACATGGAGACCAACAGAAATGGAGAAGAGGTAACACAATGGATACCTTTATAGCTAACAATCAGAGGTAGACCAGGAAATACCTAAAAAACCGGAATCCTAGAAATAGTAGACTGATAAGTAGAATTCAGAAACAGAAAATTATTGAGAAAGTTGACAATCGAAGCCGGGACAAACAAAAAACTGTAATAAAAAGAACAACGGGAGTAATTTCCCTCAATAAAGGGATTTGTCGGCACACAAAGCGCTAGCCATAATCCAAGAAATAGAACGGCATAATGATGTATTTAAATAAAAACCCAACAACTAATTACAATTATTTTCAAATTTATTCCAGTTCCAAATCCGTCAATTTTGAAAAAATTATTCTAAGATCAAGATTTTTCATTGTAAATCTTTAGTTTGGGTAGTAGATATCCAAACTGGGATTACATTCATTGTGTTTTTTTTTTCTTTTTGTAACAAAAAAAAATACAAAAAAAAAACAAATAAAAAATTACCAACAAATTTCACCGCAAATTTTCTTAAATAATTATTTATTCTAAAGAAAATTCAATCTGCTACTTTGAAGTAATCGAACTACACTGTGGAATTGATAAAATTGGAAGTGGCTATAGAACAGAAGTGACTACTGCTTCGTAATAATTAATAAAATTAGAAAGTATTTGAAGAAAGATCAACTAAAAGTTTAATATGAACTCCACAATTGTTATTAAATGTTTTATAAATGAAACAAATGGACTTTTAATAACTTTATACTTTATAAAGCATGAATTATAAACAAAAATTCAATAATAATGATATTACACTTTAAATAGTCTAATAACAATAATATTATAATGATAAAATACCACACTAAAAATAAATACGGCTATAAAGGAAATAAAAAATAGCTTATACAATAGTGTGCCTACTTTAATTTCCAGTAAAAATGACACTTTTTATAATTAATATTACAAAAAAAATTATACACCCACTAAATTATATAGATAAACTATATTCTTTTTATGAAGCCCGTGTACCGAAATGGGCTTCCTCTGATCAACAGAATTTACATAAGCTCACAGCTTCCTGTTAACAGACTCATAACAGTAATAATTGTTTTTCAGTTTCCATTTATCAGGTCTGCAATAAATTCTCGGAATTGTCTTTGACCTGGTGAATTCTTCAACCATAACATAGAAATATACTCTTACAATTTTTTAGTGGTCGCTTTAGTTATGATTTTGCAATGCCGCAGAAAGGTTCCGGTCAACAAATGGCAGTGATGCAGCTTTTTTAGCCCCAGGCCACAATGATTTTACAAAGGTCACCCAACATGTTTAGAACAGAACTTATTTAATCGTAAACCATTTTCAAAATACTTATTATTAGTTTTCGTTGATACATTTATATCAAATTACCATCTCGTCAAAAAATCAGATCTAACTATGGAAATTCAAGTACACTCCTGTTGTAGAGTTTCCCGTGAACTCCTAGAGGTACACCTGGACCACTTTGGGAATCACTGGTTTAGAACACAGTTTCATACTAGCTTAAAGGTGACTTCTATAGAATTGCTTGGCTAAATGTGCAATTAGTAATTCATTACTACTTTTTAATTTCTTCTACACAGTAATGAATCTTTGTAACTTGGAAACTTGTAGCTTCCTTGTTTTAAAGTCAATAGTCTTACACCATGTGCCTCGTTATACCAAGTAACTTGTGCCTCTCTTCCAGTCTTATCTACCTTATTTTTAAATTTGTATTACACCCACAAGTATATTCCACATTAGGATAGACGGAAATTGTTGATTATTTATAATGTTGAATTTTTCTTACTGATGGACATGTTTAGTAAATCCTAGCATTTTTTGGAATTAAAATGAGAAACTTCTTTCTCCTACCTTTTCAGGTGTCAGATAAGGTTTCCGGTTCTTTTAATTAGGGATTTTCCTTTCTTATCTTCTATCTCCAATATTTGTTCTATCCACTTTCTTTTAGGTCCACTTTTTCTTCTGTTGGTAGTATTTTCTGCTTCCATCAATTTTCTGTAGGACTGTAGATTTCATATTGAGGTTATGTCCATACCAACTTAGCTATTTTCTCTTGATTTTTTTTATTATTGATTCTTGTTTTAGTATTTGTCTCATCTCTTCATTTTAATTCTGATATTTATATTTTAGCCTTTATAGTGTCATATGTCTTTCTGATTTCCATTCCTAGGTTTCCATCTAAATTTTTCCGTCTGGTTTCAATGCTGCCTATCCAACACTGGAAAACTTGAACCTCATTAAATTTTTGCTAAAAAATAAGTTTTACCCACTCAACTGTTTATCAGATACAAGTTTAGAATTCTAAATAAATTTTCTTAATATTATAAAAAAAATGTTGGTACTTGTTAAGTTAATGCATACTTCATTTCTCATTCGGGTAGCAGACGAGTGCACACGCATATTGTTCTATCTAGATAAATATTGTTATCTTCGTGCTAATTTCATATTAACGTTTTTATTCTACTGAAAACTATTAAAAACCAAATATCAACATGTGATCATTAAAATTCAATTTACGACCGTTTATTTAGTTTTGTGAAACTATTGACTGCAAATATTACAAGAAATCCACCAGTGTCGTACGAGTGCAAAAGGTAACTGTTATTTTCCTACTATTTATTCCACAGGGTCCTTCTCGGACGCCTATTCCTTTCCGAACCTGAAACTTGTAGCTTTGGTATCCAGAGCTACTAGCAAAAATGACTACAGTGAATAAAATAACCCAATCATATTTATCTTATCAAAACTCATCTCATGGTCAAAAATCATATGTTGATGCAACGTTAACAAAGCCTACTACCCTTACTTTTCCTAAACGCGAGCTAGAAATTATTATGCATTCTATCCCCAACACCGTTTTATTCGAATACATAAAATCTACAGGAGATAACGTTTCCCCAAAAAACATTACATTCGCATCAAGAATTTCTAACAACCGTATTTGCATATGTCTCTCCTCAACGGCAATTTTAGATGATCTTCTCAAAACTCATCAGAACATTTGCATCAACTCTACAATAATTCCTATTCGAAGACTAATTTCACCAGCTAAACGCATTTTAATATCGAATGTATCCCCTACTATCCCACACTCTGTTATCGAAAATGCTCTCAAGGACATCGGACTGCAAATAGCTTCTCCTGTTTCATTTGTGAAATGTGGCGCGCAAGGAGATGAATACGCTCATATCATGAGTTTCCGTAGAATTACTTACGTCATCCCTGAAAACGATAACTTTAGCATAGAAACCTCGATTCTAATTACTCACGATGGTACCCCGTATCGTATATTTGTCTCTACTGACAAATTAGTGTGTTTTCTCTGTGTGGACATACTGCTGACTCTTGCACCAATCCCACACCGTCTGAACCTCAAAATGACATACCTCCCACTCTCCTTCACTATCACAATTACCAGCTTATACTTCACTCAGCGGTACTTCCTCTTCCCCCCTGTTATTTTCTGAATCCCTGTCGAATAATTTATCAATAGCTGATCAAACTAATGCTGAATCACCATCTAGCCCTACACTTCCTCATTCATCTCATGGCCAAAAAAGAGCTATATCCTCTGACAGTAATGTTAACACCCCCAGTCAACTATCCCCCACAGAATCCCCATTACCAACAGACAACCAAATGCCCCCCCATCATATAAAACATCACACAACACAACTAAGCCTTGTAAGAAAAAACCTAAAACGCTAGCCACCGAAAATCCTAAACTCACTCTCAATTCTCAAATCTCTATTCAGAACCTTTATAAGAACAATCCGTCCAATCTCACGCTCTCTGAAATCCAGTTCACGGCATTTTTAGAAAACTCGTACGGTAGTTCTGATCCTCTCAACGATGCTTTAGAATTTACTACTAATATCCAAGGACTGTTAAATGATTTATCACTTCTTTATGCTGAAACAAAAGAGAGATCTCCGAAAAACCGTCTCACTCGACTCCAGAAAAAACTTAAGAGACAACTTATTCCTGAGGATCTATCTGATAACAAAAGCGTTTTTTCGGATAATCAAACCGATGATGAATGCTCTAAACTATTAAGTCCCTAAGTCTCCATTCAAAATTATTCAATGGAATTGTGATGGGTTTTTTCCTCGCCTGGAAAGTATCCAACTATTAATATCAGATATGCGCCCTGAAATCTTGTGTTTACAAGAAACAAACTCTAAAATAAATAAACTCCCTAAATTAAAAAACTATGAAGGATATCATATTATCAATCTAATTCAGTCAGCAGTAAACACCCTAAGTAAAAATATAATTCACTTAGGATTAACTTTTTCACAAACAAAATCCAGAATTATTAAATTTAGTAGACGACCATCTACATTATCTCCTACTATCCTTATTAATAATGACCGCCTTCCCGTTGTTGATCACTGTAAAATACTTGGTCTAACATTCGACTCTCGGCTCACCTGGAAACAACATATTCGAGAAATCAAATGCGACAAAAGATTAAACCTTATTAAAATCCTTTCGCATTACCACTGGGGAGCAGACGAAAACTCCCTTATCAAAATATATAGGGCCATTATTCGCTCGAAATTAGATTATGGCTGTCACATATATATCTCGGCCGCAAAATCTGATCTCAATCTTCTGAACTCGGTGCATAATACAGTTTTACGCCTCTGTTTAGGTGCTTTTCGATCTAGTCCTGCAGAAAGCATTTACTGCGAAGCTAATGAGCCCCCTCTTTTGATCAGACGGCAGCAAATTCTGCTTTCTTACGCAGCTTCCGTATCGGCTAACCCCCTCAATCCTGTCTACTCGCTTTTCACATCAAATTCTAACACGTTACACAACTCCTCAGCCTTGCAATTATTAAAACCTATCCCTTTAATTTTATCACAGCTGCTTGACGGCGTCAGACTCAAACAAACTAGCCCCCTTCCTATCCCCTCTATTCCCCCATGGACTATCAACATTCCTAAATTCAACACATCCCTTATGAGATACAATAAGCATGCAACACCCAAACAATTAATTATAAATGATTTTAATGACATAATAATGAATAACCACTATGATTTAGTGTTATACACAGATGCATCCAAAAATGAAACAGGAGTAGGCTGCTTTGTTACAACGTCACAAATTGCAATAAAATCTTCCATAATCCCATCAACCTGTAACGTTCATACACGCGAACTATTCAGCATTGTACAGGCCATCAATACAATATCTCCACCTTATAAGCTCGTCGCCATATGTACAGACTCACTTGCCTCTATTTTATCCATCCAAAATATATTTACCGAACATCCAATTGTCTAATCAATACATGACTCCTACCAGCTTATCTCATCCCAAGGAATAGCAGTTACTTTAATTGGGTTACCTTCCCACATTGGCATCGAAGGCAATGAACTAGCAGACAAACAGACAAAAATTGCAGCTACATCTACCGTCACCGACAATGTAATTATTGGAAAAGATTTAAAATCACAGTTCAAAAGAAAATCCAGAGTTACATGGCAGCAGCATTGGGACACTATTAACACATCCCTACGTCAAATACAGCGTTCAATTGGTAACCAACCTATTATCTTTGCTGGTCTCTCAAGGCAAGACTTAACTGCGATAAGAAGAGTAAGAATTGGCAATTCAAGTCTTACTCATGGATATCTTATGACTACTACTGCCAGACTGTTTTGCTCCAGCTGCAACTCGTACCTAGCCATGAAGCATATTTTGACCGAGTGTCGCAAATATACCGTCAAAAGACAACAGTTTCAGCTTAGCCCGAACTACAATGAAGTCCTTAACAACTCAGTACAAATTACCTCTCTACTTCAGTTTCTCAAAGATGTACAACTGTACCACAAACTATAGAACAATTGTGTTACTGTGTATTGATATTGTATACTTGTATCAATGAACCATTTCATATTTAATGTATTATAGCCGCTCCCGTGCAAGTGGCCATAGTAGCCGAGCACATTAATTTTAAATAAAAAAAATGCATACTTTTTTATAAACCTTGTATACTACTGGAATGTTTTAATATCTGATGATGGCAATTTAGGTTATAGGTTATGGGAAATTTTTAAAAAAGAATAAAGTTTTTTGTAATATTAATAATATTGTTTTTAACAACATAACAAAAACAATGAAATGAAATTTTTGATTTAAATATGGATACAATAGTGATTCGATTAAATAAGGACGAGGACTAATCTATTGGAAATTCACATTTAAAAATAAAATTAGAAAAAACTTTTGAAATGAGATAGTTATGATTATAGTTAAATCTTGGCATGATTCATATCATTTAGGTATAAATAAATATATTATTTTATAATAAAAATAAAGAAATCCTAAAAAGTGACTAAAAGCATGCACAACAAAGCTAAAATCTTTATTACCTCCAAAATATGACTCATTCTGTATGTTTTTTACTTTTTATTTGACTTTTACATCTAACATATAAATCTTTGAGTCCAAAAACATGTATAACATTTTCTTCTGTGAAAGAAAATTTAATCAACTTTCCTTTACTGTCACCCATCGGTCTCCTAATCACTTCTTTTCCTTCTTGAAACAAAATTACCGTTGGCAACTGCCTACTCATACTGCTATCATTAACTTGATATTTTTTGCCTGCATCAGGATACCGTCCGATGTCCACTTTACCAAATTTGAGATTATCTAGATCATATTCTGAGCTCAGTTTTGCGAAAACTGGTGCGAAATTAACACACGCCGGATTCCAAACTGCATAAAAAGTTACTATCCATGTTATCTTTTTGTCCCTCTGTAATTCTTCATCCAATCCTTGGACACCTCTGAAGTACGTCACTTTATCTGGACCACTATAAGTGGGTTCAGGAAATAGTAATGCTCCTACTGAAATAATGTTTTCAATAATAAAAGGAGAGTTAGTGTATAAAATATAAAACAATTGTAACCCTACTGATAATTAAGACAATGACATGTCGAGGATGGAAGTAGAAGTTAGACAATGAAGGATTTGTCTTAATCATCCATCCATAAACATGTTATTCAACTCCTACTTAAAATCTCTAAGAAAAATAAAACTGATTATTATAGACCACGATAGTTTCCCTATACAAGGTGTCAATTTTAAACTTTAATATTTGAACCCCTATAGAAAATTAAAAAATATACATATCTTCATAAACTTATTTTTGAGGACAGCTTGTAGCTGGTTTTAATCTAAATTACATCAAATCTCTAGGGAAGGTGGACACAAGTATTAAAATCTAAAATACATAGTTAAATGTCACACATTTTTATACACTGTTAGTCCTTATTTTTTTCTTCCGAATGGATATAGCAGCTTAACACTCTAAGGCCAAGATGTAAAATTGATTGCCTCGATATTTGAAAAATTTGAGGTGAAAAATAACAGCTGCAAGTAGTGATTTTTTAAATTTTGAGAGGAGTTCGAATGCAGACTTTATTATTACTATGTAGAAAGTAATAGATCAAATGAAGAGTTTCAATTGGCACCATATATGATAAGGGGTAGTCAACTGGGTATGATTTGTGAGGTGATAATTAATAATTTTGATGGAAAAATATATTTACTTACATATAAATATAATTCCATACACCATACCCATCAAGAAATCAGCGCTAAACCATAATATTAAATTAGCTACTTTGGTATAAATGAAGCTTGATGAAAGATAGCTAATCATAGAAACACTTCCAGCTTTCCTTGTTCTCATAGCTATTACTATTATAAGGAAAAATAATATTTCAGTTTCCCTCTAAAACAAAATTATGCAAATAAGTGGAGACAAAATAATGGAGAAGTTGAGAATTCAAAGACAATAGTTCTTAATAAATAATAAATCACTATCTGAAAAAAAAGTACCAGAATAATAAGGAATAGACTGACAAAAACATAGAAGGGTAAAAGATACATACATAAACTTCAAAGTTTCAACAAAATCAAAAGAAAAAACAGAAAATAGGAATGAGAGGATACAACTAAGAAGAGGGAAAAGGAAAAGATGTAGATGAGAGGATACAACTAAGAAGGAGGAAAAGATGCAGATGAGAGGAAATACAATTAAGGAGGAAAAGGAAAAGATGCAGATGAGAGGATACAACTAAGAAGAGGGAAAAGGAAAAGATGCATTCATAAACTTCATAGATTTAATAAATGCTTTTAATAAAATCAAAAGAAAAACAGAAAATGGGAACGAGAGGACACAACTAAGAAGAGGGAGAAGGAAAAGATATGAGGCAACAACAGCTGTCCTAAAAATAAAGACCTTGGGCATGATAATTGGAGAAAGACATCTAATGTAGTTGAACCATATACTTTGAATGCATGAGAATAAACTCTATGAGGCCCAAATGCAAAATCAAACAGGATAGGGCGGCCACAGAAATGGTAAAATCAAGTTTTAGAAATGCTAGAAAAGGATGAGCTTCAGTTAAGAGCAATGATACTCTGAAAGAATTAAAAATAGTAAACTCGTTACTTAATTATAGTCGTTTCGTAAATATGGTATTCAGACACTACAAAAGCTACGTGAAAAAATGTGTCATTTATCAAAAAATACTCAAGAGTAATCACTTACCCCCTCAAATTCACAATTGTTTGTGGAAAATAAATAATTACATACACCAGATATTCTCTTGAGAGCTATGTAAGAAATACTCAATAAAATATTGAATATATAATATGGCTTAACTAGTAGCTTTAAATCATGTTTAAGAGACATTGTTAATTCAAATTTATTAAATTCATTAAAATATAATTTTCATATAGTTTTTTCTATTAATAGAGGTAGAAGAAATCACATAAGACTGCGTTCAATGTACTCTATTGGAGATTATTATTGTTTCTGGAACTCTATTACAAACAGCAGGCGCGTTTACCAATATAGTCTAGTATAGATAAAAAAATATTTCTTAAGGGAAGTATATATGTTGGTATAATATGGCTTATTCTAAGTTTTTTATAAAATTCCAAAAATTCCTAAATTACCAAAAAATGAAAATCATAGAAAGTTATTGTCTAGAAATTTGAACAATATATGGTAAACCTGAGTAAACCGTTAGTTGTGGTTACACTGCTATGTAAACGGATTGTGTCAATCGTCATTGCTATTTATGGCGGTTGGTGTGAGGTTTAAGGAATAGTTAGGCTTGTGCGTGTGCCTTATAATTGTCATTAAGATCAATAAATAGTTGATTTATATTGTATATACAATCGTGAGTCGTGTATGAACACAGAGCTCATTAGTTATTTGTTCGGTATATTGTATATTTCGTTGTTTCAAGGTCGCTTTATTTCTCAAACGGGTTCATTTCCAAATGTAACTATATCCCACTACAAAAGTTGTGAAACATTTACTTTTATTTGAATCAGTGGTAACCGACCATTAAATGTAAGGTACTGATGCTCTTAAATGTGATTTAAACTTATTGGTTATATTAAATTTTAGATGGTAGTGGACGTTGATAAACTTTCTGATGCGGAGCTCCGTACTAAGCTCCTTGAATTCGGTTTTCCAGTGATGCCCATAACTGGAACAACCAGAAAGGTTATGGCAAAGAAATTAAAAATGCTGCTAGAAAACAAAAATAAAATTGGGAATGAGGGAGGTAGAAGGTAAAGCTAATTAAAAGTTTTTTTTTAAATAATCCGGTATGTATGTATTAGTTAAGGTACAAATTTAGATATTTTATGCTAATGTAATGTGTGTTTGAAGTCGTTAAAGATCCATAGTCTAGCTAAAGGTTTTGAACGCCTATAAACTATTGAGTATTGGTTTTTGTTTATATATATATATATATATATGTATATAAATATTTAATTCTTTGAAAGGTATTAAAACTAGTCTAAATACCATGGGGAACAATCTCTCAAAGGTACTGGCTTGCATATGTACTGGGGCCATGGCATCAGAACATCATATGAGAAATGAACAGAAATGCCATCAAATGGATTAGATGGGTCTGAAACAGCAGACAGAACTGGAATAGAAGAGTACTGCCTGGGCAACACACCATGCAGAAATATATGCAATTGAAAAATGTGTCTGATTCAATCTAAAAAAGAATTATCTTAAATAGGATAGCCAAGAAGTCATTACAACTCTAAGCTCCAATGTTATGAAATCCACACTAGTTTGAGAATGCCTGGAGAAATTGAAATAGCTAGACAAGATATATAAAGTTACCCTGCAATGGATTTTGTGACATACTGAAGTGGAGAACATCAAAATTGCTGACAAACTCACTAAAGTAAGGGCAGACAAATCATAGAACCTCAACCCTTTTGTAGTATCAGCTACAGAACAATAGAACAAAGCCATTTACTGGAAAAATCTACAGGGGCTGAGACAGGCAAAGACACTCCTAGACAATCTGCTGAATGTATCAACCTAGTCAAGAGCAATGTATGAATACTAACGGGAGTCCTGTTTGGGGCAGTGTCACTTCATTGGATACCTGAAGACGCTAGAGCTCTACACCTGGGAGTGTATGAAATAGAAGACAAAGATCTCTTGCAGCTAGAGCCATCCCACATTCTAAAATTTCTAAGAGGAGTGGGATTAACAGATCAGCTGTACACACTGGGTTTCCCAGTATTGAAGCAAGAAAGGGATACACAATAGATCCTTTGGGTTGTGGTGTACATGGTCACTGGGTTTCCCAGTATTGCTGAAAGAAATCCTCCACATAGCTTCAGATTTTGTTTATGAAAATTTATCTCAATCTAGATAAACTTCCAGAAATATTGGGAGTATCCAAACAGTTTGTATATAAATGTATTTTTTCAGGTCTCTTGGAAGGTATTCCAGTGAAGATGAAAGTGATAATGATGTTAAAGTTACAAAGAAAAAAGAGAACAGAAGGGTAACTATGGCAGCACCTTTGATGCAACCACCAGCTCCGAGTATGAAGGTTAAAAAGAACAGCCGCTTTAATGAACAACCTGAATTGGAGGTAATGTTCTTTTGTTATATTGACACATTTGATTTTAATTTATAAGATTAATCATCAGTTTAAGGCTAAATTATTTTAAAAATTATTCAGAACAATAGTTATATAACTGTTACCCAAAAATAGATGGAGCCACTCATTACATTAAATTATGACCTGCGTCATTATATGGCGTGAGGCTGTTTACCAGTGAATATATATTAAAAGCTCATTAGTATTGTCCATTATATAAATTTTTTTTTATACATTTTCAGGTGCCAGATAGCCCGATAAGAAAGGAAATCCGTACTACTACAACCAGTAGATCCCATAAGATCGTTAGAAGTACACAAGATGAGTTTGATACTGGATCTGATTCGGAGCCAGATCTTAATTACCAGTCCAAAGGATCTGATCGATTAAATTCGTCATTAATATCTTCTGTGAATTCTTCTATCAAATATTCACCGCCGAAATCTGTGGAAACGTCATATTCAACAAGAAACATATCTTTCAATACAAATGTGTCACCTAGTAGACTTACTAGTTATAATTCACCTTCTTTAGCTTCAGAATACGCTACTGATAAATTGAACCAGATCCGTTCCAGGCTGAGTCTTAATAATCCAAGTAAGTAGACAAGTTTGAAATAACAGGCATTTTATACTGATATAGAAATTCCAATTTAGATCAAGAAATAGAAATTTTTTCATTAATCCATTATTTTCTTCCTGTCTTTTTTTTTTGATACTAAACCCCATTTCTTGCCTGGGTACACTTTGAGTATAAATGAGCTCTGATGAACTCTAGTACATGTACTGCATGTACTAGATGCATGTCAATGTACTGTATTTGAACAGGTCAGATCTTCACTTCTAGAAGTTTCTTGTCCAAAGCATTATTTGTGTGTTAGCAATGAAGAGCCATTCTAGGACTAGATCAACTGAAATCTTCAGTTATCAGTGGCTTGGTTTTGCTGAAATCCAAATACATATTGAACCTAGTGGTTCGAATGTTCTGAAGGGACTTATTTTAGTAACCTAGCCAAGAAAAGCTCCAACAGAGTGCTTTTCTTCCAGTTTTCTTCTTTTTAGGAAGTCTTTCATATAGAAACATTCTCCTGTACCATAGATTGGGGTCTCTGCACTTGTTTTATCAATTAAAATGGAGGTGAATTTCTTGTATGCAATTGCGTGAGTTTATTGAGAATACTTAGTGGTTTTAACTCTTAAATCTTATTTAATCACACATTTGTACACACTTTTGCTTTGACATTTTTTCTGATGGTTCTAGCTACTTTTGACTATAAAGGTAAGTAACAAATATCATGTTTTATTACTTTCAGGTTATGAAAAAACATCTTATTCTTTAACTAGTGACAGGGAGGAAACACCATTCTTGAGTAATTTTACAAAGAGACTATCAAATCTGTCCTCTCAGAAAAATGACTATGATTACAAAAACGACATTATCAAGGAACATGACATCAATGGATCATCTGGAACTGCGTCTATTAGAAGTCAGTTGAATAGGTAAATTTTGTATTTAATATAAAATCTGAATATTCATACAAGTTCTAATTTGATTGTGTTCCTTTGCCCAACCCAGCATTTCAATAACTTCATATCTCATATACAATCATGACCCTTGAAGAAGTACTGTTCAAGTTATCCATTAAAAGCATCTACAGATAGCAGAGTAGCAGACATACTGATAAACAATTTTGATAGGGAAGGAGTTGCTCAGTCATTATTTCGGATCTATTTTTCTATAAACAAACTTGTAAGAGAAAGGACCTAACCTCTTAGAAACCACCATAGGCACTAGAATTCATTGGTATACTGTAAATGCCGAAAAACAGTTCTGATAGGGAAGACATTAGATCTACTACAGTTCAGTAAAACTCAAACTAGAATGTAAACTGTAGCTATTGCATTTCGGAAAGGCTTTTTTTGGAATGGCTCTCAGCTACTTAATCATTGCCATTTTATTGTTAGTCACATGCTAAAGCTGGTGCGTATGGCAGATGAGGGTAGACAAGACTGGTTAAAAAGAGAGTTATTGTCTTATTTTTCAGGTCTATTCATTCCCTGTTTGAATAAACAAGTATGTCCATATTTTCGGTTGTTTTTGAGCTTATAGGGCCGTTTCCAGTTTGTTGCTGATTTTAATTTTTAAATTGTTTGTACTGGTTGTATAACCGTCTTAGAGGTTACTATATTAACACCAAAAATTGATTTTAACATTTCATGGGCATTTTTGGTATATTTTTCAACTTAGAAGAAAACTTGATGTTTAACTAACAAAGTGGATTCAGTAGCAGACTGACAAGCCATTAAGGGTTCAAAGTTGTCATTGTTTGTCTCAACATATGTTGCTAATATATTTTTTTACATCCTACCTCGTAAATATTCCTTTCTGATTGGTTTGTCGATTTTATAAGAAACCATTTAGCTTCAAAATGAGTCAAGCGAAATATTACATATATGCAAATAGAAACTATAACAAAACTGTCCAGAAAGAAAAGTAGTTTTTATATTCCAAATTGCAGAATTCTGCCTTAGAGGGAAAAACCTAGTGAAGGGTTGATCAAAGTTGGATTATTTTTTAGAAATTTGATTTTCTTTTAAGTTACAGATCTACTCGAGGCAGGGAAACAACTTACGACTACAGAACCAATAGAAACAACATTCTTAAGAATAATTTTGTATCTTTCGCTGTTCTTGCTGGAGCTGCACTATTTTTTGTGCTTTTAGCTATTATGTATATGGGCATGAGATCTGATACTTCTGTTATTCCATCCGGTAAGAGTAATCCTTACACTCCAAATTTTTAAAGGAAGTCAAATTTTTGAATGTCACACTGTTGCACTTGAATTTTAATATTTAGATCTAGGTAATAACTTTGAAGATATTTGAGGTTAGTTAATATAAAGAATGGAAAAAAAATTGTTTATTTTTGTAATTTTTATTACCCCTAAATGAATGTTCTGTTATTAGAATTGTGGATAAATATTTGAACCATTACCTTACAAACTTCCATTTGAAAATTATATTCTATGACTTTTAATTACAATTTGTTCTAATAAATATATTGGAAGGTATTTTGAACCTCTAACAAATGTCAGTTTTCTATTAAGACGCAACTGCAATTTATGTTCTGTATTCTGTATATAAGTATTCAATGACTTATGATTCTAAATTCAGGCAAATGCTAAAAGTTTATCGTAGACAGATCATAGTTCCAAACAGATTTTTTAAAAACTTCTTAGACAATGCTCTGGATATTGGGACATAATCAGGGAATGAATTTCCGAGTATTATATATTTTTTATTCCTCACAAATGCACGTATAATCCCAAAGTTATTACCAATATTTTTAGCCTTGATAATGTATTGAAAAAAAAACGGTTGGGTTAAGATTTCATGAGAATTATCCATTTATATAAAATTTTTGTTCTAAACAAACCTAATAATGTCTTTAAAGGATGTCACATTGTTAATTCCCAGTTTTGAAAAATTCTCATCTTATTATTCCAGTGAAGTTCTAGATTTTAAATTTGTTTTAATTATTAATTATTTGTTAGTTGGTTAAGGTTGGTAACTTGATATATATTTTTATAAGGAATTTGTGAAAACTAATATGGTTTTTTTTATAATTTTTAATTGTACAATTTTAATAAACAATAAATATTTTGCTCTTATTAAAATTGTTTTTATTTTTATGTGTCAATACCTTTATTATCATCCTGTTTGTGTTGTTACTCTTAGACCAAAATATTTATTGGATGTTAAATATTGGAAAAAATTATGTATAAGAAATGGGGAACTTCATTAACTGAAAAGTGGTTCTAGGTAAAAAAAGTGTAATGGTAGAAATTGTTTGTTCATGTTGTTTTGGCCCAATGGAAAACAAGTTGTTTAATTTATATTTCATTAGTAAAAATGTCACCATAATATTACCCTACTTGTTTAATATTTATCGTTTTTTTTTCTCCCACTATTTCTCATTAATCACATTTTGGTTTTAAATTTTATTTTTCGATTTTTCTAGGCATTAAGAAAAGAAACTTTTGGAATTTATTAACAGGCACCACAAATTGTTTCACATAAAACAGTGTTTTTCCATTATGCCAAACCAACGTGAACAGGACAAAAACAACTTTGGTTGTTCCATTTTGTACATGGTAAACTTTGATCGATGTAATAATTTCCAATATTTAAATAACCATTCGAAGAGGAGACATTTCTTTGCACTGAACATGGAAATAATTATAAATGGTTGTTGATAAGACAATAGACTCAATTAAAAACGTGTTCAGTGTAATACTAACCTGTTTCAAAAATATATATTATAAATAAATAAATTATAATTAAACTAGTAGTCGAGGAAATAACACAAAACTTAGAAATTTCTGAACAGTAAGACGGATTAAGATTCAACAAAAATTGAAAGAGCCTCAGGAAATTTTGAATGAAGATTAGGCTTGTGCAAGGAAAAATGCAATTCAAAAAGTGCATCTCGAATGGTTAAAAAATGGAAAATTTATAATTATAATAATGTGTATTGCCGAGCGATTTCCATTTGGCGGAGGATCAGTAATAGTATGGGGAGGCATATTCTTTGGCGCTCGCATGGAATTAGGATTTTTTTTCTGATGTGAATGATTCAACCAAATAGAAACTATTCATAACTCTTGTTGCATTTGCACATTGGTGATTCATTTCATGTGAGGAAGAATTTTGCAAATATAACAGAACTGGATTCAATAAAATTTACTGAATATAAAGGCAAAATCTGCCTGCGTCTTAATAGATGAGAAAGTAATTTTCTATACCACTTTGGAGATTATTGCTTGAGGTTTTTTTACTTTTTGTTTTGAACCCCTATCGATTTTGTTGGTTTCAACCATTTCGGCAGTGTGCGTAGTTGAAAATCTCTCCTGTCACACCATTTGGATGGATGAATTGGAGACAAATCTATTTTATTAGTAGAAGTAGAGGTAGAACTTGAAGTTAAAGGTCGATTTAAATCCCGAACTTCATCTTCAGATGAAGGAAATTCAAATTCACTATCCATTAATATTTTTCGCACTTCGTCGATCGAGTACGTTTAAGGAATTTTTTTACGTTTTAAGACAAACATTCACGAAATCATAACATAAACTGAATAACAAGAAGCAAACAGATAACGGTAACAAAGGTGCGCAGGTATAAGTGTCTTAGGACCTATGACCATTAATTTTTGGAATTGAAAAGTCTGGAAATTCTTTTTTCACTCGCCAAAGGAAATTCGTCCAGTTATGGAAGTTTTCAAAAGCAATAACAGTTTCATATATTACAGTAAATTGTTTCTAAGTCTAAATCTTCATTTATTCGGACATAAAAGTAAAATATTTTCGATAAACTTGCATTCGGAGGTAGAATGAGTCATTGCGTAATAAACTACTAAAAAAATAGTAATAGAAAAAGGTTTAAAAACGGGGTAAAGAAAATGTTATTTTATAACCAAAGTCATACTATTAGCGATATCTAGTGAGAATTTATAAAACTATTGAAGGGTTGAGTTTGTGAAGAAATCCACTAGAATGCGTAGATGGGCCTAGTTTAGTCGGTTGCAGCAGTTAACTGTTGCCTGACTTTAGGGGTGGTTCGCAACTACAAAACATTCGGCTAGACCTACTAAAATTGGGCGTAGCAAAACGGGAGAGCCTTACCGCCCCGACTATAGGAGGGCGTAGCAGTGAAAAGGTTAAATCTTGTGTCTGTATTTGCACTTTCCTTACGATTACTTCCGATGTCGAGTTAAAAAGTAAATTTGATAAGACATCCCCTTACTTCAGCCCTCTGTTTCCTTGAAAACTTTTTGATAGCCTTCATTCAGACACTACATTGATCTCAATTCTATTCAGTCAGTTTCACCATTCTTATTAGTTTTCTTGAGACGCCTAAAATATCTGAAGCCTCATACAACCTCATTCTCTCTATTGTATTGTAAACTTGCTTATAATCCACTAAACAGTAGATGCAGTTCAAGGTCTTCATTACCGCTCTATATTGTTTTTAAGGTTTGAATATGTGCTACATGTTCCTATAATTACATTTTTTCCATTCCTCTTTCTACCTAATTGGGGATTTGCCAATGATGAGTATGGCTTAAGGTTCCATTAAGATGTTTATAAGAAATATAAGGGTTTCTGGAATGAAGATTACCCCTGTTTAAATGCATTGTTTCATAGGTCACTTGAAAGAAACCGAAACCATAACTGTACCATAGAACATCTTATACTTCTTAAATTAATTGTTACGTTTCTTAATTTACCAATTGAAAATTTTCAAACACAAATTGATAGGAATTTCCACACAGTGAACTAAACAACCAAGACAACAAGGGTGTATAGCCAACAGGCTAACTCTTAACAAAAAGATAAGACTTCCTAGAATCTCCCATAGAACTCAGGGGAAGAGAAGGAATATAAGCGCGAAACTGCAACGTGAACGAGGTTGAGGATTTGTCGAAATGACAGGAGGTGGTAGATTGTTATTCGTCGTATCCATCCGTGGACTTATCCAGGGGTGGATGCTTCAAAGGGACGGGATTTATCACGAGCGCGCGCTCGTATATGTGTGTGAATCAAACATTCATTTTATTTTTATATTGTTATCAGACAATTTTTATGAATTTTATTAAAGAATTATTGTTATTGGTCTCTCTAAGGATATTGCTGCACTAACCTAGAAAAAATCATCATTCTATTTAAAATTTTCCAATTTCTAGATTATAACGTACCACATTGCGTTAACGACGACCCCAAGTCAAAGAAGATGGTTAATTGTGTTTCGGAAAACGATGTTTATACAGCTATCCATTTATTAAACGTCATTAAACCTGAATTAACTAAAAGGGCTGTAGCGCATACTTGTTTCGATCCCAAAATCAAACCCCAAATGACCGATTATGAGATTATCAGCTTTTGTCTAACGAATTATGCTATTAAGGTATGTATATCTTATTATTTTTCACTTTTTTGATGATTTGTCTTGATTTTAGATCTTTTTTCAGAGAACCAGTTCAAAACATCAGATAAAAATTTTACTTGATATTTTAAACCGATTCAACACTAAATTCATATATAAAACGGTCTAAGAAGGCAAAATTGAAAAAAATTAGTTTTCACTCCTGAAATAACATTTAATTGTAAAATTTTTTTCACCAATTTTTCAATATTTACAGTGTTTCTTTGTTAGTAATTCAGGGTGTCCTATATATAGTGACCCCCTTTTCTTGTTGTAGCACTGAGCAAGCTGGGTGTGGGATCGCTCCAGCTGCCAAAGAACTACGTTCCTAGGTGTAATGATCTGGAGTTTCGTAGTATCTCACATTTCACTATCCTATTTTTTTATTCTTAAATGTTTGTTAGATTAACCACACGTTTTGTTATAGGATCACGAACAAATCAAAAATGACTTACGTAATCTATTTATATTAACGTTCAAAAATCCCCAGTGGAATTTACATGTTGCACAAACTGAAGACAATACTGGGGTTGTTAGTGAAAAGGATTTTTCGAAAAATATGGTATGTACCAAATTCATATTCAGTGGATAGAAAAAAACTGTAGCAATACATTTGAGCCTCAATTTTTATTTGCAAATTTTATTTTTTAGGAGCAAGTGATATTCAACCAGGATAAAAAGACGACAAGTTTGATTATGCTGAATCCTCCACTACCTTGGAAATGCGTTTTTTATAACAGTTTTTCATTCATTTTGAATAGCGTGATATTTATGGCATTGGTTTTCGGAAGTTTATATTTATCCAGTTTAGGTTATAAGTATTACAAGTATCATAATCAAAAGCAGATCGACGAAATCGGTTTTATGGTTGAAAGAATTATCGACATATTACAATCTAATGCTAGCGAAGACTTGAATGGAGAAAATTTTGTTGTTATTAACCACGTTAGGGACATGATTTTACCAGTTGGAGAAAGACAAAGTAAGTTAAAATGGATATTTCCATAAAAATCGATAACAAATCATATTTTCTAATTAATCGTAGATAAAAGTAGTACTTGGGCCAAAGCTGTCAAGTTTATTAACGAACACGAATCTAGAGTAAGAACGGAAGTACGAGAAGTAAAAGGAGAACCGTTCGAAGTATGGAGATGGATAGGAAATCCGAATATTAGTAACAGTAGGTAAGAGTTATTCTAGGAGGAATGTTTGCTTATGAGGCACCGAGAGCTGCTTCAGTGGCATTTCGACCTCGGTTAATCGCTTTACGTTACGACCTTATTACAAGATTTTACACATTTAACAACAATTAATAATTTGCGAAATAAAGTTAGAATTTCTCGAACCCTTGGTTATATTCATACTAAATACACTGTTTACATCAACACTCACAATTACACTGTCTGACGTTTCGATAACCAATTATCATCTTCAGAGACTAAAGGTGAACTAAAATTATATTAAATTTTCCTAACATTATTTTCTTTTATGGATAAAATAGCAGATTTGGAAAGGAGTGGTATCGATTAAATTAGCTGTAGGAATCGTGACAGAAAATATCTTGGGCAGACTAAGAGATCCGTGAATGTTCGGTTTAAAGCGCACGTTTAAAATATGGACAGACCGAAAAATCGAGGCATAATTATGAAATAAATATAAATAATGAAAAATTATTAAAAAATGTATCCATTTGGATGTATTTAGATTGTTAAATGTAAGAACAGATTAAATTGGAACAAAGAGCCTATTCTTTACAGCACCACATAATTTATATTCTTGATAAATCCCTCTTTGTCCTCCTGATGTAGTGGAAAAGTTTTTTACTGTCTTTGCTGTTTTCCTCCATTTTCTCTAGCATTGCATTTATCCACTGTCTTTTTTCCTTCATCATCTTTTAGTGCTTCATTCTTTTGTTGTCTGTAGCTCGCGGCTTGTTACCTATTTTTTGTTGTAAGCCACAGCAGCAATGCCTTTTTCCTTGGTGGTAAATCTCTTGCACCACACTCTCCTTTGTTGAACATTTCTCTCCCCCATTCCGTTGTTTGCTGCATTTATTACTGGTTCTTTTATAATCCTCCAATTGTCTTCAATTGAACTAAGACCATCCTGCATTAGATCCTCTTTTAGTTCGTCTTGGTACTCCCTACGGATTTCAAGATTAGTTTTTATTTGGTCTGTGTTCCACCTTTTCCTTCATACTTTGACTTTGCGTTCTCTTATTATCTTCATCTTCGATAATACGAGGATCCTAGTCTGTATTGAGACCTGAAGGTATTCGTGTTTGTCGCCAGACTCACGAAACTTATTCCATTGTGATTTGTTGAGACGTTTGCCCGCTATGTTCTCGTCTATTTGCTTCTTCCCGCTTTGGGCGTTTTAATCCTCCCATATTACTGTTATATCTTCGCATATCCTTTCTATTTTTCCATAAAACTCCTCATTAACTTCGTGGTTAGCTTCCTCGGTTGACTCGTAGACATTTACAAAAGTTTTGATCGCCTGCTCATTATTTAGTAATCATAAAGGAAGTGTTTTTTCTTGACTTTCCGTGCCCCAGTTCTCACCTACGATTTTCCCTTCACCTTTCCATCTTGTTTCATGTAATCTATGTTGTTATGCATCATTTCTTCTGCTATTTGCTCCATTTTGCCGATTTGCAATGTATATGTTGAATAAAATAATGGCCCCAGAACGCTGCCTTGTGGTATCCCAGACTTGATCGGGAAAATGTCTGAGATTTCTCTATTTGTTCTGGTTCTTAACTGTCTGTTTATAAGTCAGAATAATTTGAAAATGTTTTATTTTGACAAAAAAGGCTTTCGTGCCACGCCTTATCAAAGGCTTGACATATCAAGGAATACTGTTGGGCAATTTTTTTTCTTCAGGGGATTTGTTGATCTTATGTATAATTATGTGGCACTGCAGGATGGCAGAGTGTGAATTGTGGAAACCAAATTGTTGATGTATATTATGGAAATTTTTTCAAGAAATTTGAATATAATTTCCAAAATACTAAAGGAGGTTACATGATTGGGGTTTTTACCTGGCTTGGACACTGCTATAAAGTCTGCTCATTTCAGTTGTTTGAACTGAAGTCTAAGTATATGTAGATATTTATTTATTCCAAACCAGTTTATGTAATCAAAATATGTATGGATAAATTTTTTGTTGGAATCTAATCCTTAGTGAAACATTTTTGATAACCAAAGTTAACGAAAACAAAACTTTCGTTCTAAGAGTGGATAATTTTAAAAATTAACAACCTTGGATAAACTCCACATGTGAAACGTAATTAAATTTTATTTAACAATTTATTATAAGGTTGCTAATTTTTAATATTGTCTATTTTGCAGGAACGATTCAAGCTTTGGGTATCGTCAAGGAAGAAGAATTGTAGATCCGGAATATTTAATAAACGAAACACTTAAATTTTCCCATGGATTTTTAAGATTCTGCAACAATTCAGATGTTATAATAAAAAATGAAGTCAGAGAGGGTTTCGTTTCGGTATTTGTATTAGAATGTAGGAAATGCAAAGTTCAACATTCGATTTGTAGCGAAGAACCCGAATCAGATTTACTAAGTGCCAATTTGGCTTTTATTGCCGGAATAGTCAGTTTGGGATTGAACTTATTCGAATTGAATGAACTTTGTAGTTCTTTACACATTCCTTTAATATCCGCAGAGAGTTACAAACACTATTTGAAAGAAATTTTTGATATTTATAATGAAACTGATCACTCCACTTATGATAAACTGAAACATGGAGATACTAGTTTTGAAAAAGTGCATTTGATATCATCTACTCCAAAATTAAAATATCCTGATGATTCAGATACAGATATTATTTCGTCTTCTACTCCAGATCAGACCGATATCAGTTTTTATGAAATTAAGAAAAATAAATTCCTTGAGGAATTGAAAAAAACTCAAAAAGAAATAGAAGAAATATCTAAGTTGACCGTAAATCAAAAAGATAATCCAGTATGGTACCAAGAAAGAAGAAAGAGGCTAACTGCCTCTAATTTTGGACGTATCTGTAAACTTTTAGATACGACCAATAGAAAGAATATCGTAAAAAGTCTATTGCATTCTAATTTTGTCGGAAACGTTTTCACGAAATATGGAAACGATAACGAAAAGTTTGCTATAAAGGATTTTGAAAATTTAATAGGATTATCTGTAACTTGTTGCGGATTATTCATAAGCTACGATTATCCATTTTTGGCAGCTTCTCCCGATGGATTGATTGAAAATAATGCTCTTATCGAAATAAAGTGCCCTTACAAAAGTAGAGATATGTCACCAGAAGAGGGGATAAAGCAAAAACTGATACAATTCGCTACTTTAGAAAATGGAATTTTTAAACTGAAAAGAGACGATAAATATTTCTATCAAGTGCAAGGGCAACTCTCCATAACCGACAGAGAATTTTGTTATTTTGTTGTATGGACGCCATACGGTTTATTGTACGAAAAAATTTGTAGAGATCCTCAATTTTGGGAAGAAAAGATGCTCCCCAAATTGAAAACTTTTTATTTTGATCATGTTTTACCAGCTCTTCTGAAAGATTATTAATTGAATATAAAAATCTCAGAATAATCTAAAGCTTAGAGTTTCTTGTGATTCTATACTTTTATGATTTTCTCTTCAATTACATCCAGATAGGATCAGCTATTTTACATGGTATCCCTTTACTTTGTGATTCTAGACTTTTGTGATTACATCCTGTATGAGAGTGATTCTTAGATTAATATGAGTCGTCAGGCTCATCTGTTGGTATGATTGGCTCCATTGTACTTCCGTTCACATGCCGTATGAAAGTGATTCTTAGATCATTTTTGTCAACTAGGATCAGCTATTTTACATTGTATGATTGGTAGTACTTTGTGATTCTAGACTTATGTGATTCTCTGTATGATTACATTTGGTATGAAAGAGATTCTTAGATCATCTCTGTTAACTAGAATCAGCTATTTTCTGTGATTATTTTTTATGATCACATATGGTATAAAACTGATTCTTAGATCATCACTGTTTACTAGGATCAGCTATTTTACATGGTCTGATTGCCTTGGTAGTACTT
Source organism: Diorhabda elongata (assembly GCA_026230145.1). Lineage (NCBI taxonomy): Eukaryota > Metazoa > Arthropoda > Insecta > Coleoptera > Chrysomelidae > Diorhabda > Diorhabda elongata. The sequence goes on along the minus strand of CM047928.1, from coordinate 18,304,630 downwards.
TGTGATTCTAGACTTTTTAAATTATTTTTTATGATCACTTCTTGTGCGAAAGTGATTACATCTTGTAAGAAAGATATTTTTAGATTTTCATGAACAGTTATGTTCATCTGTTCTACCTAGTATGATTTGTTTTTCTAGACTTTTGTGATCTATGATCACAACCTGTATGAAAGTGATTCTTGGATTAACATTGACACTCCTGTTGGTGTCATTGGCTCCGTGGTACATTGTGATTTTTTTCTATCATTATTTTATTTAGAAAATTGATTCTTAGGTTATCATCGCCAGATAGGATCAGCTATTTTACATGGTATGATCATCTCCATTGTACTTTGTGATTCTAAACTTTTGTGATTACTTTGTATTCTTACATCTCTTACATGTGATCTTTTCTATGAATTATATCATATATGAAAGAGATTCTTACATTTCCTTTAGGTTGAGTATGATTGGCTTTGTGTTTCATTTTTTTTTTTCATATTGATGTTAATTACAAATAAAAACTGCACCCTTTTTTTAACGAAGTTTTATAATTATCAATATATTGATATATCTCAACATAGCTAAATATTATTATGTTTGAGACATTGGTTTATTTACGTTCTGTTTTTTAAAATTATCTATGGAAAAATTTGAAAAAGATGCTTTATGTTTTTTTGCTCATAGGGTATTCCAATAAATATTGTACTGTTTAAGGGCATTCTATTTACAAACACACTGTGAATTAATGTACAGCTCTAATTAGTTCAATAAAAAATCACAACGATTTAGATCTAATGAAAAAAAAAATAGTTTAATAAAAATTCTGCAAATACATAAAATCGCCCAAAATATAAAAGAGTTATGTAAAACTGAAGTTGGGACTCTAGGTTACGTCAAAAATATAGCCTCGAATTTGGAAACTTGTCTCCATAGACTTTCCAAACCATGTAATTCGATATGGTGTTTGTGGGCAAACAGTTTCAATGTATGCATTAGTATTGAGGACGTTTTCCTGTTTTCCTCTGTAATAAAATGCTTATTGTAGTCAAAACTAACTGGAGTTGAGTAACAACAAGCGTACAATCCATTTCAGTCAATAAAATAAAAATAAAAAAAACTGTAGATGGGTCAGAAAACAATGTGTACTTTGAATACTAAATTCTCCTATTTGCCCACAGACGCCATGATGGTAAAATGTTGACAAGTCTTTAAAATTCCTGGTTAGTTTATTTAGCAACAGTTCAATCTAATATAGAGCTATAATAACATGTATGTGATATTGTATAACCAAACTTATTGTTATATTTATTATAGTTAACTTTGTTTAACAATAAATGTATTTTACTACTTTTTCTTACATGCAATAACAAATAATCGATCACAATTTTAATATATTTCATTCAATGGAGAATATCAATATATATTTTGTCTTGTAATGTGTTTTAATTACATTTTTAATCAAAAAATTTTTAATTGTAAATATATAAGGTTTGTCCTAAAAGTACCCGACCTACCGACATTTGTGAGGCGTGGGCGTCGCTAATAGATCTTCACGCACTCCATGGTATTCGCAGCTACCGAATAATTTGCATCAAACTTTGCTTTAATCTTGGAAAAACTGAATTATGATTGGTGTTGAATCATGGGCTTACGGCTTGGTTTATAAACAAAGCGAAAGTCTTCAAGTTAGAAACTCAATCACTGTAACTGAAGTAAAGCAAAGTGAAGACGGTGTCACTAAATAATTCCTTCTTATCTGTTACTTATTTAAAGGTCGAGCTCATAATATTTCAAGAGTTTCTGTTAAATCCCAATCCATATGATAATAATAATCAGTTTCAGATCTTCGAAAAACAAAAGCTGGCAAGGACAAGCGTTCGAAACTCAAGTAGGTTCGGTGAATAGTCTGCCGTGCTCGCCTACTCCTTGTCTCAAAATTCGTGGAATGGTCGAAGATGGTGATAGAAATACAAATATGATCCGAGAAGCCGTTCTTAGTAAATGCGCACATCAATGTAGAATTCTTCATTGCGGGGTAGATACTAGTACCTTTGCAGTTTACTTAAAGTGCGCCGATACCAGTGATGCAGCTATAGCGTATAGAAATTTACATGGATGGTGGTAAGTTTTCTTCTTAAATGATATTGTAATGGGTTTATTCCAATTTATTTAAACTCTTATTTATAAGTTTACATTAAGTACACTATTTACTATTCATTGAACTTGACACTAAGAATGATTACTAAACACTTATCTAACTCTTAACAAACTAATTTATTTAAACACACCGTTACTTTTCTATTCCAATTTGTTTGGGGAACCTTCTAACTCCCTCGCCGATAAACAAGCTCATGTTTATACAAAATGGATTTCTCGATAATTGGATGGATAAAAACAATTAAATATTATTAAAATAATTGACAACTCACTTATTTTCAGGTATGCGGGGCACTTGGTGACTGTGAAATATTTACGTCTGGAACGTTACATGCAGAGATTTCCCGATTCACCCGTAAGCGGCCCACCATATTTAAGCGCTATTACAGCAGCAACGGATTGGTCCAGTTAATTATTATTATTTATAACAAATTAACCGAAAAGTATGGTTCAACTTTGTGAAAAAATGTTATAGTTTAAAGTCCAAAGGCAGTTTTGTTAATGATAAAATAGTTGAATACGCGTAGAAGTTACGGTATAGAAAAACGAATTTTTTTGTAATACAATTAAAACTTTTTTTATGTTGTATGACGTTACATTCACATTTATTGTACAATCACGATGATTTAAAAAATTTGTTTCATTTGTATGATAATAAAACTTGAGATACTAATCAATTTTTTTTAAATTAAATTTTCTAACCTAACCTAACCAGATAAAAAAATATTACGACAGCTCATTTTAACTACTGTAATATTTTAGTGTGAAGTTCTAGCAAATTCCCATAAGAAGAAACTTTTGATATTAATTGGCTCAATTGATTACTACCGGCAGCACCATCTATCTCCCAGTGGCCGAAAATAGTTCACCATGAAGACAGGAATCAATGGAAGAAATAATAACACAAGAAACAATTGAGAGATAGAATAATAATTGGAGGCTGGAAACATCATTAAAAACGAAGGAATAAGGAAGATACAAGAGGAACGAAACCCTCATCGGATCGGAAAACATCTTGTATGAAAAACAAAATTTTTAATTTAATTATATAAATAATTTTCTTTATTTCAATACTCTATACCTAAAAACGACATACTTATTATTTTAGGTAATTTTAATGCCAATAGGGAGAAAGAAGAAGACAACAGATATATGGGAGGATAGGAAACGGAATACAAAGATGCAAACGAGAATGTTAAAAGAGTTTGCAACATAGCAGCCATAATAAATACTATGGGCCATATTGGAAACAACAATGGAAACCGGATAGACCATGCCTTTGTATCTAGGAAATAGGAAAAATAATAAAGAGTAGGGGTACAGAGGAGCCAATGTGTACTCAGACCATTTCCTGGTAATGACAACACACCGGAAACAACAAATGGAAACCAGATAGACCATGTCCTCAAATCTAGAAAGTGGAAAAAAATAAAGTGAAAAATAAAAAGAAATTAATAGAAGAACATGGGATATAAAACTAATAAAAGAAGAGAAGAGAAAAAAAATGAGAAAGTCTTACGAGACATGAAAAATAGAAGACAAATGTGCAAGGAAAGTTGATAGAATGGAAAAATTCAAAACCACACATAAAATGGTTTGATAAGGAATGTTGCGAAAGTGTAAAGGATAAAAACAAGGCCAAACAAATTAGATGAGACATGGAAGGACAATACGAAATTAATAGGAACTTATGAACATAGAACCGGTCTAGAAAACATAACATGATTTGTGAGTATATTATGGTGCCACTGATTTAGACCAATAACGATGCTGCGTTGCGCTTCGACCGTAATATTCACGTGCTTATCATTGTTTTGGATTACTATTTTTCTTCGATAAATAGAGTTTAGATGAAATATTTTTGTATAAACTTCTTTTCGTAATAATTTGTTGTTGGTTCAAAAATACATTTCTAGTAAAATAAATTTTATTATAAAATTTACAGTAATTTTAATAACAATAAATCTACACTAAATTATCGAAATCTTTTGTTGCTATTAATGCTATTAGTAAGTTAATATAAGACTGTAAATCTCCATATTATCAATATGCATAATGTGTTCACTTGTGAGTCCTTACAATTACAAATTGATTAATATTTCAGTTTTTCATATTAAATTTTGATCACAATATCAGTTTTATTAATTTTTGAAAACTTTACCTTGTATACCACTACCCAAAAGAAAAACCTGCATTTTTTAATGTGAGTTGGATTTAGCATAAAATATTTAAAAGATTGTGTAGCTCAAATCTGCCGAATGGGGATGAAAAATAATTAAAAAGTACTAAAAAACAACTTTTTTGAAAATATATCAAAATTGTAATAAATATATAAAAAAAGATTGAGGTAACATTATATTTTTTTATTAAGTTGTGAACATATATAACAATAAAATCTTTGGTGATTGTATACTTTTATAGGGATATAAATATTGTCCCTTCAAAAAAATTGATAGGAAAAATTCAATCCCTGTCTTTCTGTCTATCTAATTATTTCTCTTTCCATCTATCTATCTATCTTTTATACCTCTGTTTGTCTATATTTCTACAATCCTATCTATCTGTCTGCCCCTTTTATTCCTCTATTTGTCTGTGTTTCTTCCTTATGTCTTTCTATTTATCGGTTTGTATCTTTCATTTGTCTATGTTTCTACAATATGTCTATCTAACTGCCTCTTCAATTCCTCTATTTGTCTTTTTAATATTCTTGTCCAAAATTTCCGATTTTTGAATCAAATTTTTATTGCAAATACGCCAAAAATGATTAAAGGGGCAATTGTATAGAAAATTTTAATATTATTTTTTAGAGATATTTAGAGAAACATTTATTTTTGAATAAGTAAAATGCAGGCTTGTCTTTTGGATGGTAATACAAATCGTTAGTTTACTGGACTAAGACGATGAGTAACTAAAATTTGGTTGTTAGTCTTTTCCTTAAACGTTTTTTTACTCTGATGTTCCTATTTTCTGCAACTAGTTTGGAATCGGCGTATTTATTGTCCATTTTCATAATGTAATACTCTTTATCAACATCTGTAAAACGAGCCATTCGCTTACCATCAAATGGAGAATCTGAACCTGGTGGGTGCATTCGCATCTAAAATTTATAAAAATACATTATTTACAATAAATTCCAAAGAAAAATTATTTTCAAATTACTAGATATATTGAAATGTTTATTAATAATCGCTCGTAAAAAAACTATCAAAGTGACAGGTGGTTAGAAAATGTACGAGGGTTGTTTAAAAAAAATTCCCACCTCAACCTCACTAAAATTTCATATATTTCGGATGCTTAGTTTCTGTTTAACCATCGTATAAGTGAGTCGTTGAGAAGATTTTTCCGTAAATGGAAAAAATTGAGTATCGAGCTATAAGGAGTAAGACATTGTGGCCGCGCATCATCTATAATCGTGGAATTTTGGGCAGCCGTAATAACGACTTAGATTCGGGACGACCAAAAACTGTCGGATTGAGGTTAGAAAGATAGAAAAGGCTATAGGAATGTCATAATACTGATTGAAGAAATAGGTTGCGTGTTTGCTCACTTTGGACCAAAACAGCATTGGTATAAACATTTTCAAAGCCTTTCCCTCTCTCTAAAACGTCAGTTAAGGATTAGTGATCAAAATATTTTCATTTATTTTTATAATTCCGATAGAATATTTTGGATCTGGTGGTTTCGAATGCTGGATTGGTACTCGAGCAACAACCGTCCCAGACAAACACTAGAAAACAACAGATCCGTTTCCGCGTTGAAAGACAACTCCGGTTAACCGTAAAGTGTATGGCAACAATTAGATTTCACATAACTATTCAGATTTCTTCTAGAGAAGAAGTATAATGATGAAAAGAAAAATAACATTAGAATAGTGATGTGCAAACTCTAATTGATAAAAATAAAATGAAACAAAAATCTTGTTTAGGGTGCACTCCACTAAGCACTCACGATAATCACGTTCACGACATAAGTGGAATGGAATTTTTAACTGATTTACATTAAAGTAAAATCAAAATATCTTCTGCGACGATGGTAAAAAATTGATGGTGCATCAAAAAAATGCTTCAAAAGTACTTATAATATCCCATACCAGATCAAATAATGAGATATATTCTCATGGTTGCAATCTACGATGCTTCAGTTTTGAAAATACCGCCAATTCTTTCAACGCTCACTTCGACCCAACATTTGACAAGGCTCATAGTGAACGTTAGTCACGACGTCATAAGTGGCGTCCTCGCCGCGACCACAACGATCGTAGTCTTAGTGGAACGCGCCCTTAGAATCACGATGCTACTATAGGTTTGTTCTTTGTAGCTGCACTGACAGAACTAGTTCAGGAAGTGTACACTAAAGCGTTCTTTATAGCAGAAGCAACGGTAGTTTCGCTGTTCTTAGTAGCAGTGCAAGAGAACTAGTTGTAGTAGTGCAATAAGAGGTTTGTTTTCGGTGGCTGTACTGGACTTTACTGAACTGTACCAGTGCAGGCGAATTCATGAGTGTATTCATTCAGGCCTTGAAGTATTAACAATGTTGGAAAACGATTTAGTCCTTTTTGATATTTTACATTCGTCCGATGACGAAGATGTAATGCCACCGTTTCTAGATTACACTAGAGCTGTTCTGCTACAAAAAACGCTATAGTGTACACTTCCTAAACTAGTTCTGCCAGTACAGCTACCAAGAACAAACCTAAGTGTAATCTGGAAACGGTCGCACTACATCCTCGTCATCGGACAAAAAATCAAAAAGGACTAAATCGTTTTGCATTATTGTTAATACTACAAGGCCTGAATCACTTCACATAACCTCTCAAATACAACAATCAACCACTGCTGAATTGCTCTCTGCATTATATCGTTCTGTGTATTCGATGTAACTAATTCTATACACTCATGCACTGATCTGCACTGGTCCAGTTCGGTACAGCTACCAAGAACAAACCTTATATGTCACAGTCAAAGAATTTATACTACTGCGTTCCCTGTGTTGGGTATGAGAAATCATACCTCAACCTACCAGGTAGTTAACAAACAATTCTGCCATGAACTACATCAAAATATGCTGCATTTTTAAAATTATTTATTTAAAATATATTGGGAAAGCTTAACTATAGTGAAAAAAAAGGCAATTATTGTTTGAACTCATGATTGGCAATCTGTTTTTCGAACTCGAGTTCAATTGAATTCAACTTGAGTCGATTATCATAACCTTAGAAATCATATTAATTCTATAATTACTAAACTTACCTTGATATGAATACGCATCTTCTATCTTTTTAAATTGTATCGCGTCTTATACAATGAGTTGAGTAAGTGAGTAAATAAATATTAAATATGACCCGATACGTTATTTTTTTAAATTAACAATATCAAATGGTAAAATGTTTTTTAATGTTCTGTTTTTTTGAAGCGCCAGTTTTTATTGATAATATCGCTTTTTCAAAACTCTATTGAGAAAATCTTGTATTTTTTCAAATATTCATTCCTAAATTGCCTCAATAATGTGATGTAATTCATATCGGATCATACTATTATGCGAAAAGGAAAAAATACAAAGTTTATTACAACCACTTTTCACTATTGGGGATTGTATGACGATTTAAGTAAATTATTTTGTCAGAGATGCTCTTTCTTATACAAAATGTTATTTCAACAATTTTTTAACCTTCCAAGAATTTAACTAAGTTGAAATTTCTGGAACCGTTGGCGATATTCATACTGGTAGTTTACCTTCAGTCTCTGAAGACGATAACTTGGTTATCGAAACGCGCGTCAGTCAGTGTATTTGTGAGTGTTCGTGTAAACAGTGTTTTCAGTACTTCCTACTCCTTCAGTACTACCAAGAATTTATTGATTATAGTTTGTACAGTTTGAATTTGTTTCTTCATGAAACGTACGTGAATTATAAATAATGTGTAGCTTTCATTTTTTTAAATCCTGATGTAAGTAAATAAAGTGTGATACAGGGTGCGGCAGCATAACTTCCTTTTTTAAAAAGTTCGCCATTTAGTCGGTAGATGTCGTAACGGAGTGCTAGTGGTCTCGTTCGAGAGGGGGGACTATAAAGTTTTGTCCCGGCACAGTTCAGTCGCCATCATGCGTTGGAACAGTGAGGAGCGTGCGTTTGCCGTTGAGGTTTACTTTTCGAGCGGATGTTCTGTGATCGCAACCCAGCGCGCCTTTCGGAATCGCTTTAATTTAGCCCCCTTGGCCCCTGTCCCGGACCGGAAATCAATTGTTACGTGGGTCACTACGTTCAGACAAACTGCAAGTGTGACAAGACGAAGAACTGGAGTCCCTCGGCCCATTAGATCACCGGAGAACATTGAGTTAGTTAGAACTTCAGTGTTGCGATCACCACGGCGTTCTGCGCGCAAACATGCGTCTGCCCTTGGACTTTCCGATCGTTCTGTGAGGAGAATACTTCATGATGATCTTCATTTTCATCCATACAAGATGGCAATTGTGCAGGAACTTTCTGAACGTGACTTCAATTCTCGGAGGAACGCGTGTGAGGTTTTTCTGGAAGTCGTTCCTGAGGACGCTATTGTTTTTTTTAGTGATGAAGCCCATTTTCATTTGTGTGGATCCGTAAACAAACAAAACATGCGCTACTGGGCTGATACCAATCCTCGACAATTGCATCAACGGCCTTTGCATTCACCTAAAGTCACAGTGTGGTGTGCAATTTACTCACGTGGAATTATTGGTCCCTGGTTTTTTGAGGAAAATGAAGTCACAGTGACAGTGAATTCGCACCGGTATGTAAACATGTTACAGGAATTTTTTTTCCCACGGCTAGATGAGTTGGACTTAGGGGACACTTGGTTCCAACAAGACGGAGCAACGGCACACACTTCAAGAACATCGATGGCTGTTTTGAGGGAACACTTCCCAGGGCGCCTTATCTCAATTAGGGGCGATTTGGAGTGGCCAGCCCGCTCTCCCGATTTGACCCCTTGTGATTATTTCCTATGGGGTTTTTTGAAATCCCGTGTGTATGTGAACCGTCCAAGGACCCTACAAGATTTGAAGACGAACATCCAGGAAGAAATTGCCAACATAACGCCTGCTATGCTGGCAAGAGTCATGACAAACGCCAGAAATCGGTTTACTCAGTGTATGGAGAATGGGGGACGTCACCTAACTGATTTGATCTTCAAAACTCAGTAAAACAAAACTTTATGTATGTGCCTGTATTATAAAAAACGAATAAAAATTTTCTGATTCATACAATAAGTTTTATTAACTTTTGAAAAAAGGAAGTTATGCTGCCGCACCCTGTACTTCTGTATCGAATTTGTCTCTTTTTCTGGCATATAAATATCTTTTCATATGAGGATATGTTTCCATTTCCTAGTACACAGATTGGTGGATATCGATAGATAAGAAAATAAGAAAAAATTATTGTTTATGGTTATGTTTGAAATATAGTAGGTACAGGCCCATCAAAATCCAGGTTGGGCTCTAAGTTTGGTAGTCTATGGGTCCTCTCCTTAGACGTTACAGAAAAGGTGTTTGCATAATCAATACTTGTAAAATATAAAGGCAAAAACAGTTTTACGAGGATTGCTATTTAAGTTTTGAAATATGGCAACACCGATGTGAATTTTTCTAATCTGTCATTGTCACCATCATTTGGCAAAACAGCTCATGTCGATTGGTGCAAAGATATACCGAAAAAATCGTGGTGCTTCAATCGCGATGAATCATGGATCTATGCTTATGAGCCCGAAACTAAACAATCGATTGTATGGGACTTTCAAGACGAGCCAAATCCAACGAAATTTGTTCACGCAACAAAGCAAATGGTCGCCTATTTTTTTGGAATAACTGGACATGTCTCACCATCGTTCCATTAGAGCCACGTAGTTTGGTCAATTCTGAATGGCACATCATCATTTGTTTGCCAGAAGTGTTTGAAAAAATCATGGAAGGAGAATCATTCTCCACCACGACAATGCGAGCTCTCACACATCACGTTTTTAAATAGTCAAAACATCGAATTGATGGATCCAGAGATCAAAAATAAATTGCGACGTAAATGTTTTATCTACACCTGAAGAAGCGGTGAATGCGTTCAAATATGATGTTATGGAGGTGTCTCAATTGGAAAATGCTTCGACAATTGACTCAAACAAAATATATATATATAAAAAACAACATTATAAATCTTTATTCTTATTTGTCTATCTCTAAACTTGAGTATCAATCTTCGTAAAATTTTTCACTCCTTTGGTTGTGATATAAAATGTACTTCAAATGAAAATTTGTTTAACTATCCCAGCTATAATATTTTCGGGTTCTTTTTGAGAAGGTACAGTAACGCGAAGGAAGACATCTTCACAATGTTATTTTTCTTTGAAAAATTGTTCTTTCTTTTGTTCTAAAATAAAATTTGCCCAAAAAGGAAATCTTCTTCTTTATCCGTACTGTAGTGTCTTGTACTTTCTGGGACAATGTATATCTGTGAAATATTTATATGTGTACAAGGCACGTGTAAAAATATTAAATATTTCAAAGTAAATATATTCTTTATAGATATATTACTGTGAAATCACTCGTATAGATATATTTGTAAATTCAAATAAAAAAGTATTCACCAGCTATATAAAATTTCCGAAATTTTTAATTCCCATAGGATCAAATTCTATCAATAACTCACATAATTTTGATGCATTATATATTCTAAACTTCTCAGGATCCAAGGTGGGTGGTATACTGAAGATGAGCCAAAGTGGGACTAGAAAAAAACGTCATCCAGAAAAGAATATGTATCAAAATAATTTGCTTAAATTCGTCTCTGTACTAAATATTATTCATTCTAAATACACCAGCATTCAGAATTATACTGATTACGTTTTTTCTGAAGACGATTACTTGGTTATCGAAACGAACTTCAGACCAACGGTTGCAGAACTTCCAACTTAATTATGTAAATCATTGTATGTTTCATTTTAATATACGAGGTCGGGCTATTGAATAACGAGACTGCGCGCCTAGGGGGCGCCCTAGACGGGTGGGGTGAAAACGAATATTGTGTTGGGTATCTAGATATCTTATCTATGTACACCCAAATAACGTTTTTGTCATAATTATATTTGAGCAGTAGCAGTTTGTAACGAACGTGACTGAGTACTATTAATTGTTGCAAGCGATTTAGTGAGGGCCGAGAGAGCAAATCAAAATTCAAGGCAACGTTTTTTTGACATTAACGATATCGTGATGACTGAATGAGTTCCAGAGGGTGAGACTGTCAACCAGACTTACTATTTGTCAGTTGTGGCAACACTGCGAGAACGAGTTCGTAAAAAACGCCCCAGAAAGTGATGGAAGGGGAGCATTCGAATTTAGAACAATTTTTATAATAAAACCCTTTTTCGTAACCAGTCTCGTTATTTAAAAGCCAGACCTGGTAGCAAATATTTCAATATACAATAAACTTATGAAATTGCAAATATGTTTTATTCACTAAAAACCTATAATTTTGACAAATTATGGAAATACAAAAAAATTTATAAAAAACACGAAATATACAGGTAACTTTAATAATCGTGTTAGTGAAGCAAAATATACAAATATTAAAAGTGTTAGAATAAGTTAAATTAAGCAATTGATTTTATGATTAAGGCAGTGTCTTAAGCTGTTATTAATTATATCTTAGGATTAATTTGTTTCTTTCCCATTTATTAGTCCTCAGCTGAAGCTTTTTTGAGCCGTTTCTGTAAAAAAATATTACTGTTTAGTTTTGTTCGAAACAGGGTTGGTTTTTTTAATGCCTACGTAATCACCAAGGTCGTCGAAAAACGGCTGTTGTGCCAGAAAACATGATCAATTCTGAATGATACACCAGCATTTGATTGCCAGATATTGCCAAAAAAAATCAGGGAAACCAATCGCAGAAAACGAATCAGCAATAAAAAGTTTTTAAATTTGGAGCAATCATAACTAAAGACATTATGAAAATTTTATATTTTAAAAATTAATGTTTTCATTTATGATTGCACGAAATTTGAAAGACTTTATATTGCTGAACGGAGGACTGAAATCCCTTTCCAACAAGGTGCCACACGACCCCCTTACTTATTTCAAATTTTCGAGGAAGTGCTTATAATTCAGATGGGGTGCTGGATGGAGATAATATTCCCATACTGTAAATAGTCAATTTAAGAATACAAATTCATCTGTTCCAGGTTTTTTACATAGTACATAATAAACTGAATTTAATCCATACAGCTTTGGATTTATGATCTGAACAAGATTAAAATGCTCGGGTGTCTAATTAAAAAGAATTCGTAGAAACTACATTTTGGTATGAAGAAGTTATTTCTTGAATCCAAATGCAGAATATAAAGTTTGTGAGCAAATTCCTGAATGCTTAGGTGAGAGATTATGTGTAAACACAACATCGACGTCAGTCAATACCTCCGTTTACAAGCTTTCATAAAGAAAAGGATTCCAGTCTAAAAAGTGTTCAAGGTTGCTGAAGAAACATTTAATAATCAATAGAGAATGGACGGAAAATTCGTAATCTATAAACTAAAGTCTTCGATCAGTCATTTTTAATTTTTTTGTTTCAACACCAAATTCAAAAATAGTGATATTGGAAACATGAACAAAAATAATCTCAAAAAAATCATAGAAACCATCGATTTGTAGGTTAACGGGTGATCGATCGTAATACATTCAGATTAATGGTGACTGAGAGGAACAACAATTAAATACAGATCATAAGTGAAAAACTATGTGTTCCAAATGTTCAAATAAGGGTAAAAACATTAATATATATTTAAAAAAATTGTACACAAATGGATGAATGGGAGGAGATGAAACTTAGATGTTTAATTTTACAAGGCATTCATGCTAGCAAGCCATCGTATGTTCCATACATAAAAATTTTTGCGCCTCTTGCACTATTTGCAATTTATCTCTTGCCTGGGAGGGTATCTGGAGCTACTTCTTCAGTATATATATAATATACATTACAGATGGTAAATGAGGCATGCAAAATATATCAAAATAAAGGATTTCTACTATTCATCTCTGAAATATATTCGAAATTCAATATTTCGAAAATATATTCCACTGTTCTTTAAACGAGAAAACAATTACTTGCTTGGTTAATGCCTCGACGAATATTAAATTACAACTCTTCTGAAGAGGATCCACCTTTTTGTCGATATTAACATCCCCAATGGCTCACAACTGCAAGGAGTGGGTGTAACTATTGATTAGTTTCGACGTTACTACATCTTATCTGAAGGTTTAACACCCCTCGTTCGCGCTTGTGAACTGAACCGAAGACAACGTCAAAGAGCGAACGATAAGTGGCGCTGTCCTCACTTCCAACTGCGAACTATTGGTCAGGTAGAAATCTAACGTAGTTGCCGATAATATAGATTTCCATGGTAAATAAATTGTTTAAAGTGTATCAAAATAAAGGATTTCTACTATTCACCTCTGAAATAATTTCGCAATAAAATATTTCGAAAATGTATTCCGCCGTTTTTCAAAGGGGAAAACAACTACTTTCCTGGCTAATGCCTCGACGAATATTGAATTACAACTCCTCTGAATAGCGTGATGTAAATCGACCTTTTTGTCGATATTAACACCCCAATATACATTTCAGTTTAGTTTAAAACCACCGAGTATAATAAGAAAGAGAAAATAATAAATAGTGTATGAGGTATAACAAATTTTCAGCATTTCTATTTCGATTGGTGATTACGTATTTAGCATTTGGTCATAAATAGCCTAACGCCTACCCTGATTGAAAGTTTATTTTAATAAAATATCCACTTATTAATCAATAAATACACTTTCAAGGTTTTTTTACGATGACTTAATACATATGAACAAATGCATACAAATTACCAAGGTAGTTATTTTAATTTATAGAATTGACACAAAATCAATATCTACCATGATTGATTAACTTGATAGATCGCAGTAATTTACACATAATTAAATAAAAATTCGCGTTGAATTTACCTCTATATATATATATATATATATATATATATATATATATATATATATATATATATATATATATATATATATATATATATATATATATATATATAGAGGTAAATTCAATATATATATATTCAATATATATATAACTTAACTTTTAATTTACTGGAACCGTGTTTTTAAAAACTAACTTTATTTCTAACATAAATTCTACCAACAACTTCAATTACAAGACTAATATTTTTTATTACAAACGTGAATTAAATAATCTTTTGGTAAACATAAGCTAAGCAATTCTACAATAATATAAGTTCTTAATCAGCACAATATACTGTCCACCTAAGGGCAATGGCGTAGGTGACACCTCCCCCTTTAGAAGGAAGCTTCTCCTGGAAGCTGGATCCCATCTTCTGTTGCCTGCGGATGATTCTTACTTGTCCTTCCTGAATGTTTCCTCTTATACAAAATCCACAAGAAGGCCAATATCAATGCTATATAAAGAAGAATAGTCCAAATACTGGGAATGTGAAAATTAGTGTTATCCGTGAATATTGGCGTTACCAGTTGATTTGGAATATCCTTTAATTTTAATTTTTTTTTAAATCAATCCTCATTGGAGAAACGTGTAATTGATTTAATTTCAAATTTAATTCATTTATTACAAAAGGTTGTCCAAACGTTTTTTGTTGAAATATTAACTCTTGGTTCCTAAATATAATTTTACATAATTATTATTGTCTTGGAAATGGTTAGGACATTGAAAAATATTGCCGCGAGTACAAATGTCATTTAGAGGTTTAATGACATTATTTGATTTAAGTAAAAATTTTGAATTAGGTATTAATGTTACGTATTCTGATTCAGTTTCTGTAGGTATAGGTAACATATAAAAAAGATTAAATAAAATATCATAGTTAATGGGTATCGATAAAAAATATTGAATTTGATTGTTTTCTACTTTACAAACTACGTCTATGACGGCTTCAAATTCTAAAATATTTTTATGTTGTAATTCAAAGGGTAATTCCGCTTGGTAGTAATAATGCACTTTTTGCAACTCTACAATTAAATCGTGAGATTTTATAATACTTGGATGTAATGTTCTAAGTTTACAGAAGGTCAAGGAATTTTCAACCGTTTCTAAAATGTCTTGAATTACATTGAATGTGATAAGAAGTTCGTTGAATAACTCTTTTAAATATTTAATATTTTCCGCATTTGCTTGAAAATCTAGAATATCTCTTAACTCAAATATTTTCGTTTTTAATAATTTTTCATTATACTGAATGTCCTGAATTGTCTTATTAAAATTATCAGTTATTTGGCGACTAACAGAATATTGCATTCTTATTTGATTTTGCAAGTTTTCTTGGTTTTGTTTTAAATGTTCCATAATTGAATTAATTCTTTCTCCATCTTCAGAGTCCAAGTTTCCTGTTATTGTTTTTACTATTGATCCAAGACCGTTAATTAACCCTCTCTTTGGTCTATCTAAGGTAGAATGAATATTAATGTTATCAAATTTTTCTTCTATACTATTCCTAGTGTACTCTATTATATTTACAATATTTTCTGTTTCAGAATGAAAAAATGTACTATTAGACATATTAAATTTAACGTGATTATATTGTGTACTTAACTTATTATATTCTACGAGTAGTGGACTTAAATTATAAAAATGAACAAAAGTATGACTGGATTTCTGCAGCTTGGCATATCCAAGATTTATGGGAAGTATTCCCAAGTTATGGGTAACATCTTTTATATTGACTGTTGCGTCTCCGGTGGTGACGAACCTAAAATAAATTTATAAGGAGTCTTTTTAGGACGTTTTATGTTTGAAAGATGAATATTTTGTGAAGTATTCTTGTGTCTAGTAGCGATTTTGGCTGTTTTTAGTCGGTTATTTTTGCTTTTGATTTCTTCACTTTTATATTTATTTTTGGTTTTACCTTGTGCCTGTTTATTACGTACATACACTTTAGTGGGTATTGTATCTGGTAATTCTTCACGGCTTTTATTTGCTTTAGAGATTACTTTTGATTTATTTTCCTGTAATTTTTTATTTAAATTCGAGTATATAATTTTCATTTTATCTTTATGATTTTGTATATAATTATTAACTACTTGTTGATCAATTTCTATATCGAAAGGTGTGTTACTGGTTATGTGTCCGGTAATTATTTCGTTTGGTTTCAATTTTGTTGCAGAATGAACGCTATTATTATAGGCTAATAATGCGTAAAGTATTTTATTTTCAATAGTCTCATTTTTAAAATCTTTTTGATTATTCAAAAGTCTGACGTGTTCAATAATCGTAGAGTGGAATCTTTCAGCAATTCCATTCGATTCTGGATGTTGAGAGCTTATGAAATGAATTTTAATTTTATGCGTTTCTAATAGTTCTTTTACAACAGAATTTTTTAACTCAGTTCCATTGTCCGAAATTATTTGTTCTGGTATACAGTGGTGTGTAAAATATTTAATTAGACTATGAGCTACCTCTATTCCTTGTCTAGATTTTAATTCATACATTTGACCATATTTGGAAAATGAATCTATTATCGTAAGAAATTTACTATTTTCTAAGGTTATCGTGTCTAAATGCAAAATTTGAAAAGGTTTAGTAGCTGTGGGGGTAACATTTAAAAATGGTTTTATTGGTTTTCTATCATATTTGCTTAACTGGCAAACTTCACATTTGTTTATATAAGTTTGTATAGATGCTCTTTGATT
This sequence comes from Diorhabda elongata, assembly GCA_026230145.1. NCBI lineage: Eukaryota > Metazoa > Arthropoda > Insecta > Coleoptera > Chrysomelidae > Diorhabda > Diorhabda elongata. The sequence continues at coordinate 18,287,774 of CM047928.1, read as the reverse complement.
TGGCCAGTAATACAAGGTTTTTAATTGATTTTCAGTTTCATCTAGTCCTCTATGATTAGTCTTACCTTCGTGGTAATTTTGAATCACTTCTTTAATTTCATTTAAGGGAACATCTATTAATTTTTTATTACATTTAACAAAGTCAATTTGAGAATCTTGAAAGTGATTTTGTAGAACGACACTGAATTTTTCATAAATTGGGTCTTCGAAATAAATAAAATATTTAGTTTTTGGTACTATGTATTCTTTTACGAAATTAATGACATCTTGCTCAAAATTGTTTTTAGATAATTGCACAACAATTCTTTGTTTATTTTCATATAGTTTCATAATAGTAGGTACGGCTGGTTCGAAATTTACTTCCGTAAATATTAATTGATTTTTACCAACATTTATCGCTGAATCTGAAATTGGTATACCAATTACAGGATTTTCCTCATTTGTATGAACAGTTATATCTTCGTCGTCATTCTCATTATTATTACTTTCGTTATCTGTTTCAACTATTAGCGATACATTATCGTCGGGAGTTGATGAGAGTTTTTTATTAAATTTGTCCATATAAACTAGTAATTTTTGAGAACATTGAGGTTCTTGTAATTCAGTTTCATTGATATTTATTTGAATTCGGGATAAACAATCGCTATTGGTATTTAAAGCACCCTTTTTGTATACAATATCATAATCATATTCCTCAAGTTTCAAGCGCCATCTAACAAGTTTTGAACTTGGATCTTTAAGTGAGAATAACCACTGGAGTGGTTTATGATCGGTAACTATTGTAAATTTTCTGCCAAAAAGATAGGGGCGGAAGTATTTGGTTGCCCAAACTATGGCAAGGAGTTCTTTCTCGATTACAGAATAGTTGCATTCTGAATCATTTAGGGTTCTGCTGGCGTAAGCCACAGGTAAATCAGAGCCTATTTTGCCTTGACTTAGAACAGCACCTAAAGCATAATTGCTGGCATCTGTGGTAAGGTTAAAGGGTTTTGTAAAATCTGGATATTGAAGTATTGGTTCATTCATCAACAGATTTTTACACATTTCAAAGCATTCGACGTAATCTGAATCGTTTACATTAATAATTGCATCTTTTTTCAGTGTAATAGTTAATGGTTTAGTTAATTTTGAAAAATCTTTTATAAATTTTCGGTAATATCCTAGGAGTCCAAGGAAACCTTTTAATTGTTTTGAATTTTTTGGTATTGGAAATTTTTGAATTGCTAAAATTTTATCTGGGTTCGGTTTTACACCTTCTGGCGTGACAATATGTCCCAGATATGCTACTTCTTTTCGCAAGAATTCGCATTTATCAATTTGTAATTTAAAATTAGATTCTCTTAATCTATTGAATACTTCTTTTAAATTTGTGATGTGTTCTTGTAAACTGGTACTGAACACAATTATATCATCAAGGTACACCAAACATTTTTCGTTCTGTATACCCATTAGGATATTGTCCATGACCCTTTGAAAGGTTGCAGGAGCTCCTTTCAGACCCATAGGCATGCGCACATATTCATAGTGCCCATTTTCTACATTAAAGGCTGTTTTTGGAATATCCTCCTCAGCCATTTCGATCTGATGGAAACCAGAAGCGAGATCTAATGTTGTAAAATATTGACAACGTCCAAGCTTATCTAGTAACGTTGTAATATCTGGCAATGGATATCGATCTCCAATTGTGATCTCATTCAGTTTTCGATAGTCAACAACGAGTCGAAACTTCGGCTTTTGAGAAGCATCTAGCTTCTTTGGGACTATCCAAATGTTGCTAGACCATGGAGAATTGGATGGTCTAATAATATTATTACTTAACATTTTTCGTATTTGATTTTGAATTTCCGTTCGGTGAATCTCAGGATACCTGTATGATTTTGAATAAATAGGTATTTCATTAGAAGTTTTAATGTGATGTTTTATTTTACTTGTGAAGGTGAGCTGATTTCCTTCAACATGAAAAATATCACTATACTCTTGAATTAATTTTAATACAGATTGTTTCTCTTCGGAATTCATGTGTTCAGTTCTAACTTTCGAAACATCAAATTTAACATTTTCACAATAAATTTCATTAAAATTTGGGTTGAGGGTTTGTTCGTATTCATCGAATGTCTCAACACTAATAGAAGGGCTTAAATCTACTCGAAAGTTGGATTCTGAAGGATTTAAAATTGTACATAAAGCTATATTATTTTCAACTTTTGTTAAACATTCAGGGATTTCTAATTTCCCGTGTATATGGTATAATTACATTACCATTTTTTACATTTTCAATATTTAATTTAATTACTTGTTCACAACGTGGAGGCACTACTATACAATTCGTGGATCCAGTTTTAATGTCAAAGTAATTCAATTTAATTTGACTATAAGGAGTCATAAGCAAATTATTATTTAAATCGATAATTGCATTAAATATTTTTAAATTATCCAATCCTAACAAACAATCAAAATGATCGTGAAATTTGAAAACGCAATATTCTAAATTGAGCGGTTTCCTATAATTAAACATTTTAGGGATTGGAATGAGTGTGCAGAAATTTTGATGACTGCTACCAAAGGCAGATTTTACATGGAAGGGTTTTTTGACATAAGATTTTTTGAAATATTTCTCAGCAACTGCTGGTGTCACAAAGGATCTTGTGCTACCAGTATCAATTAAAACCTTAAGATTTTGTTCTGGAAAAATTATATAGGGTAACACGCTTTCTGAATTATTTAAGTTTAACAATTCGATAATGTTTGGTTTGGTTCCGAGGCTGGTGTCTCTAAAAAATTATCGGATTCATCATTAGTGCAATCAGAATCGTCTATATTATGGAGTTCTTCCGAGATAAAATTTCTAGGTTGATTCGGATTGTGTTGGAACCTATTTTGATAATTTTGAGGGGGTCTAGATGTATTTCTTGTAGACATACTCATTGGAGTTGGATTTGGAAATCTTTGGTTCTGATTGGGTTTAAAGACGTTTTGACCATTATTAGAAAAGTTTGAATTATTCCTATTAGAAGGAGTGTAAGAAGTTGAAGGACGATTTTGCGGGTTTGATGCGGAATTTCGATTAGTATATTGATAATTCGGAATAGAATTTTGCCTAGGAGGTGGCTGCCTATATGCCACATTATTTTGGAAATTGGTTTTATTTTTATGTGAATTATTTTGCGTATTCAAGGGTGAAAAAACATTTTTCGGATGATTATTCTGGGTCATATAAACTTGAAAATCATTTGTAAGAACATTTAAAGCAATATTCAAATTTTCTGGATTTTTCGTACGCATTAATGTGCCTAAAGGTTCTTTTAAACCGCGTAGCAATACTCTGAGAGCCAAGTTTTTAAAGTAATTACCCAAAATTAAATGTTCACTAACATTAGAATGTGTCGTGAGATAAGAAATTTGAAGATTTAATAAATGTTGAATTCTATTATAAAATTCGAAAGGCGTTTCATTACCTTGTTTCATTTCTGAAAGTTCTATACTTAAAGTGTAAATATCTCTTTTGTCAGCATAAGTATTAAGAAGTGCATCTTTTAGATTTTCCCAAGTTCTTATCGTACAAGAAGAAATGTTTATGGCTGCTTCACCTTTTATTTTTGCTAAAATGCTGGACATCAAATATTCATTTTGAAAATCCCCTACATCCACAGTATTATAAAACTTACTTACTAATTTCTCTGAAATTTCTATAAACCTAGGAAGTAATGCATTGTTTCCATCAAATTCGGGTATCATATCAAGATACTCCTTTTTTAAAATAGGTAATTGTGGAGTAGCCATTTTATTAAAATTATTCGTAGAAAAAAGTTTTGGTGATGCTAAGTTAAATTTTATTTTAGTATTAACAGAGTTTGAGCCTGAATTTGAGTTATTTGAATCAGAATTTGAGTCAGAATCGTCAGATGTGTCAAGTAAATAATTAATATTTCCTCTATATGACATTAAAAACACTTACAGCAATAGAATGAAGATCCTTTCCATTGGCTCGGACTGCACAGGAACAACCAATATCCTCTTGATTCTTCCGGTTTCTAGCACAACACAGATCTTCTAGTTGAGTTACTCAGTTCGCCCAACTAAGAGTTCCAATAATTAAACTTTATTTGTTCGAATAGTCAACAAATCGTAGAAACAAACCGAATGTTATATGCTTTAACTTCCGATTGACTATCCTACTGACTGCGCCACTTAACTTTTAATTTACTGGAACCGTGTTTTTAAAAACTAACTTTATTTCTAACATAAATTCTACCAACAACTTCAATTACAAGACTAATATTTTTTATTACAAACGTGAATTAAATAATCTTTTGGTAAACATAAGCTAAGCAATTCTACAATAATATAAGTTCTTAATCAGCACAATATACTGTCCACCTAAGGGCAATGGCGTAGGTGACATATATATATATATATATATATATATATATAATGGTACTGCTAGAATGGTTTAATAGATCCGGAAACTAGCTAGACTAAAGGTCGGTTTCTTCGTCTTTTAATTAAGTCCTATCCTTACTAACTATTATTCACTGGATAATCAAAAATTGGTTTCTCTACCTTCTAATAAATAAAAACTTTGAATAATTCGAGTTATTTATAATAAATAATAGTCCAGTTTCCAGAGACCAAAAAAGGGGTTCACCTTACAAGGCGGGGTAGAAGATTTTATATTTTTATTTCGCTTTAATGGGTATAAAGAGTAAAATTTAAAAAATGTGAGTAAATCTGGGCTCGGCACAACTTTTGGTAGCCGAAAAACCTCAAATATTTCGGACATTTTCGGTTTTTTCGCAATATCTTGAAAAGGAGTGGTTCTAGCGAAAAACAATCACTATACAAAGTTGTAGAACAATAAATTCCCTATAAATTTTATACCCAACTGTTTCTTCTACGACCAATAGGGAGCGAGCTACAGCATCTCAAAGATAGACCACTTTTCTCAAAAAGGGTTTGGAGAACCTAACTAAGTCAAAAATAGAATCAAAGAATGCATGGTTCGCAATATCACATTCAAAAGAAGGCGTTACTTGACTTTTTTACCGTTTTGAGAAAAATGGTCCGTCTTTGAGATGCTGTAGCTCGCTCCCTATTGGTCGTAGAATAAAAAGTATGAAATTTGTAGGGAATTTAATATTTTACAACTTTGTATAGTTTTACTCTAGAACCACTCCTTTTCGAGATAATGTGAAGAAACCGAAAAATGTCCGAAAATTTCGAGGTTTTTCGGCTACCAAAAGTTGTGCCGAGCCCTGATTTAGTCACATTTTTGATATTTTACTTTTAAACCCATTAAAACGAAATAAAAAAATAAAATCTTCTACCCCACCTTTTATAAGGTTAAATCCTCTGAGAACTGGACTATAAATTATTAGGCAATCACAAATCAATGAAATAGTTGGAAACATAAACCAAAAACTGCACTGAAAGAAAATAATCATTGAATTATTTCAGTAAATATGATAATAGTATAAGTCATAAAAGACTTAATACATTATCCAAATATTTTATCTTTCTCTAAAGACGTGTTTCCAGTACTATTCAACCTCTCGAGAAGAAAATGTCCAGCTTCCGTACCATCTCTTGAAAGGTCGACCGGGATGTCTCCTTTAAGTTGGTTTTTTATCCTTTACCCATTTAGCCCATCGATCTTCCATTATTCTGTGTACGTGGTGTCTCCAATATCGTCGTTTGGATTTCGGGAATCGTACTATATTCTTAATTTTCAGATCTCTTATGCTTAACTTCTTAATTGATCTCTTGGACTCACACTTTTCATAGTTCTCAACGTTTTCATCTCTACTGTCATCATCATGTTCTTCGTTTTTGTTGTGTCCACTGGAGTTTCCCCTGCCTATGTAAATATAGGTCTTAAGATTATTTTGTATATGCGAACTTCAGTATAGGTGGACATATATTTGTTTTTCCATATGAAGTCCCGTAGATATCCAGAGGTTCTTGAGGCTTTAATTACTTGGGTTCTTACCTCTAGTTGTAAGTTGTTGGCGCTCGTGATCTCGACTCCTCCATTCTTTGAATCCTTGATTAATTTGATTTATTTGTTTGTTTTATCCATTTAAAAAGGCATTTGATTCTATAAACCATTATGAAGTTTTAAAAGCTGCCATATAGACAACCGCTATATTTCTATATTACAGCACATATACCAGCAGGTAAATTCAAAATATATGTAGATAATATGTATGTAATAATTCAATTCACAGCTTTGAGAAAAAACTATTTATTAAGCAAAAAAAAATGATTAATTAAACTAGCGTACTCGACGAATGTCAAACTATTAAATACCCAGTATCGGTGTACAAGTGGCCTTAAATACTAAATCTTATCGTATACAATAACTATAAATAATTATAAAATGGATATTTATGGTCGCTTAGAGTCACATCAATAAATATAAGTAATTTGAGACGTCTAGTAACCTAACCTAACCTACCCCAACCAAATTAGTTTACACCTGCGGGTATAGTAAGAGAAAACAAGAATATGTTCCAATCAATCTGTGGTTGAAAGTCATTCTTCGAATCTTTGATTAATTTGAATTATTTGTTTGTTTTATGTATTTGAAAAGGCATTTGACTCTATAAACCATAATGAAGTTTTAAAAGCTGCCATCATTTACATCTAGTTCATAACTTGTAGGCTCTTTTGCGATTGATTCTGTTTATTTTTTCATGATATCTACATATTAAGGTTTTCGGCTGTTGTTAGCATCATCATCGTTACCGGTAATCAAGATTGCGTCATCGGCGTAGCATAATATCTTTATTGATCTTCGTCCCATCTTGATCCTCCAAAATCTTCTTTTACACTATTAATTATTTTATCCATAACTAAATTGAATATAAGAATGGGCTCCGACTGTCACCTTGTCGAATTCCTGTTAGTATTGGAGGTTTAAGGTTTTACAACATTTACATACGTGTAAAACTTTTCCCTTTTTTCGTTATGTTATTATTTGGATAAATTTTTTTTTTTGATAAATTATTATTATTAATACTGACCTTGCCTGTTTATACATTTCAACAAAGCATTTAATATATTTTAAATCATTTGTTCAAATATATTTGTTTTATTAAATTTATTAAATCGTTATTTACATGAAATGAAAAATGACCACAAGAAAAACCTTGAAAATGCATTGAATCCCTTTATACAAAAAAATTAATTTTGAATATCAATAATTAATTCAGCCACATACCATTATCCTGTATTTTTCTTTGCAGGCATAATTAGATTCATCAACATTTTGATAACAATCACTTTTGTAATCTTCAGGTAGTGGTTTACCTTCAAATTCACACAACTTTTTAAGAGGTCTTGCCCTAAAATTGATGAGAAATATCCTAGTTAAAGTTTAAAGAGGCAAAGAGAACATTAGATAAAAAATTAAAATATTGTATGTACTAACATAATACATCACTCAATAAGACTATACACAGATGGCGCTGCCATTGTTAAATCCATATGACGTGTATGAGGTACCGATTTTGAAAAGACTATTTGTAAAATTTCATGACACCTCGAAAATGAGTCCTTGAACAGCTCTTTGCTTGAAAAGTACAGAGAACTTCTTTTTAAGGTCACAATATTCATTTTCTCTCTCGTTCGAGACACTTTATCAATACTGCGCATGCTTAAGAATGCGCAGAACCGAGATGGAACTTGGGAGGATAGAGAAATCGTTGTCATTCTGTCTTTCTTAGTCGGAACTTATAGAAACTGTTCAAATAAAAGTAATACATATATGCAGTAATAAAAACTATTTTTCTGTGATTCTGGAACTTATACTTTACGGACATATTAAGGCGTTTCACTTTCCAGATGGGGCTTTTAAGCCTTTCGATAAACCATCTACAAAAGCTTGATATTTTTCTTTTTACATTTGAATTTTGCCAAATTTTTGTAACGATATATCCTTCATTCAACGAGGTTTCATTTGTATAATATATTTTTCTACCCTTTCTTCAAAACCCTTTCTTCTTTCAGATATTTTCAGGGATGTTTCCATTAGATAAAACTACTTTTTTCGTGATGAAATAGAAACAATGTTTATTGCAGTACTTCAAAACTTAGGTGTCTCGAGGAAAAGTACTGCAGGAAACTAAAAGTAAAAACTCCTTCGCTAATAAAACACAAAAATTTCGGTCCTTGCTTTACGAAAGACTACAACACGTGTATGAAACTGACAAAAATCACCTCGTCATTTGCGATGTTGCAATAACGTAGCTTCAAGTGGTGAAGTCAATTTGAGAAAGACAAATACAAATTTATAATTAGTTATAGCTTTATTGTTTTTCAAAATATTTTCCATTATAATCAATACATTGTATTCATTATATTCATACAATCAATTGTATGAGTTTGAACTAATTAAAAGCATTTTTTCCATTCCAATTGAGTAGAAAAACATTGATCTCGCAATTTATCTTTGACTTGCGGGCATACGAAGAAACATTGGTTATTAAACAAGGATCGTACGGCGGATGACCCACGAATTCGAAGTTTTGACTGTTCAAAAACGTTTTTGTTTTGAACAGATGTGTGAGAGCTCGCATTTTCGTGGTGGAGAATGATTCGTCTGCTACGATTGGTCTCCCAAATTTTTTCGAACACTGACACATAAAAATAAAATAAACTGTGCAGTAGAATACCTGTGATGGCCGGAGACAACCTCAACCCGATCTTGTTCAGCATAATGGATGCGATTATAAACGAGGTGAAGCAAGTTGGAAGAGGATACCAAAAGGGAAAAAAAGATCACGCAGTGATCATCTCAGAAGACGAAGACAACTTACTGTATAGGTTTGAACCAATAGTGAAAGCTTTTAACATGCAAATATCCCTGAAGAAAACCAATTCTTTTACAGTATCCAGAGAACCGAGAAGATGTAAACTCGCAATATACGATCAGAACATGTGATGCCATTCAAATATCTAGGAGCGAACATAACAAGACCAGTAATGACATATGCGATAGAGATTAGAGCAGAGATCACCATAATTAAGCTGGAGGGATGTGACATCCAGGATGTAGTGAGATAGACGAAAAATCGGCGACTGGAATGGAGAGATTACGCGGACAGAATGTCAAATGACAGGTTGAAAAAGATTGCAAAGGAAGAAAAACGCTGGTCTTCAACATCCCAGCTGCAGATAGGCAACGATTGATGCAAACACAGGACTAAGTCCTAATGTACGATGAAGAAGAAGAAGAAGAAGAAGAAGACATAAAGATAGGGATTGAACGTATAGACTTTCGAGAGTGTGTAAAAATTTATTTTTGTAGTTTGTTGTTTTAGAACCCACTTATTTTTCAATTAAATAATTCTTCTCTTTTGGTTGGTATTCAAAAATTTAACAACTTTTTGGTACAGGGTAACTGTCTAATTTAATTGGCCTATAAAATCGCTCTATAATATGAGTCACTCTGAACAATTGCGGATTTTGAAGTTGTGTAAGTATACTTTGAAGTGAGATATACAGTATGAGGCACTGAGTACAGGTACATAATCAAATGTATATAGAGTGTTCGGCAATTCATTGAACATATTCAGGTAATAAAAAAATCCAGGTCTTAAAAAAACTTTTTATAGAATTTTTTTTAGTTTTATGGAAATTTTGTCACTTTGACCTCTGACCCTCTGTAACTTTTTCATTTTTATAGCTAGGCCTAAATTTTTTTCTTTATTAGAATCTTGGTGAATGGCATGGCCAATAAAAATTAATATTGGTCGCGAATTATGGCTAGAAACTAACTTGTGGACCGCCGAACTCCAAAGAAAAGTTAAAAAAAATTTTAAACTTCAACTTTGCGTTGCGTTTAAAAAAAAAGTAAAAGTGATAGGAAGCTACTGATTTTATAAAAACATCGCTAGAGTGTACGCTTTCTAACGGTATGTAATTTGTTACGCAGTTGGACCGTTTCGACGAAATTCGACTTAATGTAGAAAGTTCATGTTTTGCGAAATTTACCAATCAATAGCAATAATTCCCGACCAAAACTAATGCCATGCTATTCACCAAGATTCTAATAAAGAAAAAAATTTAGGCCTAGCTATAAAAATGAAAAAGTTACAGGAGGTCAAAGGTACGAAAATGACAAAATTTCTAAAAAAAAATCTATAAAAAGTTTTTTAAGACCTGGATATTTTTTTATTGGCTGAATAGATAGAAAATGACCCCGCCTACGCCCTGTGTTCAACGATCTGCCGAACACCCTATATGAAGGCGATTTAAATGATATTTCACTTACGAGGATTATATCATTAGATTTCGTTATATTTCTGATGTCATCTGTCAAAATTTGACGTAAATCTAATTAGTATATTACTCAAATAAAGAAAACTTTTCGTTGATAAGTAAATTTGGTGAAAAAAGTTTTAATTATACAGTATTTTTCACGTGAAAAACAGTTAAAGAAAGAGTGCTTTTGAAGTGTTTCTTGAGGTTGATTATGTATATTATACAGGGTGTCCCACGACGAGTTAAAACTATCTGTATATGGCAAAATACTTATAGTAAAATCATGAAAATGTCTACGTTTGGGTTTTCGGATACGATTTTTTTAACTAAAATATTCTCAAAGATTGCCGACTTTCGGTTCTACTGACTGTAACTTTGTTATTTTAAATAGAACATCCTGTATATTAATACATTTTTGAAATCTACTTAAAATTTTAGTATACTATTGTCTAAAAACGTTTTTCGAAAAATGCATACTTTTTGAGTTATTAATTTTTTTGTAAAAAATTTGACTGTTACAAACCCTTATAAATTATTTTTTTACGAGGAGACCCTCGAAAATGGTTTCTATTCGGTTGCTTGTAGCAAGGTCATTTTTTTAAATAGAACCACCCGGTTTTTTCTATTTTAATGCATTTAGGGGTAAAAAATAAGTCAAATTCATGTTTACTCTTCTATACCTACACTTCATCGTTATCCAGATATTAAATGTAGAACCGGAAGTTGGCCATCTTTGAAAATATTTTAGTTAAAAAGATCGACCCAAACAGATAGTTTTAACTCGTCGTAGGACACCCTGTATAATATCAAGAATTGTGAATCATTATAGTTTTTTTCGGAAAATATGATTAACTAATTGTGAATCCTAACGCAAAATCCGTGGAAAATTCAGTAATTTATAAATAAAAATTTATTATACTTACTTAACAATCATTTTGTCAAGTCCCGTTGTAACATAATCTACATGTCTTCATGTATTATGATTATTTTTAGTGTTTATGATACCTACTTTATTTAATGATTGTACCTAAATAGGTATTAAGCATATGCAACCATATATATATATTGTACTCTATTAATTTATAGTTATAAGTTGGTACCATTGAATATTGACAATGACTTTATTGTATGAAGTATAACGTATTGTCTTGTTATATTTTTATGAATAAAACATAGTCTCACTTGTTGAGCACATTTTTATTAATCTTCACTCATTGAGTTTTATGACAGGAAAAAGAGAAAATTTTACATATGTCCCACTATTTATACTTCATACAATAAAGTCATTGTCAATATTCAATGGTACCAACTTATAACTATAAATTAATAGAGTACAATATATATATATGGTTGCATATGCTTAATACCTATTTAGGTACAATCATTAAATAAAGTAGGTATCATAAACACTAAAAATAATCATAATACATGAAGACATGTAGATTATGTTACATCCCCTCCTATAAGCCTAAAAAAAATATATATACAAATTTTATAAACATAGATCTAACCATCATTAATAATCATTTAAAATAGTCAACCTAATTAAACTAATTGATATACAATAACGCTATATTTTACAAATTATTATAATTTTATGCACTCTACAAAAGTGAATTTTATCAATAATACCCAACACCATTTATTTACATTTTAATTGTTTTGAACTGAACTACGTAAAAAATAAGGTTCACGTACAAATTTATCAGAGTCTTCCTTTGGAGGAGGATCATTAACAAAAGATTCATCTTTTATAATTAAATGTTGCCTGTTACGCCTATAAAAATTTCCATACCCATCCTTAATGATATGTGACCTAGGATAAATCGTATCATCGACTATCGTCCCTTTTTCCCAAGATTTCTTATTTTTAAACATAACTCTGTCATTAGTTTTTCCCTCTGCCAAATTTTTTGAATGTTTATCATAATACTTTTTTTGTTTTTGTCGCCTGATTTCAAACTTTTTCATTAATTTACTCTTAACAGCTAATGTAGGTTCAAGCAAGGAATCCACACAGGGTAAACTATCTTTTAAACGACGATTGAATATCATTTGTGCTGGTGATAGACCTATATCAGGAATTGGCGTATTTCTATACTTCAAAAGATAAAAATCTAAAGTGCCTCTTTCATAATTACATTTTTTTAGCATATTTTTGCAAATGCCAACGGCCTTCTCAGCTAAACCATTGCTTCTTGGATAATTTGGACTAGATGTTTTCAATGATATATTAATTTCGTTCAAAAAGTTTTTAAAATAAAATGAATTAAAAGGATTGTTATCAGAAATTATTGTTTCTGGAAATCCATGCACAGAAAAAATATTCTTCAATGCTTTCACTACCTCAACAGAATCCTTATTTTTTATGTCTTTTAATTCAATCCATCTCGAAAAATAGTCTATAACTACCAAAAAAAAATTTCCTTGAAACTCACAAATATCCATGGCAATTTCTTGCCAAGGTCTTTCTGGAATATTGTGCTGTAAAAGAGGCAATTTCGGATTGTTATTCCTGAATTTAAGGCAAACCTCACAATTTAAAATAAAATTGTTAATATCATTACTAATATTTGGCCAAAAAATACTTTCCCTAGCCCTTGCTCTACATTTATTTATGCCTAAGTGTCCTTCATGTAATTTAGACAACATTAAAATTCTAAGGTTTTTTGGGATGACAACTCTATCACCAAATAATATCAGATCATTTTCAATAGAAAGTTCGCTTCTTATTTGAAATAAATTTTTAAGCTCTGGAGATAAACTCTTATTATTTTTTGGCCAACCTTGTACAATAAATTTTTTTACTAATGCTAGAGTTGTATCATTATTTGTTTCACCTACAATTTCTGATATTTTATTCGCACTCATAGGTATTTTCTTGTCAATATTGTGTACAATAAAATTATTTTCTGTATCATTTTTTACTGGCCCCTTCAAAAAAGCCCTAGAAAGCATATCAGCTATAAACATTTGTTTACCAGGTAAATAGGAAACTTCTAACTGATATTTCATAAGTCTAAGACGCATTCTCTGCAATCTGCTTGAAATCTTATTAATATCTTTTTTAAAAATATTTACCAGGGGTTTATGATCTGTGTGAACGTTAATTTTTTTTCCATATATATAAAAATTATACCTTTCAGCCGCAAATAATATTGCAGACATTTCCCTTTCTATACATGCATATCTCTTTTCACAGTCCGTCAAAGCTCGACTTGCAAATGCAACAGGCTGTCCCTTTTGTAACAAACATGCACCCATTCCCTCTGAAGAAGCATCACATTGAATTGTTAAAGGTTCATTAGCATTGTAATGTACTAAACATGGGGGCGAGGTTAATAAATTTTTTAATGTTTGAACACTTTCTGAGTGACTTTTTTCCCAATTCCAAACCACGTTAGAACAAGTCAAATTTCTTAGTGGAGCTGTTATTTGTGATAAATTAGGTATAAACTTAGCTAAGTATTTTACTAAACCTAAAAATCTTAGAAGTTCCTTTTTATTTTTAGGATCTTCTAGTTTTAGAATTGCTTCAATCCTACCAGGATCTATTTCTATTCCTTTTTCTGAAACTTTAAAACCCAGAATTTTCACTTCTTTTCTTTTAAATTGAAATTTTTCTCTGTTAAAAGTTATACCATTTATTCTAGCTGTATTTAAAACTTTATCTAATATTTCATCATGCTCATGTTCTGTAGTTCCTGAGATAATTAAATCATCGATAAAAACTTTGTTACCCAATATGGCCCCAAAAATTATATTATTTTTTCTTTGGAAAACCTCAGCCGCAGTGTTTATGCCAAAAGGAAGCCTCAAAAACCTGTATCTACCCAAAGGTGTTGCAAATGTAGTGAGCTTTGATGTTTCTTTATCTAATTTAATTTGATAGTAAGAGTCTTTAAGATCCAATACCGAGAAATATTTTTTATTGTTTAAATCACATAGAATTTCATCAGCTGATGGTATTTGAAAATGTTCTCTTTTAATGTACTGATTTAAAACTGATGGATCTAGGCAAATTCTTAATTTTTTATTTGGCTTTTCTGTAACAACAATATTATTAACCCAATCAGTGGGTTCTGTTTGTTTACTAATAACTCCTTGTTTTTCTAATCTATTTAATGAATTTTGAAATTCAGGCAATAAACTTTTTGGGATTCTCCTTGCAGGAAAAACACAAGGATTTGCATCTGGTTTTAAAGTAAATTTATAAGGTTCCCCTGGAAATGTTCCTAAACCCTCGAATACAGTCTTATACTTGTTTATTGCATCTTCTTTTGACGAAAATAATGGTAAATTATTTGAGTAATTTATGCTATTAACAGTTTGTATTAGATTTAAGTTTAAACTCGACTTTAAGCCTAAAATAGGTCTACCTTCAGCATTCACAATTAAAAATTTGAGTATACAATTCTCACCACGAATCTTACAATTAAGCTCTGTAGATCCCTTGACATCAATCCTAGCACCGCCGTAAGCTGTTAGATCGATCTGTTGTGGTTTGATGAGGGCTGATGGGGCAACCATTCTTAAAATCTTGGCAGGGAGAATATTACATTGTGCACCCGTATCAATCTTAAAACAGATAATATTTTCATTAATTAAAATATTTTCTATAATTTCGTTATTATTTTCATTTTTACCCCTGTATAATTCAGAATTTAAAGATTCTATTTTCAAACAGTCAATGAAAAATTCATCATTGGAGGAACTATCATCATATTCAATATTATTTACAAACTTTTTGTTAATACTACCTTTATGGAGTTTCTTAGATTTATTTTCACAACAAGATTCAAAATGATTATGTTTTTTACATATAGAACAGAATTTACCAAAGGCTGGACATTGCCCATATTTATGTTTGTTTTTGCATTTTCTACACAAAAATACATTATTTTGATTATTTTGAGTTTTAAATGGAGAATGCTTGTTTTTATTATAAAAATTACCATTATTTTTCTTATTAAAATTATTATTATTAGATGAAAAAGTACTCATCTTATTTTTTTTTTGTATTCCAACGGTATCCACAGCACTGGTTGATGATGTACTATCCATATCCGCCATCTGGATTCTGCTTTGTTCGTGTATTCTGCACAAATCTTCTGTCTTACTAAGCGTCAAATTTTCTATTTGTAGGAGCTTCTCTCTGAGTCCGTGGTCCAGGATACCCATTATCACTCTGTCTCTTATCATGTTATTATTTTCTTGATATTCGCACGATGCAGCCAATGTTTTCAGCTCTGTGATATACTGGCTGATGGATTGATTTGCTTTTTGTGTGCATTGCAAAAACTTATATCGCTCGTAAACTACATTCTTCTTCGGCTCACAATATTTTTTAAATTGTTTCTTCACATCTTCTATTTTTGCTTTTTCTAGTTTTATATCCAATGTATTGAAAATTTCCATACCTTTATCACCAATTAAATTTAGAAAAATTGCTACCTTCTTTTCTTCAGTATCATCCGCGTGTCCTGAAGCCAGCAAATAAATTTCAAACTTTTGAATCCATACATTGGATATAAAGCTAGAAAAAGCAAAAATAGAAGATGTGAAGAAACAATTTAAAAAATATTGTGAGCCGAAGAAGAATGTAGTTTACGAGCGATATAAGTTTTTGCAATGCACACAAAAAGCAAATCAATCCATCAGCCAGTATATCACAGAGCTGAAAACATTGGCTGCATCGTGCGAATATCAAGAAAATAATAACATGATAAGAGACAGAGTGATAATGGGTATCCTGGACCACGGACTCAGAGAGAAGCTCCTACAAATAGAAAATTTGACGCTTAGTAAGACAGAAGATTTGTGCAGAATACACGAACAAAGCAGAATCCAGATGGCGGATATGGATAGTACATCATCAACCAGTGCTGTGGATACCGTTGGAATACAAAAAAAAAATAAGATGAGTACTTTTTCATCTAATAATAATAATTTTAATAAGAAAAATAATGGTAATTTTTATAATAAAAACAAGCATTCTCCATTTAAAACCCAAAATAATCAAAATAATGTATTTTTGTGTAGAAAATGCAAAAACAAACATAAATATGGGCAATGTCCAGCCTTTGGTAAATTCTGTTCTATATGTAAAAAACATAATCATTTTGAATCTTGTTGTGAAAATAAATCTAAGAAACTCCATAAAGGTAGTATTAACAAAAAGTTTGTAAATAATATTGAATATGATGATAGTTCCTCCAATGATGAATTTTTCATTGACTGTTTGAAAATAGAATCTTTAAATTCTGAATTATACAGGGGTAAAAATGAAAATAATAACGAAATTATAGAAAATATTTTAATTAATGAAAATATTATCTGTTTTAAGATTGATACGGGTGCACAATGTAATATTCTCCCTGCCAAGATTTTAAGAATGGTTGCCCCATCAGCCCTCATCAAACCACAACAGATCGATCTAACAGCTTACGGCGGTGCTAGGATTGATGTCAAGGGATCTACAGAGCTTAATTGTAAGATTCGTGGTGAGAATTGTATACTCAAATTTTTAATTGTGAATGCTGAAGGTAGACCTATTTTAGGCTTAAAGTCGAGTTTAAACTTAAATCTAATACAAACTGTTAATAGCATAAATTACTCAAATAATTTACCATTATTTTCGTCAAAAGAAGATGCAATAAACAAGTATAAGACTGTATTCGAGGGTTTAGGAACATTTCCAGGGGAACCTTATAAATTTACTTTAAAACCAGATGAAAATCCTTGTGTTTTTCCTGCAAGGAGAATCCCAAAAAGTTTATTGCCTGAATTTCAAAATTCATTAAATAGATTAGAAAAACAAGGAGTTATTAGTAAACAAACAGAACCCACTGATTGGGTTAATAATATTGTTGTTACAGAAAAGCCAAATAAAAAATTAAGAATTTGCCTAGATCCATCAGTTTTAAATCAGTACATTAAAAGAGAACATTTTCAAATACCATCAGCTGATGAAATTCTATGTGATTTAAACAATAAAAAATATTTCTCGGTATTGGATCTTAAAGACTCTTACTATCAAATTAAATTAGATAAAGAAACATCAAAGCTCACTACATTTGCAACACCTTTGGGTAGATACAGGTTTTTGAGGCTTCCTTTTGGCATAAACACTGCGGCTGAGGTTTTCCAAAGAAAAAATAATATAATTTTTGGGGCCATATTGGGTAACAAAGTTTTTATCGATGATTTAATTATCTCAGGAACTACAGAACATGAGCATGATGAAATATTAGATAAAGTTTTAAATACAGCTAGAATAAATGGTATAACTTTTAACAGAGAAAAATTTCAATTTAAAAGAAAAGAAGTGAAAATTCTGGGTTTTAAAGTTTCAGAAAAAGGAATAGAAATAGATCCTGGTAGGATTGAAGCAATTCTAAAACTAGAAGATCCTAAAAATAAAAAGGAACTTCTAAGATTTTTAGGTTTAGTAAAATACTTAGCTAAGTTTATACCTAATTTATCACAAATAACAGCTCCACTAAGAAATTTGACTTGTTCTAACGTGGTTTGGAATTGGGAAAAAAGTCACTCAGAAAGTGTTCAAACATTAAAAAATTTATTAACCTCGCCCCCATGTTTAGTACATTACAATGCTAATGAACCTTTAACAATTCAATGTGATGCTTCTTCAGAGGGAATGGGTGCATGTTTGTTACAAAAGGGACAGCCTGTTGCATTTGCAAGTCGAGCTTTGACGGACTGTGAAAAGAGATATGCATGTATAGAAAGGGAAATGTCTGCAATATTATTTGCGGCTGAAAGGTATAATTTTTATATATATGGAAAAAAAATTAACGTTCACACAGATCATAAACCCCTGGTAAATATTTTTAAAAAAGATATTAATAAGATTTCAAGCAGATTGCAGAGAATGCGTCTTAGACTTATGAAATATCAGTTAGAAGTTTCCTATTTACCTGGTAAACAAATGTTTATAGCTGATATGCTTTCTAGGGCTTTTTTGAAGGGGCCAGTAAAAAATGATACAGAAAATAATTTTATTGTACACAATATTGACAAGAAAATACCTATGAGTGCGAATAAAATATCAGAAATTGTAGGTGAAACAAATAATGATACAACTCTAGCATTAGTAAAAAAATTTATTGTACAAGGTTGGCCAAAAAATAATAAGAGTTTATCTCCAGAGCTTAAAAATTTATTTCAAATAAGAAGCGAACTTTCTATTGAAAATGATCTGATATTATTTGGTGATAGAGTTGTCATCCCAAAAAACCTTAGAATTTTAATGTTGTCTAAATTACATGAAGGACACTTAGGCATAAATAAATGTAGAGCAAGGGCTAGGGAAAGTATTTTTTGGCCAAATATTAGTAATGATATTAACAATTTTATTTTAAATTGTGAGGTTTGCCTTAAATTCAGGAATAACAATCCGAAATTGCCTCTTTTACAGCACAATATTCCAGAAAGACCTTGGCAAGAAATTGCCATGGATATTTGTGAGTTTCAAGGAAATTTTTTTTTGGTAGTTATAGACTATTTTTCGAGATGGATTGAATTAAAAGACATAAAAAATAAGGATTCTGTTGAGGTAGTGAAAGCATTGAAGAATATTTTTTCTGTGCATGGATTTCCAGAAACAATAATTTCTGATAACAATCCTTTTAATTCATTTTATTTTAAAAACTTTTTGAACGAAATTAATATATCATTGAAAACATCTAGTCCAAATTATCCAAGAAGCAATGGTTTAGCTGAGAAGGCCGTTGGCATTTGCAAAAATATGCTAAAAAAATGTAATTATGAAAGAGGCACTTTAGATTTTTATCTTTTGAAGTATAGAAATACGCCAATTCCTGATATAGGTCTATCACCAGCACAAATGATATTCAATCGTCGTTTAAAAGATAGTTTACCCTGTGTGGATTCCTTGCTTGAACCTACATTAGCTGTTAAGAGTAAATTAATGAAAAAGTTTGAAATCAGGCGACAAAAACAAAAAAAGTATTATGATAAACATTCAAAAAATTTGGCAGAGGGAAAAACTAATGACAGAGTTATGTTTAAAAATAAGAAATCTTGGGAAAAAGGGACGATAGTCGATGATACGATTTATCCTAGGTCACATATCATTAAGGATGGGTA
Source organism: Diorhabda elongata (assembly GCA_026230145.1). Taxonomy (NCBI): domain Eukaryota; kingdom Metazoa; phylum Arthropoda; class Insecta; order Coleoptera; family Chrysomelidae; genus Diorhabda; species Diorhabda elongata. The sequence goes on along the minus strand of CM047928.1, from coordinate 18,268,379 downwards.
TGGAAATTTTTATAGGCGTAACAGGCAACATTTAATTATAAAAGATGAATCTTTTGTTAATGATCCTCCTCCAAAGGAAGACTCTGATAAATTTGTACGTGAACCTTATTTTTTACGTAGTTCAGTTCAAAACAATTAAAATGTAAATAAATGGTGTTGGGTATTATTGATAAAATTCACTTTTGTAGAGTGCATAAAATTATAATAATTTGTAAAATATAGCGTTATTGTATATCAATTAGTTTAATTAGGTTGACTATTTTAAATGATTATTAATGATGGTTAGATCTATGTTTATAAAATTTGTATATATATTTTTTTTAGGCTTATAGGAGGGGATGTAACATAATCTACATGTCTTCATGTATTATGATTATTTTTAGTGTTTATGATACCTACTTTATTTAATGATTGTACCTAAATAGGTATTAAGCATATGCAACCATATATATATATTGTACTCTATTAATTTATAGTTATAAGTTGGTACCATTGAATATTGACAATGACTTTATTGTATGAAGTATAAATAGTGGGACATATGTAAAATTTTCTCTCTTTCCTGTCATAAAACTCAATGAGTGAAGATTAATAAAAATGTGCTCAACAAGTGAGACTATGTTTTATTCATAAAAATATAACAAGACAATAAGACAATACGTTACACCGTATACTTATGAATTGGACAATAAAAAACATCTGGTGTGTTTTTATCGTATATAATACTTTTTCTTGTCATATCTTTTTCACAATTAACGAAAATTGCGAGTAAACATAATGAAAATGTTATAACGCCTTTCATTTTTCTGAAACAATGAAAATTCTAATTTGAATATTATACTACTAGATATTAGAGAAGAATTTTTTGAAGCCATTTAAGGTAATTTGAATATTTTTTACCACGCACACATAAGTCATTCAAACATTTAGAAATTTAATTCTATCCTAGCATCAATTTTTATAGTAGTTATTGAAAAAAAAATCATTTTCACTAAAACATTTCTACAATATTTTGTATAGTTTTTTATTATATTTTAACCTTGAGTTTTACTGTTAATTCCATCACCTAACTGTTTTCACTAACCTTTCACTTATTTTTTACCTACTCATGTTTTTTAGAATATAAATCATTAATTTAATCTCACCTGTTTTCGTTGGTAACTTGTTGATGTTAATATGTACAATTTTTTTCTGAAACACTTTCACCACTTCGTCATTCTTTGTACTTAAGGATCTCGAGATATTCGAACCTCACACTGAACGACCGTACAGTTATAAAAAAAGGCGTGAATGTAAACTCGGTGTTCAACAGAGCAAATCTTTGCGCATATAACTCTCAATTATTTCTTCTTCTTCCTTGTGTGTTGACCACTCATATAAGCGTATAAGATATTGTCTATACAGCGTGTTGTATAATTTTGTTCTTCCTGTACTTGTTCAATTCTAAAATTACGCATATCTTTATAATTTTTTAACGAAAATTAATTTTTTCCACGACGATGAGTAAATAATTAATTTCGAAATCAATTTCAACATTCTCTCTCGCTTTCTTTAAATCTCGGTTAGTCGCGCATGGATCTGGTACTCCCATTACAATTTCATAAAATAAAAATTATTACATCTAGATCATCGTGCGTCTAAAACTGATTTTCTGTGAATCCTTTGCCCGGAATTTTATAAAGAGGGTTAATTTTATTGGTTTACAAATCTTCAAAGAAAGCTTCCGGCACCTGCTTTAGGACTAATAGACCAGCGCGACTAAATATTATTACGAACTCGTCCTCTGCTTAGCCCGTGAAACCAGTCCTGGCCGGCTATAATGGAAATCTATAATTTGAAGAATACGCATATTGGCGGCGTCTTTTATATTACCTTTGATGTATATTTTTTATAAATAGTGTTTATATTATTTGTGTATTATATTATTATTGTTTATGCAATAAACAGTACAAATATGAATAGAAGACGTTATAATCCTGATAACCCTAACGATATTGGTGAACTAAATCGATTGGCTTTTAACGAAATTGAAGAAAACATTCTGTTGAGTGATGATAATTTAGAAATCGCCGATAATATCGAAATTAAGTCTAACGATTCTGATACTGAGCACGAGATCGATGATGAAGATGAGGCAATGGAAGACAATAATTATTATATTGGTAGGTAAACATTTAACATTAGTCAACTGTTTTCTGAAAGTTGAAACGCTTTGGAGGCAAAGGCAAACTTAATATTTTAGAAAATTGCCTGGTGTAGTTAGCCGAAATGCAAAAAACGAAAAGGTACAAGAGTGCTGTAAATTGTTTGTTGACGATAATATTTTGAGTATTATCGTCAAAAATAAAAATAAGTATATAGAGAGCATTAAAAAGTTTTTGAAGAAGACATGTCAGGATTTGGTCGTGACTGGACGTAAAATATCACCATCCCCGCAAATTTGCTTCTTAAGTGTTTAGGTTGGGAGCAATATGTGACGTGGACGAATCAGCTAGAAATCTTAAATTTATTGATTCTCTAAATTGAAGAAAAGTATTTAGAAAAGACTTAAACGGAAACCAGATCGAATGAATTTACAGATTTTTCCAATACTGTTGAATGTTGAGGCTGGGAGAAATATCTCCTGATATAGACACGTGGCCGAATTAGTTAAGGCAGCCTCACAAAAACTTGGAGCCCTCTTTAAGACCAAAAAGCTGTATACCCCGCAACAGCTTTTGATCCTCTACAAAGTCCAGATCTTTGAACCTTTGGAACTAAGCTCCCAAGCGTACCCTTAGGATGCTCGATTCAATACAGAGAGCAATTAATCTTAGAGGCGATCTAAAGTCGACCAGTTTAAAGCAAAGAAGAAAAGTCGCTGATCTGACTCTGCTTTACCGATACTACCACGGAAAATGCTTTTTGAAACTGTTGAACTTTATCCCACCTAGGTCAGTATTTGATAGACAGACGTGGCTCATGAACATCGAGTTTGCCTGTAGACGCCAATTTATCGGGACTCCTTTCATGGGTGAACTGCAAGCCCGTGGAATCAACTACACGTCTTTCTCGAATACTTCAACCTACGGAAGTTCAATATCAATATCTACAGGCATATTCACACGAGAAACACCACTAGAACTATTGGAGTGTAATAGAGGTTACCCTCTTGTGCTTGCTTTATATATGAAAAAATCAAGCAATAGGAGCATCCATGAGGAAGCACAACAAAGTCATGTCCACTTCAAGCAAGGGAAACGTCACATATTAACCTATGTAGCTGAAACTAGAGCAGATGCAAGCAGGACAAAACAACTTGTCCGAACAACAGAGATGGAAACCCTTAGATCAATAGCTGGAGTAACTCTCTGGGACAGAGGGTTACTTTCCTGACATTAGACAGGTCTGCGATTATATAACAGATATAGTCAGATGTTAGTTACGGAGGAAAAGAAGAAAGTGGAAAGTATACGTCGAAAAATAGGCTGGCGAAAAAAGCATTCAAGAAGATCAGCAGGCAGACCTCTACAGAGTTGTGTCGAATCATCGACATCTGAAGATCGAGTCTGAAGAAATTGGAGAATACAGTGAATGTACTGAAGTGGAAGAAGAAATTGAAGAAATACTGATATTATAAAATTACGAGAGTCTTTAGGATCATTGTACAGCGGGTGTTTTTTGTGGAGATCATCAAAACCTGTCTGATTTTTGGCTAGCAGATGGTTAAGGACTCGACATATTTAGATTGCTCATGTCAAAAAAATATTTTCATTTCCTCATTTGATGTATTAGATTTGATGACCGTTTTTTACACGAAATGAGCGTTGTAAAAGTGATCAGTGCAATCATCCAAAAGTGGAATCATTATAGTCCCTTTCTCCCCTTTTATCTTCGGAACGATTGTACATGATAAAATTAGAATTCAACGTTTTTGTGGGTCTCTCAATCATCCAATTTTTTGTACATTCCGTTTCCAAAATTTTCCAAACATCGTGTATGTTTTAATTCAACAGTAATTTCATGTTTATTATCTCATCCCATATTTAAACGAAAGTGGAAAAATAAATGAGCAAGAATTAGTCCTTAAGGTGAAAATTAGTTTGATAGCGTACATTTTTCTGTTAAACAGAGGTCAAGTTATGACGAACCGTAGGTATGCACCTATAGGAATAGCGCAGGTCATTTTATTTTATACGGTCAATCGGTCAGTTTGTTTTCAACATTTCTACGGTTTTCACGAGTTTTTCGTTGTACTGTTTTCGTGTTTTCCACGTAAATGGTAAGTTTGACGTTGTTTCGGTAAATTAAATTTTTTGTGTCGAAAAAGTATTTTTTGAAGATGTAGTTTCCAAAATATATATTTATTTAAATTACACGATTTTAAAATTGTGATTGTTGATATTGAAGAAAAACTTTCAGAAATAAATAAATAGTTGAAAATTTAATAACCGAAATCTTCTCCATGTGATTACCAATCAAATTGCTAGACTTATTAGGTAAAAAAGAGAAAGTTTGCTTTGACCTACCTCTTCTTCTTGTTTCTCCTTCTTCCAACCTTCTTACTCTTTGAACTTTAATGCACCTTGTTCAGTTCTTGGTTAGTTGTTCTTCTCCAAAGTTTGCCATTTGTTTTTATTCCGTCGAAAATTCTCTTTTATACATCTCTTTACCATATAACTAGTTTTTTTACTGTCTTTATGAAAACTCAAATCGCATTCCATAAGCAAAAGCTGAGTTATACATCGAGGACATCTATGGAGAAGGCGAAAGACCACTCGGATTATATCTTTTCTTGCCGAAGAAGGCTGGAAAGAGTTTACCAGAGGCCGCGAAAACGCTTAGACATGTGTTCAGACAACCAAGAAAACCAAGACAACCCAGAATCTACCATTGAACTCGGGGGAGAGGAAGAAATCTACGCGCAACACTGTGACGCGAAAAGACGGGTGGATGGTGGAAAGTCCTTTTTTTGGCAGTTTTTCTCCCAGGTATCCGAATTTACAAACTTTTTCTATGATATGTTTTCTGTACTTTCCCGCTTCAAGCTCTACATATTCCTTTTGGTCAAACACATTCTGTTTCCTATAATATAAATTGTTTTCTCTTGGTTTATTATGCCTATAATTTTTTACAGCCTTTTCTATTTTACAGAACGCGGTTGTTTGTACCTTGTTATCTCGTATATTTTTTTTTTATTGTCAATGCACACTAGGGCGAAACATCAAATTATTGGACACAAAGTTAAACGTAATCTCCAATTATTGTTTAACGAGGAATCGATTTCTGTATTCAAATTTTAATTTTGGTTTTTAGGGTGGCCCAGAAGACATTTTTTTTAATTGGGAGTCTAGTATTTGACGTCGCAAATTGATTCCACGCCCTATTTCTCGAAACTTTTACTTATGTCACTTTTTTTATGGGAGTAACCGTGTAAAAAGTTTACGGGGTTTTTCGACAAACTAAAATCCTACTTTCCCATATTAGAGGAGTAGATACCATTCAGTCGAATATCGTGAATCCATGTCTGAAACTTTATAGTGTGTTCTGAAAAAATCAAAAACTTCGCGATTTTTTTTCATATTGCTATCAATGCTTTATTGACCTTCTTGTTACAACAATTTTTGAGGAGTAAAGATAATAATGCGTTCATAAAGTATAAACGAACATTTAAAACAAAGAAATTGGTATTTATAGAGACAAAATTTGAAAAAAAAATTAAAGCTAAAATAAAAAAGTTTAAACATTTTTTTTCCGCATGTATTTATTGATGGAAAGTAAACTATAAACCTTATAGATAAATTTCTGGGGAGGTACATTTCTGAGTGACTTTGAACGATTTTCTTTATGAATTTTTCTTATATTTTCCATTTAAAAAAAACTTTGAGAGTCTATGAAAGTTCAAGCTGCATTGACTTAAATTATGATAATGAAGTTATAAAGATTATTCATTAAATATGGTTCATCAAAGTAGTTGTGGTACTTTTAAAAAAAAAACGGACGTTTTCCATGGACGGTCGTTTTAATAAGATATATTAGGTGGAGATTTTTAATTAAAAAAAAAATCGACGATGAGCAATGATAATAGAAACTAAGAAGAACAGCCTAACCAAAAAATATGAGAAAATTCGAAATTTCAGATATTCAAATGCATAGGTTCGCCCCACTGTGAAATTTCGATATTGGATCTTCCTTTTAAACACTCAATTTCTCTGATACAGTGCCGTCACTCATTACTCTACAGTGTGAGTTGTCTTATGTTGTCTTCGTAGGAAATTGCAAAAAACTTTCAATCTTCAAATTGCAATTTTCCAATGTATTCCTAGTTCTAATCCATACTCACATTGTTAATTCTTGCTTTAACTTCAAAATAACTGGAAGGGCTAGATGCAAAAGGGTCCAAGTAACATTAGAAAGAAACAGTAAAAGTAGAGTTTTTACGTTTCGAGAAAATCTGATAATGCTACCCAGATCGTATCTTAGGCTGAACATTTTGTATCTTTTTGCTTCCAAATTTTCGAGAATAAAATCATATCTTTGGTTATAAAATTGATTTTTTGTGCGCTAAAATATTGTCTTCACATAGTTTTTCAGCTTTGAAACTTTAAAGAAATATGTGTATTGGGCTAATCATTTTTTCTAATAAAAATCACATCAGCGTGCGAATAATTTGCACAAAATATCATATCCTAACCTAACCTAATCTGACATAACCTAACATAACCTAACCTAACCTAATCTGACATAACCTAACATAACCTAACCTAACTTGTGTTAAAAAACTAGTCAAATAATCATTTTCCAGACAACTTTTGGACATATCCCCCGCCCTTATTTACAACAAATATATATGTTTTAGTTCAGCGTGAAAAACTGTACAACATATTCAATTTTCAAGGTGATCGGTGGTAAGGGGGTTAAGCTGCTTAATTTCAAAAACTTCTGTAAAATTTTAAGGTTAGGTCACCTCTAATTAACTCCAAAGAATTGTTTTATCGCATTTTATTTACCATTATTCAACACCATTAACAGTCTTATACATTGTACCAAATTTGGTATTTTCACGTTTAAGGGCTGCAAAGAAATTAATTTTTTTCGAAATTTTGAACGTTATAACTTCAAACAGATGCAACTTGATGTGTATCGTTTCCAATCTTTTTTGAGCTTCCCTGTAGGCCTCTGATCAAAGTTCAAGCCCCAACTGTTCTGATTTCCAAATATGAAAAATATAATGCATTCCATTTGAATATATTTAAAAGGATTTTTCAATCCGAAATTTATCAATTCATGAAAAATTACAATGAGACATTTATTTATCAGAAACACATCAAATGATATGCGATTTGTGAAATTATGTTTTTGTGGATCCTTGCCCAAGGGACGAAAACAAATAAGTAAACAGCATCACTAATCATTGTTAATTGGGTGACATACCAAATGTATTAATCCTTGAATTGCAAATCCACGAAGAGTGAATTATTTTATTTTTGCTTTTTTTGATCACCAAATGTATAAAGGAGAAATCATTAGACCCCTAGGAGTCGAAATATTTATGTTTGGAGTTAAAAATAGAGATTTTCTCAGTAAACCCGTGGAATATGATTTTTTTTTTCAATTCTAATCGGATTTAGCTGAGATTTTCGAATACATTTTATAGAAATTTTTATTTACGACGTGCAGACATGCTTTTTTGGATTCTCGAAGAGGGATTATCTGTTTGGAACCAAATTTATCTCAGTGATTAAACATTAGAACAAAAAATTTGGATTGAAGGAATGGGAATTTGAATTCTCGCGTACTGAATATTCCCCTTCGTTCTTTATGCTACAGCGGTATGAGTATTATATGTTGAAGCCCCTAGAAACTTATGAATCAGGTATTGCTGACAAAAACCATTTTCTTTGTTAGTGAATGTAATTTAAAAAATCGAAATAAAACATTTTGTGTATCTACTTATCATGCAATTCAATTATCATTTCTTAAAAATCGTGACGTATTTGTTGTGACTAACAGGGTATCCCCTGGAAACCCTAATGCTCAAGTTCATATATTATATCTGTGAGGGAATCGCCACTTTTACTGAATGAATCGATATTTTACCGTTTTAATAACTGAAATACGGTTGACCCAATAACCTTGCTCCCTTTTGCGCACATACTTGTCACGATTTGTTTACCTTAACCTACCTAAATTTGTTTCGTAAACAAATATAATGTTTAAACTGATTTGCATGATGCAAGGTTATGGAAATTCAGCATTTAAGTTGGTAGTAATAATGTTTAATTAGGTTATGTTTCACGTAGTTTGAGGTTATACGTATCTAATGCATCATGGTTCCGATACACACACACTTATTTATATTTTATAAAATAGAAATATCTATATTTAAATGCTAGCTAATGGATTAAAAATTATATTTTTTTATATTGTGCCCTCCAACTTTTTGGATTTTGAGTCTAAAGTATGGGTCGCATTCTGCTGCGGATCTTTGGATGTGAAGCTGCGGCTCTTTAGTTCCAAACGCAAATATTATTGATTTTATAAAAAAAATTATAAATCATAAAATTCAATTAACAAGGACTAGGCATTGATTCTGTCAGCAACTTGTACGAGCTTTTTTTGAGCCTCCTTCCTCGTGACACATGTCAAGGATTGCTTCATACGTTCATCTGTATGCTGGACACTCTATAGCCCGAAACTTCTTCTCGATATACCTATTAGCAGTTAAACCTCTTCTTTCGTGAATGCGGTCGCCTCTACAAATGAAAACATGGTCGGTTCGTGCTCTTATAGACGTTGCACCCCAGACCACCTCCAAAGAAGCAATCTGCTAATCGCTCTCTTGGTTTTCTGTAAACTTTCACAGAACAGATGCCCAATGATCCATTCATATGTTCCTGTCCAAAACGCAGCTGTGCTTGCCGATGAGCTGGAATAAGTTTTGAACCAATCGCAGGTGTTTTAGGAGTAAGGTTATTTTCCTGCTGTCTAACGACTAATAGTCACACCTCGCACCTCACAGAGCTGTCGATGACGTTAAGGTGACGATTAACTATTCCAAGTCGCCTATGACAGGATCCAGTCTCCTCTTGGCGCTGACACACTCTTCAAAGCGCTCGGTGAGTCGTATCAAATTATTTAGCCTTCCGCCAGACGGTTAGGCTTTTGCAACACCACCAGGTGGTAGCCGTATTCTGGTCGGCAACTTTTGTTTCATTTCACTTTGTAATTCACTCTTAATGATGATTTGATTTGCTTAAAAAAAAACGTCTTCGCAAACACCTTCCATGGCATTCAAACAATATTCGCTTATTATTTTGGAATGTTTCCAATACACAAATTCTAAGCACTCTTTACACAATTTTGTAAAACTTGATTTTCTTTTCTTTTCTGATAACGAAGGCTTCACGTCTATGGAAAGGTTTTTTATGTCTGGCATACAACTGTTCTTTCATTAAATCTTGAGCCAGATTTTTGAGAAAAATATTTCTTCAATCAGGAGCTTCTACTGGTAATCCTGATTTGAACAATATCTGTTTTTTGATCCCTGCTACGTTCATTATATGATGAAACCATCGGCCATCTTGTTACTCTTTTCGCCGGGTAACCGGCGCATAATTTGTTGACAGTGTCAATTTCTTCGGTTGCATTTTAAGTCATAATCATTCCTAGCTTCTTGGTGCCTGTCGATTTCATCATTATTATGCATACTTTAAATCAAAACTACACAAACTACCATTGGCAACTCTTTTTGGAAGCCGAACAGATCGCTTACCAAGTCCATTTTCGATTGAAGCAATAACTTGGACGGATTTTGTGGTGTAGTATGCATTAAACTTGAACACACTTGAACACTATCGAGATTATAAAAAATGAATAACATGGAAATTTCTGTTACAAACGCAATAATTTCAATATTTGATAAAGTTGTTATTATCTTTACAAACCAACACGAACAAGTTTCATTTTGTTTACCGGTTGCTACGCATATTAAAGCTTATTAAACAGTATTTCAAACAGCATATTTTTTTATTTGATGAATAATTATATATATATATATATATATATATATATATATATATATATATATATATATATATATATATATATATATATATATATAGTTAAAGTAAAATGTTTACAGTGAACCGACTTCTATCCAAGTTTAAAAAATTGTCTCTACTCTAATATTCTTGTGTGGCGGAATTCAAACAAAAAAATAATATTTGTAATTTCCAGATGACTTGAATACTTTTGGGATAGCTAGTTATGGCAGAAAACGTTAAAGTTATAGTCAGATGTCGGCCTATGAACAAAACAGAAACAGCTCTTAATTGTCAAGTAAGTAAAAGAAAAACTCCGCTCAAAATGCTGTAAAATTGTTGAAGAAGTAGCGAATTTTGAATATATAATTGATTGTTATTTACAGTGTACTGTTAAAGTAGATAAATGTGTTGTGGAAACATGGGATCCCAACGATGGTCCAGCTTTTGCGAAACAGTTTACCTTCGATTCTGCTTACGGAGAAAACTCCACCACAGAAGTGATTTACAACGATATATGTTATCCACTAGTAGAAGTAAGAATATTCATTACAAATAGTTTTAATAAAACTTGGACTATTTTAAGTATTATTAATTAATCGAGTCATTCATTATTTTAGAGTGTTTTAGAAGGTTACAATGCTACGATATTTGTTTATGGACAAACAGGTTGTGGAAAATCATTTACAATGGAAGGTATAAAATCGGAGAACAGTCCTCAGAAGGGCGTAATTTCCAGGGCGTTCGAACATATTTTTGAAGCAATTTCAGTCACTAGTGGAGTAAAATATTTAGCTCTAGTAAGCTATCTAGAAATATACAACGAACAAATAAGGTAAATAATTATAAACCATTATAAAGGTAATAGAACAAAGTAGAAGTCATATGTAAAGGGTTTAGTAGTAACTAGAAACTGAATTATTAATTATTTATTTAATTTTGTTTTAAAACTATATCAAAACGTAAAAGTAATGTAATGGAAACATTTATTTAACAATCAAACTTTGATTATCTTGTCAATTTGAGTTGGGTTTTACAAAGTTCAAGTTACAACTTTGACTAACTTAACTTCACACACAAGTAGCACGTCCAGGGTGGCGGGAAATCGTGCGATTCATCACGTGATTCAAGGAATTTTCATAATAACCACCCCACCTCACGCAGCAAATATAATCACAAGGAAAAAAATCGACAAAATGGCGTCAAGAAAGGTCATAATAAAATGGCGTCAAGAAAGATCATAATAATTAATGTTTTGTAGTGCTGTCAATGAAATCTTAGCCTAGAATAGGAAGAAACGTCATAAATAAAAATAATTGTGATTATTTTACAATATATTAACCCTTTATTTCCACAAACTTTTCAGAACGTCTGACTAGTCAAAATTTTTGTACATCACCTGTTTAATTTGTATACATTTGTATACAGTAGCTTTGGAAAACGAAGCAGTGTGGATTAGACCTAACCTAACCTAACCACTTGGTTTTGTCGACCTTTTATCGACAATTTTTTGGTACAAATGTCTTAGTAAGTCAATCTGAAGGATATGCTCGCAATCCCAAAATCTTGTAGCTTTTGTGACCTTTGCTTTTTTGGCACAGTCTCTCCTTTCCGATGCCACTCCGAGGAATCTTATCTGGATGTCGGATCTTAGTAAAGACCTTAGTTTCACCACTCGTTATAATTGATTAGATCACACTATCATGGTCCTCGCGGCTAAGTTCTAAAAATCGTTGACAACATTGTACTCGACTCTGATATGGCATACTGCTGAAAATTCCAGGTACCCACCTTGCACTAATTTTGCCTTAGAAAACTTTTTTTTTGAAATGCCGATATATGCTGCAACTTCTTTTGCTTTTAGGCACCGATCACTTGAGTCAACTTCCAATTAACCTTGTCTCGAGTGAAATAACTTTCATCATTTTGAATTGGTGGAAATAATGCTCACAAGTCATTTATAGTCTCCATTCTATTTTTGATTTATGTTGGTGCTAATCCTTCTTCAGTCAAAAATTTTAAAACAGCCCGAAACTCAATTTGAGACATTTTTCACAACAACTTGACTGAGTGGTCGCTGAAGCTCCACTATAATAAAATGGGTCGAATTATCAAGGCTGAAACTTCGTGTAAAGACTTTGAGAACGCACTCTATTTGCTATATGAGTCCAAGAGCTCACATATCGCAATATGTATTTCGATCTTTATATGAAATTGATAATTTGCATAATTTCATTATTATTATACCATGTGCAACTCAAAATACTGATGCTATAACTTTGTCAGCCGACTTTTGCGTTTTTCCACGCTTTGGAGTCGATTTATTACGTGCCTGACTATCAATTGGACTCCGGTGTGAAATGATAAATCCAAGTTACATATCGATGCAAAAATTCGGGTTGATTGCTATTGAAAAGATCTAAACACTGCTCAGAATCATCAATTTGTCGTTGTCTTTGGTCGAGTAAGAGCTAACGCGACACATTCTTTCAACAGTGCTTTCGCATACTCAAATATTCATTCAAGATATGTTTCTCGATTCATCAATACTATTAGGGCCTCAGCTATGTCAATCAATTCACTTTATAGTTATCCGAAATTATTTTCTTGACTTTTTTAATGTTATTGTCGGTGACATTCTCCTTGAGGTGTCCACTGCTTGCATTTGGCTTCGATAGTAGCCAAGAAATAATTCTTTATTAACAGACGAAATTCCTTTTACATTTTTGTATACAAACAAAATAGCCAACATTTGATTGAATTGTATTTCAGAGATCTGCTACTACCACCTAATAAAACTCCAACACCTTTATGTCTTAAGGAATCTCCCAATGAAGGTGTAACTGTACCTGGTAAGTAATATCTAATGAAAATTGCAATAATTGCTAGATGCTTTCTAAAATACGCCTAATTTCCTTCACGAAACCTTAGTTCTCAGATTATAAAGTTGGTATTTTATTTCTCTATATTAGAACAAAGTTATTCTCTTAGGCAATAGACTGCATTCTTAAACGATTGGTAAACGATGGTAATTTTCTGTATTTGGTTGGTTCCCCTGAATAACAGTTTCATTTTGACAGCTAACTGGACGATGCAATATTCGGTCATGTGTTTGGTTATTTCAATTTAATATATTATGTACAATAAATTATAATAAGCAATAATATTTCCAAAGTCAACTGTCAAACATGACACATCAGTGCTACCAACTGTAATTTTCGTAACGCATATTTTTAACATTATACCGTACTAAGAAACAATAGTAGAAACAATGTTGTCAGATTGTTGATGAAGGAAGCGGTATATTGAAATGAGTTTCTTTATAACTTTAAGGTTTATCTCTGCTACCAGTACAAAATGCGATGGAATGTGAACGACTACTAAACATTGGTTCAAAAAACAGGATGATTGGTGCCACTCTTATGAACCAAAATAGTTCAAGATCCCATAGTATTTTTTCAATCAGTTTAGAACATATAAGTAATGTAAATAATAATGATAATATTAGGAAAGGTAAGCCTTAAAATGTTTTTTAATATTTTCATATTAAAAATACCTGAAAAATAGTTGGTGGTAAATCTACATATACAGGTCATAAATCATAAAAATTAATGCACTTGTCTTACTACAAAGTATCCACCAATGCTATTCCTGTTATTATTGAGTCCCCATAGTGATTTCTAAGGAATCGGATAAGTTATGAGAACCTCGCTCTATTTTATTTCATAACCTGCAAATTTTGTACCCTTCAGCGCGACTTTGGAAACTAGAATAAAGTCTCCAGGGGTCAAGTCAGGAGAAAACATAAGATACTCTGGTACGTAGTTTTGCGAATAATGATTCTGCTGGCAAGGCAGAACTGATGTTTTAATAAATCATCCAGGATTTGGTTGTAAATGAAGGCAATCGAGGGTGTCATTTCACGTCCTTATTTACACGTAAAAACTTGTGAAGGAGAGACATTTATTTCCGTTGATCTCTTCTCGACAACTTCATATGACAAATTTTTATGTGTCTAGTTGATGTTTCATCATTGAGATTTGGAGACCAATTTTCCATGAAACCGTTTATTTCTTCAGAATAGGTAAATTTATGTAAACTTGGCAAAGCTGTACCACTATATATATATATATATATATATATATATATATATATATATATATATATATATATATATATATATATATATATATATATATATATATATATAGGTCTGCCTCGACAGTGAAACTAAACTAATAATTAATATTAATTATGTTTTCTAAATGTGCCTAATTTTTGAGAAATCAATGTATGGCTACTAATTTTTAAATGATGTGCTTATATTGTCAAAGTTTGTCTTACATATTTATTCATTTAATTTATTTAAACAAATACTCATTTTTATTAAACTGTAAATGCAGCAATTTATATTGTAAATTAAATATTTCAAAAAATGGGTTTTAGGTAAATTGAATCTTGTGGATTTAGCCGGATCAGAAAGGCAAACCAAAACAGGCGCTACTGGCGAAAGACTGAAAGAAGCAACTAAAATAAATTTGTCTTTAAGTGCTCTTGGAAATGTCATTTCTGCTTTGGTAGATGGTAAGGCAAAACATATACCTTACCGAGATTCCAAACTCACTCGACTTTTACAGGTTAGTAGGAAATAAAAAGAAATAAATAAGAAATTGTTTTGGGCACAAATTATATTATGCTAATATTTAATTGTAAAGGATTCCATTCTTTTTGGAATTTTGACAAATGCTTCACAAAAAATAGTGTTTTGTAAGCATGCGGTATCCACACGTAGTATATTCTCTAAAAATGAGATTTTGGAGTATTTGAAGAGAAGGAGTTGACAAATAAAGAATTTTTGTATCGTGCTTTCTTAGAAAAAACATCTACTGTTTTTCGTTGCCCATTCTGTTTATATTAAATTTTGTTTCAGGATTCCTTGGGAGGAAATACTAGAACTTTAATGATAGCTTGTATCGGACCAGCTTGCAGAGACTACATGGAAACTTTATCCACTTTAAGATATGCTAATAGAGCTAAGAATATTCATAATAAACCCAAAGTTAACGAGGTGAGATCAATAAATACTTTTAATACTATTAATGCATCTAAATGCTCTTGATTTTATATCTCTTCTGTTTTAAAACATTAATAATTTTCGGAAGATAAAATTTGACGTTTCTACTTTTCTTTAAGTCTCTATCAAAATATTATCTAGTATCAATAATTATTATTTCTTGTTTAGGATCCGAAAGATGCGATATTGCGACAGTATCAAGAAGAAATAAGTAGGTTAAAAAGTCTGCTCGAAAATAAGCAAACAAACAAAAACGATATCAAAGTAGAAGACTTAACAATAACGTCTAACGAAGAAACTGATACGAATCAACTTTATAATTATACAAACCTGGACTTAGACGTTAAAAGAGACCAATTGATCATTCAGTATCAACAGGAAATGAAAAAATTGAAATCGTTGCATGAAAATGAAAAAATAGAAAAAGAAAATATACTGAAACAGATTCAAAAAATAAAAGAAGAATATGACGAGAACATCAAACAGTTAAATAAAGAAATAGGTTTAAAAAGAAAAGAAGAAGTATCGGAAGCAGAAATAATGGATAGAATAGAAGTTTTAAAAGCATCTATTATTGGTGGCGAGAAGGCAGACGATAGGGAATTATCTGAAAGAAGGAGAAGAAAAAAACAAGCTGCTGAGGAAAGAGCCTCGTAATAATTTTACTAATAATACAGTCAATTCTCGTTAATTCTGAACTTTGAAAATAATCCGAATCATCTAGTAATAATGAATTATTTATTAATGTGCTTCAAAGCATTGAAAAATCACTTTTCCATCAAACTTTCCTTGTATATCGTAGCTTTGAGATTTGTACTTATACATTTTTGTTTTACTCTAACAATAAATATCATTTTTAGTTTGAACAATATTTAATTATTGTTTGTTTCCTTTTTTAAGAGTCGTCGCTCACTTGTTGGCCAAAATCGAGATGAACGAAGACAGAGAACTACTATATAATCAATACAAGGACATAAGTTGCGAATTGAGAGTTAAAACGGACGTATTGAGAAAATACAGGCATAAAATGAAAATATTGGAAAAAGAAATTACTGACATTCAAAGCGAATTCGAAACTGAACGCGGTGATTATTTGGAAACTATAAGGAAACAAGAAAGAAATAATAAACTGCTGAGTCAGATAGCGGAAAAATTAGCGGGGACGTTGAAAAAGGAATGTAACTATAGGTAATAGAAATGTAGTTCATTATTATAAAAACAATAAATTTGTTTGCCAAAGTTGGGTTCTTACAGAAAGAAATAAAGAATTTTTGCTTGGAAACATTTTGTGCTATTGTTCGAGTGAGTTCTAACAGTAGCAGAGGTTATAAACTTTCTATAAGGAAAATAACATGATATGGCAAAATAAATAAATAGGTGGCGTTCTCAAAAAGGAATAATAGAATTTGGAAGGTACCCTGTTGAAAATTTTTGCTTGGCAATATTTTGCACTATTATTTAAGTGAGCTCTAACAGTAGTTTGGAGCATTTTTTAAGTGAGTTCTGACAATAGTAGAGGCTGTGAAACTGTCAATAACCTCTTAAAAGTTACTTTGATAATGTAGTGAGCTGGACTTTTCATACCATGCACTTTCTTGGATTGAGTAATATTCAGATAACTAAAACTTCAAATAAATATTACATCAATCATTCAATCATGTGAATAACTAAGAAAAACACATATTAATCTCTTTCAAGAGCAATACAATAATTCCAAAGCTTCTCTAACTTTTCGATATCGTACTTATAGGAGTATTTATCTTTTGTTTCAAAATAGGCTTTAGTTCCAGCAATTCTTTCTCCATTTGAGCATTTTTTGAGTTCAGCGAATAGCCAATAGTCACTGGGGGCCAGAACTGGACTATACAGTGGATAAGAGAGCAATTTGAAGTGTTAATCGTTAAATTTAACCATCGTTGCCATCGACTTGTGAATCCGTGATTTATTTTGGTGGAACAGTGGTGTTTTCTTCGACATATGAGGCCGTTTTTCCTTGATTTTTGCATTTTTAATGAGTAATATTCCATGCGCATCCCAAAATACTGAAGCCAACACCTTCCCAACTGACTGTAGTGCCTTTTAACGTGATTCGCCGGCTGCAGTCCACTCAGATGATGATCGTTTTGATTCCGGATTGAAATAGTGGATTCATGTTTCATCCATTGTCACATATCGACGCAAAAATCTGATTTATTACGTGTAAAAACTGCTCTGCATCATCAACACGTTGTTGTTTTTGATCGACTGTGAGTAAACGCAGCACCCACTTTGAAAAAAGCTGACTCATGGTCAAAATTCCATGCACAATTGTAAGCACACTTCCTTCTGATATCTTCATGGACTCAGCTATTTCACGCAATTTCATTTTACGATTAGATATAACCAATTTGTGGACTTTTTTGATGTTTTCTGGACAACCAGAACGTTCATCATCATCGGTGTCTGTGCGACCACGTTTTAATTCAGCAAACCAATAACAAATGGTTCAGTTAGCACTTTTGAGGCCATTGATGAACTCGTACAGTGTGCTTTTTTCATCAAGAAGTAATGATAAATTAACATTTATTTTGAATTGTTTTGAAAATAACAAAATAAGCTTCACTTAAATGTCATGAAATTCTACACATAGTTTTTTGAAAGATGGTACTTCGTAAACGTCATATGGATATGACAATGGCAGCGTCATCTGTGTGTCAGTCACACGACTTATTGATTGATGTAGTATCTGTTGAGCTAAACAAGCTTTAAAGGATAGGTGCATATATAAATTGACAAAATTTTAATAAAAAGTGAAGAGAAAAAACCTAATTTTTACTTATCCTTCTTTGGAACATTGAACAAAAATTAAAAAATAAGAAATAATTAAAGAAAGAGACATTTTCTACTTTTAATTTTACTGAACTCCTTAATGATTGGTTCGTAATTTATCTTAGTGCTATATCTGCTCCAATAGATAAAACTGCCAAATCTGAAAGTCTTTGTTGACCCATAATATTCCTTAAATAATTTTTAATTAGTTTTAATTTTGAAAAGCTCCTATCAGCAGAAAAAGTACTTATAGGTATTGATAACAAAATTTTAATTACAATGTTAATATTTGGGTAAATTTCTTTTAAATCGTTCTCTATGAAATATTGGAGCAGATGTTTCACGTCTTTAATGGAGCTGGGTAAATTTAGGATCATATTTTGTAGCTCCTCATACAACTCATAAGATTGGAAATTACTGCTCTCACCTACTTGTACGACTGTGTGTAAATCCTGACAGTTTTTCAGTATTTCCCCTTTTGGAATTTTTTTAAGTGATAGAGAAAACAAAAAACCCGATATAACAGACTTTACATAATATTTCAACTGTTTTTCAAAAAAATTTTCTATATGTTTGATGAATTCCAGTAGAGATGTACCACATTTCACACCAGAATTTTACCCAGCTCTAATCAGTAGACAGAAAAAGCTATAAAACAAAGTCAAGAACAAAGCTTACAGCAACTTTATAACCAGTCTTTGTTGTGGAGATATCCTTACTAGCCAGTAACTAATTTGGAGTCATTCTGGTATATTTAAAAAATTGGTCTATGTCGTTTACTTCGCCATTTCTCATGATAAACACTAAGTTTTACCCCTTTCATTTATAGGGCGAAGTTTTAATGGTCTTTTCCTTTTAACTCCTGATCCTAATGCAGGCCAAGATCTACAAATTATTTGACCTAACCCCTAAAAATATCTTCCCTTTAAGCCTACCTACCAAGTAACATACATACAGTGATGGAATTTTTACATGTTTATCTTTTTGTTCACTAAAATTGAGGTTACGTTCACAGAACAACTTTTGTTTTTAATCACAGACAACTGCTTTGGTTTGTAATGTATGGGATGACATCACGACCCTGTGCTTAACATAAAATAAGAAGCTAATAATTTTTCCCTTAAATTATGTTATGCTATTTTTCAGTCATCATGCAATCCCTCAAAGTAAACTCTCATTTTTATTTTAATATTTTATTTTCTGTTTTATCATCTTATTGTTATTTCTGTATGAACCCAGCTTAATGAAGGGAGGATTTATTGATAATTGGGTAAAACCACCCTCGTGTGTATTAACCAACTTTTTTTATATAGCGATTTGGAATCCATCAAGGAACAAGCAATATGGCTAGAAGATTCTCAAAAATACAAACTTCCAGAATTAGTAATACTAAGGACGAAACTACCACCGCCAGGTATATATTAATTTTTTTTTGTATATTGAGTCCACTGTTGCAAAAAATTAACTTACTTGTTTACTTACTTAATACTTATGTCTTTCTATACTGACAGGTATAAGACTTCCAGTTTTCCCCCCCTCTCTCTCTCTGTCCTTTTCTTTCGAACTTTTGTTTGTGGTGGTACCTCTTGTAGTTTCTTTCTTTTATTCTCAGTATATTTGTTGATTTCGTTCATCCTGATCTCTCTTGATCTTATTTCTTATTTGATTTATTCGAAGCTTGTGCTCTAACACGAGTTATAGCTCAGAAATCGGTGCCAGCATAAGTTTATCATCACCACATATCACCACTCTATCCCTACATCGCTCCATGAGAATCTTGGAAGTCCAGGAGAGTCCAGGAAGTGTTTTTCTTCAGGACGTGTGCAACTTTTTCTTTCCCAACTTCAACAGAATCAAATATTGTTCCTTTTAATGCAGATTTGAACTTAGGAAAGTCGCACGGTGCAAGATCTGGCAAATGAGGTGGATGGTTTAATATTTGCAAACTGTACATGGCTAAAAAACTCTTGAAAGACATTGCGGAATGAACCACCAATCTTGCACATACTTTTCGCATATTTCATTTTTATGTCAAATGTTTCGCCCACATTTTTTGTCAATTCCTATAGATTCAGCAATAGCAGGAATACTTAGTCAGATCGAACAAGATTACAGACTTTTTTGATGTTTTCATCGGTTTTTGAAGTGGAAGGGCGACCGAACATCAATCATCTTCAATATCTTAAAAACTGATTGCCATACTCTTGTTTCAATAAAATAGATTCAGTTGCAGCTTTACCAAGTTTCATGTTAAATTTCACGACAATCCGTTGCTCTACTTTGACAGCAAAACAAAAAAAAAACATCCGCTATACAAACGAAGACAACGGCTACACTGGTTTGTATACAGTTTGTCTTTGTACGTAGCACCCCTTGTGCTTGCTTACAACGGCGAGGAAATTTCCTCGTCCCCGCAAAATCTGCTGAACCCAATTACATCAGGTACTTATTGAGAAGAGATTACTTTATAAAGAAGTTAGTAAGGAGGTTTAGCTTACTCAGGGATATTAAAATGCTGTTTGGATCTAACGACGATGTACACAATGTATGACAAATGACATTCAAATATTGATGTGCTCAGAAACTCCAATGCTTTTTAATCCCCTTAATATTTTTTAAACAATCATAAAGTTTTCTTCATTCACATCATATGTAATCACAATTTCTGTCTCTGCCAGTTTAAAAGTAGACCAAAATTTTGAAAATGTATAGTAACTAAATTGTTTATTAATTATTATTGAATATTTCTCCTTTTAGTGGTATTTTATTTAATAATTTTTATAGGGTAAATGTTTAATTTGATTGGATTATAAAATCTCTTTATATAATCAAAATTAGTAAATATCTATCTATGAGCTGTCACAAATAGAAATGAAAATTCATTTTATAATATCTGGTTTTTCAATAAATATTCATGAACTGTATCAACATGAAAACTCTTGGATAAAAATACAAGCGTGTGCTGATGAGGTCCACAAATAGATCTCATCGTATTTCTAGTCTCGATGTTACCTAAATCAATGAGAGATTTGAGGAAGTCTTCTTTTTTCGAGGAGAGTTAGCTCCCTTATCCTCCCGGTTAAAAATTATCTTCGGTAATAAAAACTCTAGCTCCATTAATCCTTTGCCTTTTTTATAATTATTGTCCTCGATGTATAACACGATACTTATTTGCGAATAGGATTATTTTCTTGTGATTGGTCGATTTAAGCTTAGTACAAACAACATTTTAAAAGCAGTGAAGACCGATTAAACACTGTATTATTTTAATTTCATTTAGTTAAAGAATAGAAAATGACCAAAAAGAATCCTTTTGGTTTTTATGTTATTTTTGTATTTTTTAACTAACTAAAATTATCCTGATAACCAAGTAGTTCCTCAGTCTTCTGTGCTATTAGAATGATGATTGTACTAAGTTTAAATCGTTCAAAATGAACAAAAGCTTCTTAAAGACTGGAACACACGTTCCGGTAAGCCCGACAGGTATATCTGTGGAAGATAGAGCTCACATTTTAGCTCAGTCAACAAGACGGTGACATGATCACTTTATTCGATTTATTGTTAAGGGTTGTAAAATGCAAAAATTTTATCCAGGAGTTTATATACTAAGTTTCGACTCTAAAACATGAACATAAAAACAATGTAGGTCGAAACTGCGATACTCAAACAGCCCCCGGTCGTTTGGAAAGTGATGAAGACAGTCGAGAAGACGATTATCCAATGAGAAATTCTTTTCTTAAGGTGAATAAAAATTTAGTTTATTTTGTTTGGCTTTGAGTTTGAGTGTTGGATATTGGGAACAAATTGAATTTTGTGTTTTTACATGTATTTGAAAAAATATATAGCAACATCATACAAGTTTAGTAATCGGTATTTATTATTGCAGCATTTGATTTCCGAAAAAGTAATTGAAGTTTAATTTCACAGTGTTAATGATTTTGTAAGACTAATATATCAAACTTTTGCAAACACAACCGTCTACATTTGAAAAATAGATGATAATATGCTTAGTAATACTAATAAAAATTAACGACAGTTGTAATACCGCAATTATAAAGAATGACTAATGCTATAATAAATGTTTTTTATAATATTAGTACAGGGTTTGTTCAGAATATCATACTCTTTCAGAAAATCACAAAAATAGAAAAATTACAAGGCAGAATTTTTTTCTAGGGCTGTCAAAAGTTCATTTCCAGGCAACTTTCTTCGACAACCACTTTCGACCGGTTATCTTCAGTAGGTATCTTTAGATCAGACATTACTGAATCAAGATGGGCGACCACAGGGACGTTCCCGATCAAAATGTTTGAAAATAGTGATCTTTTGGGTTTATTTTCCAAACGGTCTTGTCTACATTTTTCGTGAAAAGCACTGAATATTGGTACTTATTTATTATTGCCACAAAACTATTCTTGACATCACTTTTCTTCATATATAAATATGTAGAAAAAAGGAGAGACGAACCTAGAATCTATATTTGTCGCTACTGACAAAAATATAGCATTAACTCACCAAGCCAATGTGTAATATGTCGAATATTCTTCATTCTACCTTCCTACAACTTATGTCCACTTCCCGTGTCATACAACAGCCTCAGCGTATCATATGTCTCCAACTCCAGAGGACCAGAGTGAAAATGTGCCTGTTTGGCAAGCAAACTCAAAAGAGCACAATTTTCAAAAATTTTGACACCACTATACACTTACCAGTGGGGAACTCCCAAAAGTCGTCCATCTTTTTTTCTGTAATGCCTGATCTAAAGACATCAACACGATAACCGTGATTTTCAAAAGAAAAAAATTATGTCTTGTAATTTTTCTAATTTTGTGATTATGTGAAAGAGCATGATTGTAGTGTTTTTTAGCTGATATTTCTGGGATATATTGTTGAATAGTGACAAAAGGAGAAATTTTCATTTTATAATGAATAAACAAAAAAAATTAATACACAAATTTAAAAAGTATTTTCTGTTTTCAAACTGCTTCAAGGGGAATAAGAATTCGATGCAAAATGAAATTTATAAGTGATTCAACCCATCAAAAACCTATTTTTAAATGGTGGATATGTAAAGTGTGACAAATTATTAAAAAAGTGTCTCTGTTATAAAACATCGATTTGTTTTAATAATTCTTCACTACTATTATTATTACTAAAAATCGTGAGTCCTAGAGGTTCCCCAGAACTGTATAATCCTCTAGATGTCGCTGACTTTAAAACAAGGATCTTCTACTAATTCAAATCCATAGACAAAGTAATAGTAGACTGCGTATTCGAAGAAATTCGTGTTCCATTATTAGAACGGGATAAAAATAAAGTTAATGTATCTCTGTCAACTGCTAGAATTACTCTTTCGGTACGTTTCACTAAGCATTCCCAGCGTCTGAAATAATTTTTGACCATCCCAAATGGAGACTACGATCGTTGTAATCGCGGCGAAAAAATCACTAATGACGTCATGACTAACTGAGTTGAAGTTAGCGTTGTATTAATTGATGCTTAAAAAGCTTCATAATCCATTCCACTTAGATTTACTAGTATAACGATCTGATCAAAGTGAACGTGAAAGCGCGTGGTCGTGAACGTGATTATTGTAACTGCTTAGTGTAATACAACACTTGTAATTTCTCTAATCCGTTATCTCATTTTACAAGTCATCGTACAATGCAGCAACGATATCTCTAACTTAGACCAAAAAAGTTGATTCTTTCTAAATCTAGCACAGCTTTTCAATATAGAAACTATATAAATCCGCAGTCAAGTTTTCCTATAGTCTATGATCAAATTACAGAATTTTCCTTATTGTGTTAATAACAGATTGACAATTGCAAATTTCATGGAACCAGTTGTTCGAATTGACGACTCTGCATGTGTTGAATCCATGATAAACTACTTGTAATTAGGCCTGCCAGAATTTTTACCTTCCTTCTAAATTTTGACTTGCATACAGAAATATGACAAGTGCCTTTTAGTTTTCTCAGTTCCTCACAATTTAATGTGTTCTTCAATCCGCTAGATTGGGAAGTTCGGGTTCTGTTGCCAGCGTTTCTACCGCCGTTTCTATGGCTAGCTCATCAGATTTTTTAAAGAACTAATCAATACTACCAAATAAATTTTGTGTGATCCATTCTTTATCAAATTTTGTTAACCAATGTAAAAAATTGAAATTCTCCTCCTCCTCGGTGCTTAGAAAGTAAATGAACTAGGCAATTATAACATGAATGTTCTATTTTCTAGTTCGGTTTTCTGGAAGTTTTAATTTTGCAACACAATAAATGGAGGGGTAGAAACTTTGTTTAACGGCGAAAAAGATTAGGTAGTATGTTTAAACAACCATTTTTTAGAAATATTCATAAATACACACACCAGTATATAGTCGAATAAGTTTGAGAAATCATTATTATATTGATAAAAAAATTAAAACTTGTATGATAAAATTGCTATAATACTTTTGTCTGATGTTTTTGCATGCTGCTGCTTGATAAAGATCATAACAACAATGGAATGTCTTCGAGTGAATCTAGCACATCTAGCCCATATTTGAACAATAACGAGGTACACAATTTCACATTATGCACGATTTAGTTTTGCAATCTAATTCAATAAAACTTCGCAATCAAAGATATTATTTGTACAAGGGCCGTTTTTTTTCAACCTCCGATCGCTCCGTGCAGACGCTACGCGGGCATGCGCTGTAGGCGACTGCGAAGCTCTCGCACTACAGCGCACTCCTATTGTTGCCGTCAGTCGGCGTTGTGTTACAGCCACGTAAACATGTCCGCCATTATTGATGCTCCCGTCAAGTGTGATTCGTTTTCTACAGGCTGAATGTCGTAAAAGTGCAGAAATCCGGAGAATGAGTCTTATGTATGGGGAAAACTTCATGAGTGATGGTGTCGGGCGTCAATGGTGTCGAAAGTTTAAAGATGGCCGTAATGATGTGCATGATGAAGGGGACCAAAGACGCAGTTGACAGAATGGTTTAAGAAAATCGCAGATTCACCATTGCTGCTTTGTCTACGGAATTTCCAGAAGTTTTAAGATCTGTTTTGTACTCTTGAATTCATTGGCGGCAATTTCCTTTGAAGAGGGTATTGAAAAGCTGTCCATAGATATGACAAATGTCTCAATCTCTTCGGTGATATGTCGAAAAGTGTACCAATCTTTTGGTAATAAAATTATTGTTTTATATGCACTTGTCTTTTATTTATAGCCTATCGGAGGTTGAAAAAAAAACGGCCCTTGTATATAAAGAAGACAACATTATTCACCACTTAATGACAATAGCTGAATTTGTGATATTCATAATGAACACACCAATTACTCTAAACTTTTAGTCCCCGAAGACGATAACTTGGTTATCGAAACGTGAGTCAGATTATGTAATTCTGAGTGTTGTCGACGACCTGATAAGAATTTGGAAAATGGTGTAACTTCGAAACGGGTTGCAAAAGGAAGAGAAAATATAAGGTTTCAAAACAATCGGAAACAGAATTGAACTATATAAAATTGGAATAATAATGGATCACAATAAATACTTTCTTGAAATCGGAGCACCTAAAGAAGAAAACAGTAGATATTTTCGGTTTGAGAGATAGTGGTAGAAAAAGAGCGATTGTGAGTCGAAAAAAGGAAAAATTTTAAAGAAACGCTTGAGATGACTAAAGGATGTAATAAAATAAATACCAACAAAGACCTGGAAGACTCTGTTAGATTCCCAATCTAGTTAAATAAAAAATTCCAGAAGATTCTAGTGGGTGATTGAAAGACTACTTCAGAAGACAAAACAACAAAAATCGTCTGGAAATAAACCTCAATTGTAGAAAAATCCCTTGAGCGATATCGATGTTGATGGTGGAACAATATAACAAAAGGACTCAAGGATAACAACATCAAAAATTGAATGAAAGTAGCAAGAAATCAAAATAGATGAAGGTTTTAATGTCATAAAGATAAATGCATTTTCGTATCCGATCGTTGGATCAAGATATTGATTATCAACAAAGCCCTAATGGGTCTAGCTAACACATAACCACGAAGTTTTTTCGTAAAACAGTTTCTACAGGGGTAGAATGAAAACATTTGACATAAGATAAGCTAAGACACACATAGATATACCTTCTGCCTGTCTTTCCACTCAACTTTTCTGTTTAAACAGGCACGAAAGAGGATTAATGACTGGTCTTGATAATTTAATACACCATCTCCATGCTATAGACATCATCGACGATCCGGAATGTCGTTAGTGCTTGGAGATGAAAAAACTGCAGACAACTTTATCGGTGTGTGCCCAGCACTCACACATGCGTGTTGCAAACACATGACCAAACCTAGTGACGTGCGCTACGGTTCTTAAATTATGAATCGGTGTAATCAATTTCACGCTGAGGACCTCAAATCTTTTGAAATTTGTATACACTGTTCAATATTATACGAATGGATTGGAAATGGCGTTGAGTTATATTTCCTGAAGAGCAAATAGTAATATATTTAAAAGTTATTTGGCTTGTTTTTCCTTATGTTTTCAAAACTTTGATATTAACAAGTAAAAGTGAAGCAACCCAGAGAACCATGATAATAAAAAAATTGGGTTAAATAGAACGATATCATACATTTTACCAAGTGATTACAAATCGACCACAAATGCTCTATTTTGGTTACTGAGAATAAATTATGTCGTTCATTGGAGTAGAGTAAGAAGAATTACAAAAAATAAGGCAGAATTGAATGACCTTAATGAGCCTTTATCTTTAGTGGAACAATCAAAACTTATAGTGACGATGAAGTAGTGAAAACATTTGACACCATCTTCATCATCATCATGATCAAGCCTTTCAAACCCAAGTGGATTATGGCTATCGCTTTTGGATTTTTAAATCCTTTTTGTTTGAGGTCGATTACTCCTAGTTTTCTCATTTTTATTTTCTTTATAGTTTGTCGTTTGTTTTGGCTGCTTTTGTTATTATTTTCCATTCTTTTCGGTTCCGGCATTTTGCTCTTCAATTTTCTATCTTGAGTCCTCCTCTATTTCGTTTCTCCAAGTTTTTCTCGACCTGCCTCTTCTCCTTGGCTACAATGGGATCCATTGAGTTATTCTTTTGATCATTTCAATTGGTTTTCTTCTCATTATGTGCCCGACCCAGTTGAGCCTTCGTGCTTTTATGTATCTCACTATATACTCCTTCCCCAGTTCTCTCTCTATTTCTTCGTTTTTCTTTGCTCTTCTTTCTCCTTCCTTGGGCCTGTTATAGTTCTCATTATCCTTTTTTCGGTTCTTTTAAGTTCTTCTTTTTCTCTTTTGTTTATTACTGTTTTATTAGGGTTTTGTATATTTTTATTTTGTTTTGTTTGGTTATGTTTTTGTTTTTTTGTAGGTTTTTGTTTAGTCCATAGACTTGATGCTCTTTTATCCTTTATCCTTTCTCTGGTTTGTTTTACACTATCTAACATGAATTAAATTTTTTATTTCTAGACAATATAAGATGTTTTGAATTGAATTGAACTAGAAGACACCCATTTTAGATCAAATGATGAAGTACTAGATTAGTATTTTTTTTTTGTTTTTATCCCAATCTAGAAGAAGCGATATTATTTAAATAATTCTTAGATAATTTTTTTATTGGCAGCGGATGGAAGGAATTGACAGAGAGGATGTGATAACCAATTACTTTCAACCTGCTACTAAAAGAGTTAGTGAGTTACTTAGGCAGTCTGCTAGAATGGATCCCGCTAAAGTTATACAAACTTGGAAAGGTAATTTTCCAATCTCACAATAAATTTGTTTAAATGTTAGGTAACGTAAAAGTAAGATGAAAATGAAAAAGTAACTTCGTGTAAGGACTCAGAAGTTGCACAATTTTTCATAATACAAATTTTATAGTGGAGAACTTGGAGGTTCTTACTCCTTCACTCTGCCGTCTTTCACTTTTTCAAAGGGATTGAAATCCGAATGATGAAGTGCTAATCTTTGTCCATCATTTTTCCTACTGGTACAGATATTAATTTTTTTAATTACTCTATATAATTCCTTTGTGCAACTAATAAATGGGCATCTTAGACGCCACCTTATTATATCAAAAACTCATTTTGTTCTACTTTAAAATTGGTAATCAAATTGGATTGTTAATTTGGATAGTATCCAGTAATTGAAAGAACAATTCATCTAACTTAAACAGGCCGAAATGGTCGTTTAATTATTTCAGAATTTGCGAGAAGAAACAAATCAACTGAGGATACGGATCGACGACAATCACCAACAAAAGTGAACCTTAATTATAGTACAAATTTTGGAACAAACAATTGGTTGAATGGTAAGTGATTTCAATCAATAAACAAGATTTTTAGGTTATGGTTATGTCGCTATTCCGCAAGAATGCAAAGATTTCCGTTTGTTTATTTCTTCTTCATAGAAGACTGCTACCTGTGATTCAACTCTTTATTATCGTTTAAGTGTTTTATCTTCTTTCAATGCATATTCACTATAGGATGTTCGCAACGACATTTTTCTACGCTTCCTTGCGGTGTGTATTAAGGATTGTATATCATGTGTCCATTGCCTGATGTTTCGCAGCCAAGATATTTTCTTCCTTCCGATCCCTCTCTTTCCTTCAATTTCACCTTCAATCAGTATTTGTATTGATATTTGTTGTTTCGCTTAATGTACCCTAGGTAAGGCTTCTTCTTAATCTTAATTCATTCAAATAATTCACGTTGTTTACCGTTGCGTCTCGGAATTTTTTCGTTTTTCATTCGAGCCGTCCAAGGCACCTTAAGGATTCTGCTGTGCAGCCACATCTCGAAAGCCTTCAAATTGTTAATCGCAATCGTCTTCAATGTTCAGTCTCCCATGCTGTAGGGAAGCACCGACCAAACGTTGCACTTCACGAACCTCAGTCGTAGGCTAAGATCAAAATCGGGAGAAGTAAGCACTCTTTGAAACCTCAAGAATGCCTGTCGGGCTTGTTCAATGCGACATGAAGTTGAATTGTTTACCACCAGATGAAGATAATCAATCACATCCCATTCAAATTCCATGTGCGGAAGGTCCTGTAATGGTGACTAGCCCAAAAAATGACGAGAATTAGATGGGTGTCTAGAATTTTCAACGCAGTGAATAAGAAGCGTCTAATAGAATGATGTGAGTGATTTATAGAGCTTTGCAGCGATGATCAAAAAAATGTAATGCAATCAATTGCAACGGGAGTTGAAGTCTTTTACTAAGATCCGGTATCCAAAAGAGATTCCATAAAGTAGCATCGGAAAGGAGAGACGATTCAAAAAAATACGAATGTTACGAAAAACACCAAACAAAAACAAAACACCAAAAATGTGATGACTACAATATCAGCTAAGGTATGTGTTTGCTTCATCACAACACTCCAGTCCACACTGCTTCGTGTTCCAAGGCTATTTTACATAAATGTGGCTTCACAGAGATTGAACACCCCCCATGTAGCCTTGATCTGACCCCGTTCGACTATTTTTTGTTTTATTTATGTTTATCTATGTTAGTTCTAAGAACGCTATGTAATATTAAACATTTTAATTATAATATATTTCTTAGGAATACCATCGAATCATCATAACAAGTCCAAAAGACCATTTCGTCTTGAAGCATTGCCAAACATCGACAAAAATCATAAAGAAAGACTAAACCAATTGGAATTTTTATAAATATTATTAATAAAACTATTTTGTGATATCAAATGTATTATATTTAATGAAAAAATGTAAATAAAAAGTGTATAAAAACTTGGTTAGTGATCAATGCAAAACTGTTAAAATACGTAGTGAATCAAATATTACAACACTTACAATAAAAGGAATTATTGCCACCTCTCTACTCCACGTACAAAACCATCTGACCCATCTACCCAATCATCTTCTCAAAAAGAATGTAGACATAACCTAAATTCCAATAAGTCTAAATGACATAGTGGTTCGATACGTGAATCAAATCCAACAACCCCCTTGCCAAAAATACCCTTCTCTCCCCTTTGATCACTAGTGAACTACCCCTTTCATCAAAACCCAAGGGGAAACTACCCTATCGTTTCAATGTGATTAATAGCAAAGGCTAACGAAGAATTGCTTCGATATTTTCCTCATCGTCATTAAGTGAAAGCCATTTCTAAGCCTCACTTCTCCACTCGTCGGTGCTGCAGGGTGTCTGCGATTTCTTTGGAACCTGGTAAACTCGTTCATCAATCAAATGGCTGACGACAGACGACAGCAAAACTATTCGTCGGACCGTGTTGTTATGATTTTTTTCAACTTTCCAAATTTAATCTCACGCGCCATACTACACGGTGAGTATAATCCATTTGAAAATGTCCCTGTCTCCCCCAATAAAATTAGCGCAACGAACTTTCTATATTATCAAGGCTAATCATTTCCCATCAGAATTTTGTATTTTTTTTGTAATCCTTATTTATTACTTTTTGTCCCACACATCCTTTTCGCCAATAGACCACTGAATATTGCTAGGCCTATTTGTCCTTGGTCAGGGTTAGATGATTACTACGCCTGGGGAATCTATTCCTAGACCTCCCTTTACCTGTTGATCTATTTGTTCACTTTCGTAAATTTCTACTGAAGAAACTACTCTGAGTGATCAAAATCAGGATCTTCATGTTTTTCGTCATCATATCAACTACGAAGACTTTCAATTTAATCTTTAAATACATTTTGAAATACCCCACTGTCAATTTTATTATCAGATAAATTACCAGTGTCAACGAAACGTACATCGCTACTAACAACACTCGTTTACACACGGCTCCGATTATTTTTCTTTATATTTACATATATAATACTGAAGAATATTTAACTAAAACAAAAACAGTACACAACCATCAAACCGATCTTAGTCGGCTATCATTTGGCAGTTGAACGACAATTAGTTGACAGTGGGACGACAAACAGCTGACAGTTAGACAATGATTAGTTGATATATGGACGACGAATAGCTGACAGATGGACGACAAACAGCCGAATGACAATTATCGGTATTCTCGAGTAGTCTACATGGTTTCAAACTATTGGTCGAATTTAGTAGTTTTTGGAATAATAGTAAGCTAGTGAATCACAAAAAAGTTGATGGATGTCTATTAATGCCGTCATATATAAATTGGGAAAAACAGGATGTTCAACTTGAGGTACCTCTTCAGAAGGCTTATCGAAGTAAAAAGCCACCAAAATACTTTTTTTGACTTAAATCGAACTGTCAATTGAATATGTTTTTGAAATAGGCTGCATGATTTTGTATTAAATAAAAATTAGGAAAATTTTTGCTAGTTTAGTGATCAATTTTCTCAATAATACAATTTTTGATGCATGTAAATGGGACGCAGCAAATTTTCAAAATATTTATCGAAAGAAGTAGAATTCCATTATAATATGGAAAATTTCCTTATATATGCGCAGAGTCAATTAAAAGATATCTATAAATAACTTTTTGTACTACAGATACTGTATTTCGAAGATTAATTATGTAAAAAATTTAAAAAAATGTCAGTATTTAGTTGGGATTTTCTAATCTTTTATTTCAGAGTTTTGAACACAATTCCTTCGATTTTCATCCATAACATTGGCAATCAACAGTTGAACGACCATCAACTGAAAGTTGGACGACGAACAGCTGACAGTTGCACGACGATTAGTTGACAGTTGAACGATAATTAATTGACAGTTGCACGACAATCAGCTGATAGTTAAACTTAAAACGATATTAAAGGGGGAGGCATAATCAGTATTTGCAATGCAATAACAAATTGAAGTTAAGTGGGTGCATTTATGATTCCTCTCAGTCACACTAAGACAGAAATTTGGTAATCCGAGAGGATACGTTAATTGAGGGTAAAAATAAGGAACGTTATTGTATCCTTCAACAGATCCCAATGGTTCGCACCGGGGTTGAGTTAAATTACACTCAAGAAATTGTATCTCTGTGTAAGTCGAAACATCTGGGACTTAAATGTCCTCATTAAGTTAGGAACTAAATTATTGTCAAACACCCTGTTAATAACATTAATCGTTCATTTCAAGTGCCACTAACTGTTTACTAACATCGAATTACATCAAATCATTAAATATTTTCAAAAATAAACCAGTTCAGTAATAATTTATTGTTTTATTTATATACAAATTCGAAATATAAACTAGTTCTGCTACTAATTGAATTTAGGTTGGATTTAAACCTTCCTGGAAGGTTAAAGTTTTATTACTTTGGGCATCCTTTTGCATTTCCATTGCTTTGGTTTTATATTTTTCCGCCAACTTTTCATTTTTCTCAACGCCTGCAAAATAAACAAAATTGTCTCACAAAAAGTGTGTACTGTAACCAAACTAAATGATATATAACCACAACATGACATTGGCATGTAGTCAGAAGGTAGATTGAATTAATAAATAAATGCGACGTTCTGTACGTTGTCCCAGTTCAATCCCAGCTGGGCATAAATAAGAAATGTATCGAGATAACAAGGAAATACTATTACCAAGTAGTCATACTTATTTTTTAGCAAAGTCATCATGAAGGTTAAGAAATTTGTCATAACTTAACAAAGATCAGTTTTACCTATAACAATAAGTATTGGCTAGCAGTTGAACGACAATTGGTTGACAGTTGGATGACAAATGAAGATAAAGAGACGTGTATATTCGGGGTTCTCGTGAAGCCCACATAGTACCCAACGAACCGAAAACAATATAAAAAAGGTAATGCAATTATTGAAACAATTTGGAGTAGAGTGGAAGGAAATGATACACTTGACAGACTTACTGAAGTAAGGGTGGATAAACCTTTCATAGTGCATGAACCCTTTTGCGGGATCAGGTACAGAATAATAGAAAAACCATTACAAATGAAAGTAGATAGATATTTTTTTGCTATCTATATAAATTTCCACATTCTTGGTATAAATAATTCACTTACCATCGCCTTTTGCATACATCTGGGACAAATTTGCACAACTATACATATTTCCCATATCGCATCCCTTCAATGCAAATTCAAAGGCTCTTTTCATATTTTTTTGAACCAGGTACTCTTCTGGGTTGTAATCTTTTTGGAAAAGACTGCCTAAAACTCATTTGAATTTTATAAAGAATTTTTAATACCATTTCAATGGAAACTATCCCATTGATTGATATTAAAAGCGTTTATTTCATTACCTATAAACCTCTCTTTTATTATAACATACTTTTCAAGCAAATAAATTTTTCTAAAATTCGTTTTTTGATAGATTTCAAAAATTGTGTAAGGTGTTTAATCAATATTTTGGAAATGATTCCAATTTAATAACTGAGCAAATTAAACCACAAATAATTATTTAAATGTCAATAACAAATCTTTTCTCTGAAGATCTATTTATTCTCAGTCTTCCTCTCTTCTTTTTTCCTTCTGGTAATCTCCAAACTATCATATTACTTTTATGTTATCTACTATCTGTCTTCGATTTCTTAACCATTGTTATCTCTTGGATCAGATTATGTCTATAATGATTTGTTTGTATTATAACTCATAACTTTCATTATTTGTTTGCTTCATCTATACTTTATTTCCATTTTTCCTTCAGTAGATTTTGCTTCTTAAATCTGTTTTATATATCCTTATTTTCATTTTACTAGATAATCTTCTCAGATTTTAAGATGTGATGTAATCTTCTTCTCTTTTACATATTTATTGCTTTAACCAATCTGAAGTCAATTTCTTTCTTCTTCATCACATTTGCCATTGATTATACATTTTTTATTTATTCTATTTTTATTGTTCTCTCTTATGTAATTTCCACTCCATTTTTGGTTCTTTCATTTCATATTTATTTCATCTCATACATTTATTTTCAAGTCCATAGTGTTTCTGCTACTACTACTACTACTACCACTAGTTTTTTAGATATTTTCTCTAGTTATTTTCTTTTCCTTTCTATTAGCACAACACAATTTGCAAATGCTAGTCATCGGTGGCTTTTTGTTGAAACATTTTGTTTTCAATTTATTCATCTTGTAATCTCCAAAGCTAGGTTGAGCAACATAGTTGATAGTAGTCATAGTATTTGTGATATCACAAACTTATTTATGTATTTGCTGAATTAATGAATAGCACATATAATTTTTAAAGTATCAATAAAAGATCTTCTGTGCTCTCTTGTTTCCTCTAGTATTCTCTAATATATGGATTTACTTCCCTCTTATCTGACACCTTTTTCAGTTTTTCCAACCCCTAAGATTGGATTATGTCTATAATTGTTTGTAATACAATACATGATTGTCGTTAAATATAAGCTTCATCCACCCTTATTTGACTTTTTCTTTATTCTTTATTAAGAATCCAGGTTTCACTTCCCTTAAAGATTTTGGACTCTATATCTGTATCTCTATATCTACCGATAATAAAAATAGTTAATGTTCGGTTATAAATAAAAATATGTTGCTTAAAAAAATGTGAATCTAACCTGGGAGATTATCCTTCTTTACACCAACAATGTACATTCCTGATAAATAGTAACATGCATTTCCATTTTGGTGCTGGCATGCTTTTTCTAATAGCTGCATACCCTAAAATTAGAGAGTAAACTATCAAGTTCAAAATGCAGCATATCATTTGTTAAAATAAAAAACAGTAAGATCAATTTTTTGCACATTTCAACCACCTGTTGTATTAATTTTGGTGTCATGATGTATCATGAGAGTTTCCTAACTACATGGGATTTACTAAAATATTTATGAATCTAAAAGATGTGTTTGGATGATAGTGAATGTTTTCAAGTTAATTTGGTATTCTAAAGACTTATTAATAATAAAATTGAATATGGATTGTTATGATTTTTCATTTGATAATCTATCAAAATTAATTTCTTCATGTGAACATATAACATATAAGAGAGTCAGTAGCGTGAGTGTGAGGAGTAAGTAAAGTAGTCTCGCACTTAAAGGAGCCTCGTGAAGCCTCTTTAAATGCAATGTCAATCAAATTTAAAATCGTCGTTTATTTTTAAATTAAATAAAAACCTAGCAAATATGGGCCAGATAGGCAACACAGCTTAATTTTGCAAAACGTTTCATTATACGCATACTTCATACAGAACAGAGAAGATTGTAATTGAAATGTTAACTCTGGAATTTATTATTTCAATATACTTTATGGTTCGAAATATTAGTAAGATATAAATTAATGAATCGGTTTTGAGAATTTTTGTAAATGGATTCACAAATTTCGAGAAACAGAATTTAATTAATGTACTGCAAAAGCCTATAAATTTATAGAAAATAGCAGTTGTGGGATTCCAATCATTTAAAAAAAAGTCTTCACAAAAAAATGTTGAAGCTGTAGATGACATTAACACTAGATTTATGGCATTCCCTGAATATTACAACAATTTTGGATTCCATAGGAAAAGAATAATTTAAAATATTTTCCAAATATTGAATTTTTTAAGTACTGTAATGATTTGGGTCTAGTACTTCAAGATGAAGAAATCAAGGTCATAAAATCTTAACAGCTTTACAAAGACTTTTAGTGCCTAATTTACCAAACTCCATTAAAGACGCCAGTCAGATGGAACTGGAAGTTTTCTATCCTAATGTATACATTGCTATTATAATTATGTTGTCTATATTTGTAACTACAGCTTAGTTAGAAAGAAGTTTTTCTGATTTAAAAATTATTAAAAACTACTAAAAAAACAATATGAAGCAGGACCTATAGCAATACTCTTCATTTACCAGTAAAAATCAATTACAAATCTTTAGTAGAAGACTTCGATAAAGCAAAAAGAACTTAAACTTGTAAAAAATCGTATCACTAAATTTACAATTTAAGAAAAATTTTCAATCTATATGCTTTTAAAAATTCTCCTCATTCATTTATATGGAGATAAAAATGAATTTATTAAGTAGATCTTAGAAACAGAAAAAGGGGAGACTTTGCCCAAAACTATATTAGTCCAAGCTATACCTCTGAAGTGAGTTGTCTGGTTTTAAAAATTCTTTAAATATAAGTTAAATCAATCAAATGCTTACTTTAATAACATCTTGTTTCAACTCAGGTTTATCATTTTTTGTTATTAGCAGCAATCCTTGGTTCAAACAAGAATCGGGTTCTTCTAAATGACATCCTTTTTCGAAATAATCGTAAGCCAATTTGTAATCTGATGCTTTCGAACCTTTTCCTAATAAACTGTAAGTTCCATATTTTAAACAACTTTTACCATATTTATAATCATCGCAGTTCGTTCTATAAACTTTGCCAGCTTTTTCGTAATCTTTTTTAATCGATTCTAAAAAATCGGCTAACAAATGACACACTGAAATAATAGAATTAATTTTCATGTAGGTAATTTGTTTGAATTTTACCTTCTGGTTTTTTTTCGCTGTAACAACCAAACCTGTATTCTATGCCTAAATTATTAATATATTCTTTTACTTCACTTTCTGATTTGAAATTATATGCCATTTTTGGATACGGAAAGTTTAGTTGACATTTATTATTAAATAAGGCAAATCAAATATTTCACTAATTTATCTTTATGACATAACCTCACATTAATTTCAAAAGATCAACAGTAGATTATGCAATGAATTTTATAGAACCACATAGAATACATTCTAACGAAATATGTGTAATATTAGTAAAATAAGCTACATCATTAACAAGTAAATCATTTCCGATAATTAAAATATATATTTTTAAATTTTGATTAGTTAAAACTATAGCTTTGCATATATTAACTAATTCAACACTGTTAGTTCTGTGGTCCTGTATAAATTTCAATTCTTTTTCTATGTATTGTCATTATATGTAGGCGAGATGCTTTATATCAAAAAAGAAGATATTTAGGTTATCTTCCAAAATTTATCGGGGTTTCAAGAAACAGTATGTTCGAAACTTGAGATGGTTCCAACTACTAAAAATAAAAAAGCTCAAAGCAAATCCCAAAAATCAGGAACCATCATGTTACAACTTCAAAAATATGTACAAAAAGATTATCTATTAAAAATTGTTTTGGATCCACATTACTTATGGCCAGTCTGTTTAATTTTATTAATTTTTGAAACAATACTGAATATATTTATTATCCAATGTGTGAGATACACGGAGATAGATTGGATTGCCTATATGCAAGAAGTTGAAGGATTTTTAAATGGAACATTGGACTATAAAGATTTGAAAGGTATATTTTTTATTCAAGTATTGAATGAAAAGATCCTTGAATTCATTTCAAGAAAATTTCTAAATCAAACATGTCAATGGAAACAATTTTTCAAGCTATATGAATTTGAAAGATAGATATCATTTTGCCTTTTTTGTAGTCTTAAGAACAATTCAGTATATATTATGAGGTATTTTAAAATTGTATTCTAGACCACAAAAGCTTCCCGCACATTATGTAACCTTTTTGGGTTTATTTGTTGGAATTTCCTTACTTTACAGGTCTAACAGCAATTTAATTTATTAGATATCCCCAGTAAAGATCTAGGTGATCAGATGCAATAAGCAGAAATATTTCATTTAAAATTTGTTGCAGAAATTTTGATAAAACTTGCTGTTTAAATTTTCCTAGGAAAGTATGGTCAACAATTTTTTGGTCTTTGAATATTTAATTCTGCATTAAATTTTCAAACAGTTTTATGATTACTATTTTTTACTCAATCAAAACATCATATGAATCACAGACAGGTATGGAAAATGACAAATCAATTTTAAAATTCCCTTCATTCCCAAATGCTTTATACACACATTTTGAGCTTCTAATTTTTAGGAGAAAAAAGTGTATGAAAGATGGAAGTTAGTAATGAATAGTAAATATAAGCAGAAAGGAATCCACTTCTAAATGATTTTTTACATATTTTCTATTCTTTTTTTTTTAATTTGTGTTCTGAGATCCCTAATCCAGTATCATGAAGAATACCTGTGGGAAACCTGACAAACTTTCAAAGGCTCTGCAAGAGCAGGGACCATAATAAATCCTCCTCTTTCTCCAAGTAATTTAAGCAAACAAGGACCACGAAACCTATTATCCCCAAAGGTTGGTTTCTATTGATGTCAAAGTTCTGATAGATGCTTTTGACAATACCTGGTTTAAACGTCACAACTCAATGATGTGTAGAAAAATAAGGAGAGCAAGGCTGCTCAGACGCCCAGTGCCTTCAGTTTATGACCAAAGAAACTATGAAGAATTACAAGAGTTTAGAAGCTCAAAATTTCCTCACCTCTAACCTTGTATTTCTTCCTTGTGTGAAAGTGGCTAGGGGAATGTGTGATAGTGCTTGGCGAGGTTTGTAATATAAAAATACTAAAAACTGTGTTTCATATTTCAGGTGATACAGGACCTTTGGTATACCCAGCTGGTTTTGTATATATTTATACCATACTCTATTACTTAACTTCGAAAGGTACAAATATTTTATTAGCTCAATACATTTTTTTAGGTTTTTATTTGATACAAACCTATTTAGTACAAAGGATATTTAGAAAAACTATGAAATTACCACCTTACGCCTTGATTATTACAACTTTGACATCATATAGGATTCATTCTATATTTGTTTTAAGACTTTTCAATGATCCCGTAGCAGTTTTATTGTTTTACATAAGTTTAAACTTATTCGTAGGTAACAAATGGTTACTTGGTAGTATATTTTATTCATTAGCAGTTTCTGTAAAAATGAATATTTTATTGTACGCCCCGTGTCTTCTTTTAGCTTATTTAACGAACTTAAGTTATGTTGATACGTTTATAAATTTATTTATTTGTGGGGTAATTCAATTAGTACTTGGTTTTCCGTTTTTATACGGGAATCCAGCGTCATATTTAAAGGGTAGTTTTGATCTTGGTCGCGTTTTCGAACACAAATGGACTGTAAACTACCGTTTCTTATCAAGAGAAATTTTCGAAAACAAATTATTTCATATAGGATTATTGGTATTACACGTATCGTTGCTGTTATTATTTTTACCCCATTTGAAAAAATATCTGAGTAGTTATGCTAAATTGAATATGGTCACTGGTGAATTGAGACTGGAAATTATTAGAGAGAAAACAGAGGCTGAGAGACAATCGAAAGAGGAAGAAAAGAAAATGACTAAAAGTCAAAGAGCTTTCGTACGTTCTTTCGAAGAACAATTAAAAGACAGCGGAAGAGTAAAAGAAGAATCAGAAACTGTTAAAATTGAAGATAAACTATCTAAAATAGTTCAGTTATTCGTATTGCCTTTCTTCGTTGTTAATTTAATTGGCGTTGCGTGTGCCAGATCGTTACACTATCAATTTTATAGTTGGTATTTTCATAGTTTACCATATTTAGTATTTTGTACCGAATATAATATACCATTAAAATTTTTATTGTTAGCTTTGATAGAATATTGTTGGAATGTATATCCAAGCACCGATTTTTCAAGTGCTCTATTACACTGTTGTCACATTGTTTTGTTATTTGGTGTTTATAAAAATATGAGGAAATAAATTACTTATTTTTTGAGTCTGTATAATTAATAAAAAAAAAATTTATTAATGGATTTATTGAAAGATGTAAAATCGTTATTAATCTATTAGTAAGTATCGTAAACCTTTCAACTAAGGTACATGCAGCCAATAAGCCCAAGTTGGTAATGTAGTCAATTCCTCAGCTCTGTAACTACCTAAACCATAAAGTTGGGTGACTTTGGCCATTTTTTTAATATTTGTACAATTATATGCAATCCTCCAAGTCTTCAACTCCCTATCCCCTGACGACAAACAATCAACTATCTGCACAAATATATCCAGTACACCCTATCATTCAGAATATTCATGACTCCAATGATAGTCTTTCAAGCTCTGGTGTTAAACTTTCACACAGACTCGATACAAATCCATAATTATGTCATAGCTAGCATAAGACGTATACGCGGGAAGCTGCATGGGATTCAAAGGTCTATCGACTTTAGAAACCTACCACCCATGAGTCGTAGAGACTCCACTGAGTCATTTAATTGTCGCTTCTGATCCTCCCAAATGCAAATTACCACTGACAGTCAACCAAATACTAACAAGTTGTCCACAATACTCCAATAAGCGCCGTAGCCACCAGCTAGGAAGTTCGCTCCAAGAAAGTTCGGTTAGGAAAAAAGTTTGAATAACATGAAACAGTTACCACACCTGATCCAATATTTGAAAGACATTGGTCTATATGGTAAAATATAAATTCTTAATGTTAAGGTGTCGTAGTTATAGCTAATTGTTATTGGGCTAAAAAACATTACGTAACTGGTGTCCGGTGGCAGAATTAGGATTCGAATTTCTCCGTAACCATTGAGCGGTGGGGCGGGGAGGGTTCAGCGTTGGCA
This sequence comes from Diorhabda elongata, assembly GCA_026230145.1. Taxonomy (NCBI): domain Eukaryota; kingdom Metazoa; phylum Arthropoda; class Insecta; order Coleoptera; family Chrysomelidae; genus Diorhabda; species Diorhabda elongata. The sequence continues at coordinate 18,228,145 of CM047928.1, read as the reverse complement.
TCGTCATTCTGGCGGATTATTTAGTCGTGATGTCGCAGTGGACAAATGAACAACGTGCGTTTTCAATCGAATCGTATTTCAAAGCCAATGATTCGTGTGCAAGTGTTCGTTGAAGATTTTTTTCACGTTACAAGTGAAGGTTTGATTCGATCATGAGTGCGAAGGTTCCGAACAACAAGTTCAGCAAACAACAACCCTCAACAGGACGTCCAGAACATTGAATTTACGCAATAATCTGCGTTAGTCCGTTCGCTGGAGCTTCCAAAAACTATAGTGCACGAAATATTGGAGAAGCATCTTAAAGTTCATTCATTTGAAATTCAAATTGTGCAAGCGCTTAATCCTAATGATCACAATATGCGTTCAAATTTCTGTGAGACAATGTTGGAGCGATTTCGCACAGTGAGCACTTTTGGAGTGATTTGAATGGAAGTGTAAACAAGCAAAATTGTCTATTGGTCCAATAAAAGACAAAACCCCCGCGTTGGCAATAGATGAACCGTATTTTTTTGAAAATCCTCAAGGGCAAGCAATTTCCATAGATGGTGTTGCTTCTAGGCGAATACTTAACCAATATTGAGAGAACATCCTGCTTTCACTTCACAGACATGGTTTTAGCAATATGGCGCCACTTCAACCATTACTACATGGTGCTTCTTCCCTAGCAAATTGATAAGCCATTTCGGTGACATCCCTTGCCCACCCAGGTCATCATCATTGCTTAAAAGAAATAATTAGTATTGTATGTATACATATCGTTTTATCTTTTTTATATAAAACTATTGGAATAAATTAAATTATTACCCCTTTACAAAAATTAAAAAGTGTCTCATATTTCTTGCCTTTCCCTTATGTTTTTCTAATAATAAAGGGTCGTTATAAAAGAAGCAGGAACTGCACCCCAGCACAATTAGAAGAAGCAGTTGGACTTATTAAGTCGAGTGCTATGTCTCAAAGACTGGCTTCCGAAAGATATAAAATACCTCGATCCATATTGGAAAATAAGGTGAACAAAAACACAAAAAAAAACTCTAGGTGGTCAGGCTATATTATCAGTTAAAGAAGAAAGAAAAATTGAAACGCATATTTTAGTAACATCGACATAAGGTTTTCCCAGAGATCTGAGAAAATTTGTAAAGAACTATCTAGATCGAAAGGACTTAGTTATAATCTCACTGGCAAGGACTCATGTACAAATACCAAAAAAACAACAGCCATTATTAGAAAAATTGTTCCTAGTAAAATTATCTACAAAAAATTTGCATTTTTTTAAAATTTTTCTGTTAGTTTAGCTTAGGTGTAAAATCAATCGTCTTTGGAGTAGTACGTTGTGAAAGCAACTATGATGTGTTAAGAACCATGGAAGTTTATTTTATATTTTGTTGAACAAAATTCTTTCTGATACACTGAAGTTAATTTTCAATCCAGTCACTAGTCACATGTTCTTATTCACACACCTTAACCTAATATCTTATTTATTACAGGAAGTAACATCTGACATATGTCAAACAATAAATAACACAGAATACAAATATATCATTTGATTGTCTCAACAGGATGCAGTCACATACAGTATTGTATACCATCAATTCTATTTCTTTTTAATACCGATTTTTGTGACCTTATGACCTTTACAACACTAAATCGATGTCGATTTTTCACATGTTCATTACAACAATGTAATAAAGGTCTATACAAAAATTCAGCTCATCAGAAATAATTCCGAATATTGAGGTTTAAAGTGCATAAAATGACTGCACTATTACAATAATATACGTTATACTATAGGTTATCCTAAATTTTGGAAATATCATGATGTAAAAACATTAAATGTCTTGGCATGGCCATATTGGCTGCATATACCTTATGAATTTTTCTAAAACTGTTCATTTTCATATTGCGACGCTATTCCCGAACGTCCTTCTTTAGCCAATTCTACTTCAGTTTGGCCTAGTTTTTGTTCCAAACCTTGCCAAGACCTTTGAGCCAAATACCCAGCTCCGGAACTTTGTAGTGCTAGTGTACCGCTACTTTTTAAAGCTAAAGACTGATTGTCCTCATCGTTATTTGTAGATTCCTTTGTATTAGGTAATCGTAGCTTATTTGTTAATAAACTGACATCTCCGCGTGATTCTGAACTTGTTTTTATGCCGCATTTGTCGATAAAATCGTTAAAATTGAATGTGAAATCTTGATGCCTTTCTGGGTCTGCGTTTAAAGCTACTTCGACATCAAAAGGTACAGCAATTGGTTTATAAAAATCTCTGTTACAATAAATTTCACTCATCGAACATGTTATCGCTACGTAAACGTCTAACTGAAACAAAATATAATTTTTATTGGAGTATTTTTTATACGAGGTGATCCAGAATTATATATGTTAATCTCTAGGGGTGATACTAAGTCTAAAAATCTATGATTCGATTCAGTCTTTAAAAGGGTTGTAACTATCTTATTTTCTAATTTAAAAAAAATTGTGTATAAAGTAAAATCCTCTAGAAATTAATGTAAATGATTCTACAGTTTTTTTTTTATAGAGGTGCTTTTCCAAACAGCCAAAACATGAGAAAGGCTTGGAGGATGATATGGACAATGAACCTCAACCAGGCTGCTCTAAGGACATCGAGCCTCAACCAGGCTGCTCGAATGATATAGGGCCTCGACCAGAAGACAACACTGGACCTCAATTTGCAGCAAATATGGCAGGACGGTCAAAGGAAACTGGTGCAGCTAAATGTATTTCAAAGAATAAAGCAGGGCCCGTGAAAAATTTAGTATCTACTTTCCACATATTGCCAATACTAACATTGAGAAAAAGAATATGGAATCTAGGAAGAAAATCTTCAAAATCTCAAATGGAAATATTAATACAAAATATAAGTAACAAGGGAAAACGTAAACTTCAAAGGGAAAGAAAATCCAAAAGCTACCAAGACAGAAATAACTACTCAGTCGGATGAAGAGAGGATAATGAAGACTCGAATGATTTCTTTCCAGCTAAAGAGGATAACGACATGGAAGAAATTGGTGGCATTTCAGATGGGGAAGATACGGTATGCAAGTTTTGCAACGGTCATTTCAGGATCAAAAGGTGAACTATAGGTCCAGTGTTTAATGTGTAATAATTGGGCACATGAAAACGAAAATAAAGATGTTAAATGGCATTGGACTACGAGATACATGTGTGCTGAATTTTATATTCATAGGAGTACTTATTTTGAGTTATTATCAAATATATAAAAGGGGGCCAATATTTGGACCTTCTCCCTTTAACATCCTATATGAATATTAACATTTATACATACTTTGGAATGTCAAATTTACAGTAGATGTTAAATAAAAGATTGAAGAAAATTTTTCTTACCTCTGGAAAATTCGCCAGTTTTGAAACAGTAGGTTTCCCAACACTAATTAGATAATATTTTTTCCCACTTTGACTAATTAATGCTTTCATTCTCTCTATCACTTTCAAATAATTTTTTACTCCCAATGTACCGATAATTATCCCAATAGTTTCACTATCTTTTATTTTTTCAACGACGTAATTCCTTCTTCTTATTATTTTATTCGTAGCTTCGAATAGTTTTATACTTCCCTCATAATAATATAGATTGAGGGCTAAAATAAGGAAGAACAAAAAAAGAAAATTATTTATAAATGCTCATCAAATGATTAACCACTTAATTGCCTGTTGTATTTTCTAATTATATTTTTAAACTCACTGTAAATGAGAAAAAAATTGAAAGTCTTCATACAAAATTGTTCCCAAACTAGTTCTCATGTTTTCGATTGCCAATTAAAAACATTTTCCATCATATTACACTAATACAAACATTAATAAATCTTAAACACCCGCAAAGACATGGGTTTGTGATATCAAGAGCTGTATAGGAAGTCAACAATATGGCTGTATGACAAATTATCATTATGATGATAATGCCCCATAAACTACTTTACTGCATTGTCCTTTACCAGGAAGACAAGGTTCTTCTACATACTATACCTCAAAAAATACAGTTTCTTCAAGAAGCTGTCGTCGAGTTTTTACCACTACAGATACTGGCATTAAATCTTATCGAATAGTGGAATATGATGGGGTCTAATTTGCACTACACTCCACAGATTCTAACACAGTTAAAGTCACTCAAAACGAAGTGCTAGATATGTGATTTCAGAAAACAAAAAAGAATATCTAAAATATTTCCGGTTAGAAGATATTTCTGCCTTATCAGTTGGTACCAATGTCTTCCTAAGATCCAAAAGAACTTCTAGGATTCCTACCACTCTGGAGACAAACTATGCAAAAATGCCTTGAAGACATTGAGATACATTTAACATTTCAATAGCAACTGATTGAGCTAGAAGTATGAGAGGAAAAAATAAAGGGACAACAACGATTCTTCAAAGCAAAATAAATCAAGAAAATATCATAAATTTATAATCTGTTCCTATAAAATAAATGTGAAATGTTTCTAACCGGGTGCTAAATAAATTGATTAAATATTTGATAAAGACCGAGGTGTCATTTTAAACTGATTTTTTATCAAATAAGACCTAAAATCAAGACTAATTACCACGAAAAAGGTCTAAGAAGTAAAAAATTGAAGATAATTAAGTTATAATATTGAATGTAAGATGTTACTTACGTTTCAAACTTAGAGCTATATTTAATAATTTCATTTCATTACTGCCTATAAAGAAAACTGTTTGTCCAGAGGAACAAGTCGCCATCTCGTCAATTCTTTGTAACATAATGTTTGGATAGCTTTCCAAAATACTTTTTATTTTGTCTAAAAAGGTGAAATCTATTTAAATCAGTGTTTCCCAATTTTTTTTATGCAATGCCTCAACTTGGTCAACTTTCTGTGCCCCCTGTTTAACGTACAAATTTTCAATATTAAAAAACTGATTGTTAAATTGAGAAATTTAATTGATGGGTTTTAGGAAGAAGTCATTATCAAACACACTCAATATACTGTCACCGCAAAATAATATAATTTTCCTTCTGACAAATTTTTATTGAAAATTATGCTTCTAAAAGTTTTCCTTCAAATATTTTGTTTATTCACGTATTGTGGCTCAGTAGTCACTTCGGATTTATTTCTTCTAACATTTTTGAAGAAATTAATTTTTTACTACCTCTCACTCCATTCGAGAAATTCAATAAAACCTCGGAATGTATTGTAAATCGTCCTCTACCTACCTATGCTCAAGGGTTCAAATGAAAATGAATTTCGCTAAATTTGTGGTGATATTATTCTTCATATTCGCTGATAAGTTTTTCAAATATCTTTATTTTTTAATATAATGCTCACAAAAATTCCAGTTATCTTTATCAATTTCCTTTTGTTTTATATAATCGTTTCCATACTAATTCTTATTTTCTATTTATTTGGGGAACAGAACGAAAAGGATAGCACAGATTGCTGTTTGGTGATATTTTTAAAAAATATATCAGTATCATTATCAAACACATTCAATATACTGTCACCGCAAAATAATATAATTTTCTTTCTGACAAATTTTTTTGGAAAATAAATTCTTAGTTCATGTATTGTGGCTCAGTAGTCACTTCCGTTCGAGAAATTCGATAAAACCTCGGAATGTATTGTAAATCGTCGTCTACCTATCTATACTCAAGGGTTCAAATCAAAATGAATTTCGGTAAATTTGTGGTGAAATATATTCTTCATATTCGCTGATAAGTTTTTCAAATATCTTTTCAACTTTGCTTTTTTATTATAATGCTCACAAAAATTCCAGTTATCTTTATAAATTTCCTTTTGATTTTTATAATCGTTTCCATATGAATTCGTATTTTCTATTTTTATATGTTGAAGCATAAGCTCCTTTTTATTCAAATCTGTTCTTTCTACTCGTTCCTTCTCCATTAATTTCCATCTGTTTTCCCGTTTTCTTCCTCATTTTATTTTTTCCCACAGTTCTACAGCTACCGAAAGGACTCAATCTGTACACCACAAACAAACAATCTTAACTCCAACAATTGGGAAGTTGAGGGCGGCAACCATCCCGGATTTCTATAGATAAGTTCTAATCTGATTTATAGGAATCTGAGTTGTTTTTAATTTATAACTTCTGCGATTGGTTTTCCAGGATTTTTCGAAAACTTGGTGTACCATTCAGAATTGATCGTTCTACGTTGCTCTGATGGAACAATCGCGACATGTCCAATTATTATTGTATAAAACAGGCGACCATTTGTTTCGAAGTTTTTCATGTTTTGGTTCGTCTTGAAAGACCCATACAGTCGATTGTTGTTAAGTTTCGGGTTTATATGCACAGATTCATGATTCAGCGCCTGATACGATATCTTTTGAACTTCCGCGATTCAATTTTGTAGTTACATAACGATCTTGCAATATCGGTTACGCACAGCATCGATGTTTTCTGGTACAACAGCCGATTTTGTGTGGCTACGATTGAATTCGGAAAACTAGCAAAACCATCACCAAAAGTCGAAGCGAGTTGATCGGCACACTGGTTTAATCCGCGTCGAATGTCATATGTAAATAACTCAAATATGTTCTGAGTACGTTCATTAGAAATGTCGAAATTATGATGCCAATAACAGATTTGACATATTGACATGAAAGTTGCTATATCTGTAACAGTTTTTTTGGACACTTGTTTCAAATGATCACAAAATAACTGCTGTGAAACATCACAAAAGTTGCCATGTCCCATTCAGGTTGTTTAGCAAGAATCAATTGACGACGCCAAACACCCAGTTGATATTTTGGTCTCGTCAAGCCAAATAATACCTAATATACTGTGCGGCGTGGGACTCAGGTTGGGAGACACTGATTTAAATAGTTACTATGGAACCTAATACAAATTTCATATTTAAAAAAGTGAAAATCTGAAAACACTTGAATGATTGAACAGATTGTGTATGTATACTTAGACTTACCAAATAAATGGATATAACCGACGTCAATTATAACCACCACCTGTTGGTTTTCATCTTTAAAAGTTTCTTTAAAATTATCCTTCAACTGATCAATATTAAGTGGAAGCTTTTCATAAATATTTATAAATGGAATTGCTGCAGATGATTTTGAAAAACAAACAGGACCAAAATGGATTATTGCATCAGCATTTATATGAGCAGCTGCAATATAATCTACACAACAACTGAAATAATGAAATTGTTGATTTTATATAAACATTCCAGACTTTATTTTATTTTTCTATGTATTTTGTACTTGCCTTTCATATGCAGTATCCCCTAATAAGTACAATGTTGTATTTAAAATACTCTGGAGTTTCAAAATCACATTACTGGAATCTGGAAGTAAATGGTCTGGGAATTGAAGACAAACCTATAGAAAACAAAACTTCCCGTTAATTATTGTGAAAAATCATCAAATATATATCAATAAATTCTTCTTTAACCGGCGCTACGGTTCTATGAAAACCAGGATTTCTCAACAATCAACTGCCAATCCTTTCTGTCCTGAGCATGGTGCCTCCAATGTTGAACCCTTAGCTGGATCCTCCAACTAATGAAGTCGCGCCACCAAATCTATCAGCCAAGCGTTCCTCAGGATCCTCCACCCCCTGTTCTTGCAAACAGGGTCAAAAATATTTTGTAGGATTTCATGTTCCCAGCAGTTGAAAATTTGCTCACTTGTCTACATAGTTCATGTTACATATCTGTATGTGACTATGGGGCAGATTATTGACCTTCATGAGAGCCCCCTAAACTGTAATCCAAATTAGTTTGTTTTATTTTTCAAAATGAGGTGTATCAACTTTGAATACACATATTTTTGATTTGAATAGCAGTTAGAACCATCCTTCTATTACCAAAAATTTGACCAAAAGTTTAAAAAAAATAATTTTTACTCAAGTACCTATGTAAAATCTGCATTTGTCAGATACTGATATTGATAATCTTTTGTATGTTCTATCTAAATAATTAGAAGTATACTATTTTGTTTTCCAACATTTTATTTATTTTAATTTTATTAGTTTAGCAGCATTAACCATTAAAGTGTCTGCCACTGGTGCTTTTAACTTACGTACATAATAAAAAAAATATAAAATGTAAAGCAATATCACATTATGATATATTAATTACCTTTTTAAATTTATTGAGTTGAATCCATTGGGCACATCGATTTAATTCATATACATCGTCTAAGTCATCTGGATTCGTGTTAACAGGAGAACGTGTCAGCTCAATGGGTTTTTCTATACTTGTAGTTTCATTTGATGAAAATGCAAGTTTTGTCATCTTTAAATACAAATTGTAATATTTATAGATCCAAGTTTACTAGTACTTCTTGTAAACAAACTTCACACCAGACGTAAAGGTTAATTACAATATGCATGTCAAACCATTGACAGAAGGTATGTTGTGTGGTTCCATGGCAAAACATTTGCTGTTCTATGTCATAAACTAGATAATTTTCTATGGTCGGCTCTATATTCACTTATTTTCAACATGACAATTAAACGATATGTATACAGTGTGTCTCGACAAAGAACAAAGGCGTATCGGAATTATTACCCTAGAAAATCGACATACAAAAGCGAAAAGCATTAGGTAAATGAGCCTAGAAATAGTGACGCCGTTTGACGTAAAGTACAATAAAATCAAAAAAATATGCTGAAATCAATACTATGAGAAAAATAAATATCCTCTTATTTCAATTACAGGGCCGTTAACTGATTGGAAAAATGATGAAATATAAGAGACCGTCTGACCCAGGCCGATTATGATAGTTTTACTCTGAAAATTAGACATTTCTTTATTCTCTGTTATTAGATGACATTCTATTTATACCACTGTACCTAAAAATAATTTTTCTCCTTGTCCTTTCTCCATTAATATTATTTTGTGCGACAACAGATTATCAAATCTATTACATTGAATTTTATTTATTTCTGTTCAACTCGGACAGTAACTCCGAGCTATTTATTAGGCATGTGTAATGGTCTTTTAAACACGATTTTTCTATTAATTTCGAACTTATCCTTTCTAGTAACTATATTATATTATTATTTTAGATTATATACTTCATATGATTATATATCTAGGATTATATGCATTGGATCTGAGTAATTAATCTTTTATTGTTTCAAGTTGAATTTGTGAATGACCTTTTTTTTCTTATATTTCAATGTAAGTGCTGAGTTTCTTAAAACAGGTCTCAGTTAATTCCCGCACTATATAGATGAACTTACTATAACTAAAATTATATTGCATCTATAGGAGTCAGTTAATTCACTCACTACATAGATGAACGGACTATAACTAAAATGAAATTGCTTTTTAATAAATGGAACGGAAATAACGAGAACAATTCATATAATTTTTATTAAAAATAAACAATTTTTTAACATGAGTATATACCAGGTTCATAAGAATATTAAATTGTTATAATTATACAAAAATTTGAAATTGAGCTATTCAACAATTTTTATTTTGAATCACAATATAGTTGCATCAATTAATGACATTAAAAAAATTGAAGCATTAATATCAACTTTGTTTTATTGTAAAACTAAAGTTATAAAACACTGTCACTCAAAAACTGAGAAAATAGATCTGAAATATTAAGAATTCACCTAAAGGTGCAAGACCCAAAAATAAATATTAAGAGCTGGGGTTGTAAACAATCTTCAAAAAGCAGATTTATAGAGTACCTGATAAACTAAGGATTTGCAAAATCAGAACGTGTTAGGAGAAATTAATGAGTTGCCTGAGTATACCTAAAGAAGTTGCTGAAGAAATTAAGTATCAATTGAAAACAGATCCAATCAACATATTGCGATATGTTTGGAATATAATTTATCCTCAGTATTAGTCAAAGCATTGTGGAGCTATGTTTAAGAGGAGTAACGGAATGCTCCTTCAATAGAAAGTATACGGAAATGATATCTAGCAAGAATAGACCATCAGAATCACATAAAGGTAACTTTTCGCCTGAAGAGGCAAATCGGTGCTAAAATAACTTAAATGGGATTGATGATGATGATCAGATGACCTAAAGATATTAAAGGAAACTGGATCTAAGTGGCACAGGACCGAGAAGGGCAGAAATGGAGGCAGTGGACACTTCAGGTTGCTTGATAATTATGGAATGATAAGAAAGGTTTACAAAATAAGAATCAAGGTCTTAAGTGGAAGTTAACTGAATGAGTGGAAGATTTTATTGATAAGAAGTATCCATTTCCGAAACCAATACGTTTTAAAATAATACTTTTTAGTTGCCGTAATCTATTTACCCACCCAATTACAGATGACTGCAATTATATTAGATTTATTCAACTATATATGATCATTGATATAATTTATAGAAGAGAGTTAGTAATAACAACGATCAAAAACTTCTTTTAACTGTATGCAGCTAGTCAAACCGAAGGTAAAGGGTTAGATTGGAGATTTTTGTGTATCTCTAGTGATATTTCTACCCACGAAGCGATAACTCACTAGGGAAAAGAGAAAACGTGATCTAGTTAAAGGATATTTCTTAAAATTAGAAAGAATAGAAGATTTGGCAAAATTGAAAGACATACGAATTAAATTGTCTTAAGGAAAGAGTCATAACTGTTAATTGCTTCTCTAGTTTTTGATGCCTAACAGTAATGGAATAAATTCAAATATGAAGCCTGAGTACACCCAGCCAAATAAAAAATAAGCTAGAATAAGGAGTTTCTTGGTTTCAGAGTGACATTGCCACTTTTGTAGTGCACTATAAAAAATCTTGGAATACTTGGATATGGTTTTGAGGAAATGATAATATGAAAAAAATTATAAATTACTGACCTAATAGAAAATTGAGGACAATGTAGATCAAATTCAGTCAGAAAATTTTTTTAATGTACTTTTCTCTTCATAAAATTAGAAACTATAGAATATTTGGTTGAATTGAAAGGTATACGGATGTATTCTGCTTCAATGAGATTCTAAGATATATTTCTGGCCTTTTTAGGTTTTTTGCTAGCATTAATACATAAAATTTTGAAAATTAAAACAAGAAAAGCTGTTTTATTCAAATATCTTCAAACGAAATTCAAACCAAAAAAAACAGAAGTGTTTCCGTTTCTTCTAGTTATTTCCAATCTTCTCTAAAATATGCCTAACAAAAATAAAATCAATTTAAATATGACGTATGTACGTATTAAAGGGATGGAATCACAATAATTGAAGTTCAAATATCCCCAAATTGTTCAAAGTAACAAAACCTTATATAATCAAATACTAACTAGTAATACTACAAGGAATGTGGAAAGTAATGATTGATAGTAGTTTTAATAATTTAAATACACTAAGAATTAAGGGTTCTTTACTTTTATAAACAGATTTTTCAACAATTTTCCCAAACAGGATGAAGCCGAAGAAAAGCAGTACCTGATATGGGATCACTTTTCAAACTTCTCTTAATTTTTCAATTCAAATCTTACTGAACTCACTGTTTACACTAGCACCACTACACTAAATAAAAATTACACTGTCTTATTAATTTAAATTAACGTCTTTGGAAACTCAGTCTCTGAAGACAATATCTTGGTTATTAAAACGTGCATCAGACAGTGTACTTGTGAGTAGTATTAACAGTGTCATAGCAACAATTCAACTTAACTCCTCAATTCTTAGTTTATACATATACCGACTGACAATAATAGGTGAAAACAATGGAATTTTTATGCATATCTGTTCAATCAAAATGCCTAGAATTCCCAGGTGTCACAGCCAAGTGACTTTAAGAGAAGTCGGATTGTTGAACTACCGGAAATTAGCGATAAGTTTCGAATTGGATCAACAGTTCTTTGCCTCTTATAAAGTGCGTGGGTTCAAGACGACCCAGATCATAGAACCAGAAGCTCTGGACGTACTAGAGAGACTACAGAACGACAAAATCGTCTATTGAGGCTAGAATCACCTGGGCAATTGTAAATCATGATCGATACGCGTTTTGGTCTGTTTTCCACACCGGGTGCCGATCCTTACATCTAAAAAAATATGGTACTCCGCTTTAGGGATGTACGATCGTCAAGTAAGGGTGAGAAATCAACATGTAGGATTGCACATCTACAATTTGGAGGTTATAGTATGACATGCTATTGCATATTGTAGCAGATCAATGTTAGAGGTTATATAAAGCTAATGCCAGACCACATGTTAGCAGAGAATCTATAGAGAACGTGGATCAATACGGCCACCAAGTTCGACTGATTTGTCTCCAATTTAATATAATTGATCACAGACTGTTGAATTAGCAGCTTATTATATAGACCTTAACAGCAGTTGACTTGGCGCGAAACAACAGTAGATATAGCCAATTATCCGCCATTGTACTATTTTCGAACAGATGGCTCTACTATAGAACAATGGCGGACCATTGGAAAAGCTGAAATTTCAAACATTAATTTAATTAGGAGCATTCAATAAGTTTTGCGAAAATTATTGAAGCTATTTCAACAGATATGTTAACCTTTTTTGTCGGGCAGCGTATACCAGTTACGTTAAGTGAGATTGGTGTAGATAATTGAAAAATAAACAGATAGTAATAAAAAAATATTGTAAATACACTACGAAAATAAATAATTTGTGATAAAATTTATTTAAAACAATTTCAACTAACGATACATTTAATAACATTTTGATTAAATTTCTTTAACTTTTTAGTTTTTAGACATTTATATTTTGATATTTTGAGAACCTCAAGGAGAACCCCGACCTCCCAGACCACGTTCCAAGTCAAACAATATCGCCTCCCAGTGTGTCACCAATTCAAATATCTTGGGGTCTTGATAACTAAAGATAATAACGTGACAACAAGAGTTGCTACGGGGAACAAATGCTTCTGGGTAGTCCAGAGTTTAAGAGTTCAAGTTTTGAGGACTTTCATGATGATCAAAGTTCCACAATTTACAAGACAATAATCCATCCCGTAGATGGAGACATCGACATATGGAGTTCCTGGAAGATCGCGCCTTCGCTGGTTGAAGGACTTTGAAGCGGACCTGATCCAGCTAGGGGTTCGATGTTGGAGGCGCTATGCTCAGGACAGAAAAGATTGGCAGTCGATTATTGAGAAGGCCCTGGATCTCAAAGGACCGTAACGCAGGTTAAAGAAATAAAAATTGCACAAGGAAAAACAACAATTCTGACATATTAATTTGAATAAATAAATAAAAAATAGTAGATGCCGCCTTAGGGTAACTAAGAATCTACCAATTTTGGTTGTAATAAAAAAAGATTACAAAGATCCTTCCATTGAGAAATTAAAGTTTTGATTTTATATCTATTTAAAATAATTATAAAAATATAAAGTTCATTTATATCATTTTATTTTGTAATGATTGGGAGCCATGTAACGGTTCAAAATAATCAAAGATCCAACTAATGGTAATACTGAGAATATAATAACAGCGTGATGTCCGATTTGGTTGCACAAAATACCAAACGCAATAGGTACTGTTAATCCAGCACCAATACTTATAGAATTTCCCAGAATTTTCAAATCTGTATTTTTCCTGTCATTCACTAAATCCTCCCAATAATCTAGAATTAAAGTCCTTGCTAGAACTATGGGAATACACAACGCAGCATATATGGAATAAACGGGAGAATAACAAGCAAGGAAAGTGCATACCAAGAGTACGATGAATCCACCATTTATAATCAATATGATAGGTACTTGTGACATTTTAGATTTGAACTTATTACACAAATAGATACCAATAAACATTAGAGCGTTCATGTATGAAGTTGTGTAACCGATAGCTACCGAATCAGCTTGAAAATTGTACTTCAAAATTTGTGTGAATTTTGAAAAAAATATTGTGGTGCTTGCAGTGAACATATACTTCATTGAAATCAAGTCCCAGTTAGTTTTGTAATCCGAATTATTAAAATGTTGGACTGCATCTTTGATATATTGCGCTGTTCTATTCATTACTGACAAATCACTGCCTTCAGACGGAGAATCATCATCTTCATGAGAAACTGTCGCCAATAAACCTAAAAATAACAGAAAAAAAATGCTTGAATTAAAAATATCCATCATGTATTCAACAAGATATCTTGTAGGTGATAAAATCAACATGATAAAAGATACACAAGGATACAAATAAAAAAAGGAAATTTGAAAAAACAAATTATTCATAATATAAGGAAAAACTACTTACATATATTTATTATAGTTAAAACCGATGCCAAAAAACAAGAAATAGCAAAACTGATGTCGAATAGACAACCGGCCAATATAGGTCCTATTATGTATCCAGAAGAACTTAAGATGTTGAATATTATTAACTGGTATTGAGTCTCATCGCTAGGAACTTTTTTCATTAGAATCGCTTTGGTTAAAGAGCTAGATTGATTTGTTGCAGCTGGAAACATTCAAAGAGTAAACTCATTGCGTAAATATATATTTTCAATTCTGTTTATTCTAATTATTTCCACAAGTATTTAGTACTACAAGGTTTGTTATTCACATTTATGTTATGGTAATGAAAAAAACAAATATTTTTGGTCGACACTGTGTTTTTCAAACTATTTTCTATGAACATTAATATCTACATCTTTCCATGCGTTTGAACCTATTAATGAAGAATTTTTCCTCTCTAACTTAGATAGCTTCCAAATAAGCACTTCAAATGCAAAAACGACTTCTTCTGGTGTTAAATAAAAAGAAGATATGTCAAATTAGGCCTGTGGGGTGGATGGCCTATCAACAAGACCTTCTGGCTGGTCAAAAATCCAATTGTTGAGAAACTTCACATCCAAAAGGTGGTTAGTACTCTAGATTCAAACACAGTGTCAAAGGGGAGGTCACGGGGGTCAAGCTTTGGTACAGTTTAACAAGACAACTAAGCAGTCACGTACAGAAAGTCCTGATCACAGTTTTACTGTTCCTATTTTTATTTTTTATTTCAGGAATCCCCCCCCCCCCAAACTGAGAAGCCTCTTCTAGAATCGAATGCAATGTTTATGATGATTTAATGCTATTGAGCAATAACCTCAAATTTGATTGAAACAACTACACTCAGAAAAATATTTGTGAAAGATTCTAATTAATTTTTCAAATATCTTCATTGCAGATTATTGTATCTGGTTTAATGAGTTTTGTATTCTAATTTTACTTACCAAAAATACATCTGGCAAGTATAGTAAACCAAGAGCTATTGGTGAGGAAAAGGAGAGCGTGGCATATAGCGGCAATATTAAAAATAGTATAAAGAGCAGTTTTTCTGCCTTGAAAATGTATTAGATCCCTCTGTAACAAATATTAAACAATTAAAATATAAAAATGTGGCGAATGCGCATATATATATATATATATATATATATATATATATATTTTAGAATTTCAAATATGGTTTTCTATGCATTGTTTCTATAAGCTGTTTGTATTATATTTTGACTGTTTTCATAGAGATAAGACCTTTTTTTGTATACAATATTCTGGAAATTTCAAAATCCGAATTATATCTAGAAAGCTATCGGATATAAATAAACAATAGTTTAGCAGCCAGAGTTAGTAAATAATTTGATGTTATAGTGAACACATCGAAATAGTCAAAAGTAAACCAAACAGTGAATTTAAATAAATTAGTTAATTATTCAGTAATAATTGTTAGTGGATAGTGAATAGTTTAGTGTATGAATAAATTCCATAAGTAAAATTCAGCACATGTATAAACTTTCAATTTAAGGTGGTATAAGAAGCTTTTCAATTACATAAAATGAGCTTAGTAGGGTTAATTATAGAATCACAATTTAGCAGACTTAGTAAAGAAAATTGAACTTACAATAATATCGGAAGACAGAAGTTGTGCAATTAAAGTTGTAACAGCTAAAAATCCAATAGTCACATGGCTTCCTCCAAGAACAAATATGTATGGAGGCAGAAATGCATATATCAATCCAAAACTTAATGAATCCTGAAATAAATGATGAGATTATTATTATTAGGTTAGGTTACTATTTGTAAAATTTGGCAACTAGGCCAAGACGCGTGAAAACCCGGATTTTAGAAGTCAGAGCTCGGGCATGCCAACAGGATTTTTAAAATATAATCAGTGTAATAAGAAATAAATTATCTTTTCATTTATTTTCATACCTTATAATTGAATTAAGTCATCTTTTATCATCATTTTAAATCTACCTAACAAAACAGAATCTTATCACAGTTTTTGTTTTAATAATCAGTGAAAACCGAAATCCATTAGAAACACGCCACGCCACGTGTCGAATATGTGTGCATATGTTTTTCCATTCAAATCAAATGTTTGCGTACCCACTCAGCCCACCATACGCCACGCCACGCCATCCCACGTGGGATTATAACATATTGTTGCACTGAGAGAGAAAAAAAAATTATAATATTTTACATAATTTCGAAGCATTAGATTTAATATTTTACTAAGAAAAATACAATTTCGTGTTCAGTTTTTTTACCAGTGATTGCAGGGGCGTCGCCTTAGTCGATTTTTTTGCTCACCAGTGTATATCTTTGTCAGAAGCAAATCCATTGAATTCCGGCACGATACAAAACAAAAATACATAAATAAAAGAATATTTTAGACAGAGAAAAAAATGATTATACATATTAGTTGAAGCAATTAATGAAAAAGTTCCTATTTACAAGTCAGTAAGGTTAAATTTTTGGATAACATGTATTTTTTGAATTTGATATGAATGTTTAAAAACTAGGACATCCTTTTATTTTGTAATTTATAATTTAACAAATTTGGATGATTAAGTATTAGGAAATAATTTTACTTTGTTTTCAACTATTTTATATACAGATTAAGAACTGTCGAAATTAGGTCATAATTTTATAAACAAATATATATAAAAAAAACTACAATCAAGGTGGCTTCCCAGAAATTGTTTATTTAAAACGGTGTCTTAAATGAATTAGTAAAATTCTTTTTTATAACATTATCCCAGGGGTGGTCTAATCCATTGTAGGGCACTGGTCAGGCATTAGATTTCTAGATTCCTTGGGCGAGGGGCTCCTCTCATCGTTGGTCCTACCCTACTGAAATCAAGTAATGCTTTTTAGGCATAAAAAGTATAGAAATCACAATTTAATTTCCATTTCTCACCATCTAAGACGGAGAATATAATCATTTTATGTTAGTATAAATTCAGTTTTTTGCCAATTGCCACCTAATCTGTTATCTTTAATCCTTTTATATAATCTATACCGATTTTTTCCTCTTGGTACCTTTATGAATTCTTCTAAAGAAATTGTTATAATTTACAATTGTACCTTTGTTCTTTATTTAAACTATTATTATCTTAAATTAATGTTTGGAAACTTATTGTGTTTGACAAGCGTTTGAAAAGTGGTTTTAAAGACAATTACTCAAGATCTCCTGGACCAAACAGTAAGAAGTCGTCATAAGAATGAAAAAAAGGACAAAAGAAGAGGAGTTATAATAACCATAAAAACTCGCAAACTACAATATTTTGACCACCTAATGCGAAACCAATCCAGATATGCATTGCTTCAAGTCATCCTACAAAGCAAAATATTTGAAAAAAGCTTCGGCCCTAAAAACATTCGTCATCAATAGGCACCACAAGATCATATTTTGCCAATTTTCCTCATTCCTTGTATTTTCAATATGATGTATGAGATGTGAGAAAGCAATGAAAATTCTTTACCCTGATGTACTCAATATTATAAAAAAATTTGAATTGCTTTAATAGTTTAAATATTTATTTCAAGTACACACTTATAAGTCACGAGATATAAGCAGATCTATGTAGTATTAAAAGATTAAATAAATTAGAAATTGTACTTACGAATAAAGTTATGAGTTGTAACGTAAAAATATCATCTAAGGGTTCCATTCCTACTAATTGGCAGTTTTTTATTAAATGAACATATTTTCTATACATTAAGGAGATAGTCAATGATTCGAGACGTTAATCAGCATATCTGTTAATTTGTGAAGGACCTTGGCGGTTTTAGACATCAATGATTCTAGATAGACAATTTCAAGTAGTGGGTATTTATAATAATTTGAGCATGGAAAAGACACTAGAATTTTTTATTTTGTTTACACATTTCAAATTGCTCCTGTCACTAGTGTCACCGTACGAACAGTTTACATAAGAACTCTGTTCGTTTATGTCAATTTATGGCACGGTGCAATGAAAATAAACACGTGTACCTATCATGAGTACATTCCGCTAAGCACTCACGACAATCACGTTCCTGATCTTTCCCGTTCCACTTATCTCAGAGCGTTATAATCATAAACCCATAAAATGGAATGACTTACGAGGTGTATTAAGCGTTGAAACAAATATTAACGAATAGCGAAATGAAAAAAAAGCGAAAGCTTTCAAAGGTTATGTAAGTTATTGAATTTTTTTGTGGAGTGCTTAGCTTGAAAATTCCGTTAATTCTTGCTCACTCTTCGACTCATTTCATAACAAGGATCGTCATGAGCGACCACTGCGATCGTAGCTGCTATGTGGAACGTTCAAAAGAGTATTTCTGGCGCCGTGAAATGGAATGCACCATGATTTTTATTTTTTTTATCAGAACATACGTAAATGCGAAGGACGTTGAATTACCATAATCAAAAGTTAGTAGTAGATAGATATGGGACATTGAGAGTGATATCATATACTTGTTTTATCAATTTTAGTGGAGTTTGATAGACACATTTATGTAATGGGTGCAATAAAAACTGTCAATTTAATATATGCAATATCATTTTTGGTATGTGGCGAGCAATAATTGAAATTAAATATGTGTTTATTTAAATTTTCAGGATTTGTTTGCTGTAGGATTGACTTTTCCTTTGGTCGGCAATTATTTAAGAGATATAGGAGCTTCCCATACCACTGTAGGTCTAATTTCTTCAACGTATTCAGCTGTTCAAGTTTTATCTGGACCTTTTATTGTAAGTTTGATCAAAAACAGGCACCTACATTCAAATAATACTTTGTATCAATTTGAAAATAACCTATATAACAACATTGTTCCTTGAATGAAACCATCGTTATTTCTGGTGTGACTAGGTTGTTTTAATGATTCTAATGAATGACTTTAATGTTGCATTGTTTGTAGTATTATACATTTACAATAATTTATTTATCTCTAGACTTGTTATGCCATGTTCATATTGAATAGTGGGCAGCCAAGGATTCTTAATTTATGACAGGTTCATATAGGATAGTGGGCAGCTAAGGATCCTCAAGTTATGCCATGTTCATAGTAGGATAGTGGGCTGCTAAGGATCCTTAAATTATGCCAGGTTCATAATAGGATAGTGGGTGGTCAAGGATCCTTAATACCGGGTTTATAGTATGATACCGGGCGGCCAAGGATCATAGTTATGCCAGGTTCATAAAAGCATAGTGGGTGGTCAAGGATTTTTAATGCCAGGTTCATAAGAGGATAGTGGGCAGCTAAGGATCTTTAAGTTATGTCATGTTAAATTATTGTTTGATGTCGTTCTTTAAGAATGATTAATTCCAAAACTGGGTTTTATTGTTATGTATTCAATTATTCTTTATTGATAAAATTCGTCTTACACATTTCTCAATAGAAATGTTATTTTAGTGAATAAAAATTGTATTTTGAGAAGTATTGAAAGCAAATAAGAAATTTTATATCTATTTAAAATGATTTTACTCATTTGGTGTGCGATTTAGAAGATTAAATTGGAACTTTTGAAACCATTGGTGATATTTATACTGAACATTGTCACTGCAGTAAAATACCAAATTTGGAAAACAGTGAAATTGGTTGTGGTGATTGTGTTGGGCAGACTAAGGGATCTGATATTTGACCTTCAGTCTCTGAAGTCAATTACTTGGTTATGATTTTGAAGGTGTCTCAATTTTTGTTTCAATAAAAGTTTACAATTTCAAGGTATGACTATCTATGATTAATGTTTTTTAGGGCGGCTGGAGTGATGTGCGAAATAGAAAATCAGTTTTAAAATTTACAATTGTGATATGTGCTCTATGTTATGCACTTTTAGGAATTACTAGATCAATTATTTTCATAACAGCTGTAAGATGCGTATTAGGTATGTTCCCTGTAAACTACTCTTCTTGTATTTTAAATAACTGTTTGAGTTTTATTCACACACACATACATGTATCAATATAAATGATTTCTACTATTCGCTCCTGAAATAATTTACAAATTTAATATTTTGAAAATGAATGCTGCCGTTTTTCAAAGGAGAAACCAACTAGTTTCCTGGCTAATGCCTTGATGAATATTGAATTACAACTCCTCTGAAAAGCGTGATGTCAATCGATCTTTTTGCCAATATTAACATCCCCAATGACTTGCTATTGCAAGGTTTGTAACCACTGACTAGTTTTGACGTTATTACGTTTCATTAGAGTGGTATAACAACTCTTGTTCGGGTTTAAATTTTACTGTATATTAAAATCAATCCCTTTACTCCTTTGATTACTTCTTGGATTCCATTTTTGCTTTATTTTAATCCTTTTTTTGTAAAGTTTCTCATAGTCCTGGTATTTTTTTGTCAATATTTTTTCATCCCTTTCTATCTATCTATGAAATTTTCTACTTTTTTGTTTTCAATCCCCTGTTGGATTGTTAGTTTTTTCCCCTCATTTTTGCTTTTTTTATTATTTCCAACTGTACCAACACTTGATGTTCCTTTTTAGCTCAAAGGGCAAAAAAATCAGCATAAAACGACAAAAAAGTTATTTGAAATACAAAATGGTGTCTTACATTCACTATACAGTGTAATATTAATTATATAAATATTTAATTTTCTTATTAGGTTTATTCAAACATACTCAAAGTATTTGCAAGGCTGTGATAACAGATTTAGTGCCTTTGAAAGAACAAAATGAATTTTTTGCAAGGTCTTCTGCTGTTGCATCATTTGGTTTTATTATAGGACCTTTTGTTGGGGGACACATATCAGAATTTGAAAATGGTTTCACTTATGTCTGTCTCTTTACTGGAATGTTATTTATCATTAATTATGGTAAGTGAAAATAAGATAATTACTTGAAATAGTTTTTATTTTTTTAAATAAATTGTGTCCCAGTTTTTTTATTTTAACAACTGAATAAAAAGGACTTGACAGGATATTTTATCGAGCCATAACGGTGTAGTTGGAAAGGTTGTCGAATCTAATATTTTATTTGGTTTTTATGATTTCATTTTATCATTTAAGATAATACAAGTAATTAATTGAATGTGTGACATAAGACTGTGAGTAATTTCTTTTTCATGTTGTTTTTAAATTTTGAGTAAAAAAAAATTTATTTTTACTTATATTTTTGCCTTGAAAGAGTTGAAACCTATGGTTATATGCACCAAATTTCCTGTAGTTCATATATTATATCAATGCTTAGGCAAATAATTATTGAATTTCTTCTCAAACTAAACATCGTGCCACCTAGTATTAAAGTTGCCCTTCAACTAGACAAAAAATTGAGGAACGGTGAAGATGAAAGTATGTGAACAGGCATGAAGATTTTAAATGAATTCACTTTGTATCTATTCCAAAAATATAAATTCTACTTAAAGCCAGAATCAGCAGAGACCAAGTTGAATTACCTAAAACAATGTAATCTAAAGAGTTGAAAAACAAAACTTTACTTTCCTGTTTCCTAAATGAAAAAACACATAAAGCAGTTTTCTTCTACTTGTTTAATAAAAACAGAATTTAATAATGTTTCACTAGTAGTTCAACTCCACTTAAAGCTATAATTTTTTCTTTCTTTCTTTTCATGTTCAACCTTAAAAACTCGTGGTTGATAAAACTTAATATCTAAACTTTAATGCAACAGTTGAAGTTTCTCGTTCAAGTTATGCTCGAATTAGATTTCACATTATCATGATTATGAAGTACCAACTTTTAAAATACTATGTGTAAAATTTAATTTATCATTGCTTCTTTTGTTGTCAATAACAAGCTTTCTGCTTGTTATTGGTCCTACAGACACCTATGGTGGTGAACGTTCTGGTCGTACATTTGAAGAAAAACATTAAAATTTAAATAAGAACCTTTTAAACCTTGTTTTATTTTTAAATATGTTTTGATTTAAAAAAAATATTTATTGGAATTTGTTTTATTTAGGTTGCGCTTGTTATCTACCAGATGACAGAAAAACGACCAAACCCGGTGAGATTAGTTGGAAGATGGTAACAAATGAATTTAAAAAATCAATTAAAGAAATAAAGGACATCGATTGGAAAGTGCATTGGGATACTTTCTTATTAAAATTTTTATTGGGATTGACGATAACAGTATATTTTTCAAATCAAGCTATATATTTAAAAGAAACATTTCATCTCTCTCAAAAACATATCGGATACATGATTTCATTCTTCAGTACTGTAGGAGTAATATCTGGGTTGTTTCTCAAAAAGATCGATAACTTTTTGAATACGGATATATATTCAAAGATGAGTTTATGGTTCGGGGTATTGGCTTTATGTCTTATATCGCTTTATTTATCACCTAATATTTTCATATTCATGTTTTTCTTAATACCACTTTCTGTCGCCGCTTCCGCAATGAGAGTGACTAGTATGGAACTGATGTTCCAGAAAATCGAAGCATTGCACAGAGGATCCTTTTCCGGTGCCTCGAATAGTGTCATGTCTATTGCGAGGTTCATGACACCACTTTTCACTGGTTTATCTAGTGATATTTTCAATGAAAAATCTGTGATGTTGATTGCCGTTGTTCCTGCTTGCCTAGGAGTATTTGTTAGTATATTTACAAAAACGAAATATACAGCTAATGTTAAAAATAAATAAATGTTTTTGTTACAGAGTATAAATTTCTCTATTATATTTTTACTCAATTATTGTGGGCTTTAATAAAAATGTGGCAAAACATATCAAGAAATAATGAACTTTGCAAGGAAAACTTAATAACAGTAACATACCATCGAAAAAGTATGAATATTCAACAATTTGAGAATAGACAAGATAAACAGTCATAGAAAATGAGTATAAAAGGATATCGATAAAAGGAAAGAGGAAGAAGAGAAACTGGAAAGAAAACATGAGTTACATAAAAACACAATTGGGCTAGACACATAATAAGATCAACAGAAACAATAAGAAAAGTACCTGGAGAAACGAAATATGGAAGTAATAAAATAGACAAATATAATAAAAGCAACCAAGATGACCAAAAAGAAAGTAGAAGAAGAGTTATGGTCATGATAAATGTATTAAAGACCTATTTAGGAAATGATAAAAACTGAAAGGAAATGATTAATGTAATATTTTGATTGAATCATTGTTCGAATATGGAATGAGAATCATAATAATAAACAAAAGGGAAAAAGAAGAACTGAGCTATATGAATAACAAAACTTGAACTAGACTCATAATAGGATCAACATAAATAGTAACAAAAATAAAGAAGAACCTGGAGAAACGTGTAAAAGAAGATAAGGAAGTAATGAAATTGATAAAAATAATGAAAGCAGCCAGGATGATTGAGAAGAAAGTAGAAGAAAAATTAATGTATAAAGTCATGGTAAATGTATTAAAGACATGGATGAAACAATGTATAACAATAAAAAAGGAAGAGGAAGTCAACTATTTAAGAATAACATTTAAGATAACAAGCTTTCGGAAATAAAAATTAAAACAAATGTCATATCTTTATAGAATAATTGTTCGAATATGGACTGAGAACCACCATAATAAAAGGGAAGAGGAAGAAATTTAAAAAAAAAACAGTTGTATAAAAACGCAACTGAACTAGACACCTAATAAGATCAATAGAAGTAATAAGAATAGAAAAGAGGAACCTGGTGAAACGAGATAAAAGAAAATATGGAAATTGTAGATAACATATCAGAATTGATAAAAGCAGTCAGGATGGCCAAGAAGAAAGTAGAAGAAAAATTGATGTTCATTATAAATGTATTAAAGACATGGATGAAATCGTGTAAAACAATAATAAACCAAAAGGAAGAGTAATGTCTTAACTAACTGAGAGAAAACTAATAAGAATATTTGGATTAAAAGTGAGAGTAAAAACAGAAAAGACACCAAAGAAATGCGATAAGTAATGGGTTAAGAAGAAAATAATAAGAAAAGTAACAGAAGTAATTTTACTACAACCAAGGGAATGAGAAAGACTTGACGAAAACATTAACAATTGAAATAACATCGAAAAAGATAAATATTCAACTATTTAGGAATTGACAGGATAAACAGCTTGTATCCTAAATGTAAGAGTAGCATCAATAGGTACAAAGGGCCAATTCCTTACAGCCCACTCTATAATTTAGTAGTTAAGGAATAAATATGACAATTCCCGCCAAGGTTTTCCACCTGGGATTATTTTCGTGGGAGTAAGTTTATTGGTGGGAAAATTTAGTATAAAACAGGTAAGTCAAGTTTTTATTTTACCTTCAGTCTCTGAAGATGATATGACAGAATAAACAGCTTGTATCCTAAATGTGAGAGTAGCATAAATAGGGACAAAGGGCCAATTGCTTACAGCCCACTCTATAGTTTAGTAGTTACGGAATAAATGTGAAGATTCCCGCCAAGGCAATTTTCCCGTTGGAATTAATAGTGTGTTCAGAATGGACTGAACCAACAAAACAATAATACAAGTATCAAAATTACTTAAAACTTTGCGTTTTTCAATTGCCCTTGTTTTCACTTGTAAAAATAAAATTTAATTTTAACAAAAAATGAAATATTCAAATATATTTGGTACAAATTTAAATAGTTTCTTAATTATTGTGTCACCTACAAAATCTTTCATGTAAACATGTATACAATTTATTAGCCTTCCTCAAACCGAAACCAGGAATTTCTGCCAACTGTAGTTCTGATGCCTGGATAATGCCATTCAAAGTTTTGAATTTGTCGATTAACGCCATTGCGTCAGACTTATTTATTGATCTCACAGATGTTAAAACTTGTATCAACTAAAAACAGAAAGAATTTAAAAAAGAATAACAGTTACCAAAAAAAATCAACACAAAAGTAGGATGATTGAATGTAGGAAAAAAGAACATTCGCTATATAGATCCTAGAGCCGGTCCTGACGGATTGTAGTGGAATTCTAAAATTCGGCTTCTTCATATAATTAATGGGTGCGTACGGAAGCAGCGGTAAAGCTAGATATGGAGACATTACAGAACCACCACAAGATTTGTTCTCTATGAAAATTATTCGCTGGCCTACAACATCCCTACGCATATCGAGAACCCACGAGGATTAGCAACCGTCTTCCAGAAGAAGTTGGATCGATTAGAGAAACTTGAAGAGCAGATCCCAGCCCTCTGCAAGAGAATCAAACACGATTCGTGGTACAACTTTTACCTGGATTTGCGAGTCGTTAGGAACATAGTAGAGGTGATATTCCAGGATACCGGGGTTCACATATTAATTTGCAGCTATCCACCCACTTAGTGAAGACGGTGCTCTGTTCCATATGACCGGAAAGTGTAGGAATAGGTCAAGATGCCGATTTAAACATCCACCCCGGCTATCAATGAATTCCAGAAGGAATTTCCATATAAGGATGGGGTAATGTTACAAACAAGTCCGCTATATGATCCCTAG
Source organism: Diorhabda elongata (assembly GCA_026230145.1). Taxonomy (NCBI): domain Eukaryota; kingdom Metazoa; phylum Arthropoda; class Insecta; order Coleoptera; family Chrysomelidae; genus Diorhabda; species Diorhabda elongata. The sequence goes on along the minus strand of CM047928.1, from coordinate 18,202,580 downwards.
ACTCGGTACCGTCTGATTGTAGAGGAATTCTAAAATTCGGCGGAAGCTTGACGCCATTGATGTACGTTGGAAATACCCGGAGTCCGTTAGATGTTTGTTTTAGGTTTTTATTATAGCAGGCGGTTTATTTACATTGTTTCTTTTGAATAATTTCTAGGAGTCTATTTATCCTACTTTGTAACTTTTTTTTTACCTAGACCACAGAAAAACCAGTACAAATAAGGTTGATTTGAATTTATATTCTGGCCTCTTTGGTTCCTGTGTGAAGAAGAACTCAAACTAGAGTCTAACGTTGATATTTGATTCCATGACAAGGATACTTTGATAGCAGAATGAATTTCCTAGTTTCTATCTGAAAGATTCTCAGATAGGAGCCTAGCGATGTGTGTCTGGTACTGGGAAAGACTCCTCTACCAGCTTCTGTGATGGTTTTTAAATCGTATGTATATTATTTAATTTTGGTTAATGATACATAAAACCAAACAAATATAAAAGAAAGACATAATGAGAAATCAGAATTTTATGATTCAATATATTAAAATAATTACCCTTAAATATGGCGAAGCTTCCCCTTTTTCTTTAATACTTTCTGCTGGTTTATTTTCGTAAATTTTATAAGTTTCTATTATTTTTCCTGCTTCTTCAGGACTCCATGCCAGTATTAATGTCAAGTCTGCCAAAATACATATTCTTGTTAAATTTTTTAAAACGTGATGTGGATCTTTAATATCAATCTAAAAAATATTGATTTACATATATTCTATTTTCTTATTAAATGATATGCTAAATTATTAGTGAGATATCCAAACCTGAACTAAAAGAACTCTTAGCTGGTACATTTGCCCCAACTTTTTTAATCTTTCATGAATGTAATCAGGATTTAAATTATGGTATCTAATAGAAAGAAATAAAGCGCAAGTTGTTAATCCCATTTGATAATCTGGTATTATATCTTCATACTCCCAAGGAACGTTGTGTATTGATTTCAGTAGAGGGTTTCCTCGTTGTTTCGGATTCACCAATATACAATGAGTTTTGCTACTAGGTATCTTGATATTTACATTAACTTCCTTAGATGTACCTTTAAAATTCAAATATACACAAACTTTTTACGTATATCATCCATATAAAATAAAATTTATCATATGAATGCCTTTAATTTTTAAAGTGTATTTTTAATTGCCAAAAGTAACAGCCTAAGAAGAATATTAACATTGAAAGAGATATCCAGATATACTAATTAGAATTTATAAGACACCTCACCCTGTCACACGCCCGTAATATAAATACTAGAAAAAAATTTGAAGGAAAGCAGATAGAGTTAGGACTCTTGAAACAAGTTGCATAGAAGATACCAGAGGAAAAGAGGTAGATCAACAAAATAGTGGAGAGAACATACTGTTGAATGTAGGTAAATTAGTTGATTAAAAAACTGATAAGCAAACAATTTCACATTAACTCCACCAAAAATTCCTGAACCTGAAGGGCTTCCGTGTACTGTACTACTTTTAGAGAGTCCCACTGGATAATTTGTCTATAGACAAATTGCTCCCATGTATTAGAATAAAACCACTAAAACAGTGTTGTCTAGTTCCACTACATAATAAATGTTTAAATGAATTTCATGAATTGTGTTTACCTTACATAGAATTAAATAAAAATGACATTTTGTTATCTTTAATTTCATAAGGCTCTAGTGGGTCTTAAACGACCCATGATAAATATCATAAACTACAATTCAAAGATTTTTAAAAAATTACTGTAGTACATACATTTACTCAATTATTTCAAAACATTTTCATAGTTCTGGGTATTAATGAGTTAATAAGAAAAAATAACAAATAATCAAAAGAAATATTTTTTTCCGAGAGTAATAAGAAATGAGTATTGATGTTTTTCCTTCCACAGCTTTATTCATATAAGCAGTATACCAATGAATTTTTTTAACATGAAATAATGTTTTTTAACCATTCTATTCGTGAAAATAATCAAGGATCTTAGTTCTCAAATTGTTTTATTGATGAAAAATGTAATTGATTGTGAGCTAATCTATAAATCATCCATTGATTATATTGTAAGTATTCAGTTTTCTAATTTCATTGAGCGAAGGGAAAGTTGTATCTTCAAATAATCAAAAAATATAACAATTAGGCACTTACTAGCAGTTTGCTCTGTTTCATTAACAAAAAAATCTGTTTCGAATTCAGTTGCTACGTCTTGTAGAGAATCATCCATTATAAATTGTTACTTTTTTATAATAAATATTCGAATAAGATAATAAAAAGTATAACAGTAATGTGCATAAGCTTGAAAATTCTGTTCAAAAATTATATACACATTCTGTTTTTAAATTTCATTTATTTCAAAGGTTATGTTATGTTCTTCTCTTTTTACTACATTATGGATCTTTATAGAGTATGGATTGGCAGTTCCCTTGTGTGATTCACAATAATTATAGATTTCAATGTCATCTTGAACAAATTATGATATATCAGAACTAAAAAATTAAATTTCTAAAAATTATTACTAAATAATAAAATAAATATACAGAGTCATCTATTGGAAAACTTATATATAAATTGAATAACTCTTTTTTATCGACTGTTGTCACAAATTTTGTCTGTCAGGTGGTGCCATCAGTAGAATTAATTTGAACCACAGTTAATTTATGCGATGTTGTCACTTCATTTTTAAATTTCGATAAATATAAGATACATTTTCAGATGAATGTTGTTATAAGAACTAAATTATAACTTCCAAAGTTTGTCTCTTTATTTGTAAAATAGTTGATACAGTCAGTTTTATATAGAGGGCTATTGAATTTTGTTCAATCTATATCAAAAATATAAGAATCTATGGGGGCAGTCAGAAACTATGAAACAAATAACTGAACTAAACTAAAATGTAGAATTTTGATTTGAATTTTATTTATACTAGTCTGAATAGAATGAAAATCTAAATTATTACTAATTTCATAATAAAATATTGCTTATACATATAGAAATGAGAATGAACTTGTGAAATGACCGGATTTTTTGATATTTATTACACAAAAACTATAACGAGCTGTTTAGATAGAGCATCGGTTCCCAAACTACCAATTTCCAAATCTCGTAAAAAGTGAAGATTATTTTTATTTATGGAAACTTAAGTTTCAACGCCGAATTGATAGTTTTCGAAAAAAAAAGGGCTAGAATTGATTGATTGATAGGGTGCATTATTTCGTAATAAAATCAAATAAACAAATTTTCAATTAAATTTTAACTGATTGTGCTGTGAATAGATATCAAAAAATCTACAGTGACAAAATTTGACGAGGGAAACGTGATCAGAAGCTTTTGCCCCGCAATCCAAAATTTTTTATACCCACTTTGAAATGTCACTTTCATCGCTTCATTAGTGCTAAGCTAGAGTAGCATGCCTTGTAGTATCACGTTCTCCAATCATCATGCAGGACAATCAAATGTTGAACGTATGTCTGAATATCTTCATCAAGGCGTTCTACCTGCGACAAGTTTGAAAACTGTAAAAATTTCAATTTACCAAAAAAATCTGAAATTACACTCTTTGTTTTTATTAAATTGAAGTAATTGAAAGTTAAATTTTTGAGCAAATCTATCCAATATACGATGTCTGCAATAACATGATCAGGTTTTCTGTTAAATCAGCATATTTACTTTCCAGAAACTCTAAAACTGAATCAAAAAGTGAATAAAATCTTGCACCTTTCAACAACCAGCCTACCCCGGTATCTAACAGCATTCGTTGGGAGTCAACGGCAGTTAACAATATTTTGTTAACTGCATTAATCATAAATTCAAGCGATTGGTCTATCGCTACTAGATGTTGTTTGTGGATAACGCAGTGAATTGCAGTTAACTCTGGTATAATTCTTTCAAGATAACTTATAAACTCACGATATCGCCCGACTAAGGCTGGAGCTCCATCTGTTGCCACCGAAATAACGTTTGTGAATCGAATCGATTTTTCCTTAAAACAATCACTCAGGACAGGACTCGACGAATATGGAATATACAAGTTTTTACAAGTATAAGTCGCAGAGTTTCTTGAAATATTGATACGAGAAGTCTTCTCTTCACTATCGAAACCATATAAATTTTCATGGACCTCCGCTTACGATTGGGGACCCCCATTTTTTGTTAGGCCCAACGTAGACCTCCGTCGAATCTCTCGTGGACCCCTGCCTGGACCATGTTGGGATTCACGAAGATAGAGGAAATATTTATAGCTTTTTCTTTCTTATGAATGTCCTGAAAATTCTATTTTTCGTGTACTAGATTCCGTTCCAAGAATTTTTGAATCTTTATGATTGAATTTATGTTTTTTTGATATTTCATGGTTCGTAAATGCAGTTTAATTTTTTTTAATCATATTCATGATCTTTTAGTCTATTTTCTAAGTACTAAGATGTCTGCCTTATGTAGACAGCTCATAATTAGCTCAAGGTACTTGATATATAATATCACTTCTTTTGTTTTTTGGTGTTTTAGATTTTAGTTTAGTGAAATATTTTGATAATTTATCATGTTATTAATGACTGATACTAATATTTATTGAAATAATTCGATAGTTGTTGTGAAAGTCCTTGTACATGTGGTAATGAAATGAATGAAAGTTTCTGTTTTGCTCGTTAATTGATTATAGTTTATCTTTTTCTTTAATGTGTTATCATTTTTTCCGGATGATTATTTTCTCTTAATGCAGTTTTTGCTTTTTGAATAGCTAAGCATCTAAATTCAAGATTTGATAGTTGGATCTTGTGCTGATAGATCACTGATAGATCATTATCACTGATCTTTTTTGTGAATAAAATTTCTTTACTCAAAAATGTATCTGCTCCGATTAGTTTGTTTGAGGTCTTAATTTTTGAACTAGCTAATCGATTGAAAAACCATTTGGTAAGAAAATTTATTATCTATTAGGCTTAAAAGGTTTGGAATACCATTTATTTTTAAAAGGGACATGTACAAAGGGCTTCAAAAAGGTACCAGTCACACGTTACTGTGAACTTAGAAAGGTTATATCTCCATTAATTTTCAAGTTATTTTTAATAAAAGACAATTTTTTAAGAAATTAAAAAATGTCATCCATTGTATCATAATTATTTTCAGAATCAAGCTCCTTAAAGCATTAAAACTTCTTGATTCTATTATTTTTATTCAATTTGCAAATTTAAATCATTTTATTTCAATAAGGGTGGCAATTTGAAGGGTAGATATAACGTTTTTTTACATAAAACGAAGGAATTTTTGTCATAAGTCTGTTATTTTATGTTTTAAAAAGTCTCAATTGAATGGTTTTTTGAAGTCCTTTAAAAAATATACAATACATTTTTTTCGTACAATTGACCGTTTTCCACTTATTCGATTTTTGATTTTTTTAACATTTACTAAATAAGTTCCACCTTCAATAAATCATAACTCTGTATTAGGTCTATAACCAAAAAAATATTCTTTTCATTTTTTTAAAAGCTACCTTTACCTCCTCGCAGATTTTTCGATAAAATCTAAATTTTTTGAGTTATTTGTGAAGTATGGTTTGAAAATATGTTCAATCAAAATTTCAAGTACGAATAAATCACAAAACATTGATTTATTGTAAAAACTCCATAGAGAAATTAGTGCTTAGATTATTTTTTTATAGATTTCTATGGTTAGTTTCACCAAAAAATTACCACACCCTAGCTGGGATGGTATTTATCCCCAGAGTAAGAGCACATAGGGTGAACTTTGCTTTTCAAATTTGAAGTTTCAAGCAAATCGATGCGTCTTGATGGAAATCTGAGGTAAAAACCTCTGTTTACTGATTTACCTGTATCCCAAGGAACAATTAGCAAAATAGAAAAGCAGTTTCGCGTTATTAACAATTGGATATTATGCTTGAGTTTCAAGAAAACCACCTAATTCTGATCGGAAAGTAGCCCTACCGTTCAACGTTAGCTACACATCAATCATTTGAATGTTAAAGGAAAATTGAATACATATAAAATTATACCAGATCATGAGCTCATGGAAGAACGTTTTTATGAGAAAATGAAGGAAATTTTATATAACAATGTGATCGTGAACGTGTTCGTCAAAATTGCTGCTATTGGTCTAAGAGAATCCCCAAGATACTGCAAAAATTAATGTTTGAGCAATTTGTAGGAAATCATATTGTAACTCATTTTTTTCTCATTAATGGTTACTTGAGTTGAGATGAATATTGAGATATGATGCCTATCTACACATCATTGGGAAAATATGTCTTTATGGCGACGATACTTGTTTCTCTTGGAGCAAATCTGATTTCACGGCACTTTATAGAACCATATCTAGTGACCTAATAACCCTTAAATCTTCTGGGTCCCAACGTTTCTAAAACTGTAGTCCTATTATATAAAAATACATAACAACCTTTTATATTAAATAACACCACCTTGACGTCGTTGAATTTGTAAAATTCTTAGGGCTTATTGTGGACAATTCTTTTAAATGGGAGCTGCTTCATCTAAAAAATTTAGTTCTTTCTGTTTTGCGCTAAGATCAGTTGCCAAAGAAATGAATTTATCCACCTCTTTAACAGTTTATTATGCCCTTATTGAGACGCATCTCCGATATATCCTTACCTTCTGAGGTACATGTGGTACGACTCAATTTAAGCGAATCTTCATACAACAAAAGAGCTGTTAGATATTTACTCAGACTAAACAGCAAAGTTCACTGACGGGACTTTTTTAAAACATCGACTCTTCGTTTCTTATTCATCTTTGAAACCGTTTGCCTAATTCGTAAGCACGCTTCTCTAATCCATGCTCAGAATTAGTTAAGGGCTCAATACTTTACAAAACAAAAAAATGCACAATCACCTACCAATTTTAATCAAATCAAACATCTTTTCCCGCATTTAGCAATAATTTGAAGGCATATTTACTGAAAATTGCCTTCTACTCTGTCTTTATTCAGTTATTTGTACGTTTGCTTCTCGGTTTTTTTACAAGCTTTTGTCTGCAAATTGTGGGCAATGTTTTGACAATAAAGTATTTCTCTCTCTCTAATGTCGCGCTAATTTGACACACTTATATTCTGATACAGCAAACCTAAAAGTTCCTGTGAATATAATGTGGTTTCAACGAGTTGGAACCCGGCTCCATTACCAAATCAATGTCTAGCAGAACCTGAACTAATTTCGATTTCGAGCGCGGATCGATAAAATGGCCACCACGCTCTCATGACGCCATTACACTTTTGTGGGAATATTTCAAAATTATTGTATACAAAAACGACGAATCACTCTTGCGATAATATCAGCCAGAATTTTGAACATCTCCTACATTGGCAATAATGTGTTTTTGTTTTTAATGCATTTTTACAAAAAATGCGCCATTATTAGCGTTTTTCCTCCTCACAGGAAGTTTGTAGATGTGCCTAAACGAAATAATTTTTGGGTTTTATTAGAAATAAAATTACTTAAAGACAGGTAAAAATTTGATTCTTCGACATGTTGGGGTCTTTATCAACATATTACTTCACATTGACATGAATGCCTTTAAAAAAAGTTGTAAGAAATAATAAATTGAAGAATATAGTATTTGTGCAGTAGCGGTTTGACACGAACGTGTTTTTATCAATCTCAAATTTCTCGTTAAATTGAAAAAAACTCGAACTGAGTGCTATAAATTGTTTCAAAAGGCCTATCGAGACAATTATCTATCTGGTGCGCGTGTATTTGAAAGGTATAAGCGCCTTTGTAAGGGCCAAGAGAGCACTGAAGATGATTAGCGCCCAGGTCACCAGGTTACTGTTTCGACTCCGGAAATAGTGATAAAAATCAACCAAATTGTGTGTGCAGATCGTCGAATGAACATCCGGATGATTGCCGATGCTGTAAACGACAATAAAGAAACGGTTAGCAAAATTTTTCACCAGGAATTACACATGACAAAAGTCGAAGTTGGTGCCAAAAAATCTGACTCCTGACCAAAAGCACTTGCGTCAACTGGTCTGCTCAGATTTCCTTGAAAGGTTAGAAATTATCTGTTTAAAAAGGGACCCGATTTGAGTCGATTAAAGGGGCAAAGAAAAAAACAGCAGAGCTCCCAAGGGCTCTCACCAAAGAAGACTTCCAGCACTGCTTCGGTGAATGGAAAAAACGTATGGAATGGGAGCATTCGAATGTAGAATAATTTTAATAATAAAACATCGTTTTTTAATAGACAGACCTCGTATATAAGGTAAGGCTGAGCATTTTTTTGTTTTAGTTAGCACGAAGCTGATTAATTTGTAATTTGTTTATTTATAAACTTAATTTAACGGTAAACAAATCGTTATAGTCCTACGCGCCGAGAGTGCTACGACTTTCTTTCTTAATGAACACACTGTTTACACTTCCACTACACCAACACTTACAACTTTGATAATACCTGTAAAAACATTTAACCTACGGCATGATTTAAGAAACCAAATATCAGCACTTACAAATCAGATCCTAATTCTAAGTTGTGGTTATCGAAACGCGCGTCAAACATTGTAATTATGAGTGTTGATGAAAAAAGTGTGTTCATAATAAATCTGTAAATTCAGTATTTCAAAAACAGTTGATTATAGGTAGAGGACATTGTACGTGAATTGTATATTTTTTGACTCCTAAAAAAATTATACGCAGGGGTTGCATTCAAAATAAGAGAGTTGGTATTGGTCGCTGTCATATGACACACCCTGTGTAATTTAAAAAAAAATACCTTCAATTATTCAAATAGGTTGTTCCACCCTGTATGTGCTCATAGTATTTATCAAATTAATACGAATTATTAAGTGTAATAAAATAAATTGGAGAATTTTTTGAGCGACTCGTATATACGTTATTTTAGTCATCGGCAACGCTGCTATCACATGGCCGTTTCCATCAACATTACCGCCGTACGGCCGACTTTCCTCTACCCCACATCCACTTCTCAAAATGTCCGTCGCGATCAGCTGATGATGTACTTTACGTCAAAACTTGATTTCGTTGCGTGATTTATACCGGTTTCACCTGCTTATTGGCAACGTTGTGAACGGATGGAGTTGAGGTAATCACAGGTAGAGGTAGGTGTTCACTACTGTTACAGGTGCACCAATGAAAATTCCGGTGAACGGCGACCAATGGCGATGTATAGACGTTTGCCGCCGGCTAGATTTGTAAGATTTGTTGTTGAGTCTCGTTCACGATCACGGGGGTGTACAACGTTGCGTGTCAGCACAACTTGTACGGCGTTTTTCCAAAACGTTTTAAATAAAACGGAACGTATGCGAATGTTGATTTCCACCGATTATATTCACGTGGTTTTGTGTATTTTACCTGACCTAGGACTGTGTAAGTGTAGTTGTCATCGTCTAGGATTTAATGGGAGTCTTTGTAAAAGAACGTGCGGCTCGTTATGGAATCGGAAGGTATCAGGGGCAGGAGAAAACAAGCAAAACCGCAAAAAAAAGGTAAATTATTGTGTGTGAAATATTTATGTTTATCAATATGACAACTACTTATTATGATAATTTAATTAAAAATTAGTATATAATAAAACGTTTTGTGTTCGTATTATGATTCGTTATTGTTTTATTACTTTTCAAAGTTTATAAAACCATGTGTTTACTTCGTCGCCATGTTGAAGAGTGGTGGGGGATATCCGTTGCTGAACATTGGCTTTAATTTTTTCGGTGTTTCAGTGTTGATTTAAACAAGGTATAACAAAAAAATGTGTTTAACTCAATTTATTTCATTACAACTATACTATACAAAAATTTATACCTACGAGGGTTGTTTATTACTACCACAGATTACCTCGCAATTGATAATAAAACATTCGAATGTAGCTCAAAGCTTTTTCTAAGTTTCTACCGTTTTTAACCTAAATCAGAAGCTTTCTAACCTTTTCCTCTTCATATGTTTCCTGTTCACACTCAGTAATATATACGAGGGTTGTCTAAAGAGTTTCCGACCAAATAAAGAATAAAAAACATTATTTTTTCTATAATCATTTACATTTTTTGAAATAGTCTATTATATATATATATATATATATATATATATATATATATATATATATATATTTATATATGTATAAGAGAGTAATAAAACCAACTAACTGAACCAAAAATTTAGTACGGTCATTTTAAATATCATTACAGAATAATGTGAATATTTCCTGAAATTTATATTGAAGTTATTATGTAGTATAGAGAAGAAATGGCCTAAGAACTATAAGAGAAATGAGAAACTAAAGAAGAAATATATTACGAGGAAGTACCTGGCTTCACCTAGAGATGGCGGTAGTTGCTTGAAACTGTATTAGAAAGTACATAATCTATACAGCAGATGTTTCAAGTTTAAAGATCCCACGGTATCCAACGCGAACAAATCTTTTTGACAGCTAAATGCTCATACAATCTTGAATGTAGTTTAGTGGAACTAATGCTCACAGTATTTTGGACGTTCTTCACGAAATTCATTCTGTGGCGAAGCGCGACCTCGACTGAATTCGGAAAACCATCGAAAACGGTTGCTCGAGAGGGTGTTTTATCACCAAAAGTCGAAGAGAGTTGATCGGCAATCGTATGACAATACGTTCTGAGTACTTTCACCATTAAAAATGTCAAACTTTATAATAGCAATTTCAGATATGCGATGTTTCTGTCACAACAGCAAATTTCGGACGACCTTCACGAAATTCATTCTGTAGCGAAGCGCGACCTCGATTGAATTCGGAAAACCATCGAAAACGGTTGCTCGAGATGGTGTTTCATCACCAAAAGTCGAAGCTAGTCGATTGGAAATCGTATGGCAACACGTTCTGAATACGTTCACCATAAAAAATGTCAAACTTTATAATAGCAATGTCATATAACAACCTTCGTATCATCCATAGTTGTATGTGTAATCTCTACCAAACTAAACCGGTTTTACAGCTTAAAATATAATAAATGATGTGTTATTAAGATAGAATGAATACCGTCTTTAAATTTTCAAAGCTTATAAGGAATAACTTAATACCTGATTGGTGATCGTAATCTACCCTTGTAGTATTTTGAATTAAACTCTTTTCTTCTTATCGGGATATCGAGAGGGTTAAAGTTAGAACGAATAGTAACAAGTGAAACTTCTATCGATTCTCGATTAAGAGTATGCTCGTCAGATGAACCCAAAACCCTAACCTAACCAAAAGTTGGTTTATTTTTTCACAAATTTTTATCTTTAAGCGAACGAGAGCGTCAGCGCGAGCGTGAACTTAAGAGTTTATAAATCAACCGTGACTCATGTTGATGAAGTTCAGACCATTACCAAAATAATAATTTAGGTTATATACGATTATAACAATCGGGAAACATGTTCATGTTTGATTCTCAAACGGTATATAGGCTATTTTTATAAATGAGAGAGTATTGAAATAAAATAAAAATTTTAATAGACTGTCAAAATATTTTTTGAGGTTATATCTCGAGTATTATCCGTATATCTGGTATAAGGGCTCAAACTTTGATTTTAAAACAACTTTTTAATACAGGGATTTTAATTCATTGACTATTAGGACATATATTCAAATTTTTATGAAGGAAATAACATTTATAGACATGAAATTTGTTTACATTCGCGAGATCACGTGACAGGAGAGACCGACACCGCGCGCAAATGTGTGCGCCATTAATTACTTGAAAGATAGTTCTCTCTCTTACACTTGGATGTTATATCTCGTGGCCAGACTTTCCAATAAAATGACTCAATTTTTTATTTTTAAATACGCCTTTTGAATTCTTCTAAATCGGAGGGGTGATTCTTCGGTGAGACAGTAAAGGCTTTCTATCGGTGTTGTTCGAAATGCGCCAGTAGCGATTCTTAGTGTGGTGCTTTGGGCAATATGTCAGTCACGAACCTCCATTTATAACTGGCCATTGTTATTAATAAATTGAGGCCGTTTTGGCAGACTTTATTGAGTTACGACGATGGTCCCAGATATACCCGGCACAACAAAGAAAACACAAAAATTATGGAAAAAATAGTTATTTGTTTGCCAAGGACTAAAAGTACTATTTTGTTTGACGAGTCTTAAAATTGCGAGACGAGCGAAGCGAGACGAGCAACAGACGAGTCCAATGACACATGTCAATATTAATTTATTAATTTTCTTTTACATCATCATTTATAGTTATTCATTAATTTAGATGAAACTTCAGATAAAACAAATAATATCAGAAAATTGAAAATTTGAGGTTATGCAAAATCATCGAAGGCTAGAGTCACATTGGAGGAAGTTAAAATCTACTCCAGAGCGTCCCGAAAGTGTTTTGCAGTACGGAACTGTCACTTTCACTACATGGAACACTCAAAACGCAACTTTCGGTATGTAAATGAATACTGAACAACAGTTTGATACCCTTTTTATAATAAGAATCGTCAAGTTCTCAAAATAGTCATAAACCGCCCACATAAACTCTTTATTGTTGAGGAATCTTTGACCATTTTTTCAAATCTGGGAACAGAAAATAACCTGATGGGGCTAAATCTAGCGAATAGGTTGCATGAGGTAGCAATTTAAACTTTAATTCAATAATTTAGGCCATTGCAATAACGGATGTGTGAGCTGGTGCATTGCTTGATGAAACAACACTTTATTCTTAGCCAAATGCGGCCATTATTGTTTGATTTCTTCGCTCAAACGTTGGAAGAAGTTTTCATAATAATCACCGTTGATAGTTTTTCCTTTTTCAGCATAGTAAATGAAAATTATCCCTCGCGCATTTAAAAACACCGACGTCATGACCTTGCTTGCAAATAGAACGGCCTCTACTGGAAACCGCAGGTCGTATGGCCTCGTTTAAACTCTGCTATCCAATATTTTACTTATAATAACAAAGTAGCAGTCTCCAGGGCCGGATTAAGATTTATAAGGCCCGGGGCTAAAATAATGACGGGGCCCCTTAAGGAATTCGAAAACCCGGAAAAATTCACAAAATAATATCAATACGTTAGATTTGTGGTATCAACACATCAAAAAATACAGAATGATTTCCAAATGATGGGGCCCTCTTGGACCTGGGGCCCGGGGCTATAGCCCCCCCAGGCCCCTAGCTTAATCCGGCCCAGGCAGTCTCACACAGAGTAGAATTTAGTTCAGCTTTTATATTAATTGGGCTAAGGTCTTTTAATGTTAGTACGGTCCTTTCTTGTATGTATTTTCTGTAAATATTAATACACTTTTAGTTTCTGAGAATTCCAATCCGTTGGTGATAAACCAGTTGCTTGATTTTTCAAATGCAGTTTGTATATGCGTCATATTTTTACCTTTTGCAGTACCAAATCATCAGCGTACAATCGCAGAGCATTCGTCAAGGTATCAGGTGGAGCTTATTGTAGAACCTTGTGGAATCCCATTCTTCCGTAATTTTTTATCTATTCTTACTTTAAAGTATCCATCTGTAAGAGAATTGTTAATGAAGTGTAGAACGTTTCCTCTTAGACCCCATTGATGTAATTTTGAGATTATGTTGTGTCTCCAAACCACGTCGTATACTTTGGAGATATCAATAAATACTGCTATGTATTCTTTGTTGGCAAATCCTTCTCTTATTTCGGATTCAAGGTCTATCAATTTATCAAGTGTGTTTTGACGAAATTCACTTGGTTCTGTTGTAAATAAATTATTGTGTTCTAGAAGCAGTCTACGATTGATTGTTTTTCTGCATAGAATGTTAGTTAACGAAATGAGTTGATATGGGTCTGGTTTGGTTCTCGTTTTGTCGAGTTTTAAAAGGGGAGTTATCACGGTTATCACGGCTTCGCGACAGCTTGAAGGGAAGACTGTATTGGTAGTTGTAAAGTTTCAATACGTTAACTTCGGGTAATTGTGAGTTTTTGTACGAATACTACAGGTATTTGATTTGAAGCTGGAGCAGCAGCAATCTGTATATATACATCTTAACATTCTGAAAATAATTTCCACGTGTTTTTGGGGGTTATAATTTTTAGTTCGATTAAGCTGTTCCTGAGATATGATTGACCTTGCCCACCCAGTACTTATTGATCAACTCTCGTATAGTACAAGATATCAGAGCGCTTCTACTAGGTACGTTTTATTGGTATGATGGAAATATTAATCGGTAAACGATACTTAATCATACTAATTACACGTAAATTATTATCTGTACTGTTTGTCAGTTATTTTGAAATATAACAGCAAATCCAACGTTATCTTTATAACGTGTACAAATTTATTGTTGTTGGAAATTCGATAAATGGTTCAGGGTTAATTACAGAGGTATATCAATTATTGTTACATTGGTACATCAATATTAAATGTCTAAAATCGTTCATATCTAGTCTATTTTCTATAAAATCGACGAAAACAGACTTTAGTCCGCGTTACGTATAGCGTTGCCAAACGTCCGGATAAAACCGGACGTTGATAGGCTTTTTAATTGCGTTTCCGGCTAAAATTAATGTCCGGTTTTTGTTAGGATTTTTGCGACCGACGGTGGCCGATCGCAGACTCAAAGGTATTAGCTCAGAATTAGATATTCATTTTAAACAAATTCTTTATCATTCAAAGAAACGCCTGGGTGAGTCTTGAACCTCTTAAGTCGTATTTCCTATAAAAGGAAAAGAATAATACTAAGAACTTTGAGAGATTTTGTTTGAAATGACCTTAACGAATGTTATTTGTTCATTATTTCATGGCAACTTATCAAAACTACATCAAAAGTACAGATAAGGCTGATGTTTCTAATGAGGTTTTGAAAAATTCTTCTAAGATAATGATTAACATAAATGCAGGAATTGAACAAGATTTTTGTCCATTGAAAGTGACTTCCATTTTGCGTAAATTCAAAGAGAATTCTGTACAGGTGACTGCGTTCATAGACGATATTGAAAACAAAGAAAGAAATCCTTTGACCAACTGCAATATCTTGAAAGTTTTCTGAACACTAACAGATAGAATGTTGATTTCCAGAAGCCTATTTTAAATCGATCTAAGTCAAGATTGTTTTTCAGAATTTCTTACCATTTGTCAGTATTTCTTCGCTATCCCAAGACATAACGGAAACGTCGAAAGAGCTGTTTCTTTGGTATGTCAGCAATGGACAAAAGAACCGATTACATATTAACACTGTTGCCAAAATGTTGATTGTAGGATTTAATTTAGAACATTTGACAAGTAAGAGCACTGTTGCCAAAATGTTGATTGTAGGATATAATTTAGAACATTTGACAAGTTAGAATTTTCGAAAAAACATTCGAAATGTTACGCAAAAGCAGCCGAAATGGGAATAGATGGTAACTCATATAGGAGTTTACGATTGGCCCAGTATAGGCCTAGACTTGCGCCAAGTATCTACAACTCTGGCCCTAGCTTGGAAGCCGCTATTGGCCCAGACTTGGTGAGACTCTGGGATGTCCCTCGCTTGGTTTGCATGCCTGGACCCGGTATGGTTGCCTAGATAAACCCAAGACTAGTCTGCGGCCCTGGGTAAGGCTGGTTGCTTGTAAAAATAGATTTTTAATATAGTGTTAACAAAATTATAGTTTATGTTTCTAAATCTTTTTGATTTTAGGTCAAAATATATTTTGATGAAGAAAGTTAAAACGTCAATTTTTTAATATCTTTCCAAAATTATTTAAAAAAACTAATTTTGAAACAGAATAGACCTAAAATCAAGAAGATTTAGAAATACAAACATATCAGAAGGTCTTAGAAATAGGAAATTAATAAAATTATAGTTTTATAACAAATTTCTATTAATGCACTCTACATACTAATCAATGTACATAAAAATATTTTTTATTGTCTTTTATGCATAACAGAATTTTATTTATAAAAAATTATCACTTTTAATGTTAAGATATCTATTATGGATAAGATGGCTGACTATAAGTTGGCCGAGGTGAGATTACCCAGAGTTCAGCCAGGCCTGGCTGATTATAAAATGGCCGGGGCTAAGTTAGCCAGATTTCAACCCAGCTTGGGCCATTATTAGTTTGCCAAGACCGGGATTCCCAGCGTGGGCCCAAGCTAAGCCCCGTCAATCAAATCTGGGGGCTCCTACATGGAATGATTCTCATTGATAATAGCCTGATATTTCCATTATTATACGAAAAGTAAACAACACATACAGGAAATTACATAAACAAAAATGATGCAGAATTCGTGTTAGTTGTGGAAAATTAATGGACTTTTTGAGAAAAAGTTTGTAAAGATATTTGACTGTCTTCCAGGGCTCTGATTTACACGGTACTTCAGTTAGGTAGTTCTGAAAACCTCCCCTATCAACAAGGATGTTATATAAAACACAAAAACATTCAATAATGTTCCGATGGGTTTGGACAAGATACGTTATTTTGAATTTAATTTTCTAAAAGTATATTCTATTATTATTAGAGCTTTAGAGAGTCTGCTGTTAGAACATTCCTGATTTAAAGGCACATTTTCCCTACAAAAAGCTTAAGTAAAAATTCCATTAATTGAGGCCAGATATAAACATATGGCGCTTTCATATTTGTTCCCTGGAAGATTAGAAGGTTTTAGTATTTTGATTTCCTTTGTAAAGAGTAGTCGGAGGACTGAAAAGTTCCGTCGTCTCTTTGCCTTCCGTAACCGCTTATATCTATCGTAATTAGTTCATAATTTGCATCAATGGCACTTATTACGTGAAGAAAGTTTCTTCTTAGCGTGCCGTATCAAGTCATCTTGACGTTGGCGATCAGAATGGCAAAACTTTCTTTATCTTGAGCTACTCTAAATAACTCTTATCCCAGTCCATTCTCTAATATTCTCCAACCAAGAGGCTTGTTTCCTTCCAATTCCTCTACCACCTTCAACCAACACCAACTCACGATCCGCATTTGCTCTGTTAAGAACTGCAGTGTTTGTTTGCATAGCTGTCCATGCGTCTTTATAAACACATTTCAAAAGCAACTAAGCGATTAATGCATAAACTCTTCCCATATTGCAGTTTAAGAAAAGATGATACCATAGATCTAAAAGAACTGTAGCAGTAGCATATTTTCCAGTAGCAAGAACTCTTCATCTGAAGATGATATCGACATCCTGACTCCATGGAATCGGATTTGTCACTGGCAGCGCCATTTGTGCATGCACCAGCAAAAAAACCGGCGCCGGTTTTCATCATTAACCTCTGGATAATCTGTTGTCTTTATTTGTGCGGCTTTAGGTGTTCAAAAGTGGTATAACTGTTGATTTTTATCGACCAATCGGCATTAATGTTTGACTTTATTGCATTATTTTCACGTCATCTACTGCCTACCGAATTGTTTGCGTCAAGTCCCGTCAACACCTTGTATAGAGGTTGGCACGATGTCAATTTGACTTGCCTTGTATAAAATATACATATTAGAGTTGTTTATAAATATAAATTACCTAACACCGGCAACAGCGAATTTATTCTACTTATCAATTCCTGTTGAGAATAACTATAAATAATTTATTGATGTCAAGAAACTATTGCTGCCACAAATAAGATAAAACTGCCATCGGTGGTAATAAAAAGTAAGAAAAGAGCAAAATGTCGAAGTCCAAGAACCTGCCTTCTGGTTGAAGCAATATTATTAACTGCGGTAGATAAGAAAATGGCCCTCGATGTCGAAAGGTTATCTTTCTACTTTTATATCGACGTGTATTTGTACGTATCTTGTTCATTTATTCTAGAACAAAATAATGAAAACAATTTTTTATGTAACACCGTCTAAAAAAAACATTAGAACTTGGTTGGCCTTCGAGATGTTTTGAACTAAAATTTGCATCAACTAAAATGAACAGCTGCTAAAAAGTTAATGATATTGATTAAATTCGATTTTAAAAGCTAGACCAGAAAAATTTTTTTAAAAGGTTGTAATAAATATATTTGTTAATTGTTATCTGAGAAAAGTGAAAATTGGTGTCTATTTTTATGTAAAAGAGAGTAATAAAACTTACTTACTAGTCTAAAACTTCATTTTGAATATTTTTACAGAAAAATCTAAATATTTGGATTAGTTAAAAGTCGTATTTGCGAATAAAAGTTACAAATTTTGATATATTTCAATTCCAAGAATCTTTTCCCGACAAAATTCACCGAAAATACGTTTTTTCTCATATTGATAAGTAGGTCCAAGCTTTGTATTCTTAACAATTTCGCTTAGTTGAAACTTGCAAGATGTTGTGTGCAATCTATCAATATCTAATTGATGTAAATCATTTATATACAAACATTTACGAGGATGTATTGAAAAATTCTTAGCCTACTATAGAACCAAACAAAATTTCAATGTCAAAATATTTTATTACTCACATATTCTCCTCTTAATTAGATACATTTATTGCAGCGAACCTGCAACGTCTCTAGGCCTTTCAAAAAAAAAATTTCTTCTTGCTCTGCAAACCAGACCTCCACAGCTCTTATTACCTCCTCGTTGGAAGAAAATTTACGACCTTTGAAACTTTTTTTTCAGTTGAGGAAAGAGATGATAGTCGGACGGAGCCAAATCTGGTGAATAAGGGGGGTGTTCTAGTAATTTAAACCTTAAATCACGAATTTTTTGTATGGTAACATGAGATTTGTGTACAGGGGCGTTGTCTTACAAAACACCTTTGGATAGCTTTCCGCGTCATTTTTTTCCGTAGAGTGGTCAGTAATGTCGAATAGTAATCTCCAGTTATTATTCTACCCTTATGCAAAAAACCAATCATGATTACTCCATGGTAATCCCAAAAATCTGAAACAAGAACTTTTCCAGCAGATTTTTGGACACGAAACTTCTTAGGTCTTGGAGAACGAGAGTGTCGCCATTCCATCGATTGCTGCTTTTTTTCTGGATTGTATAAATGTACCCAAGTCTCATCCATAGTAACAATTATGTTTAAGAAGTCTGCATCGTTTTCAAATCGAGCACGATGCCTCTACCCTTGCACGCTTTAGGTCAACATTTAAACTATATGATGAACTCGTTCGTATGAAATGAAATTCAGTGCTTCAGTTATCCGTTTTAGACCAATTCGACAGTCTGATAAAATCATGTCATGAACTGCATCGATATTTTCGGGGACTGACACAGAAACTGGCCTTCCCGATCGTTCATCATCTTCAATGGAAAATTTACCTCTTTTGTAACAAACAGTCCAATTTTTCATGGTCGCATACGAAGGACATTGATCACCAAGAGTATTAAGCATATCTTCGTAAATTTGTCTCTTAACAATTTTTCGATTTTCACAATATCGGTGGACATCTTTTTTCTTTTAATTTATTACGTAACTCTGGTTTACTTTTTTGACGTCAAACTTTACACTGACACTTGTAATAAGTTATTGTTGGTTGCTATGGTAATGGAATATTTTGTTTATCCATGGAACTGGTCTAGGCTAACTAGATATCAATACATCCTCGTATGTAAAACTGTTGTGTACACAGTGGAATTAGTAGTACGTTTGGTGTGAAATCTACGATTTAAAGAAGAAGAAAGTGACGTATTTTAAACAGCACGTGAAGCTCCTTCTTCTTCTTCCTCTTCCTCTTCTGGTATTCGCCCGTGCTTGTTATCGCTGTCCAATTTTTGGCATTGTGGAGCCACGACATCTTCTTTCTAACCAATACCCTAGTTCCTTCTATCAAGATTTTAAACAAATGATACCTCTCGCTCCGTATCAAATTTCCCAGGTATGCTGTTTTTCTACGTTTTATCGTGTTCAGCAATTCACGTCCTCTTCATATTCTCTTCAGAATTTCTTCGTTGGTTTTTATTGCCTCTCAAAATTCTTCGGTAGATCCACATCTCAAATCCCTCCAATCTGTTAATAGTGTTAACTCTCCGTGTCCAGCCTTCCATATTGAACAGCATGGATCATACGTAGTACCTTATTCTGAGGTTGAGGTTTAATACAGAGTTCGTGAATACACTTTGGAATTTCATGCTTTTTCTATTCTGTACTTGATCTCTACGTCTGTGGCCAAGTCTTCAAATAACGAAGTTCCGAGATAATTAAACTTTGTTACCCGTTTAATCTCTTCACTATTGTATTTTAGTTTTACATTTTGGAACTCTTCTAATTTCTGGTGATTACCAGGAATTTTATCTTTCATATATTGATATTGATTCCCTTAAGCCGACTGCGGATTCCAACTATGTCCAAGAGCCTTATGATGCTATTCATGTTGCCTGCTATTAGGACTGTCTCATCGGCATATCGTACGTTGTTGAGCCATGTGCCATTTACTTTGCTTCTTGCATTCGTTTTCCGAATAAAAATTAAACAGGACTAAGGATTTTATGGGTGTTTGAAAGTTCGTTGTCAACTCTAACTGCAGCTGATTGGTTCCAATCCAGCGTAAATTTTTCTGGCTAATGTCAAGTCGCCTCAGTATTTGAACGAGTTTATGGTATTGCACTTTGTCACAAGGTTTTTCGTGATCTATAAAACACATAACTGCATCTTTCTTTTGATCGTAGCAGTTATGAACCAGTACTTGTGTTGTAATTAGTGCCTTTCTCGTACCGAGACCCCTTCGAAATCCGAATTGGGACAAACCAATGTAATGATTGAAGGTGAGGGGCCTCCACTACGTGGAAACATGATAAAACCA
Source organism: Diorhabda elongata (assembly GCA_026230145.1). Taxonomy (NCBI): domain Eukaryota; kingdom Metazoa; phylum Arthropoda; class Insecta; order Coleoptera; family Chrysomelidae; genus Diorhabda; species Diorhabda elongata. The sequence goes on along the minus strand of CM047928.1, from coordinate 18,181,977 downwards.
TAATGAATCGTGTGATTTAATTGACTAGAATTACACGTTTTTGATAAATCATGGCTCACAAGTAACCTTATTCATTTTCCAATGACCTTCTCGTCCAATAATCTTCCACAGTTTTATGAATTTATGAATGAATTCATAAATTTAGCATCTCATTTGTCTATTTGCAGACGACACTAGTTTCTTTTAGAGCAGCCCTGATCTCACGGCACATCATAGGACTATATCTAGTGACAAAATCCCCCTTATATCATTGACGTCGTTGAATATGTAAAATGCACAACTATCCACTTAGGAATGAGAAGCACGACCTCTACCTACCTAATCAACGTTTAGAATCATGACTCAATACTTTATAACGCAAAAAAATGCACAATCACTGGCCAATTGAAATCAAATTGATATCATATACACGACGTCTATTCTAAAAATAAAATTCATTGCATACTGCATACTGTATATTGAAATTTTATTTTATTTGTGTCTTTATTCATTTAATTCTATGTTTGTTTTTTAGTTTTTACAAGCTTTTGTCTACAAATTTTTTGACAATAAAGCATTTCTCTTTTTCATCCAATGTTTTTCGGCTGTTCTTCATTTATGTTTTCACATTCTCCATCAAATCAATCTTTTCTTCTTTGACTCACCGTTTTTTATACTGGATGTCTCTTAAAAGTGAGCAAAAACCAGTGTTGGTGTGGGACTCTTCCTAAAGTGATAATTGATAGTGATATTGAAAAATATGATATAAAAATTAATAAAATAAACACCAATTGAAATATATAAACAAATATATCAATTTTCATTTATTATTTCTCACTTCCAACGGTAATTTCTCTTTAATCGTTCAAAGGTAAGTATAAACAAAACACGGGCATCTGTTTTCCAGTTTTCACCTCCGGTTTACTTTAAATCCACGGGAGGTTGAACAATCAACACCTCAATTGAAATAAACCCGTCAGCAGAAAGTTTTTTTTTTCTCTCGATTTCCAGTTTATTTATATAAAGATCGTAAATCTTGAGCAGTCATAACAAAACAGATTCCGCTACGGAACATTTATCACAGGTGAAATAGTGTACGAGCTTCCCTCCCCGTTATCGTGGGATGTTTCTGTCAAATAAGCAAAAAAACAAGTCCGAAACGTGTGTTTACTTTTAACTACAAAGAAAAATACGAAACTACTATTCTACGAATAAGAAAATAGCATCAGGATAAATTTAATCTCACATGTTATGTCGGTAAACTAATAAAAAGTAGTTTTCTCGGTGATAAATCAAAATGAAACTTGTTTCCGATTTTTAAGACAAAAGTATTGAGTCTGAATCTTCATTATATTCCTAATCATAATATAAATCTCCTTTTTGGGGCATTCGGTGAAGTATTATCCTCCGAAGCGATAAATTAAAAAGTAATCATCCGTTCTTAATCAGAGGGGTCCTCTTCCTCTTCGTTTTACGTAGTTCCACTATACTCAGTTCTCAATTTTCACTTCCAAGATAATAAGTCATTATCTAAGACCTTATGTCTATTAGAACAATCACCATTAATATATTTTTTAGATTCAAAAACTTTGTACGCTCATTTTGAATATTATTAGAGAATAATCTATAAAATATTTCCTAAAATTTATTGGTCTTTAATAACTATAAGCTCCACAGAATAATACACAGTCCAAGCCAATTGTACAGAAACTGAAGGTGAATCTTGGTTATCCAAACGTGCGTCAATCAGTTTAATTGTGTTGGTGTAGTGGTAATGTAAACAGTGTGTTCAGTACGATTTACAAAGTTTAAAATCTTATACCTGTATAACTGCGCTCTCTGGGCATACAGAAGTGCCTTTGGCTGTACATGGGGTCTTTTACCTCAATGGTCAAACCTCTTCTTACAAAGCGCGACTGGACATAGTCCAATATCTTGCGTGCCTCATTATCACAAGATCCATGCGTACAGCCTCAACTAGGGCTCTTGAGGTCCTACTAGACCTTCCACTTCTAGATCTTGCGATACAATTCGACAACGTACAGGCTGAACATTCACAAAGAACTGCGTGCTGGATCAATTGGCCATGTGGACGCAGGCCATAGATTGTCTCTAACCAAACAACTGCTCCAACTAAATAGGGGCGAATTAGACTAGTGACTGGACTTTTAACCGAACACTGCCATCTAAGTCGTCACCTTCACACCATGGCCATCACGAATGCCGCTGGTGCATGGAGGAGAATAAAACTGCAGACAACGTTATTGTGAGTGCCCTACTCACACGGGCGTGGTTTAAACACCTGGGTAAACCCCACAACCTGCCTAACGACATCAAATGGTTCAAGCCAAAACGCCTGATCGGCTTCTCAAAGGACATCGGATTTTGGTAACGTTAAGTGGAGCACGATAGGCTTATCTGAATGCCTATATGCTCAACGGCTTCAACGGCTGCCCACACCTATGAACCATGAACAAAAAAATTTTTTTACATCAAAGTTGAAGGAAATCTTCTGTTCTATAACATTATATAAAGTTCAACCGTTGAATTTTTTTTTTATCTCTGCTGAAAGTTTAAACAAAACAAAAAAATGAAACTAGAAAAATAGAGAAAAATTCTTCTAAAAAAGTTGTTCTTTTCTAGTTTTAAAAATCCAAAATGATGGTCCCGTAAACTGACTTTATAAATATAGTGTGTCTCATGAATAATGTTGTTTCTAATGTTCAATTCTTAGACTGGATAATTATAATAAAAAAGAGCCTAAATTGTAGCCAATCGTATTTTATGGTTGCAATCTAACCTTCGGCAAACTATTTGACGCCTGATGGACCATTCTTTGGGCTCAGAAGCAGAAAAGTGTCTCACTGCATTGTCAATATCTCTCAATTTTTTCTTACACGTCACGTATCCGAATAAATGGTAATCTGATTATGCTGAATTGATAGAAACTCAAAACCACCAAGTTCTTCGATCTCATTCCGCGTAACTTTCGCAGTAGATGGTGCAACATTGCATTTTTGTAAAAAAACCATTTTCGCTCAACTGAACCTAGATATTTCTCTGATAAAACTTCATACATTCGCATAAGCTGTTGACTATATACCTCGTTATCATAGCTCGACCATCTGCAATGATTTCGTTCACTAAATCTTCATAAAATGTTGAAAAAACATGTAAATATAGTTTTAGTAAGTTTATTCTTCATACTGTTTCTTAAACTATAACTCTTGACCTGTCAATTGCAATAAACCGCATCTCAAAATTGTTCATGTTCATAAAATGACCCACAGCGATTATCACCTCTTCCACAAGGAACACTTAAGCGGTAAAAGCTTTAAGAGCGACAATGAAATCCGAGGTCACACACTTCTTCAAAAAAGTTGAAATATAGACAACAACGTGAGCTTTCCAACGATGTATAAATTGATAACAACAAACAATGTTTTCCATTTGTGAAAAATATTACTTTTTCCTTAACTCTCGTATATATCTTCTTGTACAACCCTCGTATTTCATTCCTTCTTCTCTGGGCACGGCTTGGCGTTTCTCTTTCCGTTGGTGTCTACTGTTCTTTCACTATGACTTTCGCGATATCTTCCCTTATAGGATATTTTTGTGCCGTCATCCCTTAACTATTCTATGTTGAATTTTATCACATAATTTGGTTTCTTCTTCTTATTTCGCATGTCTTCTGAATTATATTGTCACTAATTCCGCAAATGTTAGTGCTAAAGTCTACTGAAGGTGAACAGTTTACCTTCAGTCCTTACCTTTTAAATCCGGTGGAAAGCCCATCTAAGGATGCTTGCCTTGAGGATTGTATGGAAGGAGTCCATCCAAACCTTATCATTAGTTCGTAACTTTTTTGTCGCCTCCACACGATTATTACTGCTTTTTCTGATAATAAACTGTTCCTTACTTTTTTTTGTATTGGAATCCCATTTCTTTTTTCTTGATGGATACTTTTTTGGATTGCCCACTGAATGATTAGCTTTGTACTCACGAAGGATTCGGTAGACACTTGAAGAAGAAATATTTGTCATAAACAGTCTTGTCATCATTTTCTTGGCATTTCATTTTTATAAATATTCACAATCATTTGTTTTTCGTTGGCATTATAATGAAGCTTTTTAGCTCTTTTCCTAGGCAGTGTCAACAACTTTATCAGCTGTATCCGTGTCAGATATGTTTAGGAAAATTACGCGACTGAAAATAATGAACATCTCACTTCAGTACGATAATACGATGCCGGATGCTATCCCTGATCTAGCGACTTCTGCAACAATGCGTCACCGATCATTGTTTTAGTTTACTATTTTTCTTCGATAAATAAACTTTATTAGATACGTCCAGAACTTGTTGAGGATCCACTCGATCTTTGTTGAGGTACATAATCCTCGATCTTCTATATTGTACTTCATCAAAGTATGTTTTGTTTATTCTTAGTTGATTGTTTCTTTTTATTTCGATCAACATTTGCCGTTTTCGTTTTTTGTTTTCTCCTCAAAATGGGTGGAGAGATTGTGTCATCTCCTATACGTGGAAATACGTCCAATCTTCTGGTTGTAAAGCTTCCATTATCATCGAATATAAGGTAAATATAAATAAAAATGAGTTATCCGGCTTTGCCAAACGTCCAGATTTCTAAGTGGTTTAAAATTTATGGGTGAAATAGATTTTAGCAAAATACAAATAACATCTAAATCAACTGTACGTATTATTTCATTCCCAAAACTAATGATGATGTCATTGAAATTTACGATGGCTTTCTGATCACGTTATCCCAACTTCTGAGAACATATTTAACGTCGTTAATTGCTAACCAGAACGTTTTATGATATCGAAATTATAGAGACACAGGTGTAAGTTGAATTATTTTTAGTTTTCATTTCATCTTGAAATTATAACTTTGAAAAACCGGGAGAAACCACGTGAAACGTAACGCTGTAGGTGTTTTTGATGTGAATTTGATTCTTCTTTATTAGTGCAACATATTATCTACAAAGTAATGTGAATACTGTTTTCTATTTATCGATTTTATGTCTCTTGAAATATTTTTTATCAAATTTAAATGTTTTTACTTATGACCGCATTATTGACATCAATTAAAAATTATGTCAGACCTATTTAATATTTTTATATTTATGAAGGATAATTTGATTCTCGTAATTTGGCAAATGTTTAATCATAACGTCTCTGCTAGAAATTCAGTTTACAGTATAGAAAATCTAGAAGTAAATGAAATTTTTGAATGTCTCCACAAAAAAAAATCGAGGGGCTGAGATCAGTTGACTTAGGTGGCTACCTCATCGATCCACGACTTCAAATCTATCTTTCGTCAAACTGCTTATACAGAAACATATGAATATTAAGATTGCTCGGCTTTTTCCATTTCTCGTTCCATTCTCGTATAAATTTGCCAAAACGAAAGAAATTTTGGATATTATTAGATTAATAACTCCATATAATAGACAGAGTAAAGCCCAGAAGTAGTTCAAATGAACTCAATTTTCCTCATAATAATATAAATATATATATATATATATATATATATATATATATATATATATATATATATACATAATATATACTAAATAAATTGCAAAAGTAGTTCAAATGAACGTCGATTCTTTTTTTTTCATCATATAATGATTATCTAATATAAATCATAGTAATATTTCATAAGAACGTTTTGAGTTGAGAAAAGTTCCTAACAAAAAACAATTTTTATGACTCCAAAATTAAAGTAGATACTAAATACTTTATTTCCGCCATTTTTCGAAAATATATCGAACTAAAATAATAATTCTGTGGCGTTCAAATCAACAACTAACTGACTGGTCTCACTGGAGATACTTTTTCAGAAATTTCGTAATAATATCAACTAAAAAGTCCAAGGAAATTCTTGAAATATCTAAAAACGTCATTAAACTAGTAGCAAACCATAGAGACAGTAGGTAATGAACTCTGCGAGTGTTTGCGCGTTTAAACAAAAGGTTGATTTACCTCGAAGATGTGTTAACATTTTAGAATGCGGGGCAGTCAGTGACGAAAAATTTTCAGAGCGCTCTTGATATAACTTTGTAATTAGCAACGAAATTTAATGAATATTCTACATACTTATTTATTTCTTCAATTCGTGCTTGCTTTCCTGTTTATGTAGCTAGAATTATCATACTTTCATTCACGACAATCTTTGATATCAAGTAAAGTATGGCCTGTAATGGATATTGATGCAAGGCAGTTGGAATGCCTTCCACCACCTAACAATTAACAAGGGTGAGATGGCTAAAAATATTTAATTAATTCAAAACTGCTTAATAAAGCTCCTCCCACTAAGGTTCTTCCAATTTTTAAGAAATATTTATTTTTTTGTTCACTTTATAAGCTTTTCATGTGAAGTGAAAATATTTAATTGGAAATGTCAAAAATTTCAAATTTCTAACTATATTAGAAAACGATTATCATTGGTTTTCAGTTGTGACGACATAGGTTAACATTTAGCAGTCTGCTTGATGATCACGAGGTTATCGTTGCCGGTAACATAGCGTGTGCTGTTATAATTCATTTTTTATTTATTAGTTACGTATAAATAAAACATTTTTCTATATATAAGAATAAAGTGAAGAAACTTTTAATAGGCTAAGTTCTTACATAAACTGTCGTATTTTATTTCTATCACATGTTCAGTGTTTATTTTATACCTATGAAATCACGCGATATGGCGGCCTAACTGAAATGTTTAAACTATCTACAAAATTTTTGAATTTTTAATAATATTTTTCTCTATGAATGCTGATCAAAGAATTATGATGAAAGTTGTATATGAACTGTTGAAAACTATTTTTTCTCAAACTATGTACCCTATTTGCGAGATTACTTTCCGAATGAAATATAGCTAACAATTCGTTAGTAAGCGAGTTTCAAACTCACCTAATAAGTAACTAGTAAATTTGGTTTACGTGATCAATACAATAGTAAAAAAATATATATATCATTTCGCCGCTTTTAGCGGAATTCAACACCGCACAATCTGAATTTGTAATTCGAGTATTATTGAATCCAATCCTTCTCATGTAGGTATTATTCTACCTCCATATATCCGTCGGAGTCGTTTAAAATCACTCTGCGAAGGCAATGGTTTCGAGTTAACCGCCTTCATCAAATTGTAAAGAGCTCTCTCTTTTATATCAAATCCTATCAAGTCCATCGAAGCACTTTCATCCTTTATCCTGTCCGAATTCGGGGGGGATTTCGGGTGTGGGAGAATGACCGGACGAGGTCGACCGACAGGCTGACGGTGTGTTGTGTACACCTTAATTTCAGAGGGATGCTACTGAAGGATAGTTGAGTTTATCACGGTAAATTACTTTTTGCTCTTTTATGCGTTGTCAGCTTCGAAAATTTCAAACCTCTTTTGTGACTAGATTTATCCTTTTCCCTATCTTTTATAAAATATTTTTATAGTACGTTCCGAAATAATGAATAGCTACGTAATATTTATTACTGAAACCAAAATTATAATGGCAGTTTCTCGAATTTCATCCAAAATCAGCATGAACATTTACCTGCCAAAAAATACCACATAATTTGACAATCCCTCAAAGAAAAGCTCGCGTTGATTGGTGTAAGAAATGCTGAAAACAATTCAACCATGGTGCTTCAAAAGATGTCTATAAGATCGTGGATGATGGATGTATGCATATGAAACTGAAACTAGGCAACAATCGACTATATCGGTTATCAAGATGAGCCAAATCCAACAAAAGTTGATCGCGCACTAAGCACTTTAAAGCAAATGGTTGGAATAACTGGACATTTCGCCATCGTTCTATTAGAGCAACGTAGAGTTGTCAATTCTGGATGGTACACTGTATTTTTTTGCCAGTTGTCAAAAAAAATCAGGGAAACCAATTACAGAAGACGAATCATTCTCCACCACGACAATGCGAGATATTTCATATCAGTTTAAACTAAAACGGTTTTGAATAGTCGAAATATCGAATTGTCCTTGTTTTGGCACCAAATGATTTACTTTCTTATTTCCGCAGATCAAAAATAAATTGTCTGAAGAAGCGGTTGATGCGTTGAGAATATTTTGAAAAACAATAGAGCCATATCCAATTATAAACATTTCTTTTTATTTGCCCCTCTCAATACTTGAGTACCAACCCTTGCAAACAAAGAGAAAATGATTAAGAAAAGTAGAACATGGATTAGAGACTAGTCTTAACAAATTACGACATATTTTAATTGTGGCGTAGAAATTTTCTCATATGATAATCAATTTAACTGATTAAACACTTCTGGGGGTGACCACCAGAGAACAGAAAGTTTCTATCCTCTAAAGACGAAATCTGTAGTTACCATGGAACGTGTAGTCTGCTTTAAGTTGTGATCCTTCAGACGATAAAAACATCCGTAGATGATATCATCAATTTGATGATACCGAAGATTTTTATAACTACATTTTAGTCATTTGCGATTATTACAAATTCTGAAACCTACAGATGTGGCTCAATGACGATGTCGTCTTCACCGGTTAATAGTGCTTTACTTTAGGACATGCTAACATCTTCAGCTGAAGACACACTGAAACAAGAGTCCCATATCGTAGAAAATGGTTTTGAGCCTCTTCTCTGGTTAACCAACTTGTACTTATCATCTCGCTTCACTACAGCTATAGTTCTTTGGTCAGCTGGAAAAAGATAAGCAGAATGAATAACATAACGAAGTGTTTGTGTTTGATTGCTGCATTAGCTGTATGAAGTCTGATGACAGGTTTTGCTTTCTACTGTTAGCCGTTCTAACGCTGTGATTTCCACCTTTGGGGTCCACCTTCTCGAAACGTGATTGAAGCAGGTGCTGCAACAATTACTCTAGAGGTACTAATCAATCTTTAAGAAGAACTCGCACATCGCTTGATGTGTACACTTAGAACACATGTAGGCTTTAATGTGAAACTACTTGAGCTACTTTTTCGTTCGATACATACTTAATACCTCCAACAAAAGTGTAGTGTAATGTTTCAAAGACCCAGGACGGTCTAACCTAACTGTAAAATATATTATATTTAAATAAGGTCCCTTTGGGCGTGAAGCAGGCTCGGAATAAGATATGTCGTGCGGTTCATAGGATCGCTCTGGGTTGTGGGGAAAGTTAAATTGCGGGCCTATGGACCGCACCAGGACTTAAAGTGTTAAGAATACTCCGCTTGAACCTCGTTACTATATGAGGAAACCTAACATCGACGGGATGAGATTCTTGGAGTTGGAATAAAACAAAATTTCCAAATCTTTAATACAGCTGGCGTTTGGCCACTTCAAACCTTTTTCTATTGTTTTGTACAACTTTTGGGTATGAACGGTCAAGTACTCCTTAATGAATTACTGTTAAGTTAATACGTTCGTACACAAAAGTGAGGTTAGCCACCGGTTACCTGCTCAAATTAGATACTGTCCCTATAGCTTTCCGCTGATCTGAAGCACTAATACCCGATATATTCGAGGGGTTGTCCCCCCTTCTGTTCAAACCTAGATCTATAAAAAGCTTTAAAAGCAACTGAAGCTATTCCAAGAGGAGTTAATATTGGAGGGAAAATAAATATTTTAGCTTATGCTGATGAAGCTTTAACAGCGGACAGTAAGAGTGTCTTGAAAATACTGGCATAAGTGTTCTTAGAAGAAGCAGGAAAAGTAGGATTCGAGATAAATGAAGATAAAACTGAATATGTGAAACTGGGAAGAGCCCAGTCATTCAATGCTGGGCGTTATGGGATACAACTTTAAAATTAATGAAGAATTTAATATGAACAGCAACAATAAAATAAAATAAGAATTACAGATGAAGTTAAATGCAACCAGTAGATGTTTTTGGCGCCTATCGAAATTATTTAGAAGTAAAATGCTCTCAAAATACTAACACTAACAAAACACACCCACAAGAAGTTAATAACATTTGAAAATAAAATATTTAGGTGGATATATGGACCAGTTTTCGATGGAGGAGTATGGAGAATACTGAAAAAAAGAGAACTCAGGGTCCGGTACAGATCACCAGATGTTGTGGTTGTGATAAGAAGTAGAAGAATTAGGTGGTTAAGCCACGTAAGAAGAAAGGATGAAGAGACAACAATAAGAAGAGTGTGGAGAAGCGCCTACTGGGAAGACCAAGAGCAAGATGGAATGACTAAGTGGGTGAAGATGTTAGGTAACTTGGTGGAGAAGTAGACATGGCTGAGGATAGAAAAGTATGGAAGCAACTGTTGACGAGGCCAAAACTCAACTTTGATTTGAGTGGCCTCAGTAGTAGTAGCTCTGCATTCGAAATAGAAGGCTTCACTTTACTAGTATTTATAAAGTATATGCAGACATATTTCCAAATTTTCATTAATTTGAATACCTACATTTCTACAGCTTCCTTTTGTCTAGATAATTTGAATAAGACTTAATTATAGCGAATAGTATCTTGATTACCGAAGTAATCTCCTAGAAGTGAAAATCCGCACCTTAAGGGATGGTCCAACTACAATTACCACCGACAAAGAGTTTAATATGCAAATTGGTATCACCAGTTTCCATGGCGATGACCGAAGGGTTTGGGCAGGTGAGGAAGTTCAATATACAGCTTCCCGACTACGATATGGCGTAATATATTTTATGTTGCTATCTCGTGTAAAATCTGAAAGCGAGAGCTGAAGTATACTGAAAATAATAGTATACGAGGTGTAACAACTATACTATGGAAATTTATACATAAAAAAAGCGAATACAGTTCCACAAAAAAATTTATTATCAATATTTAACTATATACGACGATGAGGTGTGACTTTATCTTGGGAAATGAATAAAATCGGGGCTATGAAGTGGCTGCATTATCTCGACCTCAGAAACCGTTGATTTGCCGTTTCCACGGGGTTCCAGGGAGAGGACCTTTCCAACATTTTTTAGATAGTCAGTTGTGGTTAGTTACAATCAGATATAATCATTTTCCTAGTTAGTTCGTTAATTGTAAAAAAGTATATAAGAAATCGTGTATACTAAAGTTTTTTAAAAAGTGTATTTTCAGAATTTCTACCTAATGTCATTGTCATTATCAAAATTCAATAATTAATTGAGTTCAGTTGAAGTAAAAGTGTACCTTCTCAGTTAAGTGTAATTTATAAAGCTGCCATTATTTCAAAATTGGAAGATAGCTGGTCTCAGAAGACTGACAACTCATCTAGGTTTTAATGCGCGTTTCGCAGCTAGAAGAAGCTGTGGGATCTTGAGCCGAAAGGTTGGATCTGGAGGAATTTCAAATGACGCACAATATGTTGCAGTGATTCATTTTTTAAGAGAACATCCCTTAGAATCTAGTGCTCGAGCTGCGTATGCAAAAACTTTCCAGGATCATGTCCAATGGAATGTAGACGAATTTAGCTTCGGATCTGCAGAACTGTGCATTTATGGGGGTGATTGTTAAAACAAATATTGAATTTTCGTCCTTGAAATCAAGAAGCGCTATGGGAAGCCATTGAAATAGCTCGAGAAGACCTTAAATGGAAAAATATTTGTCGGAATTTAATTCACTTTCTGTTAATAAGATGAGTAAAAGTGATTTAAAAAAATGGAGCTCTAATTAACTACTAACAAATTTGTTTTCCTATTCAATTATTTATTTTCAAATATTTCTTCTGTTATCTAGTATTTAATCATCATCATTATTATTTTCAAGTTATATTATGGATTTTTTTGTCTCATTTATGACGCAGATTGAAGTATAACAGGTCTTAATTCTTGAAGTATAGGAGACGGATTTTTCTGCCAAATTATTCCCGGTGTTCCAATGTTTTTATTCAGTGGCTCCGTGCACTATGAGCATTTTTCCTGAAGCTCAAGGAACACAGTTTTTGACCAGCTGTCTATATCAACTCCATCTCTTCTAGGTCGATTCGGAAATATGGTAAAAAAGTATTTGTTGTTTATACAAAAAGAGATTTTATAGTATTAGTGAGTTAGGTACTGTTCTCTTTAGTAGTCTTCAGAAGAAAAATAGACCAAATCGGCTGGATAGAAAGGGTTAATAATTACGGTATAATGAAAGTTTCTTGTAATGATAACTTAATATTGGTAAATATGACAACAAATGTCAAGTAAATTTACACGGCTAAAAAATAGCAAAAATTTGTCCCAAGACTTGTATGCTATTTCCATGAATAGTACCTGGTAACCAAGTAACATTTTGGAAATATAGAAAAAAGCAGTTTATCATTACTATAGCTACGATAAACCAACTTGATAATTTGACATCAAGTTCATACTTGGTTAGGGCATGATTTGGAATCCCAGGTATTGAGATGGACAATGTGTAAGGGATTCCTAGAACCAGGAACCAGACCCAGAAATCATAAAAGAATTAGAGACAAATGTCGTTGAAAACGATCATGAAGATGATAATGGCCTTGAGAATTTACAGAATCTGGAATACGACGAAGATGAAGGAGAAAAAAATTGTTCTTCGAAATTATTTTTCTTTTTTGTAATTTTGACCACCACATATTTCCATTATTTTCATTTATTAAAGAAGTAGTTAGTATGAATTAGATTGGAATGATATGGTTCAGGTTTTAGAAACTTCCCATAAGGTGACTACTAGTTGACTTCTTCAACGATATTTTACTCGCGTGCGTGTTGACAACTTCAGGTTGAGGTCGTAATTTTGCATATTTTGTGCTCAATTTTTGATGAAATATCGTTTATAATTAAAAAGTTGATAATGGAAAACTATTAAGACTTTCATTTTAACCCTGTGACCACCGACACTTTAAGGTGTAAGATACGAAGTGACCGTACAGGTCATTTCCTACAATCTATTAGTAACTATAGCAACCGCACTTTAATTAAGTCTCCGGAAGGCCCCGAGCTCGTCTCTGCAACCTCAAAGAACTTTCTGGCCGTCTATAATACTTCTCACCTTCGCTACGCCTTCTCGCCTTGTATGGACCTAAGTTAATTACCTTTGCTTCACCGGTAGCTTACACCGCGCCTTCCTTTTTTTTGCTTGGTGTTCAGCTTTATTATCGCTATTATGTTTTGACTTTGTTTCGCTTCGTCGAACTCATTCAGTTGTGTCTTCAATTATACAGAGTATTATAGATAAAGTGACAAATATGACGAAAAAAATTGAAAAGAAATGTAAACCGTTGCGTTTACGGCATTTGTTCAATCGAGACGACTCGGCATAGACGGTGTAATTTAAGCACGAAGAAGTTTCAAAAATAAATATTCCTCGTGCTGACATCGCAGCCGGGGCACTACAACTCGGGACGGAAATATTTCAGGTAAACGAAATTTGTTAAAATACACTGTAAATATATATTATTTTTGGTTTTTCATTTCATAATTAAAATCCCTAGCTGCATAGTCTTCCATCACAAGTTGATTAATCTTCATGACAACCACTATCACGAATTGGTACGTTAAAAGTTTAGGGCGGGTATTAGAATCACGAGTTTCCATACAGTCAATTTAGGCGAATGTAGAGGATTCTGATATTTGTGTTTTGGTTTTGGGGTTGTCCTCCAGTAGTGGCAATTTTGCTTATTGACACGTCAATTAGGATCAAAAACAAGATGTTGGTAAACGTTGGGAAGCGCTCAATCATCTGGTTTACGACCAGAATCCTGAGACTTGAGCACCAACTAAATTCGGTAACGGTACAGCGAAAAATTTTTGCGTAAAACACTCTTTAGACAAGTCAGGCTGGTCACGAACAGACCTAGAACTCCCGGATTTTTGCTTATCCAGTGTTGATCGGATTTCTCAAAATTTTTCGACTTATTTTAAAATCAGTCCAGCACCAAGCGCTGCGGTCACACAATTAGTAATTCTAATGTGAATTTTCTTTGATACATCTTGTATGTATAAAAGATTAGACTTATATAGGGAAAGTCAAATTCTTCAATCATGTTTATTCAACCGCTGTAATTCCAGAAGACTGGTTAAATCCGAATTCATAACTTTGTCAAAAAAACCACCTCCAAAGCACTGTAGCAACTATAGACTGAAAAGTCTTATGATTATATTCTTAAGAATCATCCACGATAGATTCAGAAATAAGAAGATCAAGACGAAACTCAATTCGGGTTTAGAAAAAATACCGGGACTAAAGGAAAGATGTATTTACAGTCTTTATCGATTCCGAAAAGGCATTGGATCGAGTACAACACGACAAGTTAATAAATATATTAATGGAAAAAGAAATTGATAGTTGATAGTCGTAAATAATCGAAAAATTATATTGACAGGCGTTAGAATCAACGGAAAATCGACAGAAGAATACAAAATCTTAAGAGGAGTAAGACAAGGTTGCATACTCTCACCAATTCTGATTAATTTATATTCAGATAAGATATTTAAGCAAGCTAGACACAACTTATATGGTGTAAAGATTAACGATAAACTTATAAATACAATCAGATACGCAGTTGGACTTGAATGGGGTGCAATGCCTTTTAAACGCCATTGATAGAGTGGGAAGACAGATGGGTCTAAACATTAACTGTTCTAAAACAAAATATATGGTATTTAGTCGCTTGCGTACCATCACACACAGCTACAGGTAAACGGACCGTCGATTCAAACAGTGTCCAGTTTCAAATATCTTGGTTGCTACATTACTTAACAACTGGATCCCGATAAGGAACTAAAATGTAAAATTGAGGTAGCTCGTACATATGGTCAGTTCTCTTATATGGTGTCGAAGCATGGACTTAAAAAAAATATCTACCATTAATTGCTTAGATGGTTTTGAAATGTGTTTATATAGACACATGGACAGCTACGCAAACAAACGATGCAGTTCTTAACAGAGCAAATGCGGTTCGTGAGTTGGTGTTGGTTGAAGGTGGTAGAGGAATTGAAAGAAACCAAGCCTCTTGGTTGAAGAATATTAGAGAATTGACTGGGATAAGAGTTATTTAGACTAATTCAAGATAGAGAAAGTTTTGCCATTCTGATCGCCAACGTCAAGATGACTTGATACGGCACGCTAAGAAGAAGACCGGAAATATTTACGTTATGATGCTGATAACAGATATTTAAACTATCTGCAAATGGTTTTTTGATCCAAGGGTTAGTTGTAAGTGGTTTGTTAGGGGGTTTTATCGATAAACATACACTGTCCGATACAGAAAAATCATTTATTCTCAAAGCTTCATTGAATATAGCGAAATTACCGAAAAAATCAACAACAAAGAGTAAATTCTAACATAAAAATCATCAAAATAAATGAAAATAACGTAGAAGACGCTCTTTAGAGGAGACAAATAGTCAATAGGATTGAATATTTACTAGCTGAAGACCGAAACGCTTGAAAAAAGTAGAGTTTAAGTTTAAGAGTTATAAAAAGAAAGTGTATTCAATACTATACTATCAAAATTAATTTGATTTAACAACAAAAGATTCTTTGGGAGATCTATATCTCGTAGTTCAGCTTCCTAAGGTATTCCATACAGGAAACCTCAGAGTTGATAAAGGGGCCAAGTCTGGGTCAGTCCTGGTAAGCCTAGCTTCGGCGTAACTGTATTGGCCCATTCATGGGCCAGGGTGCTTAACTCAGCTTTGGTCTTATAATGATTAACGAAGCTTGGGCCAAGCCTGGATATCCTAGACAAAAAATCATATTGTCCATAAGTCCATAAGTCCATAAGTCTTGGTATTTAACCTTCGACTGGTAATGGCAGTTAAGCTTGGTCCGGTACTGGCAGTTAAGCTTGGCCCAGCCCTGGCATTTAAGCAAGGCCCAGTCTTGGCATTTAGGCATGGCCCAGTCTTGGCGACCAAGCTTGGCCCATCGTTATCACTCCAGAGTTTTACCAAGACTGGGCCAATCCTGGCTTGCAAGCTTGGCCTAGAGTTCTGCATAGTTGGGCCAAACTTGGGCATTTGGAACTTTCCTCTATGGGATTTCATACTATTCCTTCGAGATACTCAAGCCTTTTTATACAATGGACAAGAAGGGATGGTTGCTGCCCTAAACTGAGTTCCAATTTGGCATTTGTACCACAGCGAATACAAGGAATAGTGGACGTTCTGGAATCGTTACCAATATTCTATTGAACTTTTCGAATGTAGTGGAAGGTTAAGTTGGAATTTCTGGAACCGTTGGTGACATTCACACTGAGCGACTAATAAACCTTCTCCCAGGAAAATTAATTGCAGCGGGAAAACCTCCTTGGCGGGAATCTTCAAATATATTTCTTAAGTACTAAACTATAGAGTGAGCTGTAAGGAATTGGCACTTTGTATCTAATAAAATAGTTGTATTTTTTTTTGGGGGGGGGGGGTATTATCAACTAGTATTTTGTATAAAACTGATTGTTACAAGAAAAGAATTGACCCAAAGAATTATCGTATTGGAGTCAGGTGTCTAAACATTAGATTCTTCACTTATTTTCATTGTACAGTTACGATGAATTTGAATAATCGTCAGTAGCAAATATTTCACCAAAACTTGAGTTTTTTGTTACTGTGCAAAATTTTCTTATACATTCCGACACAAAAGGATTAAATCAAATTTGTGCAAAGAGGAAAAATGTAAACATCTTATCCATAAAATTTTACGAGGTACAAACTTTTTAGTAGAATTCACAAACTCGTTAAGAATTATGTAGGTAGCCGTTTACTGTTATAACGTAAATAAGGAAAACATCTAATGCATAAAACATGAGTGGTCCCGAACAAGTTACCTGGGAAATATTGAGGAAAACGGGGAAAACGGAAGTTGACTTATTATAAATATATATTCAGGAATGCAATGCGGAAATGAGAATTTCGAGATTAGGTACGGGCAGGTGGAAATGGAAAACAACTTCATTCTAATGCTAATCAAAAAACTTTCATCAATACAATAGAAGTGATTTAAGTTTACATCTTAATTGGGAGTATTTTCGAATTGAATTATTTAGTTTGTATTAAATGAGAAACCTGTATGATCAATGAAACGTTTATGATCTGTTCGTTTCAGCCTGAACAACCATCACTCCACAGCATTAACACCTCTCGCATGATTTAAGTCAGTTTGTAAGGGTTGATACAAGCCAATAGAATATGTGCCTCAAGGCTCACTACTAGGCCCTATTTTGTTTCTTCTTGATATCTTGTTGTCTATCTAGACATCAGTGGTAAAATATGTCTTGTTAAAGACGATATAGTTTCTCTTGAAGCAACCCACGGCACTTCCTAGAACGATATCTTGTAATTGCGATTCCAGCATTCTCTGTCTCAACAAGGACCTCTTTATAAGATTAAACATGTTGATTCTTCCTTCCTTAGTCAGCTTTGAATACGTTTGCCTAATTTGTAAGCACGTTTCTCTTATTTTAAAAAAGTAATTGCCCAGCTATCCACCTACTCCACGTTCAGAGTTAGTTAAAGGCTTGATACTGTACAATGGAAAAACTGCACAATCATTTGCCAATTGAATAACACCTTTTACCGCATTTCGCAAGAATTTGAAGGCATATGTACTAGAAAGTGGCTGTTAACGACTTGTATTCTAATATTAATATATTTATTTCTAAACATTCTACACATTGTTTCATAGTCCAGTCAAATTAGACCAAAAAATAAGAGTGAAGCTACATAAATTCCCATCGAGCCGAAAATCACTAAAATTGTTTGAAATACAATTGAAAATAAAATTTGAATGTTTCCCATCATTTCCGTGTATGGAAAAAAATTTAAAGGTAAAAAAATGAGTTTTTCGTGATTATCAGCAGAACAGTGAGTTTTATCATGAAAATACTTTAGACAAAATCTGTAGATTATAAAATTATCTACAAAAAACGTACCAATATTTTTTTTCTTACTAGCAACCGTTTTTGAGATATAACGATTCAAAAAGTTGTAAAAGTTATAATGTTTCAGATTTACTGTAGCTGCAGAACAACATTGTCGAACTTTAGCAACATCTTCGACAATTGATAATTTCTTACAAATACTCACAATAAGTCTCGGTTCATTTCAATGTTGTAAGAAAAGTTTACTGCTGAAAATATGAAATATGATGAAACCATTAAATACGACAACTTTTACATATTTTTGAGTCATTATATCTCAGAAACGGTGGCTCGTTCAAAAAAAAGTATTGATATGTGTTTTGTAGATAATTTTATGATCTACAATTTTGGTCTGAAGTATTTTTATGATAAAACTTACCGTGTTTCTGATAATCGCGAAAAATTCATTCTTTTAACCTTTAACCTCGAAGAAAATTTTTCCATATTGTATTTTAAACAATTTTACTGATTTTCAGCTTGATGGGAATGTATGTAACTTCGAATGTCTGAAATGACCGGACTATTCAATATTAAATTTGATTTTTAGCACAAAATTTATTATTTAGTTTATTCACATCATGGAATTTGCTTTGTTTCGACATTGCATACATGTAATGCTCAATCAAAGATAAAATAATAGGAAAATAGACCAATCTTCGTAAGCTACAAGTTGTCAAAATAATGGAGAACTTTTTAAATAGCTACACGGAACTAATAAATTTTGTAGTTGTTAAATTCTGAACTACATTTAGAATTTGAAACGAGTTTGACTATTAATTTCAAGTCGAGTTATTCGCCAACGCTTATTGAAACGTGAGATTTAAATTATTTTGATATTTGTCAGTTGTTTAGAATCTTGATAAATGAGTATTGCTGAAGAATATATTTCAAATCGGGTTAAATTTAGCGAACGACTCTATTTTTCATTACATTCTATTTATCTGACGATTGAATTATATCTAGTTATTCACAAGTAACAAGCAAATAAATAGAAAAGTAAACGTCAAATGTTTATGCAGAGTGTTCCGGCACTTGGTGCAGAAAATTCGAGAGGGAGAAGATGATGTCAAAATAATACTGTGACTCTAAAAAACGACGGCAAAGTCAAATTAAAATCGCTTCATCAAATGTAAAAGAGAACGATTTATTAATAAATTCAAATTAAAAAAAAATTCTTTTTAATCATCGTCGGATTTAGGGAGTGTCTAGGGGGCTAAAGCACTAGGCCCGAAGAAGGTAGGGGCCCCGCAAAATTACTAATTTGATCATTCAAAAGCAATATTGGATCCATAGAAAAATTTGCATTTTTTTACAAATTTGGTTTATTTTTACTTATAATTTAAGCTGTTTTTGATTTCTCTTTTATTTTGAAGTGGGCCCCTAGTCTATTTTCCCTAAGCACCACTACTTTTTAATCCAACGCTGTTTCCAATCCAATTGATACCAGATAGTGATAATTCACAGCGTTTTATCAACTTTCTCTTAACCTGAAAATCTTAATCTACCCTTTTAAAAAGTCTAGATATGCGAAGTATACTCAACACAATTTTTTTCTCTCACAAAGGAAAATGCGCCTTAATAGCCATTGAACATTAGACAAAGAAGTGGCAGAATACGGTTTTAAATGCGGTACGAAGGCTCGAAAAAGGAACAAGAGTTGATAATTTACATTTAAAAGAAGTTATTGAATGGAGAGTGTCATGGATGTTACTACAATAAATTTATCGAAGGAATTGAAATTTGAGTTATTTTCCTCTTAGAAAAATTATCTTTTCATTTACGAAACGGATATAAAAACTATAAAGTTATATATCGATCAACTAGTCCGAATATCTTGGACATGGAAATTTCCAACGAAAAATTGTTATTAACGATTATTTTATAAAAAAATGTTCACTCAAATGCTGGACAATACGTTTGCTACGATGATTATAAGAAGGTTGCTACTTAAGTTTTGAGATATGGCAACCCTGATGCGAACTCTTCGTCTAGCACAATCTCTACCTCCACCTGAATTCCTTAATAATTACTTTGTGAATGTAGCCAAAAATTAATCAAATCCTTATAACATCTTTTCATGCTAATTTGCACAGTTTCTTCTTTATGCCCGTAGTTTTAGCAGAGCTTCGCAGTACAATTAATAACATCATCAGGGGAAGACCTTTCGCATATTTTAAGTCTTACCTTACCAACAGAAGGTTGTAAGGGTTGATACAACGATGTCTCCTTGCTATCCAATAGAACGTGGACTGCACCAAGGGTCAGTACTAGGTCCTATTTTGTTTCTTCTGTTTATAAACGTCTACCTAGACATCAGTGGTAAAATAAGTCTATTGGCAGACGACACTAGTTTCTCTTGGAGCAACCTTGATCTCACGGTACATCATAGGACCATATCTAGTGAACTAATCACCTTTAAATCATGGTTAGTACAGCCATTCAATCTTAAAACCACCGAAACCTCGCAGTTTTAAAGACCTTCATAGATCTTCTTGAAAATTTGGAATTAAGTTTATCTTACTCACTTCTTGAAACCTGACACGGTCGTAAAGTATGCTTTTTATTTTTAAGGGTGAAAATCACCCCTTACTCCAATAAATTGAAAACTAATGAATTAAAGCGGAATGGGCTATAGTTAGGTTCAAATATAATAAATGTTTATTTTTTTTTATCATGACTTTAATATTTAATATTTAATATATAAGAAATCTGGCCCTCAATATTTTTAATAATGCAACCACCAAAAACCACTTAGAATGGAGAAAATTGCAAATTACTAAATGGAAGCAATTATTGGTCTCATTTGATCAAACATGTGAAATGATTGATGTTTTTTTACAATGTAAGTAATATTTCTATTTTTTATATGTAACTACCTTTAAAAACTACCCTAATACAGTTATTTAAAAAACGGCTGAAAGTATGAAATCATTTTATTTTCATGCTGGGTACGTGAGTTTAAACAAAAGCAATATGTTCAGTGAAATAAAAGCAAAACTTAAGTTACAAAAAAAATTTTTACGTTGAACCAATAGTTTTTGAGATATTTTGAAAAAATAACGTCTAAAAAAAGTTCACATTAAACAAATTTTTTCAAAATATACGTATTCCAAACCATTCAAACTTTTTGAACGTGTTGTTAGGGCTTAAACAAAGATAATTTTACGTGGGCTACGATTAATTTTAATTTTACCGCACATGGTTTCAAATTTACCGAATTTTTTTTTTCAAATTCGAGTTACTTACCTTATTTTCGTGACAACTCGCTTAATTTTCATGCTAGACAGTTTTATAGAAGCTTATTTTAAAGGTCTGAAAAAGAACTTTGAAAATGTCTTTCACGATTTTTTATGACAAATTGAGCGTTTTTCCGTTATTTGAGCTCAAACCTCTGCATAAATTTACGAAAAAGAAAAAATTGGCTTTTCGTGACTCATAACTTGGTGAATAATATTCAAAAAATTCAATTTAAACTGACTAATTTTTTCCAGAAAATGCGAGTTTTTCGTGAAAAATGTGTTTTTTTTTTAATTTTCAATTACAAATAACTCAGAAATTTTTGAGTTAAATAAAAAACTTCATTCTACATTTTCTTCATAAAAGTCAATTTTCTATCGATTACCGGTATTATTTTGAAATTTTAAATTTCACCCCCTGGGGTAGAAGCATACATTGGCACCAAATCAGGTTTGTTATATGCATAATTTTTGAGTTTCTGTCAAAATTTCAAAATAATCCATGAAGGTCTTTAAAATTGTGAGTTGATTTGCTTGGTTCGCTGTACTAAACTTCTCTGTTTCAACATTTCTAAAACCAAAATTAGATCATATAAAAATTCTTTGCTGCCTTTTTCATTGAATAACTGAACTCATTTACTTCCTTTATAGTTTATTATGCTCTTATTGAGCTTCTCCGATACACCCTTATAATTTTTTCGAATCATCTTCATCACTTTACTTGAGGGTGCAATTTAGTTAATTATAATTTATAGGCAGTACAACAAACCGAATCATTTATTATTTTTCTTAAATTGAATTCATTTTTCTACGGCACATGCTTAGAAGACCATAGGATGAGCTGATCCGCCCTTAAAAAATCATTGTTTTATCGGTTTTTATAGAGGTGCAAATAGTAAATTTGACATTATTGGATGATGCTAATTCGAATGGATCTATTTACCCTGCATTTAATCAAAAGCTACCATAGTTTTTTTCTTATTTTCCTTATTACTTTGGGTGGTGTAAATTATTTAATACAATTTTTCTGGTAGTACAAATAAAAACGAAGCGAGTTCAATTTAATATCAACTATAATTCTGCTGCTGGGGTCTTTCCGATGTCTACCAGAACAACCCAATTAAGTTGATCAGTTTCCATCAATAAAACTGATCCGGATTAATATCTGAACATGATCACGATCGGGTTGAGTCGATTTTGTAAATTTATTTACACAAATTAGAAGGATAACTTTGATCACCATTGTAATTATTCGGCGAAGTCATTAGTTTTTGTTGGTTTCTTGAAATAAATAAACAATAATTTTAATGTTTATTTCCCTTAAGATCAGACCTTAAAAGATGAGATTAATTGCATTTAACTAGATTGAATCGCAAAGACCTCGATGTCGTATTCCAAAATGGAGAATTTAAAAGGGCACTAAACTTTTAAGTTGTTAGTAAAATTAGGAAATTCGATTAGTCGCTTCTCTACCTGTTACCCATTAAGCCCAACTCCTCTTAATCTTTCTAAACGGCCCCGCGATGTTTTAATCTAATAAAGGTCATTATCAAAATGGCGAACACTGGATTAATAGAATGGTTATTGTCAAGGCATACATAATTACACTCAAAAATTGATAATAAGAGCGAAATTTAAATGAAGGTGAAATATAATAATAGAAAGATATATGTTATGTACGGAATGGAAAATGGAACAATCTAATATGAAGGAATTAAAACCTTTTTAAATGATTTATTACCTTATTCAGTGTTTTAAATCATTGGAATGAGTTGGTTCATCATTGCCCATTTTTGATTTCGATTGGGCCCCATAAAATGAGTGCAATAAATTGTTGAAAGAGGCCTGTTGGGACAATTCTCTATCTCGTGAGCGTGTTTTTGAGTGGTGTAAACGTTTTAGTGAGGGCGGAGAGGGCATTGAAGATGACCAGCGCCCAGGCTGCACTGTGACTGTTTCCAACTCCGGAAACAGTGACCAAAATCAATCAAATTGTACGTGCAGATCGTCGAATGAGCATCCGGATGATTGCCCAGGCTACCGAGAAATTACACCTGACAAAAGTCTATACGAAGTTGGTGCCGAAGATTTCCTTAAAAGGTTAGAAGAAGATCAGCTTTGAAAAGGACCCGATTTGAGTCGATGGAAGCGGAAAAGCAAAAAGCAGAGCTCCTAGAGGCTACACCGAAGAAGACTTCCAGAACTGCTTTGATCAATGGAAAAAACGTATGGAAAGGTGTGTGGCGATGAAAGGGAATTATATTGAAGAGAAGCATTCTAATGTAGAATAATTTTTATAATAATCGTTATTTAATAGCCAGAGTTCGTATTTGCGTGTACTTCGAGAGAATCTAATGAGATTCCATTTTCTGATGCTTAGTATAAGTGTTTCGTCGAGAAGATTTTTCCGAAAATGGGAAAAATGGAGTATCGAACTGTCATTAAATATTTGTTTTTGAAAGGCAATACGCATATGCAAATGAAAGAGAAATTAGATTATGTGTTCGGAGACTCTGTATCATCATTTATGACAATAAAAATTTGGGTAGACCCGGGTATATTATCACCGGATTAAGGTTAAAGAGATCGGAATATAAACAGGAATAATTTGATATACATATGATGGTTCCCGCATATTAACTGAAAATTTTTACACGAAAAAGCTGGGAGCAAGTGTTTGCTTACATTGAAAGAACTGCGTTGTGAAGATGTTTCCATCGAGTGTTTGGAATTGAAAAGGTAGAATTAGGCAAAGAAAGTACCATCTGCAGGCAAGGTCATAGCGTCGGTTTTTTGGGATACGCTTGGGGTAATTTTGATTGACCATCTTGAGAAAGCAGAACCTACAGCGGGTATTATGCGAACTTATTGTGAAGAAAACAATTAAATACGGACGCATTCGGCTAAGAACAAAGTGTTGTTTCATCAAGACAATGCATCAGCTCACATGTACATGAAACTTGTATCCACACACTTTTGAATTGAAAATCTGCACCGAAAAACGCAAATTCGGAATAGAATCCCTTCATCGAATATAAAAGAAATCGCTATCTCATGCACCCTATTCGCCAGATTTAGCCCCAGATTATTTTATGTTCCCAGACTTGGCTTGATGGTCAAAGATTTTCTAACAAGAGGTAATTTTCAAACAACAATTGTAAATATCCCTCTATTATAACAGATCCCAAATTATTAGATTTCAGGAAATCCTTAAGATACCTTGATGTCTGCGGGATGAGCACGCTGGGAAATAAAAATTTTAAATCAAAGGAGATTGGAATTTCTCCATCTTCAATTTCTGTACTTTTCACTTTATTGACAAATTCTACCGAATTCCTAACAGAAAAACTCTCCGATTTGAATGGTAGGTTTTCAACTTCTTTCGCTAACCACCTGGAAAGTGTAAGTGGTGGTGTAGTGGTAGTGTATACAGTTTTTATGTGGGTATGTAGAAGTCAGTCCAAGCTTAGAGTCACTAAATCCTTGATAGAAGAATCTGGCCTGTTAGTTCTGTTTAAAAGAGAAAGAAAGTATTATCAAGGCCCTAAGTATTCCTTCTTTCTGGAGCGCATCCATGAGCTAGTGGAGGATGACCAAGGATATTACAAAGATAACCAGCTAAGTATTCCGTTTTTCTCTGGAACGCATCCATGAACTAGTGGAGGATGACCAAGGATATTGCAAATATAACCATTTTGAAGGTAGGTGAATTGGAAGGCGTTGATCAATGGAGTGGCCACCTAGATCAGCTTGTTTTTATCTGTGGGAACATCTAAAAAGTGTCTACCGAATTTATAAGACTTATAGGAATATGAAATGACTCCGCAGATGATAGAATATAAAAATCAGGTCTATCTTCGTGTTGACCTATGTCAGATATTGAACAAGAGACAGTTTGAATAATTATCGTTCTGGTTCTATATATTGCTTAGTTATTACTGAAATTATTTCTTTGTTTGGTTTGCACGTTTATTTTCTTGTCTGTCTCATATTTATAGTCCGGGAGTCGGCAATCTCAAAAGACCTGTGATCGCGGAATTGCAAAATTTTTATATAAATCGACAGCTAGATCGACAGAGGAACAAAATGCACTCGGTAAGCGTCGATTTATTTGGCTGAAAGTATGAAAAAAAATAATTATTTAAAAAAAGCATAAATATTCCCTGTCAACGCGAATTTCGATAAAAAACGATCTATTCGATGGGAAATTTTGTGAATTAATGAAAAAAAAATTTTTTCCACTCTTCATTTTGTATCAATAAATTGTATGATCCAAACGAATGTGGATGGCAATTCACGGAAAATGATAAACTCGAACCATTGTGGTAAAACGGCCCAGCGGCACCACTAAAAGTTGAAGAAATTCTGAGTCAACATGAAAATAATGAAGAATGTGACGAATCAGAAGATGAAAAACATTATAATTGTGATGATGATGATAGTTTACATGAATGATAATAATTATTATCTGCTTTAGTATCAACAATCGTTTATTGTATTATCTTAAATTAATAAATTGATTACGATATTTTAATCAACTGAAATAAAAATGAACTCGAAAAAAAAATTCCTATATTTCCTACGATTCTATTTATCCTTTTACAAGTTTAAAGTTAAGATATAAATAACATTTTTTATTGTTATATGGACGCTAATTACAGGGTGAAATGATGTAATTGAAGGCTTATTGCCATTGATGAGAATGGAGTCCGTATACAATAAAACTGATATGCGCGATATTTCCAAGCCGGATTTAGGAACGATATTTTTAAAATTTACATAAAAATAAGCAAAAAAGTTTTCCGGAATCACACCTGTTAAATAGGTAAGTCGGGCTCTTCCTGCTGGAAAAAATTGGTAAGACGATTTTTTTCATTAATTCACAAAATTTCCTATCGTTTTTTATCGAAATCCGCGATGACGGAAAAACATTTTTGGTTTTTTTTTTAAATAATTATTCTTTTTTCATACTTTCGGCCGAATAAATCTACGCTTACCGAGTGCATTTTGTACCTCTAATTAATAGCTGTCGATTTATATAAAAATTTTGCAATTCCGCGATCACGGGTCTTTTGAGATTGCCGGCTCCCGGACTATTAGATTATTTGTTTATAATGTAAAAAAAGACAACTTTGTATTTTAACAAAATATTGATGGCACCTTAACTTCACGCAAAATATAATTAACTGTGTACATGTTTGCACATTTTTTACAAAAACGAACATTGTTCTATGAGTTTTGCGCATTGGTTTATCATAACCCTTTATATGGAATTATGGATTTTTCGTATTTCATATGCTGTAAACTGAGAAGCGTTTATTTGATTCGGACCACGGAATTTAGTTTAGGTATACCTTTAGTTGAAACAAAAAGTCGGCTATTACGGGTTTCCGTTGCAAATCCGTCGAACAAAAAACGTAATTTTGATAATAAATTAAATCGGAGGTGTTCCGGCTTGGCGGTATTCGGTGTGTCAGATGCGAGTTTTTTTGCAACGAAATTAGTGATATCGCGTACATTTGTAACACCTGCAATTTGCCAGTCGGAAAGTAATTAGTGTTTTTGCTCATCTCACGTTTCGGGTTAAAGTCAGTGGCGGAGATTTCATATATATTTCAGTTAGTATGTGAAAAATTTCTTTCCAGTAATGGGTATTTTTATACCTTCGCGGTATCCTCGTTTTTTCGCTCTAGAAAATCGAAATATCATCGAGGAATTTTTTTTAAAATCTTCTTTTTTACGGTAGATTTACGAAAAAAATTATAGATATAACAAAATGTAAACTTATATTGGTTTCAGGGCTTTAAAGGTTCATCAAAACGCACTCATTCACGTATAATTTGTTGACAACTTTTTTCCGAATAATCAAATGAAGTCGTTATATTTTTTTTCATAATCTCCACAAAAAACGAACAAATTAGAAGAAGTTTTATAAAAATGTTGATATATCATGTTTTTACAATTAAAAATAATAACAATTTCTCTTAAAATGAACCTTTTTTTATTGAGTAATCATTCAAGTTATTTGAACAAATACATTCTTAAAATCATTCATTGTAATCAATTGTACAATATTAAAAGTTAACTGAAAAATTGAAAATGTTTGAAAAGCAGGCCAAATGTGACATTTGTTTTGAATATTTAGCACCCCCTCCCTAACCTAACCTTTTTTTGCCCTGAGGTGGGGTGGAAGCTAATGCCTTCCTCACAGCAGGATGTGTGCAATGCTATGAGTTTGTGTAGGACTCTCACCTCACTAAATCACCCTCCTCTTTCATCTATCCTTGGGAGTTGTCATATCATCAACGCCCCCTAATCTAATCCCAATCTAACCTATTCTAACCTAACCTTATCTTACCTAACCTAATTTTATTTTTTTTTAATTCCCATACTTTTTTTCAAAAATCAGCCGTGAAAACGAAAATTAAAAACAATTGATTTTTCGATTTTCTAGAGTCAAAGAACGAGGTGACAGCGAAAGTAGAAAATTATCATGTTCTAGTTATGGCTATAATTGTGCTGTGAATTTTAGGCAATTACTTCTTTTTCTTATCATTTTTCCATCTGCCCCCTCTTGGTCATATTTGTTGCATATCAAAATCGTAGGTGCTACGCTCAACATGTTGCAAAATACCTGAAACTGAAAAATGCCAAAGAATTTACCGGACATGGGCTAAGGCAGTGGTCGGCAAAATGCAATAATATTTCCATTAAAAATAATTGGTGAGAACAAAATTACATCTTATTTTGATAAATTTAAATTCCTCTATTAATCGAGAACGTGTGTAATTTTTCCTTTAAGTTAAAAGATAGGTAGGGAAAGGAAACTTAATTTTTTCGATATTAGTAATAATATTCGAGAAGAAATTATCGATTATGCTTAAGATTTTGAAAGGAAAACATTGTTTCATTTTCCTCTATTGATAAACACCGTTTTAAAATAATAATTTTAAATATAAGGAAGCAGGTTTCAGGAATTTGAAAACACCAGAGCAACTTTAGTATTGGTCCGAAAGTCTCTAAATTCTACAATAACCGTATTGGAATTTTCTCTTTTTGAAATTGACATTGAAATACGGAATGAGGAATACCACAGGGCGACTTACTGAGTCCACTGCTTTTCAACATAATTATGGATGAAATAATGAAGCAAGTACGCAGATTGAACGGATATAAAATGGGCGACCGCAATATTACAATCCTGTGCTATGCTGTCGATGCTGTGCTGGTTGTAGAAAACGAAGACGACCTCCAAAGGCTGCTATATCGCTTTAATTGCACAGCAAAATCTCTAAATATGATGGTTTCTACCTCCAAAACAAAAAGTCTGACATCAAAAATACCTCTTAGATGCAAGCTGGTCGTAGACGACAAAATAATCCAGCAAGAAACGAAATTCAAATATCTGGGTATGAAACTATCCGGATATGGTGATATTGAGACAGAGGTAAGGCAGCAAAAATTAAAGCAGCAAGATCAGCCGGATGTCTGAACGACAATATATGGAAAAACAAATACATAAGTATTGAAGCCAAGTCAAGAACCTACAAAACTGTAATCAGACCCCCATAATGACGTACACAGCAGAAACTCGGCCTGATATAGCAAAAACAAAAAGGCTCCTGGAAACAAGCGAATTGAAAGTCCTACGAAAAATTGCTGGAAAAACGCTCTTAGACAGGGAACGTAGCGACGACATAAGGCAAAAATGCAGAGTGGAAAATGTTAACGAATTGATACTGAGCAGAAAGCGCGAATGGAACGAACACATAAGTAGAATGAGCGAGAAAAGAATAGTCAGGATAGCAGAATAAGGAGAAGAAGTATGGGAAGACGACGAAAAAGATGGAGTGATAATCTTACCATCAATTGAGGCGTTAGGCATGCTGTGAAGAATGAACAGCCAATCTGCCTAAAGGAAATAAGAAGAAGAAGAAGAAGAAGAAGAAGACATTGATATACAATTGGTGAACTTTAAAATAAGGAGATATGGCACTCTAAACACGAACGTCTTTGTGTTGAATTGGAATTATCAGAAGAGGAAAAATATGATCTTTGTTCATAACACCATTGGTTTGCTTTGAATGACCTGGAGAAGGATCATTTTCAACGCTTGGAATAGTATTCATGACTCTTACGATCAATCTTCTTCAAGCATGAAAATTATCAAGAGTAAATTTAAAAGACGTCTTAATGATGAGAGCTTGGAATCATACCATTAAAAACAACAACGTACAAATTTGACTTATTCAAACTTTCCAAGGAGATACAACTACAGTGTTTTCAATAATATATTCTTATTAAGTATGAAATTTAGTTTCATTTAGTGTTATAAAGTTAACTAAACAAGCAGATTTGATTCCGATTTTGTTTAAATCGTTGTAATGTTCATATTTTGACTCTTTGGCTAATAAGTTTGCCGACCAATGGGTAAGGTGTTCTTCAACAACCATGTTAGTGGAAAACATCGCTAATTTCGTCACTCTATACAGACACGCTCGTTCAACATAGAAGAATCCATACAAAAGTATCACAAACATTGTTCGATTCTTCTCACTTGCAAAATGCAAATGATACTCCATCAGGAAAGTCAAAACATAGGACGCATGAAGAATTTGTATCTCATTAATTTGGATTTCAAATCCAATTCTCCTACGACCATTTTGCAGCATTTGTATAAAGCAACTCGTTCAATATGGCTTACTGCTTGAAGGTGTTGTCTCCATGTCAGTTAGATATTTAATATCTAACTTAAGTGCTAGTTCGACCACGTTGAACGTACTTGTCCTAGTGGATTGAACTAGGGTTCTATTTGAGGGGTTTATATCCACACCTTCATTGATACACCGCACTATTATCGTAGATCATCAGCGTATCCGCAAGACCATATCCTGCGTTGGTTAAATTTATAAGCAGACAATCGATTACTACCATAGTAATGAGGATAAGCAGATGCATTATGGGCAGCACTATCATGGTTTTGTAGTTATTCAGGGTTGACATAATCAAAACCACCATGCTTGTTTTGACTCATTATTAGTGCTTGATGGATGGAATGTCTTGATTTTGTGAAGAAGGCACCTTCAATATCTATAAAGGCGCTATCTCCATACGC
The DNA here is from genome assembly GCA_026230145.1 of Diorhabda elongata. Lineage (NCBI taxonomy): Eukaryota > Metazoa > Arthropoda > Insecta > Coleoptera > Chrysomelidae > Diorhabda > Diorhabda elongata. The sequence continues at coordinate 18,151,826 of CM047928.1, read as the reverse complement.
TTTACAGCTTTATCCAGTTTCCTGGTTATAGTATGCAAGGCAGAGACAGTCGAATTACCACTTTGGTATGGATATGGATTTTTATTTTATGTAAAATATTTACTATATAGGCTATAATTAATAGTACGAGGGTTTCTACGTAAGTTCTGACACTGATGTGAATATGTCAAGTTTGACATTGCAATCATGAAGCTTTACATTATCAATGCTGAACGTACTCGGAACGTGTTGTCATACGAGTGCTATTTGAGTTATTTTCAGTTATTTGAAACATTTGAAAATTTTCGCGATGATTTTCTGTGACTGGATTAAATCCAATTGTGGTTGCATTTCGCCAAAGATCGGCTGAACACAACTATGCAGATTGAGACTTACATGGACATTAATTCCACTCGCATAAATTCAATATTGCATGAACATTGGGCTGGTAATAAGATTTATTTGCGTTGCATACAGTTTAATTTTACAATTGTGTCGATTGGTGCAAAGAAATTCTGTAAAAAATCGTGACAGGCGACGTTGACTGTATGGGTCTTTGTTCGCGCTCGAGGTACTTCGAAGAAAATGATTTGATGATGGAATAACTGGACATGCAAGGTAAAACGGTCAATTTTGAATGGTACACCAACATTTGTTTGCTAGAAGTATTCGAAAATATCAGGAAAACCACGAAAATGCGAGCTCTCAAACATCAGTTCAAACGAAAACGTTTTTGAACAGTCAAAATAACGCGTTCAAATCACATATTTTGGAGGTAACTCAATAGGAATAGTTCAAACGTATGCGAAAGTAAATTTATCTTAATGGAGAGTAATTTGAAAGACACTAAAGCCATTTCAAATTATAAATATTAGTTTTTTCTTGTTTATCATTTTTTCATTTGTTAAATAAACTCTATTTCTGATCCCCGATTGAAATCCAATGTAATTAACCTAAAGATATATATCTAAAAAGTCAATCAACAGATAACGTACTGATTTATGATCCTTTTATTAACGTCTATAATTCCGATATCGACACTGCGGTTAACAAGTCCGCAAACCGACCAGAGAAATAAAATTTGAAAGGAAGTTGAAACATTGGGAAACTAGATGATAAATGTAACAGGTTTAGCGAATAATCTCATAACAACTCAACCTCACATATGCAGATATTGATTTATTATCCGAACTTTTGCAGAATTGTCGAACATTCGGAACGTTGTTCGAGATTTTCACATCTTTTTACATAAAATTGTTGATTTCACATGTTGATTTACGTAATTCCTACTTTGTAGTTTTACTGTATGAAGGTATATGTAGAAAACTGTTAAGAAAAAATCTCTAGATCTCCCCACCATATTTTCACTAATTATTAAAACCACCGCCGATAGTTTATACAATAAATTTGATAGAGGAATGCACAACGTAACATCGGAAGTTGTAGACACCCCAGAACTCCTCTATGTGTATAGAAACCGAAACGTGATGAACTCCCCATTGCTTTCATCAAAGAAGCAATCAACGCAACTCTGGGAGAGTTCGAAGGTAAAGAGAAGACCTGTCAGAAGGAAACGCATCGAGAGAGCGGTGTAACTACTTCCGGAATAACCCGCCAGTCCCTGAATGTCATTCCGGTTGATAGATGTGTTATCTTTCAAATGAGGTGACTGCATAGACGTTCGACGTTAAGCATTTACTGAGAAAAGAAGTTCGATGAATCATAAATAATTAATTTTATTCACAAAGAATAATTTTATACACGTTTAATAGATTCAGCTACAACAATTCAATTGATAGCTTTGTTGAGAAATATCAATTGAAAAAAAAAATAAATCAAATTCTCACCTTTCCTTAAAAGAACTAATTTTGTCCTATTAATACCCAAAATTTATTTTCGACACATACTAGCTAGACAAGAATTAAATAGAAAAAATCGAGCTCGCTTAGAATTTTTTGTAAAGACCCCATAAGGACCTTATCAGGTAATTCCGTTACCTTGTAAGGTATAGGTCAGGATAACCTGACAAGGATCTGATGAGGATGTAATGCAGATCAATAATGAAGTGCTGGATCAGGTTTACCTTGTACGATCTAGATCAGGATTGCCTCATAAAATGCTTATCAGGATTACCCGATGTTCCTGATCAGGATTACTTTACATGGTCCTTATCAGGATTGCTCTAATCACGATTATGTAACATATTCCTGGTTAGTTTTTCCTTCTGGTTTGTATGGTAGTGAGAAGCACAAATTATTTATATGAATACTCTTTTAACCACAGTAACTTATGTCTATCATAAATTTTGTTTCATATTACAAGAAACATACCGGACACTCCAGAAATTACAATTAACGAAGTTGCTGAAATTGAAGAAAGAGATATAGAAACAGCATTGATGAGTTTAAAAACAGAAAAAGTTCAGGCTAAGACGGCATTTCAAATAAACTTCTTAAATACGGCGAGAGAGGCCTATTAAATCAAAAAATTCCGGATGAATGGCACCTAAGTACCAAAAAAGGAGACAAAAAGATACCTTGAAGTTAGTTGCAAAGATCATGAGAAACAAAATAAATGAACTCATCAAATTGAGCGATGAACAAGTATTTCGATCGAGAAGATCTTGTACAGACGCGACAAATAACTGCAAAATCCATCGAGTGTAACAAACCGACGTTCATGTGTTTTATAGACCTGGAAAAGGCGTTTTACCGAATACAACTGAAGGACGTGGTAAACCTTCTATACAACAGGCAAATCCCATATAACATTATAAAAACCATCGAAAACATTTACCAGAGAAACAAAATACAGGTCAAAATCAATGGCATAACTACCGAAGAAATTCTTCTGAACAATGGTATTCGACAAGGAAATTCTCTTTGTCCTGTATTGTTCCAAATCTTTATGGATGAAGTAATAAAAAGCATTCGTAATTTAAAAGACGTCAAGATCTTATGCTATGTCGATGATGCTGTTCTGATTGCAGAAAACGAAGATGATCCACAGAGATAACTATTCAAATTGAACACAACGGCAAAAAGTTTAAAAATGAAGATATCTGCGGCAAAAACGAAATGCGTAACCACTTCAAAGACACCTATCAGATGCCAACTGGTTGTAGATGATGAAATTATACAACAAGAGATGGAATTTAAATATCTAGGCAGAGAAATATCAGGATACGGTGATATCGAAAAAACCAAGCGGCAAAAGCAGTCCAACCTTAGCTTAAAATCTTCCGTAACAAATATATCGGAATCGAGACCAAATCCCGAATCTACAGGAGTGTCATCCGGTCTATATTAACATACATAGCGGAAACCAGATCAGACACATCGAAAACAAAGAAAATATTAGAAACCACCGAAATGAAAATAGTGAGCAGAATCGATGGAAAAACACTTTTTGACAGGGAGGATATTGGGAAGAAAGAGAGAGTGGAACGAACACATATTGATTGTTTTTTAACGCAACCTCGTAACTCGATTTTAGTTATAAATAAGAATATTCATCCTATTTTTTTTTTCTATTTAAAAAATACAATCTCGTATCTCAATACAAAAAACTATCATGCGCAACCTCGTATCTTAAAATACAATATGGCGCATAAACAAGTTTCCTCTCGGTAGTGTGATTTAGTTAATATTAAAGTTGAGAGGATTAAAATATAGTCAAGACAAGATAATGTTTAAGTTATCCTTTGATAACAAATGGGAGGATCTTTCACAACGTTTGAACAAGAAAATTTTTGTCAATACTGAAATGAAGGATTTATATTCCAAAGAAATCGCGTTAACTTAGCAGAAATACATAGATTTGATTATCTCCCAAACCATTAATATCTAAGTACTATCACTCTTTTTAAGAAAATTTAAAATATGTGAATAATGAAAAATAAAAATGATATTTTTTAAAATCTGCAAGTCGATGAAACAATAATATATTGTAGTAATTAAGAACTCTTTTGTTCGATTAAGAATGATTTAAAAAGTCAATTTGTTAGCAAAATGAAATTTACAAAACTTTTACATGTACTTAGTAGAATACTACGCAATCACGTATGTTACGTTTTTTCCTCTGAACAAACACGTATCTCAGAAAATAAAAGAAAATATAATGATTAAATGCTTTAAATACTTTAAAATTTATCAAGAGAGTGAATATCTTTTAAATTAATTTCATCACAAAACGTTTTTTGTCATTCCTGGAAAGTAGTAGTGTTTGAGATACGAGGTTGCGTTAGATATATCGAATGAAGGCCAAAATAGCTAGAGACAAGTCGCCCTTAGGGGTTTGAAAACCCCGCAAGAGATGGAGCGACAACCTCTCTAATAATTAAACGGCAGAGGATACGAAGAAAAACAAGCATTTTACTTACAATAAAGAAAGTTGAAGAAAAAACATTTAATAAAAGCAATTAACATCATGTTGATAGAATTTTATTTTCTTCCAAAATTTCAAATTATAAATAATTTTAAAAACCATAAATCTAATTTTGTAAATGAATCGAATGGGATAATTTTTATTGATGATCTTGAAAAAAGAAAAACTATCAACGGCGAGTATTATGCGAACTTATTGCAGCGTTTGAGTGGAAAAACCCTGCAAAAAAGTCCGCATTTGTCTAAGAAGTGTTGTTTCATGCACCACTTAACAAATCAGTTATTGCAATGGACAAAATTAACGAATTAACGTTTGAATTGCTATCTCAAACACTCTATTCCCCATATTTAGCCCCCTTGGATTATTGTAAACGCACGTATTCACCCGCCCACAGCAACATCGCGACTAAACTAGGGAGAAATTCGAAATTCAAATCCTGCCACAGGACACTAGTTATTCCTATTTGCAGAAGTACGAGACGTACTCAAATTTAGCAAAATAAGGTACCAATATAAAATTCAATACGTTAAAAGAGGTCAAGATCCTTACACACAATTTATAAAAAACGTCAACATACCTTGAAAAATTTTAGAGCGAGCACAAGGTTATATTAATCAAAATGAAGTGGATAACATGTTTGACGTAGGTAATATAAGCAAGTAGAAGCGGTCGTCTGTTATTTTAATTCAAGTCCCAAGAAAAGATTTATAAATATCTTTTGATAGCCCATACACGTATTTAGGTTATTGCACTACCCGAAATAAAACTGATTTTTATTATATTTCTTTCACCACATCCGCATCAATTAATTTCAAACAAAACAAAAATTATAGAAGGAAGAAATTACTTTCAAAATCGTATTATACTAAAATTTGTGTGAATTAAATGATTTTTTTGTCCAATTTCTTTGGAATTTCGGACCGTACCGAATCAAAAAGGTATGAATCCATATTTTTTAAAATTTAAGTTTGAGTGTATTATGTTTCCATGATGAATTCAGTACAACTGTTGTTTTGTAGCAAATTCCGCCACATCCTAGTGTATTTTGTGGTCAGAGTTGAGATTTAGTTGCCCAAATCCAAATCGTCTAATAGGAGCGCCTAGTTTCGTCACGTGACTACCCATGATTTTCTGCGAGTTGTTTACCCTTTATTTTCCATAGGGTGCTTAAATTGATTGAGAGAGATTTGAAAAAGGACAGAAACTTATGAAGATGTTCTAGGAAAATATGGAACCGTTCATCATGTTGAAGTCACTGCCCATATTAATGATTGGAAGTATGAATTTGAAAAAGTGCAAAAAAACCGTGGCACTTCAAGTTCAATCCATCATAAAGGATTATGCTGAAATAAACAAGAAGAAAACTGAAACATTTCAAGCAAAATCTGTCGCAAAACCAAAGTTTAATGTGTATATAAACTCAGAAGTCATCAATATGGGGGTTAGCCTTGAAGCTGCAAAAATAAAGGGTGTTGCTAACAAGCCGATGATCTCAAAAATGAAGAAGATCAAAACATTATTGTTTATGAGGAAATTGATATAAATATAGTGTGATCTAGTATAATAATGAAGGCTTTGTTTACTTTTTCCAAAACAGTAAATTTTTGCTTATTTTTGTTTCAAATCCCGCCAAATCCCAATCTTAGTATCAAAATCCGGCAAGTCCAAATATTGATTTTCATTTAAATATTTATTAAACTATTTTGTGGATCTCTATCATATATTGTTTCTATTTTAAAGTAAAATTTATTGATTTTTTTCTAAAATATTAATAAATTCTTATTTTATTCTGTTTGTGACAGTTTTCCGAAAATTTCTTTCAAAGGACTTGGTGGATTTTGTTTTTAGGCGCCGCGTAATAGACAAAAATATAACTGTTGGAAACGGCGATATTTGTAAAAAATCCTTTAATATTAATGTATTCTACACATCGTTTGTTGTACTAAAAAAAAATTACCGACACCACTGGTAGGAATTTTTTTTGTACCGATTTGTATGTACAAGAATACCACGATGTCCAACCCAGGAAGTTATAGGAAACTATAGATTTGAGTGTATGAAAGAAACGGGCATTTTTATTGATGCTATTAGAGGTGAATTTGATGAATAGAGAAAGACTACTTTTCCAAGGTTTATTACCGTCGCCACCACGACGCCGAGCGTCGCGCATTTCCAATAATAATTGCGTTTTCGAAAGATAAATGCTTACTTTGTGTAATTGTATACCGATTCTAGCAAATTGAATGTGTTGTTAAATGTTTTGATAATACAAGGTGTTTTTTTTCTCATACGACTTCTCCTTTTTAACATGGACAAAGGCGATCATCTATTAGAAATTCATAATGTTCGAAGGTAACTCAGAAACGAGGGGTCGTATGAGACACAACATTATTCTCACGTCGTCTATTCACTTCCGGAACACCCTGTATATGAAATTATCTACTCAATGTTCCCATACAAATAGGAAACATTGTTTGTACTTATCAATTGTCTATTTGGGGATGTGGCCTTGAAGCAGCACCTCCTTCAGAGCGCTTGTAGACGTCAATTTTTTTAACCGGAAAACGGACCGCGTTTTTTGCCGGATTCGCGGTGGTGTATGATTTATAATGGATGTTTATACATGCACCCCGATCCGCGAATCCGGCAAAAGACGCGGTCCGTTGTCCGGTGAAAAAAACGGACGTCTACATGGGCTCTCAGTCTTTCTCTCCGGTGATTCTGGATTGCATGATCCACGAAACCGATTAGGAGTACTCTCTTTCGATACAAAAACATAGTCCAACAACTTCTCATAGTTGCCTACCTCCTCACATTTCTGGAAAAACTAAAATGTTTATCTTTAGTCTCTGAAGACGATAACTTGGTTATCGAAACGCGCGTAAGATAGTGTAATTATGAGTGTTAGTCAGTCCAGTACAGTCAAAGCATTGCTCCATTTGTACATCAGTCAACATCCGGGTGCCCAGAGAGTATTCAATTTGCGAAAATCTAACGTTTTTTCCAATGGGTGGCTTCAGGAATGCGGTCAATACGTTAACTGATCATTTGAGCAACTCTTTTTTGATCACATACGAAACTGGCGGTCTTCCAATGCGTTATTCATGCGGCCCTTATTCACCGAGTTTTCTGATTTCTTAAAATCATATCTGTCAACATCTTTTTTTCCCTCTCATATTGAGTTACTTTTATAGTCAATACGATTTTCAATCACCATTGAAGATTGGTCAAACAACAGAAATGGAATATTTAAGAAGTCTCCAGAATATTAGATAACGGCTTAAACATATAAGTAATGGCCAAGTTACATGGGAAAGAAGAATAACCTATATAAATTAATCACCTAACTAAACTACTTTATTATTACGAACGCCTCTCCGCTCTGGAGCCGGCCCTGTCTGGATTTAATGGAACTCTAAAATTCGGCCTTTGATGTTTATTTTTTTATATAACTTTTTATTATAGCAGTCGGTTTATTTACATTGTTTCTTTTGACTAATTTTTAGGAAGATCTATTTATTTATTTGTTTTGTTTCTATACTTTCTAGAACATTTGAGAATCCATTTGGAATATATATACAAAGAGATGTGTGAACAGATCGAAATAGAAAGTTATCGAAGAATTTAAATAAATTATTTAAGTTAGTTAAGTGACAGTGATAAGTGAATTATATTATAAGTTAGTGTAGTGAAAAGTATTTAAATAAATTAAGAACTTAAGAGACGTTGTTTATTAATTCACATCACGAATACAAATCGTATAAATAAATTAAAAAAAGTATTGGAACTGATATTAGTGGGTATTTTTAAATTTGTTGTTAGAAATATGTTTGGTATTTGCATACGGTAGAGTTTTACTTTCACCATCATAAACATTAAATTGTAAATGTGAAATTTACCTCCAAAAGCTACATTCTCAACCAAAGACAAAACCGCCTATTATATTTATGTTTAATTAACCTTCAAGATGGCGCACTTTACGAAGTAGATACTTTAACTACGAATGAGAACTAGGTAAGTACATAATAGATTATAACAGTGTAAGTTACTCGTCTGCTTTTGAGATCTGCGTTTAGGGATGGAACACAGGATTGGATTCAATTTATGTTAAAATCATACTAATGTTACAAAAAAATAGAATAATTCATAATTTGGCATTAATTTAATGCCTAGAACTATGGAAATGTTTAAAAATAATTACAGTCAATGTTTTTTTCATTGAAAAATGTTTGAAAAAATCTTTGGGTCATTAACAACCCCTTGGACACACGCACGTTTTAGTGGTTTCTTCCTTACACAGGAAGCAACTTCTTCTGATCTTTTGGCAGATGATTCAGTGGGATCTTTTGAAGTAGTACAGTACGTAGAAGCAATTGTTGGTTAGTTTCATCCCAGCAATTTGAGAACAATCTATGTCCAAATTTTCGGCTTCTTCTAACAATTTAGCAAATAAAAGCATCAAATGAAACAGATATTCACAAGATTAACTGATAAATATATAAATATCTTCACAATGAGATTGTCGATTAGAAAAGAAAATTGTTGAAGAATGGATATAGGGAAAGCGTTTGATTTTCAGACTTATCTTGATTTATCACGCGTTATTACAGCCCTGTGTGGGCCTTGGCACCTTCAACAATGAATCTTCCATATCATCCTGTTCATTGACCTCAAACACGTCTTCCAACCATCTCATTTTTGGTCTCCCTCCTCTTCTTTCTAAAGTTTAACATTCAGAACTAACATATGTTAAATATGTTCAAACCATTGGTTTTCCCACGCCTCCATATATTATCATATTTTCTAGATGATTTTCACTCGAATCTTCTTAATTTTAGATGACCATCGTAGGTCCTGAATCCAGCTTGTACACGATCCTTGATGGGTGTTTAGCAGTTTACATTGTCTTAAATCAGATTCCTATGGTACTTGAATGTTGTTACTCTCATAAAGATTCTGTTTTCTATTGCAAGGTCTACAGTGTTGGACGTTTGGACTCAGACTTCTAAAGAAAAAAAGAATAAACTAGAGTTTGATCTTGGATGTCACTTGAGTAGTTTCACCATCAATAAGATTAACTAAAGTTTCTCACTTAACTACGATACAACTAAATCTTTATTATGTTGTATCCTAGCTAATCTATAATTATCTTCTCTAAAAATACCTACAAACCCACAAATACCTGGTATTTCAGCAGGTTAGGTGATTGGAATACCAAGAGACGAAAGCTAGAATCCAGGACTAATATACGAAAAGAGAATAATCACTTATAAAGTCCAAATTAAATGCACAAAATTCAGACCAGGTAATTAACACCTATACTACGTCTGTTTTAACGTTTTTTTCTTTGGAATCCTGAAATTCATGACAACAGATATAAAAGAAAAACATTACAAAGAAGACATTAGCACGATTTAGACCGATCGCATATAGACAAAAAAGTTTTAAACGGAATGTTTTACTGGCGGAATAATCTTTTCAGGCCAAAAGCCTCATATTGGCGTCGGCTTACTAAAGCAACCTCTAAATGAGATAATCAATATTTTAGCCGAATCTATTGGTAAGAAGATAACATACAAATACATAGAAAAATTATGTTTGATTGGGAATCGCAAGAAGGGATAGCTACGAGTGGAACTATCATTAAGTTGTGACCATAAATATGGAAAAGTAATTCTGCAAACAAAATGTCAGTTGTAACTGTTAGTGGACTGCCAGCTGTCCATCCATCCCTTAGGTTCTCTTTTCCCTATTGTTTTTCCCACTATTGTCTTGAGCGTTTCCATTTCGGCTAGCCTCTCTGGTTTATATTCCCTATGTCATGATTGACCTGATACAAGTCTTATAGAACCTAACCTTGCTATCGTTTCGCATGTATTCGTCCGTCCATATTATCTGCGTTAAGCAGCCCGATATGGCAGTCGATTTGTTGATCTGGCTCCTTAGGTCCTTCACTGGGTCGTGATAACTCGACAGGTCCATACCCAGGTATTTAAATTGTGGGATTTGTTTTGTCCTGAACTATCAGCTTACATAGTACGGGCTCTTTAGCAAAGGTTATGCTTTTCGTTGGATTTTCATCGCTTGGCTGACCCGGCAAAATTTGTGTAGTTCATCTTGCATTTCCGCGAAATTAGCTGCATTTCCAAAATGAAGAATTTATTTACTGGTAAAATCTGAAACGTTGAGTAGTTCGACCCTGGATAAAGGAGAAAAGAGGTTAATTGAAAGCCATCCACCTCTATTATACGTTCCACCTGAAAGTACATAAAGCGATGCGGTGGAAACTTATCCGGCGAAAGGAGAAGGGAACATTAACTAACGTTGGTGTGGATTATCTTAATGTGGAATCGGATTCGAAAATCGCGTCTCGAGTATTGTCGACTGAAAATTGCTAGATACCGGAATAGAGGATATGTCACAAGGGTAATTATCCTACTAAAGGGAATTTCAATGCTGTTATATGACTGATGAAGTCATCACAATATATATATATATATATATATATATATATATATATATATATATATATATTCAGAAATGCGATAGTTCCAAATCTATACAACTAGCACATTCGACATTTGATTCAGCCTATGATATCTTTGGAGTACGGATTTTCGCAAAAAAATACATATAGCATTTTCTTTCAAGTTTTTTACTGAATCTTGATAATCCGGTTCAGGGGCCGAATCTGAAGAAGAATTAATTAATTAAGGTAAATTCCTTTTTCTATACTGACCTCTAATTCCTTGTTCTATGAAGTGCTAGTTATAACAGCAGCTTGTCCACTTCTTGAACGTTTTTTTCAATAATAATTATTGAAGCATTTGAAACAGACATCAAGTTTGCAGGGGTAAAATCTATTCTCGAGGTAACTTCTCTCTCAGCAACTTTCTGTTTTGGAAGAATAGCTTGTCTTTTAGAAGTTTATTCTTCATCTACTGTATGTTCTACTTTGTATCTGCTGTTTCTACTCTTTCTTTATTAATTGCTTCTTGCATTTCTGCCACAATGTAGTGAGTTCACAAAATACTCGTCAAAATACTCCCACGCGCATCCTAAAAAATCGATGTCATGACCTTGCCTGGAGATGGAACGTCTTTGGAGCCGGTTCTCCCATTATTTCAATTGGAACATTCGATGGAAACATCTTCTGGACGCTGTTTTTGTTCAATTGTGAGCAAACTCGGCACCCATTTGCGCACAGCTTTCTCATATTCAAATTTTCAGTTGATATGCGATGTACCGCACTCTTTGATGGCTGCCAAACAAATACTTATAACGTGGAGTCTTCAAACTTGAAACATGTGATGTATAGGTTGTATTATTTCTTATACAGTGGTATTTTTCAAGCAACTAGCACCATCTCTAGGTCACGACAAGTATTCCTGGTTATATTTACTCGTATTTCAATGAACATACCCATCAAGATCGTTCACCTCCTTTATCTAAATAAATTAGCTAGATTAACAGCGAGTTTCCATATAGAAACCAAAATAATCGTCAGTCAAGATGAGCAAATTATAATCCCTAATCCTTATCATCCACCTCACAAAATTGTGTCCCGGTACGTGTTAATTTGCTGTAATGATGATCCTGTTGTTAAAATTTACAGACACGAACTGTGACTCTGTTACATTAGGTTAATTACAAGGATAACGACCATATTAAAAATGTTTGATGAACATTAGATGAAGTGGAGACTCATTCAAGCAACATTACTCATATACTTGTAATTTGTTTTCCAGTTTATAATAGATACACTGATAAAACTTTTCGATGTTCCCACATTTCTTTAATTGTACTAAATTCGTTACTTGCACTGCTTTTCATAAAATACAAGGTAACCCAAAAGATATTTCACATTTAAAAAAACAATTTCATGAAAATTAAAGAGAAAAACACGCTTTTAGAGCAAGTTAAAAATGATTTTTAAAGTAAGCTTAAAACAATAATGAATGGAAAATAATAAAATAATTGTGGAAGTCCTCTACGGATTAAATTCTACAAGGAAAGATTACCAAATGTACGTTTAGCTCCCGAACCAGAGTTTATTCGGCGGAGAACTTGGTTGGAAGCTTTAATGCTGAACTTTTCGTAAAAGCTTCAACTAACCTTCATCAAAACGCATTATAGTTTTATAGAAAAAAAAAAACTAGTTAATAGATCAAACCGTAGGTGGCTTCATTAACTTTTCTGATAAATAAGGTAAAGTAAGGCAAGATATTTTCTGTCTTGCCTTACCTTACAAGACAGAAAATTTCTTGTCTTATCTTTCGTCACACTCTGATCATTGCATCAAGTCTTTAATGGGCATTATTATTTTTCAAATCTACTTGCTGATTTTTCTAAAAGTAGTTTTAAAGTTGCCGGTTAAACTTTTCCAGAAATATCAGGAAAAGAAAGTCTTGTGCAAGTTCATTCTACATCGGAATCATTCCAGATGGTCGAGCTATCAATGCCAGGGTATAGAGTTGGCAGCTGCTGCGAATAGTCCTGACCTTGCACTCTCAGATTACTATTTATTCAGACCATTTTTGAGTATCGTCATTATACAATTGAATAAACCTTTTCCCAATATTCCTTCAAGATTTCTTCTTTATCATATTTTCTTTCTATTGATGTTGCTCTGCAACCCTTTCATAATTTTAATAAGGACCTCACTGATTTGCCCTCTATAAACGCGTGTCAATGATGTATAGAAAAAAACTATGAGCAGTTCAATTTATGAGCATCACTTTCACGTTTCTTTTGATTTATTGCGACTTTGATTGATTGTGCCTACCTTTAAAGGTTCAACTTCCAGTCGATTATCGTCTTCGATTGATTTTCCTGCTACTATTCTCGATGAAAATAACAATTTGTTGGAGTGTTGATGGGTGGAATCCTTTCTGTAAACAAGTTTATGTGATCCTTAGAATGTAATTCTATTTTTCTAATAAAATTGTTTTATTAAAGTTGTTTTAAAATTATCGTTTACAGTTCAAACTTTGATGTATTGCTCGATTGACCTTGATTTCAAACCGTTTCAATGAATTTATTGCCTTGAATAAATTTTACATATGAATTGATATGCATTAGAAGTTTGGTTTGAGGTTTTATCGAAGGACAAATTTGATTAAAACGTCGTGAAAAATTCAAATGCAGGTGGTTATATTGTAGAAGAGTTTCCATGAGTTCTTCTTTCATAGAAAGAAAGAACATGCATAAATAAAACTGTAATTATCTTCAATATATTCTCCTTTTATTTCCACACAATTTTCAGGATGTCTCTATGCAAATAAAAATATGTCGATCATACCGCCGTAGTCCCTATTGTAGCCATAACATTTTTGATGCTTTCCAGTACCTTTGTTTCTTTTTTAAATACCCCAGAATACATCTAACCCTATATTATTGTAATGTAACCTCAAGTTAATTACAAATAACTTTGTTATGGCACAGCTGTCTGCAACATCCTGTAAGATTTTAAATAATTTTAAAATTGGAAGACTGATGATGGCTATAATCCCTCAAATTTTCAATATGATAATTTGAAGGATAAAGGAGGCACTGAATGTTATCACACTAATCAATTACCCTGTATAGTGAAAGTCTTCGTTTTGTTTTGAATTTTTGTTAAGTTACCCTCTGTGATAGCGGTTTTTTCATAGCATCTGGATTGGTTCATTGAAAACCGAAGTGCGACCACTTTAAAATTGCTTCAAGTAATTTTTGAAAATTCCCATCGAAGGATAACAATCACTATTAACAGCAACCAAATATTCTATGATTTTTCTATGCGATCTCCATTGGAAATTTTTTAGAGGAGGCAATTTTATTCATGTAAAATGTAAGGGGGTCAATATAAGCTTAATCCCTACAGCATACTTCGAAGACGCGGTTATTTGAAGTTTTTCTAATAGTTCATTAGTTTCTATTCAGAAAAGTGTTGTAGATCAAGAAAACTGTAATTTCTTCTTTGTTTTATACTCATTGTATGAAAGAAAATTATTAGATTAGATTCTCTAAGCAATTTTTGAATTATTAAATTTCCTTCTAAAACAATTTACTGTTTTCGGTATTTAAAACAATATCTAGTATAGAAGTTTATTATCTCATAAAGTAAATGAAAATGATATTTTAGAAGATGCATTTAAAGCTATAGGCCCCTTTTTGGAAACAATACTTCTAAATACCTAGTTGTTTTTTTTTGAAATGTTACTTTGGCTTAATATTTTTTTATTTATGGAACATCTAAGGGGGTCAATACAAGCTTAACCTATTAATTAATAGAGTTGCAATAGTTAAATAAATATCTAGTGAAAACAGGTGAAATAAAAATCAAGTAATTAAAATAATCTCGTTTTTTAATAAAAATATTTGAATAAAATTATACGAATCGAAAACTAGTTATTAAAATATAAAACTAGCACTTTAGTTTGTAACAAATTTTTGAGATTTAGGTTAGTTATAGGCTAACTATTAGATATTAGATACTATAACTTATGGTATCTAATAAATTCTATTAAGTAAACTCATTAATTTTTACTATACTTTTCAACTCCAATTCCATTTCCTTCAGTATTTGTAGTTGAATAAGCAAATAATTATAAAATTGGTCACACTTCATATCTATGATATATATAGTTGTGATTATTGCAGTTACTGTTGTTGGTTTCTTGGTTGATTTCTTTCTTTTGACCACTGTGAATTTATGACATTTCGACATTAACGTTATGACCCGGTATATTAAATACATATTCAACAACTGTTTATAGTTCTGCATACTGTTCCTCAGAAATGCATTGCTTGAAATATGTTAGCCACAAGGCGTGTAACCTGTCGTCTTTTTGGAGTTTATTGGAGTTTACTCCTTAAGAATCGATTTGCATATATAAGGTATGAGGAAAATGTGAGGAGTAAAATCTATCGATGAATGACCTCGTTACGTTTTTGGTGCGCACCCTATGATGCGCAACTTTCTAATTTGTCAGTGTCAACATAGTTATATTGCTGTTTTTATTATAAATGTCAATAATTAATATTGTTATTGTGCAATTTGTATTTATTGAATATTTCAATAATTATCGATGTAGTTCATATAAATATATATTTGCAAACAACACATAAAATTAGATAATCAACCCAATATGAATTATTGAGATTATTAACTATTGTAAAAAGTTTAATGTAAAATATTTCGTCGATCAGTTATAATAAATGTATATGAAATGAATATATATTTATATATGTATATTATTTTCATTAATTAACACATTTACCCTTTTATACAGTATCAATCTTTTTTAAGTTAAATAAACTCTTTTTGCGTCTGGTTAGACTATCGAACTTGAGGATTAAACTCCAGTCGTGCGTCGGAGCTGACACACACAATTTTTTTTAATAAGATTTTAACCTAACCTAACCAAAGATTTTCCAATGTTTTTCTAATCTACCAGATAGGATCTTGTTAGATCAATTCAGTTTATTATCTCATAATATAAATGGAAACGATATTTTAGAAGATGCATTTAAAGCTATAGGCTCCTGTTTGGAAGCAATATTTCTAAATACCTAGTAGTTTTTTTTGAAATGTTACTTGGGCTTAATATTTTTTTATTTATGGATCATCTAAGGGAGGGTCAATACAAGCCCTCAAGTTTGTGAGGTTGCTGCCCTTGGAAAAAGATATGAAAACACGTTTTTTGCGATATTTCGGAACCTATCAATCTTGTAAAACATTTTTGATGACATAATTTTGTAGCAAATCGCTTTGTCCACAATTATGTTTATGTAACTTTTTGTCATAAATCAAAAATTTTAAAAGTTATGAGCAAAAAAGTGGAAAAATTCCCTTATTTTGTGTAGAAACTTTTTTTCTATCGATTTTTACAAAAAATTTTGTTAGATCAATTTTGTAGAGGGTTTCTTCCTCACGAAGATTTTTTTAAATTTCATTCATTTAAAACGCTGTTACAGCATTCCAAAGTTGACCGGTTTCATCAATACTCATGATAACCCGGTTTACCTTACTTTCGTGTTTTGAGTTTTTATTGTAAACCCATTTTCGAAAATTTTTTTGAATCCCTAGGTAGATGCCCCATTGGGTCTATTCTACAGACAACTTGCTGATCAGGTAATCTGCGACATAATTGTATTATTAATCATTTATTAGCAATCAACATCGTTGGCAATTCTTTTTCAAATTCATTTTCTTCTATTAATTTTGTCATTTCCATAAAGTGGATACAAGTTTCTCCAGAACAATGGAGGCCCGCTTTCCTTTCTTCAAGACAGTATCAAAAAAATTCATTCAGAAAATACTATAATCCCTATAAGATTGGGGTTGGAAAAAGTATTGTAATATTTGGATGCCAATCCAAATTTTGAAGCCTCCAGTACCCCCGATCTTATGAAATTGATTTTCTGTAGATGTAAAGGAAATTATGGAAGCATGTGTGGTTGTAGCAAAGCAGGCCTCTGCATTGTTCTGAAGAAACCTGCACCAACATTATGGAAATAACAAAATTAATGGAAGAAAATGATTTTGAGGAAGAATTGCCTCCAACTTTAACTTCTGCCATTCCCCAAACCTTAACATTCGACGTTGAATTATATTCTTAGTCACAGTCTGGACTCTACCTCATAGGTGACGGGAAAAGAATGAGCAATAAATAGGAAGAAAATTAAAAAAAAATACAGAAGAAAATCTTCGTGAAGAGATCCTCTACAAAATTGTTCTGACATAATTTTTTGTAAAAATCAATAGAAAAAAGTTACTACGCAAAATAAGGAAATTTTTTCACTTTCTTGATCATAACTTTTTAAATTTTGGATTTATGACAAAAAGTCACATAAAAATAATTGTGGACAAAGCGATTTGCTACAAAATATGTCATCAAAAATTTTTTATAAGATTGATAAGTTCCGAGATATCGCGAAAAACGTGTTTTCATACCTTTTCCCAAGGGCGGCAACCTCACAAACTTGGGGTTAAGCTTGTATTGACCCCCCTTAGATGTTCCATAAATAAAAAATTAATCAGCCCAAGTAACATTTCAAAAAAAAACTACTAGGTATTTAAAAGTATTGTTGCCAAAAAGGAGCCTATAGCTTTAAATGCATCTTCTAAAATATCGTTTTCATTTACTTTATGAGATAATAAACTATACTAGATATTGTTATAAATACCGAAAACAGTAAATTGTTTTGGAAGGAAATTTGATAATTCAAAATTGCTTAGAGAATCTAATCTAATAATTTTCTTTCATACAATGAAAATAAAACAAAGATGAAATCACAGTTTTCTTGATCTACAACACTTTTCTGAATAGAAACTAATGAACTATTAGAAAAACTTCAAATAACCGCGTCTTCGACTATTTACGAGTCAAGTTTGACAAATATTAGATGATATTAAAAGACTGCCGGGTAAACAAACCAATTCATTAAATGAAATTTTTATTTACCGCTGTATTTTCATGAAGGTACCCAATTAGGTATATTAAGATATGACTAGTTCACTTTGTAAACAATTTTATTGCGGTAATAATAAGTTTCCTAAACTATTAGTTGACTATACGTATCAAATTTAGGTCAGGTTCAATTCATAACTTGAGTTTGTATAAATATTATTCCGAAATAAAAGAAATTGTATTGAACAACTGAGACGTTTCCCAAGAGATTGCCAATCATACGATTGGGAAATTACCATTTCATGCTAGTTATATACTATATTTTTTCTACGGCTTCAATAGATCGTGTAACAAATAACATGCCATTCAATATTACACATTGAATAACAAAGAAACGGTGTTTTCATCTTTTTTAGAAGGTTTGGAACAAATTATTAATTTCAGAATTACTAATGGAGAGCTCACTATTTCAACGGCGATATAAAATTTATTCTTCATGGACTTGTTAATATAACATTCTGCAACTGTTGTAGATTTCCAAATTCTCAATTTTTTGAATTAAGTGATGTCTTCTCCAGTATCTATAAGTATTAGTGTGATTAAAAATATTCAACTTTTCCCGCCTCAAATGTTTCTATTTGATATAAAAAAAATCTTCACCAAAGATGAGCCCTGTAGCTGAACTCTAAGTGATCGCTATTTATATTTTAGTTTTTCATTTGAATAACATACTCCCTTTTACATTCTTAAAGTTGAGTCCTCGAACATTAAGGGATGACGTAGTTTGGACTCTCAGAGACAATTTGTTTCACTGTCAGCTTTAAGTACACAATGACCAGTATACAGCTCATGGTTTGAGAGATTTGTATTTAGCATTGAGCTGGAACATGACATTTGGATTATTATGTTATAGAAAGAGACCCTTTATACGTTGCTTAACTTAGCTTGTAGCGGCTCGGCCGGTAAGCTAAGTCATCAGCGCCTATCGTCTGATTAAAGATTCAGTTTTACGTTGAACGTATTATTGTTTAGCCGTTGCTGTTTTACGTGTTTTTTGAAATAACTTCTTAAAATATTCGATATAAATATTTCATTTTACCAAAATGTACAAATACGACAATAACTACACCAAATAAAATATTTGTTAGTGTTCCAAAAGTAGAGAAAATACGGAAATAGTGGTGTGGTGAAGAAGGACAATAAAATAAAGAAACTTTTTTTGAATAAAAACCAATTAGGAACAGACAAAACTACGACACGAAATACCCTTATGCTTGGATGGCAACTGGGTTGGGAAAACACAAATAATTGAACGAGAACACTCATTCAAACTTACCTGAGTGGTTTAACAGGAAACGCGGCGAAATGAATTTCTACTTTATACAGGCACTCTCTGGACATGGATGTTCCAGAGCTTATACTTCACTGCTATCGGTGGAGTACACAAATGAAAATATGCCAAAGAGAAATTAACTTCTTCCTCACTGCTGAACACCTGCTGGCTTCTGACTTTTGCCAATAAAGAGAACTTGACTGACAGTGACATTAGGTAGGAATTCTTGTTAATATTCCGAAATCTGTGATGGAAAATGATAATAACTTACCTTATCACGTAGATACATTTCATAGGGCACGTTTTTAATGAATTTGTCGATTTCTTCTGCAGAGAAAATTTCTGATTTCTTCGGTTTGCAGCTATCTGATTTTCTCTTCAGTAACGCTTTAAGTTTTGGATAATTTCCAATATTCGCAGTTATGTTAATATTAAGCTTGGTAACCATAAAGTAATTTATGAACTAATTCACTAAAATATAAGAGTAAAACATTATCCTAATTTGACGAGTTGGCCTTTAACTGTCAATATATACATGATTTGTAAGCCTGTCCATATTTTTTCTTAGATAGTTGAACCGGAGTTGAAATAGAACAAGCTTGATTTGCGGCAGCAAACAAAAATTAAAGCGTATTTCACGAAACCAATACTCATCATCTTCTTAATTAATAATGTGGATATAAATTTACGGCGGTTGTATTTTCATAATATTTTTCGCCACAAACTTCAAGAATCAAAGAATCATTATTTGACTAAACTCAGAGGAGAATCTCTAATGAAAAGGCGTAGTCTGCAAGGCAACATCTCAATAAATCATTAATAACAATGTATTAGAATGATGGCCTACATAATCCTCTAATTCGACGATCTGGAATTATTGGACTTCCTTGGACCCAAAGATCCCATAAATCGCTATTCGAATTCATTAGGTGAAATCTATTTAAACGAAACGTCGAATAGAGGTATGTAAACAGTTTCTTGTTCTACTGAAAGATTATCGTTTTATTAGACGCGGAAAATCAGCGGTAAAATAAAAGATAATTACTTGAACCCCTTGCAAATAGAGGTCGAATCGAAAGGTAAGTCTGCCTGTGTCTGGTGGTATTATGAAGATTTATTGTACTTCGAAATCATTCAAGATTATAGAACCATCAATACCTAAGTATATAGTAGAGAGTTGAGGAGAAATAGCCAGGTTTAGTAACTGAAAGCGGATTATAACAAGACGCGCATACTGCGGAATAGTATCCAAGGACTTGGTGATATTGAACTCCTACAATATCCAGATTTGAGTTCGAACTTTATATTATTTGTTTACTATTCATTCATAACCACATCGGAACTCTTGCATGGGAAAACTTTGAATCCAAAGGAGATATTTCAAAAGAAATACCCCATGTTTTTGCAAGAATGAATGTTATAGATACAGGGTTTGTTATATTTTTTCTAGTGGTACGTATTTGTTAATCGAGTCTAATTACACAATTTTGACTTATCGAGCCCTACAATTAATCTTATTATATTTTAACGACTTTCTAGTTTAATAACCGTTACAAGATAAATTATAAGATGATTACTTTGGTAAAATATTTTCATAGCATGCAAAAATATGGTTCGTTATGATAAATATCGTCCTCCAACAATCACTCATTCTTATGGAATTTCTGATTGGATTTGCTTAACGGAAAGCTTTTAAAAGCATATGTGAAAGCAATAAATTCAATTGGTTCATGGTCTGCTGAAACTGATTTCCACTTTTTCGTTCCTCTCTCTATATCTTTAAATCTTTGTGAATGTTGATGGGGCTATTAATGAAGGCACTCGCTCTTTTGATTTTTACCTCACGAATAACAGATGAGGAGGGGCGCGTTTTCTTTTGTGAATTTAGAATCAGGTAGACAAATTTAAATTAAATTCCTAGATTACCTCCGGAGATTTATATCTTTTTTAGAAATAATTGAGCAAATATTTGTTTGGAATGGTGTTCGTAGGAGAGTATTGGAATGTTAGTGACTGTTCAGTTTTTTTATGATCGGCGATGGTAAATTCAGTTAAGGATCATGCAACAGGTTATTTTTATGTTTGTTTTCTAGTTTTTATAAGCTTTTGCCTACAAATGTAACAATTTTTTGACATTAAAGCATTTTTCTCTTCTCACTTTCATTCATTGAAAAAATCAGCTATCATAGACTTGGCCAGAGTGAATTATGTGCTTAACGCCACATGCTCCTCGTAAGATGCAGCTACTTGCTACTATCAAAAACCTCAAGAAATAGAGACTTATTTTAAAAAGCAGTCACGGAAACACACACAACAACGTTTGCTCACTACTTGGGAAAGCTTATAATGGGGCTGCAACCATGGAAGCTTCAATCAATTTCTTAAGACAGACAGGTCTTTCTCCTTGCAACTAAAATGTATTGAGGACACCGACTTTTTGGAAAAAGAACAAAACTTGCCTTTACAGATTGCATTATCATATTCTACCAAGATCAAGTCTGATAAAGGGTCGTCTCTCCAAAAGAGGCTTGTCCAATACCATCAACCTTCAAATTATGATGCAAATTTTAATAAAAGGAAAGTCAAAACTAGTTTACTAACATTTACTCTATATAAGAAAAGTTTGGAAGAAACAATCACAAAGAAACAAAAAAAAAAACAAAAATGAAAAGACAAAGTCTTTAGGAACAGTGCTAGGTAAAATTTTCCGAAGATACTTGAGGTGAAAAGTGGGCTTGTTTTATGTGGTGCCACGAAGAATGCGGCGAGGATGAAGGCACACAATTTGTTTACCAAAGTACGAGAAAAATCCAGGAAAAAAAAGATTTTCGTATTATAACAGTTTCAATCCTTATATTTGTTACTTTTAGCAGAATAATAACAATAATTTCATTTTGGATCCTCTAATTTTTTCTAGGTTTCCTAATACGAGTATGAGCCAGCCTTTTATTAGGAGCCCACACTATCCCCATTTCGAAAATAAAAAAAGTTACTTGTTTAGTTTTTATTATTTCCAAGAAATAATTATTATTTCAAGTAAACTAAACATTTTAAAGTAAAATGTATACACAGCGCTCTATCGTTTTTATATAAAACTATTTGAATCAATTAAATTATTACCCCTTTAATGTACAATAATAAAAACGTCTTATATTATATTATATTTCCCTACTTTTGACAACGTTTTGATTTTATCGGGCACTGTTTGAATTTGAATAAATCGAAAGTTAGGTTAAGTTTTGAATACAACTATCGTGCACTGAGTTTTTTAAATTTAAGTGAAGGAAAAATACAACATAGACTCATCATCTTCCCGACGTAAAAAGGCTGTTTTGATACATATGCAGACGACAGACATTATTTCTTCAAGTAGGAATAGAAATACTTCAATTAACACGTTGACTGCCACGGTAAGGATCAGAATTCCGTTTAAAATGACAATTTGATTTAATTATTATTATTATTAAAAACTCAAATTGTAGTGTATAGCTCTCATAAAAAGCATAAAAAATGTGTTTTTTTTTAAAAAAGGTGTTACATTAATTAACTTACATAACATTTGATTTACATAACATAAATCAACTACGAGTTAAATCGTACGCAGACACGATTCGACCTGTCGCTTCAATAGTATCTCAAATATTGTCGAATGCATTACACAACGTCTTTCTTGAGTGTGTTGTTTTATAATTATTATTATAATTAAATTATCAAGAATCCAATATGGATAAGAAAAGACCATTGACTCAAAATGAAATTGAGTACTACGCAAATCTAAGAAAGACTATTAGATGGCTCAAAAAGATTTCATTACATATTATAGAGAAATATATACACAATGCTCACAAAATTTTTCAAAAAGTAACTTCTTCTAAAATAAAGCTGATCTAGTTCGAAGAAGAATTCGTCGTCGCGTTGATTGGAAAAGAGATTCGACCAGTTTCGAAAAAAACGTATATGTGCCCAAAAAACGTAGAGAAACGCCAGCATGTGAAGAAAAGCCAGCCCTTTGTGTGGAAGATTGCTTTAAGAAGTTCCACAAACAATAAAATATTATTTTATTTCGTAAATTTGAACTAATTTTTATAATTATATTTTTTGTTCGTTTTGTAATAAATTTTCTGTCCATGCATTCCAGCATTGATTTTCTGTTATTTTCGCAGAAGTCATCTATCGATATTAGCACTTATATATTCCGAGTTTAATCGTAGCTGCACAAAAATGGCAAGTAAACACCAGACAAGTTATCTCGTAGTTGGCAGTCAACGTGTTAATAATTAAATATAGTAGTTGATTTACCAGTACCTACATAATTCATAATTGTGAAACCGTTGAGCACATAGACTTTCAGATAGGTCCGTCGTGCCCCACTTGACGTTACCAAACTCCGATGTCCTGATGTCCTTTGTGAAGTCGATCAGGCGCTTTGACTTGAACCCTTTGATGTCGTGTGTCTTCCACGTGTATCCTCCATGCACCAACGGCACTCCGGATCATCCGTGATGCCCATGATGTCTCAGATGGCAATGTCCGCTTAGAAGTCCGGTCTAGCTGGAGCAGTTGTTTGGTGAAAGACGAACGTGGTCTCCATCCGGTATCTTTAATGTACTGTAGAAAGAACTAGAAAATTTTGATTTCCTACCTCAACCACGTAAATATAACTATAAAGTAAAGGTGTAGGACTAATGAAGCAATAGATTAAATCAAAATATGAATGAATATTTATTATATAATAATATATAAATAAGTCATTTTTTATTTTTTCTCTTTTTATATTTTATATAATATAAGCGAAAGTTGTTGGCAACAAAGCAATCTAAAACGTTCCACAGACTTCTGTCTCGTTCTTCTTGTCGCAAATCTCCCCTTACGACTTCTCCAACTATGATTAAAACCGTTGAGGAGACATGACGGAGGTGTACGCTGGATGTCCGGCAAAGAGAACACAACTATTTACGGTCGTGAATAACTGCACCGAATGACTTCTGCTCGTTTCAACAAAATCCTTTCTTGATTGATACGGATTTTTTCTTTTTATTTCATTGGTACTCAAAAACAATCATATGATACATCAGTTAAATAAAGGACTGTTACAAAATCTATTGAAATACGTAAATTATTTACATTTTGTCATACAGCTTGGTGGCTTTTAAGTTAAGTGTCTCCTTGGAGCTGGTTTCCATATCAAACTGCTGATTAGAATATTCTCTGTAGTCAATGAGGATGTGCTTAACAGGAACGTGACAACTTTGACAGACTTTCTGACGACATCAAATAGCCGTAAGTTTTGTATGATCGATGCGGAATCTTCTTATTATCACAACTTCTCTCCTATTCAAAAAGTTTAGGGAAAGGTGAGAAGTAGATGGGTGGATGTAAATAAGTTAGTTTTCAGATCATTGGCAAACTGATTCAGGACTTCAGGAGGATTCTTCGTGGCTTCTTTGGCGATCTGAATGTTTGTTTCCAGCAATTACAGTGTTCGATGGAAGCCACATGAAAGAAACTGTTTGGTAGTGTCGTGAATGTGTTGGACTATTTGAGGGTGATACGTGATAATAAATTCCATCCATATAAAGTAACGTTGGTACATGAGTTATCAGATGACGATTTTGATAGATGTGAAGATTTTGCAGACTTAATTATGGAAAAATATTACAACCAAATTTTTGAAGTAATGATAGATACTGGTCACGTAACAATCCTCGTTGGATGCATTTTCCATTTCTGTAATTAAGAAATAAAGGAAGCATTCTTCGAAAATCCATAGATTTTTGATAGGTAATTTCGTAAATTTCTTTGGATTTTAGCGGTAGCAAAATTATGTGTGGCTTTTTCTAAAATCTCGTGTGGAGTTCTAATAATTTCATCCCTTTCACTACTATCAGACATATTCGTAGATAAAATGTTCGGATACAATCATATTTTGTTCAAGAAATTGACAATATAAATGACATGACATTTATTTTAATAGCATGCTACTTAGGAAAACGTGTCCTATTTTTAAAGAAACTGCATAATGTGCTGCCTACATTTAGGGGCATCACTCTTTCAATCCTAAATATATCTTGCTAATGCTAAAAGTTTTTATATTTTTTAATTGACTAAATTTGTGTAAATAGACCAAATAAAGTCTTATGTAAATGAAAATTTGATTGCAACTTAATTAAACCAAGAAGTTTAAGTTTTCCTTTCGAAACGCACGTGTATGTTGTGAGATCTCATTACGTGCCTGTCATTGCTAAATGTCATTTTCAAAGAATGTTGATAGTGCGATTTTTGACGTTTACAGACATGGGCGTAGAAAAAATATTTTACTACATCAGCAAATGTACCTAGAACTCCGAAATTAAGGCATTTAGGTGTAAGGAATAGTAGATGAAAAATAATAAGTATTTCTTAACGATATCGAAAAGCGAAAAATATACAGGGTGATATATGAGATAAATAAGATTTAACAACAATGTAAATACCACCATAATACCGGCCGCATCACAAGACCCAAGTATCGATAAAAAGTTATTTCACGCTAAACAACTGCTTATTTATGTTTTAAAGATTAACTTAAACTCTAGAGTGCAGTTTAGGAATATTTATTACAATAACTACCAAACAACTTTCGACCCGCATAGGTGATACACGTATGACGACGCGTCTTTTCGTTGCTATGACGATGACCGTCGAGTAGGCGCCATCATAAACACTTTTGTGATGCGGAATATAACCGTGGGCCATTGTAGTGTCGCCGTTATCCTGTTATCCTTTAAGTGACCATTGTTGCAGAACACCTTCGTATGATGAAGTAATTTAAATGAAAAACGACCTAATATACATTAACAGTAGATATTGAATTATATCTTAGAAATTGTTGATACATTTTTGAAAACAAGTTGAAAAATCACAAAGGATTTTATCAATTTTTTAATTTCGACTATACAGAATGTTTCATATAGTTATTAAGATACAGAGTGTTTTATTACAATTATTTATTAATAATTTAAAAACCAATTGGTTGTTGAAATTACTAGAAAAATTACTGATAGAGAAATTTTTTGGAGCAGTGCAGCTGCCTTCATGTACGCAGCTAATATTATAACAACGTACTATCGAAACGTATGAAGACGATTCTGCTGAGCTAGCATCTCATTAAGACCTTGCTGTTGCTTCCCAAATAATGTAGACAAACTTGGCCGCTATTTTCTCGTGGTTGCACCCAACGAAGAGGACCTGTCTGACTGGTATTAAACGGGCATCATCTGTAGCAAAAAAATGCAGAATGCATTGGAATTAATCTGGACCGACGAGTACTATGATCCGGAAAGAGATCCAAAGAAGATTCTATGGAGTGGCATCGAAAAGAAGAATCCGTTCCAAAAGAAGTAAAGGTCACGAAAAGCATAAAAAAAAGTGATGGCTACAATACTTTGGGTACTGCGAGAGTGTCCTTTTAATAGACTACTAACGAAAAAAATACAAAATCAATACCTTGCTGTTGCTTCCCAAATAATGTAGACAAACTAAGAGGACCTGTCGGAATGGTGTTAAACGGGCAACTTTTGTAGCAAAAAAAAAATACAAAATATATTGGAATTTGTCTGGACCGACGGCTACTATGATCCGAAAAGAGATCCAAAAAAGATTCCATGGAGTCGCATCGAAAAGAAGAACCCGTTCCACAAGAAGTAAAGATCAATTGCCAACTAACGAATCAAATACAACTGTGAACCCGGCATATTACTCTGACTTACTGAAGTAGTTGCGTCAAAAAATTATCGAAAAAAAATCAGCCGAAGTGTGCTTGCTTCATGAAAATGCTGTAGTCCACACTGCTCAGCTTTCCAAGGCTACTGAGATTGAACATCCACCATATGACCCCGATCTGGTAATTTTTTGTTTTTCGAAGCTGCAGGCAGACTTAAAGTGTAAAAGATTCATTAGCGATGATGAAAAGAGGAAATATATTGAAAAATAATCACAGTTTTTTATTTATGACTTTTTTTTGTTACTATAAATAAGAACTCATGGACAGCAGTTGGTATAAACTCACCAAGAAAAGCGGTAGGGCTAAAAATCAGTAAACTGTACAGGTTAATAGCTTGAACATCCCAATTATCAATCAACATTTGCTACTATACAAAGTCACATTAAAACCTATCTGGAGTGATGGTAATTGTAAAATTTTCTATGGCAATAACGCATTTTCTTTCGCTCCCGAAGCTAATACGTGCACTAATATTAAACAGGATAATTTGAGTATTCCTCGAAAGAAAAACTCCAATAAAACTTTTAGACTCAATATATTGATTTCTTATTGCTGTCAATTTTATTTAAAAACTTTCAATATCTTTTGATTTCTAAGTAAACGAACAAAATTAATGCAAATAAATCAAAAAATTTATTTCGATTCTGAAATCTAGTGAGCGTAATTCCAAGTGCTCGTTTAAATTTTTAAATTCCGTCGTAATATCGTAAATAGAGTTAAATGGAATACACATGAATGTTCCGAATGACTTTTCGAATGTGTCTCCACTCTATCGGAAGGTAATTTCCAGAGAAACGAGGCAATACTTGCCGAATATATTCGTGCGAAGATTTCAGTGAATATTTGCAGATATAAGGTATATATTCTTTTTAATAGATTGAGACCATATCAGTTACCACAATCTCACCATGAAAAATTTGTGATATATAACTAAGAAATGTATTTAACATGTGAGGCAATACATATAGTAGGAGAAAAATTATATGAATTCCAACAAAGGAAAATCCAGAATTGATTCCGTACTAACAATTAAAGATATAAAGAAAAAAACACATGATTACCAAATTGATGTTTTTGAATTTTCAAGTTTTTGATTTAGTAAAAGGTATATTAAGGTCAACGAATAGAGATGATACTGAAAAGACTCATTGCAATTACTATGAAAGAATCAAAAGCAATTGTACTATTCAGCAAGGGGGAAACTGGAGAAATTATAACTAATGAAGAAGTATGAAAAGATATCTCACTATCTGCAGAACTGTTGGTAAAGCATGCAGTAAGAAATATACATAAAGGAAAAATAAGGAAACGGCGGAGATCAAATATTAGCATCTACCGACAGAAAGATGATGGAATGATTGCTGAAAAAAACTAACAACATTAAATAAAAATAAAGACAATTAATTCCAGAAATAAACAATAAAAATAATTATAAATTCGAAGAATGCCGTTATCAAATACCGAAAATCTCAATTTTACTGAAGACTGAGACGCCAAACTGCAAACTGGTTCAGGTCCGTATTACAATATTCAATTTTCAGAATCAGTGAATCATTTGAAATTATAGATAAACAACAACTTTACTAAAAGAATTGATCCTTTATAAAACTAGATACTAAATTGAATGATACTGAGAAAATGATGAACGCAAATATTGTATTATACGTAATTATAAATATTTTTTTATAAAATCATCAGGTAGGTACTTCTAGAAGAGTTTCCGGTGCATAGTCGGTAGTTAATTGTGAGCTGTGCAAGTGTACGGTGTATTCAAGGTCAAATTATTCGAGAATAAAAGTTTGCCCCCAACCTTCTCCAACATTAAATATAATTAGTTCCGACTAATGCAATGACACTAATCAATTTCTAACAATAATCATTTATTTACACGTTCAAATAATCATTGATTTCTATTGGATACATTCGTGACATTTCTTCAATAAATGATTTAATTCTATTTGAATATGAATAATGTCTTTTAAATAGAAATTCCCCAAAATACTGACGATAATGAGATCCAGTTCTTCCATAACGAGGTATGTTATCACGAATATCTCGCAAAAGTCACTCAATATTTTGAGTATGAGCCTAACTTAACCTATCTAAATTTTCAACCTCGAAAAAGTATGTGAAGGAATAATTTCCGCGCACAACATATATATATATATATATATATATATATATATATATATATCTTAGACTTAGACCTTAGACCGGAGACGGCCAGTGGCCAGTTTAATATCGCCGTTATTAAAGAGACACAGCGCAGAGACGCTACATGAATTATGTGAATTAAAATTGAAATGGAATATCAACCACCATCTAATCTTGGTTAGGTTAGGTAGTTGTTTCATTTCAATTTAACCTCAAATAATTCGTGTGACGACTCATCCTTAATGGCAAATATTATATGCTCAGAACGCGTTGTGGCTCTTTGTGTCAAGACGTAATATGATCGTCCACTTCGCGTTTTGGATGTTCTGAAAGCCTGAAAACCCGTTACGGTTATTTAAAACGGCCACTGTTTCTTCTTTTTTCTAAAGTGGGTATTTCAGGTTATTCTAGCTTCGTACTAGATCATCCCTGTAGAAGTTCTTTAGTTGTTACAAAACTATTGCTAGTGTTGTGTCCAGTTTCTACAGTAACTTAGTTTCCGTTATATAGATTTCTCGTAGCTCTCCATATTTTTAATCTTGCCATAGCATCTTAAGCCTTCTTCAGATCGATAAATACTGTTTTTGTGATTAGCCATTTCTTATTTCTTCTTCTCCATTATCGTTGCGATGATAACTCAATTTGTTTCTCCATTTTATTTTCGATTCTTCTATTTCTTCTATTGCTTCAAATGCGGCTTCTTTCATGGCGTTGTTTGTTTCTAAATATGTTTGTTTCGTGTTATCACCTCGATTCAAGTCAATTTTTTTGTTCTTTATTATTATTTCTTGCGATTATTTTTCTTTTCATTATCATTTTTCATATTAACCTACATTGTTGTAAACAAAAAGAACTAAATGAGACCCTCATTATTTTGTCTAGTGTTAATTAGTGTAAATTTATAAATCCAAGTCGAGCAATTAAAACGATTCTGTTACGAATATAGATATGAGATTTGTTAACTAACACAATGCCAGACGGGAAATTAATCACGACGTAAGAGCGAAGAGAATGGCCGCTAGTTGCCAGGTAAGCCAAAAGAATGAAGCGGTTAGTTAGCGAATATTTATGGTTGGTGTTTCGTTGGTCGCTACGTAAAATTTACATTAGAAACGCATTACGCCCTACACTCACGCGGCTGTTGCATTTCGCTACTAATTTATTTTCTGATTAATAACGCGCGCATTCTAAATTAAATCGTATTTTTGGTAAAGCACCGTTTTGAATCGTGCAAACTACAATGTTCAGGTTGCGAGAATGGTGAATTGAATGTCGTCCGTTTTAACCTTAAAAAGGCGGATTTTTAAATGAGTCACCACTCATCAGCAATTGTTCAACGTTCTATACGATTACCCAAAATTTATATTGAAAGTTGAATTTACGATTTATCGATCGTAGACTTTATTTATCTGACTTGTTGATCTCCCATTTCACTGACAGTAGTTTTGGCATCAGACTAGGCTTACTATTTAATACTAATTCTAACAATATTATCTTTAACGTATGTAAGAAAAGTTTTGAGAAAAAAATCCGTGCCTCCATTTAATTCTAAATAATTTTATTTAATAAATTATATAGGTATATAATATACGGTTTTTAAAAATCATATCAAAGTTATAAAAGATTGTAGTTGTTGAGCTCGAGGATCCAGATACTTGACTTGTTTTTGACAAGCTCATTGATGTTTCATATTCGTTGTAGTTTGAGAATTGATTGGAGATGTTCATTCGTAAGTCTTGTGCGATGTTTGTTCTTATTCATTTTTTTATGAATGTATTCAAAACGATTGTTGAATTCCGTAATCAAATTTTGTAGAAGTTGAGAATACTCATCCATTTTTTTGGTTCACTGTGCCAAATGATGGAAATAAGTTTGATTTTTTATTTGATTTTCCCACAGCCTTAACTTTGTTCAAAGGCTTGAATATATGAATAAATTTGAGTGATAATCAGATTTTTACCCTGTAACTTTATATTCAGATCAGTCAAGTTTTTATTAATTTCTAGCAAAAAAGCACAATCAATCCACCAGTCATGGTCATAATATATTGGGTTGGCTTTTTCTAACATGAATAGGGTCACGTAATGCAAAAAATCTTTGTTAAACTACTCCTCGACCGAACCAAACGAACTTCAGAAAACTTTTCGTTCAAATCTTGTAAAAATTGCCTGACTGTCGGTGATTTAGTCCTCTGCTCCTTATAAAATTTACAATTTTAACCCATTCATTACGGCAGCCATTTTGACAGATTATCGGTGAGTACGGGGCTATTTGACATAAACCTTTGGCTCAGACGGAGTTTTTTTGATATAAATTATTTGATCTAACATTAATTTGAATAAAAAAAATAAATGATTAAAAAAAACCCCAAGGCCCTATTTCCGATAATCAAGCAGATGCGTCTCGGCACGTTCTCCGTCAGTGGTAAAGGGATCAGTTCACCTGTGTAGCAGGTAGCCTAACTTCGTGACTTAGCTTGTAACTAATTCGTTGTTGGTTCCTAGAACCAGAAATTGAAATAACAATAAAAAAATCAAAAACGACATTTTCAAAAACATATTTCATCTTTTTTTTATTGTCGATGAAATAAAATTGTTGTAAGAAATATAATGAATAAATAACATTTTATATTTTTTTTATAAAACGTTTATTACATGTACAATTTTTCAAAAACTTACTTATTCACTAAAATTAATGTAAGAAAATTTATTTTGATAAGTACACTTAGGTGTTTGCCACAGTTCCACTATATATATACAGTGTGGGCAAAGCAGAGGCGTTTAGAGGAGCACAAAATCTGACGATTGAGGACAATTAACCTCTATAACAATTTGCATCCCTGAGGAGTTATAGTGCCTCAGAGTAAGTCCCAAAATTTCGAAAAACGTTAATTTCTTTGTAATATTTTGACTTAACATACAAAATTTTGTACACTGTATGATACTCTTAAGGGAATTGAGTAATCTTAAGTGGAAAGTAACTCGAAATTTTTTAGGGGGTTAATTAGATGTGACTTAACCTCAAAATTCAACAAAAATTTTTAATATGTCTGAAAACTTTGTCATCGTCGATTAACCAAAGACATATTCTTAACAATGTTATTTAAAAAGTTACAAAAAAAATCAAGATTTAGTAGTTTCAATCTTCCTATTCCACTCAACGTTTCACCCCTTTTGGTTAATTCCTAGGCCTCATTATTCCTACTCCTTGGAATTTCACCGAGAAAAAAACGTGGACACTAACACTCACTGATGGTCTTGAGCTAAATGGTGAGCTAGACCTCTGGGTGGGAATGGGTAGTATGTTATACGGTGGGAGGAGTTCGACTTATCGGAGGATTTACTATAATTGGCACTGGAAGAGGCCTAAATGACATTGGAAAGAGGTGGAAGAGATTGTTTTCAGGTTAGAGGTAATGTAGTCCCTTGTGCTAAAGCAATTTCCTTAATATCTTTTTTATATGGTTTTGTTGCTAAATTATCTCGATCCTAGGTCTGTTTAATTGAAACATCGTTTTCCTAATCTGTTTTTAAACAAAGTTTCAATCAAAACAATTTTTCAATGACAAAACTATATTTTACTGATTACGTAGAATCAACATTATTATTGGTGGAAAAGAGCTATTTTGAAAGAAGAGAGTTTGCTGAAATCGATTTAATATAATCAGAATTATGAACGATTTTCACAAAAAAGTTCTCTTCCTCTTTCTCCCCTAGATAGACTCAAACTTCTAATATCAAATAGACGCAAAATGTTTTTGAATAAATTTAAAATATGTATGAATGTTTTTAATATAAACTGTTAGAAATGAATCACTGTATATATCCAGAATTCCTTCAATTTTAGAAAAACCAAATATTTGACAACAATGTAATAAATATCGCTGTATCTGCCACATTATAAAAACCTTAGAAACCGAATGCTTCAAACGTTTTTGGAGATAATTGGAGAATACCATAGATAAAACCCATTGTGTGCCTATATTCTAAATGATTTGTTTGAATCTTGAAATCTTGAAATATAATAATGAATATATCCACATGTACCATTTCCGTAAACTGCAAACAACTGAATCGGAAACATAATTGGATTTGTCCCACTTAAAAACTATTAGAGGGCAACTACTTCGAAATTTCCAACATTCCCTCGAGAGAATGGCCATTATTCCATTACCACCTGACCTATGGAGGTGCGTCTTTAGATAGCTGGGTCTGCAAATCCCTAATTCCCCGGTCAAATTTGAAAGATAATTACTAGAGAGTTGGAGTAATGTTAGTAGACAGCTCCAATAATTTAGTTACCTTACCGTAGCCGAGACCTTAATAGAACCTGTGGACAGTGGAGACTCTTGTGCAGAGAAGATTTCAGAGACATGGATGTTATTATTGTAATATTCTCTGTTAGTTATTACTTTGGTCGTTAAATAAAGGACAAACCAAATAAGCTCTCACGAAAAAGAGTTAATTCACTTGTACACATCAGTGATGAGAGCGCAATGTTTGAATTTGACGTGTATATAGGAAATTAGATCTAGTTAAGAAAATAAATAAATAAATGGAAATTTAAGCTTCTCAGTGTCAAAAATTTGAGTGTGAGCTTATGGTTTATACTATAAAAACTTTCTTTCAGTTTTCACAAAGAATAGAACGGTCTACCTAACCAAATCTATCACATCTACCAAACTTATTAGCATAATAATAAATATTGTTAAAAAAATTAAAAAATATCCTTTCAAAGCACATCAAATTTAAAACTTTTTTCATAATAATACTAGTATTTTTTAAATCAAGTTCATTCTAAAAATTATTTCCAACTTTAGGTTTTTACTATTTACTGTTTTTTTAGGTTTTTAATTGATATCACCCTCGTATAATGGCACTGGTGCAAAATTTTTATTAAATAAGTCACAAAGGAGGGTTACAAACCAGTTCACAAGCCCACTAGGCCAGGATCTTACGAAAAAAAGGCTTTTGGTGACAAAATTAATAGTAGAAAAAAACAACGCCATCGTGTTCTAGGGGTTAAATAAAAGTTAGGTGCATAAAATTCAATATTTTTTGTCTATGTGTTATTTTTTTTTAACAATTAGAACAACAAAAAATCGGTACAAATTTTGTTTTTTGCGTTTTGCGCTGAACCCATGCAAGACTCGTCATTCCGATAATTTCTGGCTTAGATAATTTAACCGAAAGGAGAAAATTTTCTAAATTGTTCCTAATTTGTTTAATTTTAAATTCTTATTTCACTGAAAACCGAGATCTCGATGTACTTAATCAATGTTCTAAAGATGGGCCCTGTGGCCCCTATAGTTTTTGCATCTCGGTTTTTTGAATTGCAAACTCATAGAGGGGAAAATTCTGGAAGAATTATTAATTTTAGCAGAAAATTAATGTGACAGCTAATTTTTGCTGAACGAGTTAGCCCAGTTAATAAAAAAAGATCAAAATCGGCCCAATAGTTACTGAGATAATATTTTTCAGCTTTCCGCAGATTTGAAGTCTGTCGGAGCATTTTTGAGCGCGCGCCGTATTTGCTTCTTTTCGTTATCCCCACTCCTCCTCTGTCGCGGCTTCGCGGAGCAGCGAAGATAAACAGTGTCACTTTTACTGCTACCAAATGCACATTTTCAATAATAGATTATTGAAACTTTTATTGATAAAAATTTCAAGCTTCCCCTACAAAATGACGCAAAAAACATTCCTTAATATTGAAAAACAAAGCCGCTGTGACTTAAAAAAAATGTCTAACTTCGCCCCAAATTAAATTGTCAGCTTGCCGAATATGACATTGGTATTACGATATTTTTATAAAATGTTTAAAAAGCAATAAATTGTTTATAAATTTTTTTCACCCCCTTTTTGAACACTTTTTTAAGGTTAAAGAAAAAATTCCAAAAAGTGAGATGAGGTATTTTTAGTTTAACACTTCTTCTTTTCGACGCGAATTTCCAAATGATGATAGGACTATCCGGTGAGCAAGAATGGCCCTTAGAAAAAAAGGGTCTCTTACGGTTTAATTGCCATTTTGCAAAAACTATTGGAGCTACAGGGCCCTTTTTAAAAGCATTGATTAAGTACATTGAGATCTCGGTTTTCAGATAATAAGAAACCTATATATTTAAAATTAATTAAATTATAAACAATTTAAAATTTTCACCTATCGGTTAAATTATCTAATCAACAAATTATCGAAATTTGATTTATAAAAGCTTATTTCGAAGATTTTTCAATTCTCTACAATATTGCCTATAATAACAAAGACAAGTCTTGCATAGGTTCAGCGCAAAAAGCAAAAAACAAAATTTGTACAGATTTTTTGTTGTTTTTATTGTTTAAAAAAATAACCCTAACACAAACTTTTATTTACCCCCTAGAAACGACGGCGTTGTTTCTTTTCTACTATTAATTTTGTCACCAAAAGCCTTTTTTTCGTAAGATCCCTGGGCTAGTGAGCTTGTGAACTTGTTTGTAACCCTCCTTTGTGGCTTATTTAATAAAAATTTTGTTCGACAGAGGATTCGAACCTCTGATCTACGTGTTGGAAATTAAACCCTCGACAACTTTACCAACTACACCGCTTGATGCAAGTTTCGAAGAGATGTAGGTATACAAGCAGCGAAGCCATTATACGAGGGTGGTATCAATTAAAAAACTAAAAAAACACTTCTTAAGTCAAAACTAGAAAGTTAGAAATAATTTTTAGAATAAACTTGATTTAAAAATACTAGTATAATTGTGAAAGAAGCGTTGGGCGATTTTTATCCATATTTCTCGTACATCGAGGGCTTAACTTTTTAATTTGATGTGCTTTGAAAGCACTTGAAATTTTTATTTAACCCCTAGAGCATGATGGCGTTGATTTTTTTCTACTATTAATTTTGTCACGTAATTTCGTAAATGCCCTGGCCTACACAAACAAATCCACATACAGGTGAAGTAGAACGATTATCCTCAAGTAACTAATATGATTATATTTTTTTAAAATTACTCCCGAATTTATACAATGATTTAAGTGGAATTTTGAGCAAATAAAAAATGTCTTCCTCATAGATTACAAGCATTATTTCCTATCTTAATCGTAGACCAACCCTAATAATCAATAATGATCAAAATATGGTGTATCACACAAGATTTTCATGTGTTTAATAATTGACGGTCGAGTTAATAGAAACTCGTAAAAGGCATAACAGAATTCGAAGTGGCCCAAAGTGGTCTCTTTATAGTCACACAAGGATTTCTTCTTAATAATTCAAAACTCTTTGAGACAAGCGCGACTAACAGACCATTGTATATTAGACCTTATCCATAAACTCATTCGCGTCACAAATATTCTTCAAGAGGTAAGCATACAAGGTTGGAATTATATATGCTATTTGCTTTTCTAAAATAAAATATTTTATCTAAAACTATCTATACACTGCTTTATTATTATTTCCAAATATTCCGCATCTTGAGGCTGTGTTCTAGGCATAATCAATTCCAGAGATTGAATTCTATTGCCAATAATACCAGCCTTAACACGTTGACTGCCAAGGCAATTTTCACAATTTTATTTAATCGTATTGTATCAATAAAAATTCTAATTTAAATATATAGTTTGCATTATTCCTTAGTTGAAACATGTTATAAGATTTTTTTTTGCGAAAATTAGTTATAAGTTGTTTCGTAGTTGGCAGTCAACGTGTTAATATTCACTTTCTTTTGATATTCCGCGAACTTAAACGTAGTGGATTGTCATCGCTACAGTAGAGATGATTTTTCTCGTTAATATGTCTCTTAGGAAAAATCATGTCAGAAGATTTGTTAAAATAATCAATAAAGTACATTAAGTAATAAGAAGACGATTTTAGGAATATTTTTATCAGTATATTGTCAAATACATTCAGCAGATCTTCTCTAGGAAACTATAACCAAAGAAGATCTGCTTAATATAGTAACATAAGTAAGAACTATCTACAAATACTGACAGAAGTTCTATCGGGGCACTCAACAAACACTTGAGAACGCTAGACTTAGCAGATAATACGGCAGGCAAATTTTGTTGCACAGAAGATAAAACCTCTATTCACAGTCTTTCGAAGTGTGATACACTACGGAACTACAGAGCACTAACTCCTGGGAGTGCATGAAATAAAAGTTGAAGATCTCTGGCAGCTACAGCCATACCACATTCTAAAATTTCTAAGAAGAGTGGGATTAACAGCAATACCATTCCCAAGGAAGCGTATTTATCCACTGGCTTCAAATCATGCCTGGTGAAAATAGAGAATGTTTTAATTTTGATTCAATGTTTTTCTTTGAGCTAGGAGCGTCTTCAAGACTTCCATGACCATTTCTAAATGCAGCAACTCATCCTACACTGTTTGATTTGGTTGTAAAGATTCCTTGTTAAAAAACGTTGTATGTATGTAAGGATTTATGGTTTCGTATACACTGCGACTTAAATGATCTATTGGGTCCCCCTTTCTTGCTGTGATACTGGAGAATCCAGTGTTTACAGCTGATCATTTAATCTCACACCTTTCAAAAAGTCTAGAATGTGGGATGGCTTTAATCGCCAGAGATATTCGTCTTCTATTTCTTAGCATCCGGTGTAGTGCTCTGGAGCTTCTTAGTGTTTCACACTTCGACAGAATGTGGATAGAGGTTTTATCTTCTGTGCAACAAAATCTGTAGGCGAAAGTGCCCCAATAGAAATCCTGTTAGAATTCGTAGATTTTTCTTGATAAATTCTGCAAATTTAGTCTGATTATAGTTTTCCAGAAGACATTGTAGCCTTCTAGTTCCAGTATATTTAGTAAGATCTTTCCGAAACATGATTTTAACAATTTATAGATGGAAGATCAGTATCCATGGAGCTTTTCCTTTTTTCTAGTTTATCATTAAATTTAAAAAGCATAACTGTTCTTTTTTAAAACAGATTTTTAATAGTATTTCATAAATGAGTACTCAATTTTTTATCATATTATTCTTTTTATGTGTTTGCTCAATCATCAAAATTGTCTACACCACTGGTTTGTACTCTTAGGAAGGTCGGAGTTTGTTCATTTTGTATTAGCAGGAAGGATAAAATGCCGGCCGATGGACAACAGCAGCAATTAAGAACAAGTGCCTACCGTTTATGCATTTTGATCAAACAGACCGGTCGTTTTCGGAATCGATCTTTATAATTTGTCAAAGAAAACCTTTATTGACAATTTATACAAGATGTTCATCAACCGTGAGTAAGGCAAAGTGGTTGGTACTAATGAGGTTAGGGATTTCGAACTTTATAAAGGTATATAAATATTTTTTAGTCGTGCATAGACACTGGGAAGTTTTGACTTTAACTATATAAAATATTCACGATATATCTATCAGTTGTTAAACCTCTTCTTTCGTCGGTCCACGCTCCTATAGAAGATGCAGGAACCCTCTCCATAAGCACTCCGATCTTCGAAGCAACAATCTGCAAATCGCTGTCTAGGTCTTCGGTACTTTCCTTCTTTGGTCACTACCATGGAGGCATATTCTGAGAACAGAACAGGTCCCCATTATTCCAACATCCAATCCAGATGATTTTGAACCAATCCCAGTCTTCGTTTTACTGTCCACTGACTGATAGTCATTTCTCGCACCTCAAGCAGCTGTCGTTGCACTTGAACGGCGATTTCTTAATGTTATTGACACATTTAAAATGCTTATAACACTATAGAAACCGGTCTCCATAATTTTATGCAAAAAGTATTGAATTGTGAATACTTGTCTATGAAAAGTTACTTAATAAACGTAAACCAGTTTTTACTTGCTCATAGCAAACACGGCACTGTATGATATAGTTTTAATTTTTCGCATACAATAAAAATCTATTTTTAAATGAACTTTTTCTGAAGTGTCCCACTAGTTAGAACACATAAACATAACATTACGCATACATGTACTACGTTGTGTATACGTGTGCGATAAGAGCATCACCTCTGCCTGTGGGTATTGTTTATCGGTGGATACCGGCGGATCCATACATAATATGTTTATCTGGGATGGATGTTCCATGTACGGAGCGGCCATGTTGTACTAAACTTGACGTGATTAATAGTTGTAGTATTGCTGCCATTAGCAGCCCTCTCGCGACGCTTACCGCGACGCCGTCAATGACCAGCGGCATAACCAATAGATTTCAATAGCGGACCACCAAGCTTTTAACATACATTTTGGAATAGAACTATTCCAAAAGCATTCAGGGCGGTAGTTATCACCTTTCACATCACTACATTGAGCGGTTTAAGACGTTATCTACGGTTAACTTTGTTAAGATTGTATGGGTTCCACTTTTTACAAAAAGGAAGATGAATGATCGAATAGAGCTGTTAAGAATGTTCTACTGGTATCTTCAATTCACGCTTTATCACCGATCTAATGATCAAAGCTCGATCCAACTTTATCAACGGTATGTGACACGCCAAAACCTTTTTTGAACACATTTATATCCGATTCGAATAAGGCTGATTGATCGGGTTCATCCTTGGTATTGATTGAATCTCTTGCGCTCCTTGTAAAGATGTGCCCTCGAAGGTAAGGAGCGCTGCTGCATCTTGGATATCAAGCATATTGCGTGATGCCCATCCAATACCAACAAAAAAATCTTAAGAGTTTTCTACGTAAATATTATAGATAGAATATGTGAAGAAGAATAATGAAGTTCTTTTAGCAAAAATGAAGGTTGATGGATAGATATTCGGTTCCATAAAAAAACAGGTGAGAAGATATTCGAAACTCATCTACAGGGGACGTGGATATAAGTTCTAAACGATGATTAATGAAGAACTGAGTCAAGAGTAAAAGAAATCGGGACTGGGGGCAATATTTATAGTTCAGAATTACAAAGAGCGTTACCTTGAGAAAAGGACAAACATTTTTTAAACTCAATTAAACATTAAATGTTTCGAAAAAATTGTAATAAATTCATTGGATCATTTCGTAAGCTTGTTTGGCACTTTTTATAATTTGAAACAAAACTTAATCAATCTGAGAGATTGGAATAAATTGAAATTTGAATATGTTTTGTGTAAACTTTTAAAAGAAATACTAGTTGAAGGTGTATATTCACAATAAATTAAATAATTATATATATCAGCTTAGCTTTGAGAAACTCAAATTCTACATATTTTGAGTATGATATTTTGTAAAGTAACCTGTGCATATTGTACTTGTAAAACTTCAAAACATAACAAATATGATGAAAATGATAACAGAAAATTGACCAGATTTCACGTTATCATGTTCCTAAATCTAAATCTTTTTTACGGTTCTTCTTGGATCTGAAATTCCGTTCAGTACATAAACTGGGTATGGATCAAACCATTGAACTGGTCAGATAAAATTTCGTAGTTAATAAATAGATGATAAAGTTTAAAAGGAATCAATACTTGAAGTTTGATCAAATGTGCACGAAGAAGTATAAAAAATTGTATGGTACAAATAAACGAAATACGAACATAAAAGAATTTGAAAAAAACTATAGATGATTAGATACGAAGTCATGGTTTTTGGGGTTTTCATTTGTTGTTTTTTTTTCATCAATATCGTTTGTAGATTCCTTTCTTGCCAGTGTGTTTATTGAGCTCTTCCTTTCATTTATAACCCATTGGTGGGCTTATCGCTGATCGCCTAGAACTCTTCATATCTCCAATTCATATTTTCATATCAAAAAGTTTGTTCTATCCCTCCCTTGTCTCTGTCTACCTCAGTAATGAAGAGTATATCCCTTTTCATCATCAGTCACGATGGGAGAATTCAATAAATGGACAAAGATGAATACGGAATAATCTGCGGAAGCGACAGATATTAACCAAACTTCGACATCTGGGAAATAAGTTGGAATTTCTGGCGATATTTATATTGAATACACTGTTTACATGAACACTCACCATAAATTGAAGAGACCTTCAGTCTCTGAAGACGATAACTTGGTTATCGAAACGCGCGTCAGACAGTGTAATAAAAACCTCCAGAAGTGTTGTGTCTGGTTAAATCCAAAATGTATTTATGGTTGAAAGGGAAATGAGAATTAGCGAAGTAATAATCGAAACTGTAGCCGTATGACGAAAGAAAGAAATCTTTATATCATGTTTTAAGATAATATTTAACCGTATATGGTTATAAATGTGAATTTGTATTCATTCCAAGTCACAGATAGTTTTTTCTTTGTATTTTTTATAAGTTGGTAAACTAAATATCTGGTAACGCCACTGCAGATTAACAGTATACCGGTATATTTGCGAAAGGATGTTGAGGTGCAAACATTGGGCAGGCAGCCAGCCTACATCGCGACACGTTACCGGTAGTATAACTTGCCGATAAACATTCGCAGTTTGCCTTGGGAGAGATGTTAATTGGTCCAGTTTGACATGTCTAATATGCATATTCACGTGTTAGCGTAATTTACATTCGATGGTTTCGGAAACAACAGTGACTATTGACAGCTTTGAGGTAATTAGTGAAGGTGTGTTATTACTTCACTATTGGAACGGTATAAATTAATAATCCAATACGATAATTTGACTATTCAGAGGAAATTATTTTGAATTGTTTATTGTCACATTTTATACCTATATAATGTTGCGTTTTATTATTAAAAAAAAAAGGATATTAGTCCAAATTGTAAAAAACCGCGCTAAAAACAAAGGTCTGTATGTCTTCATGAGTTAACTATGACAACAAATAATGTTTATGAATGAAGTTTTAGTATGTATATAATTATAGATTATTAATAATGTTTGTGAAAATACGAGGTCTGACTATTAAATAACGAGATTGCACGGCTAGAGGGCGTCCTAGATGGGTAACGAGCAGTGCGTTGGGTATTTCGATATCTTGTCTATGAACGTCCCAAAACACGTTTCCGTCACTATTATAGTATTTGTGCAGTAGCGGTTTGAAAAGAACGTGCTGAAAACCTTGCGTGACGTATGGGGACAATTATCTATCTCGTGCGCGGACTTTTGAGTAATGTAAGAGCTTTAGTGAAGGCCGAGAGAGAAGATCAAAATTCAAGGCAATGTTGATGGTTTTTTTCGACATTAACGGTATCGTGATGACAGAGGGTCAGACTGTCAACCAGACTTACTATTTGTCAGTTTTGGCAACACTGCGAGAACGATTTTTCGTAGATTTTGCACCAGGACAACGCACCTAACCATTATGCGCTATTTGTATTCGAACACCCGCCGTAATCACCAGATTTGGCACCATTCAACTTTTTTTGTTTCCGAAGATAAAATCTGCTTTGAAAGGTACCAGATTTGGAAGCGGTAAAGCAAAAAAATGTAGAGCTCCTAGAGCCTTCACCGGAGAAGCTTTCCACATAGAATAATTTTTATAATAAAATCCTTTTTCGTAACCAGTCTCATTATTTAATAGCGAGACTTTGTTTTCCCTTTGTTTTTCTAGCTTTTAATGACAATATATTATTTTACAAGAAAGGTGATAAAATACTTGATTATACTTTTAAATCAAACTTAAAAATTTTACTAACAGATAGCAATGCAAGAATTTTAAACAAAAAGAATTTTCGGCATTTATGTCAAGTTCACATACATCTTTTTTCCCTAATAATTTTAAGTCTTTACTACTTAAGTTTTGAAAAATGGAATGGAAAAATAAAAACAAATAATCGGATATGGCGTTTGAAGCATTTTTTCCATTGACTCTTCTGACAAATAAATGCTGTTTTTCAAAATATTACAATGATTCGAATTAGGTGTATATTTTGCTCATATTATGTTCCATCTGCACTAAAATAAATATCGGAGGATTCTAAAACTCTCAATTAATGATAATATATCAAAATAATTAATTTTTTATATCTTAGACCTTTGGATATATTAATGCTTTTAAATGTTCTTTATTTTTAGGTCTCTTCTGTTTTAAAAATAGTTTTATTAATGATTTTTAAAAGATTGATAAAAAATTGACGTTTCGACTAATTTTGATATTTTGATGAAGACTAAAAAATTAGTCGAAACGTCAATTTTTTATCAATCTTTTAAAAATTATTAAAAAAACCATTTTTAAAACAGAAGAGACCTAAAATCAAGACAATTTAGAACTTAAATTAGTCGAAACGTCAATTTTTTATCAATCTTTTAAAAATTATTAAAAAAACCATTTTTAAAACAGAAGAGACCTAAAATCAAGACAATTTAGAAGCATTAATAATCTTTACTCGGTCCAAAATAACAATTTTTAGCAGACTAGGCATTCAACATCAAAGTGTACGATGAAATTAAACATGTTGATGTGGAAGTTTGTAAATCCTGTGAAGAGTTCAGCCTCATAATAACAAGATTTTTTATATAAAAAGTAAGCACAAGAAGGAAAACTCTATTACACTCAAGTAGTTCGAGGGGCGCTTGCCATGTAAAAATGTCTGTGGATATTCATTTTGAACTTATAATGCTCAGAAAGACATGCCTTGGTAGCTGATTCCAAAATCTTGCACTTCTCCAAAGGAATAAGTCTTGATTAATTGACGATCTGAGTATCTGCAAGCAAACTAGGTATTCATCAGCCACGTCTGTCTGTGGAGTATATCTTCCAAATATTGCTCTAGGTGAGACAGTTCGGAAGTGTATTTTCCGTGGTAATATTCGGTAATTTTGCTCAATTCTGGATAAGTCAAATTACTATCTTCAGTGCTGAGTCGATAATTCTCAGGGTATTCTTAGGAGGCGAGCTTCAAATATTCGAGAAATAATTGGTTGAAAAATTTTTGTTGGGGAAAAAAGCAGACAATCCCTCATAATTTTGATGATGATAATGATGTAATATATAAATAAGTTTTAACTACATATTTTTTTTTTTAATTTGGGTTGAAGTATCCCATCAGATCGCAAAGTATTAATTTGAATGAACGTAGTTTCAATAGTGAATAAAATCCATCGAAACAAGTATTGAATTAATAGTTATACATTCCCTATCAGAGCTCTCTTTACAGAAGGGATCAGGTATCCAAACCGATGAAAAAGTTGTTTGTTTTGCAACACATGCGGCTCCTATTTCCCCATATAGGTAGCACAAGAGTTTGAGTTCCACGTATTAGGTAGTTACTAAATCAGAATCAGCTGCTCCTTTCATAAACAACGTGTGCCACACGAAAAATGTGTATACTTAAACAGCGTGGCACGCCGTTATATTTGCACGTAGGGAGGAAAATAATATAGACGCGCGTAGATTATGACTGATAGAGGGGTGTCAAATCACGATAGCTTTAATACGAAACAAAGAAATTAATATTGCAGTAAATTTTTTTTCAGTTCTGCTGATGACAGTTATTATATGTCGCCGTTTTGTTTTGATTTGCTTACGGATGTATTATAGTCCGTTCATTTTGCGTGGGTGTAAATGACAAAGTATAGTTCAACGTTTCACAAAAATATGTAGAGAGATAAATGCTCTATTGTCAAAAAAATTGTTACAACTTGTAACACCAGTAAAAATACCCTTAAATTATTGCGGAATGAGGCAAAAGATGATATCGATTTGATTTAAATTGGCAAGTGATTGTGCAATTTT
The DNA here is from genome assembly GCA_026230145.1 of Diorhabda elongata. Lineage (NCBI taxonomy): Eukaryota > Metazoa > Arthropoda > Insecta > Coleoptera > Chrysomelidae > Diorhabda > Diorhabda elongata. The sequence goes on along the minus strand of CM047928.1, from coordinate 18,107,264 downwards.
TTTTGCATTGTAAAATATTGAGCCCTCAACTAATTCTGAACGTAGAGTAGGTCGTGCTCCGCGTTCCTAAGTGAATAGCCCTGAAGAAGCGTTCTTACGAATTAGGCAAACGGTTTCAAAAATAAATAAGGAAGGAAGCGTCGGAATTTTCAATATTTTAAAGACATGGTCCTATAAGTACTGTAAGATAAGGATTGCTCCAAGAGAAACTAGTATCATCTGCAAATAGATATATTTTACCACTTATGTCTAGGTAGGCGTTTATAAACATAAGAAACAAAATAGGGCCTAGTACTGAGCCTTGAGGTACTCCACATTCTATTGGCTTGAAAGAAGACGTCTTTGTATCGATGGAGAAGTCTTATTTCTCACAATGGACATTGTTTCTTTAGAAACATTAGGAGAATTGGCGAGTCTCCTATTATAATAAATTTCTTTGGCAGCTTTTATTGTCTTATGATAAATCTTTTTGTAAAGTTTCACGTAAGAAGAAGTTTTAGGTCTTAACTCTAGCAGACTACAACAAGACACTCTATGAGCATCTGTAGGTCTTCAAACTAGTTAGTTATTTAAAGAGTATCATCAGCGTAATAAATATATTGCTAAAAGTTTCTATTAACCAATACATCTTCATCAGCATTCATTGAAAATTTCTTCACAACTTTCTCTTTAGTGAGTCTCAACCCACGGATCTCTTTGTGGCTAGAAATTTCATAAAATTGTATGTATGCTTCATCACCTGTGTCATCAATGATTACGATGTCCCCCAGTATTTAAAAACTCCAACTTTTCTTGCGCTTTGCTCGCTTTGACTTTTGGAAATCGTTAAGCGGTTTTGATATCGAATTAGCAACAAATTGATCGTGTAAAAATGGATCCATCTTGGTGCATTTTGGATTTTATTTTCAAGAGCAAGTGACTAACACGGTCTGCTAGCACGTCTCTCATCACCAAAGGGATATCCAACCCCTTTGTTGTTAACTTGAAGCCACCTTTGAAATTATTGTAGATCTTGACAAATTCATATTTCGATTGTTAAATCGTACGGGGCAGTTGGGGCCTACTACTTAAATATTATGAAGTGTTACTAGTTGTACCTTCTCTAGTTTGAGGCATCTCTAAATACACCCAGTAACATCATAAGTTTACTCATTGAACACATGATTTTGATCCGTCAATTGAGCGTTAAAAAGCTGAAGATTTAACAGTTCAAACATCTCGAATTATTAGTGACACACTCTGTATAAGTAACAGTTGTAAATTTGAAATAATAACCGCGTTTAATGAGGTAAACGATCCTAATAAACGATCGTTAGCGATCTACTTTTAAATAACTGCACCTAGAAGTTGAGATAATGTTAGAAAATTTTATAGTCATGGCGGAATGTACAGGAAGTCACACCATAAAGAATGATATACAATAATCGAATAGTTTTACAAAGCGTTTCCAAAATACTCGTAAATATTGTCTGTTTGTCAATTTTAAAACAAAAGGTGAGAAATGCCTTTTTGTCAGAAAATTGTTTACAATTCGTAGACAAAAACCTGTGGAAAAGTAAAAAGATAAACATACAAATAACCAAATTGAGAAACAATTAAAATAAAATCTAAATATGAAATATACACAAGAAAACTACACTAGATAACGAAATAACATTTTGAAATGTACATGTGAAATTTTTGATTGCATCTATAAAACTAACTATACGGAAATCCTAGAATAGGTAATAATTTGTATTCAAAATCAATAACAACATAAAACCAGGGCGTAGCGTACTCCGAATTAAATATTAGTATTATTCATTTATATATTAGAAGGCACTTTCCAGTAAATACGCCTTTAAATTATTGCGAAAAGCGGGAAAAGACTTGATTTCATTTTTTTGCATTGTGAAGTCCTGAGCCCTTAACTAACTCTGAACGCGGAGTAGGTAGATGGTAGTGCTCCGCGTTTCTAAGAGGATTCTCAATCAAAATAAAAACGTGTTTATGAATTAGGCAAATGGATTCAAATATAAATAAGAAAGGAAGGGTCAATATTTTAAATTTTCCGGTAGTGAGCCCTGCTGTTTAGTCTGAGTAAATATCTAACAGCTCTCTTCTGTAGTTTGAAGATACGCTCAAATTGAGTCGAACCACACGTACCTCAAAAGGAGATGCGACTCAATATGTAAGTAACTCCCATTCCAAAGAATTGTCTACAACAAGCCCCAAGAATTTTACAGTGTAATTGAGTACAAAAGGCTACAAGGTATTTTCATATGATAGAACTGTAGTTTTAGAATCAATTTCGTTGAGAAATCAAAGAAACAAACTGAGTCTTGAGGCACTGCACATTCAATTGGCTAGCAAGAAGACATCGTAAACCTTTAGAGGGTTTATTTTGCTAATTTTTAATATGCCTTAGAGGAAAAGAAATTGATGCCTGACTAGTTAGTGTTTTTATGAATCTGAAAAATTCGAAGTCCTCATCAGTAGTCAGTTGTCAAACAATAGTGGTTGAAGTTTTGAAAATTTTTTCCGGAAAGATACGGCATAATTTGCGAGAAGCATTTCATCAACGGTGTATGTACGACAACGTTTAAATTCAGCAAATCAACAACAAATGGCTCTTTTGAAGCCAATGCTGAACTTGTACGGTATTTTTTTCATCAAGAACCAAGATAAATCAACACCAAGAAATTATTTTGAGAATAACAAAAGTAGCTTCACTCAAATAACTGTCACTTTTTTCTGACTAATCGAAATGTCATGAAATTTTACGCACAGTCTTTTGAAAGCTGGAACATAAAAACGTCGTATGGATTTAACAATGGTAGCGCCATCTCTGTGTCAGTCACATGACTGTCAATTTTAATGGCAGTTGTATGAAAATATATTTTCTAAAGTGACAAGTGCTGACATCTTCAGGTTGAGGTCGGAAACTTTTGAGACAACTGACAGATTGTAATTAGTAGTCGACAAAAATTCATTATTATAAGTCGTGTCTGGTTATTTTTATTAATAACTCGTTAGTATTTCATTTATTAACCAACATCCTTATCTCTTACATAATATTTTTTTTAATATGAGTTTATGTGAAATGAATTTATTCTGTGAGGGGTGGGTCTCCTTATAAGTACACACAGCGATTGTCTTAAACCCACCTTTCAATGTAAATAATCGCCTCCCTCATTTATCCTTTCCGTCCGAAACGCCACGGTAGCGAAAGTTACTCGTTATTAAAGAAACGGAGTAAAGAATTTTACCCTTGAAAAATGTTGTAGTTTTATTTTTGTAGACGGTGAAATAACACGAATTTATCTCTCCAAATTCTTTGGAAGGACATTTTGTTTGAAGTAATTATTCAAGTTTCAAGTGGTAGATGGATAAATAGATAGGATCCGGATTTTCCTTCTGGTGAATTTCTATAATTTTTTCTTATATTTTTCAAAGCTTTTTTCAATTATGCGTTTAATTGTAAATATCAAAACCGTGTTTCTCATTAAAGTATTTCGATTTCGGAATAATTTCTTCAAACTTCAATCTGGCAACCTAGTAGTAGAGGTAACCAAATAAAAATCTAAATATACTCAAGTTCAGTTTCAGCTATTATGATTTTCACGCTACTCGGTTAGAATGTTTTAATGAGCCTTTTGGCGAAAAGGTATTTTCGGAACTTTCGTTAGATGTTGTGAAAAAATAGGTCAAATGGATGAAGTAATTTGCGTGCAACATATTCTATGTTTCTGTCATTTACATAAATTAATTGGAGTTTTTCTATGTGATCACAGTTAACGTTTTATGAATGACGCTTACAAAATTTTCTATATTCGCCTAACAGGCGCCACAAGCTGCACGGTAGATACAACGCAGGCTCGGACTTCGATTGTACACGTTTAGTTTCTTTCTTTCTACATAAAAAAGAAGTTCTAATGCTCAAAACTACACAGTTAGCTTATAAATATATACGACCGCCAAAGAGATGAAAGAAATAAATTGAAAAGGAAACAAAGTGCATTAAAAAACTCAAAATAGAAAAGAAATATATAAAAACTTGAGATGGATGATTGAAGAAGACCGTTAGAGTTTAGGAAGGTGGTGAAGCAAAGACACAGTCATGAAAAAGATGATGAAAACCAATGAAAATAGATAGGAGATGATAATAAAGTCACGGATGGGAATATAAAAACATTAAAAGTGAAGAACCAATAACTGGAGATCTTATTTGGCTCACAAACCTAGAACTAGATAATAAACATAGAAAGAGAACATGAAGAAAAGATAAAACAAAAAAGAGATGCCAAAGCAGACAACTAGGTAGCAAACAGAGGGATAAAAGCAAAACAAATACTGTGCTCTTAATGAGATGAAATTTGGAAAAAAAAGAAATAGGCTAAAACATAAAAATGAACTCGAAACAGTACTTATATTAATAATTAGTAAGTAATCTATATAGGTAGTGAACAAAAAGACATATAATAGCCCATTTACACTCCTTCCTTATTAAATCTTCATCTTGTTTCCTTTTTTGGTATACCATCATACTCACAGTACTGATATTTACTTCTATTCTCAGGTCTTTGTCTTTGTCTTTGTCTATTTTCTTCTACTATTACTATCTAGTCTGGATATACTTATTTTTCTCTTTTAACTGATTCTAGGTTTGTATATCCATGACCAGTACGAACAAGAGTTGACCTAACCTAACCAAGACTGTCTTCTTTTTCTGGGGATTCCTATTTTACGATCTCATTCCGTTTCTTTGTCTATTGAGTCAAAAGACACATTTCAATAGGCTTTGTTCTGTCTTTTGTATTTTTTCATAAGGAAAAAGAAACAACCAATCAAAATATTAGCAAATATCAGAAAACATGGTAAAAGGAATATTAGAAGTATGTGGAATGAAGATGTAATGAAACAATAGAATTAAGAAGCCAAGAAGAAATCAAAGAGATACAAAATTGATGATATTTATACAAAGAACACAAAATATGTGGAAGATAAAGTAACAGTTGAAGAACAAGGAGATACAAGTGAAGACATGAAAATGTCGTCATTGATTTGAAAGGAAAACCCGAAGATGTGCAGGAACTTGGAAAAATATATTGATAAACTTTTATTTTGCAACTAAGAAACAATAAGTTAAATAAACGTTCCTTAAATAAAGTTAAAGTATGTTGGTGGTACAAATGAGTGTAAAACAGCACTTAAATCTACTCCCATTTAATTATATCAGAATATCAACGCGGTACTTGATCCTTCTAAGGAGTCTACATGAAGGAATAATTCATCCTAAACCACTGGATTTGAAGGTAGACAATGCTTGAATGTTTTAGCACTAAAATGTGTCTCCATATTCCAGCATCACCGTGACTGACTTTAGCCGAACATAAAACGATATTCATTTCTCAACCACCGAATTCGTTGGATTTGGCTCCTTAGGAATTTTTTCCTTTCGCAAAATAAAAAAAAACGCTTCGAGAAATGCAATGAAAATAGAGTCAAGCGGTGCAAAAAAGAAAAACTTTTGAGTTTGTTTATGTTGGATGTTTTTAAATAAGGATCAAAGACACGTCTATTATTTTTATAACTTCCTCTATAAAACACACAGACCAAAATCATTTTCTACTGACTATTTGTTAACGAAATTCTTCATTTAAAAAGATTTTTCTGAGCTTGATTTGTTTTTAAAAGTAACAAATATTTTTTACCTAATTCCAAGTTCCAGTTAGATTTGGCTCCTTGTGAAGTGCGTTTTTTTTCAAATTTCAAAAAACACTTCGAGGAATGTGACATAAATCCATTGAAGCAATGACAAGATTTTATTGGTTCGAATGAGTCCTATTTTGGCCAAACACAAAACCATATTAATCGCTCAGCCTCCATATTCATCAGATTCGACTCCTTGCGATTTTTCCTCCTTTCAAAATCCGAAAAACCGCTTCGAGGAATACCCCTTAAGTGCATTGAAGGAATAAAAAGCTTGTTATGGCTCGTAAGGATTCTATTTTGGCCGAACATAAAATGATATTCTCACTCAGCCATATTATTTACCATATTCGGCTCCTTGCGAATAATTTCTCCTTTTAAAACCGATAAACTGCTTTGAGGAAAACGCCACAAGTCCATTGGAGCAATGAAAAGCTTTTATTGGTTCGAGAGGATCTTATTTTGGACACACAAAAACCATATTCATCACTCGGCCACCGCATTCGTCAAAATTGGTTCTTGCGAATTTTTCTTCTTTGTAAAGCTCAAAAACCGCTTCGAGAAATGCGCGGTAAGTCTATTGAAGCAATAATTAGCTTGTATTGGCTGGAAAGCATCCTATTTTGAAGGCTATAATTGAAAATTGTATTTAAATATGCAAAAATGTTTTTTTTCGTCAATCAGGGTCAAATTTTATGTGTTATGTATGTATGTTATATGCTTAATGTACAAAGTATATAATGTCGAGTTATATTGCTTCAGATTTTCGGTTCATATCGTGCAAAAATAAGCTGTGGTTATACAGAGCTATGGTAATAAATAAATTGATTGAAGCTTCACACAATCGTTAATTTATTATTACATCTAGTGCTTCAATTGTGAGTACGTCTCTGAAAAAGGTAAAAGAGAGGGGAGAACATAATGAAAAGTGGGTTAGGGTTGTTCAGACTTTGATATATTTACAAATTCATACTAACTTCACGTCGATGAACACTAAAAAACTCATCTTTTCAAAAGGTAATTTATCTTCGTTTCACGGTTCTTTCCTACAGAGTCTCCCAACCGGTTACCGCCTACCGACTATTACCATTTATTTATTTTGTCAAATGAAATGGCTGCTCTAACCGACGTGAGATCTACGTGTACCAACCTCGATTCTTTTCACTATTTCACGACAGTTTCTAAACGAAGCGAATAATTATTATCGATAAATATTCGTTAGATAAAGGATTGTTGAATAATTCATCCGCTATTTCATTATTTTTAGCTTTTTTATAATAAAATGTGGATCAGTTCAGTTTATAAATCAGTCAAATAAGAGAATGAATGAACTAAAAGCAGAAAATATTTCAATTTATTTCATCTATACTAGGCGGATTGATTTGAATTTAAGTTGGCAATTCTGTGGATTACTGATTGGTCGAGTTGCAGCCGGTTTTACACAGCAATTTTGACATATATTATGATTGACAATTGTATCTCAGTTGTAAACAACTAGTGTCCATTTTGTTCTTATTCATTATCGTGTTTGTTATTGAAATAGAAACAGTTCTTATCAGGACTATTTTGAAAATGGACCTGACCCTACAAAGAAAACACAAAAATTTTGGAAAAAAATATATTTTTCAACGTAATCTCCTTTTAGCTCCATACACTTTTCCCAGCGATGTTCAATAAATTCGATACCTTTCGTCAAGTTCCTCAAAATAACCATTAACTACTGATGTCACCTCTTCGTTGTTGGAAAATATTTGGCCACCGAGGTGTCACCAAGTCTGGGAATAGAAAATAATCCGAAGGGACTAAATCAACATAGTCAATGAAAATTATCCCACGTGCATCAAAAAAAAAACCGACGCCATGACCTTGTCTGCAGATGGAATGATCTTTACATTCTTTGGAGCCGGTTCTCCTTTTTCATTCCATTGTTTTCATAGTTTACGCACTTTTTGAAACGAGTACTAACTCGCGCAGTTGATGTAGAAAATCATCTTTCCTGATAGGTGGATTGATTGAGGAAATTCATTTGCATAGCCACCACGTTCGCCTGCATTAAATACAATCGAATAATTATTTTGGGAACATCCTAAAAGCATATGCATCACCGGTAAACACAACATCAAAAATTTCATCGTCATAGATCTTCAGGATTTTCAATGTCCTCTTCTTTTGTCAGTTCAATTAACTTGCCTTCATCCTATTTCACTTGCTGCTTATCAACATCTTTTTCGAGTATATTACCAAGCTCAAGAATGGCTTCATTATAAGCTAGATCCTGCAGAGTGGAGTTGGGAATTGTTCGATGATACGTAAGAACCAATTCAAACTCTTCCAGCCGCGCCTGAAAAACCGCTAAACACAATTTACTAGCAACAGTGGAAAAAGAGTAAAAAGACGAAGAAGAACAAGAGGAAGAAGAGGAAGAAGAGGAAGAAGAGGAAGAAGAGGAAGAAGAGGAAGAAGAAGAAGAGGAAGAAGAGGAAGAAGAGGAAGAAGAGGAAGAAGAGGAAGAAGAGGAAGAAGAGGAAGAAGAGGAAGAAGAGGAAGAAGAGGAAGAGGAAGAGGAAGACGAAAAAACTCTTGTTGACAGGAATATTTACTGATTTTCAGCTTGTTACTTCATGTATCATCGAATGCTGAGATTCAAAGGACTAAAATACAAAGTATAGAGAAAGACAGAATGGTTGAAATATTTCGATATTCATGTAGTAGGTGATTTAATGATTGATATAATTCAAATTATATTTTAATAAAGACAAAAATCTCGTCGAAACGTGACTGATAATCTATTAAAAAGCCTTTAATTTTTAGAGTGACCTTAAATCAAGATTATTTATTAGTAAAGTAAATCTAATAATCAAGAAATTGATATTTTTGTTTGTTAAAACTTTTTATTAAAGAATGAATTTTTATTCATTTAGGGTGCAGTGATTACAATCGAAATACATTGCATCGAGGCGTTCATTTGTGCGAGTTGTCAAACCGCGCGTGGCTATTGTTATACCGAGGTAGAAAGATTTAAATTGCACACCGGTCGACGTGAAATAAAAGCCTCACGTTGACATACTCCGTCATTTACTGTCAATAGAAAAAAAGCGGATCAGAAGGACCGTTATTTTATGGCACGTGCTTACCTTTTCAGGGGGAAAGCTTGCTTTTCGACAATTGATGCCTGTACGTCCAATTTATTGTAAATTGAAGATTTATTTAGTGGATACATTAATAATAAGATAATTTGTTAATGGGAGTTGGACTGGGTTTATCACTATTAATTCCGATTCTAACTTAAATTGTTCATAAATGGGAATAATTGGTACCAAAATTGCACTAGATTTTCTCAAAATTTTATATATTTTATTCGCTTCACACTAGATGCGTCCCGCTGTCAACCGGACTTGTAAAGGTCTATACTAGTTGCGTCTGGGTTGACCATTTTCTTATCTACAGTTAGGTTATATAAGGTTATGTTTTCAGTCAAACCAATTACTTTAAATTTATTCCCGTATATGGTTGTTATCCCAACGTGAGAGGATGTGTTATGATTAATAAGATGTAATATACAGGATGTCCTACGACGAATTGAAACTATCTGTATAAGGCAAAATAGTTAAATAATGAAAATTTCGGATACGATCTTTTTAACTAAAATATTTTCAAAGATTATCGACTTCCGGTTCTACCGAAAGTCGACTGTAACTTTGTTATTTTAGATGGAACACCCTGTATATTAATACATTTTTGAAATCTACATACAAATTTAGTATACTTTCGTCCTAAAACTTTTTTCGAAAAATGCATATTTTTTTGAGTAATTAACTTTTTTGTAAAAAATTTGACTAATGCAGACCTTTATAAATTATTTTTTTACGAAGATACCCTTAAAGATTTGAAAATGGTTTCTATTCGGTTGCTTTTAGCAAAGTTAGACGTATTTGAATTTATGTTGAAAAATTTTCATTTTAAAAAAGTGTATAAAGAGTGTTCAAAATTTAACTTCTTAAATATCGAATTTCTTTATTTTTTCAAATAGAACCATCCGGTTTTTCCTATTTTAATGCATTCAGTGATAAAAAATAAGGGAAATTTATGTATATTTTCATATACTTAAACCTCACCATTATCCAAATATTTTCTGTAAATTTTTTGAGATGTGGGTATGGTTTAAATTTTAATTTGACCCATTGATACAAACACTAGGAAATAAAAAAATATTTTTCTTTATCTTGTCAAGGTATCTAAAAACAAATCAAATCAAATTGTATTTACTAATCCTATTCCAACTTTTAGTCGTTTCCGAGATGTTTGAGGTTTTAAATTATTATTGTAATTTTCTAATTTTTTATATATACTTTTAGTAGGCTTATTTAACTGTCATTAGTCAATTGCTGATATTTTCGTAAATCGTTGAAATTGCTAGTTTTCAATTTAATAAAGAATAAATAAAATTTAGACTACAACTGCATCTCTAAAAATTTACAGAAAACATTTATTATCTGGATAAGAAATTATACATGAATTTTACACCTGAATGCATTAAAATAAAAAAACCGGGTGGTTCTATTTGAAAAAATAAAGAAATTCGATATTTTAGAAGTTAAATTTTGAACACTTATTATACACTTCCTGTATACAATGAAAAAATTTTCAACATAGCAACCGAATAGAAACCATTTTCATATCTTTAAGAGTATCCTCTTAAAAAAATAATTTATAAGGGTCTGAATTACAAAAAAATTAATAACTCCAAAAGTGTTCAGACGAAAGTATATTAAATTTTTATCATATCAATATACAGGGTTGTTCCATTCAAAATAACAAAGTTACAGTCGACTTCCGGTGGGACTGGAAGTCGTCAATCTTTGAATATATTTTAGTTGAAAAGATCGTATCCGAAAACCCAAACGTAGAAATTTTTATGATTTTACTATAAGTATTTTACCATATACAGATAGTTTCAACTCGTCGTGGGACACCCTGTATATTTTACTTAAGCGCCAGTATTTATTAGATATTACATTTCTTGGAAGGTCTTCGGAACGTAATTCATATACGACCTTTACTGTAAAACGGATTGCAATTTAATCACGGGGTATGCAATTAATATGTTATACAGAGTATCACAGAAAGGTAGGTCATAATATCAATCACGTATAATATCTTGACTTTTCTTAATACACGTAGAAAGTGAAAGCCCTTAGAGAGTACCTACGAAATGATGATGAAGTTGTATCAATATTTCACTGTTTAATATTAAGTAATAGAAATTGTAGAAAATATATGCTAGGCCAGGATCTATTCGGGAGATTAGCAGTTCTCCGATTGTGAAATTTCTTAATTCTTAGACGACTCTTTGGATTTCTTTAGGCACAAGTGAAGTTTAAACCTCATCTTCACATACCTTTTTTTACGTTTACTAACCAACTTCCAACTAACAAACTTCAGTTTAAACGTTACGTTTAAACTTCAGTTTAACATGAAACGGATGATCCTAACCTAAATTTTTAAAATTTTTTACATTTCCACCAATATTATAAAAAGTTTTGGTAGAATGATTAAATATTTGATGAACCTGGCGATGACGATAAAGAAATTATCAACATTATTGGCGCGTTGGGAAAACAAAAAGTTATTCGTTCTAAAGCGAATCTTTAAATTGTCCCACATTGTTTTAATTTGTTGTGAATCTATAAAAAAATATGACCTTTTTTATTATTTTCATTTACCAACTTCTCCCAATTAAAAAAAACTTCGCAATCTAGTTTATTCTTGGTTTAATCTAGAGTTCAAACCATAGTTTAAACTTCAGTATAAACTTGTACATTGTGAAATTATCCCTTGGATATTGGCCAGTAGTTCATATCTAACAACAAATTATTGTTTTGAAAAATGAGTGTTCTAGTGAAAAAAAAACTATTTCATTCATTCCAATTAAACATCGTGTATGTCATTAGAAAACATTATTTGTATTCTCAACGTGTAGTTTGACTGGTTACTTGCGAATCATCTTATATACTGTCATGATTTGCAGCCACAGAATTTCAAGTATCGAGTTCACTCGAGCTTTTCCACACAATTAATTGTACTTAATACTGAATAAAACTTGAGAAGATTTGTTAGAATGAAGAGACAGACAAAAAGAAAACAAAGAGATTTTTTACATTCAAAATAATAGACTTTTATTCCTTTGAAGTATCCAAATTGGGATCCTCGATCACAATTACTGGCAAAATAAATTTCGAATGCTTCACAGAGCACCTCTTCAACTAAAAGTTGAGTTACCATAATTATTTTTGGACAAAGAGCATCGAAATGAGCGAGAACTCAAAGCGATTCTCTGTGCGAAATACCTGGAAATTAACCGTGAACGTTGACTTTCGGCCTTCGTCGAAAATCATCCATGGAAACTGGAAAGTTGAGAGAAAAGCCGCACGGTTAAAATACGAAAAGCTAGCAACAGGAAAGCTGCAGCACAAGCACTCATTACCGGTCTCTGAAAGGCAGTTAGACAACAGTAAGGGCACTTTTTGTATGAGAAGTTCGAAATTATTTCAAAATTCACCGCTCGAACGGCACAACCGAAATCCTGTTATAGTTGATACTAAAAAGTATATTATAAAATAATTCGTTTCTAACGACTAAGCAGAAAACGACTACTCGCGATAGGAAAGTTAGATTGGACTAGTATATACAGTCCGGTCAAATTATACCCAAAAAGCTAGTAAACTAACAAAAACCCCACATAGCTTTAGCGAAGAAAGTAGTTTTAAAAAATCTTCATTACCTCATGTTTGGAGAAAATGTTTTTCAAAATCAATGGACTTAATGTTTGTCTTTTCAGAATCTTCGACCTTGGGAAGAACTTTTTATTTCGCCATCAAACAGAAAGAATTTGAAAAGTTATAATGCCTTGCCTCCTAAACTAACAGAACTGACAATTGTGTCAAATAATCAAACATCCTCCACCTCATTGTTTTATTACTTGAAAAATTTTTTTAAAAAAATTGTAAACTATAACAAATATTATATCAAATAAGTCTAATTCCAAGTTTGTGGGGATCCACCCCTTGTCCCCCGGCCGCCATCTTAAATAAAAGGGTGAAAAGCTATTTTTCACGATATCTCGCGAACTATTCTTCATAAAAAAATTCGTGAATACATAAATTGTGGCAAATCGCTTTGCCTACAATTTTGTCTATGACACTTTTTGCCATTAACCGCGAATTTAAAAAGTTATGAGTAAAAAAGTGCCATAAATTTGTCAACAATTTCTTTTTTCGCTCAATAACTTTTTATTTTTTGATTTTTCAATAAAATTACCTCAGAAATATCTTTTATTCAAAAAATCCACATATAAAATTAATCCTCAAAGAACGATCTAAAAGATTGTTCTGAAGTAATTTTATTGAAAAATCAAAAAATAAAAAGTTATTGAACGAAAAAAGAAATTGTTGGCAAAATTTTTGCACTTTTTTGCTCATAACGTTTTAAATTCGCGGTTAATGACAAAAAGTGTCATAGACAAAATTGTAGGCAAAGCGATTTGCCACAATTTATGTCTCCACGAATTTTTTGTAGGGACAATAGTTCGCGAGCTATCGTCACAAATAGCTTTTCATCCCTTCATTTAAAATGGCGGCCGGGGTCAAGGGGTGAAACGCCACAAACTTGGGATTAAACTTTCTTTTATCCCTACACATATCGATAAAATAATTGCGTCCTCAGTAAAACGCAAGGTCCATTTCAATGGACTAAATATATTTAAAATAACTTGCTGTGTTTGTATATCTAAATATTTATTATTAAATGCATGTCTTTATTCTCACTACACCGTGCAATTTCATTGTCTTCATTTGTCATATTTCTATATATTTATCAATTAAATTAAATAAATTAAATAAACATAAATTAAATGAATCTCATAAATCGACACCACTGCTTATCGCAGACAGTCTGGCAGGAATATTTCGAAGAAATTGTGTACATACACCTTCCGATAGCTTCGGCCAATAGAAATGCATTTATGTTCACGATTCTATGTTTTCATTGATAAACAGTGGAGATGATGAGTCCACGTGGACTGACAGTTTGTTAGATGTTTACCGAATTTTATGCAGGGAGTAAACATTATTTTTAATTTCTTAATTTGGTGTGTATGTCGTGCGTATTTATGAAATATTGATTGTTCCTCGCATAATTGTCTTCTGCAATTGATATTCGAAAAACTATAGCCACTATTGACTCTAGTGCTTGGGCTAAAAAAAAGCAACTTTTATCACTGGTATTATTACGTTCGAGCGACATAGGATTATTTTACCACTGTCATCCGATATTATTTTAGCATTTATTTGAAAAGAGCTCAATATCGGCTACAATTCACTACAATTGTCATATATAATAATTTTTCTTTAGTTTTAGAATCGCGATATATCAGAAATAACAATTCCTAGCGAAAAAATCTGTAGACAGTTTTTGTAGATAATTTTGTCAGCTACAATTTTTGATTCATTTATTTTTTTTGTGCATCATTCAAATTATTCCGCCAAAAGCAATAACAATAACGCCTTATAGGGTGAATCTTTAAAATACATATATACGCCCGGTTATAAAATTTTAAACAAATCCTATAGTCGAAATCAGTAGAACAAGCAGATACTGTCAATTCCATTTGGATGCTACAAAAATTTATATTCTTGTGTTCGATTTCGATATGTACACCCGTCACCTGATTGATACACCTGTTTCGTTCTTCCAGCTCATCGTTTGATTTTTCCTTCCGTCTAGATCCTGCTTTCCACTTTTCCAATCCAATTTCGATTGCAATATTGAGACGATTCGTCCGATTGTGATTGCTTTTCTACACCGCATCATAAACCATATCACATACACAAAGAAAACATTCAACATCTTAAATTTTCCTCGTCTGATCAGTAATATTTATTTAAACAGAAAAAAGAACTAAAATTGTTCATTGGGTTACGTTAAATCTAGATAAGTATTCTCACAAGAAATAGATAAGCTGGTATGTCTGGAAACGTTAGTGATATTCATACTGAACTGATAACACCACCAGGTACCTTCAGTCTCTGAAGATGATAACTTGGTTATCTACTCAATAGTTCATAAATATATTTTGGTTTACTGTCAACAGAAGTCTGGAAACTAGTTTACCAATGTGCTGTAAAACTAAATTTAAAAATATTTTTCCCAGCTGGCTCCAAAATAATATGGCTAAGTCGTAACTTTTTTGGATAGAAATCCTCAAATATGTATACCAACACTAGAAGCTACATCTTTGAGTAGAGCAACGCCGATCAACATAACCAACGTTGAAGATTTTTATGACTAACTGCAAGGCTTATTCCAAAACCATGAATTCGATGCTTGAATGAACGTTGACGAAACGGGTGTCACAAGGATGGGGGAGCCAAAAAAAATAGCTGCAGCTTGTTTCATAGAATGAGATATAAGCTAGACCATCTGATGCCATTGAAGCGGGATGATGCAAGTACATTGTTTAAATTTACGGATCAACTCATGTCAAGCCTTTTTTTTTGAGTTAATGGTTCTTTCAAAAACTACCTTAATCAAACACAAACACTATGAATGATTAACTATGTTATGAGGAGACTATGTCCTTTCATAGGTGACCTGAAACATGCAGAAGGTGATTTAGAACCGCTCGTAATGACCGCTTGAAAATGAGCAACTGTTGCAGAGAATGTATTGGAAAAGAAAAAAGTCTTCTGGCGATGTCCTGTTTCCTGTCTCCACTTTCCCGCACGCATTTTAGTTTTGAAAGTGTAAAATTATGCAAATTTTGACTTTAAATTTAAACCTTTACTAGCTTTTTGTAGCATTTTTAATTTTTTGAAAATATAAAATAATAAAGATATTTTTTATATAACCATGTACATTTTTCATTGTCCCAAAACAACTATCTATGAGAAACCAGGCGTGTAATTGTTACTAAAATGTCAAAGTTGTTCAAAAACGTCTTGGAAGTAACCGAATAAGTACAAGCTTCTTCTAAATTGAACCACATTAAACCGAATCCGATACAATAATAACCAACCTAAAGCGCCTCGGTGGCTCTACTACTGTCGCTGAGGGCTATTTGGAGGACTCCGTGAATCAAAAGAAAAAAATATCAAATAAAACTCTGTACTACAAATGACTTAAAACCGTTGCCGTCACCGTCATCTTTATACGACCTGCAACCGATGCCATACTCATCGACGTCATCTATCTTTCAGTTGAAACCAAATAACTCCACTGGACCGGCAATTCTTACTAGTCTACAGAATGAAAAAAATTGTGTTTTCAATATTAATATTTATAATAATTAGTAGTTTGTAGTTAAAGTTTTGTATATTATTATGTTTGTTGGAATAAAATAATTTTTGATAAATGTTATACTGTTATACTTTTTTGTATATACGGTCGTAGAAAAAATAATGTTCCTAACTTATGCGTAAAGTGTCCTTCCCGTACTTGACCGCTTGCCCGAACTACGAAGTATCACTTTCCGCACTTGTTAGGAAAATAACCATTTTCAACTGACTCTAAATAAAAACCAAGAGACCTGAAGTCGGTAAATCTTATGGATCGTTCAATTCATTATGTAAGAAATCGCTTATTTGAATATTACCTTGCAGATCTACTGTACTGTGGTTCATTCTATATAATTAATAGGTTTGCAAGAATAGCTGCAGGTAATATAGTTTTAATTGTCATAGTGAACTTTTTTCTGCTATGCTTTCAAAATTTTAATGTCAATTTAGAGATATTAATAAAAATTTTGAAAAACTGATTTTATAAGTTTTATATCAATAAAAAAAAGACCAAAGAGAAACTATAAACTTGAATGTGGAAGTTCCCTGATAATGTCACATGATCAGCGAATTTCATATACCAACCAATATTTATATAATAGTCAAGGGATTCCAAATCGCGTATCAAATTAATATAGTTTCCATTTTATCAAATATGAAGTTCATAGTTTTATGTTTAATCGTTTTGAAAACTAATTGATTTGTCTTTGTTCGAATTTTCATTTCTGTTAAAACTAGTTATTACAAATAAAATATATTTGAAACAAGAAAAGATCTGGAACATTTCTCGTGATTTAAACAGAATTTTTTTTAGTTGATACTCAACATTGAAAAATTAAATATGAAAAATCAAAAGTAGGAAGATGATTAAAACACTCCATAATTTGTTATGTTCTAATTTGCTTAACCGTAAAATTAATTTTGTTCCAAAAAAACTGAACTCAATGATTATAACTTTTTTTTTTCAGGTAACGTTAAAGTTTTGTATTGCAACTGTAAGTATTTTTTCATAGTTAATAATTACATTACATAATGTCATATGCCCTAAAATTGCAGCATGTCAAGATTCCTTCAATTTATTTGGTAAATGCTTGAACATTATTCATTTCACTTCAGAAAAATAATGCCAAAATTTTGTTTTCATAATTTGTTGCTTCATATGTTGATATATAACTTTTTTAGACATTCTCAAATTGAATAAGGCATATATTTACGTAAAGAAACTTGCATTATTAGTGAAATTAGTTTAATACTTGACACCTTACATATTTCTTTTTTTGTGTGAGTTTTCAAAAATCTTTCCCTTACTGTTTTATATCGGGCAGAATCGGTCATAAATAACTTATGTCTAATGCTGCTAAGACGTCGTAGACAACATTATATTAGTGCCCAATTTTCGCTAAATTCAAATGTATAATTGAGTATCTTCTCCGGAGGATATTTCAGATCATTAATGCAGGGATCTGCTGTTATTTGAACACCTGGGAGAGGAAATCAATTAAACAACAAGTGGAGTGGAGTTTCCTCATCATCTTTTCATCTTAGACATTGAGTATCTTGCTTAATACGTGCTTTGCAGTATACCATTATACTCAATAATCGGAACATTCGATAATCTGAATTCTTCAATAGTCCGAACAAGCATTTTCAATACATTGGATACTCTCCAAATTTGATAGTACTCGATAATCCGAACATATACTTTTAGGCCTATTTCCTATAGAAATTATGACTACATGCTCAGGGATTCCCCTAATTAACCTTTTCTTTATATCTGGGACTCACATTAAACAGGTGTGCAGCATTTTCACTACTTTTGAGCAGGGATATCAACATACTATGCTGGGATGTTTATACTGTCATTTTAAGTGATATAAGTGGGTTTTTATTTTAATATTTGCTTGAATGAAATTGCCTCCTAAAAGAAAACACAAAACATTATCCATAAAATAAAAAAGTGAAATTATTGAAAGACCTAACAAGAGAGAAAATTGTTGGCCGCTGAGTATGGGCTTGGAAGATCTAAAATATGTGACATAAAACAGAAAAATTCTAAAATCGACAGGTAGGGTTAATTTTAAAACAATTTTACTGCTTTTCTTTGTACAGCTTAAAAATTTGCATATGATCTAAAAATGAATTTTATTCTTTTGAGCAGTATAAACACATCAATTTGACGTGAAGACTTTTCACATATTTTGCAAGTTTAAATCAATTTTATGTCAGATTGACAAGAATAATCATTGATATAACACTCAATGGCCAGTAAATCAACATGTAACCAATATTTTAATATAAAATATAATACTAATAAGATATTAGTGGCCCTAAAATACAGTCCTCGAGGATGTGTAGAGCGAGGGAAAATTACAATTTACTTTAATACAACCATATTCTTACTTTTTTATACATTTATTTTTTTTAATTATTCGAAATTACAGTTTTTTGCGTTTCATAATGAATATTTTGAAAAATAAAACGAATTATTTATTAATCCGAATCGCCTTCGTTTTTATTAGTTCGGATTATCGAGTATCTTCAAAATTGAATGAGACTGATCCTTCGAACCTAAGATGACTCCCTGAAGACATCTACCTCTTTTGACAGCTGTCTCTCATTCTCACGCGATGATTTCCTATAATTTTCGATGTGGATTGACTTTTGGTGTTAAGCCACCGAGTTTCGTTGAATTTCCGAATTCAATCGTGGTCGCACTTCGCTACAGGTCGTCCAAAAACATCGATGCTGTGCGTAACCTGATATTGCAAGATCGTCATGTGACATATTGTGAGATTGAGGCATATTTGGCCATCAGTTCCACTCGAATACATTCAATATTGCATGAACATTTGGCTGTTAAAAAGATTTGTTCGCGTTGGATACCGCATTATTTGACAATCGCTCAAAAAAAGCTCGTGTAGATTGGTGCAGAGAAATGCTATGAAAATTCAATGGTAGTACTTCAAAAGATGTCTAAGAGATCGTGACAGGCAACAAAAGTAAAAAGCAATGGATGGATCTTTCAAGACGAGCCAAATTCAGCAAAAGTTCTTAATAACTGGACATGTCATCAGGTTTCCAATAAACCATTAGAGCAACATAAAACTGTCAATTTCAAATGATATACCAGCATTTGTTCGAAAACATCAATTCACACAAAAACGTAGTTGAACAGTCAAAACATCTCGAATTGATGGGTTATTCACCGTACAATTCTTGTTTGGGACCGAATGAGTTCTTCTTATTTTTGCAAATCAAAAATAAATTGAGAGGTCAACGTTTTTCTACACCTGAAGAAGCTGATGATACGTTCAAATCACATATTTTGGAGGTGCCTCAATCGGTATGGAAAAAATGCTGTTATCGGAGAATATTTTGAAAAACAATAAAGCCATATCCAATTATAAATATTTGTTTTTATTTGCCGATCTCAAAACTTAAGTAGAAACCCTTGTATACTGCTAAGGGTGTGTCAGAATCAAATTTGTAATTAGTTTGAGTAAATAATTTTTGTTTAGTTCATCTACTGGATGGAAAAATTCACGTTTGAATTTATATAAACATTCATTAGAATTTTTATTGGGAGGGATCTTTCAATCAGCATTAAACGATCGTGACACTAATCTTGCAGATAGCTGGTAATTATTTTTTTATATATAAGCATTTTTATATTTTAATTCGAATTTCGCGCTCTAGAAAGGGAATTTTGACAGGTTAGGTTGGTAACACTGATCGAGACTTAGGTCAGACAGATGTAAACACAATATAAATAAAGATGATTTTAAAAACTTTTTTTTTGAATTTATTCTGGCCATCCAAGAAAGAAGTTTACATATATTAGATCTAATCTATCAGATTTATGTTGAAATATCACAGAGGACATATAAAACATGTTGGAAAGTAACACCTTCGCGTGCTGTCAATCTTGTATATATAATATAATGTAGTTATACTTTTCTGAGTGTAGATTCAGATCGTATTATGAATGTTGAATGTAACATCTGTATTCGCCGTGAGAATCGCAAACCCATCTCACTCCAAGTGAGGTGTTTGGTGGTTCGGCCTTATGGCGCTCCAACACCGTATCGGGATATTCTCACATCATAAATATGGCCGCATGTAAAGCAATACAATAAAAACACTCCTTTTATCGAGGAATCGGAAAATTAAAAATTTACACTACGGCGTCATGTAAATTGGGAACACGTACCGTGGGCGTGGTGGATTATTCATTGTGGTATGTAGTTGCTATCACATACATATGGATTATTCAATCTCAGTGTTAATGGTATGATATATCAAAGTATATCTCATTTTTTTTCAAAATAATGATTACAAATAAAATAATGTGTAAGATAATTAATTTAGAAACGAAGAAACTTCGAATATTTTTTTGTTATATGTCGATTCAAACTGGTATGGTTTCTAATTATAAAATGATACATTTTCATCCCAATTACAAAAATTCATCCCCCTTTCGGATTCGTGGAGCGTTCGAATTATACCACAGATAATCTATAGGTTATATTCTACGAAATTATACTAATAGAATAGTGGAATTTCAAATGTATATGTCGTAGATCAATAGACAAGTTGGGATTTGTTTGTCTATTCTCCTGGGACTTTAGCTAAAATTCGGATAATAGACTATTGGGGCGTACAATCCTTTGATTGCCTTGAAGTACTTTTCAACGTTTGATACACGGGTTCTTGTTCTGAACTCAAATTTATTTCTTGACAAAATACGGAAAGTCAAGAAAATACCAGTGCGAACTCAAAAATAAAAACAAACATTGAAATTGGCTTCGGTATCGGCCCTTTCGCTAGAAGTATAGGACAGCAGATAAACGCTTGGCCTTTTCCAATAAATATTCTATTATCCGAATTTTAGCTAGTCCCAGGAGAATAGTCAAACGCGTGGTCATTTTTCGACTAATAATCTATTGTCCGGCATTTAGCTAATACTCCAGGAGAATAGGCATGCGTGGCGCGCCATTACTGCCTATTATCCTGGGATATTAGCTAAAATCCCAACTTGTCTATTGACCTACCACATATATTCATCTGTAAACTTTATTGAACTTTTCGAAGAATTCCAATATTTTAGTTTAGTAGAAATATAGAAAGCTACGTCTCCTAATTTACTAGCAGCAGAGCCTCCATCTGATTCTTTAGCTATTCATTCAGTTCGTTATTGATGTAAGGTTCTTGTCCATGGTATGGAGTCGTTGCTCCTTTTTTGGCAAGGCTGTCTGCATCCTCATTTCCTTGTATACCCAAGATTTGTTATCTTGTGCTTTTAGATTTTGTTAGCATTTCCACAATAATTTGGATGTGCACTCAATAATTTTCAGGTCCTTCAAGACCGCTTGGCTGTTTAAGAGAACGTGGATGTGCTTTTTAGAGAGGTTTTATCCTGAGCGCTTTTGTTTATTGCTAGCAACTTTACCTGAAAAATAGTAAGTGATGTTCCTATACGTTTAGAGAGCTTGCATTTTGAGAATCGTCTGTGTATCACAGAGATACATTTCAAGCTTGCGGAAGATTTTTATGGCCCATCATTCGCGGTTCCTAATTACCACATGGAATAACTTCGTCCAGCATGCTATACATTTACTCGATTGGGTTTTCCCAGCTTTCTAGCTTCACTAGGTCTAGAATCTTTAGAAGACTTATCAGATTTTCTGTCTGGATTAGCCTGTGGACCTCACTAAATATCTTCTTCACTGAGAGGCGAATATGAGGCAGGTTCTGTAGCGCCTCTAAGACTGTAGTAGGGCAGGTTGATATTGCAACTGTTATACCAAGACAGAAGTAAACAGACAGGTCCAAGACCATTCCCAGACCGACAGTACTTTGTGGATACTAAATAAAACTGAGGACAACAAAGATATTGGGAGGGAAAAACGAGGGCGACATATGGAGGAGACAGGAAATAAAGAACCTGTATGATGAACTAAAAATTAGCAAAATCATAAGATCTAGCAGATTGGGATGGCTGGGACACTTAGAAAGATTGCTGGAATCAAGATTCTTATTTCTTGTACCTTTTGATTTGTTTGTGTTTCGAAATCGTCTTGATTGAAGATCTCTAGTTTATACAAAATTACAAAAAATAATTTTCTGCCATACTAAAAACAAACTTTAAAAACAACTTTAATTTATTCATTATTGTTTAGTATTACTAACACTGAAATCGTGTTTCTCAGTCTTTTCAATATGTATTTCTATTAACTATATCCTAGTATCTTGGTATCTACAAAGAAATTTATGAATCTAATCAGAATATTCAGTGATTTTGATAAAATTATTGCACTATTGTGTTTGATGTGTGCTTTTAAAGTTTGAATAAAATTAATCTTCTCACTTTGTTCAACATATCAAATTTGATTGAATTAAAGGAAAGCGTTATTCGTTCTCTTGGGACAACTAAATCAAAAGGTTTCGTTTTCTATCTCTAAACAAAAAAATCTAATTATATAAGATCAGGTGATCGCGCTGGCCATACTATTGATTCTAGCTTCCTTATCCACGACATTTCGTTGGTTATTTGAAGATGCTCAAACTATATCGCATTTACAGGAACTGCTGGGTTTCGTGAATCAAGATATAAATTTGCCAAAGTTGGAATTCAAATTTCCCTCAATGACAATTCCTACCCAAACCTTAACTTTTCCAGGATCTTCCATGAACTCCTGGGTAATTATACTTTTATAGGGATGCATTTTCTTTGAATGTAATTGCATCACATGTATTTTGATTCCATATTTCGTTGCATTCGGTTGCTTTTTTTATCTGCTTTACTTAACCAAACGCGTGGCTTTTCCATTTTACCAATTATTCTTTGGAATATAAAAGGAAAATTTTCCATGAAATACTGGGCTAACGGAGGGCATATTTTTGTTTCTAATACGTTATAACCCCAGAAGAATTGGGAGTGTTTTGTGGCACTGTCTCGTATCATCATTAGGGTCAATTGTACCAGGAAAATCAATGATTCTTGTTGTTTAAATACATATAATCTCCATATTCGATCAGACGAAATTTTCATTTGATCTAACATAGTTATTGTTTAAATAAAATTGTGAGAACTAGCGGATGTTATTTAGCTTTCGATATCATTGTTTTCCAAAACGAAGATTCGAGATAAAAATAATCAAATTTCATCATTTTTTCTCGTAGTTTCAGTTATTTTATACAAAATATTAAACGACACGTTTTTAATTAGAAATTCGATAATTATCGTGACCGCAACAACTCCAGCAACCCTTTTCTCTTCTTTTCAATAACTTCTAAACGGGTTGAATAAATCTGAAGGTAACGTGACATTATCGGCATTCGATTCTCTATTTAAAAGACAGTTTGTGTCGCTTCAGCGAAAAAGGGCAACGTCGCCGATGTCCGACAGTGTCGAGGCTACGTTATAAATGGGGAGATATATGGACAGGTGCAATCAGTGAACTCCTGAGGGAGAATCGTCACTAAAAAAGAGGGTTGAGGAGACGAATACGAATGCGAAAGGGACCGCAATTTTAAATCAATACTTACTGGCAATTCAAATCTTGTCACGATGAAATCGTGCAGTGTTTTATATCGTCGACAAGGATCCTTGTTTTAAAAATAGGATTTAAAGCAGTCGCATATCTCTTTAAGGATATATCGGAAGGTATTGGGTGAAAATTTGAGAAACATAGTGAATTTGATCAAAAAACCTATTCCTAATTTACCATATAGACTTAATTGTTCTATACTACGAGGATGGTCCCAGAAGTACCTGGCCCAACAAAGAAAACACAAAAATTATGTTCGATACCTTTATTATAATAATGTATCTGTACGAACAAAAGTCTGTATCGTGTGGACCCACCATAACGTATGTTTAGAATTTCGTTTGTTTTAAAAAAAACAGTTTTTGTAGTGACAACAATCAAAAAGACAGTTATCATTTAATACAGATTTTTGTATGCTGCTATTTAATTTGATCAATGTTGCTGCTTTTGAATCGATATAAGGAACATATCGTTAAAAACTGAAAATGTTGACTCTTGTCAACTTATTGCTGTTTAAATCTTGAATTTGGTGGTCTGTGAACGGAAATACGTCCGTCTTTGCACGACTTAAATGTTTTTTCATCTGTGAAGACAATTCCTTCCAAAAAAATCCAGATTACCATACACATAATTAAGTGCGAACACAACTCTGGATTTCTTGTACTCATTTTAAAGCAATGCTTTCCTAGCACTAGCACAGTTTTCCAAATCTTAAGCTATAATTCGTCTACATGCCGTAGGACAGGATCCTGGGAAGTTGCATCAAGTAGAACTAGCATCCGATCAAAGGGATGTTCTATTAAAAAATTAATCGATTTAACATGTTTTATATTATTTGATATTTTCATTCCTCCAGACCTAATCTTTCGGTCTTGTTTCCATTGCTTCTTATTTTGCTTTGGTTAAGAAGAAAGTGTTGTTTAATCAAGATAATGCAGGAGGTCACTCATTTGTTAATACACTGTCCAAAATTATTGATTTAACGTTTAAATTGCTACCTCATGCAACTTATTCGCTAGATGTATCCCCCTCGGATACTTTCTGCTCCCAAATTTGTAAAAAGGGCTTGGTGGTCAAAGATTTATCAACAATGAAGATGTGATGTAGGCATTTAATAGCTATTTTGAGGAGATAGTCGATTCTTTTTATAAAAAGGGTATAGAATTTATTGAACATCGCTGGAAAAAGTACATGAAGCTAAGGGTCCATTCTCGTATAATATAATTTTTTATGGGTGTTTTAGATTTTGATTCAGTGAAATATTTGAATAACGTAATATGTCCTTTATGACTTATATTAATATTGGAATAATTTGTTAATTGTGGAGGCAGTCTTTGTAGATATATTAAGAAAATTATTTGTTGTGGTTAAAACATATTTTTAGGTAATTTTATACTACACCAAACCTGGAAATCTCATCCGACCAAAATAGTGAAAAGTGAACGACAACTGTTGCATAACGTGCTTCGTGTGGACCTAAATTTTTGTGTGGGAAATGTACGTCGTAAAAATTTTTACCGAAAACTAGGCAAGACAAGGATTTATGTGAAATGTGAACCCGGCTTTAGACTCCATCATCGGTGACGGAATGTACTTTTACTTTTTATTATTATTCCCATAATTTACTATATATTTGTACTTTCATTCAATTTCAAACCAGTTTTGTTAATTCGTTTATTTCACTCGAAAATTTTTTCAAACCAATTTCAATATTATCTAATTTGTTGTTGTGATTTCTTCGAACTTTATTTAAATAGTTTTTGTACTTACATTCACATAAATATTTGTGTTGTTAACACTAGATAAATTATTATGCAAAATAATTTCAGAAAAATTCGGTTCAAAAAAAATTAAGGTGATTTTATACTTTAGAATTCCCCTTGTTTTTTGCATATAGAAAATCGAAAAATCATCCGATTTCAATGAATTTTTTTTAAAAATCTTTTAAAAATATGGGAAATATTTCACTTGGAGATTTCATATAGTTTAATGACTTTAAATGTGATCATAAACGCACTTCTTCGCATATAATCGTTTATAACTTTTTTACATAGCATCAAATGCAGTTCATATATTTTTTTGTTCATCTACATAAAAAAATGGAAAAATGTTTGTTTATTCATTTTTTATATTACCTTAGTAAGATACAATTTTTTTAATGATGAAAATATTCAATTTTTCAAAGTTAGGCATGACTAGAAGAAAAATGGGGGCACATCATTTTTCCCATGTTTTGAAACCTCCTGAACACGATTATGATGGTTTTTCGAATGTCTGTAGTTTATATATATATATATATATATATATATATATATATATATATATATATATCTGTTTAAGCTATAATTCTTATTTTCGTCTCTCGAGCAATTGCTATGGGTCCGATTTGGTTCAAAATTAGCATACATGGCTTTTTTGGCGGCGGATTGATGTTATTAGAGTTTGGTTGAAAACAAATAAATATTTCGAGGGGTCTCAGTGCAAAAAAAGTGGTTTTTGACCTCTGCAGGTCAAACGAAAAGCGACTGAAAAATGAAATTGCACATGTAGGTTCAATTAGTTGCGAGATGATTTCCTGTCTAAGGTCGAAACTTTCCATCTCCACTCCTCTCCATTTTATGGTCATTTTTGTTATATTTTCTTATTTTTTGGTCAGAAAAAGTTTAACTAGAGGGTTCGAACTTCGCATGCAAGTAGGAGTGATGTTGAAGAATTGTCTTTCTCAAGTTCAAAGTTTTCTTCTTCAGTTCTTCTAGTAGAAAACGCCCGAAATCATTTTGATCGTTGTAATTGTTGAACTGGACCGCCTCCTATTTAATGAATAATACGAGTATGATCGTTGCTAGGATGATTTTTTTTACTCCCCATTTTCGAAATTTCTTGTCATTATGACAATTTTTTCTATGTTGTCAATTGGAATTGAACAAGAGGGTTCGAGACCACCCCGGGTCTATTGAAATTATGAAGAGTTAACTTGTGAAATGAAAAATTATTGAGGAATAGCAAATTTTCCATATAAAGAAATAAGATTGAGAATTCATATCATTTCCAAGAAAATCATTTTATGGAGAGATTTGTTTGTGTATTAGTTAAATTCTTCATTCGACGAAAAATTCGACTTTCGTGATGGAGCTCTGCTGCTCACGGCTTTTTTAATATTGTACACTTGATTACAATAAGTGATTTTGAGAATGTTTGTTCAAATAACTTTGATGATTACTCAATAAAAAAGGTACAAACGATTATATGTGAGAAAAGGTCAATTTTAAGAGAAATTCTTATTATTTTTAATTGTAAAAACATGATAAATCAACATTTTTCTATAATTTTTTTTCATTTTGTTCGTTTTTCTGTGTAGATTATGGAAAAAAATATAACAACTTCATTCGATTATTTGGATAAAAGTTATCAACAATTATTCGTGAATGAATGCATTTTCATGAACAATTAAAGCCCTGAAACCAATAAAGTTTTCATTTTTTTTTATTCTCATAATTTTTTTCGTAAATCCGCCGTAAAAACGAAGATTTAAAAAAAATTCATCGAAATCGGATGATGTCGACTTTCTTTAATCAAAAAAAAAAAACGAGGGGACCGCAAAAGTATAAAATTTTTATTTTGATAATCAAGTTGTAGGTGATCTATTGATTAATATAATTATACAAATTGTCAATGTCATATTTTGATAAGGCCTGAAATAAATTTATACGTCAATTTTTACCTTGTTTTTGAAACCAAATATCTACGAGTATTAAAAACATCTAAAATCAATACGATTTATCAAGAAAAACACATAAAAAGTCATGAAAGTAAAAAATTAAAGGAATACAGAATTTTTATCTATGCTGTTGAATAATCGATGCCGCTTTTAAACTTTTGCTAATGTAAGAACTATAATAGCTTGAGTACATTAAATGAACCAAACGAAAATCCCAAGATGTACCCGTCTTTGTCAAAAACGGAAGTTAACCAACAGAAATGGTCCGAAAGAGAATTATATCATTCATAATGCTCGCGAATCCACGTATAAAGTCCTTTCGGTAGAAGTGACGCACCAGAACAATACAATATCACAAACTCAACTAAGGTACAGTCGTTCGTTAAAGATAGAGAGATAAATACACACACACACCACTCGAGTTCAACCTGGAATAATGACAGAGATTTGCGATGCGTCTTTGTGTCAAGGATAAGTAAAGTTATTGTTGGCAAGATAAAATTATGTATACCCTCTGAAGAAGAGATTAAGTTTTACTCGAGAGTTGGGGAATAAATGAATGAAACACAATGAATATGTTATTACCGGGAAGGAGCTCTATTTTGATTCGAAGTTGACGTATGTACAACAGGGGATTTACTCTGGAGTAGCTCACAAGGTGGGTTTAGTAAAATTGAAACTTCAACTGAAACGAACGAAGGCGACATTACTACCTCATTTGCGGTAGCTTAATATCTACATGTAATGAATGCGGAGGATTAGAAGGAGGAAGAATTATTTTAGCTCCTGTTTTGTCACAGCTATAATCCGTTCATGTTCTTTTGGCATGCTGAAGGACTGTTAGTTTTTATTTAACTTTCGATGTAGGCACGTAACAAGCTTGTCCGAAAAGTTTCCGACCTCGACAATTGTTTTTTAGAGGGTTATACATATACAGAATGTCCCACGACGATTTAAAATCCCTGCATCTCTAAAAATTTACAGAAAATATTTGATATCTGGATAATGGATTGCATTAAAATAGAAAAAACCGAGTGGTTCTATATAAAAAAATTAAGTAATTTGATATTTATGAAGTTAAATTTTAAACACTTTTTATACACACCCTGTATAAAATAATTTTTTTTACATAGATTCAAATACGTCTGACCTTGCTAAAAGCAACCGAACTAAAATCATTTCCATATCTTCTAGGGTGTCCTCGTAAAAAAATAATTTATAAGGGTCTGCAACGGTCAATGGTACTTGTAGTTCATGCAGTAAATTTAAATTAATGAAACTAATGGTTTGCAAACTTTTAACTTCTCAGTTTAATTCCTTAATTAAAGGTTATGAGCTGACAGTGTCAGAAGCTTTCTGCAGTTGTATAGGACCCAAGAAAGTTCGATTAAATGGTTTATAATCATAAAATTTCAATTTAGTTTTAATTTTGGCAGCATAAACAAAGCTAAGACTTCAATAGTTTTTTACCTAATTTTAGAATGATTCTCTATTAAAAGACACGTAAAATATAAGCAAACCATCACGAGAAAAAAATATCTATCAATTTTGAGTTACCCTATGTACAAAAATGATTGAGAACGTGGTGTATGGAGTATTTATGAAACAAATCAATCCTTTATACCTTTTATATTGAAAAAACAATGTGTATAAGCGAATTACGAAAACAATATACTTGCAGAAATAGATTATTCCAGCCCACAATTTGTTAATACAATATTTTGTAGTATTTCATATTGCATATGTAGTGGAATTATGGAATAAATACCATAATGCGATTAAAAGCGTTTTTCAACAACGCATGCGAATAAAACCGGAACGGATGTGCTTCAAACTCGTCTGCTTTCTGTCGAAATTATAACATCCACGTTAATAATAGATTTGAATGTTTTCATAAAACGGTGCCACGGCGATTATTAACAGTTTTATGATTGATGCAATTGAATGAGTTAAATTCGTGTGCGGCTTACTATCATTTGTATTCGATTGTAAATTTTATCGCATTATTAGAGACATGTTGAACTATAAAAATCACTCAATAAGTCGTGCGACTGACACACAGATGGCACTGCCATTATGAAATTAAAAAAGTGACAGTCTTTTGACTGAAGCTACTTTCGTTATTTTCAAAACAATCGTTTATCATTTTTTCTTGACTATGTAAGCAATGGCTTCAAAAGTTATATCCGGACAGATGGTGAACTTTCTGATCGTCCAATTTAGGTTGTTACTACAGAAAATATAAAAAAAAAACTCCATCAAAAGGCAGTATATTCACAATTTTGCATGAACATTTGACCATGAGAAAGCTCTTTACAAAGTTTGTGTCGGGTTTATTCACAGTCGATCAAAAACAACGTGTTTATGATTCAAAGCAGTTTTTGGTAATATAAAACATATAAAAACCTTATAATCAATGAACAATTGCTATATCCAGACTTTAGGAAGCCAATCGAATATGCATCCAGAACTTTAAATGATGCAAAAATGAAATAGTAGACTATAGAAAAGGAAATGCTACCAATAATATGGGCTACCAAATGTTTTCGTCCGTACCTTTTGGAAAAAAATTCAAAATTCTATCACTAAAAGACCAACACTCAAAATGTGGCGGCTAAAAGTACAAGAAGTTGTATATGAAAAGAAAGCAAAGCTAATACTAAGGCCGATGCCCTTGAGATCAATGCACTTGAACTCAATAAACACCTTGATATGTGACAATGGATAAAACCTGGGTCCATAACTTCACTCCGGTACCTATCAAAGATATCATCATTTAAGAGGACTGCAGCTGCTGAACCACGTCCGAAGTATCCAAAGGCACATGGGTTAACTGGGAAGATTATGGCTCCAGTATTTTGGGATTGGCATGGAATATTGTTCATCAACTATCTTCAAAATCCTCCGTATAATCCAAATCCGGCCTCCAGCGACTACTGGCTATTCGCTGATCTCAAAATAAGCTCGACGGTAAGAAATTCAGCTCAAATGAAGAAGCAATTGATGAAACTGAATCCTACTTTTAAGCAAAAGACAAATACGACATCGAAATGTTAGAGAAGCGTTGGAATGATTGGCAAAAAAGTGCACCCCAATAGCCTCGCGAAAAATCTTTTTTTGCCTTAACTCAAATAATTGGAAGGATTTTGGATAAACCTATACCATGTAGCTTAGCACAGTCCTTGAACAAGCAGATTAGATGCGGTAAAGATCCGAGAAAAAAGTAAGGAAGGCAAGATTTTTGAGTATTGATTGCCGGACTCTCATTTGTGGCAATTGCACTGTGGGTCGTTTAAATATGTCATATCAAAAATGGATCGTATTGTTTTTATATTATAGGGTTGGTAAAAAACTTTTGGTTCATCAAGTTAAATCGACCGACTCGAGAGAAAGCACCTTGTAAAATGTATTTAAGTTTCATATTGCAGATGCAATGTTTAAACCATAATAAAAATCTTGTTATTTATTCTCTACCTCTGTTATTTACGGAAGTCCTATCGATATTCCGTACAGCCTAAATATTTTATTTCGGATTCCAGACACAAGTCGTTAGTTTACATATGTCGGACGTGTTTTGGGAACCGAGTTTGTCGGTCGAATCAGCGTGGATTTTTTATAGTAGAAAAATCTCGCATTAGCAATATATGATTTGGTATCCATTTAATAAGTAGAGGACAACCACAATGAATATCTGTTTATTTGTTTATTATCACTTGCAAATTGAAATCAAATCGATATCATCATTTCCCGTATCTCGCAATAATTTGAGGGAGTTATTACTGGAAAGTGCCTTCTACTCTGTAAACGACTTCTAATAATAATATTTTATTCCGTTGCTACTGGTTTTTAACTTTTGCTATGGACTTATAAACTAATTATTATTTATTACTATTACCTATAATTTCATTATTCATTGTGGTTTTCTTCTGTATATTGAAATTTTATTTTATTTGTATCTTTATTTAGTTATTTTTATGTTTTTTTCCTATTTTTTACAAGCTTTTGTCTACAAATTATAACAATACAACGGAACATTACATAAAAGGACAATATTTTGTGAAAATTCTCATGAAAGAGTTTTCAGAAACAAGTATCAATTTGCTCTTAGTCAAACGTAAACTGATGCTTCCATCATTCCACCCAATCAGAACTTGTGTTTAAGAATATTTTCAAAAATTATTCATTCGAATT
Source organism: Diorhabda elongata (assembly GCA_026230145.1). Classification (NCBI taxonomy): domain Eukaryota; kingdom Metazoa; phylum Arthropoda; class Insecta; order Coleoptera; family Chrysomelidae; genus Diorhabda; species Diorhabda elongata. Next base: position 18,075,783 of record CM047928.1, on the reverse strand, counting down.
AATTGTTCAATCGATTTTTCAACAAAAAATTGCTTTTTGTTTAACTCGATGAAATTTATGATTTAGGAGATATTTAGATTTTTAGATCGTTGTACATGCCAAGGACATAGTTCGCCATAAAGAGACATTCTGAAGAAAATTATGATAAATTGTAAATGCAAAATGTATTAGTTGCAGATGATGCTGATACCACGACTATCGTACGCCAAATGTCGGTAAAATTTAACGTATCAACGACAACTATTCATAGGATTCTCAAGGAGCAACCTCTTTGCCCATTCCACATCCAGAAAGTGCCTATCTGATTTGAATGCTTTCGATTTTCATTCCGGATCATATTCTACGTATATTCTCAATCAATCTCTCCTCATAATTCTATTTATTTAGTGCTATAATTTATTCTCCTTGTTTACCCTTTCTTCCTGTCTCTAAGTATCAAATTTCTCATCAATATATTTAACCCCAGGCTCTAATCATTTTCATCTTTCCTTTTTGAGTTTTTTCTCTTATTTTCAGTAAATCTCGTTTTGTATACAAAATCACGACTATTAACCTGATGTATTTGTGTCATCTCCTCACCAAATCCTCACCATGATTTTTTGTTTTTATTAAAGGTGTTTTTCATATGTGCTTTCACTGCAAATGTTTATAATTCCGCCTTTCTTTCTTCTCCACATTTCTTTATTCTCATTTTGTATTAACTTTAACGTTTGTTATTAAATGTCTCATTCATTGTATCAATATTTAACACGGTAATTTGTTTCTATTTGTGTCCCTATTTTAGTGTTTATATTCTTTATTTTTGTGAGTGTACTATGCAGTATATCTAAGTTTTAACCACGAATGTACTGCTATATATTTTGATATCATATCGAATTATTAGACCCGTTGTTGTACAAAAGTTTATCATCTTTTTTGTATTCCTGTTTATTGTTTCCTCTAGATTTTCTGCCAAGCATCCCACGACTCTATTTTTGTCTCTACCTACTCCTCTGTCAAATTAACTGTTATTATTTTTATCATCTCTAACTGCATCTAGCTTTTTTTAATATTTATTGATATTACTAATATTCTTGAATGCACTAGGTTGAATTCTTATTCGATTTTTTTCATATATTATTCCAAATCTTCTTCATATGCTCTCCCGAATAGAATAACATCAAACTTGTTCTTTTCGACTAAAAAAAGATCGAAGATCGGACCTTTTTATGTGAGCAAAACCCCATTACAATCGAATAGTGTGTAGTGTGGAGATGCCTCTATTTGGGATTATAGTGGACAGCTCGAATGAGCCTTGGTCAATTCAGCGACGTGTCTGCTGTGCTCTACGCTGTCAAAGCTTCTGGTCAACTCTGATTTACGTAGAATTGCTGTCCTCAGTATTGAGTTGAGCATTATTGAGATATGGTTCGGAGCCGAGCTGCAGATGAACCTATTTGAAGATTGGAAGTTTTTGAGGAGATTTCAAATTAGATATTTCGACTTCATGAATATGTTAGGACATATCAATAGGTGGATTTATGATTATGGTCATGTTTTATGTCCAGGCAGGACCAAATATGGTGGTACTAGCTTTCTGAAAACAACAGCCTGTGTCTTTGCTACGTTAAACTCAATCAGATTGATTCTACTTCAATGAAGCGGCTAACTTAAATTTCGACACTACTTGTGCTATCTTTGGCGAATTTATAGATAGGGTTGGCAGTTCTGTTGAATAGATCGTTGATATATAGGAAGAAGAGGGTGAGTGACACGCTGCATCTCTGGGGAATACTAGCATTAACCTCAAACGCTTCTAAAATGTATCCATCGATGTTAAGAAGGAATTTTAAAATGTCCAATGTTCCAATATAAAATGAAGAAAATAAAATGGTGTATTTTTATTTTTTTTTAACTGTATATTAATTTGTGTTAAATAAAAGTTGTAATGAAACAAGAAATATTTAGCTAAATACTTCATCGGAGTCAAAATATTTTACAAACCAACAAACTCCGAAAATTAACGTGAAAATCCTGTCTGCAGCACACACACGCAAATACCGGTAAACGAAGTGTCGCAATTAATACCCCCCTTTCTAATTTGTTACCCACTAAACACCGACAGAGCACCTTATTCCACAGGAATATGTAAACACATTGCGTTACCCTTCGCGCCTTATCAAAATTATAGACTTGAGGTTTGCCGGAGAATTTTAACTGCACTAATTAAGATTTAAGGGAGAAGTTTCACCTGATGAATAGAGGCATTTTATTGGAGTAATATAACTACGGACTTAGTCCGTGGTATCATTCCTCAAATTTCTTCTATCGCAATTTTGAGAAAATATTTTACTGCCTTCTTTTTTTATTTTATTTAATAAATGATGAAAGTTTAATTATTAGTGTTTACTTTGTATTAAATAAATATTTCACAATGCAAGAAGTCAACTTGCGCCTAAATTTCAGCAACACAAATTTGGTTCTACCACTTACCAATCGTTGCGCTAGTGTAATAAAAGTGTATCATTACTGTCAATGTCAATTGTCAAGATTAATAATCATTTGTTTCAATTTCCCAAACGCTTCCATGACATGTGTTCTAAATGGGAACCAGTCAATGCTCAAAATCAAATTATTCCTTGTGTGAAAATCATTTTCTGAAACTTCTATTCCTACCTCTCATCTATCTTCATTTATGAACATCATAGTTGCACCAAAGTTCATGACTACAGTAAAGCAAGGACATTCAAATGCTGTGAATACTGGTATAGATAGACACACGCTTCAACATCTGGCAATTTACCTAAAGAAAAGCCATTGAAGGTTTCAAGTGAATTTTCAGACTCCATGGTTAAAGAGGAAATTAGTAGTTTTGATACACAAAAATCAGGTTTTTTGACTTTTGACTCATTACTCAAAGAATAACAAAGAGCAGTTGAAGACATTGAAGAAGATCTGTGAAATTGGATATAGAAGAGAGCCCTAGTAACACCGTTTATGTCAATACAGACATAACCTTCAATCACAAACCGTCTAAAGGACCTCCAAGCTCGCTATATGATTCATACTATCGAACCAAACATGTCCACTGTTAAAGGAACCCATCGTATCCCCTGTAACATCATTTATGTCATTACAGACATAACCCTCAACCCAAATCGTCTAAACGACCTCCAAGCTCGCTATGTGAATCGTACCATCGAACCAAACTACTCCACTGCCAAAGGAACCCCTTTGTATCCCCAGTAACATCATTTATGTAATACAGACATAAGGTTTGTGCTTACTTCATGACTTTCCAACGCTACTATACACGAATGTAAGCACTGATCTAACCCCGTTCGACTATTTATTTATCCCAAACTGGAGGCCGAGTTAAGGATCGAAGATTCAATAGCGCCGATGAAATTAAACAGGCGATATACGAACAGCAGCTTTAGTCAGACGTTCTGAAAAGTTTGTGGAAATACAGGGAGAATATATTCAAAATCATTGATAAAAGATTGAAATTTGTTTGACGTTTGTTAAAAAATGTTCGTCGTTAACCGCAGGAATCAAAACTATTTCGAACGCCCCGATTGAAATAATGAGTTATTCAGATTATTTACGTTTGCTAATATTTGCTAATGTCGATACAGAAAATGAATCAATGATACTATAAATCCCGAGTTGCATGAAATACCTAAATAGCTAACAATCCGAGTAACGATCTCTTTACTACAAATACTCTGGATTCATTTCTATTTAAACGTTGTCAACATGAAATTTAATTAACTAACTTCAACAAATACATCAACAAATTTTAATTAACATTAAATTGAAGTATCCTTCGTACGTAGTTTGTGAATTCCAGATAAAGTAAATACTAGGTTAAATGACAATTATATATCGTATATTTGAGAGATAATGTTAATTATATCGATAGGAATTTCGGTACAATACTTTGCAATTTAATTGATTTGTCTAGAGAATCGTAATAAAAATTGAATAAGTGGATATGAAGCTATAAAAAGTATTATCGAGATCCCACCGCGAAACTGTTATATCAGGGCGAGTTTCAAAGAAGCAGTTAACCTAACTTAACCTAACCCAACCTAACCTAACTTAACCAAAAAGGAAATTATATTCGAAGAGCTCGTGCTCCTGGAAGCGTTCAGTTTGAAGAACGCCGCCCCATTATTTCTACAAAGTAAAATCTTTAGTTGATGTTGATAGTCTCGATTTTTGAAGTGACACTAGGGTCCATGCATCTTTTTTTATACCTTAACTACGTTTAGTATATCGATCGTAATCCATTTTCAATTTTTTTTAAACGATATATTAATTTGTGACGTAGAAAGTAAGTAAACAGACTTAAGTGAGGTTAGAATTAAATACAGTTTGAACAGATTCGTGGGATTCTTTTCAAAAAACACTTGCACGGTTGTGAATATTCAATTTTCTATAATACAAGATGACGTATCGTTTATGCATTGTACCAGAATGTAAAGTTTTCGTGCAAGTTACTCGACAGGAAAAGCGACGAAAACAATGGTTCCAATCTATAAGAAGGGATTATGCTAGCGTCATACCTGGCAGCCCAGTATATGTTTGTGAAGATCATTTCAATGTAAATTTTATTTATTGGTATTTGAAAAATGTTAACTTTTTGCTATTTTTTGATATTGACGTTACTCTAAGAAAGTCTAATTAGTGGTATTTACGTATTTGCTTTTACTGTACGTATTTCAGCCGAAGAAAATAATTTATTAGTATTCGATTAATCCTATTTCGGCAATCATTCCAATTAGAATAGTTTTTGGAACCCTTATAAAAAATAAATCGCACTAAACAACCAACTACCTCCACTCACAACATAGCGTTTGAAAGGCGACACGCGGAGAACACATTTCAGTATTTACTTACTTTCTACGTCACAACCGCAGTAACCAATAGGAACATGTTTTCTGTCACGTGTTATTATACAAATTATCATCCTAATCAAGAAATGACAGATTAAAAGAGATAGAAGACCGCATAAATCTAGAAATAGATCATACAGGTAATATAATAAATTTATAGGCAAAAACTTAACAAGGTGGAATTTTTGGAACCGTTTGTGATATTCACACTGAAAACACTGTTTACACTACCACTACACCAACATTCACAATTACACAAAGAACGTAAACAGTTTACCTTCAATCTTTAAAGATGCCAATTTGGTTATCGAATCGCGTGTCTCAGACAGTTTGTGTGATCAGTAAAATCTTGAGTACCAACGCCAAATTGAAAACATTAGAATAATGCTGAGAAGAATATCAGGGACAAAAAAGTGAATATATAAATAGGGAACTTAAAGAGTTGATAGAAGGGCAAGATATAGTTAAATTTATGAAATTCCAGAGATTTAAATGATCTTATTCCATAGAATAGAAAAAAAATGTTGAGGCACAATAAATTTATTTAAAAATACAATAGGAATTCGATGAACGGTGACTGGAAGTGTTCAAAATGATGCTCATCTTGACCAATGCATCTACGGCAACGTTTATGATTCTGATACTGACACTCAACGAATCTTCGTTTGTCCAACCATTTTCCAAAATCAACATTAAGGTACTTCCGCACGTCAAAACTCCATCCTGCATGAAATATTTAAGTATTTCCACGATAACAAACTTTGGCACCTGATGCTCAAAAATGTACGAACCCACGAGGTCTCCCGCATGAATACCTGCCCACACACGCACCCCAAGCAAATTCAATTGTTCTTCAATGGAGACGTAAGGATTCTGATACGTCGATTTGGTAGCGGCGAGTTCGGAAATTGTTGTTGAAATTCGGTAAACTTAGTTTATTCATTACGAAAACGGGTTTACTTGACGACGCGTCTTATCATGACACAGACGCAACAGTCTGAAGCACGAACATGTTTCGTCAATCCTTTTCGACAGCGTTGCCAGACTTATACCGATTTTTCGAAGCGATGTCTGATTTATGCAGACCTCTGTATAAAATGTACAAAATTAGAGAAAAATGGAAGTAATCTGCTTAATAATGATAAATTCTACTTCTTCCACAACTCTAGCTGAAGTCAGTACTCATGATGTTGAACAAAAAAAGTTTTTTTTTTATTAGAAAAGTTACTTAAGGTACTTTTTACGATAAGTTTTGGATAAAAACAATGTTCATGTCTTCAATTTTTTAGCACCATCTATGGCTTTTGTTAATATCCATTCCGTAAACCCCTATAAGGTTCCAAGTAGTCACTGAAAGGTAGAGTCGAAATCTAAGAACGGTTAAAAAGTAGTGTGGAAGGTAGAGCAGTTTAGAGTATCTGGTTGTTCCTGAAACACGGTATTAGGTATTTAGGAGAGGAAGGGATTAATTGCATGCCGTTAGGAAACTAAAAAGGTTACAAAACGGTAAATCTTTGGGTCAGGCTCTGACTGGTTGGTTGGCGAAGATATACTGTATTATTGAGGAAGTTGTTGGAGGAAACGGTCAAAAATTGTAAACGCGGGCTAAAGATATGTAGACATTTTTCCTAGAATTAGTATATATTTATCAAACTGTTATATTATCTATACTTCAACATCAAAATGTTACAGTGATAGGATGCAATTTAAAACCCGTAAACAAATTATTTTTTTTTTTTTAATTTTCAAAGAAGACATTATCTGACGGATTAAATTTTCCGTAGAGCTCATTATAACCCACTTTTCTTTTCCTGCGACTAATAAAAGCTAATAAATTTGAGAAGAAAAATAATCACAGCTAAGTTTATAGCCGGAGACACGGGCGGTAATTCACACCTAATTGACAGATACCGGTAGGGATATAGTTCTACTGAGGATGAACAGGAACGGATTATAATCTATTTAAAGTGAATAAATGGGTAAAATTGGACTTCTGGACTGACAAAATTTAGTATGCTTTTGTTTTCAGTTTCCCAATTTTTTCACTAGGCTCACAAATCAGAGTAGGGGCTGCACCCTCACAAAACTAGGTTTGTAAAAGAATTGAAACACTGATCAGAGGCTTGATTGCGTGAACCAGATGATTTAGCGCTATTCAATGCCCCATTACTTTTTTGGAGACGAATTAGACGCACAGTGAATTCAGTCCAACGTCGTCGTCTAATAGATGTTAGACGACCTGCAACAAAACTTTGATGGTTATAAACAGATGGTTCCAGTAAGACACACGTCCAATAGAAATCTGCTACAAGAAATTTTTTCTATATAATTTCTCCAGGCGAGGTGACATAAGTTGGCCTTCACGTAGCCCCAATTCAATACCTTTTGGACTTTTTCATATGAGGTTATGTCGAATACAAAGTTCACGCTAACAAAGCGACTTATCTGTCACAATTGAAAGAATATATCTGCCAGGAGATGGCAGCGGAACTTTGGACGATGAAATTTCCAAGAAATATATTTTAATATATCACAAACATTCCTCACTTTCCGTGGGAGTTTTCTTGTATATATTTGATCAAAAATTTGGAAATATCTTCATTTAGCAATTACAGATCCAATAACAAAATCGAATTGATAACATACAGAAATATATAACAAATGTTTCTACAGATAAAAATTTCGAAATTTGAAAAATCAGAATAACTGTTGCGTAAACTTAATTTCTATTTTTGAAGAGGAAAGTTGTTTTTAGTTTGCGCAAAAAAAATTTAGCGCGGCAGCGATTAGACATCATGGTCACGGAAATAACGTGGTGAGTTCAATTACCCAACGAATCATTAACTAAATTGAAATTTGTGGAACCGATGGTAATATTCACACTGAAGGCATTGATTATACTACCACTAAATTAACACTCACAATTACACTGTCTGACGCACATTTCGATAACCAAATTATCATCTTCAGGTACTGAAGATGAAGAGTTTACCTTCGGCCTTTTAAGCCTCTAAGGAGGAGTGTATCATCATAAATACTAAGGAGAGGTTGAATCCGACCCATCTGGGGTTTTCTTTAAAAAATGGTTTAGAATCAATAAAATAATTTTATTATCTATACATCAGTCGAATTACAACATTACAACAGTTTTTATTCTACCCATGAACAATCAAATTTAGTTTCATAATCTCTACCAATTTAACTTTACATTGCAAAAATAATATCTATTTAGGAACCCTCGATTGTTATTTGGTAACAGAAATAATACATTTATTATACATTATTCAGTCTTATCAAATAACAAAGTTAAGTACTTTTCAAACCATTTTTATAACTAGCTATAGTACTTTTGGGACACAAAATCATTTTGTGTTCTACACACAAACTGCTGTTGTATTTTGCACAAAAATTGTTGCCCTTCCTGCCCTTTGAAGTATTACAATAACTGCACCTTCTTCTTTTCTGCTCTAGATTACTTGATGAAGCAGTAGCTAACGATGGTGGCGGTTCAGTCAGTCCAAAAGCAAGGCTTTTGAGGAAGTTTGCACGAGCGTGAACTAGAGTTCCATTTGAATATTACAAATCTCCTGCTCTTCTTTTTTGTTGTTTTATCGTGGCAAAGCTTTTCCAAGACATCTACACCACCTTTTGTTGAGTGACCCCCACCTTAACATTAGAGGATTGAGACCGCGTTTTGTCTTCTTCTTCTTTCAATAGGACCAGGTCCTGTTCAATCCTTTACGTTTGGCCCTCTTCCTGAATCTTCCTGAGCTAAAGCTCTCGTACCACCTCTTTGGTTGTCTGCCTACAGGTCTGCATGTTTTCGGTCTCTGAGTTTTAGCCCACTTTGCCCATCTGTCTTCTGGCATTCTTTTTACGTGATCCCTCCAGAATATTTTCCGTGCCCTGACCCATATCATCACATCCTGTACGCCTAATTCTTCTCTTATGTCATCACTCCTTATTCGGTCCCTGAGAATAACTCCCTTGATGGTTCTCATTATTCTTTTTGTTGTTGAGATCTCGGCTCTGGTTTCTTATGCGTTTTGTGTTTGCTGAAAAATGTGACGGCCATAAATTGCTGGCTCACGAATCAAATTGCTTCAAGAGAACGCCTCAAAACGGTGAAGTAGTAGTCCTTATTTGACCTTCTGGAACGAATTTATGGTGATCCGCTGCGTGCTAATCGAAGAAAATTATGAGCATCATTTAGATTTTTAAATGAATTTGTTTTGTAGGTTTCGGCTCATTTTTAGTGCGCCTTTCGCTAGAATGTAGGGCAGTTTATCAGAAGTCGATAAGTAACTCGCATGAGACAAACTTTCGACGACTTCCCGACTGAACTTGGGCTGCATATTTTCAACGATTTTCATTGGATATACAAACATTTCAAACAATCTCGCTTATTCAATTTTCCATAAACAAACTTTTTGCATTGTAAAAAAAAATATACTAATTGAGATATTGCGATCAAAGTTTACCAGCAGAAAAAGTTATATATATATATATATATATATATATATATATATATATATATATATATATATATATATTAAGAACTTATATTATTGTAGAATTGCTTAGCTTGTGTTTACCAAAAGATTATTTAATTCACGTTTGTAATAAAAAATATTAGTCTTGTAATTGAAGTTGTTGGTAGAATTTATGTTAGAAATAAAGTTAGTTTTTAAAAACACGGTTCCAGTAAATTAAAAGTTAAGTTAAGTTAAGTTATATATATATATATATATATATATATATATATATATAAACAATAACAAATCATGTATATTTTTCGATTATATGCATTCGTCCAAGTCCTTTCCTGTCTAACTACATTGCACTTACATAAAATATGCGTCGCACTTTATTACTCTCAATTTTCAATCCCTGTGAGATTTCTCTTAAGGGCTCGGCAGTAGGTAGGTAAAAGACTTCTTTCGACTACGATCGTTCCTGCAGGGCTCCACGTGACTAAGTCTGCCTCACGAATAAAAAAAACTAGAGGTGTAAGTGGCCGCCTGCAGTTCGTCGACAAGGGTAGAGGTTTAAATGTCTCTGTGGGACATAAAATGGTCAATGTTCACTATAGAAAAAATTAATGCACGTTGATTGAATTAATATTTAGAATATAATTCATTCAAAAACAAATAGATCATCAAAATTAGCAATAGAATTTGATTCTTCCGATATCTAGAATTATTTCAATCTGGGAAATATGGCAAAATAGTGGAAATCAATTTTTGTACCATTTGATAACTTTTTTCATCCCCCTTCCACTGAGAACGTTAAGTATCATAAAATAAAGATTTAAGGATATTTATGTAGTGACGACTCTTGATGAAAAGTAGTAATTTAATTTCATTCTTGTTTTTGTTTCAGTTTTATAAAGCTTTTTTTGAGTAAATAAATAAGGTAGGAACGAAAACGTATCTGATGAATAGAGTTCTTTTGTGGGAGTTATTAATACGTAAATTAATTTGTCTCTGTTTGAGTACATTCTTTAGGAAATCGACGAGGAAATATATTTAGAATAAGAGTTGACAGATATGATGAAAAGTTAAGTTAACAGAAGAACCTTAACCTTGTCACTGCGACGCCCTTCTATAGTTGGACCAGTGAAGCTTATTAACTTTGCCCCATTTTAGTACGTTTAGACGTGTGCTTGCGAACCATCCCTAAAGTCGGGGCGTAAGGTTTTCATCATCTGACTGCTGCAACTGATTAAAATAGTCCCATAAACTCATTCTAATTGAATTCAGAAATAATCGATAAAGTCTTCTGGTTTCGAACGAAACAGAAGGGTTATTTGTACTAACGGAGAAGGATTTGAAGGTATTTGTTTTTTGAGGTTATACTTTATCTCCAGGAGGTATCATAGGCTCTAGAAACGTCAAGTGAGGTGATTTTGTCTTGTAAGGATAATTATATATCTAATTTGAAGTCAGATAGATGATCTATTTTGAATCGTTTGACTTTAGATTTATAGAACCATGATAATGAAAAAAAATTGATTATTATTTCGAGGGATTTCCATCCTTTGTGAAAGAGTATTGGATGGAAACTTTCTATTTGATTTGATTGTTGGGTTTATAAAAAGTAATAATGATTGATCTGAACGACTACTGCAATATTGGGCTACTTGTTGAGCTCTATCGTGCATAAAAACTAGAACTAAATCTTCTAATATCTCGAATAATAAATCCAGGTACATATCACTATTTAAATTTTCAGGTATGATGTGATAACCTATTAATTTGTTACCTAAAGCTGTTGCTCAAACATTAACTTGTTCTTGGACATTTTATAACGATAAGGATGTAGCTGTTGCCACATTTCTCACACTCACTGTTGGATTTTGATCAAATAAATTTAAAATCATATTTTCTCCATTAACGGTTTTTGTTGTCGTCTTTATAAAAACGTTGTACCAGCAGGTTATTATTTATTATCATAATTTTCAAATCAAAATATTCCGAAAACGGTACATTTTTGGTGTAAAAAGTTCACTCGAAATTTTACTTAATAAATCTAATATTGAAAAAGTTATGTTAAATGTTACTTGGTACGAACCGTGTAACTAGCGCTCTCTATGAGAGTCAGACATAAAAACAAATTTATTGGATGTATTAGCTTCAAAAACATATTCGTATGAAATTTCAATACAATGTTGCGAGTATTTGAGCCAAAATCGTATAAAATGTGAATAATTTATCTTGAATACGGATGGCGATACTCTGTTTTTACTGAGCAAACCTCTAATATTTTCAAGTTCATATCTATCCTAGAGACGGGATCACCTTTTTTGAAACACGCCTTATAGACCAATTCAATATTTCTATAGTAGATAAAAACTTCCTGGAAATATTTAAAATGTAATAAAAGTTTTACTCACTCTCAAATCCCATCAATAATATTCTAGCTTCAGGTTAAAAGAATTAGGAGTTTGTAACATTCCGCTTTTATTTTAAAGGAAAACTTTTTAGAACAACCTGTCTAGTCATTTATAATGCGCATTCTTTGTACCCTTTTTTAATGAATGTTGAGGTCTTGTTGAAAACTTAAAAATGCTTTCTAATGTTTCACAAGATTCGCTTTGCTTTTAAAAGGATCGATAAATTTCACCGAGTGGATGTGCCATTTACTCAACTCTCAAGTTTGTGATAAACGAAATCCACAAATACATTTTTCGTTTCTTTTAATGAGAACATTTTTCAAATTTCGCTTATGCTGTGATACAGAGATTACTTGATTTAATTCTTATATTTTAAGTCATAATACATTCATACTGACGAGACCCAAGAAGCACTAACTGGTTCATTGCTTTGGCATTTCTCTTGACTTCAAGCGAACTATCGATAAAATTTAATATTTAATATTTCAAAATTTTTGAAGTTATCTATGAAGGAACAACAAATTTTTTTTTGGAAAATCATTTACATTTTTCATGTATATACACTGACTCACCCTTCCGAATAATCTTTCGAATCAAAGTAGGCGGTGACGTACTTGCAAGTGAATCTAAGAGGCTAGAAAATAAGAAAATGTAGCTGAGAGACAGATCTGGTGAATACGGTGGATGGTTAACCAATTCGAAGTGCAGTTCGTGAATTTTAGCAATGAAGATGTGAGAAGGTACGTTGTCCTGATGCACAAACATTTTGCTTTTTCTCAAATGCGGTCGCATTGATGCCTGATTCTTTCCTGTTATCGCCGTTAAGCAGAACTTTGAAAACTGAATATTAAGGGTTGTAACAACCTCTGAATGATCATTTTTTATGTTTCTAAACGCCAATATTGCCAGATTCAAAAAATATCGAAAGGGAGAAGATCTTTTGATCGAGCGCTTGAATTTCCTTCAACCTCGTCATCTAATTGGACGATATTTCTGATCCTAATACCGTCTCACTGCATTGTAATGTTATGTAATATTTTGCAATAAATATAGGGTCAGTTTGATCTGTTTCTTTTAGTAAAATTTTGAATAAAAATTTATCAATGGTGGTTTTTAGAGAGTACGTCCATTTTGTCCTTTTGTCCTTTGCGATCCATCATCATAGAGTTTATGTCGCTTAAACAACTTCAATGAAGACTAGGAAATGTTTTTTAGAAAGTCTTCTGGTACAACGTGAGCAAACGTGGAGAAAAAACTTCACGAACCACATGAAATCGCTTTTAGCAGAAATTTCATACAATGTATTTTGTATAATTGTCCTGTTTTGATAATGAAATAGGCGAATCATGAATTTAAAAACATAAATTTGTGAAATTACATATTATATATACGTCTAAAAGCGTAAAAAAAAGAACGACCGAAATTTCATTATGAAAAAGTAGAATCCTTTTTCAATGGAATAATCATTTTGTTTATTTGTATAGTAATGAAGTTATTTTAGATAATTTTGTGTTCTGTATGTACTGTTACTAAGAAATGCGAAACGTCATCGTCATTTTGAAAAATATTTTACAAATTTCCATTGGTAAAACACTGAATAAACATGGAAGAAGAAACTGATCGCATTCCTAATGAAATTGCAGAAATTGCGTGCAATGTATATCAAAACCTACTTACGGAAAAGTCAAGAAAAAAAAAGTCAAATGACGATTTTTTGAATTGTTTGGATCGTTTGAGTCTATGTCTTATAATACAATGCGACACTAGGTTTTTAACAAGTCTGTTTGGATACGTTTTAAGCCAATAGCTTTAGTTTTCATTTGACTTTTTTATTTCTTTTACAACCGAGTTAAATTTCATATCACTAGGACAAACCAAGGAGCATCGGTGATTACTCCAAGAGTTTTTGTCTGAAACCTTTCGATAATTTTTATATTCGAGTTTGATGCTGACCTCCAGAACTGCATGACAGATACAATATAATAAATCTTCTTCAAATGAATCTCCAGATACCGATTATTTCATGATGAAAGTGGTAATAATTATTGGTGTATTTGATGCATGTCACAAAAGCTATGCAATTTGAAATTAGATGAAAAAAATAATTAGAAAATTCGTTACTAATACTTATTTCGAATACGAAAACCAACGTCCACAGAGATTTTGTATACCTTCAAACTACGTCAGTTATAACCTCAAATTCACTATCCCACCAGTTGGAATAAACACTTTTGGTAAGATACCGGCTGACATCTACGTTTTCAAAATTTCCTGATCCGAATCTCTTTACTGGTCACTGCTTCCGAAGATCGTCAGCGAATTCAGGAGAGGATCTGACGACCATAGATCGTTGTTCAGGATTTAGGCGGCCAAAATTATTTTATGTGATATTTATATTACAAAATAGTTACATAAAAAGAATTCTGTGTTTGGAATAACTTATCGAAATTATTTGTTGGTGCACGGTGGTTAGGCGCACCTACTTGTGATTTTTTATCAAAAAATATTTTATTCGAGATCGTAGTTGATTTCAAAGTGTTTTTTAATATTATATTGAAAATACATACGACATACTCACGGCTTTCCCCAAGGAGGGACAGCTGTCTACGTTTTAGTAATACTTTCAGGTATGTATTATTAAATAAAACAAAGTTTATTTTGTACTAATAAGTAAGTAAATATATTATATTATTAAAAGGATCTTTACATTCGTTATACAATATTAAAGTTACATAAGCTAAATAGATAATCACTAAAAATAATGAATCATGCATCGCTTTCATCAATTTCCATTGGTCGGTTTGGCTCAGCAGGAATTAATAGCTGCATTGTCTCAGGCAAAAATAATTTTGAAGCGGTTTTTTTGGTCTTTCTCGTGGAACTAATAAATGGGTCGGATGTTAATAGTAACCTATGATAAATATCTAAGTTGCATTCTTCCCTCGAAAACTTGCGAGCAAAGTTTAGGCGATAAGACCTAAAATGTTTATTGCGGGCCCCAGCAGCTTCTTCGGAAAGTTGCCCTATCGGCAACAACGAATTTTCTATTATTGAAGCTCCATGAATTAAGACCTTATGCATCGTTGGAGTCATAGGATGCCAGCCATAAATGATATACAAAAAGGGCGTCAAGAACTTTCACCAGTAAGTGCGATAATCAAGTTTCGACTAGTTCGCGCAGTTTAGGAATGTGGGTGGGGTTGGCTATTGTTTGTCAGGTAGTCTACTATTCCAGGAAAAAAATTGTTTCTCATTAGTCGATTAATGGAATTTCGACTTATGGCCGCCTAATTCAAACATTTGACATCAGGTTAAGCATCTGCCTGAAAGCGATAATACGATTATTCATAAAAACACATTCTTTTGGTTAATAAAATATGTGAATCGTTTGTTTGTTTGGATATGCATTAAATTAAATGAAGAACGAGCTTTGCTTTATCAAATTCTGTTCGCACTTGTATTTTTAATTTGAGGAATACTGCTGACGTTATTTTCGGCATTTATTATTTCTATAGTGATGTTTGAAAACATTAAATATTGAAAATAAATTCCTGTCATTCAGGTGTATTTCTGACATGTAGTTTATTTAGTTTACTATTAATCTTGAGTAGGATATCTTAGAAAATATAAACAAAATGATTGATTTATGTTAGTTGGAATTTAAAAGGTGTTATAATAATATTTGAATGATGAAATATTTATTTTAAAATATTACTTAGAAGGGTTGCTGGCCCTTTGAATGACATATACCTGATCCCTTGAAATGAGCTTCAATAAAGAATTACTTGACAGATAATTGTGTAACAGAAAAAATTACTCCTAATGTAAAGATAAGTGTAGATTGTATTATTATTATATTTTGGTAAAGACCGCAATAGGTCAGAACGTCAAGATTTTATGCTTTCAAATGAAATTTTAATTAAAAGATATAAAAATAATGTAGCTCGCGATATAATTCCAATTATGTGTTTTGCTATAAAATTTTTTCGTCTAATAATCTTAAAACAAACTGGAACATGGATGCAAAGTTGTTCGAAAGCCTTGTATAGTATAAAATAATTCACAATATAAAAAGTTCTCCAAGACTGAAAGTTTTTTTTTGTTTAGCAGACAACTATTCAAATATTATAAATCAAGTGCCTTGTACTAATTATGACGCTGTCTACATAGGGCAGACATCACAGTATTTAGAAAATTGATTAAAAGGTCATCAATAAGATAAAAAAAATTAAACTGCATAACGAATCATAAAGCTATAAATGATGAAAATAAAATTGAATAATTTAAATAGAATTTTATAGCTTTATTTTGTAAATTCTAATACAACTACAAATAATTTGATGGCTGCTAAATATTTTGATAAAGACTGAAAGAGTCGAATCGTTAATTTTTTAACTGTCTCCCGAAAATTATTAAAAAAATAAGTTTTAAAACAGAAGATACGTAAAATCAAGACAATTTACAACTTAAAACTCAAATTTTTTTTTCAATATTCTAAAAATTATATAAAAAAAACTATTTTTAAAATAGAAGAGACCTAAAATCTAGAAAATTTATTCTAAAAATTGTTCAAAGATTGATAAAAAATTGCTGTTTCTACTAATTTCGAGTTTTAAGTTCTGATGTGTTCTGATTTTAGGTTTCTTCTGTTTTAAAATTAGTTTTTTTGAATAATTTTCAAAAGATTGATAAAAAATTGACGTTTCGACTAATTTTAAGTTCTAAATGTTCTTGATTTTAGGTCTCTTTTCTTTTAAAAATAGTTTTTTTAATAATTTTTAAATGATTGATAGACAATTGACGTTTCTGTTTTAAAAATAGTTTTTTTTTTTAATAATTTTTAAAAGATTGATAAAAATTTGACGTTTCGACTAATTTTAATTTCTAAATTGTCTTGATTTTATGTCTCTTCTGTTTTAAAAATAGTTTTTCTCAATAATTTTTGGAAGACAGTTAAAAATTTGACGATTCGACTACTTTTAGTCTTCATCAAAATATGTAACAGCCAACAATCAAATTATTAGTAGTTGTATTAGAATTTACAAAATAGAGCCATAAATTATTCAGTTTTATTATTATGTATAGTTTTTTATTCTTATGAATTTGAACCATTTCTAAAAATTATTTTTTCGTCTATTAGATTCCGTTTCAACATTTTTGAATATTTGCTTGACATTATAGCCTCAGTGTTACCCAGCGTCGAATCTATAAACGTATTAGTTGTGCTCATGAATCAAGAGAGGACGCTACGGTTCATTTTCCCCTTCCCCATCCACGGATTTCCATATCATGGCTGTTTATTTTTCTATCGAATGAGGTGGTTAATTGGGACCTCTCAGTCGCACATATTCGCTCGCAGCAATATTTCAATTTGTAAAATTAGACAACCGGAATTCGGGACTGATTTTTCGATCCCTATACCACCACCAAATAATGAAATAATCTTTATTATCAGTTAACTTTAATTTGATAATCAGACCGATGTAAAATGCTACTATCGATTTTCCTGGCAACTGGCAAATTATAGATAGTCTAAATTTGTATAGGCTCAATATTGATGTGGATAATTTATATTCAGAATTGATAAATTTCGAAGTGATTTATGAAAAAAAAAAATCAGAATACAAAGACTTTCTTACTGAAAGAGTTTTTCAGTAATCAATGCTACAAGTGAGTAGCGGTAAGATATAACTGCAGCATCTATTGATTTAATGAAAAATGAGCTCCTCATTTATTTTAATTTCAGTTATATTTGTGATAAGGCTTATGAAGTTTTTAAATAAAAGTTTGTGAATCACTGAGTTGTGCGATAAGCTCTAAAAAAAGTATGTATTTAAAACAATAAAAAAATAAAATACCATACATTTTTACAATTTTCACACAAATTATTTACGAAAATATCACCAAACTTTTGATATTTTCCGCAAAAACGCCACTGATCCGTATAGAAATGAAGTCCCCCATCTATCCGCCATCTTTAACGACTTCGGTTGTTTCTGAACGGGTCAGCGAACACAACATAACGGACAGAATCGAGCAAGGTAAGCAGGTAGGAAATGGAGAAAAATGTTGACAGGTGTACGATGTCGATAAGCAGGTATAAGGGCGAGAGGAGGAACTTGAAAAGAACGCGAAACTGACACGCATCGAAGGGATTCACGAAATCAATATTAGTTACTAAGAGTTTAAGAGTTTTCTTGCCAAAGTTCTTTTATTTTATTTTAGAAAATACGTAATGTGAATGATGTTAAATACTAATTTGATTTTTATAATTTAATAAACAATAGTAGAATATCATGAGAAATCAATCGAAAAACTATAAAAGATTATAAAGTGTTTTTCATATAGTTTCGTCAGTAAATTTTCATCCAGTTATAAATCTTGTTTTGCTGTAGGATTCTGGTATTTTGTAGTGTATATAGCGGCCGACCGCCCATCACCACCATCCATATATTGACCTGGAGATTTTTACTTTTTAACTGTGGCCATAACGTCTGCTAGCTATTGTCGGCTTAAGCCATCGAATGTGCCGTGGTCGGAATATGGAGGTCAGCTCCACAATAGGGCGGGAGATTTAGGATGTAGGTTTTTCGTTTTTTGGCATATTATTTAGGATACATTTATTTTCTAGCTGTTACCTAGCAGAAGTAGCACTTTAATGGTGGTATAGCTTGACGAAGACTCTCGAAACTTCTATATATACTCTGTTTTATTGTGATTGTAAATTTTATGGGATGACATTCAAGAGTGTATTGAGAAAGAGAAACAATGTTTTTATGGTTGATTTATATACTTTCAAATAATGCCAATTGCAAAGTAATAAAAGTTTTATTTTGGCTGCAATCAGTTTCACGAATTTTGTTTTGTAATATCATTGAACTTTAACTCTAAACTTTTTATCAAAATGAAAACTATTTTCATACAATTATTTACAGTAAATTATTCAATCGTTAGATACTGATAATGACAAATTATTGAGAATAATGAAAAATTGGTAATATAGAACCTAGTACTGTCTAATACTCAGCTAAAAAATCCGTTATTGTATAAAGTTCATTGCCATGAATACTAACGTAGAATGTTGAGTTAAAATTATGTTTATAATGAACTTTGGATATAGGGAATGCTTAATGAAAATTGTTGCAGAACCGAAGATCCTGTTTTTTCTATGAAATACAGAGTGTTCCATTTAAGAAAAGAAAAAAATTGAAGGTATAAATCCTATTAACAAAAGAGGAAATATATAAAACTCAATCAGATACGGAGATAATATGTTATATCAAAAAACACTGTTAGGGTGAAAAAAAATTTGTTTGTTTAACATGGCGTGAGCTTCAGAGCGTCGGTTAACCTACGATCTTCACATAAATATGTCCATACATTTCTTTCATTAATTTTCGAAATAAATTATTCAATAGGATTGAAATCAGGTGATCTTAAAAGCCTTTAAATAGGACCTTCACGTCCTATCCACCATCAAACTGTCTGTTAGCCTCCAAATCAAGTCAGGATTATGTTTCAAGTCCGAAATTTGTTCTTAGTCAACCCGATAAATTATGTCAAGAGAGTGACCCAAGTTAGGAGCCCCTTTATCGATAGAGAAAAAAACATAAACCTCATTATCAGTGAACTGGGAGACGTCTGATTGGTCAATTATTATTCATCCACCATTTGCAAAACCATTGCACCGTTTGAGTAATTTTCTGTCTAAAATTATTGTTTAAATGATGTTCTGCTAATTGTTTTCATTGAATATCTTCAATCACATTATAGAAAGTGATTTAGACGATTGAATTTGTTTAAAAACAAGCAGAATTCACTTTCTTCTTGAATGAAAATTCGTTATTTCCGAGATCGTGACGATAGAATAAAACCTTACTAAAGCTCGCGAAATGGTTCCTTAGGCCGGCCCTGTCCAGCTACAATAGAATTTTAATATTCAGTAAATTCGCGCGGCGCCTTTATCTGTTTTTTATAAATGGCGGACGCGCCTTTGATCTTTCCTTTTAGAAGTATTTATTATAGAAGGCGGTATATTTTAAATAATTTCTATGAAAGTCTATTTATTTTTTTTTCTTTCGTTTGGTTCTAGAACTTGTATATAAATGATTTGTGTAAATGCAGCTAGTTAATTTTAAATAAACAGTCGTAGTGACAAGAACGAATTAGTAAAAGTAATCGCGGAAATTATTTAAGTGATATTCATAAGTAAATTATTATAAGTTAAGTGCGTGTATAGTGTGTAAATAAACTAAGAACGTAAGAGACAGTGTTTATTAATTCTCCACAAAAATAAAAATCTTATAAATGAATGAAAAAAAAACGTTACATTATTGTTTGGAGGCCATAGTACATTCAAAATTTGGTATAAGTTTCCGTTTGTCAAAAAAAGTTGACCAGTGTAATTAAAGGTAGAAATATGCTATTTTGAACTTATTAAGGACGAAGTACGCTCTAAATGCTTTCAAAGGCGAGGTCTTGGTGGGGTAAGGTTGGGTTAGATTAGGTTAGGTTAGGTTTTTCCGATTTCAAGTATCGATATCTCAAGAACGGAGTGGGATATCGCATAATTTTATTCTTTATTTTCAATTTATTCATTATTATTACCGCCAACTGGTTCCTAGATCGACACTTTTTTTATAGGATCGTGCAAAAAATTTTTGTTCTACAATCCTAAGAAATCTGATCTTACCATTTGTGAAAGAATTATCCTATCACCGATCAATGATTAATTTAATACTATATATTTAATTTTTATCTTTGGAAAATGTTTTTAATTGCCAGTATTAAACTGTTTCCATTGTTGCTATAAAACTACAAGAAAAAGTCGTTAGTTTCGAGTTTTAAACCTTCACCCTTAGAAAGTATTACCTTACGTTAGCAGAATAAAAAAGCACCTCGTCATCTTTGATATATGTTTCCATCAGGAGTAAAAATTGATTTATATCAATCTACCTCACTTTGTCGTCGGTCGCGCATCTGAAGGGTGTCGTTTAAGGGCAAGTGTCCTTTGTTCTACGTCCGCGAAATATAAAGGATCTAAAACGTGCTTTTTCAATAACCTCACTTATTCTTTTGGTGTTATCAGAGATTTTATAACAGATGAATTTAGTCGACCCATTCAAATACATGAATGTTGGTTTTTAATTTTTAAACACCTTGTATAAAGGAAACTATTAAGATCTTACATCATTCTCCATCTTTTCTCGTTCAAGCGCACTCAGGTATTCAAGGGGCAAGTCGGTGTGATTGCTACCAGAAAGATCTTTTAAATTTCATACGTGGTAATACTCTTAATGTTATAAGACGGTTTTACACCTTAATGTTATAAAAAAGAAGTATTCGTTTCATCTATTTACCTTCTTTGTTGCACAGAGCAAGATTGTAGAAGAGACAAGATTAAAAAGTCTTGTATCGGTTTCGTTGAATTGAAATAAATGTTTCGTTTGAGTCCCGTATCCTGTATATTAAGTTCGACTTTATTTAACATCACTCAAAATGTTATTGTTGTTGTTTGTATTTCAGAAAGTGCTGGAGGAGAGACTTGATAAACATCGGAGGAACCGACAATGTGATTATGTAGGACTCACTATAAATATTAAAAAAACTAAATTCATGGTTATGAATAAAACAAAAATAGCAATATTAACGCTTTTCTCACACTGAATGGAGAACAAATAGAATAGGCGCAAAGTATCTCGTCAGAATAGGATTCATGGAATGTTATGTGTGGTCAGTACAACTGTAAAGCTCAAATGACCAAAAAACTTGAGGCATTTAAGATGTGGCTCTATGGACGCATTTTGAGGATAACCTAGACTGATAGGATCACCAACGACGAAGTACTAAGACGCATTGGTCGCAAAAGAAAGCTGTTGACAATTATTAAGATGAGAAAAACATCTCAGAGAGAAAATGGATAAATCTCAGCGTTGGAGAATTGTTTCATGTTCCGAGGTACAGAAACGCATTTAAAAACGTGGTTTCCAACCTACAATGATAAGACGGCATGAGAAGAAGGAGAATCGAATCGAAGAATCGAAGGATTCAAGGTTTTCTTTTGGCCGGAAAAATTCATGAAAAGGAAACAATATAATATGAAGTATTATGAATTACATTTACCATATTTTTACTTCCCTTCAAAAACAATGCGGTAAACATTATAGCGGGCATACAATTTCGTTACAATTTTGGAAGTACAATTTGTCTCTTGAGGTCTTAAGACTAGAAAAAAGTCTCTGAAGACCGGTCTGGAGAATACTGAATCCCAATTTTCCTATCTATTTCATTGATTTGTGAGAAACAGTATATTCTCTTCCATCAAATGGAGTTTTTTCCGCAATTTCGTCTTGCAAAAGCTGTTAATGGTTTTGCCATTGTCCAACGATGCAAACATTCGGGTTCATTCCTATTGACAAGCTCCAAACGCTGCTTAGAATGTTCAATTCGTCGTTATCTTTGGTTGATTGTGGGCTCGCGCAGCACCCACTTTGAACAGAGCTTTCGCATATCCAAATATTTATGCAAGATACGTTTTTTAAATATTTTCAGAATCTCAGCTATCTGAATCAGCTACAATTTATGGTTATCCGAAATTATTTTTTTGGACTTTGTTTATGTTTTCTTCGATGACAGCCTCTTTGGGACATCCACAGTTATCATTTGGTCTCGTTTAAACTTAGAAAACTTTTGTATACACTTGATTTCCTGAAACAATATTTATAAAGCAAACAACATAAAGAAAGATCCTGGGAAACCAAGTCTCCTGCGTATACAAAAGTTCCAGTTATATTATCGGGTTGTAGTTGTGAAAGGGTGAAAGTAATTGCTTTGCAATTTATTGGTGAACTATACCCGCTGTAAAATTGTGTATGTATTGCTATTTAACTTCAGCTATTTTATTGCAGCCAGTGATGTGTTTGATTTCAAAATACAATCAGTGTCTTTAGACTTGGTTACCACTGAAAAAGTGTTCAAAAATAGACTGTCAATGTGTCAATTGTTTCAGGAAAAGGTGTTGATTGTATATTTTTTTTGGGTTTTGTACAAAAGGCCACATCTTTAATGATTATCCTGTTTAGTTAATTGTTTTGTGAGTTTCTTAATTTTCTTTCGGTGTTCGGTATATTTTATATGATCTGCGACAACTACACCCATTATCGTGGAAAGCTGAAGTTGATGATGACCAAATCAAAGTCATAATTGATATATGCATCTCACACAATTGAAAAACACGTAAAATATGTTAGGGTAGTTAAGAAGCTTGAAAAGAATCATCACTGGTGATGAATAATTGGTTCTGTACAGTAACATAGTTCGAAAACTATCATGGAGCTGACACGATGAACCAGCATAAACCACATCGAAAGCTTAAAAACAACAAAAAACTTCATGCTCTCAGTTTGGTGTGGGATTACAAAGATGTGTATTTTGAGCTACTTTTAAAGATCCAAACGATCAATTCTGATGTTTAGTGTCAACAATTGATGGTACTGGATGAAGCAATCAAAGGAAAACGGCAAAAATTATCAAATCGAAAAGGTTTACTATTCCACCATGATAATGCAAGACCTCACATATCTTTGGCAACTCGTGGGTAATTATTGGAGCTTGGCTGGGAAGTGATGCCACATCCCCCATATAGCCATGACCTGGCACCATCTGATTACCATTTATTTTGAAGTTTGCAGAATTCTTTGAATGGTCTAACGTTCACAAAAGGCGATGACCTTAAATCGCACCTGGATCAGTTTTTTGCTGATAAGTACGATAAATTTTATGAGCGCGGAGTTATGAAGCTGAAAGAAAGATGGCAAAAGGTCATTGAGCAAAATGTAAAATATATAATTGATTAAAAACTATTCTTGTTTTCTTTTATATTACAAAACCAAAATTACTTTGTCAGCTTTTTGATAGAATCATTTTTTTGAGATATTCAGTTAGTAGAGAAGTTTGAACGCCATACATTTTTTTGTACCACCTGCAGGGGGTGGAAAGTGTCTTTTGTTTCTACGCAGTGGATCTCGTTTTTAGAAATTATGATGACACTAGTTCTGAGTTGTTAAATTACTCTCAAATATGTTGAAATATTCACAATATTATTCGAATTAAAAATAATTAATAAAATAATTTTGTATGATTCAAATACCTTAAATAAAGTTGCATATCGACGTCCATGTTTTAAATGCTTTTATGTGAAAAATCTATACATGTACGACGAACGACCAAAAGACGCCAGAAACGTTAAATGCTAAGGAAAACAAGAGAAAAAAAAACAAGGGAGGCAGTGAGTAACAGATGACGATGCTAACCGCCGATATTTACGATCAATTCCCTCACACACGTTTCCCCTTACCGTTGGTGCCGCTCGCCATACACACCTGCACAATATAACCCTACTTTTCGCTCACAGATAGGTAGATAATGCCTCTATAACTCATACCGAAATCGTTTTCGCCCTCTATTCTGGCTGGCTATAAACTCGCAGTATTTGTGTGTGTCTGTTTCGTGTGTGTGTGTGTTTTTTCTATCTCGTAAACCTGAAGACGGCAGCTTAGGTAGGTATGTCGATTGCTTCCGACATTATACGGGTTATAAAATGTGAAAGAACGAGTTTAGTTTAAAGCCATTTCGAATATTTATAGTAGTCGTAATACACTGAAAACTTGAAAATGATCTGAAAGATATCCGATGATGAAATAATTCTTTGAATATCATTAAGTGTAGATCTACTACTCTATGGAATATGGAGGATAAAGAAAATGGAACAATTACTATCAAATAGAAGGTTTCGAAAATTTACATCTAGTTAAGTCAACTCAATCTAAGCATTGGTGGAGAACCATGCGCAGTGCGCAGTTTTTCTTGTATTTGAGATTGTACTCGTCTGGAGTATTAAAGCCCAATGCAGAATGTATTTGCAACAGCTCCCATAATAAGTTTTGTAATCTGTAAGGCTTAAATATTAGACGACCAGTTTCTTGAGTTTTGTCAACAGACTTCACATCGGAAATACGCCTGAAGGATATCAAAATCACTTCGGTTTTCATACGACGAGTATTTAACGGTAACCGAAATCCTAGATCTCAGCCCTTTCTACTTTTTTGGGGTTTCATAAAGGCGCTTGAGAAAAGCAAATAAAGTCAGTTAAAGTTAAAATAATGAATAAGATATGTGGCTATATCAATTTTGCTCCAAGTCATTAGAAATGTTCAAAATTAATTTGGATTACGTTTAGGACATTGACAATTAAGTCTATGTCTATGTCTATTTGTTCAATTGAAATGTTTACATCAAACTATTTAATCAATTGCTTCAATAATTAAAGCACTTTCCATCATCATCCTAATTATATACTTTTATTTTATATGTATGTGACTTTCTAAACTAACATTTTTTGACAGTATATTTTTGATATTTTTGATACATCCATGTCTCATCTTTATAGTGAATTTTTGTGTCAAGCTTCCGAAGTTAATGTTAGCTGAAGGTTCTGTTGAATACGACAATTTTTTTTTTATAAGAATGATAGATTTTAATAATTCAGTATAACAAATACGATGTGCGGATCTTCAAACTGCTTAGAAATCGCCCACCAATATAGACCGTGAAGCCAGTCCTGTTCCATTGTTTTGATCGAAGGTAGAGTTTGGTGGATGCGCTGGATATTAGGTTTTGTGTGAGACTATTTGTTTGTACTTTTTATGACACTACATTTTTTCATGACCAGTTTTCATAAAACGATATATAAAAATTCTTTTGGGGGAATGAATTTTACAGCTAAAAACACATTATAAAAAATCTCAGGTGAGATCGAGAGAGGGGGGAGGGTAGTAAAGAAAAATCTTACGAAATCTCATCAGAGGGGTGGGAGAGTCGAAAAATCCTAATAAATGTAATTTATGGACGCCCCCTTTTTATTTGTTAACGGAAAATTGGATATTTCCCGAAAACGAAGGTTTGAAAACGTGATTATAGTATATAAATCTAGTCTCTAGTAATTGTTCAATGTCATAGTGAACACAACGAGATAGTGACAAATAAACCAATTATGTGGAATAAGCAGTGAACATATTTATCTCCAAGAGTTTGCTCGACTTGTCCGAATCGCTAATCCATTAGCACCAGAAAACAAGAAGGAATTTTTGAGCATCCAGGCATTTATCGAGTACCTACGCTACCACGATATACAGATGACGTTAAGCTCATTCGAATACGTTGGTAGATACCTTAACCGCTTCTATTTTGTGCAAGATACTTACAGAGGAGAAGCAATTCGAATGATTAGGTTTTTTTTTATCCACAAAACTGTAATTAAACACATTACCAAAGCGCTGCATGTTAGAAAATTTAACTAAACTTGAATCATTTACTTAATTATAATATATGTTCATACGTGAAAAAAAGAGATATTTCACTTGAGAAAATGGGCAAAACCATTGCCCATTATTGTAATTTCATAGCCGTCACAATAGTATTTAAGAAATTCACCATTTGACAGTTTGGTTCTCATTTTATGTATAGGATACTTCCCGTTTCCCCAATGTCACAAGTGTCTGTAATATCTTTGACATCAGTTGTTGCACCTGTATATTAGAAAATCCAGAATATACTTTATCTCGTAGTCACATCGACGTAAGAACCATACATATTTCCACTGAAGCAGATGTTGTTCGTAAAAATCGTTCTAATTTAGAGGTAGAGGACTAAGGATATACGAGGAGGTACCCAAAAGTAACCGGAATAGCATTGCTATGGGTGGAGCTTGTGTAGTACTCATTTCTGCCGCTAGTGCCTGCCTAGTACAATTCTATTTTGTGTAAATTTAAGTGAACAACGTGCCGCTGTAAAAACGCTGCTGAAACTGTTTTAATGTTGAAAAGTGCTTATAAAGATGATGCTATGGGGAAGGTCAAGTGTATGAGTGGTTTTCTCGATTTGAAAATGGCGACATGTCGATTGATGACAAAACTCACACAGATCGTCGACAGACAATTGATCAATTGTCGGTTCAGCAAACAGGTGACTGGTTTTTCCACCATGACAACAATGTTTTGCACAGTGGAAGTACCGCTGGGACAAATGTATCACTTGTAATGGAGAGTATTTTTAAGGGGATAAGGTTGTTTTGTAAATATATAGCATTTAAACAATAATTCCGGTTATTTTTGGGTATGTGAAGGGAATTATCAGCACGGCAAGTTTCAACACGATCTTTTTTCTGATTGTCGGTAAGAGCTCGAGGGACAAACTTGGCACAATTCGTTTTATTCCTAAATCTTCTGATGAAATTGTTTGAACATAGCCTTCAAATGAACAACTACTCATGGATAATTGATCATTGTCACTCAATTATATGTGAGTCGAAAATCGATGTCAATTTAGACAGTTTATATGCGTTCACAGCGAGAATTCTTATAAAATAAATTGACATGTCGTCATTTTCAAATTGTCATTTTTGTAAATTATTCCCAATGTTAAGTTTGCAGGGAAAGATAGAGGTTGTAATTGAAACCTGATACTGTCAAATTAATGAATAAGAGCAGTGATTGATTTTAAAACCCCAAATTTTCGCAGTTTCTAAATCAAAATTTATGCATGTTAACAAAAGATTTTCTAAAGTGAGTTATCTTCTTATATTCAATTCTACAGACAAGATACCCTAAAATGAATTAATGTTACACCTCTGTAAATACTTCATTCCGATAGGTTGTAAGGTCATGCCTCCGGTTGTGAAGAATTGAAAACCATTACGACTGATGAAAGAAAAGTTTTCTACTAAGTTTTGAGTCGTGCTTTGTCCCTTCCAGCAACGCATTTCTTTACCTCCATTTGATTTGTATTTTGAGCTATGCTACGGTGAATAATTTCGCGCAGAAACTCACCTTTATTTTTTCACTTTGCACGAATTGTTTCACGCCAGGATTATTGTTTTAAATCCCGGTCCCGGAAAGTTTTTGTTAAAGGCTCTTATTTTGAGGTGCGGAATGCGTTAATAACTAAAGTTTGCAGGCTATACAAGACTTTACAAATAAAAGGATTGTAACGGCAACTGGAGGCGGTATAATTAATTCCATTTTTTTATAGGCGACAAAAGAATTTTTTTCTAGTTTAACGGATAATAATTCTTATTCATGATTTGGATAAAATAGATTGAAAAATTTTGTTTCGAGCTATAGTCTCTTATAAATAATGACTGTTTCATATGTAAAAATTCCTACAATTGCTTCACTTTCTTCAAATTTGTTTATTGACAACGCAGTTTTTCTAATTATTGAGACATTATTGGAAACAAAAGCAACCGTAGTAGCAATAAAAATATGCAAAATTAAGAGGGACACGCAGTTAATTAGCGTTGGTTCAATCGGTTTAATAATTGATATTTGACACTTGAAGATCGTTTGCATTCAGATTGTCCATCTGCTTAGGATATTGATGTTACAAGGGAAACAGTTGAAAACTAACTTAGTCGCTTATAGGATTTCATGGTGTCTTCTAAAAATACCATACACCG
Organism: Diorhabda elongata; assembly: GCA_026230145.1. NCBI lineage: Eukaryota > Metazoa > Arthropoda > Insecta > Coleoptera > Chrysomelidae > Diorhabda > Diorhabda elongata. The sequence continues at coordinate 18,047,495 of CM047928.1, read as the reverse complement.
TCATTCAAAATCATTAGATAAGATCTATAGAAGTCTCGAATACTCCCATACGAATTAACCTTGATTACAAGTAGAACGTCGATTAGAGGTATGTAAATAGATCCTTGGATGTATCTAAAAAACTTTAACATGAAAAATCAATTGTTAGACAAAGGACAAATACCAGAATTCAGTCCAGATCTATCTATCATGTTATCATGCACTAATATTTATCATCTGAAACTAAACCCCATTTATTCTGTTAACTATATATTAAGTTATACATTATGTCTCCCATTTTAAGCTCCATCAACATGTAGTCTTATATTAATTTGACTGTAAAGATATTCTACTTACTTATGCGTTAAGATTTATTGTAAACTGACCGACCTCGACGTCTTACTTAAGCGATACCATATATCCGTTAGGCACTTGGAGTTCCATAAACTTATCAAATTACTTACCCTTATTTTTGTATTGATCTTACCCTGACGACCATAAATATAATTAATTACAGCTTCTGTGTACAATAGGATTAGTATTTAAGAGAACAGTAGTCAGATTATTGGAAACCACAAATGAATTGAGAGAGAAAATCTAAAACACCAAGACCTTTGAAATTGATAGGACGTCTTTTTCCCGATATGATTCTTTTATGTGAGCAAAACTGATGAAATATTGGACTTTGTTATAAGAAACAAAAATGGAAAGAAACAGTCATTTCAATGGCTATGGAAAACTAATTTCCCTAATGCAATTACAATAATGAGTACTAGTCACTTATGAGGCTAGGGATAAATTTGTCCTCCTCAACGTCGCCATGATAAGCTTCGTCGAAATGTGACATATTGGGCCTTATTTTGCCAAAATGTTGTGCACAATGAATCTGATGGTGCGTTGTCGTGGTTTCAAATCCAGCTTCACTTTCAAGGGAAACACACGTACCCTCAATAACTCCAACATAGAACTGTTTGCCTGGCAAAACTATATTTGCGATTAAACATCTCGTAGACATCAAAAACAATTATTAACATTGCACGTTTCCTATCTATTTATATCAACTCCTGATTTTGTTAACAGATATCGGGAATCAATTTTCTCCTCAATTTGAACGAAGACATCGTTTTTATTTTATTTCTAACCTTTTTTGAGCAGGTCTTATGAGAAATGAGAGACAGAGAAATGCTATTGTCAAAAAATTGTTACAATTTGTAGACAAAAGCTTGTAAAAACTAAATAATTAAATAAAGATAAAACAAATAAAATAAAATTTCAATATGCAGAAGAAAATCACAACTAGTAAGAAAATTATAGGTAATAGGTAATAATTAGTATGTGAGTCGTATATAAGTCCAGTATGCAGCATGCCCGGTATTAAATATTATTGTTGGAAGTAGTTGACAGAGTAGAAGGCACTTTCCAGTAAATATGCCGTCAAATTATTGCAGAATGCAGAAAAAGATGATAACGATTTGATTTCAATTGGTAAATTATTATGCATTTTTTTGCATTGTAAAATATTGAGCTTTTAACTAATTGTGAACGTGGAGTAGGTAGTTGAGGGGCGTGGTCCGCTTTCTAAAAGGATAGTTGTGCAACGATCTTCCTAAAATTTGAGAAGCGTGCTTACGAATTAGGCAAACCGATTCAAAGAGACTAAGGAAGGAAGTGACAGAATTTTTAATGTGCAGACCGAGTAAATATCTAACAGCTCTTTTTTTTAGTTTGAAGATTCGCTCAAATTGAGTCGCACCACACGTACCACAGAAGATAAGGGCACATCGGAGATGCGACTCATTAAGGGCATAATAAACTGTTAGGGAGGTGGATAAGTTCAGTTCTTTGAAAACTGATCTCATCGTAAAACAGGAGAAACTTATTTTTTTAGATATGTAATTCCCATTTCAAGAAATTGTCCACAACAAGCCCTGAGAATTTTACCGATTCAATGACGTGAATGTATTTAAAAATATTTAATAAAAAACGCTGCAATGTGTTTTTATATGATAAAACTTTGATTTTAGAATCGTTGAGACTAGATTAGAATCGCACTATAATTTGAGGGTGATTAGATTACTAGATGTGGTCCTATGAAGTGCCATTGCTCCAAGAGACACTAATGTCATCTGAAAATTTTACCACTGATGTCTAGATAGGCGTTTATAAGCAAAAGGAACAAAATAAGGCCTAGTACTGAGCCTTGATGCACTCCACATTCTATTGACTTGCAAGAACACATCTTTTTTTCAACCCTTACAATCCGACTTCTGTTGGTAAGTTATGACTTAAACAATGCAAGGGGTGTTTCCCTGAAACTACTGCAATTTTTTGATTGAAATATTATGATTAACACAATCGAAAAATCACAAAAAGTTGTTGTAGTGGAGTGATGGCTGTTTAAGTTGGAGTAGACATTATTTAGGAGGAAGAATATAGCATCATTTGTGCAATTGCTACTTAACAACCCAATTGATGTGTAGGAAAGTTATACTATAAAAACGAATGTTGAAACAATACATGTTGACGTATACCTTACAAAAACATTAATTATTTCCAGTAGTTGGTTGAGGTGTTAACTTTTCAGTTTTCACAATTACGATTAAACGAAATTCACTAAAGTTACCTTGTCGTTGCTCTTATCACACCTTCATACTCGGCTGGCTTTCAAGCAAGTTAAATAGAGAAGTTTCTTCATTGTGGAAACCCTTCAGGTAGAATTTATGAAACTGTGTGGTTAAAAGCAGAGGAATATCATTTTATTCGGTATATTAAATGTTTCTAGCATATGCTAAAATAATAAAACTGTCATTGTTTCAGAATCATGTACTTTAATAAAAAAAATACTACTAGTGATTATAGTCTGAAAAAATTGGTACGAAAATACAAATTCTCGTATCTGAATTTTCTAATTGAGTTATTTTGAAGTGATTAATATTTTAACTTGATCACAATCGATATAAATCGCGAGAAAATGAACTGAAATTCTGAAAAGTTATTGTAATTGACATTTGAAGATTCCATCCCGAGCGTTGACTGATAGAAACACCCCTAAGCGATTCAAATTCATAATTTGTTGTCGACGAGTTTCTGGGTAGTACTTAGAAATAGTGGATCATTTTTAGTGATCCATCAACTATTAATTGAATAAGCATGAACTAAACTAGACACGAAAATTTCGAATAATAGAGTTTTCCCATTTTCATTCGAAAACTCCAAAAAAATTCTTGCGCTTAAGAAAGCAGTTTTTGGAACACGAAGACTTCATTTCGGATGCAGAATTTCTTTCTCTTTAATTTGGGTTAGTTATTTTTAAAAGTTTAGGGGGAGTTTTCACCATCATGCGATTGAATCTCACGTTTTTTTTGTATTCATATCCTGCCGTATGTGAAACCCTTACTGTGAAGCAATAATTTCAAACTCATTTGGTTATAAATAGAGTGGAGTATACCTGAAAAAGCTCCCAGCTCTGAACTTTTTGTAGAACAAAATTTTCCGCCCCTTGAAATCTGCTGCCCTAGGCTAAAACCTACTCAGCCTACTGGTGAATCCACTACTGAAGAGCAGTCAAAATCAGAACGTATCCCTCAGAAACGATGGGAATAAAGGTATCTGTAATTGTAATTTTTTGATGATTCGTGAAGTCCTGAAGTCCTGAAATTAGTCCTAAAATACCAAAGTACATGCACGACAAAATAGACTTAGATCAGGAATAAAGCGTGTTAAAATGTATGCTTTCCTCTGTTGATTGAGCGTAATTTGCCTATCATTTTCTTCGACAAAGTTCTGATCAATGATTCCGTGTTCCGAAACTGGCCTGGCAAAGATCATAAATCTATTGCGCTTCGTCTGAAAACTAACTCTACTGAGCTATTCCCGATCGTTGATGCACCAAGCTCATCTAGGATTCTTTGCAAGAAAGTTCTTTTTAAGGCATTTTTTAATATTCGCTCAAAAACACGTTCATGGTTATTGTTGTTAACTGTCCTGGGACGTCTTGAGCTTCCTTCTCGTTGGCACAATACATTACCCGTTTTACTAGACTTGTACATCGTTTATTATCGACCGATTCCGAATAATGATCTACCAGAAAAAATCTCTTCTCTATACTTAACACTATCTTTAACAATTAGGTCCAAGTAATTAATCGGTTAAGGCTCATTTGACAGGACTATTTCTAAATAACTTGGTTGTGACAGCGCGCACATGGACACATCTATGTTTCAGTTTCAGTACTGTTTATTTCGGGCTATATGCGAGTTAGATCATACGTAGCAAGATATTTAAGACCTGTGGTCAAATCGCCACAGTAGAGGTTTGTGAGAATAGTGCTGGAAGGAAGTGAAAGAGAGAAAAGAAGAAGAGAATGTCCAAAAAAATTGCTTTAAGAAGTCAACGGAAGATAAATTAGGTAGGAAGATTTGAGTGGAAAAAAGTAGCAAAGGAAATAGAGAAAAATAATGAAGAAGATAAAGAAGACCTGTAGAGTTGAACTTAATGTGAATTACAAGTAAAAGAACTGGAAAAATTATGAATTTGTTGTTTTTTAAAACATACCCCAGTTGTTTTCGCAATGATACCTTATGAATTCTTTGGTTTTAGTTATATTTTGAGTTTTAATATTGCTCAGTTGTTGTTTGTTTTTCAATTTATTATATTTTGAATTTCGTTATTAAGATGATTGGTATTGCATTCAATATTACATAAGATATTTGTCACAGGCATTCTTTGTCACTAGAAATATGTCGTGTAAAAATGGTACCTAAAGATAAAAATTTCTTTCTCTTCATCTGTTTTGACAGTATCACTTGAATTTTCGCAATAGGTTGTTGTTTCAATATTAGGTTTTCAATTTTCTTAATATTTTTTTCTCGACATTTTTCCTTAAATTTCTAGAAAATATTAATAGGAATTACTTCATTTATTTTGACTGTCAAGTTTTAAATCATTTTCTAATTTACGTATTAAAGTAGTTGATTCAGTAATTGATAGTTGTATGATTTGAGAAATAAATATAACGTGATTTTGATATTCATATTTTTTCTATTGATTGTCAGTGTTAATATCATATTATGATTAAAAAAGTCGAAACGTCAAATTTTATTTTCCAAGATTATTAAAAAAACTAATTTTGAAACAGAAGAGACCAAAAATCAAGAACATTTAGAAACATAAACATATCAAGAGGTCTAAGAAATAAGAAATTAAAGAAACTAATAGTTATTTTAGTAGTTGCTTCATAATAAACAGAATCCTAATGTTTGCCATTTAGATTTTGTTTCCAAAAAACGCGCAGCTAGATTCTAAAAAAGAACGTAAAAAATATACATTAGAACAACGTTAATATCTATTTTATGATCTCTTAAACATGTTAATCGCTTTTCTTAAAATAAAGTTTTTGCTCTGAAATATAATTAAATTAATTTATAATACTTCACGTTATTCTTTTAGCCAATGGGTATAAATCTCATAAAGGATTTACGACCATACCGTACATCAAAACTAACGAACCTGGTTCTAAAGTTTATTTTCATCTCATAGTGTACCACCCATGAATATCGTCGATGATCTTGGAAACGATTTCACTAATTAAATAGACACGTAGAACATACAATTTCGAACTGTCTTAAAAACATATTGACGACATTTTAATTGGATATTATGAAATAGAACTAACTGTTAAATGTCCTGTGAAATATGGTGCTGCACATCTCCTCCACTAAGTTTTACGTTGTCAAAACAACAATTTCGTAAATTAAACGCAACTCTATAAATATCATCATCATTATTATGTTAAACTATTGATAGTGCAACTATATATCCCTCCAAAATACCTGTCATTTTGTTGTGTTATTGAACAATTTGATCAGCTCTTTTCTACTCCTGATATCATAATTCCATCTTTCATTCGGTTCTTTTGACGCCTCCTAACCTAACCTAACCAATGTGTTATCCTCATGGTTTCTTGTATTGTTGATGCTAAATGCCCTGTACATTGCAATTTGAGGTATTTGATTTTGTGGATGATGTCTGTTGCATTGGTCCTTCGTCTAATCCACTAAATTCTTCCATGGTCAAACTTTGTTATGATGACATCGCTACATAGACCGTTGCGTAACCTGGAGTTTCTCTAAGACAGATCAGTTATCAGCTGATCGAAAAATCGATATGAATACTCAACATCTAATTTTATCCTTTTGTTTATTTCATTGTGCAAAACTTCCGTTTTCTTTGGGTTCATCTCTTGGCCTACTACATTGCTAATCATGTTGATCTCGTTGATTTATTGTTATAGTTCTTCAGAGCTGTTTACGTTGAGGTCAGAAAATTTTAGATCTCTCAGATAGCTCAGTAATTTTCCTGTCTTAGTCCATCTTTAATTGTGAAGCTTTGAGATTCTGAATCTGATTTAGGTTATGTCAAATAGCTGTTCGTACTATCAAAAGCTTTTCATAGATCTTGGAAGACAATTTTCAAAATTATCAAGTAGAACCAAGCTACTAGGTACTGCTATAGTTATAGGTTGAATAAATCATGAGGAATTTGGTAGCAGATGATTTGGATAGTTTCAACTGTCCTAGATACTGTTGATATGAGGAATTTGATTTTTTTTAATGTTTTCTCAAAACGATTAATGCATATTATCCAGTATCAAATGTAATATTTATATTTTGATCGTTTATTTTCAAGTATGGAATGGTCTAGATACTGGATTTTATTGAATGTTTACTTTTACTTGCAGTGCCAAGGATAAAGTTAACATCGAAATCATTGATTATGAATATGTAGTTTTTTATTCCTTAGCTAAAACTTATTAACCTACTTCAATTTATCACTTTAATACATAATATTCACTTGGAATAGGATGAAATAATGTCAAAATGCATTTTACTGTTGGCATTAATATCTGTTCAACTTTTTAAATAGAGTAACTAATCTTGAAGTGAAATATAGACGCAACTAAAAGTCTACTGACGTACTGACTCGATTAATGTGGCCTACAGGTAAACATTGCACATGTGTTATTTTCAAGAATAAAACGTGATGGTGGTAATTCTAGATTCACATCGGAAAATAAGTTCAGTAGCGGGTCCTCTTGCGTTACATTTGACATAAAAATTAAAATAGATTCTCAAGTTTATAATCCACACAAATATTGATTATTAAGTCGATTCGAATCGTGACTTGATGAATCGATTAATAAAAAACCGAGGTCTAAAAGATCGACTTCGATTTTTTTTCAAAGTTGTATTTAAAATGTAAATATAAATCCATTTTATGAAAAAATAAGAAAGATACCATAATAAACAATCTCAGGGATTTCTTATCAGTAAAATCAGGAATTTTTTAGTCAGATAATTCGATAATAACATTTATTTTTATTATCATATCAAAGTATTAGATTAAGTTATAAAAGAAGACATATTTTTTCTAAATGTATTTGTTAAATTAAAAATTTAAAGTAGTAGATAATATAGCTTATGGTTTCCAATGCTAAGCTTTTTAAAAACCACAGTCTGTCAAGTCCACTGGGATCCAAGCGGTAGCTTAGGTTCGGTTAGGTAGGTTACTGATATCCAAGCGGTTAGTTTAGGTTAGGTTACTGCGATCAAAGCGGTTCCGCTCATCCCTTGCCGGCAATTGAAAAAAGACGCTCACAAAGAAAATATGGTCTCACAATACTCATATAGATCATGGCTATTGAGTGAACAAGGAGATAAATATATATTTTTTTGTTCTTGGAAGTAAAGTATAGGATCATACTTTAGATGCACAACTACCTGTGATAAATTTTTAATGTTTTTTTCACCAATACAAACAATCGATTTTCAAAGGTGAAATATCGATTCAGTACAACATATCGATGCAAAAAATCGAGTGGTTTGGTCCGAGGAATCGATTATTCGATTAATCGATTTCAAATCGCCATCACTACCTAACAGGTGTACGGGCAAAACAATAGGCAGTCGTAGGCAAGTAATTTTATGCATCAAGCAAAAATTTGGGATTGAGAGGGACTAGTACAAACGTTTGTCATAAAGATAAATGGAATGTAGTGGTGATGTTTGCCAAATTTGATCTATTTGTTTAAGAATACCTCAATCAAATAATTCTTCATTCTATTATTCTAATTTTAATAACTTTTTTTACGGAACCTCTCCCTTTGGCTCGAAAAATCAATTTCACCGAAATAATTGATACATTTTTGGTTAAAAAAATGTTATTTGTATTTTTATTGATGTTTTACTGACGGAAGATGATGATGAAGTGGTAACAGAAATGTGTCGCGAGAAATAATACATTTAGACTCTAATATGTTTGTCAAATATTAAGTGACTATGTCAGAATTTTCACAAATATATTGATAGAGGCAATGAAGAAATCAATTAGTCTTTCTGTGGAAATGGAGAAAGTTTTATAAAATTATAAGTGGGTACTTAATACAGTCGGTTTGTTTTTATTCATAGCATTTTTATAATTGGTTAAAATTCTAATCATTTATATTTAATGGTGGATTGTATCCCCAATTTTTCCGTCTCACAATATTTTTTATAAAATTGCGTCATCATGAATTTTTATGCAGAACGTACTTAGAATCAGTCGTAGTATATGAGTTGATTACAGATACAGTCAAAAAAATGGAATTAAATCACTATCATTTTCCTGGAATTAATCAACAACAGTTTGTCGATCAACTCGCTTCAACTTTTGGTGATTAGGTACCATTTCGAGCCATCGTTTTCGCTGGTTTTCGGAATCTAATCGTGGAACCACTTCGCTACAGGATAAATTTCATGAAGGTCGCCTAAAATCAGCTGTTGGGCCATGAAACATCGACGCTGTATTTAAACTGACATACATTAAATATTGCATCAACATTTGGCTATCAAATCGACTGTATGGGTCTTTCAAGGCAAGCCAAATCCAACAAAAGTTGTTCGGAATAACTCAATTTTGAAATTTTCGAGAAAATCAGGAAAACCAGAAGATGGATCATTCTCCACTAGGAAAATGCGACCTTCCACATATTTTGTTACTCATTTTATAACTTTGTTACTCATTGTGGTTTTTCTTTATATATTGAAATTTTATTTTATTTGTTTTATCTTTTTTTACTTATTTTTATGTTTGTTTCTCAGTTTTCCAAAGGTTTTATATTCAAATTGTAACAATTTTTGGACAATAAAGCATTTTTCTCTCTCGCTCTGTCTTCGTTCAAACAAAAACGTTTTTGAACAGGCAAAACATTGAATTTATGGGTCGTCCACCGTATAATCCTTGTTTGGCACCCACTGATTTCTTCTTACTCCGGTATGTTAGAAACAATTGCGAGATCAACGTTTTTCTACACCTTTAGAAGCGATTGATGCTTCCAAATCATATGTTAAGAAGGTACCTAAATTGGAATGGAAAAATTGCTTCGACGATGAGTTCAAACGAATGCAAAATCTGAACGAATATTTTCAGGAACAATAAAGCCATATCTAAATACCCAAATATTTGTTTTTATTTGTCTTTCGCAAAACTTAAGTAGCCACTATTAGAAAAATTAAGATATTGGCGGAAAAAACGATATTTACTTTCTTGAGAACGAGCATCCAATTGCGACATCTACCTTACAGATAAATATGTCAAATTTCAAAATATTGCGTTGACACTCTCAGAAATTCAACACTGATCTACCACTGAACAGTCACCAACAAATAAATAGTGGCTTGTATAAATGTGTTACAAAGACATATTTACAATGTTTACGCAAATTCAAGGTAGCTACAGCATAATATGTTTGTGACACAAAATTTCACTTGAATATTTATCATATTGAAATTCTTAAGTAGTTTTTGTTGTATATTTATGTTTCGAATTATTTTGATCGATCTTTAACGTATTTACTGTACCAAATTTGTTTATTATATCAATACTTATTGTGGAGACAAACAGAACACACTTTCAACGTTCACATCACTTATGTAAATAGCTATTAACTCTTGATCCACTAGTGCAAATAAATATAGTTCGAAAATACTATAAAATACGCTTTTAAAGCACATCAAACTGAACAATAATTAATGAAATATAGCGTGAACAGGATTTGAACCCACGACTGGCGAATCCGGAGGTTGACGCCTTAAACGAGCGCAATTAAAGTGCTGGGATATACTAACGGTGATAAGCAGCATGTTCACACTCCAAAGAAGAAACACACAAGCTTATATACTCACAAACTCACATACAGGTGAAACTAATAGAAGCGTGTTGAAAAAATGATTACAAATAAGCTGCTATTATTAAAGCTGTTTAAGTAGATAGAGTTCGACAAATTGTTGCTATTAAAACAGCTGTGCAGTGGCGAATTTTCGTTTGCCAAGCCCCTCCAAAAAAAATAAAATGTTTAAAAAGATGTGGAAATAAGAATTTTTTCTTTAATTATAATGTGAAGCTCTTAAGGATGAATTCCTAGATGTTATAGTTCTAAAGTAAATCATGATTGTTGAAAATTGTACGTGATAACTAATTCATATTGATTATGGATTATGAAATTGCTTAATTGGTCAAAATTATTATAATATGTATGGAATATTAACATAAAAGTTAAAAACTGAATGAATTTTCACATTATAAATCAAGATTAAATTTTTCTTCCTAGTCTCACATGTGGTTGAGGTAATTTCAAATCACAACCACACTTAAAGTAGGTAATCGATTATACACCCTATATTTGCATAGAGCCTAACATTTCTAAGTTGAACGCCGTTCTGTATCAAAATTCTGAAAGAATATTTAATTTGCAATTTGAAAGGTTTGTTAAGCATAAGATTTTAAATGAACAAATACATGAAAGACATTCATCCCTTTGACAGAAATATACTGGAAAGGGTTACATAAACAATTAGTATTAGTCAGGGCATAGTGAAAAATATACACCCCACAAAAATTATCGCATCACTCATTATTTTTTAAAGATTTTAAATGTGTTGCCTGTTTTTCGAATTTTATTATTATAACTAATTAAAACACCAATAGATACGCCTTTTGCAACATTTATTTTCTATCAGTTTAATCTACAGAGAACAAAAAATATGATTTACCGAAACATAGAAAATATTGTACAAAACATCTATACATAAAAATGAACGGTGCGATGGTCCCAGACATGTTCTATTGGGTTAAGGTCCGGGCTACGTGCAGGCCAATTCAGGGTGGGTATTTCGACCTGCCGAACCACTCTAGCAGCGTGTGGATGAGCATTATCGTGCATTAGCATAGAGTTGTCACCGATAAGGCGTATAGGGCACTACGTGGGGTTCTAGGATATTGGTTATGTACCTGTCAGCATTTAGTCTTCCATCATTCACTGGTACTAACTCCGTGCGACCCTCTAAAGAAATTCTTCCTTAAACCATGATAGAACCACCACCAAAGCTTTCAGTTTGACAAAAATTAACCTGATCGAGCCGTTCCCCACGTCGTCGCCTATATACTGGTACACGCCTATCTGATGAATACAGACAAAATCTTGATTCATCCGCGAATAAAATATTGGACCAATCTTGAATATTCCAATTTGCTGTTTTCGAGCAAATGCCAATCTACTCGATGTTCTCTGGTAAGACGTGGACCTCTAGCTGGAACTCTGGCTCGTATACCTGCTTCTCTCAGCCTAATTCGAACTTTTTGTTGGCTTATTCGGACATTACTAGTAGCCAAAAGATCTGTATGCAGCCTTCGAGCGGTGGTATGCCTAATTCTTAACGCCGTTAACCTCAAATAACGATCATCTACTACTGAAATTACCCTTCCGCAGCCTTGTCCGGGTCTTCTGGTTAGCTGCCCTGTTTCTAGGTAGCGAATAACAACTCTGGATATGGTACTTTACTAAACTCCAATTACCCCGGCGACGTCCCCTAGACTGCGGCCATCTTGTATGAGCGCGATTATGTCTTCCTAAATGTTGAGGCACATCCATTATTAACAAAATAAATTTAAATTTTCACTTTATAATAACACAATTTGCTTAGAAAGTTGTATTATTTCATATCAAACACTCACTAACTTATCAGCAACATCTTCTACCATATTTGTGGAAATAATATTTCTTTTCCATTTGGTTATATCAATTGATTCCTGTTAAACTCGTCTTCAGTTTAGTCCTCTTTTTTCCAAACTGTTCGCTATTTCCGTTTACTATTTCCTTCTGCTTCTACTCTTCTTTTTGTTTATTTTGGTTTCAACTTAACTGTCCTCGTTAAATCTCAGTGTCTTACAAATTAATTAGCGTCTAATCTAAACATTTTATCCAGTCACTTCACACTATTTTTTCAGTATCTTCATTTCAGACATTATTAGACTTATCAGAACAATTTATAAAATTATTATATAAAAAACTAGTTCAAAACTATATGTATTCATGAGGTGGAAGTATATTTAAATTATTGGTAACTAAGAAAATGCACATTTTCGTTTACAATATGATATCATTTAGACATTACTACTAGCCGGTTCACTAGGTGGAACTGTAAAACTTCCTGAAAACTTCGATGAACTACAAAATGTTATTGCCAATTTTGAAAGTCGTGAATGATATTTATTGTGCAAAAATCTGTTTCCTTTCCACTATTGTGAACATCTTATTCGCAGATATTGCTCTACGTTCGCTATGTGGAAGTAATTCTTTCTAAATGTTAACTATTTAGGAAAAACATATTTTTTTATTCCTAGTACAGTAATAATTCGTCTTAAGCTACCCCGCTTTTCGCGAATTTGGAGGTACGCGGTTTTTCATTTTGATTGCCTAGCGCCTCGCTCTGTCCTCTCAGTGTTCAATTTGCGACAGGTTTAAACTTTTCCGAACTGTTTTACGTGCGCAGTGCGTTTTACTTATAATCTCTAATTATATCATTTGCCATGAGTCATTTGAGCCTAACATGAAAAGGAAAACACTGTCTTTGTAAGAGTGTAAACTGAATGTAATTAAAGACTTTGAAGCAAAAGTTATAAAAGTTAAAAAGATAAAAAAGGTTAAAAGTTATAAAAGGTACAGAAAAAATTATGAACGCTGTTAAAGATTCTCAATCTTTGAATTCAAGTATCATCCGTAAGCGTTACGGTATTATCGCACATATGGAAACATTGCTACAGCCCCATGGTGTGATAATCAAGTAAAAGTGAGAAATTGTTCTGTTGATCACAATACAGTGTGCTTTTAAGCAAAGCAGATTTTTGAAAAACTAAAAGAAGAAGCGGCTAAAAAAGTGTTTAAAGCTAGTAACGGCTGGTTCAGTCGAGTTAAAAGTCGTTGTAATTTGCTTAGCATCGCAGGGAGTGGAAAAGCGGCAACCGCTGATAAAGAAGCTGCATTTCTCTATCCAGAAAACCTCAAAACAATGATAGATAAAGGTGGCTACACTAGCCAAACCACGAAACCGGTCTTTTTTGGAAGAAAATGCCTAAATGAATGCAGCTAGAGATTGTATATTGAAACATCTCTTAGTTTATCGCTCAGAAAATCCAAAACCCTTGAAAAATAAATCCAAAGTTGGTTTGCCTGTCATTTGGAAGTCTAATGCGAAAGCTTGAGTGACATATTTTCTTTTTGAAGACTTGTTTGGCCAATTAAAAAAAATTCCATTTGAAGTGATACTACTAATTGACAATGCACCAGGTCATCCTCCCGCAACTCTAATTAATTTCTATCCAGGTGTGGAAGTTGTGTTTTTGCCACAAAACACTACCAGCTTGCTTCAACCAATGGACGCTGGTCCATTAAAACATTTAAATCTTACTACACAAAGCGGTCATTTGCACATCTACATGAAGCTATGAGACAAAACAATGAGCTTTTTGTTGGAAGCAATTCAATGCTTTAGATCCTGTCCCTAATAAAGAATTATTGTCCATAGTGTCTGGAAAAACCTGTGTCCATTTTTTTTTTCACCATTGAAACTCAAGGAGAATCAGTTTCATGTCCTGAACAAATCGATAGCATAATAGAAGAAGTGGTCGATATCACCAAACAATTAAATTTAGAGGTCGATAATGATGACGTTCAAGAATTGCTAGATTCATACAATCGAGAGCTAACAATTGACGAGGTTATAGAAACGCGGAGTATAATGAAAACATTGAACAAACTGATTCGCTAGAACTAGTTGAATCAGTAAATCAAATGACAATTGAAAACTGAACATTCAATTGAAAAGGGATTACAAATTTTAGTGAATGAAGAACGTGTTTCTACTACAAAACAAAAAAAAATTACTGGTATGCTACGTGGAAATTTTGCGCGAGAAAAAGAAAAACGTAATTCATCAGGCAACATTGTTAGAATATATAAAGCCTTCGACATCAACATAACTTCGGTTTAGGTTACTTTATTCATAACAATGTGAATTGTTTTATTATCTTACACTTTATCAAAAATTTTTCTTCTAAAATTATTGTTTCCTTTAAAGTCTACCTACAGCGTAAGTCCGGGGTACTACTGTAATAGATTGAATTAGATACCTATTACTAATATGATTCTAATCATAAACATCTAATAGTTACTTTTGATAATATGTTCATTCAATGCCAAAACTTGAATTTTTACCAGTCACATTTTTAAGAAGGAGATACGCTGAAGATATTTCTTGTAGAAACTATACAACAAAAGTTTTATCCTGTATATTTTTGCAATGGAATCTGAAAATTCACTTGAATACTGCCATGGCTCTTCTATATTCTATGAAATTACATTTATTTTGGTTTTTGAATGGAAAAAATCGAACAACTGTAACAAATGACAGGTCTGATTAAAAACTTGAAACTTTTTTCTTTTTTGTAGTTTAAAAATCGTTCTCGGACACTTAGCGTCCTAAATTTTTTATTTAAAGCGTGAAACACCTTCTGGTCCTTTTGATAAAAAATTATGTTTAAAATTGTTATCGAAAAGCTTTGTTTGAAAATTACTATTTATTGTTCTTCATTTATTTTTGTTCTTCAATAAAAATTTTGTCATAAAATACTATAAGTATTTATTCATTTATCTCTCTCATCAAATATTAGAATAAATTGTTATAAAATAAGGAAGTTCCAACTAGATAAAGCAAAAGAACATAAATAATTAACAAAATGAAAATTCAGTCAAACAGTTTCAAGCTATTAATCAGACTTGTCATTTGTTATTCGATATTTTTCATTCAAAAACCAAAATAAATGTGATTTCATAGCGTTTAATAAAATAGCATTAAGAAGATAAAAAATTATGAAAAAAAAATTGTTATTTAATGTATCAACAATAAAATTCAGGTAGAAAGACTGACCCGAAAAGGTCGGCGATCGACCGCCCTCCGGAGCGAGTAGGGTCTGGCCGCGCAGGTACGCGACCCGAAGTTAATATGGAGTTTAAATGGTAACATGAGAAATCTTATTGCCGATTTTTTCAGAAACATACGGTAGGTAAATTGCCAAATGTTAAGGGATGTACACAGGAACTTTCAACTTGATGTTCTTCGTCGATCATATCAGTGTCTACTTTACCTGTATTTACAGCATATGAATGTTCTTGGTCTATCATGGAAGTAAACAATGAAGGCAGATGAGAGGTAGGAATAGATGGGATAACTTCCATTGAAAGTTGTAAAATCACTTTCCAGAAAATGATATTCACACAAGCGATAATTTGATGTTGAATGAATAAATTGTTCATTTATTTTGACAATTGACATTGACAATAATGACAAATTTTATTACACTAGCGCCACGATTGGTAAGTAACAGAATTAAATTTGTGTTGCCGAAATTTACATGCAAGTTACATGCAAATCTAGTAGAATGAATCAATAATATACTTGAGCTTGTACCAATTTCTAAATGTCTTTCAAACTTAAAATACTGTATTGGTTGATTTTGTTTTTAAATTTACCATTGTGAAATATCCTTTTTCAAAATTATAAGAAGTAGATAAAGTTGTCAAAAGCTTTAACGCTACTTTGGTCAATTCTGGATGTTCCTTTTTTATATTTAACCAAAAATTGTTGAAGCAACCATCCTCAAAAATTAGTTTCATTGACTAATCAGCTCAGCTGTTTAAACAGGCGTCAGATCTGAAAATCAACCCATATTTCGACACCGCCAGACATGGTATCTCCGTATTTCAAGAAAGTCTCGAATTAATCATCGGGCGCAGATGTAAAGAAGACGAAGTACTACTCTGATTAGTCCTTTTCCCAAATAGGTTAAAAATGGTTGACTCGGGGCAGCGACACACACATTACGACGATCGAACAACCGTGATGAGAAGATCTCCCTTAATCACTCATATAACTAGAGGGAGAGGGCAAAGATGATGACCTATCGGTATGACAGTGGGTGGTGGGAAAGTCTTAATTAGCGTACTTTGTCCGGAGACGTGGGTTTGAACATTGGAGAATTCAAATGATTAAAATTATTTTCATGAAACTATAAATTAGTCTTCACAAACATCTTTCTAATGAAGTTATGACTAGTAGTAGATTATAACATGATTCATTTTTAAACACCCAAATAGGGCATTATTCCTTTATTACAATCTGATCATGAAAATCAATAAGCACTGTTTTCCTAAACTAACTTAACTAAAGTGGAAATTCTAACGTTCTACTCATTAGTACATCTTACTGTCCAATAATTGAAGCACATAATATCATAAACTCTGCTTCAAACTAACACCACTCACTAACTCAAACAGCTTGATTCTATTGAGGCTGCTCACTAAATTTGCATTGTCGACGATCTGAAAAACCTCAACATTCCCATGTTGTGGAATCAACGATGTTCCTTAATACTCTATTTTGGAAAGTTGTATCATTTGAAAGTTATTTCCACAGACACAGTCCCAAAACTGTATACCAAAAGTCTAAATTAAGTTCAATGTCTGTTGGTAGAGAAGCAGTTTGTTGTGGACAATTTGGACTGTCTTCCTAGAAAGGGCGGTCCAAACAAAATGCACGATGTTAATTGTAAATGAAACGAAAAGTTTTCTGAAAATTATTTTAATATTTTTTATAATGATAGAAGGATCTATGACAATTATGTGTGAAACAAAATATCGGCCAAATGCTCGCAACGGCATCGGTGGCATACCTCTATACGATGGTCCATATTTTAATGACTCTGAGACATAATTGAGGTTCAATGTCGTTAATGTGCCGAATTATCTCATCTTTTAGCTTTTTAATTGTTCTTGGCTTATTGACGTACACTTTTTCTTTCAAATATCCCCAAATATCCAACGATGTCAAAGCACATGATCGTGACGGCCAATTAACATTGCCATGTCCATTGAATTTCTCGCGCAAAAGAGCCATTGTTTCGTTGGCTGTTTTGCAAGTAGCACCATCCTGTTGGAACCACATATCGTCCAGGTCCATATCCGGTTTGCTGAAATTTGCGCACAATTTTCCAGATTGTGGACACATTTGGTCGATTATTCTGACCAAAAAAATCACGAAGTGCACGAAATGCATTTTGATTTGAACACCCATTTTTGTAAAAGGCTTCAACAATCTTAACGCGCTGCTCAATTGTGTACCTCTCCATGGTTGAATTTCTCAAACACTGAAACAAAGAAATGTCAAATTAAGTTGGGAAAAAACATCATGCATTATAATTGGATCACCTCTTATATTTCATTTGGTTTCTTCTTAACGTGGACTCGTTTTGACATGTTTTATAACAATTAATGATTGCCTACTTCACGATGTTGTCGTCAAAATTCTAACCTAAATAGGGAGTTCGAAGAGCCGTAGATGTTGAGAACCACTGCTTTACGGTGAAATTTTCTATTTGTAGAAAAAAAGAATATACTTCTTTCGCGTTCCATACGACACAATGTCATGAAAAGAACATGGAAAATTTATGCAAACAAGATAAATATAATTAACTTGACATTCGAGCATCGAAGTCTTTTAACATTTTTAGTGATAGTCGTGTACGAAACAAGTACCGAATACATAATCTTGTCAATGTTACTCGACCCGCCTGTCTTTTAGTTTCCTAATAATGTTTATACCGGTAAATTGAGTGAAACGGAACATTAGGAATTTCACCTTCGAATGAGGAGCAATAAAATGATTTCTATGATAAGTTTAACCACTTACTAGATACGTGTTGTGGTCCATGAGGTCTTAGCCTAAGTTTTTAAATAAAACAAAAACTATGATTATTTCTCAAAATAATCTTCTTTTATTTCCACACACTTTTCAGAATGTCTGACTAAAGCTTCTATGTCATGTAACCCAGATTTTTAATTTCATCCTCGCGGTTGAATATCTTACACCTTAACTCGGTCTGCGAACAAAATATAGGGGCCAAATCAGGAGTATATGGTGAGTATTCCATCTCTGTGAGGCCAAATTCGTAGTCAATAGCAATGCGATGTGGGCTGGGACATTGTCATGACACAAGCCCATATTTAGGTTGATTTGCCGCGCCTTTTTTTCGATAATTTTTTGACGCAATTGCCTTAGTAAGTCAGAGTATGCCTCGTTCACGGTTATATTTGATTCTTTGAAGTAAATCAAAAAGATACCTTCGCAATCCTAAAATTTTGTATACAATTCGTGCTTTCCGTGGTTTATGCTTTTTTTCGCACATGCTCTTCTTTCCATGGAATTTCTTTTGAATATCCGATCATAGTAAAAGACCATAGTTTCGTAATCCGTCATAATTGATTGGACCCGTCGAATCCTTTACAACATTCTGTTATACAGAGCTGAGAATTTGGAGCATCGACTCTGTACTAATTTCTGTTATATTTAAATGCTCATTTAGGATCCTTACAACAATTATTTTTAAATTGCCACTCTATGTTGCAATTTCTTTTTAGGCGCCAGTCACTTCCATCCACTAATGAATGCTCCGTCTTCCTCTAAGGCAGAGGACTTCTCGTCTTCTCGTCTTCTAATGATTCTAGTCCATATCGAAACAGCTTCTATTCTGTTTTGTTTCTGTCGGTATAAAACCTGCTTTAGTCAAAAATTTGACAAAGTTAAACTCAATTCGAGAAATTTTTCAAAACAACTTTACTACAGAAATTCGGAGTCGGAGGCCGCTACTTTAAGAGCGTTAACGATCGTAATTCTCCATCTAGTAGATAGGCAGTAACAAGTTTAGTAAAAAAGTTTGAGTCTACATATTCATCCAAATCAGTCAATTCCACGGAGTTCTCAAGAGTTGGGCATCCCCAAGACCACTTTATGGCGAATTTTGCGTAAGAATCTTACTTTACACCTCACTCAAAAATTGAAGCCGATGGACCATTCGAAGCGACGTACGTTCTCTGATTGGGCTTTGGAAAAGATGCGCCAAGATGATAAATTTCATTGCAAAATCATTAATTATCGATTATTTTTGACCCCAATTTGGAATATATCGGCTTGGACAGCAAGTGGTTTCAACAAGACGACGCCACAAGCCACACAGCACACGTTACAATCTACTTATTGAAGAACAAGTTTGATGAGAGTGGACCAGTCGATTGGCCGCCTCGATCGTGCGATTTATTGCCTCTAAATTTTTTTATTTGGGACTACGTCAAGTCATTGGTCTATGCTAATAAGCCGACGGGCTCAAGGCCAACATTGAACGCGAAATTGCAGCCACTTCGGCAGAAATGTGTGGCCGAGTCATGGAAAATTGGGTCCTACGAATTAAGCGTTGCAAACGTGCCCGCGGTGGCCATATGAGCGAAGTCGAGTTCCGTTCATAAATGTTTTGAATGTACTCCAACCCAATCATAAAGTTTTTGAAATTTCAAATGGTTTCCATTTTATTTTGAAAAAAAGTTGTCAAGTCCTTATTGAAAAACCCCTTATTATAATAAAATAGATCGAAACATCAAGTTAGAACTTTTTGTATAGATTGTTGCGACTTGGTACCTAGGTGTGTATAAAGCTTTTTCTGATCGCTTTCTATTTACTGTATAAGGCCAAGAACTCTTGAACTTGGCTATATTCGCATAAAAATAGAATGTTTCTTTTCAATCACGTTTTCACGTTAAGAAAAACCAACGAATAAATTCTGAGGATAATAGTTTCGGGACTGCGAAGGTATCCTTTCGATTGACTCAAGAAATCGAATAGAACCTGACTTACGAAGGCAGTTGCGTCAAAAAATAGCGCGATTTCATGACTTCATGACAATGCTCCAGTGCACACTGCTCCGCTTTCCAAGGCTACTGATGAATATGATTCATATAGCCTTTATCCTGCTCTGTATGTCTATTTTCAGCTGAAGATCGAGTTAAGGGGTTAAAGTTTGAATAACGACGATGAAATCGAACAGGTAGAAAATTTTGACTCTCAAGATTCATCATAATTTTATAACATCATAGAAGCTTAAGTCTAAAAAGTATCTGGATACATTGTCCTTATCTTTTTGTCCCGATTTTTCTATTTAAGGGAGACGTATTAATCATATAAGTGTGAAGATCAATTTTATCGAATGTATATGCACTTGTCCTATATTTAAAACCGCAGTAAACAGCGACAGTCCGTCGTCGTCGTGGCGTCCATAGCATCATCAACGCCCGCCCGCGTTTTATACTGTATACAAAATACATGAATATTGTAATTAGTCGTACGCTAAGATAACGCAATTAAGACGGGCCTAATTGAAAGCGGCATTTATCTCATCAAGGTGAATTATTCGGGATAGACGAAACGTCGCTGATGTTGTAGTGAAGGTCTTGTTCGCTGACTCTACTAGCACCTATAATTTGCCGATATACAAGTAAGAGGAAAACGGGATTTTAATGAAGACTAATTAAGGTAGAAGCGGTTAGGTATATGTATATCACGTATTCCCGCTTCGGGAGCACTTACCTATCTTCTACCTATATATCCACTTAAAACAGAAGTTTAGACGACGTAATAGGAATGGATAGGAGGTAGAATGGGTACAGTTATGGTATAATTTAGTTGATATACGAGGTTTGTACAATATATCAAAATATCATCATGACTTTCAACTCCGATATTTTTAGAAATTTCAATAATTTGGAAACTCCTATTTGATTTTTTTGTCGGTGTCGATATCTGTCAAATCGCTCACAATTGCAAGGAGAGACGTGTAATCCGTTAACCGGTTTTAACATTATTGCATCTCATCAGACTAATAACTTACAATTGCAAGGAGGTACGTGTAATCCATTAACCGATTTTGACATTATTGTATCCCATCAGAGTTTGGAGTTTATAACCCTAATTGAATACAAAGAGCGCTGCTATTTGGTATATGTTATCAGACTATTAATTTGTAATAGTTTTTCTTGTATTCTTAGGTTAATTAGAATATATTTACATTCCATTCTATCCATATTTTTAAAAGAAAAAGTTCGAGCTACCATACAGTTGTCTTTGTGTTTGGTTTCTGGTTTTTTAGCATTCTTTCTAAATAATTCTATAAAAAATTCTCACAGTGCATTGAAGTTAGATTTTTGAATAAAGAAATGAAGAGATTTGATCAAGAGTTTGACAAAAAAAAACTAGGGCAGCTTTCTGGAAAGGCGGAAGAAACTTGTAAAAAGAGAAGAAAATTGCAACAAAATGAAAACAAAATCCCAGCATTGTCTAAGAAAGCAGTAACAGAAATAATAGGAAACCAAACAACAAGGCAAAATGGGACTGTGCAAATTACCGAGGAATTGCACTTTTGGACACAGTGTACAAAATAATAGCTTAGTGACTAGATCAGAAATTAAGAGAATTGAGAGAAACTTGGCCTAAAAGATCAGTAACAGACCTTTTACTCACTCTTAAGCACATACAGACAATAGGTACAAATATAAATTGCCGATATTTACAATCGACTTCCGAAAGGCGCATTACATAATTACATAGTTACAAAAGAAAGTATCAATAAAACTGATAAAGCTCGCGAAGTAGAAAAATAAAAAATGGCATCAGCGCGACTTCCACTCGCATGTGAGCCTCGTACTACAGGGAGACCTTAATAATACGTTTTTTTTACGCAATACTGCTTAAAGTATGTTTCTATACGCACTTTTGCGTGAAGTGAAGTTTTACAAACTCGAAAATATATCTACAGTACGTACTTTACGCACGGTAGTAAAAAAAAAATACGTTTTTTAATCAATTTCATAACTTCACATTTTATACGGTTAGAGTTCAAAAACGCGTTAAAATATATGTTACTTGGTCAATTAATAGGTGTAGTACTATCCCAATGCTAGAAATCGAAATTTTAACACGCGGATTGAAGATGACGTTGCAAATCATTCTTATATGTTCGCTTATGCTGAGAAATCTCTACCTTCTAGTTCAGTTTATCTAATATTTTATCATTCGTATCTCCCCCATGTTGACTTATATCCGAAGGATTTTTATGTCAAATTTATTGTTTATAAAAGCAAAAGGCACCTCAAACTCATTATACAATCTGTTCGTCATATATATAGTCGTTCTGTTAAGAAAATCCGTGGGGAAGATTTTACAGAATATTTGATCTCCAGAGTCAATATTTGAGGTGGTGCTATTAAGTAAAAGAGAATAAAAAAACTCGAGGTAAGTAAAAAAAGACAGATTGCGGATATTATAGTCAAGAGGATTGTGTTTATGAGCTGTGTAGATAGAATATTCTTAATAACAACATCGCTTAATTGATATTTTCTAGAAAATTGGTAGACTAGCAGGAAGAGTTTGCAATTCCAATATTTCCATTCAAATTGGAATTGAATTGAATAATATGTAGATCAGTTTATACTGTTTAACATGGTCTTATTAAGTAAGACTAGATGTTATATGTACTTACAATTATACGACAAGATTTTAGGAACATTTTGTTTTCTTTCAAATTTTACTTCTTATACCTTTTTATATGTTTTTCGTGATGATTGTAGGTTTTATTTGGTAGAAATCACGATGAACATTTTATTTATATCTACGCTATCAAATTCCTTAGAAGGAGTAAAAGCTGCTCCTGGAAAACTTCAATTTCGTTCTTCACGTTGGACCAAAGCACGTGCAACATGGACGTGCACTGCGTGAGATGCGCGGGAGTGCATAGAGCGGCGGAATGCACGCTCAGCAAGACGGAAAAACCGAATTGCAGGAACACCCCGCAAACTACAAGGGGTGCCCGAAAAACCCGAAAAAGATGGAAAACAGCCAGGCTAAGAACACCACGCAAACAGGACGCACTTACGCACAAGCTGCGAAGAAAACGACAACGACAGGAGAAAAAACACCAGAGCTACTGAGTGTGTTGCAGAACATGCAGACACTCATAGCAACACTCATTGCCCAACAGAAGTAAACCACAAGAGGACACCCCCCGACACGGTAATTCTGCATTTCACAAGCAAATGTAGAGTTATACATCGGGGACAGCTATAGAGAAGGCGAAGGACCACTCGGATTAAATCTTTTCCTAACGGTTGGAGGTTGGAAGAGGTTTACCCGAGGCAGCGAAAGCACACACACACATTAAGACGTCCAGAACAAGAAGCCAAGAGTGTATAGCCGACAGGCTAATCTCTTAACAAAAAGATAAGACAAAACAAGAGAAATAATGCCATCAAAAGCTAGCGGAAAGGCAGCGAAAAAAGCCGGAAACGCTCAAAAGAATATTTTGAAAGCCGATAAAAAGAAAAAAAGGAGGAGGAAGGAAAGTTATGCTTTTTACATTTACAAAGTACTTAAGCAAGTTCATCCTGACACCGGTATATCGAGTAAAGCTACTTATTCATGCTATAGAATGGTAGGTTTTTCATCTTCGTATGTATATTCGGCCTCCCATCTGGATCTCTATGCTTTTACGTACCGTACTATGTCTCCTTCTTACACCGTACTCTTTATTTTGTAATTCGATATTAATTTCCTTGTAGCTTTTAAAAAGCTTAGCAAATAATTTAACTGTATTGCGAGATTCCAGCACCAAGCTTCGCGACTATAAATCATCTCGGCTTCCGGTAGAAGATTGGAATATCACTTCATAAATTTATTAGAGACTCATATCTTCCCGAAAAGAAAGCAAAAGGTTGTTGATTAGGGTGAAAAGGTATTTGATGTAATATTTATGAATCCTTCTGAGAATCTGAAATGTCTTTTCTTACTAATCTAAACTTTTTCGTGTTTTATAACGGATAAATTTGGAGATTTCTTGTGTTTTGTGATTATAAGTATTTATACCTGAATTTCCACCATTCCAGTGATTGAATTTTTTATGAATATTCATCGGTCTTCTATTATAAAATTCTATCATAACTATTGTAATATTTTTTATCAGTTTCTAAGGCCTTAGTCCAATCAATATGAAATCTGAACTAGATAATACCCTGGGTGAGACTTTTCTTTGATTATCAATACTAAAATATTGGGTAACAGAATATAGACGAAGCAGTAATACCTGCGAAGACCTGCATCGCAGTTGCCGACTAAATGAGGTGAAGACTCCAGAAAATCCATAAAGTGGTAGATTATCGACTGCTGACATAGAGGCTTCTTAAAAAGGTCAGTAGATTGCATATTAACTGAAAATTTGAACATTAGAAACCTGTGTGCAAGATGGGTGCCGCGTTTGCTCAAAATGTAACAAAAACAGCGTCGTGAAAATGTTACCATCGAGTGTTTGACAATGTTTCACAGAAATAAAGCCGAATTTTTGCACCATGGATGATACGTGAAACCATCACTCCAAACCTGAAATAAAGGAATAATCGAAACAATGGACTGAAATAAGAAAACGGGCTTCCTAAAAGGGCAAAGTACGTTCCATTTGCAGGCAAGGTCATGGCTTTGGTCTTTTGTGATGCTCGGGGAACAATTTTCATTGACTCTCTTGAAGAAGGAAATAACGCGTATTGCAAGGGCCAAAATTAATGAATTAAAATTTGAATTGCTACCTCATGTACCCCATTTGCCAGATGTAGGATCATTTTTTGTTCCAGACTTGAAAAAATGGCTCGGTGATCAAAGATTTTCTATCAATGATTAGTTGATGCTGGTAGTTAATAGCTATTTTGAACGGCTTGACGATTCTTATTAAAAAACTTATTGAACATCGTTGAGAAAATTGTATGGAGCTAAAAGGAGATTAAATTGATAAATAAATGAATTTTTCTCCAAAATGTTTGTTTTTTCCTGAACTACTTTTGGCACCATCCTCGAATCTATATTTGCCTCATCCATTACCAATATTTCAAGATTAATTATATGATTAGGCTTTTAATATATACCACTATCATTAAAATTTGTAGTTGTAAAATGAGAGTTAATATTTTTCGAAAAAAAAAATTGGTTCAACACTCTATCTTAATTATTCTAGTTGGAAGGAAAACTAAAATTCATCAAAGATTAATAATCCAGACCAACAAGTGACTTTTATAAATTGGAACTATGATTTAGTGCGATAATTAGTTATTTTTGACTACCTAGTTTTGCCTACTATTCCTGACCTAATTTTTCTTAAGAAAAATGTGCCTGTGCTGTTGCTTTACATATAATATGCATCAAATTAGACTGAAACATATAAATATGTTGGAGCAATTAAAAATTAATCTATTTCGCCATTTGAAAAATGATAGTTTGAGCTACTCGGACATTTCGACAAGGTGTATTTATATATTTTCTAAAGGCAGGTGAATTATCACTGAATATTTCGTAAGCCGGACAAATTGTATTTTGAAAATTGTTTACAGGTATATAAATCAGTTTTTATTTTTAATAAGGTTAATATGTCGCACCGTTTCTCAACCAATATATCGGAGAAACTAAATATACACGTGTGAAATAATTTCATTTAAAATGCTCATTAACCATGCAGAGGAAACTAATCCTATATCAGAGCCAAACAAAATTAATCAAATCCTCTATTTAACGAAAATCCCAATGTTTATGATTGTATTTTAGTCCCAGTTAACCCTGTGAGATGCAAGAACATGCTGTGATTTATACTTTTTGGACCTACAAATATCTTTGTGAATCTCAAGTTTTAAATTAGGTAAAATCAAGAAACTATCGGTTGAAACTCATGCATCAATCGCAAGTCTTCACGCGTCCAGAGGTAGAAGCTCAGATCAATTAATCTAGGGATATGCCTTTGAGTGAGAGTTTATGAAGTGATGAGTCAAATCTTGATGGTTCGAGGATATTTTGGAAGAAGGGCCACTGGAAAACTCTTGTCAATTGGAAGGATTTTGTATTAAAATGGCCATAAAAAGTATTACATGATGTGATACGTTCTGGCCAGCTCCTGATCGGTGGAAAATTTAGCATGATGATCCCAAGCTGAGCAAAAAGTATTTGAGATAATTGGAAAGGAAGCATGTCCATAAAGTGATGATTTGGCCGTCACAATCGCTAGATCTGGTTTATGGGACAAACTGGACAGTGAACTCAGGAAGCAATGTCTTATTTACACTCCACATCCTTTCAAGACGATTATTTCTCGAAATTTTCACAAATTTTGCTTCAAAGTAATCAAAGGAAAAACTGATTATATTGATGAATCAAAAAAATTTAAATATTTCACAAATACAAACTGTAGCTTCAATATTATTATATTCTCATCTATATACGAGTATGTTTATTTTAATATACGAGTGAATATCAAAATTAATTGTATTGTTTTTATTTGCTACTAACAATACGGTGGGCAACAACTTTTGAAAACAAGATGAACGTTTCAAGTATGTATAAACAACGCAGTAGCACTCGTATGACAACACGTTTTGAGTACGTTCAAACTCTATGATGGCAATGTCAGATTTGATATATACACATCAGTGTTCTCATATCTCAAAACTTAACTAGCAACCCTCGTATAACGGTTAAGAACAGTAACAAATGCCTCATTTGTTCTCTCGGTGTGATTTGTTTGAGGATGTCAACGAGTGTTATACCCCCCCATTTCTCTATATTACACAGGCCAACGATGAAAAAACTTTTTTACTGAAAATACCTTATTATGTTTTTTAGGTTTTTTTAGGTTGCTGAACCCAAATATGATGCTTAAAATGCTGTATCACCACCATTTATTCACATATTATAGTTAAATTTATGAAATCAAACAACATTTTTAGAATTTAACAGCTTTTTTATAGTTAAAATAAAATACCTATCTGGGGGTATTTGATGAACAAAGATGATGTTGTTAGTACTGCTGAAACACATGCTAAACAGCTGATGTTCAGTTTAGTTTCAACCTAACCTCACTTTCACGTTTCCGTTTCCTGTATGTACATGTGCTAAGTGCAATGCCTAATCACGGTTGTAAAATCTCTGCTGACAGTTTTTGTTATATTTGTGGTGAGTTTGGTATTAAAAAACACCAAAAAACATTAAAGACTTTGTAAAAAAGGTTTATCTAGCATACTTTGAAACTAAACTTGGAGATCGGGTTAAATCTTGGGCGCCGCATAAGATTTGTTATGTATTTGCTGAAGACCTTAGAAAATGGACAAAAAAAGAAAAAAAAAACACTTCAAATTTGCTGTTTTTATTATATGGAGGGAACTAAGAAATAATTTCGATGGCTGTTACTTTCGCAGTGTTCATATTAATGGTCATAACTCTAAAAATAAGAAGGTAATGAGCTATCCTAACCTTCCGTTCGCTATCCGAACAGTACGGCAAGGTGTACCAGAACCACCAGAGGGCTTAAATTCTATTGTAACAGAAGAATTTTCTGATGTACAGTCGGAGTTAGACGAACACGATGAAGAATTTCAATCTATTACAGATAATGTAGAGCCTAAATTGTTTGCTCAAGTCGAGCTTAACGATTTAGTTAGGGATCTGGGCCTAACGAAAAAAAAAGCTGAACTGCTTGGCTTTAGGCTAAAAGAAAATAACTTGTTGATGGCTGGAACTAGCATTCATGTGTATAGGAAGAGAGAACAGCAATTTTCAAAGTATTTTGATCAACAGGGTGATTTGGTGTACTGCTCAGACATTCCTGGTCTAATGAATGAGGTTGGAATTGAGTACAAAAAAGAAGACTGTTCATTGATTCATCTAAAATTAATTTGAAGGATCTTTTACTACACAATCGTAACGTGTATGCTTCTGTACCTGGCGGTCATTCTGTACATATGAAAGAGAGCTACGAAAATCTAGAAATAGTGTTAAATAAAATAGGTATTCTGCATATGGTTGGATGTTATGTGGTAATTTGAAAGTAACGTGCATGGTCCTTGGTCCGCAAGGTGGTTTTACCAAGTTCCCATGTTTCCTGTGTGAATGGGACCGTAGAACTTGGAATCAAATTTGGTGCAAAAAGAACTGGAGTGCTAAAGAGTCTTTAAAGCCTGACGAAAGGAAATTCTGCGCAAAAACCTTGTAGATCCAAAAAACGTGCTCCTAACACCACTACATATTAAGTTGGGGCTCTTGAAACAGTTTGTAAAGGCTTTTCCTAAAGACAGGACTTGTTTCAAATATCTCTGTCAGAAATTTCCACATCTTTCAGAAGCTAAATTGAAAGAAGGCGTCTTTACCGGACCTGATATTAGAAAAATGATGTTTGACGTTAACATTGAATCCACAATGACCTCAAATGAAAAAGAAGCATGGGT
Source organism: Diorhabda elongata (assembly GCA_026230145.1). Lineage (NCBI taxonomy): Eukaryota > Metazoa > Arthropoda > Insecta > Coleoptera > Chrysomelidae > Diorhabda > Diorhabda elongata. The sequence goes on along the minus strand of CM047928.1, from coordinate 18,018,964 downwards.
ATCCTTCAAGCAAGCTGTCACCAAGCTCTTGAGAAATGAAAAAGATCCAGGATATTGTTGCCAACATGGTAAATAAGTTTGAAGAGTTAGTATGTTTGAAGAGCCTGAAAGTTCACTTTTTGAACAACCACCTCGATTACTTCCCGGACAATTAAGGAAATGTTAGTGAGGAGCAAGGTGAGCGTTTTCACCAGGATGTTAAAGCGATAGAAAAACGTTGCTAGGGCCGCTGGAGCACCAATAACATGATGGGGGATTACTGTTGGCCACTTCACCGGGTAGTTCAGCAAGCGAATCATAGACAAATTCCAGTTGACAAGTAAACCCTGTAATCTCACACTACATTACTATACTGTAAATATAAACCTATTTTTTGATGTAACATAGTGTTCCATTGATTTCCCTATATACCATACAGGGGTATTAGATTATAATAAAATACATCTTACTTGGAAACTATGGGTGTTATAAAAAAACTAAGGCCAGATTTGGATTCAGTATATAAAAATCTATAAAGATCATCTATTAAAATAAAAAAAAATTTCAAACAAAAGTTTTTTGCTGGCCTGTGTTATTATCAAAAATGTCTTTATACAGGGTTTCAAAAATCGATGGGGGTTTTAGTTTTCGAAAAGGAAACATGGCTGATGTTGATTATTCGTATTTGTTTGTTAGAATCCACGATGATATTTGGATATTAAATTTTTAATTTTACAAGCAAATTATATGATTAGTGAACCATGCAGAAATCTACACCCACTGTCGTGGATATCTCCCGCGAAATTTGCGTCTTTGAGTTTTTCTCGACTTTTTTTGGACAATAATTGAAAAAATTTGTTGAAATTTTTGTTAGGAAGTCTTTGACAGTGGGTATGTCAGCTATGTCATGTAATCATGAGGTCTTAGGAAGTTTTGGGTAGCATGAATATTTAATTTGATAGCCATACGGAGAGTTTTGTACCACCTGCAGGATGCGGAAATTTTGTTTGGTACCTGTGTAGTAGACTGGGTCTGCGTATATTAAAATGGGTTTGTTTTACCAATTGAGCGAATTTACTGTATATACTATATATACAAATAAGAGGATAAAGTCTTCCCATTGCTATTTAACTTTTCCTTTTTTAATTGTTTAAGTATTACATAAAATATATTTTTATTTTCCCCATAGTTTTCTGTAATTTTTTTTTTTATTTCAGTTTAACGTGCCTCGACAGCGCTGGTCATTGACACACAAAAACAATCATAAGTTAAATACATTCGAATTAAATAAAAATAAAATGAAAGTTAAATACAGTTACATACAAAAAATAAAATCTGTTACAATGTATAAATTAAATTATATTTTCTTGTACAGCTTGGTGACTTTAAGGAACTGCACGATTTTCCTTATTTCCGTCGGGCAGTTAAGTGTCTCCTGTAGGTTGGTTTTCATGTCAAACTGTTGATATGCGGTAGAATATTCTCTGCAGTCGGTGAGGATGTGCTTAACAGTCACAGGAACTAGACAAGTTCGGCAGACTTTCTGACGACATCAAATAGCCGTGAGTAAGTTTCGTGTGGTTGATGCGAAGTCTTCTTATTGTCACAGCTTCTCTCCTATTCAGAAAGTTTAGGGAAATGTGAGAAGTAGTTGGGTGGATTTGATGTAGTGCTGTAGTGCTAATGCTCCATGTATCGTGCCAAGATTTTTTAGTGAGGTATTTGAAAGTAATCTTCAGATCATTGTCCAGCTGTACTGGGATTTCAAGATGATTTTTTGTGGCTTCTTTGGCATGACGATCGACACATTCGTTTCCAGCAATTCCAGTGTGCGATGGAAGCCAGATGAGAGAGACTGTTATATCAAGAGCAAAGAGAGTTTGGTAGATGTCATGAATGTTTTGGACTATTGGGTGGTCGGTGAATATGGTTGAGATGGACTGTATGGATGAAAGAGAGTCAGTACATATGGCGATATGTTTATGGGGAGAAGAAATATATTTGAAGGCTTGAAGGATACTGTATAGTTCACCAGTGTAAACACTACACGTCGAGGGTAAACGGAAAGAACTTATGAGTTCGTGGTTTGTAGTGACTGCGCAACCCACACCGGATTCAGCTTTGGAGGCATCCGTATAGAGAATTAGGTCGAAGGAATTTTTATGCATAATTTCCAAGAATGCTTACTCTACAAGAGCGCTAGGGGATTCGTGTTTATTGTAGATGGTTAGTGATGTGTCTACTATGGGAATATTTTTTATCCACGGGGGAGAAGAAGGCAAAGAAAGTGGAAAGGTCAACGAGAGGTTGGTATTTTGGAGTAGAGGTGTGAGCAATTGAGGGATTGAATTTACAGTTATTCGTGAGTTATTGGGTACGGAAGTGGTGGTAAATAGCGAATGGACAGGATTAGAAGGATTGGAAGATACTTTAGCAGCATATGACAGGAGAAGAGATTGTCGTCTGAGGAATAGTGGTGGCTCATTAGCTTCAACATTGACACTAGCGGCGGGGCTTGAGCGAAAGGCACCAAGACAAAGGCGAAGAGCGGTGTTGTGTACAGAGTTCAACAAGTCAGTTTTAGACTTGGAGGCGGACATATAGATAAAACAACCATAGTCAAGCTTTGAGCGTACGAGAGCTCTGTAAACTCTTAGCAGTATAGTTTCATTGGAGCCCCATTGAAGGTGGCTAAGGGTTTTAATTATGTTCAGCCTCTTTAGGCAAATACCTTTTACATCATGAATATGGTGGTTCCAGTTGAGTCGAGAATCAAAAGTCATACCAAGGATTTTGCATTGATTCACAATAGGTAGAGGGGAGTTATCAAGGAAAATTTGGGGTGAGTGAATAGATGTTCTTCGAGAGAATTTTATCAGCATGGATTTGTTTCGGGAAAATGATAATCCTAGGTAGGGGGATCTCTCTTGTAGTAGATTTATTGCGTTTTGGAGCAGTTGGCATGTAGAGGGGACGTATTTACCGTGGCAATAAATGATTAGGTCATCAGCGTATTGGACATATTTTACGGGAGATGGGAAGTTGTCACATAGCTCATTTATTGTGAGGATAAATAAAGTAGAGCTTAATACTGAACCTTGAGGGATGCCAGTATTTTGTGGATGAGGAAGGGAGAGCTTACCTTTGCGGAAACCCAGAGAAAATTCTATCAGTTAGGAAATTATGGATGAATGATAATATGTTACCATGTAGATTGTATTGAGTGAGTTTATTCATTATTGCACCTCTGGATATAGAGTCAAAAGCGCCTTCAATGTCGAGAATAGTTGCAATGACGTCCTGATGGTTATTTAATGCAGAGGAGATATCTGTTTGCAAGAGAACAAGGTTGTCGTATGTCGATCGATTACGTCGAAAACCCGATTGTGCGTCGGGAATAAGTTTGTTTTTTTCAAGGAACCATAGGAGTCTTTTATTGATTATTTTTTCAAGGAGTTTACAAGTAGTGCAAGTAAGTGAGATTGGACGGAAAGACTTAGGGGATAATGTGGATTTACCTGCTTTTTTAATTGGAATGATTATAGAGTTGCGCCATGCATCAGGGAATTGGTGAGTAATCCAAATAATGTTATAGGTGTCAAGGAGCTTGGAGAGGGACGAGTCGGATAGTTTTTTGAGAAATATATACAGGACATCATCAGGACCAGCAGCAGAATTTTTGCAGGACGATAGCGCGAATTTTAGTTCATTTAAACTAATAGGAGCATTGACAGACGCAATATCGAGAGGATTTAGCTGTAGTGCGGAGGAGGGCTGAATATATGAGTTATGAAAATCGGATGCCGGATTATGGATGCTGAAATTTTCTTTAAAATGTTGCGCGAGTGTGTCAGAGATTTTTTGGCTGTCGGTGATAAGCAGATCGTTAGATATTAAAGAAGGAATTTTGATATTAGTTTTTTTGCCTTGAATTTGTGCAATTTTTTTCCAAACTTGACTGGGGTCTGTATTGTGGGTAAGGGATGAAGTATAACTTTGCCAAGCAGATTTTTTACTTTGCTTGACAATAAATTTAGCTTTAGCTTTAAGCCTTTTATGTGCAATAAGGTTTTCTTGTGTTTTGTGACGTCTGAACCTATTAAGAGCATGTTTTGATTCACGTATGGCATTTGCACAATCCGGACTCCACCATGGAACAGCCCTACAATCCGAGGAAAAGACCGTTTTACCAATGTGCACCTCTGCAGCCGCAAGTATGCTCTTAGTGAACATATCTAGCGTATCGTTTATATTCGTAGAAATGATCAAATATGATAAGTATGCTTCGGAGAGAGAGGTAAACTCAGGCCAGTTCGAATTTTTTATTTGCCAGTAGCTTTTGGCAACAGTTTCTTTATTATAGGGATTGGATATAATAATAGGAAAGTGGTTGCTATCATGTAGGTCATCGAAAACTTGCCAAGAGAGAGAAAGTGCAGTTTTAGGGTCACAGAAGCTGAGGTCAATAGCAGAAAAGGAACCTGAGGAGTTTTGGTTCCAGTATTTAACAGACAGGTACCAGTTGAATTTATGACTTTTTCTATTGTGTTGCCTCTAGTGCGAGTTTGGTCGGAGCCCCACATAGTGTGATGTGCATTAAAGTCTCCAACAAGAATGTATGGTTGAGGAAGCTGACGAATTAAGTCTGTTAACTCTTTTTCATCAAGGGGGTGGTCCGGTGGAATGTATATACTGCAAATGGTAAGTTTATTGGGGCACCAAGTAGTTATAGCTACTACTTCAAAGTTTGTTGATAATGGGAGGTGGAATGAGTATATGTCGCTGGATACAAATATTGAAGTACCGCCACTGGCTCTTATGCAGTTGGTACGGATGTAATGATATCCGTCAAAATTTCTCAAGTTGCGTTTATGATCAATTTTAAAGTTGGTTTCTTGGAGACAAAGGAAGTCAGGTTTATGGGAGGAAATGATTTTCTGAATTCTTTCTAGTCGAGGATAAAATCCATCGCAGTTCCACTGTATCAGAGAGAATGTACTTGTTTAGGAAGAAGGGAGAGAGTATTTACTGAGATAATGTCGAGGAGTCAGTGGTATTCCCATCATCAGTAATAGACACTTGGGGAGGAGTTTTTTGTTCGGGGTGAAGTTTAAAGTTAATTCTATTGATTAGACGCGTAATACGGTTTTTTAAAGATCTTTCTTTTATATTAGGATAAATTAGGGACAAATCCTTCAGAAGAAGGGTTGTGTCGGAAATAAATTTGTTGTCTTCGGGGAGGGGGTCATTGATGCCATACGTGTTTTCCAGAAACGCAATAAATTGGGTGCCTGTGAGGGAAAATGCTTCAGGAGAATCGTTAAATTGTTTATGTATAACGGAGCGTGATTCAGGGCTTATGAAGTGACAATCGTTTCTAGTCAGTTTAGATTTTTTGGTCTTCTTTTTCGCAGGGTTTCCGGAGCTGGATGTAGAAAATTCGGGGGAAGGCATTGGATCTGGATGAAGATCAGTAGGAGATATAGACTGCGGCGAGTCAAGGCTGCTGTCATTTGAACGGGGACGTTTTTCGCTAGTTTTTGGTAAGGAAATTAGGGGGGGGGGGAAATGTGAAAGGGTGTCCTCCGAGGATACTATGGGAATAACCGAAGTATTAGTAGTGGCAGTAGGGTCAGCACAGGAGGTGGGGATCAGATTGACCGAATCATTTGAATTGGGAGAGGGATCTTGAGGGATGGGAGTGTTGGGGCATGAATCAGCAGTGTGCCCAGCCTGTTTGCAGAGAAAGCATTCAAGTTTGTCGGTAGAAATGAATTTTCTGTGCGTTGTATTTTCATGACTGATGACAGTCGAAGTTTGCAGAGAAAAATCATTATTGGTTGGTAATACGTAAGTTACTCGGCGGAAGCTGAGCACATGTGCGTATTCGTCATCAGGTGAGCCACATTTGACGTATGATATGGGAGAGGTGAGTGATAACCCTAGGTCTTGCAGTGCTTTCTCAATGACGGAATGGGGAATGGATGGACAAACATTGGAAATGAGTATTCTTTTGGTTGGAGATATAAGCCGACGTATAGGGATCAAATTGGAATTAACTGGGATACTTTGGTTGGTTTTTAGAAGTTCGTCGACTAGAGTCATCGATGATAAATAAATGCATATGCGTCCGTGTGATATTCTGGATGCGAAAATAACATTTTTAGAAGAGACGATGCTACCTATTGATTTGATGTAGTCAAATAGTACAGTGTTGGGGATAGAAGGCATAATGATGGCCTGATTTCGTGAGGGCACAGAAGGGGGTGGGGATTTTGCTGAGGTAGCTGCAGCATATGATAAAGGTGGAGAGTTAGTATTTGGATTGATTTTTGATAGTGAGGGAAGGTTAGACATATTGCTGTGATCTTGGTTGCCAAAATCACAGTCAATAGATGAAAAGAAAAAAAAAAAAGAAAGAAAAACGGATGAAATATATAAATAGATCTCAGCTCGAGAAAAACCAAACAGTCTTTGTCTCAGTGATTGGCCTATTGATATCCGGATACGTAAATAATTTTAAAGTATATTCACCAAATTTTATGATAAAAACGCTGCTTCGACAATTTGTGGTATCACATTTTAATTATAACAAAAAGCGAATAATTTATTATTGTTAGGAGTTAACTTAACGATCTGAACCTAACGAGGTATACAGAAAGAATGGTGTTTCTGTAATTTTAAATTCGAAATTTATCCATAATTTATTTTAATAACAAAAATAGACTTTCTGTTGCGTGTTCCGAAAAAATAAAACAACTGAATGTACGGTTATTGTTTGGTTTTCACTGGTTTCTTTACCCAAAGAAGCGGTACTTGACTACACATTTAATTTACTTTACGGGGGATACATCGTTAGGGTACAGATTCAGTCAAAGATATGTATTTAATCCATTACAATCATAGGTTTGATGTTTGAGATCCCGTCTTCTCGCCCTTCCTTACCTCGTTTTCAAGTACTTTGAACTCTTCTAGAGGAGATAAGAGGTAAGCTTTGTCCCATTTTCTAGTCGGGGACTTTTGTAATTTTTCGCAATCTCCGAAATTACACTTTCAGAAGCAGTAAAAACGCGGTTTCAATTCTAGATACTATATATTTGGTGTATATTTCGGATAAGAAATTGTTTCATTTTGTTTATTAAATATTTTATATCCAGAGATGTTACTGTCGTCTAAATATAACAAATTTTCAGTCATAAAGGTCCACATAATCGGATACATGTCTATAGGTTTGAAAAAATAAAAAGCCCGCTTTTAGCAATAATAAGGTAAAAAGTTAAAAATAATTATTGGTATTCGATAATACCGATCATTAGTTTTCACATGTTATTTACAATCTTATAGGGTATTCCAGAATGATGTGCCACATCAAAGTTACATTTTGTTTCCAATGGAGTTCTCTTACTACAATAATACAGCGTTGTGATGTATTCTACAGGGTATTTGAAAAGCTATAACTAATTTTCCACAAAAATCCTCTACAATATAACAGAAATTTATAAATGAAAATCTGTTGCGGAATAGTAGTAAAAATTTTGGAAAAGTTATTTCGTTGATATTAATTGAATCTGATACAGGGTGAATCAAAATACTACAGTACAGTAATGGCATTCGTGTGTGTCTCACCCTGTATTTCATGTGAGTATCGAAAAGTAGTACCCAACATATTTCTATTTTTATAAAGCATTACCTATACCTAAAGTTATTAGTTAGATATTTAGATTTTTCTATATAAAATAATTTTTTTTTATTACAATATTCGCATCAACCGTATACTGGTTATTAGCGATTTAGTAAACATTAAGTATTTAATCTATGAATAATTGTTAAATTAATTTTATGATAGAGATCTGTTTAAGGTAATTTTTAAGGTAAGTAATGTTGTATTTTGGTCCTAAAATTTCACGTATTGTTCCGAGTGGTAGATTTGATGATGATCTTTCTGAGTTAAGAGATGGACATTCTGCGATTATGTGTTCTATAGTTAACTTGCAATTGCAGTTGCTACATTTTGGTTCGGGTTTTATAAAATAATTTGTTAAGTACATAGAACGAAATTTAAAAATATAACCGCTGAAAACTGAAGACACTGTATTCAACAGGTGAAAAAATTGACTCATATCTATGTATTCATACATAGTATTCATTTAGTAGATTCAAGTGCAACCTTGCACAGTGTCCTCTCAATAAATAGCCATAAATTTATGACTTTTGAGTCTTATCGAATTTTATATAGATTTTGGTAGTTAAAACACAATAAAAAACGTCGTCGCGAGCCGTTTGGCGAACGACTATTGTTTGCGAATATTAGACTACCTCAAATTAGTATTCTGATCAGTTTATTGTTTTGTATGATCCTTAACTTAACGTTCATTTCAATAGGAAGCTCACACAATGTCAATTTGTGTGTAATTCTAATTATAGGTTTTTATATATATGAAAATATCCTAAAATAAGAGAAAAAGAAAAACAGTGATTTCCGCATTTAACGTGAAATATGTTCTTCTAGTAACTAATTATCACATCGATGATCAAAGATAAATGATACAAAGAGAACGATGTTATAAGTGACACCTATAACAAATAAAACAACTTGAGCAAATAATTATCGCATGGATATCATACTCTTGAAACGAATACTAATACAAGCTTTGAAATCATTTAACGAGCTAATATTTGCCACAATACACTCTTTGATCGGCGGGTTGAGTTTTAACAACTTGGGAGCTGAAATAAATAGCAAATTGTCGGCAATAAGGAACTCCACATTCAAATTGACAGAAATGATGAAGTTTGAGTTTGTTAACGAAGAGGTTTATTAACATAACACTGTGCTTTAGTAGATGTAGATTTTGTTTTTATACACATTTATCTACAAAAAAGGAACCTTCATAACTATTTGATATAATTATACAGGGTACCCCAGGCAAAAAATGTCGTTTCTAAACCCTTAAAGCTACGAAATCAGTACTTATATTTAAGTATATTTTCTAAATTATACAATCGAACATTATGAATTTTTAATGGATGTTTACGTATGTCCATGTAGTATTTTTGACGTAATAAATAATTATAAACTACTATCTTAAGGCCTGGGGTGGCTCATGCCCAATGGTTAATAATCTGTAACTTTTACAGGGACAACATGTACAATCTAAAGATAGATTTCTCAACAAAAAGTACTTTTTGTTTATTTCGATAAAATTTATGGTTCAAGAAATATGAAACTTGTGTGTGTATGGAGACTTTCTACATATACAAGGATATAATATGGGTTGAAAAATTGCATCACTCAATAAGTCGTGTGATTGGCACATAGATGGCGCTGACATTGTCAAATCAATATGACGTTCATGAAGTACCAACTTTAAAAAGACTACGTGTAACTTTTGTTATTTTCAAAACAATGGATTCCAAACAATTTCGTTTATTAATTTATCATAACTTCTTGTACTGTACAAGCTCAGTAATGGCTTCAAAACTGTTATCCGGACTCAGCTCAATCAAAAACAACTTTTTGTTATTGGTTGGATGAATTTAAACGTGGTCTTATAGACACCGATGATGGTGAACGTTCTGGTAGTCTAAATGAGGTGATTATTCCGGAAAACATCAAAAAAGTCCACACATTGGTTATATCTAATCGTAAATTGTAATTTAATAAAATAGCTGAGACCATAAAGATATCAGAAAGCGGTATGTTTACAATTATGCATGAATATTTGACCACGAGAAAGCTTTTTTGAAAATTCCGCATTTAGCCACGTAATAAATCAGATTTTTTGCGTTAATATTTGGTAATGGATCCATTACTTTACTCCAGAATTAAAACGATCATCATTTGAGTAGAATGCAGCCATTGAATCACGTCCGAAGCGTCCAAAAGCCCAATAGTACGTGAGAAGTTTATGGCTTCAGTATTTTGGGATGCGTGTGGAATGTTGTTCATCTACTATCTCCAAAAGGGAGAGATAATTAATAGCGAATACTATATAGAGTTGTTGGATTATTTGAATGCAAATATCAAGGTAAAACGACCTCATATGACAAAGAAAAACCACTGTTTCATCAAGACAATTCACCGATTCACAAGTCAATGATGGTTAAATTGAACTTCAAATAGCTTCCTCATCCACCGCATAGTCCAGATTTGGCAACCAGTAATTACTGGCTATCCTCTGATCTTAAAAAATACTCGCCGGTAAGAAATTCAGTTCAAATGAAGAATCAATTGCTGAAACTGAAGCCTATTTTGAGGCAAAAGACAAATCCTTCTACAAGCACGGTATTGAGAAGTTGAAGAAACGTTAGAATGATAGTATTTTTCTTGAAGGAGATTTTTGGTAGAAAAGGTTTTTTTTCTTTAGTCACACGACTTATTGAGTGATTACATTGATTAAGGGTACATAAAATAATCTTTATTTTAATCCCACTAATGTTTTTATAACTTTCTAAATCTTCAACTTCTATTTCATTGAATTTCGACAATAAAGTGTAGTTTTCACCCCATAAAATAATTTGTAAATATTGGTATAGGGTGAATTTTGAAGTGAACAGTAGAAAGAACTTAATACGAAAATTTCACGGAAATCCATGCGTCTTTTGAGGTGATACCATATTGTCACCGTTGTTCACTGAACTAGGTATCAAAATAATGAAAGCAGTCGCACAATTTTTTTTATTTACATATATTTCGTATTAGATTAGATCCACAGACTTGTCAATAAAATGAAATTGATGTGACAGCTTGCAATTATTCTCATCTTATCTAATTTTAACTACCCTTCCTCTAGCTATAGTAATATATTTGCATTTTAAAATTAAAACTCGTACCTAGATTCAGAATGATGCATATACGTTCATTAATAACCTCTTTCATTTAATCGAAATCCACTTGTCAAACAACAGTAGCCAAGAGCCATTACGTGCACTTTACGTGCCACCCAAGGAGTAAAAACAATAAGGATTCAATATTCTCGAACTGATATTGATTTTAATAAACTTTTTATAGATAATATAATTATCAAAATTTCAATTATTATTTTTATATTATAAATAATTTTGATATTTTAAGTATTTAATAAAATATTTTTTTATTTACAATCTGTAAAATTTTACAAATTTTATAAACGATTTAAAGCAGTATTAACAGTCTCGTAGGAGAATTACCCTGTGGCAATTTCCCTTCACTTAAAAAAAACGTTTGATTAAGGGATAACCACTCATGATATTAAAATCTGTCAAGCAGATCACACGGAAAATGCCTTCTAAGCCTTGGTAGGGTCGAAGGTTTTTTTAGAGGTTGAGCCATGTGTTGGGATGGGTTTCCATGCGGAAAAAGTCAGATATTTCCCTTTAACTCACTTAATTTGAAGGTCATAAGCGACAACACTGTTTTTACAATAATTCTGAGTAAGTTCGATTGAAATCTTTCTGGAATTGCCATACTTGAGTTGAATGCAATGCCTCATAGTGGAATACCATAACTCCAAATGGATTTTGGTGTGACTTCGTATATTAGCAGCTTGTTGTCGATTGTTAGTTGGAACGAGCTATTAACCAGTAGAGTTTGATGAGTTTTAAACCCAACTGCTTTATCTTTGTTAGTATGTGTGTTCAAATGAATTCCAAGGTAATTTGCATTCTCTTTTTGTTGCAGCTGGACAGGTTCCTCATCGTTGGGTGTAGGTAACATTCACAGATATATCTTCATTTACTTTTATTTTCCAAATTTTTAGCCACAACGAAATGGTGTCCAAGTTTGTCTGCAATATGTGAGAGGCCATATCTGGCTCCTGGTGAGATGCTAGCGTGGCAGTGTCATCTGCATATGCTGGAGTAGTTCCGTTGTTGTGTGTGGAAATATGAGCTGTGTACATAAAATAGAGGATCGGGCCAAGTGCATTTCCCTGTGGAACTCCTGATATAATTGAATGTAGAGCTGGATTTTGACTTGAAAGTGTTTGTTCTGCATGTAGGATTTTAAGATTTGGAAAAGATTGTGCCGAAGGTTTTTTCTGATTTTATATAGTAATCCATCGTGCCAGACCTTTCGAATACCTAGGTAATATCTAAAAAGACAGCTGAATCGGGACTTCTTTAAAATATTTAACATTCTAAATCTTTCTTCCTTATTCATCTTTGTTTGTCTAATTCGTAAGCAGGCTTCTCCAGTTTCACTTAGGAACGCAGAGCACGACATTTACCTACCTACTCCACGTTCAGAATTATTTAAGGGTTCAATATTTTACAATGCAAAAAAATCCACAATCACTTGCCAATTAAACTCCGTATTCCGTAATAATTTGAGGACATAAATCATTAGTAACTGTGAATCAATAGTAGCCATGATTACTTTTTCAGAAAAATAAGTGGAAGATATTCTGATTGAAATATAAAATTAATTCACAACTAAGGAAATCACCTCCCATTTGTCTTTACTCCTTAGTGCAGATGTACCTCAAAATGTGTGTACTGCTACCGACGAACCCTCTGATTGCAGAATGAGTCAGCAAGAGTCCGAGGGGACGTTACCTTTCCCTATTAAAGTTACCGGATACTGTAGCATCTGTGTATATGCCTTCGGATCAAAGTAATCAAGATGCACTTGTTTAGTTTGTCTATACTTTTAGATACACGCGTTGGAAATAACGGAGAAACCACCCCTTCTGTATTATTCCACGAATAAATGAATATTGAAACGTTAAATTTTCGTTTCAACAATTTTTCTTCCCATTATCAATAGTAATAATCCAAGAACATTGATAATCGTTTGAAAAAAATTTACGATAGATTTCCAAAATTTATTGCTTGGAAACATCTCTCGATAAGTAACAAACTTGAGAAAGTTGTTATCAAATTTCTAAGCATTTATTGACGTTCGTATAGAAGATTTTTTGCTTATTATAAAAAAATACAGAGCAAGAACAGCAAGAACAATTAGAAAATTCAAGTGAAGATCCAGACGTGTTAGTTTCTATAATTTATGTTAATAATAATTATGATGTTCGTCGTTAATATCGTGATCTGTAATTTTTATAAGCTCTTGATCTTCTACACCACTTTTGGCCAATCGAATCACCGCGGTTGATCTATTGGATTGTTTAAGGTCGCTTGACATGGTGCAAGAAATTGCATGAAATATGTTGCAAGGTCAAAATATTGCACGTCGCGTGTCTCTTGTAATTGCATTTAATAAAAATTCAATAATTGAGTTAAGCAAATATCTTACTTATAATCCAATTTAATATTTTGTAACCGGTTTGAAATTGATAAAAGTAACTAGATTTCTCCTTAGAATTACAGCTTGCACGTAATAAAAATGACACCGACCGATGATGTTGCAAGTGCGAGATATTGCATAAAACAATCAACTGAACTTCATGTGCGCATGTTTTTTATCTATAAATATTGCGTCTTGCATTGCATTGCACGTTGATTTGCATCAGGTCAAGAGGCATTGGTATTCAAGCCAATCGCTTCGGCAGACGATTTATTTGATTTAAAATAGTCACTCTTCAACTGGGAATACCATAATACCAGTGATTCATTATCGGATTTCCAATGCTTTCTTAGGACGACCTCCCACGATGCAACTGTTTTAAAACAAATGTTGCAAACCCGTTGATCTTGCAACAGTTTTGCAATCAAAATAAAAATTTTGGGCGCACACGGATACGACTCGTAATCAGTTGGTGCAGCAGTGAAACATCATTTTTCAATGTATTCAGATGAGGAAGACGAGATTGATTATTATCAATACCGCAGACAACGCAACGTATATAGATCCATCCATACCTAAGTCAAAATGTCACCTCTAGACTGTTCGTCTCAGACAGATAGTTTCATTCGAGTCATTTCGTGTGCGGTTTATACGTTGCCGAGGTTGCCAAACTGCTACTAGATTAACTGGTTTACAACCTTCGTTTCTAAACAGTTGTACCGTGGACGATCGACATTAGAAATGATCTGATGATTTTAATATTTGGGCTCTTGAATCACAAACGTTGCTCTGTCGTTGTTTTCTATTTGCTTTCACATTCTTGAACCACCTTGGCAAGTCTTGGTGGATACAGGGTTTGTTACAGAACCATAGTAGTTTGATTCCATACAAAAAAAAAATAGTCAAGCAAGCAGCAGGTTTCCCATCTCTTCAAGCTACTTCTACCACGGTTATGTGTTGGAATTTCCATTGTAGCCCTTCATTTCATTCCATAAATTTATCGTTTTCATCGTCATGCGATCACCAAGTCAATCTAAAAAGTTGCGAGACTTGGTTTGTTGATTGGTTTGTACTTTTCGTGTTATGTATAAACTGTTTAACCGATTTGGATAGAAAGCATTATAAATAATTTAACAATATTAAATTAAAGTAGCACATATCGCGGACGATGATCAATATTTGACCACCCCGAATGTATTGTATTAATTATAATCTCCTCGAATAGAACTGAAAATACAAAGATTTGATATTATTTCGACAGTCTCAACCTTGTTAAGTAGCATACAATTGCTTTTTCTGGAGTATATATTGTGTCCTTTTGTTATAAGTGTATTGTCGTAGCGTCAGATATAAACGTGAAACTTTTCTTTTATCTACATTTGTCATCAACGATGGCAGACTGACGCTCTCCTTCATCTTTCTTATTGTCCAATGAAATTTTCCTTTATTTCTTTTGGATAAACTGAAATGAAAATAATAACTTTTAAATTGTACTGTTTCCAACAATGATAATCTTCCAGATAAATATGATCAGCAAGACGTTTCAATAAAACTTTAATTCGAAGAAGGTGTCAAGGAACTTAGTATCAAAATTATACTGAAGAGAAGAGGTTAAAATGTAGTTAGAAGTACATAAATATGTTTTTCGTCTAGTTAAAATGTCTCAAATGGATAACTGCGATAATGGTGAATGCTAAAATATACTTCTTTCCAAAAAATTTCTTTTGTGTAAATACTTTTCGTTGAGATAAAAAATGACGCATATTTAAAATTTTTTTTTCTCGTTTCTTCTATAATAATTCTATATAAAACTATATATATATATATACATTTATATGAATTGTAAAGAAGTCTTTGCCCTATATTATGAGCGGTTTTTTATTGGGAACGTGGCAATGAAACACCAAAGTAGACTAATTTTAATATATTAATATTTAATATATTATCTATTCATTGTCTGGGAAATGATAATAATCAATATTTCTATCAACGTCATTTTGAATATTGAATTTTGAATCCTATGAGTTTAAAAATTTTTACAAGAATTAATACAATTTAAAACCACCGAAAATCTCAACTAATTATTTCCCAGACGATGAATACATAAGTTTTAGAAAGCTCGGAAAATATATTGAAGTTAGTCCACTTTGGTGTTCCATTGCCATGTTCCCAATAAGAAACGATGGTAAATGAGGTATGCAAAATGTATCAAAATAAAGTTTCTATTCATCTCCGAAATAATTTCGAAAATAAATCGATATTTCGAAAAAGTATTCCGTCGTTCTTCAAAAGGGAAAACAACTACTTTCCTGGCTAAAGCATCGACGAATATTGAATCAGAACCTCTCTTGAAAACATGATGTGAATCGAACTTTTTTTCGATAGAGAGTATAACTACTGACTAGTTTCGACTTTATTGCGTGTCATCAGAGCAACTCCACAACCCTAGTTCGGGTTTGACCTGAACTAGTACTCAAAATTGGTAAATATGAAACAAAAAATTTAAAAAGCTTTTTAAAGAGGAAGGTAGCTTATCTTAGTCCTGGAGCGGTCAACGCTGACTTGTGCAATCATACGGACAAGGATAAAACAGTGGTATTTTCATTTATTTTGAACCGCTGAATCCAAATATGCCCGGCGTTTTTTTTTGTAAGACTGATACGTTTTCTTTAAATCGCAATTGTTTAAACAAATTCTCAACAAATGGGTTTTTCGGTCAGATAATTTTTTTTATGCAAATATGGCCCATTTTAAGAAGATAAGGTCTCTTGTAATTTCTAAGTATAATGATTTTTTAAAAATTTTCACGATGTTAATATCTTTTTACCAACTGAACATTTTTTAAAATTGAAAAATCGTACTTGTTCTTTGTACTTATTGTAAACTGACCGTCCCCTGACGGGAACCAACGTCTTACTCAAGCGATTCCATATGTCCCTTAGACACTAGTTGTTGTTGTGTTAACTTATAAAATTACTTATCCTTATATTTTTACTGATGTGACTCTAACGGCCATAAATATAATTAATTAGAGCTTTTGTATACAATAGGATTAGTATTTAAGATAGTATATACACCCATAGTATATGTATACAATAACAAAACTTTTCTCGTCAATCATTTTATTATTATACTGAATAATATTTTTCACTTTTTAGTTTAATTAACCACTTATTTTAATCTGATTTATTTTCAAAAATCTATAAAGTGATACTCAGTTTCCCAAATATAAAATCGATTGCATTTGATACTAAAGACGATGAGATTATCGCGCTCGGTCGGTCCTCGTCAACCGAAATCAATTCCCCGACAATCTAAATGGCCACCCTCCACAAAAAGCCCCACGTCTACCGAAACCATTGTCTGCCGTGACGCATTCTATACCTTAATCATGGTCGGTAATCTGCCTATGCACGGAGGAACGGTCTTCGACAATATATGAGGTGCCATACTCACCTTACTATGATGGGATTAAAGCCACCCCTCTGGATGTTTCCAGATATACGTGGATTAGCGATATACATTTTACGTTTTGGACTTTACTCGCATCAATATTTTTGAGATTTTGTTGGTTGCTTTCAAATTAATAAATATTATCAATAAATATTATACTTTTTGTCACTACTGACTTTTAAATCTAACTAGAAAGATACAGAGCTGGACTTATTAGAACTAGATTTTTATCTATTTAACAGAATGTGAGTTTAACTGATCAAATTAAAATGGATCTTTTTGCTTAAAGGTGTGGGATCAAAACAATCCGTACTATTTGTTTCAATTCACTAGAATTACGAACACACATTTTATACAGGGTGTTCCAAAAAAAGGTGATATCGAATTCATTTTGTAACTCAACTCGAAATATCCATCTAGAAAATTCACGTATGAAATGGAAAATAATGGATAATTACCATTTTCAGATACTATAGTAATTAGGAATAGTAATAGATTGTAATTTTATGTATTTAGGAAAAACACCGCAACGTGCAAGTACATCCCGGCTGATTCTTTCCATTGTATCCAACCAGTGTCCATTTTCTGGTACATAATTTAATCCACTTTCCACTTAACATCAAGAGATACAATAAAGAAAAAGTCCTTCATTGAGTATGTAGGTGTGTGTGAAATTTGCTCCGATACCTTTCAATCCTCTTTACACAAAAGGGTTGGAAGGAATATTTAGCAGAATGGGTTTCAAATTGGTTTAGAAATCCAACAATACATTAAAACAATTGTTGGACAATCCTAAGGTTAAAATTCCAAATTTGGAAAAGAGATCCGTTATTGTAATAAAATGTAAAATTGTAAAAAACTATATCCAATAATAAATTGTTGGATGCATTTGAGAGCATTGAAATTGCTAGATGTAAGAGCCTTACAGCACATTCTATAGTTTAGTAGTCAAATAATGAACACGAATATTCCCGCCAATGAGTGTTTTTCCGCTGGAATTAATTTTCGACGGAAAAGGTTTAATAGTGAGAAAATTAGGTATACAACAGGTAAGTCAAGTTTAATTCTAGATTTTAGTTTACCTTCAGTGTCTGAAGACGATAATTTCGTTATCGAAACGCGCGTTAGACAGTGTAGTTGTGTATGTTGGTGTGGTGGTGGTGTAAATAGTGTGTTCAACATGATAGCACTTGAAAAATGTCAATGGTAGGAACGCCAACTATTCATAATGAAAAACTGCGATTTGCGCAGACAACCGCTACAAAAATAACTGTAGAGTCGGGATTCTTCAACCTTTGTCCTTATTTGATGGAGCTGGCACAAAGTAGACCCAAACTTTCTCGTGGAACATGAAGTCGTGGACGTATGGGATTCTTAAGAATGTCTGCGAGTTGGTACTCGGTTCCAATGTGCTCCATTCCTTTATTGATTCATTCTTGCATGAAGAAACACTCGCTAAATATGCAAAAATGATATTTTTCTGCAACTGTTATGAAAAGTGACGTATTTCTCAAAGCTAACTTGATTTCAAAACCAACTGACTTTGCCAACACCCCATACATTTATATGGAGAATCAATAAAAACTTATATTATAGAAGTTTTTTAAATTCTTAAGGTATTTTTCATTTGCGATTTGATGAAAATTAGAATTTTTAATAAATATTATTTCAGTAGGACATAATTATAATAAATAATATGTATACTGACAGTAGTGACGATTTTGATAATACTTCTTTAGAGATATCGATAATAGCAGCAAAAGTAACTTCAGAAACTTGAAAAAAAAATATGAATTAGCATACTAGAAATTTATGAAATGAAGAAGAAATTGAAAATATAATCTTTTTCGGAAACTGTACTTTTAGTATAGTTTGAAGAGTTGTCGAAAACTTTAAAGGCGTCCACAATTTGGTCATAATAGGCAATGTTGCGAAGTACTATCAGTTTAAAAAATAACATTGATATATCCACGTATTGGAACTTAAGTGTATTTTTGAAAAAAAAAAGTACGACAATTACGTTCCCAAAAAATCAAACATATTGACAGCAGACCTATTGCGAGACTTTTAAACGAAACTCCAGACGAGGAAGACTAATAATGATTTTTCTAATTAGTGGGTTTTTCAGTAGATAAAAATAATTAAATAATCATTAAAAATTCTATTAGCGTGGCAGGGGCATGTCGTAGAGAGGATTGTGGAAGTTAAGAATCGATAATTTAGAGAAAAATAAATTCAGAATTAAACGAAAACAAAAAAGCAAAAAACGTTAACTGTAATGGGAGAATTTTATGAGATATATAAAAAAATAGGCTGCTCTTCGACAGATTGATTTGCCAGAAAAACGTTTCTTTTCAAATTACCAACACGGAAATAAACACCCTTCAAATATTATTTTTGAAATTATTTTGACTTTTTTGATAGAATATATATTGTTTATTCAGTTACAGCTAAAAAGTAAATTGTGATTGCGGGATGGTTTACTCCTGATACCTTACCTTCCATCGTCGCTTATTCCTGGTCTTGCATATTTTGCGCGATTCCCATTTAATCAAATTTTGCACCAATTCGTTTCAGTTCGAAGAGTAATAAGAATAAAATTACTATATTACTATAATTGTAAGATTAAAACACAATTGTTCTTATCGGGAAGCTTCAAGTTTTCCGTTTTTTTCAACTATGTAGCTTTTTTCATAAATTGGAAACAAAATTTTCTTCTATTTTCTACCAACTTTTGTTAATGTTTCGTGCTTTTGCAAATTTTTTTCCGAAAAGAGTTCTACGTTTTTTTTTGTATAATTTACACTTCTTTTATTTAAAACATGATTATGTAAATGGTATCAATAAAATCTAAAATACTTCTCTAATAAAGGGAATGGCTCGATTTGAAAAAATCTTTCAAAACGTTATCCCAACTCCAGAAGTGCACAATTATAGCGTGGAATAATAGCCTAATGAAAAAATTGCTAAATAGAGGGTCTGAGGTAAAATCTCATTTTCTCCGTTTTATAACGAGACATTGTTTCTGACGTGGAAGCATTAAAAAAGCGGCGTCGGAGTCAAGGTGCTAATGTTTTTAGGTGGCGGCTTGGCGTCTATATAAAAGAAAAGAAGGACGCTGTCGACGAGTTCAGGAAATTAAATTTTGCTTGTAAAGAAATAAGGAAAGGTGTTCTTTCTGGATGTGACGGGCCCTTGAGTGACGCCTCTAATGGAAGAGCAGATGGTGTGAATGAGCAATTCGGTTTTAATTTGTGCAGGTGTTGAGAAAAGTATTCCTCTTCTCTCACAATGTGAATAGAGCTTTTTTATATTCATGAGGAAATCTCGTTTTCACTAAATTATCCGTGGTTTGAATATATTTGAATAAATTTTTAAGCTTCTAGCAAGAATTCGTAAATATGAATGATTATTTTTCTTTCTTGCGATTCTACACCAATCATAATGTTCAATTTGGTTACGTAACCTTGTATAATACCAATTATACAAGGGTGGTTTATCGGAAGACTACCCTTGTAAATATTATTCCTACTCCCACCACAAATAGCCTGGAAAAACTAGTTAATACTAATCAAAAAGAAGCTCAAAAACATCCCATACACGATGCGGCGAAAACATCAAAAAAGAGATGGTTGGCACTGATAATGTTGGACATAAAGAACGCTTTTAACTCGTTATCATTCTCAAAAGGCTAGAGAAATTGTAGGCCCGCTGTACCTTACCAACATTATCAAGGACTATCTAACGGAAAGAACGGTATCGAGAAGTTATAACAAAAAAATAACAGCCGAAGTGCCGCAAGGGTCCGTCCTCGAACCCTCTGCTCTGATACGAATTGGGGCATTAAGGAATCAGTTGATAAAAACGTCGAAAAAATAAAAAGCTGGATAGAGCAGATGGACCTACAGCTGGCGGTAAACTGAGGTGATAATACTATGGGAACCGGGATCACTTGAGGTTTGATTCCAGACCATTATCTTAAAGAAAACGACTAAACACCAGGGTGTAATTTTCGACGATATATTAAAAATGAAAATTAGTGAAAATTAGTGCGGTTTATTATAGTATCATCCATTAATTTCAAGAGTCAAGCATATTAGAACATTAGGGAAAGGATACATTGATGTTAAACAACTAGAATAAAAAATTGACTTTCCAAATTCTGATGAAAATATCTGTTATTTGGTTTACTTTGCTAATGAGCAAATGTTTTGTAGTCCGAAAATCTTGATTCACCTACCTCACGTCCCAAACCACGTGATACTAGGCCACCAAATCCAAATATTTAAGAATTTCTTAACGGAAAAAACCTCATCATGGTTATTTCATCATACTTTTTGGATCTACAACGTGAAGACCGACGACCATAAGTCATCAAAGGAAGCATTCAGTCTAGCAAAATAACAATCTGTGGTAAGCAGATCGAAAGCTAGGAGGAAACTGCTGGAAGAAGGTTTCTAGAGCCGAAGACTCACCCCAGCATCTAACTGAGGCAACTGATATCAGATAAGAATAGGCTAGAAAAAGAAGAACAAGGAAAGAAAAGGGACTATTTATCCTTGCAATCCGAGGATCGAAAGGATTTTAAGTAGAGACAATTTTTAGCAATGAATTTACAATTATAATGAGTCAACTAAGAACAAATCACTTCTAGAAATGAAAACCAAAGATAAAATATTGTAGTGAAAGTCAATATCCTGAATAAAAGAAGAGGATAACCAGGTAGTTCAACCAATGTCATGGAAATTGGAAGAAGTGCGTACAGTAGAGAAGATTGACGAATACATTTCCTTCCCAATTTGCATTTTATTGGTATACTACTATTTTTGGGAATAAAATAACAAAATACAGTGGAAATATATATTTTTTTGTAATGATTAACTTAATTTCTAATGATTGTGTATCAGAGTATCGATTGAAAACAGGTGAGATTAGAAGTTATTCTGTCTCGAAACAAACAAATTGCTTCCCAGCCACTGAACAAACAACCGCTAAATCGTTGAGAAAATTACCTGTTTCAGCCCTGCTTGAATTCATTAGAAGGTCGACTAATAATTTTCATCTATCAAAAGAGCTAACGACATGCCATGTTCAAGAAAAAAACATTTTTCTTCTGGAAAGTAATCATACAATTTGCTTTAAAGAAACAAAATTTGGTTATGCTATGAGAAAATTATATTTCAGAATCTTTTGGTTTCGCGTAACTCGAAATATACACTAATATTAATTATAAAAAAATTATATTCGTTAATTATATCGAGTACCAACATTTGCTAATACAAAACTCCATAATTTACTTTACATGGGAAAATTTAGTGTTTATCGAAGTTTTGTATTTCAAATACTAGCTACTACTATACTTAATTTGAGAAGTACGTAGAATGATAAAAAAATAGGAATAGTTGGTACAGAATACGTTCGATCAGTCGATTATTACATATAAAAATTATTCCTTGTTTCATTTGGTTCCTTAGTGTTTAGAAATTGTTGAAAGTTGGAGTTATAAATCGAGTTTATAATTCCCGCATACAGAAAGTATTTTAAATAAACATTTTTTCGTACCGTATGGTGGTCAACACATTGTAAAACATTTATACTGATTACAAAACGTGTATAGTATAATTTGTGACTAATTCTTTCCAGGCTTTTTTAAATTCCTTTCTGAGAACTCTTCGTTTGCAACCATTATTTAATAAGTTTATTACTCTGGTTTTTCCCACATATTTCAGAAGATGGACATTCTACCCAACTTTTTTTCCACCACACTAACCTTTAAAGAGAAATCATAAATTCTATTCAGTCTTCGACACCCAGTCAGTCTTAGTCAACCAAGATAATAATCACGAATAAGATCTCATACTGCAGAATCGAACATACCGTTCAAATATTCAATACCGTTCAAGTTGAATTTATTTGGTGAATTTTGTCGACTTTATCTTGAATCCATTTAGATTTGAAATGAGTGGTTGTATAACTAATGGTTTTTAGAGCACTTTTTCAAAGAGTACTAAAAGAATCTCCTTGTACTTGTTGATGAAGGAATTGAATTTTTAGTAACAAATACTTACGTATCTTGTCTGGAAACCAAACAAAAACTGGATATGTGCCACTGGTAAAATGAGAACTTGCCCAACAACTACACTAGAAGTGATTCTAAATCTTCCACGTGTATGGAAGCAAATGGGATCGAAACACCATACTAGAAAAGAGCAGAAACACCATCAAATGGTATAAGTTTGGTTTTAAGACAGCAGACACAACGGGATCAGAACCAAACACTCTAGAAGCTTGGTGAATGACTCAAAAAATAGCAATTTATAAAATAGAAACATGCGCCCAGTTCAACTTAGACAGGAATTATCGCAAATAGAAGATTGTCATCTTGTTCGACAGCTAATAATCAATTAGAGGTTTGAGTTCCAATATCATAATATCTAAACTGAGCTAGATAAGAAGAATTAGAGCTCTGTGGGTTTGGGAGACACTGGAACATGAATAATTAAATAGCTGATATACTTGCCAAGGGTGTATAAGCCATTCATAGGGCCTGAACCCTGAAACACAAGAAAAAAAGGTTAATCAGTTACTGGAAAAATCTACATGGGTTGAGACGAAGATACTCCTGGGTAACAGTGACTTGAAAAGATCTGTTAAATGTATGAGGCAAAAACAATCCATAAATACCACCAGGAGTATTGTTGGTGAAGTGAAAGTGATCTGCATACTATGTAGAGCATGGAATATTTATCTAAAATTGTGAGATGACGAAAGTCCAGAACATTACATTATTAAGGGTACCAAACAAATGTAATTTCTTTGTCCACCTCCTTCTTCTAAGGAGGTGGACAATTAATAATTTAGGTGCGGTTGTACTTACATATATCTGGACCTCCTTCGGTCGAAAGGCTCCACATATTTTCGACATTTTATGCTACATATAAGGAAAAAAATTATCCTGTTGAGTTTTCACGAAGCATTGGTAGTACGTTTGATCTGAAATAATTCATAATCTTCTCTGGGTACTTCACTCTTATTTAAAAAAAAAACATTTTCTTGACTTGAGCACGTCGCTTGAGTAAGTCTAGTCGAAATTATAAATATATAAAGAAACGCCTTTTAGTGATTACTCAAGATTATCGAAATAAGTGTCAAATGCTATGAAGCAGAAGATTTTGTGTCTCTTAGAGAAACTTCTTATCCAATCTTTTCCAGGCAAGTTGTTTTTAAATATTGTTAAAATATGTAAGATATCATTGCTAGTTGCATATCTCCATTCAGCAATTTTTTAAAGTGTTTTACCAATAATAATGTAATAATGTGTAAACTAGTTTAGGAATGCCTGATGAAAAATTAACCTGAATCCTGAAGCATTGGAAAAACAGGGAGATATGGGAAAATTGTTTACTGAAACTACAGGGGCTGGAATAGGCAAACATAATCCTGGAAAAAAGTAGCTAGGAAAATTCTGTTAAATGTGAGAAAGGTGAAAATAATCTAAGAATACTACGAGACATCTTTTCAGGGCATTGCTTCCTCAATTGATACCTGAAGACGCATATGTACAGGACCGGACCTTTATTTGGCAGCTGGAAATAATCCACGTCATGAACTTTCTAGAAGTAGTAGGATTAATGGATAAGTTGTGAACATTAAGTATCCTCAATGCTATACCAAGAAAAAGGGACACAATGGATATTCAAGGGTGCACTCTGCATCACAACAACATATGTGCAATTTTTCATGTTCGAGGATATTTGGGATTTTTACCCACTAAACCCATTACTCCATCATACTGCTTAAATTTATTTGATTCCGTTTACTGAGTATTTCTGTTTTTAATTCATTATTTTTGTCACCATATAAGATAGGGTTTTCCAAACTTCCTCGTTAGCTTTGATTTTGTAAATAATATTTTCTGGTTACAATAAGCTCCTGATTTTTTGTATGATTGCTCTACGTTCCTCCTGTCATCTTTGACATGCAAAAAAAGGTATGCTCTGTAGAATCTTTCACTTAAGGACAATAGAACAAATTGGTGATTCTGTAATTTTGAAATGGTGAAAATAAACCATGAAACATCCATCTCTTATGAGTAGCTGGTAAATTACACATCCGTGTTTTCTATTGAGTCAAGTTTTAATTAATTAGGGATTAATCTTTTTGTCCAGTTACATTTGTCTGTCATACTGGCCCATCGTCTTTGGTAGCTTTCCATTTCGTCTTTGGTAGCTTTCCATAGATCCTTCTTTCTCCATTGTTTAAGTTACATTATCTTCACCACATGTCAAGCTTCTTTCCCTAACCAGTAGATCTATTTAAGTTAGTCAGATACTGTCCGGAAGGTGCTGCAGATTTTAAAGGCTAGTTTTTTTCCTATTTTATCCAAAAATGTTGTTGTACTTTTGGAATCTGAGTGGCTGAGCTGTATATTAAGTGAGTATGCCATTTGAGGGCAGTAGACGAAAAAGTTTTTTCGAAAGACAGTATTGATATCGCAGCTTTCCGATCTAAAGTTCTGGCAAGAAATTAGGAAGATTTAAATTTCTGGCGAGAAATTGGGAAGATTTATTATTTAGATGAAACCTGGAGTAACGCTGAATAAAGAATGGGCGAACGAAGACTTTAGTCTCCTCGGAGCAGCGCACTTCCTACAGAACGATTGTTCTGAATTGATATAAAATCGTTATAAAACATTATTTTAGACCCAAATTTAGCCACTTTTATAGTTGTCGATTGCTAATTTCTTGAAATAGGTGAAATTTGCACGTACTTTTCAAATTAATTCATGTTCGCTTAAATTCTGCACGTACCCTCTTCGGTTATAATTCGATCAAAGTGTAGGGCACGTATATTTACGGTCTAACAAACTGCATTTTTGGGGGATTGGCGTACCTCCAATTTACCTACGTTTCGTTTGCCATCCCCCATCCACCTCTGGCTCATTCGTTCGTCTCGATGCAAAACATTCGACCATTTAGCAAACTGTGCACATCACATGCATGACAATGCAGAATTATAAATTACATTCGAATTAAACTATGTAATTGCAAAACCAGAGAATACATCCATTATATGAACGAACTGTGTTTATGTCGCCGGTGTACGGGATTTTGGTCGGGGGATGTTAATAAACGGTACGTGATGAAAGGTGAACATTTTTCAATTACTATTAATGGAATATTTGAAAACTGTTAATTTGATGGTATTTCGTATTAGTTCGAATGAGTTTTCACAACAATTTTTTTTGATTTATAATAAAAATTAGCTAAAGAAACTTATGATAAGAAAAGATAATTAGACCAAGGGATAGAAATAAATGAAATGATGGAATGAACTCCTAGTAAAAATGTAGCAAAAAAGAAGAAATATTATTTGCTATGATGGGGAAAAACGAGAAAATTCAGGACGAATCGAGAAACACAAGAAGGAACAAAGAGAGAGGAATAAGCAATCAACTGGAAGAGGAGTGTGTCCAAAGGAAGAAGAAAATAGTTTTTGGAAAATAAGAAGATAACCAAAAATTAAAAAAAGTTATGCAAGAAGAATTTTATTAAAAAAGATGTTGAAGTAGATGTAAAACTACGAAGCGCGTAGAAGATACAATTGGAACAAAATATTTTACACATAAAGTGAAGATACGGTAAAACAAAATTTATCTTAAAAACCTCTCAGAATATATATATATATATATATATATATATATATATATATATATATATATATATATATATATAGGGATTCCAACAAAATTATTGCTATCATTGTGTTATTCTTACTTGGAAGTATCTATGAATGTGAATGGTGGACTTCAGCATGGAATATTCACACCATGAGCTTCATAGATACTTTAATACAATAGATTTGACGTGGAAGCAAGCTAAAAGCATGATTTCTAAAACTGCGATAGCAGTCACCTCTATACACCTCACAGCCCATCCATTGAGAAGTTTGAGATCCTATTAGTTTATGTTTACAGGCGAACTTCTACGGTGGATAAGCTCATCTAGCTGCTGGTAACCATTGTTTTCTAATACTGAGAAGTAACCGAATTATTTATATCTAAGGAGTCTAGAATTAACATCAATAGCATGTAAAGGAGGCTTCAAAAATGTAGTTGTCTACATATTCTATGGTCTATTAAAAACAAAATCAATAGAGTCTATACAACATGTTTCAAGTTTCAAGACGCCACGTTATTTACTATTTGTTTGGAAGCCATCAATTTTACTCTGGGCGAGACTGTTCCTCCAATATCAACAGTAAAATATTGGTTGACAGAGTTTAAAATGGGTGCAAAAATATGAGTATCTTGGTTCAGTCATAAACGCTCAAATGAATTGAGACGAAGAAATCAATATCAGAATTGAGATAGCTCGAAATACTTTTGTCAAGTACTCCTCAAACAGAAATTTTATCCTCCATGTCAGAATAGGATTCATGGAATGGTATATATGGTCAGTACTGTTATACCGAGTGGAAACTTAGACCTTGAAAGCTCAAATGACCAAAAAACTTGAGATGTGGTTCTATAGACGTATCCTAGACTGACAGAATCACCAACGACGAAGTAATAAGACGCATTGGTGGCAAAAGAAAGCTGTTGACAATTATTAAGATAAGAAAAACATTTTACATAGGACACATCTTTGAGAAAGAATGGATAAATCTCAGCATCGGAGAATTGTTTTATGTTGCGAGGGACAGAAGAAGAAGAAAGGTTTAGAAGAGGCCTTACGACCTGCGAAGACCAGCATCGCAGTGGTCGATCAAATGAGGTGATGACTTTCAGAAATGTTGAAGAAAATCCACAAAGCGATACTGGATGATCGTCGACTGAAAGTGCGTGAGCTACAAGACATAGTAAGTATTTCAAAAAGTGCAGAACACCGTATATTAAGAGGAAATTAGATTATGAGAAAGCTATGCGCAAGATGGGTAACGCGTCGATCACTTCACACCCAAAACAAAAGAACAATCAAAACAATGAACTGAAAAGGGAGAATTAACACCAAAGAGGGTCTGCGCGTGTGATAATTTTTATTGACTATCTTGAAAAAGGAAAAATTATCAACGGCGAGTATCATGAGAACTTATTGCAACGTTCGAGCGAAGTGATCAAGCAAATAGGGTGGATGAGGTAGCAATTCATTAATTTTGGCCATTACAATAACGGATGTGTGAGCTGGTGCATTGTCTTGATGAAAAAACACTTTCTTCTTGGCCAAAGGCGGCCATTTTTGCATCATACTTGTCTCCATATGTGAATATGTAGTAGTTTACTATTTTCCTTCGATAATGTGAACCAGTGTAATATTTGAATATAAGGTATCCTTTGAGCAGTTATTTTGACCAATATGTTTACGAAAAATTAAACTCCCGAGACAGCTATCAATGCTTTCAAGATAGCTGACATGGTGAAACGAAAATCTCCAAATTATTTTAAAACGACGGTATACATTTTATCACGAATTTACATTTATAATAAGAGTATTTAGCTGCAACATAGTCCATAGCAAATATAGAACCGTAGAATAAAATATTCCGATGTTAGTTTTTCATAATTTAACTAATTTACCATACTTCACCCGAAGGTAGTCACGTGGATTGAAATCGGAAATGATTGTATTATCACAATGGCCAATTGAGAGCGCCCTCTAATTTCACCTTTTATTTCGCATATGGCCGGTAGCCCGCCATATGATAAAGTAGTACAATTCGTGCAAATTTACTTATGGATTAGATGTAAGCCTCCTTTCTATTGAAGGTCGTAATGAACCTGGGGGAATAACGGTGATCGCACAAAGAGAGGTTATGCGCCCACGGGGAGATTGACGATGACGACGGACATTTTATCCCCGTGCTTGCTGTTGATTGGGAATAAAAAGAGGACTCTGCACCTCGATTCATACGTAGGGGAGACGGGATACATTTATTTTACACGAAATAATGAAATTATTCGTTTTTTGCATTATTTCTTTTCTATTAGTATTTATTCCAATTGAGAGAGGGGGGTTTGAAAAAATACGTGTTTTTTTTAGAGTTATTTATGCACGGAATGGTTTAAATTTCTTTAATTTCTTATTTCTTAGAACTTTTGATATATTAATTCCTCTAAACGTTCTTGATTTTAGGTCTCTTCTGTTTCAAAATATTTAGATAGATAAAAATTGACTTTTCGACTTTTCTTTAAGTCTTTATCAAAATATGATATTGACACTGACAATTTGCGTATTTATATTGATCAATAGATCACCATCAGCATCAATAAAATCAAACTAGAAGTTGAAGAGAAAAATTAATTTTTCCTTAGTCCTCACATCTCAAATATGTAGCAGTACTTAATAAATTAAATTATTAAAAGTTTTATTAGACCTTACAAAATAGAGCTATAAATTTTACTTAATTAATTCAGGTCTTTTTTTGTCATTTAAAACTCCTTTGTTCTTATGTTATGAACCATTTCTAAAAATTTTCTTTTCCGTTTCAAGAATTTTTGAGTCTTCATAATTGAATTTATGCAGTTATATTTTTTTATCGTATTGATGACCTCTCAGTCTATTTTCTAAATACTGAGATGTCTGTCCTATGTAGACTGCACCATAATTAGTACAAGGCTCTTGATATATAATATTCTTCTTTGTTTTTTTTTGGTGTTTTAGATTTTAATTTAGTGAAATATTTCTTTTATTTTCTTTATAACTTATAGTAACATTATTGAAATAATTCGATAATTGTTGGAAAAGTCCTTGTACATATGGTAAGGAGAAATGTTTTATGCTTTGATGTTTTCCGGATAATTATTTTCTTTCAATTTCTTTCAGTTTTTGCTTATTGAATATCTAAGCATTTAAATTCAGGATCTGATAGTTATAAATCTATCACCCAAATGATTTATATTTATATATAAAAATTAATTGCTGTTCGTTAATCTCGCTAAAACTCGTGAACGGCTGGACCGATTTAGCTAATTTTGGTCTTAAATTATTTGAGTCCAGAGAAAGTTAAAAAGGTAAATATGCAAATACAACAATTTCTTTTCCTTGATATTTTGTCACCAATTAAATTTCTGAACACAACAATAATATTTGACATTTAACCACCAACTAATATGTTCATTAATCCAAGTAGGATCAGTTGTCATCATGCTACTTAACATTAATCAACCTCGAATGTGCAATTGAAATAGACTGTCGATTTTAAACGTTTACAATTTCCGGTACGTCTGATCTTTGCAATAACTATAAATAAATAGTATGTTCATTCTTCAATTTCTCATACAATGTACAGGGTATTAAACTTGTTACGGTTTTTATGGAAAATTGGTTATAACTCTTCAAATACTCCATAGAACACATTACAACTCAATCATCATCATAATCGTCGTTAAGAAGGATGTTAGATTATGTTTTGGCATGTTGTTGATAGCTATGAACAGCAAACAATCCCCGATTTTCTATATCCACAGGAAACCTCATTTCAGTTAGAACTGCTTGAGGAGTTCCATCAATTGATTCGATCATTTCCATTGCTCAGAATCATCTTCCAACTAATTATATTGTAATTTGTAATTGTAGTTTTTCAGAATTTACGTTGCAATTGTCGTTTTTGTTTAATAGTTTTTACTGACCTCAACGGGAAGTGTATAAATTTCCATGACATTTATCACTTTCCCTTACGTGAAAAGAAATAAATGAGTTACCAAACCCTAATGTGATCCGCCAACGAAAACCGCATTTTAAATTCATTTTACATACTTCAAAGTGAAAACAAGACGCGACATCTTATAAACTTAAACTAAGGCGAGTAAGTAAAAAGAAAAAAAAATATTAATTTCCACCGACACAATTCATCTTCTTTTTCTAAACTGTTGTCAATTCTGCTGTCATCTCTAATACATCAAGGTAGAGTTGACGTGAAACGTGACTAAAATTAATGCGACGGCGTCCTCGAAGATAAGTGGAACGGAAAGTCATTGGAAAAGTAAACAATGTTATTTTCAATTTTTCTTTTATCAAAGAATATGTCCACGTTGAGGAAGTAGAATTCCATTAACGTTTATTATAAACAAAATTAGTTTATATAAATGAATTTCTATCATTAAAATTTATTCAAATATATTTTTCTGTTCAAGTTTTAGTCAGATCAACTAATTTTAAATTTTTTTTGTCGTAAAATTCACTTCATTATTTTTTTTATACTTCATAATAATCGATTTCAAGATTTTTTTCCTCACCATAATCTCCATTTAAAATATCAAAATAATAGTATTGTTAATTTCTTGGTCAAGATTGGTTGTAATCTTTAAATTTCATTTTTCTTAAATACAAATCATTGTGCTTTGTCTTAACGATTAGTTTTATTCCTAAAGATATCTCATCGTACTTCTTTATCTTTCTCCGTTTAGGTTAATAAATTGAGTGACGCCCCATTTGAGAATTTGAAAACATATTAAAATTTTTTTGAACATCATAAACACTACAAAATCTTGCAACGAACCTTGACAACACACATTAACATAATGAGCTTAGTCGTAGCCTAAAATGTGAACTTTTAGGTTATAAAGTCCACTTAACGCTTCCACTGAAGGGATCTGCAAAGCGACGTTTTAGGGTTTTAGCTAATGGGAAAATTTCATACAAGAAAATAGTCTACCTTCATCAAGGTAGGGCTCTAAGCCCAAAATTGTTTATTTCCATTAACATATTCAAAGAAATCAACCACGTTTATGTCTTGTTTTCTACGCTAATGACCTATTAATTTTCTGCAGTGGCAGGAATACTAACTACTGCAGTAGCCAACAGAACTTCTCAGTTACGAAGTTATTAAATATCGGGATTACAATACCCGATAACCAACTTGTAACTGCACAGATAGTATTCGACAAAAGATTCAGTTGGAAAGATCACAGTAGAAAATCAAAAGACAAAACAGCTATCTAAGTAGGCCCAATATCCTAAGAAACATATCATATTGCCAATGGGAACTAAACATTCTATAAAAAAACTATCTCAGCAATTAAAACAGACTCAAGGATTTTCAAATCTATAGTTTCTTACTCATTTGTTCAGGTGCATACTGGACAAGCTTAGAGGAGAGTATCTGAATGAGGGCCTCAATATAGACTAGTAACAATTCTCGAAAACCAACAATCGAAAGACACTAAAAACGAAGAGTCACTTGCTTCAACATCGCACTCACTCACTCAGAGTCAGGCGCGAGCTGTCGCCAGTTTGGACTATGTTTGTGTCTAAATCTAAATACTGTAACTATGTTTTTATCAAATTCAAAGAATTTCAAACACGAACTATGACTAGGGTCCTAAATATGTACTACAAGAATCTACTTCTGGAACTGGACATGAACCAATATATGACAGCCCTTCGGAATTGATCGCTGCAGTCTGGGTATAGTATCTCTTTATGCACCAAAAAATTAGAAAGACATCTGATAGAGAAAAGCTGCTGCGGCCTCGGTTATATCTTCATCGTCAGATAAAAATGACATTATTGAAACAAATGAGAAGAAAATAGAAGAAACATGTATATAAGAAATAAGAAAAGCAAGAGCATGTTCACTGAAGAAATTGAAGGTGAGGAAGATATTCAGTTTAATTCAGATAATAAATCAGAAGCCACTATAGGAAGAAAAGCTCCTGGCACTGTCGATGCAGCGAATATATTTTGCCAGGAACTTTTTTCCGAAAACGCAGCAGAAGAATTGTGGGTCAGATTTTTGTGTGTAATCTGCTGAACCAGAGTTTGACATTTTCATATTGCGAAGCTATTGAGCCTTCTCCTTGATTAAGCAATATTTTGTTAAAGACCGAAGTAAGTAAATATGTGAAATTTTCAACTATCTTTTTAAAAAAACCATTTTTAAATCAGAAAAGACCTAAAATCAAGACGATCTAGAAACATAAACACATCAAAAGGTCTAAGATATAAGAAATTGAAGAAATATATATAATTAGTACAACTATTTACCACACATAATCCATGTCTCAGTCTCATATCTAAATTTATCAAGTGTGACAACTTTAGTCCTGGTTTTTTTTGTTAGTTTATATAGAAGAAGTTTATGACCTTGTGATTTCTTGGGATTGATATTCATTTACTTCTTTCGATATTACTCTTCTCATATCTGTTAATTGATATCTTTCAATAAATATTTAAGGTTCAAATATGCCTTCAAGGTATGAATCAACTTATTCTGCTTTACTTTTAGCCCATATTCTTTCACTTGTTCGTAGGTTGGTGGTTAATTAAACGTTTGTCGTTTTCCGTAAGGAGTCAGATTAAGGATCATTATTCAATTCTCTGGAGTAATGATTAACATTTAAATCTTTTATTCCTGTTATTGATTGCTGGTCAATTAATTCAGAAATTCTTATCTTCTGGATTTGTACCATCTATATATAGCTTTCCTTATTTCCAGGAGAAGTGGTCTTATCCTTTTTGAACTGTTCTTTTGCTTGTAAAGGAAAAATTTTCACGCACTGATTTGTGTATCTTCTGTAAATTTTTTAGTTTCATCCTTTCTTATTGGTACATGTGAAGAATTTTTGGATCAATTTTTATGCTCAGAAATGAGATGAAAATAATGACAATCTAAACACTAATATTTTGAGATAAAAGTATAGTATATACACCAATAACCTTATATTATCAAAATTTGTTATTGAACTGAATTCAGTTTAAACTATGACCACGAATTCCAGTTATCTGTTCCAATATCAAACAAATTTCAACAGATTTCAACATCTCGTAAAGTTCTTTGAAAATTGAAAATGGTGTAAGTAGATACGGCAAAACTTCATTTGCCGTATTTGTTGATCACACCTCGTACATTCGAATTTTTCTAGTGATAGTGATAATGCTTATAAATGACTTAAGAGGCAGGGATCAGGTTCACCGACGAAATATTTTATATAAATAGTGTAACAAAGAAATACTGAACAAACAGAATACAAATAATTGTTTTATCGTTAACCGGAAATCGGCACTACTCATTTAATTGTCAGACAAAGACAAACTTGTTATTTTAACCTTTTGACTGGAATTGACGTATTTGTAATTATAACCAACAAAGAGGTACTATGCACGTGATAAGTAGGTGTAGATAAATTTATCGGACGAAATTTATTGGAAGAAATATTTTACTTTTGCAATTCCTTTTGTTTTCCCAAGTTCTTATCAGTATTTATTATACGTGTAGGTTCGAAAATTTATTAAGAATTAATGTGCAATCGCGCAGGTCAATTAGCTTTTTATCGATACCATGTATTTAAAAATCTGTAGGATAGACAAATAAATTTTGGTTTGATTACTGAG
The DNA here is from genome assembly GCA_026230145.1 of Diorhabda elongata. Lineage (NCBI taxonomy): Eukaryota > Metazoa > Arthropoda > Insecta > Coleoptera > Chrysomelidae > Diorhabda > Diorhabda elongata. Next base: position 17,984,980 of record CM047928.1, on the reverse strand, counting down.
AAATTCACACATTTTCTACGATTTTGTCTCAACTACTGGCAACATTGCAATTTTATAACAATATGTTTTGGAAGCTGGTACCAAGTAGTAATAAACGAAACTGGTTCCATGAAGTGGTAGTTTATATTCTGGATGGCATTTTTTTATGGTATCAGCATGTGAAAGCTTATTCGCCTCGAGTAAACGATTTTTCTACTGTGATGTTTTTTATTCTTTTTAATTAAATGATTTAGGCATTTACTCTACTATGTCACCGAACTTTATGCAAAAACAACATTTATATTTGAAATTTTCACATTTTCGTCTTGCTGATACAGTTAAATTTTCATGAAAACGTTCCCTAATCAATTAATATCTCATTGTAAAGATTTATTATTCCTTCCAACTGACTGAATTCGAAAAGAACCAAAGACAAACAGTGGCCAAATGCACGCGCTCACCGATAATCATCTTCACCTTCGTTTCATTGAAGGGTCAATCAGAGCCGATATTCACCGGCGTATATCACGTGACCTTTCGAAATCCCCACGTGTCAGTATTGAGATCGGCCGCGGTGAGACCAGGTGGGATCCCATTCCCACGATTGAAACGAACTCCCAGCGCGCCCCAGGCAATCAACGGTACGTTATTACAATTGAAAAGTCCCCAAAGGGACAATGACGGTGGGGTGGCGACGGATTCTGTTAGAGTATCTTCGGAAAACCGGCGTCTATTTCAAGTTATTTTGATCTATGGCTCACTCATACGTTTATAGGAAATTACGTGTGTTCATAAAACGAAAACTTGGCTTTTGTCGTTTAGCATCTAATATTTGATCCATGAACGATATTACGAAGATTGTCTAAAAACATTCCGAACTAAGAAACATGAGATTTTTTTCTTAATTATTTTAATTTTTCAACGAAGCTTCTTTTTAAATCTATTATACACTTTATGGTCTAATCTATTAAACTTTTCCTAATAATGATCACTTTTCTCGGAATAGGCGTTTACGTATGCGATAACTATCTCCATCTAAATAAAATATCTCGCTGCAAGTACAGCATTTAAGGTTAGGAAACTGTAAAACCGTCACCGGGACCTAAATCTGGTAAATCCAATTGATTTGCTATTTTCGCAGTTTCGCCTTTTTCAATCCATTGTCTTGGCTGCTTTTTTTTTATAGGAGTGTAGTGGTGGGTTCAAGATTCATCTGCAGTTATGAATCGACGCAAAAATTCTACTTATTCCGCTTGAACCCTATCAATGAGGACTGGGAGGTGTTTGTTCGATTGCGAACAGTATTGGTACAGAACTGTAAATAAGAATTAGTCCTATAAAAGGTCTCACTTTTAAATAATTAGCTTGAACTTCCGCTATTAAATTAAATCACTGCTAGAATAAGATAAAGTTAAAATGGTTGAAATATGTAAAATATGATACATTATGGAAGTTTGACGTACGAGTGTTTTCTAAGAAGTTCTAGACCTCAACTTGAGGATGTGGGAACTTATTAATAGGAGTTGGGAAATATATTCACGCATTCAAATTTGGCCGTATCAGCTTGACTGATGACGAGCGTTCACGAAGATCAAAAACTGCGACAACTAGCGAAATGACATTGGACAAATGCGGATTGAAATAAGAGAGATGGAAAAGACGATTTGTATATCAAAAGAATGCATTTGGCCTATAATGACTGAAAGCGCATCCAAATGAACGTTTCTTAGACTCTGTTGACATCGATTCTTAATCCATAACAGCACTCTTGAAACAAAAAAAAATTGTTTTAAAACCTTTCCGCTTAATTTTTTCTATTAATAAATTATCCTTTTCCATGCGACCTTCAACTGTACGTTGAGTTTCTATCACTTTTTGGAGTAAATGCGAGAACATTCTATTATAAGCATTCTATTTCAGCACGAATGTTCATGAGAAAAAACTATAGTTGAAGTTACATAAATTTGTATCTAACATTCATTGACTTATTTTAAAATTGCAGTGAATTAAAGTAAAGCAAGTATATAGACACGAATTATTCGATAAATCTTTTCAAAAATCCTGATCAATTAATAAACTATTTATCATTCCAGCGACTAATGTAGCTATGACTAAATGTGAGATAAGTACAGCTCGTTTTTATTCATCATCCTATATAAATCCACGTTTCTTTGTAATTTTTTTCAACAGACCTTGCACCTGCATTCATATGTGCCCCATTCTGTAATTAGCTCTCGGGAACACAAAGATGTAGGTATATAAACAGCTACTTTCAATCTTCCAGTACATGTGAGGCATATGCGTCAAGTTTCGTGGAAAGTTATAATAGAAAGCCAAAGAGACAATGGTCGGGTTGGAAAGTGTCAACGTATAGAGATGGACTCTATACACAAATTTCTCTTCTATATACTTGTCTCAATCGTTGCAGCAAGTTGTCTGTGTAATAATAAACATTATTGTGTGATCAATCTACGTCGCTACTGGATTTATTTCTGAGAAAAGTTAAGCAGCAGAGATTTCCACAATATAACGGCATTAATAATTGAATAACGAATAAAATCGTAAAAAAATTTTGTAGAAATTGAAAAAGTGACATTAGAGATATGAAATTAGCGTATCTAAAGCTACTGAAGAAAATTCTTTACAAGGGAAAAACCAGATGTTCAAGAAATGCTAAGGCAATTTCTACGACTACTGTAAAATAGAAGTAAATAGAAATCTTACAGGAGGTGAGAAAGAAAATTTTTATGTCAAAAGCATTAACAGAATTATAAAAAGCTCCGATCATTTCACAAAATTCAGTTACATTAGAAAATTCATTAGATCGTTCTATCAAAGTCAGAGACAGGAAGGACGAAAGTCAGGATATTTCTTTTTATAACTGATTAAGTAGCTTTCGACAACAAGGCCACTTTGAACTCTATTTTTTTAGAAGAAGATTTTTCTGTTCTTAACTTCTGATTACAGCTTCAAACAGTGCAGAGAATCATCAATTTGATTATGGATATAGCCATAACATGAAAATACCTCTATAATGGTTTTCCTATCATTAAATGTTCATAAAAACTAAAGGTTGAGGTGCTATTCATCATTCCAGCTGTTCACTGTAACCAAATTTCAAGTTTTTTAAAACTATCTGATACTTTTAGACCTTTCTGGTGTTGAACAAGCACACAATTTTCTTTTCTATCAATTTATGGAATTTTCACTTAAGTAACTATAACTAACTAAAGGGAGCAGTTAGGTATTCACTCGGATTACAGAGTTAGACTATGTTCTAGGATTTCTTAGCGAAGATTGAAAATATTGACTGTACCTTATTTATATTTTAATCCGTTTGCTTGCTTCGGAGCACGATTCTTCTATTAGAGAACTATACATAGCTATCCATTTTGAAACGCGGAACAAGATTTTTATCACGTGACGTTCAGAATTAGTTAAGAGCTCAATACTCAATACGAATTCATCTCCGCCCTGGAGCCGGGCCTGCTTATATATAGTAGGATTTTGAAATTCGGCGAAGGCGCCGCTTTTGATGCCCGGAAATCGTTTGTACTTTGTTTTCATAACAAGCTATTTATTTATATTGTTTCATTTGAATTGATTTCTGGAAAAGTCTAGTTATTCATTTATTTTGTTTCTTTATTTTTATAGATCTTTTGAGAATTATTTTCGGATACATAAGGAATTCATGTAGCGCAGTTTAGTTCAGTTTGTATAAAATAATCGTAGTGAACAGAACGAATTTGTTGTTAGTTAAGTGATAGTTATAAATGAATTATTATAAGTTAGTTAAGTCTAGTGAGAAGGTAGAAGACGGTGTTTATTAATTCACCCCAAGAATAAAAAAAGTATTAATGAATATTATATAATGCAAAAAAAATCATTTTCCAATTGAAATCTCATTTTTTCCCGCATTTCCCAAAAATTTGATGGTACATTTACCGAAAAGTGACGCTTTAAATGACTCGTATTGTGATACTAAGATTTAATTTTGATCATTCTACACACTTCGTTGATGTAAATACTAATTTTTAACATAAATTATTACATATTATAGAATTGGCGTGTATTTATTTTTCGTTTGTACACTTTATATTTTGATTCTATTTTATTTGCGTTTACTTTATAGTTTCTTTCAAGCTCTTGTCCACAAATTGTATCAATTTTCTGGAATTGCATCTTTTTTTCGTTTCCACTAAAACTATGAAATATAAATTTCTCTCGTAATTTAGTTCACAGCAGTTTTTTTATAACTGTTAGAGAAACGGTATCGTCCACCTCAATCTACCTTCGAAATATGTGTGCAGTATGTTACAAAAGAGAACGTTGAAAAGGAGAATACTTTGGTAGAAGCTATTTATGTCGCTGTGGGATATTCAGGTGATCTCGAGAGGAAACCCTCTTTAATTAGTCTACCGTCAAAGCAACATACTAGAACTGTCATCTCACAGGAGTTCAGTGATATCTTTCTTTTTCCACATTTCTTGAAAGTGATAATATTGATAACGAAAATACAAAAATCTGTACAATTAGAATTGAAATTCATTCCAATACGTAATTACAGAGATGAAAATTAGACAGTTCTGATCTGATCAAACAAAATACATAAATCGAATCGGTATCAGTATTTTTTTCTTAAATTGGTACAATCTCTTTGAGCACTAAATCTCTATTGTGGGTTTGTCAGCTGTTGAAAAGTTGAGCAACGAGTTTGTCTGTAAATGTGTTTTTTCCGGGCTACAGAATTAATAAAAATGTTACATAAGTCTTTTGGGTAGTCTACTTTATCGCAAACGCAAGTATTTGAGTGAAACAAAGGTCTCAAATAACAACAAAAAATTGCATGGATTCCCTCACTTACAAGAATAAAAGGAAACGAAGAGACAGACCTGGTCACTAAAGAAGCTGTAAATACTGATGGTGAGGAATTCGAAAACTTTTAACTAGAGCCGAAATAAAATCATCCCTAAAACGTAAAGTGTTCGATGAATGAGAGAACAAAGTAAAAGAGTCCGTGAAACCATGGTCAGTGCTACCGAAAAATCGTAGAGAAAAAGTTTTTTCTTACACATTTTCGTCTAGGCCATACGCGACTGACCCATAGCTATTTGATGCTAAACCTGAAACTACATGTGACAACTGCAATTTCAAATTATAAAACACATAATCGCAGAAAGATAATCATCAAATCTACCACTCCGTACAATATCTAAGATTTTAGAACTTAAAGACAATATCTCTAACTTCAAAAATTACCTCAGACAGATCTCGATCGTAAACTTAATTTAACAAATATCTGTAGATAACATACTAACATCTAACGTGTACTATTAAAAAAAATTGAATAGTTATTAACCAGTATACGAATTTTGTAATAAAAAAAAGGTTTTTGAGTCATCAAAAACTTGCCTCATGTGCTCGAAAATCGTCATGTCAGTGTCCTAAGGAGAACAAAGGCTCTCATCATCTCTTATGGACCGACTCAGTATATTTTCATTGATTGAAACACCTGAATCCTTTTGCAAAAACAACGTCTAGTAGAGACCACAGAAGAGATGCTCTGCATCGTACCTCAAGACCAACGAATGCATCATCATTGATGACGCGAAGTGGGTTAACAATTATAATGTTGAAACTGCCAAACAATGGAGCTCCAAAAATGAGCCCAAAACCGAAGAAACCAAGTCAAAGTCGGTAGAAAATCGAATAATCATTTTTTTCGATTACTGTGGAAGGTCGTACGGTGATTGTGGAGTGTCACTTGACGATTTGGAGGTATTTACGTGAATAAATCTCACCCACCGAATTGGCCAGATTCATTTCCTTGTGACTGTCAAAAATCTGCTACATCAGTCAATTAAAGCTATAAAAAGTAATTTGATTAGGATATTGAAGGTAAATATAGCAGAGACTTGAAACAGATGTCTGAAAATTTTGGTTATGCATTGGTAGGCTAGTATTTCTTCGAAATAAGTCTATTTTTAGATCGATAATAATGATACTGTTTCTTCTCAGTCCGAATCAAATTTTATCACAAGGTATTACAGTTGGGGATTTATTTACACTTAATAATATATGAAAACTTTAGTGATAGCGTTAAATAATAAATCTTCATATTCAGATTTTTATGATAAACATGTACGTGAATAATTTTCGAAATAATATTTACTGGGTGTTCGGGTTTTCTATGTCACTGACTATATTTGTATTAGGATCATTATTAATGTATCACCAGCAACTTATTCGTATGCAGAGAACAACTAACAGCAAATAATTTTGAAATAATGTCATATTTGCTTTGACTTATTCGTTCCGTGTGCTGAACTGGAAATTGCAACTACTCGTAAATAGTTTCTAAGTACGTACTTATTCAACGTTATGGGTATATTTAATTTCCGCTGCATATACAATGTGTTGTGCATTCAAAGAACATATCCGTATTTTAAGTAACTTTACCAATGATTTAGTGACTTTCAATCGATCAGGATTCATCACAAAATTATTATTTTCGTGATGATATCTTCGAATTTATTGAATTCGGGTAAATAATAGTAGAGGAAACGATTGTTACAACAGTTGTCGTTTTAATTTACGCGCCAAATATACTGTGTTAGTGCGCAATCAATTCATCAATAGAAAGCTTCAAACGTTGTTGATTTTAATGGTTTGAAGTTTAGAACAAAATTTTACCAACATCTAAGTATTATTTCTGTATGGTTTCCATTTATTTTGAATTGATTTCATTGTCATAAAATATCATGGCAGTAATTCTTGAAAGGATGTACAATAGGAAAATGAACAAGCAACCCCACGAGAAACTACCCGTACTACCTCAAAAGGAAACAAGTTTGTGAGGACTATAAGAAAATATAGTAATTTTTGAAACAATCTTGAGTTTACCTTGAGTATCTCAATTGGTGTAGTGGTGGTGTAAATTATGTAATCAGTATGCATATCACCAATCGGTTCCAGAAATTCGAACTTACTTGAGTTGACTAAAAAACAAATTACGTAGCCTCCTTATCTAAATCTTCTCGAATTAGTAGCGGATATGTGTAGTGATTCAACATAGAACGAACCTTAGTCATTTTCTTTAATTATCCCAGCACCGATATCAGAAGACTTCTACAAGATGTCCGCCTTGTACTCTGAGGAGAACACCTCGAAGTCAGTAGTTTCTTAATTAGATGGGCACCAGTATAGCTACTCTGGTAAGACGACAAATCGATTTCATCAAGGCACTTGGAAGAAATATCTTCTGCCTCAGCAAGACCATTAATGCCAATATATATAACTACCATTCCATTCCATACAACTGAAGCACTGCAAACGAGCCAAATCCTATATCGATGTAATCCAAATTAGAATAAATCCTAATTCAAACGATAAATTGTAGTTTTTGAACAGGTTATTGTTGGTCTACTCTGAAAGTTCTTGTTTGAGAAACAATCCTTAGAAAACCACGTCTATATACGAAGAAGCATTCAAACGGTGCTTGGAGTCTTTGGAGTTTAATCGAAATGTTACTTTAGTCGTTTATAGTTCAAGTAGCAATGATATTTAGTGAAAATCTACATTCTGCCAAATTACAAGAAATTCTCTCCAAATTAGGATCCGATGATTCTTCTAAAACGTAGTATTTTCATCAATATGTCTTACAAAATATGGTCATCGTCCAAATCCCTAAAGTCTGATGATTGTGAGATATATTATAGTCCTTCTTAAGTCAATAAAAAATAAGAATGAAGGGACAAAAGTCTCAAGATAACATACCAATATCAAAGTTATGGAAAACTCTTGGGAATACCAATAATAATTATACTTTCACAAAGGCCATCAAGAATTTATATAAAGGTGAAAATCGGAATTCTTTACAGTCAACAAACGGTGTTGTATCTCACCAACAGGATGACGGAATGCAAAGGAATAGGGATCCAAATCGATAATGACACTTATTTATACACTCTCCAATTTGCAGAAGATCAGATAAAATATGCAAACGACAGAGATGAATTAGAATACATGGCACGCTAACTAAAGGAAAAATAGGGATAATAGAAACTGCAGATGAACGTAGAAAAGTCAAGAGAGGTTAAAAACGACATACAACGAAATTATAACGAGATGTGAGAACTATATATATCTAGGAGTTATTTTTGACGAAGATGGGATAGAACTAAAATGTAGAATGAACAAAGCAAGAACAATAATCACTAAATGGAATTCTGAAACAGTCCAACAAGGAAAACTACAATGTAATAATTAGGATTACGTTGGTACATGGGTCGGAAACGTGGAGAATAAAAAAACAAATAAAGTAAAAGATAGAAGCCATGGAAATAGTTGTCTTAAAAAGAGCAAATAGAACGTCAAATTTAGATTAAATCAGAAACGACACAATGGAAGAGCAAATGCACCTCTAAGAAATAAAACTAGTTGATGCGGTGTGTGAGCACGTGCCGACAATTGGGAAGAAAATATTGACAAAAAAATTATGATTTAGATCCCACAGGAAGAGAGGAATATCAAGATTATCATGGATTCATGGAAAAAGAACGCTTCCTTGCGATTCATAATTGAAACTCTTGATATCAACAAGCTCGATGTTAAATTTCGATATTTTCGATTATGGAAGACAAATAGTTTTACATCATTTGAATAATTCTAGTAGTAGCTTACTAAGTAATTTACACTTATGAATACATTTTCTAATTATAAATTTCAATTCTTATATTGCATTTTGTTCAAGATAGGTAAATTGGTTAAAAAGTGCATATCCAAAGGAAAATAAATAAATCCTACTAAATTCTTTCATGGTGCTTTTAGTAGGGTCTGTCTAGAGAGGCGATCCTATTTTTCAGCATACATTTATTAAAAGATGAGTGATTGTTTACGAAAGGAACATAAACTTGCTTCTTATAAAAGAAACGACGCCGATACCGATGCACTTAATCTGAAAGACTTTCAGCGCCAGAGCTTTTCTCCAATGACGGCAACAATCAAAATAACGCATAACACCTATTTAATGTTGTTTTGATACAGGCGCTGACCTGAAAAACCATTTACATGAAAGACATTATCTTATAAAATATAATTCATCAAATATTTCACATTGTGCAATAAATAATTTATCGAAAACAATCACATAATGTATGGATTGCTAAGAACTTCACAAATGATGAAAAGTTTGTACTTATTTCAATTGGAGAGTATCGATGAATCGGTGGAATTCAATCAAGTCTGCAATATTGCACTAGCCTACAACCATGATGGTTTTGATTCTAGACCTTATTTTAGGCACACCTTATATGGCTATAACAAAACAGTGAGTCTTATACATTTTATTGACATTACATATCAAGAAATTATCATTTCTTGAGTACTTTTTTGGAATTATACCCGCGCAATGTCTTATGCTTTCCTAGTAGTAGATGTTCATCTTGGAATTGATCTAAGTGACTTTACTCAATTACAGTCTAAATTTTTGAATCTAATCCACTTATTCTAGATAGTTGTGAACATGATGCATGGATTGGTAAGAAGAATTTGACAAGTGATGAAAAGTTTGTACTTATTTCAATTGGAGAGTATCGATGAATCGGTGGAATTCAATCAAGTCTGCAATATTGCACTAGCCTACAACCATGATGGTTTTGATTCTAGACCTTATTTTAGGCACACCTTATATGGCTATAACAAAACAGTGATTCATATACATTTTATTGACATTACATATCAAGAAATTATCATTTCTTGAGTACTTTTTTGGAATTATACCCGCGCAATGTCTTATGCTTTCCTAGTAGTAGATGTTCATCTTGGAATTGATCTAAGTGACTTTACTCAATTACAGTCTAAATTTTTGAATCTAATCCACTTATTCTAGATAGTTGTGAACATGATGCATGGATTGGTAAGAAGAATTTGACAAGTGATGAAAAGTTTTTACTTATTTCAATTGGAGAGTATCGATGAATCGGTGGAATTCAATCAAGTCTGCAATATTGCACTAGCCTACAACCATGATGGTTTTGAGTCTAGACCTTATTTTAGGCACACCTTATATGGCTATAACAAAACAGTTATTCATATACATTTTATTGACATTACACATCAAGAAATTATCATTTCTTGAGTGTTTTTTCGAATTAAACCCGCGCAATCTCTTATGCTTGCCTAGTAGTAGCTGTCCATCTTGGAATTGATCTAGGTGACTTTACTCAATTACAGTCTAGATTTTTGAATCTAACTAGCATGTCTTGTGAACATAATGCTATCTAGCTGAGGAAATTTTGTACCTCAAGACAAGCTTTTCCATATCATTTATGAAAGTTGTTTCAAATTCAGCACTGTCCACCACAGATACCTGCTTTCAGTTTTTTAAGAAATTTTTATGAAATAAACTAAAAACACTTACCATTTTTGTCGAAAGCCTCTACAATTTTTTTAATTAGCCGTAATCTTATGAGGTAATGGTAGATGAATGATACATTTCTTCTATATTGTAGTTGAAAATTTCGATTTACGAACACTTCAAAACGTAATTTGAAATCTTGCACACTGACCAAATACCGAAAACAATATGATAATTAGATAATTACATAAATTTGTATCAATATATTCAGTATGATATGGAATATTATCCATTTTGTATTACGACATAACCTCTTCTCCGTCACTGGAAACACGGAATCTCAATCCCCGGTGATCTAGCTCCGTTTCACTTATATTATGAAGGTAACTTAGGTGTAAGGATCTCGTAACTTTAATCCTAGCTTTGGCCATTGATTCAAGAATAAGTAAAGTTTCCGGAGCCAGGAATAGTCCACTTTAATCCTTAATCTGTGCAGTAACATCCTTGGTTAGTAACTCACACGTAAGTCCTTCTCGGTGAGACTCAGCAGCAAACGAGATACAGGACACGTTCTTTGACCTCCAGAATAGATCGTCGGAAACATCTTAAGCAGAGTTTTTCACATTTTACAGGAACGGACTGTGAAGTATTCACAAATTTTTTAATCACATTTATTAAACAGTATTGAATTACCACCAGCAGACACTTTTTTTATTATTCAAGCACTTCAATGTTAAAATAGTTGTAAAAAGTGAACTTCTTACATGTAAAGTAACTAACCATCTACTGTATAAAGCTAACTTCCTCCGTAAACATTTGGTACTTCTTCTGATAGGTAAATCGTTGAATCATTTAATGAATTAGATTCATCAGTGGAAATTTTTGTGGAAATTTACGGAGAAATAAGTTCAATCTTTCATACAATTTATCCTGTTTTCCTAACTTAACTAGAATATAGAATTAGACTACACTAGAATTAAATCATTATAAGTTTTTCTTTTGTCTAAGGTCCAAGATTATTTTGAAGACTGATTCATCAGCATCAATATTCATCTTCATCATTCTTGTTATTATTTTATTATCAGTTGTTTGGTGGCTCTTTAAATCGCTTTGGAATTGAGGTGTCCGATATTCGTATATGTCATATTTGACTTTTGACGGTTTTAATTATGATAATTACCTTCAGTGTCTGAGACGATAATTTATGTATAGAAACGCGCGTTGTACAGTGTAATTGTGAGTGTTTGTGTGAATATCACTTACAATTTCATACAATGTAAATAATATTAATTCAATTAATAAGTTGAAATGTAGTGATATTGCCTCATAATCAAATTATGAATTTTCTAAACAAAATTTTCTTCGGTGAGGTAATTTTCATTTTCTGCTATGAAAATTTCAAGTTCGTATATTAAAGGAAGGCCCCAAGTGTACGTGAAAGTTGAAAATATAGGAAGTTTTACCGGAGAGTCTTCGCCTACCTATCACTTAGGATGCAAATTATATAATTACAAAGTAGGTACGTAGTTCATCCTTTGGACGTAACGGTTCACATCAAAGCTTTTGCCTCCTCATCTTCATCATCCTACTAATATTAGCCGCAGGATAAAGTTTTATAATTATTTAAGCCTCTTCTCAACTTTTCCATAAATATTTTAATATATTTTTCAGAAAAATTACAGGGTTGGTTTCAATTTGTAATCGTCGATTTATATTTAAAAAACCACTGAGTTTTGGTCGAGAAAAATTATGAAACGGTGATCCGATTTAGTAGAGCTTTTACAGTAATTATGAAACAAGATGTTTCATTATATTTCAAGACAAATTTGTTATGGGATTTGAAGTATATCAGTTATCTATGCTTAAAAGGTGTGTGAGGTTTAGAGGTAGCGAGTAGTTTTGACTTTAATAAATTGTTTCTTTCATGAATGTGACTGCTGCATCCGTACAGGCTAAGCAAGATCTTTCATGACCAGTCTTTATTCTAAGTATACTCGTTGAGTAAAATTTCGAAGTTATATTTAAAAATGTAGTCCGGAGGGGAAGATACGGTAGAATTAATTTGAAAATAAGTGTTATTTGTTTTGTTTTGGGGAAAAATTTGATGCATGTTTTACTAGATTTGGGAACTTAGTGTGAAGAAATTTGTTTGTATGATTTATGTCTTGGTTATGAAGATTTTAGTGTCAAAAATAACTAGCTAATAGTTAAATAAGTAAAACCAAAACTGTTACTCATATCTAAGACGAAAACTAACTAAGAAAATCAAATTTTTTTCTCGGACAAACATTTTAATCACTCAATTTACTGAATACAAGAATTTTTAGTGTAGAAATGTATTTACCAATAACTGAATGTATTCATGAGGTATGAAATACTTTCTTGTATCTGACGTATTGAGAAAATTTTTAATATTGATACCAATGAGGTATTCTTTGAGTAATTTTTTCCCTTACAACTGAAAACGACCTTGAATTCACTTACTAAAGATCTGGTTTATCTTTCTTTGGATCAATTTTGAGAATTATTCAATCCTTTCGAGAGTGATTCCAAATTCTTTCTCATTTCTCTATCTTTTCTTCAGTGGATCGGTCAATTTCCTCTTCCGGATGTTGAATAGGTCCTCTAAGATCATGTTAATTTATTCCATAATATGGGGATTTTTTTGGTTCAACATAATGATTTCCCATTTAGAATTTTTTAAATTTAAAAACTTTGCACAAATGTAAACCAGTCAAAGATTCAATCTCTTGTGTATAAATCTATTAGTTACTTAGATGAAGGATACAATAATGTTCCGTATTTTTCCCCCTATTGAAGAATATAAATTTCTGTTTTTTACTAATGTCACTGTGAAAAATCTTCAATTTATCTATTTAAATTCAAGGTTTATTGTATTCATTAAGATTTATGGTACACGATCTTAATTGGGACCCACATCATAGATGATAGATTCCCGTTGTCCCTTGGGACTTGTACCATACTCATTGATAATTATAACCTTCCATACAATAGGTTTTTTCAGTATTTAAGTCTGTAAACAGATGGAGTTCGTTCGAGTATGATCGTCGAATTATTGAAACCATGTCTAACTACTTATTTAATTATTCAATAAATGGTTTATTTCAAAGTAGTTTTGACAGAACGAATATGGTCAACCATAATTGGTTAACCCGAAGAAACATTACAGATACATTTGCTTTATTCTGATCCCGCAGACATGAAGCTTATTTCAATATTTCTTGGCGGTGGCTTTCCAAATTCTGGATGTGCATTTGCAACTCAAGGACAGAAGGATCAGGGGTAGTTAATATTAAATTTCAATCTAATTTTGTGGGCCTCTATTCTATTTGTACTTATGACAATTGCACATAAAAATGAGTTTCGAATAAACGTTCCGACTATAGTACATATTCTAAACAGGTAAAGGTAATCAATATTAATTTCCATGCTAAGATATTTAAGAGGCGGGTACTCTAAAAGACGAAGGGCTCTTAAATACCACAAAGCCGGCCTTGTGCTTGACAACAACTTCTTGACGGGAGATCACGTCGGTGACTCTTTTTAATTTGTAAGAAACTTTAATTTGATTAATTAGACGAACGGAGGAAAATATATGCAGGTTATTATCATGCAAATTTTTTGTCAGCCATCGTTGTCACCTTTTCTCACCGAACACCGGTTTTTTGCGGGGTTGTAACTGTAACTGGCAGCTGGAAACTGAAAGATTGATTAACGGTTTAATATAATGGCGTGAATTTTTTCTCTCATTTATGTCTTTTGAGCATTAAAATTTCAGGGATACAACTTAGTCATAATGCATTTCAACGTAAACCCCTTGGAAAATTTTCAGCAAAAAGTATTTATGAAAAAAATCAAGAGATATTTCGAAATATATCACTAGTTTACAAAATTTTTGTCGGCTATCGCATTGGTTAGGTTGATAATGTTGACTAGTGTCTTGTTTTTATCAGTTTAAACTTTTGACAGTTCAAGTTTTCGATTTTTAACATTTAGACTTATATATTAATCCATAACATGTGTATATCACTGTGTTAAGATAGTTTTTGCGGAGAATATTAATTTGAAAATGTAGAAAACATATCAGAGTTGGTGGAAAATACCTATTCCAAATATAGATTATAGAAAAGTCCTGTTCAGTCAAACTGATGGTGATCGTTTCGTAGGACGTCATGGGAATTATTGTTCACCACTTTGTTCCACTTCGAGGAACAGTACGCCTGCGAACGCCCCCCAAATTTTCAGGTTATAACCTAGAAAAATGTCAGACCCAAAACAAAAATATTCACATTAACCCGTGCCTAAATCCTAATACATTTCCCATTTAAATATCATGGGATTTTTACACTGTTAGCAGTAAAATACTTGAAGAGCTATTTCATGTAGGAAATTGACCACTTTACAAAAAATTTTCGATTGTTTGTTTCGATAAAATTCACCGTTTCAAAGTTCTTCAACGATAAAACTGCATTCATTGTTAAATTCATCATTTTTTTTTAATTTCCACCATAATTTTCCATCATGGGTCTATAACTTAATTCGTGTGGTTTGATAAGAGATGGCGTAACGTGTATAATATTAGATCATTCCAATACTCCGAACCTGCGTTGGGAAGCTACTGTTATTGTAGGTCTTTTCAGTATATGTCATTCATTTGAAGCGTTAACAACAATAATTTTTTTTGTCACTCTAATATGTCGAACTTTGTTTCAGAAAAGTGTTTTTGCGGGGAGTTCTTCTTCATTACTTTAATATGAAGAAAAATGCAACCTATACATCCTATTTCGGTGGAAGTTTATGGTGAACATGCTCTAGCTGAACGAATGTGCCAAAAGTGGTTTGCTTGAATTAAAAGTGGTGATTTTAGCTTGGAAGACGACAGGCAGCCAAGAAAGTTTGAAGATGAAGAAATGGAAGCATTACTAGATGAAGATTGTTGTCAAACACAAGAAGAGCTCGCAGAATCTTTGGGTGTCACTCAAGCAACCATTTCAAAACGTTTAAAAGCAGCTGGATATATTCAAAAGCAAGGAAATTGGGTTCAACATGAACTCAAGCCGAAAGACGTCGGGAGGCGGTTTTGCATGTCCGAAAAATGAATCCTTCACGACAACTCCAAGCGCAAAAAAGCATATGTGAAATCCAACCAGCTAATTTAACGGCAAAGCCGAATATCCATGGCGCGAAGGAAATGCTCTCTATTTGGTTGGATCAGAAGGGTGTGCTGTTTTTCTTAAATAAACGGTCAAATTTTGAAAAAAATCGCACGAATCAAGTTGTAGAACACAAGATAATTTTTCAATTCCTATAATTTTTTTATCAAAGGTTTTTAGTTGCAGTAGGATAATTGACTCTGTATTCAGAATCAACTATTGTTTTTGATCTTCTTCAGTAGTTAATCTATTGATATATTCTTGTGTTAATTGAAGACCTCTTCCGGCTACATCGTTTATTACTTGCAAATTATTAACAATTGTCAGTCCATTAAAATAAATAATTATCATATCTAATCCACGTATCAGTATTAGTTTATAAAAAAGCTTCTTTAATATCAAATATATCGAAAAATTTTGATTCGTATTAATAAAAAAATCAATATGTTTCTTTTTTAAATTTTTAGCTTCACAATCTATATTAGAACGAATCGAATTCTGAATTTTTAACGCTAAAACCATTTTATTTTTAGCTGATACGTTTCGATCAGAAAATGCAAGTGGAAATGTTTCAGAATTTAATTACCACAATGATTATTTAAATTAGAATAAAAGAACATCCGATTTTTTTTTTTCAATAGTTCTGTATAGATAGACTTTTAAAATTGTAATACTAAATTTGGAGATAATGCTGCACGAGGAACCGCAAACCAAAAAGGCACATATATATTTCAGGGAACAGTCACAGTGGCTTCTTGGTACAACTAGTATGACGCAGCAATCGTAATAAATCTTCCGTGGTAACGAAGATCATATAAAATGGAGTGTTTAGGGCAGCTATTGCGACGTGAGGCTGTGAAGAAAAGGAACATTAACTGTAATTTACTGACATTCCACTTTGATCTCATTGGGAAAAATGGAGAACTTCTATTGGTTAGGCACTTTGGAATACGAGAGAACTTTGCTAATGCAGAGCACCAAAAGATGTTGCGGTTAACACAACTTGTAGGCAAATGTTAACCTTTAAACTGGCAAGATATTAACCAACGACTTTTTTTCAAGATTTCCTATCAATTATACTTCAAGTAACATGTTCAATTTTTGAACCATATGTATCATATTTGATACCTTGCCGGTTCAGGTTTTTGTTGATAAATGTAACTTTCGTTAGACGTAAAACAATATGACCAACACATTCACAATGAAATTCCCTTGCCCTGAGAAAAGGAACCAGGGCCAAAGGTTTAAAAAACCAGCTTATGGTGACACAAGAAACAACTTTGAGGGTCTTTATGTGTTTTTCTACGTTTCTATATTCGACATAATTCTTTTTATTATTGTTAACCAAAAACTGAATTCAAATTTAATAATCACGACCTGAAAATATTTGAATTGTCAGCATTTTGTCAGTCAGGTATGAAGAAGCTTCAATGTGTGCTATTGTTGCTGGGCGTGGGCGACTTTTCATTCGATCATTGAATAAAAATTGAAACCGATATATACACACTAATATTTACAATGTCTTAACGGCTTAAATTGCACACAATTGTCTAGTATATACGGGCCATAATTGCTCTATTTATTATTCTTCGATTCTACTTCACTTTTCACTTGTATCGCTGTCGAATCAAAACTGAGTATCTGACTCTGAGTCGTCACCACACAGTTTAATATATGTAATCTTCTCATCTAGAATTTTCGTTTAAAATAATTTCTCATCTTGTCAAGAGGTGGCGCCTGATACCTCATTTGCACATTCAGCTCGCAACACTATTATTGTTAAAAGTAAAATAATTTTGGTTAAGGAATTAGTTAATTATTTTGAGCATTTTTAATAAAAACATTTATTTAAAAAAACATTTATTTTGTCATTATTTGTCAGTATATTGCGCTGTATACGAAGGTGGCTACTGTTTTGAGTTTTAAGACAAATAAAATTAAATATTTATAATTGGATATCGCTTTATTTTAATCAATTGTCGAAGTATTTTTTTCGTTTCGATTAAGATACCTCCGAAACATGTGATTTTCAGGTGTAGACATCGCAACTTATTTTTAATCTGCAGAAATAACAAGAAATTATTCGGTGTCGGACAAGTACGACCCTTCAAATCGTTGTTTTGAACGTTTTTGTTTGAACTGATGTGTGAGTCGTGGTCGTTAATGATTCTTCTCCCACGATTGGTTTCTTTGATCTCTTCCACTACTTCCGACCAAATAATGTGTATCGTTCAAAATTGCCCGTTCTACGTTGTCATAACTTTTGCTGGAACTTTTGTATATAGAATGCATAACCACGTTATACGCAATACAAATCCCGTGAATGAAAATATCAAAGTTAATTTACCTCCAGTTTTATCCATCGAATGATAAGGGTTTTATTACCAAGTAAAGAAAGGGCGAGAGCAAGCGAGTCGTCCCAGAAGTCTAGTTGTAATTCCCAGAGGAAAATGGGAGGATGAATCAAATAAACTCTCGGTAAATTCCAATTCCGACAAATACAGTGAAACTATTGATAAAATCAATTGGCAGTATATTTTTGTTTTCATTGACCGATCTGATTTTCCAACGAATAAATAGTTTTCAAAAAGAGGGTTGATAGTTGTTGGTTTTACCAAAACTTTTTCTTTTTTAATACTCTATTAGGGGTGGTCAATACAAATCTTGAGCTAGATGAATTGGTTTCATATTAGATAGTTTGATTATAAAATAGATTTGGTTGTCATTCACCTGTAATCGGTGGCTAATTTAGAAATCGAATCTATATCGAAAAATAATTGTCATAAATAGCAATAGTAACAAATTATAGATCGATATATTTAATATATCATTCATTAAAAATATTAGAAAAATGATGAAAAAGCGATAAAATTTATTTATTTCTATAGATCTTTATAAGGCTTTTGACAAAATCGATCATTCTCTTTGGCTTAAAACCTTGGAAACCAAAGAAATAAGAGAGATTTGTTTAAAACATGTTAGAAGTTATCTTACCAATAGAAAAGAGGTCGTCAAAGCGGAAAAGAATATAGTAATATAAAAAATATAAGGAAACTGCAGCAATTGAACATACTAGAGCCTCGAAGAGGGATCTAAGTAACCACACATCTCAAATCCTCAGCCTAATCAGCCTTATCTCGTTTCTACTCAAAACGCTTTTAACAACTATATTAGAATAGATATTCTGGAGTGGGATCCTCTCCGTCAATTCGCATACAAAACAGTCAAATCTACGAAGACTGTAGTGGTACAATTGACAACTGGAATTCAGAACGATCTGACGAACAAAGAAAATCTAGTATGTGCTTTCTTAGGCATAGAAGGCGCCTTTGACAATATTTCACATGGGAATGTGGCAATAAAACATCAAAGTCTATACTTTAATATATATTTCAAGCTCTCGAATATTTACGTATTCATCGTCTAGAACTGAAATTATGGTCAAGTACAATATAAAAAAGATATGTATAACTGTGTAACAATAACAAAATTTACTAATAATGATTAATTAAGATTTGAGGAGGTTTTAAATTTTGTTAATTCTTGAAAAAACATCTGTAAGCATCTGTAATTTGGTCCAAATTGGGAGATAGGGTAGTTTTTATCTTAATTATTGATTTGAATAGTTTTTATTGCAAATTAACTGTTTATTATACATATTCAGTGTAAATTCATCTGCTAGTTTTATAAAAACCTAATAGATGGCGGTTTGGTATCTATGTGGCACAGATATTGATGAAAAACTGTCTTTTTCGTTTGATTTGGAGGTAAAATCAATAACAGAAGGAAAAAATTCCCTTTTTTCGAATTTACTGCAGGGTCTACCGCTCTAGGTTTTTGGATTAAATAATAACTCATTTCTCTATAATAATAAATTGATGAAAAACTGTCTTTTTCGTTTGATTTGGAGGTAAAATCATTAACAGAAAGAAGAAATTCCCTTTTTTCGAATTTACTGCAGGGTCTACCGCTCTTAGTTTGTGGATTAAATAATAATTCGTTTCTCTATAATAATCAATTGATGAAAAGCTGTCTTTTCGTTTGATTTGGAAGTAAAATCAATAACAGAAAGAAGAAATTCCCTTTTATCGAATTTACTGAAGGCTCTACAGCTCTAATTTGTGGATTAAATAATAATTCATTTCTCTATAATAATAAATTGATGAAAAACTGTCTTTTTCGTTTGATCAATAACAGAAGGAAAAAATTCCCTTTTTTCGAATTTACTGCAGGGTCTACCGCTCTAGGTTTTTGGATTAAATAATAACTCATTTCTCTATAATAATAAATTGATGAAAAACTGTCTTTTTCGTTTGATTTGGAGGTAAAATCATTAACAGAAAGAAGAAATTCCCTTTTTTCGAATTTACTGGAGGGTCTACCGCTCTAAGTTTGTGGAATTAATAATAATTAATTTCTCTATAATAATAAATTGATCAAATGCTATCTTTTCAAGATAATCAAGTCAATTATTCCACTAAACTAAATACCTCCAACCTTGAGCACTATCGGAAGATCGGGAGTAAGCATTCAACCATCTATCTATATCCATCCAATCGGTTGACCAACGGAGTGTGAAGCTCACGGCTGTGAGAGAGAATCTCAGGATACTAGGATCCTGCTTCCAACCGATAACAGGGATCGCTGGAATTACCGTCCGTAACAAAACACTGGACGCTGCAGGATTAGTGCAGAGGTAGAAGCGGTTACCTTATACTAAAAGATAAGACGTCCTCTGCACTACTCAGATATAAAGACCAAGGTAACGAGGACCGCCAACTAAGTGGAAACATACTATACACTGAGAAAATTTATTTGTTAACCGTAGTATCCTTTTTTATTTGTTAAGTGTACTCTTGTTCTTTTCAAAATAGTAGTTTTATATTTCTGAAACATAGTTTCAACTTAATTCATATAGGACATAGAAAAATTATAATGTATGTATTCTTGTTTGAAGGGCTATGGAAAATAAGATTTCTTAGTAGGTATTTTCACTAGTTTAAGTATTCTTAGTAACTCCCGTATAGAGGTTGGGTCTCGTTAAACAACATGTTCTATTAAAAGGAACCAGTCTAAAAAGTCGGTTGATTATTTTAAAGAAGTCGTCAAATTATTTGCACCAGAGAAAATATTTAATATTTCCACTGTTGACAGAGGTTTATTTAACGGATGATATAATTATCTTAATTTGTACTTATTACTATTAATTACACTCGTTCGCAAAATAATTGACACCTCTTCAATCAAAAGCCACTAGCAAAAAAACTGCACATAAATGATGTAAAATATTTGGTATGGTGATCTGAAACCACCTTTTTGTATGATTATTCATAATAGTGCTAATTAAAGGTAACTGACTTTTATAAAAGGTTATCTATCTGACCAACCACTAGCAGTTAGCCATCAAACGTCAACCGATACACATCTCAGTTAAAAACAAACAAGAATTATAAGTGAAAGTGATAAATCTGCTCAAGCCGTCTTTCTATGACCAGAAATGTCCAGTGCGCTGAACATGACTCATTCTGATATTTCCAAAGTTTACCGTCGTTTCCCAAAGTCTGTTAAATGTTATCAAAAACGCGGTTCAGGTAGAAAAAGATGACCGATTGATTGTCAGTAGTCAAACAAGAGCTCAAAGGAACGCGAAAATTAGATGGACAGTCGGAAGAATTTGCCAAAAAACACGTTAATTGAAATGACGATCACACCGGTATAGACCCAGACTTGGGCCAAGTATATACAACTCTGGCCCTAGCTTGGAAGCCATTATTGGCCCAGACTTATATTATGAATAAGAGATAAGAACAGTCTTCAGAGTTCTGCCAAGCTTGGCTGACTATAGGATGGCCGAGATAAGGTTACATAGAGTTCGGCCAGGCGTGGGCCATTATTGATTTGCCAATGCCGGGTTTTCCAGCGTTGGCCCAAGCTAAACCCCGTCGTTCACGTTTGGGGGCTCCTACATGGAAATGGGCCTCCGTTCTCTCCTTGAACGAAAGTGGAGTGTGCCTGTATGGTGGCAATGGAACAGGTTGAGTCTTTCAGAAGACCTGGGAAAAGATTCGCGCAGTACTGTCTTCTGGGTAATCCAATGTTTTATGGGTTATTTTTGTGGTCTATCTATTATCAGTCCTTGTTATCAATTCGAAGAATTGCAGTAACTCGTGATCGAATTTGCTTGCTTATATATTAACGATCAATTATAACTTTCGTTTCGTTTTCATAAATAGTATTATACTAGTATTATATTTACTTGTTTTCCCAGTGTTTTCAGTTGAACCGAAACCATATCCTTAAAAACAATTTTATTAACACTTCGCTAACTTTAGTTAATCAATTTCAACCCGGAGAGTCGTAATAGTAGAGCCTTTAATGACAGTTATCATAGCCAGTAAAGTTAATCGTAGAGGGCGACGGAATGGCCCGCTGGAAAATGGCAAAGTTATGTCGCACAGGTTAAATAGGATTATATAGGTGGAAAAAAAGGTCAATTGCAGAGTGTACAGTTGGAAATGCATCGGTTGTGGTGTGAAAATGAGGTCAAACACGCGGTTTCATGGTTATCGAATGAGTGATTGAGTTCTGTCAGTTTGTATTGTATTCATTCGAGGCTCAATACACACAAAGCATATTACAGTAAGTTCACTCGATAATTTTCAAATTAGTAGTACAACGTATGAATAAAAAAATGAATGAGTTAATTATTATAGTACTAATTCTATAAATGGAACGTTTGCTACTACCATGGATGTGAGAACAGTTAGAAAGGAACGTTTGTTAAACGATGTGAGATGGAAGGCTCCATACCGCACTTCGCACTTGAGAAATAATTTGCGGTTTCATACAGCTTTCATAGAGTTTCCACTGACGTCAACATTCATAATAAGGGGCTCAACTTGCATATCAACTTTTTCCTGGATATATTGAATACACTTTTTGCACTTATCAAGTTCAATTCTTTCAGGAAAAATATGTTTTATTGTGGTAGACACCTTAAGAAAATACTCCTTTTTAGATTATTTTCTTGGTATTTCATTTTTATAAATATTCACAATCATTTATTTTTTGCTAACGCTTAAATGAAGCTTTCCAGTAGGATAATATGATGCCGTCCCTGTACTACATCTGATCTAACGGGTTTCTAACGATCCTTCTATGTGACTTTTTCTTCGTTTGTATATTATGGTCCCACTGATTTGGACCAATAACTATGCCACTTCGCGTTTCGCCCGAGATGTTCACGTGCTGATCACGCACGGATCATTGTTTTTGGTTTACTATTTCTCTTAGATAAATAGACTTTAGATGTGAGAAGCGATCATAAGCTTGTATTTTTAAAAATGAAGTTAGAGGTCCTTAAGGCCTGGAAACCTAAACTGAAAGTAGTATATTCGATGTCGAATCACTAGAAGTCCAGAGCACTAAACAACAATATAAGAACCAATTGAATTAGAAAACATTTTAAATATATTGGGAAAAATTCACAAAAGGCTTGGAGGGAGACATGAGGAATCCTAGGAAAGAATAAGTTCGAAGTCAAATATGCAAAAATGACAACAGAGCATTGGGAAACATACTTTGAAATTTTATATAAGGAAGATCAAGACATAGAATATATACAAAATAAATATAGGGAAGACGAAGATATAGAACTAACAAATAAAAACATTTTAAAATCCTTCAAGAATAGAAAAAACCCTGTTTCAAATGACATTACCAATGTTTGCAGACAATGAAGAAGTGCAAAACAAAAATCAGATTAGGACATATGACAACAGAAGATATGAATGTAAAAAAAGAAATTCGATAAGGGCGCTAGTCCCTTTTCATTTAATTTGGTAATATAAGGAATTGTGCCAAACTCAGCGGGATTCAAAATGAAAAGTATATTTTTCTACATCGTTTGCTAGGTTGACGATGCTGAAGATGAATTCCAAATGCTATTCCACTCCTTCAACATTAGATCAAAACTATTCATATTCAGACCGAGAAGATTAAATGCCTAGTGATATCTAAAGGATCGTGTGTGAGAATTTAAATACCTTGGAACAGAAATAACGAGTCACGGAAACCTTTTTAACACAGTAGAAGAACGTAAATTCTGAAACAAACTTATAAAAATAATGGAAGACAGTAGACTTGTTAATAATGCAAAACTGAACAATCCATCTAAACCATGGCGAGAATTTTGGACTTCGTTTTCTGGAGAAGACTGGCAAAGAACAAACAGTAACCTATTAATATGGCCATCCATGGTAAAAAGGAGAAGAAGAAGTTTTCATCATTCGCTTCACTTACCATATTTAGCACCATGGGACCTTTTCATTTGCTAAAGCAGACGATAAAGCAGATGGAAACCTTTCAGAAAAATATGTCATGGAACAGTTGTTATATCACTCAAAAATATTATTTTTAGATAGATTTTTTCAAATTTCATGCTCTATGTTTTCATTGAAATCATTTTTTAGACTACGCCATCTGAAAGTTGTTCGTTCTGTATTCATTTACATATCGAAAGTTGGGTTTTGAGTGTTCCATGTAGTGAAAGTGACAGTTCCGTACGCAAAACACTTTCGGGACGCTCTGGAGTAGACAATTTCAATGTTGACAGTTTTACTTTGATGATTTTGCATAACCTCAAATTTTTAATTTTCTGTAATTATTTGTTTTATCCGAAGTTTTATCTAAATTAATGAATAACAATGAATGATGATGAAAAAGGAAACATCAGCAGCAATGAAGAGTTACTCGAATCCACGGCACCTGATCTCACCGAAGAAAAAAATGAGGCCGTTCTTAATTCGTTGCCGGATAAATCTCGTGCCGGGTACTAAAAACAGTACGAGCTCTTTATAAAGTGGTGTCACCAGAAAAAGACGAAAAACCCAAAGGAAAACGTAGTGCTCGCTTATTTTACAGAAAAATCTGGAAAAGGTCTACTTTATGGTCTACATTATCGATGATTAAAAACAAGATGTTCACATCAACAAATATCCAAAACTTATCAACTTCCTGAAGAAACAAAACAAAGGGTACACTGCAAAAAAATCAAAAACTTTAACTTCAGTGTAATTGAAAAAGTTTTGGATATTATGCGTCGTCTAAAAAATGTCGAAAATAAAAAAATTATATCTATTATACAGGGTGTAACGTGAATAATTACCTCATTAAAATTGTTTCCATCATTTTGAAATACAAGGTTAGAAAGGTGCAAAAGAAATACTTTCTAATTTCGCGGTGATAAATATATAATATTGATTTTTCAAATACTATATTTTTTACAAAATACATCAACAGTATCAAACTCGTCTGTAGCCTAATAGTTTATTGATTCATTGAAGCAAATTACCTGTCTAAAGATAAGAACTCACATTTCCGAAATAATTGATGTTTCTAGTGTGAATCGTCTAATAATTTTTAGTATGAATCAATTTACAGTAGAACTTTGGCACTACTTTTTTCAATCTTTTACAGGCTGATTTTCTGAAACTCGTTTACATGTCACGATTCTATTGACTACAAAATTACTTGTCGGAAAGACCGTTTCGCAACTGCCGAAATTTACTGCTTTATTGCATCCCGATAACATCGGTTGAACGAAGTCCTGATTTACAATGGATCAGATAACAGGGACAATATCGAAAGAACAGAAGGACAGGGTGAGAAGGACATCGCTACCAATACATAGAAATATTCCATTTAGTATCACATGTAAGGGTGCAGAATTATCATTGTAACTTAATATAATTTCGAAATAAACTTGTTCAGCTTTGCATCAATGGATTCTCTAAGACAAACAATTTTCGAGATATTGCGAGTTGGGCACATTCTATGATCATATCTGGTGACTGGGCAGGCATAATCTTTTTGTCACTAGTTAAATCCAAAATTTTGCAAATTTCATCACCATCTAGTTCAATAATCAAATCTTTCTATCTCTAATCTGTCTGTGCTGGATTTCTACCCACCGTGATTTTTTAGTTGAATTATATCACCACCATTTTAATAGAGACGAGGAATAGCGAAATTCAAAGCGAGGGAATTTTTGAAAATTTATTGAAACCTACAACTTTGGATTTTACATTTCTATATTGCAAATGATCTGTTTTGACATTTGTGAGTCGTTGGTTTTTATATTTTTTATAAATGTTTACCAAGTTTAATCTATTGTAAGATATTTCACCAATAACAGTAAATCGACGGTGAACATGAGTTTTTGCATCAGGTACTGTGATAATTAAAGCATTTCCGGCATTATTAATATCGTGACATCTCTTTTTATGTAATTCCTCCTTCTGCAGAGCTACGATTCCGAATATTAGAGCAACTTGAAATAATATCTAAGATTACATAAAAATGTTTTGCTATGCATGATATAATGATCGTCTAGAGCTTGAAACAGAAACTTATTAATTTCTTCACGGGATAATGTTTTAGTTTTTTTGGGTCTATAGCCAACTGATTTATTTTCTAAATAAGCAATAAATTTGCAGTATTTACTGATGTCTACGTCGTTATTTACGATTAGGGTGCCTTCCAGTTTTGAATAAGTCGACCAAAGAGTTGAGGACTTCCACATTTTGGATTTAGTTTCAAAGTAAGTTAGTAAAACTCTTCCTGTGAAGCTGTTTATGTTTTAGTACGCCAATCCATAAAAAAATACCTTTAAATACTGTTCCCTGCATTTCTCAAGGAGAAAATTCATAGATGCTGCAGTTGCCGATTCAACAACATATTTTGGTGTGCAGTTTAAACTTTCTTCACTATTATTCACCGCCCACTATTTTGATAAAACAATTTTATAATTGCGTTAGAAAATGACACGTTACAGCACTTTTTTGAACGCAAAATTAATCACCACTGTACTTTTTTTAACGCTTTTTGACCGATTCAAAAATTACATTCTTTATAAATGCAAATTAATGAAAAAAAAACATGATTTATAAAAATTGTATTTATCACGTTGGGCAATGTATATAGGTTATTTCGGTGTTATTATAACGCATATTTCTTTATTTAAACAGTATTTTCAATTACTTCTACCTCGATACTTGATAGTAGTCATAATTTATGGTACCAATGGTGGCTGGTGGTAACAGATTTGAAGAAGAAAACTTAACATGTAGAAGCTTTGCAGTCTTTGTCAAATTTTTATTGTTTTATCGACACATGTGAAAAGATGGATTGCTAAAGATGTCAAACAAGAAGAATATGAATCTCGAAATACTACTGTATGTCTTTACAGAGCTGTCTTTTTTGAAATAAAATATTTCACCATATATTTTCATAATAAGTGTTTTTAATGAAACTTTTCTTATTCCTCATAATTTATTATTAACGCAAGCTAGGCGCAAAGTGAAGAAAAAAAATCTATTTTTAAGTTATTTTTTATTCAAAATTGATGTTTTTATAAACCCGTCTAGGTGAAACATCCAATAAATATCCTTTTGAGTTAATAAAACCTGGATAAAAAACATTTATTGAAAAATAACACGCATCAACGTCAAGACCGTCCATCATTCAATCGTAACTAACCCCTTACACAAATTATTATACGGCGTATTCCTTGTAGAACAGGATTTTCCGATGATTGATTACTAGGTTATTAGGGATATATACGCAATATAGGTAGGATAATAAGGTGCGTATTCATAGCCTATACCTTTCCGCCTGCTTCTGACATCTCTTTTCAGATAAAACCAACCCTTCGCTATAATATTTACATCAACTAGTAAGGGATTTTGATATTAATCGTTCAAGCTGAACATAAATGAAGTGTTTATTTTCTTCATTTAGAAAAGTTTTTTCCGGTTATACGTGTATATTAAGTCAAATTTTCGGATGAAAACTCAAAATACAAACACAAACGTTTAATTATAAATATAAAAAAATGTTATTCGTATTCTACATACTGAAAGTAATAAACTGAAAAGATTAAGATTTACGTTCATATCATCGACTTCCTTCGAAAGTTTGACATGGCTCCAATTCGTATTGTTGCAGACTAGCCAAACCTTTGACAGGTAAAACAAGTTGTTTCGAGTGTAGCTGAGTAAACGAAAGGCAAATACTCTGGTAGGGTTGTCAAGCTCTTAATAACGCACCAAGAAAAAACCTAAGAGCCTTGCTTCAACGCTTGGAAAAATAACGGAAAAGATGAAGAAGAACTGAAAATAGTGGAATAAAAAAATACAGTACTACAGGCATTCAAGGCCCATTTCCATTTCTCATAGGTCTTTAACTGATTGCACAATTCCTCTCCACAAGTTGCGATTCTGTACTTTTGTGCTTCAATCCGGTTCTACCTCTTCAATTTCCATTAACACTGCATCCAACCATTTTTGCCATGGTATCCTTCTCCTTTCCTTTCTTTAATGACTATTTTTGCAAATCTTTTACCCGGCATCTTTCTAGTATGCTCCAACCTCTTTATTCTTCGTGCTTTTATGTATCTTATTATGCTTATTTATATAAGTCCTTCAGTTCTTTAGATTTCCTTCTCCATAGTCCTTCACTAGTTTTATTCCCTCACAAATACTCCTCAACAACTTCCTTTGCCATATAATCAGTTTTGTTTATTCGGCTTTTGTTAAAACTAGTAACTTTCCTTTTATCTATTTCTGCCCGCTCTTCATTTTTATTTGACAGTGCTGCTTCCAGGTATTCGAGTTCACAAAGTTTTTTATCTTTCTTTTATATTTCTTTCTACGAATCAAATTCCGACTTAACACCATATACTTTGTTTTATCTTGGTTTATTCTAAATCCATAATTTTTTGTAACATCTTCTAGTTTACAGAACCACTTTTTTTCTGTTCTTAATATTCAATCGTCTGCATCAGATTGATATGGGATCTGCTGGAATTCCTAATAGATTGAAAGCATCAAACATTTTCTAGATACATGTATAGGTAGTAATAATATAATTGAAACCAGAAACTAGATTGCCAAATTTGGACGATAAAACATATATAAAAAAAGGTCATAGGAAAATAAGGAAAACAAAGCAAAGGAGACAGTCAGCGGGGAAGAGTTAATGAAGAATAATTCTATGCATTCGGAAATCAATTAAAACCGAATAAACTACAAAGTAAATTCTAGACAAACAAATACAAGGGCAGCTTCTATGTGGTCCAGAGTTCTAGTTGAGTAGAAGCTTAGTAACAGAACTGTACAGAGGACGCTGGCGTTAGGGTAACTGGAAATAGACTAAAGAATAAAGGGAAAAGAAAATATTATAAGGTATACCTAAGCATAAAGACGAAGACCCAGATACGCTTAAAAACAGAATCAAAAAAGTTATGGATCGGATAGAATTCGAAACGGACCTGGAAAAAGAATTAGCACTAAAGACAACAGTAACCTATGAAAGAGAAATTATGAATCTGATGATATTGATATTTTTGAAAGAAAATGACAAGAATATATGGGGAATCAAAAATAGTAGTGGAATTTAAAAAAATAACAGAATCGAAGCCCTTAGGAAACCGGTTCAGAGGAATACCAAAAGCTAAAGTCCACGGATGAGGACAGGAAAAAATGAAGAGAAATAACGAAAAAAGCCAAAACATTTAATGAACTTTAGTATAAAATAGTAAAATGTTTAGAACGTGGATTGACTCACCACAAGGAAATGAGTCCAAAGGCTCTTAATTGTATATATAATCACGTCTATTAGACATTTAAATATCCAAAAAATGTTGAGAGATCGGATGTTAATAATGCGAAGAAAACCGCGAAATAGAAAGGGGAGACAAAAATAGAGATGATACCGCAGAACCAGGACAATAATAAAAAAAAAGACCGCAAAAGCAAAATTGGAAACGAAGAAATTGGTTTTTGGAACTGTTCAATTCATGATATTCGAATAGTTTTTTTTCTTATACATTGCTTATCTTTTTAAGGCCTTTAAGGCCTACACAAAGGTATATTTATTATTTTTATGGATGTTATGAACCAAACACTCTGAAAGTCTGGACAGCGCACCAAGCATTTTTCAAGAAGAAATTGATGCAAAACTTGTTTGGTATTGCCTAGAAAAAGTAAACCAGATAGGTAAGAATTATAAAATTACCCTACAATGGTTTCCGGGACACACCGGAGCGGAGGGAAACTAAATAGTTGATAAGCTCGATAAAGCGAGTGCAGACAAGCCCTTCATGGGACCCGAACCCTTCTGTGGTATCAGCTAGAGGACAATGGAAAAAGCATTGGAAAAGAAGGTAGATAGGAGCAAAACCAATTATTGAGACAAACTACAAAGGCTGAGACAGATAGGCTCAGACTCTTTTGGGAAACTATAACTAGAGTAGATCTGCTGAATTAAGAACAATCTACGAATACTGTAGGAGTTCTATCGAGGCGCTGTAGCTTCATCAAACACCTGAAGACGCTAGACTACGATACAGATACTGCGGCGTGCAGGTTTAGTTGCACTGGGAATGAAACCTCTATCCACAGTCTCACGTTATTTAGATCAAAATTTCGCTTTACCACACAGCCAATAAAGGCATGTTAAAGAAGCTTGCTTGCTATAAACACTGTAAAAGCTCTAGACTGAAATGTTGTTACAAAGAATTTCCAACCAAACTACACATTTTCTAGAATCCAAGCCCAGTTTTTTAACCGCGTTTTTTTATATTCCTATACAAATATCTTTAGCCGTCCCGAACGTCTTCCTCACCTCGTACAATTATCGATTTGATACAGCGTATACAGGAGGACAGATTGCGATCACTTCGAAATTGGATTGAAAGTGGAGTGGTGAGGGGGGAAACACCGGTGACTGGCAGATGGCAGCAGACGAGGGTTACTTGAGGTAGTACATACACAATACATATGCATCCAGACAAAGAGGACTGTTTAATTTTACTCCTCCACCCTTGATAACTTTCCACCTAACCAGTGGTGGATGCTGTAAATATTTTCAGTGAAATATCATATTTTTTTTTTATAAAAACTAACGAAAAACAGAATTGGAGGGACTATAAATGTCATTAAATGATATAAATCATATGTTTAATAGGTTTGATGTTGCCCAATTTTACAAAAAATTGAAATTTTGTATCACAACGCATGTGATCTTCTAATAAACGTGGTCAGTTACAATAGGTGGACAAATTATCAAACAGTACTCAGAAATAATTGTTTATAGACCTCTTTTTATGAAAGTATATTATCAATAGTTCAAGTCTGTGAAGAATAAAATGAAAATATTCCATGCTAATCATTTATCTACTCTCATTAATTTATAAATTGATTTTATTCAACTCTATACGTGTAATTATTAGTATCTATAAACAAATAACTGTAATAATAATTGGAGCAGATTCTTAGAATTATTTACGAACCGAATATTAAAGTACTTCTGTAGGTGATTGGGAATTTTCCGTTATTATTACTGTGTTGATGTGAATTGAATCATTTTGACGTTTTCAAATTAATTTAGCACCCAAATATTATAAATTCATATATATTCATATAGTACCCCTTCGGAAATAAGACATGTAGCAAACTTTATTTTCCGGAGAAATTGAAAAACAAATATTAAAATTCTAATTGGTGTAATAGTAAGAACATTAAGTCCTCAGTCTTCAGTTTTGTTTCTTCCATCTTTATTAGAGCCCATATTTCACATCACTATGCATTCTTCTCTATCTTATATTTTCTCTTCTCTTTCGTTTACATCTTAAATTTTTTACTTTCTACCAATTACTCATTAGTTGAGCATATTTTGTTTTCTCTTTGTTTATTTTTAGTCCATAATGTTAGCTGACTCTTGTAGTTGTAATATGTTCTAAAAATTTTTTTATCTATTGGTTCTCCTCTACCCTTTTCCTGTTCCGGTTCTTTCTCTTGTCCATTCAACATTGTTGTTTACGTAAAAGTTTTTAAACTAGAATGTTTTAAGAGATCGTCCCGCTAACCTAACAACTCACAAAAAATTGTCATTAATGAATTTAAAGCAATGAGGAACATTTAAAATCAACAGATTGTAATTTATAGACAGAGAAATTTATTAGATGTTGTAGCACCGAAATGCTATAGCAGTTGCCGATCAACTACAGTGGTTGTTGATGGTTCCTAGAAGAATAAGGCAAATAAAATATTACATATCAATATTTGAACATAAAAGAATCTCTCTGAGTGTTTTAGATCACAACGCACGCCACTGTTCACCTATGTCGCGCCAGATGTGCCCACGTGAAATACTAACTACTCCCATAGTAGTAGTCACATCAGTGCTCAACAACGAACAATTCTGATTCTATTTAGTTTTAGTTTGGCGTAATGCCTGGCGGACAATATACTCAGGTGTCAGCCCTCGGTTGGATTAAATCACGCGCTTACAGAAGGCAAGGTGCACCACACGGTTATTTTTTTCCCTACTAAAAGTTACACGAAGAAAAAAATCATCATGAGTTATTAAAATTTGTATCAACTATAACTTAGTGAAATACAGTGTAATAATATTATTTAAACACCACGAATATGCCCAAATCCACTACTAGAGGAATTGTTAACACCAAGAAACGCAAAAAGTGCTAATTAGGGCTAACCTGACCTACCACTATCAGTCAGTCATCAAATATCAACCCATACACATTTCTGTTAATAGCAAACAGGGGAGTGGACACAACACGTTATAAAGCTGCTCAATCGGTCATTCTATTGCGACAAAGTCAAGGACTGATAACTTTCATCGAAGATGCGGTTCCGGAAAAAAATGTGCACATGACCGATTTATTGTCAGCACATCTCAACAACAAGAGCTAAGTGAAACGCGAGGAGTAGTTTTGAATCAGAGGAATACTTAAGGAAGCTAACATCAAGCCTAAAGGTCATCTACTGTCTCTAGATTAATCGCAGCCCATCTACGACTTGCTAAAGAACACGTTGATTGAATTGACGAACAAATGGGGCTTCGTTGCCTTCTCAGACGACAGCAGAGTATATTTTCATGGTAACGATAGAATAGGGC
Source organism: Diorhabda elongata (assembly GCA_026230145.1). Lineage (NCBI taxonomy): Eukaryota > Metazoa > Arthropoda > Insecta > Coleoptera > Chrysomelidae > Diorhabda > Diorhabda elongata. The sequence continues at coordinate 17,952,487 of CM047928.1, read as the reverse complement.
GAGTCTACAGAAGACATGGAATCGCAGTTTTGCATAAAAGAAAACGTGGCCTTTGGAGAAGGCTCCTGGATGGTTTGGGAGGGAATCACGCCGTTCCCTGGCGAAAACTTCATCCTAAAACAGGACAATACCTGTCCATATATTGCAGGTTTCGTGCATATTTGCAGGATGTTAAAATAGCCGCTGTGAATTGACCAGCTTGTAGTCCGGATTTAAATCCTATCTAGCATTTATGGGCTAGGCTAGGCTAGGCTATGCTAGAAATTCTGCACCAGCCACGAAATCAGACCTCAAAACGATGCTCACTGAAGAATGGGGTAGCTTCTAACAAGATTGATCCATAATTGATGCAACATAATCATTGAGCATCTATTAAAAATGATGAATTAACCTGAAAGTAATAATTTGTAAAAATATATGGTTACTATGAAAAAATTGTTTCTCCGTGTATATTTGCAATCACACGGGAGTCAGAATACATTGTAAAGCGTCTGATTACTTTGATAAACGAGCCATTAATCACGTTCTATATACGGGGGGTGGAAAAGGATTGAGGAGATCGGAAGGTATTGAAGGTCGGTGACTGGAGCGAATTAGGTTTTTGTGTGAGGGATGCTTTTTCGTTGTATTCATATAGGGTACACATGGCGAAATTTACGTTGTGATATTGAATGGTCAACTAATTTTTTAAGGTAATTGAGCCGATTAAACCTTTTGCTTACTTATGTTATATCGATTTCCTTTGTTGTCTTAAATATATGAAAGATGAATCATATCTAACTGATTCAAAAATGATTGATATGGTCGTTGATCTAAGTACGAGTAAATTACTCAATTCAATCTCTTTGTTTGTCAATAAATGGTGTTAATGAGAATATATCAGTGAGGTACAAGACGTAACAACTTTTTCATTGATTCAACTTGATTTCTTTATTGTTTATTTTCTTATTATAGAACTCCTTAACCTTATCTATAAAGTTTAAGGCTATGGTCAAATTACTTTATGCTAAGCAGTGTTGATCATATTGATATTCCAAATTATAATTTCCTTCTGAACTATAAAATAATAAATACAAACCATTCAATCGTTTGATTCAACTAACCTCATTCTAACAGCTCATTTCCCCTTGAGGTGCAGTCACATAAATATGGTTAAATGTGAACTGCGGGCCGTCATTCGTTTCTTGCAGATAGAAGGAAACAGAGCAGCAGAAATTCATCTAAGAATGAGTCGAATGTATAGAGACACAGTGATGGCCAAATTGATGTTCATCATGAAGGGGTCAAATCTGTCGCTACAGACGACATTGTTCAGCAAGTTGACCAAGCGGTTAGGAAAACTCGAAGTTTCCAGATCTACCCTGTACTATATCGGTACTGAAAAATTTGCACCCAACGTCGAACGTATGGTTGTCCCAACGATGTTGCGTTTTGGGGATCGAAAAGTTGTTGTGCTTGTGGAGTTTATGCAACCTAGAACAACACATGAGGCAGATTTATATTGTGAAACTTGGCGAGGTTTAAGAAGAGCTATTCAAAACAATAGGCATGCTGATTTCTGGGATTGTTCTGAACCACGTCCCATTCCCACAGCGCTCGTATAATCCAAAGACTCTTTCAGCAATTTCAATGGGATATTTTTGAACATCCAAATACAATTCCGAAAGTGATTTTCATCTTTTCCTTGAATTGAAGCAGCGGCTTGGAGTACGGCGCTTCCAAACTGACGTGGATCTCATAGAAATCGGTATAATTCATTTCCAATAATTTTTTGATACAGATATAACAAAAACCTTAATCGTTTAGATGATTATAAAATATTTTATATATTCACCAATCCTTTCTTCACAGCCAATGAAAAAAACAAATCTCGTATGATCATCAAGGATATTGGGAAGGATTATGGTTAAACGTTCTTGCTATGATGAATAGATCTTGTGTTTTATTGGTGATTTTATGTCACTTTTCACATTTTCGATTAATTTGCATCACATGAATTAGTATATAATGGATTTGAAGCCCACTCATCGCTATAAGGTTTTCTACATTTTTGGATGAAATGAACTTGGTTTTCTATTCTAAATAAGAGAATTATTAGAAGCGACAACATTTCACACATCCGACTTGATTTATGCCAATAAGAGAGAACGTTCCTCAGATCCTGATAAGAAATAGTTGATCCTAAGAGATTCCTTGTCTGTAGAAAAGTTAATTCATTTTCAAACGGGTCAATCTAATGTGATCCTAGTGCGACCTTCGTTAGGATAACCTGTTAAGAAATATTTTTCTTCCTAAGTGTTCCTGTTGTTTATAAGGACTTGATCAGGAAAACCTGAAAGTTGGTTTATTCCAAATAGGGTTATCCTAATGCGCTAATAAACTTGATTTAACCTGATAAGGTTATTATTGATATTTCAAGGAAACGAGGAAAAAATTCTAGTCGGATATTATCTACGTTAATTGAAACCTCTTCACAAATCCCTCTTTTATGTCTACCCAGCAATTTGATGTAAGGTCTTTTCACGTTTTTAGGTAATTGTTGTAAATCTATATGAAAAACTAATTATAGTTAAGTGAAAATGAAAAGTTTTATATTGACACGATTTCTAATGTATGTCGATATGAAGAAATGATGTCACGTCCAAATTTTTAGTTAATTACTTCACAGTTTTAATTATAAATTTGATCGTCTTGCTAAACCACGAGCTTTTACTGGTTGCATTTACGAATCCTTTGAAGTTTTTTGTAGGATAAAAGTTGTTTGTTTTTGAAATGTCGGAACTATACAATCTTGTACTTTGTTTTTAGGTGATCGAATCAGGTTTCCAAAAATATCTATCAGCCAGGTCAGTGAACTCGTGATGAAATTTGCACAATATCGAATAGGTATCGTAAATATTTTTATATATTGGAACGAAATTCAATTGTGGAGGCAAGTAATTGTGACAATTAATTATGGAGAGATATCAACGTGTTGTATTGAATCTACTTCATCCAAATATCAATCAAACTTAAGGTAAAATTTTACTCGTAGAAATACTCTTGATTTATTATTGTATTATTATTTATTGGTACAAACTCGCCCACTAATATAGACCGTGGAGCCGGCTCTGTTTTATTACGTTGATCTATACTAAATTTTTGCTGTTGCGCGCTTTGATGGAACGAGGTCTTTTTCAACTAGTTCATAAACGTGAACGTTCTTTATGTGGAACATCTTCTCACACCACTAACTTGTTCACTTGTCCTTTCAATTGCTCTCGCCCCAATTTTTTTTCCGTCTCATCCAAGCAATTCGGCTTCGGTCTTCCTCTTCCATCTTGCGTCCTCTATATCATCATTCTTATCTCAGTTTCAGGTCCAGCTTTCTATGTATATTCTAGTTAGTATACTCTTGGTTTTTTATAATCTTTATCACATTATTTTTTCCCGGAATTTCTTCTATTTAATTAATTGTCATACTTGTGTACACTCTTATAATATTACGTATAATTTTTCTTTTCAAACTCAATATTATTTCGGATTTTTTCTTTGTTATTATCTCTGCAGTATAAAAAAGAGGGATCTTATTCTTGTTCCATATATTTTAAGTTTTGTCTTCATTCTAATTTATTTGCACCAAACACTCTGATCGCTGCTTGTATCTTCTCTCTTTATTCTTCTATTTTACTCTAGTCACACCTCTCAACTTTCGCTTTGTCTCTTCTTTCTTTTCCCTTCTCTTGCCCTTATTACAATTATTACAAGTACTATTTGAAAAAACGTCCACAAGCTAATGCCAATGAGAATGGTTTTAACTACGACCATCATATTGACAGTATTATTAAAATAAACGATGAAACTATCCATAAAAATGTTGTCGTCTTTTGAATTTGTAAATTTGTAAATTGAAAATGTTGATAAAACCAACAATTAATATACGTCCAAAATATAATTTCCCTTTTAGTTTTATTTTCGAGTTCTGTTGAAGGACAAACGACCGCGAATTCCTTCCTTTTAGAACTGTCGACTATCAAAGGAAATGGTAGTTAATTAGAAAGCAATCACCGAATATCCTGGGATCCGACCCTGGAAGGATCTTCTGTTGGAAACTCAATAATAGTCTGCAGCAGGTGCAAAGGAGAGGTGTCAGATACAGGGGCCGCACACCCTTACCTAATAAATGAGGTAATTTCCACACTTCCAGGCACAGCCACAAGGCGTCACTCCAGCGAATATCGTGGTTCACGATTCTGAAATCGAACAAGATGATTGTAGTCAGGTGATGACGGTTTTTATATTTTCCTATTCTAATTACACAATTTTTTTTAATATTCCAGTGTAGTGGTTAAAAAATTATATTTTTTGTATTATCTCAAAATTATTCCGGTAGGAATGTATATTGGTGAACGAGCTATTGCTTTGGAAATATAAGAAGGACTCATGCCTACAGAGAAAAAAAATTGCTTAAGTTCTTTTTAAAATGATGGTCGATAAAAGTAAAGATTTGTCTTCAACATTGAAATGTCATATATTAATTATAGAACCAATTACTGATTGAATGACTAATTTTCTCGGATTTTACCCTCATAATACAAACAATTGTTTTGGAATGTCCATATCATTTAACCCCCATGTGAACAATTTGGTCAAAATCGGAGACAAAAGTTTTTTCGGCCATTTTCATTCTACCCTTAGAAATGTTGAATTTTGTCTCAAAAGTTCAAATTTCAAAGCTCTTAAACTCGCCTTGTATAATCAAGGAAAAGCAGGTATAATTTTTTTATAACATTACTTAGGTTTTTTTTCTTATTCACTAATAATAAATTATCGAGCGAAAAATTTTATGGTGTTATTTTTAAGAAATAATTTCTGTAAATGCTGTTTTGGAAAAATCTAATGCGAATTATTATCTATAAATATCTTTTCTTCACCTAAAATCGTTGGAATGACTTGTCTATCTTTTTTCAGTTACTCGTTATCTTTATTTTAACACTCGTATGCGATAGATATTCAGCTCGTTTCATAATTTCCAGCCCAATTGATTTCCCATAAATACGAAGTCTGGCTATTAAATATAAAAATATAAATATAAATATAAAAAATATTCTACATTCGAATGCTCCCCTTCAATATATTCCCCTCCCCTCGACACACACCTTTCCATACTTTTTTCCATTGATCTAAGCAGTGCTGGAAGTCTTCTTTGGCAAGGGTCTTTAGGAGCTCTGCCGTTTTTTGTTTTACCGCTTCTATGGACTCAAATCAGGTCCCTTTCAAAGCAGATCTTTTTCTAACCTTTCAAGGAAAGGACGAGGAACATATAATTTTTTGAAGGATACATTTCACAGAAATTTTAAAAATCTTGGATTAGCATTTAAGTGTTATGGTTATTGTGAAAAAAAAGTAGATGATGTATTTTAATACGAGAATATCGATTTCGAAGCTATTTTTCCAAAATTGTCAAAGTTAAGAAGGGGAAATAATATTTTCTGAAAATTCTTCAAGTAAAGTATGAGAAAAAAATATTTTGCCGAAAATTGATCATATTCTTGAGGATTCTCATCACCTATTAACTTCAAATTCGAAATTTTGTCGAAACAAATCGGAACAAAATTCAACGACCCCCCCTCTCAGACGGTCCTGGAGAAATAACACCTGGTTTTGGAAAAATTTCCCTTCCTTCCTCACAAATTTCCACGCAAACCGGAGCTTCTTGAAAATTTGCCCTATAAAGCCGGTCCTTGCACTAGTTAATGGGGAAGAAAATGAATCAAAAATTGAAATAAACGAAAAAAAAATATTCAATGATGTTTTGTAATGTGAATAATTGAAACAAAAATTTATGTTTTTATGATCAATAGAGTATTTTTATGAATAATTTGTGCTTGTGTGAATATTTTCCTCCCATACAAACCAGAAGGAAAATTTAATCAGGAATATGTTAGGTTATCGTGATTAGAGCAGTCCCAGGTAATCCTGATGAGGACCATATAAGGTAAACCTCATCTGTGGTGGGTTATTTTAAGAGATATCAAAAATATGATTGAGGAAAAAATAGATATTTTTAGTCTACAGGGTGGTCCGGGACTTAATGCAAAAAATTCGGAAGTCAGAAGTGCAAGAGGCTCATTTAGATAATTTTTTATAGTTTTTTTTATTTTTCTTTAATAACTTGTTGGCTAACTAGTTGAAATTTCTACATTTCAATTTTTCCTTATGTGAATATTTTCAATAGATAATAACAATTCCTTGGTACGTACAACGATCTAAAAATCCACATATCTCCTAAACCATAAATTTCATGACGTTTGAATGTATAATTTAGAAAATATACTTGAATAAACGTACTGATTTCGCAACATTGATTTAGATTATTTAGACGTCTCTTCGAACTACTCGTGTCGCAAAAACTCGTCTATGCGCAATGAATCATCCGGAATAATTAGTTATTCTTTTTTTCAGGTTTCCCTAAGACTTTAGACAAAAACGAAAATATTTTTTGAAGCGAGAGAATTAGAAGCCTTTGATAGGTATTTTTAGTTTTTCCAGAGGACACTTTGGGCCGGAAATAAAAAATATTTTCTAATCCGAATTTGCGACCACGGTTTTAATCAATATCTTTTTATCGAATCAACGAGAAAATTCGGGGTTTGGATTTTCGATTCATATATGTTTTTAATTTTCCAAATATTTGGCTGCTAGTTTGATGGAGCTCTAAAAAATTGGGTGTAGATTTGACAAAAACAAATCGTAAGTGAACATTATCAACCAGTGTCATCAACACCAAAAACGTTTGTTAAATTAGATAAATTAATGTTTATCGGGGTCAAGCGGTGTGAGTTTAAGCGGATACACCCGCGGTCACCGATCCGCACTCCGCACATTCTGATTATTAGTGGATGTTGAGAGCAAATATCTGTGTGAATGCTTTCCTTATGTAACTAAAGATGGTGAACGCCTTAGTTATATGGTTCAACTATCATTTTATGTTCAATATAGTTAATATAGTTCTTACTTAAAAACAGACTTCTACATAAAAAAGACAACAACGGAAAATGATTTCGAAATGTAAAGAAAAGAATAATTTTTCTTTCACAATATTAGATGATTGGTCCACCAACACCAAGGTCTTTGTGCTTTATTTTATAACCCCGAATTGGTTGCTCTAACTAGGGTAATTATAATATTAAGGGCGCTGTTATAGAATCTCGCACAGGGCGCAGAAAAGACAATTTACGGCAGTGCAACCAATATTATTTTTCTATTTATATTACCAATAATATATCTTGAGCGTGAATTTTTCTGTCGACAACTATATCCGCAGCAGGAGTTTGTTTAATTCGAATCTCATATTCCGTTGATAGCAGAAACTGATTTAATTAAAATAATGACCAATAATAATTTATCTATATCCTTGATTTTTCTGAAAAACACGGTGTAAGTTGATACGGATGCTTCATTAAAATATGTTGAAGTTTACGCAACAAACAAAACTGATAATGAAGTCCCTCAATATAGAATATCAACGTGTAATAATAAATATAGGTTGAATGTGGAAACAACATTACTCTTCATTAAACGAAACTGATAAGGGATTTTAGTAAAATTTATAATCATTAATTATTTATGTTGTCTCGCAGTGCTTTGTTATAGACGAACTCAGAATCTCGTGTCGTATAAACTTGAATCAAATTAGTACTTTTCGATAAGTAATTTAATTATTCTATAAAAAGTGCGTGAGTGGTGATGGTGAGTTATTTGTGAGTGCGTTGTACAAGTGTAATTGGAATAATGAGGTTCAAACAGCAGGTCACCAGGAGGATTATAACAGGTATTTGTCTTTTAATATGATGTTGAAATCATATTCTGAACGCTAATAAACATCAGTCAAAAAAATAACAATGGTTGATAATGCAATTAATTAGGTTATGTTTCTTCAAGCAGGAGGTCACGGATGTCGTTCTAATATGTACATTGTTGCCAGTTGTAACAATTTGCAAAAGTTAAATAATATAAATGTTATCATTAAGGAAACCCAAAGCGCATATTTCGTATACGAGTGCTGTTAATCAAGTTTAGAGATTAAAGAAATAAAAACAAATATTCATAATTTGATATGGCGTCATTGTTGCTCAAAATATTATCCATTAAGATCAATATTGCATGCGTTCAAGCAATTTTTCCATCCCGATTCAGGTAGTGATTTGAACCGCTTCTCAGGTGTAGATCTGCGAAAATAAGAAGAATTAATTGAGTGCTAAACTGGGTATGATCCATCAATTCGATGGTTTGACAAAGCTTTTGCGATCGGTTCCCCGAATTTTTTCGAATACTTCTGATAAACAAAAGCTATTGACCATTCAGCGTTGTTCTAATGAAACATTGTCAACATGTCGAGTTATTCTGAAAAAATAGGTAACCACTTGCTTCGGAGTGCTTCATTAGCGTTGGCGAATTGACACGAGATTTTTTTTGATCGATTGTCAAATTATGCAGTATCCAACGCGATTAAATCATTTTGACAGCCGAATTTTGATGCAATATTGAATGTATGCGAGTGGAACTAATGCCCAAATATGTTTCAATGTCAGAGTATATCACATGACGATTTTGCAGTATCAGTTTACGCACAGCTGATGTTTGACGACGTGCTTCATCACCAAAAGTGCCATTTTTTTTTTACCTAGATGAATGCTTCAACTATCTGTAAACAACTAAACCGTATTACTACACGTTCACCATTAAAAATGTCCAACTTTATGTCAAATTCGCTCATGTTTTGAAATTTCGATATAAAAATAAAGATAGATGCTTTGGCAGGCGTTTCAATACAATTTTATAACTTGTTAATTATTATAATGAATCAATTATTTTTGTTGTAGTCCTTAATCTTAAAGCAGTCAATCAATTCAAAGCATATGTTTGGGTTTTCCTGGTCTCAAATACCACAACAAAACTTCTACTAAGCCTTTCCACCACCATTCTATTTTAGTCCACTGCACAAAACTTCTACTAACCCTTTCCACCACCATTCTATTTTAGTCCACTGCTTGAAGTGTTTGTGCAATTTGCTCTAAAGTTTAATTTTAATGGTGATTAGAACCTTTATGCCTTTGCATGGATTTAGTATTATTACTTTCCTATTTTCTTGTTTTATATAAAGGAGACGTTTTGTGCAAAATAAACATGGGTAAATTCGGTAAAACATTGGTTTAAATGTACCCAAATTCTTGTTAAATGTGGTTATTCATAGATAAATATCTGTACTGTCGTTATAGCTCAAAAATCGCTACATAAAAATCTCTTTACAGACATAAATATAATATAAATGTAAAGACAAACCTTATTTTACAACTTCTCACTCACCACCTATTGTTTGATTAGTGATTCTAGATAATAAAACAAGAAAATGTAAAGCACTTGATTCGATTTCAATAGGAAATTCTAGGACTATAACTACGTACGAAACAAGAATTTTTGACTTCAAAAAATATAGTGAGTTCGCAAAAATTTGTATGCAGGAGTTAGCGATGCTTTACACAAAGTTTCAACTTTCAGCTTCGATCGATTTTATTTCAGTGCAGCTCGAACGACCACTCTGTCAAACTGTCCCAGTTTTGAGCTGTTATAAAATTTTTGACTAAAGAAGAATTGAGGCCAACACAAATCAGGGGAGGTTCTCAGACGATAACTGCTCTAGAAAATATTCAATTATTGGAAGAAATGGTTCTAAATGACCATAGCTCTAAGATAAAAGAAATTTTAGTACAGATTGGCTTTTCCAAAACAAGTTCTTTCAGGGTCCTAAATGATCATTTAAAGATGGCAAAAATTAGTGCCGCTGGGAACAAGAATGTGTAATCTGATTAAGTCTAACAGGTGATGAAACCATGGTTTTTACTATGATCCGATATCTAAAGAAGATTCCATGGAGTATCATTGGAAAGGAGATCCCGTACCAAAAACATCTGAAGCCACGAAAAGCACGAGATAAAACTGAAATTTTACAATATTTTGAGACTACGAAAATATCCTTTTGATTATTAATATTATTTTAACTCACTAAGGTATTTGCTTCAAAAAAAGGCGATTAATAATAATGAAATATTTCGAAATATTTAATTAAAATTCAAATTCAAGTTTTTCCATTTGATCGATTATATAGGACAGATATACAAATATATGGCTAAAATATGCTTAAAAAAATAATTTCAAATAGGTATTAGATGACCCACAACAAAATGATTTCTAAAATTAAAAATTTTGTAGAAACTTACGATGATATATTGAAAAATTATGAGCCTACGTTAGAACCATACAAAATTTCATTGTCAAAATTATTACTCAACATATTCTCCTCTTAATTGGATACAGCAAACCTGCAACGTTTCTAGAATTTTTAAAAAATTGTTTCTTCTTGCTCTGCAAACCAGACCTCTACAGCTTTTATTACCTCCTCGTTGGAAGAAACTTTACGACCTTTGAAACTTTTTTGTCAATTGAGAAAAGAGATGATAGTCGAACAGAGCCAAATCTGGTGAATAAGGGGGATGTTCTAGTAATCCAAACCCTAAATTACGAATTTTTTGTATATCAATATGAGATTTATGTGCAGCGGCGTTGTCTAGCAAAAACAAAACACATTTGGATAGCTTTTCGCGTCTTTTATTTCTAATTTTCTCCCGTAGAGTGGTCAGTAATGTCGAATAGTATTCCCCAATTATTGTTCTACCCTTTTCCAAAAAATCAATCATGGCAATCCCAAAAAACTGAAGCCAGAGCTTTTCCAGTAGAATTGGAGAGTGTCGCCATTCCATCGATTGTTGTTTTGTTTCTGGATCGTAGATATGTACTCAAGTCTCATCCATAGTAACAATTCGGTTTAAGAAGTCTACATCGTTTTCAAATCGAGAATAGATCGAACGGGATGCTTCTACCCTTGCACACTTTTGGTCAACATTCAAACATTTGGGGATCCATTTTGCAGCAATTTTGCTCATGTCCAAATTGAAGTGAACTATATGATGAACGCGTTCTTATAAAATATTTAGTGCTTCAGATATCCGTCTTAGCCCAATTCGACGGTCTGATTAGGTTAGGTTAGATAAAATCAGGTCATGAACTGCATCGATATTTTCGGGGACTGACACAGAAACTGACCTTCCCGATCGGCCATCATCTTCAATGGAAAATTTACCTCTTTTGAAGCTTGCAGTCCAATTTCTCACGGTCGCATATGAAGGACATTGATTACAAAGGGTATTAAGCATATCTTCGTAAATATGCTTACCTCTTAACCCTTTTAAATACAGGTACTTAATGATGGTGGACATCTTCTTTCTTTTTAATTTATAGCCTAACTCTGGTTTACTTTTTTGACGTCAAACTTTACACTGACACTTCTAATAAGTTATTGTTCGTTGCTATGGTAACGCAATATTTTGTTTATGCATGGAAATGGTCTAGGCTAACTAGATATCAATACATCCTCGTAATAAAAGAATAATAAAATTGTTTTACAATTTAATAGCGTTCTGTAAAAATAATCAAATATGAGCTGACTCGTCCCGTATTCTAGAAGTTTTCTATCTAACTTAGTTAGACCTAGAATTAATATAAATAAGGGTTGAAAGGAAACTGTCAACTTGACCAGATTCTCGAATACAAATTAAACTAATCAAGTGGCCGTAAACGGGCAATGTCCGTTCGCCGGCAGGCAATAGTGTCAGGTTTGAGGCACTAATTAAGGAGTCTATGTGAGTCCCTTGTTATATCGAGTGGTAATTTATTGAATAATAACGTAGAAATCACCTACATAAATCTCTATTATGTTATAGCGTTTCTGGACAACGGGAATCTATAAAAATACCCCTTGGCGCCTTGAAATATACACCTCCACTGAGAGAGCCGCTTCTAATTGTTTGGTAGACAGAAAGTTAATTGGTAAACTGAGAGATATGATGACAATTTAATGTAATGAATAACATGTTGAAAGTTTATTAAATTGCTTTCTCCAGACCTTTTATTTTCACGAAATTCGCTGATTTAAATATATACAAGATTAACAATTTAGATTAATTTTCAATTGAGTTTTCCAAATTATACTTAAAAGTCTACTTGAGAAGAAAAACTTAAAATCGAAGAAGGATTGCCAAAAGTCATAATAGACGCAGCGAAAAGTCTCGTTTAAAATGAACTAAAAAGTTAATAATAAACTAAACTAACTCTTTATAAGTTGATAATTAATTTTCTTCGTCTACGACAAAATAATTTCATATCGTACATGATTAAATATTTTTAACACTAAAACTTTACACCCTAATTATTAAATCTTCCAGTTTTTATCATAGTCCCAATTTTATAAATGAAAGCGTGTTTCTTTGTGGTACAACGTAGATATTTGAAATGTTTATACAACCTCATACCATCCAGCTCACCACGTGCTAACCTTGGCATTGGTCATCCTTCTAATCAATCAGGCGTAATCCACATTCATAAAGAACGGAACGAGCTTTTTTCTCCAGATTTGTTGGAGTTGTATATTCACGCCAATTAAGATACTCGTCAAGGCGATTCAAACGAGCCCAAACTCTATTGGATTGCGTCGTTAAATCATGGAGTTCCTATGACCACCTCCCGGCTCCATCATCAGAACAGCTGTATGTCAAAATATTGCATAAACTGAATAAAAGCTTATAAAAAGAGAAGACATTTCAAAGAGGTCACGACTCACATGTCAGAGGAAACGAGATGTAAGCAAAATATTTTACCTCTATAAGAGACAATGGATTTGTGAAATGTTAACTTAAAATTATATTTGACAGCCAAATAACTTCTCCTCTAATAACTTTTGTCATATTTATAACATAAACTTTTCCAGTGAAACAGTGATTTCAAGGATAAAGTATTTTATAGATTTTTCTGTAAAAACCGAATCAAGAAGTTTAATGAATTTAGTATGTGATTAAAGAAAAATAAAATGTGATTTTTAATAAAAAAGTATGTTTTTTAAGTAGTAGATAAATTGATTAGAACGTCGAACGTCCACATATAAACAACTGTATATATAGAAAATCATAGATTTAGTTGACGAGGATAGCTACGAGGGCTGTTTGAAAAGTTTTAGAACTTAAAAAAAAATAAAATATCATTTTCCAGAAGCATTTTCATTTCTTAACAAAGTATATTTTTTGAACTATATAATTTTTTAGACAATACTCTTATTTATCTAACATTTACTAGTAATAGTTGCCGTCTTTTTTCTCAAAATAGGCCTTTGAGTAAACGATAACGTCTCAATCTGTTGAAAATATCCTTCTGCAAGTAAAACCTGTAAGTTGGGAAAAAGATGTTGTAAGTATGAAGGGTAGTCAACCAATTCGAAGGTACGTTGTTTTGATGTAAAAGCATTTTCTTCTTTTTATCAAATGCAGTCGATTTTTTGAAGTTTACTCCTTTCTTCATCAAGTAATGATGCATGATACTTTTCTGTTATTGTTTTACTCTTGTGAAGATTTCCTAATTTATATTGATGAGTGCTGGCCTTACCCTCCATATATTGCGCACAGCTTTCTCATTTCCAAATTATTTGTGGATTTTCTTCAACATTTGGTCGACCAATGCGATGCTAGTTTCCCCAGGTCATACGGCCTCGTTCGAACTATGCGACCCAATATTTTACAAATGATAAAGAAGGAGCAGTCTCACCAGAGTAGAATCTAGTTCACAAATTCATCGAAAACGTTCATTATTGATGGCTGCCAAACAAATACTAAACGTGGCATCTTTATATTTGAAATTTATGATGTACAGATTGTTTACTTTCTAAAACAGTGGTATTTTTCAAGCAACTACTGTCATCAGGTACTTCTGGAATCATCCTCGTACTTCTCTACAAAACATGTTGAACAATGTCGACAAGTATAATAGAGAATACGGTCTGATACTTAACGTTAAGAAAACCAAATAAATGATTCTCGACAAAACGGAAGCGCCCAATGAACAACCGCGCAATAATCGAGAGGACTACCTGGAAACAAGTGTTGGCTGGGCAGTGGATTGAGTTTTCGAATAGATAAAGCTATAAAGCATCGTTTATGAAGGTCAAAAAGCTTTTCTATAGCTGCGAACTCAGCTTGCAACTGAGAACACGGAACACGGCTCAAATAATATGTATTTCCAGTCGTCTTGTATGATTTAGAAGCTTGGATTCTCAACGCATATTGCAAACGAAGACTAGACCGTAGGATTCTGAGAATATCATGGAAAAATCATTGGACCAATGTTGATATTTTTAGAAAAATAGAGAACGTACTAATCTTTTCTATAATGAAAAGAAGGTAAAAAATATGACATTCTAGAGTTTATAATAATAAAATTGTAGGAAAAAAGATGACGAAGATCTCAATGCGAACAATCAGAATTTTCTTCCGGGATGGTTGGTTTGAACCGCGACTGTGCAATGGAACAAGACTGGCTGTGAAGAATGTGATTAATAACGTCATCAAGGAAACAATTATAAAGGGAAAATCCAAAGGAGAGAATGTCTTGATCTCACCTATACCGATTATTTCAACGGATTTAACATTCGATTTTAGACATTTACAATTTCCGGTATGTCTGGCTTTTACGATAACAATAAATAAATCGCAAGGCTAGTCGTTGGAAGTTTGCGTAATCAACTTGGAGTTTCCCTGTTTCGGGCACGGACAATTATGCGTCGGAAAACCGATATCTTTATTTTTATTTACGCACCACAAAACAAAACAAAAAATATAATTTATCAGAAAGGTTTAAATCGATTGACTGTATCATAACTGTGTGTGTGTGTCAATTTCAAATTGAAACCTCATAAATAGCTAGTTTTTCAGGAAAAATCTGTGTAATTAATTTATAATAATAATAAAACTTAATTCAGATCAAACTTCTTTTATTTGCGTTGATAAAGAAAGGATTTCTTTTGATTGTTCTAAGTTTATTGTATACAAAAATTCAGGTTGTTTAAGTCTGCCGGGTCAGCTAGTATTTCCATAAAAATGATTTTTAAGTAGTTTTTGTTTATTTATTAGTCCCCAAATATAATTCAACTATAAATACATTAAATAAGTACTAAAATTAATTTATATTGACAGTTGCAGGCCTGCTTTTGCTTGAAAATCATTATTGCATGGACTATAGGGTTGATAATTCCAAATTACCTTTATTCTAATGATCAAAAAAAAAATTAAGAACGCTACTAACGATGTAAATATAGAATTTGTTTGTGCTTCTCTCCAGTACATTTAGTTTTAGGAAATGGATCGTTTCTAACTAAGTAAATTCACACTATTAGGAATGAATCGAGTTAGTGTTTACTTATTAAATTTATGTTCCTCAAACCGCAATACACTAAAAAAAAACACCAGGTATTTTATGAGGCGTGGCATATCGTTTACAACGTTAATACCAGTTAGTGAGACAACAAGTCGGTGCCAAAATAATTAACATCGACTATTTTTGTAACGTTTTATAGGTGTCGACATTTAAGCAAGATAAATTAAAATTATCCTTTTTTTTTTCTTTTCGAATATATACAACCTCAACAAGAGCTTTGTTTAAAATTATTTTATTTACAACACACACGGTACTTTAGATATTTTTACCTCCTGATTAATTAGTTAATACCAGGTAGGAACAGCTGGAGTAAAATCACCAGACAGACGTATCTGTTTATCTGTGAAGTAGAAATTTATTGACTGCAGAAATACTGAAGTCGACGTAGTATGAGGAAAAACGAAAATTTAATTAAAATAAATTAATCAAAATCAACTATTAGCTTAAATATAAAGTTCCTTCATGTAGAGTAAAATCATACAAAACTACGTGGCATTAAATCCCGAAAGGTTAAATATTGATAACATTTTTTACGCCTTACCATTGTACACCACCATTATCACAAACCTAATCTAACCTAATCATGGTACACCACCATTATCATAAATCTAACCTAACCTAACCATGGTACACCACCATTATCACAAACCTAACCCAACCTAACGTAACCATTGTACACCACCATTATCACAAAGATTGAAATATTTCTTTCCTATTAAAAAATATTATTCGAAATTTTTAATAGTTTTTATCATTACAAATTTAAAACAGACTTCCTATTTATATATATACACTACGGGTAAAAAATTTTTGCCCACCCCATAATCCATTCATTATTTTCAAAATAATAATCTTTAACAAATTCCTCTTTCATGTTGTCAAGCGAAGGTCGAAAGGGCGTCTTACCAACTAAAAATAATATTTATATTTTGTAGGGTGAGTGCGAAAATTCAAAACTTGCAAGTACCGGCGGATTTGGTTGCTATTCTTCAACTTTGAATTATATCTTCGTTGTTTTTGATTGTAGTTTGTTCATAGTTAATTCTATGAGAAGCAAAAACGTGCTGTGATTTATACTTTTTGGCCAAGACATCTTTTTGTAGAGTTCGTATACATATTTTTTTTCGTTCTCGCAAATTCGGACTTTTAAGTCTTCAAATAGATAAACCAAGAAACTATCAGTTGGAACGAGTGCATTAATCATAAATATTCATAGTCTAGGTACAAGTTTGATGTACCGTGAAAAAAAATGCATCCACCAGGAGCTTTGGCGATAGAAAACGTTAAAGGCGACCGCTGAAAGTAAAATTGATCGACGACTCACGGGACTAGAGATAGAAGCTCACCGTGAGAAGGAGATGGAGAGAAGCCTTTTTGCAAGGGTCGAAGTGAGAAACCTCTTTCAAGATGTCAAAATAAAATTAAAAGGCTGCAGTAGGCTAAAGAACATAAAAATAGGATGCATGAAGAAAGCTTTATGGAGAGATAAGTCAAAGTTTTGGATCTAAAAAAAAAGAGTGTTTGTGCGCAGGTCAAAGGAATAACGGATGCTATATCCATGTATAATGTCAACTGTGGAGACTCGGCGAGATCTGTTAAAAATTGAAGAAATTTGGAAGGAAAAAGCTATAAAAATATTGAAGGAAAATGTAGTACATTCTGGCTGGCGCTTATTCAGCAGAAAGTTCATCTTCTAGCATGATAACGATCTCAATAAGTATTTTAGAGGAATTGAAAAGGAAAAATCTACTAAAAGTAATAATTTGGGTGTCACAGTCGCCCGACCTCAACCCGATTGAGTTTTTGTTGACAAATTGGACAGAGAAGTCAGAAAGGAGTGTTCAACTAGCATCACACACCTTTGCGATATCCTAAAAAACGAATGGAATCATCAAGACGATACGACGGTTATTTGTAGAAATTGTTTCGAAAAATGTTTATCGATTGGAGTAAAAAAAACTGTGTGACCATCATAATATTGACATCTAAATAGCAAATAGAATAAACATGAATTTGAGAGATTTCAACAATCTAGTACCAAACTGTATTCTCTTAATAAACAAGGTGTCCTGAACTAGAACCGACGCAGAGAAAATGTGTATATGAAGCCCAAAATTTGATGATTTACCTCTATATCAAATTACATCCCTTAGTTCTTATAGGGCCTTGAAGTGGAGCAAAAAATTTCGACAAAAGTTTATCGGCTATGTGAACTAGCATAATATTGACATCCAAATAACAAATTCATTTTGAAATCGAAAACAGAATGTAAATAAACAGTGAAGATATGATTATAAGAAACGTTGATTAGGTCGACTGTACTTTATTTCTTAAACTTTTGCAATTTCTAAAATTATTAATAACTTTTAACATTGTTGGCTGTCATTGAAAGTGTCACTTTTAATGGCAGTGATTGATTAAAATGATGATGGAAATTGTCAATTTCAAGTCATATTTTAAATATGACTCGACATAGACCAATTTTTGGCTTCGTTGGTCAATTCCTCTACGTCTGTTGACTATAGTCAACATTCATATATGAATCTGTGCGTTACTCTTTATACTAGATATATACTACTTACTAGATTTTATTGTTTGACGACTCAAATTGGTCCCTTTGAGTCTTGTTGACATTGCTGACTGTACATAGAACATATAAATGAATCAAGTTTAAATACTTATTAGTGAAAACAGTGACTTATTATAGTATTATTTTACTTACTTGTCACACTAATAAAACACGTGGTACACGTTTCTGTTTTGATTTAAAACTATTTACAAAAAATGTTAAGTACAATATGTACAGATACGATTATGACCGTTGTTGGTAGTGGGAGCTCATAATACTTACTGTTTATATGAAAGTAGAACCTATTGAATTAAATTAAAAAAAAAACATAATTAAAGGAAATCGAAACTATAAACTCTGAATAAGAATTTATCGTACTACAATTATTATAGTCGATTGCCATCCTGCAACCTTATTTCGAATCTGTGGATAAATTGAAAAAAATCGCGATGGAAAAATAGGGGTTGATCGTAGAATAGGTGAAAAATTACGTTTGGATGCATTTTCTAGCTGTACATTATCAAAAGAATTTAGAAGAACGTTCAGTGTTGTCCACCCTTAACTTTTAGGTGTATTAAAAATAGATATTGGCCGATTCTCAGACCTACTGAATATACATATAAAATTTCATAAAAATCGGTCAAACCGTTTGCGAGGAGTATGGTAAAATAACATAGTGACAAGAGAATTTTAAACATACAATGGCGAGAAGAAATTTAGTTTAAAGTGTCACTTATAGTTTTGTAATCCTCCCCCCCCCCCCCCACAATTTTCGTACTGAATCGGCGGAAAACAACAATTTTGATTATGTGTATACTACGGAATTCGTTTATCGCTTCAATTTCACATATTAGTTTTAGTACATAGTACGTGTTTGCTGTACTAGTTTTTGATTAAAATGTTACAGCATACGGAAACGCCAGTAATAATCGTATAACTAAAAATATCAGAACATTCAAACGTACATAATCCAGGTAGCGTCAGAAACATAAAATTAAAACAAAACACGACCGTAGGCAGAAAATAAATAGCAGGAAATTGTTGTTTGTATATTCATAATTGAAATAACTTTTTTTAAAGATGTTTCTATAAATATCTAATGGCTTTCGTTCGTGTTTCTTTCTACCTATACAAATCTATTTTGAAATATAGGTTCTTATAACAAATTGGTACAACAGTTGAGAATCGCTATTATTTATTCATAAACCTCTCTCGTCCACTTCCGTTCTCAAAATAAAATCTTATTGAGTTTCAGGTGATTCTTCATTTCTCTTATTATCAAGATACGATGGGGATATTGAGTATAATCCCTTTCGATCCTCGAATCCGTCAATTCTTATTTTAATTGAGGCGTTTTATAACATACCACCTTAGATTTTTTGGGGAGTCGTGAGGTACTTCGTTGAGAAGGGTTTGATACAATACAAATAAAGTTTCACTGGTTTTACTTCAATTTTGGACAACCGATATA
The DNA here is from genome assembly GCA_026230145.1 of Diorhabda elongata. Lineage (NCBI taxonomy): Eukaryota > Metazoa > Arthropoda > Insecta > Coleoptera > Chrysomelidae > Diorhabda > Diorhabda elongata. Next base: position 17,933,093 of record CM047928.1, on the reverse strand, counting down.
ATAAAAATTACCTAATTTTTTATTTCCGAAGTATTCTACCGATTTATTTATTCCGAATAAATAATTTTGAATGTTTAGAACGTACCGTGGTTGATGTCGATAAACCAAGCGTTAATCAATAATTGATTGTAAATAAAGTTGACAGGAAGTAGAATTAACGGAGCAATTTCTTATCCACAACAATTAAAATGCTCCCAGAAGTACCTGGGCGGACCTGGAGATGGCGGAAGTTGCTTAAGAAAACCACTGTATTAGTAAATTTGTAAACATGGAAAAATTGGTCATCGTTATGTGATACAAGTTTCCATTGGAAAGATCTTAACCCAATCAATACAAAAGCTGAACTAGATTCTACTCTGGGTGAGAGTGATCCTTCGTTACCAACAGTAACATATTCAGTAGCAGAGTTTGAATGAGGCCGTACGACCTACGAAGACCAGCATCGCAGACCAAATGAGGTTAAAACTTCATAAAATTGTGGAAGATCGTTCAACTGAAAGTGTATAAGCTAGCAGATATAGTTGGCATTTCAAAAACTGCAATACATCAAATATTAACTGAAAATTTGGACAAGAGAAAGCTGTGTGCAAGATGGGTGCCGCTCCATGGAGTATTTGGCAATTTTTCACGGAAATAAAGCAAAATTCTTGCGCCTTTCATAACCATGGATGAAACGTGGGTTCATCACTTCCCATCTGAAACAAAACAATGGACTGAAAAGGGAGAAAAGGCTTCAAAGAAGACAAAGACTGTACCAGCTGCTGACAAGGTTATTGCGTCGGTTTTTTGGAATGTGCGTGGGATAATTGTCATTGACTATGTTGAAAAACTAAAAACTATTAACGGCGAAATTATTGCAACATCTGAGCGAAGAAATCCAGCAAAAACTTCCACATTTGGCCGACCAAAATTAATGAATTATATTTTGAATTGCTACCTCAAACACCCTATATGACAGATTTAGCCCACTCGGATCATTTTCTGTTCCCTGACTTGAAAAAATGACTCGGTGGTCAAAGATTTGTCAATAATGAAAAGGGTATCGAACTTATTGAACCACGCTAGGAAGTAGAAGGAAAATTACGTTAAAAAATAAATATATTTTTTTCTAATTTTTTTTTGTTTTCTTTGTTGAGCTAGATACTTTTGGTACCATCCTCTTGTAGTGAAGCTGGCCGTAACTACCACGAAGCTGTGATAATCTTTAATGAACGTTTTCACAATTGATCGACATTACTGTAGACTATAGGTCACAAAATTTTTGAAACTGTCCAAAACAATAAACGGGATGGTAGAACATAGATTTCTTATCTCATTTTGTAGTAAATCAACCATTTCCAAGGGTAAGGTAAGGAAATTTTGCTATAGGAAACATTCATCTCAATTTCATTTGAAAAATTATCTCCTTAATTTTATCACATGAATTCAGAAGCCACTTGTATTGTGGTAGGCGCATATTTACATAGATTTCTTTTATTGTCATTTAATGAGAAACTGGTTTAGATTATTCTAAGTTTTATTATGTAATAAACAGCGTTGTCTCTAGACTCCAAGAATGCTTCACATTTTAATAAAACGATTTAACTTCACCATGGATTCTCCACAAACTTTTCAGGAGAAATCTTACAACTACGATGTTTATAACTTGCCAATTTTCTCTTTAATAGTTTTCTTAACTAAACAGAACAATTATACGAAATCTTCCTGGTTAGAAATACACATAAAATTTATTACCATCATAGAGAAAACGATCTAAAGAATATATTAAGAAATATCTCGGAAATTGTTTCATTTGTGTGCACATATTTAAATTCACAAATTTTGGACTACAATTTTTTCATGTTAAATATTACTATTTGTATAGAAATGTTGAGATTATCAACAAAATCTGTTAATTATGGTACTCTAATCATGCAATAATAGCACTAAAACCAAAATATATAAAAATTGATTTTCCGATATTCCTTTTTCTCCATACGTTAGTTCAACGAAAGTTTCAAAAGTAAGTATTTTATTGGAAAATATCATTTTCACGTGTTGCATCTATTTTTTGGCTAAATCCCAAACAAACAACGATGAAAAAACGTAAAATAGCATGAGATCCACCACTTTTTTGTACCTGACTAACATTAGTCGTGATTCTAACCACGTGCGTACTGGTACTCACTTTTACCAAACACCTGTGGTACCTGCGTCAGGATTCTGTTCACCTGATAACCGAGGACGATCATCATTTCATGTTTTCTTCTTTATTCTTCAAATCATCATGATCAATCATCAATGAGATCAACACAGAAAAAACTAGTTTGCTTGCAACTTTAAAAATACACTGCAAGATATTTTTATTAATATACAGTTCGACACATTAATTTATTATTAATCGAATGAATACAAAATGAAAATGATTCGATGAAATTCGATTTTTCAATTTCAATTTACTTTTTAAGCATATGGTGATGACCTAGGTACTTGGAATGAAATTCACATGATCTGTATCGAACAAAAACTGAAAAGAAGCAAAATCCAATTAACATGTCTTTTAATTTTTTTTCTTGAAATTGAATTAATTACTCTTGCGTAGTTTTGTGTTGTTTTGGCTTGACTGTCATCCACGTTTCTGAAATTTAACAGATTCAGGTACCTTCAACGTTGACAAGTTTTGGTTACATACAATCTTTTCTCAGAAGAGATTGGACATTGTATAAAATGAAACCAAATGTTTCAACAGATATCTACATAAATAAGTCTAAAAATCTTTTGAGGTGACTTCTTCTTCTTTGATTAGAGATGTTGAAATTTGCCATATTCAAGTTGTACTATAATTGTGAGTGAATTTAGAAATAAGTTTGTAACATCACAGTTATAGACAAAATTTCTTATCTGGAAAACGAAATTGAAAGTACTCAAAACTGATAACAAATCTGTCTCCGTTATTTGTTTCCTTTTTTTTTTTCTTAAACTTTCACAGGTATGAATTTAAAGTAACTTTTACCCGCTGCGGTTAGAGTTTACGGTTTTGCCCAATACTTTATTGGATCTCTAAATAAACAGAAATTATAGAAATGGTACGTTAAAAATTATGATTCATTCACTACTGAAATGAAGATTGAAGAAGATTTCTACCAGCTACAAACTTATGATTTCCTAATCGAAACCGACCTAACATATTGATTTTTTAAATCAATTCACTCAATTCCAGTCACATACATGGTTTAAATAAAAAGCGTGTCGTGCAATAAATCATACATAGGTCGACGGGCTTTTTCAACCCATCCTAACTAAAATATAAAAACTAAAGAAGAAAAAATTATTTTAGATTATGAAAAATGAACATGGATAGCAAAAAACTTGACCATACAAGCATTAAATCATAATACCAAAGGCAAAAGTAGAAGAGGACAGATCTGTGAAAACACGGAGAAAAATTATCGAGAAAAAATTGTAACAGAATAACTTAACATGGAAAGAGGCTACAGAAATAGCCAAAACAGGAAGAATACTCGTCAACAGTATTGGTCCAAACCCACCAAACGTCGCGTGAGAATAACGATTGAGTTTTTTGGCAACCTAAAACGTTCGAAACTATAAAAAGAAGTGCTATTATCCAAAAAAGAATTAGCTGTATGTAGCCAATTTCCAACTCTTGGATATCCAGGAGCGTTATCTAGATGTAAAAGGGCTTTTATCGGCAGTTTTTTGTTCTTCAAGTGCTTTTTTACAGACACAAACAGATTGAACACTTCTTTTATCACACACGTGTCTCATCCTTATAAACAACTGGAAGGTTTTCAATTTTTCGGTGTGTTGAATGCTCGGAGATTTTTGGATTTATCTACAACTAGCAGCTTTAGTATAAGACTTCCAGAACTATTTGCACACATACTATTAACGTAATTCTTCTTCTTGGATTTTTCGATCAGATGCTCATCCGATGCTACAAATGTTTTCGTTGGAAGCTGGCGCCAATTCAAACCAGTTTCAACGTTTCAACGGCATTGTACACTTGTAAGGCCCAGTTCAGTGATTTTTTCATTTAGATTTGTAATAAAACTATAAACTGCTGACTCATCAGCAGATAATTCCTCATTGCTAAACATTAACGCGAAAATTTTTTCTTTTAGAATGTCTACAGAAATTGGGGCATATCTCTTTCTCTGTTGTTGGAGCATAGAAGGCTTCTTCAATTTGGGGATTTTCGCTTTTCCAATGCAATGAATTTCAGATATGGACTTAGAAAGTTCACCATATCTCAATTATTTTCCAGAAGAGTTAAGATTTTATGTTTGCATTTGATGATAGCACTTTTACTCGACAATATTAAAAGTAAAAAAAAATAAATACCGATCTGAAACACTTCTTAAAACTAAACAAGCGCATATGTTTAATATTGGAAATACATAACAAGAAATTAACGGTAAAATATAACAGACTAACAGCCATTGAAATGTCGTCTATTTACAGCTAGAATTAAGAAACACAAATAAAAACCAAGAAAAAACAAAAAATCTCGATTTTTATCAAAAAACCCGCTTTTATCAAAGCTTTTATCAATAACAAAAGATCTGACAACAATGTAAATACTACAACAACTGGAGAGAAAATCCCATTTAAGATAACTGAATACTTAAGACTAAGATAAATCTGTGAAATTCATTTCTTTATTTTCTACATTTGTATTGAAATTTATAGCGAGCATAAATCAAAAATAGGTATACCTCGGTCTCACCAAATACGTAACTTCCTCGAGTACCATTCAGCGATTCATAGTATTCACGCGTGTATCAGGTACTTGCTCAAATATTATGCGCTCCTAGTATCATTTTTTGTTTTGAAGCATACCCTTTGAACCCAAAAGGCTTTATTTATTAACGTGGATCACTTCTTCTTCAACTTCCATTTCAAATACAATGGTTCAATTGAACAAGCAGAAAATAATTGTTAATATTATAATAAATGTAAATTTAAATAATAAATATAAAATAAATGTTTCAAAATATAGGATGTAGCTGGAAACAATAATAATTTCCTATATATAGTGAAATATAATATATGTGAAATAATAATTATTTATTTGTATGATATAATATAAAGCAAATTCAAAGTTGACTTTCAACAGAAAAAATTTGAGATATCACCAATCTTTTCATCAGTTTTTTTAATAATATGAGCTCCTTATAAATACCCTTTATGCACGAGAAGTACCATGTAAAGGGTGAAGAATATATAGTTTCATATATAGTCATTTTCTTTGGAACAATTTCTTTTGACAATAAATGTTATGTAAAATATTGAAGATTTCAATTCTCAAATAATAAATTTAAAAAATAAGAATTGGCTCTTATATCAATAGACAAAGTTCTTTTACGTCCAAATAAATAATTCTTTACATTTCTATGCTCCTGGTAATCCTTTCTATCACGTAATGGACTAAATTATGTGAAATTTCTACTGAATAAATAAATAATGATCACTTTGTTTATATTTAATTGAATATTGATAATGAATTGTAAAAATTTTAAGTCAGTTCCAGTTGATGCAACAAGTGTTCTACTCAATAATATGTTCTCCTGATCAAATATTCAAATTTGCCTTATTTGGTCATGCCTTTAAAAACAATGTTTTTATACTTGTTCAACACATATCCTTTGCATCATAATTTAAGTAAATTTACCTTAGTTGCTTAGTGTGATCTTGAAGTAAAATTTTGATAAAACTTAGCACTGTATGTTTTGATAAAGTTTCAAGAAAATATTTATACCTGATGTGAAAGAAACATCACGATCTGTATGGAAATTTATTATATGATGTGTTCTTCTTTTAATAAACGTGCAGGTCTTTAAAAAACTTTTAATCATTACATACCACTTTATAGGTCTGAATGTCTTATATAACAATTGGTAAAGTCTTCAATAACCAATTCTCAAGTACTCTTCCTAGGATGGTGAAGTCTTGTGCTGACTTCTTCTCTGAATTTTAATCATCTTGTTTGTTTTAATCAATTTCTTCTTCAACTTTAAGAACCTTAACAAAACTCTACTTGTGATATTAGCAGAAATTCACCAATATCTCGTTTTAATAGTAAATTTTGCGATTTTGAAAGCTAATTTCCTCATCAAATTTTCTCTCTCAGATTTGTGTCGAACATCAGTACAACTTCGTTTTAAAGTAGGATTTTATAATTGGTGGAAGTTGACACTTATGTCCCTGTCATCTTTAACTCGTGACCGTGGTTATCATGAAGATTAGACTACTCGTGATGGAAGATTATGCAACTCGGGATTTAAAGAGCCTGCGCCAATTCGTGATAGAAATTAATGCAACCTAAACCAACTTGAGGGTGGTGGCAATATTGAGAGTGAGTTTTAACTAATTGCATTATTATGTTATATGGAATTTTATGAGTTACAACTTCGGCAAATTTTAGAAATTCATTTCTCTATTGAATCAGTACCTACCTAATGATAAAACGCGATTTAAAATATTTAGAAATATCAGGCTAGAATTTTTGGATTTACCATTTTCACGTGGATTAGGTACTAATTTCCAGGTACTACTTTTGATGAATCCGTTACGAGTTGTATTATGTACGCGGACTACCTTTTCGTTTACCTGAAATATGCCCTTTCCGCGTTGGCGCATCCTTATCTCAACAGATCAAAAATCGTCAGATGTAGTGTATCCTCTTAGTTGTGATTTCTTGTACTAGTTCGGAACGTCTTCTTTATTAAATACTTACAAGTACGCTGTTTCATTGAAGATACTTCATTAACACCATATAAACAAAAATGTATTTTCGTACATAATATTATAAACTATAATGTTTTTGTGTATCAATTATTTAACTGATTAGTTTCATGTTTACTTTGTTATTTATATAATTAACCTTTAGACTGTTGAAAAAACTTTTGCTATATGAATATATTAACATATTTAGAAATTCTTAGCTCTTTCCTAGTGTTCTTCGTTTAATATTAGTTTTGACAGCTTTGCAGGAAAATATTGGCATTTATTACTAAAACATTCGGATTTTTAATTTTGCTTTGATGTGACAAAAAATTTAATTTGTAAAATAAAAAAGAAATATCACACATAGGCCCCGGCGAGATTCGAACTCGCGATCTCCTGTTTACTAGACAGGCGCTTTAACCAACTAAGCCACGGCGCCATTGTACACTTGTAAATCAAGAGTTCTATTTAAAAATAAGATTCAACTCATTAATAATTAAAATTAATAATTAAAATATTATTTTTGTTCAAAATACAAATATTTTCAGAACAGTTACTTAAATAACTTTTCCTACGACCACTTATGAAAATGATAGATCGCACACTCATTTTTACCTAAGAAAGTAGTTTATTTCACACATGTACTAAAAAATAACAAAACATACATGTATTAGAATTAGAATGCTTCTTTTTCTTATGTTATATATGGTGTGGAACGATAGAGGGAATACGCTAATAGAATATGAATCTGGCTGGATGCCGAAAGGCAAAAGGCCAAATTCAAGAAGAAGAACACAATATGATTTACAAATCAACTGCAATTAAGTAATTGTTATAATAACAACTTTACATTCAACTTTTATAACGTCTCAGAAACAAAGTAAAACAAAAAAAATTAATAGTTATTTAGTTCTTGCTAGGTATCTGATATATGTAGTTACAAAAATTGGTTCTTTTAATGTTCTTTAGTTATAAAATATTTCATAATCATTATTTTTGTTTTTGTCATCTCTACTACTACGAAATAAAAAATATTTTTTAAATTTTCAGCAAACGTGTGATATTGTTTAATAGACTTTCTTATTAAAAAAAAATACGTTTCTTTTGACGAATTTCTTACGTTTTCGTAGGAAAAATAGTGTACACAATTCGTTGGAAAGTGTATTTCGCACTCGTACCGTAAGTAAATAGTGCCAAATGTATCATTTTCCAAACTCTATCATTTCTAGCTATAACAAATAGTAAACTATTCAGGACAAGTTATTTTTACCTAATTTCTATTATTTACATTATCTGGGTAATATTCTAGTTCTACATTGAGTCATAATCTATAGGTCCCCAGAAGGATGTTTATTTTTTTTGTATAATCCATAGGGGTTATCAATCTAAATCCTATATTGTAGTCCTATAGTTGAAGAAGCAAAAAATATGGTCGGATATGCTAGCCAGAGTAATTGCAATTAAAAATTAGGTATGTAACGTCGTATTTAGCTTTTTGTCCTTAAAATTTTCCATAGTTGATAGTGGCCGGATTTATCATCAACTACATAATTTTTTCCAAGAGGATTTTTGGTCTGATTCATCACATATTTGGCTTTTGCTTATAAGTTCTTGTAATTAATTATTTTCCTCTGGAGCGGAGTAACTTCACCAGTGGCATAAAACTTATAATTAAGGGAGTGGCCAAAAAGAAGTTTAGAGACATTTATTATAACAAGGTCGTCTCTTCTGATATTTGGTGGTAAAATACCAGCATTGGTAACTATTATTAGATAGTTCTTAATGTAGCTGTCACATTTCTGTTTGCTCTTTGAATTATTTATACACGTTGGAGTATAGATGGCCGACAGGAATTTTAGAAGACCTCTGATTGATTATGCCCTAAATAACTGATTGAGAAGTTTACAAAAGCAATTCTCTGTCTACCCTCCTTTATATAAAGATTATTATCTAAGTCTACTCTTAGCCTGCAACATTTAATTGTTTTTTTCCACTAGAATGTAGTTTTTGGTCTTCATACGTATTGCGGTCCATTTTCTTATAGTAGAGTTCGAACAACCACCAAGTCAAATAGTTTTGGAAAATGTCTCAAATTGGGTTTCGCGCTGTTATAACATTTTTTACCTAGGAAGTATTCATATTAACACAAATCAAAACGGAATGGAGGCTGTTTACGTTGACTTGTGTCCACCGTTTTTAACAATTGAAATTTTGAACGCGCGGGAGATCCCGCGTCGCTGACTACTTCAGAAATCAAGTTTTCTGAGGATCTCACACCAGCATTTAAATATGACAAAATTTAGTGCATGGTGGGTGCCCCAATTTCTAAGCGCAGAGCATAACAAAACCCAAGTCAGCTTTACTTTTCAAGGTTGCTGTACATGAATGTGGCTTCAAATTAACAGCCTCAAAATAGCCCTGATCTGGCTTCATCCGACTATTTTTTATTAGCGAATTTCTAACCCTTATATCTATCTGAGGATAAGAACTCTTTAAAAGCACTACTTATTTGAAAATTTTTATGTTATTATTATGAAAGTTAAACTTTATTAAAAGTTTAGAGAAAGCACAATTCACAATTACATATTATTGTGTTCAAATGTTTGGTTTAATTTAATCTGCAATAATTTATATTCCACCTAACTTCACTTAATTAAATTTAACAAACATCAGTCTCTCACCTTTTCATAAATCATCACATCCACCTTTTTGGTATCCTGCCACAAAATTATTCATATATAATAGCATGTAATTTCACAATTTCGAATTACCTATTTGAATTTGCCAAGAAAATAGATTTGTCAGAATTTCAGTCGAGCATGTGGTTCAGAACGTGAAGTGATTAATTTTATTCTCACAGTGGTCGTTTTAACCAAAGGAATTTAGGTATGTTTCCAGTGACAGATCTGAGCTAAGTATACGCAAAGATACACAATAAATATCGTTTAAAAAAAACACTTTTTAGTTTGATTCGCTTTAAAAACGTGTTTTTTAGTTTGTTTAAACGATATTTATTTTTCACTTTTTACTTCGATTTATTGTCAAAAATAAAATTTTTCTTCAAGATCTAATCATTAGTATAGTAAAAAGTACAGATAGCAGACAGTCGTAAAATTTGTTTCGATGTAAAGACAAAATTTGCACTGATAATTTCTAAAAAAAAATTGCTGAAAAAACGGGATTTGAACCCACGACCTGCGAACCCGGCCACTTGCTATTAGTCCAAAGAAGAGTCACAAACAAACTCACAAACTCACACACAGGTGAAGCTTATAAAAGTGTGTTAATTATAATTTCAGATGTTATAAATATTATAAATAAGAATTGGAAATTTGGTTTTAATTCCCGATATTCATTTTCTGCAATTCTCGAATCACTCATACGCATTGTTCATGTAGCAAAAAACATTGAAACTCGTTAATAATTAGAGGTTATGCAACTCCAATAAAGTTTTGTGGTTTTTGATGTTAACCCTCTGACCGGAACATCCGTCATTTGACGGACATGGTCGGTGCCAGTGAGCTGTCATTCTGTGATAGCTTGAGTTGGTTCACTGCGACCATGCAGAAACCTAGTGGGTCATTATGACCGATATTCCATCTGGAACATAATTCAGAAGGAGGTCAACTAAAATCAGAACAAATAATGACAGTGGTGCTTCAAACCTACGTCAAGAAACATCTTCCATCGCATCTCGAGCAGATAAACTTCAACGCAGAGTAAATTGCCAACTTTGACCTTACCAAAAGAATAGGAATGTACAAGAAACGTTAGCAAAAACTGTGTATGAAGGTACAAAAAAAACGAAAACATTCTTTGAGAATGTCGGACAATAAAATACTTAAACAAGTGGACACCATAAGGGAAAAGGAGACGAAGAAGACCACGAGCAAGCTGGATAGATTAGGATGTAGCTTCGCAAAACAAACACGACAACAAAGAATGTTACAAAGTAGTTATCAAACTTGACATACATCAAAAATAAGGCCAGAAACGTAAAAAAAGTGAGTCTTGAAGACAAATGAAAATTCTATAGCGGATTTCGGGAAAATACTGCTGGAACGAGAGATAACATTAATGTATGGGTATCTCAGAATAAGAAAAACAGAAAAAGGGCATGGATAAGGAAATACAGGAAAGATAATCAACTAAACATCTACTTCAGGATAGAGATGGAGCTTAGAAGTGTCGGTAAACCACGTATGCTGATATTGTGGTCAGAAACAGAGGATAGTCAATCTTACTCCAGAAAGGGAATTGACATTAAACGATTCTATCGAAGTTGATAGCCTTAATGTTGAAGGTGTGATTTAGTTGGCTTAAATAACATTCACTTTCAATGATTTTCTAAAATAGTCATGTGGTATAACATTTATCCGTCTCAGTTTATGAAAACTCCTAAGAACCCTTACAAATAAATGTTAATATGTAGCAGTAAATGTTCTCGTTTTCAATATACTTTACCTTTCAGTGTAAGTAAATTTGACATGCTTTATTTAATTCAAAATATACCAAACTATATACGATACGATGTAACCGAATCCTATTATTTTTAGATTATCAGTACATAATTCAACTAATTATTTTCTAAAACGGTTTCCTTTGATCTTTTGTTGGTTCCTAAATTGTGTACCGTGAGCCAATTAGTCACTAGAATCCTTAAATCAGTTGAATTTCATATTTCTCTAGCAGTGATTAAGACCATGCTGTGTCTAGAAAGGTGTGATAAATAGCGTTGGCAGACCTGAAGGATGTTACATAGCTTCGGCTACCGTTCAACCTGAAATGTTCACCGTTCCAGTAGCGGAGCCATGTATGAAAATTATACCACTTAAAAAAAAACAAAAACCAAGTACTCAACTTGGTTATTCTATAGTGAAAAGTTGTAGGTTTTTCGGTTTCAAGTTATTATATATAATAAGCTAACCTAACCTAACATTTCATAGTGACCGTATTTATATTGGAAATCTCTTATGTATTCACTAACTAGATTGACTTAACCATCGTATGAAAATTATTATTATAAATACACGTTGTATTAAATTGATTGTTTAATACGATTGTAAAGTTCATCTATCTATTCAAAACATAAAATATTTTTAGCCCTCCTTGGTTAAGGTTAATTCAGACTCGAACATGGTGAGATCGGATTCGACCCAGTACTTTCAGAAATAACTTTTTTTGGGGGTTTGATTTCAATATTATTTCTTCATTTGCTTGATGAACAATGATTTATTTGCTTATAAATAATAAAAAAAGTTCCAATACACATCTGATTCCCCGTGCTTTTTCTTTCGGTTCTGGTAAATGAAAAACAAAATTTTTGAAACTCGAAACTTCTGGTTCTTATGAAGTAGTTAGTAAATCATATTCTATATTGATTAGAACGCAATCTTCATAATCGGAATTCGATTCATTAGACATCAATTTGGAATTCCTCTTGCTAACGTCGCATCTCTTCTTAAGCTTCTTCTGGAGCTGAAATATACTTTTTTATCTCCATCTCCATCTCTAGGAAGTGACTTTTTGGAAAACTCATTCTGGTAAAATGAGAAATAAGTATGAATCATAGTTTATCTAAAGTGCAGAGATCTTCAAAGCTATTGCGCGATTGCTGTTCATAAAAAACTGACGCTAGGGTCAGATCCAACCCCAGCCTTACCTTAGAAGGGTTAAAATTGATATGGTCACCATAAGATGTGAGGTTAGCTAATTTCTTGAGTAGGAACTGAATAAATTGGGTAAACTTGTTTTTTATGATGGTATCTTATTTTTTTTAAACCTAATACCAATAACACATACACTTGTTTGTAAAATGAAAATTGTCCCCGTGTCCTTACTAAATGGTCTCAACAGTTTCAAACAGTGTATCAAATTTGTTAGGTTAGTGAAAATGTTTCAGAGATTTTGATGCCCTATATCTCCTCAGTGAAGCAACTTAGTATAGAGGTGAATTGCCCCCCATTCTAAATCAATTTATACGTTTACACTAAATACACTAAACTAGTCACTATTTACTAAACTATGCACTAAAACTTATTAACTAAACACTAAATAAGCTCCTTTATACAAATCGGATTTCTCGATAATTCGGTTCCAGAATATAAACAAATAAAAAGGCCTTCCTAAAAATTTATTTTATATAAACGGCAATAACCTACTGTAAATAATGTATCAAAACAATTTAAAGGTTTGTTGTCCTTGGAAATTTCTACCAGCACGTCTACCAAATTTCAGAATGGACAGGACTGGATGTTTAAACCGGCAATTGGACCCATTCCTGCACATTCTTGTCTTAAGAAAATAACAGGATTCAGGATAACAGTCTTCATTAGGTGCTGATTACGGGGTGTATATCTGCGAAGACCAATACCCAAATTATAGGTCACAAGGAAGCTTCACTTAACGTCCAAATATGATTTTTGCTGGTCCCAATCTCTTTTGTGACTGGAAACTACTTTAGACAGATATTTGCTAATGATCCTGCTCATTATCGCGACCATTCTATCTTATTATGGATGTGATGCGGTCGTCCTGGCTTTCTTCTTTCCCAGTTGCACACAGATCCAGATCCAGGAACACAAGCCTTTCGAAATTTGATCTGCTGACTCCACCTTACCTCCGCGACAGTTGTGTACAGGATCGCGTGAATTTGCACCCACATTTTAATAATCTATTAGGACTACGATGCGTTTACCACCACTTTCTGCCTTCGGAAATGGCCCAGAGATATTCCAAGCAATCCTTTCGAAAGTGGTTGTACTGTTAACGATCTGGTCCCATTTGTTTTCGTCATTTTCTTCTTGTATGACTTTTGTCTCATTATATCCTGAAGCCGTGGCTGTAACATATCACAGCAGCAGTCAAAGGTTTTTGGATGGGTTAAACAAGGCATCCTCTGCATATCATATTAACCATCAATGGATGCTTGGATGTTCTAAGATTCCATTATGTTCTCTGGTGCAGATGGATAAGCGAATCGGACAAATCGGGCAATGTCTACCTTATATTTTTGAGAGTTTCATCACGCTTCTCCCTTCGGTAATTCAGCTGAGATTGGTACAGGTGTTACCATGTCGTTTGCCCAACCTGTTCTTTAGCTCTTCGGAGTCATCAGTTTCTTCAAGAATTACCGTCTCGAGAATATCTAAGACATCTCCTCTTAGTGCTTTTCCTTTATCATTAAAATCATTTTATCTATGTTTTAGTCACAAAATTTCATATCTACTAACCTGTATCTTTTTCTACTAATTTCGATTCTTTTCTGGAAAATTTATGTTTTAATATCTATTCTGGTTATCCCCTTTCTCCAAAATGTAATTGCATATATCATTTTAACGATGCAAAACCAATATCTCTTTGTGAAAAAATGCAATAATAATCTCCATTTAATCGTAAAATAAAAATGAAAATCAGTAGAAGGTGGTATTCGTAGCACCCTCTACTACCCCTGGAGAGCAATTTGAGCAATTTCGGTAAAAAACCGCAAAGAACAGGTGGAAGACATACACATTATAAACATTCGGATTTTGTTTGAAAAATTCTTTATGGTAGGATTTCAGCGAGTCAGTAAATAGCGTTTCGCGAGATTGGAAACATTTTAAACAGAGGTGTGGCTTTAGGGGGATTTACTTCCGCTTCGTTTCCTGAATTTTAACTTCAGATACTGATATTATTTGCTAAGAAGCCATCAAAATTTCAAAAAACCTACATGAAAAATCAGAAGAAACAAGGTTAAATATGTTGTTATACAAAAAACTGATATACAAAAGTTATATTTTTTTAACTTTCAAAGAGTTGTAAATAGAAGACAATTTGATATAAAATCATAAATTTATCACCTATTAAATTATATAACTTTGGTTTACAAAATTTAATTTCTGTTGCTGCGAATTTTGGTTGATAATGTTCACTCATAACTTGGTTTTGTCTTCTTCTCTAGAACTTTTTACACCTTTTCGAGCGTCAAAGTACTGGGATTTTATCCACTCTTTCCGATTCTTTGCTACTTCATTAATCTGCCGTATTGTTTTCCCTTGTCCTCCCTTTTCCTGAGCTACTTAATGTAGCCAAGTTGTTTGTCCAATCTCAGAAAGTTTTTGGATAGCTTGAGTTACTTTGTTTTTGATTCTTATCATTTAAGCGTATGAACTAATCAATAACAGGCGTATTTTACTGTGTTGAGATTAGTATACAAGAATGGTCCCAGATATACCAGGTCCAACAAATAAAACACAAAAATTTTATTATTGATAACTTGATATCCTTATCAATTTTCTTTGCATCATTAATTGCCGAAATCATCTCTTTATTGTTGGAAAATCTTCGACCACCGAGCCATTTTTGCAAGTCGCGGAACGGAAAATGAACCGAGGGGGTCTAAATCTGGCGAAAAGGGTACATGAGGTAGCAATTCAGTTCATTAATTTGTGCTATTGCAATAACACTTTCTTCTTAGCTAAATGCGGCCGTTTTCACTTGATTTCTTCACTTAAACGTTGCAATAAGTTCGCAAAATACTCGCAGTTAATAGTTTTTCGGTTTTCAAGGTAGTCAATGGAAATTATTCAACGAACATCCCAAAAAACCGACGCCATGACCAGTATATTTAACGGTCTTTCCTTCTTTGGATCCGGTTCTCCCTTTTCAGTCCATGTGAACTGATGGACCCTCGTTTCATCTATGGTTATAAGACGTCGCAAAATTCCAACTTTATTTTTGTGAAACATTGTCAAACACTCGATGGAAACATCTTCTCGATGTAGCTTTTGTTCCATGGTGAGCAAACGTGGCACCCATCTTGCACACAGCTTTCTCTTGTCCAAAACCGACGTCATGGTCTTGCCTGCAGATGGAACGTTCTTTGCCTCCGCCTTTGGAATCGGTTCTTCCTTTTCAGTCGATTGTTTTGGTTTTTTCTTTTGTTTCGGTTTTAAAGTGATGTCCCACGTTTTATCCAAACCTTTCAAATAAAAGTGTTGTATCACATAACGTCGACCAATTTTTTCCACGTCTACAAATTCACTGAAATCTTTCTAATCTCTAGATCTGGCCAGGTACTTCTGAGACTAACCTCGTTTAAATTTTTGTGTCACGAGTTGTTCAAAGAAACATTGTCCAGACAATTCAGATGATTGTTGCTGTAGATTTCGGAGAATATGAGTTTAAAAATTGTAGAAAAGTTTTGGATAAAAATGAGTGGCCTTGGGCATTGCATAATGATTTTGAAGTCAAATGCCCATTCCAAAATTAGTTAGATGTAGTATCCAGTTCAATAAGAAATGTGTTCTAATACTTATTGTGAGTAGATTCAATAAATAAACACAATTTATGATAATTTTCTTAAAATTGTCTCTTTATGGCGAACGGTTCCATGGCAAGTACAACGATCTACATCTACATAACTCATAAACTATAAATTTTATCGAGTTAAACAAAAAGTACTTTAGATTGTTGTTCGTATAAAAGTTACAGATTGTTAACCATTGGGTATGAGCCGCCCCTGGCTTTCAGATAGATGTGTAGAATTATTTATTTTGTCACTCACACTATATGGACATACGAAATTATCCATTAAAAATTCATAACCTTCGAATACTTAAATATGATTTCGCAACTTTAAATGCCTATAACTCAGAAACGTAGGTTCGTATGAGAATTTTTTTTTATGTCACAGTATTATTTTCACCTCATCTATTCACTCCCGAATTTTTCGCATCCCGGAATATCCTGCATATTTATTACTTATAATCATAATCCTTCTAAAATTAAAATATCTACGTCAATGATACAGAATTTTTTTCAGGTGAATAGGTACGATATCTAACAAGGGAGAAAGGCAATTTGGCTAATGTATTCAATTCCTACCTATAACAATAAAAGTTTCTCTCTCATGGGGTGGGGAATTGAAAAAAATTTTCCACCTATTGTATTCAGGGATTTATTGGTTGCTTTTATGGTATGACTAAGGGGTGCGCGAGTGAGTGAATATAAGAACATTATCCGCTCTATGTAAAATTTTTCAGTTGTAAATTGTGTTATATACATTTTTTTAAATAAAAACAATTAAAAATTCGAAATAAACAACCCTTAGCTTCGCAATCCCTAAGAGGTTCAAATTTCCTCACTATTAATATACAGGGTGATTCATTGTCCAATCTCTGAACTGTAGATTCTAGACCTCAAAATTTTTCATGTTTTCACAATTTCTCTTTGAAAATTGAGAATTTTATGTTTTTTGGTATGAGGAATCATGATTTGTACTCTAATTTAACATTGCTAATAGAGGGCGCTAGTTACACTTGTTTGTGTTAATTAAATCAAAGTAAACTTTTTTGGGACTAAACTTACAACTAAAATAATAAAAAAAATATTAAAAAGCATTAAATTCTACAAAAAAAAAGTTACTCTTCTTTGATTCGTGTAACTCAATCGGTTATCGAGTTATTTGCTTCTAAAAAGTTCAATAAATTTTAATTTTTTCATAAAAAAGTTTTATTATTCCTTAAATATGTAACAATAACAAATTTACTTACTTACTTATATTTACTTCAATACACTTTATGATCCGCCTTCGTAAAGATCTCTTAGTATCAAATAATCCTTGTCTATTATTTTTAATTACATCCGCGGCTTCTTCTATTTACCGTCGCAGTTGTGGAAGAAAAGTAATTTTTTATTTGTAAACTTATGCCTTCATTTGAGACCAAATTGAAAAATTCAGAGGATTTAAATCAAGGCCTCTTAGTGGCCAAGCAAACTCCCTTCCAAGACCAATCCATCGATGCGGAAACTGTTCGTTTAAGTATTGACGAACGTGTAAAGAATAATGTGGTGGTGGTCCGTCGTGCAAAAGCCACATATTTTGTCTTAAAGCGAGATTTTCTTCAAGAACAATTCAAGCAAATAACTCGATAAACGATTGAGTTACACGAATCAAAGAAGAGTAACTTTTTTGTAGAATTAAACGCTTTTTAATATTTTTTTATCATTTTAGTTGTAAGTTGAGCCCAAAAAAGGTTACTTTGATACACAAACAGGTGTAACTAGCGCCCTCTATTAGCAATGTTAAATTAGAGTGCAAATTATGATTCCTCATGCCAAAAAACGTAAAATTGCCAATTTTCAAAGGGAAATTGTGAAAACATAAAAAATTATTGCGAAAATCAAAATTTAAATTTAAACTTTGAACACCCCGTATCTCGGGAACTAGCAATATTTGCATAAGGCATGTTGCGCAGAATCATCATACTTCGAGGTCTAGAATCTACAGTTCAGAGATTGGACATTCTGAATGAATCACCCTGTATAAATGTCAAGAACCTCATTAGACACCAGACTATTTTCAAAATGAAGAGGAAAAACTACCAGAAAAAAAAGCGAAGTCAAAGAAAGAAGATGAAATCAATGAAGAAATTATTAAAAAATGAGGAACCATATTCAAGGACATAGGGAGATGGATAACTCAATATAAGAAAAATTTAGAAGTTTAATTAAGAGACAATATGGAAAGCGACTCTATTTCTTATTTTATATCGTATATTATTGAAATTTATTATTAAGTCCAATCTGTTTTTTATTAATTACTGGGTTACTATAATCACTTCCAAAGCTGTCAAAATCTTTATACATTTGGATCAAATTCGGCCTTTATTTAGTTTAAAAACCATATTTTCACGTATTTTGAAGCGAATCTTGATTATTCATCGTAAATAGGCTCCATTCGAGGTAACTCAAGCAAGACATTTCCATACACTTGTTATATAAAAGACTTGGCTGGAATGGCCTTCGGTAACTTTCACCAATTACTTTTTATGGCTTAATGGCGCAATTCAAGAAGCAGATTTTTGAATATCGAAAAAAGAAAAATGTCACAGGGAGCCAAATCTGACGAATACGGTGGCTAAGCGATAATTCTCATTGATCCTCTGAAATTCATGATGTTGAGAGAAAACGATGATCTTCACCTTCATTTTACATGGCGCTTAAGCACAAACAAAAGTTATACCAGTTTAATTGTACTAGTTAGTTTAAAATTCATGAGATCAAGTATTATTATAAACATGCATTAACAATATACCATTGATGCAAGTAGGTGATTAATTTGTTCCAAATCGTTTAGAATGTCCTTGTAAGTAGGTAAAAACTGTTGTCTTAGACTGGCATATTTATCACACGAAGTCAAAATTTTATAAACAATTTGAACCGCAGATTTGAACATAACCTAACCTTTACTGGACAATTCTTACTACACACCAATTAATACATTTTTGCAGGCGATATCTGAAATTATCCATCACGTTATGAAGTATGCGCTGAGGAATTCTCAGGATTGTCAACCGTATTCTTTTCTTGAGTTCTTTAACTGTACGAAGTTCTTCCTACACATTACTCTCCAGGAATCCCAACAAGAAGAAGCCAAGGCATCAATCCATTTCGGGATATCACACTCAATAATATTCATCCTAACAACAACTGTGTGGATTGTGGCTTGGTCTTATTGAAATAAGGTTTGATTAATCACTGCATGTTGAAGAAGTTGAGGAATAAAGACTGACCTTAACATTTTCGAATACCGTTTTGCGTTCACAATTCATTTTTGGAAAAAATGGGCTTATGATTTCCGAAGAGGATATGGCACATCAAATTACCCTGGAGTGGAGAGGTTGTTGATGAAGTTGATCAGAGTTTTCATTACTTCAGTATCTAAAGTATCGTTTGTTCACAAATCCCGAGAGACTGAAATGTACTTCGTCGTTGAGAGGTTTGAATAAGCTCCTCATTTTCTCTAACCATACTCAAAAATGTTTCGCTGGATTCCCGTTGTTCAGCAAAATCGTTATCGTTCAATGCCTGACCTACTTGAATTTTGTAACGGTGATGGTGCAAATCTGACACATATAACAAAAATTCTACTCTGCTGACGTCCTGACCTACGCGGGCTTCTTCCTACGATAAATCTGAAAACTATATCAATATCATTTATAACATCGACACTATTATTAGAACCTTCACAAACCAAATTTCATAAAAAATCATGGTAGTTGTTTCCGAGATATTCAAAACTCAATTTGTAGGTTGTTTAAAGATTAATTAAAAGCTCCACTTTGTATAAAGATGATATTAAAAACAACCTGTGCTTTGAAAAGGGATTGGTATGAGAGAGAAAACACTAGATGTCCGACATTATATATATATGTAACTATGCCAATCAAACGGTTTACGCTTTGTATCCTTTGTACAGACAAAACCAATTTATTCTAAATACTGATGAACGTTTATTGAACGTGTAACTAGATGGACGTGCCAGCAGTAACTCTGTCGTTTTCGGAAATATGAATATATTATTTTGATAATGGGGAAATGAATCTACGCCTGTCTGGACGAAACGTAAAGCTTTTCGCTACCGATGCTTGGGGTGGGATATATCGATGAGAAAATATAATGAATATCAAAACGAATATGCCTTCAAAGCGACCAGTTTATCGGATATTAAATAAGTAACAGAAACTAAAATATTTAGTCAATCTTATGATTTCGGGGTATGATATTGAGGCATATTTATCGAGGGAATGGAATAAAGAATTGTTATTTGAACAAAGGAAAACATAAAGACGAAAAGTACAGGGCCGCCTGGAGAACTTTAGCGCACCGGGGCAGAGTTTGGTCTCGAGCTCCCTCTCGTGACTAAATCGGAAATTGAAAGTAACCTTGTTCTTGAACTGGCCCAGTATCTCATTTTTTCAAAGTCTAAAACTTAATAGAAATTCGTAGCTTGAGCTGAGCTTTTCCGAAACATCTCTAGACAGATTAATAGGTTTACAGGACTTAAAAAATGCGAATATATTTAATCCAAATACAACAATTCCAACTTAGACTTAATCCCACTGATGCTAATGAAGATATTAAAATGTTGACGTTCTGAACATGTAGTTACGATTTGGCAAATTCCGTAAGAATCGTCCTATATGTTTCCTACTTTGTCGTTTTTTACCACTTTATCTGGAAACATGTTAAGGTACCTAGCAAGTGAAACATATGGAACTAGAAAATGTAATAAATTTGAAACGGATGCAACACAAAGGTTGTACGGGAGCGGCGCGACGCGTCGGAGCAATCACAAAGTATTTTACCGACAGATTGATCAAACACCTGGGACACTTCGTTCGTATTTTCGACCTGAACACATGGGAAAAGATTGATGTGCCGTCGTCTGGAAATAGAGGTGCATACAAGAGTTAAATTGTTTCAAGTGTGTTTCAACAGAGGCGGAGACAATGATGTACCAAGAGAAAAAAGTAAACATATGTTATCTGCATAATTTTGCGATGTTTATACTATTGAAAAGAACGAATTAGAAATTTACTGCGTCTTAAAGTTAGGATACAATTAAAGGTGAAACCAAAAAAAAGGAAAATTATTGAAATTTAAACTACATTGAATGCTTTTTTCGAAGAATAATTCTTTTACATCTTGATAGTGAATTATGTACTCAAGCTCTTTGATAATTTACTTTGATTCAATTTATTGTTAATTTTTCAAATTTTTATCTCAAGGAGAGAGCTACAAAATGATTATTGGGATTTGTGGCAACATCTGATTCCGAATGAGAAATTTTATCCTCATTGATTATAAATAGAATTTTTCAAATATAATTGCACTAGCTTTCTTTAAAATCGTTTGAATTCTCTTTATTTTCCTCATACGTTGTCCTTTTTCGTTTTCCTCCATTTTCTTCGCATTCCTCTATTTTTTATTTTCTTATCTTTTTCCTTTTCGTTTCATTTTCTTGATATGTTCTATTTCTTTCGCTTGAATTTTTACCTTATTATTCTTTTTTCACATACTTTTTCTTTTCCAAATTCCTTTTCATACTTTTTTACATTTTTTCTGTTCTTACAAATTTTTTTCTTTATTTAATCATTTTTCTTTATTCTTATTCATATTCATTTACCATTTCTTGAAATTTTTCCAATTTTTATTCGTATTATACTTTTTCTCCTCTAGTCCTATCTCTCATGTTCTTCCTCTTTCTTCTCCTCTACTCTTTTTAATTCTTTCACATTTCGATATCATTTCGATATCATACTTTTTAGTTTTAATCATCTCTTTCGCTTATTTTCTTTAGTTTTCATGTCCTCCTATTTCTCCCTGTCTCCCTTTTTATTGCCCTCTATGCACCTATTTCTGTATATCCTATATTTTTCTTGTTTCTCTTTTTTTTACATTTTGATTCATCTTTCATATTCCTCATTTTTTTGTTTCCATTTCCATTCTTCGTCTCTGATTTCCTCTTCCTTCTTTTCACTCTTTCTGTTCCATTCTTCCTCTTTAATTTCTCTTTTTGCTCTTATTCATTTTGTATATCCTCATTCATATCATTCTCTTTTTTTTTCTCTTCCTTTCTTTGTTCATTTTCCAAATTTTTTTTGCCTCATTTTTATTCTCCCTTTTACCTCTTTTCTCTCTTCAATTTTAATTACTTTCTCTCTATGACTTTCTTTTTCTCTATCTTTTCCTGTGTCTGTTCCTAGCCCTCTTCCTTGTCCATAAATTTTTCTCACTTCTCCTTTCTTTTCTGTTTTTCTTTTAAGAATATAATTAAACTAAAAGTAAAATGACAATACGAATCAAAAGATCTTGCTTAAAATGAGAAAAAAATAATGAGGAAAATTAATATTCGAATAGTATTACGAGAGCTGCTGAGATAGAAAAATAAAAAAAAAACAATATTTGTAATTGGGTAAATGATGCCTTTGAACCAATTGTCCATTTCTTCTATTCCAATTGATTGATTCCAATTTATTTATGATCTGCGTGTAATAAGAAGAAATCATTGGGTGCCAAACAAGGACTGTACGGTGGATGACCCGTCAATTCGGTGTTTTGACTGTTCAAAACCGTATTTGTTTGAACTGATGTGCGAGAGATTCCAATATAGTGGTAGTGCGTAATACGTCTTCTGCGATTGGTTTCCCTGATTTTTTCGAAACTTTTGGCAAACAAATGCTGGTATACCATTCAGAATTGACTGTTCTAAATTGTCCCAATAGAACGGATGCAACATGTACAGTTATTCCGAGAAACAGGCGACTATTTGCTTCTTAGTGCTTGGTGACGAACAACTTTTGTTGGATTTAACTCGTCTCTAAAGACCCACACAGTCGATTATTGTTTAGTTTGGGGGTTCATATGGATAGATCCAATATTCATCTGCTCAAATAGCATGACAACAAGTTCTGAGCCCTGAGCCCTTTCGCCATTGAAAGTTTAAAACTTTATGATGACAACGTCAGTTTTGACTTTTGACATATTCTTTTCAAAATAATTTATCCATTACGTCCATCTCTGGACATATATGTATTAATCAGAATGATTTTTATTTGTTAATTTGTTACAAAAAGTTTTATTCGTATTATTCGATTAATATTACAATCTAAACTTAATATTTAATAAGTTTATTTCAAAATCTTCATATCAATAAACTTGGTGGATTTGATTATTTGTTTTCCGTGCCGTTTAATTTGTCCACCGCTGTCAAATAATTATATAAGTTATCTCTAAGTCTTGGAATCCAGAAGACGCTGAGGAAACTTTAGGCGAAGTTGAAAATTAAAGAAAATTACGATTTCAACGATAAGGACACCTTAAAAGAAAGACAATCGGTATAAGAAGTTAAGAAAACTCAGCAAGTAATTAAAAGTTGTTTATTTTGTCGTCGTCGGCCACAATTCCCCGATTAATTCATTATCATGATTGACGATTAGAATCTCAATTTATAGAATACACAGAGTTATAATTAGCAATTAGAAAGATTCGGCTGATGCTTTTGGTGTACTTTAAACGTTGAAGTATTTTAATTAGCAGACACCGAAATCCGATTAGAAGTGCCGCTCAACGATGCCGCCTCTTGTTATATTAACCCTAAAATACTGCTCACACTTTGCATATTCCTCCAAAATCGCGAGAAAACAACTTTTATGACAGTGTTTGACTTAAGGTAAATTTTTTACAGAGGCGCATGTCTCTTACTACATCTTCAAATTACTTCACAACCAAAAACAAAAATATCCAGTTGTCCTCACACGAATTTAGAACTACTGCATGATTTTGGTCATCAAATTTATACTGAAAATACTCGAGAGAATCATACAAATAAAACGTTTCTCGCAGCTGTAATCGTTGCTTTTGAATTAACAGGTCAAAAGATAAAATTGGCAATAGAGAAATTAAAACTAGAGATGGTACCCAGAAGAGAACAAATAACGATAGACATGGTTAAACTGACGAAATTTGTAGAAACGAGGCAGTAAAAATCATAATGAAATACATACATGACATAGACGCTTGAAGTTTTGGGAAGAGAATATTCACAACAAGAATTAACACAATTAAATCTTTAAACAGCAATCGACAGAGTCAATAGAAAAGACATGGAAAATAATACGATACAGAAAAATGAAAGAAAAACTAATTATTATTGAAGGAAAACTCATGAACAAAAGACAAATTATTTTAGAGCTAGAAAAAATTTATCGAATATGTTCGAAACAACAGAAAGCTTAAAGCAAGGATGTATGCTTCTGATTACAAAAAAATAATATCATTATCATAAAAAAACCACAATCTGATGAAGTTTCTTGATGATTTATAATTGGTCAACCACTTTTGTGATTGATATTTTCGTTTATTGTTGTATTTTGAATTATTTCTCCTGCACTGGCAACCGGTTAGAGTTTAAGTCGTTCAGTAAACGCGCCTTTCTAAAAATTTTATAACTTATTCCTCGCAGGAGAGACAAACAAGGTGTATCCTTAGATTTGCATTAATTTGATGTTGTCATAAATGTAGCTTACCGAACAAGGAACAAAACAGAGACACCGGTACGCAAGTAGATTGACTTCCCTTACTTCTTGAAAATTCCCTCCCACTTCTCAGGATCGGCTCTAACTAGATTCACAAACAAGATTTCAAAACAAAATGAAGACGAATTTTCAGTTAAATACTGAAAAATTGAACTCGAAGCTGTATAATAAACCTCGTCACAGTATTTGTGACTATCAGATATGAAATATTCGATTCCTAAAATATTGTATTAGGCGAAGTTTTGAGTATGTAACGAAAATATAAAACATTTTAGGGGCTCATCCCATGTGATGGGCTCAAAAAATCGATTATTTTTCATAAATTACTTTCTTAAAATGTCTAGAATACGGTAGTAAAGTGTTTTTTGAAAATTCGAAGTCGTTTTAAAGATCTAGCAGGTAGAAGAAAGAGCTGTTCGGAGCGCTGAGTTGGCAGTGGGGACCTGGGCCTATTGTATACTGTCGACTTTATATCTGGCCCCCCTTTTATACATAAATACATTTATACAAGTTTAGACAAGTTTCTGCAGGCTTGAACAGAAATTTCTATAGTTATTGAATATTTTACCGAAGTTATTTTAGTCTTGGTTGAACTTCGAAGAGTGCAGGTAAGTTGAGATTTTCATAGTTTTAAATGGACTTGAAACATTAAACGCGTTTTTCTTAAAACTGTGTTTTTCAAACTTCCCTCCATCTCAAAAACGGCTTTACCGATGACATGAAATTTATAGGACACACTCAACACATGTAAACGCACGGAATGAACTATTATCAATCGAAAATTACCAAAATTTCGACTTTTTTATGGTGAAAAACAAAAAAAAAAACGCAAAATTCGCAACTCTTATTTCAAATGTCTACCTAAAGTCCAATTTTTTGTATATTCATTTGATAATAGTCCATTTCGTGCATTTAGGCTTACAGGTTAGAACGCCATTTTTTTTGCTTCAGATAAGCCAATCAGCCGGAATTGTGGAGGAAGTGCGGACTCATTTTTTCGAAGCGGGGGTGCTCACAACGCTGTAACTCAAGTTCTATACAATATTTTTAGCTAAAATTTATATTTATACTGTCGAAATATATGTTAATAAATGATAATAAACTTAAAGCTCTTTCTATTTACTGGTCGTTGAGAAAAAATCCTAAAAAATCCCCAAAAAACAGGCCGTCACATGGGACGACCCCCTTAACCGATATCGTGATTGATTAATTTAAATTTGGACATTATTCTAAACTTTATCTGCATTTCTTACAATCAAACAAGTCAACTGCAATTCCATGTCACTATTAACAAAACCTTTACAGATACTTGTATTGAAAATAGTGATGAGTAAATACAAAGCCAAGGCCAAGATCAGATTATTCTTGGTCTTGCTCTTACTGTGGAATAAGTGGTCTTGGTCTTGTAGGATCCAGTCTTGGTTTTACACCAAGACTCTTGCAATTCTTGCACTTTTCTGATGGATTCATTATTATAAATTATACAATTGTTATTAATTAATTATTTGAATGGAATTGAATCAGGAAATTGATGCAACGATCCTGAATACCTACTTTCTTATTATTTCCGAATTTATTTTGAATTTAGAACCCATTTTTACAAGCTGAAAGAGAATTTTTGCTCCATACTGGTTGATTTTGATTTTGGAATGACGCAAAACCAAGACCAGTCTCGTACCTAACTTATGTATCGGATCTGAACATTTCCCCAACTGCATCTTCATTCAATGTTGCCTACACCTGAATGCCTCATATAACTATCGAACAAAATATTTGTCTAACTTGAGAACCTCTTTATGTTATCCTAACTAGAATTGATGCTTCTTTTGCCCGTGAACAGTCATCGGTTCTTCATATTTGATCGACACATTCTTTTTCCTCAGTGGTTTCATAGTCTTATAACTTTCTGGTACCGAATAATCTTCGTCCTTACCTTCGATATGTTTCAGAGGAAATCAATCGTGTTAATCCAAAAGTAAATTGTATGCGAATCGATCTTAAGTAGAAACAACGACTAAAAAATTACAAGTAGTGGCATCACACTCGTTGAAGGAAGTGAATGCCATCTATTTATCTTCGTGGGCTACAAATGATTTCTAACAATTTTCTGAGATCTACTATGAACTATTTACTTGATTTATTGTTAGATATAATTGTTTCTTATGAAAATAAACCTTCACCTCATATTTTTTTTCTGATCTGTAAACTATACTGCTTTTATATTGAATCTGAGGAACTACAAACGAAAGCTCTATAGAATATTAGACAACTGTGAAAAGTCCTGTCTTTCTAGGATATTAGATATTTAGTTTCTTGATCAAAATGTTTGCAGGATTAGTTTTATTTTCCAATTCTGATGAGAGTTATTGGTGAGATAAAAAGGTAAATACTAAGTCAAAGTAGATAATTACTTTTATCTATGCACAAGGTTGACCTTTGTTGACCAAACTACAATTTAAACTTTTAGAAAATTGTTAATATTGGGCACGAATAGAAAACAAGGTTTACGTTTGAATGTATGTTTATTTTTCACGTCATATTTTTCAAATTTCATATCGTTGGGCAGGTTCAATGCTGTTCTCTTTAAAGGGATTCGAATAATCAAAAAGGTAAATCAAAGCTATAGAGCTTTGAAGTTTGTAGAGTGGAGAGTGCAGGCAGGTTTTGTTTATTCGTTCCGGGATTTTTATCCTACCTAGTTTTACTAAATTGAATTTGCACATCGCCTTTGTTGTTCTTCTTCTTTCATTCCATTTGTGGCTTAATCTCTGTATCTCTGTGAGCCACGGAGTGTAGTGCTCCACCATCTAATCATTGAAAGAAGGACTGATTGTTCTCATTCTAAGAATATTTTATTTATACATGATTTCATTCTTTTAAGTAATTAATTTCGGGATTCCAGAATTGATTTTATGATATAATTTGAAAGATAGATGAATATTAATAGTTAAAACCAGTGAATAGTTGACATAAAATGAGTTTACTATACGAGGAATGCTACTTAAGTTTTGAGATAGAAAAATAGAAACAAATATTTATAATTGGATGTGGCTTTATTATTTTTCAAGATATTGCGATTGATATACCTCCATAATTTGTGATTTGAACGCCTCAACCGCTTTTTCAGGTGTAGAAAAACGTCATTGGGTGCCAAACAAGGATTGCACCCATAAATTCGATGTTTTGACTGTTCCCTGTTTCTGGCAAGCAAATGCTAGTGCAACAGCATTTATTTTTCTCTAATCTTCATATTCTTCATTTTTTTCTTATTAAATTAGCTGAGTGATACTTTTTTAACGTTATGTTGATAAAAGTCGTCTGCGTTTTCGTTATTTTGTCAATTTATTTTGCCAATAATACCCTCCACTAATTTCATTTGTTATTATGATTATGTCTCAGATTTTTCTTTCTTATTAATTATATTTTCGTCTAATTCTTTTTGTCTGAAATTATAACAGAAATATAAGACTGAACTCCATTTATTTTCGGGAACGATTCCAGAAAAGTGTCAATGTTGTTTCAGTTAAATGAGCCATGAAACCATTTTTTCTCTATCATATGCTTTATGGAAAGATTTAGTTAGTGTTTGATGTAGACTGCAGAGACAGGTGTAAATCCACATTTATAACTGGTCAGGCAGCAGTCATAAATTTTTCTTTCAAATATACCAGATAGACATCACCTCATTAATTAGAAAGTTGGATGTACTAATTAAAAAATATTATTGTAGGGGAACAAAAAATATTTCAAAAAGAATATGAGGTCTGGCTATTAGATAACGAGACTGCACAACTAGAGGGCACCCTGGAGGGGTGAGGTAAAAAACGAGTAGTGCGTTGGGTATCTGGATATCTTGTTTATGCACCTCCCAAAACACGTTTCCATCACTATTATAGTATTTGTGCAGTAGCGGTTTGAAACGAACGTGTCTAAAAAACTCCGACTGAGTGTCATAAATTGTTGCAAGAGGCCTATGGGGACAATTCTCTATCAGGTGCGCGTTTTTTTGAGTGGTGTAAGCGCTTTAGTGAGTACCAAGAGAGCACTGAAGATGACCAGCACCCAGGTTGCCCTATAACTGTTCCACCTCCAGACACAGTGACCAAAAGCAACCAAATTGTACATGCAGATCATCGAATGAGCATCCGAATAATTACCGAAGCTGTAAACGCCGATAAAGAAACGGCTAGAAAAATTTTACACGAGGAATTACAGATAACAAAAGTCTGTACGAAGCTGGTGCCAAAAAATCTGCGTCAACGGGTCTGCTCAGATTTCCTTGAAAGATTAGAAAAAAATCTGTTTGAAAAGGGACCCGAT
This sequence comes from Diorhabda elongata, assembly GCA_026230145.1. Lineage (NCBI taxonomy): Eukaryota > Metazoa > Arthropoda > Insecta > Coleoptera > Chrysomelidae > Diorhabda > Diorhabda elongata. The sequence continues at coordinate 17,904,183 of CM047928.1, read as the reverse complement.
GGAAGCGGTAAGGCAAAAAACAGTAGAGCTCCTAAAGGCTCTCAACAAAGAAGACTTCCAACACTGCTTAGATCAATGAAAAAAAACGTATAGAAATGTGTGTGGCGAGGAGGGGAGTATATTGAAGGGGAGCATTGATTTTTGTATACCTGAAGAAGCGGTTAATATGTTCCAATCACATGTTTTAGAGCTACCTCAATCGGAATGGAAAAAATGCGTCGACAATTGGTTCAAATGCATGATAAAGTGCATTAATTTCAAGGAAGAATATTTTGAAAGACAATTAAGCCATATCCAACTATAAATATTTGTATTTAGTTCCATTTTAAGCCTAAATAAAATTTTTCGATAAGATATTAGTCAAGTTAGCAGCACAAATCGTGATCTACAGAAAGTAAAGACGTTAGTATGCATCTCTGAAATTTAAACAAAGTTAGAATATTTATAAAGGCGGCAGGCAAAAGCTCTCCCCGAGCACTAATTGGAATAATCCACTTCCAATTAATTCTGCGGGAACTTCGACATTACCTTCTGCAAGATTAACTTCTGTGTGGGCCAGTGACGTACTAGAACTGAAATAAAATTTTTATTTTTTATTTAATCTCAAAAGATTATAGATTTTGTCATATTATGAATAAAAGGTTTAAATGAAGTTTTTCTATTCTTAAAAAACAATCCTAATAAAAACGAGTTTTTAGTTTAGATATAAAGGAAATGAGTTTATAACTTAACCCAACCTAACCTAACCTAATTTCTGGGACAATTCCAAAACAATTGGAAATCCGGAAAAATCGTTTCTCGGTTTTTGGGTATGCTGAGTCAATGCTAGCATTAAAATTCAAGTTTAAATGCAACGGTTCGTTTCAAATTTGATAAGACCATGAATATGAAGAAACAATTATCGATTCCCAACGATGACATAAGAATATTCGCATGATCTACTTCACTGATTTAAATTAAATATTCAGTTTCATTCTGCAAAATGTGGCCAACACCGTCATGTCAAAGGTAATTCAAATTCATGTTTTAATTAACGATCAACGTTTCCTCTAGCTCGGAGTTTCCGATTTGGGTAGTTCGCTTTTATAATTAAAAAAATATTACAGTTGTATTTATGTAATAAAAGTTTTCGATATAGGGTTAATGATGGTGAAACTGATATAGTCAAATAGTCAATTATCGTCCTGAATTTTTCTGATAGTAGCCGGGTTACAGTTTGATTTATTTGATATTCTAATGAGAAATTTTCCGGACGACCGAATAGTAATAGTAAAGGATGATGAGGATTTGGGTTATATGATGAGGAAATTGAAGGAAGAATATGGGAAAGTAGGACTTGAAATAAACTTTGAAATAATAGAATGTCTAAGAATGACGGATGAATAACCTAAAAGTAGATTAAATTAGCATCAAAACTTAGACAGATACTAATTTAAGAAATACAGCTATTTAAATATAGAATGTCAAGTAGGCTCATCGTTACCCATGAGGTAAATTGAGCAAGAGTATGAGATAAATTGAGCACGAATATCTACCCAACACAAAAGGTAGGTTGAATGTTAACTAACATGAAATAAATTTTCTGTTTGATAATGAACTTTTTAGCGACAAAATAACTAAATTATATGTAATTTCGATTGCATACGAGTTGCGTCCCATGGACAAATTTTAATCCAGGTTACTGTAAGAATCGTATATGAATTGCATCCCGAAGATTTTCCAATAAGTATGGTACTGAATACTTCTGTAAACTAATTATACTTTATTACCGATTATCAATATCTTAATATTGAGCTTTAAAAAATTCTTATTACCAACTTTATTATTCGTAACACCTCCTCTCATGTTGGAACAAGTACCATGGATGGGGATAAATTAAAAGTAATTGTTTGAAATTTCATGACCAAAAATATAACCGAATCTAACCTAACCTAACCTAACTTATTTCGAGAAATAACGTAAAGTGCACAATATGATTAGCATGTAACTTAAAGACGTTCTAGAGGCGTCTCATAGGATATCTCATTGCCTGAATTTACATGATTTATCGCCTAAAGATTTGTCAAACAAAGGATGCGCGGACAGCGATTTTCATCACCTGTTGTTGTTGAAGATTTTCAAAACCATGTTTCTATTATATCATGAGCCAACAAATCACGAAAGTTTTTGAATTGATTTTAGAGAGTAGGATTATTATTTCCATTTAATAGTATATTATTCAATCAGTTCGTTGTTCAAAAATCATCTTCCTGAGTAATTACTACATTATTCGCAAATAGAATACTATATTCTATCTACTAAGTTATAGATTATAAGCTTCTTTACTGGTTATATTATAAGTATGTTACTTTTAGTTTTGTTAATTACTATCACACTTTATCTTCCTCATTCTAACCTATTATTCAAGTTGTCGTCGATGTAACCGTCTGCAAATGGGGTTCACTTCCACTTTTCTTATTTTTTCGCAGTTCTTTTGTCACTACCTCTGTTCCCACAAGGACCTTTCAATTTTAGAACTGTATCTAGTTTCTGGTCTGTTTACCAGTCAGGTAGTTACTGTAACCTGTGTCTATGGACAGCCTCGCACTTACAAAGGAATGTATACATTAAAATTTATATTAGGACAGGCAACACTATAGATCTTTCCAGATTTGCAGTAATAATACAAGATCGGGGTTATCGATATAGAAAATCCAAGATCACTGAAGGGTTATTGGATAACATAACATAACAGTTACTTGCTAACTGTTTGACAATTTCTATGTCTTAAAATGTCAATGTTCTTACTAGCCTAACTAATGATATCTTCCCAAACCTGAAAGAATCAAATAATATCAAGTTTCCACCTGTGATGCCTAATAAAAATCAATTAAATTACCTGATTAGGTAATAACATATATTTTTCGATAAGAGCCTCTTGCGATGGTGTATCATTTTGAGCAGATATCATGTAACTAACAGCATCATAGAATGTGTGGACTTGTTGTTGTTGAAGATCGCAAATGATAGTCGAAATTTACGCCAGTATTTCTTCAATGAATGGACAAGTTTCTGATATTTGTGTTGTCACATATACCCTGCACTCCATCGCGAGTTTCATGCATAAATTCAAATAATTTATTTACAACAGTTTTCAAAAATTTCCAATGAGTTCTAGCAAATCTTCAATAACAGTTGCAAGAAATCGTTTTTCATCTTCTTCTTGCATTGATCCGGATATACTACCAATAGCCCAACAAAGAGAGTTAAAATTCTTCTAGGATCATTCACTACCATTAACTTGATTCTGTGATTTATTAGTCATAGCATCTGGACAGTATTAATGTCTGTGTTATACTAGAGTCTTCCTCATATTTTTATATAAATTAATTGAATCGGTATCTTTCATAAATTCTCTTACAACCTCACCATTATCATTTTCCACTACAAGCACCTCCTCTGGTTGAGCCATTCGAGAAATCATGATATATCTTAACTTTATTCAGGACTTCCTTATAAAAATCTTGAGAAAAATTGTTGTAGCCGCCACTTTTTTCCAGGTAAAGTCCTAAGCTGCGGTGGGATGTTTCTCGATATAGCTGAGATGACTGTTCCAATATTCGAGGCCAATCTTGAAGATTTCCACTTTTTCTACTTCAGAAACGAGTACAAGATACTTTAAAGCCTTTTACATCGTATTAAAGGAGCTCTGGGCAATAATATCAATATCTGTTAAAAATGTAGAAAGGAACAAAGTTTTGAATGAAATTTTGCTCTTGATCTTGTCCGTAAGCATACGCTGTTTTAATATCAGTTTGAATTGGTAACATCATTTAAATTTGTGCCAGGATTTCGGTAAATAATTAAATAAACATGTTATCATAATTCATAATGTTCGGTACAGGTGGAAATTTGAAAATTAATGTATTAATAAGGTTAGTCTCGAATATGTAACCGAGAGCAATCCAATTCAAGAATTTCAGCACTGTTTCTAATGTCGCATTGATTATTGGTGAATTCTGGGAGTTTTCAAGAACAAATTGACATAAATGAATTATTGCAGAGAATTCTTTTAAATGCTTTACTCGAGTTTTTGTAATTTGGCTTGCACAAAAATCAAATAACTCTTCACTGAGTAATTTTGAAATGATCGTGTTGTTTTGACACAAAATTTCATTTGTTTTACTTGCACCCACAATGTCCGTTATAAAAGTTTCTCAATTTTCAGGCCATTCTCTCTTTAAAACCTTTACCAGTACCATGTTCAATTTATTAAGATATGGTTTGTTGGTTTCCAAAATCTGAATCTGGATCTGATGGATCTGAGCTAGTTTTGATAATCAATTAATGAAACAATGTATTTTTTTATACCTTCATATTGATTTCGAGGCAAAAATTTCCAAAGAGTTTTTATTACTTGTTCCAAAATTTGTAGGGCATAATATTTTGTTTCTTGATTGGTAGAATATTCTATAATCGTATCTACCCTTGTCCAAGCATCAGGATGTTCTTTCAGTGCTGTTAAAACATCTTTGAGTTTCTTCATTGCCAGCATACATACTAACAACCACACTATGTGCGGCTGTTTCTTTTGGTTCTTTGTAAAAATTACAAAAGCTGTGGAGGATTTCTCCAATGTTCTCCAAATGGTAATTCAGCAAACAGTGTCCAGAAATATTCTTAGATAATGCTTAATGAAAAGGCCCTCTTTTACTTTTAGATACTTGCTTCATCGAGAAGTTTATTCAATTTCTTCAATTTAAAAGTATCGGCTTTTTTGTTCGCTGACTGAACGAGGTGTCAAGAGTAAAAACTGTCATTATTAGTCAATATTCTCTTAACAATTTATTCCACAGTTTATGTGATAATTATAGTTAAACATCTTTGTGTATATTGGAGATTCAGCCAATCCATCCTAACTAACTCTGACATTGTATCAATTTAATTATTACCTTCATTCAAAATAAGGTACAGAAAGGATAGAGGGAGCATTTATTCCTGTTTTAGTGATGTATAATCTCGAAATAATTCACCTTTCTCTTCATTCGGATTCCTCTTGGCTTTGTTTTACAGATTTATACCATTGTTTACATTTTGGGGGTTCATTTGAAATCTGAATTTCTAATTCGTTAGTTAGTTTAGACATTTCCCTGGTTACGTTTTCCATAATGAACGAACAGCGATATAGGTGCAACTATTTTGCTGGGTTAATGATCTATACTAAATTTAAGCAAACATGTATGCGGAAAATGAATCGCGTATACGTGGTTACATCTGAAAATTATTTTGTTTAATTTAATACATTAAATACAGCGATTTTTCTACATATTTAATGAGATTTTAGTTCTAGAGAAATGAACAAACATAAACATTGAAATAAAAATAATAACTTTTAACAATACATTGTTGGTATTTTAATACACACGAAAAAAGAATCTTGAGTTTACTAACCCTTAACTATAGTCTATTTTTATGAATGGGAAAGTAATAAAATGATGATGCATTCGTATTCTTTTAGTAAACCGTTGAAATATTTTGTCAAATTACATCTCGTTTATTTTCGTACACAATAATATTCTAAATTGTATCTTCAGCGTTACTGAATAATTTGTGAAGTAGGTAGGTTAGGTAATTTTATAGTCTGGATGAATTGATTCAACCAGAGACAACGCAAAATTCATCCTTTGCATTAACTTTGTAATTATTTCATCTTTTTCCCATGCTTCTTCTTCTTCTTCTTATTTTAAGACTATGTCTTGTGTTTTCAAAGAGGCAGCCTAAGTTGTGACTCCGAGGACCAACTCTCATACCAGGGCTTTGGTGGTCTTCCAGGCGGTCTACTTGTATTGGGTCTCTCTTCCTTTGCGATTTTCGTCAGTCGATGGTCGTCCATTCTATTGACATGATCTCTCCATGCTCTTCTTCTAGTTCTGGCCCATCTCACTATATCCGGAACGTCACACATTCTTCTAATTTCATTGCTCCTTATTCTGTCTCTTAGTGTTTTCTCTCTGTCTTCATCTCGGTCGTTCTAAGAATCAGCTTAGTAGTTGCAGTCTCCGCTCTCGTTTCTATGGCGTATGTCATTACTAGTCTGACACAAGTTTTATATATCCGTGTTTTGCTTTGGATACTTAAAAATTTATTCCTCCATATCACGGTTCGAAGGAATCCTGATAGATGCTGCTGTTGTTTGCGTTTTGACTTCTTGTTTCTAGTTCCTATTGCTCGTGAAATTAACCCCTAAATATTTAAAATACATAACCTGCTCTACACTTTTATTATAAATTGCCAGTTTGCATCTTCTTGGTTCTCTCGCTATTGTCAAGGATTGTGTCATTTGTGTCGATATGATCATATTGAATTTTCCTGCAACTGTTTCAAATCTGTGTAGCAGTTCTTGCAGATTATCCTCATCTTCGGATATCACAACCGCGTCATCAGCGTAGCAAACTATCTTAAACTCATGTTTTCCCATTCTGTATCCTCTGCCTGCCGTTTTGACTTCTTGTATGATTTCGTCCATTATAATGTTGAAGAGTATTGGGCTGAGACTATCTCCTTGTCTGATCCCTGTTGATACTGGCATTTTACTGGAGAGTTCGTTGTTTGCTCTTACATATGTGCTATTTCCGTTGTTCATGTCCCGAATGATGTCTATTGTCCTTTGGTTTACGCCTCGTTCTTTTAGTAGCTCAAAGACGTCATGTAATCTCACTCTGTCAAATGCTTTTGTTAAGTCTATGAATATAGCGACTATGGTTGATCTATTTTGTCTAAATCCCTGTTGTTCTTCGCTCATGCCGCTACTTGAGATTTCTTCTGCAATAATTTTTGTTAGTAATTTTGAAGTCGTGCTTAGGAGGCTGATCCCTCTATAATTATTTGGATCTTTCTTTTCCCCTTTTTTAAAGACGGGGATCGTTATGCTTACTTTCCATTCCTCTGGTACTTTTCTCTGGTCGTATATCTTGTTGAACATGACATGCATTTGGTCTATTAATTCATTGCCACCATATTTAAGAAGCTCGTTATTAATGTTATCCAGCCCTGGTGATTTCCTGTTTTTCCCATGCCGATCACTAAATTCTTTGCTTGGATTGGCGTTTGTACGCGACAGTACAAAATGGCGTCCACGCTTCCACGCTGCTATTCGCAGTAGCCTCTGAGAATTCGCTGTGCGTGCACGGTGTGATCGTTGCGCGCTCGCTCCGCTTTGAAGACGCTCTCAACCTACTTGTATGATAAGGTCCTTACATATTCATCTGATTTAACTACTTCCAAACAGTTGAAGGTAAAAAAGCGCAATATTTTATAGAATGTTCCATTTTTTCACATTCACATTTCACATTTGTTATATCGGTTATTCAGGTATAATGAATTACTTTTGATATTTGAGAATACTACTCATCAATTTGATCAGTAATATTAGCCAACTTCTACATTTTTCCTTCTTTCATAATCGTATGATTTACTGCCTTTTTACAGTTCTAGGTTTGACATTATTTAGAGCCTCCAAAAATAACTGTTCAACATCCGTCATTTTGAAAGATTTATTTGTTATTGAAACTTCTCTCTTTATCTGTGGTCATACCAGTTCGCAATTCTGCGATTTCATCAATTTCGCATTATTTGAATCTTTCTCTATAAAGAGAATACAAAGAATATTCCTCACAGAACCAGGATGGAACTGGAAGATGTTTTCATAATAGATTGCACACTGCATCTGCCAGTTGCAACTTAACTGTTGAAATTACATAACTTGGACCTCTTCACTATATTATGGAAAAGTATGAAATGGTATTTTCGGTAAAATTCTTGATGTTGAAATAAAAGAAAATTTTTAGCTTTTATCTTTCATACAAAGGGCTTTTGACCAGTCCAAACCTTTTTCTAGTGTTCTGTACAGCTTATGGTTATAAAATACCAATAAAAACCAGAGAGCTTGAATTGGTTCAGGTACTTTTAATGAAAATTTTGAGAAATTAGATTATTGGGTAATAATATTTAAAATAGACTATAATGACATGCAATTTTTTGCATTTCCACGATCGTGCGTATAGTTCAAGATTTTCTGATGCATAATACAGTATGATTTGGATTATTATTGAAATCCATTCATTCAGACACAATCAAATGAAATGCGAACATTAAAAAAATACTCTTTAGTAATATGATCTCCCTTTGATGGTTTTAATAATTCCTTATGGTGAAAAAATTCAAAATTACCGTAAATTAGAAAACAAAGGCACTTTTTAACAACAAAAGTTGTTGCACTGCACCCAAACCGTTTTACGACAAGCTTGACAGTCGTGCCTGGTTTTACGACGTTTCCATTTGAGTTGCAGTTCTTCATAGTGTAACATGTGAAAAATTTTTTGCTTGGATAACCGATTTCATGACCCTTTTTCTTACCTTAGATAAGACCAATGAGACATGAGAACTTGCATGTGAAAGTTGCAGTGTTGTGTACCTACTCTCTTTATACGCCGATACTAAATTTTTTCCAAGATTTTTCGTGAATATTATGACGCGAAGAATTATAATTTAATATTAAAAATTTCTAATTTCCCTATTTTTAAGCTTTATATTCCCATTCGTTGCCATATTTCTACAGTTCTGATCCGCAGGGCTACCATTATTTCTTACGTGTTAGAAAATGTCTCTCCGTCACCAACCCCTTTTTCTTTTATCAGAATGTATAGCAAGATTGAGTCAGGCAGTACATTTACGCCTTCAATGGGAGTGTTGATTTTTGCGCTAAATGTCATTCCGAATGATTGTATGGACAATGGATGTAGAATCACAAGTTTTTCCAAGGTTTTTCAGAAATATTACAATTAAGATATTATAATTTAACATCATTTCCTTATTTTTGAACATTGGTTGCTTTAGGTTATACATTAGTATAGCAGATTTCACTGCTCATTTGTGAGCTCATCGAATCCTCAAGGAAAGTTTTCTGGTACATATTAGAGGTTAAACTTACTTTAAACGTCTTCCATCGGTAAAAAAAAAACTTAAAACCACAGCAGCAGTAACTACACCCACATGCATACAAACAAAATTCCGTGGCTCTCCACTGGATTACTGGAAAGGGGCTTATGTGGTCATCACACCATGTGCTCTCGCATTTGTAAATATATAATACAGGTACAATTTTTTTTACATTTTCGACAGTTTGATCGAACAACTTACTTAATAATACAATAATCCTTTAATCCCGTGAATTCCCTTTTTCTGGGGATTCCAATTGCTTCTAAATGTTCTCATAGTATGCAATAATCCTCACCTATATACCTGGTTGCACGTTTTAAGTCACACCAACATTTCTACATCCGGCTACCTCTACCTTCTACAATGTTTCATGGCACCCCCTTCTATTTCATAATTACACGAACCCACACGAAACGTTTTGGGTCATTCTTCATCGGGATTACGAAGCGAGGAGATTACGAACGCCTAGGTTGCAGCGGAGCTACGCTGCTCCTAGAGATTATCTCAATTTTCATTGAAATACATGATGAAGTATGAGATTAAACATCTCCAATTTATTAAGCTAGAGTAAATATACTAAAAATTTGTTGATTTAACTTCCAACTTCAACATAATCATCTTCATTAGATGCCAATGATTGCTAAAAACAAACTAATCCGTAATATTTATTAGCTGTTGAGAAATAAACAATTTACTTTATCTTCTATTATTAATAAAAGGGATGAAAGTGGCAATTTCGAATTTTACCTCTGTATACCTTCAAGCAATTGTTTACTTCCTTCCTTTAACAGCATATACTGCGCAAACAAGTGTGAGAACACTCCATATAATTTTGAAGAGTTAAAGTTAAAGGGCACGCGAAGCTCAGATATTCCATTCCGGGCAAATATTAACTTTTCGTAACTAATATTTGATTTGCTGTTTTGACGTAAAGGAAACCTGTTCCTCGATCATGTATTTATTGGAAATGGAAACAAAAAAAATCCAAGGAGGAGAGAACGTGGAAACGCATAAATAATTACTCATATAGGGTCAACACGTTCATTGCCGATTATGTGTTTTATTGTTTTTTAAAAGTATCTTGTATTTAAAGTTGGGGAAAATTAAAATCTTTTTAAGATAGCGGGGAAAATGTCGATTCCCAAACATCTTGATTGGAGACCGAGAGTAAATAGATATACGAGGGTTGCTACTTAAGTTTTGATATAGCTTCATTGTTTTTCAAGATATTAAGATCCATAAAGATCAAAACAATTTTTCATACGTCTGATCGTAGAAAAATGCAATGTATTTTCGATCTACCGGAATAAGGTGCCAAACAAGGACTGCGACAACTACCGAGGACTTACAGTGCTGTGTACAATATCCAGAATTTATGGAAAAATCATAAAAAATAAAATCGAACAGGAATATTGCAACATGGAGGCAGAAAAACAGGCAGGCTTTAGAGCGGGGAGGTCGACTATTGATCATTTATTTACGATTTCGCAAATAATTGATAAGAAAACCGACAAAAATCAAGAACTCCACCTTTTGTATGTTGACCTTAAAAAAGCATATGACAGCGTACCTCAAACAAAACTATGGGATGCCTTGGAAAGAACAAATATAAATGCGGCCCTAATAAAAGCAGTACAAAAGCTTTATGAAAACAGTAAATCACAAGTAAAAATAGGAAACAAGGTCTCAAAAGGATTCGCCATCAATAAGGGGTTAAAACAAGGATGCTGTCTGTCGCTCACACTCTTCAAGATATACCTGGAACACGCACTAGCACACTGGAAAAGGAAATGTAAGAACATGGGCATTCCACTAATCGATTCCACACTATATACCCTGTGTTTTGCAGATGACCAAATAATCTTGGCACAGGACTACGAAGACTTAGAATATATGACAAGAAAGCTAGTAGAGGAATACAGGAAATGGGGTCTAGAAGTAAATTTTAGTAAAACGGAATATATGTGTATTGGAGGAGAACAACAAAATTTAATACTTGAAGAAACACAACAAAAATACAAATACCTAGGCATGATCATCACTAATGATGGAAGATTAGATGAAGCAATAGCACAAAGAAATAACCAAGGAAGACAAGCAATAAGACAACTAAATAGTGTATTGTGGGACAAACAAATATCCAAGGAAAACAAACATCGAATATACAATAGCATAATAAAAAGTATAACAACATATAGTAGCGAAGTCTGGCCTCTAAAAGAAAAAACAGTCAAAATGCTTGAAGCCACAGAAATGGATTATTGGAGACGCGCGGCAGGAATATCAAGACTGGAAAAAATAAGAAACGACAGAGTCAGAGAGATCATGAAGGTGCAACACACGATTACGGAAGACATTAGGGTGAACCAGTTAAGATGGTACGGACATGTCCAAAGAATGCCTGAAGACCGCATACCCAAACAAATCTTAAATTGGGCACCAAAAGGAAGAAGAAAGAGAGGAAGACCAAGATTAAGTTGGAGAGAAGGTATCGAGAAGGATATTCGAGAGAGAGGATTGAAAGAAGATCTTTGGGAAGATCGAGAAAAATGGAAACTGGGAATCGGAAGACGGCGAAGAACGTTTTAACCCGATTAATATATATATATATATATATATATATATATATATATATATATATATATATATATATATTTATATATATATATATATATATATATATATATATATATATATACTAGGACTGTTTTAACTGTTTAATAACATGTCGAGTTAAACCAAGCCATCATTTACCTCGAAGTACTTCGTGCGCGACAACTTTTGTTGTGTTTGGCTCGTCTTTAAAGACCCGCACAGTCGATTATTGTTTAGTTTGGGGGTTCCTATGGATAGATCCATGATTTGTCGCTTTTCACGATCGTCTTTTGAAGCAACGCGATTGAATTTTTTCAACAGTTATTTGCACCAATCGACACGAACTGTTTGTTGAGCGATTGTTAAATTAAGCGGCCAATCTTTTCAACAGCCAGATGTTCAAGCAATATTGAAAGTATGAGATTGAAACTAGTGCCAGAGTATAACTCAATTTCATGGTATGTCACATGATGATCTTTCAATATCAGATTACGCACAGCACTGCGACCACGATGGAATTCGGAAAACCTGCGAAGCACGGTGGTTCGAAATGGTGCTTCATTAAAAAATTTGGAGCTGATCCCATTAAAAATGTTAAACTTTATGATGGCAGTTTCAGATTTAAACGTGCTTGAGATATGCACACCCGGTCCACTTGGTTATGATGAAGATGTTTTCCGTTTAGAATTAAAATTTTGAAGGTTTCTCAATAGAAAAAGAAGTTTTGTGGTTATACAGTAGAGCTCTGAACTCCCTTTTTTATGTTTGTATAATTATTCATGGAACAAAATAGGTCCTTTCGCAGTCCTAACGAATTAGATTCCAGTTTAAATTCAACTAAAATACTCACTTTAATTTTCAAATCCTTTTTCGGGTTTCTCAAAAATAAATAGAATTCCTCTTCGGTACGTAGGTATCTCGCCCACTATGTAACGTTTTTGTTTCGAATTTGTTGAGTAATCAGTCTCCCTTTCAGGAAAGTACAGCTTATTCTGAAGGCTCTAATTGCAATTAGGCGGAGAATGAAAAGAGAGTGGCTTTAACTTAATTCCCGTATTTCTTCCGTATTTACCTACGATGGAGGAGCATACTAAATATATTTTACGTTACCAAGTAGATTCGTGACATCGTGTCGTATCAGTTTTATACTGTTCGGTCTCCCGTAGAAATGGACAAAAAATTCGATAACCGACAACAGTTAAATGAAAATAACAAAAATTTAGCTTTTATTAAGCAATCTTTTTATATATAATATAATAATCTTTTTATATATAATAATATGTATCAAAAATGCAATTTACTATCGACGGTTACAGTCAAAATTTCAGCCTAAGCAGTCCAGAAATTTAAACAAAATCGAACGTGTGCCTGAATTTGAGAAAAATGAAACAATAGCAAAAAAATATTGAATGTGATAGGAGTTCAATACCATCAAGTTCTTCAATCTTATTCCAGGTAATTGCCGCAATGTGTGGTTTAACATTGAAAGAGAACCCTCCAATTTCTTATATCTTCCCTGCTACCACGGTTGCCTTAAACTTTTGTTTCCAATAATGTCTCAACAATATACGTATATCATATTTATCGCACTCCATACTATTTATTATGTGTCGTCAATACACTGCAGGCTACCTTAAATCTCTGAAGACGATAACTTAGTTATCGAAACCCGCCTTAGACAGTGTAATTGTGAGTGTTGGTGTAGTGGTACTGTGAACAGTGTGCTCAGTATAAAAAACAATTGTTATAGAATTATAGACTAGTCTTAACAAGATACGACATGTTTAAATTTAGGCGTAAGAATATTGAGATATGTATACTAATGTGAAACCCTCTGTATATAGAGTTTATGTAATTTTTCAACAGGTATTTTCTCTATCAAATGTGATATCTTTAATTTTTTACTTTTCATAAAAGTTTAAAATATTTTCTCATAGTTAAATTCTTTGTTTTTAAATCGACTTTAGTTTCAAAATCTCAACTACATGATTGGAATACAAATATCCGTTCTATTCATTCCATAGTATTTCATTGGTATAATTTCTGTATTTAAAAGTTTAAATAACAAAAATTACATTTGTTCATTAAATCCTGGAATATGTCTCGAGTTTTTTCTATGGGAATTCTTTTCAAATCCGTCATAAAAACTTTTATTTCCATGGTAGTTATTATTAAAAATCAATATAAACCAAAATAAACAGTTGTAGACCTTCTGGAATTATTATCCAAATTTCTATTTGTATATATAACTCAGATGATTGAAAATAATAAACCATCTTTTTCATCCATAAAGCAGAAAGTTAAACTCTCAAAAAGGCAGCATCCTTCTCCGAAATCCAATAAGAATAAGACAAACTTCTTTTTCTATATCTGCACATTCCTGTACTAAAGCGACATTCTACGGCATTTTTTAAGTAGGTTGTCGCTAGATGCCGCCACATTTCGGTTCTCTAACAGGAGTTCGAACGAGGTCCTGCATTCCCGTTTTGATGATTGAATGGATAGGATATATATAACTTACTCCGCTTTTCGTTTACGTAATAAATTTAAAAAAACAAAAAACAATTTCATGTTTTTGGTGACAAATGAAATGCAAATTAATGTCATTATATTTATATAAATTTATAAATATCTACTTGTAGTACACAGTATATTAAATCAAAATTTTGATCATAATTGTATTAAACTCAATATTCATTCCACCAAAAATATTCATCAGATGTACCGGGTGAGCAACTAAGAACGGTCGTCGGCCATATTATTACAGCTTTAGGGATCAAAAATTATAACAAAGGTGGCCCCGAGACACACGTGCAAATTATTTTCAGGATGTTAGGTTCACTACTAGAGGGTGTATTTGAAGATATAAAATCTGGGTCTGAAATTATGAAAATAATTACCACGTGTTTTATACGACAATTCGTAGTTGTCCAGCCGGTATCTAGAAAAAAGTGTTAATGTTCACTTAATAAACTTAAGAGGATTATCTCAGAAATACCTGGTCTGACCTTGAGATGGCGGTAGTTGCACGAAATATAACAATGTATTAGAGATAATACAATCTATACATCACATGTTTCAGGTTTGAGGATACTACGTTGTTTAGTATTTGTTTGACGGCTATCAATGGTAAAAGTTTTTAGTGAATTTGTAAACAATAATAGGTCATCGTTAAGTGATACAATAATTTTCTTTGGCATTAGCCCAACTAACATAAAAGTTGAACTAGATACTACTTTGGGTGGGACTGCTCCTTCTTTATCATCCGTAAAATATTGGGTAGTAGAGTTTAAACGAGACCGTACGCCCTTCGAAGACCAGCATCGCACTGGTCGACTCCAGACAGGTTGAAGAAAATCCACAAAGAGGTACTATATGATCATCAACTGTAAGCTAGCAGACTTAGTAGACATTTTAAAAAGTGCAGTACATCGCATATTAACTGAAAAACTGGACATAAGAAAGCTGTCACCTTGAAGATGTTTCCATCGAGTGTTTGGCGATGTTTCTCAGAAATATAATCGAATTTTTGGACAGATTCATAACCATGGATGTAACGTGGGTCCACCACTTCACACCTGGAACAAAAGAAAATCAAAACAATGAACTGATAAGGGAGAACTTGCTCCAAAGAAGGCCTAGACTGGTTCATCTGCAGGCAAGTTCTTCGCCGATTTTTTTAGGATGCGCGTGGGATAATTTTCATTGACTAACTAAACTAATAACGGCGAGTATTATGCGAACTTTTACAACGATTATGCGAAGAAATCAAGCAAATTCGACCACATTTAGTTAAGAAGAAAGAGTTGTTTCATTAAGACAATTTACCAGCTCACACATTCGTTATTGCAATGTCCAAAATTAATGAAATAAAGTTTCAAGCCAGATTATTTTCTTTTCCCAAACTTGATTTTCCAACAATGAAGAGTTGATGTTGGCAGTTAATGGATATTTTGAGAGCTTGACGATTCTCATTATATGGGACTATCCTCACGAATGACATGTAAGAAGCTTTACTAAAGATAGAAGCACCATATACAAGGTGGTAATAAATGTATCTTGGAAACTATCTGACGTAAAAAAGAATTTTGCACTAAAATGTCGTGGACAATATTTTCAAACCATCACGATTATTGCAAGGGTTTGAAAACAACTTTATTCGAGTAATTTTTGTTCAACAAAATCGTGAAAAAATGTCTTTAAAAACATTTTCACTATATAATATCAATATTTGTCGCATTCGACACAGTTACTATAAAATTTATTATTTCGCACAACCTGCAAACACGTGTTATTTCATTTTAAACCAATCATTCCCATTACCGTTATTTGCTACCATGTTTCCGAGTCGGGCGCCTCTTATTTTGTGGTACAAGTTTATAAACATACTGCCACTGTTGAATTTATTCATGTATGCTTCTCAATCGCTCGAACATATGGCGAAACTCGATTTTATGTACGCTATTTCAGCGAATTAAAGAAATCATTGGAATTTGTACAACAACATAATATAGAATCATACTTTGAAATGTTTGATATTTGCTTCCAATTTACGTAATATCAAGTATAGTCTATCTATTCTTACTTCAAGATTTTAAAAAAAGGTTCCAACCGCAAAACTTATATACGAGGGCTAGTTCTAAAGATACGCTTGTAATACCTATTCTCACGATCAAAGTAGTGAATTCTACTAGTTTATCTTATGTTTATGCTTAATAATCCCCGTAAGAAATGACTCAATAATAATGAAGTACATAAGTTGTCTAAGAACATAAACCAAACAAAAGAAACGTTTAAATTACCATTATTTGCATTGAAAGTAATCGCCATTGTACACAACAAATTTTTGACAAAATCCGTCAAACTTTTAGGAACTGTCAAAAAATTACAGTTCCAGAATCGATGCAAAACGGATGTAACATCCTTGGATGACCGATACGTTCGAAAAATATGCACTTTGTAGGAGTTTATTAATGCGGGGAAACAGAAGTACGCAGGCGCCAGGTCAGGAAAATACGATGGATGATAGACGAGAATAGTTAATCCATGTTGAATCAAGAATTAGAGCACAGGGATTGTTGCACACACGTTATTGTGCAGCAAGGCCTATTGTTCAGTATTTCTTTCAAATCTTCTCGAAAATCATCCTGCAGCGAAGTGTGACCACGATTGAGTTCAGAACCAACAAAACTCGGTTGCTCGAGATGATGGTTCATCATCAAATGTCGAAGCGAGTTGCTGTTGATTTAATCCATGGCGAAAATCATGTTCACGATTTGATTCTATTCTTCAACTAAGATGAATGTTTCAAATGTCTGTAAACAACTCAAATAACACTTATAGGTACGTCAACCATTCAAAAAAGTCAGATTTGACTTATCCACATCAATGTTGCCATATTCCAAAACTTAAATAGCTCTCGTAGTAAAATATGGCATTTGCTTTCTACCACAAAGAAACTAATAGATGATTTCATCGTTGTGGAAGAAGACCTTGACCATAGATTTTTGACAGCGATACTTTTAGGGTAATGGAGAAGGCGAAGAACGCCATTCCATCGATTTAGCTTGGAATTCGAATCGAACTAGTAGTATCATGTATCATCTTCCGCGAAGGCTTCCATTTACATTGCCTTATGATCATCTGACAGCATATGAGAAACGAAAAGATGTTCCTGTTACCCAAATAGTAGAATTATACAAACCATTTCCCTCCTAATGATCAATTCGTCCGCCATGTATAGTAGAATCAATCATCAATCCTTCGTTCGCATGCTTATCGACGACCGAACCGATCGTGATCATCGCTAAAACTAGTAGTAAACAAATTTTCTGGTGACAGCTTCCTTCCCGTAAACTTTCACCAACTGGATGTTCATTAGTTGCGTCATTTGGACACTATCTATCAGATTAATTAGATTCGACTTTCTATAACAGGTTCACACGCTTGCGGGTGACAAACGTTACTATTCAAATTTCTATCCATTCATCTAACTTTTTAAACTCATATATACATTTCCAAACCAAATTGTTGAACCATACATCTATGAATATATATTTTATGTGAAAATACTTTCAAATGAATGTTTTCTTTCAGGTATGGATTCTGCATATTTCTTGTATTCATTATACTACAGGCAAAAGAATGGTAGTGAATCCATTAACAAGCTGGAATTTTAATTAGGTAATGTAATGCATCCATTCAATTAATTCAATTCTCGACAAAGGATTCCTCTATCCTTACATCACTGAATTGCTTGAAACAATGGTGCAAGAATTTTTCAGTAAGATCCTTCAAGACGCATGATGTTTTCCGTTTAACAGTTTCCACGAATACAAATATGAATTGATTTCACCTTAGCAAACAGATGAAATCGCACGATGAATGATCTATCATTGGGAAAGAAACATTTTGACAAGAAACACTGAATAACTGCATTAGTTTGGTGTAGAACTTATGATTTTTTTTTTCTGTGGAAATTCTCTACTTTCAGCAACTAAAACTTTAGAGAAGATCAGATTGAAGCAGAATATCAAATTATAACTTTACTTGATATTTTTTCGTCAAAAAAAATGAAGTACTTTGATACGAATGAGCGCTAAGGTTATACTGATTTGTTTACAGTAGCTACAAGCATCATATTTGTAATAGAAGGTCACAATCCACAAGAATATTATTTCTTTGTCTCTTCCCTTTTTTTCATATTCCGTTCTTGTAGATCTTCCTATTACTCCAAATTATCTATTCTTTGATCTGTTTTCTTCAATTATTTTTTATTACTTACCTCTTCGTATTTTCTGATCCCTTATATTTTTTCCGTTTACGTTATTAAATGAAGTGGAGTTCGTACTTTTTGTTTAATCGAGATATAGCCTCGTCTTTTGAATATAAATAATTTTGCTTTTAGTCCAAAACATTTGTAAATGAAAATACATGTAGCATTTTATTTCATTACTCTTTGGTCCTTTAAAATGGTGATCGGGCTTCAATTTTTTAACGTCATCAGAAAAACTGTGAGGCTTGTCCAAGTGCTCGAACTCGTAGATGGTGTACAGTAACGATGCCGTCGTCTGTTTCTTTCTTCTTTATGAACCAGCAACTTTCCAGAACTTAGGTTATGCCTATTGGATGAAGAGTCTTAGATGACTGGTTGGAAGGCCAGACTGGTTGCACTTGATAGGCAAAAGAAGCAGAAGGACCAGCTATGTGTGCTTTAGATCGTCTTGTTCCAGGTATTTCCATTCATATCCGCGGAGTTTGTCGTACGAGCAAAGTACTCAGAGATGTAATAGCAATATGAGAGGTTTTTGGCCCTTTTTGGTGATATCTCTCAACACCTTTGATTGATCTCCATTGTACCTCCAAATTCAATATTAAGTATTGGTCTTTGAGTTTCCTTTTCTTTTCTTTCTTGTTTGTCTATTTTCATTAAAACTTATATTAATTCATGAAGTAATGACAAGTGAATAAAATTAAGTACTTTCTGAAAGTAGTTTTAAGGCTATTGGCTACAAATAGCACAGTTAATTTTACAAAAGGAGTCTTTTAGCAACGAACCGCTTTGAAAATACGCTACCACATAATAAAAGTCTTTTCTTATAATTCCGAGAAAGCAATCAAATTCAAAAATAGATCTATTAGTTGTAGGCAACATCAAGGAATGTTAAACACTAAAATTCACCTTCTAATCTTTCGGAATACCTTATGTATTACGTTACGGTTTGAACGAAACAGCTGTTACCGATTTTACAATTAATAGTTCGACTAGGAATGCTTGTTTAGGCCAGTCAATAGAGAACAATAAGTTGAAATAAATCAAGATAATTATTCTCAATCAATCTTTGCTAATTGATGGATGAAAAAAAGCTACAATATTTTATTCCAGAATTTGGCAAAGTTTGCAGAGATGCGAATTCGATCTATTAGTGAAAGTGAAAAACATTTACATGGGACATGCCTGTTTTCATCGAAAAGACTAAATATAAGCTCCAGAGATGCAAACTGGTAAAAGGAAGCAAGTTATATCAATGGCATATCTTACCAAACTGCTGGAACTGTGGAAGGTTCCACTCAAGAGTAGCAATGGCCTCATCTTTCCGTTATATCTTGTTTTCTTCAGTTCTTCATCTGTGATCTCATAAGACACGCAGTGACCAGTCCGTACCAATCTTCCAGTTTCTAACAATCTAGTAGACTGAATCTCGGTTTGCACTCAATGATGGATTCAGTTCTAGCGCAATTTTTGGAATGCCAGAACTTTAGGGACGTAAAAAGTATAGACGATACATTTCAAAAATGTGTTTCTGATTAGTTTTTATGAAAAGTTTTCCATGGAATTTGTAATGGAAAAACTCGACTCAAGAGAAAACATCTTGAAGCAAGAACTTTTTTTGGTTCACGAAAATGGTTTTCTTGGTTCAACATTTTTTTCATTGAATGAAGTTAACATTTTTTTGAGTGTATCATCTTAATGTTAATAACACCTCAAATTGATGATGCTTTCTTAAAATGTTTAGAACTTAATGGTTTGGACATAATAAATTGTCGTGGTCAATCATATTATAGTGCGAGCAATAAGTTATATATTCAGACCCTAGACATTAATCAAAACAGTGTTTCTCAAACTCGTTGATGCATTGATGCATTGCATGCACTACACGATCTGATGCTAAGGAATTGCAGCGAAAATCACAACATTTAGAAACAGTAACCCTAGTCATTATTTGGAATCGTTTTGATGCTGCTAATGGAGTGATTATTATTATTGTCGTCGCCAAAAACCAGAAAAATTCTCAGATGACTCAGAGTAAATGACAGAACAACTTTCTCTA
This sequence comes from Diorhabda elongata, assembly GCA_026230145.1. Lineage (NCBI taxonomy): Eukaryota > Metazoa > Arthropoda > Insecta > Coleoptera > Chrysomelidae > Diorhabda > Diorhabda elongata. Next base: position 17,883,781 of record CM047928.1, on the reverse strand, counting down.
GACAAGGAAATTTGATGATTTATCTGGAATAGATACAGAAAAGATGCAATTACATTGCCAATAACCTAATCAGTAAGTATCCTGACGATTTGGAAGAGGCGTTAGGCAATGATTGTATTAGTTGCCAAAAACCAGAAAAATTCTCAGATGACTCAGAGTAAATGACAGAACAACTTTCTCTAGACAAGGAAATTTGATGATTTATCTGGAATAGATACAGAAAAGATGCAATTACATTGCCAATAACCTAATCAGTAAGTATCCTGACGATTTGGAAGAGATGTTAGGCAATGAATGTATTAGTCGCCATAAACCAGAAAAATTCTCAAATGACTCAGAGTAAATGACAAAAGAACTTTCTCTAGACAAGGAAATTTGATGATTTATCTGGAATAGATACAGAAAAGCTGCAATTGAATTGCCAATAACCTAGTCAATAAGTATCCTAACGATTTGGAAGAGACGTTAGGCAATGAATGTATTAGTCGCCAAAAACCAGAAAAATTCTCAGATGACTTAGAATAAATGAAAGAACACCTTTTCTAGACAAGGAAATTTGATGATTTATCTGAAATAGATACAGAAAAGCTGCAATTAAGTTGCCAAAACCTTAGTTAGTAAGTATGCTGACGATTTGAAAGAGACGTCAGGCAACGAATGTATTCGTTTCCGTTATCAACTCAAAGCAAAAACAGAAGATGGATCTTCAAGATGTTTAACCTAATGAGCAAATTTTTTCAGTACATCGGCTACAAATTTCTCAGGAAGAAAATCTTTTTTTACTCTAGAAATGGTAAAAACATACTCACGCGGAAGCTTGGGCCAAGATTATTCGCTTAACTAGTCCAAGAAATTAATTATGATGATATAATCGAGGTTTTTACGCTGATCAAAGCCAAGAAAAAGAATGTTCAAATTGATTATTATTGAAGTTAGTCCAATACGCAACTAGGGAAAAAAGTAGGGTTACGATGTTTGTCACCCTCGCCTTTTGAATATTAAACATAAAACGAAAAGTATTTTTGTCAGTCATCAATCAATTTATGTCATTTCGATATTTTTGGTTGAAGTAAACGAGACTAGTTTCATGTTACAGTTGTTTATCTGTCTATTGGAACGTGGTGGTCTTTTACCGTTCCCAAACCCCCTTTTGAACTAGATAATTAGGATTAATTAACGGTTTGTGCATTTGAATTTCGAGTTTCCTGTGTTCTCAGCTACACTGTGTTGATGGGATAAGATGTATGGCAAGGGAGTGTTAAAATCATCAGGTTGTTTTCCTTAGGAATTCAAATGTTCACTATGAAATGCTGTTTATTGTATTATTCAGCAAGATCAATTTTCATTGAAATTTCTATTAAACTTACAATTCATCTATATAATTTAACTATTGCAAGATCTGTTATTCAATGTTTTCTAATTCTTCTGTCTCTAATGTAGTTACTACTGACAACAACTTGAAATAATTCAACGCAATTCAGTACACGTGACTTGATGCAGCATAATAATCATATTAAATGTGAACTTTCTGGTCTAAATGTACTAATTAGTAATTAGTATCTTTAAAAAAGTATTTGCCTACAGTCCTACAGGGAAAGGTTGTCGAATGTACCTCTACTTCCCGTACCAGTGTTAACTAGGTGGGAAACGTCAATTTTTCATACTGAACATTTTCTAGCATTTCTAAAGTTTAATGTTGAAGATATTACGAAGGCACAACCTTCTTGACAAACCAACTAACCTGTATCAAATTGCATTGAAGTTTTGCAGTTAAAAAGAAAAGAAAGACGATACCTTCTAATTAATCTTTTATTAATCAATTTTGGTTTTACAGAGTTTGGTGACTATTGGTGACAATTGATATTTTAGTATTTAATTTATTTTAAACTAAGTAAGTGACCATCTTATCCAATTCATCCGTGTTAGATGGCCATAGCAAGTAGTAGAAGATGGCCATTTTATCTCTTCCGTTTCCCTTGCTTCGATTTTTCTTGACTTCAGTATTTTCCTTTGTCTTTTTTCCATATGTGTCACAACTATTTTCAAACGAAGTACAATTTTCATGCATCCTTTTAAGACTGAATCTAATCTTCATATTTTTTTCAATTTCATAGTAGTTTTCTTCACATCGTACACAATCATATTATTATCTTCTCCAGCTGAATCTTCACTTTCCAATTCTATTTTACATTCTTCTACAGAAGTTGATTCTGCTTTCTTTTTATACAAACGAGAATTGATATTTTTAATATGTATTTTGTTTCTTCTCTATTTCTTGTTTTCTTTTTTTAATATTTTCTTTTAAAGTCAGTATTTTCGCTACTTGTTTTGCACGTTTTCTTTTCTTACAGTGTTGTCAATTTCTGTAACTGGACCTAATTCAGCAGGAGTTTCGATAGTGTCTGTAACAGAATTTGAGGCTCCTGGTTGAATTCTCCTCGACTCACTATCCAATCTTTCTGCGATTTGACTTTAAGTGGTATTGGTTCTTTATTCTGCTATTTATATAAATCTGGTCTGAAAGCATAATCAGGAATCATCGACGGTTAAATGGATATATCCTAGTAGAGCTTAACTTAGAAGAAGTATTCTTTTGAGAGGTGGATTTTCCCCAAGATTCTGACAAAATTGTGTCAAATTGTGATCGAGGAATCCTTCGATCTGGATGATTATTAAGTCAATTAGGACATTTTCAATAGAAATACAATTTTAGCGACCTGAAAAAGGATTGGCGAACAAAAAAGAATAATGTCATTTGCTTGGGCTAGATCAAGTACCGAAGGATCTTACCAGTTGGTTTTCGAAGAATAAAATGGTCATTGAACCAAGTGACATGTAGACGACGGCACCTGGAGGTGAGCCATCTTCATGGTGTGCTATTTTATTTTTGCGGGAGGTAAAAATAATCTTTCGGCACTGCGGCAGGCTATGACAGTTTTTCTCTGTTCGTCGACGTTATTGTGGTTAGGGTTTACTAGGGACTCCAGGAAGATTCAGTTGGAGACCAGTCTCATTCATTTTAAAGATGTTGGAATGCTGAGTAAACAATTCGTTCGAAACGGTCTACCAAAGGTTGAAATATGATTCTGCATCATTCCGATTCATACGTTTTAAGCGAGGAATAGATATTCCCTTCGATATCTTGATTTTTGTCTAAGAACCCAGTCACGAAGTCAAATCCAGCTTTTTTCTTATCTGTATCGAATTTTTGTTAGAAATTTGATTGCTGTGCAAATTTAAATACGATTGTCCCCAAATCTCTCCTGGTTAAGAAAACTCCCAGACTGCATTTTCTGTATATGATGAGTCTTTCAAAACCTAATGTAGTACCTGGAGCCAAATGTCCCTTTCTAGGATTATTTTCCTTTAAACTTCGTTCCAAAGTTTTTCTTGGAATGTTAAAATTTATTGTAGCCTTATAGTTTTCGTTTTCAATGGCATTTCGTGCATTTGATAGCTGTTTTTGTGACCAGTGACCACGGTTCGGCATCTGAAAATAAGAAATAAATTGGTCAACAAATAAAATCAGTATGGCCATATAAGCTTAAAGAAATATGGCTATATAAACCATATCTTAAGGATAAGATGACTACAAATAAAAGCACTGACGAAGTAAAATAATTCTGATGATTTTGAGGTTATATTAACAACAAAGTATCAAACTACAAGATAAAAGTGAAATTAATACAAAATTGATCATGAAATTACGTTCACAACGTAGAAACTAACATGTGCTAATAATTTTTGAGTTAGGTTTAACTTAAAATACTTACCTTTTTAATTGAGTTGAAATTTTTAAAATTTTTTAACTGGCCATATAACCCTGAGTTACCCTTATTCAGCAAAAAAAGAATGTTAGCTTAGATAACATAGAATTTTCAGATTCAAGTCAATTCAAATAGTTCAAACTTCAAACCGAGTTACCTCAGATATTGAATGGAGATTTCAGAATTTTGAAAATATATTCACATAAAAGGCATTATTTCTAAATAGACTTCTCATAAATGTTTTGAGTTTTGATAGAATTATATCTGATATCTCCAACTTCCTGAATTAATGGAAATGAATTGTATTCTTTCAAATTAGAAAATATACAAAATGTACATTTTTTGACTTTTTCTGTTTATTTTGAGCATATATCGTCATATGTCATACATACATATGTCCATATTTCATCAAGTTTTCGCATATGAGTCCATTCTTTATTAATAATGAACTGATTTGATATTTATTGACGATCAAACGTTTTCTTTATAACTTTTGTTATAAATATTCGTCTTTCTTTCAAGATATTTCTTAGCAATAACTTGATAACATACAAAATCCTCATTTAGAAGTATTGAGTGTTGACAAATTGAGGGACGTGCTCTATATTTATTATTTTTCCCCGATTATTCCAGTAATTATAGAAAAATAAATAAATTTGCACTTTTCTTCTGACTAATAAAATTATATTAAGCTCTGTTATAAGCAATTAAACTGCTGGCACTTAAACTCTTAAAAGTAAACCGGATAACGTTTGTATATAAAATTTGTGAGCCCTTTTATACGGATCAACCCTCATAATCCTTCTTAAATACTATCCTTGCTTTTATACAAATTTCGTAAGGAAATGCAGGGATAGCAAACGTTAACAATCATAAATTAAATATTTTAAGGAATTCTAGTAATTACAGAAAACGAAAATAAGATTTCTAAGGATTATAATTATTATTTAAACTAATATACTAAATTTTGTTCAATGTAACGCTTCTGTCATTTATCTATGTGAACGTTAGAATGGCGAAAAAGGTTAATCTGCACTCACTTGAGACAATACGGGAGTTGCTACTTAAGTTTGGAAGCATTTTTTCCATTCCGATTGAAGTACCTGCAAAACATCTGATTTGAACGCTTCTTCAGGTGTAGACAAAACGTTGACCTCGCAATTTACTTTCAATCTGCGGAAATAAGGAATCGTCTTCTGCGATTGGTTTCCCTGATTCTTTCTAACACTTCTGGTAAACAAATACTGAGATTCTACGAACACATTTTCGAAATTTTTGGAGACATGCAGCTCTCCACTAAAAAACTATATTTCTGAGTTTAAGTGAGTCAGGTCCAAAATTTTTGAGATTTGGACAAAAAACACCTACAGCTTGCAAAATCTCTGAAAACCTTGACAAAAATTTATAGAGGGTATTCAGAAGATGGTGCCGAATTTCGCTATCTAAAAACTTTAAGAACTTAATTTTTTCAAACTGCAACCCCCATTTTTCTCTTTACCATTGGATTATACACTTTAAATTTAGGGGACTAAATTCATATATCTTAAATTAAAGGTTATTGTAGAAACTTGAAAAAACTGAAATCTTCATTGTTTTTAATTGTCGGTTATCTGGAGCGACCAAAAAAAGCATATCAACAAACGAACAATGAAAACAGCTTGATATTAGCTTTTTTTTGGTCGTTCTAGACATTCGACAATTGGGGGTTGCCATTTGAAAAAATTAAGTTTTCCAAGTTTTTAGATAGCGAAAAATGTTCTAAGACGAGGTTTAATTTTATGATCTTTGAGTATAAATCTTGCTTGGATACTAATTATACAGACTGTTCATTACTTTTCGATAATTATGTTTGAAGATTGTATATTTACAAAAAAAAAATTGTAATTTGACTTACTATGGAAATATTGCTGAAGTTTATGATTTAGAGCTAGGAAGATATTTAAAATTCAAAAATGGAACTAAAATAGTAAATAAAAATATCATTCTACCTGAAACATATCAGAGAAGAAATTCGGCACCATTTTCTGAACACCCTATATAAATTTTTGTCAAGGTTTTCACAGTTTTTGAAAGCTGTAAGTGTTATTTGTCCAAATACCAAAAATATTGGACCTGACTCACTTAAACTTGAAAATATATTTTTTTAGTGGAGGGTTGCATGTGTCCAAAAATTTTGAAAATGTGAAATAATTAAAGAATGGTGGACTTAAGGCATACTATGCCTTTCATAAAGTTATATTGAAATTTTACGTAGATTCCAAAAATTTAATAAAAACCATAGCATTCCGTTTGAAATAACTAAGTTTGGGTCCACTTCCTGTATAACTGGAAAACTGAAATTATTTTAGCTGAAACGAGCATTTCGGAAAATTTATGCAAACAAATTTTCCCAGTGTTTTCCCATATGCATATCGATTCAGCTCGTCGTGAAGGACCCTGTACATAATACAACTCCTGATAGATCCATTAAGAGTATTACATGGAATTTAGCATTTTATCCAATTCGTGAAGTTGGAGAATCCAAAAATTAAGACCTAGAATTTCTAAATCCTTTAGGTTAGGTTATTTTGAGTTACCTAATCTAATTTCACAATTTTAGGAATAAAACAGATCTCTTAAAAGTTGACCGAGTAGATAATTATTTATTGGACAATAATTTACATTTGGATCTGAAATAAATTTAAATTGTATATAAACCTTAGCACCATTTTAAATGGAGGCACTTTTAAATCCTGTCCAAAACAATGTTTCCAGGTCACCATACATGGCGTTCACAATGAACATTTTATTCTGTTGATCTTTTGCCGTTTATCGAATAAACTTTTAGCAACGTACATAATACAAATCCCGAGCTGGATAATAATCAGTCACGAGTTGTCTAATCTTCATGACAAACACAATCAAGAGTTGTCTAATCTTCATGACAAACAAAGTCAAGAGTTGACATTGTAACAAAAATTAAAAATCTATGGTGGGTATCTAAATTACGAGTTGGCGCATGCCCTGAAAAATAATGTAACATTTCACTAGAAAGTAATCAAATAACAACACGGATTGATTTCAAAAATTTTCGGAATTGTTTTCATGTACTGATGATTCTGAATCTTTGTAAGACCACTCATTTCCAAGCTACAAGAAGAAAGTATTTTTTCAATTGTACTTTGTATCATCAACAATTGTTTTCTATCTTTTTTCAATAAATTAATGAAATACCTTTTTAAAAATATCTTTTCAACTATTATTTTCAACTCTGATTCAAAGAAATGAGAAAATTTTAGGTGCTACAAACATAAAAGAAATAAAAATGATCGCCAGGACTTCTTAATTGTACAGAACACGAAACTAATTGTCTCTGTCTGTTGTTTTGTGTAATTCTGTCCAAGTGGAAGAGAATTTTGTTAGTTTTGGAGTGGCTGTGTAACCGACATACTACATTCGAAAGTTTATTAATTTTAACCATATCATCTTTTATCAATGATTATATTTCGAAAAAGCCAACAGTAATACGAGGGCGAATGACCCATCGATGTTTTGACTGTTCAAAAACGTTTTTGTCGACAGGGAGAAAGATTTGTCTTCTGAGATTGGTATTCTAACACTTCTGGAAAACAAATGCTGGTGTACCACATCCAGAATTTACAGTTCTAAGCTGCTCTTCAGTTTTTCGGAATAACTGGTCCAGTTATTAATAACTTTTGTTTGATTTGATTCGTCTTTAAAGACCCATGCAGTCTATTAATGTTTAGTTTCAGGTTCATATGTATAGATCCATTATTCGTCGCCTGTCATGATCTTATCGACTTTTTCTGAAGCACCAATATTTTATTTTTCGGCATTTTTTCTTTCTGAAAGCCAAATGTTGATGCTGAATGTAATCCAATAGATAACACATGATGAGATGATTCACCACATCTGGTTCGGCGGAAACGCACAAACTACGAAATATTAAATCAAACCAGAACAAACCTGATATTATCCTAGTTAAATATTACTGTGAAGGGCTCGGTCCTTTGAGTTTTTATCACATCAACCCCTATCCTGAATCAGAATGGATGCAAATCTACCTTTAATCAACCTGGTCTGGATTAGAATGCGGATTGGAAGGATTCATCATTCCTTATATCTGTTAGTTGCCATTATCTTGTGGCAAAAATTCTGATTAATCTCAAAAAACAAAATTGATTTGTAATTTCCGCAGATAAAACTTGGATCAATGGAACATACACCTTATTTATATTAAGGTTCATCAACCCTGGAGGTAGGTGGTATACTGAAGATGAGCTGGATACGGTAACCACGATGGTATAGGTATTCAATAAAGATGATTAGAATTTCATTGAAGCACCAGATAATACTCAGGTCTTCCTCTACTTCATCAACCATTTCATTCTGGGCCTTCCTCCATTTTAACTTCCTTCTAGATATTACTGTAGCATTGTCAGGTTTACCCAAATTCCCCGTTCTTCGTGTTTTTATTATTTTAACTATATCTTTCCATAAATCATTTTTCATATCATATTTGAAATCTATCTTTTCTTGTTGTCATTTCCATAGATTAGTAAAGTCTCATTAGTGTTGTATGTAGAATAAATGCATGAAGTCGGCAGCTTGCACTACACCTTCCGGAGTCTACAGAGGATATTTCTATCGATTATTTCGTTTCTTGTGCTTACCGGTGTTGCATATACTAAGCTTTTAAGATATCCCAAAAAAAAATTGATCCATTGTATTTAATTCAGGGGAACGTGATGGCTATGCTAATGGACCTCCCCGATCAATCCACTTATTAGGAAAAATGTTCTTAAGATGATTTTTTACATCATTTAGGAAGTGGGAAGGTGCTCCATCGTGCTTGTACCACATACCTCTGCGAATGTTTAGAGGAATATCATATAACAAGGGTAGGAAATCATTTTGGAGACATTCTAAGTACCGCTGACCATTCAGGTTATTATAAAAAAATGTGAACCTACTTAAAAGCTGTAGGCTATCCAACTTTTTTCTTTCAGTTGTTTTTATTCAAAATAAATTCTAATATCGATTATTTTCAACTTTTTAGTCATTTTTTTGAATTCTTATTTCATAAAATTTCATTTTTGGAGTATTAATATTTATTACACTGTACTTTGGGCTTGAACATACAATATTTTTCACTCAAACTGTTTTTATGCTCAACATATTTTAGAATTGAATAAACATTTTTTATTTTGGCTTAATTCCACATCTGAAATAATTCTAATTAACTAATTTTTGAATTTTCCGTTTTCCCGGTTATTTACTCACTACCCATTTGCCGCGTTTTTTTCTTATATAATAGGCCGCTCGATATTTATGTCTGCAGTAGAAGAGGAAGCACAAGGAACACACAGGATTAGTTCGCAATTGCTGCAGTAACATTCGAAAGAATCTCCTGTCTTTTTAAATGAGACAACTTCTGCTACTTTTCCGCCTGACCTCTAACAAATGAACTTTTTTCCGCTAGCTAGAAGCGGACGCCATGGGGACTTCTTAGTCCTATCTATTTATCAATTCCCCGCCATGGCAGATGTTTCCCTTTTAATATTTGTAGTAAACAATGCCAAGAATAACTGGAATATTTTGGAATACTTAACAGACCAGTGGAATTTAAATACTCTCGTCCCAAATTGTAGTTTTTTATACTGTACTGTGATTTCGATTTTACAGTACTAATTTGAGTCCGGAAAATGGTTCTTTACGGTATACTTGTACTCTTAAATCCTCCCGATCCCATTTAAAATAATTGGAAATAAAAAATTAATTACTTTTATTCTAATTTTTGAATTGTTAACAGTAATGATGCAACTACTGTTACCAGAAACATTTATTGTAGTAATTACTGGATGTACTACTTTATTTTCAATATTGCGTGGTTTTGGTTTAACACTTGTTCAAAAGCTTCACCCCCTTGTATAATTCTATAATTTTCTGTTTGTTCTCGACGCATTCTTCTCTGATGAACTCTTTCATCCACCATGCTGTATTGATATCAGCCCCAATGTTGGCCAACAGCGTTTACGAGTCCTTTTGTAGCAGTGTACTTTTCTGGATGCTCAATATTGAGGAAATCAGCAATTTTTCTTTGTCTGTAGCCCAAAAGTGCTTTTCGTGAAAGGAGTTCTCTCAAATTTTTATATTTTCCGAACACATCCAAATATTGCACCGTATTGCTGTTGATTACAGTAAAAACCCGTCGAACATGTGTTTTTGTGTGATTAATACGAACCACTAGCTGAGAACTTCTCTACATCGTGTACTTCTAAATTGTAAATGTCTTCCCTTCGACAACTTAGGGCATTGCCAATTAATGCGATAACTTTCACCAGTAAATAGTCTTCGTCTGTTGCGTCTCTCATAAATGTTTTAACTTCTTCCTTTGTTAACACCTTCGATTGGTTTGAATGGTAGTCTACACTTTGTTTTTTTAAAGAAGCTATTAAATATTTTCATTAACCATAATCATTGATTTGACTGAGTATTTAGACCATAATGAAAAACTATTTGATGTTTTTGACTGAAATTTTAAGGATTGAAAAGAATGCTGCTAAAAAACAACTATTCTTACCACATCAAAAAAATATCATTTTCATTCTTTCGGAAAATATTTGATCATTTCCGTTTTTATGCTGTCTCCTTCACACTCTTTTCCTATTTTGATATTCCCTACCGCTTCTTCCACTTCCTATTCCACGATTTCTCCTCTTACCCTTCAACAGACGAATAATTCCCCTTCATTCTCAAATTCTTCTTCCTTCTTCTATCTCTTACTCTTCTTATTCCTTTTTTTCCTCCCATTGCTCTATTATTGTCATTATAGTTATTACCTAATCGTTTCGATGTTTTCTTTTTGCCTCTTCAATTCCTTTCATCACTTTATCTCTTATGGATCTATATGCTTCCTTATTTTCTTCACTTTTCCTCATTTGTTTTGTCCACCATCTATTTTCACGATTCTTTGTTTTCATCGTCATCATCCTGCATATCTCCTTTGCTACTCCATATGTTATTTTTTATTTAGCGTTACTTCTTGATTTAGTTCACTGAATTTTCTATCGGTTGCTTCTAGGTATTTTCTTCTACTTTTTTTGTTTTCAACTTATGTTTAGAAGTTCTCTCGTATCCTCTGTTCTTCTCCCTCGTTTCGTCTCCCTCCATCTTCAGTACTGCTTTCAGCAGTGTCTATGCCTATTTCTGCTTCTGATATTATTACTAAGTCTTCGATCTTTCTTTTTTATCTTCTTTGTGTATGTTATGTGATTTATACTTTTTTCTTCTGTTCCTTAAAACATTTTTTTGCCCTTATTAAAAAGTTAATCCCTACGGAAATATGAGGTGTGTAAATAGTTTAACTGGAGGGTTAATTAACTGATCTTATATATCTATTGTTATATATAATAATAGAAAAATAATTTTATATTTCTGTCATCCCTGTAAGTAAATACACATATTCAACCTTCCAATTTACTCGAAGAAACAGACGCGATCGTTGTTCATCGTTATCAAAAATTTTCATTTCTGAATAATATGAGAAAGGGATCTACATCAAAGGGCACGTCACGTTCGCCTTATTTGTTTCTATACAAAGTAGACCTTATAAGCATTTGTAAGTTATATGAATCAGAAAATCGTAAATTTTAAGAAGCTCTTTGTCTGAATCATTATTTTGTAACAATGAGAAAGCGACTGAAGACAAACGTTTAAATGTTGACTTCATTTCAATATAGTATATGAAGATAAAAATTATATTATTCATAAAACCAAATTAGAAATGATAGAAAATGAATTGGTGTCTGTTAATATTGCGGAAAACAAAAAACTGCTTTTCTGCCACGAAAAGGAACTATTCCTTTTCTTGACGGGGTACAAGAAATCCTCTACAACTTATATATTGATCTCACTATTAGAAAATTCAAAATGTGGGATAGCTTTACCTGCCAAATATCTTCGTTTTCTATTTAATCGCTTCCAGTTGTGATGCTTTGGAGTTTCTTAGTCTCCCACACCTCAGGATAATGTGGATAGAAGTTTCGTCCCCTATGTAATTGCACTTTGCACTCAAATGAAGAAGCCCAGGATGAAAATTAAGGTGAAGAAAGTTCTACCAATTAATCAGAATCTGCATATACATTTTTCATGGGTAAAGACAAGATAACAAAGTGGAATCAAATTCCACCTACACGGTCAAGAACCAGAGCTTGGGTTCTCAAAATATCAGAACCAATTGCGGATACAAGGGAAGTCTTTCAGCATTTCTCCATTTTGCAATGATTGATATAATAGCTGAGATTACGAATATATTAATTGAGATATTTGAAATCTTAATCTTAGCTGGAGCTGAATATTTTGGAAGGAAAACTATTCTGGATATATGAGACACTAGCATTGAACATTATTTATGAGGGTGAGTAATACTTTTGGATGAGGCTACTAAAACGTATAATTTCCTCTGCTTAATTAATTTATAGAATGATTTGTACAATTGACTGTGGTGATTACGCCAAATGCCCTTGCCTCTAAAAATACTTAACAGTTTTCTCCCATCAAACTTCCTCAATAAAACGATAATACACCTGACTGACCGATACCTGACACAGGAAATTCCAAGTAACTTCCTTATACACTGTGTGTGTGTGTGTGGAAGAAAATGATTTGAAAGCAAGTCCATCAGCTACAGAATTTTTCATTGATACTACTTAGATATTAAATTTAATATCCTTGAAAAAATTTACTAGTAGATCTACAGTTTATCGGTTATCTATGCTTAAAAGGTGCGTGAGGTTTAGATATAGGGAGTAGTTTTGTTTAACAAGTAACTGCAACAAATTGTTTGTTTTATGAATGTGATTATTGCATCCTCAAAAAAATATGATCGAGATCAGCACAAGAATTATCATCGCAGGTACAGGCTGATGATAATACCATGGCCAGGATTCATTCTAAGTATACTAGCTGAGTAAAATTTCGAAGTTGTGTACTTGAAAATATAATTCGGGGGTGAGGGTGAACTAGGATAAATTTTAAAAGGTTTTATTTGAGGATCGTGAGGCAGTATCCAGTACATTTTATTGAACTGATCGCATCTCTTCCTGTATATACGTTACAAAAAACTCCATTTAGTACTGAACCTTTACTAATCGATCAGCTGTTTCATTACCATGTATTCCAACATGTCCTCTAACCGAAATGTATGTCATACTCAAATTTAATAATATAGTTTTGATGTCACATAAAATAGGACATTTCATTTTTTCGAGATGAGTTTATTTTAAGGCACACACTGTTGATCTAGAGTCAGATAAAATCACACCACCATCTTTTTTATTTGAGTTCAACCAAGAAAAACCCTGGAAGATAGCATACATCTCCGCAGTATATATGCTAGAAATATCGGGTAATTCGATTCGTATGAATTCTGAATGTATACTGCACTTCCAACTCCAAGCCTCGTCTTAGATCCATCAGTTTATATTATGGTATTGTCAGCAAACTTTGCTAAAGTCCTAATAGAATACAAAGCAAGACTCGAGCACGTGCACATGGATATTATTATCATGCGTAGACCGTTTTTCTCGCTGGCCAGTAGCTCTCTCAATGATGAATCAGGAAGCCGGGATAGTCGATCGCGCCTTCTGGGAAGACTGGATCAGCAACTATGAGACTATAAGACGCCGCTGACGTAAACAAGGAAAGCAATTAGAATCGGACTTATTCCGATCACCTCATTAGTTAACGTGCACCAACCAAGCATACCAGCATACGATTCAAGCCAATGAGATCGTCCAGAGTTTCCACAGCAGTGATATAGTACGATCAAAATGACCAATGGACATAGATCGTATTATCAATCGTCAAGAAGACGTAGGCGTTCCACTCTACCGAATGCTATTAGATGTCAAATATTTTTTGATATATGTTGTTCTTTTTTATTATTTTCCTTCTTATTATTCTCTAAATTCTTTGGTATTCGATCTTATTACTATTCACTTTTCTCATCCAAAAACTGTTCTACTTGTACATGTACGATTTTACATCCACTCCGAACACCTTCCAGGTCACTCTGATCTTTGAAGTGCGATCCTATTTTTTTTTCACTTTACTATAATATACTGAAGTAAGTTTAACTATTTCGATTCAGCCTTCAATACTCACATAGTTTGTTATGAAAAAATTGAAAAAATATTCTCAATTACTGTTAGCAGATTCTTAGTTTGAAGAGACAATGTATCCTTGAAAACATCTATCCCAACGAAGTTTTTGATATAATTGAAATTCCTCATTCTACTCTTTGCCATTTAAAAAACACATTAGCGAAAAGTTTTTGCATAATATATTAATGATATGCAAAAATAAAGCGAACTACATCGAGGACAGATAATCTGTTATTTCCAAGAAGTTTTAAATTCATTAATCATTTTCTACAATGTATATTTTTGAAAAGATGTCAGGGTTCTGAAACAATGAAGATATTGTGGAATAACTTTGAAGTGAATACCTTTAATGATATTAAATACTATTGGTATGATGATAACTTTGGAAAAAAATATATTTATTTATCAACGCAATCATCTTTTAGTCCGATATACTCTTCCCAGTGACGTTCATTAAGTTCGATTCCCTTTTTATAATAAGAATCTACTATCTCCTCAAAATAAAAATTAACACCACCTCTTCATCTTGGAAAATCTTGACCACCAAGCCATTTTTTCAACAGAAATTAATCCGAAGGAGCTAAATCTGGCGAATAGGGTGCATGAGGTACCAATTCAAACATTAATTCATTGATTTTGGTCATTGCAATAAAAGATGTGTGAGGTGGTGCATTTTGTTAATGGAACAACATTAGCCAAATTCTCGATTTCTTCGCTCAAACGTTGCAATAAGAAAAATATTCCAAGCTGAAACTTTTTCTTTTTTTCCATAGAGTCAATCCCAAAAAACCTTGACCTTGCCTGCAGGTAAAACAGTCTTTGCCTTGTTTGGAGCAAGTTCTCAGTTTTCAGTCCATTGTTTTGATGGTTCTTTTATTTCGTGTTTGGAGTGTTGGACCCACGTTTTATCCATGGTTATGAAATGGTGCAAAAATTCTATAAATCATTGCCAAATACTCGACGGAAACATCTTGACGACGCTGTTTTTGTTCCATTGCGAGCAAACGCGGTAGCCATCTTTCACGCAGCTTTCTCATTTTCAAATTTTCTGTTAATATGCGATGTACCGCACTTAATGGAATGTCTTCTATGTCTGCTAGTTCGCGCACTTTCAGTCGACGATCATCCAGTACCGCTTTCTGGATTTTTTTCAACATTTATGGAGTTGTCGGATGGTCGACCACTGCAATACTGGTCTCAGCGTGTTTTACAGACATACTTTCTTCCTTTGACCTGCGCACGAACATTCTTAGACCTCAAACTTTAATTCATAACTTCCTTAAACTTTCTCCTATTATTCATGTGTCTAATTTGTATATTATTTAGCCTAGTGCGGCCTAAGTTTATTTTGACATCCTAGACTCTTAGATTCAGCGGCTGTGGTTTTTTGAGGCTGCTCGGAACGTTTTCTATTGGTAAAGCTCCCGGTGGATACATATTTATTCACGTGTTTGCTTTACTGGGACTAAACTACAATCATAAACACCGAAAAAATGACTAATAGTTGAGAAATAAGTCACTAAGCACTCGCCTATAAAGAGTATAAAGTAAACAAATGACGGATACTATTATTTTTTGTTTTTAAGACACCATTTGACTTTCGCTTGATAATATGAAAAAGTATTATTTTGAAAGTTAATGAACGGAAACTTTTGACCGGTACTGTAGAGAAACTATTAAATTATTGAATTACTGATTCGAATATAAATATATATATATATATATATATATATATATATATATATATATATATATATATATATATATATATATATATATTTATATATATAATCAAATTCCTGTTATTTCCGATCAAATCGAGTTGGTTATACGACATTTCATCTAACGAAAATAACCCCATTCACCTTTGTATCATAATGAAATTAGGTAAGCGTCAGAAGCAAATTTAAGTTATTTCGCATGACCTCATCGCCGCGAAGGGATCTGAATAGACAGTAATGATACACCTCTGAATCGGATTAATTCTATATACTCTCATTTAGTATGTGTGATAAACTCAAAGAAAATCAAACACAAGTCAATAAAAAAGTGAAGAAACAAATATATTTAAGCAAACGTGCTCAACATCTGTCATTTCTGCTTTGGTGATTACGACGGACAGTTTCTGAACTTGAAAAGAGATTTCATTTCACAACCCTTTCTATTTTTTATCAACATAGTCCCCTTCCAACTCTATATACTTGCTCCAGCTCTTTCAAATGATAGCTGTCTTTTCAAAATAGAAATGTAAGTATATGATAACTTCTACGTCTTCTCCTTCAAGGTTAGGATACAGGAAAAATTCGCTAGGTCAGATCTGATGAATAAGGTGGGTGGTCAACTAATCCTGATAGAGAAGCTCTCTCTTCTCGTAAATTGAGTTTTTTCTTACAATTTATATCTGTTCTCTTTGATAGTTTACAACACTTCTTCATGCTTTCCAGAATTATTGTATGTAATTCGTCATCATTTGCTAGGGTACTGTTCCATTGTGATCTTAAAGTTGACAGATACTGCTAATTTGGGGTACGTACTGATTCTTCTCCCTAAACTGTGACCAGAGAAATATTTTTTTTTTGGAGTTCAGTTATACACAAAACGTGCATCAACAGTTGAATCGATCAACCTAAACCCAATATTTTCTATTTTTATTTTTAGAAAAATCTTCAGAAAAAATTACGTATACCATTCCCAAATAGAAACTAATCGTTTATAATGACTGAACTATATTCAAAATATAATTTAATTTCTGTTTGTTTCTTCTTGTATGCGAAAAGATCATAAGTGAATTTTGACGCTCAAAATCTCAAAATGATTGTTACTATTTGAAGGTCTGTTTTACAACTTTAAAGATCTTCATATTATAGACTTGCGCTACGCTTTTTTGTTTCTTATCTCCCGGTCTACAACTGAAACTCAATTTAAACCTACAGAAAGGCATTAAAATTGACTTGAATTAGCTCAACCGGTTACATCCTGTCTTTAACAGGTGAATGTATTCATTCACGTTCTACCTACATCTCTAAATTACTTCTGTTGAATGCTTGCTGACGATAATAGACCTTTGTGGGGACGATTGAGGATTGTCGTGATTGTGCGAGTGTCTTACTCGACTCTTCAACGACTACAATATCCGTTCGATTTTAGCATTTGTACAATTTATAATGTAATATGGATTAATTGGTGGTAATTCAACACAAATTGATATATAAAAGGTGAAACTTAATATCATGTTATAAGAGGATTGCTTCTAAAGTTTTGAGATAGACAAATAAAAAAAATATTCATAATTGGATATGGCTTTATTTATTGTTTTTCAAAATATTCATCATACTATTTAATGTAGAGATTTAAAGACATCAAACCATCTTGAGGTGTAGAAAAACGTTGAACTCGCTCTTTATTTTTGATTTGCGAGAATATGAAGAATTTATTGGGTGCCAAACAAAAACCGTAGGGCGATTGACCCATCGGATCGATGCTTTTATTCAAAAACGTTTCTATTTGAACTGATATATGAGAGCTGCTGGCCTTGTCTTAGTGAAGAATTCTTCTGCTAAGGTTGGTTTCCTCAATTGTTTTGAACCCCTTTGATGACAAAAGCTACGATACAGAATTGACCGTTCTACGTTGCTCTAATAGAACGATGGCGAAATGTCCAGTTATTCTGACCATTTGCTATTATTACTTGTCGAAGTACGGTAACATTTTCTTGGAAAGGCATTGTCCAATCCTCAGAATCGAAGGTACCATGGACCTCAAACGACTTATGAACATCTAAAATGATAATTTGAACTCAAAACTTGCTATGTATATAATTAACTTTTTAAATACGTTCGGAATAAGAAATCTGTGCATTAGGGAAATTGCACCTTAACCAAGGTGGACGGTTGGCAGCACTGACTCATGTTTGACAGTTGACTTTGGAAAGCGGAATTTCAAGTGAATAACTTCAATTTATGCTTCCGTCATAACATATACTACCTGTTGAATTAAAAAGCAATTATGAAAATTATGATTATGAGAAATTTAGGGCTTAGTGTTCGGATGAAGGGGCCACTTATCATAGATCCAGCTGTTCCAACTAAACAGGCGGTAAATCTGACTAGTGACCGGACTTCTAACCGGACACTGCCATCTAAGACGCCATTTACCCAAACCATAGTAGATTTATATGTTTAGTCCATATCTCATGTATAAATTTTTTGTCTAAAAACTCATTACAATTTATTATGAATAGTATCATATAATTGAAATAACCCCACATCACCCTCACACATGACCTAAGAATACATCGTCCAGTCAGCTGTCAAAATGAAACTGTTATTCAGGGGCACCAACCCACTACAGACAATTACCAAAAATCATTTGAGAATGGAGTCTATTTTTACACGAAAAGCCGTGCGAAAATAACATTGTTTTAATAACTAAACAGATAATAGTATATTAAAATATAAGTAACAGAAGTCCTTTCATTCCAGTAAGTATCCCAAATTCGGACACAAACGCGCGTGGCGCGAGTTTTTGAATGAACGATTACTGGAATTGCCTCGTGCTACGAGTGTTTTATACTATTTCCTCTGTTTCGGCTTGTCTCATATTATTTATTCATAGAAATATTGTTAAAAATATACATTAGGGAAATTACACCGTAACTTAGATGGTCGGTTGGTATCACTGATTCATGTTTGACAAGTGACTTTGGAAATATTGATCGATTGTTCCAATACAGAAACAGAGAAAATTATCTTTCAATCTGCTGGTATTTCTTCTGTTACAGTTTTATTCGAAAATGGCAGTGCTTATATGAAAAATTGAACTGAATCTTAAGTGTACATGAACATATTAAACAGAACTGGAATACTGGAGCTTACATCGAAAAATTTGTTATGAATAGTGGACAACTTATATTGGTTGCTTTTGGTATCTAACAAATTCAAATTTCTGATATTTACTATTCATTTCTGTTTGCTTCCTAAATATCAATTAAACGATATATAAATCCTGCAAACTCGATTTGTTTTCATTTTATAGTTCTTTCTGAATTATTTTTCGACCTTCTTCTGAAATTTGAGCCGAAATATTGAATGATACACTGGAGAAAAAGAAATATACATGTTTCTCGAGTACTTTCTATTCATTTCAATAAACGTAAAGACGAATTACATTTATAAGTTCGTTAAAAGTTTATTCCTTATGGCTCCTTGGAGAGTTATAATCTTTCTCCGAGTTTTAATCGTGAAGCAGAATTTACTAATAAAATTTCTAGCACTGAATGTTTAGTTTAGAAAAACTGTGATTTCATGTAAGGTGAAGAGAAAATTTGGGAGTTTATGAAACATGGAGCATTAGTTAAAAAGTTGGAGCTAACACTAGGGTGTAAAAAAGTGGAAGAAACTTTACAGTCCAGGAGCCGGTAACACTGAAAGTCTCGGAATCAAAAAATTCTTATTCAAATAAATAGAACTTAAAAGATTATTAAAAAAATTAAAAAAAATGTCAGCGCGGTTAATTTTTTTTGATGTATTCGACAGTAAATTTCATTGACTTTTAGAAAAAAATCACGCCAACCACTTTTTTCCGGAAGGGTCTGTCATAGCTATTTAAAGTGTGATGAAGGCTTAAATTTCTCCTTAATGCCAGAAACTTTTTTTATTTTATTTATTTTTATGTTATTTTTAGAAATATCTTGGTATACGCGCTCAAAAACTGCCGGAAAAATCCCGCATAAAATATACGATGTTCAATAAATTTATTTTGGACTAAATGCCCGGTCGACACGACCCTCTTAGACTTATTGTTAAATGAAGGTACAAAATATCGTATTCTGCCAGACTTGAAAATTCTCTGATGCAGCAATTTTGAGAAAGTTCAGTTTCTTAACTAAGAATCGCGATCTTAACTTTTTTTTGAGGATGCAAATATAATAAATAATAACTCATGAAAATAAATTAGTTGTTGACAAGAATTGATTAAAAAAATGTTTGATTCAGTTATACAAGCATTATTATTGAACATTGAAGGATAATTAAAATAAAAAAAAATATTTTCTACTCACAGCTTGCATCCACAAGGCATATTCTTCTCTACGATTAACTGGTATAAGCGTAAATTTCCTGTACCATGAGAGATGATAGCCGTTATCATTCAAATAATTCAAATTTAAACTTAAATCCGCATATTTTAAGTTTTTAATTCGGTAGCAAATTTTTTATCTTTCGATGAGAACGGAGTAATCATCTCTTTTAGAAGATGAATTGCAAATAAAATACTTCATTTTGATTTGACTCAGATATATAAAGGTGTCACCACAAACTACAACACATTGAATTAATTGTCACTAAGACACAGTACAAAAAACAATATGAGTTGATAATATTCAAAAATATGAACAGGCAACAATTATTTTCGAAATAGAAATAGAAATGACGAAACAATCGACACTTGAAGGTAGAGCAGACTGAAGAGACAGAAGCTGTTCTTTTTACCTTCTAAAATACTCAAAGACATCTTTACCTGAACTAGAGAAAAGTAATAAAGATATACATAGAAACCATGGAGAGTATAAAGGCTATTCTCCATGAACTATTGCAACTATTCCAGCTCTTGCGGGTTCCAGAGGGTCAGACTGTCAATCAGACTTACTAATTGTCAGTTTTGGAAACACTGCGAGAACGAATTCGTAAAAAACCAGGACAACGCACCTGCCCATAACGCGCTATCTGTGAAGCAGTATTTGGACAGTAAGCGCACTCCAGTGGTCGAATACCCGCCGTAATTACCAGATTTGGCACAGTGCGACTTTTTTTTGTTTCCGAAGATAAAATCCGCTTTGAAAGGGACCCGTATTGAGTCGATGAAAGTGGTAAAGCATAAAACGACAGAGTTCCTAAAGATTCTCACCAAAGAAGACTTCCAGCACTGCTTAGATCAATAGAAAAAACGTATGAAAAGGTGTGTGGCGAGGGGAAGAGAGTATAATAAAAGAGAGCATTCGAATGTAGAATAATTTTTATAATAATACCGTTTTTCGTAACCAGTCTCGTTATTTAATAGCCAGACCTCGTAATTTATGCACTTCAAGGTGGTATGCGGGGTTTTTAAGCGCACATACCAAGAAATTTGTAAAAATTATATGAAATAAATAGAATAAAAAAAATTTCCGACATGATGGAAAAATTTTAACCCTCGTCACACACTTGAAAGGTATGTCAGACCCTTCCGGCAAAAAAGTTGATTTTCGTGATTTTTTTCTATAAATCAATAAAATACTGTCGAATACATTAAAAAAATTAATATCCGCGATGATGGTGAAACATTTTTCCATTTTTTAAATAATTTTTTGTTTTATTAATTTAAATAAAAATTTTTTGATTCCGCTTTGAGGGCGTTACCAGCTCCTGTACTATTCCTTTAAGTGTTTTTAATTGTTATATTTCTTTTTAGAGTTAGTTTATTTTTAACTTTTTCGTTCATTTTATTAACAAATGATAGAATCTTGTTTTAAAGAAAAGTCTCTGTTCTTAAATTTTTTCTTAATACCTTTGTCAACAGTTAACTTCTAATTCTATCATCGTTATAAATTGTAATTTACCGAACGAGCTCAATTGAAATATTCCAAGTTTCTATTCAAATTTTTTTTTATTGCGTCGTAGAAAAAATAATGTATGCAACATGCGCATAGAATATTTTTTTTCGCTCATGGAATCGCCGATCAACTTTTTCCATTCGTGAAAAAAACTTCTGCTTCACGCATTACTATTTATTAATTAATGAATTTTTGTAAGTTTATAGCCCTGTCAAAAAATGATACGCACGCTTTTTGTTTTTCAATAGAGTCTCATTTAACTAGAACAAAATTCTAAGGTATTGTTTACGAGCGTGTTTGACTTTATGTAATGACTGGATTTCACTCAACAGAGAGAAGTATGTATATGTTTTTTTTCAAAATTAAAATGTTGCTTTGCAACATTGTATAATTTCGAAAGTGATTTAAGTCGTAAAACATTAGCAGGAATATTTATATTAAGAATTTATGGGTGTAGATTCCAAACAGGAGGTATAGAAATTTATAATTTATTATCCCACTCGAAAGTTTCCTTACGAAATAATAGACCACTTGTTTAAAGGTTAGTAAATCATGTGGAAAATCCATTTTACGATCTGTTCAACGTATTTAAACCAAAATATGTTGCTCTATTATAAAATAAATAAGATTTCTTTACATGCAATACAGTCATTAGGTAATAAAATTTTTTGTACATATTCACATTGAAATTAGGTTATTTTTAATCTATTTATGACATTATTTTTTAGTACATTGAAATAGATATTTAGACATAAATAACAATTAGACCAATTGATAAATATCAAAGTGATTTTAGTCCAAATGACTTGGTAATATGAGTTTACGGAACTTAACTTTCTATCTGTTGCCGCGAATTTTGTGATTGATTGAGTTCACTTATGATATGTTTCTGTCGAATCTATTTCAAATTTTTTTGAACAGCTCGAGTTTTATTTCTTCCAAATTAAGAAATGAAAAATAATGTTTACTCCCCGTATAAAACTCGGTAAACATCTAACAAACCGTCGGTCCACGTGGACTCATCATCTGCATTGTTTACCAATCAAAACGTCGAATCGTAAACATAAATGCATTTCTATTGGCCGAAGTTGTATGTACATAATTTCTTCGAAATATTCCTGCCAGAGACAGTCTACGATAAGTAGTGGCGTGGCTTGTTGAGATTCATTTAATTCATAAATTTCTTTAAATAAATAGAAATATGGCGTTCTTTAGACCATGAGCGACATTAGAAGTAATAAAGCAAAAAGTAACAAATTATCTAGAATACAATTATACCAGTTTAGAAATATTGAGTCAAGTTTTGTCAGCATGTGGTTTTCAACAGAAAAAACTGAATAAACGGATGGCAATAACCGAATCGTCAAGGATAGTTCGATAGCGGCAAGATTATTTGTGTCAGATAAAAGACTATGAAAGACGTTTTCGTGCCTAATGCTTTATTAATATTTGCTAAAAAAATTAAAATATGCGGAGCTGATTATTATGACGATATGACAGCAGAAATATTTGGAAAGTGGTTTAATGAACAGCTTTCATCTAATATTCTACGATAATCAGAAATCGTTAAGGACAACGCATACTACTACTCGCAAGAACTACATAAGATACCAAATAGTAGTAGTAACAAACAAAAAATTGCTTACTGTTAGTAAAGGTCTAGAGCTGGAGAAAATGTATTATATTGACAAGCTCTACAAAGAAAAGGGACACACCCTTCTCATACTACCCTCTTACTATTCCATATTTAACCCTATAGAGTTAATATGGGCAAACATAAAATCAGAATGTAGTGTCCAGAACTGAGTAGAGGTTGTAGAAAGTTCTATCTAGCAGACCGCCAAGAGTTTTTGAAAAACTGTGTTATCAAAGAAGATGATTATGTGGTATCACCCTTTTCACAACACTTCATAATTCAATCAAATGATGACTCTAGTTCAGACGATTCTGACTACCATTATTATTCATGAAGATACTTTGGAATCGAAATGTTTTTTTTTTGTTTCAATTTATTTTCATTCATTGTTTTAGCTTTGAAATTTCGTTTTCCAAAAAGAAAAAAACGAATGGTGTACAAAAAGGGCTCAGTTCACGTCTGGTATCCTGATTAAACCAAACTCCCTTACAGGCAGGTACATTTTAGTCGTGAAATTACTATTTACTGTATAGTAATGATTTTTTTCTAAATTCTAAGGAGGACTACAATTAAGTGTTTCTATCTTAATAATGACCGACCAATTTATAATGATTCTATTGCCTTTTAACTCGTATAAGATCTACATATTTTTAAAAGTATTTATAAAAATAATAAATTTATAAAAAGAGGTATGTACGCCTATGGTAGATCAAACAAAATTGTCGGCAAGAGTTTTTATAATCTGCAATTTTGGAGTATTTAAATAACGTCTCTTTGAAATACTTTAACGAGTAATACCTTCGATCTTCAGTGCCTAAAAATATATCTGAACCTTTAGAACAAACTGACAAATGAGCCAGATTACTGAGAATCTCTAGTAGTTTCTTTCTTACTTACATCGCAAACTAGGAATCAAAACTCGGAAGTCTGTTCCTGACCTTCTTTATTTGTAGTTGTAATGAAATATAAAAACATATATTGAAATTATATTTTAATAATAAATAGAAGAATTAATCTTCATTAAAACAAAACAAAAATTAATTTTAAACTTTCTATTTGTTCAATAAGATAATTATTTTATATACATTTCCATGTTCGTCATAGCAAAATTGGAAAACATTGCCAATGAAGTTATAAAAAACGTCCTAAAGGGTGATAGTACACATTAGCTGAAATGTTTGCAACACTTTATTCATTGTTTGGATTGCGGTCGGAGATCTCTCCTTTGGGACAATTTCGAGTGGCCACTGTTTATTTAGTCGGAACCGTCCACAGTTCGGTGGCATCACGGCCCTTGTCAATAATTTCGCCGCTCCGACGACCAGATTGGGAAAATGAGATTTCTATTTGCATTTTTCCTTGTTGGGGAACAACACAGTTCGTGAAATGTTTTTTAAATTTTTGATCACAAGATTACCTTACAACCTGTACTCGTTTTCTAATTTGATAAATTCAATTTATGGAAAAGTTGAATTCATAAAAAAAGATCATAAATTCAAAATTCACAGACATTCATACGAATTTCAATCCGCTTTTTAACTCCATTGGGAATACAAAATAAATAAATCCTTTCTTAATGGTAAGTTACATTACAATAAAAACTTCCATGTCTGCTGTTCGATGATGAATCAAACAGTCAGTCAGTTCAGGAAAATTAATCTTATTGGATATTATATGGTGTCTTCAACTACTTAACAACATCCAATACTTTTATTAAGTCTGTCCCAAATCAATTCGACCAAAAACTTGTATTTAGGAAAATGGAGAATCATCATTATGTTGAGACAACGATCCCCTCTGGCATAATTTTTAACAGTATTCTAATTGAAGTCGTTCAATATTTCCTGAACTTAAGCCTTTAAACTAAGATCTGATATAGTTTGGATTCCTTTTTATATCTGTGCATCCCTCCCGTCGTAATTAAAAATATATAATATAGGCACCATCCTTTGATCGTTTTCCCGACAACTTCCTCAATAAACAATATTTATTAGGGTGCGTTCACATTGGCGACGCTCAAGATGTTTTAACACCGCTGGAGCGGCATGGCTCGACGCTCAACGATTGAGCGTTGCCAATGTGAACGCACACTTAGTCCCTTGATTGAACGATACCTGAACCAGGGAATTCCAAGTTGCCTTTTTCGGGAATTCCAAGTTACCTTTTCTTATAAATTTACAGCATCAACAGCCATCAACATAATCATCTCCAATATACCTGGTCTTCGATTTTTCAGCTTTAATCGATTAGTCTAAGAGCTGGTCGTCACTGCCATTAAGGTACTTTCACAAGACCGAAACTTTTTCTATATGTTATTTAATATATTTAAAGTAGAAAAATCAACTTCTGGGTTATCGCGGTTACAACAATATCAACTGTTTTTTGCATATTGCAAATTTTTTATTTAAAAAAATGTATCCTCACAAATCTGACTCTCGATTAGACAATTTTGAGATTAAAAACAAATTGCCAGATGATTTACTCGGCTGCAAGTATCTATAACATGGATGGAAAGTTACTAATCCTGCCAAAAGTTGATTTTTTTTTACTTTAAATATATTAAATAACATATAGAAAAAGTTTCAGCCTTATGAAAGTACCTTAGTCGGAGTGGCGACCAGTTTTCCGACTAGGTGATTGCAGATAGTAAATCGAATCGAATTCTGCAGCTTGGTTGAGTAATTATTATTTCTCTCTAGTTATTATCAGTCGAATTGTTTCGTGTAATCGGCTGATCCATATCAAGTGTAAATATTATAAAGGCAACGCACCACCGCTGAAAGAACGAACCCAAAAACTGATAGGGCTTCCGATCGCCGATGGATTCGACTTTTATCTGGAATAAACGTGGCAACCCATATCGTTCACTTAGGCGCTGTATATCAGGTCTAGCACCTCGATTGTGTGAGTGAATTTTCTTCTTCGTCCGTTATATTGTATGCAGCGAAACCAGAGTACCGATTTTGTGGATATGAATGCGTATAGTCGTGACAAAAGTGGCTATTTGCTGGTTGTGAAGCAACCGAACCCATGTCATTTACACCGTTAGTCATTCTTCCTGTTTGTGGTTTCCTTTTTACGAGAAACACACTAATGAAACTAGCACCGCATGTCACTTAAACCCTCCGCGAATTTTCTCGTGTCCTCTCCTGATTAAGTCAGTTATGAGAGCGAGTCTTAGGATCAAGAATGACGAAGAGGTAACATAATCAAAGTTGGATTTACTACTAGAGGACGAAGGCCGCCGTACAGCTTAAGATATTCTTAAGTTATTACAAAAAGCCTACACTAAACTTAGCCGATATCCACCACGCGTGTCTAATTGTTCGCAGCGTAGTTCCACCAAAGCTGCAACGATGCCCAGTGAACGAGTGATTCCTTAATACTTCAATCAAAACCTCTCAATTGGGATCGATGGGGGTGTCATGAAACAGTGTGGAAGGTAGGTATATTGGTTTTTCCCGGAACATGCTATCAGGTGTATTGCGGACGATGCCATTGGAAAATTGAAGAGGAGATTAAAGAAAAGTGACATGGAATTACCAAAAGAAGTAACTTCCCTGGGATAGGCGTCGGTCATTCGAAGAAGAAATATCTTTTTTTGTGAAAATTGTTTGAGAAACCGGTCGAAGGATGAAAAATGTCGTAAAGTGTTTCTATATTATGTATTTTTGAAAGCGACGGGTGCACGCCCGAGGAGTCTCGATAGGGTAGTTAACAAGTTTGCTTAATGGTTATTTTGAAATAGAAATATCAATTTTTTGTTCTAAGTTAGGCTGCGCCACCTTTTGGTATTAAAATCGCTCAGTTGGTTCTATTTCGCAAAATTGCAGTCATTATGATCATTCTAATAATTCTCCTTGTATTTGATTCATTATGGATGCATCTGAATTGCATTGAGATATTTTTTGTTCATCAAAATTAAGTTATTGTGACAATTTATTTATTCTAGACCTTAATATGATTTTATTTATTTAAGATGAGATAAATGTTGATAAAAAGGAAGCGTTAATATTTTAAGCACGGCCAGTTTTACATTCCCTTCGTTTATCATTCTCTTATTTATAACAAGATCTTTTGCTGTTGTTCTTTAATCACCGTGTATAAATTTGTAGTCAAATTTCAATACGAATAGACCAAACCCAACCCTACCAATTCTTCGTTATTTCCATAAATTCCATCCGAATAAAAGTCAATTCGACACGTTGTAGATACTGATCATACTGTTGACGTGACATTGTATAGTTTCCTTTGTAGTCAGTAGTGTCCTTCAAGGATATTAACCCTAAATAACAAGCAAATAACGAAATATACGACGACGCATGATTCGAATGCATCACTTTCAGCAATGAGTATAATCGCAATGCTTGCTTGATTCAATTACATTTTATATAATCCTGCACTCGAATAGATGGCAATGGAAGGACCACCGTCGAGTGCATTTGTCATTCGGCAGTTCCGCCCGATCTGACAGGTCCAGCGCAGGATAGGACTGGCCGCTTTGGCAACTCCCCAGAACTTTATTTTTATCTATAAAAATTTTTTCAAATGATAATATATATATGAATGAATATTGTTTTTTTTTTCAGAGAACTGCAGCACTTATACTGTTAGTTTTTATCAAGTTTTTGACGAAATTTTACATAAATCTGACACATATACTAAAAAAACTAGACAAAAATTATTTAATGAAACGATTTATGTGGTTCGATGCTTTTCAAAGGGGCCATGTACACTTAAAGTTTGTCGAATGAAGCTCCTTGATGTAGCTAATGTATGTAAATATTTAAATGAAACGGAATACATAAAGCTTTGGTCTTCTAAGGGGGGGGCAATGTTATAGCCCCTTTTCTAATAGTCTGTAACCCATTCCACAAAACAATTTTTTGAACGGTTTACCCATTTCTACTTCATCAAGTCTGTCTACTTTTCCATTTCCTTCCAATCCCAGGTCATAACACCAGAATTCGAATATCTAATGGCTATTTGACTATAGAACAAGATTATAATCTCTTGTTGGCCATAATTTTTTTCAAAAATTAACTTGATAGATTTTTCGACTTCAGAGTATTTAGCTCTGAACTCTATTATATTTATTTTTACCATTTTGGAGTCATTAATTACTACATCTCAGTTTTAGGGTATAATTTGTCTGAAAGCTGCTTATTTTGTAATTTCATCCCGAGATATATCCAAGATTTGACGAGAGTTTCGGACCTGATTAATTAAGAGTAATTCTTAGCTTTTTTCTGCCACGTGTTCCAATAATATATAGAACAATTAGTATCACTTCTGTTGCAGCTGTTAAGAATTTTCTTGGTCCGAGTTGTACATATACCAGCCAATACTAAGTGTGTACATTTGAAAGTAGAAAAATATAATCTTTTTGATTATAAATTCATTCAGAGTGCGATACCTGTATTAGATGAAGCTATATGATACAACTGACGTTTGTCGTAGGTAACTAGCCATCGAATTTCGAATAAATGGTGAACAATTTGCTGGATCAGTCCCTGTTTATTTGTCGTAAAGCTAGTAGTTGGTTTTCGGACGCACGCGACTGTCAACGCCAACAACAACGACTCAACGATGCCGGCGAGGTGCACGGCCGTCAGATCAACAAATCACATTAAACACAAATAATCACATTAAACTCTCCGCTGATTTATACAGCACGTTATTTAAGCGACCTCTTTTGGCATAAATCACAGTTAAACCGTTTAGCAGACATCAGCTAGTAGTTGTTCGTTTCTATTTAATACTTAATAGTATCCTGTGTGACTTTTTGGTTCGTCTTTATTAAATTATTCCGAATTATTTAAATTCGAAAAGTCTGTCTGCATACGTAGGAGGTTCTTTAAGAGAATTATTAGTAGATTTATTGCATAAAGTACAGTAGTTACATTATCAAACTTGTTTTTTGTATACAAAATAATTTTTAATTGCACCAATCAAAACTGTAAGCTTAGACGCATTATATTGGAACTTTATTTTTTCAAGCCTAAATAATCATAGATCTTATTCAATTTGATAACGATACCTACACAACACAAAATCCTCAATGTACAGAATCGCTTTTCATATGTGAAATTGAAGAAGAAGACAAGTCAATCAGCGAACAGCCCTTCGTCGGCGACCGCCTAGCTTAACACGTGGATGCTTCATGACGTGGTCAGTTTGCTAGTTGTAAAGTTACCATCAAACATTGAGTACATGTTGCTGCTAGCTCTCCTGCTAATAATAATAAACAGTGCACTTCCACATCGTGCAGCAGCTATGGCCCCGGTGACCAGCCACCGTATTCTTGACAGAAGCCTCCGTGCCCTAAACTGTTTTACTACCGTAGTGTAGCAGGATTCCATTTGATTCAATGTAAACATTTGCACCTGGAACCAGTAAATAGAACCGTCTGAACTGCCGATGTGTACTATTATCAGTCTTTCCTATTGGTGGATAAACCAGTAAGTAAATTATTTGAAAAAGTCTGTCTACGACTTGTATCAGTCTCATCTTATCAAAATTCATTTTTTTCTTCTAAAAAAAATATATTTCTTCTTTGGTTTATTATTTCTTCTATAGTCGCCAGATGAATTCTTCTCCAAACTACAATATCATCAACATAGACTTTCTAGAATGCTTGTTTCATCAAGTGCTCATACAGTGCTTCGACTTTTTTCAGGTTAATCCTTATCGAACTGAAACGTTTTCAGCGTGTACACGTCCTTTCTAAATTTTCCTTATTCACACTAGAATAGTTTACACAATGTACCTTGCCAGTTGCAGCTAAACTAAACTGTTTAGAATACAAAACTTTGACCTGCCTTCTATAAGGAAAAATCTAAGCAGTCCTAACCTTTTTTTATTGTTCTGTACCACTGGATAGTAGTTGCGTCCCGCTGTCAACCGGACATATAAAGGTCTATACTAGTTGCGTTTGAGTTGACAATATACAAACTAATACTAAGAATTACATCTAAATCTTAATTCGGTTAGGTTAGGTTAAGTTGAGTTTGGTTAGGTAAGATTAGGTTAGGTTAGGTTATGTAATGTGTATTTTACCAGGTAAGAAAATACTTAACCAGAATTCAATCTTTAGATATCGATAATTATGGTAAGTATTCATGACCGAGGGACACAACTCTTATTTAGTTCTGGATTAGTTAGTACGTTTTATCACTTTCTCGAACATCAAAATATACTTTAGAAACAGGAATTGATTTGGTTTTTTTTTCCATTTTCCCAAAATCCACACGCTATTCAATTGCTTCCTTATTCACTTATAATTTTGATTCCAATAATTAGTAATGATATTAATTAGTAATAACAGTTGAATTATAACACCACTTTAGTCATAATTGAAATATGAAGCGCAATAATAAGAGTAAAGTAAATGGAAAAACGCCTAAACTTAAATATTGCCATAGCCGTCAGCTATAAAAAAAACCATTATTATTGCACTTCAGTAACCCCATATCCCAACCTGATAAGTAATTGTTTTGTGCAATAAACTCCAATAAAAGGCAATTGTTTTCCTGCGGGCTTCTGACTTACAGGATGACACATCTTTGAAATTTGTAGTCACTCAACACCATATAAAGAAAATAGGTATTAAACAGGGTGTTTCATGTTTTTAAATTACAAAAAGTTTATTGAAGTAAGTTTAAATAACTACTGTAAATTTGTCAATTTTTTCCATACACGGAACATTCAAATTTAATTTTCGATTGTATTTTAAAAAATTTTACATGGTTTTTAGCTTGATGGGAATTTATGTAGCTTCACTCTTATTTTTTGGTCTAATTTCACCGGACTACTTGTAATAAAGAGCCTCCGCTTTTATCAACTGTTCTTTCTTTTATTAAAGACCTTCAATTTTAATTGTTCCTAAGTGAAGGTAATGGACCACACCTGCCAAGTTCCCGCATCGGTAGACAATGGGACTTGATGACTATTTTTCTCTCTTACTTCATAGGTATATACAAGGTGATCAATTGACCTCTAGGTTATATTCATCAAGCACAACGGTGGTATATAATTTTTGTTATGGTTAAAGCTTAGTTTATCTATCTTGTTAACGAATTGTCTTTTGGATCACTTCATTGAGTAATTTATTGGAGGGAAAATGATTTCTACCTAAATATAAAAGGTATTTCAATATTAAAGACGTGAGAACTAAAACAAAACGAAAATTTGATGATATACAATTCCTACAAAACTGATTCTCAGTTATTTTTTATGGGAAAAATCATTTAATTATTCCAATAATCTCGATTTTCCTAAAAACTAAAAGTCCTATGGAAGAAGTTAAATAGCAAAGCTGTAGGTGATAAAAAGTTCTACAACTTTTGATTCCACATTTTTTTCACATAACCTCAAAATTCTTGTGAAAAATTGAAATAACCAAGTTGTTAATTTTTTATTTTTATCTTTTACGAATAAAAATTGTTTTTCACGAAATTTAATGAGAACTTACCTTTTGATGTTCCCAACACACTGCACTTTATCGGATGTTGTGCCAGAAAACATCATGTGATATACCATAGATTGAGGCATAGAGAATATTTTGGAAAACAATAAAGCCATATCAAATTATAAATATTGGTTTTCATTTGTCTATCTCAAAACTTAAGAAGCAACTCTCGTAATGTGATCAGACTATATCGACCAATCATGTCTAGTCTATAATTTTTTTTTCCGAATAGGCGACAGAAAACTTTTTCTCTACCTTTATCCAGATAGATTTCCCTCCATTTAAAACAATCCGGTATATATATGAGTCGAAGGCATTTCGTGAGCCGTAGACACCGTTGGTATGCGCAATTTTCTCGTCGAGAAAACTAATTTTCTCTGTACCGTGTCACATATATCACGTGTCGCGCGATAGCCGATGTTATTGGCGTGCAAAGAAGACTTTACTGTGACACATTTACAAGCAGATTACTTTTATTTTCATCTGGTGAATTCCGTTTGGACATTGCTGTTGCTGCGATTGGTTATACGTACCTATAAGGGTTCGAAAATGGATGGAAACCGATAGAATTCCTCACACGATATTTATTGGAAATCAGATGTTGTTTTATTTAAACAGTCGCTACGTTATATTGAGATTTATATTCTATCACAAGATTTATTCGAATTTTATGAGGTTGTACGAAATGGAAATTAGGAAAAACAAATCTTAAAGATTGGAAAGACATAGACAGATACTTTTGGGATAAAAAAGAAGAAGAATCAATATATAGGAAACATTTCAACTGAGCCAAAGTACTGGAAAGATCGTTGTAATCAAAATATTTATTTCAAAGCATCAAGTAGTTGTAAAATCATTTGTATTTCTTGTTAACACAGCAATAATATCTTGTGGCCAACTTCAATATGTTAGGAGAAGTATTGGTACGTTTTTCGAGTTCATGAAAAGCATTCGTACTGTTTGTAGTATCATCAAATAAACAAGTATCAATATAGGAAATTACAAAATTGGAAAACTATTGGTTGGAAACGCAATGGATGAAATACCACCAATCGTATCGAAGAAATGGGCTGCTGAACTAACGCTATGCAAACTTTTTTCTTTATCATATAGTTATTCTCCTACACATTGGAAAAATACTCCGGTTCAATCCATACAAAACTCATCTCCCAACAACTACACTCCGATTGCTGTAGAACCAGCCATTGCCAAGGTTATGGATAAACTCATTAACCAGCAACTATTGAGATTTCTTGACTCTGCTAACATCATCAGCGACCATCATTACGACTTTCGTGAACATAAATCAACCGGAGATTTTTTGGCAGGAATCACTAACGTATGGACTGAAGTTATAGAGAAATATGAGAAATGAAGAACAATCCTACTGGACACATCGAAGGCTTTGGCATCCATCGAGGCCGCTATCAAAGAAAACACTACAGAAAAGCTTGAGGTCAACACTGATGTTCCCCAGTGAAGCATCTTCACGTATTCTTTTCTGTACACAAACGATTTACTCACAAAAACTGCAGCATTAGATAACTATTATGAATACCGATATTGAAAAATTCTGAAGTAGGATGGAGGCAATCTGATTGTGTTTAATACAGCAGAGACCCGGGCTGCTGTTTTTACAAAGAAGGTCCTGTTTTGGTCCTGCTTGGACAAAGAATATCACCATTATCTCAAATTAGCTTGTTGGTTGTTGAGGTTACAAGCAATATATCCTGACATAGTCACGTGGCTGAATTAGCTGAGGCAGTTTCACAAAAACATGGAGACATCTTTCAGAAGAAGAAGCTGTATACTCAGCAACTCTTTGAAGTATTGCTCGCACAATTGGAGATCGGCTCTCAAGCATATCCTAATGATACTCAATTCAATACTGACGACAGCAATTCGACTTATGGGTGACCCAGAATTGACCATAAACTTGAACTGCTTGGAACATAGAAGAAAAGTCCCACCTAGAGCAGCATTTTTAAGACCTACTCGAGAGGCAGTCACGTTTCATGAACGCCTAGAACCTTAATTTATCGGGACTCCTTTCTTTGAAGAAGTGCAAGCCTGTGGAATCAGTTACCAATTCACCCCTTTCTCGAATACTACAACCTACAGAATTTCAAGATCAATATATACAACCGTATGTAGAAGTGTCCATAATTTTTAGAGAAAAGGAACTCTCAAACAATGAATTTTACGCGGCGAACAAGCTCCAAATTAGATTGCCGTAACGGCAAAATGATCATATGGCTATAGTTTGCCGAATAAAAGGGCCTATTCGATGCCGTTTTGGAGAAAAATCCGTAGATTATGTCATAGTTGTAGCAAAAGCATTTTATCCAATTATTTTGTTTTACTCCGTCACTGATTTATATTATGTTATGTTTGGGTTAACTTCCTGGCTTAAAAAAAAATTAAATATACTATAATTGATCCAAATCATCAAATCGAAAATCTTTCGTCAAAATATGTTAAGTAACATATCAATTTGAAACTACTTCCATTCAAAGCTCAAAATATCGGGTAATTTATCTCTATACTCAATTGCATCCATAAAGAGTTATAGGGAATCAAAGAAGGGCCCAAAATTACAAAAAAACTTGGTGCACTGTATGAGACTCTAAGGGCATTAAGTAGACGATCGAACCATTCTGGAGAGGTTAATTAAGCTTGACCTAAATTTAAATTTCACAGAAGTTTTTTATCTGTCAATTGATTTGGAAAATGTTTCATACCATGGAAAATTTCATACTGAAAATTTATTACTTCTAATTTTCCACAAAACTGTAATTTTCAAGGAAGAGGAAATAACCAAAGACAATGCTATTAGAAAAAAAAACTGCTATAAATTTATATGTTATAGTCATTGTGATTAAATAGCCATTATAGATAAGATCATCTAACAGAATTAATAATGTTTAAATATTGTTTTTCTACATGTTTTTATATATACTTGAATACATGTTTTTTTTAGAATCAATAGCTAGGAAGGTCTGTTCATTTATTTGTTTGCTGGTTTACTTTCTAGAATTATATGAGATTTTTTTTGTATAAATACGTGCTTGTTTATCAGCTAATAAGTCGGTATATAATTTAATGTCATGGTGAAGGGATCAAAATTGTGGAAAGAAATTAAATAAATTATATATGGAGTGAATGATTAATTATTATAAATAGTGAGTGGTATGCGAATAAATTGAGTAAATGAGTGATGGTGTGTTAAAATTGACTCCACTATTAGAAATATTATGGGGAATTTTCATAATCAAATAAATCTGATTTTTACCTCTCTAGTAACCTCTAAGTAAATGTTTTTTATTTTTTAAAAGTGTTACTACTTAAATTTTCTAAAGAATAGTCGAGAGCGTATTATTAAAAATTTCTGTCTACGTCGCTTCAAGTCGACGAGTTTATTCTATTCTCTTAGAAAATAGAGATTTGACGTCATCGTCTCAAGTTCTCTGGACAGTAAGAGTAATAAAAGTGGCCAATATCCGACGGAGATGTACCTTGGCAGCACATGGCGCTTGGCCGGATATTGTAACTCGGAAGAGTAACTCCCGTGCATGTTCTGGACATAAAGTTGAAAGTCATCTAGACTTCGCTCGTAACCTTTATCAATTTTTGAATGTATTTTAATTCCATGAAATTTAAGAGCGCGATAAGTTTTTTTAGTCATATAATTTATAAGAATATGACCAATTTAAAACAAAAATCAGTATATTTTATCACTATCTGAAAAAAATTTAAAATGGCAGTTCAAAAATAATTATTACATTTGAAAACGTACACAAATTCAACATTGGTATCCAGTCTAGTCTAGAAGTACAACATTGTGTTGATTCAACTTACTATTCCTAAAGAGAGTTCATAAAAAAGCCTATAAAAAATTCCATGAGATATAAGTAATGAGACACCTTTAAAAACATAGTTTTTGGCTTTTCAAGAGATATGAGTAATGAAAAACTTTTAAAAACATAATGTTTGATTTTTCGCTTTTTTCTCGTTAAGTATAGATATTTTTAAATTCTTGAAAAAGGTCCTTAAAGAGGAGGAAACTTACCCAAAAAAGTTTTTATTGTTGAAAATCGATGAAGAGCATCTGTACCTCAATTTGGAGCTCATGTTTCTAATTATTCTTTTAATCTTTCATAAAAATTTTGATCCTCCAAACTTATAAACTTTCTGCTTTTCTATTCCTCAATTTATTTATGATTTCTATCTTCTTCCAATGTTATTCTTTCTAATAAGGCTCTTTGATAATTCTCTCCATGTTTCTCGTCCTCTTCTATGCTTGGTTTAATGACAAATTCCTTAAATTAATCTACCCATATTTATTTATAAAGGTGTACTGTACTCCATCATTTATTACTTTCATTCACATTTCTGTGAATCTTTGTTCTGAAGATCTTTTCCATTTCTCTAACAATATTATCCATCCAATAACGTTTACATTTCTTTAGCAGCTTATTATTCCTCCCTCTAATAGTTTCGTATTGTTTTCTAACTTCAATTCTGTTCGTCTTCATTTTCATCTTGCTTTGACTTTCATTTTTACTACATTCATACATCTTTTAGTGAACAATTCTCTTTTCTTGCTGGTTTTGTTTCACCCAAATAATTATTGGCTTCTGTGTACAAACTCTTCTTTGTACTGATCTATTCTCCTTCGAGAGTTTCTCCTTCGTCTTCGATCCTTTTGCATGAAAAAGGTTCAAAAGTTATAAGTAATTAAACATCCTTAAAGAGACAGAAATTTACTTCAAAAGCTTAGAACCGTACCTTGATTATTCATAATTTTTATTCAACTCTGAAACTAGCCCTTCGCGTCCCATTTTTGGTTCCACGCGTATTAAAAGCGAAAATGTCAATTTCAAAGGTGCTGAAACTGAATTGGAAAATCGAAAAACACAAAATTTTTCAATAATTTAGACGATTGTTGATTAACATTATCAACATTAATATTAACATCATTATCATAATTTTTATTCCGTGTATTCCTTTTTATAAACATATCAAACAAGAAAGCATCGTACATGATTTAGAAATATCTATGGGCTGATTTTTTTGTGCATTCTAGAAACTTTGGAAGCAAATATTGTATTAATAAATAACACGTGAAATTTGCCTCCTTAAACTCAAATTACTTCTAAATATGTGATATATTTCTACTATCAAATCTGAAAGCCTCGAAACTAACTCTTTGAAGTATATATTATTAAAAAAAAGTGTGTATTAAGTTTGAAAACGCTTAGAGTTGTTCAAATTCATATCGAAATTGTGCATGCCTTCCAAAAAAAAAAATTAACAAAAAACAAAGCAAATGAACAAAATAATGTAATAATACAGTCATTAATCGATTGTTTTTCGAGCTACATTGTTTATTGCCTTCTGTGGAGTATTGAGAACTTGGAAGCCTGAATTTATGCAACTGTTATCTGTCATAAATTTGTTAATTCAGGAATTCCCGCAGTTTCACTGGGGTGGATATTGATGTGTTTTAATATTTGACATGTTCCCTAAAATTATAATCTAGTAAATTATGAAATTATATTATTCTAATTCTTAATTTGTCGCTTCACGAAATTTTGTCGAACTTTTTGTGTCCTCAGCTTTGAGATCAGCACTATTATTTTAAATATCATATACGTACATTGCAAGGGAATCTATTTTCCTCAGATTCGACAATCAAAGTTATGTGGTTAATAATTATTTGGCACTTATTAAATGTGAAAAATTGTGAAGAAAGCTTGTAGACGTCCTTTTTTTTTCACCGGATAACGGACCGTCAATAAACAGCTATCCTTGTGTACATATAATTTTTACCGGATGGATATTACCTGGGACTGCCGTCTTACATGCGCTAGTTGATAGTTTTGAACTGGTAGTCAGAGATTACGCACGTGTGACATAAATAATAAGAAGTAAACTTGTATTAGATCACTATTTGTACAAGAAGAAATAGAAAAACGTGAAAGATCATTGTAGGGGGGAAGCGGTGGTACATCCGTCGTATAATGTTCGCCGGACCGATGTCCGATGTATGTACACACATCCATTATTATTCATACACCACCGCGAATCCGGCAAAAAGCACGGTCCGTTTTCCAGTGAAAAAAAAAGGACGTCCACAAGCACTCGAACGGTGTCCGTCGCGCCGAGGGGATGCGGTGTCCATCCGGCGTATATTGTTCGCCGGACTGATGTCCGGTGCATGTACACACATCCATTATTAGTCATACACCACCGCGAATCCGGCAAAAAACACGGTCCGTTGTGCGGTGAAAAAAACGGACGTCTATAAGCACTCTTAGAATCCTAAATGAAATTACTCCTACAGAAAGTGTTGTATAATTGAGTTGACGATCTAATGAGGGACAGTCACTGTCAAAAAAATCACATCGACTCAATTATGTCGAAAACTTTTCAGATTACTCTCGTATATTCACTCTCTTGTCTTCTGTACGAGATGTTTGCGATCTTTTCCAGGATTGCGAAAATTTAATGCATTCAATTTTTACAAAAGTTGATGACTATAACACGGAAAACTATCTGGAAAATAGTAGCTCTGTAAAATGGAAGAAAAACCTTAAATTATTTATTTGGAAATCTCAATTCGGATAATGTATTCAACTTCTTTCACTCACATTTTTTCAGCGAATCACTTTTCCATCGCTATTCAATAAGTGTCGATTTTAAATTTAAGTTATCGCCCTATAGCCCGAAAGGCATTTTTACGAGAATGCGGGAAAAAGCGTGGCATTATGCAGAAATCAAGGAACAAGGACAATATTGGTTCCATTCCTAACGAATCTTATTGAACATTGTGTGAATGTATTTCTAGTCGATCCAACGTCGATTTGATTAAACTTTGTAGAATTCCAACATTTTCTTATTGATCTTCTCAAATCTTTTGATGATCGAATTTTCTTTGTATGGGATTTTTAAATATTGTTCTACAGAGGTTAGCAAGATATTTGCATTAAAAGAAAAATGAATTCATTAAAAGAAATTGCGAAAGGAACAAAGGATACTATAAATGTTAAAATTGATGCCCATCTTGATCAATGCATTTACAGCAACATTTCTGAACGGAAAAGCATGTCAAGCTGTCCGCGAAGAGTTTCAAATTCTTCTTTAATTGCAATTCGGAGTTTCGGATGGATGAATGATCCTCTTGCAAAAATGCTGTTCTTGAGAAGTACCCACATAAAAAATCACAGAGTGTCAGGCCACATGACCGTGCCGGCCCACAAGACCTCCCACATGTATACCTGCCCACACAGACACCTCAGGCAGGTTTAATTATTCTTCAATGAAGACGTTCCAGTACACGCAGTTATGCCGTTTGATCGTACCTTTTAGCCTGAAGGTTGCATCATCCGACCACAAAATGCTGGAACTACTGATCATCCTGACTGCAACTGTGCCATTTAAATCGTCCTCGTTAAGTGCGTGGAAGAGACGCAGACGATAAACTCGATAGTGTATGCGTTTCAGCATTCGTTGTGGTTACGATCGAATATTTGAAATTTTCCCGCACTTGATATTGGTTCGGCTACTGAACTAACGTCCAGAACGCGGCACGTCGGCAACAGAGCCCGATTTTAAGAATTTCTGGTACGTTTTCCACACTGTTAGACGTCGAGTTCGAAAATTGTTGTTGAAATTTGATTGACATAGTTTCGTTATTCGCGTTCGTACGCAGATACAACGTAAGAAAAAAAACTCTTGAAGCGCTAAATTGTATTGGTTGGCAATAACTACAAGTTTTCACTACATTAAATACATACTTGACAGACCAAGTATACTCAAGTAGAGAATTGTAGAGCACACAGACCCCTCCACATGGAATGAAGGATGGTTTTTTTTCAACTCAAAATCTCAAGATTATCAATTGCCCATCCAATAATGATCAGAGACAGCGTAGTCATGCATGCAGCTAACTTTCGAAAGGCTTCTTAGAAATAATATAGAAAAAAAAGTATAAGAACCATTACAATAGATAATTGTCTGATCTACAAACAATTTTTTTCTCTAACGTCTCGCATTTTTTACGTTCTTGTTAACTTTGAGCTTGTTGGGATTTTATGCACGGATCGATGTCTCTATATTGACTGGGATACTGCAAACAAGAGATCATCATCCTGTCCGATATCATAAAAACTCGTTTGGGATTGCCTACGACAATTAAACGAGCTAGGCAAGAAAAATAAAGTTACCCTACAATGTATTCAGGGCTAAAGCGAGGACAGACAATACCTTCATGGGACCTAAGCCCTTCAGTGGTATTAGTTACAGAACAATGGGAAAAGCACAAGAAAAGAAGTTAGATAGGAGCAAAACCAATTATTGGGACAACCTGCAAGGGATGAGGTAGACAAAGACTCTTCTGGGAAACTAAAAACAGGGGAGATATAGCTTATTTAGGACACATAATGCGTGGTAGCTGATTTAATATCCTCCAGTTGATTATGATGGGTACAGTTGAAGGTCGTAGAGGAATTGGAAGGAAACATGAAGAATATTAGAGAATGGACTGTGATAAGAGAAGGAGAACAGCTATTTAGACTAGCTCAAGGTAGAGAGAGTTTTGCCATGTTTATCGTCAACGTCAAAAAGACTTGATACGGCACGCTAAGAAGAAGAATCAATTTAAGTAAGAACAATCTACGAATGCTAACAGGAATCTTATAGAGGAACTGTCTCCTCAACAAACACCTGAAGACGCTAGATTAACAGATCAACTTAAACACTGGGATTCCCAGTATAACAGCAAGAAAAGGGAACCTCGTAGATCCTTTGACTCGCTGTGTATATGATACTCCAACACTGTGTGTAATTGTTGGCATAGCTTATAGTAGTTATGAAATAAGATACATAAAATATATCTTAGGCTCTTATTATTATGTGACTCATCTTACAAATGTAACAAATCTATCGAAATGTACAGCCCTTCGCTAACCTTCCATAATTTCTAAATTGATTTTTTCTTTGTCAATAACACAAATGGATTGAATTGTATGAATTATGGGCGATATTTGTGTCTCAATACCACTACACTTTAAGAGGGTAACTAACTACTTAGGTTAGATTGTCAACGGGGGAGAATAAATGGTTATGGTTTAAGGTAAGTTAACTTTATTTAGAGACGTCTACTGTAAAAGGGGAATCTTGAAGCGATAAATTGAAATCCAATCTGCTAATTTTATTCTTTGCATCATATAGATACTACATTGATACAATAATGCATTCAGTTTTTCTCGTTCTCTAAAACGGTGGATGGATGGACAGTAAAAAGTACCCAGGCGGTGGCGTGCTAGATAGAACAAGAGGAAACATAGACGAGAAAATATGAAAAAATTAGTTCAGAATAGATGAAGAAACATTTAAAAAACTCCTAAGGAAAATAAAACATAAGATAACTAAAGAATCCTTGGCGGTCAGATCAGAAACCAAGGCACAAGATCTTTGCATGAAACAATCAGATGAATTTCATCTGCGTATGCTTGTGATCAAGAAATATTGCGTTTTGCATTGCATTACACGTTGTCTGGTATAATCTCAAGCGGTCTTAAGGGTTAATAAGTATAAATCACATCCGTTCGAAACAACTTTCGAAGTTGGTTGTGAATATTTTGTTTCCCACATATTTCCGATCGAAATTTTTCATAAATCTGATAGATAGATTACTTTCAATACTCCTATAAAGAAAACGGTTTTTTCGTTGAGTAAATATGAAGAATGAGAAGGTTTTGAGAGTTAATTCAACATTATTTTTCATATAAAATAAAAAAATTGAAGAAACCGAGAGAAGTTACCTAAATATTATACTGAAATGCTCACGAAATGATTTGTAAATTGAAAATATTAAGGTTCGAGATCGTCATTAATGCTGATTAATAGGTAGCTCTGCTTAAATATTCTTCAAACTGATGTTTAGATATCTTTAAAGGCAATCCAAGTCAATATTTATCAGACATGTCGTAGTAGATAAAACTTGGATATACAATTAGACACCAGAATCAAAAATAAAGTCGAAATAATGTCATACGAAAAAGGTGCGTAAAATGTGTGATATTGATTATTTATCAAAAAAATGGAACAATATTCCACTCATTATACTGAAAAGACAAGAAATTGTAGATACTAAAAACCAAACAAATAAATAACTGAATAAAGAGATAGAATGATTAAATATAATATACGGTTATCCTAAAAAATGTGATAATTTGTATTAAAAAACAAAATTGACATTAACTCAGTGTATGAAATTCTCGAAATTAGAGATACAAGTCGTTCAAAACGTGGAAGGCAAAAGATGTTTAAGATTTGATTTCAATTGGCAAATGATTGTTCATTTTTTGCATTGTAAAATATTGAGCTCAACTAATTGTGAACGCGTTCTTAAGTAGATAGCTCTGCAATGTAAAGTTTCTAAAATAGGAGAAGCGTGCTTAGGCAAACGGATTCAAAGTTTAATAAGGAAGAAAGAGACAATATTTTGAATCTTGTGGAAAAAACCCGACAGTGAGACCTACTTTTTAGTATGAGTAAATATCTGACAGATCTCTTTGAAAGATCTCAAATTGCAAGATAAACAGAACCTAACATGTTGATAGGATAAAACGTTGAAATACAGAAGATTAGAACTAAGATATGGTCAGGGTTGCTCCAAGAGTAATTAGTATCGTCCACAAAAAGACATATTTTATCGCTGACGCCATTTTGAAACGAACCACATCGGTACCAGATGAGATACCGATGCGCTGAGAGGCTCTGCTCAAACCACGGACATAAAGAAGAAACTGGATGAGGATACTGTTGACCTAAAGTCAAATTTACCCCGAGTTTTGAACTACGACTTTCTCATTATATTAATATTGAGGTACTTCAGCTCTTTGACACTGCATGTATAGCGTCAAAAGATTAAACCTTCCGAATTGGTGAAGTTAGATTGTTAAATAGAGTATAGCGCGTGTTGAAGTATACGTTAAATAATATACAAAATGTATTAGAAATCTGAGGATGCTGTGGAGTACGAGCTAAGTTAGCTACAGAGTAGTAAGTTAATTTGTACTTTGTTTCTTGACCTTAAGATCAGAATGTAATGCCACAGAACGTTAATTGTATCATTGTTTAGAAATAATATTATTCAAATATCCCGCCTTAGTTGTCTTTAAATAAATCAACTTGGTCGTTCTTTCGAAACTAGTAAAATTGGAATCTCGTGGTCACAAACATCACAAATTGACAACAAGGTTAAAAAAGAATTTACGCGCGCACGGTCGAAGTAGTGCATTGAATAGATAATAAAATGAAGGAAAATGGGGCACCTGCAAGAAGCGCTTGGTCAATTTTCAAAGAAATGCGGCTAATCTATTTCGCAAGTGAAAGTAGAGTCAGATAAAAACAGAATTAAGCCGATATTACTAATTACATATGACGAGGAAGCAACAAATTGAAATCTCACGTAGTAAGTTCTATCGAGTCATAGGAAAAAGTTTTGCTCAGCTGATTAAGGTTCTGATAAGTACTTCAAGCTGTACCATTCCGTATTCGCTCTAGAATATAAGTTTTACTTGGCAAAGAAAGAATTTGAAGAGACGGTAACCCAATGGGTAGGATGCGAATTTGGAGCCAAGCTGCTAGTATGCCTGGGGTATATATTTGGTTTCGGGAAATAATCAGTTTTAGACCGCATAATGGAAGATAATGCCAATACGTCTTTTGAAAGGATGGTAAAAAATGCAGTATCAAAGATGCAGGTAGCCGTGATCAAGCAGGAAACCATGAATTTTCTATGCAATAGGTCTGCGAAGAAAACACCAAAATAATTAAAACGATAATATTTGTTTGTTTACATTGGATCAAAGGATATATTGGTATAGAATATTCAAAGTTAATATTTAACTGAAAAAGAAAAAAGTTCAGTTCCAGTAGAATTTCATACAAAATTTGGGATGGCCTCATAAATTAATAAGCTTGTAAATACTTTCAAGAAAGATTTACTCAAACCAAGAGTTGTGTTTTTCAAAATATTAGGAATATTTACAATTTTCTCAGTGTAGGATCAAATATATTCGTGAGTAGAATCGTAGAGTCCTAGATGAGGCTATGAAAGGTAACAATATAATGTGCCATTAACAGTGAATCTGAATTGGCTTTGTAGTGGCGACGATTTGTGAAGAAGGGTGCGAATGATGGTGAACATCCTTGTTGCTCGCTATATTCTCTCTCTGGGGAACTTTTCTATATACCTACTCCTCCATTCTCTATTATCCGAAGCGTTTTCACCGGTGCGGTGTAGTGCTATGAATACATACATCGTTTCTATTCTTTACACCTATGGATTGTCCCAATGGAGAAATGCTTGAAAGTTTACTACTTATCTATACCGCATATATCTTCACAGGATGTTCTAAAGGTAAATACTGCGGATCTAATATTTTGTTCTTCGGAAAAATATGACAAATAGTCAAAGTGTTTTATCAAATTTGAAAGGATCAAAAAGCCTTCGATCAAACTGAACCATTTAGTAAGTTAGGGTCATAGAGCTGGTCAAAACTAGAAAATTCGGATAAATTTAATTAATTAAAAATTGGTGATGTTTTGGGGTCGCTGATTACGAATTTGGCAATGGTCTTTGGAAAAAAATATGGAGGATCCGATATGGCAACATGAATTATGAAATAGTTTTTAGTTTGTAACGAAATTTGTCTATATGGGATTCTCTGGGTCGCTGAGTACGAAGTAGACAATTATGTTCGAAAAACAAAATGGCGGATTCAATATAGCGAACAAAAAATGACGAAACTGATTGTTAGCAGTGAAAATTAGTGATTAAAAGTGAACTA
Organism: Diorhabda elongata; assembly: GCA_026230145.1. NCBI lineage: Eukaryota > Metazoa > Arthropoda > Insecta > Coleoptera > Chrysomelidae > Diorhabda > Diorhabda elongata. The sequence goes on along the minus strand of CM047928.1, from coordinate 17,839,291 downwards.
ACCAACAAACAAATGAATTAGCACTTATGAAAATATAGATTTTATTCTGAATTACGTTGGAAGGTTTTTCTTAAGGTTATCAGTTATACAGCCCAAGTCATTGATTCTGTCTCTGTAGAATTGTGACAATATTCAATTCAAAACACAATACTTTGTCACAACAAAAGACTTTTGGTTACTTTTGTAACAGAATGGAATTTCTTAATGAATATAAAAAACCGAAGTTTACGTGCCGCTATTTGTGACACCATGGTACAAAAAGTATCTTTACATTCAAGGTTGCAAATTAGCACAGCCAATTTTTCAAATGTTGCACATTCATAGAACATCATAAGAAAAAAAATTCAAGAATGTTTCTCCATAATATAAAAATAAAAAAAGTATAGTACAAAAACTAACTCCATTTCATGATTAATAACTATTTATAGGTTAATAATAACAATATTTTCATTTTTCCTATTATTTATACGGTATGTTTCGGTGAAGAATCCCTGGTAAAGCAATATCCTAACTCATTTTCCGATTTTTTACCAGTTTTTTGGCGATTTCGCCCACTGTGCAATGTGACAAATAATAAATGAATTAGAAAATTAAAAAAATAATATACAAAATTAATCCAGGAAATGACGGGAGCTTAGAATAACCAACTGTACATCAGAGAATGATAATGATGTAATGATATTAAGAACGACTTCAAGTTAGAAGAGGAAAGAAACTTCATCCTGATGCCCGTTCCCAATAAACTGTAGGTATGGATTGGCCAGCACGTAGTCCAGACCTCAATTCTATTGAGCATTTATGGGAACGACGAATTTGAGCTTGTATTCTAATTACTGCTAATTATAATCCTTTTTCATTGTTTGAGAATACTTTTGGTTTGATATTTTTTCTAATAACAACATAGACCACTCATTATAAAGCTAAGACAAATGGCAGAGGGAAGATATAGATTTTTTGCTTTTGACCGCGAGCGTGCAACCACTATCAGTTATCCATTTAAACGTAAGTTTTTGATTCAATATACTCTTTTTATTTTGCATTTAATATATAATATGCAAAAAATGTTTGATCGTATTTTTCGTAGTCCTTGTTAAATCATGTACATGCTGCTCCTTGTCAGCTGTTTCAGTTCCTCCACGTCTCCTTGGATGATGGATAACTTTCAGGGATATCAATTAAGATTAGCTTGAACAATACCTATCCAGAGTGCCGTAAATAGGATATAGATGGCGTCCGTACGCTTTTAACAAGTAGATTCTTCATCTGTAATTATTATTTCGGTCGAAGGTAACGAAAAAGTGATAAAATGTTTTTGTTTTCAAGCTTATAATACTAATTTTGGTCACTGTACAAGAAATTAATCTCCTGTCCAAGCTAAAAAAAAACTTTTCATATGAGGGGCTCAAAGCTGAAGTCCATAAATTGGAATTTTTCACCTTATAACACAAAAGAGATGTTAGTCATATAAATTTTCTCTTTTGCAATGGACCAAGTCCATTAGTTCTATTTTGAAAATTCCCGCGTGCCTTATCGCCAGGATTTTGATTGTTTTCAGTTTTAATTGCTTACTTTGAATGATTTTTTAGTGTTAAAATGAAATCTGACAATAAGATAGGATAATAGCAATGATATTTAGTTATCTTTTACAACAAAAATATTGAAGATTCTCGAAAAATAAAATATTTTAAGGTTATAATTACCGCCATCCAAAATAAGCATGTTTGGGATTATTTACATGATAAAACAATTAATATTATCCCTTTTCAGATTGGGAATCAGAAGACGAATTACCATTACCATACAATCTTTACAGGTTTTTTATTTGCTTTAGAAAGTCCTGAAAATAACACATCAGGTAGGAAAAGATTTAGAAACGAAGCCAGCTAGGCAAAAAATAAACGAAAGTTCTTGAGAAATAGTGGAAAAACTAATGCTAAACTAGTGCTGAAATGTTTCATCCAAATTTTGATTGCAATTACATAAAAAATGTGCTAGCAGCTTCAACAAGGAAGATTTATCCAAGTTTTTCGTATCGTTCTGGAAATTAGTTGATTTTAGTAAACAGAATATATTTCTACGTGGCTTGGTAAAAATGTCGAAAACCGCGAGAAAGCCACCTAGGGATGGTTCAAGGCGTGAAAAGAATTCTACTTTTGTTTACTCGATACATATCAAAGGCGATAAAACTGTATGCAAAAAGTTTTTCCTCAATATATTACAAATTAGTTGAATTGCAAAAAACCTGCATTTAACTCGTGCTGAGCAAGCAAGACGTGTTCTTAAGACCGATCAACAGAAGGCTTCTGACGATTTTTACGTCTGCACATTTGACCTCCAAAAAGAGCTTCTTTTTCCTAAACTATCGACATCTCTTGCCTACTATAGTTTTGAAATGCACTGTTTCAATATAAAAATAGATTTTATGTACGTTTGGGATGAAATCGAGTGTGGTACAGGTTCTCAAGATGTAGCTTCGTGTATCTGGAAGCATCTAGCCATAGGAATATAATTTTGTTCTCAGTTTCTTGCACTGGTCATAATCGCAACATTAAGTTGTCTATTATGCTCCTTAAAGTTGCCCACAATGGCTGCGGAGACGATTGACCTGAAATTTTTAATTTCTAGGCATTCTTTTCCTTCACAACGACTCAGAGTTTCAGAGTTTGGCATTATAGAATCATCAAGTAAAAATGTTAAAACATTTTCGTTCCAGAAGATTGGTTTGACGTTATAAAGAATACAAAAAGAAATGAGCTTCGTTTCAATAAGATTCTTATGAATGGATGCTATTACAAATAGAAAAAGATGACACAGATAACTTGCCTTTTAATTGGCTAAAGATTCGTTGGCGTCGCTTACAAAGAGACCATGATTTTAAAATAAGAGTTAAAGAAACTTTGAACGATTTTTCGCAGTTTGGTATTCTAGACGTGAAAAAAACTGGTGGTGCCGGAAGAAAAAAAATTACATCTTTGAATCGCGTCAACCAAGAATGTCTTTACATTACTCGGCGACCTGTAACTGCCGCTAAAAAGAATATGATTGATATTGTGTCTTATATTCCCCCTGTACACCATAGTTATTTTAAAAACTTAAATCAAGTTTCTTCCACAAGAAGCGTAATACAATAACCATCGATGATGATTTTAATTAATATTAAACCTCAGTTGTAATGTTCACTTTTCCACGTTGTATATAACCTTAATCATGCAAATTAAACTTGTCTGTTTATTTATACTTTTTACAAAATGTCCACTGGAAAAGTGAACCAAATCCAGTAGAATGATAAAGAATTATATCGATTAGGTGTAAAAAATATCTTTATCAGTTAAGAACTAGTATTAATCTTCAAGTTAAAGCTGGGAAATGCTGTTTTCATAAAATCACATATTATGAATTTGGTCCACTTCAGCTTTGAACCCCTCAACACTTACACATTTGGAGCAAATGATTGTGAATCTTATATAGTAACTGATGGATCGAAACGGTATGCCTTTATATGGTCAATATTTCAATAGATGAAATATCTTAGCTCATTACATACTTTTCTTTAAAGACAATTTTCGTTAGTAATTTCTCGAGTTTAAGTTGATAATTCGCGCAACCTTTTGCAACTATTTTGAATGATGGCCTTCATCCAACAGGCAAAATCTCCGGATCATTGTGTATAAGCCGCTTCTCACGGCTACGGGAGCACTTTACTGTATTGAATTTGGGCGGTGTTGTGAGGGTTTTTGCCCATCTAGCCTAGGAAATATATATGGCGTTCATCTAGACAAAAACGCCTTTTCCGTACACCGATGAGTTGTACTCCGACTATGGTGTTGTGGAAAAGCTCAATGGTATATTACCGTGTCGGTTATACGAGGAGCGAAAGTAAGATTGATAACCACTCTTTTCTTTTCAGATTAAACTTGGAATAACTATAACGTGAGTATCTGCTATTGAATCCGCAATTTACTCACACAAGCCAACTAACCGATTAAATGTAAATGTAAATATTTTTATCAATTCAAAGTAATCCACCATGTGTTAAAATCCAATATTTTGAAATTTCATCAAATACATAATACCTTGAAATTATGACGGTTGCTACTCAAATTTTAAGATATGGCAACACTGATGTAAATATGTCACATCTGACATTGCATCATAAAGTTTGACATTTTTAATGGTGAACGTACCCAGAACGTCATACGAGTGTTATACGAATTGTTTACAGATAATTAAAACATTCTATGCATATAAACCCAAAATTCAAAAGCAATCAACTGTATGGGTCTTTAAGATGATCCAAATTTAATAAAACAATTCCAAATGGTACACTTGAAAAGATGGAAGCTTTTGAAATGTGGCTCCTTAGACGGATCATTAAAACACCATGGAAGGATCGGGTGACCAACGACGAGGTGCTAAGACGAATGAACAAAGAAAGAGAATTATTAACCATAGTAAAGAGAAGGAAAGCTTCCTACTTTGGCCACATTTCTAGAAATAAAAAATATGCCTTGTTACAGCTGATCATGGAAGAGAAGATAGAAGGCAGGCGTGACCTGGATAGAAAGAGATTTTCATGGTTAAGAAACCTTCGAGATGACTGAAGATCGTAAGGAATTCCAAGGAACGACCTTCATTAGAATGAAGCAGGCACTGGAAGAAGAAGACACTTCAAAACTTTAGTAGCAAATTCCTCGATTTGGAAACATACATCAGCATAAATGATATATCAAAACACTCAATTTTTGAGTGAGTACGCTTCCGAAGAGAACTGAGAGCTATTTTTGACTTTGAGAGATCTATGGTTGATATAGCTGGTGGCTATATTTACCATGGTCCAGATTACTGTACATGACAATCACAATATGTACGTGCAAATCTGCATGGAGTGTGCAGTGGCACTAAAGTCATAACTATCGAATGAGCTCGCTAGCGAAAGACTGTTCTAGATACTTTTAGAACCTCTCAACCGTTGACATGACCTGAATTTATCTGTAGAAATCCCTTACTCGAATTAATTTGTGAGTCATACGCGTACAGACAGGTTCCATAGTTGTGGGAAATTCCTCAGAATACGCCCTAGATATAAAGTAGCTAAGTTGAGGGCAAGCAACACAGTTACAACACAGATAGGGCTAAAACGAGGGCTAATAAATGCAAAGGTATTATCCATGCAATTAAGACAAGGCTTTATCTTTCTTATTTATATAATAAAATGATATAATAATAGTTTATGACTTTGTGAAACAAGCCTATATATTCTATCCTGGTATTCTTGTTAAGATAAAAGAGATAAAGATTTACTGCAATTTTGCTAATCAAATAATAACTTATGGACGGACTCTTGATCAAAGTGGGTTCCACGGAATACACTGCGTTTTATGTTAGTATGTTATAGAGAAAATTATGCTGAAGAATTTAATATTTATATGTAGGGCGCGGAAATCATCCCTTCATATAGTTTTTCAGCTTTGAAGTTTCAGGAAAAGAAAAATAATTTATACATCATAGTTTAGCTTCGCATGTCTAACCTAACCTCACCTAACGTAATCGCTAATTTAACTAAGAATATTGATAGAATATCAATCAATAAACACCAATACACAAAAATTCATAGAATTTTATCTTTTTCATGGTCAAACATGAAAACAAACTAGACTAAATTCTCTGCAAATTTTATGATATATGATGTCATAATTACGTATTCGAAGCTAAACTGTGATGTATAAATTATTTTTCTTTTTCTGGAACTTCGAAACTGAAAAACTATGTGAAGGGATGATTTTCATGCCCGACATATAAATATCAGATTTTTCAGCATAATTTTCTCTATAACATACTAAAATTTTAACGAAATCGGAGGGGTGTAACCTAATATAGATAATTACCAAACTTACTTCTCATTTTATTTCTATCATCTAACGAGGCTTTTCTCCATATAACTTTTTTGTCTAAAAATTTCAATAATTGGTATTTTACGTGATTTATTGTCCTTTCACCAGTTTCAGCTTTCAAAATATTCTATACCAGAAGGTTGAACAAGGATGTTCAAAACGTTCAAGACGTTGTTTCTGGATTGTTTTTGATACTGGTGACAACTCTGTATAAGTTCTTCCTCTTCCTAGATTTTTCACTTTCACTACCACGCATAGACCTTGTCTTGAGATGCTTTCCATTCTCTTATATTCCTCCACATAATTCTCTGTACAATACTATATTTAGTGTATGTCAATTTAGAGCTATCTTATACTTTTTTTAAGGAATTTTCCCGATTCCTAGTTGTTTGATGTTATTAATTCTTTCAGTTTCAATTCCTCTCTAGTGTTCATTTTTCTATATTCACCTTCTTGTATGTATGTGGATGATAGGGTATCATATATACTGCTTCTCAGAGGATCTATAGTGCCCCCCTTTCTTACTGGGATACTGGGGATCCCAGTGTTTACAGCTGATCTGTTACTCTTCTTAGAAATTTTAGAATGTTGAATGGCCGTAGTCTCCAGAGATATTGGTCTTATCCCATGTGTAATGCTCTGGAGTTTCGTTGTGTTTCACACTTCGAGGGAATGTTCTTAGAGTTTTCATCCTCAATGCAACAAAATATGCACGTCGCATTATCTGTCTCCTTGGAACTCCATCAAATGCTTATTTCATATACCTCGTAGATTGGTTACAATTTATCTTTTGTTAAATATCTTGGTCTTGTTAAAGAAACTAAAATTTTTGAGACTTGTAACAGGATTCTATCATAAACATGAACGAAAATATTCTCTGTAATCATTTAGTTCTCTTTACAACATTCCATCATGTCCTAATACTTGATGAATATCCTGGAATATCTAACACGCCGTAGTATTAAACCTCGTTCAAATAATATGGTTCAATTTAGATGGGTCATTTCATTACCAAAGATGCAGCAATCGAGTATGTGAAAAACTATTATTGATATTGATTATGTTCAGTACGCCTCTGAAGAAAGGTGTAATCTGATAACAGGCAATTAGTTAAATGCAATCATTTATCAAACGCAGGACATGCTGACTCCTTATTAAAGTATAATTAAATTTCGACATAATTTTCAAAAGGGTCAGTTTCTGAATGGTCTCAGCTTCGGCCCCTGTTAATTTTACGTGAGGAAATAAATGATAGTCTAGTTCGCAAACGACGACTGTGAAGCTTTATTTCCGTTCCAGATCCCTTAAATTAACGGTCGTGAGTTGAAAGCATTTCTAACTTTATTAAAATAATTATGCAGGTTCAGATGTTCTCGTAAATAACGCGTTAAGTTGTATGTGTTTTGGAAGGTGAAACCTTTTTCGATTATACTGATTAATTATCATAATATTTAACTTTACCATTACGGAATATTCGTATTTCATTCTTATTTTACAAATTTCGATTCACTGCTGTTGGATACGGCTTTATTCTTTTTCAAAATATTCTACATTCTGATTGAGGTACCTTCAAAACATGTGATTCGAAAGCACCAACCGCTTCTTAAGGTGAAGAAAAACGTTAACCTCGCTATTTATTTCTGATCTGTGGGAATCAGAAGAAATCATTGGGTGACAAAATAGAAATGTACGACGAAAGGCCGATATTTAAACTGATGTATGGCATTTTCGTGGTTCCTCTTCTGCAATTGGTATCCACGTTGTTCTAATGGAACGGTGACGACATGTTATTCCTAAAAAACAGGCGACCAGTTGCTCTGGTTGTAATCTTCGCTAGATCCTTTTGAACCAGGGATCTAAAACAGTCTTTCGCAGCGAGCTCATTCGATAGTTATGACATTAGTGAAGCTGTACTCTCCATGAAGATGTGCACCAGCTCGATTTGCATAGTAGGATCGTACCTTCATAGAGGAAAAATGTTTTTTTTATCCGTCAAAATCAGAAATAGTTCTCTCATTCACAAATTGAGTGTTTTGATATATTATGAAGCACAATTATGCTGATGCATCTTTCCAAATCATTGAATTTTCTACTTAAGTTGTGAAGTGTACCATTTGGAATTGACCTTTCTACCTTGCGCCATTGGAAACGGTAACAACATCTTCAGTTATTCCTAAAAGTCAAGTGACCATTTGCTTCGAAGTGCTTCGAACGCCAACAACTTTTATTGGATTTAGATCGTCTTAACAGACCAATACAGTCGATTGGTGTTCAGTTTTGGGCTTAAATACATAGATCCATGATTCGTCGCATCTTACGATCTTTTGGATTGAATTATTTCAACATTTCTTTGCACCTACGGACACGAGTTTTTTTAACAAATGGCAAATTATGCTGTATCTAACGCGAATAAATCTTTTTGGCAGCCAGATGTTTATGCAATATTTAATGTATGCTTCAATCTCACGATATGTTTAAGCAAAGTATCGATGTTTTCTGTTATAATAACCGATTTTGGACCACCTTCACGAAATTCCTCTTGCTGCGATGTGCTGCCACGATTCAATGCGAAAAATCAGCCCCAAGCGTATGACAACATGTTCTGAGTACGTTTACCTTTAAAAATATCAAACTTTCTAATGGCAATGACAGTTTTGATATATTCACTTCAGTGCTGCTTACTATTGAATAATGAAAAAACGTGTGCACTAGCCTATGAGGCTGCTGGATTGGATTAAGCAGATTTAAGGAGATTATTGTTCATTTGGTGTTTCAAATTCATTAAAAACCTTCATATTTTTCACGTATATACTGTAAATATCATATCCAGTATAAGAAATGTATATTAGTATTAAATTGAATTTCTATGAAATTCAATAAAACTGTCTTTAAACATAATTTCTAAGCGGTCAGAGGAGAGTTCCACGCCAATGGTTTCTATTGAAAAATATCCAATATGCGGAATAGACCAATCATCTTGAAGCGAGCGTACCTCTGAAGCGGAAAAACAACCGTATTATCCATCGTTTATGAAGCCTTCGTCGGTCCATTTGAGACTGCATTGTTGCTTTCTACTTATAAATACCTACTTTATATCGAAATTCGAAAACGGCGGATACTTTGAAGACCGCCAGTCGGGTCCCTTCAAATTAATCGCAAATGAAATTCTTGAGGAGTATTAGATTAACGATATGAGGGATATTTCAAAAGAAAACTCCAAGTACGGAACTAATAAAACGTGAACAGCTCGTTTTCTGGAAATATTGAGCATTATTTTCCGATTAAAAAGATATGCAAGCGTTGGAAAATGAGTGATTTATCCAAATAAATTGAAAACTAAAAAGCTAATTGTGCAGGAATTTAGGAAAAAGAAATTGAGTATATTTTACGCTAAAACGTTCTTAGAGAACAAAAAATGACTAAATATATTACGGTTTTTTATTATGTACCCTATTGATTGATAAAAAATGAAAATTAGTGACTTAGTGACATAATTAAATCTGTGCATCTGTAGCTGCACTCTGTTATACATTTTATTGCGAATTGTAGCCGCTCTTTTGACCCGATATTTTTTGTGGGTGCGTACTCCGTGCGTACTTTTGTACGTACTCCCAGATTTTGCATATCTTACACAATCTGATCCTCATTTTTTAATACAGTAGATAACTCAAGCTTCGGTAACTTAAAATCCTCTATAACTTCAAAAAATAAATATGTTTCCTTCCCATGAGAGCCCAAAATCTCTATAACTTAAAATACGCAACCTCTATAACTTAAATAAGTAATCTCTGTATTGGGCCTTAATAACTTAAAGAAATGTTTCCACAACCTCTATAACATAAAATTGTTTTTCAATGAGTCATTTTGAAAGAGTGTGCAAAACAAAAGTTTTTGGTATTTATTGATTGCGCGTGTTCACTTCGCTTTACCTACTGTTTGATAAAACTGGATTAGAATGAGTTCAAAAAGAAAACTAATAACACTCACATACGCTGATAAATTAAAAGCTATAGAAGCAGTGAAAATGGATTGAAAAGGAAAGACATTGCGGCTCAGTTTGGGATACATGAGAGTATAATATCATGGAGGAAAGCACAGCAAAGAACGACTTACGATTCTGCTTTGAGCAAATTCTACGGGTACAGAAAAACTGAAACCTTTAATTATAGGCAAGTCAACAACACCTCGGTGCTTTGCAAGCATAAAATCACTACCCATGGATTATGAAGTCAATAAAAAAGCATGGATGACAGTCGAATTTCTTAAAAAATGACTGATTAACATAGATAAGCAAATGGTACATTCAAATGATTCTGTTTATCGACAAACCACTAAACACAACTTCAATCTTTGGATCAGAGTATAATTAAAAATTTTGAAACATTATACAGAAAAGAAGTTAGAAAAATGATATGGAGCAAAATACGATTTCTTCTAAGAATGTTCTTCAAGCAATGAGGATGGTGGACAAAGCTTGTCGAAACGTAACATCCCTTGCAATAAGAAACTGCTTTAGGTCCTGTGGTGTTTCTTTAGAACCTCAAGAAATCAATGAACATGAAGATAATAATGTGCCTGAAGATTGGAATAAGCACATGTCTGGGTCAAACATTTCTTTTGAAGACTTCGTTACTTGCGATGATGAAGTAGTCATAGTAGGGACGTTAACAGAGGAAGAAATATTGGAATCAGTACGAGCGTATCAATCAACGAAGCAAATAGAGCTATAACGACTGTATGGTAATTTATAGAGCCGTGTAGCCACATAAAATATAATGTATTCTCCTCTCTATTTGTTATTGAAAATCAAATCGATTTAGAAACTGTGAATTGTTTAAAACAAAAGAAAATCACAGACTTTTTTAAGTAGACTAAACCTTTAATTGTTATTTTATTTTTATGTAATGTAGGAGTAAAAATAGAAACAAGGAAACATATATACATATGTACATACTTACCTCTATATTAACCTATCTCTAACATAGACCCTTTATATCTTAAAACCTCTATAACTTAAAATATTTTATGTTTTCCTTGGACTTTAACTTATCGAGGTTCTACTGTATATTCTTAATTTTATAGCTCTCAAGATCTCTATACTCATTATTTCCAACTTTCACTGGTCCACGAATTTTCCTAATTATGCTGTTCTCATATATCGTTAGTTGTTCTTTGTCTATATTTGTCTATGTCTTGTAGACTCTTAACTTGATTCCTCTGCTAATTTTTTTGCTCTGTATTATAGTTTTTTACTTATTACATGCTTTATATCCTGCATGAATTCTTCGTACCAACTTTTGGGGTATTTGTAGTTTTACCATGTCCTTTATAATCGTCCTCATTTGCAGACTGTCGAATGCGTGTTTGAAGTCGATGAATAGCATTTGCATATTAATGTAGTACTCATAGCTTTTTCGAACACTTGTTTTATAGTATGTATGGCATCTATTGTTGATTTTCCTTGTCTAAAACCTTTTTCCTTAATTCTGGTTCCATTATCTTTTTCAGTCTATCATTTATTTTAAAGTTGTCAGTATTTTGTATACGGTATTAAGCAAACTAATACCTCTGTAATTACTAGGTATGTTAGGATTTCCTCCCTTCAGTATTGATTGGAATAATATATTATGACTTATTACAAATATTCGTAGCAATTGGTGCAGTTTTTTTGTGTGTGGTGATTGCGAACTGATAGTTATTGTTTTTATTCGCATAAATATCAATACTGGGAATTTTTTTACATTTTTTTCCGGTATTTCGTGTCGGTTTATTCAAAGATAAACCATTTTTTTTTCTGTGAAGGTTTCTCGAAATAATTGGTTTATTTTTTTCAAGACGACTCCATGAAAGAAGCTGCAAAGATTCTTGGAAAAATTAATTTCTGAGTGTTTAGCTGACGATGGAACAAATAAGCACTCTGATTTTGATGATATATATCCGAATGAGTCTGATTCCGAAATGTCCTGCACTAACAATTTCTGGGCATTACTCTCTGTAATAATAAAACCAAAATCGGCTTGGCTTTCATTGCAAAGACGGCACTAGCATTTGGTCTAAATATAAAGTTACCAGACGTGAAAGAACACGAAAAGAAAATTCTATTCAAACATTTTCTAGGTGTGAAACAATCACTAGAGAATTTAACAAAATCTAGATATTTGAAATTGAAACATGGATTGATCTTCTGTACTTACTAGGTGTTCTAAAATTTAATCTTCTATATCTTAATCAACTTTGGTACTGGTGTAGAACTATTTCGAATAACGATGTTGCAACAACGATTTCGTTTTTATTACCTTGTGAAGTTTGACGATTAACAGCATGGGAATTTTTTGATGGTTTCTTCATAAACTTCAAAACTGCATATATTCCTTTTAAATACCTAACTGTAGATGAAAAACTAGAAGCTTTTCACGGAAGATGTAGTTTTCGACAATATCTTCTTCTTCTTCTACTTCTTGGAGATCTGTCGATCTGTTAATTTTGAAGCTGTCTCTGCATCTTTTCCTGAGAGGTGGATTGCCAACTATCTTTCCAGCTTTTAGGTGGTCTCCCGGGAGGCCTTGAGCCGGGCGGGTTGTTGTCTTCCCCATCTTACAATGTCTTGTATCCCGCACTGCTCTTTGACATCTGTATTTCTTACTCTGTCTCTTCTTGTTTTCCCCACTATTGTTCATCTCGGCCACCCTCAGCATTTGTTTCGTCTTGTTGGTGTCCTCTCGGACTTCCGTGCCGTACGTCATGATGGGTCTGATACAAGTCTTGTAGATTCTAATTTTGCTATCTTTGCGCATGTACGGGTTGGACCACACTATATCTCGTTGGTATCCTGATAGTGCGGATGCTTTGTTAATTTGACTTCTTAGGTCTTTAACTGGGTCGTGGGTGAGAGAAACTTTCGACAATATATTCCCAACAAACCTGTTAGATATGGTATGAAGGTATTTGCATTGGTGGATATTTTATACCGTTGATTTGGGAGCCCGATGGCCCTTTCTTAGTAAGCAGCTCATCAAAATACGTCGTTAACAGACTTTGTGAACCAATACGGTTCTGGCTACAATAAGAAAAAACAAGAAAGAGTGAATTTTCTTGACCAGCAAGTCTACCTGCACATTTTAGCATGTTTCATTTTCAGCAGCAAAATTGCAAAAATTATTATCAATAAAAATTGTTATCGGACGATGCGCAGTTCGCAAGATATTTGATAAAACGTGTTTTTCAAGACCGCGGCTGACGCGGGTTACCTCCCCCCCCTCCCCATAACGCCCACTTGGAATTACACTAAGGGCATACCCCTGAACTCATCATTATGAATCTACATGTAAATCTAGTGCATTATCCTATTCAAATTGCAGTACTTTGTAGAGTTCAGGTGTCTCTCGCTGTGGTAATTATAAAATTCCCTAAATCAATGAGTTCAATCGCCAATTTCATTTATTAGTTATTATTTTCAAACCCTTTTAGATCCTTTAAGCATAAATTTAGTTCTTCTTATTGTTCAATACTTCAAACTATTTCCTTCTACTCAATTATTATTAGTCTGTCATCTTAAAAATTTCATTCTGTAGCATGTCCTCACGCCAGATCATGAGATACTACATATGATTTGAAAATAATAATAAATTACGTTTTGTTGCAGTAATTAATAAGCGATTTCGAAATAATCTAACTTGACCCAATTAAATGATAATAAATAAAATTGTTTATGCTAAAATTCATCTCAACAAATATCTCTCTTCTTGGTAAATACATATTTCTCAACATACCAAAAATACTGACTAGTTTAAGTTATTTGGAATGACTAATATAACAGGGTCGTGCTGAAAATTTTGCTGCTCACGAACACAATTTTGAAAATGCTAGTTGGCTCTAATTTTTAATATAAATATCTTTAATTTCTTATTTCTCAGACTTTTTCATGTTTATAATTCTAAATATTCTTTATTTTAGGTCTCTTTTGACTTAAAATTAGTTAATTAGACAGATGAAAATTTGTTGTTTTGACTTCTTCTAGTCTTTAATCAAATATGGTATAATAATAATAATATAATATATAGGATGACAGAATTGACGACAATGTAAAAAAGGGCGTTTTGTAAAGTACGAGGGCTGCTACTTCTGTTCTGAGATATGGCAACACTGGTGTGACAATGACATCATAAGTTTTGACAGTTTTAATGGTGAACTTACTCAAAACTTGTTGACTTCTCAATGTTATTTGAGTTGTTAACATTCATCTTAGTTAAAACCAATCAACCCGCTTCGACTTTTGATGATGGAGCAACATCTCGAGCAACCATGTTTCGCTGGTTCTCCGAATTCAATTTTGCCAGAAAATATCTATGCTGTGCGTAAAGTTATATGACAAAAGTTCGTCATATAACATACAGTGAGCATTAGTTCCATTCACATACTTTAAGATTGCATGAGCATTTGGCTGTCAAAAATATCCTGCATATCAAAAATAATTTCCGATTTATCAATGGCAAATTGCAAATTAGAAAAGATGAAAAATTTACTATACACGATAAAATATTACAAGTTCACTTGATCTCATCTTCATGTAAAACTGAAGTTTTGAATTATTGTGATAGCATATCATTTTTTGGTTGTTTTACGAATATAAAAACTGTAAAAAATATCCTTTTGTTAAAGTATCCAAAAACTTCCATGGAAATCATGAGGAGGAAAACGACTACGATACCTCAAGGTAAAAATTCTCTGAAATGCTATGACGGACTGGGTCATGTCTCTAAAATTTCTTCTTTCATTTACTCCTGAAGTTTTTTCTCGAACATGCAGACCTTTCTCACCATATTGAACATCAAGGATAATGGAAACATCAGGCTATCAACAGCAATAGAATACAAAAGGTAGGCAAAGCGATCATTGACCTTCCACTGAAGAAGAACTGCAAGGATGAATAGGTTTTACATGTAATGTCTTGGAAAAACTTAAATAATTGGAAATCAATGGTTTAAGTTGAATTTTCATCATCATTTTCGTATGCAGCACATGTTGTCATTAACTGAAAAACTTTTATTCTCTTTTCATAGGCCGGCAATACTTCATTGTCGATGAAGGCCCCTCAAATCAATTCTTCTTTTTTCCACATTTCGAAAAATTATTTTGTGGAAATGGAAGGTTTCAAAACAGAAAAAATTAGTTTGACTAAGTTAGTAAACATATTTATTCTAACTTTTTTGATTATAAAGTCACTATTCTATCTATCTATTGAATTATTTTCCCTTTATAACAAAATAGAATCCGCCGTCGCTGATAGAAGAACCGGTAGAATCGCCGCAAGTCGTCCAGGCAATAAATGACCGCCTCTTTAGCAGACACCGGAGGCGGTCGGTGGATCCTATATATGCATACATATACATCCAACTATTCGACCCTTACCCACATACAGCAGCCTGCGGCCTTTGAAGCGATCCTGGGAGACACTTTGCCTAATAAAAATACCGATATCTGTGGTGAAAGACGCTGGCCACCGGACATAGGTTACACACACGTAGCAAGAATATATAGGTATAGAAATTGCGGAAGGGGGTTTCTTTATATTCGTCCCTTAGATATCAGAAGATATGACACGTGCAACTCGTATTTTCGTTTTCCCACTAGAAACAAACTTTTATGTATAAAGAAAATCTCGAGATTGGGAATATAAAATTGAAAATATTCATTCTGTATTCTTTATAGTAGTTCCTTACATCGTGAATGTATAAGTTTTGATACATTTCTCACGAAAAATCAATAAAACAAATAAAAATTCACTAATTTTTGTAAGGTTAAGTTAAGTTAGGTAAGGTTAGGTTAGGTTAGGTTAGGTTAGGTTAAGTTAAGTTAGGTAAGGTTAGGTTAGGTTAGATTGTTAGAGACTGAAATAAAGGTGAACGAAAATAATTTTTTTCAATCAAATATTTTAATTAGACTTGAATCTATGACATTTACATTTGAAAATCTTTTTTGAGTTCTTCTATTGTGTATATGTACATTCTATGATTCTGTCCTCTAAATCTTCTGAAGGTACATCGCGGAAGAATGCTCTCAGAGGTCTCCAGGTGGCATCAATTCTTTGGGTATGAATCTCGCTATCGCAAACAATTAATTTTTTGTTATTGACCCACTCATGAGTGCAGCCTTGATTACTGAGGCATCGATGTACTAGTCAGCTATCTGTGTGAATTATGCTTCGTGAAGCGACGTGCTTTTTTTGATAAAAATTACACTTTTTCAACAGAAACTCTTGTATGCATGCGTCACGTTTTTCGCATACAGATAAATCTTGATGAGATCTATCGAACAAAGTTATCCATGGTTCGAAATCTGTTAGCCTTCCTGAGATAATCAATAGTCTATGTATAGAGTTTCATGATGAGCATCTTGGATTGTTTTATGATAATCTTACCAAACATTGTTAAAATATTTGATAGTGTCGTATCACGAATCACTTTATTCTTTGTATGAACTAGAATTGATATGGAGAAAGCTTTCCATAGAGTACTGAGGATAAAAATATGGGTAAGATTACAAGGAAGAAAAATAGATTTTGACTTACAACAGGCAAACATGAACTTATACAAAACAACCATTTTATAAGTAAAAACATAATTTCAGAGGTTTTTCTAACCACAGAAGAATTGAGACAAGGCTAGACAAGCATAATTATATATAAAAACATAAATGTAACGGATATTTTAATCAAATATTTTTCTGAAAATGTTTTACTCGCATATTTTTAATATCGTTTTTTCAACAAGAGAAAGAATCTGTTAAGTAGAAATACGTGAACTTAAAGTTGAAAAATGTCACCCTCTCCCTATCCAAACAATGTGCCAATTCGCGGCGGGGTGTCAATACGTGTTAATTCTTTGAAAATTCCTAAGTAATAAATTGCTCAATAAAAGGTTTCACCTAGGCTTTTTTTACAAGGAAACTCCATTAAGCGAAGCACGTAGAAATAATGAAAGCGTCCCATTTCCTGCAAAGATCCATCGAGGACTCTTCTCATTGTCAAGCAAAGAACTAAAGACCCCTTAATTGAAAAACCTTTTTTTCTTCTATCACCTCCTCTCTTTTTCGATCAAAATAATTGCTTTTTCAATAAAAAAATATAATCTACATTTGATACCTTTTTCAGGAACGAACTTCGGATTTTTTTTATTAATTTTTATAATTAATTTATCGATGTTCCTTAAATCTAAATACGTAAAGCACATTTTAAGATTGCTTAAAAAACTTACTGGTCATACTTTATTGAAAGTTTTCATACATAAATCTTGTATTCGGCCCTAAAGGGCTTTAACCAATTTGGCAAATATCAACAATCAGATTTTCTATTAAGAAGACATTGAAACAGTTTTGAAATACAAATGAGAACAATAATGGTGTAGTACTACGACGACAGAAATAGAAACGAAGATACAATCATATACAGGGTGCTTCAAAAAAGGTTATAGATAGATAGAAGATAATAAAGAGTCTGGAAGAAAATATATTTATAGACATTTCTTACGAAACTATTGACAACGTTGTAATGAAATTGTATACAAATATGGTTTGGAAGCGGAAGCGTCCCATGAATTTGTTTTTAAATCTTCAATAGAGGAGAGAATTGAATTGTTAGAAACATAGTTTTTATTCCATAACATGATTAGAGATGGTTTACATCTTATACCTAGTATAATATGAAAAATAAAAGTTATTGACGTTAGTTAATACTCAGAGACAGAGCTGAATTAGCTTATAGCAAATTGTTTATTAATAGATTTTCAATTAAATGAAAAGCATAAGTGAAAATGTATGTCTGAAGAACCTCTTATCGAACTATCAAGAAACAACCGATTATTTATTAACGACAGACGGTGATTACATCGAAATACTAATATTTTCTCTACATATCACTCCTTGACGATTGAATCGTCGATCATGTCTATGATAAAGCACTGGAATTCCCTCTGACATATTCTAGCAATTGATTGGAAGTGTGTGCGGTTGTTTTGAGTTCCACGTTAGTTTGAAACGCCTCTACTTCAGTTAGGAAAAAACTGACAGTCACTAAGGACAAAATCAAGACCTTAGGGTGGGTGTTCCATTTATATTGCTAGAATAGCCAATGAGTTACAAAAATACTCTAAGGACGAACATTATCGTGGATCATTAAATGTTAAGCCGCCTTTCTTGAATATCTTTGCATAAATTTTGTGAGTCAAGTCTTACCATTTGTCACATTGGATAAACAGGAATCCGTTGTGGAACAGTTAAGAAACATTAACGCTGTAACCCATGGGCAAGTTTTGTGGTCTTCAATGGACATTTGTGGGATCCAGTGATCGTAAATGTTTCTGTGTCTCATCTAGATACTCTCATAATAAACCGTTAGTTTTCTTTAATCGCTTAGAGAAGTTGTCTCATCTTTTATTTTGCGATACAATCTATTCATGAAGCTCGACTTCTGGTTACAAGAAAATAATAAAAAATGGTGGAATCAATACAGACAGCATTGTTTTTGTGACTATTCTTAAATAGGAAATGATGTGTTTGACCCTACTTGCCGCATACCTGGAGGGATGCGAAGTTGAAAAAAATATCCTGGTATATATTAAATACTTTCAAATTTCTTTAATTTCTGAGACCTTTCGGTATGTTTATGTTTTTAAATGCTCTTGATTTTAAGTCTATTCTGCTTTAAAACCAGTTTTTTTGATAATTTTTGGGAGAAAGATAAAATTTGACGTTTCGACTTTTCTTTAAATCTTACATTTTGATATGTAGCAGTCCTAATAAATCAAATTATTTGTAGTTTTATTAGAATTTACAAAATAGAGCTAAGATTTTACTTGAATTATTTAGGTCTTTTTTATTATTTACAGTTTTATCGTTGTTTTAAACATGAACCATTTCTAAAAATTCTCTTTTTCGTGTATTAGATTCCGTTCTAAAAATCCGAGAATTTTTGAATTTTTATAATTGAATTTTTTGATGCATTAAATAGTTTCATTAATTTTTTTTATGAGAAAATGGATTCTTTATGTCGTGTTCGGTATATGTAATATGTTACATTTAACAATATCTGTGTAAATGATTGACTATTTTAAAAATAAACAAAGAACCGAAACCTTCCAATCACTTTTGTTTCATTTCTTAAGAGAATTCTACTAATTGCTGCCCTCAGAAAATAGGAAACTATGTACACAAAGTGTTGATTGCTAATCGACGAATTGATGGGAAGTAATGCCAGATGTCTCTTTCGTTTTTTGTTGTTTTCCGAGTAGAGCCACGTCGAAAAAACAATAATCGCTAAATGAAAATATAAGACTTTCGGAAGTCAAGTAATTAAAAGGGATTCCGTTTTAAGATGAGAAATATATTTAATGGAAGCTATGGAAAACGCGCTTTTTCTTTATCATTCATAATTATTTACGTGACTAAAGTTTTATTTACATTTCATGTTAAACAAGCGTTGACCTGAGCTGTATTAGAAGAAAAAACAGAGTTAATAAGAGAAAGATTCCATATATTATGTCAAATAACTAATCTAAGTTCAACTGTGCAGAAGAAAACTAATTTTTAGCAGCTAATAAGGGATAAATAAAGGAAAATAAATAGATTCGCAAAGAGGCAGTGACAGAATGCATGAGAAATGTGAATATTACTAAGAATGGAAGAGACTATAAACTCCAATAAAAATAAACTGAAACAATACGACTCTTGTTCCAAGGCAATAATAATACCAATCCACTAAAAAAAGTACCAATTAAAAATGCAATAATTGCCGCGGAACAGCACTTTTCGATGTAATATAATGTATAATATATAATTAGAAAAATTATAAATGTTTATTATGAAACAATAACAATAAAACACAAATCAATAAAATCTAAGTCTGCTTATGTTATTTATCCATTACAAAGAGGAATATGATAATGTATGGAGTAATGGAAAGGTTAAATAAATCAAATAAAATGAGGAAACTAGTGGGAATGACAAACCGAAATTAACCTAACTTTGTAATGCAGTGCTTCTAACGAATTCAAGAAAGGGAAAAATCTAAGACGGGGAGATCCATTCTCCAGAAACTTCTTCAACTTAGATCAAAAAATCGTTCTAAGAGAAAGTGGTATGAAAAAAGGTTTGATCCATAAAAATTAACATCAACGCTTAGAATATGCCACCCAGTCCTCATGGCGAGATCTAGGAAAGAATCTGAATGTAAACAACTGGAAAAGAAAGCAATAGATTATGGCCTTGGGATCAATGAGTAAAAAACAAAATACATGGGAATAAAAGACAATAAGAAAACTATGAATTATAATAAAAATAATAGCTACAGAATAATAAAAGTAGAACAAATCAAAGATATGGAAGTCAATATAAAAAATGAAGGGGACAAAGACAGGAAAATAGAAGAAATGAAAACAAGAGGCAGAAACGTTAAAATCTATCTCGAACAAATGAAATAAGAATGTACGAATTAATTCGGATGTGAAACCTAGACAAAGAACAAAACAGAGTGAAAGAAACTAGACATATGGTAACGTGAAATGCTCAGAAATATTCACGGTGTAATTGAAAGAAAAGGCATATCTAAGAGAAAAACAAACAGAGAACTGTCAGATTTTGATAAGCACTCAAGTGTAACTCATATAACTGAGAGCAAAATAATTGGCACATATTGGTAGAATGACAGAAGATGGATTGTTCAACCGAGTACTGAAACTTGGAGAAGATGGAAAATCAGATACCAAGGAAAAAATGGTTAGAAGACACTTGAGGACAGTGGAAGTGTCAATTATACATCTACTCATTTTTGTTGATAAAATATATTGATTCTAGGTCTTCATTTATTGAAACATCGATTTAAAATTGGAACAGATATAACGTATCGACTTTCTGACGTCTTATCAAAATTTGAAAATGTGCGTAGAACTGACTGTTTCGTATAATTGCTAATCCTTAGTTATGTATATTGAATAGTATGACATCTGAGAATTATAGTAGATGGAGTCCTATAAACCACCTCTTTTCTTTATGTAAATAGACGCCTACCACATTTTTTTAATAAATTCCTTCCTTTTGGTGAAATGTCAACTTTCTTTTGAGACACCTTGTATCAAAAATAAATGTTCAAGAGCCATAATTTTGGTATTAAAAGTATAAATGGTCGTTAGAACTTCACATTTCTTAGAAAATACATGAGATATAGACATTTAAAATATGGCAATGGCCACCATATTGAAACACCTAAACAGATTTTCACCATTATCGAACTTGATTTAGAGTTATGGTCCATAAACTTCTGAGCTGAATATCATCAACTTTCATTTGAATAGATATCTCCTTCCAGCAATTTTACATACGTTCTATTAAAATTAAGTATAAATTGCTTATCTCAAATAGCTTCTCTCTGAAAAACTCTTCTGAGACTATCAATTTTGACAACGCACCTGTTAACTAACCAACCAACCGGTCGAAGCTTGCAGTAAGCAAGTCTAAACTCGCACAACTAAAAATATCGAGCTTGTAACTGCTTGCTGGCACGTATCGGAAACCAGCTTTGTACGCGAACAAACCCTTAGGTCGCACTTATAAAGCAGATTATCCAGCGCCTACTGTAGGGTCTGAAGTTTAACTTGCCTATTTAAAATAGCTTCTCTTTTCAAAACTTGGAAAATTAACTCTTCTGAAACCAACAATTTTAACAACGTGTCTATTAACTAACCAAATGCCGGTCGAAACTTGCATCAAGCAAGTCTGAACTCGAATAACTAAAAATATCGAGCTTGTAAATGCTTGCTGGCAGGTAGTGGCAACTAGGTTTGTACGCGGACGAACCCTTAGGTCGCACTCATAAAGGAGATTATCCAGCGCCCACTGAAGGCGCTGAAAAACAGGTTTTTCTGCTGGTTCTTGGACAAACGACGCTGCCAGTGACAGCCGACTCCATGGAGTCAGGATGTCGAGCTCATCCTCGGATGAAGAGTTTGTGCGTGTGTAATGGAAAATGTTTTGTTAAGAATACAAAGAGCGAGGGATAGGTTACATCCAGTGAATCAAGACCGAGCAGTTTATGGAGGATATCATCATCTCTTCTCGACTTTGAAGCAAGATGATCACCGCTTTTGGCAGCACATGTGGATGACATTACACACGTTTAATTATATCTTAGGAAAAATTTAACAGCGTCTAATAAAAACGTGATGCAACTGGTACAAACAACCCATTTTTTTTTCGAAAAAAACCTATTGGTTCAATGGATATAACATTTATTGAACACTTCAGCTTGACTTCCATAACTTTTTGCGTAACATTTCGATTTCACTATCCATCATTATGTAACAAGCATGTTCATTCCGGTAAATTCGTCGGTGCTAGTTTACGCTAGCTGCAAGTTTCGACAAGTTTTAACTCTGTCCATAACCATTGACGATCTACCTAAATTTATACCACTTTTTTTTAAGAGAGCGATTTTACAGATGAAACTTATGGAAGCGTGTTGAATCAACCTCATTCAAGCAGGTATTTGCAGCTAAATTGATATAAAAATCACCTAAATTCTAAAAAATAACTACTAATATTAATCAAAATTAATATATATTGCTATTAGAGGAATTACAACACTTTAAAATACATCTTAAGACTGCCAATTTGAACAAATGGTCAATGTTTATTATTCCTTTCAAGTTCCTCTTTCCGGAATTATCTCGAGTCGAATACATCCATCACTTAACAAAGTAGGTAGACATAGGCAAAGCACAGGAAAGAACAGTTTATTTAAATAGGATTTAATTTTACAAGAGTATGTCCGTATAAGATACCTACGAACGTTTGTTCTTAGCTAAAAGTAGACCTTTGTTTTGGTTAAAAAATAAATAGTGCCGAAGTTGGGTGGATGAGAGGATGACACAATATGTGTTGTCTCAAAGAGGTTGAAATTTTGGAATAGCAAACGACGGATCTTCTTGTTTACTTTAACTGATTCAACTTTGATATTGTTTGTTATTTTTTCCTTAAAGACAGGTGTGGAGTTTATGTTGCTCATCTATTATAACAGTCAGATGAAATAAAAATATCTTTCATGTTATGATAACAAAAACAACAATAATAGTTCATACGTTTTCTATCGCGAAACTGTTGAAATATAATATAGATTAACATAACTACACGGGAATAGGACTAAGAATACCACACGATACGTCCAAGGCTGCCAACGATGGATGCTGGTATGATTGGAGAGAGAAAGAGATTTATTGTCAAGAAATTGTTTTAATTTGTAGACAAAAGCTTGTAAAAACTAAAAAAATATATACTAAATAAAGATACAAACAAAAACAAATTTTAAAATACAGAAAAAAATTACAATGAATAACAAAATTTAGTCGTTTACAGAGTAGGAGGCACTTTCAAGTAAATATGCCCTCAGATTATCACGAAATACGTGAAAAGATATTATCGATTTCATTTCAATTGGCAAGTCCATTTGTTTGAATTGTAAAATAATGTGCCCTTAACTTTCTGAAACTGGAGAAGCTTAAAAATCAGGCAAAATTATTCAAAGATGAATAAGAAAGGAAGAGTCAGAATTTTTAATCTTTCAAAGCAGCTCTCTTTTGTGGTTTGAAGATTCGTTCAAATTGAGTCGCACTACACTGTTAAGGAGGTGGAGAAGTTCAGTTCTTTGGAAACTGATCTCAGCGCAAAATAGGAGGAACTTAATTGTCCACAACAAGCCCTAAGAATTTTACAGATCCAACAACGTGGTGGTGTTACTTTATAAAAATGTAATGCGATGGAATTTTATATAATAAAACTTCAGTTTAAGGTCACTAGATGTGGTCCTATGAGTTGCCATGAGATCAAGGTTGCTCCAAGAGAGACAAAGATCGTCTGCAAATAGACATATTTTACCACTGATGTCTAGATAGGCGTTTATAAACAGCAGAAACAAAATGGGGCCTAGTACTGAGCTTTGGGGCAATTCACATTTTATTGGCACGCGAGAAGACATCGACATCGACCCTTATAAGCTGACTTCTGTTTGTAAGGTATGACTTAAACCATGCGAGAGTTGTTTTCCTGAAACCGTAGTACTACAATTTGTTAATTGAAATATTACTATTAAACCAATCCATGCTTGATTTTTATCTCCTTCTTAATGCATTTGACGAATATTTTGCTTCTGACGTTAGCCATGGAAAGTTGATTTTTTCGATCCGGAGGACTCAACATTGGTACAAAGTTGAAACCAAGACTAGTGTTAAAACTTATGGTTCTTTTACCAGTGAATGCTTTGTATTTTGTATGAAAAATCAAAGTTGCTAATACGATGCTGTTTATTTTAAAAAAAATTATATCTGTCTTGTTTGCGATTGCAGGACCTTGTCGAATTTGTGAAATAAGCCAGGAAACATTAGATGGAATTGAAGATTCATCAAAGTTATTTAACTGTAGAACTTAAAGATATAAAGAAGGATGTAGACAGGAAATTTTTAATTAATGAAAAATATATTAAATTTTAACGTATGTACATAGTCCTTCGTCCAGTAACAGCAAAGGATCACCGCCTGTTTTATGGATAACACAAGGGAAAATGTCTCAATAAGGTTGTGGATGAAAAACAGTATTATAAGAATCCCGTGGTTAATTTTTTTCAACTAAAATGCAGGTCATTCATTTCGAAGATTGTCTACTACATTTTTAGAAAGAGAAACTTGATTAGACAAAAGAAACATGGTGGTTGGTTAGGTCATGAACGGTCGCTCGCTGAAGGGTATTTTGATTAAGAAATAGCTAATAAAATGTTAAGAATGTGTGGCAATGTTGAAATAACACCAGATTTGCGATCAAATACATTGTGATGGTAGGAAGAAATATAATTTCAACACAAAATCTTTTTATACGTCATAAAATGTGATAGTCGAATATATTTCTATTCTTCCCCAACGATTAATTCATGATTTGCAAGCTTAATGTAAATACTAGTATTTATTATATTATTTACACTTTATAATTATTAAATGATGATTTAAAAAAAAATTCTCTCTTCAACTGCAAGAACAACTAAATCAAAGCTCTTCTTTTGTTTCAGGTAAGTCAACAAGCGGGCTTTTGTAGACAGAAGAACCTAATTTTCGGCCTGACCCTGAACTTACCGCGCCAAATTGAGGTTTAACTGTATCACACATGCGGGATTAACAAACTTTACTATGTTTAAAGAGGAAAACGACTGTGGGAACGCCGGTGTTGCCAAATCGTTTAGACCTGCGAGTGACAAATTATTAAAGGTTAACAGATTCTCGTTGACTAATGTAAATACGGAGAGTTTACACATTTTATTCAATTAATAATGACTTCAGGTTATTTCATTGTATGTTTCAATCAGATTTTTATTATTCACTCATTCAACAAAACTACTGTTAATTTTATCAACGATATTAGAATTAATATTTCAATACTATAATTGACAAATTATGTGGCTGTGGAATTGCTTCCAAGACATTTTCTTTCAAACTCATCTTCGAAAATTAGTGTCGAATAATATACTATTGGGGGAGAGTACGATTTCCAAGGCTCCACAATCTGACATAATTTAACTGTCTGAACAGATTTTTAATATGATATTACTTCACACAAATTTCAATGGTAACAAAAGTTTGTCGCCTACAACTAAAGAAGAATTGCTAGCCTTGGTTGCAATTTTGATCCTCAACCATTTATCTACCACAATTTCTGGTTCCCTTCACAGAGCCTGCATGAATTGTGATTGATTTGTGATTTTGCTGTATTGTTTGAGGTTTTATTCAAGAGAAAGAAGGCAGTAAAAAAATGAATGATCCTTTAGCACCTGTTCTTGAGAGTTTCCGTTGAAACGTCATATACACCCTCATCTTATATGACCATTGACGAATAACTCCTGGGATTTCGTGAACGGTGCCCATACCTGAAAAGTATGGTATAAAAAGTGTTTTTTGGTGCAACTCCTCGACATGTTATATGAAAGATGCAAATCTTTATTTAGGAAAAAAGACCAATACAAATGGTTTGCTATTTGCTAACTATTTTGTGAGAGAGCTTACAAAATCCATCCGTAATTAGATTAGTTCAGTTAATTTGGCTGATGAACCACTCGAAGATTCATATAAACTAACAATAATTAGAACTCTCGGGAAAAATGAAAGAGAAATACCACCACAACTACTGGCTACAAGACAACGATTACATCAATGTTCTGGTATGATCAGGAGGAGGTATTACTTTCGTACGTGCCTAGAAAGCAGAAAGTTGTACTGCTAATGTCTACAAGGCATCAGAGAGGTGAAATTTCAGAAGAAACAACTAAAGGTGGTGTCGATACATTTGACCAATTGTGCCACAAAATGAGCTGCAGCAGAACAAATGTGTATGTTATATGGCACTACTAATACGGCCAGCATCAACTTGTTTGCGATTTATTCGATTAAAACTTTAAAAAGGGAATAGAAACCCGCAGTATCTTCATGATATATTTGATCGTTCTTCTTGCTGAGCCATGGATGAGGACAAGATTAGCGACTCCAGCTTTGAGGCGAAATATCCGCTAAGAAATTTCTCTAATTTTGAATATTCAAAATGATTCAAAAAATAAAACCCCCAAAAAATGAAGCGCAATACGTTTTTCCACTGCCCAAGTCAAAAAAGAGAACTTATTGTGGAAAATGTGAATATCCGCTCTGCATGGAGCACCGCGGAAACATTTTTAAAAAATGCTGCGTTGATGAATAAGAATTTGAATTTTTTGTTTATATTTTGTTTCTTTATTTTGTAATAAAAAGTTTCTACCATAGCTTTTATGGAAAACTATTGTCAAATATTTTTTTAACACATCCAAATTCTTCACAAATTGCTGCTTCTAATTATAAAATTTTTGTCAGGCAAATAAGCGTTAATAATCTAATAATTTATTTTCGTGGTTGTGGCAACACTGTTTAACCGTACCACCTGCATATGTCTCCTAGTTGACTGCTACCTGACCTTTCAGCCATTAACACCCATTCGTCCCTCTCTCTATTCACTATAAACCTTTTTCTTTTCTGGGTATTTAGTTTTTATATCGTTTACCTCCTGCCTGGTCGAATACACACACAAACACATGTGTTCTACACCTTTTTCAGTCTCTTTCAGTTCCGTGTGGTTTTATTAGGTATTTGTGTGAACAAGTGTTTCGAATTAACAAAATATTTTATTACTAATTCATTAGTATAAAGTTTAAAAATAACGTGATGATTGATGTAGGGTTCAAGTATAACTAATTTCAACAATATTATATAGCATCGAAACGTCTACTTAATAATCTATAAATTCTTTAAATCGTACGTGTGTTGCCTTCGGAATCGACATAACTATCTCGTTCACCCGAAATGTTTATGCAGGCAAAGACATACAAAGTAATAAATTTCTACTCGAATGGTAATTTACTCTCCTACGATAGCGAAGAGCTTATACAGATATCCATGTGTATGACATCGCATCTCTCACTATTCAAATTTCTGGGAGTTTACCTTCGGAAGTTCGGCGTAAGTTTGGCAGAAACGACGACGAAACTCCCGCTTCCTATCACAACCAAACACGGCCAATATGCAAATATTGCAGTCCGAAATCGACGTCTCAGTACCTGCATCGGTCAGTTACGTCAACAATCCATTACGCGGGTCTGTTGGTCTCGCGGACCATCGAGGGATGTACAATAGGGGTATATTTATATCGTTTAACATGTACTGATATATATGTTTAGTAGAAAATTGGTAGAATAAGAACAAATATGCTGAAAATAACTATCGATTCATGAGAATAATTAAAGAAATTTGTTTTTCGTTTGTTTAATGAGAAAAAAATTCTCTTAAAACAAATTTTAAGAGTCCCCAATAGGGTCAAATAATCTATCTGTCAAATCTTTATTTGAAAGTACTAATCAAATTTTTTGGAAGTGTGTTAGCTGGTTTGATGTATTTGACAAAAAAGTGAATGTTAAAATACCAAATTAACAAATGAAAAATAATATTTACTCCCCGTATAAAATTCGGTAAACACCTAACAAACCGTCAGCCCACGTGGACTCATCATCTCCACTTTTTACCAATGAAAACATCGAATCGTAAATATAAATGTATTTCTATTGGCCGATGCCTTATGTACTCCTTCGAAGTATTAAAGGTCTAAAGTTGGAGAAAATTTATTGTATTATCAAGCTGTTTCGAAGACCTCCTTGTTTTAAATATTTATTAGAATACAATCCTTGTAAAAATTTTACTTTAGAAGTGCAGTTCTCCCATTAATCTCATATAATTGTTGCCTGAGATATCGCTTTTTCAATATCATTTTTAACTATCCAATAATCCTCAGTAAATCTTTTAACTCCGGTTTGTATTCACCCCTACATAAATAAGATCGTATTAAAAAAAACCGGTAAGCGACATTTATTTCCAAATAAAATTCTAACCCATTAAGAGATATTTTCAAATTTATTAGCAAATTATTTTTTTGTACTTACGAGAGAGAGTGTGGTTGCAAAATCAGCCAGTAAAGTTTTGTTTTTGTGGCAAGGCTTCATTCATAAACCTATTAATTCCGAAACCAAAATCCGCATAAAATCCGATGGCTAAATAAAAAAAAGGACTAAAACCTGATGCTGCATCCTTTATACAGTACAATCGCAGCGTATTAATTGTTTAATATCTTATGGAACACGTGTTAAAGCTCCATATAGGGATTTACTTTATAGATGTTAATTGCCTTTACACTTTTCGTACTCCACTGATTTATCAGTTTTTTTCTCGCGGGCCGGGAAATCTGAATTTTGGTTTTGTGTTACTTCATGGGTTTAATAAAATTTGTCCAACCCCATTATTTACGAAAATACGAGAGAAAATATGATAACATTGGCGTGTTAGTTAGTTTTAACTTTAAGTAATATAAATCCCATAAGATTTAGGCGCGGTAATCAGAGTTAAGGATGATTATTAAACTTTGATTATTAAATAACGTTCATAAATAATGTCACGAGCTCGTCCACGACACGGACCGTTAAGAAGGTTCTGTTCGCTTATAATTGAAGTCTAAAACACGCCGGTTCGTTTGAATTGATATTTTTCAAAAAACAGGGGAGATTTGTTAATAATATTTTTTTAAGAACTAATTTATATTTGATTGTTCACTTTCTAGAATTGTAGAAATATATTCGAGCTTTTTTAACAGCAAGTGTTAGTTTATAATGAAAAATCAGCAATAAATTAAGTAGTAATCAAATTAGTGATAAGTGCTTGAATAGATTAAATAAGTAGAAGACAGTGTGTATAAATTTACCCCACCGTTGAAAAACAGTTAAAATAAATTATTAAATAAACATTAAAATAATAATTTTAATTTAAAAAGTCACCAGTATGGTGAAAATGTAATATGGCAGCTAAGATAAATTTGAGACAACTTTTATAGATGAAATGTTAATTCTTTTCCTGTTTATGTACTTGTTTGACCTTGAGAACGATCATTCATTCCATAAAAGTAGATGAAACTGTTTAATGAAAAAAGGTATAATAGTTTTTGCTACAAAAATTTCAGTATCAACGTCACATCGATTTCAAATTGAATTATATATATTTTCAGCAAAACACTCAAGTTACAAAGGATTTTCCACGGAGTGGACATCACAATGGCATTATCTCGGAGTCCTTTTTTACATCGAATCTTACCAACTCGTGTTTCTGCATTTTTATGTGACTGTTAAGAAAGTTTCTGAAATAATATTTTTCAGTTCTTTGAACGGTGACAGGAGTATTTTCGTCGTCTTGGTCGGTAGACAGGCCGAAGAATATTTTTATTGAAATGGTCTTCAAGAAAGAGAATTTGTAGGCGAATTTATTTATTTTTTTCTTAACAAACAAAAATATTATTTCATCCGAATAACTGTAAATGAATAATTATTACCTAATGTGTCTCTTCTTTCACACAGATGAAGGACACATTTGTCAAGTTTAACAATCATTTTTTACAAATATAAGAACACGTCAATTACTTAAGGCTATATCTGAATTGTAGACTAGAGTACACACAGTTAACAATAAATTCGTTGGTGTGAAAAGTGATTCTGAAAGCGTCCAACGTTTCAATTTTTTTTAGCATTTTAAAAGCTTCTTGGTTTGTACCTAATAATGTAATTTCTAAAGACACTCAAATGACAAGAGTAGAAGAAGTAATATACATCTCTAAGGCTTAACAACCATACCAACAATCTAGCAAGAAACCTAATCGGAGAAGGCTAAGTAGGCATCACACATTTGACTTACTTAATAGAACTGTTAGACTCGAAAGACTATAAAATACATGGTCTACCAAAACCTACCAATTCTATCATGTATTGAAACTCCTTCCACCCCAATATCTAATTATTTGATCAAAATTTTGTACCAGAACGAATATTAAATTAATTTATATTTTTGTTAGATATAGTTTCTTTATAGACCAATTCATACTGAACACACTGTTTACACTAACACTAAACCAACACTCATAATTACACTGTATGGCGCGCGTTTCTATAACCAAGTTGACTTACCTATTTTATACTAATTTTTACCACCAATAAACTTTTTTCCGCGATAATTAATTCCAGCGGGAAAACCTCCTTGGCGGAATATCCATTTGCATGTACATTCTTTGACTACTAAACTATAGACTGGACTGTAAGGAATTGGCCCTTTGTCTCTATTCAATTCGATTTCGTAGACGATGGATATTTTGAGATGGGTTCTTCATTCTTTCTCTTCTCAATTTCTTCTTCACATTTACCATCAGTTTTATACTACATTCTCCCACCAATAAACTTCTTCCCGTGAAAATTGGATCCAGCGGGGAAAACCTCCTTGGCGGGAATATACATGTTCATTCTTTGACTACTAAACTATAGACTGCATTTTAAGGAATTGGCCCTTCGTTTCTATTAAATTCAATTTCGTAGGCGATGCATATTTTGAGATGAATTCTTCATTATTTCTCTTTTCAATTTCTTCTTCACATTTATCATCTGTTTATACTAAATTTTCTCACCAATAATCTTTTTCCTGCGATAATTAATTCCAACGGGAAAACCTCCTTGGTGGGAATCTTCACATCTATTTCTTGACTACTAAACTATAGAATGGACTCTAAGGAATTAGCCTTTGTCTCTATTCAAGTCGATTTCGTAGGCGATGGATATTTTGAGATGAGTTCTTCAATCTTTATCTTTTCAATTTCTTCCTTACATTTACCATCGAATCATTCGTCCCTTTTCCCTGTTTTATTATACTTCTTTCTAGTTTTCTCTAAATGTTTCCATAGGTAGTTTACATGATAGATCTGTTGCTCTACTAGGACTCTCTCCAATTCTTCTTCGTATTGTTTCTTTGTTGTTTTATCACTTATGAGCACTCCTTCTTACTTCTTACTCTTCTTAATCACTGACCCCATCAGCTCCACTGATTAGTCTATGAAAATTAGTAGAGAAAGAACACACCCCTGTCTGACTCCTCGCTCGATTTCATCTGCATTTAACAGTTTGGACTGAATGTTTTATCCTAAAATACCTAAGTATATATATATATATATATATATATATATATATATATATATATATATATATATATATATATAAAACATATATATTTTCGCCTTTTATTCATACCTGAAAAAAATATCCACTTCTAACTTAATTTATTATTTGAAGGTGAATTTGTTAGCGGCCAAATCTCTCAAGAGCAATATATAAAGATTAGTCTTCAGGAGATCCTATTATATATCTCCGGCTACCCTCTAGATTATTCTTTGACCCAGCAAGATGTTACTTGAGTCGAGAAACGCCGGTCACCGTGTTGGTAATTCCCTGAAATTCCTCTAAGGTATAATGTGTTTCTCTTTATAAGGGAAGTTATGCTCTACTCAAGAGAGCACGTCTTGCAGGTCTCCACAGTATTTCTTTATTAAAACCAACTTGTCCAGAGCCGAAGAGGTGAACCAAAAACTATGGTGATAAATAATAATAACTATTCGTATATTAGATACCGAGCAAATTAATTCATATGAAAAATGAGTAGGAACATCTAGGAAAAGTTTTGTAATAAATATTAGTTTTAAACTGGGTAGTTTCAGAAATTAATTATTTTACATATTCACAAATACTGTTGTGCATAAGGGTAGCTTTTAATTCCAAGAAAAATATCAGTTTCTTGGAGGAAGATATAAAAATCCTTGAAAACTTCACCTTCGATTAGAAAGATATGATAGTTTTCGAAATGATATTATATAATTTTTTAATACTTTCACTAAATACCCATTGGAAATAAACCGTCCTTGGCCTTCAGATAGTAGTAATGATCAAAGTCACTGCAAAGAGATACGTAATCATTTATTAGAAATTCTTAATATTCCAATGGATCATTTACAAAATATACCCAAATACAAGCTCTGATATTCTATAACCCAGAAACGAGAAAATGTCACTGTATAAAAGATGAATAATAACTTTATTTACTTTGCGTGTAAGTAGAAGTGGCTGTTTGTTGAATATTAACTTTTTCCACTTATCTTCGGCATAAATTTCTCTTTAAATTTTTACGTTAAAGTTTTGAGACATCTCACTGCTGATGAGGCTCGACTTCGACCAGATTTAGCTCAAGGGGGCAAATGAATCTTTAATAATGACAATGCCTTCGCTCACTCGTCGCTCGTTGTGGTTAAGTTTTTTACTCGAAGCTCAATTACCTTGATAACCACCCACCTTTTTCACCCGATTTGGTCCCTTGTTATTTTTTCTTGTTCTCTAAATGCGAAATAGTGCTTCGGAGGCGGCAATTGGGAGATGTGGAAGCCATTAATATAAAAACGACACGGCAACTGAAAAGCATCACAACTGAAGACTTTTAGCAATGTTGTTAATAATGGAAACGGCGTTTGTAGAAGTCATTATTTAAATGTTTAATCGTATCTTCCGGACAAACCTCGTATAGATCCGATGTGTCTTTTTCATTGGCCTCGGTACTCCGTATCTTTCATCACCGCGTTTCTATATCGGATTACTTTTGAATTTTCCTGTTGACGAAGAAATAGATTCGTAGACAGGTCAAAATATGTATTTTTTTCATGACAGTCACTCGCTTCATCCTTTTCTATAACTTTTACTTACGATGACACATGTTGTGATCAAATATCACTCCAGATAAGCTTCAGGAAAGTTGTTAATGGCCCTATGTGTTGGCCTCATATTACTGCCTTAATGGATGGCTTGTTTTTCTGGAGTGCCTTCAAATTAATTATCGGTAAAAAATTTCTTCCAACCATTAATTTTTGAGAACCGGTGTTTTTCTACGTCTGCATAGTGACAGTATAGTGTATAACCTATCATAGGAAAGGCAACACTTGTGTAAATATTTCATGTTACTTTTTATTTAAAATTATAATATCAGTTTATTTTTAAATATTTCGTGTCAGGAATTGGATGTATCATTAGGAAATAAGGGGTGAAGTTTAAAACTAGATGAAAAATGAAACAAACTAAAAGGGGTTGTTTTTTTTAACTTTTTTTCACCAGAATAATATTACCATATTATAAAAAACAAAAAATTTAATTATTCATGCCATTTTTGTTTTAATTGAAAGATTTTTTTTTATTTTCAACTATGAATTAATATGCTTATTAATTATTTATTATAATGTGTTTAAAAAAAAGGTGATTCCGTCTCTTTGATAGATAGAAAACTGGAAAGTATTTGGGGTTTGCTCAGTAAAAAGGCGTTGAAAAAAAAATGTATACGATTATGTTTTGGAATCTGATACATCCATTGAATTTGATTTTATACCTGGGGGTTTTAGTATGGGACAAACAACAGTTTGAGTCCCAGAACCGTAATACATGATCATCAAATTTTTGTTTGTTTCATACTAAAGCCTCCAATAGCTCAGTGCCTATACTGATTAGACTGGATTTTTCTGAAACGTTACAAGCAACGAAAGCCCTCAGTTCCAATTTTCTCAAACGTATCCGTGTTATCGATGGGGCCTCATTTACACTTTACACAATTCACAGCATCGGTTATTAGTTCGTAATTATCGAAACAAAATCTTTCGTAAACGGTTTTTATCAACAGTACCTTTTTGGTGGAAAATTAATTGATGTGTGTTCACTTGAAATTTTGCTTAATAAATCTAATATTGAAAAAGTTATGTTAAATACTACTAGATACGAACCGTGTAACTAATGCCCTCTATGAGAATCAGACATAAAAACAAATTTATTGAATGTATCAGCTTCTAAAATATATTCGTATAAATTTTTTTAACGTCCTTTATCTTAATTACGGATGGCGTTACGAAAATTTTTTACTGAACAAACCCCAAATATTTTCCAGTTTTCTATCCAAACTAGAGAGGCAATTACATTTTTTGAAACACCATCTATATTATCATGAATTTCTTCAACTGTCTCAGGTTTACCTTAAGCAGAATTTATGAAAGCTATAGAACTAAGTCTCACAATAAATTTAAGAATGAAATATATAAATAAATTGATTATTATAGCACAATTAGTAGAAGAAAATCTTGATGAAACTGTTTAAAGCAAACTTAACATAAATATTCCATTTTTCTTTCGGTATATAAATACTGATATATCAAAAAGTGAAATTACATTTCTCAAAATTGATATGCTGTCAAGTCTTCTGGTAATCCACAGTACAATCTTTTATTATTTTAATAACTTTAACCTAACTTTAACCAAAATTGTCTGTATTAATAATTTTCTATTTAACATAAGCAAGATTGACAAATTCAAAGTATAACTGGAAGTGTAAAGCCCTTTACTAATCTGTAATCTGTACTTTCAAAAATTGACTAAGGGCGAGTGAAGTTATCATCAAAATCAATCCTATTGTTAATACAACATAATAGATGAAAAGTAAGAGGAAACGTAAAGTGAACTTTTGACGGTTTCTCATGTATATTCCCCAATGTATCCTTCGATAGGATCTTTTCCGTTTAGCAACATATTGAGTAATGTATTTTCATATACAAATTCAAAGAATTTAAAGTCAAAACAATTCAGACGAATTTCTGTGACGTCTATTTCAGAAAACAATTTTATCAACCTCATCAAACAACAACAACCATCATTACCCTATACAAATAGTGTAGGATAAATATATTCAGTTATCGTTATCCTAAACAGAAATCATTTCTCACAAAGTTTATATAATGACCACCCACCGGCGTTTGGTAGGTATACAAGCTATCAGACCGTCTTTGTATCCTTGTATCCCCATATCTTCTGTCTCTGAACAAGCCACATCATCAATCAGAACTGAATAAAACGTCCACCTCTAAATAAGGGGTGGGTCGACTTCCCAGCGGGACTTTCCAATCAACCTGCTCAAGACCTGTTTCGAAAGTTGATGGTTTATGTAAAGATGGTGCTACGACAATCAATTTCTTAATTTTACTGAGTTTTGAATGAACAACGATTATACAGGGTGGATATTAAGCAATTTCAAATACTTTAGTCTTAATTTCATGAATTATTTATCTGTATAAATAATAAATCTTGCATTTAATAAGGTACATGTGGCAGGACATCATTATTTCAAGACAAAAACGTATCATTTTGTAAGGAAAAAGTTTCCTCGTTATCTTTTTTTTATTTAGAACTTCGTTTTCTGTAATGTTCTCCATTTATTGAATTGAAATTAAAATCTAGCGCTGGGCGTTCTATTTTGCTATTTTTAATAATATGTATGTATACACGTGGTTTTTGGATTATTTTCTTCTTATTCTACATTATTTTACGTTTTGTAGTCCACAGATATCTTACGTTCATGCAGAGTCTATGAATTTCTCTTCATTCGTGGATTGATAATTTTTTGTCTCAATGACAATCGTCATGACATTTTCAACGCTTTGTAAATTCTGACCTTGCCAGATGTACTTAAATATTTTACGAGTAAATGTCACGGTGAATAAATTTATTAATGCATCTTTTGTTATTCATTTTTGCACTTCTTTGAAAGTCGTTACATGCTTTATACCAGGCTGTATCCATTTGATGGGTGACGCTGCAGTGGACTAGGTAAAATTATACACGTCGCGCTCTCAAGAGTTCCAGAATTGGTAAAATTCGAAGAATATTAAGTTTAATCCCAGTTCTTCGAGAAAAAAACTATTTTTTTGTATTCTCTTCAAAAAGAGAAATTGAAATATATAAAATTGATGACATAGCAGAAAATCGTGATGGTTACATCTCCACCATATAGTTGCGAATTAATCCCGATTGAACTGGGCATAGATAAAGAGAGACGTTTCAATAAAAAATAATTATTTCAAAATTAGTAATGTTAAACAGTTTTTGAGCTTGAAAAGGCAGTAAATCATACGATTAAAGAACTAGGAAAATTTCACCGCCATTGCAACATTTCATCTTCTGATTTCGATGGTGTTTAGATTTGTAAGAAGTAGATACGGTGTCTTTTTATATTAAAATTATTATTCATGAATGTATGGTTACTTAAAAGTCAAAATTTGAAATCTCATACCTATATAACCAGTAATATGCCCTGTGGAAAAATAAAAAATTTTAGAAATACTTGCATTTTTTTACTTTCATCTGTTTAAGCAGGTTAATTTAGTGAAAATATAAGTGTATGTACACCCATTATATATTTATTCATTATGTTACCATCGATTCTAATAGAAGAGATAGTTTTCTAGACAATTTGTAACCTAATGATCCAGAATCTGAATTAATTCGGGAATGCATTCATTTTCAAAGCTACTAACTCCTATTTCTTATTGTTCTGTCCACATCAGCATAAGATTATTAAGAAAGAGAAGCTTTTTTGCTTGAAAAGAGTGAAGAGCTATTCACTACCGAATTAAATCCAAGGAATGCTTACCGGTTAAGCTCTTTTATAGATTTAGAAACAGATTTTGTATGAAAATATAATTAATGATTTTGTTGTTAAACTATAAGTGGAATCAAAAATTTGTATCAACTTTTTTCGTTTTATAAGCTTCATTCATATTATATAAGCTTGAATAGTTTTTAAAACATACTTTTCCTTACATAATTTAACAGTTCTTTGCAGTGAAAATAATCAAGGATCTTTCACAAACCATTGGTTTCAAAATTATAATGTAATATAATAAAAATTTGAATAATTGTGAAGTAAGATCCAATTTACAGAGAATAAACAACCTAATGGTGGCCAATCTGTATATCCGCCTCTGCTTTTACACCGATCAGCATGCATCGTCACTTTACATAATCATTATATTGTTTACAATACTTATGAACCATTTCGAAATATTTAATTTAATCGAATCTACTCGGTATCCTCCCACTAGACGAGACAAACCCAACGAACCGTATTCGTAGACGCACAGGTAAACCCTTCAGGTGAATCGAACACGGGAAATCCCTCCTCGCCGTAGGTGGAATCGAACAAGTGGTTGGCAAATGGGACTGAAACAGGTGGAGCCAGGTAAATGGAGAATGTTTAATACAAATATTACTGATATCATACTTCGAATCAGTTTATTTATATCGTCACGACGTTCTAGTGTTATCTATTGTCACAAACATCGGAAAATAATTTATTTCTGTTTTTTACTGTATAACTTGAATAGTGGAAACGAAGTTCGTTCTTTGAAAGTATTTGACGATGATGTCAAGTTAATAGTCGGGTTTTTATTACATAGAGAAAGAAATATTTGAAGGATATAAAAATAATGTCGAAATTTGATTCTCATTTATCAGCTTATTGTGGCTGACGACGAGTAATAACATACAGCCACGGTTATTTTTACTGTATACTAAAACAAGTGATCCGCCTATGAATTACGAATGGTTTATTATTCTAATATTGTCTAAAAACATAAAAATAGACCATAAACAACTCACAAGTGGTTCGGAATACAACAACGGTTAAGACAGAGTATTGCTTCTAATATTGATAAGTTAAAATCTGATTTATATTTTGAAATACGAATGCTCAAGTTTAATTTTTTAGATATACTACTGATAGTATTGGAACCATGTGTGAAATAGCTGAATTGAAACTCTCATTAGCATTTTGAGTACGGACTCCTGAACATATCTCTAATAAAGCTATGTTAAGCTAGATGAATACTTTGTGTGAGCAACAGAAAAGAACATTTAGTTAT
The DNA here is from genome assembly GCA_026230145.1 of Diorhabda elongata. NCBI lineage: Eukaryota > Metazoa > Arthropoda > Insecta > Coleoptera > Chrysomelidae > Diorhabda > Diorhabda elongata. The sequence goes on along the minus strand of CM047928.1, from coordinate 17,801,177 downwards.
TATTCACAATACTATATGTATATCAATTAATATGTTCATGTTTCTAGATTGACTTGATTTTAGTTTTTTTTCTGTTTTAAAATTAGTTTTTTTCATATAATTTTTAACAGAATAGATAAAATTATACGATTTAGAAACATGATAGTTTTGGACCCAAACGCCAAATAGTTGAATTGAAACTTCCTGTAGCATTTTGAGTACGGCCTCCTCAACATATCTCTAATAAAGGACATTGATATTTCTATTAAGAATGATAAATCATGCTCGTTTTGAGGTTATGTTAGATTAGATGAATACTCTGTATAAACAACAGAAAAGAACATTTAGTTATTATTCACAATACTATATGTATATCAATTAATATGTTCATGTTTCTAGATCTTCATGATTTTAGGTTTGTTCTGTTTTAAAATTGGTTTTTTCCTATAATTTTTAACAGAATAGACGATTTTGAATCATGAAACTTTCGGACTCATACGCTAAATAGTTGAATTAAAACTTAAAACATATATAAAAGGTCTAAGAAAAAAGGAATTAAAGAAATTTGATTATTATTTATAGAAATTATAATTGAAAGTGCAATTATCTGTTGTCGGAATCAGGTACAACAGCAATTGAATTAGAAGTTTAAGGTAGTATTTCTAACTAATGATGTAACCATGAAGTTGATTGCACCATTCTTGTAATTTTTTTAACAGCAAGGCTGTCTTTATGTTGTTTTAGATGAAGAATATTTCCATCACCAGCAACTAAAACACTAGTAGAGAACTTTCCGAAACTGTGGCCTGTGTAATATTTGTGATACATAATATTTTTATAAAAAGTGTATAAACTTCCTTTTGCTTTCTTGTGCGAATTGATTTTCATAAATGTTTACCTTAAATTTAGCTAGTAGTGAAAAATCGTACATTATACACCAAGATGGTGAAGACATCTTGATGACTCGGCCAATAATGAAAGTCTTCACCATCTTGGTGTGTAATATACTATTAATTTTTTTAGTATCTGGATCATTCAAGCAAGCGGTAACCACTTTATTGTTCGAGGCATGTGAATAAATAGTTTTCCAGGGATTTTTAAGGAAGTATTAGAACACTGAACCAATAAACATTAATGCAAACTATTTACCAGCTTACTATATTATGATGTACCGCCATATTGTAATGCGTGTTTTAGCGACAAACTTGAACCCCTAAATTAAAAAATATAATGTTATAGGAATATTAGTATATACAGATACAACATATAATTGAATAAATACATATGCATTTGGAATTTTTATAATTTACTTCGAACTAATAAAGATTTATTAAAGGGATGATTATCGATTCCACGTATATTTATCATTACGTTTACTCCTTTTCACCTCTACAACAGTGTTAGACAAACTTTTGATAACGGTTGAAATATTACAACTAAAATGTCAGTTTCACCTAGAGAGGAAAAGCATCGGGGAAAACCTTAATAGTTGGCCGTGGTGACGGTCCCTTGACGGACCAGATGCCGGATAGTTGACCTTTCATGAATTTTTATTTGGGGGAAAATATGTATAGTCGAGGGGAGAAACTTCTGAACAGATATGAAATGAAATGTATTGGATGGCTTTCGTTGGGGTGTTTGATTTACCAAGAAAAATATGTATTAAATTCCATTGTTGAAACCAGATTCGATGCTTTAAATTGAATGGTTTCTGAAGGATTTATATATATGGAAATTGTTATTATGGTATATATGAAATATTCAAATTTACGTTACTATTCAGTTATCACATAAATAATAATTATGGGTACGTGAATTTTTTTTGTTATTGTTAGTTTAATATTTTTTAACCATTGCTTCAGTATTGTTTTCTGAATGTTATTTTTCAATCAATTCCAAAACTTTTAGCATGTTTAAAAATTAGTTCCTTTTTCATTGGATTTGGGTAAGTGGTTGTGGTTGAAGGCTTTCAAAAGTGGTTCCAATAATCTAACTTATATTCTCGTTGGATCTCAAAACTATTGAGAACACACTATGTCTAAAGGACATTTAGAATCGCTTAATTTTGACGTTGGTTCCCATTAGGAGCGGTCAGTTTACAATAAATCTTGATAAGGTGGTCTTCTACTGGGAATGAAGTCCATATGTCCATACACTGGGTATTGAGTAGATTTATTGAACATTTGGGCCGTTGTCGTTGAATTAGGATTTTAATTTGGCTTGATTTCGAATAACAATCTGGTGGACTATTGATTAGATTTTGGCAATTTAATGTATTTATTTCTTTGAAAAGAAAAATGGCAATCGAATCGTTTATTCGTCTAATGGCTAGACGAATGGATGATAATTCAATAGAAATAAATACTATTCTTCACTATTTTTTCCTAACTTTAGTATATTTTTATATAGAGTAATAGAGATTGATAAAACCTATACACTAATTCAAAACTCAGTACGGTAATTACCGAATAAACTGAATATTTCCATAAATTTCATAAACCTTATATACAAGTTTCAAGATTTCATTGGTCTTTCATAACTATAAGCTATACAGAACAATAGAAGAAGGTTTGGAGTGGTTAAAAGCCTTATATACTGAAGATTACATTTCAAGATACTCTTCCTGACAAATTTAACCGAAAATACGATTTTCCATACAGTAAGGAAGTCCAAGTTATGTCTTCTCAACAACTAGATGCAACTTGCAAGGTGTAGTGTGCAAAGTAGTATGAGCTTTAGTGTGATTATGAAACATTTGGAAGGGCCTTGTAACGATCCCTCTGCAATTAATGGAAAATATTATTATTTAATTGTTTTAAATCATTTGCAAGCAAATATTTATGTAAAAGTCAAGATGATTCAGTAAAATTAGTAGTACGCTTGGTGTTGGGAAATCTACGATTCACAGAGTTATTAAGGAAATAAGAAAATTATTTGAAAGTATAAGCATTCTTCTTTAGAAAAGAATTTCATGCAGTAGACAACTTTCTTGTCACGGTTGAAGACAATGAAGATTACCCTGAATTAAATGGAAGCAAATAATTGAAAATGGGTTTTCTGGAAAAATTATTCCAGAAAATGTATTTTGTAGAAACGAAAAAGATATTGTGGTGTAGAGAACAAATTATCTGAAGGATATAGAAGAAATTATAAAGCAAAGGAGAAATATATTTCATTTTGATAGATCAATGAGGGACATACATCAAATTTTGCAAGATGAAGCTATCGAAGACTGGCTTTTTTAAATAATTCATCTACTGGTTTAAATTAACCCACATGTTAGAGCCGAAATTGGCACATCAGTAGCTCAAACGGTTTTTATTAAAGATGATTTATTGACTTTTGAATCTACTAGTTTCGGTGATCACTATGAGGACAAGGATGCTGATGTTTTTGAAGAATGGTTTGAAGAAATTTTTTTTTCAGAACTGTATAATAGTAATTGATAATACAATATAGAGCTCGAGATGAGGGTATCAATAATGTGAAGCCTGAAAACTGGAAAAAAGCAGTTAATTAATCTTTTTATACAAATTTTATTTCCTTTGAAAATACTTGAGGTTTGACTGAAAATATTTTAACTGTCTACTAAAGGAAGTGATATGCCTCTGGATTATGAATACGACGAAGAAGAAACAGGCGAATCATTTAGGTCTGAGATAAGAATATTTGTGATTATAAAACACTTTGTATGTCGACGAGGAGAATATTCATATAAAGGTGAATGTCTAGAACTAGAATTGATTAAAAAAAGTATATGAATTCGTTCTTTAATTATTATTTTCTACATTATTCCTTCTTTTTTTCGAATACGAGTATTAGATAAAATAGAACCATTCTATTTACCCCTAATTGTAGTATCAGTTCCACCAATTCCTCAAGTTTCCAAATTTAGTTTTATTGTAGAAACAGAAATACCGTAAACCAAGAAAGACATGTTCGAACGTAGATGTAAACACGAATGAATTTCTTGGAGTGGTTCTTGAATAATTGTATTAAACTAAAACCGATTGGAATAAAATATAGTTTCTCGGTGTTAGAATTCAATATATTACCTCTAGCACAGTAATTGAGATGTAGAGACAGGTCCTGGCGGAGTTTACAGAAACCGCTCGGCGTATTTTACCGCAATCCAATTTCTACGATTGCATAAACCAGGACTACCAATTAGAGAGATACATGGACCATGTGGATAAAGCTCCTTGAACCTCCATTTCATACAGAATCGTATTAGCCCCATTACAAATATTTCTTCAAATTTTAAAAACGATATAATAGGGAAACTGGGCACTAGAGTGCTTAAGAAAAAGTTGATCCCTGTAGCTGAACTTTAGGGGTCGTTAGTTCTATTTTAGTCTCCCATTTAATTATTTTCTACAAAACCAATTTATATTCTTAAAATTGAGTCTTCGAACTTTCGAAAAATTTTATAATAATGTATGATTTTAGAAATGGAAATGAACTACTTGCGAAGATCGTGTAGGATATCCAGGATATGAAGATATAACACGAGTTTACACTATTTCATAGAGAATACAAATTAAGCAACTCTGGTACGGACATGTGATGAGGATGGAGCAGAACAAATGGTCGAAGAAAGCATTAATGTATCAACCGCAGAATAGAAGAAGCCGAGGAAGACCCTCAAGGACCTAAAAGAAAGAAATTGAACAAAATACGAAAGATAGAGCTATCCAAGCAAACGAGTGGATAGAAAGAAAAGTGTGACTAATGTCACTGTCATGGCCAGTGGCAGATAATTTGATAATTATTTTGAGTTCAGTTGAAGTAAAAGTGTACTTGATGTCTCTGAATGTCAAAAAGTTGCCATTATTGCCAAATTGGCTGGTCTATTGGAAGACTGACACCTCAACTAGGTCTTAATGTGAGTACTGTAGCCAGGGTGAAGAAGCGACGACACCTTGCGCCGAAAGATTAGGTCTGGAGGAAGGAAAATTTCAAATAACGCTCCAGATGTTGATGCATATGCAACAGACATCCAGGATCTTGTCCGTCATGTAGATGAATGAAAGCTTCGGATTTGAAAAACTATGCAAGTGCTAAGAAAGCATTACTTTCAAATTAGTGTAAGCAATCCAGAGTTGTGTTTGGATTTAATTATGTGTTTCAAGATCTGGATTTTCGGGAACGCATTATCTTCACAAATGAAAAAACAAATCGTGCATTGATGTACGTTTTCGGTAAATGTTCGTTCTTGGATGAGCGTTAATGATCCTGACGTTTCTTGGAGAATTGCTGTAAGGTTCAAGTCTGAAGTTTACCTCAATACTCAAGACATTATATTGCTATCGGTAAATTATATAAGGATATAATGGAAACGATTTTGTTAACCAACATGATAATTGTCCTGTCCACATTGCCAGCATAATTCAACAAAACCATATTTTACAATGATCGGTAAATAGTTCTGATATAAATCCCATTGAGAATTTATGAAGGTGGTTGATAAAATTACAAAAAAAATTTTGTCCCAGGAATCAAGAAGAGCTATGGGAAGCCATTGAAACTGGATGGGAGGAACTTAATTTAAATGAAAATATTTGTCAGAATGAAATCCACTTCAAGCCAGAAGATTAGAAAAAATAATTGAGAAGACGGAGATCTAATTAATTACTGGAAATTTGTTTTATTATAGATTCTATCCGCCGGGATTTTTACTGGAAGCAGACTGGAAAGCAATCGAATTCGTGGTATGAACGAATACGATTTGTTTCGGTGTTTCTGTGTCTCTTTTTGGTAATAACATCGTTTTACCTTCTTTGTTTTATTCTACATCTATCAAAATAAGCATTCTTCCTAGTGTTCAACGACCAAAGTTTTTGACCATAGCAAAAATAAGCCAGTAAATAGCATGACCGAAATTAAATATTGTTATTAGAATAGAAATCGATTTGATTTGATTTCAATTGGCAACCGATTGTGCATTTTTCTTTGTATTGTGAAATATCCAACTCGTAACAAATTCTGAACGTGGAGTAGGTAGAGAAAGGTTAGCCGTGCAACGAGTAGATATCTAACAGCTCTACACCAGAAGGGAAGGGCATATCGGAGATGCGACTCAATAAGGGCATTATAAAATGTTAAGGAGGTGAATAAGTTCAGTTCTTTGGAAACTGATCTTAGCGCAAAACAGTGATGTCGTTTATAAACAGAAGAAACAAAATAGGGTCTAGTTCTGAGCCTTGGGGCACTCCACATTCTATTGGCTTGCAAGAAGAAATCGTTATATCAACCCTTGCAATTATTTGTGAGTATTTGTTGTTGCTACAAGGGTAAAAATAAACTTTTTCGTATTAGTGAGTGATGGACTTATTGCGCTTTAGTAGTCTCCAGATGAAAAAGTCTTCCAATCATACCTTGTAGCGAACAAATGGGTTTGAATGGTAGAGATTTACCCGAGTTGGCTGGACAAGATAGGTTCAATAATTATAGTTTATTAATTTTTTTTCAAATACTGACCTGATAACATAATTTCATTAATCATGTCGAGTGAATTTACGCAGCTTAATAATTGCATAAATCTCTTTGTATATTATTTCAATTAACAGAAAATTAAGAAAGCGATTAGTTTTTCAGCTGGTTTTCAAATGATAGCAAAACGTTTTGTGACAGTATTAAAATTTTCTCCAATATCGTATTGGAACAAAAAAATCAAACGAAACGATTGTAACGCATATTTTTGCCTGAATCTCCAACTTAATTAACAAGTGAACATGTGTGTGTTCACAATTTAGCGGCATCATTTAATCGACTTCCAGATTCGATAAAGGAACACGCAGGGTCGGTTTTGCTCCATGAATCTATTACACAAATAGTTAATCCATTACGAGGTATAAGAACCAGTATGAAAACTTCACCGATATTATGAATAATATAGCTGAATCTGTCACACGCTTATATAAGCTACAATCAATTGTTATAGTAATCGCGGTAAGATCGGAACAGGTTCTACTCCATAATGGATTATTTTGGAAATAATTATATCAAAAAAAGTGTTTTTCGTTAGCCTTATTCCCAAAAACAACAAACATAGTAGTTGCTCCAATTATAGTCGCTGAGATATTGGAAAGAATATAATGGAGCATCTTGATACTCTATTAAAAACTAAATATTAAGATGGATTGTATAAAAAAATAATATTGAGACGTTTTATAAAAGAATTAGAGTGTATGTATGTTCTACACGTATTTTTTTGTGTATCTCACTAATTAAATTAGGTAAATTTAGGTGTTACGACCTAAATTTGTCTTGGTTCATTCGAAGGCGCATCTGATTGTATTGCCCTTTATTTTCCACATTCGTAAACTGAATTATCTCCCTTATTTTTCTTGTGACGCATTTAATGTAGTCAATGATGATTATAATTAGACAATCATCTTAATGTTTAAGCGAGAGAGAATTGAACAACATCCCAAATTCTTGTTTTTAAGACTAAAATAAGTAATCAAGCATTCTTGTAGGAAATTTCCATGGAGAATTAACTAAATACTTTTCTTTTAACCGAAATTATTGATTGGTAGACTCTCAGGCAAATTCCCTTGAATCCTCAAAGATTTTTAGCTTCACCAATCACCAAATTTTATTGGGCAACATTCTTCGAAACAGATCACTCTTGTTTTTACTATAAGTTTGCTTTCAGAATACTGAATAGAATAGTATTGAACCATCTCTTTCGATCCATCTTTCAGAAAATAGTTCATTTTGTTCAACATCAATTAGCGTAAGCAAGCATGCAAAAGTAGATCCTTTCACGTGTACGAAATGGGACTTGTTCCAATAAAAGAGGTAATTAGTTGGCTAGAAAATGTGAATACATCTCAGAATTAAAATGTTTCTCTAAAACATATAGTTCTACTACATATTCACCAATAATACCTGCCCACTTTAGTTTGACTATGTGTCACTATGTGATATGGGTTAGTTGATAAATAATAGTGAAAGTTTTGCCTTTTATAACATTTTTATTGAACCTGGTTTTACCTCCAAATAAAACATAGTCGAAAAATTTTCTCTGTTGATTAACTTAACGTAGAGCCCACTTCAAAATGTTAGTCTTTTTTATAAATCAACTTAATCAAGTTAATTCTTGTTCCAAGTAAATGTGGTAAGGGTGCATTTTGTTTTTATCAAGAATTCTTCGAGAAAATTCTCGCTTGAAAAGGTGAAACAGTCTGTCTGCAGATCGATTCGGATGCGTATTTATAGTATTCGGCCTTTCTGGCTTCCAATGGCACGACATCTCCCCCACCGGAAGAATTTTCTCTAATTGAAGTCTAGTGAACTTTTCTTGCGTAGGGTTGTAACCCTCCGGAACCCTTAGTGGTATAGAGTTGATGTTCGCTTTCTCCTTCACTTGTTGAGCGCCATGTCGTCTTCGGGAGGGCCTTGTCAATAGGAGATGACTCTCTTTTTCGTACCAAAATGGATACAAACCTCTTGGGATGCTGCGCAAGGCCATTTGCTCTTATCACCATTCTAACTAAAGAATCATCTGGTGTTGGAGGTCCACTAAGGACGATATGTGAATTTTAATTAGAATTCGAGAAGGTTCTCGTTTTTCTTTAGGTTTGAATCCTCCAGCAAGCTCAGTGGTGCAACAGATCTTCATTGAACTCTTCAGAACACATAACAACAATATATTATTGCTGATTCCAAATATGCAATAAAATATAGGGTGATTAATTAGAAAAACTTTAATATGGCACAACGTTCCGAAGCACCCTGCAAAATTATAAATAATTTTAAAATGGGAAGACTAATGGTTATAATCACTCGAGTTTTCAAATTGATACATTAAAGGTCAAAGGAGGTACTCAGCTTTATCACCCTATATATGTAGTTTGAATCAATTTATCTTGTAAACATTTAAAATTAATGCAAAAAATACTCTCTGGATTTCAATAAAGAGGTATATATTCCTCGAGATAAGTTAAATGCAATTATTGGAGATCCACTTCAAGAAATTGCTGTTTGCATTTACATTTGCACATGTTTCTCCAAAGTAGATTTTCGTTTTATTTTTCTGTTCTTGGCTGGAGATTTCAATAAGTTATTCCATTTTGCACCAAATATTAAGAGGTTCTACAAACCTTATTTGAATAGAAGATGAAGGACGAAAGCTTTTACCTCGGTTAAATAAAGTCGAGTTTATTGGCAATTTCCTTTCAATCCTCATCGATTTTAGCAAACGCTAATTTGAATTCCGTACATTGGAACTTTTATGTCTTCTACTTATCTCTTTAATTAAATCAGAGTGTTGCAGTTTAGTTAATATTTCGAATGGATATCTCATTCAGAAGAAAATAACAATTTTTTGTAATTAGCATTGATATTATCTTTAATTTTTAAATTTACTCGCCATTAAGGTCAAAATATATCATATAATTGATAAACTATCATTCCTAAAGTATATCCAATAGACATAAGGTTACGCTAGAGGATGCTAGAGTGAACAAATTAACCCAACATTCAGCATGTTCTTTGAGTCCTTGGTAAAACCATTCTTGTGCTTAGGTGCAAAAAATTGCTACAATGTATTTTCAATATCTCCATTGGATTCAATTGTTTTCTCATGCAAAATCTCGCCATACCTCTGAATAAATATTAATCTGACCCTGCAAGATCCTGACTAAATGTTGGATGTAGTAGGAGCTTAATACCACCGAGTCCTTCGTTCTTATTCGAAATTTCCGTAATATGTGGTTTAGCATTATCTAGTTGTAAGAGAACCCGTTTTGGGTTAAATAAACTTATATAAACCTCAGATAAAACTTCACAAATTCAGCTGTCCACTATATACCTCAGCTCGATCAATCGAAATGATTTCTTAATAAACGAAACCTTCATAATTCCACCTAACAGTCAAGATTATCCACTGCTATCCCTGTGCTATCTAAACACTGATTTTCCATGTTCAAATTGTTTGGATAAATCTATTTTTCATCGTAGTAAGGTAAGGCGCCAGGCTGTTCACGTATATATGTACCTCTAGATACCCTATGTAGGAAGATGACCTGAGCACGAACAAAAACGTGTTAAGTCTCCATTATTAAAGCAATTGAACCAACGCTGTGCTGTTCACTTATTAACAGTATCTTCTTCTGCAATTTCACTTATTTTGCTTGCTGCCAAGGCTGCTACTTTTGTTTGTAATAATGTAATAAAATCTACACGAATTCCATTCTGTCACATAATCTAAGGTTTAGTAAGAAGATATTGGCAATAAATGACAGTTGTTATTCTTGTTGTTAACAAAAATCTCATTTTAATGATTATTAGTAGAATAAAATACCAGACTGAACGAAATATTATGTGTACAATGGTCCAAAATATCTATGATCTTATTAGGTTGGGTTCGCTAGTGAATGTGAACCTGAAACTTCTTATTTAGGTTTTGTGGAAAGAGAAACTTGATATATGGTTGGAATTCGGAACCAGTCTTTGCACTTACTTTCAAACGCAAGTTTTAAGGTTGCATATTCCAACCGAACGTCGATTTACATCCAAACTGTTTTATAGACCATTTTCAAAATTTTGGATCCGGTGGACATTACATCTGCATTATTATCAATTTCCAAATCTCAAATTGAGGATTATATCTAACTATGGAAATTTCCACTGTGGTGGGGAGAGAGAAGATTCAATTGATTGCTTGATAGGGTTGATTATTTCATAATAAAAACAACTAAACAGATTCTAATTAAATTTTAATTGATTATGCTGTGAGTGGATATAAAAAAGCAAAGTTTTTATGAGAGGAATGTACTTGATGGATTTCCAGCGATAGAATATCTTCAAATCAGATTTTAAAATCATCACGCAGGGCAACCAAATGCTGAGCGTATGTCTAAACAGAAGGAAGAATTTCTACAAATTTGAAAATCGTGAGAATTTGCAACCAAGTGAAGAATCAAACCAGTGCAAGAAAGATTGCAAGCACATACACCACGAGTAGTATTTGCATGTGTGGAACAAGTGTTGCGGACGGGATAGCGGCCGGCGCGGCAACGGTAAGTCTTGACGCGTTGTATTGAATATAAGTTTTTACAAAAACAGTCGCTAAGATTTTTAAGATATCTGCTTACATTGATAGGGAAAGTGAAACCAAGTTCTTCATTTTCATGGACCCCTGCTTAGGAATGTGGAAATCCATTATTTGTCACGCCCAACGTAGTTTCCCGTGGAACCCTGGTGGATCTGGATCAAAGTTGTAAAGGATGGGCGTTTTGAATAACTCCATCAAAAGTTTTCATCGTTTTATAGTGAATTCTTACAATAATTTCAATAATATTGACATTTTGGTGAAATAACCCCATTCAATTCGAATGAATTACACTAGTTGTAATTATCGTGATGTAAAAATCATTTTTCAATCCAGTGCCTATCATGAGTGATAGGCACTGGATTCAAAAATATACTATGGTCTAGTACTCCGTTATTTTCTGTAAATTCTTTCCTTACTTTATGAATAATCTTCGTAAGTATAAGAAATATTAAGCTTATAAAATTGATTTTCCCAAAAAACTCAAATCACTAAGTTTATTTATGAACAAATACATTTTATTAATGAAATATAAAGTACGATTTTACATGTAATACCCAAAGAGAATTATTTCCTTATCATTTGCTTTATTTAGAAAATTAATTGGTATATCGTTATACATCGGACTGTTTGCTGTGGGAGGGATTCAATTTACTAGGGATTCAGTGGTCATTTCCGGTTAGAAAACCCAAAAATGTAATTTGCTCTGACAGGTCAGGAACGTTGAAAATAAACACCTAACGTATACATAATAAACAACTGTTCGGTTTATTTTTACAAAGACCCATACAAGATGGATGTTTATTTTTGGTAATAATTGATTAAATGTAAAAATACTTTAGTGGAATATTTGTTATTATAACATTAACAATAATAACTGATATATATAGTTTCAATATGGATACAATGTCAAATACCGCACTACATATAATTACTGACTTACAGTATCTCATATAACGTGTAATAAACACTGATTTCACAGGTATGTAGAGTCACTAGGAAGAGGCACTATTGAACTTGCCTCTCCTTCAACTCATAGTGAAGAATGAGGCATTTGTGCTGCCCACTGGCTAATCCAAACAATAAAACTAAAGCGAGGAAATCTGACATGTCACGTAAGGATTCTAGGACTAATAAAAGTAGAAATCCGTGACAAACCTGTGGTTCAAATGCATAGCATGCTGAACAAAGATACCATCGAAATGGTGATTAACAACCGCCAATCATGGCTCAATAAAAATCTTCTGCAACTGAAAATATCTCTCTCTAGTACGCAGACGGTTCGTAGCTAGCGCAAGTAGCTGGACTGGGCATTTCTGGATCACAAGAGCTCTCCATACCTCTAAAAACATCATTTACCATTTTTCAGGTAGAAAAACTAGAAATAAACAAAATGTACTCAGCAGTGTTGGGATAGAAACCTCTCTAAAACCTAAATATACATTGTCTTAGACAGGCAGGTCCTGAAAGCTAACTAACAAAAAATAATGTGGCTTCCATGCCAGCAAGGTATACCAAGAAATGAGAAAACAGGTAGCCTTGCCCAAAAAGGTACAACGACTCCATACCTTGGACCAAAGCCCAGCTGTGGTCTTACAAAATGCCACATCAATAACTAACTGAATGAATGATTGAGTAATCAGATGGAGTTTTACTGGAGAACAACTCCAAGCCTAAGACAATTCAGAAGATTCATAACCAGATCAGTTAAGAAGTCTGTGGAACTTCTGGTGATGACCAGAAACGACATGAAACTTGTGATCGATCTTCTGATAGGTCACTGCCCCGTAAAATACCATCTTAAGACGATGGGCATTGCAGTAGACGACAACAGCAGATTTAGCGCGCTAGCCATGGAAATATTAGAGCTTCAACTCTGCGATTATCCTGTTCATTTCGCTAAAATGCTTAAGTACCTTGAAAGATTAACACCTATGGAAGTGGTTAGGGGGAACCTATTTATTTTTTAAGCAGGACAATGAGATGTAGAGTCTGGTACAAAATATCTTCTACATATAGGTGCACAGTGGCTGTAAAGCCAAAACAATCTACAATCTACAAAAGGAGTGTTAGGTTTTGAAAATAATTCCAAATCCTACAAGCGATATATTGTTTATGGCCGAAGCGATTTGGTTTCACGCCACAGCAAAAGGATCTCCTATAAAAATTCTTGATCCTAAAGGACCCCGGTCGAGAGCGTTTTCAGTAAATTTCGTGGCGAGGTAATGCTAAAATTATTTTTAGTACCAAATATGATATTAATGACCATTTTTGTCAATTTTTAAGATTGAAATATTGTTCAACCAATCAAAACAGTAAATTCACTCATCTTCTTATCAAGAATTTGCATTTTAATTTGAGGAACCATTTTGATCGGGAGTTCTTTAGAACGACTGATTCAAATAAAATCAGGTTTTTCAACTTAATTTTTTCACTCGTTTTATTGACGGTTCTAATAACTACAGATGACTGTTTCCAACATTTTTTCAACTATAATTTTAATTTAATTAGATATCCCGACTTGAACACATGAAGTTCTTATTTAAAACATCAATTATTTATTCAGTGCAACATGTGGCAAAGTAGTTTTTATGCACCTGCAACAGTACCAATAGATAGGGTGACGTTTTAAAAATTAACTCGTTTATATTTCCGTTCTCTTTCAACTTTAGTAATTAAATACTCTAATGGTAGTATGTAATTCATACTTCAGTTGTTTATCTTTGGATGTATAATGAGGTGCAAGTAAAGAAATTTAAGTAACACCAATAGAAAACTGCATAGGAAGGAAACGGTGATTAAAATTTTAATCACTTCAGTTTAGTAGATATTCTTGACAGTCCACATATTTATGTACCTTATATATAGGGGGATTCATAAATAATAAGTAAAATTATAACAATAACTACGGATTACAAAGTCTCGAGCTGCTCGTTAGTGACATGTAAGGTGTTATATTGACAAAAATAAAATGCATATTAAATTAGATTCAGAATAGAGCAGCTATTTATCGAAATGATAGCTTTAGAATTGGTGTGAACTAATAAAGACAAAACAAATATATGCTCCATGAGTTTGTCGCCTCGTATTTAAAAATATATGATACATTTCTCAATAAAACAATCCCCGAGGAATCCTAATTTGTCTACTTTTGATAATTCCAAGTTACCTACTTGATCCTCTCTCATATACCTGGTACAAGTTTTAGAAAAAATCAACATACCTGAATCCCTCTACCGTCTACATTGTTTCACGGTATCCCCTTCTATTCCTTATATGAACCAAGGCGATAAATTCATTATTTCCCGAAGTACCGAAGCGAGCAGCTTTCGAACGCTTAGATCTTAATGCAGCTACGCTGCTCCTAGAGATTCTGCACGCTCGAAGCTCAAAGCTCCACTGAAAAGCAAACCGGAAAGGTAACTTTGTACTTTCAGAAGAATGATTGGAAAAACATGAGGCTTGGAAAACGTTGTAGTTAGACGAATCTTTGCAAACATTTTGATTCCACAAATCACTTACGCATCAATCGTATGGACGAGTGTCTTGAAGAGACAAATTATGTTAAAATTTTGATAAGGTTAAGGTATTAGCTTTCCTCGACAATACGGACACAATTAGAACTACTTCATCACTAGAAACGGAGGTTATCCTAAACTTGATGCCTACGAATATTTCGGCTATAATAAGAAAATTGGGGCTGTAGTGAAGGACGTGGACCCCTAAGAGTTCCTACTTTTAGTTATTACTGTCGTCCTAGCTACTACAACTCCAAAACCTGATTTTAAGTTATATTTCTTGATAGGCGGTTCGGTTAGGTTATGGGTATCTTAATTTTCTGATTCTAGCCTTTTAGACTTGAGTTTAAGACACATTTGGAAGCAAGAGACTTTGAGGCTCGGTTCCCTAGCCACAATCTTTTAAGCAGAGATGTATGTAAGTTAGGCCTGTGCTGGATACATAATCAAGTAAAAGCACAGAAACAATTCCATCTCTAACTGCTGCGACCTCTGATAGACTCAGAGTCATTCGGAGCAGTAGATATCCCCTTAATGATAGTACAAAAATTGAGTGACTTGAGAAGGTGTCCACGAATAACTATGTCAAAATTCTGTGTATTAGCAAGCGTTATCGAAACGTGTTGTCATTCCTGTTCCCGATGGCTCCATCAAAAGCTTTCTAAGTAATAGACTTGGAAATAGCTGAAAATCACTACTAAGGGACAAATCAAATCCCTCTTCAGAAGTCCATCCAAAGTACTAGGAGATAGACATTAGCTGAAGCTGAATATTTAGTGTACTTGAGACTATTGATATACGGGAATGCACCCAAAGACTTAAATATCTACAATATTCTCAATACTCCGATCAATGAATTGTCTTTCAGAGGACCCATGAACAATGGCTTAATTTTCTGGTTCAAAGAGAATTCAATTCCAATATATATAGTTAATGAAAAGGGAACCTCTGAACTGCTAAGGAAATTTTTCGCACTTTGTACCTTTCGTTTGAAGGAAAAGTTCATAATCTGCGAAAAATGAATACAGAAAACGAAGTAGAACTGAGGAGAATAAATTTACATAACTAGAAATTGTCTGCTAAATGAATTGAAGAGAGAATACAAATTAACATTAATAGAGGTCAAAAGTATGAGGAAAAGCAGTTCAAAATATGCTTTTTGAAAACTGTACATTGATTAAGATTTCTAATATAAATATAAATAAAAAACTTAGGTGTCCAAGATTTAACATGACGTGGTATTATTTTTATTATGTCTAGACATTCATTTGGAAAATAGAAAATGTATCATTCAGAAATATAACGAACAGGTATCTTTTTTATGACATTAACATATTGAGAGATTCAATTTGGCACAGGACCAGGCTTTTACAAGTTATTCTTTTTGTACCTAGCAAGCGAAGTGGCATTTCGTGCCATGATGTCTCTTCATATTTGACGTAACATATTTCTCACGTGAAATGTGCCACTCACTTTCAATCGTATTGTGCATTTTTGTAAACGCCTTAATTAACTTCTAAAAATATTTTTTTTCCAAAAATAAGTACTTTGTTAAAGGTTTCACATACTGTAAGGAGTATTCTATTCTCCTTATAGAGTGTCTCGTTAATTTCTATATTAATTGCGTTGTTAATTCAATATCCGTAGCGAATTTTGGCAAAAATAATCTTTATTACTTTTAATGCATTTATTACTTTGTAGTAAAAATATTCAATTCTATCTCAGCTAAAAGTAGATATCTAGTTATTAAGTAAGTAATGAGATTTGAACTTTTGAACAAAGAAACTTTCACTGCTTCATTTGGTAACTAACGATGTTTTTAAATATTTGATGTTGTTATGTTAAGATAAAATGTTCAAGAAATTGGAAGACAAAGCGCGATGAAAAAGACCAGTCGAAGTGCGTAGGGTAATCCCTCAAGATTGATAGACTTGGGTGCTGCACCAGAATGTACTCTGGATGTGACTTCCTTCTGTTACTAAAAATAGAAAGAACAAAACGTAAAGGGAACGCATTCTGGATCGATCGAAAATATACAAAGATGTGATGTCGCAGTTTCCACTTAGAGATTTCCAACACTGATACAAGGCTTGGAACAATCTATGCCGTCCATTCATACTGACACATAATGATTGTTGATGATTCATGCCTTTTAACATTTTTTCTATTAAACAAACTAAGTGTATATAGATTATATATTTTATACCGGTATCTTCTTTAATCGCATTTGATTCCAAGTTACCTCGATTTCATAACAAAGAGCTGCTCAAGTCTATGAAGGATAGTACATATTCAACTGGAATCAGATCGTGCGGTTTGCGATTCGTTACTGAAGATGAAAAATGTTCTACGGAATTATTTTTCTATATTAGGATGTTTAGCTGTGAACAACTACTCCTAGTACGGATAACCACAACTTCGTATTCTTTGATATACAGTTTGCACACACTTTTCTATTGATCAAGTGTGGGTAAGCTCATTTGAGAGAGCCAAAAGACTATCAATAATTTCTGATATATTTGCGATCATCATCTGACCAATTTATCCTGTTTCTGGTGGTTTTAATTTCCTTTTTATGCCCAATCTCTTTCCTTCTATCGAGAGTTGAAGTATATGATACCTCACGCTCCGTATCACATGTCCCAGTGACATTATAGGATGTCCAAAACATCTATCTGTTCAACCTTGATACACTTTGGCTATCGCACGTTATATTTTTGTATAGTAAAATCCATGGTTTCATTGGAAAACACTGCTGGATGTTTGCGATCATTTCTGACCAATTTATACTGTCTCTGGTGGTTTTAAATGATTCTTCTGTGGTTCTTATACCTGTCCAATTGTTGATATTGTTAAGCCAAGACATCTTCTATCTGCCCACTCCCTTTCTTCCTCCATCTTTCCTTTTATCAAGAGTTGAAACAAATGGTATCTTTTGCTTTGTATCACATATCCCAGTGACATTATAGGATGTCCAAAACTCCTATTGGTTCAACCTTGATACCCTTGGGCTATCGCACGTTATATTTTGGTCTAGTAAAATCCATTGTTTTATTGGAAAATATTTATACCAATTTAGACCAATTTATACTGTCTTTGGTGGGATGAATTTATTCTCCTGTGGCTCTAATCCCTGTCCAATTGTTGATATTGTGGATCCAAGACATCCTCTTTCTGCTGGATTGTCACTTTATGTTGATTTAAAAATTTCGAAGTCTATTGACGCCGATTGAAGTCGAATCATATCAACTGTTATATATTTGAGTGATTTGGCAATCACATTTGTCAGTTATTGTCGATTTGCATCCATTGAAGTCGATTGAGGTCGATTGTCACTTTATGTTGATTGAAAAAGTTGAGTTGAAGCAAATGGTACCTCTCTACCACTATAGCATGTCCAAAACTCCTATTTCTTCAACCTTGATACACTTCGTCACACTGTCGCAGATTATATTTTGTTATATCCATGGTTATATTGGATCGATAAACTTGTTTCACCTAATAAAGCAATTATATGTATCTTAAACTCACTAGATGAAATACTCCTCGAATTCTAGGCGTTCAAATTGACTAACAAAACAAAAAAGTTTGTTAACTCATTATTATTTTCGTCATTTTTCTAAGTATATTTCGACAATATCAATTTAAACGCGTTTTGGGAAAAGAGAATAAGTAAAATATACTTTTTGTTTCGAATTAAAAAGGAATGTCTCCAATAAAGTAGAGAATTTAATAAGAACGTCTGCAAAAAGACGACATTACTTTTTTCGACATTAAATAAAGGTGAAAATGGTGAAACTATTAAGTCACCCTCCAACGATTATAAAGTAGAACAAAATATTACAGATCCGGCGTAGTTTTTCAGTTCAAATACATTTTTATCGTTATCGTATATTCCTGGTACCAAATGTAATCTTTCCGTAATAATCAATACTTAAATGTGTCTGTCACATTAAGTAGTCGATCTTACAATGCAACTGCAGAACAAATAAATGAGAGATATTATTATCTAGTTTCAAAAACAAAGAAACGGCTTGCTTACAAGCATATAGTTTTGAAGAAACGGGTGAATCTTCTGTAAAAAATAATCGAAAAGAACATACAGAAATGCCCATGTCCAATCGGTAGCAATCTACAGCATTTACTACGAAACTTTCTGTAACGAATGCAGTACCTCTGTTTACAGTAAACAATTCAATTTAACTGTTGTCTTCTTTGTTATCATAAAGCAATGTATTTCATGTAATATGTAAGAAAACTTGAGATTTACTGGAAGAATTGTATTGTTTAAGTGTGAATAACTTACACGTAATTTTAAGTGCTTAAATCGTTTCAATATGGCTGAGAAGACGTTCTAAATGATTCTTTTATACCCTATAGACAAAAAAATAGAAACGAGTTTTGAACGTCATCAAACAGTGGTACTATTCTTTGGGTGTTGTTAGGAATCGTTTGGAGGGTTGCTGACAGTTGTCACAAATTGGACAATTTGTGGTTAAAGAAGTTGCTGTTTTCAGAGAGCTGTACAGCAACCTTTCATACCATTCCTTTCAACACCTTAAAGTGCAAAGTTCGACTCTATCTGTTAGACTATTCCCACGTTTAAAATGATTGTCAATTTCAAATAAATCGGATAATTAGTTGTCTAGAATTCTTACGTTCAAACAAAAACCTTTGCAAGAAGACAACAGATCAACGAATGGAAAAGCCTATGCTAACCATGTTAACCAATGTCAGGAGAGATCGAGAAAATCATACCTTCACTGATGTTTCGTAGTAGGATAGTGGGCGGTCAAGGACCGTTAAGGCCGATGTCCTTTGACTTGGATCCTTTGACGTCACTAGGCAACTGAGAGACTTGTCTTAGTATATAAACTGCACCTGTGTGAGTGCGATGACTTGGTCTGCATCAGCGACACTCAGGGTAATCTATTACGCTTGTAATGTGGAGATGGCGCCACAGATGACAGTGTCCGTTTACAAATTTAGTAACCAACCAGTCGAACCTTGCGCCTATTTTAGTGGAGCAATTGATTGGTGTTGGATGCCGGATGCCCATTTTTGTGTCCTTTAGGTTATCTCAAGCCATGTAAGCAGACAGTTGATAGATATAATAAGCTACACAAAGAATGGGTTCTAGGCCCAGTGGTGCTTTAGAAAATAAGAAAGAAACAATAGTTACTGTGGAAAGATAAGTCATGGGTTTTTTATCAACCACTGGTTAATTTGTTTGTCAAGTTGTTTCTAATTTCAATATAAGATCATCCCCCTTATTCGTCACAACTGGTGCCTTGTGATATATATCTGTTGAAACTGTGAAAATGAAAGCTGATGAATTATTTCCAATGAAGTTTCACATGGAACGTTGTATACATAGAAGAAGAGTGTTAGGTATAGTCAAGAAGATGATGAATAAAAATTCATGAATTCACATTGAATTATTATATAGCGTTATCCAATATCTACACGAGGTATTAGGAACATCGATATAGAGAATAAGTACAGTATTTATCTCAAAATACGGATCTGTTCTAAATTTGCGCAATCTTGATATTAAAGTCAGTCATGTATTTATATTCTCACTAAAACTTTTATAAATCCCGGTGCAATTTCGTATTAAAACGTAAGAATGAGGGTGAAAGGTGTCATTAAGACATTCCATTATTTCCATCTGCAGCGTTCAGTTTTCTTTTTACGACTTTTTGAAAACCGTCTCATTCTTCCATTTCACCTTTAATGTGCCACACCAGAAAAGTTAATAATTACAACTCGCATTTTAGAAGCATTGAAACTGGTATTTCGTAACTGACAGAAATATCGAAGTTTTATTAGATATTGGTAAACCTTTGTTTGTGTAGACACACAAACACACCTTTTAATGTGTCCACCAGATGGGTATAAATTGTTACGTGGGACGACGTAATTACCGTTTAAATACCGATATAAAAACTTGACATTTTTTCGACTGTTTGTTTTATAAATAGCAGCATATGTATTGCAGATAATCTCTACCACAACGTTAAAGAGGTAACCAGTTCGTGAGAACAGGAACAAATGATATAACGATATACAGCACATCTGGAATTTTGCTAAGAATATTTAACACTATTTTTCATCAAAGTTATTAAACTAGGTTACATGTGGGGAGTTTAAAATAACAAGGATGTTAATAATATAAAAAGGTAATTAATGAATAACGACAAAACAGTGAGAAATTCTCAGACCTACTTTTATACATATATAAAATACGAGTATATCTACGAAGGTTGTTTGAAAACTTTTCTACCTGTCAAAATTATTATAATAATTAATATACACTACCGTATATACCGTATACCGTATACTGTTAAAATGCTGAATTTGTTAAATGGTCGTAAGCCAATGTAAATTTTACGAATTCATGAATTGCCCGATTAATTTATGCTATATTCTCGAATATGATATCCAACAGTTCACACAGTTAAACAAATAAAAAAATTTCCCAAGCCTTATAATCTAAACTAGCAAAAATGCTAATTTGTATGTGCATAATTATTCATGAAAAAGAATGTATATTTGTTACTTACAAAAAATGTTTCTCTCAAATTGAAGTCTTATTTCATCGTAAACTATCAAATTCCTCAACTGGAGTTGCCTAGTGCATATTATTTTCTTGGAACAGAAAACATCAGTAGCACCATTCAAATTAGAAGAAAACTTAAAGTTCCTACAAGTCCCGTTTCTTTCAATATCCTTTTTTTAGACCAACTAGTTACTTGTTCTTCATACCGTATGAGAAGGGCAAAATAGCCTACTTTTATCCGGATATTTGTAGAATTGTCTTTAGTATTAATTTCAATACATTCATTTTTAGATAAGTGTGAACCTTCAGTCGCCAAAAATCTGTTTTCAGGAGGAAATCCAATATGTCCACAGCCGTTGAAGGTTTAACTCCTCTCAACCTTCACCTTCTGAATATCAAATAATCTATTTGACCCCCAATCTGTTTTGCCCACGCCTAAAGGAGCAGCTGGTCCTTTTTTTTACGTACGCAAGCTTGCTGTTTATAGTTTGCGGAACGCAGAAGTCAATTGTTACACCCGGAACGAAACTTTGGGAAAGAGGAATAGTATTGAAATTTCTACATCCATTTTCAAATTCATTTTTGACCACCCTGAAGTAATCAAAGTTCGCATGATGTCTGGCAGTTGCGGAGGACAGTAGAAAAATTTTAACTTGCTCATTTAGAAACTATTGATCATATTTATTTTGAGTCAGGCCATTCGCAAATGGAGTGTGACTCGGTCCACTCTAATATTGAGGTTAAAGCAAAAAATATAACAGTACACGTACCCTCTGACTGGGACCAATTGATCAGATTGGCGCGTTCAAAACCCAAACCTTACGATGTGACTAGGCTCCAGCATGAAGATTTTTCAAATTTTAATCATTATGAAGACAAATTTGTTCCAGAAACCACTGAGAAAAAGAAAAAAAATCAACCAAAAAATTCCAATTCTTGTGTGTGGTTTCAATACCGGAAATATAAACTGTATAAAATTCTTGTGAAAAGTAATTTTGATGACATTGATTTTGATGTTTTGATCCGAAAATGAAAACGAGGAAAAAAATTCCTTACTCCCAATGATAGCCCTCCTGAACCTTTTATGCCATACGATGTTCATATTTGTATATCGGAGGTGGAAAAAAAAAAGATTTATTGCAACTATGCAATCAAGCTCCCAGGGCATACAAGTCTTTTTATGAGCATCTTCCGAGTTCCAAATCAGTCCACGATCCTCTGGCAGAACCCGATAATACCAAAATTGAACAGATAATTTATTTTTATGTATTATGTGTTTTCGATGAATCGTTTGTAAAATGTTACTAACCTGATTATTTACTTTCCATTATCTTGTGTTCAATAAAAGTTTTTCTTAGTGAAAAAAACATTTTTTTGTATCTTTTCATCCATTATTATTAATTTTTATAGCAATTTTGTATCCTAGATGGATGTAAAGTATCGAAAATGAATTGACACGAAATTTCATTGCAAACTATCGAATATTCTCTAAAATTTCATATTCGATACTTTACCTTCAATTCAGTGACTTTCAGTGAATTATTATTGATAATTTTACAAATAATTAAAATTAAAATGATACCTTCGAACGATAGTTTTACACTTGAAGATATCTATAAAAATTTAAAATAACCAAAGGCGTCAGGTAGGAAAAAATTATATTCAGTATTTTGGCTCTCCTGAAAAGTGCCAATTTTCACATTCCTAATTTTAGCATGGTGCCAACGATATATCGATAAGAAATAGTAAAAATGGGACTACAGTCTGTAATTGTTACAAATTTAAATTTTTGATTCAACGGTGTAACCCCCAATTGCTTTCATCATTTCAATGCAAAATTTTGCATTTTCTGTAACAATTTTGACAAATAATATTCAATTCAATTTTTCTTTTTATACAGGATGTGTATAAAAAGAAAAATTTTTCAACATAGACTCCAATACGTCTGATCTTGCTTAAAGCAAACGAACCGAAACCATTTTCATATCTTTAAGGGTATCCTGGTAAAATAATTTAGAAGGGTCTGCAACGGTCAAATTTTTACAAAAAAATTAATAACTCAATAAGTATGCATTTTTCGAAAAAAGTTTTTTGTCAAAAGTATACTAAAATTTTACGTGGATTTCAAAAATATATTAATATACAGGGAGTTCCATTCAAAATAACAAAGTTACAGTCGACGTCCAGTAGAAATCTTTATTTTAGTTAAAAAGATTGTATCCGAAAACCCAAACGCAAGTAGGAATTTTCATGATTTTACTATAAATACTTTGCCATATACAGATAGTTTTAACTCGGACACCCTATATAAGACAAAGAACTCATGGAACGCACTACATATAGATTATATTTAAGGAAAATGATGACGTCTGGTTTCTTTGTTAGGTCAGATACTTTTTCCAGTAACCCTTGTAATGTGACAGCTTAGTTAGAAGATGGTATTTAGTCATGGTATATATTCAATCTCGATGGCAATGGTTTTTAACCATACATCTATTCATACTTTTCGATAACTGTTTTCTGTTGTGTTAAAAACATTTTATGAACGTAAAGTTGTTACTATAATGAGAAATTGCCATCAATAATATTATGAAAAATAATACAAAGTGGATTGGATTTCCTATTATCAACATATTCGTAAATTGAGAAAATCTAATTGCGTTTCTATCTACCTTATACTCATCCAATTTATGGAAATAAATTACGCTTATGACTCATTTCGTTATCTTACCTTCTATGATTCTGGAATCGTTCAATGGACAAAAACAGGGATTCAGATATTCCAATCACATTTTCTTGGAGAGAGAACGAAAAAATGTGTTGGTGCGTAACATCGCGCGTTACAACAACGATGTCGGTCGAGAAAGATCTTGAAAAGAAATCAAATTACATATGCATTTCCCTTGTATTATGTTTCTCTTATCTGCGGTTTTTTATAAACCTTTATCATGGAGGCATAAAAGAATATCGGAGCTTGAAACGTTCACCGTTCCCGTTATGATCCACACTTCGAAGTTTTTTTAGACGAAAAGGTGGAGATAGATTGTGGATGTGTCGTAGGAAACTGATCGTAAATTGGAAGAAGCAATATTAATAAAAATATAAGAGATAGGACACCGTCGCCGTGTTGTCGCTTATATCCTTTGAGGAACTCTCTTTTATCTATATTACATTGTAAATGTAACAAACACATTATTTCAACTTAAACAATTGTTCAAATGATTTCAGATCTAATGGAAATAAATTAAATTATAACTAAGCAAACCCATATTTGCAAATGAAAAATCCAAAATATCCGCTTACAAATGCAAATCGTTAAGCTAAAAGATAAACAAATAATGTTGATAATATTGATAATTGATTGATAATGTTGATAATATTAAAAAAAATTATCATACATTCACTTTAAGATGAACAGACATTTCCATTTTTTATCAGTGTCCCAACCAATTCGAGCAAAAATTATGCTTTACCCCATCCTTTTCGATCCCTTATAAGTCCGTTGTGGTTTAAACTAGAAGCCTATAATTCTAGTAACCTAGCAAGCATTGTATAAACACGGTTCTTAATTCTCACTGAGTGATCATCAAAATTTTAAAGCACTTCCAGTAGACATAGAAGCTTACAATTAGTATTTAGTGTATAAATTACGAAAAAACTAGAATATTTTTCAGTTACATTCCAGTTTTTCATGCATAAATAACTTTGTAAACCCATATAACAAAATAAAATGATGCTTAAATGTTAATGGTTTTATCGGTATAGTACAAAAAGTAAAGGTTGATCTGAAAAATACGGAAATAATTAAGAAAATATCATTATATTTGATAAAGAAAATATTCACGAGCTTGGTCCGGTCGAAACTAAATCAGAAATTGTTAATAGAGCTAATGTTTATCGAACAGTTTTCCATATGTATAGCTTACGCTTTACCAATACACAATACTCTATAATGCGCTGATGGATATCGGTTCTGCAATATTCACATCTGGTCAAGATTACGTGGTATTTTCGAAAGTTACATGTTTGATTGAGAATATTTATCTAAACTTGTGAAAATTGTAACATCAAAGCCTCCGAAAAAATCCCATAGAGACAGGGGCTTCGAGAAAAAATGTAGCTGAAGCTCAAGAAATAGTACCCAAAAAGAAACAAAAATAAGACACTGTTGTTGGTATTTAGGAAGTAGATGGTACTGGAAAGGAAAAAAGAGGTTTATCTAGTCGTACAAGAAGAAATGAGATGCCATTAAGAACCAAGTCTCGGAACTCAGTTTTTCTGCTCTAAAAAGTTGTTATATCCATATAATATTAAGTATGTTGATTTATTCAGTCCCTACTTAAGACAACTCCTGGCTTTAAATTATTACGTAACTAGCTAATCTAATGAATTTTTATTTTATCTTTCAAAAGTATATGAAAAACAATAGTTATTTGTATGCCATGAATTGAAAGTGCTACTTTGTTGGACGAGTCTGAACATTGCGAGACGAGCGAATCGAGGCGAACAACAGACGAGTCCAACAAAGTAGTATTTCAGACGACGCATAAGATCCAAAACTTTTTCAATTACACTGAGGAAAGAAAATAAATGATAGAGAATTATAAACCTTTTATTTATAATTTTTTCTGGTGACACCACTTCATAAAGAGCTCATACTGTTTTTCGTACCTTGCACGAGATTTATCCGGCAACGAATTAAGAACGGCCGCATTGCTTTCTTCTGTGAGATCAGGTGGCGGGGATTCGAGTTACTTTTCATTGCTGATCGTTTTCATCATCAATCATTGTTATTCATTAATTTAGACAAAACTTGGGATAAAACAAATAATTTCGGAATATTAGAAATTTGAGGTTATGCAAAATCATCGAATTGAAACTGTCAATTGTCAACAAGTGCGTCCCGAAAGTGTTTTGCAGTACGGAACTGTCACTCTCACTACATGGAACACTCAAAACGCAACTTTCGGTATCTAATGAAAACAGAACTAACAATTTTCAGGTGACGTCGACTAAATAGTTATTTTCCTAGCTTATGCGGAAAGTGATACTTTCGTGCACGCGACTGCAGTTGTACCGAACGACGCGGAGCGGAGTTCGAGCAAGCAGTCAAGTGCGGGAAAGTATCACTTCCGCATGAGTTAGGAACATTATTTTTTTTACGACCGTATATACAAAAAAGTATACCAATCCATTTTTCTTATATTATTTTATTCCAACAAACATAATAATATACAAAACTATAATTGAAAACTACTAATTATTATAAATATTAATATTTAAAACACAATTTGTTGCATTCTGTAGACTAGTAAGAATTGCCGGCCCAGTGGAGTTATTTGGTTTCAACTGGAAGGTAGATGACGTCGATGAGGATGGCATCGGTTGCAGGTCGCATAAAGATGACGATGACAGTGACGGCAACGGTTTTAAGTCATTTGTAGTACAGAGAATTTTATTTGATATTTTTTTCTTCTGATTCTCGGAGTCCTCCAAATAGTCCTCAGCGACAGTAGTAGACTTCCAGCCACCCAGGCGCTTTAGGTTGGTTATTTTTTCGCCGGAGTCTCTGCTGGCATCCATTAATATTATTGTATCGGATTCGGTTTAATGTGGTTAATTTAGAAGAAGATTGTACTTATTCGGTTACTTCCAAGACGTTTTGAGCAACTTTGACGTTTTAGTAACAATTACACGCTTGGGTTGTCATAGCAACTGATATCAAACCCGGGTGGTTTGATAGTTGTTTCTCCTTTGAAGAATGACACTTTCAAAACTAAAATGCGTGCGGGAAAGTGGGTTAAAACGCACGGTCGTAGAAAAAATATATTTTCAAATTTTTGTTTATTATACATTGCATGCAAAAAGCTGAAAGTGTTATCATATCTCTTTTTGGGGCTGTAAGTTCCATGTTATTTAAAAGGCTGGAAGTCCAGCGATCATTACACTTAAAGGATGAATATTCATAGTGGTCTTCGAAAAATATGGAATCCTTGAAGAAACCTGAAACAACTACAAACAAATTTATTTCAAAATTAAATACAAAAATAATTAAATATAACCTAATTTGTTAGGCCTAATTTTGCAAACTTCCTCCCTATTTATTTTTTTTAATTGTCAAGTTTTCAACAAATATTACAAAACATGAACTTATATTTTGAAAAAAAAGACACATATACATATAGTCACTTTTTTTCTTCCCTATCCCCCATCTTTTCGTTTTATTAGTTTTCTAGATGTCGTTTTCTCCATACTTCTGATTGTCGTCTTCTTCTTGCTCTTCCACTGCAGACTGCTGAGGCTCATGAACGATGGTGTGTGGAATGTAGAAAGTCTTGTCTTTTCCTAGATCATTTTCTTGTTTTGAGATATCTCACATGAATTTTTGATAACTCATCCATACAGACAAGGTGTTTAAGATTAGCATTTTTCTTCTTCATTCTTACCATAACTATTTTTTTTGGCAGAACTGATGCCTTCCACTCTTGCAATACCAGGATTCTTCTGCGGAATAGGAAAATGTGCAGTTTTACTGATTCCAAGGTATTTAGAGTTGAGGTATTTCTTAGCAAGCTCTTTGAAGTAAACAGTAAAAGAGTAAAATAGCAACCAAATATAAGTTTTTCACTTTAGAATGTCAAGTTTTTAGAAAATATCACAAAACATGTTCAAGATATTTTGGTACTATTGCTTGGCATGTTTTGCGCCGCTTTTCAATGATACCGAAGTCCCGATCGCAGTTTAACGACCACTATCCAAGTACTTTAGATCTATTGATCGATAAACTGGATATTGTTTTGTATTTCACAGTTGTCACACCATAAAATTAAACTTCTTGTTAACAAGACATCAAATTAAAGAAACAAGATGACTTCTTATTGGCTCCTCGATCACCAACCCCTTCGTGCCACATACACAAAAGCGAAAAAAAATCGCAATAAATTGTTTTAATTAATTTCACGACTGCATTCTACGGGCAAGAATTAAAAAAAAAGGTATTTTATGATAAGACCACATGCATCTGTTAAGTTTTGAATTCAATGTGGCTTCTCATCAAATTACGTTGTTAGTTCAATGACATGGCTGTTTTTTTTTTCGATTTTTTTTAATATGACGACACTGAACAGTAGGTCGCTGTTCCGAGTCGTAAAAATAAAAAACTATCGAGGAGTCTGGAATTAAAAAAAAAAGAATACGATATTATATTTCATACGACTCGAAAATTGAGATGGATATCTAGATGTTTATAATTTTGAAATTTAGTAGCAACGATCTGGCAAATAATATACAGGGTTATTTCTTACTACACCCGAAATAAATTAACTGACTGAAAAGGAAGAATCGGCTCCAAGAGGGCATCCATCTGTAGGCAAGGCTATGGCGTCGGTTATTTCGGATGCTCCTTGGATAACTTTCATTGATTATATTGAAAAAGAAAAAAATGTCAACAGCGAGTATTATCAAATCAAGCAAAAACGATTTTACCTAACCGATTTTTTCCATTCCTCCAAAACATGTGATTTGTATGCATCAACCACTTCTTCAGGTGAAGAGAAACGTTGATCTCGCAATTTTTGATCTGCGGAAATAAAAAAGAATCATTGGGTGCCAAACAAGGACTATACGGGGAATGACTCTTCAGTTCGATGTTTTGATTATTATAAAATGTTTTTCGTTGATGCTGCAAACAAATACTGACTTACCATTCAGTATTGACCGTTCTAGGTTGCCCTGATGGACCACTTTTCTCCCTAGTGGCGTAATCTACTATGCAGATATCAAATTGTTAATCATTTTCTATGTTTTTAGATCACATTTTTTGATTTGTTGAAAAAGAAAGTTAACAATTATCTATCAAATTTGATTGTAATATATTTTGAATATATATATTTATTAGGCTAAACACTATTCGTGGATCATTTTGTAATATAATTTTGTTCATTTAACTGCTCTCATAAAATAGCGAATCACTTTGAAGAGAAGTTATTATTGGATATATCAAAGAAAGTGCGATGTAAAAATAATTTAATTAACGCGGTTTGAGGATTTCCGCTCTAGGTACAAAGACCATAAAATTTTTATAGGTAAACGATACAAGAAAATGTAATTTTTCTCACAAATTTTGATTGAAATTTCAATTATCATCAATTTCATAATAAAGATAAATCTAGTATACTGACTAGTGACTAGCACAGTGTGAAAATAGACGTATACAGGGTGTTTCGGAGATTATAATGTAGTATATATATAGTACATTCACTGAAATATCGTTTTTTTTCTTGTTTCGTCTTATTGTTTCACTCAGTGTTTGCTGGAAAATTTCTATGGGTTAAATTATTACAACCCAGGCGTTGGTTTATCTATTTATTCAAGAATTCATACCAAATCAACTCTCAATCCAAAATTGTGAGGTTTGAGTGAAAAATTAGTACGAGATAACGAGGCAGCGATCGGGACAGAATAAAAAAGGCACGTAAAGAGCCCGTGAAAAATACCGTGGACAAAAAGAGTTTAAAAAACAACAAATTTAGGATCATAGTAATATGATAATACTGATTATCAAAAATCTGTATCGCCAGGAACGCAAAATCGAAAAATTGCATTTAGAAAATGCCAAAATTATGTGCTAATTAGGTGCCAAGTTTAAAAATTAGGTGCTCTGTAATTTTCACAGCAACAGAATACTAAAAACATAGTAAAAAAGGGGATTATGATACTTGGAGCCGTCCCAAATATAACGTTAAAGAGAAAGAAGTAGGCTAGGTTAGGTTAGGTTAGTTTACGTAACGTTAGGTTTGGATAGATTAGGTGTTATGAAAGTACGAGAAATAACATTAACGAAAAAGTAGTAGGTTAGTTTACGTTACATAAGGTCAGGTTGGGTTAGATTACGTTAGGTTAGGTGTTATGAAAGTAGAAGCCGTCCAAGGTGTAGCATATAAGGAATAGCATTGCTATGGGTGGAGCTTTTGTAGTACTGATTTCTGCTGCTGGAACTCGTCGCCAGTTCATTGCCTCGCGGGATGTTGACCTGCCATGTTCTTCACTAGTGACCGTTTTTGCTAGTGCTGTTTCACTGCTGCCTCGTTTTTTTTAAAACGGCAAATTTGAAAACTTCTTACAAAGATTATGCTATTGGGAAAAGTCAATGTATGAGTGGTTTTCTCGATTTAAAAATGGCTACATGTCGATTGATGACAAACCTCGCTCTGAACGTCCATCAACTACCCGAATTGATGAAAATGTTGAAATAATTCAAGAGCTTGTGCGCACAAACCGTCGACAGACAATTGATCAACTGTCTGAAATCAGTGGAATATCTTGAAGCTCGGTTCAGCAAATAGGTGACTGGTTCTTCCACCATGACAACTCACCTGCACACTCAACCATCCCTGTTAGCCAGTTTTTGGTTAAAAATAATATGGTTCCGCTGCTCCAAGCACCTTACTCGCCTGACCTGGCTCCGTGCACCTTTTTCTAGTTTCCACGCATGAAAAGGGACATGAAAGGACGGCGATTTGAAAACATTGAGGACATCAGAAAAGAACGAGAGGGGAGCTTGCAGCCATCTCTAAAGATGAGTTCAAATAATGTATCGAACAGTGGTAGCACCGCTGGGACAAATGTATTACTTGTAATGGAGAGAATTTTGAAGGAGATGAGGTTGTTTTATTAATATTTGTGAATATATAGCATTTAAAAAATAATTTCGGTTATTTTTAATCATTATTCGGGCACTCTAGCGATATTGACTCTGCATAGCACCTGATAAGCACCTTATTTTATTACCTCAACAATCAATGTATTGTAATTTTTTTTATTGCGTTGTTATAATCACATTTTCCTAGCACTGCAACTTACAAGCACCTAATTTTTGAACTTGGCATCTAATTAGCACCTAAAAAGCACATAATTTGCGTTGCTGGCGAAACGGAGATGATAATCTAAATGTTTGAAGGAAAAGCCGAATGGTATGTTACAACTTATATGAGAAATTCCTTTGAGATGATATTGATTTTATGAAACTAATAGCTTTTTCTTTATAAATATATTACGTTCCCTATTTCAGAAAAGCCACATCACACTTATTTTTAAAGTTAAACTAAACCTTGTATTCGATTGTATTTATGTAATAAATAAAAGAGAAATAATGTTTAATCTCCACCTTGTTTTGTATTAATAAATATATTCGGGCGTTAAACTTGATGACATGAAAATGAACGATTGTCGAATAAGAAAACTGTAGAAGGAATCCAGGAATCCAGGCAAGCGGTAGAGAAACAATAGAAAACTCTTTCATTGTTTTTGTCGCGATTTTAAAGCGTTCAACTGACAACCCGTTCACACCAACGCCCCTTTTGTTTTTCTCTCACTTCCGTCACAATTTTAACGCTTATTTTTAATATGATAAATTTCGAGCTTTGTAGTCTTTAATTATTCGACTTTTTTTACATTTATCTACCTAATTGTGTTTCCTGGCTGACACGACAAAAGGTCTCCTACTCCTTCAAGAGGTGTCATAAATCATGGAGGTTCACGTATCTTGACGTACGTAAAAAATGCAATTTGCCCATTGTTCCTGCTTCGTTGGCTCCGTTACTTGAAATACTACGAGGAACAAAACAAAAACAAGACAAATCAACAATACCAGTGACGATAAACTCAATGAATATATCAGTTGGTTCAAAATTAATTTCTGAAACTGAAGTTACGTTCAAAAATCAGATCAACTCTTCTTCGATAGTTCCTTAAAAAGTTTAACTGCTATATATTTCTTGTTTACAGGGGAAATTCTAGTTTATATGGAGATTATTGAGAAGCTTCGATTTCAACGTCAATATTGAAGTTGTTCTTTAAGCGGTTAGGTTCGAAGACACATTCTTAATGTTTGGTAAATACATTAGGATAAATCGATAAATATAATTATTGAAAATTTGTATTATATTTCCTTGGAACATTCCACTTATTAAAGAAATTAATTTGTTATGGATCTCTTAGTCCATTCGAGAAATTTAATAAAACCTCGTAGTGTATTCTAAATCGTCCTCTATCTATCTTCACTTTAAATCATAGTAAATTTGCGGTGATTTTGTTGTTTATATTCGCTGGTAAGATTTTCTCTGCTTTTTTATTATTGTGCTCACAAAAATTCCAGTTTTTATTGAATTTCTGAAATGAAGAGGAAGGTCCATAACAAATTCAGTTTCGAACCGTTGTTTACTTTTGGTACATTTGTGTTTCTTTTACGTAAGTCTTCGATTTAGATGTAAACCAAGGTATTTGACTTCATCAATTTGTGTTATATATTGGTCATCATGTTTTAATTCAGGGCAAGTTACCCTTCTCATTTTGAAGGTTACATGGATATACTTGGATTCATTGACTTTGACTATGTTTGGTTTGGTATGGGCTGAAAATATTAAGAGTCTCATCGGCGTATGTAGCAACTGATGTATGTGAGGTTATAAGAAGATAAGCTGTGTAGAGTACGGGGCCCGGCACACTACCCTGTGGCACTCTAGCTAATATAGGATACAGCGATGAATATTCATCTTGATAACTAACTCGGAAGTACCTGTCAGTTAAATGAAACCTAAGTATTAGGTAAAGATCTTGTGGCATGCTAGCTTCTAGTTTTTATATTAACCGCGTATACCATACGTCTTTCGAATTGAAAATATTTTAATTCATATCTCCATAGTGTCAATTTTAAGATACCCCATATAAAAACTGTTTCTATCGATTCAAATATATTATTATTCAAGAAAGATAGATGCAACAAAAAATCTCGTTTCCGAAAAACGTCTGATTCTCTTGTAAAAGTAAATTATCCTGTGTGACCCTTTTTCCGATGTTAGTTCGTCCTTGTTATCCCTAATATGTGTATCTTAATTAATTCTTCATGTATATTCAGTAATAGCGATTTCTGAAATTGTGGATTTTACGAATTAGATGCAGACACGGATGATAACGAGCTACTTCTTTATGCTAACGGTTTTATTGTTCTTTTTATGTTAAGGATGGGATTGTTATTGTGGCGAACTATGATTTTTTTATTTTTTCCATTAATGTCATTCCTCAATTCCGTTTTACGTCTTTCTATAGCGCTTTAGTGAATACATGATTTTTTTTTTTCGAATTATTCAAACTGTATCAGGATCAGTACAACGTACTTCGGATTTGTGGGTGAGGCACTATTCATTACTGCAACGTTTTTCAAAAAAATTGAATTTCTTAAACTAAAAACAGGTGGTAATTGGATTGAGACTAGGCAGACCACTTCCCATTCCAATTACCATACTGTCGTGCTTTGTAGAATCATGCCTTTTCAAGTTTCTTCTTGTTTTGGAACACTGAACAAGAATGTCTAACACATTTAAACACACAACTTGACCTCTTCACTATACTGTGAACTCCCTTAATGTATTTAATAATCAACCACCTCGAGTTACTCATCATAATCCAATTTGACACTGAGATATTAGTCCCACGAATTCAGGTTTCTGTTTAAAACAGTTCATAGCATGAGTTTATATTATACATAATAGATAATGATAAGTGAACGCTAGACCAAAACCAAGTTAGTTATGGTCTTGCTGAGTAATAGTTGGTCTTAGTCCTGCATGGACCAGTCTTAGTCTTATTTTTTTTGTTTCATTTGGTAGATTTTCATTGGGGCCAATTTTGATAAAAAAATCTAAAAATAAGTAATTGAGAGAATTAAGAAATAAGAAATCGACGATTATGAATAAAATAAGTTACGTTTTATTTGTTGTTTCCAGTCACTTACTCCCAGACTTTATATAACTTTTCAATCTGATCCTACCATCTATTTCGTGGCCAAATTTTCTTCTTCGGTTTCCAGGCTGTGATTTTCCTTATCCTCTGTCGATTTTCTATTTTCCCAATTTTCTTCGGTCCTTAAGTTTTCCTAATTATTCTCCTCTCATATATCCTGAGTTTCTCTTCGTCAATATTTGTTAGTCTTCTAGTTTCCGCGGCGGTTTTATAGCAATCTTGTAGACTCTTAATTACGGGGATGATTCTTGATCTGCATCATACTACTCACTACATTCCCTACATCCTGCATCTTCCCCTCATTTTTTATATCATTTTTCTTGCTTATAATTGTTCCAATATACTTTAAGTTGTTGACTACTTCGGAGCTCAGGTCATTTATCTTTACTGTTTCTGGCTTGCGAACTTCCTTCTTTTATTAATTTTTCATATATTTGGTTTTCTCTCATTTATTTCCAAGCTTCTGTAACGTGCCTTCTCTGCAATATTTCCTAATGTGTCTTCGAAACTTTTCCGTCCCTTGATAGTATAGTTATATCATCATCATTTATGCTATCATTTGGTTTGACTTATCAATGATACTTTCATCGATATTAAGTTCACTGATTATGTCGTCAATTACAATAATGAACTATACCGATGAGACTTTATGAATAGTAAGCTTTCCAAATCTGTTTTTCGAACAATTATCAATGTACTTGAGTACTTGGAACCGACGCCATAGGCGTCTGCTGCCTATAAGTTGATTAGAGAAAAAGTACAGATCCAAAGCAAGGTGCAATTAACAAAAGAACAATTAGAAAAGTTCAGTGAAGTGAAGATCCGGACGTATAAGTTTCTATAACTTATGAAGATTTATTTCCCATAAGTAAGCATGCTTTTAATAATTTGATTAAGATGTTCTTCGTAGGACATTGCTATGACCCGCTTGCTCTTATACAACACTTTTTGCTAATCGATTAACTGATTGATCTATTGGTAATTTTTTTCCTTGGTATTCAAGCTAATCGCTTCGGCAGAAGATTTTGTCCAATTTTGAATCGTATTTCTTTCAATAGTTATATTGATTCTAATATTTTGGCCCCTTTTTGAAATCAATTTTTCAAATAATCTGACAATACACATTCTGGAACCACCTTGGCAAGTCTTGCTGAATACAGGATTATTTTTAACTCGACTTGTTACATCCTTGATTGCATACAAACAAAAATTAGTCAAGCGAACAGCAGCTTCCTCATCTCACCAATAATAAGTATCATTTATTCATAATAGTTTTTTGGTAACAGCTCACTTGTTATGACTATAGTTTCTTTAAACTCTGTGTCATCTTTTCTGCTCGTGCCTACAGTCCATTCCATACAAATTCTTTTACTGTAAACGGTACTTTTTGGTATGACTGATTCT
The DNA here is from genome assembly GCA_026230145.1 of Diorhabda elongata. Lineage (NCBI taxonomy): Eukaryota > Metazoa > Arthropoda > Insecta > Coleoptera > Chrysomelidae > Diorhabda > Diorhabda elongata. The sequence continues at coordinate 17,765,854 of CM047928.1, read as the reverse complement.
ATAATTTCATTAATATTCTCGTCAGTATTACAACCAAATCGTGACATTTTGAAATATCATCATAACAACATGAAAACAGCAAAGTGATAACGCTTTCTCTATCCTCCGAGGTTCCAGCAAGGTTCCGCGCATTCTCAAGCTTGCGTAGTATAGATAAAGTGTCTTGAACGAAGAGAGGAAATGAATATAATGGGCACCGTAACTTAGCGAAGTTTTCTTCCATATTATATGTCCATATAGAAGTATAACATATATTTAACGGTGTACCGATTGGTTGTCTTCACATTAATTTATTTCATGGGATTTCTACTGGAGCAAAATTTATTCAAAAATAAAGACATTCCGTGTCAAATCAATATTTTCATTTAGTTTCGTATAAATTCTTTACATCTTAAGGCATTTTTATTTTCATCAAAAATAGAATCGAAATCTCCCTCATTTTTATTTCTTAATTCATCTCAAAGAGCATTACATCATGACGAGAATTAAAAAGGTGTAAAATTTAATAAGAAGATAAAGTATTTAGTGCGATTAAATCGTTTCCGTTGGTTGCTATGGAAATCGCACGGTTGAAGTGGAATTTGCATTTAAATTAAAATGGACATACTTCTCTTCATTTCAAACAATATGAAAACTTTAAATTATTTGAAGATTTTATACTTCTGTTTAATAGATTAGATTTTAATTTTGCCATTACCAACTAATTTGAAATTTTAATAACTCCTGCTATTTTATACACTGAGCTACAATCTGTATTGCGCGTTTCTATAATCCGGCGGCAAAATCAAATATCTCCAAATAGAGTTGTGATTTGGATGAATAGTCAAGTTCTGAGGATAAAACTTTCAATGAACAATTTATCGTAAGAAATATTATTTTTATCCAGAACTTTTGATTTTCTTTCTTGCATGCAACTCTAGTACCTGCTGGAAGACTATCCCATCCTTAACCATTATATATTATATGGACATAATATAGAAATAGGACAAGCGACAAGATGGTTACTTTGTGTTAATTATTGTTCAAACCTACCTCAGTGTAATTAATGTATTGCACATATGTATTGTCTTTATTCTACAACTCGTCCTCTATATTCCATTGTCATCACTATTACTATCTTTATAATCATATCAATATAAGCTCAAGCTTAAATTGAACTCACTCTAAGATACGGCCCGCAGGCCGCTTTCGGCCCCTGGGCCGTATTAATAAGGTTGATTGATTGTTATGTTTCACAAAAAGAAGAATAATGTATTTTAGAGATTTTAAACTTCATTCGATTCCTCTACGGGTGTTTTAAATACTCGTACTCTCAAGTCTACGGATGTTTATGAGTAATTTCAAGGCAGTGCGTGCCTAGACAAGCGAGAGAGAAACTTTGAAATAAGAAGAAGAAGAAATAAGAAGAACTGAAGAACTGTTTAAGTGCGTACAATTGACGGGTACTACAACAGCAAATCATATTCATTCTGCAATTGAGCATTTGATAGCAGAATATGGACTCAATTGGAATATACTTGGTAGTACAACTGCGGATGGCGCTCCTTCCATGTAAACATTCGTGCTTCGTAATTAAATTAAAACAGAAAACATCAGAGAATTTTGTGGGATTTCACTGTATAATTCATCAGGAATCATTGTTATCCAAACATTTAAAAATGAACCATATCATGCAACCTAGGCAAAGGACTAGATCACCGACAGTTCTGGTAATTTTTACAAGATTTGGACGAAAAATTTTCTGATGTCCCTTATTTTATCGAAGTTTGTTGGTTCAGTCGAAGAGTAGTTTTAGAAAGATTTTTTGCATTATGTGTCTCTATTCATTATGTCATTATTATGACAATGACTGCGACCCAGCTAGCGAAGATAACAAAATACTTCAGGAAGACCTGGACCTAATCCACGATTCGGCCATAACGTCGCCATCAAGTCAAACGTTGACATCGCTGGAAAATGAATCAGCTGAACTGAACAAAATACCTCTGAGACAACCTTGACTAAGGATAAACGCTCAAGAGCTCGACAGCTACCTAGTGGTCTTGTCTTTGTTACACTGTTTAAAAGCCATCAAAAGAAGCTCCAATTCCAGCCTGATGTCAGCAGTATATCTCAAAGCCGAAGTAAAAACCTTCGTAAACGAATAGAAATTACTGATCGCTGCCTTGGTAGGTTTTGTATAGACTTGAAAAATATACAAAAACATATCGTCTGTTTAATTGTAATCTTTTAACAACTATTTATAGGAAAAGTCTGAGTTTTGAGTTATGAGTTATTTAGGTTTTACGGAGTGATTTATAATGCAAAATGATTTATGGTACTGTTTCAATTATAATACTGTTTCAGGAGATATGTAATTCAGTAAGAATTTTGTAATTTACTGAATATTTGTAATTATTTTGACTGAAGGTATAATTTCATGAAATCTAATTTCCATTCTTGACCTTAGGTTATTAATAAAAAGATAAAATGTTGAGTGGAAGTTTTTAGATAAAGTTAGTTTTAATTCTTGAAAATGGTTGAATATTTCTCATAGTATTTCCAATCTATTTAATTACAATCTTGGTAAATCAAATTGTTCTTCATTGTTGTTTGCATTATCTTCATTTTTATTGATCGACCTTCTAGAACTTTTTCTTAATTGATGAACTTGAAACTGGAAGAGGAAGCTAATATACTTCACGGACCAAAAAAACCTTTGGAGAGAGTAGGTTTGCAAAAATAATAGGCTTAGGTCATTGGAAATTTCCTTTTTATTTCAGAACTAATTTTTTTATAGTTCTCCTTTTAAACATAAATGATAAAATTTGATATTTTGGAGGTTAAGTATAGTAAAAATTTCATTTCTAAAAATAAGTTAATCCTTGACTCGGTAGTGTGGTCTAATATGTCATCAATCTTATTAACGTACGTTAAAAGTGCTCTGTATTCAATTTGAATAGTATTTTAATTACAAAAACAATTAAGCAGATGTACGTGAATTAGTCACATATCAATTAAAGTAGGCGGAGACTGTAAATAGAATATATACCGATGCTTTAATGATTAAAACATTTCTAGATTTATATGAATGTGGAAGCTAGGACAGAGGGTGATTAAACTAGTAATGACAACGTGAGGAATCAATTATAATCCATTCCTCCAGCGGAAAACACAAATCAGTAAAGTTTTGTTTACGTAGATTAGTATAAAATCGAATGAAACTTACTACTATATAAAATCATCAAATTACATTATCTGGATGGAGAAGAATAAAGAAGGAAGTCTAAGCCAAGGGTTTAGGAGAGACTTACTAAGTGAGCGTTTTGATAACCAACTTATCGTCTTCAGAAACCGATGGTAAACTAAGTTTACTATGCATATGTTTCGCAAATCGATGCTGAATGATTGTACAAAAGTTTAACGAAATAATTTTGGCTGATGCCGTTTTTCTTACAAAAATTTGAAACTGAAACTTCAATTGAAGGGCCATCCCTCCCCTCGTCCTTGTCACAAGTTGTCACATATTTATAATCCTCCCTTCTAATGTGTCGTTACATATTTTTTGAAAATAATCGAGAGGAAACATTTTTTACTTGGATTTTTATTGATTAATCTAATAAAATTAACATAAGTACAATAAAAAGATAACCAAAGAAACAAAGTATAGAATAATAATTTAATTAGTAATAGTTTCCTCGAAGACTGAAGGTGAACTGAAATTTTTTACCTTGACTTCACAGTTTTATACTAAATATCCCAGCAATAAACCTTCTTCCGCGAAAAATGTACCAAGCGGAAAAACCTCCTTGGCGGAAATCTTTACATTTAATCCTTGATTACTAAACTATAGAGGGGTAGAAAGGAATTGGTCCTTCGACCCTATTTAAGCTGTTCATACATTTAGCAATTTCAATGCTTCACAATATGTAGAACAATTTATTATTGAATACACTTCTTAACAATTTTACATTACTTATTTTCAATTTCATGATTATGATTAGCAAAGTAATCGGCAATTGTTAAGGGTAATTGCATAAATTAGCTATGTGCTCTTTAAACCAAATATTAATGTATCTTTTAGTCTGCCCAATATACTTCCCGCCACAAACACTACAACTAATTTCAAATATTCCACTCTTTTCCAAATTGTTGAGAATTTTGTTGGAATTTATTTTCGTGAGAAAAGGATTACTAGTGGAAAAATTTAAGATAAAAAATGTGAGTCAAGTTAAAAGGTTTTAGTTTACCGTTTCTGAAGATTATGAATTGTGAATGTTGATGTAGTGTTAATGCAAATAGTGTGTTAATTATGAATATCACCAACGGTTCCAAAAATTCCAACTCAAATACATATTGAGTTAAATAAATATATTTAATTCAAAGTACTCAAACTATTATTAGGAGTTATGATTTATGAAAATTAACCTTATTTTTATCACTATCACTTAAATAAAATTACATGTGTGTATTTGATTTCTTCTTCTCATCAATTTTAAATAACATTTAAAACGTTTTTCTCAATCTCTAATCTCTAATTATTTATTGATATTCCTATTTCTTTTATTATTTTTCTTGAAACGTCTTTGAATGATTTTCTACATAAACAATCTAAAAATTCAAAAACTTTGTACAAAATTTTATTTTTAAAAGAATAAACGGTGATTTTATTACTCGCGGGAATAAATATCGAGAAACGAAATTAAAACCATGCACAAAGAACTTTTTCACAAACGAAATGTAAATACAATAAGTTAAGCGAGGACTAAAACAACTTTCAGATTAATTGATAGGCTGCCATTCCTTTATTAAATTCGGTAATTCATTGAATTATGGCAATAAAAACTTTGTGCCGAACGACTTTTTAAGAAATTCATAATGAGGGATATCGCTAACTTTAAGAAATAAAAATGAGTCCGCTCTATTTGGTATTCAGTTATGTTAATTCGGTTATATTAAACAAAAATTATAAACACTGTAAAATATTAAATCACAATATTCTATGGAGAAAAAACTGTTATAAGAAATAGAAACCAACGAGATCTTGTCAGAATAACAGTACAGATTTAGCACCGAGACGGCGTTCCAAATAAAATAGAACACGCTACCCAAGGCTTCAGTAGGAACCAATCTTCAGAGCCCATCTTCTTGGAGATCATCAAAAGACACTGCAGGAAGCCAAACACTAAACTGGTGTATATTGTGGACACTCAAAAGTCCAATCCTTTTTCATTAGAAGGAAATTAGAAATCACTTGGATCAATAAGAAAATATACTTGGAACAAATTTCGTACCAAGGACCACGTCGACTACTTAATGGACAAGACGAGGAAGGCAAGGAAGACCCACCAGAGTTCATCGGAAGACGATACAAACTGAAAATGAAGAGTAAAACCTCATCAGGGACATATTTCTTTCCAGCATATTGTATTGAAGGATACACTACCTTGGTACATCAGAACCCAGCAAGTTTACCTTGAGTTAAACCAGAAAAAAGTTGTAGAGATCATATACGAAGCGAGAATATTCGAAGAAATAAGGGAGCTGATCCACTACACCAACAAAGACTACGCCAAGTATTCCAAGCAGTGAAAATAGTTGTCAATTTCATAACCTAGAGTAAAACTGGAGATTGAACTAAGATTTAAACTCTAGCTTAAATCAAGAATGAACAAGATTGCTCTATCTAATAGGTCATGGTTAAGCAGACATTTTTCTGTCAGTTGTCACTAGCGCGGATATATAAGTAAAATTTTTCCGATATTTGTTTTGTTTCGAACGACTTTTTAAGAAATTCATAATGAGGGATATCGCAAACTTTAAAAAATAAAAATGAGTCCGCTCTATTTGCTATTCAGTTATTTTAATTTGGTTATATTAAACAAAAATTATAAACAATGTAAAAATATTAAATCCCAATATTCTATGGAGAAATTAGAATTTTCACACATGGTTAGAAATCGAAAATAAATATTTGAATTAAACATTAAAATTATTGTATTTAATGTAATTAACCAGTACCAGCATGCTCGTTCATCATCTATCGAAAGAAAAGGGTAAAATGATAGCTCAATTACATAATCAAACATTCATTCAACAAGACTTGTTATCAATTTAGTACAAAAGGCGTTCAGTAATATTTCTATGAAAAACTGCGGGTTAAAGCCAACGATTATCAATCATTTTATGTACTAAGCAGAAATTTTCAAATATAATAGTCAGTATAGGTTAAGAACCTCCCGCAGTTATAATGTTACTTGGAATGAAATCAAGAAACGTCCCATTACTTAGTGAAAAGTATGTACATGGAGGACTCCATACAGTGGAACAGATTGTATCGGGAAAAAACGCTTGGAAACGTTGTGATATATTTTTTTCCAAAAATTTTCATATAGGGTGGATCATGTGACAGACCAATAACAAATTTATTATTTCAAATGCAATTATTTAGACATAATAGACACAATTTATATACCCATCTTCAACTGATCACAAATTTGATTCATTATATTGAATATTTCCTATTTAACTCATGATATTAAGAAAATAATCTAATATTTCGGAAATGATGTACATGCTCAAGCGTCAAAGTGTGCGATCGCAGGGATTCTATTCGGTATTCAGCAGGAAGTACCTACTAATCGTAGACGGTATAAGAAAGTCCAAAAACATAGGATACTTTATTGAGATGTCTCTTTATGTTAAAACCATTGGACAGCAATTTTAATTTTGCTAGCAAAACTGTTGGATAGCTAATTGGTTGATGCCGATCCTTCCACTCGGTGATTAGCCTCGCTTGACCATTTAGTCTTCTTGGTGTTCTTCTACCTACCTTTGGTCACGAACGACTACGACGGGCCATTTTACGCTGTTAAAATTGCTTACATAGTGAAACTTTGACGTCTTGGAACTCTCAATAAGAATGTATTATTAGACTTAGAACAAAATATCTATAAAAAGCATACCAAATTACAAAAACTTGTTTTGATTGGCTTTATTTTGATTATATTTCTAGTCCCAGTAACTTTTCACAAAATGATGTGCGCGCCTGTGAAATGCGCATTCAATGTGGCACGGGGTGATGATGATTCTTATTGAAATTAACTTTAAACCGGAACAGTGAGAAAGCGACAAACCTGGCAGTCGTTTAAAAAACTTCACTTAGTGAAGGAGACGGTGGTAAATGAAGATAAATGATTCAAATATTGAATTAACTGTTAGGAGTATTTACGTGTAGAAGGAGAAACATTAATTTGTTAATAAATCTTTGATCAAGGACGTATATAAAAGGGGTTTCAAGAAAATTTAAAAAATATCACAAATTGAGAAAAATATTTCACTAAATAATTCCAAATTATAAGCAAAAGATTTTAATATTAATACAAATATCTGGGAATAGCGGTTAAAAGTAATGGGGCAATGAGATCAGAGCTAAAATAAAAAATATTAACAAGAAATAGAGTACATTATGCAAATAAGAAGTTAAAGAGCGAAATACCAAATAAGAAGAATACAATGAATATGTATAAAAAAATTATAAAACCACAGAAAAAAAGTAGTTAACAATAGTGAAAATAAAAACAACAAGAACAATCAACATTGTTGAAAATTAATACAGACAACTTCCGAATTACGAAATAAATATCTTGAAGAAGAGAATATAAAGCAAAGAATAATAAAAACGAAGGCAATAATATAAGAAAAATTACAGAATAGAAACCGAACGAGAGGAGATTGCCAGGAAGATAAAAAAATAGATGGGAATGACTGGAATAAACAGATTTAGGACAAAAAGGAAATTGGGAACAATAATCAACGCTGCAAAAATGTGTTAAGCATTGTGAATAAGTTGTGATGAACTGTTAGCTGACCTCCCACGAAATACATACTCAAAGGAGCTCAATTTAAGCCGCTGCAATTCCAAATGAAACGTATATTAATTTGCAATTTTGACTTACTAGAATAATAAAAACAAAGGAAACTTATAAACTATGAAATTAAGAATATATTAGGAAATGAGGAGATAGGAAACACAATTAAATCCAAATGTTTACGATGATACAGACACATAAAAAGAATGGAAAAAGGACAAGGAATAAGAAAAATTACAGAATAGAAACCGAAGAAGAGGAGATTGCCGGTAAGATCAAAAAATAGATGGAAATGACTGGAATAAACAGATTAGAAAATATGTTATGCATTGTAAATTAAATAAGTTGTGATGAACTGTTGGCTCTCACAAAATACTTACTCAAAGGGGTCAATTTAAACAGCTGCACCTCTGAATAAATAAATTTTCATTTACTAATTTCATATTTCAAATAATTCACTTTAAAATTATTAATAATGGAACCTTGCGTTTATAAGTTTTGATTCAATTTCTTCAAGTTCCGTCACTGGTTTCTCAAACAGACATCAGAGTGAATAACGTCGCTCAAGTCTACCTATTTCCATTATAATTGATGGATTATTTTGAGGAAGTTTGAAGTTAGAGATGATAATTTCTGATAATTGTTTATGTCTTAATAATATCGAATTGTACACACGAAGAAATTTTCACTTACAATTACAAAAGTTATAACGGCATCGATTGACCAATATTGACAGAAATTGTTAATTTAAGTATTCAGTTTTTTGATAATTATACTGTCAGGTAAATGGAGCAAGCTCTGCATAATTAGATAAAGCAAAATTTTTCGCAAAAATGAGATACTTAAATTCAAATTCTATTTTGTATTGGCATTGAATGGTTTTCAAAAAGCAGAAAAGAATCAACCACCTTGATGGAAGATAAAAGTATCTACCCCCAGAAAACTTTAAACGGGTAATCTTTCATGAGATTCAATGTCTCTGTTCTAAGCTCTGCACGTGATGAATCAATGATGAGAAATGATTCCAACCACATGGTAACTAGTTGAATCCAGATTGTTATTGAGACGACGTTGGATTTTCAGTAATATACACAAGAAAAAAAAACTGAACAAACTCATCACCGTGTTTTTTTTTCAAAGACAACATTGAATAGATCCTCTTTGTGTTAATGCTGGCCGTCCATGCTCAATCTACCCCAGTTCCTGATATGGTCACATCTGAGATGTATTTTTCTCCTATTTGAATTTCTTGGACAACAAAAGTAAGGAAATCAAATTCTACAGAAACTTTATACGTGATGCAAATTTTTTTTATATACTTTGTGTTATCTATGTGTCAGTACAATACAAGTTTCTGTACCAATGGTTACGAATTGTTTTCTACTCCTCCTGTATTTATTTCGGAAATGATGAAAGTAAGAATAATCTCGAAAAAATATTATTCGTTGACTGGTCGCAATAAAAAAATTGTGAAATCCTCAAGTACCCGGTGGAAATCCCACACAGTTCTTTTTTTACAAAATATATTATTCACCTTCAGTTCCTAGTGTATCATATATCTCTCAAAAATTAAGTTATTTTCAAGATTGATTCATCCACATAAAAATCGAAATGGCGTCAAGAATGGCAATAAATCTGCTGCAGTAGATTTGAAACAACATAACCTCAAGTTTAAGGTCACCTGGGGCTTCGGTTTGGTATTTTCCTAAAGGTAATATTATATCTTGAAGCAACGTTGCCACAACTTTTTATGACAAGTGGAATCATCTGATTTTTTAGTGCCGAATGAAAGTTAATATAAGAAACCGATGATTTCAGTAATTTAACTGAATTCTGTTGTACCAAGAGAATCATCTCATTACAATATGCGGATAGTTCCGTGACAAGAAATTATTATCTTCATGATCATTTTGCATTGCCCCTAACATAAATATAATGAGTATATAATTTGTATTCTTCAATATAGTTTCCATTTATGTCAATACATTCTTGTATGTTTTGATATTTTTAATTCACACGAAGATTATTGCAAAATACTGGTTCACCGCACATATAACTTATTAACCGCACATATATCTCATTAACTGTAGAAAATCGCTAAGGGCCAAATCTGGAGGATATTGTGACTGAATGTGTGCAATTTCCTTCTATATTTCTCTTCCATATCCTCACCATATCATCATTCATCTCATCTAAATCCACTGCTCAACGTAACCATCACGAAATTTAATCTATCTGTGTTGGTGATCAGCTCAGGTAATGAAATTCCTTCACCTTCAGTGTCCCAGACTATGTCTTATGATACTGCAGATGTAGATACTTTTGAAGAATGTGAAACCTGGAAACTGAGAGATTATACAGTTAAAGATGGAGAGAATATGTGAAAATAGGAGAATATTACAGATAAAATGATTGGGCCAATTATTTATTGCCACTGTTCAACTTCTGATTACGATTCTAATTTGAATTTGTGAAAAGTACTTAATTATTTTAGTACTCTCTGATGAGAACCACAGAGATGAAAATACTACGAACCATCAAAGGAGTCATCCTTAGGGTTCGAATAAGGAGTAATGACGTTTAGCTTCTCAGGAAGATCCAGAAAGAGGGCCAAACGAACATGATTGAAGAGGACCTGGTCTTATTGAAAGAGGAAGAAAAAGAAGAAGACTCTCTGATTTATAAATATACACTATAAGTATGCCTGCCTTCTTCACAATTTCAGAACGTTCTTCCTCTTCCATGTTTATGCCAAATTATTTTGATTTTCTTATTATTTTCTTCCCAATTGTTCATGATTTTATCAATTCTAATTTAAAACATCAAAATATTGTTGACTCTGATTACTTCTAACTAATTTATTCTTACAAATTATAAAAAAAAATACTACAAAGAAAGACCATTTCCGTTTATTATTTAAATTTCAATACTTTTTTTAAATGTTCTTACTCAAAACATTTGAACGATTAAATAAATTAAATCAATTTTTAATAAAACATAGATAACTAAGTTGATATTTGAAATAATTTAGAAAATTTATTTATCTTCTAAATTTTTCTGTCTTTTAGACCTCTGGTTTTGGCAACACTGCCTAACTAGCAGGCATATGTGTTATCTGCGTGATGTGTGTGTCGTCCCATATGGTTGGTTTATACGGTTTTTATAAGCTTCAAGCTCCCACGGGCAGTCAGGTTATAAACCACCTTCTTGGAGTTTGTTTGCCGAGGAAAAATTTACCTATTCATAGAATCAAGATGTAATGAGTTAGTTCCCTGTTTATATTTATGCAGAGATATATGATCATATCAAATCATAGAAAATGTAATGGGATTGCATTTGAATAACTGATTTACATTCGGCAATGTCCAGAAGATGAGAGATGAAAAACATCTCTGCATGGTAATAAAAATTTAATTGAAAATCTACAATATAAATAATCATAGATGGCGTTATTGTGATTGGTAGAAAAAAATGTGCTGCCTAAATATTTGAGCTCAACCTTCATGTACATCACTTACAAGAATAAACGGAAAGATCATCCTGGGGTCTTGTGGACCCCATTGTAATTTTCTTTTTTGTTACCATAAGTTTTCTAAAATGATTGGAATGAATTATTCTACAGTTAGTATATCCAAACAGGCTGCAATCGATTTTACAACACCGATTTAATTTTGAGATATTTTTAACAGGATTAGAACTAATCATATTTTTTGAAACTGTATAAAAAGTAAAAATCTTTAACCTATTTGTAAACATGAAACTATTTAAGGGTTTTTCATGAAACCTTCGCCAAAAGGCAAATCGTACTCTGAAAATTACCACTTTTCTGATATATCTATTCACTTCAGATTACGTTTATTTCATACATATTATAGTTATTGAATTAAAAAACATATACAAATTTTTTAAAATTGGTACAAATGACACCAAAGTATTTTATTTTTTTATCCAACAAGCGTTAGTCTATGATCTAAAAACATAACATCCACGAGCTCACAGCTGGTAAACCAGTTAACAATCGTAATATTTCTTCGCGTTCCAGAAATCGGTTGCATCATTGGTTGTTGTCCAACGTAAATTTTCGAATTTATGTATCAAACAATCTGGCGTCCACAAGCTCTAAATTCTTATCCTCTATTTATTCTCAGGGTCTTTATCTGCTGATGCCTTTTTTCCCCTTCCTCTGCTCTGCATTATGTTTTGTAGCTGTAGGTATTTATCGTTGCGTGATTAACATGTTTTTCTTATCTTAATCAGCTTTTTCTTGCGACCAATGCGTCTCTAGTACTTCGTCGTTGGTGATTCTGTCAGTTCAGTATCTTGTATAGAGCCACATCTCAAATGCTTCAAGTTTTTTGATAAATTAAGCTTTCAAGGTCCAAGTTTCCACTACGTATATCAGTACTGACCACACATAACATTCCATGAATCCTATTCTGACGTGCAGATTTAAATTTCTGTTTGAAGAGTACTTGATCAATTTCAATTCTTATCTTGATTTCTTCTTCTGGATCCATTCTGGTATATATTAAACTGTATATATTGCTTAAAACTACGATTGTATCTGGATGCCGAAAGGATTTTATCTACCGTAGTTTATTCAGGGATGGTGTAATGTTGTTGGCAAATAGAAAAGACATACTCCCCGAATAAAAAATGTCAAATAACAAATTTTAGTCGCACACGTTAAAACACAAAATAAAATTAATTATTCGTGCTGGGCTAGACGTCAAATATTCGCATGCCATTCTGTCCATTAGCAATTAATCGGAGTCTGACTATACATACATAGGCTGCTCGCGCTAGGAAGGTACCCTGCAGGATGTGGCGCATCTAAACTACAATACAAACTACACGGTCTGGGCACGACTACCATAGGTTTAAGAAAATTCATACGAGTTTTGCTGATTTCAAATATTGTAGTTGATTGGGAAGTTTGTTGATTGTCGTTACCATTTGATATACTGTATACTTTCAATTAACAACTTTCTAATCAACATCAACGAGGCCTTAACTTTCTTTTCCTTTATTTGGAATGTAATGACAAATTTCATATAGGTAGCTGTACGAGAAATTTCCGTTAATACCAAAGATCAACAGTAACACTCTTAGAATAACCTGAAAATGGAAAGAATAACGCCAACTCCAATTTAGTTCGGCGGGGGACGGTAATTGCAGAACAACTGGAAAAGTTCAACCCATTACCATCGGTGGTTTAATTAAAATGGCTGGCTCTCAATATTTTCCACTTCTGTTCCAAAGTAAATGCTTCCTGAACGACGAATGCTGATGCGGTTATAAAAATTAAAAATTCTAATTATAGAATATGGAAATTATTATAGAATATAGAACATAGAATATAAATTGATATGAACAGAATTTGATAATTTAAGACTAACGATGACACAACGTATATAGTACTAGAATTGGTCTCAGTTATTTTGGTTGCATGACCACACCAAAAGAATCAAAAACTGAATGAAGACATTCTTGACCAGCACACACACTGGAATAATCAATTTTGAGATCGCCACATAGAATTAGTATGCTTTTTAGAGGACAAACAATATAGAGGTCATAAGTCTTGTGGTAGACGATATAAAATTCGAATATTTTCTCAGATATTATATCATTAAACTGTGTTATTTCGGAAAAGTCTTTGTGGACATCATCATGAGATAATTTAGTTCTATTGAATCTGACTACTATGGTATAGCTTTTGACGAGAACAAGCTTATTATTATTTAACCAATATTCAGTAATGGCAAAAATTTCTAGAAAATTAAGCTCCTTTTCTGTTTTGTGAAAACGTAAAAGAGAGTTCAAGAAATATGTCACGAATATCGGAAATTTCGTTTTTATCGTGTCATGTTAAATACCCAATACCAAACAAAATTCCTTATAATTAATAACTTTTGACGATATATGTTTACTCTTCCACGCATTTCCATTATGTCTCTATATATTTAACAGAATATAATTGAGCCATAATATAAGTTGATTATATAAAAATTATAAAAACGGCTTTTTGAGAATTCAATTAATATTATTAATTTTTTAAAACTTTTATTTTAAATGAAGTCGAATATCAATTCTGGAAGATTATCTGACTGGGAACTAAAATTTATTTATTGAAGAAAAATAATAAACCAAAACAATCATAATACACCACAAAAAAAAGGAGAGGCGAGCGCTGCATTACCGAAGTCTGTTGGATGATTTTCTTAAACATACAGATACAGATACAGATAATGAAGTTGTTGACATTAGCTATACTTCGCTATTGAAAAGAATTCAAAAGCTTCAATAGTTATAAAAATGAAATATGAGCTGCTAAATCCGGGTGAAACATCAATGTGGAATGCTACCGAACACAATTAATCCGTTTGAAAAGAGAACACGGTTTACATCAGAGCAAGATATCAAATATTAGCTTGATTCATTCTTGGTTGCCAAGCCGGCGCAGTTCTTTTGAGATGGGATCCACAAATTGCTAGAAAGATGGGAAAAGGTCATAGCTTCAATACTTTGAATAATACTATTGTACATGTTTTTCTTAAATAAACGTTCAAATTTTGAAAAAAAAATCAAGATTGTACATCAATGTTTCAATACACATATTTTTAAATGAATGTGTTCCATATTTGGTTAGGTTAAGTTAGGTTAAGTCCTCTTTATATCTTTTCCAAATTTCACGTTTACATTGTAAATTTTCTGTATTGTACATAATCAAAGCTGATTATTACATATACGATTTTCACTAATTCATTTTTTTTTGAACGATACCAATACAAAACTACAAAATAATTTCGCAGTACTACCGAATTGCTAATCATTGATCATCCACTCCTGAAATTCAACGTTTGTTTACACAAAACTTAATGTCCTCGATTATCTGTGTCGGTTCTCTTGTTATTTATGAACCACACTCTACATCTACAGATATAACCACCACATGAGGACAAAAGAGAAAAGATGAGCAATAAAATCACAAGGTCCACTGCAGCGGTGAATAATAGACACTACGTTACAAGGAAAGTGACCTTTCACATAAAGAAAAAAAAAATAATATTTTACGTGCTGAGAATTCTGAACCAACCATCAATGTTGTTTTTTTATGTACGAGGTAGAAATTATAATCAATTCTTTTTATACAGACCAAATTTTTACTTTATCTTTATACAGCAAAGTAGAATAAAAATTTCTTGAAAGTTAATGAATAAAAATGAATAAAAAAACTTACATACACAGTGATTTTTATCTATCTGTCTATCTTGAAAATAATTCGCATATTTTTTTACCTTTTTCTATATATCTGCCACTTTTTCTAGAAATCATTTTTTTGAAGAAATCAGTATGTTCTTGGTTTTGAGATGCTGAATATTTTCCACTTTCCATAACTTATTTTTGATATACCTACGCTAGCAATAACTCCAGTAACACACTATGAAACTTCTTCTTCTTCTTCATCTCCTTCTTTTTCCACTTATTCTAGGGCTTGCCCTATGATCATCAATATCGATTTCGAAATATCGATGATTGACCTATCTCTTTGAAGATCTACCTGCTGATCGTGTGGTGGTTGGCTTCTCCTTGAATGCTTATTTCACCATCCGATCCTTCCCTATTCTGTTCACATGAGCTTTCCACTCTCGTCTTCTCCGTACCCATCTGACTACATCTGTTATCTGGCCGCAGACTTGTCTGATATCGGAGCTGCGTTTTCTGTACAAGAAGATTACTCCGGCTATTGATCTAAGGGTTTTCATCCCTGTTTTTCGGACAAAATGTTTTGTTCTGGTTGTATCTGCTCTTGTTTCAGTTGCACCTTGCGTAAAATGAATTTGTAGCGCAAACTCTTGGTAATTCTGGCGGAATTGTTGACTCGTATGCATGTTTCCTCGAAGATGTTTTTATTGCTTGATCTTACTGTACCTAGATACTTGAGGTTCTATTATTTTGTCATCTATCGCTTATATTTAACGACTGAGTGTTTACTATATGTCATAGACTTTATCTTATATATAGAAAGGGTATAGATACCTTCTTACTAAATTACTCCACTATTTTGTTGAATCTTGTATTCTCTTCATCCTGACCCTGGAAAGAATATTTAGGAGATCGCAGATCAATCCGAAAATAACCCTACTCAACAGATTAAGACAGAAGTGGCCTACGCAAACGATATTGACCTTCTAAGGAGAAGAGAAATAGAGCTTCCAGACATTCAATGAAAAATCCAATCGAGCAGGGCACAACCTCAAACACTGGATCTCTCATAATTAATAACAACGATCTGCACAATAGATTCGGGAAAGAATGAAAGCCGAAAACAAGGCTTATTACAGTGCCCAGAAGATGCTAAAATCCCGCCTACTCAAAAGACCGCTCAAAGGAGAGTATCTACCCTATAATACTAAAGCCAGTTGTCCTGGATGCTTCTGAAACCTGCGCAATGACTGCTAAAAACGAACTGACACTCAACTCGTGGGAGAGAACTAATGCTGAGATTCACGCTCCGTTCGGAGAGCCTGGGATCAAGTCTTGTATACCGGCAAAAGCCGAAGCTTACCAGTACGACCAAGCATAAGATGAAGGGACTAGGTAGTACACGATCTGAAAGAATTAGGTATCTGAATAGGTAGATATTGGGATATAAGGATCGTAGGCATCTGGCGGAAAAGGTTTTTCAAGGACCGTAATGCCAATTAGTAAGCTGAGGTATGTATATAGATAGATATTGGGGTATCATATACATCGCAATCTATTGCATTTCCCTTTCATGCTTGCTCCTTTTAGAAAGTCCAGAATGTAGGATGGCCGTAGCTACGAGAGATCTTCGCCTTCTATTTCATACGCTCCCAGATGTAGTGCTCTGATATTCCGTTGTGTTACACACTTCGAGAAGAAGGTTGATAGTGGTTTCTGTGCTGATTTATATCTATGAAAAGCTATTTTATTATTTTTGATTGCTAATTTACATTCCACCATGATACTAGATTGCGTCCTATCGTGGCAAAACTTGTTATTGCTTATACCTGCTGGTATTGAGTGAGCTGTTGAACTTAGCGCTTTTGATAAGGACATGTTTGCTTTTTAAAACTCTCCTCAAATCGTGATAAGTATATAATCGAATCTATTCCAAAAGATATCGGAGTCAAAATAGGATTTGAAACAATGATGGATCTTGGCCTGTCTGCAGTTTAAGCTTATTTATAACTGAGACACTTTTTTCAAATGATCATTTGGATTTATACTTGATCTTTTAATTAATTTCATAGGCATAATGTTCCTTTTCCATTAAACTTATTACCACTTTCCAAAAATTGACTCCTCAATTTAACCCCGAAACTATAAAACTGGAGTAAACGTGTGAAGTTTCGGCTGAGTCGTAAGATAATATTTTCCTTTTTCTTTCCAACGGCATCAGCTTAAACTTTCCAAGTAGACTCGGAAGATATATTTCTGAGCATTGCGGTATAATGACATGGTGTAATTGCCTCTAATTACTTGTAAAATTACCTTGTGGCATAAAAGATGTTGGCCCGAATGCTCGGAAGTTTTTCCGAGGGTGGAGGAAATGAAGCGAAACCCTTTTCCACAATTTCCACGCCTTGGAATCCACCAACTTTGAAAAAGTAAATACCCGATGTGTATTATTGTTTAATTACGAAGAACCGTAAGAAATATGACGACTCTCTAATTAATTTAAGAAACTTTCGGCAAATTACGTTGAAATAATATCTGTTTGCTATAATTAATAACTACCCGTTTCGTTTCGGTATAATTTTCGAAATTAATGTTACCGTTTTTATTCATTACTTTTACTTGAAACGGCCATTTTTGGAAAATAATGAATTCTAGAGCAGTTAATATTCTCATTCTTCTTTATTTCTAATAAAAAAAAACATCAAGAATATGGAAACCAAAATTTGTGGATAATAAAATAACAAAACGACTTTTTTTGAAGCTAGTTATTATTTATATTCTTCGCACAATTCACGGCAAATGAAGTTTGTTATTTGAATAATATGACAAAAAATATTTTCGGAATGAGTAATCTTTTTCCGGATGCCAACATCTCTTCACGAGGTTTGGATGGTCAAAATTATTAATGATTATATAGCCGAAGATCTACAAGTATCAATTGCTAATAAAAGTTAGAAATTTCGGTTTATTCTAGTTCCAAAAATATACCCGACAAGTTCTAACGAAATAGATTTTAGGTTTTTTCATACAGTAATGAATTGCAAGTTATTTATTCTTAACAGTTAAAGTCCTAAGTTGCAAAGTATAGTGTGAATTCCAGTGTGATGTTGGAAGAGAAAACATTCAATTATTTTATATCATTCTCAAACATTTATGTTGATGACACAATTAGTTAGTAGTACTTTTGATGTTGAGAAATCTACGATTCACAGATTCATTACTTTGAAGTAGAGTATATGCTTTCTTCTTTAAAAAAGAATTTTCTATAGTAGATAAAATTCTATTCGCAGTTCGAGATGATGATGATTACCATGAACTAAGTGAAAGCACACTATGAAAATGTTTAAAAGAAATAGATTTTGGCTGAAAAAAGCATTTCAGAAAATCTATTTTAATAGAAAGAATTGATATTATAATGTGAAGAAAAAAGAACCTACTTAAGAACTATAGAAGAAATGAGGAGCCAAAGAAGAAATATACGAGGCCTGGTTATGAGACTGCGCGCCTAGAGGGGTCGCCATGTAACTGTTTCAACTCCAGAAACAGTAACCAAATCAACCAAATTATGCGTACAGATCGTCTAATCAGCATCCGGATGATTGCTGAGGCTGTAAAGGCCAATAAAGAAACGGCTATAAAAATTACACATGACAAAATCTGTGCGAAGCTGGTGCCCAAAAATCTGACTCTTCTTTCTTCAACGGGTCTGCTCAGATTTCCTTGAAAGGTTAGAAAAAGATTTGCTTTGAAAAGGACCCGATTTCAGTCGATGGAAGCGGTAAAGCAAAAAACCACAGAGCTCCTAAAGAAGACTTCCAGCACGGATTCGATCAATGGAAAAAACGTATGGAAAGGTGTCTGGCGTATTGATTTTTGAATGTACCCTTATACCTATATAACGAGTATGACATGATGATCCTAACATACCATGTGGAAAAATAAAACATTTTAGAATAAACTGAACTTTTATACCTTCAACTATTTATAAACAGGTTAATTAAGTGTACCCCCGATATATTCCTTATATTCAGAAAAATGTTATTTGCAACGAAAATAATAGTTACTTGAGAAAATATTTTAACTGTCTGCTAAAAGTATTGATACGCCTATGGATTACGAATGATTCATCATTTTATTACTCTGTCATACATGAAACTATGTATCCTGTCTAAGTTGTTTGTTAAGCTGATACATACAAAACTATTTGCTACCTGGTATATACCGAAACTGGTGGTTTAGTCGATCCAGGAATAGAAAAATTATGGCGAATAATTTGCAGATACCGCACACTTTCAAAGAAAAACTGACCGAGGGTTGTCTTGGCACTATTCACTTAAATCCATTCAAATATAATTTGGGGTATATTCAAAAGACAAAGAGAGAGAATTGTTTTTCCAAAATTATACTTTGCTTTGTTCACTCTGCTATTCTGAAAAGCTCATATCTTTTCTACGTGACTAGAGTTTTTACTTTTGATTTAAATCAATCAACAAAATATTAATAAGTACTTTCTATACCCCATAATCCAATCATTTAATTTCGAAATAATACATTTTAACAAATTTCTCTTTGATATTTTGAAGCAAATGTCTAAACGGTGCCGGTGTCTTACAAACCAAAAAGAACAGTGTCCATGGACGTGCTGTGATTTATACTTCTTGGACCAAGACATCTAAAAACCACAACTGCTGAAGATATACGTATTGTATCGATCAATAAACGTGATCGACGGCTCAGACATAGCAGCTCACATCAATTAATCTAGAGGTCTGCCTTTGAGTACTTCTACACTAAAAAAGAGATAGAAAGCTGCTGATCTTTGTGGGAAGGTAGCAGTAAATATCAATATAGAATTAAGAAGTTGCAGTGAGTGCAGAACACGAAAATTGGACGCATGAAAAGTGGAAAATGGTTTTATGAGTGGTGAGTTAACGTTTGAAGCTTTTGGGTGTAATCCCAATTGTAAAATATATATCGGAATTTCAGGGATCTTGTGAAGAAAGGGCTACTATAAATCTGTTAAAAATTAAAGGGCTTATCTTCCACCATAATAACGATCCCAAGCATTCATTGAAGTTGTGTAAAAAGTATTTGAAAGAATTGGTAACGAAGAATGTACTAAAAGTAATAATTTGTCCGTCACAGTCGCCCAGCTTGGACCAGATTGAGTTGTCGTACTTCCAATTCACATATTTCGAATATCATGAAAACCGATGAAGATTATGCCTCGAATAGAATGCCAAAAATTGTACACATATATCATAATAAAAAAGGGGTTACATCAATGAATCCAAACTTCAAATACAGACTTTGGTTTTTGTTATTACTATATTCTTATCTATTTTTGTTACTTAAAATATGAATATTAAAATTGTTTTTATTTGTTGTCTATCAAGCAAATAATAGGGAGGGCATGAATTTTTGACTGGTAGGTGTACCTGTATTATGTATAAAATATATCATAATAAGAATTACAAAAAAAAATATTGTTGATTGCATATTATCTCACTATTTTATAAAATAAATCAAGGAAGTGTTGGCGCAAGTCCAACAGGAAACACATATCAAACATTCCAGGAAGGAATTAGCCCATTTACAAATATTTGACACCAAGAATTTAATTTAGTATACGGATGTTTCTGCTATAGTAAGAATAGACATTATTATTAACAATAATACTGAATACTCTATTCACTATTACTACCAAATCAATACCCACAATTATACTGTTTGACGGGTGTTTCGATAACTAAGTTATCGTTTTCAGAGATCGAAGTTGAGCTGTGACTAGTACGTCTGACACAGTGTATTTGTGAGAATTTTAATATTAATAATGAATAGTATGTTAAGTAATATCAACAACGTTGTCAATAATACGAAATCAAACTTCATTAGAGGTATCTGTCTATATCATGAAGCAAAAATTGTTTTATACAACGATGAGGACCACATTTTTTGTGTTTAAAAGGTGTAATCATTCTTGTTTATTTAGAAGACGAGAAAATTAGGAAAGCAGAAGATATTAAAGCTAGTGAAAACAACAGCAGAAGATAATATAACTGCTGATATGATAAAATATATGAAAGGTAAGGGAAAAATAAACTGGCAGAATTACTAAACAAGATGTGTGTTGCTACTTAAATGTTAAGATATGGCAACAATGTTGTGAATATGTTAAATCTGATATTGCCATCTTAAAGATCGATATTTTCAATGGTGAAGGTACTCAGAAAGTGCTATTTGAGTTATTTACAGATACTTGGAACAATCTTGATCAAAAATTGGAATCAAATTTTCGTGCAATTGCCGTTCAAAATTGGCACTAATTTCACTGGCATACATTCAATATTGATGAAATTTTGTTGTCAAAAAGATTTGTTTACGTTGGATACCGCATAATATGACAATCGCTCAAATTAAACTCGTGCCCATTGACGAATCCAAATCCAACAGAAGTTGTTCGCGTACGAAGCACTTCGAAGCAAATGGTCGTCTGTTTTAACGGAATAACTCGCCAACATTCCATTAGAGCAACGCAGAGGGTGTTTTCTGATTAGTACAGCAGCATTTTTTTGCCAAACGTTTCGAAATATTTGGAGAAACTAATTGCAGAAGACGAATCAATCTCTACCACGACAATGCGAGCTTTTAACATCAGTTAAAACAAACAGTTTCTAAAAAGTCAAAACATTGAATTGGTAGCTCATTCGCCGTACATTCCTTGTTTGGTACAATTACATATTTTAATTCCCATACATAAAAAATAAATTGCGAGGTCAACGTTTTTCTTCACCTAATGCATTCAAATCACATGTTTTGCATTTAAAAGTGTACTGAGCTTAATAGAGAATTACTATTGGGATGGATGGAATACATTTTCCGGATTTCAGTGTACAGAATACCATCAAGAATATTCAAATCTATAATAGCTGGTACAAATTATGGAGAAAAAAAAGACGAGAATAATGAAACAAGCAGTTTCTTGAAAGGGGATAGATTGGAAAGTAGAAGATCAAATAAAAGATTTAGAAACATGGAGAAAAAGGTTATTTTATACCCATAAACCAAAGAACCATATCCCATGATAATCTGGCTTAGGATTAAATGAAATAGAAAAAGAGAAAATCGCCAAATGATGATTTTCTTATAAATGTTGAAGCTGAAGAAAAAATAAATTGGATATTCTCACTAAAACAATCGTTATAATGATACCAAAGCACATGCTCGGTCTATTTACTAGATTATAAGGGGGTGAGGTGTAAAACGAAAATGGACTAATACGACTCCTGGCAACATTCAGAATCATAATCCGCATGCTTTTCTGAGTTAAAAACCATACAAATTTTACTTACTCGAGTCCATTCAGCGCCTGGTCTAATATATGAAAAAACTAATTCATTGGAGTGGGATCAAACGCTTATTATTTTGAAGATTTTTCTTGGAAATGAACGAGAAATTTTTCCAAATTCGTCATCATAAACAGTATATGTAAGATTTTGATCGAGTCTAACTGATCTGTAAATTTATTAAAAAAATTAATTCAACTTTGCGAATATTTCGTTTAGAATAGACCCAATACGATCCTGGAAACTTAGTGAACCGTGGCTCCAGAAGAATACAAAGAATGTCAGAGGTCTATTTAGCTGATACTTTATGATTAGTACACAAGCTTGCAAGCAATCCGACACCGAGAAAATTTGACGTAAATGCTCCCATAATTCGAATTCAAATTATGTTATGATGTTGTGGTTCTCATAATGTCTCCGTTCAGACGGTCTATTATTTAATGGCGAAATACAAAAGCGCTTTTAAGAGCCAAAAATTATAATTGAAAAATATAAATTTTCCAGGGATGTTATCCTAAAAGTGCCTCAAAATAAGATTCTAGATTTATTATATTTAGGAAGATTGCTAATATTTATGTATAGATTGTTGATAAATTCTTATTAAATTAATATCAACAAACCTCTTACGTTTTTCGTCGTATAGTCACAGTTTCATTAACTAATTATTGTATCAGTGTAGTCACAATTATTTATTCATAATGAGGCGTTTCGTATTCTATTTTGCAATCAAAATCATCTTCTTATGTGTTTAGTATTCATATTCATACCTGTACATTACCACTACCACCCACACTCACAATTACACTGTCTGATTCGCGTTTCGATAACCAAGTTATCGTCTTCAGAGACTGAAGGTAAACTGAGCTTACCACCAATACACCAACGCTCACAATTACACTGTCTGATGCGCGTTTCGTTAACTAAATCATCGTCTTCAGAGGTAGAAGATAAACTGAAACCTTTGGAATAGTACAAGGAATATTCCCATTTCTATTTGTTTTTCTTGTTCAAAATCAATTAATTAATGGTATCTGTTTATCTGGTGATGGTTAAACGCGAGATCAACGCCAGGTTAGTTTCAGTCTTGCAGGGCTCAATGTAGCTTTTAGTTTGCACTTTTTTGGTAGATTTTTATAGGATTCAAATGTCCGGAGAAAATTTGGAAATAAATGCTTTTTCAAGTGATTCGAAGATTGAGAAAGGAATATCTTAAGTTCTTAAGATTCCAAATACCTACAATATTATTCTTTTTGAACATTTAATTAATCAATTCTTGATGAACGTTTAAACGAAATTTTTTCTCTATAAACTCAAAAAATTTCGATTCTACAATTAGGAATAAATAAAAATTGCAAAAAAGACGCATGGGTCATGGATACTTACTCTAACGTAATTCTTGCAATACCAAGCCTTGGTCTTGCAGTTTGTCTTGAGGACCTAAAGGTAGCCTTAGTTTTGTTCTGAAATACCAAGACCTCACGATCAATCACTATAGTTGACCCCATATGTGTTAAAAGTCTGGTTCATGTGCGAGCTACTACAACATGAAAGTACTAGCCATAACTTCTTGTAATATTTTTAGAATTTAATCTTAATTTTCCCTCGAAATATTTAAGTGAAGTTTACGTAAGAAAACATAAGATATAATCAATGCCAAACCCAATAATCAGAATACAACTATCATCTAAAATTTACGAAGTGGAGAAAAATATTACCATTTCAAATCCAGATTTGTGAACCTTGTGTGCGATTGTATCATTTTTTGTTGGGTAGAATCTCCACGAAGCTTCAGAAAAGTTAAATAATACAGAGAGCAATTCTGCAATTTTAATTTGTTATAGAAGCATTGGTCAATAGCACATTTAAAAAATTCCTAATGATGAATTTAAATTCAAAAATTTAATACTATCACAATTTATAAAAAGAATAAATTTGGCTGTAGGAAGCACATCTATTATACATCAAAAAAGTTACCAATTTATTTTGATTCTCTCTCCTCTTGTAGTATATGTTTTTATTTTTCTCTGTTTTCTATTAATTTTTACATTATCATTATTTCATTTTTATTTCTCCTTTCTCCCTTATTTGGTCTATCTACTATTTTTTCTACGAGTATCTCATCATATCTGCTTTTAATCCTTTTCTTGGAAGTCTGTTTCCGGTTTGAGGATATGTTCATACCAATTCAGCTGTTTTTTCTTTATTGTTCCTATTTTTTGTTCTTATCCCTTCACTTTGTTTATGCTATATTCATCTTAGGTTTTTTATTTTAGTCATGATTATTTGTTATTGCTACCTCTATCCTTCCATCCTCTAGATCTTTGGTTTTACGAGGATTCAGTTCCATTTTCATATTTTCTATTTCTCTGGTTCATACGTTAATTATCTTATTTTTGTAAGCATAAAGACGCAGATCTTTAGTGAGTATACACTAGACTTCTTGAAATTCGCAATTCTCCATGTCCAAGACAACGAATTGAGTTTCCTGGTTTGTCATCGACACTTTCAGGCATTGCTTTGATATTGACAGTATGTCTGGCATCTCCAGCGGATCCTGGCCATATTTTGTATGAAATTTTCAAATGAAGACACGACCATTTTCACCAACACCGAACTATCAGCTGTCGATTTTGATTTTTATAGGGTTGCCAATATTTCACTGCATAAATAACGACAAATTTAAACTTTGGGTTAATTTTGGAACACCCTTATCCTATCATTAGTGCTGCTTGTTCTTCTTAAAAGTCATACTCTACACATTCTGTAAATATTTTATTTGATTGTTGGTGTATAACTTATGGCTTGTTTGTACTGGTTATCATGAGCTTAAAATGTTGAAGTATCAATCCAACATATTATTGAATTTCATATTAGAATACAAAAATGATTTTTTGAAGTGGAGTGTATTATTAATTCTAGTTATAATCACCCATTAATTTACGATCTTTCCAATGTTACTTTTTGTGTTGATGGTTAGTATTCTTCGAGGTTATATAAATCTACTGTTCCAAAAAGCTATGAACGTTCGGATCCTTATGCAATTCTCTTCCTTAATCTTAGCTTATTATCATTCTCTGTCCATATCAATCAGAAGTGGCATGGTTTCTCCTTATTAGTATTCCATCTTGGAAGCAGTTCCTAACGATGTCGATGTTTGGCTTTGACATAACCAGTTAGTTCGTATTAATAAGTTTACTCGAGTTTGTTACAAAAAAACAAATAGAAAAATGACAATTTTTTTGACGCGTTGCAAAATTGTTTTGCTTGAACTTTTGGTATTTAGAGCGGGAGCTCGACTTGGAATATGTATTTTTTTTATTATATTCATAGAACCCAAAACTTATTACGAAAAACCATTATTATCAATTTTTAATTATGTAAAAGGAAACGGAATCTTCCATGAGACAGTTGTGATTTTATTGCAAGTAGTGCCGGATCCTTACCTACTAAAAACCTCTCCTCATTTCCTATGCCTCACTCCATTAGAACCGCTTTCCCATTACTTTGATTCAATCACAGGTATATTATACTCAATTCAGTAGCCAAGAATTTTCATCCCTTGTTATGTATTAACAAGGTTTTTCTTTCTCATCAACACTTCTATAACTGGGATTAGTTTGTCCATCCTCCGTTCGTAGCAATTTCTTAGCGTTCTTGCTAACAAGTATGCAATTATTAACTTTTCCCATCCACTCCATTGTAACTGACTATTCTCTATTCAAGTGAGAGGTTTTTTGAGGGAATACCCTAGCCGATATTATCCTACACATGTTAGCTACTCTAATTGACGTAGGTCTATAGATTCTATCAATTTTCTCATCAATATTTTATTATTAGTAACCCCATAAAGGGGAAGCATAAAAGATTTGAGATTCAGTAATAAATATCAGAAGTTTTTGGGCCACCCACATTGAGCATAACACTGAACAAGGCGTCAATTGCTTCCTTTTCTTTTTCTAGTGTACAGTTTCACACTTTTTGTGTCCTCTGGGGCTAGGCTCAGAAAGATATGAGCCCAAATAGAGCTTAATCAATTCCTTTATTCTTTAGTTTGCTCAGGTTTGCTCCTTTTTTCTAAAGCCATATTCTTCAGCTCCAGCGTTCTCTTCAAAAAAACCATTTTTTGCCAAAAATCGATTTTATTCATAAATATAATCTCCTTCAAGAGCAATTCCAAAAGGATTTGACTTTTGCCTCAAAATAGGATTCAGTTTTAGCAACTGCTTCCTGATTTAAGCTGAGATCCGGGAATAGTCAGTAGTCACTGGGGGCCAGATCTGGACCATAAAGTATATGAGGAAGCAATTAAAAGTGTAATTCGGTCAATTTAACCATCGTTGCTATCGATTCGTGAATCGGTGCATTGCCATTTAAATTTACTATTAGATATAACGAATTTGTGGTTATATCTAATCGTGGTTCATCGGCTGCAGTCCACTCAGTTGATGATCGTTTTGATACCGTAGTGAAGTGGATCCATGTTTCATCAATCGTCACATAACGACCAAAAAATTAGATTTATTACGTGTAAACACTGATCTGAATCATTATCACGTTTTTGTTTTTGATTGATTGTAAATAAGCGCAGTAACAATTTTGAAAAAAGCTTTCTCATGGTCAAATGTTCACGAATAATTGTAAATACACTGCCTTCTGATATCTTTATGGCCTTAACTATCTCACGCAATTCCAATTTACGATGAGATTGAACCAATTCGAGGACTTTTTTGATGTTTTCTGGAGTAACATTCACCATAATCATCATCGGTGTCTGTACAATCACGCTTAAATTTAGCAAAACATTTACAAATGTCATTTTACACATAGTCTTTCGAAAGTTGGTACTTCATAAACGGAGCGTCTGAAGCTTGTTTACTTTTGTCAAGTAGTACCAGTCGAGCTTGCTCAGATTCTTTCCGTAAGTATCTCTGAGCACCATGCGATCTGTAGAATCTTAAATAAATTCTTTCATTATGTATTTCAAAATATCAACAGATATTTTCTAGACATGCAATATAAAAATGTACAAATATCTTCCCGGCTCCCTCACTAATTAGCGGTCGTCTGGTTGTAAGAAAGGTAGTGGCTGGAAAAATGCATGCCGGCGACAGCCAACTAAATTGAAGTATTATACTTTCGTTACACATGACAAAGCATTAAGCAAATCAGCTCCCCAATAGTGGAGAGAAAGAGAGGGAGTGGGAGTTATTTTTCTTTCAAAATGCAATTAAGGTGCTGAAATGTTTGTTAAAGCAGAGCTCAGTGTGGTGTTGAGGTCATCTTTTAAATGCGTAACTACATTACATTTAATGCATAAAACCGTTGAGAGAAAATTATGAGATATGATGATGGTAGAACGACAGCTCTCCATGTTTCACATCATCAACTGGTATTATTTTTATTTCGATTCCGAATTTTTGCAAATCTGCTAAAAAGTATTGGACGTATATTAAAATTTTTTTTAATAATGGCATATTAGTGATTGATTGAGTTAATCGGGAGTTTTCAGTATTGAATTTCTGATCTAAGTTGATGAGGTAGAACTAAAAATAGTTAAATATCTGGAAGATAAAGGTACGACGTGGATATGGGGGATGGTAGAGGAAGCATGAAGGTCAGAAACAATACCACAAGATTGGGAGGAGAATTTGCTAGTTCCAATCCACAAGAAAGGACGGAAAGGAAAGGAAGACTGAAAGAAGAAGTAGACAAGAAAGTTGTAGAGAACAAACAGCATTCAAAAAAGGAAGGCAAACAATAGATAATATTTTATTACTAAAGAACATAATGGAAAGAACAACATTCAACTCAATCCAAAGAAACAACGTGTGGAAGATATTAAATAAACTAGAAATATGAAAAAAATAACTATCAAAAAAAGCTTATATAAAAGAGTAAAAGAAAAAGTACAACTGGATGGACAAAGATCAGAAGGCTTTATGATAAAAAAGGGTTAAAGCAGGGGGTCCAAGCCAACTATTGTTAATACTAATAATGGATGAAATACTATATAAAGAAACGGACGAGACACCTGCAAACGAATATAGGATACTCAAAACGATCCCAACAAACTTAGAAGATTTCCTATGCAGACGATATCGTAATTATGGTAGAAAATCATAGAAAGATAGAAACAATACGAAAAATTTGGATTCAATAGATAGAAAAACTGCAAATAGAAACAAAGTCAGAACAATAGCAAAAAAATAAGGAATAGAACAAGTCACAACTTTTGAATATCTTGGAATAATACTTGGACGGTATTTTAAATTGTCCTTGATAATCGCAGATAAACTTTCCGAGATATTTCGTACTTTCTCCAATATTTCTCAATAAGTTAAGACAATAATTTTCAAAAATAGTCATAAATTCGGATATTTCGATTTTGTTTGCTGAAATTAACTAGTAAAGAAGTAAATACGTTATTTTTTTGTATTTCACGTATCTATGATCGATTTTTTTATCCACCTTGCCAGATTACTTAGCTTCAGCTCCTTAGAATAAAAATTTGAACTTTAAACGCGTTTCAATAACCAAGTTATCGTCTTCAGAGGCTACAGGTAAAGTGAGTTTACCTTCAGTCTCTGAAGACGATAACTTGGTTATTAAAAAATGTTAAACTTTTTGACTGCAATATCAGATTTGACATATTCACATCTCAAATCTTAAGTATCAACCCTCGTAACATAAATTTGTGATTAGATCACTCTACCATTGAATACAGTACGTCGCAAAAGCGTTGGTATATTTCTAAATTTTCCTATCCCTTCATACATAATCATTTTTGTTCACTGTATATTTTTATTCGACAAATAGATGGCTTCATGGTACATTGCCACCGTTGAGAACCTTAAGAATTATAAACATCCCTCACCCTTCGCGTTTTAACTTATACCTTCTTCCGAATAGCAAAGTAGGCAAAAGGCGGTACCCCCGCAGTCAATTGTCATTGATTAATGACATATAAAGGGGTCCACCCACTACCTTTCTAAATGAACAATAATAAAAAGAGAGCACATGCGACCATGTGACATTTCGACGGAAGAAGGGTGACTCAGGCTAGACCAGGGAAAGTAAGGAAAGAAGGGGTGTTGTGTTCTTAGCCCTTCACTATTCGACTGGCGACACGAACGGGGAAAGAGGGGAATGTAATGGTCGCTTTGTCTACGTGAATCACACAGGATGCTAACGCATAAGGTCCTTTCGGATGCACCTAGCGAATGTTTTTGTCACATCGTTATGCTTCAAGGATTTTATGGGCAGTAATAAATCGATTAACCAAATAAAGGAAGGCTCTCGAGTACAGGATCAGAATAAGAAACAGCTTTCATGTTTTTCCTTGATGATTAAAAGTTTTTATACACACATCACCAAAGTGTTTTGAACTGATCATGGTTGTTAAAATGTAATACAAATTGGACGAAGCAAATATTAACCGAACAGAATTTGAATGTGACCGGTATCCGTCCATTGAATATCTCAAATCTATAGGGCATTTGGTGCTCCTTTAAAATGAAATTGGCTCCAATTTCGCAAAGAATAAATGAACTACAATAATGTTTCGAACACATTCATCTCATGATATAGTGTCTGGAATGGGCATAAGCTGCGTACGAAGACCATGCATTATGCTTTCCTTTTAACCTCAATAACCCATGCAGGAAGAATCATCACTTTCTTGATGTCAAGGTCAAAGTGTTTCCAATAATGTTATCAAAAGAAAAGAATTCCATATTCACCGTGCACATACAGTTTATTATAAAAAAGTACCGCCTTCAATCTCCGATCCCTGAAGAACACTACAAAGAACACAATCATCTTTACTAACATAGTTTTTTTTATATTAATGCTTTGTTTTCTGATTATTTTAACATCGAGTGAAAGATCTGATTAATTAAGATTTTAGTTCTAGGGATTTTTTGGAAATTCAAAGGCCACATTTCAAGTTACGTTTATAATTTCACTTGCCATTTTCAACGATATCCCAGTCTTAGGTATATTTTGTTTAAGTAAAATTTATGATTTAGGAGATATGTAGATTTTTAGATCGTTGTACATTCTAAGGAATCCGTTCACCATAAAGAGACATTCTGAACAAAATTATCATAAATTATGATTATTCATTGAAAATAATTACAGAACACAATCAAATTCTAGTTCTTGGAGAACTAACGAAAAATAAATAAGCATTTGTTGTAGATAATATTGAAGATCACATTATAAGCATAAGAAAAAAGGTATTTATATTAGATTACACCCCCACGATTTCGTTAAAATTTTAGTATGTTATAAGGAAAATTACGATGAACAGTAATATACATTACGTCCCCATATTACTATGTCTTCCACCTCACATTCGTGTCTTTATTTCTCTTTCTGTCTTTTGGTGTGTATTCGCAAATGTTTCTGAGTATTTTCATTTCTGTTGTTCGAATGATGTTTTTAGTTCTTTTGTTGTCCGCTCTTGTTTTTATAGCATATGTCAATATGGGTCTAACGCAGTTCTTATACATTTTAACTTTTGCCCTTTTCATACTGGTATTATTCCAGATAATGTCCCGGAGTGCGCCTGGTTTTCGGCTGAATTTGTTTGCTTGTTCTTTTATTTCATTTATTCCGTTCTGATTATGCGCTTATTTGTGTGCCTAGGTAATCAAATGACATTACCAGTTCTATGGTTTTATTTTCTAGGGCGAGTTTGCACCTCATTGATTCTTTAGAGAAGACAAGGGTTTCAGTTTTTGCGGTGGATACTTACATGTTAAAGGTTTTAGCTTTTACGTAAAATACATATAGAAGCTGCTGTATGTCTGAATATCCTCTTGCTGTATTCTTGACATGATTTATTATTTAGTTTGTTGAACAGGTTGAACAGTTGCGGGCTTAAGGAGTCTCTCTGTCGGATACCCGTTGGTGTTTGTATTTCCTCTGTCAGGTTTTGGTTAAATAATATGAGATCTGTTATTGAATAACTAAAGTTCAAAGAAATCTCATCCATAGACTCCAGAAGGTGTAGAAGTGCAAGGTGCCTACTTCGCACATTTATTAAGTATAGTATTTTTGGTTTTTATTTGATAAGTTGTAGGCTAACAAACTAAATTTCAATTTTTTCCTCATGTAACACGTTGGTCGAAGGTATGTAGTTCAATTAGAAATATTTGATTGTGTTTTAATACGTCCTGTAAGTATTTTCAATAAATAATTACAATTTATGATAATTTTTTTCGGAATGTCTTTTTATGACGAACGGTTTCCTTGGCATGTACTCGTACAAAGATCTTAAAATCTACATATCTCCTAAACCATAACTATAATCGAGTTAAATGAAGAGGACGTAATCATCCATTGAAAATTTATAATGTTAGAATGTATAATTTAGAAACTTAAATGAGGGATCGTATCAGAACTTTTTTTATGTCTCGTCTATTCACCGAATTTTTTCCAAGAACTACTGGAACACCCTATATTTTTATTATTGTTATAATGATACTTGCAGCACTAGATCTCGAAAAATAACTCAATATCTAGCAAAAAAATATTCCAATAACTGTTAAATTTGTAATATTCCATCAAAGTAAAATTGCGTGAGATATTTTGAATATTCTCGTTATTTGGTTGTAACTACGCCGAATTTTTTAATTTGCAATATGACGGCGGCGTTTGAGGTACGAAGTAATTTGCTTTTAATATCCGTCATCACCTCCTGCCAGTATTGAAATTAACACGCTTCACCTCACCGCGATGTTTTTATGTTTTTCACTTTGCTCGTTAATTATAGATTACCTACCGTTATTCTAATGATGATGTGGAAAGGCCGATGAAAATATTTTGCCGTCGATTACCTCTTTCCACGGCGTTTCGTCAAGTATTCACCTACATAGTTGAATAAACAGTTATTAGATTGATTTATGTACCTAAATTTGCGATTATTGGAATTCGAGGAAAAGTTATTTATGATATAATCATGACATTTTTCGACTTTCGGACAAAATAAGACAAAAAATAATTAATGATAATTGCTGTGCAAGGGTTAAATGAAATATGATCGTACTTTATTCTCAATTTGAGAATTATTTTGTAGAAAAATAATTTCAACAAAAATAGAAGAAGACAGAAAACTAAATTATACATATAAAACAGCTCACTAGGCATTACAGGTGCAAGTCTTAGAGTCGCTCTACTGCTTTCCTTCATTTATTTTTGTTTATAGCTGCTTCACGCTAATTCTCTATTTCTATTCTTTCTAGATCTTCTCTGCATACTTCTATTTATGCTTTACTTCAACGCACTCTCTTCCTTTTCGCTTTTTCTTCTCTTAATAGGAATCCTTTCGCACCAAAAACTAAATTAGTCTTTTTAGAAACTGCTCTAAATAATACAAATAAACTTGCATGGTTTAAGAAAAAAATAGTTTTAGATAGTTTACATAAAAATTTGATTATAAATAATTCAATCAATATTTATAGAGAAAAAAGTATGAAAAATACAAAAATTTTATAGGTAGTTTAAAAGTTTAAGTTATTCTATTATAAACGTTATAATTAAACTTTGATCAACATGAAATATGGTTATAAATCGTGTTTCCTGCCAGGATATGAAAATACCACTACTAAAACATCTGATAAATTTTTTATATGATTCCAAGAAATTCTAATATACAACAAAAATGATTTGAAAGTATTGGTCGTTGAGAGATGTAATTATATTGCTGCCGGGATAATTTTTATGTAGTATTCAAATTTGACTATATAACAGCACATGCTACGTTGCCGGCAACGATAACCTCGAGATAATCAAATAGACAACTGCTCAATGTTTTTATTGAGGTCACAATTGAAAACCAATGAGAATCGTTCGCTTATGTAGTTAAATTATTATAAATTGAATATTTAGATATTATTTTTTCACTTTTAATTAAGTATTTCACTTTCTGACATTATTTCATATCAAGAACTTAAAGAATAAACAAAAAAATAAATACTTTTTAAAAAATGCAAGTACAGTAATGCGGAAAAAGAGCGAACTCAAAACGTTATAAGTCATTTTATAACAAAACCGTCACGTTACAACTTTTTAGAAACTATGTTGGTTAACCAGTGAGTAAAAGGGATCAGCTGACGTTAGTTCATGTCTTTTTGAACTTTTTTTTAATCATGCAAAAATTAACACACTAAAGAGAAATAGATTCAAATGTTTGTGTAGATCATGTGTTACATTTGAAATGTCCACCGAGAATTGAAAGCGATGTTCAGAAACTATGATCAAAATCTCGTGGTGAGTTGAGATTCGCAATTATGAAGAAAATATGAGATAACGTACACAAAAAGACATAATAAAAGTGGACTAGAGTTTGTAAATTTTTATTTATGAAATCTTCTGGAAACGTCAAGAAGTTGTTATTGAGAATACATCTTAATTTTCAGTACGTTACTTCTTACGATATTAGTTATACATATTGTATTGAAGACTACTTTCGATCAAGAGCACCCTAAATATCGATACCTTCTTAGTTGTATGCTTAAATTAGATACACACACTCGTCTCAAGTCGCTCGCTCTAATAAAAAATATGTAGCTTCCATTCATTTTCTTATTTTAGCATCTCAAATACATTAGTTTACAATGAGTGGTATATCTTGTTATTGAGTTATTTACTTGCTAAAGACAAAATATAAAATGAAAAGGAATTTTATACACTGATATAATTTATAACTCTACCGCCAGCTTAATAAAAACCAACTTTTGTTTTGTTTTGTTTCCATTGAAGTTCCCGTCCATATCTTCCAGGATTTTCTTCCAATAGTCGCGTTTTCTTCTATGTAAACAGCGCATCTTTCTCTGGGTATTCTCTAGACCCGTCCGTCTCTGGTAAATCTTAGACAGGATGCTCGGTGGGTTGGGATTAATTTGAAGTCAGTAGCTTGCCCGTTTGGCTCGAGGTTAGCTGCCTTAATTTTTCTTCTGATTGACTAGATATTCACAGGCACTCCTCGCGTTTCTCCGAGCTTTTCTTGGACTTTTTTAATATTTGAATTTTTTATTTTAATATATATTTTTGAAATTATTAAATAATTACTATTTAGAAAAAGTTATCTTAGTCATGCACCCATATAATGATAAAGTCGAGTTCATGGACTCATTGTGCAGCTGCAAACTAGGAACAAACAACTACTACCCTAGCTATAGGAAAATGCAGTGTCCGAAATACCAAAAATTTGAAAATATTATAAATAGAACTCGAAAATGAATTCGCTTCTGCTCGCTGTTTCTGATGGAAAACATTTGTATTTTGAAAGTCCTTATGGATATGATTATTATTTTCACGGTTTTTGAAAAAAGGGACGTTATTTTAACCATGTACATAGCTGTAAAGGTAATTTAATGGCCTGAGGTCCAATTTTCATTTCAAAAATAAACTGGGTAAGTTCAAAATAGTACTTGAAAAATCATTACCACATTCTATCATTCTTTTGGATCGGTTTAGTTGATATTTCAATATGATAATATTTTGATGAATAGTAAAAGAATGTATACTAGACAGTTATAGTATTATTTTGTAGTCGGTTTGGCTTTCCAACCACTTGGAAGATATTTGATTCATCTGCATCTATTGTTCCTTAAGGGTTGTTAGGTAAGGTACCCAAGAAGACGGTTGCAGCATAGTCTCCACGGCTGGTTATCATCCTCTGACATAACTACCGTCTTCAGTTGAGGCCGGTTACCTGTCAGAAGTCCAACCAACAGTTTAATGTCGTTTCCGGGCACCACGAGAAGTTTTTCAGACTTAGCTGATGTGGTTATGAATATTTCATATTGTTTTAGATCTGACGTATTTTTACTATAAGACTCTAATCCAAGGTATTTTGTGCAGCTGGACACGTTCTGCTTCGTTGACTGAAGGTAACATGATCTTTAATTAGGGAAACAAGAGTAGAATCTTCTGCATGTACTAGTAGACATGTTGTGTATGGGAATATCAGGTTTGGAACGCCTGACATTATTTGAAGCAGAATTGATATATTGAATTTTGATTTAAAAATGTCTGCCCAGAAGCTGGGGTTTGAGGATTAGAAGAGGTTTTTCCGAATGATGTATCGTGCCAGATCTTGTCGACTGCATTGACGACAGTAGTTAGGGACATGTTGCGTTCTAAATCCTAATTGATATCTAGATATCAGTCAACTAACTTTCTGAATCGTTTCTCTTTTCCATCAGTACTTTTTCTAGTAGATTTTACATAGCAACTAACAGACTACATGGTTTTAGTGGTGTGGTCTCTTCAGTAGATTTTCCTGGCTTAAGGATCATTTAAGAAATAACCATGTCTCAATAATTGATTCTACAATTATTTTGTAAGTTACCTCAACCCCCAATTTCATAGTTATTTGACGATTTTAGTATACCCTAGAGATTTAACACCTACAGTTTTTTGTATATTTCCTTCAATTCTTCTAGATAATCTTTTAAATGGATTGTTATTGTATATCTAAAACTGTTTGTTTCCACGCATTTATAAATATAATGAAATATTTGCTCATGATAAATATGCTCCATTAAAACCAAATTTCCTATTATCAAATATCATTTCCATTACAGAAAAGTTGAAATCTCTGTCTTGAAACATTATTGGATAGCGGCAGGTGAGCCGCCCACCTGGGCAGGTAAATGTGCAGGTGCTTCAGCGCCGATTGGTCGGTAGAGGGTGGTGAATATGTTTTACGAACGCGCATCCTCATTCACCTGGAACTCGTCAGGCAGGTGCATGTGATAGGGCCGCGCCTCCCATTTTAATCGATCGGACAGGTAAAACCGCCACTTGATTGGTCCGTCGAAAGAAATATTTTCTCTCTACATAGGAAACAGTTTTGTTTATATTAAGTTTCAGAAATAAGTGTAAAATATTGAGTTAATTATCTCGAGTTACTTTCTAAAGAATAGAGAAATCTGTGTATCTTGTTTACAATAAGTTAGTTCTTAAATTGATCTTGATTGTACTTTTATTTCCAACTGATTTGAAAAAAAAAATGCAGCTGATGATCAATGGTGTCTTTCCATTTTCTTTAGAATTAGAAACAGAAGCGAATTCAAGCTTTTTACCCTTTTTACGAGTTGATACAGTGACATATACTTTAGCTGGTCAAAATTTTACGGTCGTGGTGCAGAGTGTCCGTATACAGACAACTCCTTATTCTCGTAATTTTTTCCTAAAAAATTTTCATATCTAAAGTACACCCATAATTTCAGAATGTTTTCAGAAGATTTCGAATGTTCTAGTGATTTGAAACTAGTATTAGGTCTAGATTAATAAAAAAATGAATAAAAATTTATCTTTATATGAGTTTTCAGTTTTTTTTTTCATATTTAATTATCCCTATAATTTCCCTTGAGCTTAAATTATTCCTGAAAAATTTTTTGAGGTGCAAATTTTCCTAAAACATTTACATTCAAGATTTGATTTACGAAGATCAATTCAAACTAGTAAGATATTCGATATGGGAATTTTATACTAAGAAGAATTTGTGACAGATTTGATATAATTTTGGTTTTATTATATAATAAATTAAGGTAACTGTTGCGTTTTGGAAAAGACAGAGTTTGGAAGAAATAGAACTTGAGGTGGAAACTAAATAATGTCCAATATAAAGAAATCAAAATTGACAATTTTGGGCATGTTGTGAAGAAAGAAAGGACGCAATTGGAAAACAAAATCTGTAGTCGAACTTAGATCAGGGATTCAGCATGAGAAAGAGAAATCAAGAGGACTATAAAGAGTTGGTTATATTAATTATCATATATATTATTATATCATTACCAAATGAATTAAAAAAGAGTTTCTTGTTTCAGATTATGTGGAATTCAATTGTTAAACAGAAATTTTACATATGGAATTCCACGCGAAATGCAAAGCCTTTACCAAAAGAAAGTAATTGTAGTTTCTTTTATAAGCAATACAAGTATATAAAAATGTTAGGTTATGAGGAGCCTGTAGGTTGGGAACGAAAATTCTTTCATATTATCTCACGAGAAATGACTTTGCGAAGGTGGAGGTTATGGCTAAACTAAACCTAAGCTTCAGGAAAATGTCACAGAAATAATTGAATACATTCCTTTTTTTTTCACTAAAATTTCTTACAGTGAGTGGCTGATAACGAATAAGAGAAATTGCCTCGTAAACTGTTTCGAAAAGTATATGGAAAAACATGTAAATCTTCAAGTAGATCGATTATTTATTAATTCGAATGCTAATTGCAATCAGCAGTTCTCGAAAGCAGTTCTATCAGCAAAAAACCATTGAAATAACCAAATCACAAATCATGCTGAAAAATCCACGATAGTATCAAGTGGCTAAAGATTGGGTGCAAGAAGAGCAGCTTATCGAGATTAATGGGCACGTCAATGCGCATTCCATCAAACCTTATCTTCAAATGGATGCTTAGCATTACCAAAATGTAATTGAAGTGACCAGATATGATATCTTTATTAAACGAAACTACCTCACAAATAATAAATTGTTTTTAGTAAAAATAACGCCTATACATCCTGATAGTAATAGTTCACAATATTTCCAATTATTAAATTGGCACCCATGCCAGATTAAGAATATAAGTTTCCAGTGTTTGTTATAAATTTGTTTCGTTTCTATAATGTATTTAGAAAAAATTGTTCTCGCTGTATTTTTTTACTCCAACAAAAGTCTGAGTGGCATTATCTACATTGCTAGGCGTAGCTTTCTTATTACTTCTTTTTACTCTAGTAGAATAAGGTGAAATCCTTGTACAACTTGATTGAATCCAAGGCTTCTTACTTTATTCGCCGTTGAGGAAAAAAATTAATTAAAAAACGGGTATGCGCCAACTCGTGATCATGGTTGTACATGGATATTAGACTACTCGTGATGGAAAATTATGCAGCTCTTGACAAAAAATAATGCAACTTCACCTAAACTGACGGTTGTGGCAATATTGGGTGTAGAATTTTAACCAATTGCAATTATGTATTATCATGTTTTACAAATTACAACTTCAACTAATTTTAAAAATACATTTTTCTGTTGTATATTGTTTTGCACCTGTTCGAATGTTGAAATATCATCGTTCCGAATTAGCTCATCATTATCTCAACGGATTAAAAATTGTCACGAGTTTTAGCGCACCCTTGGAATTTTTAATTGAATCAGCAGTGAATAACATGTATGTGCCGATATTTCAGATGAAAAAAATATGCATTAAAAATATTTGTCACTAATGAAATTTTCTAAAAATTCAGGTTGTTGTAATAGCAACCTGTCAAACATGAAACATCTGATTGGTTTAAAATGACAGGTCTGAAATTTTCAAAATAATATCACAAATTATTTTTGATTATTACAACTTAATCACAATGTTCACCAGACCTAACCACCCTTAAAATATGTTATCTGACTTCTTTTCTATTCAAGATTTTAGGAGTTGTGTACGTCATGTAATTTAAATTCAAACTAGGCTATGAAATGTTCAATTACTTCTAGAAGGATCGAAATATTAAGACTGGTACGTTTGAAATTTTGTATTATATCATAAGTATGTGGTGGTTATTAACCCCGAAGGTCAAAAAGACCAATGGGAACTGAGTTGAACTGACGCGAGTATAGGGTTAACATTTTTAAACATTTAAAAGTTAGTTATTGTATATTAAGAAGTTCATGTAAACAAACAAGGTGTATAATTAAACAAAGCGCGAATTGTTCACTTCTAGTCTTAGATAATCAAAAATATAAAAAGACAATATATATAGTAATATAAATACAAGTAATATATGTAGTTGATAGTTGTATCATAAATGTTAATATCTATTGAAATTCATCGTAAATTAATGGATAATTATAAACCGAATGATCTTGAAGATACCGTTTATTTTCGACCCTTTATTCGCGATTGGGGTAAGTCTTGATTTACATTAATAATCGGATTTATCCTTCAACGTAATTATACTTTTGTGAAACATCCCGTATGTAGAATATAGGAATTACAAAATTAATAACTGGTAGAATTATAATGAATAGTGAATATTTCTTTTTCAAACATTTTAATT
Organism: Diorhabda elongata; assembly: GCA_026230145.1. Lineage (NCBI taxonomy): Eukaryota > Metazoa > Arthropoda > Insecta > Coleoptera > Chrysomelidae > Diorhabda > Diorhabda elongata. The sequence continues at coordinate 17,726,380 of CM047928.1, read as the reverse complement.
ATTTTCATTTCAGAACTATTAATTATCTAAAACCCTTTCCGTTCGAACTTTTCATTCACAGTTGACAAGCTGTGAGATTTCAGATCAAAGAATTCTTTTAGGTGTCTTAAAACGTCTTTTATATGCATTCTTCGGTGGGGTCCACGTGCAAGCAGCTTTCCAAAATTCAGTGCCTTCTTTGTTGTATATGCTTGAAGTTGTTTATATACCACGTTATTCACACTTTTATGACTTCTGGAGTATTTAAAGGTATTTGCCTATGATACTTGGAAAGATTTTAATGACTAGAGACACTTGAATCACGTATATCTGTAGTTTACAAGGTGAACATTCAACTAAAAATAAGATGATTGTTATAATACTAACATTTTTTTGATGGGGTGGTTTCAAAAATTTCTTTTTTTTATCGCATCTTCATAATCGTTATATTTTACCTCTTTAATTCGTTTTCATACTTTATTTAATATAATGTTCATTGTTTTTTCTTCTATTGCAACTTTATGGCTCTTCTTATTGTCCAGGAATCTAATTTTCCTGATGCTCAATAGTTTTAGTTTTCATTTTGTATCCTGTCCATTGTATCCGATATACTTTTAAGAATCTGATATTTCCGATTCCCAGCTAATAAATTTTATTGTGTTGCACTTTACACATTTTGTTTTGTAAACAAATCCGGTCATAATCAATATTAAATATTAGTTTGCTCACATCTTATATAATAAATCGTGTCACTAACATTTTTTTCTGGCAAAAATCGATTTTGTTCATCGATTTAATCTCCTTCTCGATGCCGTGTTTGTAGAAGAATTTGTCTTTTGCCCCAAAATAAATTTCCGTTTCTTACCAGCGAACATTTTTTTGAGATCAGCGAATAGCCAGTAATCACTGGGAGCTAGATCTGGACGATACGGTGGATAAGGAAATGTGATTCGTTCAATTTAATCACCGTTGCTATCGACTTGTATGAATCAGTGCAGTGTCCAGATATTGAGAAGATATAGAGATAGAGAACACAGAAAGATTTTACTATGCCTGAAATAAGGTGATATATACAACGTTGTTAAAGTGTATTATATCGCATTGTTGTGCAGCGTGTTTACCATAATCACATCAATGTTTTACGTGATAAAACAGTTTTTTGTGATTGTATATGATAAATCAAACCTCTTAGACAAAATATATTCATTCCTGCGTTTATTTTCTTATTAAATAAATTGGGTTGGCCAAAGTTATAATTTTTTAAAACCTAAATATTTTCACAAAATTTTTAGATTAAATTCCGTTTTCTTTTCACAAATTTCATTAGACTGACGACCGTTACATGATCGAAATTACTCTGTGTAAACTCCACCGATTTGTTCGGGGGGATTCGACCGAAAGCACTAATTGATGAGTGGTCTGACGAAGACAACCTCCTAATCGAAATGTCAACAAGACGTAACCGCGTCAGTAACTTTTGTTCCAATTTTCAGTTGTTGATCTTTTTATACGTTAGAATTCAGTTTCCATACCAAATTTAATTTATCTAATCCCGCTATCAAATGTGACTCTTTAAGTCACACCTTGACAATAGGAAATGGATATGAGTTATAAAAAGTAGTAAAAAGTAAAAACTCTACGTAACTATTCAAGTTCCAAAGAATAATTTATTAATTTCTGTGAAAAATGACAATTGTTTTGTTATTTGAACTGACTATTAACTTAATAGTATTTTAAGATTTATAGACATTGAAAATAACATTATTCAAGACACAATTATTTGAAGTAAGTCCATTTTCTGGGTGAATATTCTCTTAAGCTTCTTCTATAGTGTTAATTTCATTTGAAGCTGTGATATTTACATGTATGCCAGGGGCCGGAACCAGAATGTTTTCTGAAATTCTTCTCTTCGGCTACACTGTTGAATTTCCATCTTTCGTGCTGCTTTATTTTCAGAATATCCGCTCCTAAGCCAGGAGAGACGCTGACGACGTCTAAAACAATGTCCTGTGTATCCTTCAACATTAGGTAGTACTGAACAATCTTTGCTGGTAATTTTTCAATGTTTCTATGCTCACGGGTTGAACGCCACAGTTTGCATTATAATATAGCATAAAAAAATCTGTCGTGCTTCACAGCAGGAGGTCTAATATTTCTATACTTTTTGAGGAGGTCAACAGGATGGAACACCAGCAATATTTCCAGCGGTGTTTACAAATTTGTGAATAACGTGTGTTTTGTCTCCTGAAATTGTAATTTTGAAACAGGTGTCTTCATCAAATTCGTCTCATTGACGTAGGACCATCAATTCAGCCTTCCTGCAGGCTTCCGCAATCCCTTTTATCACTGGAACCTAAGGGCAGATTTATTTGATATTAAATTATAAACATATCGTAAATTATGTCGTACTTTTGCAAATAGTCTCTTCTATAAATCTTTCTACATTATCCTTTCTATCCATTTTTCACCCCTCTACGAGAGGGATCAACCCCTATTTTTTATTTGTTACTTATGAACTTTAAAGTTCCAGTGCAATAATTATGTATTAATAACTGAAAAGACAGTTTTTACTCTCATTTGAATAAACACGTGTTGTGAGCTCCCGTTAACATTGTCCATTATCGTACCAGTACATATTGTACTTAACACTTTTCACAAATAATTTAAATCAGAACAGAACCGTGTTTAATAGATATACGTGTTCTCTTATTGTGAAAGGTAAGTCAAATAATAAGCAAACGAATACAATATTGAGTCACTGTTTCTCACGAATTTATTTACAGGTTATATGTACATTCGGCAATGCCAGCAACACTTAAAGGGACTAATTTGAGTCATCGAACAATCAAATATCATGCATATACGAGCACGAACATTAGGCGAACAAAACAATGCAGATTTGCGTGTGAGCACGAGGCAGTATCAGTAGAGTAGAGTATTAGGCTCATTTCAAAGTGGTTTATTAATTAATAGTAAAAATATGAATAATTATTATTGATGTCAGAAGAGCTATAAAGAATTTTAATAATTCTTATTTATACAAATCTTATTTTATATGAAAATACACGTGGTATAACTAGAAAAAATATTTTAACTGTCCACTAAAATAAGTGATACGCCTATGGATTCTGTTTAATCGTTTTATTACTCCCTCATCCATAAAAACAGACTATAGAAGAATCTCGGAGCGGGCTTAGAAAAAGACATCTTCACAATACAACATATTCAAGAGAATACTTAGAACATAAACGTTAGATGTATGAACCATTTATAGATCGAAAGAAAACTTTCGAACGAGTATCATGAGAAATAATCAGTAACACAACAAAAATATACAATAAATATCATCCAAGTAATTTATATCAGACTATAAGGGGGAGTTAAATCAAAGATATTTAATATCACTGTATTATTTCTATTAAGGATTGATTTATAAACAGATAGCAGATAAATCGACTTCATTGTCCGGAAATGGGGTCTAATGCTGTCTAATTGACAGGTTGTGTCCGATCTCGCCGTTACACGGATATAGGTAATTAATGTCAGGACCTGTGTCCAAGGATTTGTTCTTTTCTCAATAAGTCTTTCTTTATACGGTACGTTTTCGGGTAAATAACATAATACGGAATATAATTGAAGAATAAGTTTTCTGAACAAGACAAAGATCGAAAGAAATCACGTGTAAGAATTTGAATAGCCAGATAAACAATTTATGATATATGTCGGCGTGTTGGATAAATATTTCTATTGAAAGAGGGTCAGTATCATGCAGAAAAGCAAAAAAGAAGAGAGGAGCTTTGTTTAAAGTCAGATACATATTTTGAGGAACAAAACTTAGTTGCAAAATCCAGGAAGGCATTAAATGGTAGAAAAATCAAAAAGTTTGGAAATAATTTTAGGCGAAAAGTCATATTTTACTTTTGATGCGAGTGAAGCAGTTGAAAGTGTTCGTAAGGTTGAGGATATTTTCTAGTAGTCGTTCTTCAATATACATTTATCCTTTTGGAAATTGTGCCAAAATATATGAAAAAGAGTGTGTTAGATCTAGATCAATGCAGTTCATAGAGTAAAAGCATACCGAAGGAAAATTTGTAATTTCTTCATAATGCAAAACAAAAGAGATTGTGGGAGCTTCTGCAAATCTGAATATTCTGTTTATTGCGAAGTCTAGGAATGTTCCTAATTAAACGTTTTTGAATCGGAAAAGAGAGAGAATTTTGAGCAAACGAGCCGACTGTGTGCGACCATTGTTTTATAAAGTAAAATGCAAATAACTGGATTAAAATAAATAGTTTATACGAATGGGTTCAGAGTTCCACAGTTCCATAAAAGGAAATTGCATGAAATTTATCAGAATGTTGATTCCCATGAATCATATTTCATAATCCTATTTTTTCCACGTTGATCTTTATTTTATACAAATTCCACGCAATTCCTATACACTTTTAAGTTATTAAAAGCGTTTGCGGTGGCGATTTCATTGAATATTTTGTTTTCGTTTTATTATTGACCTTTGTTGTCAGCATACGACGCGTTCATCATGATACCCAGCGTGTTCCCCTTTCGAATTAAAATTTTTCATTAACCCGAGAAATCCCGCCAAAAAAATTTGCATGTTAAATCAGTAAAATGTCTGAGCAAATAGCCGGGATGGGCCAAAGTGCCACCAGGCGTTTTGTAATATCTCTGATTATTTCCATATGAGTACGGATTACAGGTCTTATTAAAGCTTCGTAATATAAAAGCTTTGTGGTCGTCCATTTTGGTATAATCAGAAATTAATATGAAATTCGCTCATGTATATGCAATTACTGGCCGGATGTTTTCAGAGAGAAAGGCCTCTGTAGGTGTATGTGTGTGTATTCTCATTTTGCTGGCATTCGCCCGAAGGGTCCTAAACCAAAAGGTTATTGAAAATCGGAAAAATATAGATATCTCAATTTTTTTTAATGAAAGTAGAGATAAATACACAATTCTCAATATAATTGATAAAATTATTTATCGGAATATATTTTCAAATAAGGAAAATCTTATAATACAAAAAGAGATATGAGACGCTCCATTTTAAACTTAATAGTAAACAACTTGTCCAGGTTCACATTACAATATTTAATTTACAGAATCAGTGAATAATATAAAAGTATAGATAAACAACCTCACACAAAATATGAATCCTCAATTAGACCGGTTACTAAATCGAATAATACTGAGAAAATAATGAAAGTAAATTGGATATTATAGATAATTCGAAATATATTATCTATAATCAATTAGCAGGGTTTTCGGTTAACAGACAGTAGTTAGTTGGGTCAAATTATCCTTCATTAAGAGCTTTCTGAATGATAAAGGATGATAAAGAATTAGTGACTTCAAGATTAACCATCAATAAGTCGAATTACAAATTCAGTAAACGTCCTACTAGAACCTAACACAAGGAAAAGCCAAACAGTTGGAGAAAGATCTATCAACAGATGCTCAAAAAACAATGTACGACAATGAGAAGAAAAAGGTTTCGGAAAGTTTTTCAAAAGTAAAACCCGATGGGTTCCAATAAGTGAAAAATCTACAGTATGTTTGCATCAAACATCTTCAAGGTATTGTGCAGAACTTAAAAGGAAATAAATCTTTGAGAATTACTTGATAAGATTAAAGAAACAACATTATTTTTGATTTGAAACAGTTAACAAATGGTAAACAATAATGATAATTGAAAATATAAAACAAAATCAATCCATTCCAGAAGTTAATATATTACATTGCGGTGTGGAATAAAGTTAAGTGAATGATGCATTTTAATTAAGTTCGAAGCACGTTAAGAATAGCTCTTCCGATCACCACCAGGATATTGAAGGAACCCTTTTCGAATCTTAATTCGAAGAAAAACGTATCAGACATACAGGAGTTTCTACTTGAATAAGATTCATATCTACAGAATGTTATACAAAGAAGTAACTAGAGGTTTTAGAGACAAAAATTATTGTCAAAGAATATACTGTAGACGAAAAAGAAGATTGGTCAGACTGTTTTAAGATTATTTCTTCAAATGTATTCGAATTAATATGGTCCCAACTTAGTGTTGCACCAAAACAAGCAATAACAAAAAATGTTTTCATCAAAAAGTGTTAGGTGATTTTTTACTTTAGTTTTCAAGTGACAACATTGAAATGAAATTTAAATTTTCGTTATTTGATGACATGTATATTGGTCAGCGGAATTTAAGGGTTCATTCAATCCCTATAGATAAATTGGTCGACAGATTTTTATATCAGAACCAAAAAGAAAAACAAATGACTAGTATATTATTCAAAAGAAAAATTCATGTTAATAAAACCTTAATAGGGGAATTAAGTAAGGTTAGGTACGTATGGGAAACTGGCCATAAAATTGCTTCCATTGGAGGACCAGAATTGCTTTATAATACGACTATGAACCACAATATTTAATGGTTTCTTCCACATATGCTTACCCAGAACTATGAGCTGGAGAAAATATGAAGAAAGCATAGAGCTAGTGGAAGCAGTAAATAAGGTCAAGAATAAGAAAGTACCAGGGCCAGATACCGCACCTCCGAAGAGGTAAAAACAATCCAAAATATTTTCCACGAAGATTGTTCGAGATACTAAATAACCTGTTGCACGATAACAATTTTCCGTCTGTGTGGAAAAGCTCCAGGTTATAGCTTGGAGGGTTAGACTTGAACAGTGAGCTTTATCATTTAGGTGGATATACATAATAAACACTAGAAAAACTGTATAAACCCATCATAAAACAGCAATTTGAAAAAGTGATGGAAAAATAAGAGGAAACTAACCTAGCAGACCAGAAATATGGATTAAGAAAGGTCGTTCAACATTAAATGCGGTTGAGAGAATGATGAACATTCCTGATTGAATCATCCTGATTACACTGGATAGAAAATGAATATAGCTTTATATATAAAAAATACCGTTGACAATCACCTTAGCAACAGGAAAATCATAATCGGGAATAAGAAGATGGAAGCATACAAAAGTATGCTACAAAGATCGGTTATTTTTTACGATGGTTTATTAAACGCGAATAACTAGATGAGTTAATTGTTGCAGATGACCTTTGTCGTAGAAGCTAGCTACATGGCTATTTGAACACAAAAATAGACGATATCCCAAGTAAAAAATTGGATAAGTAACCATTAGAATGCGGCTGGCACTCGAAAAAACGGAAAACATAATACTAAAGAGACGAACAAAAAAAATACAACGGACGTTAAATTCAAAATTGTGGCCGAAACTATTAGCCAATCAAAGACAATAAAATTTTTGAGCACATGTAACATATCAAGTTCAAAAAGCACAAACAGAATTAAAAATGCTATTAACGATAATGCCAAATATTGGAGGAACCAGAAAAGCTCTGTATGGTGTTGTGGAGCTCATATTGCTCTAAGGAGCTTATTTATGGAGAAAAGCAGACCCGGAGTATAATTAACGATAAAAAATTATCAGTAATGTATATTCTGAACACATATAGAAAAAAGGTTTAATCGGGTAACATGGGATACGATACACAGTTGTGTCCACACCTGACATAAATTCTTGTTTTGTACATCACAAAATGTGTGCCGGAAAACGAATAATGAATCAACGTAAATCATTTCTAATTGATGACATCATTGTGATATTGTTGAAGGCTACAGATCTTTCATCCAATAAAGTCTCCTTCTTTTTGTAATGAGGTGATTCATAATGATGAAAACGGCAAATTTTTCTTTTAAATATAATCCAGCCGTAGGTAGTACTGCAAACACAGAAATAAGTACAACATAGAGTAATAAAGACTAAGCTTGGAAATCTCATAAGACAAAATAGTAAATTTCCTTGTATAGAGAGTAGTATAGAGTCCCGTCAAGTCCCAACGCGTCAAGACTTGCCAAGACTTATTGCGACTAAGCCGGTGGAAAATTTTAAGAATCAATCAGTCGTGACAGTTGCACGGAGAAAATGGATATAGAAGCACAGAGATCGGGATGTTATTGCTGCTGCATGGAGAAGCATAACTATAGAATTGAACACAACTGGTAAGTAACTGGGATTTTATTACAGTATATTTCCGTGAAAAACAGGAACATATTTGTCTACAAAACATTCTGACATTTCTCGCTTTTCCATGGTCACCAGAACCTTCTGGTGACATGAAATACTCTGTTAATTGTTCTCGGATCCGAATTACCTTTGTATTTGCTCTGTGGAGGTGATTGAGAGAACCAAACACTGGTCTTCTTAAATGTATGAGATTAACCCAATAAAAATTTCGTCTTTTTTCATCTTCCTTCTTCTGTATAATCGGAGTAAAATTATGGCTTGCAGAAGAGCATCCATCTTGTCACAAATTCTTCACAACACTGACTGACTCAGACACAACAAGCGATATATTCAGTGCGAAAGCAAATTTTGACGTGACTTGACTGAACAAAACTTGACTAGACACGAATGGACTGGACTGGCTTGGAGCGAAGTGGTCCTCAGACGCGTGTGTCGAATGTGACAAAAATCTTTGCGTAGGAAATGCGCGCGAATATTTTGCAAAATGCTACGCAACCTAAGAAATTATATGAGATGTGGACTCGGTTTAACGTTAAATAATTCTTCAAACATACCAGTCGAGGTGGATTTAGTAGGATTCTTTTATCACAAAAAATTATTTTCAAGCAACGCTACTGAATAAGAATCATATTCAGAGACCTGAATATATTAATAAAATGTATGTGATAACTCGTAGAAAAAATAGTCGGAACATGAGGATATAATAATATCGGGAAGAGACGTATATCTAATCGCTCTTCCCAAACATAATAACGCCTTTTTGTTATCTGCTAATGAACTCCTATTAAAAAATTGTAACCTCCATAATCTGTCGGCAGCGATATTAACATAAAAAGAAGAGACAGCGGCCCACAATAACCTGTGTTTCCCGAACGAAGACCGTTTCCTGAATAAAATCAAATCTTATCAAAAGTACTTCCTCTCAGTAATGAATAAATGCATTCGCTTGACGTGTAGGTGGATCAACGAATATTTTTCTTAGAAAATCATCAACCAAAAATAATCAAATTTCTTCTGGTGATTCTTAACTTAATCATACAAGAAGGGTGAGTTAATTTGGGAGATAGATCAAGATGCAGGGTCCTAAAGACTTATTCCAATAAATGTTGGATCGATTAATAAGTATAACAACTAAAAAATTAATCGTCACTTTTATATGTAGAATAATTTACAATGGATTTATCATGAAGTCACCGTCTTCAAACATGTTTTTTTATATACATAGATAAGATACCATAATTAGAAACAGAGAAATGAAAAAAAAAATTATAAAAGAAATTCACACTTATTAGTCAAGACTATCGCCTAGTCTTCTCTACTCTAATTCTTATTACTTATCTGTACTTGAGAAACAAACTGTAATAATTCACAAAAATCAAATTTTATATAAGAACAATTTGAAAATTTCTATAAATATTAAATTAATGTCAAAAAGGTGTTTAATAAATTTAAAAAAAAAACAATTAAACTAAAGTGGAAATCCTCAAATTTTCCCTATCTTACTTTTCAAAAATTCTCAAAAAAACATTCATAGGAAATTGATACCATATGGCCTTAATAATTCGATTAAAAACTGTAGATATTAAATACTTTCTTTGAAATATGAAAAAGGAGTGAATATGGAAAATAGCATATGGTTGATGTATTCAGAAATTATTTATTTCTTAATTTTATATCACTACCAAGGAAAATACAAGAAACTAAATACTGTTGATTACTAAAAATCGGGCGTTGTCTTATAAGAATGTGCAAAGTTTTCATAAATACCGATTTCTTTCCTCATCCTGTCACCATCTCTTTCGTGGTGGACCTCTACTCCATGTTCCAATAAGTGATTCAATCCCTACTATTTTTACAAATTAAATGTTAACTAGATCACAATATCGTCTGATGTTTTCACTTATTTCTCGGTCTATTAGTATTTTTTCCAAAATCCGCTTGATAATTTTTATCTGTGGTCTCCAAGAACCGTTTCGTTTTTGATGTTTCTGGCAATGTTTTTGAGGTTTAGATCATTATAGGTCTAATTGTTGCTTTATAACTTTATTCTTCTGTTTCTAGTGTTGAGTATTTGCTTTGTTCTGAAGACATCCCGCGATCTTATTTGCTGTGGCTACTTGTCCTCTTACATCTTACTATAATTGGTTATGTCAATTTCAAGGTACTAGAATTTCGATTCAATTAAAGTCCAAAACATTTTCTTCTTAATTTTTATTATCATGCAGTATTGACAGAATCGTAAGAAACGTATTTTATTTTTTCCTTTGAAGCCATGACTCCCAAAGTGGTTCAGTTAGACCACCAGGAGCCCATGGGAGAATCGACGGGGGTCTACGTTGGACGATAGGAAGAACTAGCATCTTGGTTTGACTTCTCCTATCAATATACACAGATAATTGTCATTGTTAAACGTTATTTCGCTAGAAGCAGATGGAACCACTACCATAGGTGCCAGGCGATATCATAATTTCATAAACCATCATAAAATAATTATATTTGTGACTGGTTCAATTTGAGATTAATGCACCTAACAAAATAAAAAGCAATTCATTAAATATGCGTTTATTTGCACAATTGTGCGATGGAAATGATGGAAACTTCCAACAATTGCTGTTACTGTAGTACGCTGTTTTTTGAAAGGTGCATGTTTATCAAGTTTTTAGAGTCTCTGGAAAGTAAAGATCCTGATTCGAAAGAGAGCTTGTTCAATATTAAACCAGACATAGCGTATTTGATAGATTTGTTCAAAAAAAAATTACCTCAACTTAAAATTACAAGGGGACAGCCTCAATTCCATAAATACACAAAGTGTTATTTCAGGTTTTTTTGCCGAATAGATATTTTTGAAAAAAATATTGATCGGCGCGAACTTTCACAGTTTTCAAACGCAGATAATATGCTTTAATTAAGGTATTTAGGCATATGTTTAACATTTGATTGCCCTGCTTGATGATTTTAAAATCAAATTTGTCGCTGGAAATACCACCATAGATCATGAATCTATCTAATGGAACGGAAGTGGAGAGTGTGATATTACAAGAGGAGATACTCAAACTGAAAGTGACATATGAAAGAGGGTATGAAGAATTTTGGATGCAGGTAGAAATACCTGGAAAATATCCTGGATTGTAGGAAATTGTGTCTTATCGAAAAAAGTTTTTGTGTCCTTACCAACTTATCAACAAAAAAGGAATTATCTCTTGCAAAACTTAAGCCCTCCGAATGGGAAATTTTCTGATTAAAATTTGTGAGAATTGATTATGAGTCACTGTAGATAAAAAATTAGTAGAGTTGAATAGTCATTTTTTTGATTCACCAACTTTGCTCTTTTGATATCCACTCACAGCATAATCAAAATTTAATTGAAAATTTGTTTATTTCATTTCTTTGCTGCAATCAATTCTAATCTTTTTTTTTTTTTCGAAAACTGATTATTTGTCGTTGAAAACCGTAGATGAATACAATCTTTACTTTCTTTCGAGTTTTGGAAATTGGTAGTAATGTAGCTGGAGGAAGTCCACCAGGTCCAGGAAGATTTTAAAAGTGCTCTATGAAACAAAGAAGTTTGTTAACTGATGCTTTAAACCTTTTTTTCTGTCTGGCGGTCATACTTATAATTTTTACGATTTAGGAATACATAAAAATTAACCCACTCAATTTAGCGTAATTAATTTTACAAATTATAAACGTACCTTATCAATTAAAAATTAAATTTAATTCCAGTGTTAGAAAAGTTTTAGGAAAAGGCTTAGCACAGAATAATAAACTGTCCCAATTTATTTTTCTCGTAACAAATGGCTATAGGGTAAGTTTGAAGTGAGCTATAGAAAATATTCCTACACAAACTTGTGAAATCATTGTTAGCGACCGTTAAGAGAAACTTGAATCATAATCTGTATAAGAAAAGTTCCTATTGCCACACAAATAATAAAACTCCCTATAATAAAGTTGACTGTTTGGTATATTGCAAAAAAAGAGCCTCAGAAGACGAGATGCGTCAATATATTCGTACATATTTGATGTCGTAGTTTGTAATTCTTGACTTGGAAACTTTTTTGCTTAGAATTAGAACCAATAATTTCGTTTGTGTGATTTATATGAAGTAGAAGCTCAGTTTCATGGAACAGAGACTTTCCAAAGGTTGTCTCTACTACGGTGATCAGTTATTTTTTTTTCTTACTAAACTTTTAGACTAATTAAAAAAAACAGATAAACTGGTAGTTGGATTATTACAAGTAGTTTAAAGTAGTGATAGTAAAACAAATTTCAATTATTTCTGCAATATACTTTTGACTATATTAAAAGCCTGTTAAAAAGAATTAGGATATCCCGAAAAAATCCGGTCGAAGAAATGACAATTAAATAACTCAACTGGACAGAGAAGTCAGGCAAGAAAATGGATTATTAACAATAACAAAATAGTACAAAGTAAAATTCAAATAACGGGATATACAGAAGAACTGTTGATGTTAAAAAACAAGGAAAGTTAAAAAAACACTCTAGCGAAGAAAACAGGATTATTTAAGACACAGCAAAATATATATTAAATGCAATACAAAATATAGAAAATATATAAATATATAAATAAATATATTTTTCTAATAAAAAATATATTCAAATGCCTTAGAATATACAGGAAAAATTGAAGGGTTATGAAGACAATTTAGAGGATTGAAGTATTATTTATTATATAAAAAAAGAAATTTCACTAAAAATACTTACAATACAATAGCTTACACAGCTGAAGTAATAAGCTTAACACAGAAAGATGCAAAGAAACTGAAAATTAAAAACATGAGAAGGATGCTAGGACCAAAAAATTAGGAACCAGGTGTAAGGAGAATACATAGTAATAAAGTAAGTAAAAGTACAGATACTAAATTGGTTCAAAGAAAGAAAATACTTCTCACTGTTATGAAGAATCATTAGGACTATTCGAAAATAGACCTAGAGGAAGAACGAAAACCAAAATGAAAAGAAACAGTTGAAATAGGTTGTCACAAGATAAAAATAAAGCCAGAAATATGTAATGGATATTGTTTTAAAAAAACTGAGTACTAGGAGTCCTGATTTTGATCCCTTGGATGTCTATAGCAAGCAGAATTTACAGAATATGCTCAAGAAATAAATAACCATCACCTCATAGAGAATTCCAAAATAAAACGAACATATTTCTAAAATGCTATTAAGTTGATGATAGCTACTTCAAATATTCATTATTCAATGTACTGTTATTATATTTATACGGTAGAATGAGGATTGACATACGTAGTTTATCTAGTGTTAAAATTTTTTTATGCTGGATCCAAAAACTTAGGAACAACAAATAAATAAAAATAGTTTAAAAAAACAAAAAACATCCTTCTTAAGGATGTATTTTGCTTTTTGCACATACAAAATGTACATTAATTTCAAAATAATAATAATAACGATATTGAGAATCGTTCATAAAATTCTATCAACACACATACACATACACTCTGGAAAAAAAAAGAAATTACATCGTACTTACCTAATAAACAATTACAAAATATATAGCGACAACAAAAAAATATTGGACCGTCAATAAAAAGACCTACAGTATATTTTATTCTAATTCGTTGCGAAAAATTGACACGCCAAAAAATACGCCTTTATACTTCTTCTATTATTAATTAATCAATATCCCAAAACATTTGATTAAACGCAATATTAAATACAACCCTCGTATTCAGGTTTCCACATTTGATTGAGAAAAAAAATCACTTTCAATGTGGATGAGTGAAAATCGAGAATATGCGTGGAGGAATCGAAATATAATTTGAAATGAAATTAGAAATGGTCAATGTTATACATGAAAGAATAAATGTTTCCAAAAGAGGAATTGAGAACGTGCAAGAAAGGAAAAAAAGGTAAAAATCAAAAAATAAACGGATAGACGTCAAAATAAAAATTTTATCCGAGCTAGAATCAAAGAAACGCGTTGATAAAATGACATGATTTTTTCAAATAAGCTTAAAATAATAATGGATGAAAAAAGCGTGGGGCAATCGACAAAGAGTCCCACGTTTTTCTCAATAATACTATTATTTTTCATTCATCATCCGTTTGAGTTATTTTGAAAATTCCTTTAGCTTCTTAGTTCTAGTAACGTAAATCTCCGGCAGAGGGCTGATAGTTGTAAAGACAAAATATGCAGTGGTCATTTCTAGAAAAAAAATGTCGAAAAATTTTTGTTTACACCGTGAACGGAAATGGAACCCACGACCAGCTAATCGGTAGGTTGACGCCTTAGCCCGATCGGCTCGGTCGCTCGTAATTAAAGTGGTGGGCTATACTAACAGTTATAAACCACCCAGCTAACAAACAAACACACCCACTCAAAAGTAGAGCAAATGATGATGAAAGAAAATAAGGATAGATCCATCGTGAGAATAGGGTTCTCCAAAAGCAGCTAATACTCCATTTAAGAAGGGCAATGAGTTAACCACTTAATACTTATATGATATACACCAGAGGTGGGGAACCTTTTTACCATTAGAGGCCACATTTAAATTAGGCAGCAATAAGAGAGGCCGCATAAGCTGATTGACCTAAGAAAGTGACTTTTGTGAAATTATTATAGTTTTTCTATAGATTTAACAATTTATTGCATTATATAGAAAAAATAAAATATAATACTACAAAATTTTAAATACAATATACATATAAAATAATATAAACATATTATAAAAAAATACAATAAAAAATATTCTTTTATTCACTAAATTAGTGACTTATTTGGTGTTGTTTTCTGTTTGACAGTAATTGTATATTTGGATCAAGCTTCGTAACACACAGCTTTAATTGACCCTTTAAATGTGCATCTGTAATTTGCGTTCTTAAATATGTTTTTATTTTTGACATGAGAGAAAATGTTGTCGTGCAACAGTAGGTACTTCCGAAGCAGGAAAGTAAACGGCGAGCATGTTCTCGAAGGCATGGATATTCAACAGCATTTTTCCAGATTTCTAAGGGATCCTTTTTAGCGTTAAAAAGGGATTTGATGATACTAACTTCCCCTAAATCAATTAACTCCATTTGTAGTTCTGCAGGAGCCTCGATTATATCTATGAAATGTGGTTCAAATGCCAGTTTCATAGCAGGAGTGTGCTCGTCAAAATCAGAAAATCTATTAGCAATTTGGAGGCGCTGAAAACTGTTTAAAAAATTAACATTGAGTGTCCAAGTCTGAAACGGATGGTCTGTGGGCCAGAGCCTCGTCCATGCGTGTTAGGGTCCGTTTCAGACTAATATTCTGACGTCACGTTACAATATGATTGTCTTTGGCGAGATTTTTCGCGCAACTGTCATAGCGTTGATGTACAATAGTTGTTTGAAGCGAACTCTACCATTTTGTACTAGGTGGCGAAGGGCCGCAAAAGAACCTCGCGGAGGCCGCAGGTTCCCCACCTATGATATATACTAACGGAAGTCGAGTCAGATTCGATAGTTTTATAGAAACTAGAATCTAATATCAATCTAAACCGCATATTTCAAATATTTTATATTATCCATCTACTATACCTTTCGTCGTTAATTTTCTGCAATGCTGTATACATTTTTGAACAACTATTCGTTTATTAAAATTGAAAATTCATTGTCAAACTAACTGTAATTTAAATTTGAAGCTAGAGCAAGTGGAATGCATCGAAGTTATCTTATGAATTCCATAAAATGACCACTGGCCAATTCTCTAATTTACATTTATATATTTCTATTGCAGAAGTTGAAAAGTTTCTACTGAATGAAAATAACAAAAAAGAGGAGAGAGATATCTATTCTCATTATTTCACAGTTCATCGAGTCTTTAGAACCAGGTTTGTAGTTTCGTTTTGGTTTTCAAATAAGTATCTGAGCTAGCGAGAGAATAATTTAAAAATTTGCGGTTTGCAGAGAGATTTTACTCTATTTTTCTGTCCAGTGAGGGAAAATATGAAGAATGAATGAGATAGTATCAATAATAATTGGTAAAAATCTAATATAATTGTTCACATTGTGATTAATAATTGACTCGAGGAAGAAATATTCATATAAATAAATAAAAATGCATCTTTCTAGCGCATTTTTTACAAAAAAAAATCGCTTTACTTACTACTACAGGAATCATGTAGCGAGATTTTGTATTCAATTCTTGTATAGCTGTAGATGTGCAAAAACGAAAGAAATTTTGCGCATTAATAATTAAATTTACCAAATTATCTCACATTTTTGACAACCGAACAAAACAATTATTGTTATTGAACTTAAGTTCTTTAAATTTATTCTATCGAAGAAGACAATTCACAATTACAACTAAAAAGAGTGATACTGATTTTGCTAATTATTTCCGAATGAATCCTTTACTCTCTGGATTCCCCTACCGCCTCTATCAACTTTTCTTTTGTAATTTTTTCCAAAAAAAAATTAAGAAATGACTTGCTAGTCACCTACACGTGTGGCAAAGAAAAATACAGTCTGTGGTGTTCCCAATTTGACTGAAGACTGAAGAGTTTACCTTCAGTCTGTGAAGATAACGAAACGCGCATTACACAGTGTAATTGTGAATGTAGGTGTATTATATTCAGTATGAAAATCACCGACGGTACCAGAAATTCCAAATTAGATGTTAATTTTTGATCAAGTATCACTCCTAGGAAGTTCACTTCTTTAACATATTCTCACTTTTCTTCATATAGATATAAAGTGTTGGGCTGGAGTTGAGTTCTTCTTGAGAAACTCATCGCTTTTGTATTGTATGTATTCAATCCCAACTTTTAGTTCAAAATAACAGTTAAAAATTGACGTTGCAAAATATATTTTCATAAATATCGAAGTAGATCGAAACGTCAATGTTTACTTGTTATTTTAAACTGATCACATCAAAAAGTCTAGAAAATAAAAATCAAAAAACAATTTTTTCGTCTATTTACTTCAGTCCAATTGTTTCTTTTTTCTTCTCAGGCTAGTTATTCCGTCGCTCCACCAGTACACGGCAGATCTTAGTTTTGTATCTGTTTTTCCTAGAACCTGTTCTCGATGGATTACATGGTTTCCACTACTACGAGTTTGCGTCTTCTACATTCTACAAGTTTATCCTCCTTTATGGATATTGTGTTCAAATTGTTTTCTGTCTAGCTTTGCTAGGTTCCATCTTAGAGCTCGTTGATGATCGCGTTTTTGCTTTGAATGGAAACATCAGCGCGTCCCGAGATAGAGTCTACCAAAGCTGCAAAAGGACAGGATAAAAAATTAATTTGTTCTATTAATTTCAATGGTGGTGGTAAATGGTTTAATGAATTTTTTTGTTGACAATTCTGGGCTTTCAGTCTAGGTCTTTACATGGGAAACATTGTTCAATCGCAATATGGACAAATTTTTGGGCAGTTTCAAAGAATAACTTGGCAAAAGAAATCATGGCGACTATATTAGTATTGTAGTATATTTCAAAGTGATTTCCTCCAAATAATATATAGTATTATCAAAGTTTATTGGAATGACTTGAGAAAAATTCCAGAAATCATTAAATCAGGCACTATGTTAAACCAATATTAGCTTTACTTATTGAAATTCTTTTCCAGATGCCATTTTTTGAGCACAAACTTAAACGATTGACTCAACCAAAGATATTTGAATCGTACGATAAAATAATCTCGGCAGCAAATACATTTTTTCTTATTCTCTAGAAATATTTATAGAAAACTTTGAGAAATGCTGGAAAAAGTATGTAGAACTCAAATAATAAATGAACTAGCTGAATGTTTAAGGGAAAATTTTCACTTTTTGCTTCATTGACTTTTATTTCCTTCCAAATACTGTCAATTTTCTCTAACGGCTTTCGGTGATTCACCTCGTAAAAGCTGTAAAGTAAAAACCATAGACAATGAAGCATAGATGCTTCATTGTCTAACAATATTAAAAAATGCGATTATACAAACAACATATTTTTGCTATTACATAACTTTATGTTAAACATTTGATGATCCGAACCACCGTTTATTCATTGTCGTAAAGGGAAATGCTTGATAATAAGAGAAACCCTTAGCCATCGTCACGTATCAATCCCAAACTTGCCAGCACTTGGTGTAGTTGTTTGGGTCATTAGAGGGATTTCAGCTCAAGTCCGACAGATCGAGAAGGATATCTTTATTTATCTTAACAGTAACGTCTTGACTGACTCCTGCGTGTTCGGTGCTATCCCTTACAACTGGATTGTCCTTTTTGATTCACCAGAGACGGACCAAACATATTTGAACAACACCAAAATATAGAATATATTTAAATAAATATATGTGGCGTTTTTAAGCTGGTACAAAGTATTTGCTTACTAAAAATAATTGTTTAATGACTTTAGTGAGAGAACCTAAATTAGGTCATTAAATATATTTCACCACCTTCTTTAGCTTGTGAGCACCTAATTTTTTCCGAAAACATATTATAATCTATTACTGGTTATTAAGAAAATTCCTCCCCATACAATAACAGTGTACAGTGTACTCGTTATTTGCATAAATAGCACTTATCCTAGCCCTTCATGGGACCCGAACCCTTCTGTAGTGTCAGCTACAGAGCAATGGAAAAGAATGTAGGTAGGAGCAAAACCAATCATTGGGACAACCTACAAGGGCTGAGACAAGGAAGACTGATACTGGGAAGCTATAGCCATAGTAGATCTGCTGAATGTATCAATCTAAATATGAACAATCTACGAATACTAACAGGAGTTTTATTGGAGCACTGTCGTCTGAACAAACACCTAAAGACGCTAGACCTAGCAGATAATGCTGCGTGCAGATTTTGTTGCACAGAAGACGAAGCCGCTATCCACAATATCTCGAAATGTGGAACACTCAGCAGCTCCAGAGCACTACACCACTGGGTTCTCCAGAATCG
The DNA here is from genome assembly GCA_026230145.1 of Diorhabda elongata. Lineage (NCBI taxonomy): Eukaryota > Metazoa > Arthropoda > Insecta > Coleoptera > Chrysomelidae > Diorhabda > Diorhabda elongata. The sequence goes on along the minus strand of CM047928.1, from coordinate 17,707,430 downwards.
AAGCAAGAAGGGGGAGAAAATACATTCTTTGGGTCGGAGTGTATATGAGACCCCAAAGCTATTGCTGTTTATTTGGAAAATTCCTCCCCATACTATAAGAATATACAGTGTACCCAGTTATTTGTAGACATAACACTTATCCCTCATGGGACCCTAACCATTCTGTATAATCAGCTACAGATCAATGGAAACGGAGGTAGATATGAGCAAAACCAATTATTGGGACAACCTATAAGGGCTGAGACGAGGAAGTCTGAGACTGGGAAACTATAACCATAGTAGATCCGCTGAATGTATCAGTCTAAGTAAGAACAATGCGTGCAGATTTGGTTGCACAGAAGCCACTACCAGGAACTCCAGAGCACTACATCTAAGATTGTATGAAATAGAAGACAAAGATCTTTGGCAATTGAAGCCATACCATATTATCCTAGACTTTTTAAAAGGAGTGGGGTTGATTGATCAGCTATAAACACTGTATTCTCCAGTATCGAAGCAAGAAAGGAAAATAGATCTTTTGGTTCGCAGTGCATACATACATCACTAATCTTGGTTTCTAAACACTCTTATTAGTCTACTATCTGTATGTCATAGCTGGAATCGTTATCGAAACAATATTTTTTCCCTGTACTTTCTTTCTACTTTCTCAGTTATCGTACGAGTAATCTAATGATTTTTTTTTCTCGATGTCTCCATATTTTCTGTATCCTGCTAATATTTTATTTCCATTTAGGGTTTTTCTCCTCTTATTTCCTATTCCCTTATTTGGTTTTTTCACTTCTCTTATTATTATCTCATATTTTAAAAGTAAATATGTGCAAAGCAATTTATTTCTCCTAACTCCTCTTATTTTTGATGTATTCTATATTTGTCCAGCTTCGTTTCATTTCAACTGCGTTATTTGATTTTAACTTTCGTTCTCTCAACTTTATCTCCCAGTATTATCTACATTTTTTAAATATCTCCCTATATATTTCAGTCCTCTGTTAATCTAGTTTCTATATACGTCAATCTTTCCAATATTTTGTCTTAAAATTTTCTTTTTATTTGTTTTTGGATCCCGTTGTTTCCAAATTATGAAATAATTTTGGTTTTATGGGTATTCACTACCCTTTGCTCATATAACTGGTATTTGCTATCGATACCACATCACGAATATAAAATTCATATCGTTTTTTACTGGAATCAAATTTTCTCATCAAAGAATCGTGTTCAGTCTTACTTCTTATTTGTTTCGTTGTTTTAATTAAATATCTTTTCGTATACTGCAACAGACTAAAATATTTAGAACACAAATCATAAAATTCTATTTATTCATTTATTTTCAATACTTAATTTTGGACATCCTCGAATTTGAATTAGGTAAATCTTAAAATGACGGACTTTTGTAACCCTACAGTTTATTGAACAAAAACAGAATTTAGGTATACGAAAATGAAATTTATTCAATGATAATTATCTTTGATAAACAAACAAACAATATGCTACTTTTTTGTAGAATCGCACCTATCAACTTTGACCTAGATAATTCTTGCATAACGATAATTTCTCATAATTCAAAAATCAGTCAAATTTAACGATAAATCCAAATTGGGATAGTCCGGTTCTATCTGAGCGCGTGTGTACTTTCTACAAGTTTCAATGTCCCATCAGATAGTGAACTAAAGGACGAAGGGTTGTTTTCGGTTTTCTTAACTCCAACGTCTTTTGACTTATCTCTCTTGCATGATGATTGGCGTGTTGTTCTACTGTTTGTTCTCTCCTAATGCGGTTTTACGGGATAGAATCTGTTTCTTCGGTTAAACGTGACAGTTTCTTAGATCCACGTTGAGGTCTAGTGTAAATACAATAAAAGTCCTCAATTACATTCGTTCTCAATTAATTTAAAGAAGGTAACTTTATTGGTAATATATTAAATTATATATTATATATTGAATTATATTATATATTATATATAAAATATATTAGCATCTGCGTATCATCTTTTCCTTGGTCTTCGTTTCTCCCGGTTCTATATTCATCATATTTCCCTGTGGCTCTAAAATCTGGTATCATCAGCTACTATACTCTTTTGGATCTTCTTATTATGCTTAGTTCTGCTTCTTCAAATAAATCCCATATTCCATTTTTTGTTCTTCTCAAAATTCTCCCCCCTTTTCACCCTTCTGAGTGTTTTGCTCTCCCATATATCGAACTTCCTTTGCTTTGGAAAGAATCCACGTTTCGCTTTCGTAGCTCATTGTTGATCTTATTATTGTTTTGTATAGATATAACTTCACATACTATTTCATCTTCTCCCATGAATTTTTTAACTTGTATATTATTTCTAGTATCTTTTCCTTCAATATTGGCAATATATTTTCGTCATTATTCCCATTTTAGATTGTAAGCTATCAATTTCTGAATTTAATATTTCTTTGAAGTTCTCTTATCATCTCTGTATTATTCTGGTCTCATCTATTATAATTTTCTCTGCTCAGCTTGTCCTTTATTCTCTTGTTCTTCATACCGTTTTTTATCTTTATCTGTTCCTTCTGTAATATTATCTGTTTGTCCTGTTTTCCCTTTTAAATTATGTTTTCTTTAGCATCGAACCATTCGTCCTATTTTTCCATGCTTTCTTTCTCGTGCTATCATTTTAGTTACCAAATTCTTTATAGTTTTCTCTAAATGTTTCCATTCATCATTATAGCTTTGTTGTTCTGCTAGAGCTCTCTTCAGTTCTGCATCGTATTTTTTTCTGTTTTTCTAACTGTAATCTTCTTTTTCGTCAGATCTTTTGATTTAATAAATAAAAAAATCGAACAAATGGTAGTGTATAGTAAGTTTAAGTAGTTGTCGAACTTTGATTATTGTGCCAGCTCTTCCCCATCCTCGATCCTAAGACTAGCGCCCATATTCATAGTAGATAAAATTTCACAAAGCGCTTTTTAATGTGTCTTTGCCGCTACTGAAATCCAAATTTTAATGCATTCGATTATGAAAATCAATTAACCCATCTGCTAAATGGTATTATATCTTATCAAGCAACATTGCAAATATGTTTCCACAGACGTAATAGTCTCAATTTTTAACTGGCATCTGGCTTATATCCTGTAGATGATTATAGTTTAACCAAACTAAAGTCCTGACATGTTTGATAAATGAGATTATAGTTTAATATCGCCAAAAGATATTACTTTAACGTAATATTTGCGTCGTTCGGGTCTAAAGATATCAACAACACAACCATGAAGCTTAAACGTCACCGTAAACTACGACGGTTGTTCCAAAAATAATAAAATCATCGAATGGAAGGAATTTGGAATAACGTACAAATGAAATCATTCGTTAACTAGAGATCTATGAAGAATTGTTTACAAAGATATACTACAAGGAAATTATTAAAAATTTGTCGAATATCATAAGGCTTCTATGAAAATTAGAATTAGACTTTGAGGTGGATGCCACCGAAGAACGGTTTGAAAATACCGATATGGAACAATCTAATGATGATTACTCCGAATAGATAACCTCGATTGCTCTGTTTTATCAACAAAGATTTGCAAACGGTGTGAAATAAACATGTTCGTAATAAGACATTGTTATCTATTTTTCATGTATAAGGGAAAAATGAGAAATCTCCAGAAGAAAGTTTATTATTTCATTCTCCTGAAGTTCTGGAATGAATTATCAAAAGTACTAACAATTTTCAAGAGACACAGTAGGGGGGAAATTGTTGTAAATATAAAACCAGTTATTCAAAACTTACCACCCGAACAAATTTTCTCTTTATATGCTCGAATGTTTTATTGTCGGTGTTAAATCGACTACTTTAATGATCAACTAAATAAAAAATGAAGAGGAGAAAAATTTTTTTGGACGCCGTACTTCACTTTCATCAAATAATCAAAATACATTTTGAGATATAACAAAGGGCAGTCATTGTTCTTCCATTTTCAAGTGATTCACCTTTAAAGCATCAAACCTTTCACTGCTCTAAACTTTGTGGATCCTATTGGTACAACTACATCCGCAAGTCTACTTAATATATTTCTACCACGCCTGGTTTCAAACTTTTTTCATAATTTTGACCCAATTAGAAAATGAACTATCTCAAATTTTCCTTGATTTTTCTTGATTGATCAGTTATCTACCCAAATATAGTCGAAAATATGTAAAATTGAATTTTTTGAAATGATAATTTAGAATTGAGATTAACCAATATAAGTGAGTGCTGGAAATTAATTAAATTTTTCGCTTCACGAGATCGTATAATTGCAAATAGAGCTAATAAAATGATATGAGTTGTAAACAATCTTAAATTCTAAACTAGATTTTTTCAATAATCCTTTATATTGACAACAAATTTCGTCTTGTCATATTTTCTACTTAACTGATTTTTCAGTTGCACAACTCAAAAACTGCATGGAAGAAGGAGACCTGCCATTTTGTGCAGTTTTAATTGCCAAGAAGCAGTATCCGGGGATACAAATACAGCTCCCCCTTTTCTGTTCGCGTATTTGAAACATTCGTTTCAACAAATTCGATAGCCAAACCAAGCATTGAGCATCTTGTCGATGTATTGAATTTCAAAGATTTGCATTTAAAAACGTACAAAATTAATTATAGCAAGAATTGAAGAATGTTTTGCGAACGAAATGCTTGCCAAAGCCAAACTTATGAGTTCAAAGAGAAATTAATAATGATTATTGTCGAAGCATGAAAGTTTCGTAACTATCGTTATAAGTCAACTTTTTTGACATTGAGGTTTTTTACAGAGTACTGAGTTCGTATTACAGTTATTTGGTGCATCTTCATCTACATTGTACTTGAAAGATTGATTCATTACTTCAGTACTATCAAGTGTCATTATCGCCAAAACACATGTCCACTCATCGTATTAAATTAAATGGTCACTGCTAGATACTAGAAAACATCCAACAAATGTTTCTCATCACTACGACGAATATCATCCATACAATCTCACTGGGAAATCTAGTCCAATGGTTTAGAAAATATTTTAGGACAAAATATTTTTATGCTATGAAACTTTTCAAGTACAGACTTTCAAGAGTCAAACTCAAGATCATGATACATCAAAACAAGCAATTCCATCCTAACAAGGTCATTTCACGTGGATGTAACATTAACTGGATTTCTAGAAGCTCGAACTTTAGGCCGCTTCACGCTTACGTGCCGATAGTTCTTTTGATATGTTTCGGCTTCTCGTCGTACATGCTAGATTCACCGCATGGCTGTTTTTTTGTATTTAGCGTTTAACCCCGGTAAAGAACTACACATAAGACTCAAACACATAACAGAGAGAGGTATTACAGATAATAGATACGTGATGGTTGTACGGCAAGCTGCGATGGCTATATGTTGACGTGCCGTCGGTGGTTTTGGTTAGGAAAAACGGCAATATATGTGATCACACGCGGCTCTGACGCCAATGTCGAAATAATGACGATTATATAGGAAAAGTAATTTTCTCGCTCATTTACATAGTTGATGAAAATCTCATCGTTATGTGTTGTGTTGCGTTACGGCAAAGTGATGGTGAGATATATAAACGGTGATAAATTGATGACAGGTTTTCTCATTAGATTTCTTTTCCTGAAATACTTATAGAAAATTTAGTGGAAATCATAAAATACATATACAGTGTGTGACTTAAAATTGCATCTGAAGTTATTTACCGATTTTAAGCCATATAGTGCCCAAAATATTGTGTGTAGATTGTAGAAAAAGAAGAAGCATAATGAACATATATCCACGTACCATCATTAAGCACTTGACAATCAGAGGAGCATTTTAAAACCCACTATGTTGTTTATATTGACAGAAAAACCTTCTGATGATAGCGAAGAACCAAAACACCTAAAAACATGCGTTTCATGGATCTGATAATATTCCAAATGATTTGATTGATTAAGTGGGCAACAAACTTCATATGTATAATCATACTGTCCTTTTCAACAAAAGAGTACATCATAACAAACAATAACAAACATTACATTGTATATCTAAATTGACAAGTTTTTCTACTGATTAGATGCAAACAGGCCTGAAGATTGGTCATATACACTAAATGCTTGCCACAATTTAATGTCTTATTTTAAAGCGTGAATATTTTAGAAAAGATGTATATTGATATTGCCTTCGAAACGAAAGAAGTCGTGTGACTAACTAAGAAAAACACATTTTTTTACCCAAAATTGATTTATCATTGTAATCTTCTTCTCGACGCCGTGCTAGTGGAAGGATTCGTCTTTTGTCTTAAAGTAGGTTCCAATTTCAATAATTCCTTCTCCATTTAAGCATTTTTGGGATCCTCGAATAACCAGTAGTGTCTTGGAACCACATCTGGACTATAAGGTGGATAAGGAAACAATTCGGAATGTAATTCGTTCAATTTAACCATCGTTGCCATCGACTTGTGGTTGTTTCGTCGACATGGAAGGCCGTTTTTACTTGATTTTTGCATTCAACAACTCTTTGTAGTGTTCTATTGATTGTCTCTTACTTTTGAGGGCAGTAAATGAACAATATTCTACGCGATTCCCAAAATATTGAAGCCATAACCTTTTCGACTGTTGTGCCTTGTTCAGATGATGATCGATGGATCCATGTTTCATCCAATGTCACATATCAACGAAAATATCTGATTTATTACGTATAAACCTGACCAAACAACTACATGTTGTACTGTAGTAGAAAAAACGAACTAATAAAAATTTTGTGATTTATAATTTTTATCATGAACTAAGAATGACCAAATAACGACATATACAGTGTGAAATGTCATTCGACCTATTAAATTTGTGGCACAGAAGTCACTTCTGATTTATTTATTCCCAGTTTTTCATTAAAATGATTTGTTATTGACCTCCCACTGCATTCGACGAATTCAATAAAACCTCGGAATGTATTAAAAATTGTCCTCTACCTCTCTACACTAAATTAAATTTTAGTACTTTTTTGGTGATATTATTCTTTAAATTCGCTGTTACCTTTTTCCAATATCTTTCCACTTTGCTTTTTTATTACAAAATTCCATTTATCTCTATTAGTTTTGTGGTTTCCAACAGCAAAACCTTGCCATGGAAAAGATATTTCAAGAAATACCTTCTAAAAAAAACCCGGTAATGTTTTATTATTATTCACTATATAACTTATTTGGAGGTAAGTTTTGAGAAAACTGTACTGAATTTTGACAATTATGTGTCAACGAACTTGTAAAAGATGAAGAGAACTCGCAAAAAGGATTCAGCGATTAACTAAATTGTGAATAATAAAAGTGACAAAACATATCAGAGGTGTTTTATTTGTGTTGATTTCCATTGTACTGATACCAAAATAACTTCCCTCATTGTGCCTAACACCGAAAATTATCTTAAGCGAGAGAGAAACCTCGTTGGATACTTTTGAAAACAGAGAAGTGCCTGTCTGATACAGAGAGACGACAGTTTTGTTTGTGTCGGGTGAAAGAGAAAATTAATTACAGAAACGCACCTTAATTTCACATTAAACAAACTTCAAGAGCCACATCCGTTTAGGGAAAACAGAACGGCTTCTTTGTATTTGGCCACGGAATGAATTTATCATTTTGCTGACGTGTAAATTCGATGAGACATTCAAATGTTTAGTATCTTATTCAATAATCATTCAATTGTTGAGTTAATTATATTAGTAACATGAATTTTTACGAATAAATTCCAAAATAATGTTCGAATAAATGAATATTTCTTTTCAAATATTGTGGATATTATTTATTTAAAGTTTCAAGAACAATCATCCAGTTTTTCTCTGGAAAAAAATGAAACGCAAAGACTTTAAACTCTAATAATGCTGTAATAATACACTGTAAACGAAATTGATAAGAAATTCAGATAAACTTCCCTAAAGGTAGTAGAAAATATTTGAAAATAAACAACTAGATTTTTGCTAATTGTCCTAGATAATAGATAAAACAGAAAGTTGAATAATTTTTCGAAGAAACCTTAACAGGTCTTCAATATTTAGAATTTTTTCAAACCTTCTTACTCTCCGAATTGAACCCGTTGTTTCCTGCAGCTAGATGTTGCGCCTCCACACTAAGAAGTGTTGGTGCGCAACGATTTCCAAATCAATTAATAGGTCGAAGAGGAACAATAGAATGACCGCACAGGTCGCCTAATTTGACTCTACTTGATTTCTTCTTATGATATTACAAACTAAAATAGACCACAAAATATTACATCGCGTATTAACTGAAAATTTGTTGTATCGAGTGTTTGGCAATGTTTCACAGAAGTAAAGCGCCGTTTCATAAACATGGTTGGAACGTGGGTCCATCATTTCACACCCGAAACAAAAGAACAATCGAAACAATGGAGAGGGAGAACCAGCTCACACATCCGTTATTGCAATGTCTAAAATTAGTTAATTACTACGTCATGCACCCTATTTGCAAGATTTAGCCCCCTGGGATTATTTTCTGTTCCCACACTTGAAGAAATGGCTGTTGGTAATAGATTTTCCAACTATGAAGAGATGATGTCGGCAGTTAATGGCTATTTTGAGGAACTTGACGATTCTTATTATAAAAAGGTATCGAACTTATTGTACATCGCTGGGAAACGTATATGGATCTAGGTGATTACGTTGAAAAATAAATATATTTTTTCCCAAAATTTTTGTGTTTCCTTTGTTAAGCCAGGTACTTCTGGGGTCATCCTCGTATATGATTCTTTGACAAGATTTGGTTTGACACTTGACAGTGACATGTCGTTATTGCCAACATTAGAACTTAGAACAAATTTTGCGGATTGTACTGGAGTACGAAACCCGTTTAATTTATGTTTTTGGTCTGCTTTAATTGAAAATTAGTTTTGAAATGCATATATTGTGAGAATCATATGCTTTCAAACCAATTTTCATTTAAAAGAGACTTTGAATCAAAACCATATAAAAAAACGTCTACGAAGTAAAAAGAGATAAACATAGTTCCACTCCACAACACGAATATTTATTTTTGTATTTGTATAATGAGGTAAAATGATTATTAGTTCTTAGAAAAAACACAAATAGGCCGATACACCCAGCATACTCATTAAAACCAAAAACTCATTTGGCCAACGTTCTTGTTTACTGTGGACGGGTATGAAATGGCTTAAAACCTACTTCTTTCATAAACATGAAGTCAACATTTCAATAACCTGTAACTCATATCCTGTCTGAATCTATCTGTCTCTCTCTCTGGACATAGACACGCTATTAAAAAGGTCTTTTCTGTATGTCGACCACGTCAACATAAAAAAAACTGTTTGATGGAAAACAGACTACCGACTTTATTGATATTCTCTTCTAAAGGATTGATACTTTCTCAAATACGGATGATTAACTACTTGAATAAATCCTTAATTTCAAAATAAATGATGATAAAACTAAGAAATACAGAAATAATAATAAAATATAATACCATTGGACGTAGAAATTTGATAACCTCAGCCACTAATTAGATTAGTAAAACTTGGACTGCAGAACTTAGTCTCTGCGTATTCCACTTCAGGTTGTTCTATTTGAAATTAATATTATCAATAACAAACGTTTTATTCATTCATTGATCTTTGATTATGATGGTGAATTGCTGCCTGCCTTCTTTAGAAGAATATTTAATGTATTCTTCCTTAGAAATTAGCTACAAGAAAGTTTGAACTTCTTTCGACATAAACGAATCACATTATTTTAGTTTTAAAGCCGCTAAATATATTAAATTCGTATTGATTATTTGTTTACGTCCAAATTTATCGTGTACTGTAATGAGTTTCACTCAGTAACACAAATCAAAAACTGCATGAAGGCTGCAGTGACTTGTATCCATCATTAAAAATTGGTTGTGATTGAGTATCATTAAAAGAAATTGTAGCACAGATGGAAATTCGAAAAAAAAATGTTCTAAGGATCCTACATGAGGATTTGAATACGACAAAAATTAGTGCAGTACAAAAGCAGCGTCGAATAGAATGTTATGAGCAATTTTTGAGCTTTACCGCGGAGACCAAGAAAGTGTAATGCAATCAATTTTAATGGGTCTATGGTCTATTAATATGATCCGACTTTCAAAATGGATTCCATAGAATGGTGTTGGAAAGGAATGACCGTGCAAAAAAAATTAAACGTTACGAAAAGCATATTTTGAGACTGCAACATATAACTGAATTACTTGCTTCATGAGAATGCTCCAGTCCAAAATGCTTCGCTTTCGCTTTTCAAGTACATTAATACGGCTTCACAGACATTGAAAGTAATCGATTATTTTAGATCGTTCACTATTATGCGATTTAAATCAAAGTTTTGTGAAATGTTAACCATCGGTAGGGTTTTATCCTAGACTGCTTCGGACCTCCCTCTCTTATATAATAAATAAATAATGTTGAATCATTTATTTTCTATTAATACTGAACGTACAATTATTGTGATATATTTTTATATATTGATAAGATAAAGAAACGAGACATAAGGGGCTAGCATCTTCAGAAATAGCAATTAATGGAACTGCTAGTGAACTAGGTGAAGCTTCTCGTATTGGCGAAACGTAAAGAGCGAAAGTCAAAGTTCCTAAACGTACATTTTCCCTGAAGCTCATTTGAGTTGATTACTACTGCTGACAAGGGATATGTTAGCTGGAGCATTGCCTTGATTAAACTACACTTTCTTCTTAGCCAAATTCGGCCGTTTCTGCTTGATTTCTTGGCTCAAACGTTGCAATAAGTTAGCATATTGATAGTTTTTCCTTTTTCGAGATAGTCAATGAGAATTATCCCACGCCAAAAAACCCGACGCCATGACTTTGTCTGCAAATGGAACGGTCTCTGCCTTTGGAACTGGTTCGCCCTTTACAATCAATTGTTTTGTTGTTCGTTTATTTCCTATGTTTCATCCATGGTTTTGAAACGTTGCCAAACACTCGATAAAAACATCTTCACAACGTCGTTTTCGTTCCATTGTGAGCAAATGCAGCACCCATCTTGCGCACAGGTTTCTCATATTCAAATTTTCAATTAATATGCGATGTACTGCACTTTTTGAAATTCCTACTATGTCTGCTAGTTAGCGCACTTTCAGTCGACGATCATTCAGTAGCGTTTTGTAGATTTTCTTCAACATTTCTGGAATCGTCACCTCATTTGGTCGACTTCTGGGATGCTGGTCTTCGCAGGTCGCACGGGCTCGTTTAAACTCTGCTATCCCGAGTTGATAACGAAGAAGCTGTCTCACCCAGCTCTTATATTAGTTGGGCTAATGCCTTTCAGGTAAAAGTATTGTGTCATATAACGATGACCAATTTTTTCCATGTTCTACGTAGGTCAGGTACTTCTGGGACCATCTTCATGGTCCATTACATTGCCTCACCTTTTTTTTTATCCTAAATGGATCACTTAGTTGTTTATCTATTTCAACTTGAGTTATCGAACTGTCCATAGACATCATTATAAAGTTTCTCAGCTTTCTAGTATCTCCATGTCTTGTCACATCTGTTGATGTTATTACAGATTTATTTAATGAATGAAAAATGTGCGGAGGTTTTAACTAACTTCATATTTCTCATTTCTCCCACCCCTGACTTGATAAATGTATCTCTCTTGCATCCTTCATTTAAAAAAATTAGATGGAGTTTTACGACGATACCTCGATATATTCAAGACTCTGTATATCAAATTATATGACTCCATGTTGAGATAACGAACAGTAAGCACTAGTTAATACGATAAATATAAAAGGTTTTAGTGAATAAGTAATAACAAAACAACAAACGTTTTCAGATAAAGCTACATAAACCAACTTTCGACACATAAACCTCATTGCAAAAAACCAGAAAGCATCGGACGCTTTAAGTTCTGGAAATGATATACGCGAGGCCTGGAGAACTCTTAGATTGTAGATGGTATCGGGCAACTATCCCAATTTTCGAGCGTGTCGAGGCGCCCAAAATTGCGATACACGGTCCTTGATGTCTGCAAACATCAACTTGTCACACAAAAAATAAACAAAAGTTTAATACGACGGTGGATAAATAGCCGGCTCGTTTTTTTGTATCTTCGTCGTTTGTATAGATAGTGAAATGACGCTCGCGGTCGTAAAGTGAAGGTTTTGGTTGAACGTTCAAGGGAAAAAATGTTGACTGCTTTTTTTGCGAATTTGGTAAACGGGACAAGATGGAAGATTCTACTTTTTGGTTTCTTATTATTGAGGTATAGATTCGTATCAGGACGTTGTCTGAAATAAAGAAAATAATGTATTATACTTTTCTTTTTGATAATCTTATGTAATAAAACTGCAAATTCTTTATATAAACAAACTATTTTAAAAATTGGAGACTGATATCTCAAGAATTTTTTCTTTTTCTGCAGTCTATTTGAGATGCGGATCATCTGTAAAGTCGAGGATCTTCTTACATCACGTATCTTTGATTATGTTATCAACTTTTCAGTTTTTAAATAATGTTGCTTCTCCAAATTAACTACACTATAGCTGGGTGCGAACTTCGGACGCAGCTGCTGTATCTGCGCTGGCTGCTTTGGAAAGTTATACGAATGCTATGCAAATTCGATCGTCTTTTTAATATTCCAAACTAGTTATTTCTGGCAAAGAAAGATGGTATGATTTCTTAGCTTGCAAATTTTTTCCAAAAATACCTGGTCTCGTAATATTACGAGCATTATTTCATCACGATTTTTCACAATACAGACCAAACTGTCGCCCAACCTCTGCGCACGTGCATCGAGCGCACACTGTAGAATCAGAAAGATCGTACGATGAAATTTGATCTGCCGAAGTGAGTCCTAGAGATGGGCAAACATACGAATTTTTGAATGATTATTATCATTAAGACAAAACTAAAAATCATCAGCAACATCTAGGATTTTCCAAAATGAACAAATGTTTAATGTTATATAAAATATTGAACAGAAATTGATAGAAAAAATTAATTGGGGGGTTCAAAATAATTGAAAAATTGCGTATATTGAATTTTCTACAAAAAAGCTTTTCAATTTAAGAATGGGTAGGTTAGGTTAGGAAACTATGACTATAATCGCATTGATGAGAAAAGATTTACTCTGTTGTTAACTCTTTTATAATTTTTCTTTTTCTATTTACGTACCGTAGAAACTTTTTTGAATATTAAAAATATGTTAATCAATTATTATGTTTCGATACATTGTTCTACAAGGGCATAAGCAATCTTGTTAGTAATTATAGCAAAATATCAAAAAATTTGATATAAAAACCCACAGTTACCCACCGAGAAACAACTAAAACATTTAAACATCCCCAAAGATACAAGGTGTGCTGTGAAAAAAACAGCCTCTTATTTAAAAAGGGAAAATTTCCAATTTGTTTGAGTTACGTCAAGAGACGTCAAAGAACTGTTTAACGTGTTTTTGCATTTTATTCAAAAATAAACATTGTATGTTACATGATTTTTGTGCATTACTTTACGAAAAATAACCATTTACATAACAATTTTCGAAAGTTGAATAGTTAGGAATATAGAAATAAAGAAATAGTTAGAATAATGTATAAACGCATTATTAAAATTATTCATTCATTCATTTTACTTGACCCTTTTTATTGAGGTGGTTAAAACATTCACAAAATAACAACTATATAGAAAGAACCACCACTTAGCAATTGTATCATATCAATGAAGAATATTGTTTCACCAGCTTTTACTTATCATTTGAGAGAGTTGCTTTTTCATTTTTTATTGATAATGTCCATCATGGCGTCTGTAGAATAAATATTTCAACTATAGGTATAATTCTTCCATAAACGGTGGAACCGATTCCAAAGAAGGCAAAGACCGTTCCATCTGCAGACAAGGTCATGGCGTCGGTTTTTTTTGAATGCAAGAGGAATAATTTTTATCTTAAAAAAGGAAAAACTATCAACAGCGAGTATTATGAGAAGTTATTGCAACGTTTGAGCGAAAAAACTATTTGGAGTAGAAGAATTTTCCATTTCATCAAAACCATGTACCAACTCACACATCCGTTATTACAATGGTCAAAAATCAATGAATTGAAGTTTGAATTGCTACCTATTCGCCAAATTTATCCCATCGGATTATTTTCTGTTCCCAAAATTGAAAAAATGACTCGGTGGTCAAAGATTTTCCAACGATGAAGAGGTGATGTCCACAGTTAATGACTGTTTTGAGGAGTTTGACGATTATTTTTATAAAAAGAATACCTTATTTAACTTAAAGCTGGGAAAAGGAGATTTTTCTTTGTTGGGCCACATAATTCTGGGATCAAATTACCCTTAAAACCCATCATATTTCTCACACAGCAGCTGTATAATATTCATAAGACAATTCGCTGAGATGAGAGAAATTTGTGGGTTACTTGGAATATCCTTCACGAATGCGGGTAGAAATTTTGGAATCGAAAAAATTACAATTTTTAGTAATAATTTACGTCCGCTAGTTAACCATATAATAAATTTATTGCCGAAGTTTGAAATACAAACGTACTGTCACAACAATTTCGAAGTAGTTACACCTTTTTTAAACTTGAGTCACATAAATTACTTTTAATAGTAGTAGATGTTTATATATAAAGGATGGGTGTGTTGTATATTAACAATAATTTGAAATCCGGCATCTGTTCGTAATATATTTCCAATAGAATTTGAATGGAACGGTAAACCTCCAATTTTGCTTTCAACTATTTTGCTATCCGCCTATTTATATGTCTAACAAGCTGTTACGATCAAAAATCGTAAATCTAATGTAATTTTATCTCGTTTAATGGTTTCACAATAATAGATCTTTCAATCGAACTCGATTTCTCGTGTCCTAAATCAATCCTCAATTTTCTGCGTCGAACACAACTTGATATCATCAGTAATCGTATCAAAAGTGTTCTTTGTTTACTTGTGTCACAAATCACGAAACTGTATTCAAACTTGATGAATTGTTTGTTGTTTTTTTTTTGTATTCTACAATTATCAAACGTTTTGTGTGCCATTCCCCATTGCCCCCCTTAACAATCAAATTGCCCCACGATGTATAACACGGGATTATAGAAAAGTAACCAAATTTGGACTACAGTTTTGTTTTTGTTTCAAAATGGAAAAACTATTCAACAATCAACCATTTATTTTCGTAAAAATAATCACACATATATTTTTAAAGAACCAAGTAAACTAAATTCGGTATTAAAGAAACTTGTGAAGTAATCGTTAAATATGAAACATGAACTAAAATATGGGTTACACATAGAACCTTATATATTGTACGAAAATAATATAAATGTTTATTTTATAATAGTAGCCATATGAAATTACTAAATTCACTCAAAAATCATGTATACATATGTCAAACTATGGCACAGCACCGTCATTTTGTGCCCAGTGATTCACCATTAAATTTCTGGCCCACAGTTCTCTTGAGGCGATAAAAGTTTCTGGTAAAACATAGGAAATGTCAGGAATTTCTCTTCCCGTAGAGGCATCTGATACACTATCTGAATTAAACTGTATATCTTATACACCTTCACTTTCTTCAGTGACCCCGTTTTTGGTTTTCTTATTACTTATGTTATTTTCTTTCGCTTGGGTTTCTTATTTGTTTCAATTTTCTTAGGTGTTTTCATACTACGACGAAGCTATAACCGGGTCATAGCAACTTTTCTACCTCCATTAGATGCTTTTCTAATTTATTTGGGCACGGAACTTGTCATGGGAAGATATTAGACATATACTGCTGCGATCAATTGCGGAAAACGAAGGTTTGCAGTCATATGTTGGTTCGTCGCAAGTTCTAGAATTAGATTATTCTATTTGAGTATCAGGTCTGAGTGAAGTCTCATATCTAGCCCATATTTAGGACCCTATTCATAGCCATTATTCGAAATTCTTCAACAAAATTAACTTGACTCATATAAAGCAAGCAATAAATCACCGAAAATCATAAAATTGAACTTATTCCCTAGTTACATAATTACAGTATTTAGATCTGATTTTCATCAATTAAATAACACATTGATGTGTACCTCACAATATTTTTTGCCATAAATTAATTAAAAGGGTTGTACAATATTCTATTCACACTCCAGTTTACTCCATGGTAGTAGACAAATCTTACTACCTCAACCTGAATATGTCAGCCTCTTAGATTCCATTTGCAAATCGTATAAGCGAGTCGCTGTGAAGGTTGTTTTGAGAATAAAAAGAGAATTAAAAAGAATTTAGGCATTGGGTACTGAGACTTTGCACTATCATATACAACCATATAATTTTGGGCAACTGAATTCAAACATAGCTGAAGACGAGCCTTCAGGACGGCCAAAAAATATGACAACCACCGATATAATCGACAAATGATACTGGGCGACCGCTAAAAAAATAAAAAAGTCTATAAAAGGTATAACAAAATAATGGATATGTTCCAGACCTCCTTGAAGCTATTTAAGCAGAATAACTCGGATTTTTTGCATTGATTGTAAAAGAGCCCTTGAACTACCAGTACATTATACTACAATACTTAAAGAAAAAAGAGTGGAGACAATAAATTACAAATGGCGAGCCTGCTCCTGAACACATCTACACATAGTTGATTGACATAGCTCAACTTTACCAATTGCACCACGAATTGATTGACCACCCACAGTATCCGGCAGATCTGTCCACCATCGACTTTTTCCTGTTTCCTAACCTCGAAGATTCACTTGTATAGATATTTACATCAGACAAGGACGTTATCGCATACGTAAATGGCAAATATCATTTGAAATGGTTAAAAATGTTAAATCTGGACTTAAAACGAGACTACGTTTGAAAATGAAAACTTTTATGGTAAAAAACAACTCTCGTACAATCAACATTGGAGGTACTGATCCCTTAGAGATATATCTAACAGCAAGTTTATTTAATGATAAAAATTTCGACGGAGTACTCGCACCTCCGATCTCCGTGTTAGAAATTAAGAACGTCGACAACTCTTTCAAACAAAAAAGACCATTTTGAAGAATCTACCATATTTTCCTCCATTTCTCATTACAAAATATGATCATACGTTGTTTTGAATGGCGAAGAAAGCCTTTTTATAATCTGAAGTAAGTAATTGTAAAATATATTAATTAAAAACTTCTTCCTAAGTCTAATTGTAAGAGAAATTTTAATTTTCCCAGTTAGAACTGGACTGGTCACCAAGTATAATGATTTTCTTATTGAGAAACAGAAGTGAGAAACAAATAAATTTTTATTGGAGAAAAATGGGGCTACATTTATATAAATATTTATCGATTAAAAATTGTTGATCTGAGTTTGACACGGATTGTTTACAAGAAGTAGTACATCAAAATTTATATCAAAGTTGTGTTGCAAGATTATGGATTGACGCAAACAACCAAACGTTTAGAGCCTTATGCTTAATTATATGAAAGTATGAGATTCAATCTACTTCTCAATATAATTTTTTCCTTTTGAATTCCGTCTTCTGCCTGTGAACATAGTCGTTTTGACATCGTCGTCTAAGTGGCTCTCAAAGCTTAGGTAGGTAGGAGCTAATCCACTAATTCACATTGTATACCAACTTATTTTGAATAGCACAGTTTTCTTAAAATCTGACAATACGCTATACGAGTGAAAAAACTTGAATTTACTGGGTGATGCCATTCCTGTTTTTTTTTAAATCTAGTATGGCGTAGATCTACCACGTTTCTTCGTCTTTCTTCCCCATAGTTTAAATGCTTTATCACGAACATTTCAAGGAATTTGAGGAAACTATTTAGGTGATGAAGAAATTGTACAACAATAAACCGTCAATTACGACTGAGGCGTTTTTTCCTAAACTCTATCACTCATAGAGTTCTCTTCGCACACTGACACAAATCTTACGATGGTTCTTGAAGGCTTTTAAGCTTGTAGCATGAAAAATACACAACAGATGGTATTGCTTGTATTCTAAGGACCTATTTCTTAAAATGATAACTGTATTTGGTTTATTGATGTATATATCTAGCGATCGAAATAAAACTGGTTACATACTTTCATCTTTACAACTAACCTAACTTAGTGAGATCCAATATCTAAGGGTGAAAGATCCAATTCCCAGAGAGGTAATTAACAATAGGTAGAATTCACTATTGACGAAGTAATTTCAAGCAGATGTAAACAAATGCAAGCAGTAATAAAAAAAACCTTAAGCGATATTTTAAAACAGTATCCAACTAGAAACATGCCTCGTATATAATAAAGTGTAATATACTACTGGTTATATGTAGAATGCAAATATACACAAACTTCAATATGCATAAAGAAGTAAAATATTCGACAGACATGAACTTGTATAAAACATGTAATAATTTTCCAATTCTTGCTCTTTATTAAAGATGGTACAGTTCTCAATGTCAACATGCGAATTGAATTCATATCCGAATGTTGCAGAGGGACAGGAAAAGTTCCACCTAAAAAGTAATTAAAGGCTTATGTCCGCGTATGAAAGTGAAACGTATGCAAATAAAGAATGATAATTTGAATTTTTGGAATTTTATTCAAATATTTCGACTTATATATAACCCTTTTCAGTTTGACACGGTTTTTCATTGGATTCCAAAACATAATACTTAATTTTTTTTTTCAATTGAGCTCCAATTCAAATTAATGAATCTCTTCGGAACTTAAAAAAACCACGTAACTTGATTTTGCTTTGGATATAATTGTTGTCCGAAATAGTTTTCTTCAACTTCTCAGCAATCTTCAACAAGACGCATTGATCGTAAAGAAAAGCTGTTGACAATTATGAAGATAAGAAAAACACTCACGCAACGACAAATACCTGCTGCTATAGAACATGCAGGGCAGAGTAGATGGAAAGAAAAGCATCGGCAAGAAGAAGACAAATCTCAGCCTCCGAGAATTGTTTGATGTTGAGACAGAGACGCAATTAAAAACGTGGTTGCTAACCTTCAACGAGAAGACGGCATGAAAAGAAGTAGAACTTTTCAACTGCAGCCTTTCAAACAAAACATGAATTCAAAGTTATGTATCCAATCTCTTTCCTACTTTGTGGCTATTGGGAGAAGAGGAAAAAGTTAAAAAAAATACACACACCTATTTAGTGCTATTCAAGGATGGATTATATAGGAAATATACTAGCGAGGCTCTCAACTGATGCGTTAGAATTCCAAATAGAGATAAAATAATGAATTTGTTATTAAGAATAATCTAGTGACAATTAATCACCTGTCAATGAGTGGGAAATTATCTTGGAGCTCCGTGCCAAACATTTAATCACAAAGTTTGAGAATAAGAAAGATTGTTTGTTCCCCAACCTCTGATTGATAAGTAGGGAGAAGATCGAGCTGCAGTATGTCGTCTTTGAAAGAACTGCTTGGAATTGATCCAAATTTTCTGTTTAATATCATGAATGAAAATGGATTAAAGTGCTTTGGCTAAGAACCCGAAGCAAAGCAGCAGTCACGTCAAAGGAGTTATTAATCTCACCTCTGTTTGTATGTAAGTGACATTTTAGGGACTACCAAGAAGCAGCTCTTGGTTTCAAAGACTGAGGACAAATAAAAAAAGAGAATGGACTTGTCGTTTGTCAATAGATGGGGGAAAGTATTGGATACTGTCATTGCAATAGACCAACTATAGAATATAATGCGACTAAAATCACACCGACCGAGTGGACAACCCACTTTAAAAACTTCTACTCAAATGACCAGGATGATACTCCTAGCACGCTAGAACAAGAGAATAACACTTTCGAAATCAGCTAGATGAAGGCTGGAATGTCGATCTCAAGGCTGAAGAATAAGAAGTCTTTAGGACTTGACAATATCAACAACGAAATGATTAAGTACAGTGGCAGCTCACTATTAAGTAAGCTGACAGCATTTTTTAACTTGAAGATATATCCGGGGACAGTACTTAGTGGGTGGAAAGCAAGTATGGCCATCCTATTAATGAGAAAGGAAAAATAAAGTTCCAAGTAATCACCGAGACATGGATCTCCAGAGAACCATATTAAAACTTCGAACACGGATGTTAACACGGTAGCGCAAAATATAGAAATAAATGAAAAGCAACAAGGCTTCAGGCATAATAGTTCCACAATAAATGCAATATTCATACTGAGACAAATTAAAAAAAAAAACTATGGAAAAAAATGAGGCGATCTTCCTTTGCTTCGTTGACCTATCCTGGGCGTTCGAAAGAGTGAAACTCAATGATGTTTTAGGTATTTTATAGGAAGAACAAGTCGAGAAAAAAGTAATGCACATAGTGAAAAAACTCACTAAGCCGTCGAAGAACACACTAACAGATGACATTCCAATATCAACAGGAATTAGACAGGATGACCGGCTAAGTCCAAACCTTGTATGGATCGCATAATAGACGGAGTCAAAACTGTAGGAAGAGGATACGCGATGGGAAGCAGCAAATTCCAAATTGTATGCTACGTAGATGACGCTTATAATGAAAAACGAAGTCAACCTGCAACAAATGTTTTCCAGATTCGACCAAATGCACTGTGTGCTTTCCCGATGCAACCAAATGCACAGTGTGCTTTTCGGATTCAATCAAATGCACAGTGTGCTTTCCAGATTCAACAAAATGCACAGTGTGCTTTCCAGATTCAACCAAATGCACAGTGTGCTTTACAGATTCAACCAAATGCCCAGTGTGCTTCCCAGATTCAACCAAATGTACAGTGTGCTTATTTTCGTATTTTCGAAAAGGTTGCAAATCCTAGTAGAATAGAAACAAGATTTCTGAATCAAAATTCTGTTTGGCGCTTAAAGAACTGTTTTTCATCACCTATTAACTATTTGTCTGATGGAAGACCATTAACTTCTCGCATGGAACGGCCTGAAGTAACTTTTAAAGTCAGTAACGAGAGAACTAAAAGAGAAGCCGAATCTTTTAGAGAAGAAATGGGCACTTACTTAGCTCAAAATAGAATTAAAGAAAGGAGATAGATTGGGTACGTCGAAACTGATTACAAAGTCTATGACAATAAGTAGAAATACAGTATATTGCAAATTAGCGATAGATGAAAAAATAGAACAAGTTATGACCTCTAACTATCAAGGACCTATATCATCAAGCAATAGAAATATCTACAAAAAAGCACGCATACAAACCGACAAGCTGCACACATTTAGAGAATTAGTTGCATGTTTTTTTAATAGAAAAGTATTATTTTACTTTTTCAATATTCAATTCTCCAATCTAAATAAGTGACTATATAATACTGAATCCCATGTAGGAGCGCCCAGACTTGAACGACGGAGCTTAGCTTGAGCCAACTCTGGGAAACCAGGCCTTGGCAAACCAATAATGGACCCGACCTAGTTCATCTTATAGTCAGCCAGGCTTGGTAGAGCATTGAAAAACTATATAAATTTTTGTTTTAAGCTTAAAAGACACGAAAAAATAGAATAATAAAAAGCCTGGTCCAGGCCTGTAAACCAAGCAAGGGACAATTGTTATTATCCCAGAGTTTAGTCTGGGCCAATAATGGCTTCTAAGCTAGTGACAGAGCTGTCCATAGTTGACCCAAGTCTGGGCGTATACTGGGCCCATCGTAAAATCCTATATGAGATTTTATATATTTAAACCCACATAACTTCACAGAAAATTTTCAGAAGTTTGAAAATTAGATCAGGTCAATAGATTATATTCTTTAAATAAACTAACAATTTATTAGATTATTCTATGAGGAGGCCTCAAGCGTTAAAAATACCTTTAAAAAAATTGTTTTAATATAAATGATAGGCTACACCTGTTAAGAACGTGATTAATATGTAGATTTTTAAAGTCTGTCTAGTTACGTATCCATTTTTTCTCAACATTTACTTCAAAGATCAACGCACTCAATAATTATGTGGCCCAATAAACAAAACCATCTGTAAAATTAATTGACATTTGAATAGTTTACGTTTCCTAATACAAGAGAAGCCATTTTGTGTGACGCAATAGAGGTGGAAGCTTAATACACATAAACTTCGTTCGACCGTGATTTAAATGAAAGGAAGCTTTATTTTATTTTAGAAGGCGGATCTTAATGTATAATGTGGATGTATAACAAACGTAGACATGTTAACAACCTGTTTAATTTAAAATTCCATGTAGATCAGTTCAAGTATAAAGGAGCATTCATCATCGTACCAAATTCGTTGCCTGTTACAGTTTTTAGAATTTGATTATTTTTTTTACAGTATAAATATACGTGCTATACAGCTTGTCCTTTATTATCGCATGCACAATATCAGATAATGAAAAAGCAACTTCTTTAAATGTGTATTCTTAACGTTTTAGATGATAAGTGAAGTGTGTAAACAATTAATTCTATTAAGTTATGGATAATTTGGCACAGTCCTGTAAGGTCCAGTAATAGTTAAAGGAGAAACATTTATATTAAATTATTCAAAATCAATCAATTTTTTTCACACGTGAACACAGTGGATTTAGTACCACGTTTGGTGTTGAAAATCATCAATTTACAGGATTATTAAAGATGAAAAATGTGGTGAGTTTCCAAGAAAACCAAAATTTCCAATAGAATAAATCATTTCAGGGAAAATCTTCAAAGGAAAGTGTATGTATTCTTCTTTGGAAATAATTTCCGAGAGTAGATAAACTTCTTGCCACTGTAAAGAAACTTCTTGCCGCGGTAGTTAAAGTTTTTACTCAGAGATGTTCAACTCAGAGTACACTATAGAAACTAGAAAAAATAGATTTTTGTTGGGAAAAGTATTTCAGAAAGTCTAGTTCAATAAAGAAACGATTTTGTAGTATAATAAAGAATTTACCTAATTACCTAAGAAATAATGAAGTGAATATCTCAACCGAATGCTTGTGCAATATTTTAGGTACAACA
Organism: Diorhabda elongata; assembly: GCA_026230145.1. Taxonomy (NCBI): domain Eukaryota; kingdom Metazoa; phylum Arthropoda; class Insecta; order Coleoptera; family Chrysomelidae; genus Diorhabda; species Diorhabda elongata. The sequence continues at coordinate 17,684,566 of CM047928.1, read as the reverse complement.
ATTATTTAATGCTTATTAAAAGCTCACTTACAATAATTTAGACGAAACTTGGGTACAAGATTGTAGTCAAAAAATAAAAACACTGTCGAAATGATAGACTGGCTTCCTCCAAACAACTATTTCTGTATTTAGACAAATGATGGTGACACAAACGCGTCTTAATCCTGTATATGATTGTTATATTTTCAATGACATATATGCTTACATTAGAAAATCATTGTTATTGGTTATTATCGAATTGTTAGAATATGTTTCACGATGGGGACTATGAAATTTTGCATTTCTAAAATCATAAATAGAAGGAAAATACGTTGTACGATGGTTGGTACTTAAATTTTGAGATAGATTTAAGATCAATACACTTTTGTATGTGTTTGAACCAATTGAACATGCGATTTAAATGCGTCAACCACCTCTTCAAGTATAGAAAAACCTTGACCTCGCAATTTATTTTTGATCTGCGGGAAAAATAAGAATTCATTGGGTGCCTAAAAAGGACTGTACGTTGGATGACCCTTCAATTCGATGTTATGACTGTTCAAAAACGTTTTTGTTTGAAGTGATGTGTGAGAACTCGCGTCGTGGCAGAGAATGATTTCCCTTCCGCGATTGGTGTTCCCGATTTTTTCGAGCATTTCTTTAAGAATTGACCTTTCTACGTTGCTCTAATGGAACGGTGATGACATGTATGGCTCAATGTCACGATATGTTACATGGCGATCTTGCAACATCAGTTTACGCACAGCTTCGATGTTTTCTGGCACAACAGCTGATTTTGGACGACCTTCTCGAAATTCATTTTGTAGCGAGGCGCAGCTACGATTGAATCGGGGTGGTTCGAGATGATACTACATCACTAAAAGTCGAAGCGAGTTGATTGGTACACTGCTGTTGGTATGATACACGTAGTCGAAAATGCAATTCACGTTCTGAGTACGTTCACCATTAAAAAACTTCATAATGCCCATGTCAGATTTGACATATTCACATCAGTGTTGTTACACGAAAGCTCTGTTTAAGATGGATGCCGTCCGTGATCGCATTTGACCAACAACCAACTGATGTGTCGTAATAACCCCGAATTTTTGTATCGATAAGTGACAATGGATGAAACATTCCACATTGAAGTACAAATCGAGTGGATGGCACGTGATGCACTCTACTTCAAAGGTTGGAAAGACGTAAAAGTCGACTGGCAAGGTTATAACATCAGTCTTTTGGGATATTTAGGGAATAATATTCATTGACTATTTTAAATGGAAAGGAAAAATCATGAAAAACGACTGTTACATAGCGTTGTTGGAGAGTTTGAAGAACAAAATTTGGATATATTCCTTCAATGAAATTTTGAAACATTATTAGATAATAAAATAATGCGGCCCTATTAATTATTGTTATAATAGCCTCAATATCTAAGAAAATATAGGTTAAATCTAATTTTACTGTCATCTTGAAACTTCATATCAAGTAACTAGAGTGTTTTAATGATTTTCCTGTTCACTGATTTGCATAAAACTTGCAGGTAATCCGTATATTTCTTTTCGATTAATGCAATATATTCTGGATATTTCCATCCAACTCTAATTTTCCTTTTACATCAAAAGTAAGTTGACGCCTCTATCAAATCGTTTCCTGTTCTTTTCATAGAAAAAAAAACCAAACCCGAGGGAATTGAATAAAAAATATTTGCCAAAACCATTCATCACTATACCTTGTGCTTTCGTCGTTACTAAAAGATCAAAACTGACATTTCTTGCGCGCGACCATGTCCAAAAGAAACTGATCGATGACCTCTGGTCACACGTCATCGACACCCAAGCAATGCCAATGAGGTGGAAGGTCCATTTCCTCAACTTCTCCATAGGAAACTATCTATCTATTAGAAAGATTATTCTGTGTTCCTGAGGCGTTTTTGTCGACGATCGGTTGAAAATCAGTTCGAGGAAAAGACGTCGTTTGAAGTATATTGAATGTTAAGACAAGATGAAACATTTGGGACAAAGTTGCATATAAAAACAATAGAAAATGTAGACATGAAAAGTTGATGAAAGTTGAGATATTCATGGTGAATATATACCGAGTGGACTAATAAAATGAGTGATGTAAACTACAAAAAATGAGTGATTTTTAATTATATGTATATGAGAGAATGATAAAGTGATTTAAAGATTGTCAATTAGTGAAATTACAGTTTTTTCCAACCCCATCTATTGAAAGAGAGAGACAGAGAGATATTTTACTGGGCGTTCAGTATCATATAAAGTATTTTGAAATCTTCCCAAAATGGCTACAGTTGAATAATTTGTAGTACCTCATAAACGGATACCGTATATTTACATGGGCTTAAGCATTACTTTGTATGATAATACTTTGTTAGATAATAGATAACTAGAATCCTCTAACAAACATCCAGTATAATTTGTTTTCCAAAGTGAGTGATAACGTCTTCTCGTGGGCGCTGCAGGCCTAAAGAGGGCGGGAAGAGAACCATTAAACTCAGTTATTCCTTTTAAGTATTCCGCTTGATTGATCTAGAAACTAAATATGGCAAGTGGTTGTGCATTTTTTGGATTGTTAAATATTGAGCCTTTAAATAATTCTGAACATTGTGCAATCGTCTGAGGACTAGCCAATTCTCAATACGTGAGAAAATAAGTGGAGGGCGATTGTTTACTAGACATCTTGAACCCGATACAAAAGGCGAAACCATATTCAATCAATTGGAAAAGTTTTGTGATGAGGAAGAAATTTCCTTGATGAATATTATATTAGCTGCTACAGATGGCGCTCCGACTAAGACAAGATGCCATAAAGGCTTCATGGCGTACTTGAAAAATTAAATCCCAGATGTCGTTGCTTTACATTGCGTTATTCATCGACAGCATTTGGTTGCCAAAAACTTAAGTGAACGATTATTTCAATCACTGCAACATGTCATCAAATTAACAAGTATAAGGTCTGTGTTACTAAGATGACGAAGATTTCAACCGTTTGCTGTTTCATATTGAAGTTCGTTGGTTATCAAAAGGCAATTGCCTAATATAATCAAATTATAGTATTATAGTAAGAAATTGAAGAAGGGGCGCTCAAAGGTAATTTGTTTTCAAAGTTGGCAGTGGACAAAATAAATAATCTAGCTGTTTGCCAAGATATATGACTAAATTTGCGTGAATTAATTGTTTACTAGCTTTTACCCGCGGCTTCGCTCGCATCGAATCCATTAAATAAATATCAAAAATCATTATAACAGAAAAGAACGAACTCTGTAGCTATATTAGAACCTGAGATATAGATCTTTGAATGTAGAAAAATTGCCAAAAACCTACAAAAATCCATAACTCCACATTGAATGTCCGCGCCTAGCTCCTCTCCAACTCAACCGATTTAAGTGTTCAAAAACTAAAAAGAAAGAAGGTGTTCCAGCGAGTGTTCTCAAACCAAAACGAAGTCTCTATCTTGAATAGAACCTGAGATATTGAGGATAGAACGTGTGTATGTAAAAAACTTCCATAAGTAATGTAAGGGGGAAATCGCATAAATATATATGTATAAAGTATAAATCCGATGGTTGATTGCTGATCTGTGCATCAATTCCTTTCATTGAGAAAAAAAAATTAAGCAAATCGGTTGGGTAGAACGCCTGAACGGACTCGGAATGGAAATCATCAATTTTTTTAATATATAAGATTGTTGGATTTTACAAGACAAACATTCCTATTATATTTGTGGGTTTGTGAATTACTATCATTTGTGTTGTTGGACCTATAACAAATCCAAAGAAGGCTGTAACATAGATCCTTGAGGAATGCCTTCTTGAATTGGTTGCATTTCTGTACATTCATTTGAAAAGTGTCTATCCCTCAAGTGAGATTATAGTTACTATTGATTAAATTTATTATCACAGTGTCAAATAGATACGTCGCATTATCCAAACGATTATCTTACTTGTGTTAAAATGGATTTGGAATTGTTAATAAATACATTTCCATATAAAAGAATATCCGAAAGCTGGAAATGATCATAACCTTATTTTTCCCCACGGTCGACCAGTGTTTCGTGGTAGGGAAGTAGTCGCCGCCGGACGCACTTCCGTCTGATATTTAGTTGGACGACGTCGCTGTCGCTACACCCAAAGATTTCTTTCATTGCTATATGAGTAAATAGTAGAAGAGGTACATGACTAACTCACAACTACATTTTTTTTTTCATTGAATTATGGTAATATAAGAAAATTCTTTCTTTATAATTGAATTATTCAAAGACACTGTATTGTATCAGAATTCTACTAGTTTTAACCACAGTTTTAGATAATATTAAGTATAACTCATTTGATGATACCCCTAGTGAGAACCGAAACGTTGAGAAAATAAAATAGAATGCAAATAGAAATATCTACCTACGGGCTCAAAAAATAAGGATGAAAAAAAAAATACTACGCGAGCCACATGCATTTAAAAATCGTTCTGAATCAATGAACGACGGTTTGGTTCGTGATATCAAAAAAAAAACAGAAATCCTGAAAAACTTCAAAGATTTGCCATTATCCGTTAAAACAGTGAAAGCTAGAGTAGCTAAAATGTCTTCTGAAAGAAGATATAGCAAATGCCGTGCAAAAATTTTTTGAAGACAATTGAAATAGAATCGCTTCTATAATAACTGATGAAGTTAGAAATATGACAGAAAACAATAAAAGGGCAGCAACGATTTACCAGAGCAAAATAAACCAAAATAAAATTCACTGCAAAATACACCAAGAAGCGTTTTTTGCCAAAATATTTCTGCCTAGAATATTTGAGGTTATTGATTTATAAATCGAAATTTTCAATAACTTTACATTATTCTAGATTGCTGCAATGCCCTGTAGTCGACTTTTCATTGCAATTAATTAAATAATTTGACTTTGATTAATCGACTCACTACGCCAAAATTCATTTATTACCTATTCATAATTCATACAAAAAGTATTCGTTTCGTAGGAATTTTAATTTTGGAATGATTATATTTATCTTTATAAATAATCTATATGGCATATCGTTAGAACGAGGATCCAAAGATAAATCCGAATGAAAGAAAACTTACAGGAAGTTCCATTGAAAAATGCTATGAGCCACCATGTAGATATAGGTATAATATATACACATAATTTTTCTAGATTGTTTTCATGATGATAATGATAATATCGATCGTATTCTCAACTGAACACTCAACCTGTATATGTTATAGGAAGAAACTGAGTCTGTTTTATTGTTAAACTTCATAATTATACACAATAAACTTTTTCTTTCATTAATATTTATACGTGGGTTTTTTTCTCACCTTGTGTTTACGAGGATTGCCACTTAAGTTTTCAGATATGGCAACACTGATATGACTAACGTACTCGGAACGTGTTGTCATACGAGTGCTTCGACTTTTTTCACTACAGGATGAATTTCGTGACAGTCGTCCAAATTCGGTTGCTTGCTGCACTAGATAACATCGATAATGATATTGCAAAATCGTCATGTGATACATCGCGAGATTGAATCATACTTTGGCATTAGTTCCACTCGCATACATTAGATATTGCATGAACATTTGACTGTTAAAAAGATTTGTTTGTGTTGAATACCTCATAATTTGTTGATCTCGTGTCTCGATTGGTGCAAGGAAATTTTGAAAAAATTCAATCGCGGTGATTCAAACCGATCTATAAGATCGTGACAAGCTATGCATCGTGGATCTTTGTATATGAATCCGAATCTAAACAACAATCGACTGCAAAATCCAACTAAAGTTGTTAGCTCACTTCGAAGCAAATGTACGCCTCTTTTTCAGAAATAACTCGATATGCTGCAATAGTTCTATCGAAACGGTCAATTTTGTATAGTAGACAAGCATTTGTTTGCCAGAGGTGTTGGAAAAAATCAGGAATACCAATCGCAGAAGACGAATCATTCTTCACTACGAGAATACGAGCTCTCACACATCAGTTCAAACAAAAACGTTTTCGAACAGTCAGAACATCGAATTGATGGGTCATCTACCAATGATTTCTTCTTATTACCGCAGATTAGAAATAATTTACGAGGTCGACGTTTTCTACACCTGAAGAAGCGTACGAATCACATGTGTTGGAGGTACCTTAAGCAAAATGGAAAAAAATCTTCGATAATTGATTTAAACGCATGCAAAAGTGTATTGATCTTAATTGAGGATATTTTGGAAGATCATGAAGCCGTATTTAATTATAAATATTTGTTTTTATTTGTCTATATTAAAACTTAAGTAGCAACCCTCGTATATTATAATATTTGGCATATACCACCGCTACTAGTGTAACATCGTCGGTTCCTAATGCAGTTCTTTTCTCCGCAGTCATACTTCATCATCTCTTTTGTACGCCAGAGGTGATAATGACAGAGGATTCGCCGTTTCCGGCCAACTTCGCAGACCGACGCGATGTGTTGTTGTTTTGAGAAAAGAAGAGGTTTCTCTCTATTAAAAGCTGCACTGTTACTCGTTGATATAATACAATAGGTACATTGTATTGAAAGACTGGTCTTCTTCGAAGAGAGTCGAAAAAAAAAATTATTCGCATAGAATTTTGTACCGGTCCTTGTAGTTGAGGCCAATTCGAAAACTTTCTGCAGTTGGAGAATTGATAAAAATCGTTAATTTGATTTATTTGGATATAGTATTTACCTCGTGTGAAATGTTTCTTTAAAATAAAGTACATTTATTTCTTAAAAATAATATCGTTCAAGAAATTCTCATGAGAAGAATATCTTAAAAATCTATAAAAATCTTACAACTCATTTCTGAGATATTTGAGGCGTTCCACACATAAAAATCGCTCTGTATAGATACTAGTCATAATAATGAAGACCATTGTACGTGTATACAGGGTGTTCCACGACGAATTAAAACTATCTGTATGTGGCAAAATATTTATAATAAAATTTGCTTTTAATACATGTTGAATGTGACAAAGTGGTTACAAGAATATGTAATTTATTTGTTGCTATTTAATAATTCAATAATTTAATGATCATTTATTACAAAGCCTACTAAAAATATAAATAAAAAATTAAAACTTGTTTAAAAATATAATAATTTGAAACCTCAAATATCTCGGAAACGACTAAAAGTTGGAATAGGATTAGTAAATAAAATTTGATTTGAATTTTTTTACAGACCTTAACAAGATAAAGAAACATTTTTTTCATTTCTTAGTTTTAACATCAACGGGTCAAAATAAAATTTAAACCATACCTGCATCTCTAAAAATTTATAGAAAACATTTAATATCTGGAGAACGCTAAGGTTTAGGTATAGGAAAGTATACATGTTTTTGCCTTATTTTTTACCCCTGAATGCATTAAAATAGAAAAAATCGGGTAGTTCTATTTGATAAAATAAAGAAAGTTGATATTTATGAAGCTATACTTCGAACACTATTTATACGCACTCTGTATAAAATAAAAAATATTTTCAACATAGATTCAAATACATCTGACCCTCTAAAAGCAACCAAACAGAAACCATTGTCATATCTTCAAGGGTATCTTCGTAAAAAAAATGATTTATAAAGGTCTGCATTAGTCAAATTTTTTACAAAAAAATTAATAACTCAAAAAGTATGCATTTTTCGAAAAAAGTTTTTAAACAAAAGTATACTAAAATTTCACGTAGATTTCAAAAATGTATCAATACATAGGGTGTTCTATTTAAAATAACAAAGTTACAGTCGACTGTATCCGAAAACCGAAATGTAGAAATTTTCATGATTTTACTATAAGTATTTTGCCATATAGAGATAGTTTTAACTCGTCGTGGGACCCCCTGTACATTGATTAGTCCACTTTCGATGTTCGTTATTAGGAAATCGTTCGAAAAAAATGTGATAAATTCGACACGGAAATTCTTTTATATACATAAAGAATTCGAGGTACATTAGATTCTGTCTTTTTGAGTATTCCTGTCATGGCCGACTGTAAATAACTGCGATTTGTCCGCGTCCGGCCTTGAACGAATGTTCTCTGGAACAAAAGAATGTGCAAAGATTGAGAATGCGCCAGCCGAAGAAAAAAATGCATACTATTCCTGGGAAAAGACAATTTTCCCGTACATTTCCCCCGTCAGTTAGAGAGACAAGTTGTCCACGTCGAGAAAATACCCCCGGCTTAGGTGGGTAATTACAGTCGATAATAATTAAGAATTGATATAAATCAAGAAGGGAAAGAATGAAGGAAGTTTTAATTTGAGCAGGATCCGAGGACTTTCTTGGTCGTTTTCATGGTAAATTGGAGTGTAAATTAAGAGCGGAATTAAAATGTGACCCTAAAACCTTTAAGTTTTGATTTCGGTTTGTTTGAAACGATTTATTTCGAAAGGTCCCACCACCAGTTAATGATTTAAAAATAGAGATGAAAAGTCAATAAGTCAATATAGTGTCCCAGCAAAAAGTACTATAAATTGAACGATTTGTTTTATTTTCACTTTGTGAAATGCTAGAGCTTCGATGATGCAGAAGAATTACCCCTTTTTCTCCAGGTTATCTTTTTTCCGGGATCATTATTTCCGTTCTTCTGAATCGTCTAATATTCACTTTATGCTTCAAAATTAGTGCTAGCGACCATCAATCTTTGTTTTGGACAATCACAACATTTGGAGCTTCCAATGTTTCTGTTCTAAAAACTTATAATAAAATTGATTCTGAATCCATTCGTCGTCCGCGTTACATCATTTATTTATTCGTAGTCAGAGCTAAAGTCTAGCGATAATCAAAATTTATTTTGTCCAATTTATTGTGCCCAAAACCAGTAGTAGCTGCCATCAGACTTTGTTTGTTCATATAGAACATCTAAAACTTTGGACTAACTTCTAGTGGTTCTGTTCGATTAGCTCATTCGTTTGAAGTTATCCACGTCACTTTGTGTAATTATTTTTGGCCAAAACCAGCGCTAGTGACCATGAAACATGTTCTTTGACTCTGTAATATCTAAAACTTTGTACTCACTTCTGAGGCTTCTGTACTATTAAAACGTAATCAATTTTATTCTGATTTCATTTGATGAAATCCATGCTACTTTATGTATTCATTTGTGGTCAAACTTTGTTCTGCAGTCAACTGCATTATGTTTTCCTATTATTTTAATCTTCAAAAATTTCAGCATAATCTGTTGAAGAAACTCAACTAGTTCATGGAGACAAATAAATTCATCTGGTGAGTTTCTTTTTTCCGTTGACACGAGCATGTTCGTTATGGAATCGTATTTCGCGCATCCTCTCGGATATTTCTTAACATTTTCTTGATATTTCCTCAAGTATTTTCAACAAATCAATAATAAAAAACCATATACATATAAGGAGCTTATACAAATATCGAAGAAATTCTACTAATTTGAAAGTAAAGAGCTAGAAGATTGAAAGACAGTATGTTGACAAATGACATATGTATGTATTGTAAAAATCGATGTTTTTTTTTAGAAGCTAATACATTTAGCCAATGACCAGGATGGACTGTTTTCTGTGACCCACTCTGTGTGTACTTGCTCTAGTTGATATTAACGACGAGGCAAATATTCAATATTCAAATTATTAAGTCTGAGGAACTTCTTGAGATGTCCAGAACCATATAGATAAATGGACGCAAAGTCATTATCAAAATATCTTTTTAGGTATAGCTGCTGAGCAAATCAAATCCTAACCGAATTGCCATTTTGTCAAGAAAACATGATTGGCTTCAAGGTTTCAATTTTTGGAATGGTTGCAAAAGTGTGTGGATATGGATGGTGACTACTTTGATCATGAATAAAATCATTTTTTTCAAGAAAATCAATAGTTTCCTGTATCTTAAAACAAATAACAACACTCTCATATGTATACTTCCATGGAAAGATTAGTAATACGGTGAAGAATGTTTCAAATCGATGTTTGTCGATGTTTCTTCGTTGCTGAATATTTAAATCACTAAAACCTTGTATAACAATAACCAAAGTGTATTTATTTTTGCGCATAACCAGGATACTATAATCAAACTGATAATTTATACACGTTCATCTTCCGGTAAATTTTACTGAAAAATATTTTTACAACCTTGCTTCTATTTAGATATATACCGATCTGTTAGTAATAGATAAACATAGGATACCTACTTTATCTGTATGTCGCATCCTGTTTTGACGTAGCTGTTAGTAATTTACAAAAGTTAACTTTTAAACAAAATTATCATTTCCACGTCCATTATCTTAATTATGCATAAAAACTATGACGCTTCGGGGTTTGTGATAAATATATGAAAGTAAATAACATCTTTGATACCATGTTTTAATTTTTTAACATTATTGGACTCGCCAGTTCTTTACCTAAATCTAATGAGATACCAATTCATCCAAATCGTCTGTTGTGCCAGAAAATATAGATGCTGTGGGTAAACTGATACTGCGTGATGGTCATATGACATACTGTGAGATTGAGACATACTTGGGCACTAGTTCCACTCGCATACATTCAATATTGCATCAACATTTGTTTGTCAAATATATTTGTTCGCGATGGATACCGCATAATTTGACAAACGCTCAAAAAAAGACTTGTGTCGATTGGTGCAAAAAATGATGGCATAATTCAATAGCGGTGCTTCAGAAGATATCTATGAGATCGTGACAAGCAACGAATCATGGTTCTTTGCATATGAACTCCACCAGCATTTGCTAGCCATAAGTGTCCCTAAAATATCTGGGAAACCAATCGTAGAAGACTCAAACAAAAACGTTTTTGGCTACAGCAATAACTGGTAATTGGCAATATTCCAACTGGGTAACTTATATGGAAAACGGATCCAAAAGAACAAAAAACACAAAAATTGAAAAGATCTAATTAAAACTGAAGTAAACAAAACTCTTTTAGTAACCCGACTTCAGATCTAAAACATTAATCAAACAACAATTAAGAAGTCTGAGAAACTACTTGAGATGTCCAGGAACATTTAACTAGTTTTTAGTCCTCTGACCACTGGATCCATGCATATGAACTGCAGAGGTGCTGGAAAAAATCTGGGAAACCAATCATTTTCCACCAAGATAATGCAAGCTCTCACACGTCAGTGCAACAAAAAATGTTTTTGACTACAGGTCTAAAACAATGATGAAAGTGTTTGGTCTTCTGACCACTAGTCCAAAAACTTTTTTGAACAGTCAAAACATCGAATTGATGGTTCATCAGCCGTTAGGCACCCAATGATTACTTCTCATTCCAGCAGATCAAAAATAAATTGCGAGATCAAAGTTTTTCCACACATGAAGAAACGGTAAATGCGTTGAAACAAATAATATATAGTGATTGTTGTTGTTAATTTAATAACAATTTTAACAAGCCGGGCTTATGAAAAATGTTAGATCATTATCTTCACAATTATAATTCTACTTTGAATTAGTTTACTATCATATCATATAAACTGCGTATGAGTGACTGACTTGATTTATTTCCTACAATTCCGAAAGTGAGGTTAAAATTCAGTCTGAGTATCAGCAGATAATAAAATCCTTGTATCTCCATGTTTGTATAGAATTTTTACCTCTAATATAAATGTGCCTCTGGAATTCCCAAGGCGAAATATTTCATTCATGGCAGGATGAAAAACTGCTATCACATACATTCTAAAATGCGTGACTGGTCATATAGGACGATAGAAAATTACAGATATTGTTTGTTGTTATAAATGATGCTACTATACATATATTTGTAGGTGAAATTTTTTTGATCGAACTAGTACCGTAAAGCACTGAAAAAGCCTTGCACGTGAACTACGCGGTCAAAATAATGAGCGTGCCGTTTTTTTTAAACCTCCGATCGCACCGTGCAGACGTTACGCGGGCAGAAGAAAGCGGGTATCCATTGTAGGCAACTGCGAAGCTCTCGCACTACACACTCCGCCATTGTTGACATTCAGGCATCAGTCGGCGTTGTGCTACAGCCACGTAAACATGTCCGCAATTATTGATGCTCCCGCCAAGTGTGAATTGCGAAGTGTGATTCGTTTTCTACAGGCTGAAGCTCATAGTGCGTCTTGTGTAAGGGAAAACTTCATGAGTGATGGTGTTGTGAGTGAATGGGGTCGAAAGATTAAAGATGGCCGTGCATGATGAAGGGGGCCAAGGAAGCAAAACTGTCGTTTCAGATGACCTGGTTCAACGAGTTGATAGAATAGTTAAAGAAAACCGCAGATTCACCATTACTGCTTTGTCTACGGAATTTCCAGAAGTTTTGTACTCTACTTGAATTAATTGACGGCAAGTTTCTTTGAACACTTTAAAGAGGGTATTGAAAAGTTTGTCCACAGACATGACAAATGTTTCAATCTCTTCGGTGATCATGTCGAAAAGTACCAACCTTTTGGTAATAAAATTATTGTTTTATCTAAACTTGTCTTTTATTTATAGCCTATCGGAGGTTGAAAAAAAAAAACGGCCCGTCGTATTTTTATCAATGAAGCAAAATTTTGAATGTATATCTGAAAAAAAATTGATTAGGTCAAATCTGTATGCTAATTTTTTAATAGTTATTGAAACATCAAATATATTCAAGTTCCATTTTCCAAGTTTAGAAATGTGGTGGTTCATTATTGTGTATTCCGTATACACATTTCTTCAAACGAATTTTTGATACGCATGGAATATTGTTCATCGATTTTCTCCAAAAGGGAGGGACAATTAATAACGAATACGAAAATAAGAATAATAAGAAAGAAATTAACACTAAACAATTAAATAAATAACACTTTGGGTTGCTTTCTCAACCACCATATAGTTCAGATTTGGCTGCCGGTGACTACTGGCTATTCGCTAATATTAGAGAAGCGTTAGAATGATTGTATAGCTCTTGATTAATAAAATCGATTTTCGGCAAAAAAATGTATTTTCCTCAGTTAGTCACACGACTTATCAAGTATTGAATTATTAATTTGATTCTCGGTAATGTGTTTTCTACATTCTCCAAACTAATATTTTGAACCCGTCTTTAATATGTACGAATACTTTGATGATTCCATCTTGATTTTATATATCTGGGACTGCGCGCTTATATAGTTCGCCCAGTAAATTACTTATACAAAAAATTATGAATCCTGGCAAATCTAATCAGGATAATCAGATATTGTGATCGAATCTTATCGTTCAGGGTAAGCAAAATCGAGGACAAAAAGTTAGTCACAAACATACATATTGGAATTCGATGATTCCAAACCTTTAATTGGATACTTCGAATTATTTTACATAAGGAAAAAGTGATAATAACAAATTTTTCTCTTAAACAATTTAACATCATTTCCCGTTACTATTTTATTTATTAGTTTCGCTAGTAGTATATTCGTCTAGTTCCCTGTGGCATTAAATTTGAGTCACACGCAAAGTAATAAAAAAATTATCTTCTCAGAAAACATCGTTTTCATTTTATCGAAGTACCTTTTGGTAAGAAACTATATCTTAGACAATGTATTCGACAAATAAAATAATGATAAATCACCTTATTCCCGTTCTTAATTCGCAAAGCAATCAATTTCAGGAAAGCCATAAAAATAATATAAACCTGCAGACGTGGTGTCAATTGCATTTTTATGTTTTTATTTCGTCGAGGGAAGGGAAAAGATGAACAACACATAAATAAATTTCTCTCTTCTCCGTCGAAGCGAAGGAAAATATTCTCAGCGAGTTTGATTACAACACTTTAATCCAATATCGAAGTATGCATAGAATTTATGCTCTTAAATACACTGAAGCGTCTAAAAGTTTTAATCAATTTTCGAACATGAAAAAGAATCTCGGGGTATTCGGTGGAGCAAGAACTCTTCTTCCTCTCTCATCTCGCCAACTTCGAATAATATAACAAACAGAATAAAAGGATTGCAAGTTATAATTCAATCAGAATTAAAACTGATACTAGCCTGCATAATAATAAGGTAGAAAATATAGAAACTCATAATTCGGTTAAGAATTTTCAATAACACCAAGTTTTGTGTTTGTGTTGAATAAATGTTGAAATTAGGGTTGGTTGAATGATGCGAAACTCGAAGAAAATTTAAACGGAATTGTAGTATAAGGTACACAGATTGAAAATAGAAAAATACTCAACGTTTCAATAATAATTATAAGCGGAAACTTAACTCGAAAAGTGTCAAAGATCTATACATTGGTATGCTGACCAAGGATAAACCAGCACAAATCAAAAACAGAATGATAGCTGTCTACGATGACTTGTGTCCATAATTTTCAACATTTGAAAGTTATTAACGGCCTGAATGTCCTGTAACGTACTCCATAAAATCTTAAATTAGTGGACAAAAGAATTCCAAGTGACCTGTTCCCACAGAATAATAAACTGATTATTTTTCATGTAATATTCTGTATACCTAACTTCCATGATTTCAAAGTTAGAATGAATATTGTACATTTAGATGGCTACGATTGAATAAACCCGATTAATTTGATTATTCTTTAATAATTTTTGTGTTAATACGAATCTCGTAACTAGGTGTGGTCAGTAAGTTAGTAAAAAGTTTAACCAAACTGATACAGTAAAATATTTATCCAAATCATGGTGCAGAAAACCCACAACAACTTAAGACACATCTTTAAATACATAAAGTAAAGGCGATTACAGCAGATTCTCAAATTATTGTCCATTCGCTTCAATACAACAAGCAACTTTTAAAACTTCGCAATATATTTTACAACATCCCTGATTGTTTAATTCATCATATCTCTGTGGTAATCCTATCTGCAAATTCCTGAATACAGGAAGGTTTTGTTTAATAAACGATGTTTTTTACGTGATCCCACAGAAAATAGTCTAAATGATTCATGTCGGATGATCGCAGGTGTAAATCGATAAAAGCACTTCAAATCCATCTTCTGGGAAACACGCTGAGGCACCATCTTGTTGTTGGAATAATGTTATGGTCTGAAAATTACTTGAAAAATTTGGATCGTTTCATTATCCGATCTACAAAGTCTTCATGTCTACCAAAATCGTCATTTGACAACTCTTAAAACAATGTTATTTTGTATGGATGGAATTTATTTCACAACAGGACATCTAAAGATTTGTTTTGAGTTGATGCAATTTTTCTGTGCCCTGATTTGGATAAATATTTTACTGAACCAGTTTACTAATTTACTGATAATAGAACTTGTTATGAGATTTCGGTTAGGATATAAATTATTAAAGATATCACACGTTTCTTGTCAAGTTCTACGCCTATCACTATATCCTAATAACATTAAAATATCAATTCTTTGTTTTTCGGATAAAATATCCATTGTGACTTTCAATGTATTTCAACAATAATAATTTATTTAAACCTGTAAACCACGTGTAACCATTAATTTAAAAAGCAATATACTTTTTCAATAATGCTTGTTCATGTACAATTTGAAATAATATATGATTACCATTATGCAAATAACATTATATAAAAATATAAAAAGCATTTGAAAGTATAAGAACAATAGAATAAACATAAAAACAGATATAAACAAAATTGATTTTCATTATATATTATCCCCTGCAAATCAACGTTTATAGCTTAAGAATGAAGACAGATTTGTTGGATACAATGCTAAAAGTTGTCATATTTCGTGTAAGCAAGACAGTCGTAAAGTGGTTTTTGATCAAAGGCAATGAAAATAACAATAAAAGTTTTATTATCAACTGTTAATAATAAACCGAAGCCAAAAAAATCAATATTAGTTCAATTCAACGTGTTTATTGCGAAAATAAGAGGACAGTGTCATCCCGATAGAAACAGGAAACAAAGGATAAAATAACTTTTCCCACAATTCGACTGAATGGAACGAACTATATATTATTACAAAAAAAATTCAAATTTTGAGTGGATTAACTCTCATAATAATAATATAATATGCTAAAATAATTATAACATAACCTATAACTTTGTGAGCTCAGACATTTTATTGCTCAATATGTAACATTAAGGATTCCGAGGTATAGGGCTGGAACAGTACTGCTGTGAATCTATTCGTGTAAACAATGGAGTCCCTCAGAGTTCAGTGTTGGGACCACTATTGTTTCTGCTATATAACCACATCGAGAATCTTATAACTGGAAATTAAACGAAGTGAAAACTAAAAAAATTCAATCTTAGCTCTAAAGAACGAGGTACCAGAGGGGAATATAAGAATCCTAGTATGAATTGGGGGGAGTGTTTACACTCAGTGTGCTCAAAAATTTCATCAAAACTTTTTGCAATGAGATAAGTGCGCTCCTCTATCATGAACACGATTTACTTGGCGTTGATCCACAGTCATCTGGCTAGTGGTATCCCTTCATAGGGCGGCTCTGGCAGGATTTTTATTCTTCAGAAAACTGATTTGTGTATCATTTATAATGCTTCACGGAATTTGGGATCTTGCCATTGCCTTGCATGTTGATATTTGGAACACTTCTGAGCTCTCATACGGATGTAAGAGATGAGGCAAATCATTCTGATGTTCTAGGTTGCATCAAACGCAAACTTGACGTTAGACTCTAAAACAAGTTTCTAGATTTGCATACTGATGAGAACGTGAAAACTATGAGCCAGATTCTTCAAAAATTTCAAAGCAATTTCCATTGTAAAATTGTTTTTATGTATCTTATTCCATTCTTACATATACATCAGAAATCTAATTTGATAAAAACGTTGGTTTCACTTCGTTTAAATTGTCTACTTCGTTATTGATAATCGCTTAGTGATTTAGGAGTGAGTGAGATCGTAACCACTATGATTCTTCATTGGAATCTGTAGTGTATTCTTGGCTTCAACTCATCATATTCTTTTTCAGTGCTATTAAAATATTGATCATTCCAATCGATTCAAAAGATTTTTTTGAATGAGTAATTTCTAAAAATGATACTCGTATTTTCTACACACCCTATAGATACAAGAAGAAGATACAAGAATGTTTGGAAAAATTCTTCATCCTTAAAAATAATTAAAAGTAATTCTGCAAAGTTTATAAGAGGCTGAAAATACAAATCCTACATATGAAATGGAATGAAATAATTTTCTTTGCTTCGCTTGTATTACCGCTCTTATTGTTTATGGTAGCTCCAACATAAACACAGCTCAACGAGCTCTTTCAACTTGACATCTGACATAGGTGAACAGCTGATCAACTCAACAACTGACAGGACTTGACTTATTGAAGCTTCCCTTAGGTAAAGAAGTTGATTTTTAACCCTAACGAATCTTGTTTGTAGTAACTAGCACCGACCTATTATTGCATACTGTGATTTCCAGAGAATTTCTGACAATATCTCTTCGTGGAACAACTTTAAAGTGTATGGCAGAACTAAATAAGTCAAAAAGTTCTGATAAGGTAGATTTTTGAAGTAACCAAACACCTCTCATTCAAAGCTTTGACTCTTTTTTTACAATATTGTCAATTATACCTTCGAATCACTGATTATGTCTATTTTATGAAACTATGCATTTATGAAATTTGGCAAGTAACAGATATATTTGAAAATAAATTATTATTTTTTTACCATGTTCGTGGAGTAATATAGTAAATGAGGAATTTATGAGAAACCATCTCTACCTTTGTGTCAAGACACCTTCAAAGATTGGGATTAATTCATATGATTACTGATGGTCAGTATTCGGACGCCTCTGAATTCAGTAATATAATTTGATACATTCTACTCTTTCTTTTATTAGCTATAATCAATAAAATTACCAAGTGAATCGTAGAAGGGGGGCACGCGAAAACCATTAAGTCGCATTATAGAAAGCAGACGGTCAGGAAGGAAGTCTCAATATGCCGATCGTCCTGAACCGGACGTCACCGCAGATTGTCGGTTGCCATCACATCAATCAGGATCTATCGTTTGTCCTGTTCTTCTCTTTTCTGACATTATCAATTGTTCCAGCATCAGTACGTGTAATAGGTATTATGAAACTCGATCTTTTTGTTGTATTGTGTATCAACAAATACGTAATTTCAAATTTATCATCTATATGAATCCAAATAGAAGACGATTTGATAAAAAACCTTCTATTAGAGGTGTATCTTTAGAATGAAGAAGTAGTAGAAAACGAAATAATCAAGAACAATATCATATACAAGATTTCTCCAGAAAATACGTTTAAATAAATTGAATAATAACTATTATACAGGTTGAAGGCGGCACCAGGTTGCACTACTACTGTAGCCAATCCCATCGACACTGTGTTCGAGTAAGAGCACTCTGCTTGTAACTAGGAATGAGTGGCAGCTTGTTGGAACTCTCTCTGATTGACGAACAGCTCATCAGCATAAAGTTTCTTGACCGCGAGATTGTTTGGAACAAGTGGTTAAAAAGGTTCCTGAAAGAAGTGAAAGTTGAAGAGCGAATATTGACAATCGAAATGATAACTGACAAACTGTTAATCCCCAAAAGAATCGTTCACTAAATTTTAACACAAAAACCAGAACAGAAAGCAAAGAGGGTTGGGTGCTGGGAGGATTGATTGGAAGCAGATGAAAGAGGGGAGTTTCTAAACTAAGGTATCAATGGAGACGAGTCCTGGTTCTATAAATTCGATGTGTAGTTCAAATTTCAAAACAAGTAGCATGAGAACCGACCACAAAAAGGTTTAATTGCTTCTAGTGGCACATTTTTCAAGGACTTTGTCCTTACCGACTAGAGAGTGAGCGAAAATTTTTAAATTGAAGTTTTGAGACCTCTCAGAGCTCGTGTGATCAGATCTCGGGCTCAAACACCGCCGTATTCATCCGATTCTGCTCCTTGGAATTTCTTATTGTTCTCGAAATGCAAAATGGTTCTTAGGGGGCGGCACTTGGGAGATGACAGAAACAAAACAACTGAAGAGCGTCACAACTGAAGACTTTCGTCAATGTTATCAATAATGAAAACGCCATTGGCAGAAGTGCATCTTGTCTCAGGGAAAGTACTTTGAAGGAGATCAAATTATAATACTTGAGAATTGTAAATTTAAAGTTATTATTCAACTTTTATACGTATTTTCCTAAAAAAAACTTGTAATTTGGTTTCTAACAACTTATGGAAGATTAGCATTAACAGTGCTACTACTTTGTAAGACTTCGCAAAAGATATAAAGACAGTTAGTAATCCAATCTTCAAGTACTAATACAGATGAAAACCCCAATAATTTTTATTCAATCATATACCTGGTACATATAGTCCCTTTCCTAATCATTGTTATTTTTCAACATAATCTCCTTTCAAATTTAAAAATTGTTTAATTTATTGTAGAAGCTTTTTAACCCTTCCAAATAATAATTGCCGCCTTTTTCCTCACAATAAGCGTCTACGTTCTTGTTTGATGAAAATCTCTCTTCTGCAAGTGAAATGTCAACGTTAGCAAACAGCAAAAAGTGGCTGGGGACCAGGTCTGGTAAATGTCAACAAGACGCCACTCATCTTCCTTTTTAAACCTTCTCTTAACACTCAAACGATTGTCAATAGATGTTATACATTTCCTCCCGGCAGCTTTCTAGATTTCGTTGGTTTGTCTAAAGTAGAAGTATCTCAAATGTCACTACTTTTGACTCATATTCGTTTCATACATATTTCCATTGAATATCAAACGTGTCTGTGGTTTCTGCACAGCTCATAACTGAGTGTTTATCATTTTTTTGAGAAATTTGAGAGCCGCATTGATTGGTTTACTACTATAAACGAAGACGTATTATTGGACGACATTATGCTTAAGTACATCAAGCGTAATTTTTTCCAAAACGCTTCTCTAACTTTCTAATAGCGTCCCCTATTATTTTTTCTTTATATTATACTTTTGGGAGTAAATACGAGGATGTATTGATATCTAGATAGAAAATCGAAAAATTGCAGTATCGAGCCATCATCAAGTACCTATATTTAAGAGGGTTAAGAGGTAAGCAGATTTACGAAGATATGCCTTACGAGGTATGCGACCGTGAAAAATTGGACTGCAAGCTTCAAAAGAGGTAAATTTTCCATTTGATACGATGACCTATGGGGAAGGCCAGTTTCTGTGTCAATCCCCGAAAATATCGATGCAGTTCATGACATGATTTTGTCAGACCGTCGAATTGGGCTAAAACGTATATCTGAAGCACTGAAAATTTTATAAGAACGCGTTCATCATATAGTTCACGTCAATTTGGACATGAGCAAAATTGCTGCAAAATGGATCCCCAAATGTTCGATCTGTGCTCGATTTGAAAACGATATACACTTCTTAAACCGAATTGTTACTATGGATGAGACTTGAGTAAATTTCTAGGATCCAGAAACAAAGCAACAATCGATGGAATGGCGAAAAGTTGTTGCTTCAGTTGCATTGATTTTTTTGGTAACGGTAGAACAATAACTGGAGATTACTATTCGACATTACTGACCACTCTACGGGAAAAAATTAAAGAGAAAAGCTATCCAAAGGTGTTTAGTTTTTGCAGGACAACGCTCCTGTGCACAAATCTCATGTTGCCATGAAAAAAATTCGTGATTTTAGGGCTTTAATTACTAAAACACCCTCCTTATTCTCCAGATTTGGCTCCGGCCCTTTCCTCAACTGAAAAACAGTTTAAATTTTCTTCCAACGAGGAGGTAATAAAAGCTGTGGAGGTCTGGTTTGCAGAGCAACAAGAAACATTTTTTTTGAAAGGTCTAGATACATTGCAGGTTCGCTGTAATAAATGTATCCAATTAAGAGGAGAATATGTTGAGTAATAAAATATTTTGACATTAAAATTTTGTTTGGTTCAAAATTACAGTATTTAACGTCTCGCCTGACGTTGCCTCGTGTGATTTTTTTTTAATTTTATGCATAGAAAGACACAATTTTAGATTAGTGAAGAAGTCAATAAGAAACAAAGAAGTAGTTGTGTGTCATTTCTATAAATATGTAGTAAAAATGTTTTGGAAAATGGTATTAATATCGAATATCGATACACCTTGTATGTATACATAGAAGCAACAACTTTTTTCGATTGCATCGTGATCAGTAAAAGCCAAATTAAATTCACAACTTCATTTTTTCAAATCGATGTTTCCCAATAATGATACAAGGCACATCATACATTCCGATTTAAATTTTAGACGGTCCCAACGTTTCTTGAACCTAGATAGAATAAACAAAATGTCTGCGATGGTAAAAAATTAAATGAAAGCTGAACACTTCGTATATATTTGAGCTTATGACATAGTTTTGGAAAAAAAATTAGATTCCATATAATCATGTATCTCTATTACAAAATGAAGAGAGTGGTTAAATTATTTAGTACCTCCAAGTTGTTTGATTCAATTTGAACATCAAAGTAAACTATACAATCGATATCAATTGCAATGTTGGTTAACTTGACAATGTTATAAGTGGCACCAATCAAACTCTCACAAAAGGACCTCCCGATCATTTCGGCTCCCGTGCTATAATCCAAAGGTACAAAAAGAATGAATTGACCCGTATATATCGTGTCTCCTGTTTAATTGAAGGGTGATCTACAGATCTTTGTAGGTAAAGGAAACAATGGAACACGAGAGTTGGACAGCTGCAGGTATGTGGACTAATCAAGAACAATTTAAGAACTATTAGTTCATATACCCGTATAAACCGACATAGGGGCGCCTTGATGCGATCTCAGAAGAAAAATACGAGGGAAATACGAAACATTTTCGAAATAATGTACGAAACTAAGTTACTAAATAAACTTTAAGGCCGCTTGACATGATGCAACGTGCAACACAATGCAATATTTCTTGATCAAAAGCATGCACAGATGAAGTTTGTTTCATGCAAGATCTTGACATTATCGGTTTTGTGCCATTTTTATTACATGCAAGTTGAAATCTAGTTACTTTGGCTCAACAGATCAGTTGACTTTCGTAAAACTTTGTTATTTTCATTGTTAAACTAGGTACAAAATATTAGATAAAATTTGAGGTTATGAATTTGTTTACTTCTACTGTTTATAGAAACTTGCATGCAATTCCTTGCAAGTTGTATCGCATTATGTCAAGCCTTAACGAATGTGGTAATACAAACAAATACGTCTTCTTCAAGTACTTGGACGATACGCGCTTCTCAATCCTTAGCGATAATTTCGACACTTGTAAATAATGCCGTACAGACCTGCAGTATGTGGACGGGCATTGCTCTGCATTAGGATGAAGTTTTCGATGATGAAAATCGCATAGGAAACGACATAATTGCCAAATATTTTTTCTATGTATCAGTTCGCTCTATTCGGTTTTTGGATCCAATGGAATACCAGCGCAAAACATCCAGAAACCTCATCTGAAAGCCACGTTTTCTTTTATGCAATACTGCGTGTATTTCTGTAGATTATTCTACAGCTACCACGACTGCTTGCGTCTGGTGGGTTGAGTAAATAACCTCTTTTAAGGGTTAATTACCCCTACAAGAATAAAAAGATTGGTTGCCGATCATAACATATTGTTGAACGTAGAGAGCAAAAATTATTACAATCTTTATATCATTCTGAAGGTATTACCATTAACTTTGAGATTTTAATTAGAAAAATACAATTTAGTGCTGAGTTTTTTTGTCAGTGACTTGCGATTGCAGTGGTGCAGTCTGAGTCGATTTTTTTGTTCACGAGTGTAAATAAATGACATTTTCTTATTCAATGGGAAAAAACAGTATTTATATTTATATTCATTCATATAAAATGATATTTTCATATAATTAGCCGTACAAATATTATATTATATTATACTAAGTTATTCGAATACTAATATTGAATCTACCCTCGTATAAAACTTCACCTTATGTACTTATAACTTTCACCGGTAACGGAAATAAATAGACATACAAAGCAAAGTGGTTTTTGGGGGAGATCGCGTGCGAGATACCTAATTTAAAACGTCAAGAAGCAACAGTTGGAGTTTTTCATTTCAATCATTTTAAGTGTATGAGGCTATTTCGTTTGTTCCGCATGTGGGTCATCAAAATTGGCGGAATTAATTTAAAAATACCAGTATATTCAACCACCAGGGCTGTGCAATGACGTCAATAATTTTCTCTGTCTCTTGATTATTGTTATAATTTCATGATAAATGTAACTTTGAAGGTATTTAATACAACGTACATTAATATAAATATCTGCAAAAAATTTTAAACAATTTGATTAAATATAACTTGGTTGTTATATGAATATACAACTACTGAATGTACAAGAAAAAAGTCAATGGATCAATGGTAATTTCGGAGGTTTTGACCGAAAGTGGCCTTATATACAGTGTGTATAATTTTTAACAGTTAATAAAATCCCAAAGATATGCAACACATAACTTCATTCTTTCCTTACTTTCCCAAACTTGATTAATATTAAAATAACATTCACTTATCACAGTTTGTCAATCATCATCTTGGTGATATTATTTCCAGAGACGGATTTGAAGATTTGCGTATTGATAATATTTCTATAAAGCGTCAATTTAAGTATTGAATATTGAAGTTGATTAATCTAATTTTTTCAAAAAGATAACACAAAATTTAACAAGTTCTTAACTAATTAATTCTAACACTATAAATACAAATCTATTCGAAAGCTCGGAAATATATTACAATGTTCAAGTTTGTCACAATCCCACTACAAAAATGCTCATAGCATAGACCAAGATAAATCATCACGAAAAATTATGTTTTTTTGATATATTTGCAAATATTTATCTACAATATATATAATACTTGTTCGAATATAATACAATTATTTTTATAGCAAACATAACATAAGTTATTGAGCATAAATTTGTTAATTGTTCATTACACAAAATAAGGAGCTTGATTTGGCACTATCATCAAAACATACAAAAAATAACCATTTTTAAGTTAAATATTAATAAAATTTTTACAAGATGTAATTTGAACGAAACTTGCTCAAGATTAATACATTTTGTTATATTTTACCAAAACTTAACCATACGTGAGAATTTTCTCTTCGGTTCAAGTGCTTATTCCCTTCTTTCATATATGATCCGGCATTACATATATCACCTTACTAATTATCCGATTTTTTTTCTCTCTGTTAAAAGGGGTCCAGTCGAGTTTCATTCCTGTGACCCCGTTTGGCTGAGGAAGCCGCAACTAGTAGAGGTAATAACCTTTGCTGATCTACGCGAATCCGAAAAAAGTACCTTAAATTTTGAAAGTATCTATTGCAGATCTTGTATAATATTTTCCACTCCACTAGATACACTTCTTCAGATATTATTAGTGACGAAGGAAATTCCAAACCGAGGTTGATCTAGTGTATCAATCACTTAATAAGAATGAAATTTCTTTGGTACAATATGAAGTGAAGATCAATGCAAGATACTTCGACTGAAAGTTCCAATGTAACATTATATCATTGCGAAAAGGTAAGCATCAAGGGTCATCGCTGAAGCCAATTCACAAAGGAGCATGGAGCATTATGCAGATCAGAACTGGAGCTGCAACAATATTCAAAAATGATGTTAAGTTTTTTCACGCTGGAACTGTGTGGAAATCTTAAAAATCCAAAAATTATGCTGCAATGTATACCATTAAAGTCATTAAAGAATATCTCTGAGGTTATTTCAAACTGGCTTAGACAATTCTATTACATAAAAATTGATATAGATTGATAGATCGAGTTTGACATTTGAGACTGAAAAACAAGAAGCCGCAAAATGTTTTATCGCGATACAAACTTGAAAAATTGCACCATATGCTCGTCAGCAAAACGAGAATGACAAAATGTAGATGCTGCAAATGTAATACGCCCTTACGTGGTGAACAAAACCTTGGTTTGTCTCACAAATTCTATAAAATTGATAGATTTACACCATAGTTAACTTTTTACTTTGAAGTTTAGATGTTTCAAACTTTTTCAAAGCATGTTTTCCTAGTTTATAATAGATCAACACAAATATCGATAAATATGGTCTTGATGAAGAGCCCAGTGAAAAAGATTTTTGTTGTTATATGAAATCCGTCCATGTTTGTATTGCTCTCATATTTGGAGCTCTGCTCCTAAACATACCTCGATGATGTTAGACTCAATACAGAAGAGATCAATTCGACATCTATGCGATCAAGAGTTGAACAAAAAATGGGACAACTTAGAGCATAGACCTGACTATTTTACCGATACTACTACGGCATATGCTCTTCCGAGCTGTTTAGCATAATTGCCTGCAGTCTCCCAGAACTTGAATTCATGGGGACTCCTTTTTTTTTTGGAGAAGTGCAAGCCTGCGGTAGCAGTTACAAAGGCACGGTTTTCCTGAAAACTACAATCTACAAAATTTGAAGATGAATATGCGCAGGAATCTCCACACGGCAGGTACTACACGAGTGTAGTACCTGTGGTGGATTTTGTATGGAAAACTTTAAAAAAAATTATTGTTTTATTCAAATAAATCTTTTGACAGTTAGTCGCGACGATGGAAGTTGGCAATTAGAGCTCTGAAAAATAAGAGTAATGATCTAGACAATCGTATTTTTGATTTAATGTTCCATAAAAAACTGAAAATTTATACAGGGTGTTACGTTTACTTTGATAAGTGAGTTATTTTGAAATAATAATGTACCACGAATTACTTTCAACAGATATCAAAATATTTATGATTTTCGTAACTTAATGAACACACTGTATAATTTCACATTGATATTCGTGAAATATCGAATTTCGTTATTGGAAACATTTTTTCCGGAAACGGGTAATAAATAATTTTTTTCTTAATTTTCGCCCATCTCGTTTCGGATTTACAGAATGTAAACTGTGAATCATGCAACATTAATTTTAGTTTCCTTCTTCCTCATTTTTTTCATCAACCAACGAAAAACAAACCACGTTCTCCTATTACGTTAGGTCTCATCTTTTATTAATGATTACAACAATATTTTTTCCCGCTTGTCCCATAAATCGTTAAGCAAATCATCGATCTGTGCGGATTCGTAAATTGTTATTCTTTCCTGTCGATAATGAACGTACGTGTGTGTATAGGGGAGGCATTGTTATTGACTATTGAGCAATACTTGGAGGAGAATAGGTGAACAATTAAGTTCTATTCTGATGCACGTGGACGAATAAGCAACCACTCATGCGGACGAACTGTATGCGAGGGGATGAAGATGGAATAGCAGACCAAGAGTCCCAAATTTCCTGTGACGAGGGGTCGATATATTGCATCTATTAACAATCTGAGAGTGAATTTTAATGTGACAAGTCTTGGAACCCCATAAAACTCACGTCCATATTCAACAATAAGTATACAACTAAATATTTCGTGTAAAACCATATCATCATTTATATTTTCTAAGTAATCTCATTTATTTTGAAAAAAAAAATGTTATAAAAAATCATAATTGAAGCATTACTATTTACTTTGTTTTATGTTTTTATGTTATTTGTATCGTTAGAAGCTGCTTTTCATGTTATCTGGTAAATCTGAAACTGAATTTGTATATTGGAAAACTATTCATTTTTATATAATGCAATTTCTTGGAACCTCACGAATCGTAAAATTAATTTCAATTTCAATGAAATGAAAGCAAAACAAATAAATTTGACAACTGTGCGAATAGGTGAAGCTTTCTTGCTTGGGAATATATTACCTTCTTCTAAGCCAAATTACTCACTGTGATGGAATATGAACACTTCTTCATCATCGCCATAGAAACAGTAATCTCAATCTGTTTAGACAGTGAGGCTGCCATAAAGTAATATCTGCAAGAACTGGTAAGTGATTGCTGGAAATTCCAGTTCAACAATAAGAGCAACGTTGAAGATGTTTCGCTCACCAAACTGGGATCAGCAAAACTTCCTTTAAGCACAGGAACTATTTTAGTTGCAGCTAAAAATTTAGCTATCGAATCTCTTTTGCTTGCAAAATCAACCTATGAGGATGACTTGGTATGAGAAAAGCTACTTGGTTTCTCTTATCAATCAATAACTCCACTTAAATAGAAAACAAATTTGACTGGTCACTGACCTTCTAACTATCTGAGATATCATCTTCATGTTATAAGCATCGCGCAGGTTCGCAAATGCCACCGGTGCATAGAAGAAGAAGAAAATCCCGATTACTGCATCAAGACTCATGCATGCAAGGTTAACACACCTAGGCAAGCCTCACAGTTTACCTTATGATGTTAAAAAATTTAAGTTTAATTGCGGAACAGCTTTACAAGGGACTGTTTGCAAAATCAACCTATGGAGATGACTGGAAACACTTGGTATAAGACAAGCTGCTTGGTTTCTCTTATCAATCAATAGCTCCACTTAAATAGAAGAGAAATTTGACTGGTCACTGACCTTCTAACCGGACATGACTATCTGAGATATCAACTTCATGCTATAAGCATCGCGCAGGATCCGAAATGCCGCCGATGCATAGAAGAAGAAGAAACTGGTGACTACTGCATCAAGACACATGCGTGCAAGGTTAACACACCTAGGCAAGCCCCACAGTTTGCCTTATGACGTTAAAAAATTTAAGTTTAGGTGCGGAATCAGTTTTTCAAACGACTTTGTTACAAAAAACATTTGTGTCAAATTGTTTCAAGTGTACAGGCATGATTTCATTTTTTTCTTCTCATTATTAGTCTTGTTATATTATGATTTAGCTTTCATGGAGTAATTTCATGTAAACACTGAAAAAATGATAATAAAACGTTGTTTTAAACTCAAACTTTTTATAGAAACATGTTGCTGTCAAAACCAAAAATAACAAACCAAATAAAAAGGAAATAAATTATTTATTGGTTTTATTGAAACATTTAGGCTTTAAATGCTCTACTTTTGTGAACTACATGAATATGTACCTAATTATATAACCTCCAAGTCACACTGCAAAAAATCAGCTCTATAGTAACAAGTCAGCATTGCAGTTTATCTTCAGTCTCTGAAGACGATAACTTGGTTATGGAAACATGCGTCAGTCAGTGTGATTGTGAATGTTGGTGTAAACAGTGTGTTCACTAAGAATATCACTAATGGCTCCCAAAATTCGAACTTAATTCCAACTTAACATGACTCATATTAATTTTGGATTTTGTCAACTGTGAACGAACAATTAAAAAAGTTGAGCTTTTTTGATTACCAATTCGTGAAAAGCCTACTTTTAGAATATCAATCCTAATGATTATTTGTACACAATTGACAGAAATTTTTATTTGATTCATATGAGCATATACGTGAGTAAGTACTGCAAATCGTCTTTGTTTGTTTTCTACCAGGATATCTAAATTTAACTATCATAAGTACAGTTTCAAATTATTACATCAAATAAGCAAATTCTAAATTATCACAAAAATATTTTCCAGTCTCCTTCTCTATTAAAATTCAATTCAATATTATAAAAAACTAAATTATAAATCATTCATAAACTTGAAATTAATTTATGTAAGGTACAGACTGTCGTCAAAAGTGACAGCAAATATAAGAACAGTTGCATGTATAAGGGTTGTACACCCCTGCAGAACTAATCGCTGTATAACTTGCCAGATCGACGGACAGTCCACACACATAAACACGCGTACATCCACATCGGGGTGCGTTCTAATCTACATGCCCGAATCTGATTCTAACGCGCCAATACCCTCAGACTATACGCTTCAAATCGGCACGTATGAGTCACAATTATCTCATTACACGTCCATACCGTTAGTGTACGTTTGTTATTAATTACCATGGTTTCGTGGTTAGTGACAAACGATTCAACAGTAAGAACCAGAATGTTATTAACTGGTTTGAACAATATTACAGTATTGTAGATTTGAGCGGTTATTGTATGTAGATACGGTATATAATGAACCCAGGTTATTAGTTTATGTTTGTCTAATTAACACAAATTTGGTTGTTTCTATATAAGAGAAATTAATACAATTACTTTAGGTGGAATTTTGTTATTCTGGCCACTTTTTTAACTCTAGAGCTCTTCAACATTGATTATTTTGTTATAATAATTCCAAGAGAAAAACACTTAAAAATTCAATCAATAAGTTATAATTAAAGTTGCGACCTCTCTTAAATGCCATGTGGTAACGCTAGAGCCGGCTCAAGAAAATGGAAAGACTAACCTAACCTGCTTAATCGTGATCCTGAATACTCCGTCTTGAAGTTAGCCTTGCATTTTTTGCAAGACCAAGACCAGTCTCGCTCATCACTATTTAAAATAATCATTCATTATACAAAGATCATCAAAATCAAATTGCTAAAACGACTCAGTACTACAATGCGCAGGTACAGCAATTGTGCTGTACCACATTTTTTTTCTTCGGAATAGATAAATACCAGTAGTTTGCTAAATGGCGTATCCTCCATTTTCGAGAAGGTCTTAGTATGTCAAGTTGTGGCAACTGTCCTGCGTTTTGAATAAAAATAGCAAGCAGCCAAATAAAATTGCTGCTTCACTATTTCTTACCTTTATTACCAATGCGACGAAGACTACTTTTACTTCATTTCAATGTTGGCACTCATATCTTCCCTTATCAATACAAGCAGATGATATTCTGAGAAACTCAGCGACTGTTACTCGTAAGAACTTGCATGTTTCATATTCGGTACAACGCGTCGAGATTTGCAGTTACCGCGCCGTTTGTTCAAACGTGCAAATTAACACGACAAGGTGTACGTGCTTGCAATCTTGCATGAACTTGTTTAACTCTTCACCAATATAAATACGAAAGTCAAGAATAAACATTAATCATTCGTTTTTGGAATTTTATAAAGAAAAGTTTACCTACTTATTTGCCTATTTGTTATATGCGTTTCTCTCGTCATATCTTGACGAAATAAATTTTAATGCCGTTACAAACTTATGAACTATATCTGTGTGACTTTATTGTTTCGTTTGCTGTGAGTCACTGCCGATTTTAAAAAATAAAAGTTGGACCAGCTTTGCTTTTATGATAATCACTCACAGCACAATCAATTAAAATTTAATTGGAAATTTGCTTAGTTGATTTTAAGAATAAAATAATTAACCATATAAAGTAATCAACGTCAATCTTTTTTTTTTCGAAAGCTGTCACTTTTTTTTCGAATTTTGAAAGGAGGTCCACCGGATCCAGACAAATTTTGAAAGTTGTCTATGTAATCAAAAAGTTTGGGAACGAACTATATTGTAAATTATCCACTTCTTTGTGAAATTGAGAAATTTTTAGTTTCATTTGTAATAAATCGATGAAAAACTTTTAAATTTAATAATAATCAATCGATTTTGAGTTTATGTTTGCCTCACTTGTGATTTGTATTAGAATATATTAAATATTTTAGGTTATTATTTTATTAATTTATGTTGTGTTAGAGATGTTTCTCTTTAGCCTATATTCTATTTTTCAGAAAGAGCCTCAAGACTAAATACGGTGGGTGAGGCAAATGTCTCCAGATGGATGAAGTAGATACAAAATAAATATGCTAAAACCCAATTCACCTCAAGTTTTGGCCATACCCGATATAATTAATAATTCAAAGTTCTATGAAATTATCATTTGGTATAACGATTAAATTCGATCAATCATTGAGTTAACCCTATAAATGTTATCGACATAAATATGTTTTGAATGATTTAATTCAATTTCATTTTTTTCCAACCAACTATTTCGCAAAGAACCCTCGTTTCAATTACTTCGCTTAATACGAGATAATCAAATTAGGGAACGAATGTATGACCGTTCTCTTTCAGTTTGAGCTCTACGAGATCCCATACCGTTCTCACGGCAAATCACATTACACTGAAATGGATTTTTAAAGAATCCAAAAAGGTAATAAATTGCTTTCTCACCCTTCCATAAGCGAGACAAAAGAGATCATATGAGAATTATAATCAGAAATGGACTGGCCCTAATAACATATTTAAGTATTAATTTGAAACACATTTACACCAATGGTTCCCAAACTTTTTTATATCATAGATCACTCTCAAAATTTTACTGGATCAGATACATCACTAGATCAGAAACTTGTGACTGCGTTTTAATGATTTTTTTTTTAGAAAAAAAGGGTTTAAAATAAATGATATATAAAAGAAAACCATATGTATATAATAACTAAGTTATTATCTTCAGAGACTGAAGGTGAACTGGTACTAGAAATTCCAGTTTAAGGGCATAACATAACAAAAAAAACTTCTCGTTAAACTAAAACATATTGTCTGTACAATGACCCTTAGGCGCACAAAAAAATCGAAAATTGATAAAATGGCGGCATGTTGAAAAAAAAGGTAAATTTTATCCAAAATTTTGGTCATTTTTGGCCTGCCAAAACTCGATTTTTGATCACATCCAAAAACTGGAGGGTCATCCTATAGGAACTATATAAAGAAGATGCAAAAAAAATTTGATAGCGATCGGATCATTTGTCTCCGAGTAATCACTCTAGCTAATTCGAAAAATGCTGTTTCGAGAAAAACGCGTTTATAGATAAAATGATGGTATGTCCCTTAGCCAATACAACTATCTAACTGTCGAGAGGCTACTCTTTTAAATGGCTGTAACTGAAATACTATTTAAGATATCGACTTAACATTTTAGTATGTTATTTTTTATGGTATAACCTATCGAAATATGAAATCAATTTTTTGAAAATTTCACACTAGGTGTGCCATTTAACTATATGTATATAACAAATAGGCAGATAAGTACTTATGTTTCTGACGCAAAAATGAGTAACGTTTATCCTTGACATTCGTATTTATATTGGTGAAGAATCAAACAAGTTCATACAATCACTTACACCACAAATCGTGTTAATTTGTCTGAACGTCTGAACAAACGTTGCGGACCGGACAGCAGCTGGCGCGGCCACTGTAAGTCTCGACGCGTTGTACTGAATATGGAATATGCAAGTTCGTACAAGTAACTGTCGTTCGGCTTCCTTAGAATATTATCTGCCTATATTTATAGGAAAAGTGAAGCCAACATTTTAGTTCTTCACTATCGAAAACAAATAAATTTTATACCAGATTAGGAGTTTGGTTTTAATTTCATCAATTAATACGTGACTAACCTCCGTT
Source organism: Diorhabda elongata (assembly GCA_026230145.1). NCBI lineage: Eukaryota > Metazoa > Arthropoda > Insecta > Coleoptera > Chrysomelidae > Diorhabda > Diorhabda elongata. The sequence continues at coordinate 17,652,574 of CM047928.1, read as the reverse complement.
ATATCCCTTATCTCCTTCCTAAATATTCTTATTGCTTGTTCATTTCGGTAGCCATTATCATTTTTTCTTTAGATTATTTGATCTGTCAGATTTTGCTCCATGGGTTAATTGTGTTATACATCTGTTGCTTGTTGGCTTTTGTTCTCATATTCTATCCATCAAAGATAAAGCTTTTTTGTCATCTACATTCCTCTTTTTGATTGCTGTATCATTTTATTTTCATTTCATCCATTCGTATTCCATTCAAGTGCTCATATTCCTTGAAGTGTTTCTTTCTCCAGGACCCTATTCCTTGTATTCTTCTATGAATTTCCTAGTCGTGTAGCTTAAACCGTCATTATCCTGTGCTCTTATTATTTTATCATCTGTGAAGCAAAGCGTGTTGTCACTGAGAGGTATTTCGATCCCGCTGCATTTCCGCTTCCACATCTTGAACTCCAAAATATATTTTGATTAGCATTTGCGAGAGGTAACCCCCTTGGTTTTGACCTTTAAAGGCAGAATTCTGTTCGTTCTAGCGTTTTCCACAGTATGGTTAGTGGTACAGTGTCATTATGATTTCTGCAGTGCCACATATAATAAATTGTTTTTTTGTGATATTGAAGTTTTTCCTCGATCGACTATACAAGGTGTCCCACGACGATTAAAACTATCTCTATATGGCAAAATACTTATAGTAAAATCATGAAAATTTCTATGTTTGGGTTTTCCGATACGATGTTTTTAACTAAAGTATTTTCAAAGATAACCAACTTCCGATTCTACCGGAAGTCGACTGTAACTTTGTTATTTTAAATATAACACCATGTAAATTAATACATTTTTGGAATCTACGTGAAATTTTAGTATACTTTTATATAACTTTTTATTTCGTTAAATGCATACTTTTTGAGTTAATAATTTTTTTGTGAAAAATTTGACTATTACAGACCCTTATAAATTATTTTTTTACAAAGATACCCTTAAATCTATGGAAATGGTTTCTATTCGGTTACTTTTAGCAAGATCAGGCGTATTTAAATCTGTAATAGAAAATTTTTCAATTTATACAGGGTATATATAAAAAGTGATCAAAATTTCTTTAGTTTTTTTAATAGAACCATACCATAAGCATACTAAAAGTATACATAAAAAATTGTTAACAAGTTATATTGAAATAGGGAAAACCGGGTGGTTCTATTTGAAAAAATAAAGAAATTTAATATTTATGATGTTAAACTTTGAACACTTTTTATAAACACCCTGTATAAAACGAAAAATTTTCAACATAGATTCAAATACGTCTGACCTTATTTAAAGCAACCGAATAGAAACTATTTTCATATCTTTAAGAGTATCCTAGTAAAAGAATAATTTATAAGGGTCTGCAACGAAAAATTTTTCACAAAAAAATTAATAACTTAAAAAGTTCTCACATAAAAGTATACAAAATTTTACGTAGATTATAAAAATGAATTAATATACAGGATGTTCTATTCTTCTGCGTCAAGGTCTTTCGATTTTGGTTTTTGCCAAACATTCTGCAATATCCCTATAGTATCCCCATAGTATGTAATTTTTTCATTAGTTTGGCACGTCCGCACGCCTATACATTTCTGGAACAATTTTTGTAAATGTTCGTACGGTGTCTATGTTTCTGCTTCAATTAACTCTATGGGAATATCAACCTGTGCAAGAGATTTTACATTTTTCAGGAACCCACATACTTTTCGTTTAATTATAAGTGAGTTGTTTTCAATTGTACCTGTTAGGTAAAGGGGCCACAGTCCTTGTACACTAGACAAGAAAAGTAGAAAAAATAGACATTTTGTCCATCCGTTTGTCTGTTGTAGTGATATCTCCTCACCGAAAGCATGTAGAGAACTGGGTTTTTTTATTTAATTTCTATTTTGGCATTATTAGGTGATAATAATTCTAATTACCCAAAATGTCATCCTAATGGACCTGAATAGACATCGACCAACATCAAATGACGATAAGTGTCAATTGGCTTCAATGGACATCCTTTAATGTCATTCAAGGTCAATTATCCAACCAATTATTATAAGAATTGCAGATTTTTACTTGTTGGTACCAGTTTCCCTCAAATTTACTATTCACTAATGATATCAACGATATATTAGTATTTTCTTCAACAGATAGTATTATGTTCATTTTAAAATTTTCACTAACAGCAGTTTGTTGATAAGTGAGAATACTAGTATTTTCAAATGACCGTTTTATCTAAATTATGTTTGGTTTCAATAATTTTCAATATGGTTGGCTCTGAATAGATGCCGAATGATACAAAATCATTCCCAATATGAGATCTTTTTACTTATTGTTGTTAAAAAAAGGGTTTGATTATTGTTAGCCAAGTCCGTCCCCTGTTATTCACCCGCAAGTCCGCACTAGATAAAAGAGATCACTGCATAATAGTAATAATATAGAATCTAATTATAAAAAATATCTCTCACATGGACGACAAAAGAACAAACACACACATCGAGCTAGACCGTATCGCTTAACTTTGGGGTCCAGCATCCTGCTCGTCTATCTGTGGGAATCAGAATAGCAAATATAAATGAATCATTGTGCGCCGGGATTTCGGACGCGTGTCTATGGAATTAGGCCCTACCAGTCACGTGCTCTTAGGTATGCGATTAGTGCCGTACTTCGGTGACATCAATCAACGGTAAAGTGGAGATAACGAACCTTAGACGCGATTTTCCACGGAGAAGATCTATCCACCGGCATAGGGTGGTTTATAAAAGGGGTCACTCCCTTCAACTTTCGTGTAAAACACTAGAGGAGTTACGAAAAAACTTATACAGGATATCACAATAAATGAAAGTATTTCTACGGCTACAAAAGTGTATTGATATAAATGGTGATAACTTTAATCATAGATAAAATTATTCTTTTGAAAATCTAAAGCGTTAAACCGTTAAAATTATTCATGGACAACCGTGTCTCATAAATAATTTCGGTCTTCAAAGTTCGATAAACTTTATAAACCAATTCAAATTTTTCCCTCCGTAGATTTTCGCCATCGATCTGAATAAATAATAATTTGAAGGTGCAAGGTCCGGACTAAATGTTGGGTATTGAAGTTCAATATTATTCAATATGTGGTTTGACATTTTCTTGTTGTAAGAGAACCCGCTTTCGGAATTATTTCGTACATTAAGCCTTCATCAGACCCACAACAAGACTCGTATCATATCAAGTCTTTGCGATGGGTTTTGGTAATTTTTTTTCGTCTTACCACTGACCTAATACAATCTTCTTTTGGCAAGGCAAACAGCTGGATATACACACCTTTAGTCAACGTTTCATTTAAATATTGATAAATTAGTGTCTGTCTCTAGGTTAGATTTATAGGTAGTATGGTATGGACTCATGGTATTTAAATATGGGGAAAGCAAGCAACTTAGAAATTATCCAGAGATTCTTAAATAAAGCACTAAGTATCATAGTATAGTCTTGGTATACTCAGAATAGTGACCTTCATGAGCACCTAGAGTCAATGTCGAAGCTAAGCAGCTCCTTGACAGTGTGTAGTTAGCTATAAACAAGACTAAAGAGGATCAAGCCCTTTGAGTTAGTTTAGAGTTCCTAGTGTAGAAGCAAAGGTTGTGGGTGCATATTTAACTCCAGTGCAATCTGTTCTACAAAACCTAAGGAACGATTATGTGTATCCCTTCGTTTCAAATTTCAAACTTGATTAATTTAGAATTATATTGTTCATTGGTCATTGTTGACCAGATTGTAATATACTAAATGCCTTCAAGGGGGTTTAATATAGAAAAATCTTACAGTATTCCACCCTTACTTAATAGACACACAAATAATGTTGTTTTAGAGAAAAAAAACCATTTCAGCAACACTTATTTCAATATTGCTCAAGATGTTAAAATAAATTGAGGTATGGTATTTTGTATTTGATCGATCAGAAATCGGATTTATGAGTTGAACAATGAAGGAGAAAAAGGAGCCAAATCTGGCGAATACGATTCCTACTGGAATGTAGTACATTATTGTGATGGGAAATACTTGAATTTTCTGTCCTCAAATCGGATCGTTATTGACGAGTCATTAACAAAAAAGCTTGTTGTTCAACTTTCGTTCGTAGGATAATACGAATAAATCTTCTTTTAGTTCATTTAGATTGAAAGGGGCATTGACATAAGTGTGGTGTTTAGAGCGGTGAACGATACAGTATCCTTCAAGCTCACAAATTTATATCCCCTTTCCATAATAAACATATCGCCATATGTACTGACTACCTTTCATCCATACTGTCAATTAAAACCATTTCCACCGACCATCCAATTGTCCAAAACAATCACGACGTCTACCAAACTTTCATTGCTCTTGATATAACAGTCTCTCCCATCTGGGTTCCTAACTTAACCTAACCTAACTTAACCTAACCTAACCTTTTTTTTTCTTTTGCCCAGAGGTGGGGTGAAAGCTAATGCCATCCTCACAGCGGGCGGGTGCAAATTCTGTGAGTTTGTGTGGGACTCTTACCCACTAAACCCCACCCTCCTCAATCCTCGGGAGTGTCGTACGTCGGGAGGACAACAAATTGTCATTGCATCAGCGTACAACACTTAATCCTTTGGATTTTTGAGCTGTTTCTAAGCTTCACTCCTCTCCACCAGTCCGTCAAGACGGCACAAGAAGAGAGTAAGTTACTGAGCCACTCCACCAACTTCAAGGTCTTACAGCTCCCAGGAGTGGGACCTAACTTCACCTAACCTAACCTAACCTAACCTAACCTAACCAAACTCTTATTTCTCTTGATATAACAGTCTCTCCCATCTGGCTTTCATCGCTCAATGGAATCACTGGAAACGAATCCGCAGTTTGCTATGCCAAAGAAGCGACGAAGAATTCTGCTGAAATTCCAGTTCAGCTTGCCAATGATCGGAAGACTTACTTCAAAAACCTCTTGCCGAGATATATGGAGCATTACATAACATCTACCCATCTACTACTCACATGCCCCTAATCTTTTTGGGTAGGAGAGAAATGGTGACAATAAGAAGACTTCGCATCAACCACACGAAACTTACTCACGGTTATTTGATGTCATCAGAAAGTCGTCTTAACTGCCAAAGCTGTTACGTTTCTGTGTCTGTTAACCACATCCTCACTGACTGCACAGAATATTCTTCCGCATACCAACAGTGATAGAGAACTAAGAATTTTATAACTAGAAATAGAGTCAATCTCACAGTTTCTTTGGCAAAACCTTCCAATGAAAATTTTTAATACTTGACAATCCAAACATGTTTTGTTTCCCATCTAATTTGTTTTTAGAATAAAAAAGTAAGTTCCCCAAAAAAAACTGTCGACTTAAAACCGTAAGCGGATTAATTACATAACGAGGAAGGGTGAGATAAGCCTGTGAGTCATCTGAATTAACGTCATCTGAAGAAATGGGGGCAATAATGCGCCGCCATGCTCCATTCTCTCCTAAATGCGATTATTGATATGTGACTTACCTTCCTATCTCCCGTACAGACGATTTAGTTAATCTCAAAACACAAAACAAGTTGATTAGTAAGAAAATTATGATTTTTTAGCATTTTTATTACAACAAGCCTTTCTGTCTGTTATATTTTCGTTAAATGATCGTTATGTATAGATGTAAGAGGAATATGAAATTAATTAACATAGTCGAATACGAAAAAGAAATAAATGTCCGTATACAATAGCTTGATAGAGAATGGGCGCCATGTTAAACCCAAATTCCCACTCAAAAGGTATTATTTTCGTATTTTTTTAACTCAAAAATACCATTAAAAATTAGAAATGTTTTCGATGAAGTATGATTTTAATCCAAACATGGGGGTCACTCTTTTGTGGCCACACTGTATCTATAAAACCAATCTACGTCTTCTGATTTCTAATCGCCGTCTATCCCTATCTTGACATAAGTCTTCTGATAGTTCTCTCTTCTGCATACACCATATCTCTGTATAGTTTTGAAGAAGATAAAGCATGAGTGTCATGTCTTCTAGAACAAGTTATTCAGTGCAAAATTGTATATGATTTTCACGATGCACATATTCCTTTTTTACCAATGTTTTTGTAGAATTTTTTTTATGACAATTACTTTTCGGACCTCACCTATTTAAAATAAGCGGTATCCACATTTTTTTACCATTGTTGTGGCAATTAAAATAAAGTCATCTTTCTATCGGGTTTTAATTCTTCAACGCCAAGCCCTACTTTCAAAAAAACAACCAAATATAAAAGAAGCCATCAAAGAGCCGTTCATTGGAGCAGATTAATTTTTTAATTAAAAATTAATGGGCGCTACCGGTACAGCACAGTGACTAGTCGAATTTTACAGGACCGTACTCGAACGAAGATAGAGTAGTTGTAGCTAAATTTTTCTTAAATTAATGAATGATATTAATTCCTCTTCTTTTTATTTGTTAAATCTTGTTCATATACTCCGCGTAAATCCCAAATTTTTCTAAAATGATCTGTTTTTACTTAATTTTTGATCTTGTTTAATATTATGTGGAGTTTCACGTGCCACAATTCGACAGCCACATAATTTAACGTTCCAAGCAGTCATACATATGAACAGAATATCCACAACTTCACATTTTCTTTCATCAAGAACATAGCAGATATCTTAAGCCCAATAAACACGAAACAACCGAAAATAAAGTGAACTCAAAAGTGACTGAAATCACTGGTTGCCAACTGATTAGTGACATATCTCTACACCTGAAACCTGACTTACTCAAAAATAAACAATAGTTAATTTTTGTTTATTAAAATTTGAGGTAATTTTCTTCAAATAAATAATAAATTATTGTTTTAGATACTTCCTCATTGTTGATGTGTTCGGATTGAAAGCAAAATAACCTTCGTCAATTTAAACCTTTGAAAGGCGAGTTATTCAAGTTACCAGCGAATCAATAGGTCGAGTTTCTTTGAACAACCAAATACAAAAGTTGTTATTCATTGCAAACTGTTGGTATTCAAAGTGCATTATGGTGTATTGAAAGTGAAATAATGAACGTCTTCAGAGACTAATGGTATCCTTGTTTACCGAAACTCTCTCCAATTGTTTTAAGCATTTCAGCGAAGTTTTTGAAGGTGCAGAATGTCTTATCGTCGTGTCAGTTGACACTCGAGGACGAAACGTCTATCCACGATCTCTTGAAGTGTGGAATACTCCGGACGTCCAGAGCATTAGACCTGAGAGCGTTATGGTATAGACAATGGAGATCTTCTGCAGCTAGGACCATCCCTAAAATTCTTGAAAATAGTGGTCTAATAGATTAGTTATAAACACTGAGTATTTCCTGTGATACTGCAATAAAAAGATCCTATGTGTCGTAGTCTTTAGATGCATACATATGTTTGAAAAAAAACTTTGAAGTTACTTCTTCTTGTTGAAGTTTAAAAGTTGAGAATGATTATTGGTTTGTTCCTGAAAACTGGTTTGGTTAGTTCATCCTTTTCTTGAATATCTTTTTTATCGTTTTTTCGGAATTATTATTTTCTTTTAATGCAGTTTTTGCTTTTTGAAGTTTCCGCAAGATCTTCCATTACTAATTATGTTATTTGAAATGGAAGCTCCCATAGAACAACCATCAATTTGTTTGTTTTATTAAATTCATTTTGAGGTATTTCTGAATATTTTTTTATTTTATCTTATTTTTTTTAATATATTTTTCAGAATGGAAATAGGAATATTTTTATACAGTGAAACTATATCTAATGAAATAAATTCATTTTGAGTTATATCCGATTTTTGCTGCAATATTTATTGTAATATCTATTAATGCGGTTGAAATATTTTAGTTTTTCTCTAGATCTCGTCTACTCCAGGAACAATAAATTGGATTTTTAAAATTGATAAAACTCATGGTTTTTGTTCAATTAGAATTAAATGATAATTACCTGTACTACAAGTAGAACAAAATTAGTTGTGGGTTTATAGCTTAATAACATTGACATTCACCTAAATAATTCCCCAAAAAATCGTGTACTACTTAACATATTTGACTTTTGATATGTATTTAGTTCCAATGAAATGAGTTTCGAGGAAACTCGATAAATTAAGATGATTTCTCGATTGTCATATCTTGTCAGAATGGTAGATTATGAAGTTAAAGTTGTCAAATATTCAATCGATCTGAGGTTTCCAAAAAGCAATTGAGAAATTTGGTAGCCTTTTCTCTTTTAATTCGGTTTTCACAATAGACTGTCTACTAAATTTGGAGATAAGAAGATGGCTTCTTTCAATGACTGTTGTCTTTTGATTCCAGGAAAATTATCATGATCTTCGTGAAAAAAATATTTATAAAATAATGAGTACAGTGTTAAAATCCATGAAAGATCTAATCAATTCCTCCTTTATATCTCCTCTGAAATTTTAGAGAAAAAATACAGAAATATAGAAAAAATTACCTGAGATCAACATGGTTGCCTGTTTTATTGCTTCCAGTTGGATTCCAGGTTTGATTTTTTTGAATGAAACATATTCAATGCTCTTCAGTTTGTAAAAGAGTAGCAATCGTACATCAACAATAAAATAGAACGATATCTTATAAACAAAGAGCAGTGCTGAAGAGTCACCACAATCTATCAAAAATTGATTAGCAGATGTTTGAAATGTCGCTATATCTTCTTAAACTAGCAGAAGATGTTTACTTAGAGCAGGATTGGGAAAAAAACCGACTGAAAACTTTTCTTAACTATATATAATATAAAATATGAAGTTTCAAATGAATTTTGTCGAAGTAGACGAGTGGAAATATTTGCAATATAAAATATCCCATCCAAAACGTATTTTTGTTGATGGGACTGAAATGTTTAGAAAAATCAGTCTCCATACATACTAAGTTCATGGATACTCTATATTTGTATTATATGGAAAATATCATTGTCAAACACGTAATGCTTTACACTCCATTCTTTGGACATATGATTATACGCATTCCTAAGTTGATAGAAAGGTTATTGGAGCTAGATAAATACTATTAAACCCCTTCGTTTCATCATAGATAATAAAACTTTTATAGAACGAGTTAAAAAATTGATTGGATTGTTGTTTACCTCCAATTGTTAAACGTAAACACTTCATGGCATCTGTTATTGATATGTGGAAGAATACTGGGCAACTGATAACAAATACAGAATAATAATAATTAGAGAAGGCTGGACAGGATATTCATATTCAGTAGAAATATATTTCAAGATTCAATACGACAAATTAAGGTCTAGTTAAAATAAACCCAAGAAATGTTTGTTTAATTTCAACGAATCAATTAATGATTTCATATTTATAGAATTATTCAAGTAATATAATTGAATAATTGAATTAAATTAGATTCCGTATATCTTAGAATTCTTCTTATATTTAGTCCTGAACTGTATTTAATCAATGTGCAGGGAAGCGTAAATACATTTTTATAGAGAAGGTAAGGGCCTTTGTTCGTTAGTACGTCCAGCAAGCGAGCCAACTAACCAGCTATACACCAACCAGAAACAGAAGGATGAAATATGGAGTCGAAAGCAGCAAGCAGGGATAGGAAGGCGAAGCAAAGCCAGGTAATTACTTTTCAGGACAATGCTATCAATTAATTACTGGTGACGCGGTCTCGGCAGGTCGTCGGGACGCGTGCTGGCATTCGGCTGCGACGACAACGACTCAATGATAATAACTTCCAAATACAATTGTAAGTGATCGGAAATTTTCGTCGAGAAAGTTTACGATATAGATTTTATTTCATATACTACAAATTGTATCATTCTGACCACATATAATTTATAGTTATTAGTTACATTGAATCCGACAATCTATTTGGAATGACAAATAAACGATAAAAATCACATCAAAACAATTTATTTTCCATTCGACACTATAATGAACACAAACTCCATAATGGTACATGGAATAGAAGTAAGTATAAGCGCCTAGAAAGAAGACTTTGGAAGCCTGGGAAACATACGATTGATTTCTGAAATAGAAATATATGCAATAGAAAAAAGTGTCCAGTTCAATTTAGAAAGTATTATCATAAATAGAAGTTCATCATCCTGTCCGACAACCAATCGGCTCTAAGCTGGAAAACTCGCTAAAGTAAGGACAGACAAACCCTTCATAGGATCTGAACCCGATCGGTCTATCAGCTACAGAACAATCAAGAAAGTCACTGGAAGCTATAACCAGAGAAGTTCTGTTGAATGTATCAGCTAGGCGAGAGCAGCCTTTGAATACTAACAGGGGTCTTGTTGGGGTACTCTCGCCTCAATGAACACCCGAAGATGGTAGACTAAGCGAATAATACAGCCTGCGCATAAAACCAAATCTTTATCCACATTCTTTCGAGGTTTGAGACACTCGCATATCCAAACAGGTCAGAATGACGCTTTGTTTTAAGACACTTTTGTTAACTTGTAGTATTTTGTTTATTGAAATATAAAGTACAAGAGATATTTATTGTCTCAATGGTTTTTCATTGTTTCTTTAAATTTTTGAGTCAAATATCATCCATTCAACAATACAGAATATGGAAAACGCATGGAAACGCAAGATGTATGTGAATATATAATCAAAAATTGTAGCTGGAAAAGCACTAATTGGTAACAAAGAGACACAAAATAATGTTTTTCGAATATTTTCTGAACACATGAGGCAAATATCCTTAATTAGACAAGACAGAAAGTGGAAAAAGTTTGGAGAAACATATTGGGAAACAAATAATATAAATTACAGATTAAAAAAGTTTCTTTGAATTTTTGAGTCAAAACTACAGAATGTGAAAAAAGCCTAATGGAAAACAAAACATTATTCTCCTAATTTTTCTTTAATTTTTATGAGTAGAATTTTTTTAATTTTTGGTTTATAAAGCAAGATTCACTAATATTTCGAAATTATGTGAGTCTAAACTGAGTATAATAATAAAAAATATCTTTGAGGCTTTTGTGTTATTAAGAGAGAACGAAAATATTAGTATTTTCCTTTAACAATAAATCAAAACGTATTTGTATATTTTATAAATTGGTCACTAATGCCAAAAAATACACAGATGAAATATTAACAATAGCCATAACTGAAACACTTTTTCAAACTTCCGAATTTATGTACATTTATATCCCTAACGCCTACAAGTCAACCCAACTAAACTTAAACTTAACGCATAAATCTAAAAAGAAAATATTTCGTATTTCAATATTTGGGCTAGGAGTTAACAGTCATAGAGTTGGGTAATAAATCACAATTAAATTAAGTGGGGTCGAGCGAGTGAGAAAAGAAACTGTGTCGAATTTACACTGAACGGTCCTTTCTCTAAGCCCTTCTATTAACAGTGACAGATTTTTAACATAAGAACATTAACAAAGTATGTGAAGTAAAAACGATAATAAATTAAATAGACTATAAAGATTGTTTTTATAAGAAAAAATTACTACAAATTTTTTTATTTTCTCAACTTGTATAATCTTGAAAGTAGTAACTCAACGTGAAAAAGCTAAAAATTCCAATAAAGAAAATGATTCTGTATTCAGCGGCGTCCAATTGTTAAAAAAACTAAATTATATTATAATGAACAATAATGAAATGATAGGATTTTATATTGGAATTCTATGAAATAGAAAATTTTTCTTAGAGGGAAAATGTTTGATCCAAATTATTGACAATCTGATTTAATTCGACCACTTACAAAATCAATAAATGAAGTAACTGTACATTATCATTCCATTGCTTTAAATCTAACCCGCAGGCTTTTATTACTTAGTACGCATTAGTTTCTTATGGATAATTTCTTCTCTACAATATAATTTATTATATAAATATTTAACCTAACCTAACCAAATGTTCAAAAATATCTTACCTAGGTATCAAACTGCAAAGCAAAATACTTTTCGATACTAGAGTGGTCATAGGATTTGATATATACAAAACATCTTTTTCGTTCCGTAGGAATTGAACCAATTTTGAAATAATATCAAGGTTATGTCATCGTAGTAATAAGCACAGGATTCGAGAAGCAGTTTTTAGTTGATTGTAGCAATAAATTTGATGTATGTAGATTACATCCCACTCCATTTAGAAAATCTAGAATATTGGCTCTAGCTGCCAGATATCTTCGTGTTCTATTTCAAACGCCCCCAGGAGTAGTGCTTTGGAGTTTCAAAGTGTTTCACACTTCGAGAGATAGAGGTTTCGTCCTCTGTGCAAGAAAATCTGCACCCCCCCCCCGTACTATCTGCTAAGTCTAGCTCCTTGAGATGTCCATAGATGCAACAATGCCCCGATAGAACTCCTGTTGATGATACATTCAGCAGATTTCTGGTTATAGTTTCTCAGAAGAGTCTGTGCATGTCCAATCCCCTGTAGGTTGTCCTCATAACTGGTTTCGCCCCTATCTACCTTCCTTTCCAATTTTTTTATGGTTCTATAGCTGATACCAGCCGAAGGCTTCAGGTTCCATGAAGGGCTTGTCTATTCCATTTCTTTTCACTCCGGTTTGTTCCGAAATTTATTATAGGGTAACTTTATTTTTCTTGCTTAGCTAGCTTAATTTTTCTAGGCAATCCTAAACGAGTTTGGATTTTCTGATATTGAAGCTCAAAGTTGCTTGGCTATAGGTCAGATCCAGTTTGCGATTATTCCTCTCTAGATTGAACTGGACACAGTTTTCAATTTAACAAATTTCTGCTTGAAAAATGCTTGGTGTGTTGCCCAGGCTAAAAGGGCCCATATACTCCTATTACTGGTTTGTTTGCTGCAATGAATTTGCAGGACAAAATTGTTTAGATCGGCCAACATGAAGACTTATTTTATTGTCTTCCTCTTCTGCAAAGACTATTTAAAAAACAACTTCCATGATAATCATCCTACCCCTATTTAAATACGTCGTGCGTATGTTTAGTGGTGGTTAATTCTTTTTGCTAACATATGCATCAAGAACCTTTCGCGTTGGATCATAATTGTCGTATAAAACCCAGTGGAACAAATGATTATACATGCCGGTATTCCAGCAGCTGTGGTAAAACGATGAAGCTGCTATCCTCATGCTTCGTTATGTGGGTACCGTCTAATTGTTGTTGACGAGGAGTCAGTTATTTTTATAGCCTGTAGTTTTTCTTTTTCTTGCTTGGTTATATTTGTTGCTTAGTTTCTATAGTGAATGACTTACACATCCACGTCTATTCTTCATTTAAGTTCAAAAAATGTTCATTACTCATCCTGTTTAGCCAAAAAACATTCCATATAAATCATAGATATCTGTTGATGAAGTATTAAGTCTTCTAGAACATTTTTTCGGCCATATATAATAAAACATATTTTGCATGAAATACTCTCTAATATCTTTTTAATATCCACTTAGTTCATACTATGTTACTTAGATATCAAAATTGCTCGAGAGGCTCTATAACTTCTCTTCCTAAATAGATGGTGCTCTCAGTTTCGGTTTTGTTGTTTCGTAATATCTTTGTTTTGTACTGTTTGTTTTCTTTAACCTGTGATTTTTATTTTGTTGTTAATAGACATATGTCTTGAATTGAATTGAATGGATGGGCCTCTACTTTTACAAATCCAAACCAAATTTATAAGATTGAACAGGATTGGCGACGGCATACATCCCTGGGACAATTTTTCCTGCCACATTAGTACTCTGTTTATCCAGCTTTATTTTACGTTTGTAGGCACTCTGATTCTTTTCAACTTCAACCAAGATCTCTTTCTCAACGTTCAATAATTTGATGGTTCGCCAATTTTCACAATCACATGGGTAGTTGAGTAATTGTTTCTTTCTTACTTAAAATCAAACTCTATTATAACACGCCGAAGTATCTTTAAACAAATTATCTGTGATGTTTTCACTTGAATATAAAAGCCATGAAACTTTCCAAACATTTGTTCCTTAATTTTGGATTTTTTATATTCACTATTCACATCACCGAGAAGTACTGTTATGTTTGGAAAAATTTTTTGATATTATTTCTATTTTTCCATATCAAACAAAAGTCAATCCATCGACAAGTTGGTTAGCCCCATCAAGTTATTGTTTCCTAGTATTTGGGTACTATCAGTGGCGAACAAGGTGGAAGACTTTATAAGGACATTTCCTAGATAGAAAAGTGCTATCAAGGAAAAAAAAGTCCTCGAAATTCCTGCAGATAACTGATGAGGCCTAACAGAAGCCAAAATTCACAAAACTCATTGCTATATAGTTTAGATGAATGAATATTTTTTAATTCTAATGTTTTTTGTACTTTTTATAAAAATATATGTCAATATCTGATGTGTCAATTTTTTTCCATTGATTTATTATTGTTTGGTTCATTCAAAATTTGGTATAAATTTTCGTGTGACAATTAATTCACAAATTTTTTCTCCATATCAGTTGTAAACTTTCCAGAAATTCTTTGAAACGATACAAAAATTTTCATATTTATACCTTTACCATCTTCCCAATCCAATTCTTATTTTCACAATATAAAATATACTTATATTGGATGATGATGAAAATTTGAAAAGATATCTAATGCGTCTGTTTACCCTTTTTCCATGAACAAACTGTGAATAATTACTGCTTACAAAGCAATTTCATCTTATTGTTTCGTTTTAAAATTTCTTAATATCATCGTCGACTAATCCTTGAATGTCAAAAAGATCCTTGATAAGTACAAATTGTTTTTAAGCCGACACTCTTTTGCGTTCCCCCCATCAATTAATTAAAAAATTAAATAATAATCAAAGAACGTCATTTACTTATAGTATAGGAGATTATTCCCAAAGTTTTTCTCGCGAATAATACTTTATTGACCAACGAAAAATCTAACAGTTGCGGAAACACTTGAGGGTCTTGAATTATTCTCAAAATGTATACTAGAAGTATACCGAGCAAAAATTAGAACATATTTCTTGGAGAAAATATATTTTATTTGTTTTAAATGAATTTCAAATGGAGAAGACATTATTAACAAAACACGTTTTCCTACCAAAGTTTATTTTAGTAGAATATGCAGCTGATTTGAAGTATTTACTGCTAAATGTAGATATTAAATTGGAAACACAATGACCTTTTTTTCCAAAATATATAGTCTAGTATAGTACATTTTTATTTACGAGAGAGTAATAAAAGCTAATTTCTGAATAAAACATTTATTCAAAATATTATTACAGCATAATCTAAATATTTCTTCCCCACAATAGTAAAGAGGTCTTAAGTGCAAGGTGCAAAGTGAAAACTATTGTGAATTGAAATGTGATCATAGAGTAAATAACATCGAAACTTGCTTTAAATTATTTATGTGATGTAAGTGTTGATGACACCTTGGAATCAGTAGAACGCTTAGTATTGGGAAATCTACATCATACACATTACAACATTGATGTATTCTACATATTAAAAAAGTAAATCAACATTTTCATCTTTTCAGAATCAAAATTTAAACTAAAAATCCCGAAAATGATTCCCTACTAATTGAATCTTCTCACCAGGTTTAAATGCTGGCATACCTAAATAAAGACATGTAGCACATCAACAAGAGGAGGAGGAACATCTCCTTTACTCGCTTTAACAGCTAGTCCTTCAGCTAACCCACAATACAATCGTTGCAAGCTTTACGCTTTCCAGTGGTTGCACATACTCTTGAGCTTGGTGGATCTGGTTTTTGCATATCATTTTCATCTAATAAGTCATCTGGATCCATAGTTCCAGCATCACTTTCTAAATCATCGCTTAGCTTCCATATAGCTGGTTTTTCTGTAAGTCGATTTGAATTGATGATCCGGATTTGAAATTTGGTTTACTTGCAGTTATTCTTCTAAATTTGAACATTCATAAATGCTTTTGTGATAAGATCTAGTTTTTTCTATTTTTTATCAGTTGATTTTGGGATTATTAATTTTTTATTCTAGGTTTTCCAAGTGAATCTATAAAAGGACACTCGAACAAGTTGAGTTATATATCGGAACAAGCTGTAAAGAACGCGAATGACCACTTAGACTAGATATTTTCTTGCCAAAAAAGGTTGGAAAGGGTTGGATATATGCTCCAATGCTTTGGCTCTAGTTTCCTCTGGAGGTAGCGCAGATGCGATCAACAACCCACTCCGCTGAGTTCACGCGTCAGACTGTGATCTCTGCCTCATGGTTGTTCCCTTTATCGTGACCTATTTATTTCAGAGGTAGAGAGTTTCTCTATTTTTACGGTGTGCTCTAGCTGTTTTTTCTCTCTTCATTGTTGTTCCCACGAGTAGTTGGTCCACATCAGAAGAGCCTTGCATGCCAGAGTAAGATCTGTGTACAGTGGGGTGCGATCCGGTGCCCCAAGAAATCGTTTGAGACAGCAATCACCCTGCTGCCATCGCCACGATGTCTTCCAACTTGGATTTGGGGGATGTTTCTCGACTTACCGGTCTAGATTAGCTGAATATAGTTCCAACAGTGTCACCACGAGAAGGATGTAATCGAAGTCGCATACTTCCAATCGTATGTCCAGTATTTAGATTTGTACTTTCAACATGTTTATAATTAACATAAAGTTAGAAAAAAAGCGGTAAGCTCTGGTAAATAGTTTATAAATTGGGATATTTTCGTCTTCATGTACAAATATGAGCACTTTTTTGATAAACTTGCCTAAAACTATTACTAAAACTAAAATTGGATTATTGACATTTTAAGAACGTGATAACTAAGCCTCCAAACTACTACAAAATTCATTCTATTTTTCCAAATTTATTAAAGATAACCATAATCGATATCTTGATAATAAACAGTATCTGATAGTATTTTAATTGAACTTACTGATCTGTAGGTAATTGGTCTTAATTGAGTTAAATCTTACCATTCATCATTTGATCAGAACGAGGTTACATCAATCAAATATTGAAATTCACTTTAGTTATAATTAATAATATAGTGGGAGAATGTTCAATGATTTTTTGCATCAGTAAATAAATTTATTTAGGGAAATGATATTTAGATCAAAATCAAACATCAATTATGGAAAATGTAGATGGTTAATCTGTATAAAAAGTTAAAAACCCGGATAATTATGAATGTGTAAACATTTGAGGAAACTCCAAATTACATAAAATTGAGTGGAAACAAAGAGGGTACAATTTACTGTGATATTATTAATAACTTCTTAAGAAAGCTTGTCATTATGGCTGCCCAAATAACAAATTCCTAATATCAATTATTTTTTAATATTTTGTAACCAGTTTGTTGGTTGTTGATGTTACATTAAACAACCATCTGAACTTAATCTGTGCATGCGTCTGATCAAGGAATATTGCGTCTTGCATTGAATTGCACGTTTTATTGCATGATGTCATCATAGACGTTTAATTTAATAATTAGTTACTATGAATTATCCTGAAACAATTAGAGCTTACGTAACAATTAGTTTTACGTAAAGCACAAGAGCTACGAGGGTGGTTAAAATAAATATACGGGATATTCCAGAACTTGATGTGGATAGATGATGTGAAATTATCTCATACGACTCTTCGTTTCTGAGTTATAGGCCTTCAGATTTGCGAAATCAGAACTTATATGTAAGTATTTTTCACAAATCTCTGTATAACATGACATAACATGATTGAACCATCCTTAAACAAAGAACTTGAACTTAAGAATCAAATAATCACTCGAAATGTCGCTATAATCATCACTGATCCAAAATAGCATCAGTAGCAGGTAGTAAAACACTCACAAATAGCATTTTAGGCACTTACAGATGGAGTTTCTTAATTAGCCATAGACAAACGAATTAAACTCTAGGCTCCAAATACGAATTTCTTTTATTTTGCCCTCTTTAGCTCCATCCTTCTTATGTTGTCTTTTTGCACTGCGTTGGCATTTAAAATGGTTTGGGCTAGTCCATAACCTTTCATAAGTCGATGGTTACGAAGCGAAGAGAACATCAAGACCTCGCTATTTAGTTTACTTGTAGTCATAGGTGAGAAGAATGTACCGGTGTCTGTTGGGTATTGACATTATCGTGATTTGTGTTAATCTATAGCAAATGTTGTATAGAAATAATCACATTTTGGTTGTTTTTATCAATTTTTTCCTAATAATGCTCAAATTTTCTTTGGTTACGGCATATTTGCAGCTATACAGGAATTAAATTTAAAACGCCCGAAAAAAGGATGAAAATACATATTTCTCGAAAGCGTAGAAATATCATCTTCAGAGACTGTTGGTAAATTAAATCAGGATATAAGTATGTAGATATAAAATTACTGGAAACCAATTGCGATTATATATAAAAAGTAATCAGACAATAGTTGATCTAGAAAAAGAAACAGAGAAGAGATACCGAAGAAAAAAGAATTGAATACCTCTCTACATTATCCTTAGACATCTAAAGATCAAAATTGAACAAATGAGGTGCCTAGATTCAAAAACCATATCAAGACCATATTGTTGAGTTTGATATTGTTTCTTACAGATTTTTCCCGTCAAATCGTAGTGTATTTTGAGGTCAGAGTTGAGGTCTAGTAGCAATATCCGACAAGTCTAAAGGCAGTTACGCAATTTTCAGTTTCAAAATCCGCCAAATCCAAATAGTCCAATAGGAACGCCTAGTTTCGTTACGTGATTACCCATGATCCGCTGCGAAATATTTACCATTTATGTTTTATTTTCCAGAGGGTGTTTGGATTGATTGAGAAAGATTTGAAAAAGTAGGACACTATTCTTAAACCAGAAGACTTCTGGGGAAACTTGGAACCGTTCATCATATGGGAGTCACTGACACGGTTAAAGACTGGAAGTCTTGATATGAAAAAGTGATAAAAAATCAGAATTTGTGGCCTTTCGAGTTCAATCCATCAAAAAGGATAATGCTAGAACAAGAAGAAAAATAAAATTTTGGGTATTTTATAGAACTGAAGCTTGTCAAGCAAAATTTGTCGTAAAACCAAAGTTTTATGTATCTCACATTAACCCAAAAGTTATCAACAAAGGGGTTAGCCTCAAAGCTGCAAAAATAAAGGATGCTGCGAAACTGCTAACAAAGCACTTTGGACAAGGGTGGAGAAACAACAAGAAAGTCAAGAATTTTTACTAATGATTTGCTTCAGTTTTGTTTACAATCCCGCCAAATCCCAAACTTAGTATCAATATCCGATAAGTCCAAATATTGATTTCAATCTAAATATGTATGAAACTATTTTGGGGATCTCATGAGTTGATTTTTTGGTAAAAAAATTGATAATTTATCATGATTGGTCTGTTTGTGACAGTTACTTCTAATTTTCCAAAAATTTTCTGAGATGGACTTTGATTCTAGGCGCCCCATTTACAAAGTATAGTTTTTATTGGAAGATACTTTATATACCCAGTCATACGGAAACTGAATCGACATTTTTCGTAAATGAAAATTTTCGTCGTTTCCCTTGCTTTTAATTTAATAAGTAAAAGTGTTCAGATATTAATGCAATTATCTGTGTTGATCAGACATCTATCATGAGTGACGTGCTTTTGCACTTGTTCAACATATTGGTAGCACGTTGCTTGTCATCGTGTCGGCCCGTATTAATATGATATGTGGAGATTGGAGTCAATAAGTAGATTAGCGCCCCTTTTCCGCGGGAAGTCAGATGGAAAAAAACTTTTTTGTGGCACGTAGTGATGATAACTCAGTCATGAACATCGATTTCTTACAGTGATTGATGAAACTGGAAAAAATATGTATTACGAGATAAAAACTAATTAATAATCAATAAAAGCTCTATTAAATAGTTTTAGATCATAGAAGATGAGCTTAGAAGTAATTTGACATCTCTTCTCGATCTAGTTGTATATTCTCAACACGTTAATTAAAGTCCACATTTTGCAAGCAATATTACTTGAGAAGTATTTGTTGAAGAAACGACTTCTAATTACTACTAGTTGTTAATATATTGTGCTATGAGTAGAAGTCTTTTCAGACCAACTACAATCGATGTATTCAAAAATGTATAAGACGCTTGATTGTCTAGTTGTTTCATCCACGTGGAGATATTTTCAATTTTAAAACAGTTCCACTTCTCATTACATTTCCTATGTTTTAATAACCTGCGGAGAATTTCTCTATCCAGCTTTGAAGTAAAATGATCAAAAATGGATCAGTGGAGGAGCGTGGATAGAATCTAGGGATATGGTGAAGCTAGATATCATAGGTAGATTCTTAATGAGAGAATTATAGGATAGTGGTGGAATGCACATATGAAGTGAACATAACAGATTAATTATTTATTTATAGTAGGTATGATAGGATATTTATTTCTAAAAATCAGTATCATACGAATAGCAGAGCTTTAAAAAACAAACTAACATAGTTTTTGATAGAGTAGGTCGAAAAGGGAGCAAATACTTCTAAGCGCAAAGAAGAAGCGTCATTTGAAAGCATCATGATGAAAAAATTTGACAATTAATAATAGATAATAATAATAATAATAATAACTTGTCTGCGCCGGGTGTAACTTAGATAATGCGACGATGGCGTGTTTTCTTCAGCAAAACGTACTTCAAGGGAGATGATAATTGAATCCATGTATGGTACTACTAAAGACCTCTTCTAGTATCCTGAAGGTCTTTGTGCTGGATGATTGCTTTTATGACGTTGTTTCCCCGTCCCACGCGGCATTGATGTCCTCCAGTCCGACTTTGCAACAACAGCAGCTTCCTTTATAATTTCGTTTGCCACTTTTCTGGATTTTCACACTAGTCTTTAATTAATTAAAAAGAAGAGCCTTTAAACGAGGCGTTGACCACATCCAATGCTACAGATTGGACATAATATTTACATAAAATCTACTTTTTCAATGTATTATCATAATTGCAACAAATAAACATTAGAGATTTACAAAAAAAAACTCAGCGGGCCCTGATAAAGTAAGAAGAAGGGCCGCGCCCGGCCCGCGGGCCGCCTTTTGCCCCGGGTGTAGAGTATAACGAATCCAATGGTACGTTTCCTAATATGTGTTATCGGCAAAAAAGAAATTAATTAATTATATCTCACTGTAACGAAAAACAATTATACGAGGATCGTGCCAGAAATACCTTGGCGCAACAAAGAAAACACAAAAATTTTGGAAAAAAATATATCCATTTTCCAAAGTAATTTCTTTTTAGCTCCATACACTTTTCTAGGCGATGTTCAATAAGTTCGATAACATTTTTATGATAACAATCGTCAAGATTCTCAAAATAATTATCAACTTCTTACATCACCTCTTTATTGATGGAAAATCTTCTACGTCGGAACCAAAAAATCATCCGAGGGGCTAAATCTGGTGAATAACGTTGCAATAATCGTCGTTGATAGTTTTTCCTTTTCCAAGATAGTCAATGAAAATTATCCCACGCGCACTCAAAAAAACAGACATTATGACCTTGCCTGCAGATGGAACATTCTTTGGACCCGTTTCTCCTTTTTCAGTCCATTGTTTTGATTGTTCTTTTGTTTCTGGTGTGAAGTGTGGTGAAACATTTTTATCTAGATTTTATGGAATTCAAAATGGCATACTGCATTCCATAGTTGTTTTTTATTATTCTAATCACCGCCTCCTTCTATTTCGTGTTATATTTTTCACTATAGCGTAATGAAGACAGGGGTAATGTGGAAAATTTTAAAAGCGTATCAACTATTAGATAAGGTTATTAGAATAATACAACAACTGCAAAGCCAGGATAAAGCACGAAGAGCAATTTTCCCAGTAAATCAAAATAGACGTAAGATACGGATGTGATCTGTCCCAGAAGTACCTGGCATGACAAAAAGATGGGGCCAGTTGCTTGGAAAATACCACTGCTCTGGTTATCGTTATTTTTATTTGAGGAGTGTAATCCAACCAATATAAAACCTGAACTAGATTCTCCAGAAATGTTGAAGAACATCCACAAAGCGGTACTGGATGATAAAACCGAATTTTTGGGACGTTTTAAAACTATGGATGGAGCATCCCTTTATACTCGAATCAAAAGAACAATCAAAACAACAATCAAAAGACGTTTCATCTGCAAGCAAGGTCATGGCGTCGGATTTTTTTGGGATACGCGTGGAATAATTTTCATTGACTGTCTTGAAAAAGGTAAAACCATCAACTGCGATTATGCGAACTTATTGCAACGTTTGAGCGAAGAAATCAAGCAAAAACGGCCGACAATGCACCGCCTCACATATTTGATATTGCAATGACCAAAATTAATGTTTGAATTGGTACCTCATGCAACCTATTGATCAGATTTAGCCTCCCTGAATTATTTTCTATTACCAGACTAGAAAAAATGACTGGGTGGTCAAAGATTTTCCAGCAATGAAGAGGTGATGTATACAGTTAATGGCTATTTTGAGGAACTTGACAATTCTTATTAAAAAACTTATTGAATATCGCTGGGAAAAGTACAAGGAGCTAAAAGGAGATATCACGTTGGAAAATAAATAATTTTTTTTCCCAAATTTTTGTATCTTTCTTGTTGGACCGATACTGAAAGCACCATACATGCATGAGAACGACAAATAAAACAAACATTTTTGGTATTAATGCATCATAATAATTTTATCCAAATTTCTCAACTGTTCATGTTGAGTTCTGAGTTTGAATCTTGAAACGCAGTAGAATTTTGAAAGTTTTTGTGAACAGGGATAAATATCACCAACAGTATCTGAAATTTCATCAGGGTATACAAATTCATTCAATTTGGATTTATAAAAAAATACAATAATCACAATTTGCTTTTGTGTTTTGCCGTTTTACAAACAATAAATCACTTCTAGTAGATCGAAGTACAGGTTGGCTACGATGTAATTTTTCTTTCATTATTCCCATGTTTGATGTGTAGGTTTTCGCGTCTCTTCACCGTAATAAGTACACAAGGAGGTACTGAAAATGATATTGAAAGAAAAATAGCGCAAAACGCTTTAAGTCATTGTATAGAATATTCAACAAATATCTAACAAATCTAAGAATGTTTCAGACCAATGTAAAATCAATTCTATTATATGGGGCCGAAATATGAAAATAAGAGGTGTGCCTATTGCTTTGATATTATGAATGTTATCACTTCTAGCATATAACCCTCCTCTATTACTGCATCGCTCCATGGGAATCTTCTATGGTTTGAAGCAGTGCGGGAAGTCTTTTACTATCAGTTTCTTCAGAACCCACATCGCTTTTTCTTTCACACCTTCAACAGTCTTGTTTCTTTTAATGCAGATTTAACAGTCACACGTTATTTTCTAATAAGTTTAAGTCATTTTCAGTTGCATTAAAAGCTTCAATACAAATATTTCTGCGAGTTTTTTGTTGTTCAAATGTGAGGGTTTTAGGCACCATTCGTATAACAGGAAAATTAAACTTTCACTAACGATTATTTGCAAATTTTTTTTTTTTTTTGGCCAAACAAAGTAAGTAATGAAAAGTTTAGGAAAATAATGGAAGAAGGAAAAACAGAAATAACGATCAACGAACACCAAGCAGAAATGAAGGTGAATAGATCATACATTATGGAACAAATACTGGAGGCAAAAGAATACGAAGAAGATGAAGAAGAACTATCACGAAATAACTGCAGCGAATAAACTTGAAAGAGGCTATAGAAATAGTCAAAAACAGAAGGAAATGGAGAGCGCTCGTCAACAAAATAAACACAGAAAATGACCTCATCGTTTTACCACAGATGATTAATCAACGACTGTTGCTTCCCCAGGAGTTATATGAAAATGACGATTATGATGTTCACATAACGAAAAAAACAAAAAATGTTCAAAAACGTCTGGGGGGCCACTAGTATAAAGGTTCTTCTCGCTTTACTCCACTCTAATCTCGTAGAGAGATCTTTTACTTGATTTATAACTCAACAATGATCATATATGCTGGAATTTAACATTTTTCCATCAACATATCAATTTTATTTATTTAATTTACGAAAGTAGTATAACATCAATGTCAAATAACCGTTCGTTACCTACAAACACGTCATCAAATCCCTTTGATGGTCTGGATAGTCTGATTTATGCATATCATATAAGCGTGACAAGCGGCCGTTTTCACATTTTCGTTTCTTATATAAACATAATATCGAATGGTCTTCTATCCCGCAGGAAAGCCGGAATGTGAATTATTGTTATTGCTAGCACCAAATTTCGAGAACGTTTACTCTATAAGATATTCTCAGATTCGTATAGGATCAGTTCAGCGGTGACGCATAATAAAAATGTTGATACTCGCAAATTTTCTACCCGGTCGAGTTAAAATAAATATTAGGGGATACTGTCATAACTTAATATATTTTTTAAATGGAATATCACTCATTTTGGAAATATTTCTAATGCTTATTTAACAATAATTGAATACATTCACCGCGTTTAAAGTTTAAATCAATATTTACTAGAATATTTATTAACTGTAGATATAATACTAAGTGAGATTATAATGTACGATGTATAATTCTATCAAAAATTTGGTTTATCATTTTAAAAGTACTACCCGGGCTAGTAAGGTAAGTATCCCGACGTTTAATTAATTTCTGAGAGCATTTCTAGGAGGATTCTTTGCAGAATGCTTTGATTTTCCATAATTTTTTTTCTGGTAAAACCAGAAATCAGAGATGAATCTCATGGCCCAGTTGAATATGGATTGAGATGAATAAAAGCCAATTGAAATACTACGAGAATATTTTTTCAAATTATATTGATATTTCCCAAAATGTGGTCTGTAGGATTTTTTAAAGAATGGATGTTTTTGAATCTTGTTCACACCATATCTCAGAAATTCGTTTCTTCTCGATATTCTTGTATTCTTTATTTATTGATCCTGAAAGACTATTCTAGAATATGAGCTCTATATTTTTGATAATGTGGTCTGTAAGAATTTTTTTACAATAGAAGGTTTTTTTGGAAAGTTTTTTATCTTAATCGCACTATATCTCAAAAAATTTTGCTTCTCCATATTCTTGATTTTTTTCTTCATTCATTGATCTTTTAGGAAAACAATTCTAGAATATGAGCTCGATATTTTCGAAAATGTGGTTTGTAAGAATTTTTATAAAATAGAAAGTTTTTCAACATTGTTCACACTATATCTCAGAAATCCCTATCTTCTCGATTTTCTTGATTTTTTTATTTATTCATTGATCTTTTAGAAAGACTATTCTAGAATATGGGCACGATATTTTTGGAAATGTGGTCTGTAAGAATTTTTATACAATAGAAGGTTTTTTTGGAAAGTTTTTTATCTTAATCGCACTATATCTCAAAAAATTTTGCTTCTCCATATTCTTGATTTTTTTCTTCATTCATTGATCTTTTATGAAAACAATTCTAGAATATGAGCTCGATATTTTCGAAAATGTGGTCTGTAAGAATTTTTATAAAATAGAAAGTTTTTCAACATTGTTCACACTATATCTCAGAATTCCCTATCTTCTCGATTTTCTTGATTTTTTTATTTATTCATTGATCTTTTAGAAAGACTATTCTAGAATATGGGCACGATATTTTTGGAAATGTGGTCTGTAAGAATTTTTATACAATAGAAGGTTTTTTTGGAAACTTTTTTATCTTATTCACACTATATCTCATTAAACTATCACTTCTCCATATTTTCTATGTTTTCTGACATTCAATGATTTTTTAGGAAAACGATTCTAGAATATGAACTCGATATTTTGTATCTCATAAACTGTTATCTTTTTTCTAAGTAGATTGTTTCGTAAAAATTCCGTTATAATTCAGTAGATACAATTACTTATTTAATCCCAAAGAAACAGCTAAAGGAAACCGGTTTCAGACAAGTAAGATCAACTATCGACGCAATCCATCCTCTAGATCAAGTAATAGAAAAGACAGTGGAATATAACAAAGAAATACATATAGTTTTTATCGACTTCAGAAGGTCTTTCGATTCAATAAAAAGAGAGAAAACAACAGAAGAACTATAAAGACAAGGAATTTCAAAAACAAATAAGAAAATTAATAGAAATAATACTTAATAAGAGTGAAATTCAAGTAAGATTCCAGGGCACAACGTTAGAACAGACACACGCCAATGAAGGTGTCAAACAAGGAGACGACCCAATGGCACCAACACAAAATAAGAACATCATAACAGACATAACACAGATAGTAGAATACGCAAAAGATGTAACTATCGAAGCAAATAAACAGAGGGAATTAATAAAGACGATCAATAGATCAGATGAAGAAGCAAAGCAATTACGAGCTGGAAATGAATGCAGAAAATATATGAAAATAGAAGGAAAACAAGAAGATGGAGCAAAAAGGCTATCAAGCCTATGGAAAAAACAAAAACATAACCAAACAAAACAAATTAAAAATGAGCAAAGCCCTATTAAGACCAGTAATCATGTATGCGATGGAAACAACAGTCATCAACAATAGGGAAGAAGAAGAACTTGGTAGAACCAAGAGAAGGATAATGAGAACTAAAAGAGGTCCAAACACAACACAGGAGGTAGAAAGGAGAGCAAAAAAAACGAAAAGATATAGAAGGAGCTGGAGAAGGAAAATATAGTGAGAAACATAAAAGCACAGAGACTCAACCAACTCAAAACCAACTAAAATGATCAAAAGAATAACGCAATGGGCTAAGGAGGAGAGGCAGGTCGATGAAGACTTGGAGAAACGAAATAGAGGACTGGAGGTCAAAATGCTGGAACCGAAAGGAATGGAAAATAATAACGAAAGACAAACAATAAACTATAGAGGAAACAAAAGGCTTGATGATGATGAATTACTTTCTTCGAGATGTTTTAGCTGACTCTTTCTCTTAAAATTTTATGGGAAGTTTTCCAATAATATATGGAAGGGAAGATGATTTGAAATCACTTCTAGTGTAGTTGTAACGCATGCTCTTATGGTCCCGGTAATCCAATTAAGTCTTTATAATGGTGAGAGATTATTTCGTGGTATTCAGACATGAAAACCTTTTGCACTAAC
Organism: Diorhabda elongata; assembly: GCA_026230145.1. Classification (NCBI taxonomy): domain Eukaryota; kingdom Metazoa; phylum Arthropoda; class Insecta; order Coleoptera; family Chrysomelidae; genus Diorhabda; species Diorhabda elongata. The sequence goes on along the minus strand of CM047928.1, from coordinate 17,625,638 downwards.
GAACCAAGTACTCATATTTGGTTAGGTTAGGTTAGGAACCAAGTACTCATACTTGGTTAGGTTAGGAACCAAGTACTCATGCTTGGTTCCTTGGAAAAATTAGTTTACTAGAAATTTTTCATGGAAATAAAATGATTTCTCGACAAAATTTTCAAAATTATTCATTCTACTATGATTTATTGATATTATAATGTGTACACTTTTTTAATAAACGTCGTTATTATTAAAATAAGAAAAGTTTTATACGGTGAAGAAATTCGAAGCTTGCGTCGAGAGCATGTATGTTTATGGAGTAAAAACGAAGCTCTTTTATCCTCGTCGATTCTCGTAGACGATTACCCCTTGAACGTAGGCGTAATAGAGTGTTAGAAAATTGATAGCGGGAGTAAAGGTGAAAAGCGATCGGGCCTCGGTGTTAAACTACCGAAAAAGATTGGTTTCGTGCTAGGGACTGGAAAACTTGTCACAACATTGTGGAATCTGGAAAAAACCCGATGGAATTTCTAAATTATCTATTTGACCAAGATTATTCGAGAAAAAAATGGTTTTCTGGAAATTTATTTTAAGCACACCATGTATGAATCACTGTAATCACTGTATCGATTTCAAATTTTTTATACATAGTTCACCGCATATCAGTAACATACATAGAAATATAAAATGTGAGGATTGTCATCAGTTAGTATTATAATTAACTCATGCTGTCGAATTTTATATTTTTAATTAATTTTAATACATTTTTCTTCATTATCATTTTTAATAGGTTCTTAAACTATGGTGAATTTTTTTCTCATTTTCATCAAGGCACCACACTGTTCTGTATTTTTTTTATTTTTAAACACGTGTCGCTCTAATCACATAGGTAATACAATTTTAAATGTATTGGTTAATCAATCGAGCTGCAAATTACAATTTGTAGACAAAAGCTTGTGAAAACTAAAAAACAAACCATAAAAATAACTAAATAATAATTTTATATAAAGATAAAAATACAATTAAATTTCAATATAAAGAAAGAAATCAGAATGTGGGGAAAAATAATATCGATTTGATTTCAGTTGGCAAGTGATTGTGCATTGTTTTTTGCGTTGTAAAATATTGAGCCCTTAACTAATTCTGAACGTGGAGTAGGTAGGTAAAAGTCGTGCTCTGTGTTAAGTGGATAGCGTGCTTACGAATTAAGCAAACGGATTCAAAGATGAATTAGGAAAGAAGAGTCAGAATTTTTAATCTATTAAAGATGTCCCTACCGTTTAGTCCGAGTAAATATTTAACAGATCTCTTTTGTAGCTTGAAGATTCGCTCAAATTGAGTCGCGCCACACGTACCCCAGAAGGAAAGGGCTTTTCGGAGATGCGATTCAATAAGGGCGTAATAGACTGTTGAGTTAAGTTCAGTTCAGTTCTTTGGATACTGATCTGAGCGCAAAGCAGGTGGAACATTTTATTGACTTGCAAGAAGACATCGTTGTATCAACCCTTACAAGATGACTTCTGTTGGTTTGTTACTTAAAATATTATGATCAACACAATAAAAAGCTTGGAAAGAGATAAATGAAGACCTTTGGAAGCTAGAGTCATACTAAATCCTAAACTTTTTGTAATTAATGGGATTATGACATGACATAAATTGTGCCGATAAAAAAATCGTGTATATAATTTTTTTTCTGTCAATATATACCAAACGATTTTTTATTGAAATAATCTCATATTTAAATCCGTTTATTTTTTCTTTTTCAGTTGATATGTCCGATGATTCGCCCGCTATGGTAACAACACCATCAGCCGATGACAACCATAATGAAATACGTGCAAATTCCAAACATTTAAGTGAAAAAAATCTACCACTGATTGATTTGTCTAATTCAATTGTTAACGGTATTATCAATAATAAAATAAATTATATAGAAAATAATCAAGTTGACTTGATTTACTCAAATGATAATACTGTGGAAGATAGTGATGACGAAGGAAAACTGCAAGTGGTGTTGAATGATCGTGATGAAGCCTCAAATGGAACAGGTAATTATATATATAGCATTAAAACTAACAATTTAATATAGTGAAGACGAAGAGTTCAGATAATACAATGTGGTATGCTCAGTACAGTTATATCTACCATGTCTTATCGATACTACTTTTGACCCTTAGAATAACGTTGCTTCACACTAAATGAATTTATTCTTCAGACTCAAAAGCTTATCTCTCTCAATTAATAATAATAGATTATATTTTACTGTGTTAAGTAGAATAGTAGTATCTGAAGTTTTTGCGACTTGAGTAGTTCAAAAAGATCATAGAACAATCCAAATCTTTTTTGCTACATATTCGAAGATTGTAGAAAACATATGACTGAATGACTGAAAAATAACTAGTTTGGGATATTTTTGTACAAAAATGAGAAGTTCTGGGCTCCCAATGGGCTCACCAGTGCAGCGTTCAATCGATTGTTCGATGTCTAAAAGTATTTCTGAAGGGATAGGAAAGGTTATCAGAAACGGAGATGGTTTTGAAGATATGTCAATTGAGTGTATCTCCCAAAATGAGCTAGAATCTGGTGTTATTTTTCCAAAAAAAAAAACGGTATTACCTTTTGGTCTGATATCAAAAACTTGTTGCTGAAAATTAGCTTAAAATAATAGGAACCGAACGACTGGCGTTTATTTATTTATAGTTCAAAGCGTAACCTAAAAGATATTTCATAAAATAGTGGAAATAAATACCCTGTGGTATCTATTCCCCACGAACAACTTCGTGAAATGGGTCCTCAAGCCAACGTTGTCCGGTTATTATGAAATTATAAAATTCGGCGAACGTCTTTGTTTTTTATTCATCTTGTTCTTATAGCAGACGGTTTATTAAAATTGTTCAAGAGGAATAATTTCTAGGAAGGACTATTTACTTATTTGCTTTGTTTCTTTGCTATCTAGAACTTTTGAGACTTTTTCTGGAACATATATTTAAGGAGCTTCTGTAGCGCAGTTTAGTTGTTCAGTTTATATTAAATAGTCCTGGTGAACAGACCGAATTACCAAAGTAATCAGGAAAATTTGAATAAATTATTCAAGTGATAGTGATAAGTGAATTTGATGTAGTGCAAAGTGATTATTAACTCCCCCACGAATAGAAATCTTATATATAAATAGGAAAAACAGTACAATATGAACAAAATCAAATACTATGACCATAAATGGCAAATTGGTGACGGTCTGAGAAATGTGAATATTATTCTAGACCAACAAAGTGATAGATAAAAAGAAACTAGACTCTAGAGAGAAAATATTTAGCCTGGATAGAAGCATAAGGAATGTATGTGTAGCCCGTGACAAAATCATCCTTTGACGACTAAATATAAAACTGGGCATCATGAAACTTGAAGGTTTGCGCAGTTTAATCTCTGTGCTACAGAATTTTCTCAAAAAATAAAAGTCTGGGAATTATATTGAACTTATGGAATACCTTCTGTGAAAATTTGAAAATATGGTATGCAATATGAGCATAAAACTCACTTCTATGATCACCTGGACAGGTTAGAGGAAAATTGATATGAGAGAAAAACAGTGAGAGCGTATGCAACAGGATTTTCGCGTGATGGTGCCTGACTGTTGTTGATCTCTAATTCGTAATTTTCCAAATTCTGCACATCAGAAAAGAGCCTTGAAATGATGTTTTTAGAAGTCAATTATTAATTTTTGGTTATTAGTGAACTTTTATAAGTGAATGCATGTTTTTTCTGTTGTATACTTACATAGCTGAACATACCACAAACTAGAATTGATAAGAATTTAATAGAAATTCGTAAATAGAGAAGCATCTTACTTACTTCAACATTTGTAAGTTGCAATGAAACTTTTTCTATTGAAATTCTAATTTCTAATCTTCAATAGTCTTTGATTTTCAATTCCAATTATCTCCATGATGCGTTGAAAATAACAAATAACTAAAATCAAAAATAACAAAACCGAATATATCCTGTAACTTCCTGTTTTATTCAAACCAACTTAATTGAACTTGAAATGTACAAAACCGCTTTGGCAAACAGAGTAGTACGCTTCTTTACAGCTTTGGCTTGTACTCGTTTGAATCCAGAGTTTTTTACGGGAGAAATTATATTTCCCGTTTTCTTAACTTCATGTTGGCTGCTAACAGTTTACTTAGTGACCGAAAGACCATGTCCGTTCATGTCACGAATAAACTTTGTCACGCAAAAACGTTCCTGCAACTTTTAGCTTTGGAATTCTTCGAGTGTTAACTAATATTTATGTACTATTTCTAAATAAAAAAAAAACTGATAGATTGTTAATTGGAGAAAAAAACTATTCAGGCTCTAGGCTACCAAGGTAAAATGAGATATTACCTCCGATTTCGATGAACCTGCATCGATTTGTAAATAAATTTAGAATAAAGCTTGACTTATCCTTGTCTTCAAAATCTATCCTATTACTCTTAGGTGTTAAAACTACCCCTTATTGCGAAAAATCAATCAAATTCTTAGTATAAACATTCAATGAGTAGAAAAAATGTTATATTTTGAAGAAAAGTTGTTTAATGCTTCAATATAGTATTTATAATTTTTAACCCTGCTTCAGTATTTAATCCCTTATAAAGCATTTCCGGTTAATATTTAATTACTTTGTAGTAGCTTACTTATATTGAATTCACTCTTTTTGTTTGTATTTTGCATCCCAAATTTTCAACTCCTATACATCATACCTAAAATAAATCTTTCCCTATACCCGAAAAAAAGTCTTCTTCAGATGAAAATATCTTGTGTGAGAAGATGCGTTGTTCTAAGTACTTTATTTTTTTTCAAATGCGGTCGCTTTTCTGTAAACTTCCTTTTTACCTCATCGAGTAATGATATTTACTAGTCTCCTCTTATCATCTGATATTTTTTTTAAAATCGATGATGACTATACCAAAAAAACATTTGTAATCATTTTTCCGATCGATAAAACCTCTTTTTCGGAGCAGGTTCGTCCCTCACTACGTGGACTGATTTTATGTAGTAGATTAGTTGTGCATTCAAATTTCATATAAATCGACTCAAAAGATCGACTCTTTTTGCAACCTCGTCGATAAGGCTCGGAACATATTTGATCCAAAGTGACACCCAACGCGCGGCTAATATAATTCTTCAGTCAGTAAATTATATAGTAAATACGTTTTCTTGATATACGAATACTTCTCTAATTTCGTGGGTATTCCAGTACCTTTTGGTGAAATTGTTTGATAATGTCACTGGTTGTCTATCTCGAACGCTTACCAGTAGCCAAACTACTACGAGTACTTTTAAATTCAACTGCCAAAATTTTTACTGTTCCAATATTTCCTTAAAAAAAACAAATATTAAATGACAGCTCGATTCTCAAAACTTTTCAAAAAAATATTTTTGATGACTTCTGACAAAAACAAACCGTCTAAAATGACTGAAATGTACTTATGTATATAGATGCTGATATCTTTTGTTTGATGCTGGTTAATTTCCAGACAACACTCGTATATACAATGGCAACCAAAGGATATTCGATTCAGTTAATTCAATACACATAAACAGAAAACATTCGAAATATTTTAATTTCATTTTTTTTTTCTTAAAGAATTGATTATAGCATCACCTTAATAGGTTGAGGGAGATTATTTTGTTTGGTAAGTTGTTGTTGGACATCCGGTTCTATACTTCTGACAGTTCAATACTAAGTGTTCACGTTTAGATTCTCATTACGAGATTCACATATTGGTGATCGATTTTTATTTGGTTACTTGCACTGAACTTTTGTTTTGGTTATCTCTTTGCTATCACTTCGCGTACAATTGCTGCTTCGTTGTTATCTGCTGCTTCTTTGGCACGTTGATCTGCTCGTTTCCTGGAATGCCGGTGTGTGATGGGAGCCAAAAAATTGAAAAATAACCACTAAACGGCTCCTAAGAACAACAGAAATGCGGACTCTGAGATCAATAACAGGACATACGTTACTCGATCGGAAGAAAAATTAAGAAATAAGGGACATGTGCAATATTCAGGATGTAGTAAGATGGGCAAGGAGCCGCAGAAGAGAATGGAGAGACCATGTTGACAGAATGCCAAATGAACGGTTACCAAAAATTGCAAAAGAAAAGAAACCACACACAACTCGACCTCCTGGACGTCCATCTATAAGGTGGTATGAAAGCTGGTCCTCAGCATCCCAACTACTCCTGGCAAACCCTTGATGAAAATACAGGACCTAGTCCTAACTTAAGAAGAAGAAGAAGAAGAAGAAGAAGAAGAACTCGGATTTCTGGATAAGGTGTAATTAAGTTATAACGAGAAGACCTTTTGGGTGTTTGGTTTGTATTGAGCTCATGCAGTCTGTAATTATGGTTGTTTTATTGTAGAGATACTCCAAATCGGTATATTTCGTTTTCTAGTACTACTAATACAGCTCCTAGGTCATTAGGTCTCTTGGATTCGTCGGTGTACAGACAACGGTATTCTTTGCAGCTTATGTTATCAGAAGATGGTTTGTTCCTTCTTTTTTCAAAGAGTTTATGTTAATATTAATGGTGGGAACAGGGATTATCCAAGAATGGGAAATTTTCACTTCATATGACTGACAAAAAAGAAGAAAACTGAAAAAATAATGATAGAATTATCTACAGATCGTCCATCTATAAATGAAAACCCGTTTTCAAATATTTAGCAACCCTCTTAAATAATCTTCAATCCATATTCCATAAATCTACTTTTCAATTCTGATTCGTAGTTTTTCTTTATGATAAGCATGTATTTCATCCAAGAATCCGATAAATAGTAACAAGCTCGAAGCTCTCCTTAAAAATTATCCATAGATAATGGGAAATGTGAAGTACCTACTCTCCAATACCTATGACGGAACAAAGAAACGGCGAGCTTTAATGCATCGTTGAATTCTAGGTAAACGATTTCTGCAAACAAAAAACACGTTGAGCCTCGGTAAACGATGTAGTTGAATGAAATTGTTACACACGTAATTTAGCTGATGCTAATTGAAATTTACAATCTGCGTCACGAAGTGGAAATTCAACGGATGGTTTCCGTTCAACGAACTACAGCTACATTTTTTTTACGTGACACTTTTTATTTAATATTGCGGAAGGGGTTGTTTATTACCATGAGAGATGACGGTGTAATTTTATGTATTGTTTTAATTGCGCGGAATGTTCAATTTGCATGAGTGAGAACGTTGTTTCAATGTTAATATCACCAAATTAGTCCAAATTATTGATACATTTTGAAATAAAGAATTAGTGAAAACTTAATATAAGTTTAATATATTGTTTTCATACAAAATTTTAGCATTGTGTAAACTTTGGTTGGTGAAATATTCCTCGCTATTTGGTTAATATAATATGTGATTTTGAGTCAAAACGCGCAGGTGTACTCTTCCTAATATATTGCATATAAACAAACGAAAATCTGATAGCTACAAAAACAAAGGAGAAGTATAAATACTGTTATAAAAGTGCTACGTATCGTTAGCTAATGCAGAAAACCACTTCTTTATCTAAAAATCTGTTATTCGTGTATCCAGTTCAATCCTCAACCATTCTAAGGTGAGATTTTGTTTTTCTGCGATTTGTTTTCGACTTAAAATATTTTCAGTTTTAATCCAAATTTTCATTTCTTATACATCATACCTAAAATAAATCTTTTCCTATACCCGAAAAAAAGTCTTCTTCAGATGAAAATATCTTGTTTGAGAAGATGCGTTGTTCTAAGTACTTTATTTTTCTTCAAATGCGGTCGCTTTTCTGTAAACTTCCTTTTTACCTCATCGAGTAATGATATTTACTAGTCTTCTCTTATCATCTAATATTTTTTTTTTAAATCGATGATGACTATACCAAAAAAACACTTGTAATCATTTTTCCGATCGATAAAACCTCTTTTTCGGAGCAGGTTCGCCCCTCACTACGTGGACTGATTTTATGTAGTAGATTAGTTGTGCATTCAAATTTCATATAAATCGACTCAAAAGATCCAACTCTTTTTGCAACCTCGTCGATAAGTCTCGGAACATATTTGATCCAAAGTGACACCGAACGCGCGGCTAACATAATTCTTCAGTCAGTAAATTATATAGTAAATACGTTTTCTTGATGCAGAAAACCACTTCTTTATCTAAAAATCTGTTTTTCGTGTATCCAGTTCAATCCTCAATCATTCTAAGGTGAGATTTTGTTTTTGTGCGATTTGTCTTCGACTTAAAATATTTTCAGTTTTAATCATCTTTTTCTGTCATATCTTTTCGAGCGTCAGAGTATTGAGACTTTAGTCTTCATTATCCTTTTATCCGTTCTTTTCGATCCTTTGCTACTCTATTCATATTCTGTATTGTTTTTACCTTTCTTCCTTCTGCCTGTCGTAGGACTTTTCCTCCTTTATTTTCTTCTTTTATGTCTTTTTGGCTCCAGTCACTTCTCTAATTAGGCTTTGTGGTGTTTCTTTCTTTGTGTATTTCCTATTTTATATTACTTGAGTTTTTTTCAGTTACCTCATTCTTATCCTAGCCATCCTCGCTTTTGCTGCTATTTTCTTTAGTAATTCCATCTCAGCTGCTACTATTCTACTCTGTGTACTTTTTTGTTCAATACCCATATTTCACTTCCATATATTAACGCAGGTACTTCCCAAAAATTGTCTCATTTAGAGCATAATATATTTGACTGACCTCTTCTCTTAGACCCAAAGAATCTCAAGCTTTGACTCATCGCTCCATAGAATTCTCTCTTACTCTTCATTCGTACAATTTTTGTGTTCTGCAACCTTTTAATTCCTTTTTGACTACTTCGAAGAGGTTATTAATTCATTTTTGACTACTTCTCTCAACTTCCTTTTCACTGTAGAAGTACTCAAAGTCAAATCCTTAGATTCATTGATCTAAGCTGCTATATCTGGGCCTGCGAGTTGTTGACCACGTCTACTGATACAAAACGTTATTTTCAGCGGTTGTGGTGTTTCGACGCCACCTTGAACGTCTGACCCAAAGCTTTTGGTAAATTCATATTTTTTCAAGTTGTAGGTGGAGGTATTCTCAATTCGTTGATATTGCCTAAACTTGCGGTTAACGCAAACGTTTAAAACGATAGTTCCTTGGTTTTACTCATTTTAAAACTTGCGAGAACTGAACAGTTCTGAAACGAACCTCACAAAAAGTTGCTTGGTCCAGAAAGTATAGCACGTTATTGCTTTTCACAAGGACTAAACTACAATCACCGAAGAAATAATTCAAAGCTGAAGAATAATAAACAAACAGCCGGTACTTGCAAGTTTTAACTTGTCGCATTCAGCGATAAAAAGTATAAAGTAAAAAAATATCGGATACTATTATTTTTGGTTTTTAAAACACCGCTTCGACATCCGCTTGACAATTTGAAGAAAATTTGTGTATTATTTTGAAATTTATTGAATGGTTTGAGTGGACAAAAACTTTTGACCGGTTATGTTCATACCAAGCAAATATAAGCGTGTGAAAAACACGTTCATAATATACTCATCGAATTGAAATCTTGGAATATGTTGCGCTGGATAGGCATCACAACGTCACGATTTCGGTCCACATGGAGCCAAATATACACAAAACAGTTGATATATTTATATGTCGAAAACTGAAAAGCGGCATCCTTCTACAAACTAAGGAAGAAAACCGGAAATAAGTATGAATGCGCGTGCCGTGAGTGCCAGGCAACGTACTGTGAAAGATCCATGTAAATGTAACATCTCCTTATCCTGGTATATTTATAGAATATATAAATAGACCAGGAAATAATCGTTTTATATCAATTGATAATCTGTTATTATCTGGAGTCGATTATAAGTGAAGGTGATAAGGGACAAGAAGAAATATTGCTTGGAAAAAATTCATCAGCGTATCTAAATATTGAATTATTACAATTGCTGTTTTATATTCAGGGATTGAACAATCAAAAGAAATATATAAAAATAACTACACCTGTACATTATTGAACATATTCGGTCGTTTTTGGTTATCAATAATCTCAATACTCATCCGTTTTATTTGAAAAAGAGCTCGGACAAAAAATGAAGAACCGACGTAAAAAGAGATATCCTAAGATGCTCCTCATATGGACATGTTTTCAATTCGTTAATATTGCCTAGACTTGCGATTAATGCACAAGTTTCAAACGATAGTTTCTTGGTTTTACCCATTTTAAAACTTGCGAGAACTGAAACGAACCTCACAAAAAGTTGCTTGGTCCAGAAAGTATAAATCACAGCACGTTATTGCTTCTCACAAGGAGTAAACTACAATCATAAATACCGAAGAAATAATTCTAAGCTGAAGAATAATAAACAATCTGCCGGTACTTGCAAGTTTTAACTTGTCGCACTCACCGATAAAAAGTATAAAGTGAACAAATAACGGACACTATTATTTTTGCTTTGTACGTAAAAAGAGGTATCCTGGACATGTTCAGGGAAACCTAATAAAATATTCATTCATTCTATAGGATTATTGGATTATCCTGATGCATTCCTGACGTCAACCTCGTCAGATTAGCCCTAATACACTTGACCTTGTTTTAACCTGATAAGGTGATTATGAGGTTTCAAAAAAATTGTTTGATAATTTAATATTTTTTTAATAATTATAATTCAATTATCACTTTGTCTAGCTCATATTATTATCCGTTAGTGCATACACTACGTTTTTTAAGGGTTATTACGCTTATATTCATTTTATATAAATAAAATAAATTTAATAGTCCATTTATTAAAAACGAATTCACTAATGTTGGAATGAATTTAAATATGAAGAGTTATATGAAATCTTTAAAATAAACTTTTAACTAATAATAGAGAAAAATCAATTTCTAATTCAATTTCAAGACACGTTTTTTTGATACCAATAAAGGAAATTCACTTACGTTCAGTGTATAGTTGATTCTCCAAACAGGATTTCAAAATTTCTTGTGACCTGGTGAACCGGTTCACCCCTATAGCCGACGTTAGGGACTAATGCAGCAGTAACTGTACCAGCTCGCCCGCTGTTGCATTTAAAATAAACAAAAAGTAAATGAATAAAATTTCTCAAAAAATCAAAAAACAACCCAAATCGAGAAAAATCATTTTTACTTGCAAGCTCTCTTTTTAAATAGCGAAAAATTCGCTTTTCCTCCTCTAGAAAAGTTAGCAAACACAACACCACGCAACCACCACAACCACAGCCATGTAGAGGAGCAATTTATATATCTGGGTCCACTCCAACAAACTCTTCTCTTCCTATTACTCGCTTTCTATCAAATAATAAACAAAACTAAAAAGAAAACATCATAAAACAAAAAAAACAAAAAAACCTCTGGAACCCATCTCTAAACCATTTGTTTCAAAGGCTGTTTCTTTTTCGAGCCACGTTTCGTCGTTCTTTTTTCGATCTGGAGTAGTGCAAAGGAGCAGCTCCTACATCAGGGTCACTTCCAATAAACCTACCTTTCTATAAAAAATAACTCCTCATCCCACCCAAGTCTCTCTCTACCTTTCTTACTTCAAATAACTTAGGAGAATTTCTGAAATGCACAATATTCCTGCGTTTTTCTCGACACTCCAAATAACTTTTGTTTTTTTCAGAAAAACAAAAAAAAACTTAAAAGCCCCTCCCGGAACCTGGAAATAACCGTTTGTTTCAAAAGTTGGAGCTTTGTTTTCTTCTTTTTCGAGTGACGTTAGGTCGTGTGTGTTTTTTTCTTTTTTCGGTTTGGAGTAGTGCAGAGGAGCAGCTCCTATATCAGGGCCAATTCCAATTATCCTACCTCTCTATAAAAAATAACTCCTCATCCCACCCAAGTCTCTCTCTTTTACTTCAAATAATTTTATCATAGGAAAAATTCTGAAATTTCTGTTTTTTACTTCTCAACAACCACCGTTTCCGAGTATTATTTTTCAGAAATCACTAGATTTCCTATAAATTCCAGATATGGACTCAACTGTCAATAATGTCACGTCCAATTCCAGTGATACGTCACTTACGATCATTTCATTCCCACTTTTGTAAGTTATTTCACCATTACGATTTGGCACATTGTGACAAAAGTTAAAATTTTATGGTGAGTATTTAAAGCACGAGTTGGCGCACGGCCTTTTTTATGATTGCAAAATTAGAGTTTGATACTTGATGAGAACTAGATGAAGATATATCAGATCATCGAGAAGCATTATCCAATGCACAAAAAATAAACGTGTCGATAATATACAACGTTAATTGTAGTTTCAATTCTGAAACTTTTCCATCTTGAATCATATATACACTAAAATCCTTCATACTTTCCTATCAACTTAATTAATTCTTATAGCAGCAATTGAATTTTCTATATGGAGAATTTCCTGGTCTATGAACGTAGCACACTTTGAAAACACATAAAGATGAAACAATGCGATACACATGTAACTGAATTCGTATGTAGTATCATTCCATTTGTCTTGTTTCCTTTCTAGCTTTCCGGCAGAATATGTCTGAGAAGTAGAATGTCGTCGGGCTGCAAAATGCACGGAGTCGCAATGCTACTAGCAACCATGAAACTGCAAATTTCCCACTCAAGCATAAATGTATCATATTATAGCTTTAATAAAAATTAAATATCTGACAATTCTACAAAAAATTATGAACCAATAATAAAAACAGGACAGATAAAAACGGCAAAACAGAACATCGCCCACAAAAGATGGGAAATATATGGTAATAATACTATTGAGAAAGATTCAACGAGAAATGAAAAATCAAACCAAATAAAGAAATAATGTTAACAGAGGAAGAAGATAAAGAGGTAAAATGCCCCACAGAAAATGAGGTGCAAGATGAAATAAGAAAAATGCGGAATGACAAAGCTCCGGGAGATGATGGAATAGAACTGGAACTTCCTAAATATGGTGGAGAAATACTAAGTAAACATATTCATCAACTAATCGAGCAGATATGGAAACAAACCAAATTCCCAGCGAGTGGAGCACAGGCATAATCACATCAATATTTGAGAAATAGAGAATAAGAAATAAAGACAGGCCCAAACCTAACACAGGAAGGAGAAAGAAGAGCAAAGAAAAACGAAAAAAGAAATAATGAGAAGAAAAAAAATAGAAACGATCAATAGAATAACGTAATGGATCCCATTATGGCCAAGGAGAAGAGGCAGGCTGAGAAAAACGGCAGAAACAAAAGACAAACTATAAAGAAAATAGAAATTAGAAAACGAGGTGTAATCCACCTCAAAAAAATGGATTCAAAGCGCCAAAAGCGATAGCCATAATCCACATGGGATTGAAGGGCTTTATGATAATTATTTTTTTTTTCGTTGTGTATTGTCCATTTGGCTCATCACTTGCGTACTGTTTAGCAAGTCTCCAGTTCAGTCGCATTTTCTTAGGTTGTTTGTTATTTCCGTATTCCATTTCTAGTTCATGTTCCAATCATCTCAACCGATATTAATTTTTTTGTTAGATACTCACTAGATTTAATATCTAATAACCTCATTCTTCATTTTATCTAGTTATTTTTTTTCGGTATCTTTATATTTCACACGTTATTTTTGGCTTTATTTGGTTCACTAGCACACAGGATTTGCAGCCATAGATCGGCATTAGTAGTAATACGATTTTGTAGATATTCATTTTTGCGATTTTGGTTATTTCTTTGGAAAATAGTCTGTACACTCTTTGCCCATTTTTCTATCTTGCCTTGCCATTGTTGTAAGACATTTTAGCTTACTAACGTTCTTTTTGACCTGCTCTTGTTGTTGCAAAGTTATTTCTCTGGTATGTTTTATGTTTCTCATATTTCTGTCTTTTATATAATTCGAAATCCAATGAATATAAATAAATCCCACCAGAAAGATTTCCACATTAAATGATGACAAGATGTAACTATGTGGTTTGCAAAAATTTATCAGATTCAATGCAGAGCATCTAAGTTTACACCTTGGTCAAAAATGGGTCACTATCGCCTTATGGGCTTCCTAACTTTTTCGCTACCATCACATTACAGGAGAAAATACTTGTACAGTTAGAGTCTTCATAGAAGATATTTTTGACAATCATTGCGAGCCAACATTTCAAATGATAAAGTCGCTTTAATTCATCGATTTATAAACTTGGGTTCGGGACTTGATGCGAAAAATTCGGGAAACTATTGCTAATAATTTCCTGATACAACCCCTGGCTTTTGAGTTATAGGTATTTGAAGTTGCGAAATTAGAACTTATATTTAGGTTTAATAACTAAATCATACATTGTGAATTTTCAATAGTTCATTATGTATGATCACGTAGTGTGTTTAATGGAATAAAAAATTCTAGACTACTATCTGAAGACCAGGAGCGGCTAATGCCCAATGGTTAACAATCCGTAACTTTTCAGAGACAATCTGTGCAATGAATTTTCCTATCGGTATCTTAACAAAAATGGAAATTTATAGTTTAGAAGACATGTAGATTCTTAGATCGTTATACATGCCAACGAGACCGTTCGCCATAAAGAGACATTCTGAAGAAAAGGAAGTATTAAAACACAATCAAACATTTCTAATTGAGCTGTACACTGTCAAACATCTTGTTAAGGAAAAAATTAAATTGGTTAGCCTACAAATAAAAACAAAAAAAAAATAATCAATGTTAGAAGTGGGTACCTTGCATTTCTTAATAATTCCGAAGTCCACGGAGGATATTTTTTTCTTATGTTACAGTATTATTTTCACCTCATTCATTCACTCCCGATTTACTAGTATTAAGTCCTGGAGCATCCTGTATATGACTAAAATTTTCTTTTTGGTTAAATTATTTCAGACAACAATAGACATTAATTATAATGAACTTAAATTCCGAGTTTATTTCAATAACTCTTAAAGAGAAATACCACAAAGCAAGTGCCTGAAGATACTAATGATTATATACTAGAAAGGCTGAGGTGAGACGTTATCAAAATTTAGGGTGCAATATAAACGTTTAAGGTGTAATATAAACGTTTAAATGAGAAAGTTCGCAGAGAAGTTTGCTTGACTAATTTAGGTAGGTTTCCAACCGATCTAACAGGTTTATAAATGAAAATGGTTATAGGTATGTTTATGTTTCCTTAAAGAAAATAGTTAGGGGACATTTTTTTAGTTAATCAATTCTATTTATGTCCGATGGAAATTAATATTGTTTTTGAGTTATAAACTGTATAATCATAAATTAAATTTCAACTGAATTACTTATATTTTCATGTCGATCTCTCATTTCAATTTGTTGAAAATTTCATTTCATCACACATTATGGAATTAACGATTTATTGTGAGAGTTGATGTTTTAAAAAAAAATTTGTGAAGCTTCTGAATGCAAAAATACATATTGTCAAATTTGAGGAACAGGCATCATGAGAAAGTCGTTAACTTAAAGTCGTATACAAAATTACACCGGTCAAAAAAATTTTTGAACGAATAGCATATTGTGTTATAATGGACCTATACAAATACGAAAATATGAAAAAAAATTGTAACACGTAAGGTTACATTTATAGAACCATATTCATTAGTAAAATATTTGATATTTATTAAAAAAATGTATTTATAGTTTATATCAAATAAAGATGGTTCACATCAATAAAGAACAAAAACTTTAAAAAAATCGCCTTAAATATCAATTAGCTCTATATTTTCTTTTTATGAGAGCCTCACTTTTTCTTTTTAAACACCAACAATAAGCACCCATAATGGATATCTTGGTGGAACCTTTCACCCTATCCATCAATGACAGCTCCCAAATTTTCGGAAAAACTGTCAGATGGGAATAAAGGAAATGAATTTTCAATGACAGTCGAGCATCAAGGGAGTTATGGGCGTCTAGAAGTTCATCAACTAACTGTTGGTAGCTGGGATCCATATTGTTGACTAAAAATCTCCTCACTATACTAACAAATGTCTTCCATGCTTTAAGTTTCTGTCTGGTGAGCTTTTTTGCGAAATTGTCATCGTCCGGCAATTTTCTTATTTGTGGCCCAAAAAAATACTTTCCTTCAAATTGGCATCACTCAAATGGGTAAAGATTTCTCTGAGGTATTTGAATCCGTCACCCTCCCTATCAATAGTCTTTACAAAGTTTTTTATCAATCCAAGTTTAACGTGAAGGAGGACAGAAGGAAATTTTTGAGATCTACAAGGAATATAAACTTAACACTTTGAGATCTCAGTTGAAATTCAGTTCTTGCTTGCCAATTTTTTCCACACAGTGTTGATCTACCGCTCAATTGTCCCATAGACAAAGGAAACGTCAATGCTTCGTAAACTCTTCCTTAAGTCCCATTAAAATTCCAATCTGCCACTTATACTTGTAGTTAATTTTGTCTAAAAGTAAGCGAATATTTTCATAATTTTCCATACTGTAGAATGCAGGAAATGTAGCATTTCTATAGCATTTTCTAGGAAGCATGAAGTTCAGACTGTTGCTTTGATAATCCCAAATCACGTGTTAAATCATTTAACTCACTTAAAACAATCAAATGTGGCTTGCCGGTATTGTTCTCCAGAGCTTCTTGATGATACATTGTTTCCAGTATCTTCTAAAACAATATTTTGCGGTTCTAAAGGCGGTGTTAAATCTTCGTAGAATAACCTTCGGTCTTTGTTTGACAAAAATAGCAGCTGTGAAAATGGTTGGTAGGTTCCCGCCATACCATACATTGGAATTGCAAAGGGCATTTCCATTCACACACTGCACCAATGACACGCTACAACTAACAAAGCACGCGTGGGGGCCCACTGCTTGCCTTGGTCTCCAAATAAAGCACCAAAATATTTGAAATACGCTTTTTTCACATTTTCGGAAAATGGCCTGGCTTCCGATTTCACTATAAAGTCTCGACAAATATAGCAAAATTTGAGAGGAGAAGTTTTGCAACTGCGGCTCGTTTGATTCGACGTTTTCGTCTTTACAATCATTTTTTGTACTATGAACAGAGAAACACTCACTATGAAACTCAACAGAGAACTAATTATTAATGTTATTTTTATGTTTATCATTCTGTATAATACAGTTCAGGTATTTTTTCGATCATAAAATTTACAGATATTAACCGCCCCTTTATAAAATTACCTTAGGGAGAATATCTTGATCCTGCGTATACGGTTGATGAAAACAATCCGATCTTAAACGTTTGGAATTTCCGGTTTGTCTGGATTTTGCGATGACAATAAATAAATCGCAAGGCCAGTCGTTGGAAGTTTGCGGAATCAACTTGGACTTTCCCTGTTTCACGCAAGGACAATTATACGTCGTAATACAGTCCTATTTGTTTAGTTACGCATCACAAAACAAACCAAAAAATATTGTTTATCAGAAAGTTTTAAATTGATTAAAAGACTATCATAACTGTCTGTATCTGTTTATATAAAATTGAAACCATCAAATAAATATTCAGTATTTCAGGAAAAATATATTTTGTAAGTAGGCATAATGTGTAATTCATCGAAAATAATAATAAAACTTCAGACATACTAAGCGTTTTTTTTTTATTTGTTTTAATAAAAAAAGGATTGTTTTCGTTTATTTTAAGTTTATTTTGTATGAAAGTTAAAGTCTTTTATTTATCGATTGAGGCAGTACGAAGTTTGCCGGGTCAGTTATACATATAAGATAGATACTGAACGAGAAGAAGTCAGCACGTAAAGGTGATACATGGTGTATCATAAAACTTGATTGGAACATGGAGATCAACCGCAAATGGTTCCCTATTTCAATGGGTACCTTTAGAAATGATCTCACACGTTACTTCCAACACTGATTTCCAATTTCAGTTTCATAACAGTTATGCAAAACTTTAACTATTATTCGAATTTTTCACCTTATTTTCATGATTATAATTAACAGAAAACGTAACACGATAAACTTTTTAATGAAGTGCGAATTTATTCCGAACCGTATCGACAACGTCATCCCATTTTATTACATTACCGAAAAGAGTATTCTGTTACACACCCTATGAAAATAAAGTCATCAAAACGACACAGTGAACTAAAGTAACGCGTAATCAAAAACCAGGGAAACGATCAATTATTCGATTATTGCAATTTCAATGGCACTCAAATTCGATGGTCGTGTCACATAATAACCACTATAAAATTTTACGTTAGCAACAATCCAAACTCGAAACCAATGACGAACATTGAATACGGCAGAGATTAAATGAGTCAAAATACAAAGTTGCTAATATAAATTCCGTTTGATCTATCGATGTTTATTCACTGATAATTATCCATTCGATTGAAATTCGAATACCTTTGCTAATATAGATTTGGAAAAATGTGACTTCAATTGAAAAAGTTTCTTCGCGTACGAAAAATATTTCATGTATGATATCGCTTTCCATCAACTAAGTTTGGGAACAGAAGTAATCGAAGTGATCTACTAGTGAATATAGCAATAAATCGTAGAATATATCAATCAATACATCAATCAATGATTTTCCCTTTTAAATCCTAAAATCTTTGCACATTGGAAGAAAAAACGATTTTACTTACTACTCGGAAGAAGTCTTGACTGCATGTTTGTTTCTGGGGCATGTATGTTTACACAGATTTGAGGTCTCGTATACACTGCGACCCAAAGGATCTTTTGCGTCCCAATTTCTTGCTGCGGCACTTGAGAATCCTGTATTTACAGCTGATCCATCAATCCCATTCCTTTTGAAAATTCTAGTATATGGAATGGTTTCTATTACCAGAGATCTTCGTCTTCTATTTCAAGTACTCCCAGGTGTAATGATCTAGAGGTCCTTTCTTTGAGAGAATGTGGAAAGAGATTTCGTCCTCTGTGCAATAAAATCTACCGCCGCATTATCTGCTAGGTCTTCAGGTGTTGAGGCGTAGATTGTTCTTACTCAGGTTATAGTTTCCCAGAAAAGTCTTTGCTTGTCTGAGTCTCAGTAAGTTATCCCAATAATACATTTTGCTTCAATCTACCTCCTTTTGCAGTTCTTTTTCCTTTGTTCTGTAGCTGATACACGTACAATCCTGTGTTTATTGATTAAGAATCACTTCTAGTGCAACTGTTGGGGAAGGCTTCAAAGCCTCAGTTGCACATAAACAAGCCATGTTTTGTACCTACCTTACTATGATGTTTCGAACTTAAAATTCATTTCTAAATTGAGGAGATGCAAAAATCGTTAGTGTGAACAAACGTTTTATCAACGTCAAGTGAATGCAGCATCTTCAAAATAAAAATGAGTCGCAACATCAGAGTTTTTCTCGCTTGGGAAATATGATCAGCGAATGTGATGTTACATTGAAAATATTGTGTGAAAAATGTTTGTCACATTTTGAACGAAATGTTTCAGCATAAGTTAATATTTATAAGAAACCGTTTTATGTTATTATAATATAAATATTCAGAAAGGATGTCTTGCAAGTGCTTAATTTTTAATATTTTCAAGAGATGGATAATGTTTGGTCTAATTTTTGACGTAAATCGTTACAAAAATCTGTTTCTAAATGCCTCCTAATAATTATGGGTGATACCTTTATTTCGTGATAAAGTTATCTATAATCACCAATATGTACCGGGTGGGTAAATAATAAGGGCTTTGTCCATATTTCAGGAACAGCTTCAAGGAAAAAAATATGTTACAAAGTGGCCCTTAGAAATACGTGGTATTTATTTTCAGAATTTTAGGTTCACCACTAGAGAACGTATTTGAAAATTTATGATGGAAACAGCAAAATTTTTCAAAATTTTGTCAAGTGGCACTTTTTATACAATAATCGAATACTTCAACAAGTCCTGCGCATTTTCATTTCACAATTTTGATTTTTTTTCTTTAAATACCATGTTATTAGAAAATGTGTATGTCTATTGTTTGAAGAAGCTTTTGTCCAGAATTATAAAATATATAAATTCGGAGTAATTAAATTAGCAATGTGAATGCTAGAGGGTGTTGTTTCATATATTTTAGGTGAAATGTGTAAATGGCGATAACTTTAAACGTCTATTAGGCTACTTTGCCCTAACTGGTATAGAAAGTTTTTAGATTGGCCTACCTGTTATCCTAATAATCTTATTATTCCTGCTAGATGGCGTTATCTAAATGTTATGTTAATATTACTAACAATGAGAACAAATAATTGAATAAACCATGTACAAATCTAACAATTCCTGTCGGATGCAGGAGATCTAACATCAAGTCTGGAAATGTGGGGTGCGGGATTATAGGCGAACAAATAATTTTTTTAATGAAACTGTTAATGTAGAAAGATATTTAGACTTCTTAAGAAACGGATCACCCCTACTTTTAGCAGACATACCAACGCTTAACCATGTGTTGTGACGTGATGATGGCCCGGTACATTATTCCATATAGGTTCTGTAGTTTTTAGATAAAACACCCTGATAGGTGGATAGGCTGTGGATTATCTCCAGACCTGTGGTCTTTTTTAGAGCTAGTTCGCAATCCAACGTCATGTTTTTGTTCATTTCAGGCATGTGGTGATGGATCTTTTGATATGCCAATGCCAATACACGTTTGATTTGTCAGCCCAAAATTTTACGGTTCCAAAAAATGGTGGAGACTTTTCTTTCATTGATGTAGAGGTATTGCTTCTCAAAAATCGAATATTTCATGACAGCTCGATACTAAATTTTTTCCATGACTCCACGACTACTTTTGGGGAGAGTACGATTTCCGTGGCGCCCCGATTTTACAGCGGCCTAATTACGCCAAAATAAATCGAAAATGAAAAATGAAATGTTGTAATATCTCGCTTCGTTTTCGAGATATCTATACGTAAAGTTATAGACAAACGTTAATTCAAAATTCGGTTTATTGAACAGATGGCGTTCAATACAAAACAGATTTTTGATAACTTTCATCAGTCTGTGATGAATTTAACTTAACTTAACTTAACATAATAATTTCATGTTTTTCATGAAAAATTGTCTCTTATTTTTCATTATTTATAAAATAAAAAAAGTATTTAATGATAGTTTGAAGATTTAATTCGTAATTTAATGTAAAAATATCCTCTTTCAAGCAAATAGTACGTTTTGAATGCTTTCAAATGTTTCCGTTTGTTTTATACTTGAAAATACTACTGTAGTATTTCACAATCATTCCGAAAAAGCTCTCTAGCAATTATTTTTGCATCATTTATCCTATTTTTAACGATAATATCGAACGAATACGAAAAATGAATAAATAATCTTTCCAAATCTACCCGCTCCGAATTCATCTGCCCCCAAACTCTTCTCTCCAAACTCACCCATTCCTCGCGGCCTGTGGCTTTTGGGCACACCAGGGTACAAAATTGGAAAGAGCAAAAAAATTCAACAGCACGCAATACCGTATAGATCCTGATACAATAAGAGACAACAAGTCAATATATAGCAAAAGATTGACAGAACGACTAACAAAGGAAACAACATCATCACACGAGAGCTTGGACGAAACAAACAATAGACTGGTAAAAGAACTGAAAGAAACAACTACAAGTTTAGTATCATCAAAACCAAAAAGAATAGAAAAGTTTACAACACAAACCAAACAGCTACTGGAAAAAAGGAGAGAGCTCATTAAAGACAACAAAAGGAATACAGTAGAGTATGCCGAACTAAACAAAACAGCAAGGAAAATGGCCAAGCAGGACATACGAAAGTATCAAGAAAATCGAATAGAGGAGTTGATACAGCAAAACAGAGGTCTGAACATCTTTAAAAAAGAAAACGCACATAAAAAAGAAATGATCAAATTGAGAGACGGACAAGGTAACATAACAGAAGATCGAAGAGAGATACTCAAGGTAACAGAGAAGTTCTACACAGGTCTGTACGAGTCCAAAATAGACAATGAGGATGTTAGAAAAGCAAACAGTGACCATAAAAACAGGATATGTAACGTTGGCTCCGAGGACCTACCTGAGATTGAAGAGGAAGAAATTGTAAAAGCTTTAAATCAACTAAAAAACGGAAAGGCGGCAGGTGACGATAACATCATACCGGAAATGTTGAAGGAAGGTGGAAGCCTACTGATAAGAGAGCTTAAATCATTATTTAATACATGCCTAACCGAGGGAAGAATACCACAGGATTGGAACACCGCGATAGTCATACTGATATATAAGAAAGGTGATCCAAGCAACCTAGAAAACTATAGACCAATCAGCCTACTATCACAGATCTACAAGCTTTTTATGAGAATAATAGCAAACCGCCTTGAATTCAAACTCGACGCATACCAACCCTATGAGCAGGCGGGCTTCAGAAAAGGCATGAGTACAATAGAACATCTCCACACCGTAAGGACACTGAACGAAAAAGTAACGGAATATAACATCCCATTATGGATCGCCTTCATAGATTTTAGAAAGGCCTTCGACACAGTTGAATTTTGGGCAATTATCAGGTCAATGAAAAATGCAAGAATAGACCAACGATATATTGACATTATACAGACACTAAACGACAACTCAAAAATGAAAGTAAGGCTATATGAAGACACTGAGGAGATCATA
Source organism: Diorhabda elongata (assembly GCA_026230145.1). NCBI lineage: Eukaryota > Metazoa > Arthropoda > Insecta > Coleoptera > Chrysomelidae > Diorhabda > Diorhabda elongata. Next base: position 17,603,137 of record CM047928.1, on the reverse strand, counting down.
ATTAAAAGAGGCGTTAGACAAGGAGACATTGTGTCACCCAAATTGTTTACACTGGTGCTAGAAGACGTTTTTAAGAGCCTACATTGGGAAGACAGAGGAATTGATATATCGGGAGAAAAACTAAGTAACCTAAGATTTGCCGATGACATTGCCATTTTTGCCCCAAACAGTGAAGAATTAGAATACATGCTTATAGAACTACAACAAGAAGCAAGAAAAGTAGGCCTAGAAATGAACATTTCTAAAACCAAATTCATGACAAACCAACGGACAAACAAAGAGAGTATAAATGTGCGAGGACAACAGATAAAGAAAGTGAACTCTTATATCTACCTAGGTCAAGAATTAACATTGGGTAAAACCAATCAAGAACTTGAAATTAACCACAGAATACATCTAGGATGGGCGGCCTACGGGAAGATGCGACACGTCTTCAACTCCAACCTACCCCTCAAACTAAAAACCAAGGTTTACATGGAATGCATTCTCCCAGTAACAACCTACGGATGTGAAACATGGGTCCTAACAAAGAAAATCTTAAATAAATTAAAGGTACATCAAAGATCAATAGAACGGAAAATGATAGGAATAACGCTTAAAGACCATAAAACCAATGAGTGGATAAGAAATAGAACCAAAATCGAGGACATAGTGAGGCGAATAGGTAGTCTTAAATGGAACTGGGCCGGACATATTGCTCGAAATAACACCAACTGGAGCGGAAAAATAACAAGATGGAGACCTTGGGGGGAGAAAAGAAGCACCGGCAGACCACAACAAAGATGGTATGATGATATCAAGAGAACAGCCGGACGTAACTGGTACCAAGTGGCACAGAACAGGGAAAACTGGAAAAATATGAGAGAGGCCTATATCCAAAGGATAGAAAACGGCTAGAAGAGAGAGGGTACGAGATCGAGGGGCAAAGCCCCCCATGAGAAAAGAAAAATAATAATAAAATAAAACTAAAATAATCCTCACGCGAAGGAATTTTTTTTAGACAATTTTGGCCGTAGAAAATTCACGATTTTTTGCGCTCAAAGTGCACCACGAGGAGGTTAGGTTAGGTTAGGTTAGGTTAGGTTAGGTTAGGTTGATATATACAAATATTAAATAAAAATAAATTTTTCCATCTTCAAGTATCGATATCTCGAAAAAGAGGCGAGTTATCGAAAAATTTGATTCTCCGTTTTCGACTTATTTTGGGTCGATTTACAAAATGGCAAAATTTGAACTTAGTTACGAATTTGCTCAAATCAAAAAACTTTCCTGTTTCATTCTAAACTCTTAATACTATTTTTATAATTGAGGAATATTTCACAGTTTAGACACCATTGACATAATTACTTACGCTACTTACGTTTAAAAACCTAATTCAAATCAATAATGCAATGCATTCAAAAATAATTGGCAGTCACTTGATTCTCAACAGTTTCATTCGAAAACGGTTTATGATTGATTCATTAGTGTCTATACAATAAATTTTAAGGCAGGATTTGATTTTTTGAAAACTGTTACAACCAAAAGCATCTTCCGTGTTATTTTAAACAACTACGACGCTGTAATACAAATCTGTGTAATTATTAAAGATCATTTAATAAGTATCACTTTCCAGTAAAGTTTTATTAACGATGTTATTCTTATTAAACGATACATCGTGTTCGATTCATGTATTATAATTATTCTAGTATCATTGAGAATCTCATTATAATTAACCGAACAATCAAACTACCCATGATAATTGCATTTCCATCTTGCAAACCATTAAAATTATAAGTCGCAATAACGGCGATGCCGAAACTGCCATTAGAACAAAACGTATAGCCGTAAATGGCGTTAGTGATGCTTAAGATAATGAAAATGATCCACTCGTTATAAATATAACAAGCAAATGTGTCACTCGACTTTTTAATACAACTAACAACTGAATGTTTTTATTGGCAATAGAATGGCGGCCTAACAATAGTCGGTCGTCATCTGGGGTGTCGTTAACCGGTAATTAAATGATGTGATGCCGGATGGAGTTTTTCAAAAGGAGAGACAATCGAATTATTTCGCCACATAAAGTAGTGTCGATGGGCTTTACTCGCGTGCACTTTTTATTACATTGATCACGATTTATTTTTTTAAACACTCGAAAGGGTATACTATGTTATCAAATCTTTAAAACCTCTGCTATAGAGTCTAGTCGAGTGATTCCCAAAGTGGTCCACCAGGGGTCCACGGGAGACTCGATGAAGATCCACACTAGAATATCAGTATAAGCAGATAATATTTTAAGAAGCTCAGCAACTGTTATTTGTGAAAACTTGCTTATTATATATTCAGTACAACGTCGTGACTTGCAATTGTCGCGCTGGCCGCCATCCCATCTGCAACGCCGATTCAAACGTGATATCTTGTCGATACAAACTTATTAACAAAAAAGGGGATTTAATAGAAGATACCAGGGAGATTTGCGATGATTCCTTACAAAACTTAAGCCAAATTTTGATAATTTCCAATCCAACAAGTACATCCCTCATTAAAATTATATATTTTTTGTTGTAATAACCATTGTAGAAGTTATAGTTCTTTTCACCACTCGATTGGGAACTATTTTTAATATTTGTATAATTGATTGGATTTTGGTGTTGTGAGTCACTGTAGATTGTTTTGATATCCATTCACAGCACAATCAATTAAAATTTGATTGAAAATTTGTTCAGTTGCTTTTATTATGAAATAATCAACCTTATCAAACGATTAATAAAACAAAAACTGTTAATTCTCTAGTTTTCATAAATAAAGATAATCTTCACTTTTTTTTCGAGATTTGGAAATTGGTAGTAACGTAAGTCGGATCCAGCAAAATTTTGGAAGTGGTTTATGAAAAAAAAAGTTTGGGAATAAATGGTAAATAAATTATGTAAAGCTCATTCCATTCGGAATTGAGTCATTGTGTTAATTGGCATATAAAGAATTTCCAAAGTTATAAACAATTAAGCACCTCCAAAAAATAATGTTTGGGTTTTCGCTCATAGTTCGTAAACTGTGAAATTTTTTGAATTATTAAAAATATGCTCTTGAAAAAGCAAATCAATTATTTATTAATTCAAATACATTAGAGGATTCATTTCCGTAGGTTTCTTTCTAATTTCTTAATAATCCCAAATTTTTTTGTTTCATTTTCAAAAATTTGTTGGCTCCGTACCAATTTAGAAAAAAAGTGAAGATTAGATTTAGCCTTGTGTGTCTACGACGAATTAAGACGCAAAAACAAAAAGGTTAGAATTGATTGCTTCAGTGGGTTGATTAATTCATAATAAAATCAACTGAACAAATTTTCAATTAAGTGTTAATTGATTGTGCTATGGGTGGATATCTAAGTCGTTTAATTCACAAGATGACTTCATCCAACTTAACATTTTTTGAATCTACAATGACTCACTACACAAGAACCAATGGATTTTCCAAAACTTCCTTTACAGAGTGGTAAAACATTTTTCGACAAGATATGACATGAGAAACGCGATTCCCCACAGACAAGGTACTTGTCTACAGCCAAAATTTTTGATATCCTCTTTTAAATATAACTTTCAGTTCATCATTAGAGTTAAGCTTAAGTAGTTCCTCTTGTAATGTCACATTCTCCACTTCCGTTTCTCAGAATGATTTATGATCCATAGTGATAAATCTATTTTCAAATCTAATATTAAAATCATTATGCAGGGCAATCAAATGCTGAACGCATGTCTGGATATCTTCATCAAGGCGTTCTATCTGCGACAAGTTTGAAAACTGTGAAAATTCGCGCCGATCAATATTTTCTTTCATAAATTTCAATTTACCAAAAAATTACAACATAAGTTGTGGTCATTTTTTAAACAAATCTGTCAACTACGCGATATCTGCTTTGAAATTGATCAGGTTTCCTCTTAAATCAGAATCTCTGCCTTCCAGAAATATAAGACTTTGTCAAAAAGTGAATAAAATCTTTATAAACATACACCACGTCTAAACAAGCGTTGCGGATGGGCCGGCGGCGGGTGCTTACAATTGTAGACCCACAATTTTTTTGTCACGCCTAACGTAGACCCCCTTCGAGTCTCCCGTGGACGTCTGGTGAACGACTTTGGAAAAATTAAGCATTATTATCGTTCTAAACTATAAGTCAGCTCAAATGAATCGCAATTTTTTTCTCTTTTCATGCAAAAAAAGATATATTGAAAAACTATGTTTATAATAATTTAGGTATGGATGAAGTGATGTGGTTTGTTATAAGTCAATTACCTACTGCTAGTTATAAAAATATTATTTTTCTTTGTTGTCCTCTACATAGTTATAAAAATGCGATAAAGCGAATCTACCAGTCGGAACGATTAGCAAACGCTACAAAATGTATAATTTTTATTCCGTATTTACGACGACCAAGGGGTTTGTGCGTCCCGCTGAGTTCCTCTTTAGAAAAAAGCGACTAAAAATCATAAATATGAGTTACGTCGACACTAGAACATGCCCCATTTAATTTTAACTCCTCTTCACGTCATTTGTTCTACCCACTGATTGTTTCTAGAATATTCTTCACCAAAAAAAAATAAGAGAAAATTAATAACACGTTGATATCATCTTAGGTAGACCAAATCCTGTCGTCACGATACTAATTATATTCGTTGTAATAGAGAAATAATGTTTGTGCCACTACTAAAACCATTAATTCTTACTTGAGTCATAAATCTCATAAATGTGATAACTACACCCGAATATAATGTTTAAAGATCAGAATATTAGTTATGCTACAGTATAAACATGGTATGATACCGTGGTAGTGGCCAGCAGCCTACCAGAACTTCAATCTCTCGTGGACGTTTTTGTAGAATATAGCGAGCAATTCGGGCTATATATGAATACGTCCAAGACCAAACTATTGGTATTTTTAAAAATACAAAGAAACACCATCCTAAGACTTCATGGAAAGATCATTGAACAAGTGTCATCTCTAAGATACCTGGGCACGCTCGTCAACCAGCAATGCTATCCAAATCTCGAAATCAGATCAAGAATTGAGCAACTCTGAACATCAGAGGACACTTCTGGCAAATCGAAACTTCAGACTGGAACTTCGGGCCAGAATGCTTCGCTGTTAGATCTTTCCTGCTTTTCTGTAAGGATACGAAAGTTGGACCATGGATGCGGCAACAGAGAAGAAAATTGATGCGTTCAAAATGTACGAATGCTGCGGATATTTTGGACGGAACATAAGAAAAACATAGAGGTCCTACAGCAAATGGGTAACTTCTCACGACAATCAAGGAGAGAAAGTTAAAGTACCTAGGACATATAATGAGAGGCGAGCGATATGAGATAATAGAAGGGAAGATCGAAGGAAAAAAGTCGGTCGGCCGCAGACAAAATTCATAGCTGAAAGACTTGCGGAGATGGCTCGGACAGAGTTGCGGTTTCTCAGCTTGGATAAATGGACAGGATTTCTACCATAATAATCCTCATTCGTATATCTTATTCATAAAATTTCGGAAATTTATAATAAAAAATATCTTTAGGTGTTCAAAGACTAGATGCCAAACAATCGGGAATAAATAGTGAAAATAATGCTGTGAAAATTTGCTCATACGATACCTCGTTTCTGACTTGTAGAAATCAGAGCTTAAATTTTCTAAATTATACATTCAAACATTATGAATTTATGATAATTAATTACGTATGTCCATGTAAAGTGTTTGAGGGAATACATAATTCTACACTACTATCTGAAGACCACGGGCGGCTCATGAACAATGGGTAACAATCCGTAACTATTACAGGGACAATCTGTGCAATATAAAGATGGCAAAAATAAATTTTTCAATCTTTTTTTTAACCAAAAAGTACCCTTTGCGAAAATCGCTAAAATTTATGGATTGAGAGATATAAATGCGACGGAAACTATTCGCTACGAAGAAACATCTGAAGAAAATTGTCATAAATTGTAATTATTTATTGAAACTACTTACAGGAGTAAGATCTAAAATCTACATGTCCCCTAATCCATAAATTTCATCGAGTAAAACAAAGAGTACCTTTTTGTTGAAAAATCAACTTTTCCTATTTTGAGATTGTATAGGTTGTCCCTGTAAATGTTATGGATTGTTAACTATCAAAAAGTAGTATAAAATATTTTTTTTTTCGTAAAACACACTCCATGGACATACTCAAAGACGAGGAGTCGTATGAGAAAAACTTTTCCATGTCACAGAATTATTTTCATGTCGTCTACCGAATTTTTTGCATCAAGTCCTGGAACACACTGTTGTTACAAGTTGATAAATTTGACAACAGATGTAAATTTGTAATAAAAATTTGCTTGTCTTGATGTGTTTTCTCTAAGAAATATATGTTTTGTTTTTTATTTAGTAAATTACATGAAGTAACTGGGCTAGAGAACATAAGAAAAAGAGCTAAAAAAGAAAGAGAAAAGGAGAAACGAAAGAAAGTAGATTATAGAAAACTGTCTGTAGGAAACTAACAAAGCTATGAACAGGTCAGGAATTAATAGGGGCAGCAAAGGAAAAAATAGAATAAAAAAGTGCTAATAAATCAAATGAAACAAAAGAAATACGAGAATGAAATACATATGAAAAAGGCTTAGAAAATTAGCTTGGCAAGAAACTAAACAAAAAGAATAAATAGGAATAACGCATTAATACAATGTTTAGCAGTGAAACAGTCATTGAAAGACAGTCATGAAATAAAACATTCTGTACAATCGAAATGAGTCCTCGAGAAAATATTTTTAAATACATTCCCTCTTCAACCATATATGTACCAGCAAAGGTACATATATACATAGAAACAATGACCAAATTGGCAGCTGCCTTCGGTAACCATTTCATCTCAAGTTTGGGGTCCTCAATTGGTCGCCTAGATCGAGTGATTTAACGCATTTGGACTATTTCTCGTAGGGCATGTTAAGGCTAATGTCTTCAGCAACTATTGACGCACTGGAAGCCAATATTGAAGCATTTATTCGTGAAATACCGGCCGATATGTTGAGGAGAATGTGCCAAATTTGGACCTTGCACATAGGCTCTCTAAAGCGGAGCCGCGGCCAATATTTTCATGAAATCATCTTCAAACATTAAATTATACTGATCGTTATATCGATTCCAATAAAGATTTTATCAGTTTTTTTCAATTTTTTTGTAGTTTATTTTAAAATCAAATATCAATTGATAACCCGACCTTCACTAATTTGGAATTAATTTTGTCTACAACAAATTTTTGAAATGTTGCAAATAATCATCCTGATTCCAGAAAATATCATTTGAAAATTCTCTTTAATTCTGAACGATTTTGATACTAGAATACGACAGAATTAAGTGGAAATGTATTTTCCAATACTTATATAACTCCAACGACAACAAATTTTAGCAAATAAAAATAATCTGTGATCAACAGCATTAGATATTCTTTGTTGATTTATTTCCTGCTGAATCGCTTATATATCTTTCTGATTGAGATTCGCGCTGATTCGGACATAAAGGTCCCCCGCTGATAACGATATCGCAACTGTCCACCCATATTTTTTTTCTTTCAAACTCGAGTGGCGACTGGCAGTAATTGGTAGAGTTATATTGAAAGAAACAAGTATATTTCAATAAATTTGATGAATATTTATAGCGAAAATAATTGATTGATGATCTAATTCTCCAACTCAAAAACTATCAGTTTTTATTTAAATTTACAGTTAAACATACAATGGGTCAAAAGTTGTAATTTGCGCCCAAAATAAAAAATAGTAACTAAGAAAGTTTTTACCAATATAAATATAATTCAAAAATTGATAATTTTTTTTCCTTTTTTAATCACTTTCACTAGAACTACCCGGCATCTAGTCTGTTTCTTGTTCCCAACAAGTTCCAATTGCTTGAACAGGCTGTTCGATAAAATGTATAACATCGATTTAAAAACAGTTTTTTGGCTTTTGTAGAAGTTAATTTATGCCTGTTGCCACAGAATGCAAGAAAAAAAGCAAAAGACTTATCGATTCGTTGTCGTTTGAGGACGTTCATATAATATTTCAAAATGTCATGATTTGGTTGTATCTGGCGAGAAAATTAATGAAATTATATACAAACATACCAAAAAATGGAAAGTATTTATGGACTTTTGCAATTATAGAAATTATTGAATAGATAGAAGGAATTAGAGATTCTATTCGACGACAACTGTAAAAGGAAACAAAGCTCCGTACAAATAACGAAAATGATAAATTTGTGGAATGATAATATCCCCGAAGGGCTGCAATAGAAATCACATAGCCGCGGTAGAATTGGCTTGGCGAGGTGAGGAAGCTGCTTCTTGCTTTACTGACTTTTTTTGTATCGAATCAAACAACGATGGTTTTGTAACAAATCGAGTTGAGTATAACCATGTATTTAGACTTGAAAAGATGGGTTTATAATATGTACTGAAAACGAATTTTTAATAGAAAATAACGACACCAACATCAAATTCTGTCAGATTATTTATATTGATGTCAAGAAGCGCAAATATTAGAATCAGCAGAATATTCCTAAGAATAAATCATCGCTGGAAATCGAAAATGATCACTGGTATGGAAGAAATAATACTCAAAATTGGACAAAATCGTCTGTTGAAGCGATTGGCTTGAATAACAAAGAAAAAATTCTAATCACTCCAATACTCCAACAAGCTTTCGAAATTTTCGAACAATTATTAATGTCCTTGGAACTACTCGAGATCCATGTTCAAGGACTTCATGAACCGAATCTGCTGTAGAAAAGAGTACATTCGAATGTATTAACTCATAGTTTCGAAACATGACATACAACATTTTTTCATATTAATTTTGTTACTAGGTACCATAATTTATGAAATTACTCCAAAACGCCTCATTAGATGTTAATTATTGCACAAAAAATTGCTGTCCAGTATTTTCGTTATTAGACTTGATAGGCATTAATAAGTAAAGAAAGTTTTTCCTTGAATTGTGCTCGAACTTGATTCTTTTTTCCAGTTTTTCTTGATCTTCCATTTTTTAAAGTAATCTCATCTAAAACTTATTTTAAGAATTTACATTTTACACAGACGTTGACGCTGCGGATGTTTCCCAAACCAGTCGAGCAACTAGTCGAACAACCAGAAAATTACAAACTTTAAAAGAAGACGAAAAAAGAGATGAGAAAGTTGGCTGAATATGACAGTCGAGATGAGAAATTAATATCATTTTTTTTGTGGCTACTCATTAAAAAAAGAGGATGCAAAAGGAGGAAAATACTTATACATCCACTTCATTCTTTAAGAATAATAATCAAAGTCCGTTATGATATTGCAACTGACTTGATTCCAGGCATTTAATTTTTTTTCACTTTTCACTTCTACTGATCAGTAACACAGTTTTAAATTCCACATTTCCGTATTAACTTTTTCATCGATTAACTCCTGGCACTTTTTCAGTAACTCTTCTAGTTTCTTCTTCTCATTACATCCTGTTGCAGTAGTTTCTTCAGCATCTTCTTTTTTATTTTCATATAACAGAACTCCAACTACACTCGATACTGAGACATTTTTAAGGTTAGGACACGTCATGCAAATATCAGAAACAACGATTTCTATATGACGACTGAACAGTGGTTGCCGGTGCAGTTGCCGGGCTGAGCAACATATTGTGTGACTACGCCTTCGTGTAATAAGTTCCATATGAACCAATTCTGGGTAACGAGGTAAGCAACTGGTTGCCTGAGTGGTTGCGCAATTTGGTTGCCTAGTCTAATAAGCGATTTTACAATCATGAAAGATTCGTTAAAACGTTTCCTCAAAAATTTCCAAAATTATTATAATGTCTACAACCCGTACACCTTTGTAGGATTATATTACTCGAACAATAACTTCTAATTTAAAAGATTTAAATATTAAATCAGTTATTCATTGCAAATTTTCTAGGTATAGGTGCAGGTTGGACGAAAATTAAAAAAATCGACAATCTAAAATCTTTGTGAACATCAATTTCTGTATTGTGGATTATTATAACGAGGATAGAAGAGACGAGAGAAGAAACTGGAGACAAAATAAGACCGAGACTAACTTTTTCCGAAAACTAACGAAACGTTTTATCTCGTCTCGTCTGAACCCCTTACCATATTAAGTTTATATAACTACAAACTTGGAACAAATATTTCAGCATGCCATTTTTATCTGGCTATTGTCGTTGTTTGTTTACTTTCAACTCCAACCTTAATCAAACAATTTTTTTACTTCTGTGTAAGTGTCGAGTGCGTGAGTATCCCTCATCAGGGAAAAAAGTGCCGCCTCCCGGTGTTTGACGGCGCCCGGAAAACCGTCGCCGACGTAATCCTGTACCAGCGCTTTCCCACTCGCCGCCACATTCAAGTCAAGTAAAAGTCGCATTCACATTTACGCGTACAAATCTTCACGCAATGCCCTCGAAATTATCATAATACTCCAACTCCGTCGCCTTTGTCAATTTCAATATCAAAAATGGAATAGGACACTTTTTCAACACGGTGAAATGTGCCTTAGAACGGTCAACAAAGACGGTTTTTTGTTTATATTAAACATACTTTGAATTCTGAATATATTATTAATTTTGACTTCAATAATTTTAACAGTTATAACATCACAAGAGTGGCGAAAATATTTATTATTTCACGAATAATTTTACAAAAATCACGAAAGCTTAGTTGTAGTGGTTTTTTAAGCATTTAAAAATAATAATTGACTATTCTCAATTTCTCTTGTAGTATTTGTTATTATCAAAATACATAATAACTATTTCCTCTACACAAAATTGCAGAAGCTTCTCAAAAAGGAATTTCTGTGAGAGATGCTTCACTTTTTTTATCACTTGAATTTAGTTTAGTCTTTTAGATATTGAAAAAACTAATATTAAAATCAACGTAATTTGTAACAACTTAATATAACCTTGGAATCTTGGATTTTAATTCTCAAAAACGAAACAAATTTTCAAAACATAATAAATAATATTCATATCTAGCATCATTCTAAAAGCTGTGCTTTTTATCAGTTATTCCAAAACTCTTTGTGATTATATTTAATTAATCAGTGATTAGATATAGTTACCATCTAAAAAGATCCTGAATATATATGATAAGCATGCTGAAAAAGGGAAAAATGATAAATAACAAATTTATAGTCAAAACTTCCATAAATTGCCAGTTCAGTTTCATCGTTGCTATTTAATCCTTTATCCCTCCACCTCTGGGAACAAAAAAATAGTCGGACAGGGCTAGATCAGGGTCGTATGATAGATATTCAATCTCTATGACCCCATTCGTGTGTGCAACGAGGCAATGTACAATGAAGCATTGTCATGAAGCAAGCTCGATAATTCTCTGATGCAATTTGATTCCTTAAAGTCAATCAAAAGGATATCGTCGCAGTCCCGAAATATTGCATCCATTACTTTATTTGATGTTTTTCGTGACCTCCGCTTCATTCCTTGTTAAAATTGATTGGATAATATTTTCTTGGTCCTTGCGGCAAAGCTCAAAAAATCGCCCACAATCCTTTTGCTTGTATTGAGATTTCGAGACACCCACTTTGCACTAATTTCAGTCAAGCTGGAGCTTTGTGTGAAGACTACATCAAACTAATATATATGGCCAAAAACTCATGAACCCTCTACGTGTATAAACTGACTATTTATGTTAATTTTTTGTTTCTTAGACTTTTTTTTTTGTTTTCGTTGATAAATCGTCTTGATTCGTTATTATTTTTATTGAAAAATTGTGGTTGCTTCAGATAGAAACTTCAACCTATTTCAAATAAGATATAGTTCATAAAATTAGATGAAAATATATTGTTACTGAATTTAAATTAAGTTGGAATTTCTGGAACCGTTGGGGGTATTCATACTGAACACACTGTTTGCATCACCACTACATCAACCCTCGCAAGTACACTGTCTGACTCGGGTCGATAACCAAGTTATCGTCTTCAGAGACTGAAGGTACTTCTATAAGAAAAGTATTCGTAGCTACATTGTTGTGGATTATCCTGATGAAACGTTTTTACTTTTGTTCTGCTTTGAAACGTATCAGCGAATCATCATAATATTAACTAGCCTTGTCCCTTCGTTTTCTGAAATATCAATAAATATTACAACTTCAGAATCCCAAAACTGTAACCATAAAATTACTTGCGGTAAAAACGATTTTTGTTTTCCTATGAGAATGTTCCTGGGATGAAGTTCGATGTTTCTAGTTATGATCAAGACCAGGTTAGTTATTGTTTTGGTCTTGGTTTTGCAGGGTCCAATCTTGCACCAAAGCCTGCACGTGCATAATAATTTTCAAGGGAGGCAATTTTCTGAAGAAAATTCGAAAATAAATTACTTTTCAAGTGACTTGAAGTGAGTAAAGTATCAAAAAATGGAAAATAGAGTGTTCATCAAGTTAAATTTTTTTTCTTTTCTAATCTATTACTATTTTTCATATTTATTAATTTTACCTTTGAAATATTCACGAGATATTTTTTATTCACTAGTCTATATAAAAAAAATGGAATAGAACACTTTTCTCTGACGCTTATCCAATTCGAAAGGCAATTGTCGAAATAGGGCAGAGCAGCTCACACTCGAAACACTCTCGGCTGTTTAGGTTATGAGTTAAGGTGATTTTTCAACTCGGAATTTGTATGTTGTACAATAAATCACACTTTTTTGAGGTTTTAGTAGATATATTTTTATAAAGTACGACCTATTTTCATTCGCATACTAAAAAATTGTTTGGTGTCTGTTAAAATAAATCGCAGTTGGAACTAAAAGTCTCGGAATAAATCAAATCAATCAACGCACTTAACTATTTAATAAAGTATCTAATTACTAATAATTAGTTAATCTAATCTTTGTTATCGTAGTAGTGCAATTGATTTCTTAACGTGCAAATTGCGCAAAACTTAATCGATATTGGCAGTTGACAATCACCTTTTTTGGCTAATCTATTCAAGATTCACTATGAGAAGTTTGTGGGTCATATTAGATAAGAAGAAACTAAAAATTTCATATCGGAACTCAATTTAGTGTTCATCTTTGAAATGAAATTAAGAATAATGGTCAGTAGTCCTCATTAGATATCCTAGTAGTAAAAATAGAGATAAGTTATAATGTAAAGTATCTAAAAAAGGACGCTGCTACATCCTAGTTAATTATTTACATTGTATCCATCATAAAATGGTCAGTCTCCATTTTTAGGTATGTTTTATCAATTTCCCACTTAACATTGGAGGATGCAAGACAAAAACTTATTAATGATGTGGCTGTATGTAAATGTTTGATTAAAAAGCCAATTATTTGCTCAAATCTTTCACTAGACATGGCGGTTGAGGACCACATGTCTCGAGTGATTCTTCGACCGGTAACCACCGTTTTTGTTTGTTTGTTTGTTTTTTTTTTATTTCAATTATTGTAGTATCTAAGGTCTTCTTCGTTGGTGTGAAAAAAAATTAACTCTTTCATTTTGGACCAGATTTCCGAAACAAGTTCATTGGTATCGTCATCATATTCTTCATCCGATTATAGTAAATTTCTAATTCCTATCTTTATTCAAGTTCTCCTCCTCATCCATTCTAGCCCAAATCTGCAGAAAATTCTTGTTTTTCTAGTATCAAATTTGGAGCCGCTTAATGCCGGTCCGGGGTCTTAATGGGACCCCACTTACCTCTAACTCCGACAATCTTGCAACGACTGCTCAAAACGCACTAACTTCAACTTCAAGTGCTTATGTGGCCAATATACCTCTTCATTTGATTTTTTAGAAACGAAGTAATTTTCCAAGATTTAGAGAAGTTCTCATGTGCGCATGGAACGTAAATTGGGCTTAACTCGTATTGGCAAGAATTTGCGAGCGGATGCTCCGGTTTTCAGCGTTGAGGGAGATTTACTCCAAAATGGTGGCTCCAACGAAAAAATAACTTGACACATTTTTTCTAGGAAATTTTGTTGGGGCAGTTTTTTGGAATTCCTCTTAGTTTTCGATCTATGCGCGTTTAAAAATTGCATTTTAGTTACAAGTTTCAAAATTTCGAAAACCCGTGCCTGTACGATTAGTTTATAATAGTCGTAGTGAACAAACCAAAATAGAAAGTATCATTATAGATATCAAATTAGTCCAAACGAGTAATTTTCTATATATCATAATACAAAAGCAGTGGAACAAATTATAGTAAGTAGGAGAAAATATATTAATAATCTAGCATTTTACGTTGGGAGGTGAGAGTTAACTTTGCCTGTGAATTACTAATACAAATGTGTCCTACTGTATAGTTTCGAAAATAATTTTGTGTCATAAAAATTGAGTATGTAGAACATTGATCTTGTTTATGTACCTAATATTACGAGCTAAGTTATTGCGTAAATTCCCACTTGAAATTTTCAAACGCTTGAATTGTATCACAAGAATTTTACTACAATTACTATGAAAGTATTAATTTTATACCGTAATATATTATAACTTTACGAGATATTTCGACTTTTGAGATCGTAAACTTTAACGACTTCAGACAGACGATTGTCAAAAACCACTCGCCAATATTTTTCATGCCGATAGATGACAGGTTCTCTAGAAATACGAAAACAACTAGCATTGAAAATTGCGACAAAATGTATCGTCAATTATAAATCATCATGAGGGATTTATTTTTCTATTGCATAAATTCTATAATAATTAAGTTGGAATTTTTGGAACCGTTGGTGATATACATACTGAAAACACTGTTTGCACTACCACTACATTCACAATTACACTGTCTAGCGCGCGTTTCGATAACCAAGTTATCGTCTACAGGTAGAGGTAAACTTTTCCTCAGTCTCTGAATATGATAACATGTTCATTCACCTTACCACTTTAATCAACGTTTCATTTCAAAATGGCACTTTTCCCAATTGCCTTAAGACTGTTATAATTATACCTCTGCATAAAAAAAGAGAAAAATCAAACATCGAATTATCGCCTAATTTCACTCTTTCCCACGTTATCTAAGATCATAGAAAGATTGGTCAAATGTCTTCTTGCAAACCAATAGAATGTGCCCCAAGACTCAGTACTAGGTAGTACAACCCTGATCACACGGCACTTCATAGGATCATATCTAGTGACCTAATCATCCTTAAATCATGGTGTTTTTCCAATCTTCTGGGTTTCAACGTTTCTACAACCAAGGTTTTATCAAAATACTTGCTGCCTTTTTTATTTGATAACACCACCATTAACGTCGTTGAATCTGTAAAATTCATAGGGCTTGTGTAGACAATTTCTTGAAACGCTTAATCTAAAAAAATTAAGTTTCTCATGTTTTGCGCTGAGATCAGTTTCGAGAGAACTGAACTCATCCACTTTCTTAATAGTTTAAGTCAATTTGAGCGAATTTTCAAACTACAAATGAAAGCTGTCAGATATTTACTCGGACTAAACAGAACGGCTCACTGCAGGTTATTCTTTAAAAGATTAAAAATTTTGACTTTTCCTTCCTTACTTTTCTTTGAATCCTTTTGCCTAATTCGTAAGCACGCTCCTCCAATTTCAGAAAGATCGTTGCACGGCTATCCACTTAGAATAAGTTGAGAGCTCAATATTTTACAATGCGAATAAAATGCACAATCACTTGCCAATGCTGCATACTGATTTAATTTTGCTATGGACTTATATACTAATTATCACAGATTACTAATTTTTATATTTGTTTTTTAGTTTTTACAAGCATTTGTCTTCAAGTTTTTGGTCATTTTTCAAAATTGACTATTTATTTAAAATATTTCCTGAAATATTTCTTCTACCAATCCCTTTTTGTAGTTACCCTCAAGAGGAGGAGGGCCAAAGCAGCACCCAAAATCGGAATTTATAAGCAGAATTAATTAGAGTAAAAACCACTGCAGCAGTCTTTCCGCCACTACTCTGAGCTGCTGTTTTAATTTACAAAAGCCAAACTTAATTCTTGTTCTCGACTGAAGGAATAAAGAGAAATGTAAAGGAAAATTAAAACGATTCGAGTCCGCTAGACTTTGATTCGGTTTAGCCTCCTTCCACTACCGTCTTTTTCCTCATCATCTCGAACTCCGTCTTTCTTATACAAAGCGAAATGTGATCAATATCAATTTTTTTATATGAAAGTCAGGAATGTTTGCATAGTTTCATATAACTTTGTTTGAATAAGTTTTTGTAACAATCTTTTCTACCAAGAGTTTAAGGAATGTATAAAATTATAAAAACATGACGATAAAATCTCAAAAAGTCACAGGATTTTGAAAAGTATAATCAGAATAAAGTGTCAAATAAATCCGTTCCTCATTGTAAGAATAGTTCTTTGGAACTTTTTTAATTGAAATGTTTTTCAAAATCATACAAAAATGGAATAGTTGTATGTGAAAACATAGTTTGAGTATATTTAAGATCCATATTTTCTTTTGAATTAAAATTAAAACTAATTGCAGATTGATAAAAGTGTCCCAAAGGTCCCAAATATTTATTATAAGCATCACCTACATTCTAATAACTACATAGCACAACGTTAAACAAACTCAAAAGGTTTAGTTCTCTTGAGTCTTCTGATCAGGTTCATATTATCGAGAAGCTATCTTATATTGATATGGTGTAAGAGCCATACCACGTGACATTTGGTAAATTTTGTCGAAGTTTGTATAACGATGTCCATTACCAAATCCCTGTAAAGATCATTGCTTGTATAATACCAAGAAGTATGGACATTAAAAACCTGGAAACACGCATTGTTATTGAACGGACTCTTAGATACCACAAGCTAACTAAGTAAGATATATGATGATATGCAAGAATTATACAATAACAGAAATAGAGTACAAAAATATTACTGGAGGAAAGAGAAGGTGGGAAAATAAGAAGATAACTCATATAAAAAAATTCCTATAAGATGAAGAAGAGTGATTGATTAGTGTGATGAAGTTCAGTGTCTTTTGAGATGTTAATTTGAAAATTTGAGGAATTATAGCCATCACCTGCTCACTTTAATCAATCAAATCCTCAAACTACATACTTTTCTTTTAACAATCGAACAATGAAAACAGTTATGCGCCAACTGTCTTTCCATTTTTCTCGTAAGGGACGAATAGAATATAGAATTTCGCAACAATACTATAATCGACCTGACTAAATGAAATATATGAGACTAGGTTTAAATTGAAACTAATTTTTTCCAAAACAAACGAGACCGAAACGAGATTTTCAAAAGTTAATGAGTGAATAAAAATTATCCAATATGAATATTTGGTAATAACTTCCCAATCCTTATTTGTCATTGTTTACCTCACCATTAACGGCCGACATCATCATTTTCTCTTAAGGCTTCATTTATTTCATTTCACTTTCGCAGTTCCCTCCTTCGATGTCTCTTCTGCCATGAACACTATGCCACGCACTCAACTTCCCGTTTTCATTTCCTCGACGACGTGTTCCGGCGCTTCTTGTCACTCACAATTTTTACAACTCATGGACTTTTATAATCTACCATAAACATATCAGATTCTTTCGTTTTGCATATAAAAGGTTGGCGAATTGTGCCCCGGATGACGGATATTTAGAGACGTGGAACGATGAGAAGAGGGTAAGAATTTGACACACGTTTATAGCTACATTTTAAATTTTTCTAGTATCTACGGATATATTTTGGAAATACAACTCTAAATCTAAATAAAAGAGGAAATTTTTTTATTTATATACGACAAAAACGATCGAAAGAACGTATTAGAGTGATGAATAATAGGAAATTGGAGGTAATGTTCATAAAAAACTGTCTCATTTTGTTTTATCAATTCCCTACAGCTATTTAATAATAATTTCATTTAGACTTCTTTTTAGGAGTTTAGAAGGTTATGTTAGTCTGAATTAGACAATATTTCAGCCACAGAGGACTGAACAATTTTTGAGTGAATCCGAATGAAATATTTAGGAGAAATACTACATTTGATTGGGTAACGTTCCTTAATAAGTGCACATTTCTATGTGCACTAGCAAATTTGATGCCCCCCCAACATTTTTTATATTTAAACAACGATCACCTGTCTGAGAAATCCATCCGAGAATCTACAAAATCGCTTTGCCTAGCTCCAGCTGCAATATCTTTTTTCTTCACAGATCGGAATATTAATACTGATAGGTTTGTCCCCTGCCTCCCTCATCACCGCATTCTGGAGCGTTGTTCGAAGTTTATACTAGTCCAAGTGCACATGAAATCAGTGCACTTGTTTCTTTAACAATTGAATCACGCGCCGTCAAATAATGATATATTCATAATCAACGAAAATCTAGATGGTGCAAATGATAGATTTAGAAAATCAGGCCTACTGATTCTAAACATCTGTTGGATTCTTCATACCTTGCCTTCTTCCATTAGGTAATAATTTTGTCAAGTTTTTTTGTGACAGCTATTCATATTCGTCTCTTTCTTTAAATGATCTAATTAAGGCGACCAAGGCAACCAAGGATTAAACCTGGAACTCCTCTTTGTGGTTCCAAACAGGCATATGCTTCAATAAGTAGAAAATATGCACTGACAGCAAACGAAATACCTAAGAAAATATCACATTTGGTCAAAACGACAGCCGATAACACCGAGAATGAAGTATCTGTCGAAGGAATTATTTGTGATCCTGAGATCCTTGTCTACGCAGATGATGTGGTGCTTATCAGTAGAACGAAAAATGTTCGGGGTTCGAATACCTGGGAGGAACGGTGACAAACGAAGGAAGAGAAACGAGGGAGATCGACAAAAGCCTTGCGAGAAGCAACAAAACGTTTGGAGCCCTAGGAGGACTATTAAGAACAAAAGATATTTCAAGAGCCACCAAGTTACGTATTTACAAGACAGTTATAGAACCAACGGTGCTGTATGGCAGTGAGAGAAGAAAACAAAATAAACATATGAGACAGAAAGATACTGAGGAGTAGAAGTGCAAGAGAAAAACGAATGGAGAAGAACTAACGCAGAGATCACTATACTGTAATGTATGGTCAAGCTG
This sequence comes from Diorhabda elongata, assembly GCA_026230145.1. Taxonomy (NCBI): domain Eukaryota; kingdom Metazoa; phylum Arthropoda; class Insecta; order Coleoptera; family Chrysomelidae; genus Diorhabda; species Diorhabda elongata. The sequence goes on along the minus strand of CM047928.1, from coordinate 17,584,113 downwards.
AAATGGGATATGTGGTCAGAGCCAAAAGACTCCTTTGGATGGGGCATATAGCCAGAATGGAGGAAGACAGTTGGGTGAAAACATCCTTGTTAACGGAAAAAGGAGTTAAAAAGAGAAGAAAGCGTCCACGGAAAAAAAAATGGATGTAGAGAAGATTTAGAAAAAATAGGAGTAGAGAACTGACATGAAGCAGCCAAAACAGAAATAAATGGAAGAAAGCTATAGAACGATTTGAAGCATTGTGAGGTTGAGATGTTTGTAAAATCTATTACTGTTAAATTCAATTAACTTATATCTAATATATCGTTTGTATAAGTTTCCCAGCAAACGTTTCATTTCTCGGAATTTCTCATCATTATTTGAACAGTTCTATTTAGATTAGTTGAATTTCGGATTTCCTGTGATGAATCCTGGGCTCCTCATGATTGTTGTATAGCATATGTGAGACTCCTAAACAAAAACCCATACTTATACCCTCAAACAAAACGCGTTCTAACTGATTATCCAGTATCAAAACTTGTCATCGGCCCACAGACCCATTCTACATAGTGCCTGCTTGTGTCAAAGCCTCTGAATCGATCAAAAAGTCAGTGTTTTACTCTGAAACTTGTTGTACGATATGGTTAACTCCAAAAGAAGCGCACGTATTGACACAAAGTATTCAAACCATTCAGTATGTGATTTTAATCTGCCTAAAAAGCAGTCTGAGCTTTTGAGATCTACAATAAAACTCACTTTTCTGAATTGGGCGATATAGTCTATTGTATCTAATGTTTCGAAATTATTAAATTTTGAATATGATCCAAATCACTGGTAATTGTTGCTCATTAACGGAAATAAGTTTCTATCAGTGCTCATGGTTCTAATATGAAAGAGACATAAAATAATACGAGATTTTGACGAGTCTATCAATTTCGACTGGTAGTGAGTTTGTATAAAAATAATTATTAACGCATATCGTGCTCGCATATCATTATTCGCTAATCACGAATGAAATTTACTACCAACAATTGAGAACTAAAGATATTATAAGAGTAGTTGAAAATATTCATCACAAATAATAATCTGGCCGCGTACCAAAACCATCTCCTTATTACAGGCAATATAAGTGAAGGAGGCCGACCAAGAAGCAAGGAGAACACGAGAGGATGAGCTCGAATCCACCTCCCACCCACCCTTAGCAATTTTAATTACGTTCATATTTGTGCGTTGAACCGTGGGACTTTATTGGAACAACGGCGGCGAGGCAACGGCAACCGTAACATTGTTCGTTCGTTTTGTCGATGTTTGGTGCCGAGTGCCGAGACCTTACGGGGCCGAAATTAAACGCTTGAGGAATTCGGGCACGGCCCACTCTAATTTCCTTATGTGTGCTGGACCTTCAGTTACTTCAGAAGAATTAGTATCTTCCATAACTATGACAGGGCCGGTTTCCGCTTCAATATAAAATGGAAACAATCAATTTCCAATCTAGAAAAAATTGGTATTGGTTGGAATAAAACAATAATATAGTTTTTAGCATACATTTTTACTTTTAGTAATCAACTTTTGTTTAGTAGGGATAATGCCTAAATGAATAAACTTTACTTTACATTTATTTATGAATGTCAAATAGAACATCATGAGCTTGTTATTTGTTGAAGTGGAAGAATTTTATGATAAATAGCTTCCAAATACGGAAGGTGATTAAAAATTATTTAAAGCAATTGCAAAGAACTCTTTCAAAGTATTCCCCAAGCACCGCATGTATCCCAACGTTGCATTTAGGACTACAGACTTTCTTTTCGCTTGTGATATTATAATTATAAAAATCCTACCGACACCATCACTCACACCATATGATACTAATATCGTTTTTGGAAAAACATGTTTGTCAATTTATTCTCCATTTCCATATGATCGTCAAAGATCTGACAGTTATCGTTCTTGAGTGATCGATTTCCCTTATCACTCTGTACTCGAATTCCAAACAATTCACATGATCTTTTATCACACCATCATTTCCAAGGCCCGTTGAGTATCTAGGCCAGTCGTGCCTTATTTGACATAAACGATATCCCGATCAGACGCTTTGATTTGAACCTTTTGATGTCATTAGAAAAGCTGTGAGTCCAGGTCCGCTCATGTATGTGCTTGCAACTCAATGATGTCGTGTTATAACCACCAGCAGCATCAAGGATCGTCCATGATGTCAATATTATAAAGATGACGTCCTACATGACCGTGTCCGATTCAAACTCCAGTCACTAGTCGTACTTATTTAATTATAGCAACTGTTAGTTTGAGAGTAAGAAGGTTTATGTGTGACTTTACTAGTATCAAGCGAGGTGTCTCTATCTATCTCAGCGGAAGCACTCATAAATTTACCTTCTGCCTCTCTTACCAAACCAAGAAAGGAGCGCGTAATCGGGAATTAACAAAAATTCGAGTAGTCCTAACGTTTCACGAAAGATACTGCAAATAATATATCACTAAAGTGACTGTAGACTATAAGATCGCATTCACATTTGTCAATGCTTATCTCATAGTTACCTGATGGACAATTAAGCAAGAAAAGTGTTTTATTTAGGAAACTGTTTGTCGTTGAACAAAAAATTCCATTGCTAAAATTCCATTGAGAAATTGGTGAAGAGATAACTATTTTAAACTTTTAAATTGAACTTAAATCTAGTACGTGTATCAAAAATGATTGTATTTTCCAACCAATTTGAATTATTTTGAACAAAACTGATAATTTAAGGTTTTTTTAATGGGCATCGTGGAGAATGATTATCTAGGTACACTAATACATTCATAATTCCACAAGATATACATACAACAAGCCTTTCCTCTCGAATTGATCTCTCTTTGTTGGTTTTTTGCGGGCTCTGGTAATTTTCCTTTGTCTTACTACTGATTTTCCATGAACGTGTTATTTTTTATCCCAATTAACAATGCGTCTTCTCCTCTCAGGGCAAGGAGCTTCTTCACTTCATATTTTTTCAAAAGCCTCCAAAGTATATAGTTTCTCGTTGTTAATATTCCATATAAAATATTTAGCTAAACCGGCCCGTTGGTAAAGTCGCGAAGGAATTCATGTAAATATAGGTAGTGAGCCCTTCCGGTCGTTGAAGACACCCTTTTGCTTAGAGATGCAGATTAATGTGCATCGGAATAACAACCCAAGAAATTGTTGTGGGGAAACATTATCTTAAGGTTTCCCGTAATGTACAGTGACCGTTAGTGTGGGAAGTAAGCATAAAGTGAGGAGCGTGATGGAACAGAGAGAACGGCCGACCGACGACAGACGGAAAATCGCCGTCTTGTTTCCTGTGCCTTCCTTGCCTTTCGCATATCTTCAAGGATATTACCGAGATTATTGAAATTATTTTCCCAAGTTGGGGTTCTAATCTTCGAAATTAATTTCTATTAAGATACGTATACATTCTCAGAATAGCGGAAAAGATCTACTTTACTGTCTCAATGGAAATTCGAGACGTTCATACAAATTATTTACAGATTTTCAACAGTTTTCAACATTATACTTATCCACACTGTTGTCCAAAAGTCCAATAGTCACAAAAGAACAAACCAATCAATAGATAAATGAAGTTGTTTGAATTAAAACAAAGATTCTGCTGAATTTTGATAATGCCTTCCCACGCCAAAATGAAAATAAATTATGTAGATGGAAAGCAAGACAAAACAAACACAAATAGAACGATGGGAATGCAAATGATCACTAATAGAATTCTTTTTCGATTTTGAATCGGTCACACGTGTATCACAAATTACTATTTACTTGCCGGCAAAATGAACCAATGTGCAAAATGTCTAAAGGTCCCCTTAATGTAAGAAATATAATAACGAATAACCACAATTAATGGGAGGCTACTACAAGACAATGAAGATACCGAGAATTCTGGAAACCAAGGGTCTATATCAAATTCCGCTTTTACACTAAGCACTTAGATAGCTAACTCAAAAGGCTTCGTCCTCTTCAGTCTTCAGTCTAGATGGTGTTGACCAGGAGCTGGATTGCCTCGATGTTCGCTGTCCGTAAATCTTCACAAATTTAGTAGATATCTGATTTACAGTGTCTATTTGCAGGTCCCGATAAAGATCGTTATTTCGAAAGAACCAGTGAATGTCAACTATGCACTTTATTTTGAAATCTTTGGATTATTTGGGTGTTGATTTTGCTGACACATCCCCATCTAAATGGATTGTCTTCCCAACAACCAACATTCTCTTGTATCTAATACCCAGTTCTTCTCGTTTCTTTGTTATGTGAGATTTTCAGCGTAACTTCGCATCTAATGTTAGCCCCAGATATTTTGCTGTATTAGTTTATGGTACTCGTTCATCATCTATTTTTATTACATATTTTCGTTTGTCATATTGACATGTAAAGGTTTTTTTTTGTTAAAGCTTATCCTCCATTTTTTAGTCCAATAATTAGTTTTATTAATTAACGTCTGTAGAATGATTGCTGGTTCTAAGTGATGATCGCTTACAGTCAAAATGGCTGTGTGGTGTGTGGTTTTCTAATTGTTAATCATATTATGACATAAAATATTGTTTTATTCCCTAAACAAACATCATACAACTAACACCACATAACTTCTGCTAGGAAAACTATAACTTTCCATGCCAATATTTATTATTTTATTGAAGGACCTTGAAGAAAATGGTTTTAATTTCTTTACTTGATCTAAATTCAAGGTTAATCTCTTCAGTAGAGAGAAATAGGACCAAAATCAGGTCAAATTGTACTCTGTTAGTCATATCTACTACACTGATCTATCAAAGACGAGCTGATTGGGGAAGGATTATACAAATTTCCTTTGAAAGCTTCGTGTTTCAAGCTAGTTTTCATATTTACTCAGCCTACTGCACTGACAGTGCAGCGTCACTAATAGCTTTACAAAAAGTTACTATCGGTTCAAATCTGATAATGGAAGATTATAACATACTCACTGAAGTGGCTGATGAAGAAACTGTTGGATTTTTTTCGATTCGTTGATACAGGAGATTCGGGGAAAGTAAAATTGCTGACTTGGCCTAAACCTCAATTCGAAAACATTACTATTGAAAAGAAAACAAAAGCTTAAAACATTTTGAAAGGTAGAAAGATTGTAGCTAAGTAGAGGAAATGGGAAGATCTCGAAAATCTAATTACAGAGTACTTGGAAGTCGACTATCTGATGATCAAGTTCGACTTGCCTACCATTCGCTTCGATGAAGTTCTAACCAATGATTCCTTGGCCCTAAACTGTCATATACTCACTTTAGCACTAGATAAATGACCTTGTAATATTCTAATTGATCCGGGCTGGATCGATGTTCTTATTATACTTTAATAACTAGCTTAATATTTGTCATAAGGGGATGATCTGTCGCTCAGCACAACAACAAATCTCAAATATGCTTATTTTTTCTATGAAACATAATATTGAATCAAAACAGTTACCTAATATAAGATAACAAGTACGATCAATATACGAAGAAGCTTCCAAAATGTGAAAGAAAACATAATATTCGAAGTTCCAACACCCATACCTGCAGCTATGCAAGTTAAACCGATGTTTCCGTCACCTAATACGAAAAGATCCCTAAAACAAGAGACTAAACAAGATATACTGTTACAAAATTATGATCCTAAACCAACCAGTGCTTTGTATAAAACAGCAAGAGAGGATGAGAACATCCCCGTAATCCGGGGAGTACATTTTAAAACCCGCCACTTTTCTTAAGCTGATTATAAGTGTAAATTGAGATAAGTCTACAATATTTATGGCACTTACATGCTAACCTGCATGGATTCGATGCCGCAAACTTTTTCCGGAGATGAGGATTTTTAGCATAAGCGCTGTCGTCGTATCTAACTGACTATAAAACTGTTGGAGAGTTTAACTTTTAACTATGAAATAAATTAATGAAGTTGTACCTTTTAGGATTTCCAGAAAAGATTTAATGATAAAACTGTTTGTTCATTTTTAAAGTAAGATTAAATGGATTATACCAAATAAACTACTAGACTTTCATATGGCTCGACTAAATTGCTCTACATTTACATTTAATAATTCTCAAAAGCGGAAATAGAGCTCCAAATGACATATCACAAATAAAGTAATCGATTATTTCGTTCTTACAAACGTAATTTAAAACAACTCAACGTAATACGAAATCTATGATTTAAAAAGTTATTATCTGATACTGGTATAGATCAAATATAAACAGAAAATTGCTTTCGAATTGCAGTTCGCAATGTGCCTCTTTCAATTGACCAAATAAATAATTGTCGCATGGCGGAAGTGGGATGGAGGGTGTTCTAGTTTTCGTATCGTTTAACTTTTCCACCGTAAGCCTTTTTGTATGCGATTGGAATATTGGAATTTAGAAGGTTATTATAATACTACATCTTGACAGTTCATTTTTCGAGAAGATCAACAGCAAATACTCCTTTCATATCCCAAAACATGGTACAGAACATCTTCTCCGCTGAAAGTGTAACCTTCTCTTTAATTGACGAGCTTTCGTCTTACATAGTTTACTCTCCTGAATATAGTGGTGTACTCAAGTCTCGTTTGTGGTGACAATTCTGTACAATAAATTCTCTCCCTCCTCTCCACATCCCTTAAGGAGACGCGTGTAACTTCCCGTGTGAATTTCTGTTCAAAATTCAGGAGTCTTATCATCCATCTGGTTGAAATTTCGCTCTTTGATCACTAATATCCAGTGTGACCACATTTACGATACTAAATTTTTCGCGCGTTTATTCGAAAATTCTGATTTATATTTGAAACACGCTCGTGATTTTCGGAATTGAACGGCTCTCATGTATTGAACATTTCATACAAAATTCCACTCTAATTCTCACATATTTATTCAACATAAAGTTCTAAAATTTCGAATTTCGTTGGATACTTAATCATTCCAATTTAAGAACAGTCCTTTTTGGTTGGCGTGAAAAATTTTGTAGCATTTGTAAAAAATTTCCTCGGAAAGCATAAGGGTAACCACCATGTAAATGTAGTAGAAAATGTGCTGGTATCGATTCAAAGACTATCAATTATAACAATGAGAACAAAATTGAGGAGATCTAAGTAAAGAAAAAGGATAAGATTTTACCAAGACATAAGAACAATGGAGAATAGATACCAAGGAAGATGTGACACTCTTATTATGTCTGACTACTGTTGGGGAATCATGCGAGATTGCCAAAGTTTCATTCTAGAAATTCTTTGCTGTTTCATGTTTCTACTAAAATTAACCAGTATATTAACTAACTAACTCAAGTGATTTCTTGATTTTAAATTATGATAAAAAATACATTAGTCAATCTAAAATGTCATTTACCAATCGCACAACCTCTCGCACAAGTGACAGCAAATTATACCCTGACAAATGCTCGTTTGCCTCTCATGTTTTTTATGACCGTCAATCTATGGATTATGAATCTGCAAAAGTTTTGATAACAGAAAATAACTACAAGAAACACCTGTTATTGCTTTTTATTAGTGAACAAACAAATCAAACAAAACATTTATCCTCATCAGTAACTAAACTTGTTTATCTTTATCCAACATATGAAACTCAAATCCATTCATAAATAACTAAACCCTCAAAGTTTACGAAGAGCAATCTAACTAATTGTGAAAATATCAGCCATGGGGTAAATAAATACTTTTGCTTCAAGTTTTTGAATGGTTTGTGAACTTATTTGTTCCATTTTAGACCTTATTAGCTCCAGATTTATTGCGACATTGCTTCTTAAAGAGTTTTTACTAAAATAATTGTGAAATTTTCTCCCGGAAACGTGGCTTTTTCGTATTTTTTCCACTTTGCAGTGTTTTGCTTAGTGTCCCAAACACAGCCCTAAATGTTGTGAATTGAAAGCTTATTGACTAAAAAAACTGATTAAATCGCGTGGCTTATGTTTTTCACATAATTGTGGAATAAAAAAAATATTGTCTAAAATTTAGAAATTGATTTAGCCCCACTATTCATCAGCCAGGTCTGCATAAAATATATATTATAATATAAGTTTTCAGCTTGTCTCAAATACCTACCGCAAATTTGTTGCCATTTCTTGGACTATTGTGTTATATTTTATATAATGTGACATCAAGAAAATTAATTTTACTATTTTCTTCAAATTGGATTACCAATTGAAATTTTATATTTCAATTAATTCCAATTTCAATTTCATTTTCTAATACAGCAGTGATGCCATCATCTACATAACGTAAAAAGAATGAAAAGTTTACTTCTTGCAGTTCCATTATCTTCCATTACTAACCATGCTATAATACTTCATATTGTGATATTTTTTACCCACTTTACACTACACTTAACCAACTTATATACTTATATAATGAGGAACTTATCACTAGTACTTAACTAACTTATTTAAATTCTTCGATTACTTTTCTCTTTCGTTTTGTTCACTATGAACTCGTTTATAGATCCAAAACGAAGTTCTCAAAAATTCTAGAAAATAGAGAAACAAAACAAATAAATAAATATACCTTTCTGAAAATTAGTTCAAAAGAAACAATGTAAGCAATTCGTCTTCATATCGGGGACGAGTTCGTAACAATTTGTTATAAATTTGTTTATAAATTTCATTCTAAAATTTGAAGTATGCTGTCGTGAGTGTTGATTCTATAGTTTTGATAAATTCGTTTTGAGGTATGTTTGTCCCATTTTTGGTTAATGTATCTTTCACTATTACAAGAAAATAAATATATTTTGATATTTCTAATTTTTTTGGTAAATTCCATGTGTTTGTTCCAAAATATTAGATAATTAGACAATGGAGTGAGGAGAGTTGATAGAAAAAAAATGATTTTTGGTATCGCCATGTAAGAAACGCAAAAATCAGGTCTCAAATCCCTGGCACCAAAATAATACATTAAAACGTAACTAATGACATCATAACCTTCTGTCGATGATTAAATTTTTGCTGTACAAGGTAATATCCAAATTAATTTCTATCCTCTCTATTCCGTTCATTTTACTTTTTATTTGCTCCATAACAACCTCAATTATTACTCAATGTAAAAGTGTAATAATTAAAATTTATCCTTATCCTTTTATAGACCGTTACTTTGTTTATGACACACTCCAAAAGGTTGTTAAAATTGATTATTATGTCGTGTGTATTGTATGAGGGAGATACTTTTATTTGGGACGTGCGTCATACTTTATGGCTTGTTTGGAAAAAACAGCGCAATGAAATTCATCTTAATTAATTAGAACGTAGGTTATTATGTGCATTTTCATGTTTGACGACTGGAAATCCTTTGAGGTCAATCCTAAGTTCAGTATATCATGGGTTATAGCGGTTGTAACATCAAACAAACAACAAATACTAATAAAAATATAGTTGCGATTTGTTTATCAAAAGTATCAAGATATAGGACTAAAGCTTCACAAAACAGTGACAATAAAATAATTATTGCACTTATAAATAAGCTTTGATTACCGGGATACTTGTAGTCCAGTGAGTTTCCAGTTCTTTCTTTTATATATGAAAAATGTTTCGTTAAAAATAATTGAAAGCTCAGTTTTGTAGAAACTAAATAAAATTTGAATACAAAATTCTCAATATATAGTTGTTTTATCACCTATAGACAAATAATGAATGAAAATCTAGAATCTTTGTGAACTATAGAGTGTAAGAAATAGACCCTCTGCCCCAAATACATCCAAAAATTTATCATTGCATACATTTTACAACAATTTCATACTATTTATGTTTTCTTCTCACTCGATTTATCAATCGGTCAAACTTTTAGTTGAGCTATGTGCTCTTTAAACCTGACATCAACAGATCTCTTAGTTTGCCCAACATACTTTCCGTTACAACTATTTTCATGGATACCAATCTTTTTCAAATTTGATATTCCATCCTAAGGATTAAACTACAATTTTAATTAATTTTAATTTATAGTTAAATTTATCAACCTATTTAAAACCCACTCTGTTGAAAATTCCCTCAAATCCCTTTGTAAAAATAGGTACCAAAGCAAATTTTTCTTCTTCTTCATAAACTTTGGAACGGGAGATCTCTTGAATCTATGACAAGAAAATTATTTTCCTTATTGTATATTTCAATGAAAGTGAATTAAAGGATGTACCAGGAACTGCCCATCTAATGTTAGATACAATGGAAATAATCAACTGGGATGTACCTACAAGGGTAGACCTTAAAAATACATTTTTTGCCGACCGTGATATCCGTTTAACGATTATTTATAATACGATTTATGTTATACTTAACAAACAAGAATGTACAAAGAAAGTAATGGAAGTCCATAGTAAATGGATGATACTTGAGCAGAAGAATGAAACTATGTATGAACTTCATTCTGTAATAATGGAAACTGTATATATCAAATTATTATTATTATATATTAAAGATGAAGCATTAGCCTCTATTATTTTGAAGAAAAATTGCTGATAAACATACTAGTCTCATCCGAAAAAATTAATGAAACCTGATAGAGCCTGAGAATAATAATAGTTCAGTATATACTACAAAAAGTAGAATTAAACGTCCAATTATGAAACTTAAGAAATTTAGAAGAAACTGGTTAGGAAGATAAGTCTCAATATTTGATACAAGCAGCTGCACTCTACAGTAGAACCTAGAAAGTTATCATTTTACTGAAGAAAATGACCCAAAATTCATTATGTATGAAAACTAGATTTGGTAGTACTAGGATGCTCGTGGAAGTCTATTTCCAAGAATTACTGAAAGTGAAAACAAGTAATTCTTTAATAAAATAGAGTCATAGATACGAGCTTTAAAAACTTGAAAAACTTGTACTTTAAAGCTTTATAATATGGTTCAAACATTGAAGAATCAATTGGACAATCTTTGGAAGTGTGAGTATAAAGAAGTCCAACATGAAGAGAGAGAGAGAGAGAGAGAGAGAGAGAGAGAGAGAGAGAGAGGAAGATACGCATTAGCAATATCTGGATTTAACATACAAAATAACCAAGCTGGAATTTCTCGAACCGTTGGCGATATTCATACTAAAGGTAAACAGTTTACCTTCAGTCTCTGAAGACGATAACATGGATATCTAAACGCGCGTCAGACAGTGTAACTGTGAGTGTTGGTGTAGTAGTGGTTTAAACAGTGTATTCAGTATACAAAATAAATCAAAAAGAATTCCAGAAGAAATCCACAAAAATCTATTCCAGCATTATCGGGATTATATAACAAAGCTTCGCGAAAGATGTGTCTATTTCGTAAATAATCAAGTTGAAGACATTACAACATGTATCAATTGAAGAAGGAAATGCTGTTCTGATCTGTGATGACAATGTTCAACGTTTAAATTGTCTACTATAAATGACAGTGTACCAAAAGTTGCTAAATTAAAAACTATCATTGTGTCTAAAAGAAAAGATAATCTTGTTGATGTCTGGAGGAAAATATGTTTAATGCATCATATGTATTTCAAGATGGGGTGAAATGTCAAATAATAAAGTCACCAAATGAGAAACTCTAATATTTGTAATCCAGTATTCTAAATTTGAATATATTATGAATTGAATTTTAACAGTACTAATCATTTTTGCAGCCAAGCTCAAAACCATATGTTGTATGACAGTTTTGTTTTATAAAATAATCGAAACGCACTCTGCTATCCCATTCATAGATAAAACAACAATATTTTGTTTGCATCAGTTTGCATCAAAAAAATTGAAATCACTAAATTTAAATCTGCGCACTAATGTCACTTGTGTTTTAGATAATTAATATTTTTCAGAATTAGTTTTGAAATATGATATTCAATCATCAGGAATCTTTTTAGTCTTAGCTAGAGGTTGTACAAACAATTCATATCAATTTCTTGATTTACTGATTACAGTGGATCAAAAATTTGTTGTGCAAAGTTATTTGAACACGAATTTCAAGTGAAAATTCTTTGGACGTAACAAACTGTAATTATACGTTATAAAAACTTTCCTGTATTTTTATATAAAGTGCATAAAACTTTCTTTAGTGAGTGCCGAGAGAGCACTGAAGATGACCATCGCCCAGGTCGCTCTGTGACTGTTTCAACTCCGGAAATAGTGACCAAAATCAATCAATTTGTGCGTACAGATCGGAATGAGCATCCGGATGATTGCCGAGGCTGTGAACGCCGATAAAGAAACGATTAGAAAAATTTTAGGCGAGGAATTACACATGATAAAAGTCGAAGTTGGTGCCAAAAAATCTGACTCCTGACCAAAAACTCTTGCGTCAACGAGTCTGCTCAGATTTCCTTGAAACGTTAGAAAAAGATCTGCTTTGAAAGGGACCCGATGTGAGTCGATGGTCGATCAATGGAAAAAACGTATGGAAAGTATATTGAATTCGAATGTAGAATAATTTTTATAATAAAACCCTTTTTCGTAACCAGTCTCGTTATTTAATAACCAGACCTCGTATTTTCCACAGGACATAAAGTTAAACTATTTTATGTCAAAACAATCGTTTGGCCTCTTTTCTATTTTATCTCGATACTTTTCTCTCATCATTCATCAGATAAACAAAAAATCAATTATGAAATGAACATTTTTTGAAGACATCTTTACTGGGTATATGGGTAACCCATATAATTGACTCAGAAAGTTTATAGAAGACGAGAAAAATGTACTTTTTACGCCACAAGCTTGGAGAATTTCGCTTCACTAACTACCAAACTGAAACTGAAACGCAGCAAGAACCGAACTGTCGTCCTCCCAGTTTATACGTTCAATATAATTAATTGCGGTGCAACAACTTATTCAAAGGGTCCAAAATAAGGAGTATTTCGTAAGTTGTATAACTTCGGATTTACCAGCGCCGCCGACGTTGCTAAGTTTAAATGTTAGTTTAGAGATGCAACTTCCGAAGATGTTAAATCCTTGGATAGTTTCATATAATACCTACTGGTCAGCCAGAGTTTACTGTCGTAATTAAATTGTGCAGTCGAATTCAGGATTTGCGGCGGAATGAAGACTGTTTGAACTGACCCTTAACTCTGGCCCTCGCCTTGTATACAGACCCTTATGCATGCATACTAATATCCAGGGCCTAAGTAAGGTACACGTAAATTGCAATTCAAAGGTCGTACGTTATAACATTACTTAATCATCTTAAGATAATCTGGAAAGTTCATAGGAAAGGTAAACGACTCATTGGTGATCCAAAATGCCTATTAGTTTCACTGAGGACATTATGAAATACGAATTTGAATCACAATAACCAATGACGATAATATGAGAAATAAATCAATAATTTTAATTCATCATCATTAGAAATTGAAGCTTTTTTTATTACAAAACATACTTTTTATTCAAAGAAAATGCAGAAGAGCTGAAAAAGACAATGATTTCTCAGACATTATACAAGAAAACATCAACGAAACTCTTGGAATCGCAACACCGATGGGAGTGAAAGCTCCGAGAATATTGAATTTCAAGTAGCGGCATGAGGATGAAACACTTCCCATCGAGATAGAAACAAGCAGATATCATCATGCTGAGAAAACCCGGAAAATATCCCATTTTTCCCGAAAACTATAGACCGATGAGTCTGCTAGTTATACTGAGAATTCTGAACGAACTAAGAAGGACTCTGAATACGATACCAGAGGAATAGTTCAGCTTTAGGAGGAATCGCAGCATCAAAGAGCAAATTTTGAGACTAGTGAAATGTTCTATTCAAGGTTTCAACCAGAAGTAAAGCTTTCGATCGAGGCTTGATTTACAAGATGAAAGAGGCAAGATACACTAAACCGCTCACTGAGCACGTACCTTAAAGCACGTACCAGGTGAAGGTCACAAACGAGAAATCGGAGGATGGAAAGTAGCATGACAGCGAAGATACCGAAATAACAACGAGGTGCGTGAGGATTAAATATAATCAAACAAATCATTTGGTCATTTTTTGTTGCTTGTATTCTTCAGAAGCGGTTTCATATTCATATGCAGATGAGATACATACATTTTTTTGTTCACCCTACCACTACACCAATACTTACAATTACACTGTCTGGTGCGCGTTTCGATAACCAAGATTTCGTCTTCAGAGAATGAAGGTGAACTTGTATTTTTTATCTGATTGTAAGGGATAATGAAGTATTATTATAATAGGTAATACAACGTTTTTTGGTGCCAAGAATTTCTGTCGCTATTCAGTACTTTTCTTTATAAGAATTCGTCTAAATATTCACAATTTTCCATTGATCTAGTGCTCATATTAACCTCGTATGAGGGTGGTTATTGTGATTTAACTCTTACGAACTTACGAAGATTTTTTTGAGATGATTAAGTAATGTTATAACAATGCAACATTATTTCAGTGGCAATATCTTTGTTCGTTAAATTTTTTCGAAGTTTTCCGCTTTTATTATTTTAGTGTTGTAACTACTTTTTACAAATCCATCTTAGGGTTTCTCTTGTCCATTATACTTATGATTTCCTTAACTTCTTATGTAATTTCTTCTGAAAAGGCTCCTTGATCATTTTCTTCCTTCTCTTCTGTGCTTGGTTCAGTTAGCAAGGCAAGTAATCTACCCATATTTGTTCAAATTAAATTCGTCTTCTTTTGTCAGCCTACCTTCTTCATCATTTATTCCTTTGACATTACTTTTATATGTTTTATTAGGTTTTTGTGGAAACTCTGTATTTTTATTTGAATCCTCCTCTCTATTTCCCTAACAATACTATCCATCCACTCAAGTTCACTTTTCCTCATTAGCCTGTAGTCAATTCTATTCATTTTCATGCATTTTAGCCTTTCATTTCCACAGCTATTTACGTGATCTATTTCCGATGTTTTTTGATCTGGTGATACGCAGGTCATTTTCTGGTTTTTATATGATGCCGAAATTCAGAACTGCTGATAATCATATTCGTTTGTGATAAATCATTGTCCATTATCATTTGTTCTTTCCCTGCTATTAGTAAGAGATTGGATGATCTTGCTCCAATTATTGTGTATGTCAGCCTTTCATTCATTGGTCTTAATTTCTCAGAAGCCTCAAATTCTATTACAAACTTCCTGAGTCTAGGAGACTAACATGTTAATTTTTTATAATACCTTGCCCCAAATCCCCCCATATGATAAATTATGATCTAGTTTCCTATGGAGAAATTACAATACATGATGATGATAATTGAAACCACTCTATTTCATACTTTCAAGTAGTTGATTTCTCCCGAAACCATTTCTGAATCTTGACAATATTTTTAGTTTACATATTTTCAGTAAATCATCCTTATATGAATACCACATCTACAAGCTTCACAATAACACCCCGATTTAAATTCAAATAGACGTATTAAACCACCTTCGCCCTTCTTGAGTAGCAGGATTTTTTCGTTGGTGTACTCTTTCAGATGTTGTGATTGATATTACGTGAAAGGTCGTTTGTATTCATATGTAAATATAAGGCGCGTTCGCTCTGCTGAATTAGAGCATACATATTAAATTAATGATGTGTTTTTAATCCTTAGAAGTTTCCACACAATAGAACAGGGATCTTGAGAAATATTATGCACCTTTTGAGCGCTCGCCAGAATGGGAACCAGCGTCGGAGCTTTCGAATACCCACAAATAATGACCGAAGAAATCTGAGAAAGAACCATTTTGTATACGGACATTAGAAATTATGTTTTCTTGTATTATACATCTAGTGGAGCGATGTAACTCTATTTTTATGTATAAATATGTCATAAATTGGAAGCATTTATAGAAGCGGTGGAGAAACTTTGAAGGTGAATCGAACAACATCCAAGGATCACCTTGTATATCCTGGATACGATATTCCTACCCGATTTAGGTATAACTTTGGAATCACCGTCTTCAGAATTCGATATGATGTGGTTTACAACAACGACTCAACGAAGCACAACTTGCTAGTGAAACCAATAGAATCGATTACTTGCGATCAAACCACCAAAAAGCAGGTATTTTTAACGTTATTGACTTTAGTGTTAATTACGTTAGCTGGTTGAATTTTTCCAAGAGAAATGATGATGAGGGGTGGGATGTAGAAGATTTTCTAAATAGTGATGGACTGACTCAACTTATCAACAAGCCAACAAGAATCCCCGATGGAGTTGGTGACTTGGCTAGCCTCTTAGCATATACAACGCGGTCGTACATGTATCACTTGAAACATCAGGTTACAAATTAATTTCAACAATGTGTGAACTAGAAATCCAAACTCAGGATCCAGCTAGACCATGTTGAAGTTTGGCATTATAGATCAGTCAAATGGAAGCATCTAATGATTTCTTTTTTATGTTGATTTGGAATGATGTTTCCTTCAGCTCCTTCAGTGTGCGCAATTGAGTTTTTGGAAGTACTTTGGCAGGTATGGAAGCAAATATTTGTTACTCCTTCAACACATTTGCAGACAATAATTTACGGTTTGAGCAGTCAACAACAAAAATGCTGACTATTGTAAATGGCGCTCAAGTACCGAAAATCGTACAAATAGATCAAGGTCTTTCTGATTTGCAACAACAACGGTCAGCCAAGGCTTTTGTAAATAAAAAATTTCACCATTGACTGGAGAGGATGGTAGAATCGCGATTACCGCAAAGGAGAAAGCTTTTGGGTCGCATATTTGCTTTAAATTAAAATCTTGATTCGCTGGGAGCCAGAAATAGAATTTCAACACCCAGATATAGTAAAAGTTATCAATGTCTTAAACATCAATGAAGCTACCGACGGCATACCACCAATCGTATTAAAAAATGAGCAGCTGAACTAACAAGTCCGCCCTATGCAAACTCTTTTCCCTATTATATAAAAAAAAGTCTATACCCTGCAGATTGGAAACTTGTTTGAGCTCAACCCATACCAAAAAAAGGAAAAAGACGGTTTCTCTCGATTGCTTTATGCCAAGTCATTACCAAGGTCATGGGGAAAGCCGTAACCCAGCAAATCTTGAGATATCTTAAGTTGTTAACAGAATCAGCGACCATAAATATGGCTTTCGTAAGGCTAACATAGATTAACTGGGTATTCCCTGGGCTGAAGCTATAGAAAAACATGGGGAATCATAAGCAATTACACATAAAGATTTGAGGTCAACAGTGATGTTTTCCAGGGATGCATCTTACCACCTACTCTCTTTCTCCTACAGAGAAACATGGGGAATCCTACTGGACAAAATTGCAAATCTGATCTATAGCTTTGCTGACCATAGCACACTATTATCGTCGTTCAAATCAACCGCTCCAATAAACTCGGCCAACACTCAAATCTGTAGGCATAAACAGATTACCACCATTAATACCGATCTCAGATTGTGTAGTGAGGTAACAAAACAGGCTGGTACTGCGACCCAAAAATTAGTCCTTGAAACTCTTTTAAGACCAAAAAGCAATAGCTTCTAATCCTCTACAAGGCCCATATTCATCCATATTTGAAGTATTGCTCGCACATAAAGAATCAGACAGTTGCAGCAGCGCGGCAAAAATTTATTTATTTGGAATTATGTGTTGCTTCGAACTCAATACAACGAAGTTGTTTTTAATAAGTTGCATCTGCGGATTTGAATTTTCCTTTCTCCTAAATTTTTCATCACATCCACATAAACTTTTCCTTTTCGTCAATAATTAAGAACCCTACTCGACAATGACAATAACAAATTTCATTCCACTCATCTCTTGAGAGAAAAATAAAAGAAATAAAAGGAAACTTGCAGGTCGCGTCACATTTAACAAATGAGTTCAGTGTGCTGACGAAAACACCACATAATGCGGAACGCAGGTAGCGAAACTTCCAACGCCAACTTCTTGAATTGATGCCATTAGTCTCCATCCAGTGGGCCGTGGAATCAGTATGGATACAGGGGGATACAGGGGGCACAAATGAAGAGTTATGGATTCGTAACTGCAGCGACAGAGGATGTTAAGTGGGAAGAAATTGAACGATTGATATATCGTAAGTGTGTTCGGGGATGTACACTTTTAGTTTAATGATTGTTAAGAGCTCGTATTGCTGGTGGATGCAGATGGAATCATCTCTGACAAGGTTTAGAAAAGTGATTTTTTGTATTAGTCATTTTAGATGTTCGACTACTAATTGTATCATTAATTGAAGATGAATATTAGAAATTTTTGCTTGAAGATGTGGCGTTATCGATTATTCAATTTCACATCAAACGAGTATACTTAATATGGAATAAAACTTACGAGGATTGTCTAAAAAGTTTCAGACCTCAAACTAGAGATATCAGTACTTATCAATATAAGTTGTAGAATTTTCACTATTTCAGCTATTTTGAAAGATTAGTTTCTATTTGACAATCGTATATAGGGGCTTGATGTAAAAGATGCGACCTCTCGTTTCTGAGTTATAGGTCTTCAAAGGTGCGAAATTCGAATTTATATTCAAGTATATTTTCAAAATTATTCATTCGATCATTATGAATTTCTAATAAATGATTACGTATGTCTTTGTACTGTCTTTGATATAATATATGATTCTACACTACTAAAGGCAAGGTACGACTCATGTCCAATGATTAATAATCCGGGGACAAACTGTACAATCTAACGATAGCAAAAATGAATTTTTCTATCGATTTTCTAACAAAAATGTACTGTTTATTTAACTCGATAAAATTTATAGCTTAGAAAACCGTTCGCCATAAAGAAGCATTCTGAAGAAAATTATCATAAATTGTGATTATTTATTAAAAATACTTACACAAGGTATTTAAACAGAATCAATCATTTCTAATGAAACTGCATACTCTCGAACATCGTGTTGTAGAATGTAGAGAATGAAAACAAAAAAAATCTATAAAAAATGTTCGAAATGGGTACCTTGCACTTCTAAACACTTCCGGAGTCTAAGGAAGATATTAGAGTTTATTCTATCGATGTTTTCTTTCCTTGTGTTTATTTGTGTTGCATATGCCAAGCTCTTAAGATATTCCAAAAAGAAACGAATACATTGTATTTAATTCAGGGGATTGTGGTGGCCGTGCATCCACCTGTTAGGAAAAATGTTATTAGGATTTTTTACATTATTTAGAAAGTGGGGAAGGGCTTCATCGTCCCTGAACCACAAGTCTCTGTGAATGAATCATCAGTAGCGTAGATGAAAAATAATTATTAATTAATCGTATACAATGAACTAGAAATGCACAGATCCCTCAAATCATACATTTTATCGAGTTAAACAAAGAGTCTTTTTTTGTTAACTGATTTATTGAAAACTACATTTTTGCTATCTTATTATTGCACAGGATCCTTCACGATGAGCTGAATCGATATGGATATGGGAAAGTACTGCGGCTAGTGTTCTGAAAATTTGCTTGTATGGGTTTCCCGAAATGATCGTTTCAGCTAAAATAATTTCAGTTTCTGGTTATACCGTAAGTGGACCCAAACTTCGTTATTTTAAACAAAATGATATGGTTTTTATCAACTTTCTGAAATCTACATGAAATTTTAATATAACTTTATAAAAGGCATAGTATGCCTAAAGTCCACCATTTTTCAATTATTTCACATTTCCGAAATTTTTGGACTTTGCAGCCCTCCACTAAATAAATTATACTTCTAAGTTTAAGAGAATCAGGTCTAATATTTTTGAGATTTGGACAAATAACACTTACAGCTTTCAAAATCTGTGAAAATCTTGACAAAAATGGTGCCCAATTTCGCTATATAAAAACTTCGAAAACTTTTCATTCATTTTTTCAAATGGCAACCCCTATTTTTCTCTTCACCATTGGATTCTACACTTTAAATTAAGGGAACTTCGACCCTTAACCGTCAAGCTGTTTTCATTGTTTGTTTGTTTGTTGTTGATATGTTAACTTTTGTTTTTTGTCGCTCCAGACAACCGACAATAAAAAACCATGAATATTTCGGTTTTTTCAAGTTTCTACAAAAACCGTTAATTTGTGATATATGAACTTACTAACGAAGCGGAGAATTAAATGGTAAAGAGAAAAATGGAAGTTTTTAGATAGCGAAATTCGGCACCATTTTCTGAACATACTATATGAATTTTTGTCAAGATTTTCACAGATTTTGAAAGCTTTAAGTGTTATTTATTCAAATCCCAAAAATATTAGATCTGATTCACTTGAACTCAGAAATATATTTTTTTTAGTGGAGGGCTGCATGTGTCCAAAAATTTCGAAAAGTGATGTAATTAAAAAATGGTGTACTTTATCCAAACGATGCCTTATATAAAGTTATATTGAAATTTCGCGTAGACTCCAAAAATTTAATAAAAATAGCGAAATTCGGCACCATTTTCTGAACATACTATATGAATTTTTGTCAAGATTTTCACAGATTTTGAAAGCTTTAAGTGTTATTTATTCAAATCCCAAAAATATTAGATCTGATTCACTTAAACTCAGAAATATATTTTTTTTAGTGGAGGGCTGCATGTGTCCAAAAATTTCGAAAAGTGATGTAATTAAAAAATGGTGTACTTTAGCCAAATGACGCCTTATATAAAGTTATATTGAAATTTCGCGTAGACTCCAAAAATTTAATAAAAATAGCGAAATTCGGCACCATTTTCTGAACATACTATATGAATTTTTGTCAAGATTTTCACAGATTTTGAAAGCTTTAAGTGTTATTTATTCAAATCCCAAAAATATTAGATCTGATTCACTTAAACTCAGAAATATATTTTTTTTAGTGGAGGGCTGCATGTGTCCAAAAATTTCGAAAAGTGATGTAATTAAAAAATGGTGTACTTTATCCAAACGATGCCTTATATAAAGTTATATCGAAATTTCGCGTAGACTTTAAACATTTAATAAAAACCATAGCATTCCGTTTAAAATAACGAAGTTTGGGTCCACTTCCGGTATAACCAGAAAACTGAAATTATTTTAGCTGAAACGATCATTTCGGAAACCTCATGCAAGCAAATTCTCAGAACACTAGTCGCAGTACTTTCCCATATACATATCTATTCAGCTTCAGTCATTACAAAGAATTACGTAATCATCCATTAGAAATTCATAATGTTCAAAAGAGAATTTTTTTATGTCACAGCATTATTTTCACGTCTCCTACTCACTCCCGAATTTTTTGCATCAGGTCCCGGAGCAACCTGCATATAAAATGATAAAACAGATTTGCTCGTTTACATCTTAGATTTAAGTAAATCTAGTATAAAATGAATCGGAATATATTGGCAATAAATTAGTTTCTATTAGGACAAATATATGCCGTATATTCAAAAATAAATAACCCTTAGTTTTGGCATCGACTTATTAACATGCTAAACAAAACAGTAATAAAAACTAATTGCCTGTCATAAAGTCTCTCTATGGTATAAATTCCATTTATTTCTACTCAATTTGCGCGAGTTTGTTGTATAAGTCTAGTCACAGTATTTTAAAGAAAAGAGGATGCAATTTTCCTCGTATGCCATTGTGATATCCCGTCTATTCCAGCAAGTAGGCGTATCTAGTTTGCCAAAATTAGTAGATCCGGATTATATAAATTGGCCTTGTATATCCACTCTTTTGCATGAAATCTTTCAACGCGATACGAAACATCCCCAATCCCAGTATCATTATCTTTGACAAACTGTTATGTGTTTGGTTGATATCCAGATGCCATAACCTTATGTTTCATATGACTACGCTTGGCATATTTCTGAAGATTGTACGATATAAAAAGAAGTAGGAGGGATGTTTACCACTTTATTAGACATATTAAATGATTATAATAACGTCTGGAATCTATAATTTTTTGTTAGTTTATAATATCAAGGATGACAATTTGACGAAATTAGTTTGAATAAGATTATTCTTGAAAATTAATGTAATAATCAAACTATTTGATCCACACTAGAAGATTTATGTAGCATAGTTGCAATTGAGTCCAAAAATTGTTTACTCTCAAAATTTTTATAAAAAAGAAACAAAAAAGAACAATTAACCCCTTTCTGAAAATTGGCCTGTTTAACCATGCATTGACTGGATATTACATCACTTATTATTTTCATTGGAAAAATAACAGAAAATGGACTTGCTTTAAAGTTTATCAATAACTATTTTCTAATTTGAACTATGTAAAAAAACAAACCAAATATTGATCAAATTAACTTTACGGTAATTTTATAAATTATTTAATAAGAAACAGTTATTAGAGTTTCCGTGAATGCTGATCCCTTGAGGGGGGCTGGGGAGACCTTCAGAGGGATTTTTAAGAACTTTTGTAAAAATATACTTTCACTGATAGTCTATCAATTGAGTAACATACAACTTTACCCTAATTTTTTCCGATCGAGGTGGTTTATTGACTTAACTTTACAATAAATTTATTTTAATTCTACTGCACACTACATAAGTTTCTGTTAACTAGAAGAAACTAGAATTAATCACAATAACTTTATTTTTGGATCAACTGAAAGCGTCATTCATATTTGCAAGTTGAGTGAGGAATAAAAACAAACTGCAAACAATGGTATGTTTCAACACCTCATTAAGCGAGCTTCGTCGCTACAACCTTTGCGTTTCAACACCATTCGTTGATTTTAATCATGCTGCGCTCTATTAACTTTCAATATTTGAGTTTGTTTCCTTATTGGCAATCAGTTGTGTCTGGCTGTCAAGTTAGCAACTAATTTTTAACACTCCGAGAACTAATAAAATCCCTCACTCTATAATGAATATTGGCAATTACTCAAATCGAATAAGTTAAAATGGGTTAGTGTTAATGTGTTTTTGTTTATAGTGAGCCTTTATTGGTTTATTAACCTTCAGGTACCTGATTTTTCTTTTATACTAACTTTAATTTCGTTCATTTACCAACACTGCTGCTCTCTTATACAATGTTATATACTTAATGTACGAACTTTATAGTCTGTAATTTGAAATCAATCCAATATAAACCAGAGTGTTTATTCGAATTTTATTCGGTAGATTCCCACTAGTATTCTGAAATTCGAAAATATTCTGAGAGAAAGAGGTCGGAAAGGCTCTAGAAATAACCAATATCTCAAATAATAAGGCACATGAGAATTTTCTGATAGGAAATAAATAAAAATCAGTTCATTACCTACAAGAATGATCCTTATCATTTTTATCGAAAATCAGTAATTTATGAGATATAGGGACACGAACTAGCTCCAGTCCCAAAATTGATATTTTCAGATGAATCAAAGTTGCTGAAAGGTAAAATGCAGTTTGAACAGTTGCTCAGGTTCAAACAAAACTAATAAAATACTTACAACTGATTATCAACAACCATTAACACGAGTTTCATATATCAACCGGAATCTCCTACTCTATGTTACCAGCGAATATAGAAACATAGAGAAATATGGAGAATCCAGAGCCATTGCATTGGACATAACGAAGACTTTTGACAAAGCGTAGTATGCCAACCTCGTGAATATATTAAAATCGTACGGGTAGTTTTCAGGTCGCTATCAATAAACACACATAAGAAAAGTTTGAGGTCAACGCTCCGTTAAACTCGACAAAATTTGCTTGTTGTGTTTTGAGGTGATAAGAAATATGTTGTGATATCGTCACGTGGACGAATTAGCTAAGGTAGCGTCACAAAAACTTGGAGCCCTCTTTGGGATCAAAAAGCTATATACTCCCCACCAGATTCATTGAGGATGTTCGACTCAATACAAAAGTTTTTGATGAAAGTGAATCATGGAATAATGAAGGAACCTGAAAGGAAAGATATATATAGTAAAAAACAAGAATATAATGGCTACGGCATCTGTAAAAAGCGGAAGAAGACACAGTATCTTTTACAGTGCTTTCATGGGATCCACGTGTTACAAGAAGAAGAATAAGATCTAGATCAATGTGGTTGAGGAAAGAAGATGAGGACCCAAGTAGAGTGGGTGTTAGGAGATGGAAAGAAACGACCAAGGACAGGACAGCGACCATTTTGGGTGTGTGTTTTAGCATAGCATAGCAATCCATAGAGTGGTCAATCTGTTGAAATATGTGAAAATTACATTATCTGTAAACTTAATATTCTTATTCCAATTGCTAACTCTAAAGATTTCCTTTAAATCTTCATTTTGGACTTTTTAGGACATTCATTCTTCATTACAATATTAGCCACTTGCTTTATTTATGGAAGTATCCATATTGTTTCATCATAAGTATTTGAATTCATCTTTTCCGGTACAAAAAATATGATGATAGATTTTAATTTAATATGGAAGTATTAAAATCATTCTAGTATCATTATTTCCCCCAATAACAAAAATGGAGTATTCTTGAAAATAAGTACAGAGCCACAAATTTTTTTAGGGGGCAGATTCACACGACCAAGTTAATCTTAAGCAGTAATTACTGAGATGCTACAAAGTTGTGTGTGAGTTGATTGAAGGATCGCATCTCACGCAAGCAGAAAATCAGCGAGTCCATGGAAACCTTGTGAGCTGATGCAAATAAATAAGAGCTAGAAGCTTCCGCTTAAGTCATGAGCAATGGTTTCAAATGCATCAGTTGACGAGATTTAGCCAGCTAATGAATGTATTCATTCATAGCTGCATCAGGGAAATTTTTAGTACAGAGAAAATCATTGAAAGCGTTGTTTTTTCACGTTTGAGTGATCAGATGGCATTCATCATGCTTTAGTCAACTGATTACTCATTACTTCGAAGTATTAGATAAGATACAATTAAAAAATTTGCTCTTTAGAGAAAATAACTGAATATATTTTAATTAGGAGGCAACCGCCGATCATCCTCTAGACCAAACTAGAGCTAACGTCCACGATGCTTCGTTATACTATTATGACATCGGAAGTTATCACTCTAGAGAAATGAGTAGTTAGTTTCACTCAATCAATTTCTCTCCCTCTTTCTAATTTTTATTTCGTGAATGCTATTGTTATAATTCAATCTCTCTACTAAAAACATTTTACACAGTTTTATTGTTACACTTTTTATATTTCATAATTCTTGTTAACGTATAGAGAACAAACAACACGTCCTTTCGGTGTCTTACATAACACTTAGTATAAATCTTTCTCTATGACAGGGTAAGAGTGAGAGAAGAAGAACAACCGGAAATGTCCCGGGGCAAGGATAATACATTACAATTCCCAACAATCCGAAGATGTTTGAATTTAATAGCAACATAGATCATGAGTGAGAAACTTTTGCGAGTATGTACAGAGAAATGGATGTCGAGACCACCGCAACCTCTTGAGGCTCTCGCCCTGGCCCTCAAGATTCTAGTTCAAGAATTTCCCTGCCTATGTTCATTCTTGTCCTTTTCTAACTTCCTCATAACCCCAGTGGGGATGTACTAAAAAATAGTCATTAATATCTCTTTGTATATTATTATTATAACTAAGGTTAATTTATCAAGAAATTTTTTATTTTTACTGTTCAATAGAAAATCCTGAGTGTTATTTATGATAATATACAAAAAAAGTCAAAAAATTATGTTAATAACAAATTCTAGAAATCAAATATTTTTTTCATGATAATGTCGCAGAAAATTTCAATTAAAATAACGAAAAAAACTCTTGAAATCTTCGGAGTGTTGGTAGAAGAGGTAGTTGCATAGAATATTGTCAGCCAAATCTACATTTTTCTGAAGGTCTAGATTATTTTTTCCCGCTAGAAAATTATATAGCACAGTAATAGAAAGATTTTGCAACAAATACTAACTATAAACGAAAAAATCTGGACTCGAGTACTTCTAATAAACCTAACTATTCAATATAATCATCAAGATTACCACCAGTTGGTGTGGTGAACCAATCTGAAAGAAGTCTTCTAAATTACTATGGCTGTCTATCAATTGAGCCTCACTTTGTTGTAGCCTCTTAATTCTATGGCGGTCATGCGATGTGACTTTGCATTTAAATATACTTTATATAGGTAATTATTTCTCCGAACATATAACGATTATTCAACCATACCCAGGAAATTTCAAGTAAAGTTCTTAATAAAATTAAATTGATCCTCTCCCATATACCTGACTGTGGGAAAAACCAAAAACATTATATCTGATCTTTATTCCATACTTACACGAACCCAAGCGAGGCGTTTGGAATGGTGGAGAAATTCGTTCTGTTTCGAGACCGCATTGCAATCAGATCTCGAACGCCGAGATCTCAGTGAAACTGCGCCGTTTTCGGAGACGCAGATTTATCTGTCGATGTACATATTTTGGTTTATACAGTTTTTTTTGATATTTTATAGTTTTATTGTACTACCTCTCCATTACCCTCGGCATATAATACAAAAACCATCAGAGAAAACACCTTTATGAGGCCTGGACATCATTTAACAATTTGGTACATTACCAAGAAACCATCCAAGTGCAAAATTCTTTAGGAAAACATAAAAATATCAATCAACAACTCCAGGAAGTGAGAAATGTTTATATCAGTCGTTATATAGTGGAAAGAAAGCCTCTGTAAAAAATAAGGAATCGCAGCCTGATAAAAAGCTAGTTATCAAACGCAGGTCATTCCAGGGACTGTTCAGCAATGACTAGACTAGAATACGCCTTCCTGGAAACGATCAATGTAAAAATATTAAAAGACCCGGTAATTTGCACAGTATTGTATAGAGAAAATTTGCTTGGATAGACTCTATATGTTGTGAAACATAACCTAACCTAACTATTTAGCTTTACCTCGTGGTGCGAGCTTCAAGCTTAATGGACAAAAGCCTTCGAATATTTCGACATATGGCCGGCTATCCATTTTCCAGCAAAGTCACTATCAGAGGAATCCAGGAAAGGGCACATTTCGATTTTATACCAAGTAGAAACTGCTAGGCGTGTCCACAGGACAAAATGAAGATCCGTGCATAGTAATGTCATACCTTGCACGCAACTTCAAGTTTAGACCAAGAAAGGTGTGGAGTTAGCTGTGATGGAGCATCCAAGCTCGAAGTCCAGCATCTACCACGATTTTGCAATTTCAAGAGACAACTGTGGAAAAATGGGAAAGTTACTTGTTTGATAGAAAACTAACAACATGGAAAAGTGGTTTTTTATGAATCAGGCTTTTTGTATTATCTGGAATGTTTGACGAAATATACAGAAGCTGTCTGGAAAATTTAGAAAAACAAGACATACTTTTCCATAATTCTTTATAATTTTACACAACCCATCAAAAAATAGTAAAACCTTACAAATATTAATTTATACTAAACATCCTCAACAAGAGTACAAAATATTTTAGTTATATTTGTAAATTTGCATATAGAATACAAGACATAATTTGTTCAAACATCATTTAATACAGTTAATGAAAATTTATTCATAACTATATAACGTATATCAAGTATATAAAATATTTTCCCACATGTCTGCGTCTGTTTAGAATAAAACATAGCGATTGCCCCTCTCGTAATTATACGGCATCAGTTTTTGTCGAGAATGACCACCGCTGTTATTTATGATACAGATGTACTCAACTTTCATCTCTAAGTACTTAATTAGATCATATTTTGGTTTTCATTAACCTAATTGAAAAGTCCAGACAACTACGTTACGACGATATAAATTATCATCGGTTTACGCGATGATTTTTTTGGTATCTACATACTTGAGGAATATCTGATAAAATATTGGAAGCTGGTTAATCTTTTTCACACTCTTAGAAATCTGTTAATTTTCAGCAAAACATTGGACAAATAGTCAAGTAATTTATTCTATTTTATATTTTCTTCCATCTTTCATTTTATATTCTTTTTAAATGATATTCTTATTTGGGATATGGTGTAATATCTTTAATAATTTATATCCTAACCGAAATCCCATAACAAGATCTACTGTCAGTAAATTAGTATACTGGTTCAGTAAAAGATTTATCCAAATCATGGCACAGAAAAACTGCATCAACTCAAAACAAATCTTTAGATGTTTCTGTCTTGTTAGAAAACGATCCATACTTGAGTACTGGACAAATATCATGGGAACTTGATATTTCGTATTAAAATAATAAATTCTAACCATACATTGGTCAAGAATTGTCAGTTGACGATTTTGGTTGATCTATTTGAAATAACAAATTTCATTATTTTTCCGGAAAAAGGAAAGATCTGACAACAATGTAGATACCACCATATTACCAGCCGTATCATAAGCCGTTTCCGAGATAATAGATAAAACTCACTCTGTATCACAACTTTATACATTTTCACTTAAAACAATCAACATTTCAATTAATTCAAACTTCTTCTTTTCAAATACTTTATAGAACTTGAAGAAATTTTTATCGCATTTATTAATAATATCTATATTTTGTTCATCCTGTACCAATGTTTTATATAAACAATTTTGCAATATAATTCAACTTTACCATACTGGAATCAATTATGTGAAGTATTTCGCAAGAACTGCTAATCTAGAAGTAAATACAAGTTTGTAAATTTAATCTTAATGATCCTAAGAACGAACATCCGATCCACTTAACCGATTCAGTCTCGCACAATTTCAACTTAACCTGAAAATTGTGGATGTTCAATAAAATGCCTAACATACTTGATTGTAGTTGGCGCTAGAGGGCCCGAAGACGATCCGCACTTACTTCGAAAGGAGTTGAGAGAAACTTACACAACTCTCGACGACTGGCTAGCAGCTTCCGAAGTTTATGTGGTTGACCCTCAGAACTTGGGGTTTCACTCGAAATACATGTAAAAGTGCTGCTTGCCTTTCGGTGCTCATCTTGTGCTACAGTGAAATTTGTTTTTGAACCACGCTGTAAGCTTCAAGTTTCAATTAAACACAAAAAACTGATCGTTGAAGTCATATCTAAAATAATCTTTTGGAATTAAATCAAACTTACGAGGTGTGATTTAAAAATATGAGGATTGATTTTTTTATTAAAAGCATTTACTATTCGAAGCTTTGAAACGTTACAAACAAAAAATTTTTCCTTGAAATCTTAGGATAAGATAAGTTTTTGATACATTTGCAAATTTTGCATAATAACAGTCATTTCTCTTCTTCTTTCTTCCATAATAGATCTAACGCCTGTTCCTTTTGGATATTTTTCCATGCG
The DNA here is from genome assembly GCA_026230145.1 of Diorhabda elongata. Taxonomy (NCBI): domain Eukaryota; kingdom Metazoa; phylum Arthropoda; class Insecta; order Coleoptera; family Chrysomelidae; genus Diorhabda; species Diorhabda elongata. Next base: position 17,555,118 of record CM047928.1, on the reverse strand, counting down.
TGTTCCAATTGGAGATTTATCTCTTGCTATGTTTTGTTTTTTAGTATGTGATACCAATTCGATAATGTTAACTACACCACTTAATCGTCTGATGGTTTCGCTTCTTTCTCTTCGTAAATTTCTGGTCTTATATTCCGTTCTGAAGGAATCCTGCGATCTTTCCACTTATCCTTTACCTCGTTTTCTACGTCTCCATAAATAATTATGTCAATTCCAAGGTGTTGTATTATTTGACCTACTAGTTCTAGTTTTCATTTTCATTATTTTCAAATCTCTCCACAGTTTGTTTTTTTAATAATCTTCCAATAGGAATGAGCTATAATTTAGAATGATGTACTTATATCCATATCTAAATAAAAGAAATTCAGTATTATATCATCTGAATAATACTGTTATGCATTTTAGTAAAACAAATGCTTAATGTACTGTCAATGTTACACCGAGGACCACTTAAGTGCCCTCCTTAATGGCTTCAGCAAAAAATTACCGCTTTTGTTTCTGACGTATACCAAAAAACTCGTCCCCTCACTTATTAGTGACTTGATGACTTGATATTTCTTCAGGACTAATATTTAACAGTAACGGATTAAAAAAATTGAAACCAGCAAAGTTGATTAATTTGATGATTTTACAAATTTTATTAAGAGAAACCAACATAGAATATTTGTACTATAGAATAGAGAAAATCTACCGAAGCATGATAAATTCACAGATTCGCAAGTTAACCCAAATTACGCCTGATTTTTTAGAGAGTTGCACCTCAAGATGAAATGCAAAAGCTAAGTATTATATGTGGCGAATCAAAAGTAATTGAACATTTCACGTAATTTGAGGTGATTTAATATTGATATGTGATTGCCGATCGAGAATTGTTAAACAAGATTTGTAACAGCTGAAAAAATAATGGAAAGTCCTGATCCTACGAAACTCAAAAACATTACAAGGGAAGAGAAGATGAAGACCTTCAGCACCTACAGCCATGTCATATTGTGAAATTTATGGAAGAAGTGAGATTAATAGATTATCTGTAAACAATTTTAGTTATAATGCGAAAATCATTGACATAAAACTAGTCACGCCAAAAACAATTCAAAGAACGTTAGATCTTGTCATTTTCATGAGGTGTCAGATAGCATATGAATTTCTTAATTGCCGGTACATATTAAGTATAAATTTTCAAATAATTTCAAAATCTATTTATTCACTTTTCCGTAGCTTTACCACTATTATTAAATTTTTTCACTTCTAATACCTTTTTATATGTTTTCGTGTTGATTTGTCTTGATTTTTGGTCACTTTCCTAAAAAAGTTTTGCTTGGCTAAAGATAAATTTCCGTTTAGTATTTTTATATATTTAGTATATTTATTTAGTATTTGTAAATTTTTTGAAGATTACTTTCCACAGAAAAGTGTCTTCTATGAGGCAAATACGCCTAAAATTTATTAAAATAAGTTGTTTAACATCAGTATTTAGACCATTCATTAAATTTCAAAATCATTGATCTACTTTGACTACCAATTTTTTCTCATGGTTCTTTGGTAGACTTAAACTGTATTAAAATAAAAAAATAGAGGAGAAAGTTGTGGAACTGGTGAAAGATCGATTAATATGGTTGTTTTGTTAAAAAAAGTATCCAAACACTGCAACGAACAAAAGTAAAGCATGGTATTTGACCAAGATATTTCTTCCAACAAGAAGCAGATACCAAAGCTTATGATGAAACTGATGCTGATGTATATGTATGTATAGATAGATTTGAGGTCTTGTATACACTGGGACCCAAAAGATCTATTGTCTCCCCCTTTCCTGACACTGTAGAACCCAGTGTTTACAGCTGACCCATTAATGGCTTTAATTACCAGAGGTCTTCTATTTCAAGCGCTCCCAGGTGTAATGCTCTGGAGCTCTTCTCTTTTAGAGACTGTGGATAGAGGTTCATCCACTGTGCAACAAAATCTGCACGCCGTATTATCTGCTAGGTCTAGCTTGTTCAGGTGTCCATTGAGGTAACAGTGCCCCATAGGACTCCCTTTAATATTCGTAGGTTGTCTTTGCCTGTCTCTGCCCTTATAGGTTGTCCTAATAATTGGTTCTGCTCCTATCTACCTTCTTTTCCATTGTTCTGTAGCTGATACCACAGACGGGTTCGGGTCCCGGAATCTCTTGTAGGTTATTTTTATTTTTCTTGCCTAGCTCGATCAATTGAACTGATGCAGATAGTTAAGCTGCTTTAATTTCGATAGATGCAGATTCCAAACTGTCACTCAGGAATAGAAGCATCGTTATATAAACAAAACAATGTTACTTGGAATTTTTCAAACAAAGCTCCTTACAAAGTCAAAATTTGTCACACTTTAGAAGAAGGTGAGAAAGCGAGGCGATTGCAGTTCTATTTGTATTTCACAGAGAGATATTGCAGCGAAAGCAATTCTCATTACCTAATTCATACAAACTGGCTATCTTCGGACCTTTCTTTATTAAAAGAGCTTTGAATTAGCATACTTACTTACAAATTTTGCAAATATTCGACAAATTCAGTTACAAAAAAAAGTTCTGATATGAATCAGTTCATAAAGTGTAATTTAAACTTAGTCATCCTGCAAAAAATCAGCTCTTCAGTAATAAACCAACGTGGCTAATATTAATTTTGGATTTTGTGAATCATACACTCAGTATATCGACATTTTTATCATTCATTTTTTCTGTAAATGTTGGTAAAATTGAAATATTTAAACAAAAGTTATAATTTTTTCTTTAATTACTACTGAGTTGTCAGAAATTTTGATTTTATTCATATGAATATTATGCTGAAGTATTAGTGATGAAAGACCTCTACCTTTTCTACTTTATATATTCACTATAAAAAAATACTATTAACTTAATCTCAAAGTACATTTTACTTCACTTGTGTTTCTTAAACATTATTCCTGAGAATATTATTTACGTCTTATCAGTAAAGTGTGAAACAGTCCTTGTTTTGTTTAATTCAGTAATCTCGAAATGTAATAAATATCGTTACGCAATATTTGCAGAAAGGGTACTCTCTTTAGACTCCCAAAAACGGGTCTGCAGGGGCGTAGGCGGAAATAACATCAAATTAATTCAAGGCTATTGAACTTGAATCATTTTTTTTCATTCATTACCACACAAATTCCTTCGTTAGTGCGTCTTTCAGATAATTTCAAGCTAATATTAACTTCTACAAATATCTAGCACCTAGTGGAGCTGCCATCTAGTTCTAACTAGGTCATATATAACTCTTGGAGATGCTCGTTCTGTAATTGGCTTTTTTTTGTTTGATTATAGGGTGTTTTAATGGCAATCGACATAACTATGTTTTCCCTCTAATGATTAATGGGGGCTAGTTGTCATATGCTGGTTGATATTCATCACATTTAACACATCCTAGGTTTCCCTTATAGATGTTGACCTCGTTGATCTAGACCTCCCATAAGCAAAAACCTGCTCTACATTTGTGTACCACAAGGGTTAAATATGTTAACAGATTACATTAATATCATTGTTTATACTAAAACAATTTGTTAAAATTTCCGTTTCTTTATAGTCTAGACTCCACCAACATCTCTCATGGTTTTTTTTTCTTGCCATGAAAGATCCCAAGTCCAATGAACCATTGGACTGATCTACTGTAAATTGAGTTATAACTTATAACCAGTGCCTCTCTAACCACATTAATTTGATTATATGGAAAAGTTTAAGAGTATAAAAACACGAGTGTACAAAATTTAACCTGCGAACATAAAAATCAATCTACAAGAATTTGTTTTCTCGCATTTAAAGCTACGGCAGTAGCTTAATGAGGTAATAATTGGAGATGAGACTTGAACAGTTGATTATGACTTTTTTTCGATATTTAAGTTCATCATAAAAGTATTTCTCACGGTCAAACATTAAGGTTTTATATTATATTATATTTATCCTGAAGCGCTCGATAGGACACTTTTTCTTTGTACTATCTAAAATCAATGGACAGGTCTTGGTCCACGACATCCATCCGATTCACTCTTCAGTTTATATGTGGAAATTATTGATAAAAATAGGCGTCCTAACGATATCACACCCTCATTATAATCTTGATTATGTAACTTTTGTTTCCCAAGAAATAACTCGATTTATTTCAACATGGTGGCCTATAGAAGATCGTGAAAAATAATACTTGGAAGCAATGTATAGGATGGGATAAAAATAGAATTTATAGTGAAATTCTGTATCATTGACAACTTCTCCAACACTTGGAATTGGAAAAGTGTATTCAAATACTTAAGTTTTGAGATTTGGTATGTCAAATCTGACATTGCCATCTTAAATTTTGACATTATTATGGTTTGCCATGTGACATACCGTGAGATTAAAGCATACTTCAATTCAATCACGGTGCTTAGAAGATGTCTAGAAAATAGTAACAGACGCGAATCATGGATCTATGTATATGAAGCTGAAACTAGGAAAAAATCGACTGTATGGGTCTTACAAGACGAGTTGTTCGCGTACGAAGCACCTCTAAGATAATGGTCGCCTGTTTTTTCGGAATAACTAGACATGCCGTCACCGTTCCATTAGAGTAGCGGATAAGGATCAATTATGAATGTTACACCAGCATTTGTTTGCCAAAAGTGATCGAAAAAATCAGGAAAACCAATCGCAGAAGACGAATCTTTCTCCAGAACGATAATGCGAGCTGTTCCACAAACAAAAAGCTTTTGAACACTCGTAACTTCGATTTGAGGGGTCATCCGCCCTACAGTCCAATTATTTCTTCTTATTTCCGCATTTATCCATCTCAAAACTCAGTTAACAGCCCTTGTACTAGTGAAGTTATGATAAAAACTGAAAAATCTCGTTTACCCTTTAACATATTTCATAAATTTGACGTACTGAATCCATTCTATTATCAAATTATAACTAAATTCATAAATAGATAATCCTTCCTGAACGTCGATTTTCTTGCCGCACGCCTCTTCAAACATATAAAATAGTCTTCTTTCAAAGCCATTTCCACGTTCTAGAGCAAGCTTTCAGATCTCATACACTTAAGTTTTATATGCTCGTTACCGTCATGTTTATATATTATACCTAGAATTGAACAGATCCGATTATGTAGGTGAGCGAGATTCTTGTTTGAGTAGTTTCAAACTTTAAACATTAAATTTTGTATTTATCTGAGCTTTAGATATTGAAAATGATAATAATTACAGTAACCTGAAAGGTCACATTTTGGGCTCCGACTAAGCTCATCATGTTAATGTGTGTTGTCAGGGTTCGTTGCAAGATTTTGTTGTGTTTAAGATATACAAAATTTTTGTATGCTTTCAAATAAGTTGAGATATCTTTAGGAATAAAGCTACTCGTTAAAATCAATGATCTATATTTGAAATTTGAAATTATAAAAAAAACCCGCAAAACTCATGATTTTGTCGGTTTACAGAAAATAATGAAGTAAGTTTTACGACTAATATGAGTAGATCTGACCTTTAACAACACATAAGGCTCCCTACTTGCCAGGAGAATAGAAATAGGACCATATTCGTGTAATGCTGTTAGGAATTAAATAAGTTCATTCAGTTAGTTTTTACCGACTTGGTAGTTCCACGAGTCGAAGTTTGGCATTAAATCCAAATTAAAGCCGTTTAAGTTTTAAGCCCCAATAGAGGTCCTATGTCCAAAACTAGGTCCCATATTTTCCAACGAAGGGAACCTATATCTACTTTCTATTAAAAGTCAATTATCAATTTTATATTCCAGAATTTTTTAAATCTCTGCAAAAATCTCTGAAGAAGTTAATCTTCACGCTAGCACGGTCGCTGACACCAAAAAAAAGGTAACTCCCCAATTGTCAAATTCTCAGTCGGAAACATCACGCAAATATAAAATTGGAGCCAAATTTAAAAATTCATAATCAAATCCATAATGAAAAATTCCACATCAGTTGTCAGTCAAAAGGAAAATATGAAAAGGAAAATATGACTTCTTAAGCAAAATCGGATCACATGTCATGAGGACAATCTAGTTAGGTGCAACAATAGCTCAATTTCAAAAACACCAGCAAACAAATCACTCATCAAAACAACCTTTAAACGGACTGAACAACCAAAAATCAATATCCGCAAAAATACTGCATGAATAACTTAATTCGTGAACAGTTAACTAGATGTTGCTCGAACAACAGGGGAAACAAGGGGAAACAACTTTGTTTATATAAAAATAGTTCAACAAAAGGACAAATTAAAATGTGCTAAATAACTTAAATTCCAGAAACCCATTATGTTACCATCAAGTATATACAAAACTACAAAAGAGATATGAAATATAATATGTAAAAATGGGATGGTGAATAATAATTTAGTGAATGCCTAAAAGCTTTCGACCGTGCTAATTTCAACTTGACTGACGAATATCGTTCGGAATGACCAAAAATTGCAACAAATATATATACCATCGAAAAGGATCACCTAATGGTACTGAACGATCTTCGGATTGAAGTTATAAATATAAAAAGGGATATTGTCATATCAAAAGAACGCTTCTGCTACATACTAACTGAAGAATTTCACATGCTTCAGCTATTCACTCGTTGGGTTCTATGTGGAGCAGGAATTTCAGCTGAATCAACCACCGCAAGGTGTAGTCTCAAAAATTGCAGGGTTCCTTTAGAATGGCAAGCTCTCTCAGAAAATCACACTCGCACGCCAGAAGTTTTTTCTACAGCTGTCAAAACTTCATTTTCAAGGAATTTCCTTTGACAATTACTTTTGACCGGTTATCACCAGGTAGTTGGCATTACAGATCTTAGTTGGAATTTTTCCTGACCAGAAAAACGACAGGAACATAATGTTTTTTTAAATTGTGCACTTTTGAATTTTTTAGCCAAACGGGAACATGGTCAGCTGAGTGTGAGTAAATCGCATGGGTATTTATGACAAGCATTACAATTGCCACAAAGCCACAAAACAGTCAAAACAACAAAATTTTATCTGTCTTTCAAAAATTATAGAAAAGCTAATTTTAACAGAAGAGACATAAAATATATTCCAGGAAGGAGAAAACAACTACTTTCCTGACTAATGCCTAAACGAATATTGAACTACATCTTTTCTAAAGAGCGTAATCTCAATCTACCTTGTTGTCGATATTAACTCTTCCAATGGCTCGCAATTGCACGGATAGGTATTCAATTTCGACTAATTTCGACGTTACTTCGTCTCATCAGAGTGGTTAAACAACTCTTCAAAACATAAATCCACTAGGACTTCGCAACGGAACTTGAATTGACATTTTTAAACTAATTTCAGTTATTTTCATCTCTAATCAATTATATCCAAATGATTTTGACAATTACCCGCAATTTCCCTGAATTATTTGTTGCAATACAAACAATTTGTCTTTAAAATGATCGTTCTAGTTTTCTGTACTTTCAGATCGAATTGTAAGAACGATGAACTGCTTTCCGAACGTACCCATTTCTTCAAATAGCGCTTCACACCCACGTTCTACAAAATAAAAATCATAATGAAATATATGTATATATCTTTTTAGAAAAAAAAAGAAATAATCGAAATTTAATAACCTTTATGAAGTCAAGTTAGAAGAGGTCTCATTTAAATAACTTGAGCCAAGCTTGAGTATCATGAGCTCACGTAGGTATGTAAATGGTGTATTCGGTTGGATTCGATAGATGGCGCTACTCAATAGGATTGGTTACATTGTGAGATTCGGATTGCTGATTGACATAATAATAAATTCGAACCCATTTTTCACGTCGTTTCCAAAAAAATTATACCTCCAATGATAACTGTTCTTTATTAGAACTTTATTAAACTCAATTAATCGAAAATTCTGGATACCAATACCGGCTTACTAAAACCCCTCATCGAAGTTCAATTATAAAATCAATGTAAGGATGCCTTGAGCTGAAATATTTCATATTAAATCCGGCAGCGGAGTAAAAACAAACAGGAATCTTATTCTCATCTTCATCATAGATAATATTGAGAGCAAGAACTTCGGTAGCAAAGAATGTTCTGTTAGTAGAACTTCAATTACGGCACTCTTGTTCAATAAAGCATACATGAATGAATAAAGGTAGCGCATTCATCGGAGGGTTCACTAAATTCCTTACAGAGGTTTAATATTGGAATATCGGCACAAAATGCGGTTTTGATTGAGTAACCGACTTTATTAAAAAGTTGATAGTTATAAGCGCAATAATATATTTCTTATAATATGAAGATTTTCGAAAAAACCATCATACAAGATTGCGAGGGTTGCTATTTAAGTTTAGAGACAGACAAATTTTGTTCTGCGGGATAAAAAAAATCATTAAGTTCAAAGATTATTTGATGTTTTGACTGTTCAAAAACGTTTTTGTTTGAACTGATGAGTGAAAGCTTTTAATGGATTCATCTTCTACTGATTTTTTCGAATGCTTCTGTCAAAAAAATGCTGATGTACCATTCAGAATTGACCGTTCTAAGTTGCTCTAATAGAACAGTGACGACACGTCCAGTTATTTCAAAAAAACGAGCTATACAGTCGATTGTTGTTTAATGAATTCAATTGAATTCTTTCAGTATTTCTTCGCACCTATCGACACGAGCTGTTTGTTGAGCGATTCTCAAATTATGTGGTATCCAACGCGAACAAATCTTTTTGACGCGTTCATGTATACAGTAAGAACGCTTGAGGTTAATTATTCTCAACAAGTTACGTATTGGAGTAACTGGCCATGCAAAAATATGACGCAAGCTGTTATGATAAAAGCTTGGAGGTACACATCAATAACAGAAAACACCGAGGGTCCCTAAGACGGCAATATTAAATAATTGAGCAACCTGGTACGAAAATGGATCCAAGCTAATGGTTTTCACTTGAAGAACATGCTATCGCCTTCCATGCGACAGAGTGCAAAAATAGTCCTGGGGATTTCTGAAAAAATCATTATACCAGATATTACTGAAACTATTTAGTTTGTAGACGGTTACTTTCATTTAAAAGTGTTACTAAGACTATAAAATACCTGAAAAAAATTGTATAAACCTTGTATAAACCTATAAGGAGCCTATGATTTAAAATTATGGAAAAAAGTATTGATTCTTTGTTAGGTCGCAAATTTCTCAGACAACTCTCGTATATCAGAAATGTGTTCCGTACTTAATTGAATTAAAACTGGAACTGATCTGTGTACTTCTCCTTTGGTTGATATTAAGCTTCAATTCAACTGAAATTCTGATATAATAGCCGGAGGTTAGAAAGGCAGTTCGTTCCAAGCGACTATTTCTTTTTACTGTAGCTGCGATGGTAATTTAATTAGACAAGAATAATTAACGAGAAAATGTTCACCGTGAAATTGATTTCACGTTATTTTACAGTCTTCGTTGCGGTTTTCATTCCTATAGTTTTTTTTTCGAATATACTATTTTTATTATAATTTTCACATGAAAAAAAATTGTCTATTAACCTGATTTACTCATTTTTCTATATATTTTTATATAAGAATTGCGTTGTGATAAATTTTATTTATTTATTAATTTATTTAAAAAAATATTAGATTGAATGACGTTGAATTTGTATATCATTCACATCAACCTAACTTATAAAAATTCATCGTCATTTATAACCTAACCAATGAAAGTTAATAATGATTTATATAGCAACCAAAATCAATATGCTGAATATGTTCAAAAAGTGTCAATTCGAATATTGAATTTTGATTTTTTCTATAATCAATGATATTAATTATATTTTTTCACATCTTTAGACATTAGACGACAGAAATATTATAATAAAAGAACAAAGCGGTTTCCATCTAAACATGTCAGCATTATACATTGTCATTGAAATGGAAACCAAAATATAATCTTTTGAAAATCAACAAAATTGCTTAGCAGACTTTATCAATATCACAAAAGCTTTTAATGCAACTTGACTTCATAGCTCCATCAAAACTCTTCATGAACAATCAAAGGCAACATTCTTAAATTCCTACAAAATTTTTAAAAAATCGTTCTTGTCCGATCCCATAAAGCTACTCCAACCTCAAAATAATACACTGATGGAACTTCTCTAGAAAATATCATTCGTACAACCTTTCTCTTATTGCTGTCAATAATATGTTTAAAACAATCACTCTGTGACTGTTTCAGCTCCGGGAACAAACCAAAATCAACCAAATTATGCGTGCAGATCGTCGAAAGAGCATCCGAATGATTGCCTGAGATGTAACGCCTATGAAGAAACTGTTAGAGAATTTTACACAAGGAATTACACATGACAAAAGTCTGGCGAAGTTGGTGCCACAAAATCTGACTCCTGACCAAAAGCTCTTGCGCCAACGGGTTTGCTCAGATTTCCTTGAAAGGCTAGAAAAGGAAAAAGATCTGCTTTGAAAGGGATTTGAGTCGATGGAAACGGTAAAGCAAAAAACGGCAGAGCTCCTAAAGGCTCTCACCAAAGAAGACTTCCAGCACTACTTTGATCAATGGAATAACGTATGGAAAAGTGTGTGGCCCGGGGTGGAGAGTATATAGAAGGGCATTTGAATAATTTTTGTAATAAAACCATTTTTCGTAACCAATCTCGCTATTTAACAGCCAGACCTCTTACTAATAGGACTGCAATCTTGAACTTAGAAGACCAAATGCATATTATTATCTATAAAACACAAACCCACACATCCAGAATTTAAACTTAATAACTGTTGTTAAAACTATGTCGATAACATCAAAGTTCTTGGAATTATATTTGACATGAAATTAATTGGAAGCAGCAAAAACTGCACTTGAAACAATGGTGTCAAAAAGGTATGAACCTTATGAAAAGACCATCAGTCTTTCCTGGGGATCTTATTACTTGTCCAATGCACATATATAAAGAACTTACTTGTTAAAAGATTATGGTTCTATAGTATCTGCGACTGTCCTCTAAATTACCCCAAACCAACTAGAAATCATTTATAACACAGCACTGATAATAGCAACAGGATCATTTTGTTGTAATATGAATGATAAGCCTGCAATGGGAACTCAATTTTCAATTGCAATCCACAAGCATCAAAACAGACCTACTATAACTAGAAAAAAGTAATAGTTAAGAAAATGTTTACATTACAGAAGCGAACAAATATGGTTATTAATTATTTTCTTTTATGCTTTGTTTAGTTGTTTGCTAAAATTTACATTTCAACCTTAAAACGAAAGTTGAAATTGCTAGTTATTGCAAATGATTACTAAATTTTCAGCATCTAGAATAGATGTTCTCTTTGATTGATATTGGTATGCTTCCATCAAAGACAACGAGGTTCCGACATGAATTACCGCTAATTACTGGATTTCTAGACCTGGTCAAATCGGAACAAGTGATTTTTCCAAAAAAATGCGAAATACCAAGTGAAAGGACGCTTTTATTAGATTTTTTTGGGCAATGGATGATGTTGCACCATTTAATGGACGTAAAAACTGATCCATTTTGGTTTTAAAAAGTTATCGGCATAATTGAATCAAGTACCTTAGAAGATTTGCTCTGTCATTTCATTGGAATATTGCTAGATGGAGACGGAAAACCCTTATGTGTTTAAGTGGTAGCTAATAATAAATTTTAATTACCATAATCTCACTTGAAAAATTTGTAACTTATTTTCACAGAATCTGATCTTTAAACACTGTATATACATTTAAATTTGGGTGGACATTTCTATATAGAACCTATTGACCATTAACTCCACAGTGAGGGGAAGGAAATTAAAAAAGCCCGATCAGAATAAAGTATCGATAGTCTTCTTTTTAAGTGATCAATTTGCTGAAATGAAATATTTAAATTTAAATGAAGATAGTCGAAGATAATGGTCGAGGGCGAGAAATATGTAATAAACTTTAATATAGAGGTAAATTATCAATTTTGCATTCACCTCTTGCATGCCGTGTTCATAAATACAAATCTTAGTTCGTAATATGCGGCACAGATGTGGGGACATTAAGCCGGGCAAGTGACATTACGTCACATTCCCAGACTGACTCGATGAAATGTTCTGTGTGATGATTCATGAAGGAATTTCAGGTTTCATAACAGGACACATCACGAAAATATGAGAAACTAATAGAAGTTCCTTCTCGGAACAAAGAATCGGAATTTCAATGTTAATGACTTTAGATTTAATTTACACCAAATTTTCCAATCAGGAACATTTTTACAATGTTGAATTTAAGATATAAATACGTTCGTATTGTTATTTTGAGGTATGCAGATACAAATTTTTGAACAATTATTCACGAAATTTGTCTTTGTGAAGTTGACCAGCTCACTAAAAAATGATATTAATAATAAAAATTAATATTAATTACTTTTAATATTTATCGATAAATGATAAAGGTGAATAAGTTATTTTTAGGGAATTTTTATACTGAAATAAAAGACAAATTAAGTTGAATGGACGATTCATTGGGTTCAATGAAGTAAAATTAAATTTGTTTAACAAGTAATTATATTTGATACTACTGAAAGCCAATTTTCATAATTTAATGCATTTTTAATTGATGTTAACCACAAGTGGTAAACTTTTCCATAGATATGAGAAATGGGAAGATGAGCCTCGACGAGTGCGCATTCGAAATTTCTCCTACGACATTGAAAACCGTTTAGTGAAAATTTGGAGTTTATTTGTGAACAAACTTCGTGCCCTGGTTCTTTGATTACTATAATTCAATTTAGGTGTTTGTGTAGGTCATTTGTAACATGCAATTGAAGGAATTGGTTTGTTATAGACCTCCCACTCCAGTCGAGAAAATCAATAAAACCTCGAAATGTATTATAAATCGTCCTCTACCTATCTACACACAAGTGTTTCGATCAAAGTAAATTTCAACTAATTTCTGGTGATTTTATTCTTTATATTCGCTGTTCTATAGCTGTTATGTTGGGTGTAGAAACCACCAAGGAAAAATTTTGAAAATTTTTTTGTTCACTTGTGATAACTCAGTAGTCAGTACTATTTTGAATCTAGCATTCGAGTTTTTGAAGAAATTAATTTGTTATAGACAATCCTCTACCTATCTATACTCCAAGTAAAAGTAAATAAAACAAAATTCCTAACCTTTATTTGTAAATAGGTACGCCATCTTATGATACGACTATATATTTAATACACAGGGCTTTTGACCAGTCCAAACCTTTTCTTATTATTTTGTACATGATTTTGAAAGACCATTAAAAGCCGGGAAACTTTAGTATATATTCAGATGAAACTAGAAACAACCGTACTAAGATTTTGTGAGTAGATTCTGTCGTTAATGAAAATAGACTATAATTGACCTATTTTATCTTCTATTTGTTAGACTTTGTAAATATATAAGTTATCGTTTTTTTTTTTTTCAAGATATGTAACCTCGAAATTATTTCAAATCAAGAATATGACTAACAGTCCTTTTGATGAATGCTTATGACTAATGAATAAAATCCATTATTGATATTTATTTCATCATCTAATTCAAAAGATTCAGTGTCTCAGAATCTTTCTTTAATTTTCCGCTAGATTTCTATCTCCAGTCAAATATAAACAACGAGGTCGGTCGTCTCAACCTTGAAAAACTTTCTTTTCTAATTCGGAATTTCATATTTCACAACTCGAGAGCCGGTAGAAGATTAATTTCCCGACAACACACGGCACCTATCCTGGCACTACAGCAGCGTGGGCTTATTACACTGAGAAAATTGGGAGCGTTAAGTAGCTTCTATTCCGAAATTTATGTAAATAAAACTGAATGTTTATGCTACTCAACTGTCATCGGAAAATAAATTATGAAAGTCGATACATCGACCGATCGATCAGCATGTGGTGAACGCCTCTCGGTATAACAAAACCCAATATATCTACCGATGTTTGTATCAGAAAAAAAAACTAGAGACGATGGTAAAAAACAAGAAGTACCACCCATTAGAGGACTTTCCAATCCATGGTTATTTACGTCGTTTCTGACACCAGTCGAAATTTTGCTGAATTTTGGCAAAAAGCGATCGTCGCTATGTGTCATCTATTTAATATTGAGAATTATGATAAAAATGAAAATTGATACACATTATTCCAAAGTAAGACAATGAAAATACTACTACTAATTGAAGCATATACAGTTTAAGTTGGTAATGGCAACCTCGACCTTCAATAATCGTGGATTACTTGGAGGTCACAGTTTCTTCATTTCCCTCAATTTAGTAATGAATAATGGATTAGCAGAAACGGTGATTAGATTGTGACGGCTTCTATTAATCACAAGCTGACTGAAACATCAGCTTAATCGATATAATTGAATGGACTTTTAGTCATAAATAACAACAGGGATTTCCCATGCAGGAACTTACAGTATTGTGACACCTAGCTTCGGCATAGGTAGACTGCTTATGTCAGCATTGGTCATGCTAGTTGTTATCCAGGTTTGGGCCAAGACTGGTTGAACCAGCGTTAGTCAAGCCAATGATCACCCAAGCTTATGCCAAGACTGGACAACCTAGCCTTTGACGTGCAAATGATCACACTAGTTTAGACCAAGACAGGCTAACCTAGCTTTGGCCGTCTATTGGAAACCCAAGCACCGAGCCTTAGCCATGCCGATGATCACCCGAGCTTTGGCCAAGACAATATAACCATTTGCCTCTTAACTTAAACTTATGTCGTTTGGTTATATACTTGCTCTCATTATGTGTCAGTTGAATCAAAGCTTCAGATATTCGTTCAGTGTATTTTCTATGATAACATTTCCAGTCATATTTTTATTATCTATTACTTCTAAAACTCCATGTCTACTAGGTGTCTCAGAGTTTAAAGGTGACTTGGGTTAAAAGAGTTGTGAATAAAAATCTTTTTCAGTTTTGTTATCAAAATTGATGCGAGTAATGGCCCGGTACTGAGAAACAAGCATGGGTCAGTTCAAAATTTTTCAAACTTAAAATGAAAAGCTTAAAAATCGAAGGGGTCGAAATGTGGTGATTATGGCGGATGAAGCTATAAATCGTAAGGCTGTTGAACTAATTTATAGCCATGAATGGAGAAGCGCAATATCATGATGGAACAAACACGATGTTTTTGTTTTAAGTTCAAACTATGTCAACAAACCAGCATTATACGAGAGTTTCTACTTAAATTTTGAGATGTGAAACCATCTTCCACATTCTAATTGAAGTACCTCCACCTCCTGTAACAAAGTGCGACCATAATTGAATTCGAAAAATCAGCGAAACCCGATGGTTTAAGATTATGTCTCGTCACCAAAAGTAGAAGCGAGTTGAAGGGCACAATCATAGGAAATGATCGCACGATTTAATTCCGTTTTTTGACCAAAATGAAAGTCAAACTTTATGATGTCAGATTTGATATATTCACATCAGTCTTGCCATATCTCAAGCAAGTACATAGCAAGTACTAGCAGTAGTTTTTCTTCACAACACCTTGGCCATCCTCCTCGGAAAAGTCGACTGTATTTTTGATTCTGGGAAATGAAGTCTAGCTCTAATTATCATAGTTATCAGATCAATAAATTTTTATATGATTTACTTTAACCTTAAAGTAACTATAACATATATTTCGATGAAGTTATGCATAATACTTTCCATCACGTAAAATTATAGATATTACTTCATAAAAATGACAAACAGAAGCTATTTTCATATTGGTGTTTCTCAGTGTATTTTATCTTGATGGCAGTCGTCTGTCTCTATCCTATTCAGGAACACCTTTCATCAATCCCTCGAGTTTTCTAAGAGGAAAAATCGGCCTCGCATAGCCGGGCTCTGCTCATTTGTTTCTAGCTGATTTGTCTGGTTCTCATCGCGGCTGGATGTGGCCTCAGGCTTATTCTGGAAAAACACTGTTTTGTGTGACACCTCCAAGTGACATCCAATTTCCAAGAAGTCATCATCCGCTAGAGTTTCTGATGTCTTGAAAGCCCCGCGGTAATTCAGAAGGGTAGTGATGAAAATGTGAGAAAGAGAGAGAGGTTTAGAGGAGACACCTACGTTGATAGGTTGATGATTATGGCTAGAAATCATTCTTTCTTTGAAAGGAAAAAAAATTCCACGCGAAAAAATGAGAGAAAATTACATACAATAGTGTAGTACCAACCATAGTTTTTACATACTTTTATTTTATAACTGCAAATGAATTTTTTATTGATATTTACATGTGATGAAATTCTGAATTCCTGATATAATACAAACACAAGTAATTAACAATAATCAAATTACTTCCAATTCTGTTCATTTACATTTGGAAGTGTCTCATATTTTCCAATTTGGTTTTAATAATCTATATTTTCCCTCCATTAAATAATAAGAGGTACATCAACAATCTGAGTTCCGTTTCTTTTTCTACGCAGCAGTAAATCTGACTGCTATTTTCAGATCGCTACTGCTGAGAGTTCTTCTAGTACTTCTTTATGAAGTCAGCCTTAATTGAAAATGTCCTGTTTGGGAAATCCGTTGTGTGATTCGTTCAATTAAGAACGTGATCAAGTACGCGATGTGGATGCCCGTCTTTTGTTACTGATGAACGGGTTCTAGCAATTGAAAACAAGTTTAAGCAAAACTATGAGTTTACAATTACTGCTCCTGCTATGGAATTTCCAAAAAATCTCATGATCAATAATTGTTACTAAAAAACCGAAATTTTGAGAACTTTTTTCACGTTGGGTACCCAAATTTCTTACTAAACAACACAAACAACAACAGTTGGGCAGTTTTTGAAAAGCTACAATGAAGACTGTGATGATTACCACGTAGCCAAATAATCACTATACATATTTATTGAGAGATTATTAAGAAATTCCGTTGTGCAATACTGGAAAAATACCGAGGATGAGTTTCAAAAGATGTTGTTTTTTCCACAAAACCTGACTTGACTTGAGAATACAAGAAATCAATAATTTCTTACGAAAATTTTAAACATACTAAAGTTTTAACATGTAGATTCTCAATAAAAAAGTTTTCGTAAGTGGTTTTAGTTCAAATCTTCTCTAATATTATTTTTCTTTTATTTTTAACTGGGCTAAATCATCTCTTATATTTTTGTTTGACGCTGTTGCATTATTTAAATGAACTTTGGTGTCTACGAAGTATCAACCTGAATCAACAACACCTTATCCCTCTTTAGATGGTCAGATGTTCCTGATATCTACTTGTAATTCCCTAAAATCGATGTACCAACACACTAGAGTGAGGTAACAATCAGTTTTAGCTACGATCTCTAGGAAATCTTGTATATAGCCCGGTGATTTACTAATATTATTCGAAAGAGGTTAACAAATAAAATGAATTCGAGTTAATTAAATTCTTTATTACTTTGCAGATTATAATCGTTTGGTTTATGTAGCCGTTTTGGTTTTACTCTGCATCTATATCTATAAGATAGATTCTACATCTCATTGTACTGCTCCCAAGATACTCCCAAGATGGAGGATCTGTTAGCTTCTGAGGTGGAATTTGTTGTAATGACTGCACATACCCAATAATATTAGTGAATACCACGAAGACTGCATGGAAATATAGAAATATAAATATGGAAACGTACTATTGAACCAGTAATTTTCTCATTTTTAGGTGCAAAGCACTGAGGTTCGAAGACTAACTTAATTAACTTTTCCTGGTTCATCCACGACAAGTTTACACAGCTTTCGGCTGCGAGAACATTTTCCTTCGTACATCTATGTACCTTTAGAATTCTTCGAAGTCCGAACTTTCTGTTTTCTGTTAACGTGGGTTATGGCTTATACTGAAAGCTAAAAATCCATTTCTCTCTATTACAGATTCGATGACATGCAGCAAAGGTTTCAACATAGATTGTGATGTTTTTATAATTCTTAGTTTGATAGTGAGCATGTACGCTTTCAATATAAAAAAACTAGTTCTTGAAGTTCACTTGAAGGATTCTCTTCACTTGCAAAGAATCTAAGAGTTCTATTCGATTTTGTAATAAGCGTCCAGTACAGACAAATTTTCCTCAGGTTTCTGAGTTATTGTTTAGAAAATATCATATGATCATTTGAATAGTAATTATTTTTCAAATTTCGATACAAGGGACTCTATATTTTGGAACAGGCCACTATAATAAGACTAAAGGAAAAGATCTAGTCTTACTCCAGTCGCAGGAGAATTCAAAATATTTCCTATCAAGTAAAAGCTTTGGAAACTTCTCGAGATGTACAGAAATGACATTATACGAGTGGTGGGTCTTCTGACAGTAAAAAGCTTAGATCAAAGTAGTAGTATTAACACCTTGAGTAGTAGGTCGAAAAACCTTGAAAAATCGCCTCCTTTGGGTCACGTCCACTTATTTTGGATGCAGCGCTTTGCTCAGAATATCTAAATTCGGAGAATTTTGTAACTAAGGCATGACCTAAATCAAACTAATACATAATTGATTCAGGATATCTATCGCATATCGGAAACAAAAAAAAAGTTAAAATGAAGATTTTTGGCAAATTTTATCTAATTTTATGCTACTGCGCAACAGGAAGATGTCATCTTATTTGTATATTGTTTTTTTTGTTTAAAACCTATAATTTTGATTTTTTTTGGCTTATCACGACCTCGACCCTGACTTCTGAGCTATAATTTTTGTTCCATTTATTGCTTTTCAGAATATTTGAGCGCTGATTTTCTTGATTTTTAGACTACAGTATATTTCTTTAGATTGTTCCTTACATATATCTTATCAATGTTGATAATTCTGCCCATTTTCGCAAACTGACTCCCAGTTTTTCGTGGGATTCAATCAAAGCCTCTCTCTTGACCATTTTTCGCAATTCTGTCTGATCCTGACTTTCTTCTAATCGAAATGTCCATCTCAATACGACAAAAGTTATCGTAAATTGTTTTTCTTCAGATCTCAATTAATAAAACTTGGCAACTATTTAATGTCGTTGGTATTTCTTTCTTTTTTTCTGAAACTAAACTCCTAACAGGGAAATTTGACAATTGCCAAATTACGAGAAACAATTAATAACATTCTCAGTCCACGCCTACTTACTTACTAAACTGTTTTAATATGTAGTAAGGATTTTTGGTCCTCCATCTTTATTTTATTTAAAAAATCGTAATTTTCTTGTACTATTGCCACACGGTTAACTACAAGTGCTGTGGAGATCGCTAAACAGGGATTTCGTACGGCAATCGGCTTTAATCGATGAGGTAATCCATCAAACAGTCGGTTGGAAGCTTAGCCACCGTCGGAATCGGGGGATTGTCCACCTCGTCAGGCACGTCCGCTGACGAAATGCATCACCTTATACATAGTGTAGGTATATATATAGTATTCGATCTATACGTGAGCTTAATTGGACCTGGATAGCCCCCAGATTGATTGCTTTTCGATTTTGTTGTTTTAGAGGGAAGACTGTCCATTAAGGACTCGTTTTTAAATGGATCTTTTATTTATTTGGGATGCCTCAGACCTTTTTTTGTGTTATAAAGATGTCATTAAATTATTTTGCTTGAAATTTTTATTTCACTAAAATAATAATAAAATTAACTAACGTGATTTCTGTTTTATAAATTTTATAACTAAAAACATTGTTTATATGATAGATTTAGGATCGTTATATGGATCTAAATTGGAAATCCTGGAAACGTCGTTGATATTCATACTGAACACACTATTCACATTATGACACTCAACACTCAACATTACATTACCTGACGAACGTTTCGATAACAAAGTTATCGTCTTCAGAGACTGAAAAAAGAACAGTTCAAAATCAGTATCTGATTACGTAAACAGTCGTTTGAGTTTGTTGGATGCAGCATTAGAGTTTGAAAGGATTCGGCTCAGAAGAATTTTTTTCCCTAATTTTTATTTGATTAGAAATTATTAAAACTATAACGAGAAAGTTCATTACTATTAAAATGTAAGAAAACCAATAAATGTAACAAGAAGGTAGACATAACATTACATTAACCTTTAAAAGACGATAATACATATAATTTATAAATTTATTATTGTCTCAATTAATTTGGAGTACTTACATTATTTTATAAAACGTAAGCATGTTTTCTGTAAGCAATCTCGACGTATAATAAACAAGTGGACAGCGGATTGATTACATTATTAAAATAAACGTGATGTGAAAAGGTCCTTATGTCATTTTGATGGGGATTCTGCCTTGGAATTACAGAATTCTAGGAACTACATACAAGATAATCGTGCTAGTGTGTATGAGTACCAAGAACTTGCAAGTTTTTCTTATTTCCCCTGCAACTTTCTCTGTCTGAAAATAACTTCGTTACAAATTACATGTATACTTATTTATAATTCACAAAAGGAAAAAAGAATTATGATACTGGAAGTTATTGAGAAGAAATTAGCAGATCACACTTATACATGCAGACACTAAATATTGATTGTGTGTAGTTGAAATGATTTTTTTGTGCAAAGCTTCAAGAAAAATAATATGAAGCCGTTTTGGTTCTATTTGAAAAACGTCCAGAATAATGAACGTATATAGGATATTATACATAATTATAAATTAGTTTTTTATAATTATGAAGTAAAACTTTCAACAAGTCGATTTGCAGATTCGGTAAACGGCCTAATAGAACCTAGCAAAAAGGAAGTTCGAATGATTGGAAAGAGACGGCAACATCAATCAACATATGCTCAAAATATGATTTTGACCGTTTTTAACTAACTTTGTAATCTAGGAATGTCCTGAAGAGATGTTATACAGAAAACAAAGTTTTTGACAAACACTTCTCAGTCTACATTCAATAAAATTGCAACGAACATATCCTTGAGATATGTTCTACATGAGCGCTGGGAAGATTTTACAAAAACCATGGTTCTAGATGTCAAACAGTGAATAAAAAGCAAACAGTAATGGAAAGTGGTCGTTCGATAAAAGGGAGAAACGAATATACAACAAAAATTCGGCAATGTCGTAAAGAGGCAAGTCAAATCTATTACTTGGATGAAACAGCTACTATACTGTTCGTAAAGTCTAGAAAAATAATAATTGAAAAAAAAGGAGTTTCAGGAATAAATATATATGCATATTACATTAATATTGAAGGGACCTTTTTCGATACATGGTTCAACACAGCACTACAAGCAAACAGTATCATTCAAGACAAAATCCTTGAAATTCCAAATGAATATTTTTCCAAAGCAAACATACAGCAGCTCCTAGAGGTCTTAGAAACAAAAATAATTGCCAAAGAATATACTCTAGATGAAAGAATTAATTTCCAAACGAATTAATACGGTCCCAAGTAAAAAGACAAGAACTACAGGGTGCGGCAGCATAACTTCCTTTTTTCAAAAGTTAATAAAACTTATTGTATGAATCAGAAAATTTTTATTCGTTTTTTATAATACAGGCACATACATAAAGTTTTGTTTTACTGAGTTTTGAAGATCAAATCAGTTAGGTGTATTAAAGGTTCATCAAAAAATTCTTCTTCCGTTATGGAATTTATAATGAAATTATATTCAAATATTAGCACCGAGAATTGTAGAAATGTCATAAATCACGTAAAAAGAAATGAAAACTAATATATTCCAACATATACCAGTTTAAAATAAGATAGAAATTAATATAAACGTCAGTGATTCTGAAGAAAATGGAAATGTGATGCTAATGATTTAGAATAATTTCCTAAATTATAGTGACCACACAGGAAAAACTTGGTAAATCACAATTTTAGAATTTCACTGCCACTAGTTTTTTAAGTTACAAATAAAACTTGGAAGCAACAAATTCTTCTTTGATTTAATTTTACTGAAATTATCTTCGCTTGTTGTATTAAGTACAATTCTTCATGATGACTTCCTCATCCACATTTGTAAGACCAATATGGTTTTGTGTGAGAATCTTCCGATAACTTTTTCGCTATTTGATGACGGATATTTATACCAAGTTTTTTTTTGCTTTGTTATTAGACAATAAGAGCAAACCAAAGTCTATTAACACCTTCTCTCGTTGATATCATGTAAAATTCACTCGTGATTATTCTACAAGCAAAAATATAAACCGAAACAATGAAACATTTCGACATTAATAACATGCCATCACCCATCGTTTATATCGTACAAAATTATTCGTCCCGCTATTCGAACTAATAATTATAGAACGGCGGACCTGTTTGAAAATGATCTTCATTACTGATGTTATATTAAAAGTCCGGTATATCTGCCATGTTTCAGTCTGTACCGACTAATCAGCACGTTTTATACCAATTGAAGCGCACCGTGCATGTCATTGCCCATTACTACGTTGTCGTACTCACTATTTCATAGCTTTACTGACAAAATCAATTTTACCAGTGGCGGTACTACGGAAAATTGAATATAGAAATGCAATTTATCAGCCTTATAAGCCGTTTTAAACGCATTAAATATTTGTTTTTGAAAATGAAAAAAGAGTTAAACACTGTGTACGGAGACTTTAAACAATAATTTATGACCTTCAAATTTTGGGCAGATGAATTCAGACGTGACCTATCAACTTGACTTATGACGGGCGACCTATGACAATCAGCAGAGAAAAAATTAACTAAATGGTACTGGACGTCCGTCTGATTAAGATTAGAGAAATATAAGAGCTTCTCAGAAGAGCGCATTTGCTACATATTAGATGTCGTTTAAGTTTAAGCGGATTCAGGAAAACCTGGATTCATTACTACACTCCTGAAACAGTCAAAAGACAGACGATTGCAAAGGGCGAACCTGCTCCGAAAAGGGAAAAAGTGTTTTTTGAGATAGTCCATGATCGTTATGAGTAAAATTGCATTTTGAATTGGTTAACCACCGGCCCTATTCACCAGTTATGGTACCCAACGACTTATTCCTGCGTCTTAATCATCAAATAAATTGTAGCATCTCTGGTTCATAGACTCAAAAGGAGACTATGTTAAAAATTTTTAAACGATCATGGAAAAAAATGTCTTGTATTTTTGTTAGCTTGGGTCTTTGTTAGGTGGGAATCAGATATGTTGAATATACAGTATTAGAATTAAGAGAAAAACTTTAAAATGTCAAATACGCAGGGCTCCAAATAACAGTCCACACCACAGTGTTACCACACCAAAAGTAATGGTGAACTAAAAAATTGATTTTTGATCTGAAAAAAGACAGAAACTGGCTATTTACAGACCCAAAGAACTTCTCCATTTATCTGTACCCATACAAGTTCAATCGGGTTTAGTTCGCAATGATATGGTGGAGATCTATCCATCCACGACTTCATCAAATTCAAATTTTTTATAGCCCTCTTTGAAAAGGGATCACAAAGAACTTCTTTTTCTGAGAGCCAGGGATATTTTTTGAACTTCGCCAACTCTGTAAATCTTGTTTTAACCATGTGGTAATGGGCAATTTTTCTAAAAATCTCGTCTTTCCTTACTTTGAAAACATTCATGTCCTCTTGTTAGTCAATGGAACTAGTAGATTCAATAGCCAATAAACCACCTTAAACAAAACCGTTTAAGTTGCCGATGTGTACTATTATGAATCTGCGCCCCTTTTCTGATGGGGGATTTGAACCAGTATATAAATTATTCAAAAAAAAGTCTGTGTTAGTTTCTGCTAGTCCACAACTTTTTTTGAAAGCTCCATAATGCGGTACTGGAAGGATAACAATGTTTACGATGATGAAAAAACTATTGAATCCTTTCCACGACCTTTCTAAGATCCATCCTCCTCTTATAGTGAAATTTAGTAGAAAAGTAATTTAATTCAGTTTTAGACAATACAAAATAATAATGGAACCTCCAATGGATGGTATTGACTTATGCACTTTCATCTTGTCAAAATTAATTGTATTTATTCCTCGTTGATCTATATTTCTTCTAAATGAAATAAAGTTCTTCTTTGGTTTCTCATTTCCCTTATAGTCTTAAAGTAATTTCTTCTGCATACTAGAATATCGTTTCTTTCTTTTGAAATTCACTTTCTGAAAAGCTTTTTCCAGCAAAATCCTATTTCTTTTGAAAATTTCAATAGTGAGCCTCGACTCATTCCAGGGAAATTCTTGTCATCACGAACTGCACTTTTCTTCGTAGTCTTCCTTTCAAATGATTTTCTATTTGAAATTTGTCTTCTTTGATAACTCTGTAGATTTCCCGATACTAAAAGTACTACTAATTAATTCCACTGTGTTCATGAATGATTTAAAAATTTGAATATTGTTTTTTCATCAACTTCCTCCCTTATTCATCTTTGAATCAGTTTGCCTAAAAACTCGTAAGCGCGCTTCTCCAGAAGATTGTTGCAGGACTATCCACTTCGGAACGCCAAGCACGACCTTGAACTACCAACTCCTCGTTGAGGGCTCAATATTTTACAATGCAAATCAATGCACAATCAATTGCAAATTGAAATTAAATCGATATCAGCACTGGAAAGTGCCTTCTAATCTGTAAACGACTTCTATTCTAATAATAATATTTAATTCCGGACATGCCGCATACTGGTTTATTTGTATCTTTATTTGGATATTTTTATGTTTGTTTTTTAGTTTTTACAAGCTTTTGTATACAAATTGTAACCATTTTTTTGACTATATAGCATTTCTCTCTCTCTCTGTTGATGTAACCATTTTTTGACGTTTATACGCTCCTTCAAAGTTGTCCATAATCCTACTAGAATTCACATTACATCTTGCAAGTTACAACTGAATTAAACTAAAATTTTCTATGAAGTTTAGGAAGACATTCTTGTTATTGAAATAAAAACAAAATGTCTAATTTTTATTGGAAAAAATCTTCAATACAACGGGCTTTTGGCTACTCCAAACCTTTCACTATTATTCTGTGCAATTATTATTAGAAAAGACCAATGATAGACAAAAAAATTGTATTAGCTCAAGTATATTTATGGAAAAATTAGGAAATATCAAGAATATGTACGATACTAAGATTTGAATGAGAAATTTATTACCCTTTCTTGCATAAAAATAAACTGTAGATTATACACAATCAAGAATATAAGTTGCAAAAAAATATTCATTAAAATTGCATGTGGAAAAGCAATTCCTTCATATTTACAAATATTTTTGTATCGATATTATGTACATAGTTATTTTTAGGAGGAAAGAAAATGAATAATAGAGAATTATAAACATCAAGTGACGTGGATACGAGTAACACTTCATCGCTAATGTTTTCTTTTTCATCATCATTAATCGTTTTTCATTAATTTAGGTAAAACTTTGGATAAAACAAATAATTTCAGAAAATTAAAAATTTGAGGTTATGCAAAATCATCGAAGTGAAATTGTCAACTGTCAACATTGAAGTGGCTAGAGTCACTCTAGAGTGACTCCAAAGTGTTTTGCAGTACGGAACTGTCACTTTCACTACGTGGAACACTCAAAACGCAGCTTTCGGTATGTAAATGAATACAGAACGAACAACTTTGAGATGGCGTCGTCGAAAAAATAAATTGTAGATACGTCTCTGTTTTCTAAAATGTGGCGTATTTGTATAAACGTATATTATTGGTGCGTGCGCGTGTAGGTGTCTGTGTCAACCATACAAAGGACTGTTTGGTAATCTTCCCTCATTCTCATGGGTATGGTAATGATTTTAATGAGAATTATGTAACGTACCCCGTTATATATTCGGATCATTTGTTTCGATTCGATTTCGTATAATTAATAACAAATCGGTGATAATCTGATTATATATATAACTATTAATAATTGATTTATGCTGAAACGGAGGGTATGTTTGTTTGCGATATTTTTGTGTAAATATTTATTTTATATTTGAACAAAATTTGTTCAATATGAAAATTGATAATTTCAATCTCTACAATCAAACATATTTTCACAACTTACAACGTTATTGAAATTAGTATTTAACAGGTTTAGCTCCGACTATACACAAGTCGTTATTTTACACCAAACCACTTGAGAATTCCAGCTGTTAGTTCACAAAATTTATGTTTATATTACATATTTCAACATTACGAGCTAAAATCACTCTAATACAGTTGTCATAATCGTCCCCTGAAATAATTATTCAACAATTACTTTCGGTAACTTATTTCTGAGTGGTATTTATCTAGATTTAAATGAGTTAGTAGAACACAATTTCTACATTTGTTGTTCAAATTTAAACCGGTCCTGACGATAAGTAAGATTATAACATTAAATTCCAGCAAGTTGGTTCTGATCTGTTCACCGATAATCCTATGAAAGCAGCGGTTATAGATTTAGGTGTGTCCATGTTTGTCCAAAAGCTTTAAACTTGTTGGAGCTTTACTTCTAGATTTCGATATACGAGTGGTAATTGATTAATTCGCCTATTTATATGAATATCTTAATAAAAACATTTAATTTCAACAGAAACTGCTTATCTTTTTTAATATAGAAAGAAATACAAACGGAACGTACTCAAATACAGTATTCAGAAATACTCCTATATACAGACACTTTCTATAAGTGGAACCTGTTTCGACTCAGACAGACAAAATGATAACGCTTTCTCTATCCTCCAGCTCGGTTCTGAGCAGTCTCAAGCATGCGCAGTTTAGATAAAGAGACGTAGAGACGATTTTTTCCATAAGAAATGTCCATATAGTCCAAATATAGACAGTTAGTATGGGATATAAGGATTCTATTTTACGGTGCCGATAATGTTCATTTTCTCTCTTGTTCCAGACACTTTATATATACTGCGCATGCTTGAGAATGCGCAGAAGCGAGCTGGAACCTCGGAGAATAGACAAATCGTTGCAATTCTGTTTTTCTAGTCGGAACAGCTTCCACTTGATATGTTTTACTATTTATATGTGGTAAATAGTTTTATAATTTTGTACAATTTGTAAATTTATTTCCAATAATTCATCAATCAATTGCATAGATAAATAAAATATAAACAATTAAAAAATACTTATGTATTAGTCAATAATATAGGTACCAATGAAAAATATCTTGTGTTTCACTATAATAATATGAAAATGATTTTTTTGCAATGTGTGATGCACAGGAAAAACTTCTATTTAGTGAAAAACACAATGTAGATTATCTGACACCTCATGTTCACAATAAAGTACGATTGTTTTTTAAGAGGAAATGCCTGAGAATTTTCATGGAATTGTTTCATATTTTGATTGATTTTTTGTGCGAAATATCTGCAATCAAGTATCTGTATAGTCAATAAAAAAGCTTTTGTAACTTTGAAAAATTAATATATATACACTCGTAGTCAAAAATAACGCACCACCCCGATTTCTGAAAATATTTTTTTGTTTAATAAATTTAAATTAATATTGCAATTGTTTAACTTCTTTCCAATCATTTTGAAGCAATAATAAGAAATTTGTAGTAATTTTGAGTGGTTTATAAGAAATAAAAATAAAAACATTGCGATATTATCAAATTTTTTTAAAAATAAAACTTGCATCATAAACAATAATTATCCTTATTAGTAGCGTGTATTTCCGCCTCTGGATGTAATTGTTTCTAACATTCTCCCGGGCATGCTTTTAATTAGGTGCTGTATCACTTCTTGAGGTATGTTCTCCCATTCCTCTAATGCCGCTTGCTCAAGCTCATTTAAATTTTGAGGAGATGGATTTTGACGACGATTGCGGCGTTTTAAAATGTCCGAGACATGCTTGATAGGATTCATATCTGGACTTCTTGGTGGCCAGTCCAGGGTACGAATTTCTACTTCTTTAGGTAATTCAGAGCATTTGCCGCAACAAGTGGTCTAGCATTATGATATATAAAAAGAAAATCATCACCAATAAATGGCCCAAACGGAACGACGTGATTTTCAAGAATGTCAGTTATGTATCTTGCTGGGTTAATAGGAAGAGACACTAATTCTGTGCAGGCATCGACACTTGTCATTGACCGATTTCTTAATGAATTTGATTGCAATCTCTACGAGTTAAAGCTGAAGGACGTCCTAGTCCAGGCTTCCTAGAATGTGAACCGGTCTCTCGAAATCTTTGCATCAATCTGCCAATGGTTGTATGGTGTATACCAAACAGATTTGCAGCTTCACGATAACTTTGTCCCTGTGCAACTGCATCGGCTATTCATTCAGCTTCGCCTTCTTTTACATCCAAAATTTTTTGTTTAACTATTTTCGACTAGAACACACCTTGATTGACTTAAATTACTGCTATGTACAAGTAGGTACAACAATAGAATGAAAGAAACATTAAAATATGCATAAAATTAAAAAACCACAAAAACAGTTATTTGCTGATAAGAAATTTTGCTACATTTTTTCGCTAGCATTTAAGATACTTTAACTTTTTGTGATAGAAAAAAAAAGAAGCCCAAAAGATTAACATTTTAGGTTTTGATTTTGAAATAAAGGGTGGTGCGTTATTTATGGCCACGCGTTTCATTGGATTTCCAAATGATTGTTCCATATGGATGATACAGCCAAACTTTGTGGATTTGTTTTATATCTAAAATTTACATTATCAAGAATATTTATTTGATAAGCAAGATATGATGGTATAGCTCGCGAGGAAACCAAATTCTAGCCCCCAAATTTGCAATACTAGCGAATCAATACGATTGAAAGCAAGAGTTGTACTTTCTTAATTTGATTAAAAATTGCTTTGACTCATCTATAATACTTAACAATTAACTGTAACAACACATTCCAATAGTTTCAACTTTCCATTTGAAAGCATCGCAATAGTGACATTATTCATTAATTGATCCGATAACAATCAAAGGATGATTACGATAATATATTGAAGGATCATATTGAAACCTAGTACCATTAACAATCGACCAATCCAATTTCAACGGCGTGTGGCCTGCATTTCTATCACTCTTCTAGCTGCCTGCAGCGTAGTATGTTTTTTTGAACGAAGTCGTATCTAAAGAGGAGCTCCAGCTGCTCTCAAAACATTTGTCGCTCTGCTTGCTGTTGTTTTTTCATCTCTGCACGTGGCTTTTGCTTCCGAGGTATTTTCAAAGAAGAACAGAGTGAGAATTAAAACCAAAGAGTGAGATCTAGAATAATGAATAGCATGTAACCACATTTAAGACTTGTAACTTGAACTTACCAAATTGAACACTAACATGATCTTAGTGTAGCTAGCAGAAGGATCCTACTAATTTAAGATATTATTTTACTGAAGAAAATTTACTTTGTTAAGTTAAATATCCCTGTGCTACCTCTTAAAAACTCACGTTTCGAATTTTTATCAACCAAATTTTTCTTTTCTTATACTAAAAACAATCATCTTACAAAATATAATTTTTTATATTGTGTATTAATTCGTTATCCCTGGTATTACAAATACTAGGTGCCATTTCCTTCCTTCATCCACCTCTCCCTGTCCCCTAATCCATTCACTAAATCTGAATTTGCATTTTAAATTCAAACTCTCGTTTCAAATAGGAATTAAACACTTATTTCGTTTCATCAATTCACTCTCTGGTGTTTATCTTTCAGGATTCCGGAATTTTATGATGAAGAAACGAGAAAGAGCACCCACTTCAATCACCTGCAGATTGCTCTCTTTCCCGAAATCGTCCCTTCAAGACGTTTTATTTTTCTTTCCGACGTGTATTTTATGGGACAATTTATGAAGCTTCTTTAACGGATCTCTCTCTACAGTTTCTTTTTCGTTATCCAAACTTACTTTGGCTTGATTAAACAATCACTTTACCTGTTATGTTATTTGATAAATCATGTAGTTACTTTCCTTGAATGTATGTTATATATTTCTTCTAAGAGGGCTAATCCCTTTGTTGGGCACTAAATAAAATATTGATAATCGAATTGGAGTTTCTGGAACCGTTAGGGACATTCATACTTAACTCAGTGTTTTATCATTTGTTAATTTCCCAAACCATTGAAAAGATTTTTCAACCATGATTTTATGCGGCGATCTATTATCTTGCTACACATTATTTTGCCTTGCAAATCGCTCAAATTCTCAGTGTTTTTAACTGTATTGATCCAACTTAAAATACGGCGATAAACCCACAAACTATTCCAAATATTTGAGCAGATTTTCTGTGAGTGTCTATACCTCTAAGCCGTATATTATTATTTAAGTTTTGGATAGGTCTTTATTGTTTTTCCAAAAGTTTTCCATTAAGATCAATACAATTTTAAGTGCGTTTGAACCAATTGTAGAAGCTTTGGACCTCCAAAATATGTGATATCGACCTCGCGAGAAAATCTTTTTGATAGCCAAATATTCATGGAATATTGAATCTATGCAATTTGAAATAAAGCCTCAGTTTATGCACGACCACGAAACTCATCCTTTAGCAATGTGCGATCACAATTGAATTCGGAAAACCAATGAAATATGATGATTCTTCATCACCAAAAGTCGAAGCGAGTTGTTGGTATAATCCACATCGAAAGTTATAGGAAAACATCGCACGAAAATGCTTGCGATTCAATACCATTTTTTGACCAAGAAGAATATTTCAAATATCTGTGAACAACTTAGAATACAACTCAAAACTTGAGTAGTAATTCTCGTACCCAGGTTAAGATCGAAGTTGCAAACGTAATGTGTTCTTTTGTTCTTTAGTTATTTTGTGTTTGACCTTTCCCACTTTGAGTCCTCATGGAGTTCAATTGAAAAAAAGTTGCTGTAATTCATTATTTTAAGGTTAGGTTTTCCATGTTGTTTTCCAACGTGGTTCCAAACGAAAAACTGATCATGATACACATTATTTTCATTTGCAATTTTCGAATATTGAATTGAGAACAAACTTACTTAAAATAACATAAAAAGTAGCTACAACAACAACAAAGTGAGTTCAATTAGAAAATTATTTTTTCTGAACGTGAAAATTCATGATAAACGAGAGAAAAATTGAATTAGTGATGGATTTAGAAAAAACTAATTTTTTTGTGGTCATAAAAGTTAAAAAGCTTCATATATGATAAGGGAGTAGGCGTATATGTATACATATTCATATTTACATGCTTCATTTTCAGACAGGATCGGATTAGTAAAATTTCGAGTGAAAACGACTGGATGTAAAAATATAACATACAATTACGGTTATTTGAAAAGTGTTGATTATCAATGAAAATGACGTACAAAACAGCGCAATGCGAGAAGAATTTTGATTTTAAAATTCGTCATCAAAATGTTGAGTCTTGATTTCAATCATAGTTATATCAGTTACGAAATTTGAAGTGTTTATTTGAACCTATTTAAGTTCAGGTGGATCAAAAATAGTATCTTCCTAGGTACAAAAAATCCAATTACAACCTTTTTTTTCAAATTACAATTTCAACTTTAATATGAGGACAGATTATTCAAAAATCATTTTAATTAAATTTTGACTAGATTAATATATTGTTAATGTATGCCTTCTGGTAATGTCTTCTATTAAAACCCAATATTTTCAGTCTCGGTATTCATATGAAGCTGGAGCTACAAGTCCTATGGAAAAGTTGTAGATAATAAATACTTTTTTCACATAACCTGAAAATTTATGTGGAAAATTGGGATAATTAAGTCTTGTGCTTTTTATTTTGTCTTTTACAAACAATATTGTTCTATTAATTTAGTAATTTAAGTAATTTAATAATTTATTTGATATGAAATATTTAGTTTTTCCCAGTCAAAATATCAGCTTTTTGTAGTGGGTTTCTCGTTAGACGGAATGTCTAATTACTGATCATTATGATACATTTTTTCAAAAAAGGAAAAAAAAATCGAAAATGGTTCTCAGTCGA
Source organism: Diorhabda elongata (assembly GCA_026230145.1). Lineage (NCBI taxonomy): Eukaryota > Metazoa > Arthropoda > Insecta > Coleoptera > Chrysomelidae > Diorhabda > Diorhabda elongata. Next base: position 17,523,431 of record CM047928.1, on the reverse strand, counting down.
AAATTTTGTTTCATCATTATGTCCAATTTTTAGTTATTTTAGTGTAAAATTTTAATAAATAACTGAAAATTATACTCATACTTGAAGAAATTTTCGGATGTTAGTTTTTATATGCCTTTTCTGAAAAAATTTACCATAGTGATCGTAATATTTTTCTTCGTCATTCAGAAAAAGAGATTTTGAAGAACAAAAAACTCACTGCTTTTTCAAAAAAAGCTGATATTTTGACGGGAGAACTTCCGATTGAAAATTAGTTTTCACGAAATATCACGAACAAAAAATGTTTTTTGTAAAAGATTAGAATGAAACAAGCAATTTTTGAGGTTATGTAAAGTAAGTATAAATATAAAAGTTGTAGGTCTTCTTATCACCTACAACTATAACCTTTCCGACCATAAATTATCCTTAAATTATTTTCCTTTTATTTTAATTATTTTGTCTCCTTTTCCCAATGGGTTTGGTACTACTATTGTTTTTTATCTTTTTGAAAAGCTTCTATCCAGGTCTATTATGTCTTTGAGAAGATGAGCTGCTGGGAGTTTACTCTTGGAAATAAACTGAAAGTTGGATTCGATCCATAACCTTTGTCGACAGATATTTCCTATCAGGAACTTCGTTAATTAAATAATCAAGTTTTCCTAGCATAAAACTAAATATTTTCAACAGCCCTTTCTCTTTTATTCCAATAAGGTAATGGAACTCATAATTAGTTATAGATCCTACTATTATTTGTACAAAAGAAATTAAATAAATAATTTTCATTTTTATTTTATCGCAATTTTAGTCCGGCCCTAATTTTCACGGTACGTAATGAAGGTTCATTTTCAATTAACCGGGTGTTTTGTGAGAATTATTTATGAGAGGAAAATTCTGAATGTTTTAACGGGTAATTAGGCCGTTGGAATATTAAAAAGGTTGATTAGAAAGTTCATAATTGTAATACTTTTTATCTACGAGTATACGAGCTTGATGTAATGTGACAATATCCAAAACTTATATCACATATAGGACTTGTGTCTAATAATTAAAATCATAACCTTTAATTTTCTTTGGTACTCCAAAAACCATTAAATAAAATTACTAGTTTTGTTTTTAAATGAGAAAAATAACTGTTAAGAATAAATCTAATTATACCACCAATTAATGGTATTAAAGATATGAATTATTTTAAATAAACTACAATTGAAAATATATAGATTTATATGGAACTAACAGATTCTCAGAATTCTCACTTAGATACAATTGACCCAACGATGTTCCAACTTCTTCAATCCATCTGAAGAATACGTTTTTTTGTGGTATGTAAGGAAGGAATACGTTGTGGCGATGATCTTCTTAACCGATTAACATTTCTTCCTGAAGAATGAACATAAAGAAGTTGCACGGAACCAAATCTGGAAAATACGATGAAATGGGCAGTGATTCGTAACCCGATTTGACCGTGGAAAGAATGAAGGTTTCACCCGGCTCGTTATGGTGGTGACAGATTACTGTTTTTACTGTCAAATGCAACCACAATTCAACATAGTACTGCTCTGTACCCTTTTGTCTTCCCCAGATATAGGATGTAGTGAATCCTATAAAACAATTGGCCATCAATTTTCTGGCCGATAGGATTACGTTTACCGGGTGGAATTCGCTGTTTCAACTTGATCTTTGGTCTCTCAAGTTACCTTACGTAGTGGTTGCCGCCGGGGCATCTGGAAGTTAGTACCTCAACAAAAATTAGTTATGAATACGTTGAAGTAATTTGACAGTCGCTATCGAAAGAGAAAAGTCAACATACACGGCATCTGAACGTATGAAATCGATGCGTGATTTTCCTTTCCAAAACAAGAAACCAATCACATACCGATAATGTTTTTTATCACACAATAAAACAAAACTAACAGTCTGATCTGGCAAAAATTATAACAACACCCGTGTACAAGAAATTGCTTTTTGATTTTGACATCGTCAGGCGGACTACCCTCTGGAAGTTTCCTTGCGAATATGCTGATTTTTTATACATTAAAATTTTTTACTCTTTGGAGCTCTTTATTAGTTCTTCTTCCATATATTTAATTTTTTCTCTTCTCATCTCATATACTTCCCTCAATATTTTTTCAATCAATGTGGTTAATTCTTTCTTTTTTATTTTATGGTTATGAATGTAAATAGCAGGTGATATATAAGTACTTATATTTTTCAAATTGCGTGCTCATAAGATCAGCCAACATTGTATACATTTACTGTGATTGTTTTCATGGATTTTTCTCTCTCTTATATTGAAATCAAAAATTTTTATACCCAGATATGATATACAATGTGATCAAATGACGAATTTTCACATTATTATCTTCAATATTGTTTTCAAAATAGATTCCTTCCAAGACAATACAAGTATGTAAGCCTTGGCTAGGATGGCCTCTAGTACGTTAAGTAGGTTGCCCAAAGTAAATATCTGAGAAAAAGTCCCAGGGAACCAAATCTATCGAATATGGTATGTGGTGTATGGTTACGTCTTATGCCACCTCCATGGAAATAAAGTCTTGCCGCAATCGGGAATACAGGGTGGAAAATAAAAGACATCTTCTGCATCACCGGGTATATAATTACAGACTAAATAACAAATTACAGTCAAGTGAATACGTATAAACATATCAAATACAATTATCGACTATATACACACAATTATTTACGATTCTTTATACAAATGTTTTCTATGAGTAATAACTATCTATATATATTTTCTTCCATAGTTTTTGTTTGAGACTAGTAGCAAACAATTCACGCTTTGTTTAATTATAGAGATTGTTTGTTTACATAAATTCCTAAACTAACTTTTAGATGTTTACTATAAACATAATTTCGGATTATATCAACCTGGTCCGCGTGCAAATTCAACTTAGTTCAGGTGGCTGATCGATGACTCCCGTTTCATGTTTAGCTAAAGATTCAGTCACAGTTATGCTAAAGTCTGACAGCCTATTATCGTGATGGTAAATCTATGAATTGTTGACAATAAATCAGTTCGTTTATAACGAATTGCTCAAGCTAGATTCCTCAAAACAGCCAATTAGTAATCATTATTTATCGTTTGACCCACTTAAACAATTCATGGTGAATCAAATAACGATAATTGAAGAAAATGATGATTTCCAAACGACTTGGACATGGCTTTGTTGCTTTCGGCTCATATTTGGAGCACCATTTGCTATATTGCTGGGTAGTTTCGTTCTCATATTTAAAAACTCTTGCAACTCTTTGGTTTGGTAAGAATTTGACATTGACGTGTTTTGTACCCAAAACACCAACCAAAATATGTAGAGTTTATCCATGAGGAATATAGAGAGCCTCTGCTATCACTCTAACACGACCATTTTAGACCAATTTGTTGATATTATTGTCTTTAACAAATTAGATAAAACCATGTGTAAGTTGTGAAAACTGATCATCATATAAAACAGACTTAAATTTTAAATTTAAAGAGACTGAGAATTTATCTAATATCGTGTGAAGCCCAGCTCTTTTTAATTCAGTTCTTATCAAGTTTTTTAACGAGTAATAGCTAAAATTTTTTAAATAAAGTTTATTATTTTACTGAGAATATGAGGTTTCATTGATTTAATTCGTATATAATTCTATGCTGTTAAATAATATTCATACTGTGAGTTTTGTTTTTAACCACATTATTATGAAGGTCTCAATGTTTCGATGACTCAGAAATCTTATTTTCATGTCAACATTCTTGTTAATTTCGAATAGCGTCACCATGATTAAAAATCTAGTTAGAAGGAAACGTTATGGGCCATATAAAATATACAGCTCCATGACGGCACCATCATCATTTACATAAAGACAGATTCCAACGTTAATTACTAATTGAATTTAAGCAAGAAAAAAGCGGTTGAGCACCCTCAATTATGATTAAAAAACGGCTCTTCTTTTCCATTTCCTTTTTTCCGATGATAACGGTGGACATTTCCTAAGTGGAAACTTCCAACTCGTGGCTTTCTTGAGAAACTTTAAACGTTTTATTGCAGTTTAATGGTCGAAAAAACAAGTCGAATTTTAACTGTAGATTTTTAACAGGAATTGCGAAATAGCAACTGTGCTTTTTATATAGATATTGGTTTCTTCTTCTCAAAGGTAGTCCAAATTACTCGTAATGGATACTGTGGAAGTTGGAACAGAAAAAAAAATGTTTTGTTCACATTACTTCGTTAAATAATATGAAAAATTTTCAATTTCACTAAAAATATCTGTGAAAATCGGTTATTATATATTTTTTAATGGAAAATAGAGAGTTGACAGTTTCAAATGATGGATTTAAACGTAATACGTGAAGAATAGTAGAAATGCAGTTGGTTATGAGAGATGATCATAATCCATAATCATTTTTTTTACCTATTCCCTTATCACTTGTTTCATTTAGCCCTCCTGAAATAGGCGTTTATGTGTGCAATAACATCCTCATCTGATGAGAATCAATCTTCTAGTAAGTGAAACGTTGAGGCTAGGAAACAGGAAAAATTCGCTGGATACTAAATCTGACGAATACGAAGGATGGTTAATCAATTCAAAATTTAGTTCCTGAATTTTATCCTCGTATATCAACGAAATGCCTTGTCCTGATGTAAAAGCACTTTCTTTTTCCTCAAATCCAGTCGATTTGTCGCAATTTCTCCCAGCACTTTATCCAGCAATGATGTTTAATAGTCGATGATCATGAGTATTCTAAAAATCGGTCGTATCAATTTTCCTATCACTTTTTTTTTCGTTATAAGTACAGTTTTGGATGCAGGTTTTATCCACAATTGACAAAAAATTTTCCTTTAATCACTTTAATAATGTCTAAGAAAGGTTTGTTCGAATACGTTCTTTTGATTTACCTTCGAAAACTTACTTTTATGGTCCTTCACCACCATTTGGTGGTATTGTTCTATGATATCACTGGTTATCATAGTTTTTGGCTGTCCCGAACGCTCGTCGTCAGTCAAGCTGATACGGTTACGTTTGAATTCTCAGATGCCTAAATTTTTACAGCTATGAATGATAGAGTTAAGTAATCCAATTACTTATTTATTATTATGAACTGTAACCTCATTAAGTTATCGTTAATATAAATTGTCTTTGTTTAGTATTTTTGTCAGTTTTATATATTCAACTTCAACCCCATTAAGGTATCGTCTTCAATTATTTATTATTTAATCATGAATATAATGAACCATAAATGTATTTATCTAATTTAATAATTATTATTGTGTACGTTTAGAACTGCCTTTCAAAAACGACTAAATCAAAACTTCTTTAATTTTACTGTCAATTCATATTGTCTGTAAACCTCTCATTTCATACTCTGTTACTTTCTAATTAAATAACATAAACTGATAGGCAACAATGATCTGAATATGCCAAATCTGACATTGCCACCATAAAGTTCAACATTTTTAATGGTGAAAGTACACATTACTCAGACAAGTTCATATAAAACAATAATTTTATTACCAAAAGATTGGTACAATTTTCGAAATAATAACCGGAGAGATTGAGACATTTGTCTATGGACAAGCTTTTCAATACCCTCTTCAAACAAAGTTGCCACGAGTAAATTCAAGTAGAGTAGAAAACAGATCTGGAAACTTCTGGAAATTCCATAGACAAAGCAATAAATTTTTAAATAATTCTATCAACTCGTTGAACCAGTTCATCTGAAACAACAGATTTGCGTTCTTGGCCCCCCTTGACTCATTTTCCTATGGATTTCTGCAGCACTATGGCTTTCAGTATGTATAAAATGAATCACACTTCGCAATTTACACTTGGCGGAAGCATCAATAATAGCGGACATGTTTACGTGGCTGTAGCACAACGCCGACTGACCGAATGTCAATAATGATGGAGTGTACGAGAGCTTCGCTTGCTTAGCGTCTGCACGGAGCGATCGGACTGTACAGAGCGATCGGAGAGTGGAAAAAAAACAACCCATGACCTTTAATTTTATTTTAGTTTTGTCAATAATTGAGATAAATTATCATTTCTCTTAGAGTAATTTCTTTCTAGTCATCAATTCGGAATAATGATAATAGAGAGCATTGGAACTGTACATTCATTTAAATGTTTTTTTTAAAGGAAACGACAGCAATTAGAAACAGGAAATAGCTATCCAGAAACCACACCGTTTATTGTACATTCTGTATATATTATGCAATTCGCATGTAAACAACGGATTTAACGAGCGCAAATTTTCATTCGGCCAGCAATTATTTCGTTTCATGTTTTATATCCAGTCGGTCGTCGTTTAATTATGATCAAATTGAAAACGCGCAATATGATCATTTTCAAAGCAAAATGTACGAAATTTATTTGTCAAATCATAAAGGAATGTTTATATTGCAAACAGAATGATGTAATATCACATAGGTATATTTAGTACTGTGTGTGTACTAATGGGGTATGTTGTGATTAAAACTCCTGTTTATGGCCTCGACGGCTCTGACATTTGGTCATGTTACGGCTGTGACGGATTTTATGATTTTCTAGTGGTTGTGTCTACTAGGCCGGTGTGTTTTAAATAATTTCTTTTTTTATGAAACTATGATAAACTAGTAAAAAGTACAAAACAACAAAAAAGAAGATATTGAGGGTGTGGGAAAATAGTTTACGGTTAATCACTTTGTGTGTATGTTCAATATCTTTCGGCTTGTTGTGACAGGTATTTCGATTGAAAAAAAGTCAGGATCAGTTAGAAAAGCATAAAGAGGCCAAAAAAGATGCGGCTAACCAAAAACAAAATATTCAATATCAATAATAAATAATGCAACATTCTAAAGGAACAAATTGTATTTGGAAAATCGAGAAAATCGGTATTGAAATATTCTGTGTAACCACAAATGGAACAAAAATCAAAACCTATATGTCTCTGGGACAACGGATTTTCGATCGCTAAAGGTTTGGAGATCATTATCGACAACGAGTCATATATTACCAAAAATTGGGAGTTAGTTTGCGAAAATTAGGCAGAATATTCAATATCAATAATAAATAATGCAACATTCTAAAGGAACAAATTGTATTTGGAAAATCGAGAAAATCGATATTGAAATATTCTGTGTAACCACAAATGGAACAAAAATCAAAACTTATCTGTCTCTAGGACAACGAATTTTCGCTGGTTAAAGCTTTAGAAATCATTATCGAAAACGAGTCATATTTTAGACACCTATAGTTCTTTTATAGTTTATGTTTTTGACAATATTTGGTTATTTTCCTATTAGATTAAGAATAAAGCTTAAAAGTCCAAGTTTGTTATAACGTACCTAAAGTTTATAATGCTAAATAAATCAAAAGTCTGATTAATGAAGCAGTTAAGATTATAAATGGCTGTAAGCCTTAAGTAAATAAAAAACATATTTGTTTATTATTGAATGTTTTCTTTTAGATTGAAAATTTGACTTAAAGTGTCTAAGCCTGTTTTGGCGTTTGTAAAATATGCCAAATAAATCTTTATAAAATATAAAACTGGTTTTCAATTCTTAATGTTACAATTTGCCCCAAGCCTGTTACAACTAGTCCTGATCACGGGGTAAGTAACACTCGTCAGCTTTTTTTCAAAGGCGTTTCTATCAAAAATCGTTACAGGTTTGATCAAAACTTTATTTGGGATCGATAGTTGAATAGTTGTTAATTTTAATAGTACTACTAGATTTCATAAATACGAAACAAGTAAGCTTTCATAGCCAAGAAGCGACAAATTGTTACAACTAGTGCCCCGTTCCCTTACCTCTGACGAGAGTGAAACGGCAAATAATAAGACTGATTATTATCAGAAAGGCGTAAATTCAGCAGTATATTTAAAAAGACACAAAAAGTTCAACTCGAAAATATATGAAAAAGAGTTTGATAGATCTAGATTAATGCAGTTTATAAAGAGTGAGTTTTCTTAAGGAAGTTTTGTGTTTTGGTCAGATGTGGCAACTACTTATTATGCTAAGGGACGTTGAGGGAGCTTTTACAGAGTTGAATTTTCACCTCAAGAGTCTGATTTTTGTTGTATACCTCGTATTTCTTGCGCCAGTCGCAAAACATTGCATATTCTTTGCCGTACCTTTTCGAAGACTTGGAATAATTTGCACTCAGCAATTTTATTTGAATTATCAGCCATTTTTTCGAAATTATTTTTTGTATTTCTTTATTTACAATGTTACCTTAGTGACTTCTGTTAATTTTTATTTTTTTTTTTCGTCAAAATGTCAAATATGACATTTGATATAATTTTGCTTTTTATTCAAAACTGAAAACAGTATAAAAAATAACATATTACGATATACGTCTGTGAAGTTATTATTACTCGATTAGATATTCTTGACCCGGCTTCTTCGTCGCCTATTTTTTAACAGCTCATCCAAAATTAAATTTTTGTGGAGTGTACCATATCGGTTTCACACTGAATGAAAATTTCAAACTCAAGAAGTCACATTGAGAAGCAGTTTCGAAGAGAAACTCCCAATATTGAGGCTTGGAAAAGAATGGCTGGAAAAATACAACAACACTTTTTTCTTAACTTCCTTCTGCCGTTTTTGCTTGACTTCTTCGCAATAAGTTCACATGATAGTCACCGTTGATAGTTTCGTCTTTTTTAAGATAATCAATGGAAATTATCCCACACACATCCCAAAAAACCAATGCCATGACTTTGTCTGTAGATGGACCGGTCTTTGCCTTCTATGGAGCCGGTTCTCCCTTTTCAGTTCAATGTTTTGATTGTTTTTTTTTTGTTTCGGGTGTGAAGTGATGAACCCATGTTCCGTCCATGGGTATGAAACGGTGCAAAAACATCTTTACGATGCGGTTTTTGTTCCATTGAGAGCAAACACGGAAATCAACTAGCGCACAGCTCTCTCCTGTTCAAACTTTCAGTTAATAGGTGATGTACAGCACTTTGTGGTTTTTCTTCAACATTTCTAGAATAGTCACTTCATTTGGTCGACCACTGCGTTGCTGGTCTTCACAGATCGTACAGTCTCGTTGAACAGTGCTATCCAATATTTTACTGTTGATAACGAAGGAAGAGTCTCATCCAAATTAGAATCTAGTTCAGCTTTAATATTGGTTGGGATAAGGCCTTTCAAATAAAAGTTTTGTATCACATAACGATGAATAATTTGTGCCATGTTTAAAAATTAACTGAAAATATTCAATATTTCAAGTATTCAAGTTCATGTTGATTCGATGCATAATAAAAAACAGAATGTAGGGTACGGTACATCAGTCGCTACCGAAAGTTGTTGATACTCATTTATATCCGATGAGCTAGAGGTGTGGAAGCAACGAATACAGGATTATTGGCAATCGTTGATACTTTGTTTGTTCAGTCAACGTCACATTTTTCATTTCAGTATACAAAGGTAAATTGTTTTTACAGAATTAATCAATATCATAATTTGTTATTATATTAGAGATTTATACATCATATACGATAACAATGTCTGTATTTATAAAACTGCTTCATTTGTATATGAATTGTATTTTGAATAGAAACAGAATAAAAATCACTTTTCTGTTATAGAATTTTTAACAAAAACATTGTTTTTCAAACTATTACTTATGATTTTTGAAGAAGTAGACTGATATTCCCGAAAATGCTTCACATATCATTGTAATTTTTAGATAATTTTCTAATCAGTAACATGCTTTCTAAATTATGCTTCACGTTGTTGATAATGCAACAAGTTACATCTTCATCACACATCGTTCTTGCAATCAATTGAATATATTTTCCACACTTTCTTCATCAATCAATCACATATTCATCAAAGATGCCATCTTCATGTTATTAGGCATCACGGAGATCCGGAATGCAGACCAAATCAAAGGTCCAGCACTCACAGGTGCAAGGTTGAAATATTTTGACAAACTTTACAGTGAAATGTTAGAATGGATTTCCAAAAGATATCAGCCTTTGATAGTTTGGACTAGCAGAAGGCTATGAATTAATTTGAATTTTCAAGTAGTAGAAAAAAAAGTCACGAAAAACTTTTGTTGCTGAAGCGGAGAACTAACCTCGAAGCTGGGACTGTACGAAGAGCTTTACCATCATGAAGAATTCAGTTTTAACAAAGATCTAGTTTTTTCCAGTACTTATATAAAATTATTTATCTATCTATAGATCTAGTTTCATCGTCTACAGTCATCTGTTTCATGGAGAATTCCACTATTTTGAAATTGTATGAGTTGTTGATATTCTCTACTTTTTAAATGGTGTTATTTTATTTTTTATGGGTATCGTAATAAATTTTTTAATATACCTCTTATGAAATCCAAGTGAATTTCAAGTAATATCTCTGTAAATTTGGAGAATTTTATCACTTTCTGTAAGTGAAACATAAATCTTGATTTTTTAAAATTTCATTTCTCCATGTGGAGATAACCATGCCATTTTTCTTTTTATAACTGTACTGATATTATTTTACTTCAAAAACAACGTTGTCAGCTGAATAGAGACAATAAAATGATATGCAGGAATCCTCGATAAAAATATTTCCATCATGAAGTCAAAATATTTCAAGAAATAAATTTGTAATGTACATCAGTGGTTCAACTCAATGGGGAAGGAGATATTGGAAATGTTAAAGGGGACTAGAAGCAGAAAATGATTAGAATATTCATGTAAAAAGTATTATGTTGATCGACTCTAGTAAATTAACTTTTTTTTTTAATAAAAATAAGAACTTTCCGTGAGTTTAAGTGATTGAGATTCAAACGACATCAACAGAATAGTTAATTACTATATGAATATCTTTATCTATCATTTATTAATCAGTTATATGTTATGGCATTCACTCAACCCTTGTTTTTATTCGTTTTCAATAATATTTAGGTGAAGATCCCAAGCTTGGATTTATCGCAAACAGGATTGGATAGAAATCGACATTTATCTTTATGATAACACTGTAACTATTCATATCTCTATATTACGAGGATGACCCAAGAAGTGCTTGACTCGACCTAGAGATGTCGATAGTTGATTGAATTATATATGAAATGTATTAGAAAGTACACAATCTATACAACATATGTTGTTCAATATTTGTTTGGCATCCACCAATAGTCAAACGTTTTCAGTAAATTTGCAAGCATTGAAAAAATTGGTCATCATTACTTATATTGGAAAGAGATTAGCTCAACGAATTTAACAGATGAACTAGATTCTACTCTGGCTAAGACTATTCCTTCGTTGTTAACAGTAACTGAGTTTAAAAGAGGCCTTGCGACCTGCGAAGACCAGCATCGTCCAAATGAGGTGACGACTCCAGAAATATTGAAGAAAATTCACAAAGCGGTACTGGATGATGGCATGGTAGGCATTTCAAAAAGTGTGGTACATCGGGTGCCGCATTTGCTTTGAATAGAAAAAAAAGTTACCATCGAGTGTTTGGCAATATTTCACAGAATTTTTACGGCGAGACATAACCATGAATGAAACGTAGGTCCATCATTTAGCACCCGAAATAAAATAACAATCAAAACAATGGACTGAAAAGAGAGAACCAGCTCTAAAGAGACTATTAACGACGACTACTATGCGAACTTCTTATAAAGTTTGAGCGAAGAAATCATGCCGAAGCGGCCACATTTGGTTCAAAAGAAAGTGTTGTTTCATCAAGACAATGCACCAGCTCACACATCCGTTATTGTAATGGCCAAAATTAATGAATAAAAGTTTTAATTACTTCTTCATGCACTGTATTTACCAGATTTAGCCTCCTCGAATTATTTTCTGTTTCCAGACTTGAAAAAATGCTTCTGGTCAAAGATATTCCACTTCATGGCTATTTTGAGGAGCTTGACAATTCTTATGATAAAAAATGATAAACTTGTTGAACATCGCTGAGAAAAGAGTATGGATCTAAAGGGAGATTGCGTTAAAAATACTTATTTTATTTGTGTAACAAGTATCCTTTACACACGAATTGCATACAATATTCTTTCTACTAGTAAAAATTTTATCAAAATAAAGAAATTTAATAGTGATTTTCTTCACGTACTAGAGCGTGAAGTAAGTTTAATCATTCGTTAGAAGAAACACTAACGCTTTTATTGATTCGTTATAAAATATATTTATCAATCTCTGCATGAATGCCATCTATTTATACTTATTTTTACATAGAACAATAAAAAAACAGAATTAGCGCGATTAAACCTGGGACCTTCCGCACGCGAGCTTCGTACTCTAGTCACTACGTTACGGAGACCTTAATAATACGTTTTCTACGCACTACTGCTTCGTATTAGTGCGTGATGTAAAGTTTTACGCACTCGAAGTGCGTCTAAAATACGTACTCTATGCACGGTAATAGAAAAATATAATTTTTGTGTTTTCTTTGTTATGCCAGGTACTTCTGAGACCATCCTCGTATAATTCCTCCACATTTTTTGTTCCGTTTTGATTTTCAGTTATTGTTATGGTACTGTTAGTACCATGATGATGTAATTAATTTATTTTTTGCTAGCTCAATTGGTTCTTTTATTTTGTTCGTTTTATCTCAAAAACTCCTATGGTCAATAGTATTTCCAATATTCTGCGAAACAGCCTTAAAGCTTGCCTTGGATAACTAGACAAGCAGTCTACAATATTAATAATCTTCTTTCGTGAGAGCTCTCACTGCATAAACATTTGAAAGAGCTATTCCAGAAATGCACCCTACCTTTTTCAATATTTCGTTAGCTGAAAATGAAGGATTAACTTCAACATTAATTTTGTGAAAGCTCAAAATTTTTTCTATTCATATTAAAATGCAGTTTTTTGTTTTATTTTTTAGATGGACTGTGGCAACAATTAGAAATTTCTTAAGCTGTATCAGTATTTGACATTTTAAAAATATTAAACTTCATACAATGAAGATCTATTGAAATATACCAGCACAAACCATCAAAACGTAACTAACCCTTCCGATCTTGTAGCGATGAACCAAAAACAATTAACAGCCAATTGCAGTTAAATCTGCTTGGCCAACGAAAGGAGATTTGTTTATTTTAGCCTATAGATGTAAAGGCGAGTGGTAATCATGTTTAGATCACGCATCAATTATTGTTTGAATCACTTTGTTTATTGGATGGTTTTAATTAAGAAATGGTTAAATACATGAGTAAAGTAGAGCTCAATTAATTTAACTGGGATATTATGATGTTTTTCATGAAGTAAAGTGCCTGTTATCAAAAAAGATGTCATCGAAATAAGGGATAAAAACGTTGGAAATCTGACGTGCCTTTCTTTTCTACCAAAAGAAGGTAAAAATTTGTGTTAATTACTAATATTGAAATTGTTTGAAAGAAATTTTTCATATAAACCACGCTACTGAACTATAAAAGATATTTTCACAACAAGATTGACTTTTCTATTTTCTCGTATACAAACATGGTGTATAAACGGTCGCCAATTTATTTATTTATACCTGTTTTGCTTGTTTTCTCCACGGTTATAAATCTCCGAGCTAGGACATCCCAGTAACTAGCAGTGTCCTTGCAGGCTAAGATAAATGTCTTAGAGATAGCAGGACATCTTTTGTATTGATTCTACTTAAAAGCTTCTTCGTATTTTCCAGCGTATTTATTTTGGATACAGTATTTTCATACAACAAGCACATGTAAATTATTCTTAAAATAAAATGTACCATACAGGGTAATCCGGATTTTTAGTTATAGAAATAATAAATCTATTACAAAGTATCGTACCTCATGAGGGAAATTAATACCATATAAAATAGTTATCACTTTAAAGACAAATGTCGAAAAGATTGAAAAATTTCATCTTTCAAAGTTCATTTTAAACTTGAAGGACCAACTCATTAGACAAGCTCAACCCAATCGATATAAAAAACTTTATTGTTCTTGTTATTCCTCACCAACTTTATACTTGTCTTTGTAAATTCGACGCAAATGTAAGAAGGAAAATTTACATGATAATGTGACTCGAAAAGTGGCTTCCATGAATTTCCCTACAATATGGTCCAAATCAAACAATAGAAATCTCAACCATTCTCGCTGTAACATTATCTCAAAAATGTGGTTCAATAACACACTTATTCTTTATAGTGAAGAAGCTTATTGAAAAATTTCATAATTCAAACTTCTAAAAAAATACTCTTATATATTAATTGTGAAAAACATCACTTCAACTATCTAATTATCCTTATTTTATATATCATATTGTTAAGTAAGTTTCCAAATGGCGTTTTATTGTTTCTTAATATGGTTCTCATAGTTACATGATGTTCAAAGATAATCAATATAAAAAGAATTATCTATCACCGATGCATAATTCCGCATTCATATGTTATATTTTTTGACAGAGTGATCGAGGGTACAAAATAAAAAAACTCATCCCCCAAACTACTACCCACATCTGAAATCTTACTTAACCAACAGAACCTTCCAAACAAAAATTAATGAGGAAAAGTGTGAAAATTTTACTATGGCAGCAGGGGTGCCACAGGGTAGCATACTAGGTCCGCTATTTTAAATACTGTATACATCAGATTTACCAGAGATACATTATACAACAACAGGAACTTTTGTTGAACACAAAGTCATCCTCTCTAGTGGTCGAGAACCACAGAAACATCAGCAAAAAATGTCCAGGCTCATCTTGATCAATAAAAAGAGTGGTTACAATAATGTAGGATTAAAGTTAATGAGACCAAATCACTTACGCTACGTAAGGGTACATGTCCGCCAGTTAAGTCAAATAATAGGGAAATACCACAAGCAGATAGTGCCAAATACTTAGGAATCCATATAGACAAAAAACTGAAAACAACACATCAAAGAAAAGAAAACAACACATCAAAGAAAAGAAAACAACACATCATAAACAAGAGAACAACTTGATATATAAGCAAAAGAACTGCATTGGTTGATTGGGAGAAAATCCAGTCTCATTTAAAAACAATGTCATCTACAAATCTGTCATCAAGCCTATATGGACATATGGACTAGAGCTGTGGGGTTGCGCTTCCAAAGCTAATACAAATATTATTCTAAATCTAAAATACTCCGTCAACTAATAGATGCTTCATGGTATGTAACAAATCACACTATTCACGTGGACCTGGGAGTGCCCACAGTACAAAAAGTTATCCAAGAGAGGATCATCAAATACCACAAAATTATAGAAACCCACCCAAATCCACTTCTAGAGTGGATTTTCGCCTTGAAACGCGAAAAGACTGAAAAAAAGTTTGCCAATAGGTCGATCTAATATGAGGTTTAAGAGGTTGCATCACTGAATGTTAGCCTCACCAAGACATTGTTAATAAAAACTTATATATTTTTGTTCTTAAATAAATTTATATAATTTTTTTAAACAATTTTTTAATTTCAGTAATAGATATTGACTAAAATGTTTTCCAAATTTAAAGTAAAGTTGAATCAGGAACCTCCGTATCAACTGGAGATCTTTCATGAAAAATTTCATCACAAAAAATCTACTGAATATTACCTACCCAGATAGAGTTGAACTATCCAACACTAGTGTAATCCAAATCATACTAATTCTTAAGCCAGGTGAACCAACTTAAGAGACGACATCATATAGATTGATAAGTCTAAGACGTGCTATGTCGAAAGTACTAGAAAAATAATTTGTATAGAAAGTAGAAGGAATACTAAAAGCCAGCTAACTAATACCTAATCATCTATTTGGATATAAAACAAGTTCATCAATTTACAAGCCGATGTACACATCTTTTGAAGATAAAGAACGTTTGGATGCCTTTTTAGAAATCGCCCAGGCATTCGACAAGATCTTGCACGATGGACTAGTATACAAAATTAGGAAAACCTACCGCACAACCCTTTCCTAATCCAGCAAGGTCAAAATTCATCCACAGTGGAGTGCACTTGGCCCGATACTCAAGTACACAGCTGATATTCCCACACACAACAACGAAGTATCTTATTATATTGCTGCTATTGCTTCCCAAATATAGCAAACTTAGATGCCATTTCCTCGTGACTAAATACTTGGACAATTGAATTGAAAGAAAATAAATCTGTTTACGTTACCTTCAGCCAACTATGACATTAAACAGTTATCTTCTGCATCAAAATTAAAATGCAAAATACCTTGTAATTCATCTAATCCGACGACTAACTTGGGGAACAAACAAATTAGGCCTAAGATTCAGTAAACTGTAATGGTTAATAGGTCGAAGATCCCAAATCACAATCAAAAAGAAGATGCTAATATAAAAAATCACACTGAAACCTATCTGAAGTTGTGGTAATCAATTATGGGACACTGCTTAGAATTATTGTGAATGCTTCATCGTATGTGCCCAACAACGTTATTGCTATGCCTAAGAACAACTACAAAACAGTATGGAGGATAAAGAAGACACGAAGAAAATTAGAAGACAATGACAGCGTTTCTCTGAGGAAATGTTTTCGAACGGATTTAGAGGAGAAAGTTAATACTAGAGAGGGCAAATGGTTTTGTTTTAGACGGTAGGGATATACGTGCCTAGAAACAATGTGAAGAATTAATTTAGTTCTGATTGTATCTATGAATAGATCGATGGTTACATTATTGAATTTCGTGTTATTGCTGATTATTATGGTGCTCCACTGACGTGAAAGAAACAATTTCTAGCTCGGCAAATTATAGCAAAAGGTTTAGGTATATTAGATGTTGTTAGACGAAGTGGAAGTCATTAGATCATATCTAAAATACTATTAAATATCCTTCTAAACCGATGTGGAGTTTTTTTCACCAAATGTCAATGGAAACTTAATTATTATTCAAGGTATAATGAATTTTGTCGAAAAGTTCAAAATACTACGTTGTAGGTTCATTCGTCGAAACATTTGATGAAATATTTCAACATAACCTTTGTCACAAATTGGTCCAGACTTTTATCCGGGAAAATAAATTGAAAGTACTTGATTGGAATGGTAATTCACCATACTTAAATCCAATTGAGAACTTATAGCTAGAACATTTTAAGTAAGATGGATTGAAATACAAAAAAATGAAAACAAGTTTCATCCATACAAGTTAGTTTCCAAAATAAGAAAGTCAATGTGCATTATACCAGTGGAATCAATGTCAAGACGTATTGTTGAGGTCAATTTTCCAAAACGGCGACATCCTTCATACTAATATATAGAATCTTCAATTATATTAGATATTTAAAAGAAGCTGAGGTTTTAGGAAGCAGTTCTGTGGTCAAATATATGCCTTCGCATTGAGAAATTAGCGGCCGAACTAAATCGCCTGTTTATCATAAAAATCGCAGAAAAATGATACCTATCTTAACCTTGCCACTCAGTTGCAATTTATATTCCGGGCTTTTTTATTTGTTCTTTGTGCTTTTTTATTTTTGACAAGCACTTTAAGAATTAATTAAGAACTTGGTAGGATTCCAAAAGATAATGGTCGAACCGCTTGTAAAAAATGATGAAAAAATATTGTTGATGATCTTCGAGGCTTTGTTGTTCGCAAAAAGTACTCAAACTGCATCTATCGCGCAAATATACACTTTTTTGATATCAGATTTGATAGAAAAATATTCATAAACAACACAAAATAATTATAAAACCTAGCAGACCTTAAAAACTGTTTGAAAATTGGATTAGTTGCTCTTTGATAGTCTTTGGTAGTAGTTTTTTCGTTATCCATAACCATGACTCTCTCATTAGCAAAATGTATCCACTTTGGTTGACGATAGCATTTTGATATCCTTGCTAATTGGTTTGTAATATATGTATTTATGACGACACTCTTTTCAGAATCTACAGCGTCTCCCCTTACTCGATTTTATTAACGAATTTTTCTTCATATTCTACATTCTCTTCTTTATTATTCTTATAAAAACAAATGGTTTCCTTTGGCATCTAAATTGGCAAGTGTGAAATATTTTTCATTATCCATAACAATGAGCTGTCTCCAAACAAAATGTATCTACCTTGGTTGACGACAGCATCTTGGTGTAAGTGATAATTGGTTTGGGGTATATTTAGGACACTTTCGTTTTTTTCCGGTTTTTTCAACCATTTTTTACTAATTCGGTAAGGTCTCTTTGAACTATAATATTCACACGTCAATTTTCTTAAGAAAAACCCGACTCCGCTATTTCCGGTAAAAATTTTTGATTTTCCACATTTTGAGAAATTCAGATTCAGACACTCGAATATAGAATGGTAAATGCTTCTGCGTGAAATAGTTTGGTTTTGAAAAATGTGAACTATGACAGGCTTAGGGATCTTTCCAAT
This sequence comes from Diorhabda elongata, assembly GCA_026230145.1. NCBI lineage: Eukaryota > Metazoa > Arthropoda > Insecta > Coleoptera > Chrysomelidae > Diorhabda > Diorhabda elongata. The sequence continues at coordinate 17,505,176 of CM047928.1, read as the reverse complement.
CAAACTATGAAAGCTTTTCTGATGTTTTCCCAATTCTCTTTTTCCTGCGTTCCTAACAATTTTTTCTAATGGGTGTAACACTTGTCTTACCTCAGATGATCCTTCTTTTGTCATTACCCTTTCTCTAGAATTTATCACAATCGATTTCACCAATCGTGTTAACTTTTGGGGTACTTTTGGTCTTCCAATATCCTTCTTTTTAAAATGTCGAATGCTTATTTGATTTCACGTAATGTTTATGGAAATTAACTTTCTTGGAAATAACTTAAATCGTGAGTCTCATCTACAATTTTCTTAAATAATATGTCGAAAGCAGGTTGCTGGAGTTATCTGTAAATTTGAATAGAGAATATTTCTGGATCACTGATATATAACGAGGGTCGAAAGGTGTCTTCCTTATGTCGTTTTAGTAAAATATCGTCGTAGACAGGTCGCTTGACCAGTCCGGTGTTTTATAGTGAAATCGGGGATTTGAGAAAGTCCCGAAGTTTTTGCTCATTTATATCAGAACCGGCTAAATTGAAATAATGGCGTGTCACACGTAGTGGCAGGTATCATTATTTTTGGTTTTAAAGTTAACGATGAATATTTCAACAAAAAAAAAAAACATTAGTTCGAGAAAATTTTTCACTCAAATTTTATAGACCAATACAATTATCTAATCTGTTGTGCTATTTAACTAATATTTGTGCGCTGAACAACACAAAAATTATCCATATATTCTATTACACACATTCGTTACTTTCAAATCATTTCCGAACATCCCAAATCATATATTCTACTCAATGCTCTAGTTCTCTCTTGAGAAATATATATGAAAAATAGTTCAACAGGCTTTATAGGCATAAAACTTGGAGTCGATGTACTGTTTAATCCATTTATTATTGTTTATTGCTGTTTCATTGTAAGGTTTTCTATTCGGACTCTTTCTAAATATTCTCGACATGCTTCTATCTACTTTTTTCATGGACGACCTCTATTTCTTCTCGTTCCATCTCTTCTTAATAATGATCTTTTCACCCGACTATCTTCATCCATTATGTCTATCCAACAGAGTCTTTTTGCTATGACTACATATCCCATTTCAGCTTGACCATACAGCTTAGATCTTTGCGTTCGGTCTTCTCCTTTACTCGTTTTGCTTTTTCACTCCTCCAAAAATCCTCTTTAGTATCTTCCTCTCTCATATATTTATTCTAGTTTCTTCTTTTTTTTTCATGGTGCCATACAGCACCGTTGGTTGCATAATTGAAATATCTTTTGATCTTAACAGTCCTTCTAGTCCCCCAAACGTTTTGTTTCCTCTCCCGAGCCTACTTCGTTTGCCACTTTCACTTCTAGGTATTCGAGATTCTGGACTTTATCCAATCTATACCCTTACATCTTATTCTGATTCCTTTTTCTTTTTACTTATAAGTAACACATCAGATGCAAAGGATTTGTGATTTGTAAATGAAAATCATCCCCTGGATTCAGATGCCACATAGGATCATTTTCTAATAAAAAGTTGAGCACCTCTCTTTATAGTGAGTGTCTTTGCTTTGAACCTCCTTCTGTTTCAAAATTGTCCGATAGGATTCGTTTGATAACTACTTCATTACCGATTTTACGTTCTGTCCATTCTAATACTATATTGAACTCGTCTTTCTAAGCATCCAGCTCAGGATAAATCCTCGGATGAGTGCGAATTATGACATTCTCCCAACTCCCTGTAAATTAGACAGACCCTCATCATTCTCGCGTCACAGTTTTTCGCGTAGACTTCCTCTCCTCTGAGTTCTATAGGAGATTTTGAGAAGTCTTATTTTTCTGTTAAGAGTTAGCCTGTTGGCTATAAACTCTGGGCTTTTGGTCTGGACGTCTTATCGTATGTATTTCGTTGCCTTGGGTAAACCCTTTTCCACCTTCTTCGGCAAGAAGTGTTCTAATCCGAGTGGTTCTTCGCTTTCTTTGTAGCTGTCCACGATATATAACTCGACAGTTGCTGTCCTCTTAAAATTGGTTCGAACTTATATTAATTCATAAAATATGGATTGTAAACAGACATCTGGTGAGAAACACTGCTTTTGATCATCTTCTTTTAGGGTAAGAAACTTCTACTTTTATAGACTTTTTTTAATAATTTGAAGGGGTGAAGGTCCAATAATCAGTGAGTTATGGTGATAAGTTAGTTCCCTGACAGGTGGACGATCTGAGATCTTCTAGAGTCAAATCTCCACTAACAAGATGATTAAACTAACGCTGTGCTGTCCACTCATGAGAATAGAGAATAATTGAAAGAAAATATAGCAATTTTAATTTTCAAAGAATTAGATTTTAGTCCTTAAAAGTTATGAAATGTTTAAATTAAAGCATAGGAATGTTCACATATAAAAATCGACATTACTTATAAGACTCCCACTGTATTTAACATTTTTCTTGATCAATTTCATTATACTAAATAATAACTTCTTTTCGTTGTTTCTCTATCTTCTTCATGTACTTTATTAATTTCTTCTAAAATCAGAAAAAATGGAATAAAAAATATAGGTGAGAACTTTCACAAGTAAACTATTCGAGCTTCTTTTAATAGAAAAACTATTCATCCACAACACATAATAAAATTACTTATTATAAAACAAATCAACGCATATATTCAACAAAAAAAAATAAATAAAGCTGAAATCTCATCGTTACGATCTGTTGACGTTTTATGGAGTTCCAACTATTCCATTTTCGAATATTAAGTGCGAATTGAACGACCTGATAGTAGAAGAACTTCTTTTAACGACCGTATAACCATCGGAAGCGGCCAATTCTTTCGCCAATTGGAAGTTACATATGAATACAAGTTGGAAGTTTAATGGAATCATTCGGATCTGGATGTGGAAAGTTATGAAAATGAGAAAGAAGGAGGGAATAACATAACGAGCTCAATGTAATTATTTGTGAAGCGAAATTATTTCACGCACGAGTATCATACAATATTTTATCTACAACCATATTAGAAAATACTTTTGTGTAAAACAGAACTATAAAAATATATTTGTAACGAACTGTTTACAACTCAAGTTACATTATCTAACTATCTAGCATAGATGCTGATTTTAATTACTCGAATTAATAATTACAGTAAAATTGTTTATATTATTAAATATAATATTTGGTGATTTTTTTTATTCCACTAAGAAAATTTGTTATTTAAAAAAATGTATCTTCACAAATCTGGATGTCCAGTATATTTTTAATTAGACAATTTTGAGAATAAAAAAAATGTCCGTATGATTTGCTCGGTTGCAAGTATCTGTAAAATGGATCTTCCAAATCTAATTGCTAAAGAAAATATCTTGTAAACTAGTTGCTAAGCTGCTGCTTTATTTCTGATTCACAGGGTTGTCTTTTGGATCCATCATAATTGACATATTTTTTAACAAATGTCTTGTGAAAGTCGAAGTGTCGACCAGCTCTCCGACTACGATAAGGGCCCTTGCTCTTCGAGTGCAGAAGTTTCTTCTCTGAGCTTACCTTCAATTTTTTTTATAAAAAATCTACTGTTGTCAAATCGGGGGATAGAACTGGCCATTTCGGCCAATCAAGTAATGCAATATTGAGGGCAAATTGTTCATATTATAACATATTTTAAAAAATTTCTGCTGAAGCGTATAAAAGCCAGATCGCTCAATATTTGATAAGTGATAAAATTTATATTCTAAACAGTCCAAATCTCAGTAAATTTATTGATTCAATAGTGTATTAAAACTATTAATAAACTAGATTTACGTTAGTAAGTGTCTGATTTCTTTTTCGAAATAAAAGCGCCATCCATCGTCGTTTATCCACTCAAGGATTATCCTGCGAAGAGAAGAAAAACAGGTTAGGATAAACCTTACCATGAATCACATTCACGTTAAGGCCGAAAGCCCAAGTCTTTCTACTACTCTACACTGATAAAAATTGCAGACTTTTCCTAGATAAATTTATATTTCCATATACCTAGAGCTGAACTATTGATTTTACATATTTTATATTAAAATAACACATTAACAGCAAAAACCAAACACTTGGATTTGGTCTTATAACTTTTTTGTTAAATATATTAATCTTTTCAATTTAGAGTAAGAATTGGTTCATTTATAGGTTATTGAAACAAAAACTGCCAAAAGTGAATAATTTTTAATGATTATTTACAAAAAAATACAAAAGAAAAAGAAATTAACAAATGTCTTAAAAACAGTAGCGATTATTACTCCCTCTGTTAAGGCGAAAGGCTTTAGCTCTATCAGGCATCGAAGAAATTAAATTCTGGACGTACTTCACCATCATAGAATCCCATTCTTGTCGAACAACAAGTTAAAGCTGGTTTAAATCAGTAGGAGAAGAATGACGACGTCTAACTCACCTCCCTAAATTATCCTACAAATACTCTATGAGATTTATATCGGGAGATCGTGCAGGCTAGTCCAAAACTGTGATTCTCACTTACTCTAAATATTCGGTATATGGATGAATATTATCCTGTTTTAAAATGAAATGGAGCAAATTATTACATTATTATTATTACAGCCTCTAGGAGAACTTCCTCGATGTACCACCAAGCAGTCAGAACTCCATTATTTATAAAAATGAGATCAGTACGGGCGTGTATATTATTGCCACCCCAAAGCATAACTGATTTTCTTTGAAAAGGCCGTGATTCACGAATGGTACATATAGAAAATCGCCCCCCCCCCTTCCATTTGTCCAGAGTCCAATGAGAATACTTTCTCTTCGATGTCTTTACAGAAGTTGGGACCTTGTCGCGAATCTTTTTGATAGGATTTTATGCTCCATCAGTCTCCGCCGTACTGTGTCTGTACTTAGACTTGTATTTCGAGCCATTTCAAATCTTCCACGAACTTCAGGAGCCGTTAAATGTCTATCTCTGAATACCGAGCGATTCAGCTATTTACCGTAAGCTCCGGTCTTCTCTAACCAAGGCATCAGCTCGAGCTATGTCAACATTTGAAAGAACCATTATTCTGGACCAAAATAAAAAAATCATCTCTGTCTTGATTACAGAAAAGGCTTGGTTAATAAAGTGAAGATGTTTAAATGTGTGAGAAACTACTTAAAGTTTAGAATAGGTCCAACAGGTAAATCAATTTCAAGACAAATAAATCAAATTTGAGTTTTATCTAATTGTTTATTAGTTTTTAGACCCTACATACTCTGTAATAACTAGAATACCCACAATTACAAACACATTGCTGAAAATTAGTTTTTAATTTGAAATATATGCCTTGCAGAAAGAGAAATTCCTATATCAGGGCTCTACACAGATCAACAAGACCAAAGAAGACAAACCTCCCAAAAACTCATCTATTCTAATTTAGTCTTCCTTTCTGTTTGTTTAACTACTAATATATAATCTACTTCAATTTTTCTTTTGCTACTGTTCTTTTCTACTCCTAGAATATGTTTCTAGTAGAAACCATTTTGTGATAAAGTAGGAAAAATGTAGTTATGAATATGTCTATTCAATATCATCGCCATTAACCTTTGAACATTCGTCGATTAGATTTTTTGTACTGCATCATTATAATATTCTAACCTGATCTATTTATATATATATATATATATATATATATATATATATATATATATTCAACTTATTTTCCAAGTACTTTGCATCAAGAAATTCTTTAAATTTTAGAAATAGAAAAAAAGTTGATTGTACTAAGCTAGGGCTGTGAGCTTCCTCATTATCTTTTAGTATCGTTTAATTAAAAACCTAGACCATTTATACATATTCCAATAATTCATCACATCATCCTCATAAACTTCGACAACCTTCTAGTGAATTCTAACAGATGTACTGATCAACATGTAGCGACAAACAAAATGTTTCATCCGTATAATAAATAGGATGTTATAGAGTTTCCCAATCCAATTCGTTTCAACGTTTTTAACGTAAGCCGAGATGTCTGGCGTTCTCTTGCAGCTATATCGCACTACAGATTGGAATATCGCGTCGTTTTGATCTATAGACAGATTTCAAACTCTCATGTACCAAAATACAGTACACAGTACACTCCAGAATCACGAATTTATTCTCCGGAATATAGTACTGTATGTGGTGAATATTTGGTGCAAAACTTTTTCTCCTTACTCTTCATAGCGTTGCAATCTTGGAATCCATCTAAATTTTGCGATAATCGGAATTATTTGCTCAATTCTACATAAACTGATGCCCAATTTGTCACCACTTCTCGACTGTTCGGAAAGCGGAACATTATTCATACACTTGAGACATGGAGAGGAATTTTACATAAACTTTGATTAAAAAACGAATACTGAAGCGTTACATCTTTTTCGCTCATGGTTATAAGTACATGAAAAAGTGACGTTACTTGTTACCTTCTACTTTTTACGCTCCGTAATACACTTACAAGTTGATAAATATTTCGCGCGTTTATCCAATTATTCCGGTTTATATTTGAATCACCATCCTAGTTCTGATAAACTTCAATCGGAATAAACTGTTTTTACGATATGAGCATTCACAGCGAATAAATTGTTTATTTTTTCATCATTACATCTACTGATTCTCTTTTAGAGATTGTTTTTAACGTTATTTTATTATGTGATAGTTTTTCTTTAAAAATTTTCCATATTGTATGCAATTTTTGGTATTATAAATTTCCCCAAATTGCGAAACATTGTCTCCAATTTATAATTTCTTGTCTGTCTGTTTTCTATTATACATTCCGATTCTTATTTTACTTTTGTCTGTCAAATTATCGATCTAAGTATGTAGGTACTCTATAAATTTCATCGTTTTTACTTCTCAATTTTTAATCTATTACAAATGTTATGAACTGAATATTCTTACCTTATTACCAAGTATTTAATTGGAAAAGGATTGAGCAAATAAAGTTTTGGAATATATATATATGTGTGAGTTAAGTTTTCAAATGAATGTTCTCAGTGTACATACAGTGTAGGTTATCTCCGAGATCCTGGTTGGGTTCTAAAGAGAGAGGAATGTCGGTGATTCTTACTTTCTAATTCAAAGCACGTTCCTTTAATACCATCACACATCCATACTCAGCCATGCTTAACTGCTAGAATTTGTCGGACTCCATTGTTACCATATACTTTTGTTTCTTTACACAATCCCGACGAATGTCGATTGTAAATTCTGATTCATTTATTTATATCATTACATTCGATATAAACATAAATTTTCCATATCAAACTTAGTATTATATATAAATAGCTGTTTTTTTCTTTTATTGAATTTCGAAATGGTGATAAATAGTTATTTATGCAACTAGTGAGTAAAGTAATACTTTATTGCACGAGTAGAATGAGCACGAGCCGAAAGCGAGTGCGGCAATTCCTAAGAGATTCATACAAAAATTTTTCTACATCCGTAAAGAAAATTCGACAAAACTTTTATCAATTTTTATTTTTTAATAATGATATTAAAAGTACAGCTGTGATTGATATCTACAACTTTGGTTATGCATTTTCCATTTTTTTACTGCAAAAATAAATGATCTGTTTTGACATTTGAGGGTCGTTGGATTTTGAATTTTTTATAAATGTTTACCAAGTTTAATATATTGGAAGATATTTCACCAATAACAGTAAATCGACGTTGAACATGAGTTTTTGTCTTAGATACCGTGAATATTAAAACATTTTCGGTATTATTAATATCGTTAATATCATTTTATATAATTTCGAATATCAAAGCAACATAAAGATGTTACAAATAATATCTAAGCTTACATTAAAATTTTTTGCTGTCCTAACTTATGCATGATATAATGATCGTCTGGAACTTGCAACAGAAATTTTGGAATTTGGTTTCAAAGTAAGCTCTTTTTTTAGTACGCCAGTCCATGAAAGAATGACTTTAAATACTGTTCCTTGGATTTCTCAGGGAGAAGATTCATAGTCGCTGCAGCTGCTGATTCAACCACATCCTCTGGTGTGCAACTTGAACTTTCTTCACTATTACTCTCCATCACTAATAATAATTCTACACTGTTTTTAATTAGACATAAAACGGATTGTCTTGAACGAATATCAAGAAATGAATTTGCTTTTTTAACTCCTTTTCACCGTTTTTGACCGATTCAGAAATTACATTCTTTACAAATTCAATCGTAAATATTATAACGGACGTAGAAAAAATTATTATTTCATACATAGCTCGTTTTTATTTTTATCTCCATTTATGGGTTAAGGGATGAACGTATACTAGGAAAAACTGAAAAAATATCTTCGGAAAATTGAAAATACGGCTGATGAACATACAAATTTATTTTCGTCGTAAATTTCTGAAAGGTTTATGACTGGGTCTGTTGTTACATCGTAAATTTTTGTACCGTGCAGTAATTGAACATTCAATATCAATCCATATATTCAAAATCGCGTAGAACTTGGTGATATAGGGTTAAGTCGAAAAGTAGCTGTACGAAATCATTACAATTGAAATGAAAATTGGGATAAGTAATTATTTTTTTTTGAGAAAATCAATGTTATTCGTTTCTACAACTTATTTTGCTTTCATAACATCCAACTTTTTTCCAAAATTTTAAGTCTTACTTTCAGGCTTGAGAGGTAAATTTCCTCAATCGTCATGCACCTTTATACACTTTTTCTTTGTGGTGTCATGTCAGTTCTATTTGCCTTTCGTTAAAACAGATCAATATTTATAATACATGTAACACTTAGAGGATGTTGTGCTAGATAATCATCTTCTTTCATAATTTTTAAAGCTTTTTTAGCTCGTTTATAGTGGATCTAAAGTTTATTTTTACTGTCCTCGTCATTTGGATTAGTTTCCATCATTATATTCTCTAGATGGCAGGTTTTGCAGGAGGATGATGAAGGTAAAGATTCTGGAATTCTTTTTTGAAAAAATACTTGAGTAGATACAGAAGTTATTGCAGGATTAGGATGGATATCTTTAAGAGCGTAATTAGATACTAATTTTGTTATATATCCACACTTGTATTGGCACTTGCACTAAAACAGAAACATGAAGTGGATTGTCTCAATATTAGATAAAAACTATCATCCTCCCATTGCTTTGTTTTGACGGTTTGTCTACATATCGTAAGCTTTGGCTCCTTTTCAGTTTATTATAAGATTTGGTGCAACCTGCACTCGATTTCTAGTATTTTTAATATTATAGATTTTGAGGAAACTACACGAAAATGATACTCCCTCAGTGAACCAAACCGAAGACATCAATGAAGAACTGGAATCCGTAGTCAAAAGATATGATTGCAAAGATCCGATAAAAACACTAAAAAATTGAAATAACGGGAAAAAAAGTCCATCATGAGAACATCCACCAGAAAACCCGGTTACCACATAATTGTACAGCAAATAATCAAACTAAACAAGTCCTGATAGAACTGAAAAACATAAAAAGGGTAACAAAAGTTCTAAGCTATAGAAGAATCGATGTAGAGGTGGCCTTTATTGACAGTGAAGTCACAATCAACAACATTTCTGGATGGATGAATCTTTGTCTTCAGCCCTATGTTCATTAACGATTCAGTCGTAGATGTTGTAAACTTCGGTTATTCTTTGCCTAGAAAAGGACGCCGCTGCTTTGTGAGATCTAATGTCTAAAAGCTTTCAGCATGTAGATCAGTGGTGTCAACCTTCAAGGCTAAGAATTAACCCAAAAGAGACCGATTATACCAATGAGAGACATGACTCTTATACATTCTAGAACGGTTAAGTATCTATGAATCACTATGGATCCAAACTGCTCTGCTATAGATACCAGATCATCAGAGGAGCTATATTTTGAAGGATAGGATGTTGTAGCACCCATAATTCATTTGAAGGATATCGAACTTTGAGAAACGGTTTATCCGCTATCAAATGTGACACTTGACACTCCTTTGACATTTAGGAATCAATTGTATTAGTTACAGTCAAAAGATAAAGTTAAAAAAAATGTATGGAAAGTTAAAAAAAAAACTAGAAATAGAAGCAGCTTAATTAGAAAGTATCAAAATAAATTTAGTTTGGAAATTACATTGATGAATATCAATCAATATTACCCAAAACTGACTATATGGCGTCAACAATTCTAACTACATCTATCTAAAGAATAAATAGTCTGTTCGTCGAAATGTTCAATTTCGTTCCGGTCAGTCCACCCACACCTGTTAAGTTGGTACAATTGAATCCCTTTTAACCCTCGTTAATTGTCTAGAACAGGGAGAAATCATTAAGTGGAAAACGGAAGGCACAGGCAGGCAGGAACCAAGCGGAATTCGTGATACGACGACCACAAGGAAGTTTCCTATATATTTCTCCTGTTATTCGTATACCTCTAGAAATATTGGATGTCAAATGTATCTAAAATTTTGGTTAGTTTTTATATTGTGTATATATGATTTGGCTATTATCTTAGGTGAAAATTACGGCGTCTAGTGCATAAACGCTGCAATGATGATAATTTAAATTATAATCATCTTAATTATTACATATTCTGTCACTTACTCAAAATATAATTTTTAATACTTCGTACTAGCCAAGCTCTGCGCGATCTTCGTATTCCCGTTAGTTTAAAACTGTGGCGCGATTTAACTGGAGAAGATCGCTGCATTCAATCTAGCGTATTACTGTTAGGTGCCGAGTAAATAAATTTTAATTTACGACTTCCTTAACTGTTTATTTGAAAATTCCACATATTCTCATTCCACAAACGGCTGCTTAAAATTTTCAATAATGTATCAACAATACACGAATTTCATGTTTATCGTCGTCCATACTATTTATTATAAAAACGCACCAAGATAGAAACAGTTAAAAGAAGTATAGAAATATTATTCGTTATAGAATTAGAGTTTAGCCCCAATAAGTTGAGAAATGTTTAAATTAAACGTGAGAATTTTTACATATAAAAACCTAAATTACTTATGAGACATCCTCTTTAGTTTAGTTTAGTTTATTTTTTATAAAAACCAAAAAATAAAGATCAAATGATATAAAATTGATCGACCTTGCGACCTTGAAGATATGAGCTGAAAAAATACTTCTTCTTTCGAGAGTATATGGAATTTTTAGTTTATTAAACGACGAACATGTTTTTAATGATGGTTTGATGTACCTTCCAGCTGAAAATATATATCCTATTACACAGTCAGAAGAATATTATGAATTCCATCCCATAATTCAAATTGACTTAGTTATGAAACTCTTAAAATCATCAGCCATTAACAACTGTTGTCTTCACATCACAACACCTAAAGTCCAGACTCAATACTTGTCATCAAATGGACATAATACTGACCAGTATTCGTTTTTCCTTTTCCTAAATGATTCATAAAGATAACACCTATGTAATCCCAATACTGGCGGTGCAAAATATCTGTTTTTGCTTCCTTGTAAGTACTTTTTTCGGATCTCGTATAATCTCGTATACACTGTGATCCAAAGGATCTATTGTGCCCAAATTTCTTTCTTTCTGCAATACTGGAGAACCCAGAGTTTACTCCACTTCCTTTAACCGTCTAGAAAGTGGTATGGATCAATTGGAAGAGATCTTCGTCTTCTATTCAAGCGCTTCCTGTGTAGTGCTCTGGAGTTCCTTAATGCCTTCAAAGAAGTCCTGTTATTATTCGTAGAATGTTCTCACTTAGATTGATACATTCAGCAGATCTACTATGGTCATAATTTCTCAGAAGAGTCTTTGTCTATCTCAGGTGATCCAAATAATTGGTTTTGCTTTAACTTCTTTTCCATTTTTCTGTAGAAACGTCCTGAGGCATGTCCCAAGGTTGGTCATTATTTAGAAACGGGTTCTCTTTGATGATTCCGTCTCTGAACATTCTAAGCGACCCTTTCCAATACTATGTGGAGAGGTGGGAGATTAAGAATCACTTCTAATGCATCTGTTGGGCAAGATTTCATGACCCCAGCTGCAGATTCTTCTTCATGGTATAAGACTAGTTCTAGTACCTCAAACCATTGCCCCATATGTCATGTACATTCACTGTAGGATCTTTGAGTTACAGCCCCAATTCCTCCCCGTTTAGCTTGATGGGCTTGAGGTTGAGTTTTTTCTTCCTAGTGAAGGAAATTAGGTAGGTATTGGTCGGATTGACGTTTAGCCACACTGATCGAAACCACCTTTTTGTATAGTTGAGTCCTATTTCAACTATATTACAAAGCACAATCGTTTGTATATCCTTGTTAAGATATGCCGAGTTCAGGCAACTCGCATAAAAGTTCGTCTACTACTAAGCTCCACATAAGTGGGTACGCGACTCTTCCATGTGAGGCAGTGCAGTGATTGAAATGGTGTCATAATAATAGTAATTCAATTTTTCCATACAAACTGGCTTTTCATCACAGCAACTTTCTATAGTTGAGGGTAACTTAATTGTGATATTTGTATGATGTTTTCTCAGATGACATCAAAAACTTACAAAATAGTTTCTCGTAGATGGCTGTACAAAATAAAACTTCGATTCCTTGTTCTATATGTCCCTAATTATATTTGCTAATACTCCAATGTAAGCATAACTTCAAAAAAATGAATGTTGCTTACCGATTTAAGTATTCCTGGAATACAGAAACCGACAGTTGGAATTAACCTAAATTTCCTGAACAATTCTTACATGATTAAACTGAAAGTCAGGCAGACAGTTGACAACAACTAAATTGTTATATCTGATTAGGGTAAGGAACCGAATTCTAATCCAATTCTGCGGCAACTTTTTCTAATAATATATTAAAGCAAACAAGACTGGTAGCGGATAGAACAGTAAGACTCCTCGACTTGGGGGACGTGATAAGGCTACAAATAGGGATTATATAAGACATGTAACAATGCAAACTAGTTATACACATTCACAAATGAGTAAACTTTATTTAACCTTTCTCTCGGTTCTAACAAAGTTGGTTATTTTCGGCAAGCGATGGTTTGGCATTGCTATCCTCGGTCTAAGACTTTACTCAGTTTGAGGTATTTCTAATGCAAATTCGTCTGATTTTGGATCGGCTTAAATTCAGGGGTATTAACAAAATATACAATAATTTATCAAAGTATTTACATTCATTCCATAATCATTTTCTAAGCTTTTACAATATTTTAAGGGATATATAAGTGAAAATGAAAGATTGCTTCATGTAGGGTGTTAAATATCAAACAAACAATGAATTTATAGGTTAGTTTCTTCTCGATTTTCATTCAGTAGTTTCGTAACTACTACTCTATGTTTGTTTCGCGCCTTAAAGAAACCGAAGTCTTACTAGAAGTGGTGATTTCCATTTCTCTAACTCTGTTTTATAGTTTGTGAGTAATAAAATTAAATCAAACATAACAATGGATAATAATCGGGAGAAATCAATAAGAATCTAATGGACAGCAATCAACAAAATTAAACAGAATACAAGGATAATCCCAGAAGTACCTGGCCTGACATAGAGATGGTAGTAGTTGTTCCACAAAGAGATATTGTATGATCGTCGAATGAAAGTTTACGAGCTGGTAGACATAGTAGGCATTTCAAAAAGTGCGATACATCGCGAGTTAACAAAAAATTTGGGCATGATCTAGCTGTGCGCAAGCGTTTGCGTTTCCTCAAAATAGAACAAATACAACGTCCTGAAGATATTTCCATCAAGTTTTCGGCAATGCTTCACATATGTAAAGCAAAATTTTTGGGTCGATTAATGAGATGTGGGCTGAAAACAGGGAGAAGCGGCCCCAAAGAATGCAAAGACCGTTCCATCCGCAAGCAAGGTCATGGTTCGGTTTTTTGGAATACGCGTGGAATAATTTTCATTGACTATCTTTAAAATAGAAAAACTATGCGATTATTATTGCAACGTTTGAATGACTAAATCCAGCAAAAACGGCCGCATTTGGCTAAGAAGAAAGTGTTGCTCCATCAAGACAATGCACTAGCTCACACATCTATTATTGCAAAAGCCAAAATTGAAGAATTGAAGTTTAAATTCTACCTCATGGATCCCACTTGCAAGAATCAGCTCCATAGGATTATTTTCTGTTTCCACTTCCCAATTCACTTGTAAAAATGGTTTTGAGAAACTTGACGATTCTTATTATAAAAAGGGTATCGAGCTTGAACATCGCTGTTGTGAATATATTTCATTTAAGTATATATCTCTACCCGATGTTTTGCTTTAGTCTCGGTTAATTCAGGTCGCACAATTTGACCCTATCTAGACCCTAGTGGTACTAGGTTGTTTTTCTAATGTTTCCCTTGTAACCATGTAAGTGGACGACCTGAGCGCGTGGATCTTCAAGCATCAAATCTCCATTATCAAAACTGTTCAATTTCACATAATTTCCTTGCTGCCATAGCTGCTTTGAACTTTTGTTTCCAATTTTTTAATACCCAAATTCCATATCTACTGCATTCCATACTATTCATTATATAATCGTACTGAAACAAAGAAAAAATGATTGAAAACAAAGAAATTGAATTGTACTCTTCATAAAACTTAACTACATGAAAACCGACATTACGTATGAGACACCCTATAGAAAATAATATAGTACAAAAGTAGGAATCCAATACTAATTTTGATTGTTCCATTGACGACTCTATTCAATCAAAATTTCCTATTAATGTATTTATTTCTTCACATATAACCGTGATTTCCAGATATCTAAAGTAATTCAAAGTAATAAAAGATTGAAACATTGATATTTTCAAAAAATATTCACTATCTATCTACTAAAATTGTGTTAACTGAATTTTATATATAGTGCCAACAAATGATTTCTATCGTCATTGACCACTTTTCTCATAAATTAAAAACAAACCATCAGAACTTAAAATTTTTAATCAAATTTTTGCTTTAATATTTTTATGAAATTTTATTTTTATTTCATCCTCTTTAAAATCTCTATCATCGTTATGCTCGTAATTTGCTCTTCAGAGAAATGAACAGTAAATTATCTGATGTGAAAGTAGCACTTGATTAAACACTCTTTTCTCTCTTGTTTCAGGTGAGTGTTGGCTGACGTTATACTAGCATTGCGATGGATCGCCGACGCGACGAAGATTCAATTATAAAACTGTAAGGGGTGAACTTTATACGATTTCAACTCAAAGAACAACTTTCCTTTGTGTGCAGAGGACTAATAATGAAAAAATACAATAAGTACAAAGGATTTTTTCCACATATTAGTAACTTTTGTTCTGCTTTTTAGATCCATATTTTGAGAAGTTTATATTTCAGTACTTGTTTAAAACTCTGGTAAAGTTTCTTCCACATTTTTCGTAAGTTCTTGAAGATAGAAATCGATACACTTTTTGAAAAGTAGAGACAAAAAATAAAAGAAAAATACTAGATATAGAGAAAGCTAACTAATTGAATGTATAAAACCACGAGGAAAGACAGGTAAAACAAAGATAACGAAATATGAAATTTTAGAAGTACTTATATAGAAAAGTGGAGAGCTCAATTTAGTAAAATGTGTAGATAACTGGAAGAAACAAATATCATAAATAAGTTAATAAAAGAAGAGCAAAGAAAATTCAGAAATAATAGCAAATCAGGATCTTTCTAATGGGTCTACTGCCACGAAAGATCCAAAACCAATGCTATTCAAGCAGGCACTCAAAATGTGGAAAAAATAAGGATCATCATGATTCAAGCTACATGACTCTAAAACTCTATGTAAACTGACATTGGAACGAAAATAACACAAAACACAACAATCAAAGTCAGAAATATAAAAGGCAGAAAAGACAACCAAAAGGAAATTATGGAGAAAAGCAGCGGACTAATCCAGAAGGGACAGGATAATAATTGATAAAATGCGAGAGATGATGGTCATGTACAAAGAATGTCTTAAATAGGTCCACAAGGTAAAAGGATACGAAGAAGAATACGGACTACGACAGATCGCGGCTATAAATCATTGGGGAACGATGTAAACGGAGATTTATGACAGTGTAAAACAAATTAGATAATTAACAATCTCAATAAATCATTAAGTAATACTATGAATTAGATATTTGAGAAAAACGAAATGGAACAGAATCAGAAATGAACTAATGAGAGAATTGACCCAACAGAATAATAAAAAGTCATGAGGATACCCAAGAAAACAATCGGTTAATCAGATGTAGATAGGACGGAAAAATGAAAACTTTAAATGTTATAAACGTTTTACCTATAGAGAGAATAGTACAGCAAAAACGAATCGAAACAGAGAGCTCTAATCTGACATTTGAAAATAAATAGGGATGGGACAAGAAGACGAAAACTTTCAAAGGTTACATTAGTCTTAAACAAAATATTCACACTACTTCTTCATCTTTATTAGGTACAATAAGTTTCCAGTGTTTCCCGATTATTTTAAATATTATCTATGAAGGAATTCTTGTTAATTTTCTCAACTACAATCTTGATGGTTCTTTTGTATTGCTGTTTGCTCTATTTATTATTTTATCATCCACTACTTCAATTCTCATAATTTTATCTGCAGCATCACTTATTCCTGTGGCATTTTAAGTTCTTGTCTCTATTACTATCTATATTGGGAAAAACTATGAATAAAAATGAATTTTTTCGAGATATCTTTCCTCACATCTGATCTGAATTCACTTTCACTCTAAATTTCTATTTTTGCTCCAATCCTTTCTTTTTGTGCCTCAAATCTTACTGTATTTTTTCGTTTTTAACTTTGTTCTTATTATTTATTCAATGTAATCGTGTTATGATCTCTATGTCTTGTTTATGTATAAATAAATTCACAATAAATATCCGGAGGAAAGTGAAAATATTGAAACTTTCTAAGTGAAGTTGTCGCAGTCCGATTGGATAATAAAATCTTATTACTATTCATTTAAAATGAACATCTTCAGATTATTACTACACCGACTCAACTTTATCTGATACTTGGCAATTACATTTTCCAATGAATACGAAATAAGAGGAACAGTTAATTTTCTACCGTGAATCCTACGCAAGGCGTATCGTAAAACTTTCCCTCCTCCGAACACTCTAAACCTCAAATGAGCGACTTGCAACTCTTCATTATCCGATCTAACTTTTTGTTGAAAATAAAACCCTACTTTCGAAATTTTGGCATCATTCTTCCTTTCTTATATACCGTCTTGATACCTAATACAGCAGAACCGTCTCTAAGTTGGTCAATATAAAAGTATCAATATAGTATAACCAAAATTGATTTTAAACGGAAAGGAGTCAAAATTTCCTTCGAAGATATTTCCAATAAATATGTAAATACTTACTCGTAAGTACTGGTAAATGCCTAGGACGATCTAAAATACTTATATGGTTGATTCTTAACCCTTCGACATCAATTCAAAGTTGATCCAGATCGTTCATAGATTAATTGTTGGTTTAAGTCTTTCTGGAATCAATTGTGACAAGGAAGTCCATATACTTACCAAAACAAAAACGCAAAAGCCTTCCACTGGACTTAAAACCTTCTATGGCATAGACAAGTGCGACAAAAATGATTTCTCCAACGAAGATGTAGAAGGGAATTATTCTAGACTACTACAAAAAGATGCATTTCAGCAAGAATTTTTGGGGAAGCACGAACTGAGTCTACTCTAAACTAAACAAAATGCAAACGGTAGAAAATGCTTTGGTCGAAAAAAAATACACTACAACGAAACCAGAGTTCATAATGATCCTGGAAGTAAACGGCGAGCTATAAAAGGTCTTCAACGAAAGTAACTCTCATGGGGAGATATAATACACCAAGAGACTAAGGCCGGGAAACACCTGTCATGCATCCGAGTACGATCATACTCTATCAGAGAAGGAAATGAACACCTTTCGGACATGTATCCGATTCCAATCCTACACGACTTCCTTTAACCGCTGGGACGACTGTCTGTTGGGATTTGTAATAATCTTTTCGAGTTGCAGTTTTTTTTACTAAATTGGCAATAATCTGGTGTAAAAACGGAATAGGTTATTGAAGAAGTGAGTACTCTATGACCAGACAAACGAGCAGTACCGAAACACCAACTACAAAGACATGATCTGGAAAAGGAATTAAACGTCAAAGGTACATAACAGATTAGGATATTATACTTACATATAATATACAAAGAGAAGGCATAAACACAATTAATTGAAAAAAAGATAAACATTGAAATAAACAATAAAAGAAAACCAGAAATATTCCCTGGAATGTCTTATAAATAAAGGGCGACCATGATAAATAGCAGTTGCTGAAATTTTTTAACATTTTGCACACAGAACCTATCGCAATTTTAATTGAATCCAGATGGGCGAGTGTACGGAGCTCGAGCTGGAAATCGGAAGAAAATCGGAAGCGCTTAGGAAATGTGTGCTCACCCGTTCGATCCCGCACCGATCCGTTCTTTGGAGCCAAACCGAACCGGAGTCGGACCGAAATGTGTCCTGGACTTCAATTTGATCAAAAATACGTAGTAATGGAGTCATACTGTTTACCAAGGAGACGACATAAATATTGTTTTGTAACCTTAAATTCCCCGGCAGAAGACTCCTCCTCAGAAAGTGGTTTTCAGTTAAAGTATATAAATAATTAAATTGGACGCTACCAGCTTTTTAACAAATGACGATAAAAATCAATAAAAATAGGCGGAAAAGCTGGAAACATTATTGAAATTAAAACTATCCCCGGACACAAAAGCAGTTATAAATTAACATATAAAATATTGATTAAAACACTTGTGTGTAGATAGGTAGAGGACGATTTATAATACATTCCGAGGTTTTATTGATTTTCTCGAATTAAGTGGGAGGCCGAGAACAAATTAATTTCTGTAAAAAGTAACGTAACACGCAGTCTGAATATAAAAAAAGTATATAAGTGGAAATAGTTTGGGAGATATCTAGAAAGTTTTTGTAGAAATTACTGTCTTTACCAAAAACATTTTCGGTTTCGGAGAACGGTCCTGAAACAAAAGATTTGTAGATTCAGATTTGAAAAGTTCAAGTACGAAATTAAATTGTCATTCTTTTGCACAAACGGTCGAAGCCAGCAAGACCGAGAGGGAAAAGATCTTTATTAGCTATCCTAAATTAAGGTATCCATCAAGATGGATACTAATCGACCTTTCGTTCGGGGCGGATTCTAAAAATTAATTGAAAGAAATTAAAAGGCTTAAAATTGATTCCAAAGTCGAAAAGGAAAATGTTTCTGCTTATTGATAAGATTTAGTCAGCACAATTTTTTCTTTGTTAATATCGTGGATTTACGTATAAAGAAAAACTTTTTGGCTTTATATGGAGTACCAATTGAATACTTTATGGTAGTTTTTTATTCTTAACCGACTTAACAAGCCTATCATCATCCATTCGTTATAAATAATCTATGTCGTAACGCCGCCTTGGTCTCATTTATCTGATCATATTGAGTACTTCTAATTCTTATAATATAACGGTTTTTCAGATCCTGTAGAGATTGTTGATCACTGTTTTCCTTTATTTTTGTTGTTCTTGTTTTCCTTTATTTTTTGTTCTTGCTCTAGTTACCAGATCAGATATCAGTCTGTTAAAGCTGTGAATGACAGAGCAGTACGCGTCCTGAAGGAACTGACAGAAAAAGACTGTTTCGAACAATTGGGTAGATGAAATATGCTGGTTATAATAAATAAATATACTTCTTTTTCTTCTTCTTCTTATTCATCTTTAAGATCTCACAATCTGTTAGTTTTGTAGTTTCCTCTGTATCAGTTCCTGGGAGGTGCCAGCTGTCCATCCATCTCTTAGGTGGTCGTCCAGGTTCTCTTTTTCCTATTGGTTTCCCTTCAAGTACGATGCATCGCAGTCTACTGTACATGTATAGTACTGAAATGAAACTATTAAAGGATTTTTTTGGCGTTTTCCATAATCACACTAGAATCCACCAAACTAAATTAAACTGTTGAAAATAGCCAACTTGCACATTTTTACTAAATGGAAGAACCTAAAATCGAAATAGATATAATCGGCATTAAAATAAAACAAAATTTGTAATCTATATTGACAAATAGGTAATTATTTATTGAAAGCATCTTAGGATACGGCTCTGTGATCTAACCTAATAAACAAACCTTTTTCTATGGTTCTATAGAACTTTATCTATTAAAGAAAAATAAGAGACCGAAATATTTAGATTATTCTATCAAAAATGTCCGCACTGTTTTGCATTAAAGGGTCTATCTTTTTTTAAAAAACGTTTCCTTATCAAATTTTCGCCCCTCAAGTTAAATACTTCGATATTTATTGTGATCTGAATATCGTGTTAAGCAAGCGTGGATCCGGGGGGTCAAGGGGGGGGGTCATGACACCTCCCCCCTCCTTGAACCCTGGTTAATTAACTTGGTCTTTTGTTTCAAAGTCGATGAGGAATTGACGTTTAAAGTAGAAATTGCGTAAAATTCGTCATTATGCTGTCAAAAACAACGTAACTAACTTATATTTTGTGGGTAACTGATACTAATGAACCCCTCTTTGTCAAGACCCTGGATAAGCCCTTTGTGTTAAACCTGTTTAATAAGATCTACGATACCGGTCAAATTCCATCCGACTGGTTGAAATCTACTCCCCAAAAAAGCAAACTCCAACAAGTGCTGATAAGCTTAATGAGCCACACCTTGAAGGTATTCTTAAGCATTATTCATTCCAGAATAAGAACAAAATTAGAGGATCGTATAGGTCAGGGGTGCTCAAACTTGAACTGCTGGCAATCTACCTCAATATTTTTAGACTACTTACGATCGACTCTGAGAGGCTGCAAGTATGTGTGATGCAGGGTTGTCGTACATACACGATACACCCTACCTACCTAGGTAGGGTCTACCGTAGCATATATAAATATTAGCTTTCTGCACAATATAGGTACATTATTTTAGTCAAGGTTTGGGTTAGGTTTAGTTAGGTTCTTCTCTAGAATATCAATGAAAAAACTCATAGTTATTCAAAATTGCGAGTTTATTGGTGGTTGTTACAAAACAAAAGAGTTACATATGGTGTTAAACCTAACTAAAGAGCGGCTTTGGATGTTGAAGCGTGGCACTGCATGTCCTCAGCATATTTTTCATAAGATGGTACGTAACCACTGAGTGCTAATCGCAAGCATGATGACATATGATTGTCAATTAGTCGATTGCGATATTTTGACTTAATTATCTTCATTTCAGAAAATGAAGACTCGCACAAGTAAGTTGACCCAAACAATGCCGTCAGTCAGTTGAAGGGCGATTTGCCTTAGATTCGGATATTTATCTTCAGATATAAAACACCAGAAATTTGTATCAGATGCTGTAGTTTTGAGATGTATATCTGATATAATCTGCACAAACTCATTTTCAACAGAACATGAGTTCATATTAAACTGACTTGCTATTTCAGTAGCTAATTCCTCAATGTTTTTACATGAACTCCTAAATGATGCTATATTTTCCAATTTACTGCAATCATAAAAACGCATTTCGAATTGTCCCAAAATATTTGATAATTCAACCTCATACGTATCATAATTAAACTGAGGAATCCTTGCTTTCAAAGACGGAAAATGTTTCAGATCCTTTCTTTTCAGTTGATCTATCATAAGTTGCAATTTACTTTTGAATGCGTTTACTGCGCTAATCATCTCAATAATAGTTTTTCCTTTACCTTGAAGCTCCCAAGTTAAGTGCATTGTGATGTCAGTCAAAAATGCCAAATCAGTCAGCCATTTTTCATTTTTCAAAATCTGAGTGTCATCACCTCTTTCGTCTAGAAAAGCTGTTATTTCGGGCAATAATTCTTGAAACCTTTGTAGAAACTTTTGGCGACTCAACCACCTGACGTCTGTGTGAAGAACTAAATCAGTGTGTTCAGCTGACTCGCTATCTTCCAACTGCAACTGAAAGAGCCGCCGTTGCAAGCTACGTGCACGGATGGAATTCACAATTTTTGTTGCAATGCCCATAATTTCCTCCGTGTTTAAAACTTTGGAACACAAAACTTGTTGATGTATAATGCAATGGAATGAAAAAAATGAAGGGAATTCTTCATTAGCTCGACACAATGCCACAAAACCGTTTTTGTTTCCAGTCATTGCTGGTGCTCCATCGGTTGTAATGCACACTAATTTATATATTGGTAGCTCGTAGTTTTTTACAAAATTAAAGAAAACTTCATATATATCTTCGCCACGGGTCTTCCCCTTCAGAGGAATGATTGTCAAAAATTCTTCCTTAGCCGACATGTCATTGAATACCATCCGAATAAAAATACACAGCTGGGCAGTGTCTGTCATATCGGTGGATTCGTCGAACTGTAAAGAAAAGTATGTACATTCCATGATATCATGTTTTAGTTTATCTGCGATGTCCTGACTCATGACTTCAATACGCCTTGTGACAGTCGGACAAGATAACTGAAGTTCTCTAATAGCAGACATGATTTCTGTTTTATTTTTAAAATCTCCAAATAAAGTCTCACCCGCTTCAATAAATGCTTACTTCACCACCGATCCATCTTCGAATGGTTTCTTGTATTCCGCCAATATATGAGATATTTTAAATGACGCGATCGTAGCAGCTTTTGATTGTTTGGCTGATCTTGTGAACATGGTTTGTTCTTTTTTCAAACAAGATATAAAATCACTTACTTTTCCTTAATTCACTCTGTGGCGGAAAATCCTTTTGATAGTTTTTATGAACCGTTTTATGATGCCTCTCTAAGTTACCACGCTTAGGTATTGCAACTGACGCACGACAAATAACACAAATGCACTTATCCTTCACCATACAAAATAAAAATTCTTCCTCCCAATCCTTATTAAAATGATAGGTTTTAGATTTCTTCACTGCACTCATTTTCCACTATTTAATAATAAACTTTGTATCGACGTAGTATCGCTATCAATTTACAATTCAGAATGACTCCAATTCATGCAGGCGCAACATTTATATCGGCGTGAAAGAAAGTCTCGAATGTTCCCGTCAAACGCGTCGCCCGAAAGTAGACAGTACAGTCTAGTCTAGAAACAACGCGGCTTTTCTTTGACAAGTGCCGCGCGTTCCTTTGATATAGCCGCTTTTGCCGCAAGCAGTGTTATTTTATTACGTAATACATTTTTGTATGTTAGTTACCTACCTACTTATTAAAAATTTTTTCTTCTCGAGATCTACTCAAAAAGCACGCGATCGACCATTTGAGCACCCCTGGTATAGGTCATACACAGTTTGGGTTTAGATGAGGCTATTGGATATGGAAGCCTCTTTGCGATGCAGGTCTTGATTTAAAAATGCCTAGATTAACATAAAGATGTTTATGCTTGCTTTATCGATTACGAGAAAGCATTTGTCACTATCAACAAACTATTATATCGTTCAGGACTCGACGCCAAGGATATTCAGATTATAAAATATCTGTATGTATAGGAATCAAACAGCGCATATCCAATATGGAGACATGAAGAGTCAGGACATAGGCATTGCTAGGGGAGTTAGGCAGGGTTGCAATCTATCGCCGTTGTTGTTCAACTTGTACTCAGAGCAAATATTTATAGAGGCACTGGAAGGGCATCAAAATTAACGTTGTACCAATCAACAATCTCCGCTATGTCTTATTGGCAGATAACGTCGAAGATCTACAGATAAGCACTGTTATAAATATTCAAAAATATGCTTATCATGTAATTTAAAAATGTTAAAATCCAACTAAAATCGTTCATTCATTCTATACTATTACGTAAACCTCAATACGGATATAATCTGCAAAAAATAAACAATCACGAAGAAAATAATCCAGTAAAAATTCCTTTCAACAGTCACAGTTGCGGGAAAATTTCCGTAAAACAAACAGAAAATCGAGATCGTCACAACTAAACTAGGCACATATATACATATATATACATCAGTCAGTGAGCAGAATGATTCGTCCTGCTGAGTGAAAATAAACACGCAGCAGCGAAATTGAAAGCCATGAATAGAGGTGCGCTTTCACAATTAAATGCGCCTCTGCCTGATTCGATTTATATACGAATTCAGAATTGATGCCATACTCGACAGGAATTGAGTAAATATATTCCCAGTCAAGAATTTTCATTGTGTCAGTATCGGGCTCAAACTTATCCATACTTAAATACGTGATAGGTTCGGATATGAACAAGTTGACGTCTAATATATTTAATCGTAATAAACGGATACATTTGCATGGGAAATGCGATTTGATAAAATAATTATTTGGATAACGATGTGTTCGACTTGGAGATAATATGGTACTGAAAATGTTTTATTATACAAAATTATATAGAAAGAAACAGTTATTTTATATAAAAATCAATTGTTTGGAAGATATAAAAAATAAGGTATATGTAGGGGTTATTACGTCTAACACATTAACCAAGAGGAACCTTGTACACATCAGGTGAAAAGAAAAAAGTAAAAACTCACACCTTGGTGATCTCCATAACTATAAATCGATAACTGCACTTAGAATTTGTTGAAAACTCACTGTATTCTCCAGATCTGACACCCTAAGAACTTCTTGTTTCCAAACCTCAATGTCTCACTTTCAAGGGGGAGGTTTTTATCAGACGAAGACGTTTTTTGGAAACAACAGTTACTTGAAAAAGAAGAGACGCTTCGCTGGAAAAACTTTTTAAATTTAAAGAAAACATTGTTGCAAAGGTCAGAAGCTTTCCAGGAAACTTCCGTTTATTACTCTGTTTTTAATATTTATAAACTTTTTTTCCCAAATTTTTAGTCACTTCTAATTTGACAAATGTGTGTTTGACATTAAAGCTGCAATTCGAGAATATACATTGGTGTATCTAAGACATCAATCTCGCAGGACATTTATATAAGCCTAAATAAGATATGAAAGCACGAAATAACGATGTTACAGACAAAGTGCGCATGTGCCAAATGTTGACAAACCACAGCCGTTACTTAACCTAACCTAACCTAATCTTCTGCTCCGAATGCAGGGCATGTATCCACAGTAAACAAATCAGTACAGCTTTTGTCTTCATTCGCATGAGAGTAGTTTTTGAAAATCCTTCGATTGCATGTGTTTTCTGATTGGTTCGTGCCAAAACGAATAACTAATCAGAAAAATCGGTAATTTGACAATCGGTGAAGTATTAGTGCGAATGTTAAAACAAGAAACTGATAAACAGAAAATCGGTAACATCCAAAAGTGGATGACACTAAAGATTTTACCAAAAGGTTCGCATAAACTATTTGAAATCATAATAACTTGTGAGAAATCGTAGTTATTCATCTATGATCCTGAAAGAAAACAGAAATCCATGCACAAAATAGATCATCTGCCATATTCGCAGGATCTTGCGCCGTGCGATTCGTTCTGGTTGGCCTACTGAAGTTGATATTGACCAAATCAAAGTCATAATTGAAGAGGATCGTTATATAATTGTTTGAGAGTTTGGAGAAAGCTACATGTATGGCACACAACAATTGAAAAACACTTGAGATATCTTGGACTAGTAAAGAAGCTGGATATTTGGATACCTCACGAGTAGAAAGAAATTCATAACATAACATTTGACATAAAGAATCAAAATTTGTGATATGCATCTTAAACGAAATGAAACTGACTCTTTCTTGAAAAGAATCATCGCTGGGGATGAAAAATGGATCCTGTACAGTAACATGGTTAGAAAACAATCATGAAGCAAACAACAATTAATGAAACTTAGAAAAACTGTTAGAATTGTCAAATCGGAAAGGTTTAGCGTTACTCCATGAAAATGCAAGGACTCGCACAGCTTTGGAAAGTCATGGAAAACTATTGGAGATTGGCTGGGAGTGATGCCACATCCCCCATACAGCCCTGATCTGATAAGGACCAGAAACTTTATGAGCGCGAAGCTGTAAGAAAGATCGCAAAAAGTCATTGAGCAAAATGGAAATATATAATTGATTAAAAAGTATTCTTTATTAAAAATAAGTGTTTTATTTTATACTACAAAACCGAAAGCTCTTTTTACACTATATTGAACAAAGAAAGAGTTTGTACAATAAGAATGAATGTAAAACAAGTCAAGTTGAATATTTAGGGATTAATTCGGATAATCACCTAAACTGGAGAAAACTTCTGTGGGCCAAATGAATTTAATTGAGATGAAAATACATGAAGAAGTATTGGTTTTGAATCTCATAACAAAACTTAGCTCGAAAAACAAGGTCGTAATTCACCAAAGCGTACTATGGAAAATCTGGACATATAGGATTCATGGGTTACAGCTAGCACCAAAAAACGAAAATTTAATAGTTATAGTTCAAAGTACTAAGACAAATATATAATCTCGATCTTCAAGTACTTACAGTATTAGTACCGAATATCCCAAAGTTGAATTTTTAATTCAATTATTTTTGAGATTCACTCTTAAGTCAAAACTAATTCTAAAACGAGACATGGAATGTATAATTTCATTTTGTTTCGTGATCAGCGTAAGCTCTTCTTCAATATAGTAATGGAAACCATCCCTGTTAAAATAAACATATAGATATGTTGTTAAGAATTCCATCATTTCCATCGATGATACTCTGCACACACATCTGTTAATATATTCATAATCAAGTAGATGGTGGTGCTCTTCGGCACAGGCACATCGGCAAACATAATATTGACGACGTAGAGGAAGTGAATTTATATTGTTTTACGCTTTTGGAGGAATTAAACGAAAGTGGTATTAACCCTTACGAACGTTTTCATTCGACAGCGGTTAATCAAACAGCGTTGTATCAACTTATAACCCTTCAGAAGATTTTCGATAATATTTATCACTTTTCAGTAGTCACATGTGAATTTTGAAAAAAATCATTTTTCAAAATATTATGAAAAACATCCCCAATGAAATAATACGTCTGTTGCCACACCATACAATATCGGGTAAGTCCAGTCGATGAAGGTTTTTCCTTGAAAAATTATTAAAAAAGATCCATCCTGAAGGTGTACCACTAAACGTTTTTGAATAAATTTTCATAAGTGAAGGAAAAGCTTTTTTTAAAAAAAATAATCATGTCAAATAAGAGAACAAGAAATGTTGTATGAGAAAAAATTTTGGAAAAAATCATTTTTTGGAACAAGATGAATAATTTCTTGAAAAACATCCCCATTAAAATGATACGTCAGTTTCCACATCATAAATGTCGGTTATAAGTCCAGTCGATGAAGGTTTTTCTTTGAAAAATTATGAAAAAAAAATCCATCCTGAAAGTTTACCACTAAACTTTTTTAAATAAATTTTTTTAAGTGAAGTGAAAAAATATTTAATAGATAGTTGATAAATTACTAAAAACCATAATAAGTACTATCCAAAACTTCCATTTCCCTACCATTTTCAATTTATACGACCTGATTACAACCAAATTTCTACAACAACTACCTACCTCTAACGCCATTAATATGATAGGATTCATTTATAATGCAATACTCAGAATTGGTTATTTTCCAATCCAGTGGAAATTGTCTGAAATAATCCTCACACCCAAACAATAAGAACTGGTAAAAGAAGCTAAAGAAAGAACCAGTCAGTTTACATCCAATACTAGTTAAACTGTTATAAAGGCTATTAACTATTCTTCCTATTGAATTTTAAAATCGTACAGACCCAAATACTTGAAATATTCAGTTGATATTTCAAAGAAGTACGTTAAAAGGCTCAAACTATTAGAAAATAAATCAGGAACGTAATACATTGGCTGGTTTTTGAGATACAGTGCTTCAAAGCTGAAGAATCGAAAATTGTTGGTTCCTGATGAATTCTTAAAATCGTACAGACCAAAATACTTGAAATATTCAGTTGGTACTTCAAAGAACTACGTTAAAAGGTTCAAACTATTAGAAAATTATTCAGGAACGTAATACATTGGCTGGTTTTTGAGATACAGTGCCTCAAAGTTGAAGAATCGAAAATTGTTGGTTCCTAATGAATTCTTAAAATCGTACAGACAAAAATACTTGAAATATACAGTTGATATTTCAAAGAACTACGGTAAAAGGTTCAAACTATTAGATAATTGATCAGGAACGTAATACATTGGCTGGTTTTTGAGATACAGTGCTTCAAATTTGAACAATCGAAAACTGTTGGTCCCTAATGAATTCTTAAAATCGTACAGACCAAAATACTTGAAATATTCAGTTGATATTTCAAAGAACTACGTTAAAAGGTTCAAACTATTAGAAAATTAATCAGGAACGTAATACATTGGCTGGTTTTTGAGATACAGTGCTTCAAATTTGAACAATCGAAAATTGTTGGTTCCTAATGAATTCTTAAAATCGTACAGACCAAAATACTTGAAATATTCAGTTGATATTCCAAAGAAGTACATTAAAAGTATTAAACTATTAGAAAATAAATCAGGAACTTAATACATTGGCTGGTTTTGAGATATATTGCTTCTAAGCTGAAAATTCGAGAATTATTGGTTCCTAATGAATTCTTAAAATCGTACAGACCAAAATACTTGAAATATCCAGTTGATATTCCAAAGAAGTACGTTAAAAGGTTCAAATTATTAGAAAATAAATCAGGAACCTAACCTAACCAAGTTGTTCCGAAGCATTAATTTGGACTCCGAGATGAATATGCTACCAAGTACAAGCAAGTATAAAAATAACAAATAAAAACATGCAAGATCTGGAAGTTAGACAGCACTGCCTCGATGTAAGTCAGGCCTTTGATAAAGTCTGGCACTTGGTTCTACTTTATAGAATTAGTAAATTCCCATATTTATTATTTCTTTATTTTCAAATCCTACTTCTAAGATCGGTATTTTATGGTTGAGTACCAAAATAAATACTCAATAATACTTCTAATCCACGCAGGTGTTCTCCAATGTAGTAACTTGTTGGATGAGCTACTAAATCTTCTACATGTACCCGATTCACCCACATCACAGATTCGTCAAGCAAATCCTGACAGGCTGGTTAAGAATATGACGAATTCAAATCTATCCACTTGAAACTTCACAAACAAAAATCTATTTGGATAGTAGATTTTCTTGGAGGAAACATCTCTCCACGGCTTGGGATTAAACAACTATATTGGATCATTGGCGGAAATCACAGCTATTCAAAGAAAATAGTTTATGGATAGGACGATACGAAAAACCGAGAGTAGAATAACTTTGAAGGGCAATCCTTTTAACGAAATCAGGATAGGTAATGGTCTGATACAGGGAGATCTATTATCCACAATCTTCTTCAACTTAATTCAAGGAATCATACTAAAAGGAACTGGTATGAAAACCTAGATTCAATTTATAGAAATAAACATCGTAGCTAGCAGATCACAAGAACCAGGAATTAAGTTGAAAGCGTATTTAAATTACTGGAACGTAAGGCATGAGAAGATAGACTAGATAATGAGAAGACAATTAATGGAAAACGTGTAACGAAGTTGCTATCACAAGTGAAGAAGATGACGAAAGGGAAATAGAAGAAATAATAGCAGAACGCAGCAAAGCAGAGGGATAGGGACAAAAATATTAGGCTTTAATGATGTATTACGAACAGCTGAAATGATAATGTTCCAAACAATAAACTAACAGTCAGTTACGTATGAACAAAAAGAGCGAAACCATTTAGAAATATTGGAATGTAAAATTTCCAGAAATATTTAAATGTTTGGGATAAATAGGTAGAATGAAAAAGCTAGATAGATAAAACAAGTTCGAGAAGGCGGAAAAAAATGAAGAGGAAGACCAAAAAAAGATGATTATAGAAGGTTAAAAGCAAAATGAGGCAAAAGACAAAAAAAATGCTAAAAAGATTGTTTTCATTATTTAGAAAGTTGTAATTAATTACATGTATATGAAATCAAAACGATAATATATTTTTTATCGTAGCGATATAAAGAATTGAAAAAAATACCACCTATACCAGTCACATATCTCTGTGACATCTATTCCGAGCGGATTTATCACCCTTTTCGTACACGGATCTTTTTATACAGTTCGTGGCGTGTTCTCGAACTCGATCCCAGAAGCACGTATGCGTATCAGTCAAAAAAAAAATAACAGCAATTCATTTATTACCAATTTCAAGATGGCCACTACGGTCAAAACGTAGACGATGATTAACAGTTCAGATTAAACGACATTCTTTTATCTCTGATTTATAATATATATTTTGGATCTGTTGTAGTAGGCCGTGGGGAGTTGTAGTTCTTAATGTAATTGACGGTGGGGATGTTCGAGGGGGAGTCAGCTTTTAATGTTTGTCTTCAATTTTATCAATGGAGATAAGATTGCAAAGAAGTTTCACTGCGTTGACATTATTGTATTAAGTAGTGAGACACTTCTAAGGAATATATGTTTGCAGTTGAAAATTGGTAGCAGCTAAAACTCACTCTTATACTTTTATACTTCGTACTTATTAAAATACAAATGCTACATGAATAGTTTTCATACCAATGAGAATAGGAAGTTTCAAATTATTTTTTAATGTATTACAAGCGTTCAATGTAGCCTCCAACTGCTGCACGGCAAACATCTACGCAGTGGCCAAACTCATCCCATACACGAGCAAGTGTATCTACTGTTACTGAGTACACGGCTCCACAGATCGTTCAGAGTTGTAGATAGAGGCGGGACGAGAACAGCTTGCTTAACATAACCCCATAAGAAATAGTCACATGGTGTGAGATCAGGAGATCTCGGTGATAAGAAGTGTAGAGCCAGGTCTTCATTTCCCCTGCGACCAATCCCGCCCTGAGGAAGGTATTCATTTAAAAATTCTCGTACATCGAGATACCAATGGGAATCTCACAGTTCTTTCCGCAAAAAAAAATGGTCCATAAACCTTTGTACGTGATAAGGCACAAAACACGTTTATCTTCGGTGAGTCTCTTTCGTGTTGTATGTGGATTTTGCAAACCCAATATGCGAACATTGTGTTTGTTGACAAGTTACTTCAACGCTAAAAGTGATACGCTATACAAATGTGTCATTCTCCATCATTTCTAGCCCATTACCGCAAAATTCGAGACGTTTCTCTTTATCATTAGGACTTAGTGCCTTCACGAGTTCTAAAAGGTAGGGCTTGTACAGCAAACGGCGTCTTAGAACTTTCCATACAGTTGGATGGGGGTATTCCAAGCTCTCTACTAGCTCAATTGGTAGACTTACTTGGGCTGCGAAATAAACTATCTCCATCGTCTAATACACGCGGTCGACCTGTGCTTTTTACTTTACACACACTTCCTGTCTCTTTAAATTGATTAAACCAACAAGTAATGTGGTAGTTTAATACCAAATTTAGCACGAAATACTCGCTGCACTATAATTTGCGACTTACTTCTTGTGAACTCAATGGCCCAGCACACCTTGTGCTCCACAGTCGCCATCTCACTCACAACTGGCAGGGGCAGAAAATGGCGGCCTATTGTGGTGAGAACTCTAGCGGCCGCTTCTGGAACCATCACCGCCTGTCTACGTAATATATTTTAAAAAACTTTGAAAATTCCCCTTCTCGTCGGTATAAAAACTATTCATGTATCATTTGTATTTTAATAAATATGAATTTTTAAAAATGGGTCCATCATTTAGAATAATCATGTATATAAAACAACAAAATAGTTATTATGGATTGTCGTATCGTAAAAATTTTATGATATTTAAAATGTTAATTATCTATATTGTTAATAATTATTTACGACGTTTATAATAGAATTGTTGACCTGACTCGCCATGTTTTTGTTGAAAAATATTCTACTTCACCAAACGCAACTGATAATAATGTTGTAAAAAATTTGTCCATTGTTTTGACTATTGCTTTCATTTCAGGAGGGTACTGCTGGAAGTAGATTTCACCTACAGCTATCTTACCAAGTATTACTGTATAATAATCTCCGGTTATTGTATTACTTTTTTGAAGATACAACCCCACGACTATCCCAAAAATTGAACACCATCAATCTTCAGGCTGATGAAAATTTATTCTAACTGATTTTGCTTAATCCGCATCAATAAGACTTAGGAAATGTTTATTCGAATGCATTTTTGGTCCAAAGTGAGCAAACAGAACCCAACGTTGGTTAGTAGATAGCAAAGGGGCATTCTTTTGATATACCGGTAGCCCTTTCTGTCTTCCTAATCTTAATTCCACGATTTGAGGAACTTTTTCAATAATAACTGCTGACATCTTCATATTTTGATCGAAAAATTTTCAAACAACCCTCGTGGCATCTCAATAACTTGATATTGTTCTAAGGTTTGATAAATTTTCAAAAGATCTTTAATAGATTATAAAATCAAAATCGTGTATCTCGTTGTTTGTACTCCAAACAATTTGTGGCATCCATGTACCATAACCAAGAAAAAAACAAGCACTTAAATCTTTCACTACAAGAAGGACGAAACTGAATTCTACTGAAAGGACAGGAAAGCAAGGAGTTGTTTATATAAAAGGATTAGTCTGTAAACTTCGAACGAGTAAACAACTAATTAGTTTGAGAATCTAGAAAAATGCTTTGCTTTAATTAAAGAATGACGCTGTTATGAATTTTAATTTGCTACCTCACCGTTGAAGCGTTGACAAATGAACTGCCTGACGGTAATTAAAAGTTCTAATTGAAAACAAAAAAAACTTGGACACAATTAAAAAAACACTTGTCTACGTGGTGAGAAATTAGGATCATGTCAATTATTAAAAAAATGACTTCGACATACAACTTGTAACTTGATTAAATGTATTTATGAAAAATAGTGCAAACTAGATTTAAACAATACAATTTTCAATTCCTTTTGGAAGGATTCTCCTTCGATATCTATAGTGAGTCAATTTCAAAACGTATATTTCGCTCCGTTTGGAAAATTTAAGCAACAGCGATGAATTTCTCCCGAAATCCTCGATAATATTTCATAAAATATACACCTGAAGCTTTGTATACGCAGATAATGAATATTATTCGTTGCTTTCCTTGGAAGAAGTCTTAAGGTGCTGAGCCAAACAATCATGGTAGCTTCTTCGCAACCGATCCATCTACCATGAAATATGGATCAAGACTTTCTTGCAAAATCATTTAGTTGATTTTCCAAATTAGTTTTTATTAAGGAGTCTATTAGTTCTTGAAACAAATTCATTTCAACTTAATGCCTAATATACAAATTTTTTCTTTACACTATGCAATTCGTCGTTTTCGAGAAAATACTGAGCTTCTACGTCTGAGTAGTGATTCTTCTTTCGTCTATTCATCTGATAAGCTCGTTCAATTACATTTATCTACCTGACACGAAATTATTACCGTTTTCTACGTTGCTTGCTCTTCTTAGGTTTGCAGCTCTTCACTTGGAGGCTTTTTCCAGTTAAGAAATTTTCTTATTTAGGTTGTCTAAAGTTTTTCGCTATATCCCATAGTGAGTTTAGTGATTCCTAATCTTGTCTGCTACCTAACCTACATTTCACCGTCATCACAAAATGGTCTTTCCATTCCCAAGTACTTAAATTTCATCTTTTGCTAAATAACTTTTCCCTCAACTTCCAGTTTTTATTTTAATGTTGTTAACGGTATTAATAATTCGGTTTTCTTATGGTGATTTCGTCGTACTAAATAAGTTTGCAGTGCAATGTAATAGTTGCTGTACACAACCCACAATTTTCGGATCAGTAAGAACTTCATTTATTATTGCTTGAACCAAATTTTCTTTCTTTCTGAATACGATCGAAAGTTTTTTTTTTTGAATCATTTAAACCAATGACGGTTGGTTTATTCTCTCCCTTGTATACTTACTTAATAATTAATTCAGGTCTCTCTGACCATGAAGTAATTTTCGCCGAAGTGGTAACACCTTAAAAAAAACACTCAGTTGGTGAGGATTTTCTCTAAACAAAATTTCACCAAATTTCATTATTTATGCTGAGCAAATGTTTGGATTAATCCTTCTGAAGATATTCGATAGGAACGAACTTTATCTAAGAATATGAGATCACTCTTGTATATTGAGAAACTTACAGACAATCTTAGCATAACGCCAATTGAATTCATCAAAGTATATTGATCTCGACCCACACGAACTTCACAATTATTTCGTGAACGTTAGTCATACACTGCTTTCTGACTTCCCTGACCAAGTTGTCTCATAACAACTCAGTCGTGTTGAGGTCGAGCAACTGTGACGGTCAAATAATAATAACTATTAATACCGTTTTCCTCTACAATTCTTCGAGGAATGCTTGGGATCGTTGTAATACTGGAAGATAAACTTTCTGCCGATAAGCGGTTGCTCAGAACGTATTAAATTTTCTTTTAATATATTTTTGTAACCTCCATTATCCAAAATCCCTTTTTACCAGGTCTCCAGTCGCACTTCCTCCAAAACATCCCCAAACCATCACCGATCAACCGCCGTGTATTACAGTCGGGATTAAACATGGATCTAGCATCCGTTCTTCCTTTCTCTTAGACTCAAAAAGACCGACTATCACAATTTCTTTTTCACTGTGGTGAAGTACTCAAATGCATATCCCTAGATTCATTGATCTGAGCTGCTATCTCAGGGTCCTTGAGTCGTTCATCACGTTTACTGATCAATACAATAGGTTTATCTTCAGCAGTAGTAAATTTTCTAGGACGCTCTGAACATTTTCTATCGCCAAAGCTTTAAAGAATGCATATTCTTTCATGTTGTAGTCCACGTTACGTCGAGATATTTTTAATTCTGCGGCAATGGTTCGGTCTTTGCCTAGTCTATAAAGATTTACGATAAATGCACGAGTTTCAACCGATATTTCCATGGTGTCACTCATTTCAAAACTTACCAGTCTGAATTTGCGAGAACGATAACAATTCGTATACCAACTTCCCAAAAAGATTTTTTGGTCCAAAAAACACGGCACGTTATCACATGGTTAACTTGGACTAAACTAAAATCATCAGCACCGAAGAAATTATACACAGAATAATAAACAAATCTGCCGGTACTTGGAAGTTTCAAGTCAACAATCAACGGACACGAATTATTTTTGGTTTGTAAGACACCATTTCGACTTTCGATTGACAATATGAGAGAAATTTGTTAAAATTTAACATTTTGAAATTTAATAAATGCATTAGGAGGTGGAGAAAACTTGCGACCGATAGTGTATATAAAATAAATCGACCCAAATTAGTACACCATCTTGAAAATTGTGACACGAGGAGTACAATTTCATTATTAACTATTTGATGCTTTTTGATATCAAATTCACAAGTATCTTGATATGAAGTCTCAAAAGCAGTTGAAAATACTACCAATCAGGTATAAACAACTTTTTTAGAACAAATTGATAGAAAAAAAAGAGAAAACTATTGGAAATAGACATAGTTTGTATTTAAAAAAGGAGTCCAATAAAAAAAACGCTTAAAAAGTTAGGTATTGTGCAAATTTATATTCTAGGAGAGACTACATTTTGTAAAGTAGATTTGTTAAGAATCATGGGATCTTATATAACCAAATCCTTATTAAAAAATCATTACTCATTTATATCTGATTTAGTGTTACACTTGGTAGCATCGTAAACATTGATATGCAAAAATATTTTCAAATTTAACATTAAGTGAAATAAAAAAAGGTTTTTCTGATAACCTCTATTTTCACATTTGAAAATAATTATGTATGACTTTATTTAATATTTTTACTATAGTAAAAATATTAACTAAAGTATCTCCGAGGCTCCTAAAAGAATTACAGTCTCTTTCTTAGATCTGTGGATAGATTTGAGCTATTACAAACCTTACTCAATATTCAAAACAAAACATCCTGCGGCATTGATGGTTTATCAATTAAGTTATCTTTAAATTTTACAGGAGAGATGATTAACGAATCTTTTGAAAAAGGGGTTTTTCCCTAGGTGCGTAAAACTAGCTATAATTGTTCCTTTGCACAAGGGTGACAAAAAATTTTATTCTTTATTAAATATACTTGTATACCTCACTTTTATTAATTGTATAAATTAAATTAATTCTTTACGGCTTCGGTTTTCTGTGTAGGCTTTCGATTGTGTTGATCAGGAAATTCTGATTATTATGGTATCCGAGGTGTTCCTTTAAAATGGTTTCTAGTAATTCACCAGTTGGCAATGGTGTACCTCAGTGCTCATTCGCTTCATTTTCGGATGACACCAGTATGAACCTGGAGTGTTTCAAATATACAAACTTTAGTCTGATATGGTTCTTAGTAACGGATTTTCTACTTTAGCACCATTTCATTTAATTGAATCTTCAGTACATGCAAGTATACACCAGTTGTTTCCACGAGCTTTAGATCGACCTTTTGGCCTTTTGATCGCTGGTTTCCATATCAGACCTTTCGGTTTTCTTCTTTATATATTTTCAAACCATTTAAGCATTTGGATGTTTATCACTATTTCACCTTGTTTTAGATCTCGTTATTCATTGACTTTCTTGGATATTTTCTTGACCGGTCCCATCATCTCCCTTAATATTTTGTTCTTTCTTTTGTTTCTGTATATTTTCAATTTTGTGTACGCGCTCAGCTCGTTATTCCTCAGAAATTTTCCTTTCATCTACTACACTCTATTTGCCGTTGTGATTTTTTCCGCTTCTATTATTTGCCTTGTTGACGTTTAATGTTCAATCATTTAATTGAAAGTAAATAATCGTATTAAAATCGATTACAAAAATTGTAAGAAATGAAAAAATAATTGCCTCTGCCTTGTACTAGAGTATAGACGAATTGTAAATATTAATTTGTTTGTTTTGTAAGATTCTCATTGTAAGAAAATATACATAATAAGTAATTAATGCTACTACCTCGTTGATTTGCATTCTGTCTGATTATTTATGCAAATAAATTGGTTGTCTAGAGTAGTAAGCAACTCCCTCGAGGATATATATCTCTCTTCTCGCCCATACCACGACCGGTAAAAGGAAATTGCTAATTTTCCGACCTGACCGCCAACGTGTTGAAAGTTTATACAAGAAACACGAAGCGACACCTCACTCCTGTCACTAACAGGTTTAAGCTACTTATTAATAACTGAATAATTTCAGAAAAGACCTTGAACATTAGATGTTAACTGATTGATTACAACTTGATATTGGAATAGACGATTTGTTCAATCAATATTCAATTATTATCAATAACAAACAGATGCAAGAAAATAAGTTTATAACATACACCGATTGTTAGATTAGAAACACACAGTTTTAAGGTTTGAGAGAGATTTGAGGAGTGCGATTTTTGAGAAGAGGAATGATTGTTTACTGAAAAATGTTTCTTGTTGTCGTACTATTTTCTTTTTACGAATATTCAAAAAACCTTCAGGTTTTCTTATGTTAAAATCAATTTTCATGCAGGAGAAAAACATGTACACTATGAGGATGGTCTCAGAACTATCTGGACTGATCTAGAGATGGCGATAGTTGCTTGAAAAATACCACACAGTCTATACAGCATATGTTTTTAGTAAGAAGACGTCACGTTGTTTAGTATTTGTTCTGCAGTCAATAGTGATCGTTTTCAGTTAATTTGTAAACATGGAAATTATTGGTACGATCTGCGAAGACCAGCATCCCAGTAGTCGACCAAATGAGGTGGCGACTCCAGAAATAATTTTGAAGAAAATCCACTAAAAGGTACTAAATGATCGGCGACTGAAATTGCGCGAGCTAGCAGACATATATTAACTGAAAATTTGGAAAAGTTTTCCAAAAATAAAGCTGGCTTTTTGCGCTGTTTATAACTAGAGATGTAACGTGGGTACATCACTTCACACTCGAAGCAAAAGAACAATGGAAACAAAAGACTGACGAGGGAGAACCGGCTCCAAGAAGGCAATGAACGTTACATCTGCAGGCAAGGTCATAGATTTTTTGGATACGCATGTGATAATTTCGACTATCTTGAATAAGGAAAACCTATTAATGTCGAATATTATACGAACTTATTGCGACGTTTGCGTGAAGAAATCAAGCCAAAAAGGCCGCATTTGGCAAAGAAGAAAATGATGTATCATCAAGACAATGCACCAGCTCATACATCCGTTAATACAAACATATAAAAAAGGTATACTAATAAATAAACTAAAAAAATTTATTCAGAATCTTATTATAACAAATCACATTTTCAAATGAATTACCTTTATTATAATACAGTTTGTCCATTTAAAAACTTAACACTTTATATAGAAATTCCCCAAATCGATTCTCAATCATTTTCAATTCGAAACGTCTCTGAAACATTTAATATTACAGATAAAGAGATGGGAACTTGTTCAGGTAAACCCGAACTGCTGATAGAGAGAGACAAAGCATCGGTGTACCACTCTGTATCTTCCTTCAATTTAATCTAATTAGATTTCCATTAAGAGACCTAAAATCAAGATAATTTATCAACAAAAAATTTAAATTTGTGATTTATTATTCTCTGAATATTTGATTTTAATTTAAACATTGTCAATAGATCGCACTGTCGGATGGTTAAAAGAACTGGAACTAGTTTCAAATAAAAGCTTGATAACAAGAAATGTTGGTTGTAATTTTTTGATTATGTAATCAAGATCAAACTATACGCATTCACAAACATAATATCTATAAAAAAATACGTCGAATTCTCATTTTCTTTATCGAAAAAATCTTTCACTACGGTGGCGGTTTTTCCATTAAATCAACTCAGCACACACACACACATTCACATATGATAAACATCTTGTAAAATTGGTAAAAATAAATTGAAGTCGAGTTTATGGAGTACCTTCGGAAGGAGAAAGAGAGAGAGAGAGGGGTTTCCGTTGCTTGGAGGAAAACTATAACTGGAGCGATAACCGTAACCGCTATTAGATCCTGAGGGAACGGTCAACGGCCTCCCGGAGATCCGAGAAAGACCTGGAGCAGGTCGTTCGGCGAAAACAACAGATAACTAAGGTGATGCTAGGATATCTGACAATTGTTCAGGAAATAATAGACGGAATGGGAGAGGAAAGCGAGGGGTCGTAAAACTCGAAGACGTTGCCTGACTCTGATAACATCGATAAGGTTACATCGACTTTTCTTGTAGATAGAATATACACAAGGAATGTCTAAACAAAATGTTCAATGAAATACACTCAGATAAAAATATACATTATGTTGTATCACATTTCGAAGGAAAACACAAACAATTGCTTGGTAAGGAAGTTTGTGAACTTTTAATTTATATCTTTCTATTAAAACCTTATCCCTATCTTTCCCGAGATAATAATTTCTACTTTAATTTTGTTAAGCGATGAATTTGTATTTGTAGACCTATTCCAAATAGATTGAACCCATTTGCTAAGGGTGAGTGATTTGGAATTGAATTGCAAATTAATTTTAAAACAGATAAAAATCTTTACGTTTCGACATATTGCCAATCCTTTCTGTCCTGTGCAAAACGCCTCCACGACTAACCCCTTGCTGGATCAGGTCCACCTTAACGTTCTCCAACAAGCGAAGGTGCGGTCTTCTCAATCTCAATCGATATCCTCCAGGAACTCCATATATGGATATGCGCGGGAATCGATCAGAAGGCATCCTCTCACCAACCACCTCCAACGCGCTCCCCAAATTAACGCTACCAAATCTGTCACGCCATACATCTGTCTCAGGATGCCTCCGGATCCTCCACGTACCATTTTCACTCCATTTCTGCCGTTTTTACCAAGAACCAAAAAAATAAGCGACCAATTTCTTTGGGTAATGTTATCCATGGACAAAGACTGCAGCACTTACATTCCTTTAACTAGAAAGGTTATCCACTATCCTCCAAAGTCTAACCCCTAGCTGAATCAGGTGCACCTCAACGTTCTCCAACAAGCGAAGGCGCGGTCTTCTTCTCAATCGGTATCCTCCAGGAACTCCATACATGGCTATGCGGGGGTATCGATCCTCTACGCACCATTCTCGCAAACAAATCCAAAAATCTTTCATAGAATCTTACGTTCCCAGCAGATCAAAATCCGCTCAATTGTCGTCCAGTCTCGCATCCAAATGTGACTGCAGGACGGATTATTGTCTTGTTAATTGTAAACTTTAATCTCCGTAAGAGCCGTTCAAACTTGACCGCTCTCTGGACTGCCCAGAAGCATCTGGTCTCCGAAGCAACTCTTGCCTTGATATTTGAGTTTGAACGTGTTTTGGGAGGTCGGAGATCTCCTTGAGGTTCACATATACATAGTTTTGTGCTCATTGAATTTGAGTCCTCTTGCTACAGTTGGAAGAGCGAGGTTCTGTGTGACCCTATTGCATATAAATCCTCCGGCAGTACCTTCCAATGAGAAATTGAATATTGTAGTAGTTAGTGGGTCGCCGATACCTTCTATCTGCCAGAGGTGTCATTCTAACCATACGCACCAGCTTCTTTGCGACTCGAAACCCCACCAGGTCCTCATACAGCTACTATCTGAGGATACTACGAGAACATAATACACTAACAGAATGTTTCAATAAACTAAAATCTGAAATGACAATCAAGGCGGCGCTGTTAACGTAGGACAAACATCTCAGTATTTGGAAATTAGATGGATAAGTCATTAATACGATAAAAAATTAGAGCTGCATTAACAAACTATGAAATATCAAAAAAAAAACATTTCATTATTATTCATTATTATACAGAGGTGTCATAAGTTTTGTCCGTTTTGAAATGTGAAAATTC
Source organism: Diorhabda elongata (assembly GCA_026230145.1). Lineage (NCBI taxonomy): Eukaryota > Metazoa > Arthropoda > Insecta > Coleoptera > Chrysomelidae > Diorhabda > Diorhabda elongata. The sequence continues at coordinate 17,464,593 of CM047928.1, read as the reverse complement.
CTACACATTGTACCTTGTTAAGAGTAGTCTCCAATGCTAAGAGGAGGGGGTGGAGGTATCAATGCCGAGGTATATAGTGCATAGCTGATTGAAATATATGAGGTTTTATCGAAAAATAATGTCTTAGCATTTAGTCCAGATCTTGCACCGTCAGATTACTATTTAATCAGATTCATGGTAAAACATTTGGATCCAAATGAGATATGGGAACCGTAGTACAATAATTTTTGCCATATAAGCCCAAAGAATGGTCTTACCAAAGAGGTAGTTGAGCGTTGAGTAAAACCATAAAATACAATGGAGACAAATTCATGTACAAAGAATAGAATTCTCAGAAATAGCTCACAAACCAAGTAATATTCCAATTCTTTTGAGATATGAAAACAAAGAATTGATTCAACACGCAGTTATGAGTCATAAGAAGTGAATTTCATCCTGAAAGTGCGTATTTTCATGACTTATTAAATAATGATTTGGAATCATTTGATCTATCTAATTTGTAGTTATGACAATGCGAATTTCTGCGATATGTGATTTAATTTGTAACCTCCTATTTTTATTATCGTTCTGAATAAAATTCTATTACTAACAGTTAATCTTCGTACAAGAAAAACCCTTATTATTCCTCAGTTGTACATCGCAATATGACTGCTATCAGGGAAACGATCTTTTGTCCTTGGTTATGCAGACATAAAGGAAAACAACGTCCATTTCGTCCGGTTTTCGGCATACGGCAATCACCTTCCCGACTCCCCGAGGATCCCGCTGATGGACTTCCGCCGGATGTTGGGAAACTCCGAAGTGTGTCCTTCTCCTTACCCCCACGTCTAAGAAGAGATTTTATCGAATAGTAGATGGATAGAATGGTCGCCGTTGCTTCCATCAATTGGGGTCGGTAATGGGTTTGGTGATATGAATTTTCGAGTTCATTAAGAGAGTTAAGCTCCAACATACAAAAATATAAAATTTATTTACTTATAAAAAGGGAAAAAGAATAATACCGAAAAATTGGACAGTAGAATCTCACTTCTCACAGTATAAAATGAAATATTTTCATCGTTTCTATATTAATAAAAGAACGGACGCGTTCTTAGATTGTGACTATTTTTTTGTTTGTAAGAAAGTTCAAATTAATGATTATGGCACATCGCCAATAAATCAGAAACACATGCTAAAAGGTTCCGAGGAAGATAATTCGGGAGCAGCTTTCTTATGATGATATTAGTGACGCCGTACTCGCTCCGTTTCTGCCTTGTTTCACAGAAACCAAAGCAATCACTTGAGTGATGTTGCCCATGGACAAAAGCTACAGTACTTACATTCCTATAACTAGAAAGGCGTAGATTCATCAGACGCTTTGCAAAATCTTCACTACCTGAGTGGTAAAGGGATCCGTGGTACACAAAATATCAATAGTGGCAAGTTTTAGCGAGATTGATTCACTGTCTTCGCCTCTTTAATATAATCTAATCGATTCCCAGCTATTTTCAAGATCATAGAAGCTGAAAAGACCAAAATCTTTTAAATCCTTACCTGCTGTTAGTACTCAGTCTTGTAAAAATATTTGCTTCTTCATATTTTAATTTTATTTTATCACATCTTTCTAATTTTCGCACTCTTTTGTGATTCTGTGAGAATAAATACTAGATAATTAATTAGCTCAAGATTAGCAATGCATCTTGTCCGTTCCCAGTACCTCTTTCGAAACTCGCCCACTTTTACCCTCAGAATTCTTTTAATGAACTCTAATTATCCCTGCCCAAGACGAACATGACGTGCCAGAAGATAAGGGGTTGATTCTCCGTTGGGGAAAAATAAATTATCTTTGATATCTAATAGTGCCATTAGTTCCCGAAAAATTATTAGATACTTATTTGTCTTAGAGATGGGAATTTGAGATTTATTTTTAAATTATATTTTGCACGAAAATTAACAATTATCACAATGAGTTACATTACAGTATTACATAACTCAACGGCTTAGAATCCGCTACAGAGATAGGTCGAAACGGTTACTAAAGGATGTGCCATTGTCTAAAAGAGATTTGAGTATCCCTTTCGAATTTTATATGGAAACTACCACTGTATCAAGAAATCTTATAGCAAGTTTGAAGGTAGAGCAAATATCAGCTTAAAGTGAATTATTTCGCTTTAATACCACGTGGACAGTAGTCCATTAATTTGATCGGGAGATCCTAAAATCGCGACGGTTGGAGTAACACCTTTTTCGTGTTCCGTACAGGAGACATTCGAAGCCCGCCTGCGAAACGGTATGCAAAATAGAATATAAAGGAGTTCCGGCGAAGGACAAGAGAAAGGACTGTTTTTATGTTGCGAGAAATGTCGCGGGAGAATTGTTGGCGAAGAAGGTTGTAAAAGAGCGGTCACGCTTAGGAGGTGTTTAATCAATGGAACTATCATTTGGAAAGGTAACGAAACTATTCATACTAGAAAAGTTATTGACATATCACATTCTGTATAAAAATTGACAAGAATTAGATTGATTCTGACCCTTTCATTACTCATTTTTCTTCTATTTTCACTCCAGCAAAGAGAGTGTCTTCTTTAAAAGCTAAAATTTAAGTTATATTAAGAAAATAAGTAACATCGAGCACGATAAACTACTTTAAATTTATAGTTTCTTGTATCTTTCCGGTGCTTCTTCTGCAGCTCCTTCTAAACATGTTCTAATACCGGGAGGGGCGATAGGTTTAAATAAAAACAGAAATTTTCCTGTAAGAAGTTTTATAATAATATTACATAGCTGAAATCACATCACATGACACTCAACGCATTTGCCTCTTCTCGCGAAGCTTTCGGAAGCATTTGTCGTAAAAATCTCTCGGTTTTCACATACCTAACAATTCGCGTACGAAGGATTCTAGGACCGCATTACTTTCGAAATGTAATCCTCCAAGTCCCTCTTTCACTTAACTAAATAAATAATAGTCGCATGGAGACAAGTCGGGTGTTCCAGTGTATTCCAAACCCAATTCGTTCAATGTTTCTAGCGTTTTTATCTGTAGAAAAATTTCGTCGTGTTTTCCAGAAGATCCATCATGTACCAAAACAACTTCTCCCTTGAGATTGCAGTTTTCGCTGTAACCGGCGCATCTTCGTCTTTCCTCCACTTCATAGATACGCAAGTTTCGTTTGTGGTGAGTATTCGGTGCAATAAATTTTATCCTTCCTCTTTACATCGTTGCGAACTGAAGCCCATCTGGCTGAAATTTTGCGTTGCATAAATTATTACCTACGCTGATACCCAATTTTTCAACCATATCGCAACTATGTCGGGCTCACAAAATAAGTCTTTACAGTACTGACGTTTTCATCGATAATACTTGCTGCGGGGCACCCCCATTTGGCAAGTTTGACATCACCTGCCGGCTGGAAATCGTAACACCATTCATATACTTGAGACTTGAAGAACCATCCCCGAATTGTTGAATTCGATTAATTTTACATTAACTTTGACTAAAAAAATTGGTCGCTCATGACTATGACTATACATAGCAGACCAGTCTAACATCCAGTGCAACCACTTTCACGACACTAAATTTTTCGCGCTTTTATTAAAAAATTACGGTTCATATTTGAACCACCCTCTTATATTCATAATATTCTCTACATGCTTTCACAAATTGAATTTTCATTTTTGTCTTTCCTCTAAAGACGAGAGTCTATTATGAACATCAGGTTACGTGTTGTTTTAGTCCGGTCAATTTAGACATTCGTAATTACATAAATTCCCATCAAGCTGAAAATCAATAAAATTGTTTAAAATATAATTATAAATAAAATTTCAAAGTTCTATTCAAGGTGAAATGTAAAGAAATGAGTTTTTCGTGATTTTCAGCAAAACGGTGAGTTTTCTAATAAAAATACTTTGGACAAAAATTGTAGATCAAAAAATTATCTACAAAAAAATTATCAATACTTTTTTTCAGGGGTCACCGTTTCTGAGATATAGTGATTTATAAAGTTGTAAAAGTTGTAATCATAATTTGCACATTCAAATAGCTCTTCGTAAGCCTCGTTGGAATCAAACGGATCCTCCACTGTTGGTGATTCAATATTAGAGCTTTGACAAGGTGATACATGCCAGAGAAAAAAACAGTCAGACTTTTTGCAACCACATTTAGCACTCCATCCCTTATGTGCTGGGAGTACAGTATGAACGGGTTCTAACGTATTGTTGACCATCTCCAACCCCAGTCTGTAGGGTCTAGCTGATAACAAACTAACACTTGAACTTGTTAATATACCCGAAAAAGATGTTGATGAGCAGGAACCAAGGTTGGAGGAAAACAAGCCAATTGAAGTTGTTTTTTCACTTTTAGTATTTTTAACTAAACATGCATATCGAAGAAGAAAGCGAATGCCGTGGGTAATAGCTTCTTGTCGAGTTGAATCATTTTTTTTAACTTGAACTAAATCTTGTTTTTCAAACATTTTGAAAACTGTTATTTTACCCCTTCTGTAAAATGCAGATATCTTGTCACATCCAGTTATTGCGTGTAAAAATAGTACATGATTTTATCACTTTCCAAACTTTTTAATGAAAAATGAATAGATTAGGTAGTTTTAAGAAGAAAGTAGTTTTTTCAGTTGGAGTTGCATTTTTTAACGATTAAAATTTTTCGAATCGTTATATCTCAGATTCGATGACTGGTAAAAAAAACTATTGATACATTTTATGTAGAAAATTTTATGATCAACAATTTTTGTCTAAGGTATTTTTTGATAAAACTTACCGTTTTATCAATTTTCAGTTTGATGGGAATTTATGTAGCTTCACTCTTATTTTTTGGTCTAATTTGACCGGACTATTGGTATGCAGGTATTTTTAAATAATTCTGTTCACAAAGGTTGGAAAACCTTCTCCATTTTTATCAAAAACCTCACCTCCTCGCCATATGCTTCCACAGTATCTTTATTGGTTTTTCGTCTTTCTCTGCATTTGAAGTATCTTAATATAATGATTCCTCTGGATGTATGATAAGATAAATTTCTATATAGCGTTGGTTAATTGCTTTCAACGAAGTAAGATATTTCCTTAACGTTCTTCTAATTGAAATAGACACAGATCCACAAACCTTCTTTTCAGTATTCGTAAGTATACATCTATTTTGGTATTCATGGTTTCCATCGTTCCGAAGCCTGGAGGGCCATGTTGAGGTCCTTTCTCTTCCTCTTCATTGCCAACGTGGTCTTCGTATATGATAATATTGAAGGGAGTCAATAGGTTTGGGTTTATGTCAATAGGACGCAGGGCAGCGTCCCTGAAGTAGTTTTGTCTACGATAGAATCATAATTGAGTATCTACCCGCTACCTGGATACATAAAAATCTCCAACTACGTATATATGTCTTTTCCTTCTATAATATATTGCTTTTAGACTTTTAGTGTGTTTATTCTGCTAGAATTGACTCAGAATTATTCTATCTACTGATTCTACTTATTGTTTTGAAATTGTTATTTAACATCACGAAAAGATCATAAACTGTATACAAGACTTTCCAAAGCTCTGGCAGTATCCTTTAAGATATTTGCTTCCATGCTGTTTTAACTTCGTAATCTCGTATTTCGTTGGTTCTTATCAATCGTTTCTGGTGAAGATGTTTTCGTTATACCGTTATCAAACTTATCCGAATTGAACTTCTATATTTCTTTGTGTATTTTGATTAAGTGGTAGTATCTAATTTCTGTATTTATCACTTCAACATCGAAAATATTGGAGATTTGAACGTTTTTGTTAGTCAAAAGAAAGTCAATTTTGATATTTTGAAACGTTCATTTATGTATTATTTTTTGTGGAAAGTTTTATTTATACGTAGGTCTTTTGGGCACAAAAATAAACCATTACGAGCATTCTGATTGAAAAACTTCCTTGTCCATCACTTTGTTTCGAACTCTTATCACTTTATTCGATAATGGTATTCAACCCTTAACGTAGTGTAGGTCACTGTGAACGTTTTTCTTTTTTCTTTTAAGGTGTGTTGATGTCTGGTGCATATATTTCTGGCTTGATAATTACTTGTAGCAAATTATGGCTGATGTATTAAATATTCTTTATGTACAAAACAGCATACTGGGAGTTTCGCTTTCCTTCCTGTTTGTTTTCCACTTCATGCTTTTTCATCAATGGCACATTCTAGCAGCTGATTCTCGATGTTTTCAAGTCTTCTTTAGTGAGTCTTATCAAATTGGAATCAATACTTTGAGCACCTTGACTGTTTATCATAGATAAAATCTTCTCTCTTCCTTCCTTGGGACCAGAAAAACCATCTATCCACCGAATTTAAATCTAGTTACACTAAAAAATAATAATCTAGAGAATAATCTTCATTTAGTCTTTATTAATTCTATTATCGTCATTGTTTGATACTCCTCTTCATCTTAATTTAAGCTTTCACGTTTTTTATTTCGTTTCTTTCTGTGATTTCATAGTCGAAAAGTCTCCAATAACTGAGCAATTTTTTTGTTAGAATTATTGTCATTAACAGTATCGTTACCCTAAAACAATTCTAGTTACTTGATAAAGATACTGTGTAATAGATTTGATGACTTTCGCTACTTCAGCCACCCATCTTTCTGTTTTGGGGTGTTTGTGTATTTGTAGGTTTGAATATTTGAATTTGAAATGAAAATCGTCCCATCGGACCATATTATTTTACGAACGGTCGCATTGAAAGTGCTGAGAACGTCATTCTAAAACTACTTAAATTGACAAAAAGCTGATTCTAACCTAACAGTATACATAATAAGTGTATTGTCTCCCTTCTGGAATCAATATTAATGTTAAAAAACGGTTCTTAGTGTTGAAGTTAATTACAATACAGGCGCAGAAGTTGGTATGGAAACAAATAATTGAGTACATAGACAATCGGTGCTAATATCAACAGAAGAAGTAGATAGGAAAGGAAAACAAATAAAAAATGAAGAAATGTTCTCGTTATAATGCTTTAATAACATTTTCTTTCTGTAGAAGATAGAAGGAACCAAACAACCAGAATATTTTATAATTATTGCACAATTTAGCATATCTGATAAAGGGCTTTAGCACAGTTATGGGGTTGTATACTTTGATGGAGAACATGCCACTTGGGGGGTTAAAGGTTACATATTACTGAACATTAAATTTTCCAGACCTCAAGATTGAATGGTCTCTATCGTCCCTTATAACGTTATCAAAATGGCTGTCGAATCGCCATGAATTTATTATACTGACCTAATACCTGAACCGGATTGCATGACCTTTGGTACACAGGTGTTTGGGTACAATATCTCGAGTTAAAAACTAAAATGAAGAGACTATGCAGAACTAGTACTCAGGTCGAAAAGCACCCACCCATTTCTAATTCTTATTGTAACTTCTAAGAAGACCGAGGTCAATGATAGTCATCATTCTTTTGTGTCTAGGGAGGTCACAAAACGTAGTCTTTCGAGCATCAAAGCAAATTCCTCCCCAAGAGGCTCTTTAGGAGAGATATTACAGTTGGCAAACCTTTCTCCTTGCCTTCGCCAGACACGCTCTAGTCTATCTGGAGCTTTAAGGTTAACTCTAATTTTATTGGAAAACAGACCCGTTCTCAATCGTTGTTGGTCAAATTCTGATGTAGTCTTGCAAATAATTATGCACTAAGCACTTTGTACCTCATCGGGGCCATGGAGGATATGCCGAAGGAAACCTCAACATCCAGCTGACAAACAAACCCAATGCCGAAAAAAACAACTGAAACACAACCAAAAGTACAGACAAATAGATGATGATCCACCTATTAGAAATACTGTCAATCTGACAATTGAAATAAACATTCTAATTGGTTTTACTATAATAAATAATTATTAGATTTAACTAAAAAATTTTTGTTTGGTCTCAAATTTGGTTAAATAATATTCAAAACGTTCAAAATTTTCGTTATTTATCGCAAATTTTTTCACTTCTCTCTTTCAAATTTCTGTTCGCATTAATAAAAATCAATCAAACAAAAAGTATAAAATCTTTTCTTCTCAATGTACGTATATTTCAACTGGGAAATTGACAGTATCTCTAATTGTGGTAATTTTCTTCTATTTTTCTTTACTTTTGGTCGTGTTTCAGTTGGTTTTTTCGTCATTGGGTTTGTTTGGCAGCTGGATGTTGAGGTTTCCTTCAGCATATCCTCCATGGCCCCGATGAGGTACAAAGTGCTTAGTGCATAATTATTTGATATAGATTTCTTCCAACTCTTCAATACAATAAAAAATATTTTACAAACTTAATCTGAATATCATTTAGAAACATTTAATGTAATTGATTGTGAACCTGGTACAAATATTCTCGAAGTTTTTAAAATATTTCATTGAAAAATCAAATTTGAATTGAACTAAATCGTATACACTGTATACATATCTCCATATTTAGAACCCCAATTCTTTCTAAGCTATTTGGAATAACTTAATCATGAAAAGGGGACGTTAACTGATTAGTGGAGTGAAAAGAAGCAGCGACGTTACAAAAAAATACACTTCTAAGTTATGTAAATTTAAGGTGCCATTTACATATTAAACAAATTTTCAGAGGTTTTTGGGGAACCGAGAAGTTAATGCTGAACGAGGGAAAAAATTAAGAGCCGTTACGGATTAATTAGTGAAACGTAATGAGTAACAAGAGAGGACTAAATGTAAAGTTAAAGTTATACAGCAAAAAGATCGGGAAGATGATGGGCTTGGGGTAGTTACTTAATAGGTAATTATACGATAAGAAAAATTGATTTTGAATTATAAAATTTGTATTTTGAAATCTATAAGTTGTACATTATAAATACTTTACAGGATTTAATCATTTAACTTTATTCTATATACTATTTTCGACTAACCTCAAAATTGATGACATATCGACTCTGAAAAATCTGTTTTTATCATCTTCCCATATTCATTGTATCGTACTTACATTCAAAAGTACAAAATTTTACTGTATAGCCTCGTATCTTCTGTTTTCTTCTTTTATTTGTTTCATATTTTCTTATACTTTAAACAATATTTATATTATAATCTCTTTCTTTAATTTCTTTACTCCTCATCTTGATTACAGCCCTAACTCTTACTACCTGTCATTTTTTTGCATTTCCCTACTTTTTCTTCTTGTATTTGTTCTTTCTCCTCATCACATTTTCGTTTATTACCAATTTTTTACTACCGTTTTTCCCTTTCCAGTTATTAAATCTCTCTTATTAGATTCTTTATTATTTGTACCTTATTTTTAGTTTCGAATCTATAAATATTTCTGTAGATAATATTCTCAATTGCTTTTATTATCATTATTCAATATCTACATTTGTATTTCTTCAATAAGCTTTTGAAATAAACTTTTTCGATACTAATTTAAATAATTTTTTAGAACATACAAATATCCATCAAACACAACTTTTTAATTCCCAAATAACAATGAAAATTGTAATTAGTTCCTGATGGTGATGGCCAAAAGGTATCAATGAATATTTTCGACCAGAGATAAAACAAAAGGTCCATTAATATACTCCTCCCTCTCTAAACTTTTTAGGCCTCTGTCAACCGCCAAACGAACGAGACTCTCTTTTTAATTTTGAATTTAATCACGATCGTTGATGATTTCCCATTACCATATCAGCATTTATTCAAACATGCGAAGGTAGAACATCGAAATAACGAGCTACATAAAGTCAAACACAGACGTAATTCGTAATGGAAAGCCGAAAACGAACATGCCAAATCACGATACCTTCCATTGCTGCGTTGCCACTTCCACTCCAATTTATTTAGAAAACTGTTTCCAAAACTTTCTTGATGAAAAAAAAATACTGTACAAGCTCTTCAATGGCTTTCAAAGTATTATCCGGACTCTAATCCATCGAAAGAACCATTTGCTGAATTTAAACGTGGCCATACAGACACCGATGATGATGGTGAAAGTTACTCCAAAAAACATCAAAAAAGTCCACGAATTCAAATTGGGTGAGAGACTGATTCCGTAAAGACATCAGAAGGCAGTGTATTTACAATTATGTATGAATTTGACCATGAGAAAACTTCTTTCAAAGTTTACTCACAGTCGATCAAAAACAACAACGTGTTGATGATTCAGAGCAGTGTTTGGTAATGTTTACATCAGATTTTTTGCGTCGATATGTGACAATGGGTGAACCATGGATCTATCACTTCACTCCGGAATCAAAACGATCCACATCTGAGTGGACTGCAACCGGTGAAACTCATCCGAAGAGTCCAAAGGCACAACAGTCAGTTAGGAAGGTTATGGCTTCAGTATATTGTTCAACGATTGTCTTCAGAACGGAGAGATAATTAATAATGAATACTACATAGAATTGTTGGATCTTTTGAATAAAAACATCAGGGAAAAATGGCCTCATAGGTTGAAGAAAAAATTGTCGATGGCAACGATGGTTAAACTGAACGAATTCCACTTCCAATTGCTTCATCATCCACCATATAGTCCAGATCTGGCCTCCAGTGACTACTGGCTATTCGCTGATCTTAAAAAATTCTCTCCGTTAAGAAATTCAATTCGAATGAAGAAGAAAATGATGGAACTAAAGCCTATTTTGAGGCAAACGACAAATTCTTCTACAAGTACGGAATCGAGAAATGAAGCGTTGAAATGATTGTATAGCTTTTGATGAATAAAATCGATTTTTGGCAAAAAATTGTGTTTTTCTTAGTTAATCACACGACTTATTAAGTGATGGTTATTTGTCGATATTGGTAGTGGAGAGAAAGGATGATCGACAATTTCAAAATACCAAAGCAATCAGATAATTATTTTAATCTGATTGATGGTTTAAAATTGAGTTTTCCTTTAGGAACACTCTTAAGTTATCATAGAGCAGCCTCTAAAACCAAGTATCCAAGATATTTACTATGTATTTGATTCTAAGTGAATGAAGATTGTATCTGGAAAATGTTGACTCGGAAAATTGTAATATTTTTAATCATGGTCAGATAATGAAAACTACTACATCAAATTACAAGTATTGAATGTATTTATAGTTTACGTAATATTGGAAAATCTGCACATGTACGAGGTTCCAACAATTGGGAATCATCATATTTTGCTCAGTGATGTTAAAAGTTGCTTGATTGGGTTTTCCTAGTTTTTACTAGTTTCATAGTGTGCATAAATTACAAAATAAGAAAATTGTATACAAAGCTTCCACAGTCAACATGATTTCAGGAAAGAAAAGTCTAAAGCAGATGCATTACATATTAAAAGAGCATCGATTAAATACAATGAAAAGATCCAAATTGGTAGGCAATGGAAACAAACTAGCAAAAGCAGTTGATATAGTTATTTCCCTAGCTGGAAAATCTTCTTCAAGAAAGTGAATAAAGAAAGCTGAAAACAACTTATGAACAAATATAAAACTAAATAAACTATCCCCGTACACGATTTATCGAATGAAATTTCATGGCTGAAATCATTGAAAGAGGTTTCAGTGAATAAAAATAAATTTTGCATCCACTGCATATCCAAGAAATCACAACGAAAAAAAAAACAGTTATATTGTTGAAAACAGTTAAGATTTCCATTTATTAAAAATGAGAACTTATCTATGGAGTGGTTGCAGCCCTATATTGAGTTCCAAGTTGTTGAAATTGAATTTGGTATGTTGATGATGGTGCACCGGTAGGGTCCTTGGTGGTAGTCCCACTCCAGTTTTGACAGCTGGAGAACAGCGAATATGAAAAATAGTAGGACCATAAATTTACTTTAATTTTAAACTTCAGTTGTAGAATGTAAGTAGATAGAGGTCGTTCTAGAATAGAGATTACTCAGTCACAATAAATGAATTAAGGATTATTAAAATGTTTGAAGATAAACGTGCAAATAGCTTACTACAATTATTGGTCAATTGAAGAAAAAGGGCTAAGAGTTGATGAAGCTTATGTACATGCATCAAAAATCAAAAAAGAATCACAAACGTGGAAATCGTTAGAAATAATAATGAAAATATGATTAATTTATTATTGAGATATGGATATCGACACATTAACTGTAGTTGGAAAAGAAGCTACAAGTATTGCAAGTAAAAAAAAACGTATGGCATAAGGCATAAGCAGAAACCAATATATTAGACAACATATTAAAAACCACGGGAGGAAAGTAAAAAACGTGTACCAAGATGCAAATTTGAGGAAGACGATATTACAGAAATGATAAAACTATAAGGAAAAAGTAAAAATAAAATAGGGAAGAATGGATATCAATAGTTGAGAGCATCGAATGATTGTATCTTGCAGGCCAATCAATAAATCTTCTTCCTCCATTCCATTGCATATGAAATCATTCGTTACCATTTTTGTTCAGAATGAAATTCGGTAATTCACTGAAAATAAAATAATCATGGCTACATGGCTTTCATATCCGACACCATGTAATTGTCTCGGCCGTAAATCGTCCCCTGCAGTCGAATAGACCTCCCCAGGTAATTCCACGATCCCGAGTTTAATTTACCTGTGTAATGAGCTGGATGCAGATCGCGAAGCCGCAAGCCCGGTCTCTGTTGCGGGCCAGAGACCGACGACACCGACTCTAGAGTTGTTGTTATGTCTCGAACCCTCATACCTATTAATTTAATGGCATTCGCCCATTCTTTCGTTTAATTTAAATGACAAAGTAACGTTTGATAATGCGTCCCGGCGCTATTTTCAGTACTTGGTTTTAGGTACGGGTCGATTGTGTTTTCGAGGATCTGCCAGTCGAATAATTGAGGTAGAAAACAGTCAATTCTTCAAGCTATGCATTCACTAGGAATTTCTAATTTTAATCCAAACTGTGATGATGATTACAATACAAGACTCACAATTTCATTTAAAGTTATACTACAAGAAGCAACATTTACTAAAATCTGCTTGAACGTTATTTTTTATCATATTTGGGCAGATTCTGGATTTTATTTAGTTCAATTTCTTACCAGGATTATTCTAATGACTTCTTTTTGGTCAGCTTTTTTTTATAGACGAAATTTTCTGTTTTACTATCAAGCGCAAGAACAAATAAAGCATATAATCTTCTGGAGCGCGCCTACTCGGGACGGGAATATTTCAGGTAAACGAAAAGGTAGTCCATATAGTTAGTTCCACTTTGTAAAGTTGGAATATGCAAAAATTAAAATGTATATATTTCTAAATCGTACAGTTTAGGTTGGGTTAGGTTAGGTTAAATTACCTAACCTCAATTCACAATTTTGGCACAGATATGGCGCTCAAAATGAACTACATATATATTACGTTGATCTTTGGCCTTTAAAAATCTCGAGCTGAACATGGATTTTTCAAATACAGATCACAAACTTTCAAAGATTTGCCTGGTGATTTGTTAATGGTACCTTGAATCTCGTTCTTCAATAATGTCTTCAATTAGGTAATTTAGAAACAATCATTGTATTTTGAGTGTTTGCTAGGAAATTTCTTTATTCGAGACGTTCTTGAAATAATGAATGCAATGACTCATGTTGTAATGGTAATTTCACTAAAGCAATACAAACCTGACGTTTCCCCGGAAAATTTCAATGCCAATGCAAACGCAGTAATCAGTGCTGCTCGATTCAAGTCAGCTTCTTAAATTCCTTCTTGCTCGTCAAAAATTAATTATTGATCGACGATTTCACATTGTCAACCGAGCCGTTTCTATTGATTAAGAAGCTTGAATTCGAACCATACTAATGTGGCGCTCATAACGTGCAATTTCTTGTTCTTTTTGAGTCCTTTCATTCACAATGTTCCGAATCCTAGTTGTTTAACGGCTTGTCGAAAGCTTCGGTAGTTTTGGTCACGGTTAATGATAATATTGGCACGTTAATCTAATAGAAACTTGAAACACATCAACCGGTCAACTCCAAAACTTCCAAACGTTAAATTATCAATCATACTTAACCATAGATAACATTACGTTAAGAAGTTGATTTTTATTGTTTCATGTCAGCTGCGTTTGGTTATACCATTTTTAACAAATGAACAACTAGATCCTGTTTTGGCTAATAAATTGTCCTCTTTCCTGTTTGATGCGTTTTATCAATTCCAAATTACCATCTCATCAATTTTCTTTCAAATTAGTTTGGCCGTTTTTGATTTATAAATAGTATAACTAATACAATTTTTTTTATATATTTGGTTTGTATGCAGTTCTACAACTGATATAATTTCTGTAATTTTGAAATTTCATGTCACACGGATTATTCTGAATATTAGTAGAAGTTGCAATTTCTGTGAATGTAACTTTGTATTCTCAGAGCTTATTCGGAATTTCTAAACGGATAGAAAAGCAGCGGGGGTCATCGGGTCGAGAAGGTATCCTGCACATACGGTCCGTTGCTTTCCGTTGTTCTAGGTATGCACACAAAATGGCGAAATTCCAAATAATGCAATAATGGTTCTTAATATCCAGAGCCGTCCGAGGATTTACCATACTTTTAAATAGTAATATTAATATGTCGATTTTGTTTACTAAATAATCATACACAAAAGATGCAGTCATCTTAATATTATATAACCAAACGTCCAGCAAGCTCTTTGAGATCTTCGTAAAATCATTATTACGCTCAGATGCAGAAAAATTGTTATACATTCGCGCCAACTGTTCATTATATACCTCGGCATTGATACCTCGACCATTTGGCTGCTTTCTTCTTACTCTGAATATTGGTGGATGTCTTGAGTGCGAACGATCTTGAAGCATCAAATCTTCACTATTAAAACGATTAAACCAACACTGTGTCGTTTGCTCATTAACTGCACCTTCCCCTTCCAATTCACATATTTTTCTCATGCCACTTTACACTTTTGCTTACAATATTATCTCAGTTTTTTAAATGATTATAAAGGAAATATAAGTCACTATTAAAAAGCTACCTGCAAAGAAAAAACCGTTTACTTAATGCTGATGAAAACCTCGCTCGTATTAAATCTTCAAACTTAATCAAAGTTAATTTTTCTGTCTATTCGTTACAGCGGATGTATCTTGCACATACATTTTTACCCCAGAAATACAAAATATCAGTATTTTTTCGTGAAAAGTGTTCACAGAGACCTTCAGTCTCTGAAGATGATAACTTAGTTATCGAAACGCGCTCCAGGCAGTGTTGGTGTAAAACTGTATTCAGTACCTCTTTTTAGTTAATTCCAAGGCCTCTGTCTACTCCTACTCTACGGAAAGCCGGGATGATTGCTGAGCTCCAAGTTGTTTTTAATTTGAGTTATAACTGCTTTGTATTAAGTTGAAGTTTCTGGAACCTAAAGTGATTTTCATACTGAGCACACTGCACACCTTCTTCTTCCTTATTATATGATAGGCTGAAAACCTGCTTTTTCTTCAGTTTCAGCCTTCTGGATCCAGATTGTCACACCAACTCTTTCTCGGTCGACCAATACTTCTTCTGCCTTCTTCTTTCACATTCTGCTAATGTGACTATTCCATTCTTATCTTCGTTTTAGTAGTCAATTACATTTTCTACCTTGCACGTATTTCTTATGTTTTCTTTGTCTAAAAGTGTTTTCCCTGTTATTTTCGTGAGTACTTTAATTTCCGTTGTCCTTAGTAGTCTTTTTGTCTTAGTTGTATCTCTACTGTGTATGTCATTATAGGTTTAATTGTTGTTTTATATATTCTGCTTTTTATTTCTTTTGTAAAATGTTTATTTTTCCAAATAATGCTGTTGAAGCATCCTGCTACTTTATTTGTTTTGACGACCTGCTGTCGCACCTCGTTTTCGTCATCTCCATAGCTCGTTATGTCTATTCCTAAATATCTAAATTTTACTACCTGTTGTATTACATGATCATCAATTTTTATTTTGCACCAACACTGTCTTACGCGCGTTTCGATAACCAAGTTATCGTCTTCAGAGTCTAAGTTTTCCATCAATTTCTGAGGACGATAACTTGGTAACCGAATACGTGTCATACAGTATGCTTTGTATTCTTGTATACGTAGTTAATGCGAATTATATAATTTTTCTAATTAATTAATTTTTTTCTGACTTTTTTATTGTTTACAGCAAATAATATTAGTTTGGACAATCGCGTTCGGGGATAGTTTTTATCGATTTAATTAATAAGGTGTTTCCAGGTTTATGACCTTTTTCGTTACCTTTAATTTAGTTTCTGTCAAAAGCTGATGGCATCCAGTTTAATATTGATTGTTCACCCCTCAGCTGAGGCCGAATACCACTTCCCCAGGAAAAATCTCCAGTCAACATTACATATAAAAGAACTGGTCCATGTGTGATTACTGAATTAATGTTCCTTTTGTAGTATTATGGGTGCCCCTTTACACATGGAAATCGTCTTTAAAATTAATTGTTCACCCCTCAGCTGAGGCAGAATACCACTTCCCCAGGAAAAATATTCAGCTGGGGAAGTCAACATTACATATAAAAGAACTGGTCCATGTGTGATTATTGAATTAATTTTCCTTTTGTAGTATTATGGATGCCCTTTTACACTTGGAAAGCGTCTTTAATATTAATTGTTCACCCCTCAACTGAGGCCGAATACCACTTCCCCAGAAAAAATCTCCAGCTGGGGAGTCAACATTACATTTAAAAGAACTGGTCGATGTGTGATTATTGATTTAATTTTCCTTTTGTAGTATTATGGGTGCCCTTTTACACTTGGAAAGCGTCTTTAATATTAATTGTTCACCCCTCAACTGAGGCCGAATACCACTTCCCCAGGAAAAATCTCCAGCTGGGGAGTCAAAATTACATTTAAAAGAACTGGGCCATGTGTGATTATTGATTTAATTTTCCTTTTGTAGTATTATGGGTACCCTTTTACACTTGGAAAGCGTCTTTAATATTAATTGTTCACCCCTCAACTGAAGCTGAATACCACTTCCCCAGGAAAAATCTCCAGCTGGGGAAGTCAACATTACATTTAAAAGAACTGGTCCATGTGTGATTATTGAATTAATTTTCCTTTTGTAGTATTATGGGTGCCCTTTTACACTTGGAAAGCGTCTTTAATATTAATTGTTCACCCCTCAACTGAAGCTGAATACCACTTCCCCAGGAAAAATCTCCAGCTGGAGACGTTAACATTACATATAAAAGAACTGGTCCATGTGTGATTATTGAATTAATGTACCTTTTGTAGTATTATAGGTGCCCTTTTACACTTAAAATCGTGTTTGGAAAATCTTTGTATCATTTCGGTATTGGAACGGCTAGAATTCCATTTCAATTATGATAAATCAGTTGGATTCTGTTCTATTGATCAGCCATTCGTTTAACTCGTTTCTCGTAGATGATTTGATGTATATTATATGTACAGATTCCTCCTAATATAAGGATAATGATAATTGTACTCATATGAATGGATTCCATTTTCGTAGAAGTACTTGTTCGGGATAAATTGGCATCATTGCTTTCTTCAGCATCAGCTTGTACGTTGATTATTTCATCTTTAATTGTAATACTTCCCGTATTTGACTTGTTTCATTCATTTAATATTTGAACATTCAAAATAATTTAATTAATATATAAAATATGGAAATGTATTCTAATTCATAGTTCTGTCAAAAATGAATATTTGAATGAAATGAAATTAGTTGGTTTTCAATATTTCGGTATGTACAGCCCTGAACTGGCGCTTCATCACCTCACTCTTAATGAAAACGCCGTAACCGTGCATTTTGTATTCAGAACTTCCGGCGACGCTAGGCGTTGCGGCGGCAAGCGTCGGACTTCATCGACGGCGGCGACACAACCTGTTCCTCCTCCTCCTCTACTTTCCTTCCACCAGGAATTTTGATGGGCTCTTTAGGTGCGCCGACATTAAATTCTTTGTCTGATTCGTTGGAAAATAAAAAGGCGGTGCTTGAATCCGAAACACGTTATTTTTGTAGCACGTTAAACAACATATGTGCAGTCAGATCGTACATGAGAATACAGGCAAACATTTGTAAGTAACGTAATTCAATTCAATTCTCTCCGTTTCAATCGGTTCCTGATTGTATCAATCGACAAGTGTTTTAACAAGATGCTGGGTCACATAAAAATTTTATATATGGACTTCATCATTAGTGTTTGTTTATCAAAATCATATCAAAGTAAAAGGTTTAATGAGTGGTATGACTAACTAAGGAAAACAATTTTTTCTATACAACGCTGCTCTAACTTTTCAATTCTCGATTCTCAATGCCGTGCTTGTAAAAGGATTTATCTTTTGTCTCAGGATTCAGTTTCATCAATTGCTTCTCAGTTTGAGCTGAATTTCTCACCGGCGAGCATTTTTTTGAGATCAGCGAATAGCTAGTAGTTATTTTGAATTTGAATCACATCAATTTACTCTGTTGTACTGACTGAATGATATTCTGTGATGCATTTGACATCCAAATTTCTCCTTACAAAGTCTTGTTCGAATTAATGTTTCCATATGTTAATACAAAGTTATGCAAAACGCAAATACCTTCTGCACGGGATCGCCACCTTCATTCAAAGGTAATTAATTTTTCAGTCTTCTCTAAGTTTCGGGCTAGATAAGGCCAATTGAGTATTTTAGTAAAGGCTTCCTTCTTCACCAAAAAGCACAAAAAAGTAGAGGTATATTGTTAGGTGGGATAGGTTTAGACTCGGGAATATCTAGCTATTCGTTTTCTAAAGAATAGAGTGATGATTTTTGGAAATTTAATTTATCCTCCAGCACTAGCTATATCAACAGCTTGCCAGCGTCTGCCACTGCTTGCAACAAAATAAGGATAAACTTACGATTACGGTATTTTCAGCTGATGTGTTTCCATTTCCACGGCAGTTGGTAAAATTCCATTGCTCATTGTCAGTAATAGATTGCCACATCCCTTTGGTCTGCAGGCTTAATCTCAAATTGCGTAAAATTGGAAGTAGGATTTTGAAGGTGAATGGTCAGCAGGCTGAATCTCAAATTGCGTAAAATTGGAAGTAGGATTTTGAAGGTGAATAGTCAGCAGCCTGAATCTCAAATTGCGTAAAATTGGACGTAGGACTTTGAAGGTGAATGGTCTGCAGGCTAAATCTCAAATTACGTAAAATTGGAAGTAGGACTTTGAAGGTGAATGGTCTTCAGCTTAAATCTCAAATTGCGTAAAATTGGAAGTAGGACCTTGAAGGTAAATGGTCTGCAGGCTAAATCTCAAATTACGTAAAATTGGAAGTAGGACTGTGAAGGTGAATGGTCTGCAGGCTAAACCTCAAATTGCGTAAATTAGAAGTAGGATTTTGAAGGTAAATGGTCTGCAGGCTAAATCTCAAATTGCGTAAAATTGGAAGTAGGACTTTGAAGGTAAATGGTCTGCAGGCTAAATCTCAAATTGCGTAAAATTGGAAGTAGGACTTTGAAGGTAAATGGTCTGCAGGCTAAAACTCAAATTGCGTAAAATTGGAAGTAGGACTTTGAAGGTAAATGGTCTGCAGGCTAAAACTCAAATTGCGTAAAATTAGAAGTAGGGCTTTGAAGGTGAATGGTCAGCAGGCTGAATCTCAAATTGCGTAAAATTGGAAGTAGGATTTTGAAGATGAATAGTCAGCAGCCTGAATCTCAAATTGCGTAAAATTGGACGTAGGACTTTGAAGGTGAATGGTCTGCAGGCTAAATCTCAAATTGCGTAAAATTGGAAGTAGGACTTTGAAGGTAAATGGTCTGCAGGCGAAGTCTCAAATTGGGTAGCATTCCACCTGACATAATTTGCCAAACCGTACAAAGGAATTATTAATTTTTTTTAGTATTTAGGTAGTGGTGTAATGCCGCTTCAAATTGCAACGTATGCACCCACGGTTTTATTCCCTCTAAAATTCCCAATGATGATTCCGCCAAAATCTCAAAATTGATGTCGAAATTGCTGTTAAAATTGATGTGAAGATTGTTGTCAAAATGGAATTTAAAACGGATGTCAAAATTAATGTCGAAACTGATTCAAAACTGATGTCAATATTGATGTTGAATTAGGTATCAATTGGATACTCCACCATCCACCATACATCGTTACCATCCAGCCTCCATGTAGCATCCCGCAGTGCGGCCTCACCCTAAATGCTGCAGAATCCTTTGTAAATTTTCAGTTTTACCATATTCATATTCATTCATTCAAAAGCATACATATTTTGATGATAACTTGTAGTTAATTTCCTTAATAATGGATTTATCGGATGTAACACTAAACCGAATGAAAAATAATTCGGTTTTAAAGAATCCTGTATTACTTAATCTTATCTAGAGGAACCGCCTCATACACAACACTAAACTGTACAGGTTTCGGTCTCTATATCTGACCGCTGGTTGATTTAGTGGTCTTGGCGGACCCGCGTTCGTCCGATAAGAGTTTTTTGGATCATGGCGGTTTTGACCTGAAACGGTACAGAGGTGAAAAAATAATAGCTACATTTTTTTTGGAAGAGGGTAGATAAAAAGCCAACCGTAAACATGCTATCGGCTCTATAAAGATTATCTTTCGACAATAAATAATGTTTATACCTATTTATTTTTTATACGTAAGAGAGAGGAAACAACGATATATATTTCATAATAAATTGTATATAAAGCTTCGGTATGAAATATAACCTTATCATTGGAAAAAGTTCGTTAGGTATGTATTAGAAAAAATGGAAATTCATATTGATGAAAATCCTTATAAATGTCACTGATTATTGAGAAATAACTTTTTTGCTTACACTTTACTCTCACTAGGCACCTCCTAGAGGCTCCCCACATGACATCTACACTCTCGATTTATTTAATTGACCGCTAATCGACACGAAAAGAAGCCATAACGAAATGTGCCGAGAGAAGATGAAGAGGCCCCAGTGCACACTCTCGGTCAGTGTGTTTCAAAACTTGAGAAGTGAGAGCCAAGGTGACTGGTAAAAATACAAGCTCATTTTGTTAGATCGAATATTCAATCCGTTGGTAACAATTTAACATTATTTTGATTATATGGCTTTAAAATGTTTGTGGAGTTGAGCAACTAAATACATCTTCTTTCCGTTTCCGTTGCGAGCATTAGCTTTTAATAGGGCTATTCTTATCTAGTTTACTGTGTTTCTATACAGATCAACAGATGACACTCCAAACCAACCGCCTAGATTGTGCAACCGTCTTCTCTCTGATCATTTCTTACTATCCACTGTCTTATACAATCGCATACAAAAGACGGTATTTGTCATGTCTTAGTATGTGGCCAAAATACACTGCAAAGACGTGTTCCTTATTTTTCCCTAGTCTATGGATCATGTCCCGTCCAGGATATTTTCAAAATACGCAGACATTTTGAAAGATTTTGGTCTTTTCGAAGTAGCCTTGGTTGTAGTCTAAGTCTCTACACCATAGAACAAAACATGTTATGTGTAGCACCTGAATAGTCTTAATTTCAATTTTAATTGTAATCTTTGGTTCCAAGCTATGTGTACGTTTCTACCTGATCTATATCTTGACCGTTTATAATTGACTTTTGCTAATAATCATATGTTTTGTTTTTGATATATTCAAGGAGAATCCATATTCTTCACTCGCTGCGTATATTTAGCAGCTTTTCCTTCTTATTTGCTATAATAACTGTGTCGTTGTCATATCTAATGTTGTTGATTGCTTCTCCGTTGAATTTGATGCCATCAAATAGTGCTGCCAATGCTTTTTTAAATATTTCTTCAGAGAGGTGACAGAATGCAAATCTGTTGCACTCCCTTCTTGACAGCAATTTCTCCGTTGGGCGAATTATCTACTTTTATTTTGCAATTTGACTCCAGAATATATTACAGATAATACGCTAATTTTTCGTGTTTGACGTTATCAAAAGCCTTGGAGAAATCGATAAAGCACAGGTGTATATCTTTTATTATATCTTGTATATCAAGGTTAACATGCAGTCTTCAAGAATCTTTCCTCTATCATAGACGGTGTTAAAGAAAGTGATGAAAGTATTGAGAAACTGATTTTCTGTTTTGCATAGTAATTCCAATATTTTACCCTGTATATTGTCACGTCCCGGTTTTTGGTCATGCTTATTACTTACTGAGTCGTTTTTGCGAGATGTTTTTAACCCTATTTTCTTCTTTTTTTACCTCTTGAATCTCATTGTAGCATTAACAAGACTTCTGCGTAATTTTATCCTGATTCATGTTGTTGGTGTAGTGTAGTGAACAAATTAATTGACAATGCTTTCAAATTAACTGAAATAAACTGTCTGGGTATCAAATTAAGTATTTTTGCAATGTTTATATGATTTAACTTGATGTGACAAGAAAAATGGCACATTATCAACTCATAGACATTTCATTTTTGAAGAGGTATTGCATAGTGAATAGCGAATAAGCCCAACGCAAAAAACAGGATAATTTCGAAAGAAGATAAGCACTTTTTGCACATGTTAAGACATCTCAACATTCGTCGTTCTCAATTGACTAAAGTCCACTTTCAAATATTTTCTACCACCTGGTAAATAGTCTTCAAAGTTGCTACACTAGGGGCATGGACTAATTCTAGCAGTTCGTAAGCTTCTTCAACACTAGAGGAAAATTTAATTTAAATGTTGAAAATCCATTATGAGTGCTTATACTTTTTCTTCAAACCTCGTAAATAGTTGCATATCATTTACGTGTTTTAGGACGTGTAAAAAACAATTACTCATTCTATTCTGTTATATAAATAATTATTACCACTGTCAAGCAGAATATATTATCAGAAAATCAAAAAATAATCAGTGGTGAATTTTAAGATCCCTAAACCTCGAGAAACGTTTTTATTGTTTATAACTCTTCTCTATCGAACAAGAGAAAAGTTTTTGTTATCTTCAGTAACATTAATCATTCTCTCAATAACCGTATCGAAAGTGAAACGCAATTTCAAAGTTTATGCCCTTTTCACCGTTTATTGTGCCCTACTTACCCCGAAAACAATAATAAATTACCCTCTAGTGTCGATAAATCATCGTTTTATAACTGAAAATTCGAAAGGAATGATTTTATGATGGGCCATTGTTACCTATAAAAATACCTATCGTCCAGAAACTTGTCTTTCAGGATAAGACAAGAAAATCGGGTGAAAATCGCCTCTTTACATAAACGGGTCAAGCAGAAAATATAAGGGGTGTGAGAGAAATATTCACTGCCCTATTTCAACCCCGAAGCTTCTATTTGAGTGAGGTAGAACAGAACAAGATTTATTTGAAGGAAAAACAAGGATTTTTATGAGATTTTCACAGCAATGTGGATGACCTCCTATTGGGTGTGTACCAACTCAAATTCTGTTACAATATACCAACTCGTGATCATGGTTGAGATGAAAATTAGACAGCTCGTAACGGAAAATTATGCAGCTCTTTACACTCTAAACACATAACAAAACATATGAAAAAATATTCCGTTTTGTATTTATTGTATTGTATTTATAAGAGACCCACAAATTCATATTCTGTTATTCTATTTGACTAACCAAACCTAACCTAACTTAACCTAACCATTTGGAAGTAAACATTATTATGTTATTTAAGAATTCTGGGCCATATTTTTGGAAATTCCGTCTTTACAAAGTTGATTAGGTTCTAAATTCCAGGTAGAATGTTAATTTTGTATTATGTATGGTTACCTTTTCGTTTACCTGAAATATCCCTGTCCCGAGTTGGTGCCTCCTTATTTCAACTGATTAAAAATCGTTACTAGTTGTAGTAATGATATTTTTGCCAAAGTTTGTCTTTGAATATAGTCCCTAGAAGAGAAATCTCGTTTTCCACCCAGATTGCTTCAAAAAAATCTACGATAATATCAAGGAAAGAGTTTTATACAAAAAATTGAGCTGTATAAAAAAATCCTCATACATTTTTATGTAAACCTAATCGTTATGACCCACAATATCTCGGCTGGAGTAATCCAAAACTCACTAAGGTAATTTTTAATAATATTAAAGGATAATAGAAATAATAGTAATGGATAATGAAAATTACCACTCGAAAATTATCCCCAACCGAGTGGTTGAAAACGGTGATTAGATCTAACCCGTTTGAACTGGTATGAGCGAAGATAAAGGGAGAAGTTTAATGAAGAAACTATTTCCCTAAAATGTTAAAAGGTTATTTTTGAAAGCTGAAAACTGGGAAAAAGCAGTTGATCATACGATTAAAGAAGAAGAGAAAATGTGGAAGCTTGACAATATTACTGATCGAATATTGTGAATATTGGTTAGGTCCGATTCTTTTTTGGATTTGTAAGAAGTACCCATTGAGGTTGCTTAAAATCAAACCTTTATATCCATAAAACTAATATGACCGAATGTTCTTCATGCCAGATGGAAAAATTAAACATTTTAGAATAAATTTCACTATCCTACATCCAGCAGTTGCAAGCAAGTTAATTAGGTAAAAAATATAAGTGATACGCCTATGGATTACGAATGCTTTATTATCTTATTACTCTCTCTTTCTTGAAAATAGACGTAATCTCCTCCAAGTGTATGAGCGAGCGGTAGCAAGATATTTTGAGTCATGACAATCAAAAGAAGAGAATAAAAAATTTATATCACCGTTTTTATAGAAGATTTGATATTTCTAAGCTCACCATGACAAAAAGTCTAGTCAGGGACAATTTTAATGGATCCCGAGGAACAACGGATGGCAATGGATTTCCGAGTTAAGTTGAAAAGGGTTTTCTAGAACAAATAGACGATCATGGTTCAAGTGTACATAAATTTTTAGAAGCGAATCGTAGGACAAATCAGAATAATCGTCCTGGACATTGATCGGTTAACACTTTTCTCCAAAGAAATTCTTAAGTTGAAAGTGGACTGGAGCAGTTTCCACATCAAGGATCATTGAATCTGTTATAAGAAATAGTTTTCTGAACTTGCTAATCAAATGTCGAATTCTTTCATTTCCATCACCTTGTTAGTATCACTCTCCAGATGATCAAAATCTTATATTCTATCGAACTAGAAGTCTTTTGTTTTGCTATGTTCCTATTTTTAGCTAGTTGTCACTTAGAAAGTCGTTTCTTATTCCCTTATTCTTAGTATTATCGTTGGCACGTAAGCTTTTTCGTCGTGATGTCTTTTCATACAGTAAAAATATTCCTATTTTCTTCTAATTACAACACCACGTCTTCTGCATATGCTAGGACTTGACTTTTGCTATTATAAATCATTCCACTACCCCTGAGAATCACTTGTAATCAGAAATTAAATTACACTGTTGATAACGACTCGTCCTCTTTTATCCTTTTTTCGTTTCGAATTTTTTGTTAAAGCTACCTTCTATGGCTACTATGTTTTAGCCTGCCTTCAAATAAATACGATAAATAGACGATCAGAGTTCTAGTGTCCAGAAATTTTTAGAAGCGAATCGTAAGCCAAATCAGAATAATCGTCCTGGACGCTTTTCTCCAAAGAAATTTTGAGAGTTGAGGGTGGACTGAAGCAGTTCCATCATCAAGGGTCACTGAATTTGATAAAGAACTTTAAGTGTTTAAATTTTGAAAAGGATTTGGGTTATTTTACCTCAAAATTAATATCAAAAAAATTGTAAATCTTGACAGATACCTTAATGAAAAATAAAATGAGATTTCTTCTAATAAAATGTTACTAAAAATTTTGTTTGTGTGCCAATTGGAAAGAGGCGAGGCTCGTAATGTGCTCAAGTAAAAAAAATATACCGACACTTAACCTCAAACCTATAAACGCATTAAATTATATGAGCTAAGGGAGTAAAAGCTAAAGGATGGAACATCATTTATTTGTCTAGTTATAATTTAAAAAAGTAATAATCAGATCTTGTTATCAGCAAAAAATGTCGTCGAGTAGATTCGAAAACTAGGTGGCTATAAGAATGGTTTTATTGTTCGAGCGTTTTAGTGAATTCCTGATGTTCCAGTGAGAAAGAGAATGGAATGCGACTGTTAGACGACTAAACCGCCCCGGGTATACGGGACTCTTGCGCGTATTATTTCATGCTATTCTCTCGACCTTAGAAAATTGACTTTATGCGCCTTCTGAACACTGATTCAGCAACCGACGGAGATGATTTGATGGCTCCAGATTCGTAATTCACCTTGATTTTCCTCATAAAATTCGATGAATGTCAGATATCGAGAAGTTTCGTTTTGATTTAACGAAGTAGGTAATTTGGTACAATTCCTGGGATATGAATTGGTATATTATTGTCCCTATGAAAATATATCACGTTCATTGGATAATGAATAGTAGTAGAGAAGCTTTTATAATTTTCGCCTTTACTTGATGACAAGTGAGTGATAAAATGACAGAAATTCATACAAGTTAATTTCGATATCATTACCATATTTTGTACTTAAATAACTATAATGGCGCTTCTACAGAAAAACTTTGCATGCGCAAAATGTTAATGATCATCAACTGTTTAGCCTCAAGCCTAATTTTTCGAATGCAAAGTCTACCGTGTCTATCGGAAAAGTCGGTAATTCCGTTCGATTTAACCGTCGGCTAAATACTCGAATAATTTCTGAATCTATAGGAATTGAAAGAGAATGTAGGCGGCAAATATTAAATGAAAATTTTGATATGCGAAGTGTGTCCAAAACTAATGACTAAAACCTTTAAATTTAGACAAAAATTGATATATTGATATTTTGAATGCGATTGAATTTTTATCTTGCTACCTCTTTCCTAAGGTCAAATATGCATTAAAAGGTTCAATATTTGAGTCTGTTGAAGCTGTAAAAGAAAAAGCGGAGCGCGTCCTGAATATACATAATTCCAAAAAAAAAATTTTTTCATATCACCAGTTTCGTTAATAGCCGTACCTCGTAGAAATATAGACAGTAAAAGATGGAATCTTTCATTTAAATGCTGTATAACAAAATTAAGAAGAAAGATGAAATTCCAAATTTTATTTACATAATAGAATAAAATTCAGGCAATTTGAGTGAAGAACAATCAAAATTTCGGAAACATGTAGACCATATATTCATCATGAGATATCTGATAGAAAAGAAGAGAACCAAGATCGTCGAGACATATGATACTTACAGATTTGGTGAAAGCTATGAAAGGCTATGCAAAGATGAACGTTACAGAGAAATTTATTACTATAACGAAAAAATTATATAAAGTTATGAAACTATAATAAAAAATAGGAAATGAATTAACAATCTCTGCACTGGTCTTCTCCAATTTATTTTGTTCACGGCTGTGTCCTTTCATGCATCTGGTCATTTTCGACGTAGATCTCTTTTTCATATTTTTCACATGTGAAAACTCTTTTCACTAACCTCTCTTCCATGCTTCTAGCCTGTTTCATTTAGCCTGTTTTAATTTTTCCTATTCATGATCCAGCATTCATCATGTATCATTTAAATTCTTATCTTCACTACTCTTTAGAACCTAGAACTGTTCAAAATCAAAATCGAGCTGAAACTTGTTTTGCTCTATTGAGATTTTCTGACTGTTTTTCACTTGGAAAGTCGTTTCCCATTTCCATATTCTTGATATTTTGTTCTTTGCGCGTAAGACATATTCTCGAGCTCTCAATTCAAACAGTAAAAATATTTTTATTTTCTCCTGGTTATCAACACTGTGTCATCTGTATATACTTCTCTTTGGTTTTAAAAATCATTCCACTAACCCCGAGAATCATATCGTCTTTTATCCTTTTTTCGTTTCTAATTCTAAGTTTCCTTCTATGGCTACCATATTTTCAGATTTTTTACGTGTCATTTTACCAATTGTGGGACTGTGGCAATTAAAACCAAAGCGACTCTTTTTAATATATATATTCCCATTTTTCGAATATTTATTTGTTCATCATCTGAGACTGTTCATTGTATAAGAGTGTAGCAATATTGAAAATTACTGACATGTGACTCAAAATACAACATTTAAATTGAGACTTGATATAAATATTGATTTTGTTGAATTTATAGGGTTCATTTGTTTTCTAAATTGACATAATACGACAAATTTTGGGATTACATCAAATTTTTATAGTTTAGATTACGACACACTAAATTTTTAAAGGCTAGATTAGATTATGTCCATATGAAGTTGAGAGTTTGTTCCAGACGACGTTAAATTTTTATTTTTCAAAGAATTTGTACAATTAAAATCAGTCCTTTCATTAATATAATGATCATCTGGAGCATTATGTATGATTTTTCAAAAATCTGCGTTTTCTGATAATACTTCAGCAGATTTATAATGACCTTCATAAAATATATATTCAGCTAGAGAACATCTATCCCAAAATAATTAGCTGTCACTTTTATGAGATATAACAATAGCTATATATTCCTGGTAATCTTTCAATTTGTTCTAGTTATGTTCCTTGATATAAGCACAAGATTTAACTTTAATTCTGCAATCCAAGTGTCTCAACTTTATGGTGGTTATTGGATATTTTGATAAGACAGCTCTACACGATTGTGGGTTGTGGTTTTGGTTTTTCTAATGAGTTTCCTGACCAGTATCTCATCAAGTTATTGGTCACTGACGAATCGCAAGCTTCTCCAAAATAAGGTCCAATCAGCTTCTGCTTCTATAAACGTACCATATAACGATGGATTGTATTAATTCTTTAAGAGATTATGTTTTCTTCTAGAACCCTCTAACTGATTATTATTATCAACTATATATTAATAAAATGTAATCTCATTGCTCGACTTGCATATTAAATTCTAAGGAGAAATACCAAAATCACTTGAATTTCTAACAATACGATATTTCTAATCTGAAGAGGTTGGGAATTTCGAGCAAACGGCGGGTCTCGCAATATTTAAGTTCGTGTTGATTTTCGTTTGAAAGTATATTTCATAAAGTAGAAACAAAAGCGTACAGCTCTAAAATGAAACGTGAAACGCCGAATATTATAATTTCGAACGAGCATCGCGGAAAGGATTCCAGTTTCTTGATGTTTTTCTTTTATCAGACTCGAGCCAGTCTTCTGTCTCATAAAGAAAAGAGGACAAACAACAGACAATTTCAACATTTCTAAAAAGCTATATAAAGGATGCGAAACTATAAATGTCTTTGCCCAAAATTAGTCCAGGACCCTTATAAAATGAGTAAATTGTTCGCAGTTCTCGATAATTAGAAGAAAAGAGAAATAGACATTTCTTTTAGTAAACAATGTCTTTTTCAGAATATATTCCATAAATTAAAGTACAAGGATTCATGCCAATTGGTAAGAACAAATTATGATTTTGATTTTATTACATAAAGTAAAAGCTACTAAGATAGCCAAGGACGTTTTCGCCTATTGATGCACGAGCTAACCAAGCAGGCAGGCTGAGAAAGACTTGGAGAAACGAAAGAGAGGAAGGCGTAAGAGAACTTGATAAAGAGAACTGGAAGGCAAAATTCCGGAACCGAAAGTAATGAAAAATGATAACAAAAGCAGCCAAAACAAACGATAAACTATAAAGAAGATAAAAAATAGAAAACGATGAGTAATCCACCTTAAAAAAGGATTTTGAAGCGATAAAAGCGACAGCCGTAATCCAAAGGATTGAAAGGCTTGATGATGATGAAGGCGCGAGGTCTATGATATAATTTTTGTTAGTTATTTTGTTTAAAACTACTTTAAAGTGAGAAAAATCTATTACACGATTTTTTCATAATTTCATGCTCTTTCAGAATTCACAAAATTAGAAAAGTCGCACCACAGAATTTTTTTCTATAACTTCTAGAATTTTATTTTAGGCAACGTGCTATTTAGTGCTGTCAAAATTTTTGCAAATTGTTCTCTTTTTAGTTTGTTTACCACATTGTTCTCTCAGATCTTCTGTATTTGGAGTCGTATGCAACCTTAAATATCATAAGAGTACTTCGTACAAGATTAGTGTTAACAAAAAACATTATTCTGGCAGTATGCCGAACATAATTTCCTTGGAAGTATGCTGAGGCTGTTGTATATTCACTGTAGCCAGAAGGGGGGCGAAAGCGGAAGGGAAGAGATAGAGAGAGACCATCATTTGATCTCACAGAGCTGTCAGGGTTTACATATACACCTGTTACTACGTGTATGATGTTTTGCTTTCCTTCGTGGTCCGAGCACGAGGAGGAGACTAACCAGCGCGAAACAAGGCTTCATGTCTGTCATATTTCATTTGGATTTTGACTGTGATTGCAATTATAGATCATTGCATTTTTTGTTCGTTCGTAAGGGATACCTCCACAACCTGACTTGGTTTAGGTTTAGACATCTTAGTCTCCGATCGTCTGAAATGTTATAAATCAGTTCGACTCCATGGCTACTGTCGGAAGAGGTAGACTCAACGCATTGATCTACGACGATAACACGAGGATTGGCGATATAACAAAGAACCAAAACATTTTTTTCATGATTATTTTTATTTTCTATCACAGTCTACTTGTAAGTAAGCCTATATACTCAATCTAGAGATATTAATCCTTCTAAATGTTCTTGATTTTAGGTCTCTTATGTTTTAAATTTAGTTTTTTTAATAATTTTTGAAAGATTGATGAAAAAACTAATTTTAAAACAGAAGAGACCTTAAAACAAGAACAATTTGAAGCATTAGTATATCAAAAGGTCTAATAAATAAGAAATTAAAGAAATCTAGTGATACTTTAACGTTTTTAACCCTTTCAAATGTTATTTCATGTCTTTCTACTCAAAATAGCCTTTGGCGTTTGAGATAACGTCTTCTTCTGTTGAAATCTTTCTCCTGGGGGTTAAACCACGTCAATAAAGCCTGGAAAATGATCATTAAGGAAAACATAATTCTTCAGTCAGTATACGCAAAATGCGTTGTTTTAAGATACCGATAGCATCTTCTATCTTTCTATCCTCAATACAACATCGTTCGGGTTCATTTGGTGAACTGTTTCAGTGTTTTCGTACTTTTTAAGCATCCTAAACTCTCGGCGTTAGTCAAGCTAACCTAACCTAACCTAACCTAACCTAACCTAAGCTAACCTAACCTAACCTAACCTAGCCTAAGCGACGTCTGAATTCAAAACAAATGGCGCAGTCTCCGTAGACAATGTCCAACCCTTCTTTTATTTCCGAAGCCATATTATATTGATAAGTACTGACATCTTCAAATTTGAGGTCTGAAACACACATAAATTAAATTTAAAATAACTTGATGAGTTTGTACGTGTAAGTTCATCTCGTTGTTTCATGTATAATAAATAAAAATGAGGAGCTACATTTTTGGAACAGGACTGAACAAAATATAAATACGTATCACGCTTGATACGTTGCTATATCAATAGAAAGCGTTTAACCTTCAACTAAACAATATGTTGCTATCCGTACTTGGCACATATGCTCATTTTAGCAAAGAACTTGATTACTACTTGTAAAAACATATTTCGAAATTTTGAATTAAAGAATTGGAATCCCGTCGTGCCTCGCGTCCATTTTATATCCCGCTTTTCCACAATTAAATTCCAAACTTTTCACCTGTATTCACAAACAATTTATCTCACTGAAAATATCAATTTTTTCGAAGTTTTTTGAGTTTTCTCGATTATTTTAACAAATGATTTGACGATTATTTTAATTAGTTAATTTAATCGATTCTTATTTGAAATTGTACAGAATCACTTTTTTGTATGGAAACCAATGTAAAAAATCAAAAAAATAAATATTTTGAAGACTGGGAGTGGAATTTGGAAGACGACCGCTGAAATAAAATAAAAAAAAGAGAATTAGGATGATGTTATTGCAACTCTAATTAAATCCTACTTGAGCGAATCCAACTTGATATTCCTTGAAGCGTATCATTTCAAAATGACATCCCCCTATTCGCGAAGAATTTTTCCAACAGCCAAAATATTAATCTGTTTTAAAACCAACAATTGAGAGAGTTCTTTCTTTGAAGGGAACAAGATGTTTTCTTTCGCACAAAAATTTGTTTTACTTTTAATCCAAGCTAATGAAATAATGATAGGGTTGGTGTGCCGGGAAAAGGAAGAGATTAAGAATATAATTAGTAACGCACAAATGACTAATTTTGGAGAGACAATGCGCTCTGGCGGCCGTAGTCGTAATTATGCACACTTTTAATGCGAAAAGCCACGTCTAGAGAGAAATGCTCATTTGAATGAAGATGGTGCAATAATCTCAATTAAAAATGCCGACTGGAAACAATGGCGCCTCACAACTTTAACTGTCGACGAAATTGATAATTAATGTTGTGTTTATAATGGTTGAATTGAGGAATTAAAAATGTACCTAGTCAAAAGGAAGCGCTAATTATAAAAGAAACGACAACGGGAATTAACAAAAGGAACAACAACCGCTTACATTTGTCTTAGTCCTCCTCAAAACTGTCCAACTGTAAATATCTCTCCTACAAGAAAAATAAACGTTACTACATCTTAAAATTAGAGGGAGACTACAGGGTGGATTTCACAATTATTCATTTAATCCTAAACAAAATTACCGTTTTATCAAAACAGATAATACGAGCATTTACCTGGCTTAACCTAGAGATGGCGGTAGTTGCTTGAAAAAAACCTAAACCTGTAGTAACTATCAATAGTAAACGTTTGCAATGAATTTGTAAACGTGGAAAATATTGGTCATCGTTATGTGGTGTTAGCACAACTAATATAAAAGCTTAACTAGATTCTTCTCTGGATGAGACTGCTACTTTGTTATCAACAGTAAAATATTGGGAAGCACAGTTTCAACGAGACTGCACGATCTGCGAAGACCAGCAACGCACAGGTCGACCAAATGAGGTGACTACTCTAGAAATGTGGAAGAAAAACCACAAAGCGATACTAGACGATCATCGACTAAAATTGCGCGAGCTTGCAGACATACTAGGCATTTCAAAAAGTGCGGTACATCGCATATTAACTGAAAATTTGGATGAGAAAGCTGATATTTCCATCACTTCATACCCGAAATAAAAAGAGCAATCAAAACAATGGTTTGAAAAGGGAGAACCAGCTCCAAGAAGACGATGATTGTTCCATCTGTAAGCAAGGTCATGACGTCGGTTATTTGGGATGCGCTTGGGATAATTTCAATTGTTGGATTTGCTACTTTATGCTAGATTAAGCCCTCTAGGATTTTTTTCTGTGACTTGAAAAATTATTTTTCCAACAATTGCTATTTTTAGAAGCTTGACGATTCTTATTATAGAAAAGTGAATCGAACTTATTGAACATCGAATTTGGGTTGTGTAGTACGAGTGGGAGGAGCGGGGGCTGGTTGTTTTCTAGGTTAAGGCTTTTCCGCACAGAGTTCAATGTTCCACGAAATGGTTCGATACGTTATCGCGAACTTCACAAAATGTCGACAGAGCTAGGGTGTCGATTCTTCAAATTCCTCGTAGCTCCAATAGGCTCCAATAAACATAATCATAAATTAAATAATCTGAACATTGTATTTATATGAGTCCATTTTGTGTGTAATCAAAATAAAGCAAATTATACTAGTTTGAAATTCATGCGTTCTTTTTGCACCACCTTGTATTTATTTCCAAAATTTTCCCCTTCGCCAGGTACTTCTGGGACCTAATACAGCTAAAGTACTAGTTTTTCATTTAACTCCAAGCCAAATCACCGTGGGTTACATTTTATCTCAATTTCCTTCACATTTTCACTTCAAGTTTTTTTGGTCTTTCTCCATAATTTTCACTTGTTATTTTGACTGGGGACTGAATGTCAATCCAAACAAGGCCTTCCTAGTCACCTTTACCAGAAAGAAAAACGTCAATATGAAGTTAATCAATTGAAACGAGCTAGCCATTCACTGGAAAACAGACTGGAAATATCTTAGACTTCCCATAAGTAATAAACTCCACTATTTTCGTATGAGGGAGAAATCTAGATCAATAGAGTTTATCTGGACACCACGAGAATCAATATATGTCGAAATTACAAAGAGTGGCCTGTATATGTCGTGAAAGCATGTACAAGGGCTGCACAAGAAGTGATTCTCAATCTGTAAAGTTATCAAGTTATCGAATTAGGACGTGAAACCTAAGCTATAGCATCACCAAAGAAGATCTATTGGATGTATCAACTTGAGTTGAGAGTTCTAACATCAGTCTTGTCGGGGTATTGTCACCTGTAGGGATAGTGATAGAGATAGTGTCGCTAAATTTAGTCGAGTGTGTTTCGTGCAGATTCTGCTAAAAAGAAAAAGAAACATATAAAACATTTACATACATATATTGATCTCTTCGATTTGAAGAATAATACAGAAGCTTGTCTTCTCAATTAAACAGTACGAATGAAATTTCAGTTTTTAATGGAGGATCCTTCCCAAAATGTTTTAGTCCAGTTTCATCTTTTTCAAATTACCAGATGTCTAGAAGTTCAAACCTATAAAGATTTTAATTTACATGGAGGACTTCCAAATACTAACTGGAATATGTAATATAAAATTCTTTACCGTCGTCGTCGTTTTTATCGACTTATCGTCAACTAACGAGTGAATGAAAAATTTATAGATTACCTGACGGTGTTTCTATTCAATTACATTCAGATTATGTGACCTTAAATATGTAAGCCAGTTATTGAAAAATCATATTTAAACACAGATATCCAAAAGCAAATATCAATTGATGACACATTTCTGCTCGCCAACCTTAATTACAGTAAAAAAACCATGCAACTCTGTGTTTTTCGTCACACAAACGCTACAATAAACCTCTGTGGAAAACAAATAAAAAGGTTTTAATTGAAATTTGAGCTTCCAGTCGTTCACTGTTTCCATTTTCGACGAATCCGTCGATTTTCCATCAAAAGTTTGTTTTATAATGTATATTATGGTGTATTTTTATACAAGATTTGTGGGAAAAGTTTGGATAAATCATAGCTTCATTAAGTGAAGTGAGAAGTTGCAGAAGTAGGTAGTAGTTTCGGAGAAGAGTTCTTTTAGTTTTGTATAGCAGTTATTATCTGTAGGTGTAATATCCAAGGAGTGTGGACATTGTAGGTAGAAGGATTATTGAACGGAAAGATAACATGTTGGTTGGGTCTTTCCTGGTTTATCAATCAATATGATTGCAACTTTATATGATTTTGGCCCGTATCCGAGTATCCAAGCTCGGGCTAACTTCTGATCCAGAATTGTGCTTCAGTATTTTGCTCTTGAATAACGGGAATATTTTTCAAGTGAAAATTTACTCATATCGACACAAATTCTTTCAAAAATGCGTAATAGCACGTTTTTAGAAATGCAAAAAGTTGAGAAAATATCCAAATTTGTAAAAAATTGCCGCAATATTGATTAAACATAGAATCGGCTTTTATGGTAGCAAAATAACTCCGCTTGATTCTTGATTGAATAACAAAATTAAACATTTCAGTCACTTAGAATTCATTTAGAAATAACGAAATCGAAAGCGCGATTTTTTCTCAGGAAACCTCGCAAATGTTTTCTCTGCATTTTGACGTTCATTTCAACTCGATTTCCTCAAAGTACCGCAACAGGTTTCTATAAGTTCGATCGGCGATTAAAGAGCTTTTGAAAAATGTCGAACACCGTTGTGTGGTGTAACAGATTGTTAGTCAGGACCGTATTGAGAGAAAACATACCAATATAACTTTTGATCATACTCTGTCTTGAAAATATCCATCCATATTGGAAAACAAAAACGTAGAAAAGTTTCGAGTTGATTTTATTCAACTTCAAATTGGATTTTGAGACTAAAATGCTTATTTAAAGATTTAAATGAAATTCATGAAGTTTGACGTGTCAACATTTTCGTGCGATGAGTTTCTATACCTTACGACGCGGATTAAACCAACATTAATGTGTCAATCAACTCGCTTCGACTTATTGGGATGAAAAACTATCTCAATGGATCGTTTTTTACTGGTTTTCCGAATTCAATCGTGGTCGCACTTCGCTACAGGATGAACTTCGTGAAGGTCGTCCAAAATCGGCTGTTGTGCCAGAAAACATGGATGCTGTAAATAAACTGATATTGCAAGATCGTCATGGGATATACCGTGGTATTGAAGCATACTTGGACATTAGTCATACACTCAACATTTTGTCTGTCAAAAAGATTTGTTCGCATTGGATGCATAATTTGACTCAATTCAATCAATCGCGGTGATTAAAAAACGTCAATAAGGTCGTGGTAGGCGACGAATCATGGATCTATACATATTAACCCGAAAGAAAACATCAATCGACTGTACTGATTACTCAGAAGCAAATGGTCTCCTATTTTTTCGGAATAACTGGACGTATTACAACCGTTCCATTAAAGCAAAGTCAAACGGTCAATTTTGAATGATAATCCAGCATGTAGTTGCCAGATTTGTTAGACAAAAACAATGAAACCAATCGCAGAAGACGAATCATTCTCCACCACGACAATGATGGTTCAAAAAAAGTTTTTGAAGCATAGAATTAATGGGTCATACGCCGTACAGTCCTCACAAAAATAAATTGCGAGATCAATCGAAATATAAAAAATTCCTCGACAGTTGGTTCAAACGCATGCACAAGTATTTTGATCTTAATGGAGAATATTTTGAAAAACTATACAGTCATATCTAATTTATTTATCTTAAAACTTAAGTAGAAGCCGTCGTATGTTATAAGTATTAATTTGTATATTATTATGTACCAAATGTACTTGAAAATATAACGGCCAAAATTATCAACTTCCAAAATTAAGAAAATGACTTTTTATAACTCATAGTTTAAAAGGAAACAACTGTGCAGTGAAGTGCAGTGAAGATCCATTAGGTAGATTGTTTATAACACGTTTACAGATTGTATATTTTCGTAAATTTTTTGAAAAGTCAGTTTGGCTTTACCTAAAAAGATATTTTGTGCATGACTCTTAATTTTTCGCAATTCCTATCGTCTTAAGGTTGATTGGAACCAATGTCGTTTTTTTCGGAAGCTTCCTCTGACTTCAAATCCTCTAGCAACCCATGCAATTCGTTGTTGATAAGCACCCAGTATCTTTCTGTTTGGTTAAGACTTAATCATAGATTTGAACTCATAATTTGTATATTACATTATCAAAATCATGAACATTTTCTTAATGAAATATAAATCAAAGATTAAAAAAACTATGCGAATTGAATGGTTGAAGATAATACGAAAATCTTAAACTTCAACTATTTCACACTAATCCATTGTTATATTGTTGCGCATCTAGAAAGTAAAGTTTTGTTCCGTTTCCTTTTACAAACATTCACAATCAGAAACCCGACTTTTCAACTCTCTCAACTCTAATAGAGTTGTTTTTCCGGTGAAAGACAAAATATACAAAATTAACTCGGAATTTCTCTTTAGTTTTACACCGGGAACAAAGTTTTGACGGCTTGTAACGTGGTTAAATTCTCCATAAAGTACCTTCCAACAATTTACGTCTCCTTTGTCTTCCCACTTCAGAAAATTACAGCAAAATTGAAGGTGAGCAAAAATGTAAATTAAAATTCTTATATCAGATTCGCAGAAAAATTTTTAGAGGATTGGTGATACAGATTCAGACCTGGGTAGTCTACAATTAATCGAATCCATATAGTAGACCATTGAATCCATTATGACTTTTATGAGGTTACAAATACTGTCCCTAAGTAAATATATCGTTAATTCCAGTCATATCGATATTAACATTCTCAATAGCTCGCGATTGCAAGAAGAGGTTGTAAATACTGACTAGTTTCGACGTAATTACGTCTCATCAGAGCAGTTTAACAACCCTCGCTCGGGCTTGAGCTATTTGGTACATGTACTTAAGACGTTATCTTCAGTTCGTGTCTAAAGGGTTGTTATACCACTCTGATGAGACGTAAAACGTCGAAACTAGTCAGTAGTTACAACCTCTCCTTCCAATTACGAGCCATCGGGGTTGTTAATATCGACAAAAAGGTGGATTGACATCACGCTCTTCAGTGAAGTTGTAATTCAAAATTCGTCGAAGCATTAGCCAGGAAAGTAGTTGTTTTCTCCTATGAATATATTTTAAAAATTATTTAAGAGATGAATAGTAGAAATCTTTTATTTTGAACAAGCCAAGGAGAAGTTACTTAAATTATATTTTAAAGGAGGTGAAGTGATTCGTCGCATGAAATTTGTGGATCTCTCCTTTTAAATCTGGTCATGATCATGGATGGTACTAAATATTCGGTACCTGTATTCCATAAATCCGCATTAATTGTGGTCAATGGAGCCAATGAGTACCGGTTTTTCGTCGCATATGTTAATTTTTGTATTTTGTATTGTTTGTAGTATTTGTATTATTACTATTTGTAAATTTGCATTTTCATAATTTTTTATCCGTACGAATTAGTCTCCTACGTATTAACTTTGTTTATTTAGGTGGAAAAAACATAGCGTCTGATTACCATTCTAATCTAACCTAATTATATGTTTCATTATTTTCAAACTTTCCCAAAATACAATCATTCATCTTTAACATCATTATGCTGTTCAATCTCTTGGAATATGGCTAGCGCTTTATGCCCCTTTATCGGGGTTGATTACTCCTCTTTTTCTTTTTATTCGGTAGCAATTGAAAGAGAAGAGTCAACATACACAGCATCTAAACGCTCTTGTCTAAATACCACGAGGGACAATCTGTAGAAGGTACTGGCTTGTATATGTGCAATCGGAGTCATAAAATCATACCCAAGAGCTGCACCATAAGTGATTCTAAATCTTCCAACTCTCCACATATTACCCAGAATCAAAAACTCTGTAAGCTTGGGCAACATATCATGCATTTTTCAAGAAGAAATTTATGAAATTGAACAATGTCTCTAGTTCTATCTTTAGAGGAAATATTACAAACAGGAGATTATCATCTTGTCCGATAGCCAGGCACCCATTAAAGCTTTAAGCTGTAATATCCTAAAATCCAAACTCGTTTGGGATTGCCTATAAAAATTAGGCAAGAAAAATAAAGTTACTTGGAGTTTCTCCAGTAGCCGGCTACCAGAATGTACTACACGATATTTTCAGTATCGGACTGCCCTAGTATGTTACCAAACCGAATATGGAGAAGAAATTAAAACAAAGAGAACCGGTTTTTAAATTGACACTATATATTTTTGCCGTTAATAGTCTCACCCCAGGTATTTGGAATATATTCATTAAAAGAATCCCCGTAATGCGGGCGGTTGGTATTTGAATGAGATTGGGGACGACTGTCTCCGTCGTATATGAGATGGGGGTGCTCAAAAGTCACCCCACAAAACCCGTACCTTTATACACACCAAATACAATACGGAGCATTGTAATAAAAATGACCTTGTTTTATTTTTATTGTGCGTACGTGAAACGTATACGTGCGATGAATCATCATTTCTTTTTCATTGATTCGACGATTGAAAGGAGTTCGTGCGGAAAATTTATTCCTAGATTTTATTCCCGTTTATTTCTCATTTCCCGAAGTGTATTTTTGTTTGGAAAAAACACGTGATGCAGATACTGTTTTCTTTTCATATCCAATATATCATCTATACCAGGAATTGAGTGTGTGTAGTAAGCTGACTTTGAGATACAGTTTACGCGATATGAATTTTATCGAACCAGTCCAATCTTATTTTGACTTGTGCATTTATTTTCTGAATATTGCCATAAAACGATATTTAATTTACATACCTGAATCTTCTTGTGATGATTGAGCAAGGTAAGTTCTTTCATTCACAATCGTTTAAAAACGTAATAGTCCGGTCAAATTAGACTAAAAAATAAGAGTGAAGTTACATAAATTTC
This sequence comes from Diorhabda elongata, assembly GCA_026230145.1. Taxonomy (NCBI): domain Eukaryota; kingdom Metazoa; phylum Arthropoda; class Insecta; order Coleoptera; family Chrysomelidae; genus Diorhabda; species Diorhabda elongata. The sequence goes on along the minus strand of CM047928.1, from coordinate 17,424,945 downwards.
CATCAAGCTGAAAATTAGTGAAATTAAGAAGGCCTATGGTGATGCTGCCGTGGTTAGATCGGATGGCCGCCCATCGAATAGCAACGTGCGGATCTGAGGGAAGTTAGTACCGCAAAGCCAGAATCTTCTTGACTCCACTAGATATGTTTAGATTCCTGAGAATGAAATCGACACTCAGGAAAAAGCATAACTGCTCGGTAGAGGTGGTCCAATAGGCAGTGCCGCAGATGCTGACCAGCTTTTCGCTTCAAGCGTTCCTGGAGGTGTACGGAAACTGGAAAACTCGTTGATAGTGGAATTTAGATACGGATACGGATAGATACTATTTTCATGGATAAATATTTTATTAAAAAAGAATTCTACTACTTTCAGAAACAATACTGTATATATTTTAAATCTGTCAATTTTTTTCTATTTTATGAGCTGAGGTTTTTCAGCTTAAATTTTCTGCTTATTATTTTATTTATTTGATTATTAGTTTCCAAATAACATTGTCGCGCTAACATTGTTTACATATTTTGAAATTAGAATAATTTAATTAATTCTTGATAAGAAATTTTCAATTCGGCAAAATTTGCGGATACACGTGGCCACGTGGACAATTAACTTACTAATTATATACAGATTTGACACACAAAGTTCAGTTTATTATAGATTGATTTAAAGTGAATAAGTAATTAGTTACAAAACTGGATGATAATGTTTGTCTTTCAGACAAACCTGTATTTTCCAAATATACAAGGTTTATCTGATAAGTTTGCGATCCAACACAGAAAGAAGCTATTTTCATTTTCGACACACAACGATGGTCTCAGAGGTACCTGGCCTGACTTAGAGATGGCGGTAGTTGCTTGAAAAAAACCCAAATCATTGTATTAAAAAGTACATAACCTATACAGCATATGTATCAAGGTTGAAGACATGGTTGTTTAGTATTTGAATAGCATCCATCAATAGTGAACGTTGTTAGTGAATTTGTAAAAGTGGAAAAAATTGGTCATCACTATATGATAGAATACTTTTATTTGGAATGCTTAGTACAAGCAAAAAAAAAGTTATACTAGATTTTACTCTGAAGGAGACTGCTTTGTCATTATAAACAGTAAAATATTGGGTAACAGTGTTTAAATCAGGTTGTACGATCTGCGAAGACCAACACAAATTTTTTTCTCGAGGCTGCCTCTACATTGCACTGAGAATTCGAAGCACCCATTAATTTTCATAATATTTAAAAGCTTATGTAGAATCCTTCGAATGACTGCGCGAAACTCAATTTGAGACATTTTTCAAAACCACTTGACTGAGTGGTCGTTCGAGCTTTACTATCACAAATGTAACGAAGCTGCAAGTTGAAATTTTGAGTAAAGCTTATTGAGACTTTTCACTGAATAATTTCTTCCATTAAATTAAAATTTAAATTAAAGTTTTCCGGAGTATGGACCGTCACAGGACTTCCTACACGTGGGTCATTTTCTAATGATTCCCGTCCGCACCGAAGCAACTTTGAATTGTTGAAAATGATAGACAAAAATCATAGTAAACAGCCTACATTACGTTTATAATTTATGTTGGTGTTGATTGTTCTTTAGATAAAAATTTAATGACTGCGCGGAACTCAACTTGAGACATTTTTCAAAGCTACTTGACTGAGTGGTCGCTCGAGCTTTACCATCTAGTATATAATCTTAAAGCTTTACTATCGAAGCTTATCGAGACTTGTCACTGACACGTGTATGAATATTTTTGCGACTATATTAGACAAAGAACTCATAAACCAAACTATATATTTTAGTATATGATTCACTAATAACAACTGTTGTTTTTTACTAATTTATCAATAAAAAAATATATTTTGAGGTTTTCGCCTTATAAATTAGTGACGCCTATGAAATATTATTCTGTATAGATACTACACCTCTGGTGAAGGGCAGTTTTTGTATTATGTTTTTGGCTATACACAACATTTGGCGTACACGTGCTATATAATAATTGTCGGATACTTCCTACTATATACTTTGTTCTCCACAAGATGTTACACTGTTCCCAACGTGTTTTTCTTATTAGTTCAGGTTGTTGGCAATTTCAAGAATAAGAGAAATATGAAATCCTTAGGTATATATCCGGCGATCCCTTATTTTTTTAGGTAGTTTCATAATTTGGTTGTATCCCTGCAACTATTTTAAATAATTTGCTTGGTTTGTGAAGGTGTATCCTAAGCCATGGTAACGTTGGGTGAATTATTGCTATATATAGGGTGTTTCTAAACTAATGAACAATAAATCGGATAGTGAAAAGTTATTTCGAATTAATATGGGTGAGTAGAATCGATTTTTAAATAGACGACTTGTTATAGTTTTATTTTTATTTACTTTCGAAAAGATTTCATATTTTTGCGCGTAAAACACATTTCAAATATTCGTATTACTGATAATGCTTTTATTTATTTATCGCTAACTCGAGATTACTATTTACAAATATCGAGAAAATTATTTTCTGATCTCCTAAGAAAACTGTTAATAATAGTTATATTGAGGTTTAAATGATTATCTTTGTTATTTGAAATTTTGCTACCTTGTTAACTTAGATTAGATTTTATAGATTTTTCTTATATTTATTCCTATAATACACAAAAAGTCTTTTTTCTTATTGTCTACAAATACTTGCGAGAATTACGGAAATTAAATATGGAAATGGAATAAATTCGCTGATAAATAAATGAGTAGCTGTTAGAAAAAACATTTAGTCAAGTTGATTTTTATCTACAGGGTGTTTCATATGACAGTCTCCTAGATGTAACCCCTTGCATATTATCTATTTTTTGAATTGTAGACACAATCCATGTACAATATCAATACTATTTAATTATTTCAATATTGTTTCCAGATTTATTACTTAATTAACTTAAAGAGAGAAAATTGAATACACTGTTCAAACAACCATTACACCAACACTCAAAATTACACTGTCTGACTCGAGTTTCGATAACCAAGTTGTCGTCTTCAGAGACTGAAGATGAACTGACCGAAAGTAAATTAACTGACTACATGAGAAGTTGCTAAAACTGAAAATATGGACACAGATGTTTTATAATGTTGCTGGTTGTTGCTAACTCACCATTACATTAAAATATTATTACCTATATCACACATAGTCAGACTCTTTATGTGGTACGGAAGGCTTATACTGCGTTTTAGTCTTAGTTTTATTCTAGGTGTAGTAATTTAATCTGTAAGCTCTTGTATTTAGCAAAATCTAGACTGAAGGTAAACTAAAGCTTAATGACTTGACTTACCTGTTTTATACTAAATTTTCCCAAAAATAAACCTTCTTCCGCTGAAATTAATTTCATCGGAAAAAAACTCCTTGAATCTTCACATCTATTTCTTTAAGTACTGAACTTTAGAGTGTTCTGTAAGGAATTGGCCCTTTGTCCCTATTTAAGCTACTCTTACATTTTACAATGTAATTAATTGAATCTATAATATTCTTAGGGCTTGTTGTGGACAATTCCTTGAAATGGCAGTTACATATTGCCGCCTTATCTTAAAGATGAGTTTCCAAAGAACCGAACTTATCCACCTCGTTAACATTTTATTACGCCCTTATTGAGTCATATCTCTGATATGCCCTTCTCTTTTGGGGTACGTGTAGTGCGACTCAATTTGCGGATCTTCAAAATACAAAAAATATATTTACTTCCTCATTCATCTTTAAATCCGTTTGCAATTTCAGAAAGATTGTTCGTTGCACGGCTATCTATCTACCTACTCCACGTTCAAAAATAGTTAAATGCTCTATATTTTACGATACAAAAAAATGCACAATCACTTGCCAAAAGAAATCAAATCGATATCATCTTATCCCGCATCCCGCAATAATTTGAGGGCATATTTCCTGGAAAGTGCCTTCTACTTTGTGAACGACCTTTTTATTATTATTAATCCTTCTAAATGTTATTGATTTTAGGTCTTTTCTGTTCTAAAATTTATTTTTTTCTTAATAATTTATGAAAGGAAGATAAAAATTGACATTTCGACTTTTCTTTAAGTCTTTATTATTATCTATTACCATCACCTATAATTTTGTTAATCATTGTGGTTTTTGTTCTGTATATTGAAATTTTATTTTATTCGTTTTATCTTTATTTAGTTATTTTTATGTTTGTTTTTTTGTTTTTACAAGCTTTTGTCTACAAATTGTAACAATTTTTTGACAATAAAGCTTTTCGCTTTCTCTAACTCACACACCCTTTATACTGAAGTTGCGCCTTAAAATAAAAACAAATTCATCACAAATTTGTTGAAATAAAAAATATCAATAACATATTGGTTTCCAAATAAATAGAATCGTAATTTACAAACCGTCACACTTCATAAAATTCGAAAGTTCTAATTTAACGGTGACTTGTAATAATAATAATAAACTTCGAGTATTTCACTAGGTGTTTTTTAAATACGTATTTTTGGCATATCTCATTATCAAGTTACTGTGTTACAAAATAGATTAAATAGTTATTGTGGGTAATAAAACTTTGAAAATATTTACAAAAACTACACGTTCTTCTTAATGATTGGTAGAAATGAAATTCGAAACAGCACCGATAATGATTACTTCATTCCAAATACAAAATCATAAATTTTAATAAGACGTAATCTACAGAACACACTGTAAGATATTTTAAGAAATTTAAGGAAGTGTAATAGAAAATTTCTCTTACAATGTAGTCGAGATAAGTCAGGGGCGTATTAAATCTAAAAATTAGTTTAACAAATATGCCCAGTATATGGACGACCCACATTTTTGTTGTTTTCAATCAATTATCATTAAAATATACGTTTCTCAAATATTACCTTTGGTATATTATATAAATAAAAATAAATCACAAACAAACTGTAATAATTTTGATTATAAAAATATTAAAGCGGGATAAATGGAAAAAGGTTTAATTGGTATTGGTCATATTTGAAAAAAACCTTCTAAATATTAAAAATTTCCACCCTCGGCATTATTTACAAAGCTTTAAAACGACCTGGCATGTTGGGAATTGAAACTGTATAAATCTTTAAGGTCCTTTATTTTTCCATTTGATTGTGGTTTACCATTTGGTTATGGTAACATTGGCAAGTTAATATTGTTTAGAATAGTTTCTGCTTTCTCAATTTTTACCATAAAATATACCAACGAAGCTGATTTTCTCACATTAACCGAATATTTATCCTGAAGTGCGGACTTTCTTTATCCCAAACGTGACTATTTCTACAATTGTTTCGATTTTCACGACACTTTTGTGAACACCATTTTGAAAATTCCGTACGTACCTGAAAAGTTTTAATTTAAACACCGACCAATTTGTTTTTTTAAAACTTTCCGTACAGTAAAATGGTCAATTCTTAAAGCGCGACCTACAGTTCTAGTACTTAAAGATGTTTTTTCAAAAATATTCAATATTTCCTCTTCCAAATGCACAGTCCTTGTCGTACGTTGCTTTCCAGCATTATTTGTTTTAATTAACAAGTTTCCGGTTTCTTTCAGCCTTCTTTCAATACTTGCAAATGTAGATTGATGATTCGACGATTGCGAAATCTTGTTTAGTATAAACGATCTGCTATTCTACACTTTTTTTGAGTTTCCCCGTAAATAATTAATAATTGGTCCAAATTAATGTAAAAACTTATTTCAAATTCTATGATTTAATCTACCAAAATCGTGTCAAATAAACACAGTGTCTACTAGATTGTAATAACAAAATAGGGGGATAAAAGTGACAACTAACCCTGACAGCGCGCCATTGGTTGAATTTTTCCAAAGTGTGTTTCTGACAAAATATTTATTTATGAAACAGTATATTGATTACCAAATTTTAAAAAAAAAATTTAGATGCGTTCTTGATTTATGGCATATTTTTGATTTTGATATAAAATTTTGAATCTCAGCAACTAGGCCCAGTAAGAGTTCGTTTTCCTATATCAAAATGAATCATTTATTGAGCCCGCTCTGTGGTAGAGCTTTGTCGATCGAATATAGGAACACCCTGTATGTATAAAACAAATTATAAAGTAGATAATGACATAAAACTATAAGGTGTCGCCGTTTGATGTATAACGTATATCCGAAAGCAGTGTTTATTGGATTTCATTTTTTAATAGACCCTGTATAGACAGGAAAATAATTTCATTATAAAACTATGTGAAAATAATGAACTACTCGCATTTCATGACTATGTCACTTAACAACCTTCCCGAAGTTGTGCACTGCTAATTATTATTATTATTTTGTCTGATAATCTGTAAATGCTAAATATTTGATAATTATATTTCAATTTGTAAATTTACAGATTGGATTATTCAGTAGAAAAAAATTATGCATAAATTTGCTTCGTTTCAATCTAACGCCCTTTTGAAATTGTCCCTGGACGGCTCGTGTTCATACCTTTAAATTCTATAATGGGCTTTTGGGCCCTTGCAGGTCGTTTGAGAGACCTGTTCGACAGAAAGAGGGAGCGAGAAATCAGCCCCATTTTCTAACACGTCCCGGAGGTGTTTCGATTATTATTGCAGTTACTATAAGCACCATCTGTCGCACACACTGTTCCTTCTCTTCACAGTCACAATACAATTCAAAAGGGATGTATATGTATATACCCACACTATTTGGCTTTGTACCTGATTTTTTTTTATTATTGTTGTGAAGGACGATCGATGGACCATTTGTACGTTTCTTCTAAATCTCTCATTGAAACTGCTAACACGGCATGAGTCGTAAATAAATTGGTCAGCGAAAACTTATAAATTAGACCCATATTGATTTTAGTACTCACATTGGAAATACCAGATGTTTTATTGACCAAAAATTTGCGGCAGAGGTAAAATAGAAAAAGGAACTATAAATAATCTACATACTAATACTTGAAAATTAAATGATCCTGGATACTTCTGAACAGTTTTTGCACTTCACAAGTGAGTGTTCTACAAGGGCTGCTACTTAAATTTTGACATATGACAATACTAATGTGGATATGTGAAATCCGACATCGCCATCATAAATTTTGACGTTTTTAATGGTGAACGTACTCAGAACGTGCTGTCATACGATTGCTGACCAACTCGCTTCGACCTTTGGTGATGAAACACCATCTCGAGCAACCGTTTTCGATGGTTTTTCGAATGCAATCGTGATCGCACTTCGCTACAGTATAAATTTCGTGTAGGTCGTCCAAAATCTGCTATTGTATCAGAAATATCGCATATATGACATCGCCATCATAAAGTTTTACGTTTTCAATGGTGAACGTACTCAAAACGTGATGTCATACGAGTGCATTGTTTGTTGGCGTTAGACAGTCGCTCAAAGAAAAAGCTCGTCTCAAAATTTTTGTAGCCACTCACGTAAGCTCAAGAAATTTTCGCATTTCACATAAGAATTCCTTGTAAATCTTCTCATCATCAAACCGTATTGTTTCATTAGTTTTATCCCAAATGTGCAGCATGCTTAAATATTCATCGATTACTTGGAAAAATAACTTTTCTAAACACAATCCACGCTAATTTTCACCAACTTTTCCTTCATATAATTACGGTAAGTTCACCATGGTACATAACCTATGGATTAAAACGATGAGCACATTTGAACAAAAATTGGGAATAGAGAGACAGAGAATTAAGAGTTTGAGTAAATGACATTTCAAATTAAACGGATATCGAAACGTTCTTATCAAAGAATCGGGAAGATTTCTCATAGTACAATTCTTTGTCTAAGTGAATATTTAAAGATGATATTCTGAGATCGGATGATGAATGATAAATAAAATGATGGATAACATACGAGAAGATAAAAAAATATTATAATTAATTAATGAACAAAACATATCGCAAATGACAAACATCAAAATATAAAGGTCTTCAAGAAATAAGTCCCAAAATTCCACAATATTTCACTAGTCTATAAATCAAAGTACCTAAAAGAAAAAAGTAGCTTCTATGAAGGTTTTTGTAATAATTTTGATGCTTTTTAGATAGGACAAACATTCTAATATTTTAAAAATAGAATCACAATCGTTTTTGCACCTGGTAAGCGAAATCATTAGATGGCAGCACCACCTAAAGGGAAAAGGGAAAAAGGAAAAGGTTTTCTTAGCATTTTTTTTGTTAGCTCTGGAAATGAAAATCTTTCAAATTATAAATAAATTTATTCGTATTGATGAAGGATTACGCTTGTTTGTTTGTGTGTGAGAAGGTGAAATTTTGAATCCAATCGGTCGTGATGGGGTACCACCAGTCAGTTTTCGTTGACTACAGATAAACCTCTTGCGATAACAAATGAAACAATATATTGAACCCATCTTGTTATATCCTCAATTATTCAGTCTATGGTAGAGCTCGCTAACATACCGGATTTACCTATAACTTTCACTATTGCGACAACTACAATGAGTCCAGAAAGATTTCCACCTGCTAACGTTGAAGAAAATCTGATCACTTTTGTGCCTTCTAATCGTGATTGTTCTAGTTGGTCTGATAACAACGAAATATGTACAACACCGAGTACTCCATCAAAATCGACATGTTTTGTAACCAGTCTCCTACAAATAATGATTATTTGTTATTTGTAAAAATAATGAAATACCTTTTAAGTACTATTGCAATAATAAGTTGACTATCAGTTTAAATAGAACTTTGATTTACCCGTAATCGTAACAAATATTTTTTCAATCGTCTTCCTTTGCTCAGCTTATCGAGGTGTTTGTTTATTAACATAAATTTTGATTATAGATACATTGAAGTAACCCAAAGGAAATTTTAAACCGATATATACATAGATAAATTAAGTTAAGTTAATTGTTTTCAAATACAATGTTAACGTTAGAGGCAAAAGTCATGGAACTAGCAAAAGATGTATAGATATGATTATTACTTAATACTTACATAAGATGGCCAGTCTCCATTCCCTGGTACATCATTTAATCTACTTTCCACATTATCATCGAAATATACATTCAGGAAAGGACTTTTATTGGGGATGTAGCTGGACTCAATAGCTTTAGAAGTCTTTCTGCAAGGAACAGAAGAAAGCTTGGAGAAACTACAAAACGAAGTTTATGGAAATAAAGAATAAATATGGAAGCAGGACAAAAAGCAATTTCAAAGTACTGAAACAGGATGGGACGTTAATAGAATTCGAGAAAGTAGAAAATTTCATGTATTTGGGTGTACTACTAGATAATAAATGCCAAGAAGAAGAAGGATTGCTAAAGGGAACAGCTGTGCAGGCGGCCTTAGAAGAATATTAACATCGAAAGACATATCCAGATCTACGGAAGTTTATAAGACACTTTTGAGACCCAATCTGACATACGCCTGTGAAACCCGGATAATGACGAATAAAACCAAACAGAAATTGGAAATTGGAAAAAGTTAAAGGCGATTTAAGGAGTGAAATATTCAACAGCGACTAAAATGATACCCAAGCCAAAAAAACCACCACATGAAGCAAACTATTTGAAAAACTTCTAATTAAAAGACTAAACCAATTTATCGAAGGAAGAGAAATCATTCCATCAATACCAAATTGGATTTAGAAATAAGCCCTCGATGATCGATCTAGTCCATAGAATAACCCATGCTACTACCTTTCTTGATGTAGAACAAGCCTTTGATAAAATTTGACGTAAAGGCCTAATACATAAACTCAAGATTTTCCTTCCAAAACAATTTTCTGATATCCTCCATTCATATATATCGTAAAGATATTTAAGAATGAAGCCTATTCCTATATTAAAGCTGGAGTATCAAAGGAAATGTTCTAGGACCTGTCTCTATAGACACCTTCGCCGATGACACTGCCATTCTAACAATAGAAAAGAAGCGACCAACAAGGTACAAAAAGTTGTCAACAACATCTATGACTGGATTAAGAGATGGAAACTTAAACTTAAATGGAATCAATTAATATTAACTTCACAAAAAGGATAAATAATATTGTAGTCAGAAGAAATAATAATCTGATTCCGCACTAAAATTAAGCAAAATACTTAGGTATTACTTTAGATGCCAAACTTCGATGGAAACCCGGATAATGACGAATAAAACCAAACAGAAATTGGAAATTTGGGAGTGAAAAATACTAAGAAGGAGATCAAACCATGAAATTTACACACTTATCAATAAGTCACCAAACCAAAGCTAGGTCACTTAGAACGAATGGACGAAGACAGACTATTGAAACGATTTGCATGGAAATACCTGAGAGCAAGAGGAAAAGCAATGGACCAATAAAACGATGGAGGAAAGTAGTAGAAGAAGACCTTGGAGAGAAAAAGCAAGGGACCGAAAGAAGTGGAGAGAAATGACAAACTATGGACCTAAATGGTCTGAATATCTATTTATATGTAGGTACAAAGGATTGGAAGGAATTTTGAACAGAATGGGTTTGAAATTGGTTTAGAATCCAGCAATAGATCAAAACAATTGTTGGGAAATCCCAAATATAAAATAGAAGATTTGGAAAAACGTCGTATCTATAAAATTAGCTAAAGAAGTTATGCTGGACATAACCCAATTAAATTATAAAATAATTAACCCCATTTATTGTAAATTGGAGTCCTACCACTGGTTCATGTTATCATTCTGACCTAGGGTTCACTTAATTTCCCGACGTCAAGGTATATTTGCTCTCATAGTTTGATATATTATAAAAACATGATTCTTACAAGGTAACTAATATTGTCTTAAATAATAACACAGTTATTAGTTACGTTTTATCGAGACGATTTTTCAAAATCGTTTTGTAGTACATGGGTAAGTTTTTTCTATCGTGTTTTTAATGAAGATGTTAATAATCACATCTAAGATTATACGAAAATCATCATTTTTAATCATTGAATTTATCTTAATTCAAATGTGCTTTTTAATAAAAATATCAGTTTTCATCTCGAAGTTTGTTATCTATATGTATATTACAATTTTTGGGCTTCTTAATAAGAGTAAAAAATCATACAGTGCGAGTTGAAATATACAAAATTACCATTTAGAAAGCTCTCGGAAAACGAGAACCAGAAATGTCTAAAAGTGGACAATTTTATTAATTAGTACAGAGCGGATTTTTTTGTAAAATTGTGTTGTTTATGACATTAATTATTCATAGAAAAATTTTGAAAAAACCGAAGATATTATGCGTTAAAAATCTTTGTCAATATATTTGTTTCAAATTTTGTTCGTTTTGTCTATTGAACTACTAAGTTTTACTCTAACGATTTCATGTCGATATACAGGGTGTTTCTACGACAAAATAATAAATTATGGCTATTTTTTTCTCTGCAGCTGTTAGTTTTGGGGAAAAAAGAAGGATGAAAAAAGTTATGATTATCAACAATGCCTGACTATTAAACAACTAGAGCAAATTAATAAAAAACATTATGAATAACGAATTGCTGTAGAAGGTTTAGTTACTAAAATGTACCTACTGCTCTCAATCCCAATGATGTTTTCTATTATTTAAAGCAGTAAGCTGATTTAGGTTCTCCGTTTTTGCTTTTACCGCTTCCATAATTGGAGATTTAAGAGAGTAAATATCATTTTCAATAACTAGGCACCCCAAAATCTTCTTCAGAGGGTATTTCAAGAGAAACTTCGGCTTGATAACTGCCTACATGTATTTGGAGATATCCTGTAAAGAAGCACTGGAGGACATATTGAAATCAAAGACACTTTATTCCTTCACTTGAAACTGTGAGGTCTGAAAACAGGAAAATGCCACTGGAGAAGATATCAGGTGAATACGGTGGGTGGTCAACCAATACAAAATGCTATTTCAATCGTGGCGATCATCGAGTGTAAAAAAGTGCGTTGTTTATGGAAAATTACTTTCTTTCCTTCAAATGCGGTATCTTTGAACACATTTTACCCAAAAAGAGTCAATAAGACCAGTAAAATGTTCTTTCGAATTGTCTTTTAGTCCGAAATAAGCATACTTCGTACTCAGTGTCTAGCTCCTCTTCTATTTTCTTATGCTTATTGTTAAATATTTAACGTTAACTCGATATTCAATTCAAGACTCACTTATAAAATTGTCGAACAGAAAGTGAGCATCCAAATTGCGAAAATATACTTCCTATTGATACCTGCTGACATCTTGAGATTGAGATTGGAAAGTTTTTAGACAAAACTCGTAGATTAGCATGTAATATATCAATAAAACTATTCATTTGCTTATTTCTTCAATTACAATTCTTCTTTTTATCACCGCTGACTGGTAAATAGATAAAGTGAAGGTGAAGTGTTTTCGATAACAGATAACACTTTTAATAGGGCCGAGGATCTTCCTAGGTAGTACGACACCAACATCAATTATTAACCTGTTGTTTATCTTCCTTATTTTTACATGGGCATTATAATACCAAGTCAAGAACATAATGTTACTGTTTTTGGTGTAGATTACAAAAATAAACAATATATATTTCTATCTGTAGTGATAACCATATATATTTATTCGGATCTCAATATAAATATTGAAATACCATGTTATAATCGAATAATATGACTAATAAAGAATATATTAAGCAATGAATCGGTGTGGAAAGTTTTAGCTCACTTAAAACTCCAAAAAAAGTGAGGGCTGCAATATTTTAGGACTTTGACTGAAGTACTTACAACGCGGCATACTACTATGACTCACTAAGGCACTTGTGTCAAAAGACTATCATAAAAAGGCGCAGCAAAATCAACCGAGGTGTGCCCAAACTTCAGGACAATGCTCCAGTTCATATTGCTTAGCTTTCCAAGGCTACTCTTCACAAATATTGAACACGTACCAAATAGTCTTTATCTAGCTCATTTTGTTTCAAAAAGTTAAAGGCGATTTAAGGGGTGAAATATTCAACAGCGACTAAAATGATACCCAAGCCAGAAAAACCACCACATGAAGCAAACTATTTGAAAAACTTCTAATTAAAAGACTAAACCAACTTATCGAAGGAAGAGAAATCATTCCATCAATACCAAATTGGATTTAGAAATAAGCCCTCGATGATCGATCTAGTCCATAGAATAACCCATGCTACTACCTTTCTTGATGTAGAACAAGCCTTTGATAAAATTTGACGTAAGGGCCTAATACATAAACTCAAGATTTTCCTTCCAAAACAATTTTCTGATATCCTCCATTCATATATATCGTAAAGATATTTAAGAATGAAGCCTATTCCTATATTAAAGCTGGAGTATCAAAGGAAATGTTCTAGGACCTGTCTCTATAGACACCTTCGCCGATGGCACTGCCATTCTAACAATAGAAAAGAAGCGACCAACAAGGTACAAAAAGTTGTCAACAACATCTATGACTGGATTAAGAGATGGAAACTTAAACTTAAATTGAATCAATTAATATTAATTTCACAAAAAGGATAAATAATATTGTAGTCAGAAGAAATAATAATCTGATTCCGCACTCAAATTAAGCAAAATACTTAGGTATTACTTTAGATGCCAAACTTCGATAGAAAGTTCGTGTTAAAAAGAAAAAAACCTAAACTGAAATATAGAAAAATGTACTGGCTAATTGGAAGAAGCTCCACACTGTCTATACATAATAATATTATACTTTATAAGCCTCTATGGACCTGTGGTAACCGACTATGGGATGCACCGAAGCAAGCAACTTAGCAATCTTCCAAATATTTCAAAACATATGAACTTGGAAATGGACACTATGGACTAGACCATTAAGAACTTGGCTAAGAGACATGAAGGAAGACTTCATCATTATGTCAATATCGAGGCTATCCAGTTCTTTGATTATACTGAGTTAGAAAGAAGACTTTAGAGGATCAGAGAACCTAAGGAACGCTAAAGTTAGAACTGAATTGCTCATTGGCCACTGTTAACCAGATAGAAATATTCTACATTTCTTTAAGGATTTTCTGGAAAGTGTGTGGGAATAAATGGAGAATATATTGAAAAATAATCAGTTTTTTTTAATAATAATCGTTTTTTATGTTGGACTAAGTACTCAAGGATCGCACTACGTACAATTTTGTTAATAAACCTAAGAAGATGGAAACTTCGTGAGAAAAGTTATTTTAACATAACTGTGTCCTCAATTACTTCTATATAGAACTTTTCACGCTACATTCTCTATCTATGGATATAAAAAAATATTAAATTGTATATTATACTCGGATTTTTTAGATTTAAAATTATCAAAATAGGAAACATTTTATTCAAATTTTATTATACTGATATCGATAGTTACCGTAGGATTCGCGACACTCAAATTGATTTGACAATCTATCAACCCTATAAAACTACCCGCTACGGAACTTTATTTGGAATTTGAAACAACTAGTGACATCTATCGTTCACTCTTTCAACTGTATAAAGAAACAGCAACGGTGTATGATACTTGTTGACTTAACGGTCGAAAGATTAGTGGAATAGACGATATGAATTTATGTTTTTTGTTTTCTTTGTTGTTGTTTTTTTCTTTCTAACTCACAAAAATTAGTGTAAAATAAAAGTCAAAATTAATTTCGAATATAAAAGCGTCCTTAGATGTGAATAAAACGAGTTTTGAAGCTACATATTGGATTAGAAATATTTAGAACTTTGTCATGTTATGAGTTGGTAAATCAACTTTAAGAAATGGGTTGCCGAACGTACCTTGTTCTGAAATAATACTAATAACCCAATGTCTAAATAAATAAACCATGTAATTTGGAATACTGGTGCTGTAAAATATTGAGTATTATCACTTCCTCCATAAGGATCCATGCGAACTTTCCATTTTTTAAAAGAGGATATCTTCTTCAGGACTTGTACTACTTTCTCTTACACAACTTCAACCCAGACTCAAATCTTGTTGCTTTTGATTTTGATGAAACAGATAGAAATGGCATGTATCCATCTCAAGCGTTGAACTTGACTAGAAACACGCAATGCGAAATGAGTACAAATTTCACGCACACATTTTGCTTCTAAAACTTATCATATAAACAAGTTTGTTTAACTGAAAAATTAGAACATAAAAATGTTTTCAGTAACGTATAGTTACAACAGCTGTCTTATTGATATTCTATGGAATTAAATTAGTTGTCTGCTTGAAATCCGGTTGATATTTGTCTAAATAGTAGCCTACAGTATGAAAATAGGTCTCTCAATACCAGCGTGTAACCATGATATCAAAGTATTTGTCTAAATAGTAGCCTACAGTATCAAAATAGTTCTCTTAATAATGTAACCATGATATTCGTCTAATGAGTAGCCTACAGTACTAAAATAGCTGGAAACATTTGTTTAAATAATAGTTTAAAACCCAGATAACATATGTCTAGTAACCTACAGTATCAAAATAGTTCTTGCTTGTTCAAAATAACTTGTATCCCAGATAATCTTTGTCTAATGAATAACATACAGTTTTAGAATAGATGAAAATAGTTGTCTAAATAATAGTTCAAAAACCAAGTAACATTTATGTAGATAGTTGCCTACAGTATTTGAAAAGTTCTCTAAATAGTAGCTTAAGACATTTTAAGCAGAAAAACTTATATTGACGGAACATGAAAACTTGAATTATACTGAAGAACACCAAAGTATATAAATGAATGGAGCACTTACAGAACTTTGCATAAGCAACGACGAGCATCATCAAAATTTGGGGTCACTGTGAAGACTATCAATTATTTAACATTTTTACTGTATAATTGTATTCAGCTAAGAACGTTCATCTTTTGAAATTGTACCCAAAGAAAAACCTGAAAAAACTTACGATCATGGACCATTATAACGTATATTGTCAAAAGACTTATGTACAGTGAAATAAAAACAATTTTTGTAAAAACGTTGTCTATTTTCAAAGCAGTAAATGTCGGCTTTATTCGGTTGAGTCTTCGTTACAGCATCTACCTCCGTAAGTTCTTAGTGGACTCTGTCGCTACGAAGTTGGTGTATAAACTGTAGCAAATCTACCAACAGCTGATTCTTTCAAATTCATTTACAAACACTCTATTGAAATTATATGGAAAATTTTTGGAGTTTTAAAATAGAGTCAAACTTAACAAAAGCAACCCTATGAAACGTCTTTGTCTTCTCAAAACCTTTCTTCAATACTCATCTTCCCACAGTCTAAAATATGAAAATATATAATTTTTTAACGTTGAACTTTTGAAATATAATCAGCTCTATCTTTTTATTTTTCACCAGACATCAATGTCTGCTTGCTGTAACTGTGTTCAAGGGATCAAAAACCAATTTATTAAAACAGAAGACATAAAAAAGGGTTGGTAAATAGCAGTAGATGATCTTTTGGTATGGTAAATTCAGCCAGAAAACTTTGGAATGCAATATTTGTATATGTAAACTCGGCCAGATTTTATGGTGCTATTTCAAAACGAAAAAAACTGAATCGGTTATTGTTAAAACTGAACATTGCAAAGTACATAACAAATAATTTACACAGCATACAATCAAGCAACCTAACCTATGACTTTCTTGATGAATTTACCAGTAAACTGACTTTTGTGAAACCGCAGGTCAAGTTATTAATTTACATCCCTCGTAAACAAATTTTCAAATTTAGCTCATCAGGTTTCTAGCTGTGAATCGTGTTTTGTATTTCTTTAAAAACTGAATCTACACTTCACTGATTAAGGATTCTTAATCAACAATTTATAAAATAATACTACCTAACATTGTTTTAGTTGTATAAATTGTAGTACACTTAGAAGTAAATAAAATAAGAAAACAAAAGTATAATAAGCAATTAATAGTTGTCGCGTCTTCTCTGCATTATCATCAGTTTACATTTAACTTGATTCATTTTGAGTTCAGTAAATTTTTCTTTTCTATTTCTGTGGATAATAAACATAAGGCAATTAGAGCTCCGTAAATAGCAATCAGCGGTTGTTGCGCTTCCGATGTATAACGAAATACCAACAAATCAACAAAAAAAAGTATCAACATCGTATCATCGACGTGTTATCAACATCTCACAAATCGTACATCGCGTCCGTCCCATCGGACGGGCGACGAGAGTAAAAAGAGAAAGATTCACGGCCATCTCCGATTATCACCGTCAAGTGTACGGATACGGACGACAACTCCACGGCGAATGTAGGTAGGTAGGAAACATAGTAGGCGCGCGCCTACGTTTTCGCGAGAGAGATAGAACGATAAAACGTGGGGTGGGGGGAACGGCACACACTCACACACATCGAAGCAAAGTAGGGGGATGGAGATGCTCCTGATCAAAACATAGTTACGTAGCTCTCATCTGTAGAGCGTGTCGCTCTCGATACTAGTTTGCCATGGTGGCGCGTAGTGAGAGCATGTTTGGGTGTTACGACAGTTACTCCTATAGACTGTGGAGTTTAGCCAATGTCTGGAACACCTGTCAACGTGAGTAAACGTTCCATTGTTCTGCATAGATCGCCTTTCATTTTTGTTCTGTGTTTAATCAGTGATTTAGTTTTTACGTGTTTTGTTGTTGCCTATTGCTTTTGTTCCGATTAAAGAAGACAGTTGTTTGTAAACAATTGATGAGAGACCATGACGTCAGTCACTTTAGGGGTTACCCCACACACAGGTATTTCTACAGTTTGGAGATTTGTGTGCCAAAATATTTTAATTTGACGTATTTTTAATTTTTTTTTCATAATTTACTATTATTCGTTATTACTTTATTATTTTTTTATCCTAACGCAAGTTTTTAATCAAAATTTCATCTAAAACTATCATAACGTAATAATAATCATTATTATCTACTCAATTTTAAAACATCTGTTGTTTTGAAAAATTAACCATGTGTTTGTTAAATATACGATACCCAATCATTTATATTCAATATGATATAGATTTTAATCGCCTTATCATTCTTAAATTGTTTAGGAACATTAGTTTATGATTGGTCGTTGTGATCGAAGCCGCACAGGTGGTTTTGTACCTGTGCACACGTGATACCTCTTACCTGTGCTCGTTTTTGCCTGATTGGACAGGTGGGTGGTGCTTGAATCTTCTACCTGTTCATTGGCAGGTGTTGATCTATACAAAATGGTTTTATATAGTAATTTGAAAAGATTGGACTCATAGCTGATTTTATTTTCGTATGCGCAGGTGTTTAACGTTAAAAATAGTGATCTAACGTAATGGTTATTATATTTTTATGAAAAAATTAATTGAATTTCAATAATTTTTTATTTCTTATCTTGAATTGGAACTTTTAAAAGCTGTTACCTAAATTTAGTGATGCTACAGAAAATATTGATTAAACTACATTCTTCACTAAATTCAGAGTATATAAACTTATTTTAAAGAATAGTTTGATAATTATATTGAAACAGAAATTTTATCAATTTGGATTTTAAAAAACTATTTACTCTTAAATATCTTTGAGTCCTCTTAAAGCTAAACATTTTAGTAGTGGATTTTAATAACTTATTAGTAGAAGCTTAAAGGGAATAAACAATAAATCAAATTAAAAACTTTTGTCCATTAAGTGTAGTGAAACATCTGTAGCTATAGATGTAAAATTTTTCAACATCCTTTTCAAAAGAAGAAGAAGAGGCATTCATGAATTCTAATAAGATTCTTTTGAGAAATGATTTTAAGAATTTTGTATTTAATGGTTGTTTAATTATTTTCAAGTCAAAATGTCATAATGTATATTTGCAGTAAACATTAATCAATATTTACAGAAACTAAAACGAAATTGAGTCAAGCATACCGAATCAAGTGATTTATAACCTTATTTTTGGGAATACAGTTATAAAAATTATTAAGTCCGTACATAAAAACATTAATTTTGGTATAATTAATATAAAAACTGTTTCTATAACTTATTAGTATCAATGATTTCACTCTTCAATCTTTAAATGTTTGTGAAACTTTGTAGTCGAAAATATGGATATATTGGATTAAATTTTGAATTGATATCTTTTAAACCCGAGTTTTAATTTACATGAATTTTATCACAATTATTAAAAAATAATTCTATCTATAACTTATCGATCAAAATGTTTTGAATCTTAACTCCGAATAATTGCGAAATTTTGTATTTTGGGTTCAATCAATTTGTTGGGTGTATTGTTGAATGTATGTCTTCTAAACCTGACTTAATTTAGGAAAAATGGAGATTATAATCTAATCTGCACATTGGAAAACGATAGAAATCTATGAGTTATATTTTTCATTCTTCTATTATGAGATTTTTCTTATGTTCAGTCTTTTGAAATACTTACATTTACAAAAAACATTTTTGGAAAGATTGATTAACATTCATAGAAACAAAACCTCAATATTGTCTTCGTTTATTACTATCGTAATGGATCAAGAAATATAACCTGAATTTAAAAATTTAGTTGTTAAAAAATATTTAGCCCATACGTACTATAGAACATGAATTTTTGTAAAACTAATAGAAAAACTATTTCTTTAACTAATTGATATCAATTTGAATCTACTCTTCAATAGCTTTCGAAATTTATTTTCAGAGTTGTACTTTTTGTTAGAATGAATTAGATGTTTCTATCTGTTATTATAAGATTTGACTAGTTTTGTATTCAAAAATATATTTGCAATACACATTTTAGAAAGACTTGGGTATCCACATTTACAGAAACGAACAGGAAAAATGAGTCTAGCATACTGAAGCAAGTGATTTATAACCTCACTTTTAGGAATATAGTTGGAGAAATTAAGTTCGTACATAAAAACGTTAATTTTAGTATAATCAATAATAAAACTGTTTCTATTACTTATTGGTATCAATGATTCCTATCTGATCTTTAAATGCTTGCGAAACTTTGTATTTGTTGTCGAAAATATTTATGGATGTATCAAGAAATATAACCTCAATTTTAGAAATTTAGTTGTTAAAAAATTATTACATACTATAGAACAGGAATTTTAGTAAAATTATTGGAAAAACTATTTCTTTAATTCTATCTATCTTAATTGATATCAATTTGAATTCAACTCTACAATTACTTGCGAAATTTATATTCAGAGTTTTACTTTTTGTTAGAATGTTCAAAAATATATTTGGAATACACATTTTAGAAAGACTTGGGTATCAACATGTAAAGAAACGTACACAAAAAATCAGTACTTGTGCAACTTGCTTAATAAATCAAGTGGCATAACCTCAACAATTTTTGGGATATAGTTAAAAAATATATATAGTCTATATATAGAAACCTGAATTACTAAAATAGTATATTATATTATAAGGATTAAAAGTGCATCTTTTTTTACGAGCAATATTTGCAATTGCGAGGCGGAGCGCAGCGCAGCCGAGTGAATGCAAATATTGCTCGTAAAAAAAGATGCACTTTTAGTCCGTATGATATATACTATTTTTTCTCCAACCAAGTCAAAATTAAAATAAAGTTAGTTTTATTAAAAAATCATCAATAATTTGGTAATAAATTTTAACACCTATAAATTATAACAGCTATAGCAAGTCGGTAGTCATGGATATCTGGTAAATATCGATTGTCAAGTAATCATATAATTTTTGTAGTAGTTTTTACGCTGCTTTCAAAATGAATCCCGAACACGATGAAAATATACCTGCGGATATATTGGAAAGTGCCGAAGCAATATATCTAAATCTTTTGCCACCCAAATCTCGCAAAGTTTAGGAACTTGTATATCAGCGATTCATGGATTGGTATAAAGAAAAAAATGTGCAAAACTATGCGGAGAGTGTTCTTATGGTATATTTCTCAAATTTAACGAAGTCTGTCACTCTTTGGTTACAGTATCCAATGTTGAGATCCACACTGGATATCAAAAATGGTGTGAATATTAGTAAATATTCAAAATTATGAGCATTGTTAAAAAGGCAAAGTGGTGGATATACATATACGTAAAAAGTCTAGGGTTTTCACAAAGGAGGAAGTGGATCGGTTCCTGGATATGGCACCTGATAATTTATATTTGATGATAAAGGTTGTTCTAGTATTATGAATTGGAGGGGCTATGCGTTGTGACGAACTAGTTCATTTGAAATTTGATGACATTGAGGATATGGACTCGGTCCTGGTCGTAAAAATTTTGCAGACAAAAAACAAGAAACCTCGTTTGTTTACCATTATAGGCGATAATTATTTGCGTTCATTTCGAAAATTTGTTGCACTACGGGCATCAAATAAACAGGAACGTCGTTTATTTTTGAAGTATGTTAATGAGAAGTGTCAAAGATTGGTTGTTGGTATTCACAAAATTAGTGCCGTGCCGCAAGAAATTACAAAATTTTTGAAGTTAGAAAATTGAAAGGAGTATACTGGACATTCGCTAAGAAGAACAACTGCTACACTTCTTATTGATGGTGGCAGTGACCTCACTTGTCTTAAAAGACATGGAGGTTGGATATCGAGTATGGTAGCAGTAGGATATATTGAAGAATCACGTATCAACAAAGAGAGTACTGCCAGAAAAATATTGCAACCTGTTCAGATATATCCTCGAATGTTTCATCAACAGTTACGGAGAACATTTTGAGTTGTTCTAACATTAATGAAAATCTTTTGAATTGTTCGAAAATTGTTAGTAATAATTTCAGTGGTGCTTTGAATTTTGGCAATAATTGTTCCAATTGTACATTCAATATAACTATAAACAACAAATAAATACCTATATATAGTTGCCCAATTAGTTTGCTTTACTAAGTTTGTGAGAGGCAATGTTTTTTTTCTTCAAATTTCAATTAGAGAGCTCAAATGCAATTACTTTTAGTCTTAGGATTAAAAGTAGCGTTTTTAATTCTAGGATTAAAAGTGTTGTTAAGCAACGATCAAATTTTTGTACGGTAAAGGAATTGATGGCTTTCGCACCTTAAAATAGTACAAAAATGTCAACATTTTTTGATGGTTGGAGAAAAAAATATTTATATAACTTATTGATATCAATGTTTTGAATCTGTTCCTAAAATGATTTTGAAACTTTGTATTTAGAGTTGAATTTGCCTATATCTTTGTTGGGTTAGATTTTGATTGATTTTAATCAAAGCTCATAATCGAATTTGCATATTTGGAAATTATTTAAAAGAAGTTTATCTAATTCCTGTATCAAATGTGACACTTCATACAGGGTGTTTCAAAAAAAGGTGATTCTGTCTCTAGGATAGATAGAAAATTGAAAAATATTCAGGGTTTGCTTGCTCAATTTAACTCGATTCTGTGAATCTGAAAGACGTTTTGGTGGTTTAAATTTATGATAAAAAATAATATTCTCAAATGAAATATCTAGAAACATTACCCACATTTGTAAACATTTATTGATTATACTTGGATTAACACAATCAAATATTTTATTTAAATAATTCAGATATATTTTGATGAGTCATTAGTTTGAGAGAGAAGTTCGAGACATTTTTTTCAAGAAAATTCCTAACAGTAGAAGTTATATTAATCGATATATTGCAGTCAAAAAAGGACTAATCATTCATCTTGGATTCGAAAAATGTATTTTGAAATACCGAAGATTGTAAATCTTATCATCTCATAATTTTCAAATCAAAATACTCCGAAAACGGTACACAGTTGCTTAATAAATCTAATTTTGAGAAAGTTATGTTCAATACTACTTGGTTCAAACCATGTAACTAGCGCCTTCTATGAGACATAAAAACAAATTTATTGAATGTATCAGCTTTCAAAACATATTCGTATAAAATTTTAATACATTGGTGCCAGTAGTTGCGGCAAAATCGTGAATTTAAATCACCGAAAAACAATATTCGCTGCGATCATGAAAAATGGAAACAAATAATCGTCTGTTGCATACCACCCAACGGTTAAATCAATTTTGAAAACTAGCGGTATACTATAGGGCCAAATATGGTAGGTGCTCAATTGACTTGAGATTTTACACGTTTGAATTGTAATTGAAAGTTCCCAAATCCAAAATTTAACAATTTTTGCATCTAAACAGTGTCTTAACTAAAATAACTCTGCATTTTTGACTTAACCTCGTATACAATATGTGTACTTGAGTTGGGGCCGTAGAGGACATTTTTTATTATCGAATTTTTCAGTTTTACTTAGTTTTAAACCTAAAATCTAACTATGAGATATTAAAATTTATCAGGCTGCCTTATGCGAGGTATGCTCAAAAACTACAAAAATGGGCTTTAAAAAATTCGAAAAAAAAAACGCAAAAATAGTATTTTGAATATTGAAATTTCAAGAAACTGCAGAATTCCTCAATTTCTAACAACTAGATAAAAAGATTTATGACGAAACTGTGAAAAAATATTTAATAAATTCAACTCGGTAACATGTGCGCAATAAATTAAAAAAAAAACGCCAAAAAACGGTATAAAATAATGACATTACATTCCAAATATTGGTAAAAAATTATTTTGAATTGTATTAGTACCTTGATGGAATTGCCCGTTGATGGAAAATATATGAAAATAAAGTAAAGAAATCGAAAAATAAGGAACTGGGGTCTTCCAATATTTTTTTTCGCAATGTTCAACACTGTGTGTATTGAATTTATGACTGAATGAATATGAAAATGGGAACTTTATTTTATGAGAATTAATCGTTAAATTTGATGAATATCAATTCTAATTCGAAACTCGATTAATATAAGGTGTGTCAAGAAAAAGGTGATTTCGTCTGTATGATATGTATGAAACTAAAAAATAATTGTGGTTTTTTATGTAAAAGGGGTTTTAACGATTAATTTAACAATAAGATGAAAATTCCATAAAAACGATGTTTATAAGTTGTTGGAGGTTTTAGAAATGTTGAAAATTCCGAAAGATATTAGCACTAAACTAATTTCCAACTTCAACAAGACACAGTTTCATAAATTGTGGTTATAATAAAATTAGAATTATAAAAAAATCCATTAGTAGGAAATTTATGTTTGAAAAATATATCCACTTAAAAGCCAGACTAACATAACTTTTATTATAAACAAAGTTTATAAACTGTTTTGATTTATAACATCTGTATGTCAAAACTCTTAGTTTTAACCTGAAAAAAAATTTCTAAATAAATAAATAAATTGATTTTAATTAATGAATTTGGATTACAGTTTCGAGGCCATTGGACAATGATTGGTCACATTTAGAAAAGTATATGAATAAAAAAATTAATATTTTCCTTAAAATCTATACTCTTTTTCCAACTTTTTAAATCATAGTCGCCGTAATTTTTCATCTGAATAGGTTTTTGCGATAACGTCATCACCTGGAAGAAATATCCCTCCCGCGTATCAAAATTCAAACTTAGGAAAAAGATAATAGTCTTTGGAGCCAAATTTGACGAGCACAGTGTGTGGTCGACCAATTTGTTGTTATTATCCAAAGCGTAGATCAAAATGTAAGAAGGTTGCGTTGATCTGATGAAAAAACAGTTTCTTCTTCTTCAAATGCGGTCGTTTTTTGCAGTTTCTACCTATATCTTATCGAGCAATAATATAACTATCCCAATAAATTACCACCATCCCTTTTCCGCTCGATGAAATCATCTTTACCGTTTCCGTGACAAGTTCCCCATTTGTAATCCACTGTCTTACAGGTTTTTTATGTACCAGGAGTATAGTGGTGGATTCAGGCACTATTAATGGGAAATATTCGACTCAATTTACTTAACCGTGTCAATAGAGCCTGAAAAATGTTCATTTGAATGCGATTTTGGTCCAAAGTGATCAAATGCGTGCAAATAAATTCAATATGATTAACCAATTCATGGTCTTTTTAGGAGAAATTGCGTCTATTTTGGTTTTAGATTCATTCACAAAAGTAAATCCAAAATTGAGAACTCTGGTGATGTAATCGACCACAAGTTTTGAAAGGCGTGTGGATAGTGAGGAGGTGTATATAGAGGTTCACCTCGCGGTCCTCTTGGAGTTCACGCGCGACAGCTTTTCAAGAGAAGCTAGTTTGTCTTTTCTGCGTTCTACCTCGCGGTACATCACTTCTCTGTGATTTGTCAATATAAGGATATCACTCCCTTCACTACAACTAGTCGGGGTATTCCTTTAGTTGAAAAAAAGATATTCTCTCAGATCTTGTCGCACTTAATGTGATGAAAGTAAACAACCTTTCTCATTACAACCTAGGTAAACACTGACTGATTGACCTCTAAGTCTTGGTAAAACGGAGTGGTAAACCTCCTCATCATGTGATATTACCTCAATGTCTACCTCCACTTTTAACTCGACCTCTACCATACGACTAACCTAACTGTCTCGTAGGAGATTGAATTCTTCATCAAAGTGATTATCATCATGTTCCAATAAGTCAGTAATCATTGGGTCAAATCGTCTTCTAAATAAGTAGTTCCATTGATGGGCAGAGGTCATTAAATTGAAGCCGACAACCACCACCCTCTTAGTTTAAATAATGCTCGACTATCATTTTATGGTGAAGGTGAAATTTTATATTATTTCAATTTTTTTCCTGCTAGAACTACTGGATACTTTCCAACAAAAGAACTATGAAACTATATTCACAAGAAATTATAGAATAATAACCTGAAAAAATGTTGCAATGAATTGAGGATATGGCAACATCCAAATAGAAGAAGGATCGTCTCTTCATGCCAATTTACACGTAATAAAAAAAATAAGAAGATAGTTACTATTCGCTACTAAGCTCTGGAAACTCCCCTCTGGATTCAGATAAAACACACCTAGACCCACCAAATATTAAAATTTGGAAGTAATCATCTGGAGCAGATTAATTGGTCTTTATTTCTTTCGCGGGAACTTAACACTTGACCGATATTTGGAACATCTTCGTATGGCAGTGCTTCCGGACCTATTTTCGGTAATTCTGGAAACACGTAATTAGGAAAACTTGTACTTCTGGATAACCAGTTTGAAACAAAGTTGATTAGGAAAAGTGAATGAATGGAGTGACCACATATGTTACCTGATATTACTCCCCTTGATTTTTTTCTGTAATGGAACATTTAAAAAGCCGGGTCTAGATTAACCGACCAGACAATTTAGAAAACTTAATGGAACGAATTAAAACATAACCTATACCTATAGTGAACGGGATTTATTGGTTTTTTTCTCTGATGTGATCTCTACTTGAATAATTTCATCGCAGAAAAACAAGCTTAATTAAATAAGTTGAATAAACTGGTGACAAATTTGACGTTCTATTTTTATGACTTATTTATGTCAAAAGACGCGGAATAAAAAAAATTTCACGGGTTTTTATATTTTTTCAAAAATGAAAATTGTGCGTTTTATGAATTGTCTATTACTTTATCATAATGATAAATCGATCAGTCGGAACAAATAAATCGATTTTACAAATCGATTCACTCATGAAAATCGACAATCGATTTTTTCTGCTTTGATAAAAACTTAAAATTATGTATGTACTCGTAATATTACGGTGTTGCCCGTCAATTATTCAAAAACTCGCGAGATGGCTGTGTGTTTAGCTTCCGTTACTTGTTAAAAAGTAACTTTCTACATGTAATCGTTTGTTCCTTATAAGCGCTTTTTTTTCAATTACCGGCAACATCGCAAGTGATGAGCAGAAGCGCTCGGATCCCCGTAAACTTGTTATTATCGAATTCCTTGAACTGAAAAATCCTTTATTTTACTGATAAGACATCCCAGAGACTGTTTTTTATAAAGAGGATTCATATTTACATTGTAAATACAAACTTGAAAAAAAATCGATTTTTTACATAACGATCTTGTAGATTTTTTATGATGGTTGCGATTCGAATCGATATAAAATCGATTTTTCAAATCGATATCTTGCACTAAATCGATTCACTCATAAAAATCGACAATCGATTTTTTCTGTTATAAAAACCACAAAATTATGTATGTAGACTTATTAACGAATTCCTTGAACTAAAAAATCCTTAATTTTCCTGTTAAGAAATCCCAGAGACTGTTTATTATAAACAGGATTCATATTTACATTGTAAATACAAAATTGAAAAAAAACTATTTCTTACATCACGGTCTTTTAGACTTCGATTTTGTATGGAGGTTATTTGTCGAATTGATATGAAAATCGATTATGATTTAAATTAATTTTCAAATAAAATAAGTTTAATCTATTAAAATTTAACTTCAACATACAATATTATGAAAAAACTAACGAAATCCGTAAACAATCTTGTGAAGGTTTTTTTTTGGTACCTTTTCGTCTCTACAAACAAGTTTCAAGCTCGCATCTGGCGACAAGGTCGGTATATTATTAAGGTTTTTTTTTTCTATGTAAAATAATTTCCAGAGGTTCGGTACCAATAAAAACTATTATACACTAAAAGTTCGAAAGAATCAAGGTAACATTAGTTTTTGTTTTCTTTTATTATCATCGTATTTTCTTTTGTTTTTAATATTCAATTCCCACTTGAGCAGTATCTGACAGCAAACGAACCAACAAGCAGAAAAATAATCATTTTGGTGTAGTGCCTTCCACCGTGACAATGTTGACAGCAGAGACGACATCTTCCATTCCATCAAACGATGTAGTATTTTCAACAAAAAATCTATGTTAGAAGTATAAGGAAAATGAAAAAAAAAATGTTGATACGACTCTAGAAACAAATTATAAAATGACGTCTAAGAAATATCACAGTCTTTCAAATCTTTCGAGTCTATTCCAGTGCAAATGTTTACTATCCAAACTAAAAGGAATTTGCAAATAATTTGATACCCAGTCAACTCATACTAAGTATCCTCATAAGCTACGTTCCAATGCCAAGAAAAGAACACAAATGTTGCTGCTTTGTGCCCGCCCCCGAATGCTTCTTTACGTTGGTTGTCATTTGATGCTGAAACTACGGAAGATAGAGATAACGCAGAATATGTAATGTGTGAAAAGTTGAAATTAAGTATGCGAAGCTCATTTTTGACGCAAGCAGTTAATTATTGAAAATTTAGTAGCAAATCTAACCTAAAAGAGTCAGGATCTTAACTTTATTTTCAGATGAAGAGCTTGTGCTACTGGAAAATGGATTGTTTCGAATACAATAAGCCAAGCACTTGCATTGAATGAGAACCTAGTAGTTTATGGTGAGGTTTTAGCCGCTTGTCCCACAAGGCAAGTTTTCTTGACAATCATGTTCATTCCGGTTAATTCGTCGGTATCGGTTTACGCACGTTGCAAGTTTCGATAAGTTTTGTCTTTGTCCATATCCGTTGACGAGCGGCTGCCTGTTTAATCTCCGCGTTTATCTAAACCCGCGTCATACAGTGTAATTGTGAGTGTTGGTGTAGTGGTGGTAAACTTAGTTCACCTTCAGTCTCTGAAGACGATAACTTGGTTATTGAAACGCGCATTAGACAGTTTAATTGTGAGTATTGGTGTAGTTTTTGGCGGTACATGAGGATGGCAATTCGATTGCTCTGAGATTTTAGCCGCTTGTCCTACAAGGCAAGTTTTCTTAACAATCATGTTCATTCCGGTAAATTCGTCGGTGTCAGTTTACGCTTGTTGCAAGTTTCGATAAGTTTTGTCTTTGTCCATAACCATTGACGAGCGACTGCTCGTTTAAACTCAATTGCGAGATCCGCATTTCTGACCAGTTTCTTCTGGTGTTTGTTGAAAACGTTGTGAGTGTTCGATATGGCTACATCGACAAGAAGGACTGAATTGATTCTTCTATTAACAACCACGATTTTAGATCTGTTATTTGTCACCTGTCCATCGCAGTAGTAATTTTTGTACACCTTCTGCGGCTAGTAATGTTAGTAAGGTTTTGAAAAGACCGAAGTTGTTTCCGCTGAATGATGTAGTTCCAGATTATCAGTCACATGTTTATCTAATTATTATAATTCAGACAATAAGCTAAAAATGAAAAAGGCGAGATACGAAGTTGTTCTAGACAGTTAAATGAAATAAAGTAATTCGTTACTAGTGCCCGTAATCATTAAATTGTTTACCACTTCTTGAAATTACTTCATTTATGTTCTAGTAGGTAGGTAGTCGACTTCTTACAAAGTTGCTGTTCCAAATTTAACCAGATACTTAAATTTACTTCAAGTCACTAAATTGTATCCGCAAGTTTGATAATAAACCTAATTACAATATATTTAACTAATAATAAATTTGATGTTTTTTCGTTTTTACTCTTTGTTGGTATTTGCCAAAAATCCTTATAAGATCGACACGCCCATTCGTTTTAAACGATATTTTTCATTTATTACTTCCGACTAAAATAAAATTTTAACAGTTTCTGCTAAAAACATTGATAAAATAACGTCTTTGCTTGGAGCATAGAAGGTCGCTGAACTGGCGTTGTTTTATCTATACCACCATGGTAGATGCTCTTTCTAGCTCTCCAACATAATCTCACCTAGAGCAGTATTTACAAGACCTCTTCGACAGGCAGACTTGGTAGAAACTCATTTGCCTAGCTGCTAGTTTTTGTTGGAAATTATTAATATTATAACTTAAATTATTAAATGAAAAAATTTATTAGGGCTCACAAAGTCTACGGAAGAAACACCACAGCTAGTGGTCCTAGAAATTATGTTTTTAATTGATTTAACATAAAAAATCAAAACCACGTCCTTAGAAAGCATACATTTACTATATATCGTGTTAGCTCAGTGGTTTTTTAAATAATAACTGCGTCTACATCTACTAAATACACTGTTTATACTACCACTCAATTAACGCTCACAATTACACTGCTTGACGTGCGTTTCGATAACCAGGCTTAACTCAGCATCTTCAGTTTCTGTTGAAGGTAACTTGGTTATCGAAACCCGCGTCAGTCTAATTGTGAGTGTTAGTGACGTGGTGGTAAACTCAGTTTAACTTCAGTTTCTGAAGACGATAACTTGGTTATCGAAACGCGCGTCCGACAGTGTAATTGTGAGTGTTGGTGTCGTGGTAGTAGTGAATAGTGTGTTCATCAACGGTTCCAAAAATTCCAGTTGCTTCTACAACTATGAATAAAATAACGTTAATATAATACAGAAGATATCAAATTGAAATGAACCCTAAAAAGAAAAATATTCCTAATACATATAGGGACTATTCCCAGAATTTGTTTCATAAGAACATTGATTTGAAAAATATTATTAATTTTGGAGATTGTAGTTTATTATCATATGATACAAATATTTTATTAGACAAAAAGGCAGCAGGAAAAGACATTCTCGAATGCATTTTGGATCAGTCCCTTTTCAAACTCCAGCAGTAATCTGCCATCATGTGCATATTCCATCGTCCTATCCATAATTTTCATATCTTGGTGAAATATTTAATCCCTGTTCTTCACAGAATATCGTATAAATTTTCTGGAAAATGATCTAAGTTGATGTGTAAATAATAAACCCAAGGAATTTCAAAAATGTTTAGTATCTTATTTACCAATTGAACATAATTTTTCCATCTAGATTTGCTTAAAACTAAATTTTTGCCAAAAAATGTAAATAGAGGAGACATATAAAGACATTATTATAGATGACATGATTAATATATTATATAGTAGATTATGTGGATAAAAAATACTTTTTATTTTATTCAAATAACTAAAAATTGTAATGTAAATTTTTTTTATAACGTCAAAAAAAATTCGAAAAGTTTATGTTCTAGCGCTGACGAGCATCTTTCGTTTTGATGTCGAAGCCCCCAAATTTCTCTAACTATAGAAAAAGTCAATCAATAAGGAACCTATTATCGAAAAATTGTGATGTAAATTTTTTTTATAACATCAAAAAAAATTCACGTTTGGGTACTGAAACGCATCATTCGTTTTAAAATCCTAAATGTCCTAAAAGTTTGTCAAATTTTTTTTTAAATTATATCGAAAATATCATTTGGGATGACAAAAAAAAATATGAGAATTTGAGTTCTTATATTGATATTCTCAATTTTGATTTTTTTTTCGGAGCTGGTTTTTGTTTCATAACCTCTAAACCATCAAAGTAAACGAAATTGACTTGAAACTTTCTTTAGGAGAATGTAATAATCTATAAAAAAACTGATTGAAATTTTTTTCAGATGAACCGTTTTCTCATAACCACGCCTTAAAAATTGGTCTGATTTCTGAATTTGATTTATAACTTTGGAATTTTGTAATTGACTTAAAAATCAGTATCCGAAAAAAATTAAATAAAGATTCTTGAAGGGAATTTGGTATTCCACAAAAACGTCTATTAACATTTTTAGTTAAATCCACTCTTTTGAAAGTTATTCAAAGTTAAAGTTGGAGTCAAAATGAAATTCTTGTTTTTTTTTCGCTGTAGGTTTAAATTATTTGGGCCTATTAAAACTTTTCATCTTTTATAGATAATATTTTTTTAACAAAATTATGCAAAAAAAATAATATATTTTGATTTATTAGCATTGAAAAGCTATTATCATCAAAATAAATTTCTTTAATTTCTTATTTCCAAATTGGTTTTTTTAGTAATTTTTAAAAAAATAACATTACGAACATTTAGAAACATAAATCAAAATATATTATAATATTTGCATATCGTCATAATTTTGTTAATAAAATGATAATTATTATCTATAAAAAGATGAAATTTTTTAATAGGCTCAAATAATTTAAATCTACAGCGAAAAAAACAAGAATATCAGTTTGAATCTGAATAACTTTCAAAGGAGTGAATTTAGCTGCTAATAGACGTTTTTAGTGGAAAACTAAATTCCCTTCAAGAAACGATTCTGACAAAATAATTTCAATTATACTATTACATTCTCATAAAAAAATTTTCCAATTCAATTTCGTTTCCTCTGATGGTTTAGAGGTTATGAGACAAAAATCATCTCCGGAAACAAAAATCAAAAGTTGCGATGATAGACTTCTTAATATCAATATCAAGGGCTCAAATACTCACATTTTTTTCACATCCCAAATAATATTTATTTAAAAAAATATTTTGTTTTGGCCCAATATATGTTTTAATACTGACTAACGTTTTTATAGGAAATCTAATACATGTGACACAGATTGTTAAATTTCGTGTCGCAACAGTGATGAAGATAAACATATTTTATCATTAATAGATGACCTGTTCCTATTTGTGCCAAATAAATTGTGATTATAGCAATAAATAATATCGAAACGATATATTACTACAAAATATCCAACTAATTATCTGCAACAACACTTTTTAAACAGTTATTTCAAATATTTTAAAACGTGATGTATTTTTTTTTTTCGAAAAAAAACAGGAAGTACCTAGTTAGTACGTGTGGGGAATTCATTCGATCTGTTTATAAAATCTAGAACGTAGACATTGCTAAAAGATTTGGGGCAAATTAAAACCACAAAGGAAGTTATTTTACTATGAAATAGGTAACTAACTTAATCTAATCAGGTCTTTAATCTTTATAAATTCATATGATAGTGAAAAGAAACAAGGCTAGGACTCCAAACTAGTGATACTGAAACCGCAATACAAAATAATTTAAAACTAACGTTTACATTGTAAGACAAGACTTTAGGGCTTCATAATTAGCAGAGGCAAACGTTTTTTACACTCTCAAATATGCGATTTGAACGCAAAAACTGTTTCTTTTGATGTTGTATATGCACGTGAATTAAAAGCGGCAATTGAATGCTAAATCAGGACTGTATGGTGGATGGATGAAACAATATAATTATTAATAATCAAGTTTGGGAGCTTCGAATGTCTTCATGATCCACCAATCTTCTCCAAAACATTCTAAACAAACAAATAATCGTGTAACGTTCCTCATTAAACGTCTTACGTTTCTCTAACGACGAGGTTGGGTTGTACCTCAAGGAATAATGTCAAAGAAACAGATTCGATGTGTACGTGTCATACGTAGAATTTGATGCACCTTTAGCACTAGTTGAAGAAAGCCAACGAAAATACTTTTTCATGGTCATAAGATCATGAAGTATTAGATGGGTTCAGAAGCTCTTAGACTGATTTTCAATTGGCTTCAACATTCAAAAGACTTATATACCATTGAATGTAACTGACGGAGTGTCCAGGAATTTCGTGCGTTGATGAAGCATTGCTTTTTGGTAAAAAAATACTATTACCACCAGGGCTTGTCTTGATTATCCGGACTTTACTCCAGGGATATTAACCATTGAAATACAATTTACCGAGTTTAAATGAGGAGGAAGCGCGCAGTGGACGCTCCAAAGAGACTGCTACCGAAGAAAACATTAAAGAAGTTTACATTACTACAATAATTTCGGTTAACCATAAAGCGAAGATGACTGAGAATATCTGAGACCTTAATGATATCGAAAGAACCTTTTAGAGATATAGTGAATGAATATTTGTGTATGGAAAAGCTCTATTTAATTTGGGTGCCCAATCGACTGGAAACAATAACGAATTGATGTTTAGAACTGCTTAATCATAAGAAACCAGAATTTTTGGCTTTATCATTTTAGACCGGTGGAGAATTGACTGTCAGCTTAGTAGACTGCACGTGAACCGATTCTAAAGCGTGGAAAAACGCAAAAGTCCAGTAGCATCAGTACTTTATGATGCGTGTGGTATAAAATTCATCGATTATCTTGAAATAACTATAAACAGCAATTATTACACTATTACTATCACAAATCAATAGAAACCATATCAAAATTGTACGAATTTGGTTTCGAATTGTTTACCAGATTTTACTGCCAGCGACTTTTTACTATTCTTATATTTCAAGAATATGTCGCGGGATAGAAATTTTGCGCCGATTAAGAGATTATCGCCGAAAATGAGGCTAACGAATAATTTTACCATAAAAATCGTTTGACATGACATGACATGATAGACGACTACGCATATTTGAATCAAGGTTTGACCGACCGCGCTTCGTATATTATGGAGGTGCTAGATATGACTTCTGGTAGTTGGATGCATAAAAGAAAATTTCCGGAATCTAACCAGATTATAATTTTCGCTGTTAAAAGTTATTTTCTTCAATTAATCCAAAACTCAATAGTTATTTAAGATCAACAAGAGAATTTTTCTACGCGATCACTGAGCTTTCAGGAGTTGTGACCTCGAGACTGCTACATGGCGGTAGTTGCTTGAAATATATATGAACTATATTAGAAAATACATAATCTATAATGTATATTTTTCAAGTTTGATGACGTTACGTTGTATTCGGTAGCAGTTTAAACGTTGCCGTATGACCTGCAAGGACCAGCATCACAGTGGTCGTCCAATTAAGGACGAGGACTCTAGAAATGTTGAAGAAAATCCACTGTGCGAGCTAGAAACATAGTAGACATTTCAAAAAGTGCGGTAAGCCGCATATTTACTAAAAATTTGGTAAGCTGACCGCCTTGGATTATTTTCTGTTCTCGGATTCGGTGCTCAAAGATTTTAAAACACTGAAGATTTGATGTCAGCAGTTAATTGCTATGTTGAGGAACTTGAAGATAATTATTATAAAAAGGGCATCGAACTTCGCTGGGAAAAGTAAAAAGGAATTACGTCTTTCTGAGATCATCCTCGTAGAGACTACAGTTGTTGAGTCTACCCAGTATTTTCTTGAATATTGTTTATTAAATTAAAGGATAATTAACGATTTTTTAGTATCTGAAACAGTTTTTATACGTTGTATATTTTTAATTACATCAATATTTTCGATTATACTAGTTGGTGGTTTATAACTACAGTTTATAAAACAGTTCAACCATTTTATGAGTAAACATGTTTTTAAACTAAATGAATAAGATGCATATAAATAAAACTCAAAAAATAGTATGGTTCATAATAAACAAACATTGACTTATATATTTTGACATAAATGAACGTATTGGTATTAATAAGGATCTATTAGACACCTTACGAATAATCCTTTCATCTAAAATGGCTCGAATACTTTATATTGTTTCAAAAGTAAACAGTGTGTTCATATAGTAACCGAATATTTTTATTATTCTATATTTTTATAATCTATTCAAGTGCTAAGACCGCATAATAATCTAATGTAATTGGATGGTTTTATTTTTCGACTTCATCCAGTATTTAAGTTAATTATATAGAATTTCATTTCCCTGTTTCTATTAAGTAGGGTGAAAACTTGAATGTCCAACTGTATACGATAAATAATAGTTTCAAAATCTTCCGGAATAGCGCTGGTGTAGATAAAGGGTGTGTGGTCTGATGTTAGCAATTTAATACCAAAATTTATTATCAAAAATTTCAACAAAATTGATGTCAAAAATTTACCTAGGGCGTAAATAATATTTGACGATTCCTTTAAAATTTACCATGATGCTATAGTGGCGCCACCGCCACGATTTTCCATGTACACAGATTTTTCTCCCTATATCTACCCGTCACACATGTTCAACGGGATTCATATCTGGTGAATTCGCTGGTTAATTCATTCTTTGGATATCTCCTTCCTCTAGGATGTTTTGTACCATTCCCGTGCGATGTGGTCTGGTATAATCATCTTGAATAATGAAATTTGCTCCATATTCATTGCGCAACGGCAGAACTGTGTGAACGTCACGGATCCGCTATGATAGGGAACAACATCTCTGGTAAAATTAAGTCGTTGGTCTACCTGGACCTCTCAATACCCTTTCCTGCCGACTATCACTATGGAAACCAAATCGGGACTTGTGGAAAAAAAGAAAGTTACGCCATTATTGTAAAACCCAATCACTGTGCTCTTAAGCCCATTGGAGACGGGCAGCTTTGTGTCGTCGTAAAAGTATAGGCACCCTTAAAGGTCTTCTTACTATTAGATTCGATGAATGTAATCTCCTTCTGATGGTACCTCTCGAAACTGCCCTTCGGTATGTTAGCAAAAAGTGACTTCGTTATAAATCGGTTTCCTTGGAGGCGACCCGCGCAACGCTACCAGTTTCCTGGAAAAGGACCACTATCGTCATTACCGAAGACATATTTAAACAAAGGGCGACGTGGTAATTAGATAAACCTTCATTTTCAACAGAAGGGAGATGTGTGTATTTCAATTGAGTGAAATTCTTCATAGTAACTGTGAAAATTATGGACCAATCTATATAATTATTTTAATTTTTCTAACTACACGAAATCTACTAATTTCATAATCTTATTTGTTAGTTTTATCTTAAGTCATACTACTAATAGTGAAACGACGATTTCTTACTAATTGCACTATATTATGTTAGGTAAATCCTAGACGGACTCTAAATATTTAACATCGATAAATATGTGTCTTTAATGACAAATAAAATCTATTTATCTGTCTTAAATACTGATTGTTAGGGATATAATTTCCAGCCCAATTTGCAATCTAGTTTTCTGTTTCTAAATATTTCCACTTTGACTCGAGACTTGCTCAATATTTGTTATTTATATTTATTTTTCTGTCACTTACATACCATCATGAAACAATCAAATATTTATCATTTAAAACGTTCAAAATAACTTCCAAGATTCTTAGATACATTCGCAAGCGATCTTTACATTTAGAGCATGGCAACTAAGATGGAATTTCTGGCACCGTTGGCGATATATCCAAGTTATCGTTTTCAGAAACTGAAGGTAAATTAGATAGGATACCTTCCTTATAAACCTTGTATACCAGATAGTTTACATTCAGTCTCTGAAGACGATAACTTGGTAATCGAAACGCGCATCAGACAGTGTAATTTTGAATGGTAGTTTAAACAGTATATTATTCAGTATAGTTCCTAGTAAGACAACGAGCCATAGCCAGTTTAAATTGCTCTATAGGTTGCCTAAAACTAAGAAGCTAGACATATAATATGGTATCAGAAGTGTCAGTAATACTGGATCTATCTTAATCACAACCATGTGCAGATGAAGAAGAAAATCAACTGAGTTATTGAAGCTTTTTAGCTTTGAATTGCCTGAATTTAGACGTATGAACTAGCAGTTAATTGAAACCATGAACACAATGTGCAATATTTTAATAAGAATTTGAACTACTTTCTGACTTGGATTTCCAAAATTTAAAATTCCAGTCCACTTTAATAGATTTAGATAATAATCCCACAGTTTGCATCAGCTTTAATCCTCATAGTGCATATTGGAGGTTCTTTCTAGCGTCAATGTTCTTCTATAAGGTCAAATCCCATTACTACATATGTGTTATTAGATTCATGTTTTCTCAATATCTTTCTAACCGTTTTATCAATGATCCTAATACTAATTTCCAGCAACCGCAGAAACCTTTCTTGTGCTGTAGAAGTAGATTCACTAGGATATATTGATAATATCTTTGTATATCTATTTTTGTAGCATAACTGCCAATGTACAACCTCTTTATCTTTTGAATGAATTTTGAAAAATTCTTGGTTTAAACTCTTGCTTAGTTTTCTCATTTGTTAATTTAATGAAGGAAAAATTATTTGGCCCTTTTCAGTATCTGATATTCACAGAAGACGTTCCAAGCACAGACGATATCTTCATAGCAACCTTTGTAGGCGACACGGCGATCATAGCAACAGATGAAGACCCAACTGTAGCTGCAGAAAAAGTACAAAACCATCTAAATTTTTTTACAAATCTGGTTCAATCAATGGAAAGTTAACCAGTTATCGAGTACTTAGGGTTGAATTTAAGTGGAAAACACTTATCAAAAACACTCCGTATGTTCAGTAGAGCTCCCTGGTTCGTTAAAAACAATCCATAACGAACTGGACATCCCACTAACCAATGATGTGGTAAGAACCAGCCGCTAACAAAGAGAAGATTGAAGAAAATAAAAAAAAAATAGTTTAGTAGCGAAGTACCTAACCGAAGTTTTTGTGATTTGACTGTTGTCTTGCTTCGTGTCAAATAAATAAAAGCTCTTCTATAGAAATGTCACCTTATAATCCTAAATTTGAATCTAGACCATATAAGAAGGATATTTCTCGGGGCGTCTGATAAACTCTTCAACGATATTTCCGATACTGACACAGATTCACGTCAAGGTTTTCGCAAAAATAAACTAATTAAATGAATTAATTTATGTGTTTATGAATTACAACGAAAGAGTTCAATGAAATTATCATTTTTAGCAATGCGAAAAACTAGAAACTAGGTTATCTCAACGGCTTTATCACATTTTGGCAAATTAAAAACGTATTTTGTATATCCTACACGGATAAGAGATATGTATATACCTCTTTCGAAACATTTATTTATAAACATTTTCAGTAACGTTCTTTTTTTTAATATGAAATATCTTGTTTATTACTAAGGATTTAAACTTATTAATTTCAAAACGTTTACGGTCCTTTCCATCATCGAACACATATAGTCCGATAAAATTTAAACTACCATCCAAAAAGCAAATCTGAATTTTTCAATAAAGTTGATTTTAGCATAAATTTGAAGGATTTATAGTTTGATTTTCTTTCAAGGGGTAGAAAATAATTAAAAACAATCCCAAAAATCTCAAAAACGTGAAGAGATATAAAAAAAGATCTAAACAAAAAATGTGGGGACTAAAATTAGGCGATTTTGAGCTAAAACCTTCAATTAAATTGGGCGGTTTTGGCTTTCCAGATTCTGGGAGAGAGATTTTCGAATACTGAATATGTCTAGCAACTCTTTTTGGGACTTAAACTCAAAAAAAAAATTTGAAACGCGAATCATTCGAAAACTATGAGGAATTTCGAAAAAACTACCTTAACAAAAAATGTAGAGTACAAAATTCTCTACAAAAAACTATGCCAAGTATTTGTTCCTAACCTCAAAATTCTCATCGTAAAATGAGTTTATGTACACAAAAATATTTTGAATTGCGGATAACTCGGAAACTATGAGGATTTCGACACAAACTGCCGGGACTAAAAATGTTGAGCAAACATTCTGTGCAAAAAAGGTTTTAATTTCCATCATAAAATGGGTTTGACCCTCAATAATATTTTGAATCGCGAATAACTCGAAAACTACGTAGATTTAAAAAAAAGTGCCGGAACCAAAACTGTAGAGCACAAAATTCTTCATAAATTGGTTTCCAGCACTTTTTCTAACTTCGAAATTTCCACCGTAAAATGGGTTCATGTACTCAAAAACATTTTTAATTGCGGATAACTCGAAAACTATGAGGAATTCGAAAAAACTGTCGTAATAAAAAATGTAAAGTAGAAAATTCTTTACAAAAAAGTATCTCAGGTGTTTGTTCATAACCTCAACTCAAAATTTTAACCTTAAAATGGGTTTATACACTAAAAAATATTTTGGTCCGTACATTTTTTGTTTAGATCTTTTTTTATATCAAATTTTTGAGATATTTTCAAAATAGTAAATTACGTCTTCGACTCTGGTGACAAAAATCGTGGGCGAGAATGCCCTACTTTTCTCGCCGGGATCAAAAATTCGTCCTTGACGTATTCTGAGTCACTATCACTAGAATCGTTCAAATTAATTTTTTTAGTTTCAATTCTGTATTTTTCACGCGATAATAAATATTAAAGGTTGTGTGAAGCAAACCGTCATCAAGAATAAACAAGTCAAGTGATTTTTAGGGTAGTGTTTAATTATTTTCTACCCACTGAATGAAATTTAATATTTTTTAACTACAAATCCTTCAAATGTAAGCTAAAATCAAGTTCTATTGAAAAATGCAAGCATGCCTTTTGGACTAATATCGCTTATTATATTTCGTTTCTCCTTGCCCGTTTCCGATTTTCACCTGATGATGCTTTTATCGGCCAATTTCCTTCCACGTGTAACCTTTGAAAATATAAATTTGCGATTAGTTTTTGAATGACATGTCTGATTTTAATGATAAAATGTAGGTAACGATAAAAAATACATTTTAATACTTTATGTGTCCAAGGCTATTAATTTTCGAAATTAATTTTATACAGGAGAATAAGTAATTTATTTCTATGAATTATTATACAACATCTTGTAATGTTACATGATGATGACAAGTTAAAACTTGCAAGTACCGGCTTATATGGTTCTTATTTCTTAACTATTAATCATTTTTTCGGAGTTTATGATTGTAGTTTAGTCCCTGTTAGCCCTGTAGGACTCTAATTTATACCAACACACCTCTTGGTACAAGAATTGTTTTTGTTATTACAAATTCAGACTTTGGTAAAACCAAGGATGAAACTCGTGCTTTGATCGCAACTCTTCATAGTCCAGGAAGAAGTAACCGTACCCTAGTTATCGACATACATCCAGAGTTTTTTGGTGTTTATGATTGTAGTTTAGTCCCAGTTACCCCTGTGAGACTCTGATTTATATTTTTTGGACCAAGACACCTCTTTGTGAAGTTCGTATACGAATCGTTTTCGTTCCTGAAAATTCAGACTTGGATAAATCTACTAATAGTACTATTGCCATCGACATACATCCACTAGGAGCTTTGGCGATAGAAAACGTTCAGGACGGCCTCGAAAAACCACACGCGCTTAAAATAAACGTATTGTATTTATCAGTTAACGTGATCAACAGCTCTCTTTCAAGACGTCAAAATAAAATCGAGAGTTTGCAGTGAGATAAAGAATATGAAAATTTTAGTAAGTGATGAATCAAAGTTTGAGGTTTTTTGGGTCTAAGCGATCAGTGTTTGTGGACAGGTCTAAGGAAGAACTGATGCTAGATTCATGCGTAATGCCTGAGAAACAGGGCTTAGGCTCGGTGATGATTTAAGGATGTTTTGAGAGGAAGAGCGACTGGATACCTGGTAAATATTGAAGGGTTTTTGAAGAAAAAACGCTATAAAGAACAATAAAGGAAAATGTAGTACACTTTGAACAGGGTATGATCTGATTATCTTTCAGCATGAGTATTTGAAAGAATTGGAAAGAAAGTATGTACTGAAGCCGATTGGAATATCCTGAAAAATGAATGGAACCAAATAGAAGACAAATTCACTGAAAACTTTCACTGTAGATGGCTGTCAAACAAATACTAAACAACGTAGCGTCTTTCTAGTATTTTTCAAGCAACTACCGCCATCTCTAGGTGAGGTTAAGTACTTTTAAGAATATCCTTGTATATTTAAAACCAATTCTGGGTGTTTTCAGTAAGTTAAACTAACAAAAATGATCAAAATCATTAATTAGTCCAAATTTTGTTCATTTTAGTTTGTTTTATTGTAATAAAAAATAACTTTTCTACATTCTAATTGTTTATTTGCGAAGCAGAATTTGTATAATCGCAAGTTTTTCTACGGAAATTATATAATAGAAATATTTCCCATAATTTTTTTATACACCCAAATACCTATCAGATTGAGGAATGAAGCGAATTAGATATATTTAGGTAACGGGTGTCTCGACTCCTGAATTTAGATAACCAACATTTCATGAAGCCGGTATGCGTTGAACGTTTCAGCATTTCCCTTTCCTGTCCTATAAATACGTAACCAATTTCCGATTTTCCACCTTTTATCGGATAACCAATCAAACATCCTGGCACATGTAAGTTATATTAGCATGAAATGACCTAGTCACGATAAAATTGAAAAAAAAAATGTTTTCCGATTTCAAGTCGTTCGTGTAATTGGGTTAGATATTAATAGATTTAGGTAAAAATACCGACAGCGGCGGCGACTTCCTACCTTGGGATTTTTCAATTCTTGTTGGCCGAAAAACGTTTTTTTGTTTAGTACATACAGAGTGAATTTTTAATTTGACGACGGTTGATATGAGAATTATCTAGGAAAGTTATTAATTCTTATCTGTCAAGAACACTTTTATCTACAGGGTGGCCCATACCAACAAAGTAAACATATTTTCTCATATCTACAACGTGTATATCTTCGCAACGCAATTTTTAATCCATTATGACTCATTGAAATAAAGATATAAATCTAAATTATTACGAAATAAACATTCTATAATATGAATAGTTAGAGCCTAAAATTACAATTTACCAAAGTTTTTAACAAGCCACAACATTTTTTGTAGCCGTCTCTTTCACAAGAAAAGAGCTATTGAAGATACTACTACATCTCCAGATGCAGTGCCCAATTAAATGCGGCTGAAAGAGAGGTCAGCAACCTTTTCAATCAAAAGAGCCTAAAATTACAATTTACCAAAGTTTTTAACAAGCCACAACATTGTTTGTAGCCGTCTCTTTCACAAGAAAAGAGCTATTGAAGATACTGCTACATCTCCAGATGCAGTGCCCAATTAAATGCGGCTGAAAGAGAGGTCAGCAACCTTTTCAATCAGAAGAGCCTAAAATTACAATTTACCAAAGTTTTTAATAAGCCACAACATTTTTTGTAGCCGTCTCTTTCACAAGAAAAGAGCTATTGAAGATACTGCTACATCTCCAGATGCAGTGCCCAATTAAATGCGGCTGAAAGAGAGGTCAGCAACCTTTTCAATCAAAAGAGCCTAAAATTACAATTTACCAAAGTTTTTAACAAGCACAACATTGTTTGTAGCCGTCTCTTTCACAAGAAAAGAGCTATTGAAGATACTGCTACATCTCCAGATGCAGTGCCCAATTAAATGCGCCTGAAAGAGAGGTCAGCAACCTTTTCAATCAAAAGAGCCTAAAATTACAATTTACCAAAGTTTTTAACAAGCCACAACATTTTTTGTAGCCGTCTCTTTCACAAGAAAAGAGCTATTGAAGATATTGCCACATCTCCAGATGCAGTGCCCAATTAAATGCGGCTGAAAGAGAAGTCAGCAACATTTTCAATCAAAAGAGCCTAAAATTACAATTTACCAAAGTTTTTAACAAGCCACAACATTTTTTGTAGCCGTCTCTTTCACAAGAAAAGAGCTATTGAAGATACTACTACATCTCCAGATGCA
This sequence comes from Diorhabda elongata, assembly GCA_026230145.1. Classification (NCBI taxonomy): domain Eukaryota; kingdom Metazoa; phylum Arthropoda; class Insecta; order Coleoptera; family Chrysomelidae; genus Diorhabda; species Diorhabda elongata. Next base: position 17,382,314 of record CM047928.1, on the reverse strand, counting down.
GTGCCCAATTAAATGCGGCTGAAAGAGAGGTCAGCAACCTTTTCAATCAGAAGAGCCTAAAATTACAATTTACCAAAGTTTTTAATAAGCCACAACATTTTTTGTAGCCGTCTCTTTCACAAGAAAAGAGCTATTGAAGATACTGCTACATCTCCAGATGCAGTGCCCAATTAAATGCGGCTGAAAGAGAAGTCAGCAACATTTTCAATCAAAAGAGCCTAAAATTACAATTTACCAAAGTTTTTAACAAGCCACAACATTTTTTGTAGCCGTCTCTTTCACAAGAAAAGAGCTATTGAAGATACTACTACATCTCCAGATGCAGTGCCCAATTAAATGCGGCTGAAAGAGAGGTCAGCAACCTTTTCAATTAAAAGAGCCTAAAATTACAATTTACCAAAGTTTTTAACAAGCACAACATTGTTTGTAGCCGTCTCTTTCACAAGAAAAGAGCTATTGAAGATACTGCTACATCTCCAGATGCAGTGCCCAATTAAATGCGCCTGAAAGAGAGGTCAGCAACCTTTTCAATCAAAAAAGAGCCTAAAATTACAATTTACCAAAGTTTTTAACAAGCCACAACATTTTTTGTAGCCGTCTCTTTCACAAGAAAAGAGCTATTGAAGATATTGCCACATCTCCAGATGCAGTGCCCAATTAAATGCGGCTGAAAGAGAAGTCAGCAACATTTTCAATCAAAAGAGCCTAAAATTACAATTTACCAAAGTTTTTAACAAGCCACAATATTTTTTGTGGCCGCCTCTTTCACAAGAAAAGAGCTATTGAAGATATTGCCCCATCTCCAGATGCAGTGCCCAATTAAATGCGGCTGAAAGAGAAGTCAGCAACATTTTCAATCAAAAGAGCCTAAAATTACAATTTACCAAAGTTTTTAACAAGCCACAACATTTTTTGTAGCCGTCTCTTTCACAAGAAAAGAGCTATTGAAGATACTACTACATCTCCAGATGCAGTGCCCAATTAAATGCGGCTGAAAGAGAGGTCAGCAACCTTTTCAATCAGAAGAGCCTAAAATTACAATTTACCAAAGTTTTTAATAAGCCACAACATTTTTTGTAGCCGTCTCTTTCACAAGAAAAGAGCTATTGAAGATACTGCTACATCTCCAGATGCAGTGCCCAATTAAATGCGGCTGAAAGAGAAGTCAGCAACATTTTCAATCAAAAGAGCCTAAAATTACAATTTACCAAAGTTTTTAACAAGCCACAACATTTTTTGTAGCCGTCTCTTTCACAAGAAAAGAGCTATTGAAGATACTACTACATCTCCAGATGCAGTGCCCAATTAAATGCGGCTGAAAGAGAGGTCAGCAACCTTTTCAATCAAAAGAGCCTAAAATTACAATTTACCAAAGTTTTTAACAAGCACAACATTGTTTGTAGCCGTCTCTTTCACAAGAAAAGAGCTATTGAAGATACTGCTACATCTCCAGATGCAGTGCCCAATTAAATGCGCCTGAAAGAGAGGTCAGCAACCTTTTCAATCAAAAAAGAGCCTAAAATTACAATTTACCAAAGTTTTTAACAAGCCACAACATTTTTTGTAGCCGTCTCTTTCACAAGAAAAGAGCTATTGAAGATATTGCCACATCTCCAGATGCAGTGCCCAATTAAATGCGGCTGAAAGAGAAGTCAGCAACATTTTCAATCAAAAGAGCCTAAAATTACAATTTACCAAAGTTTTTAACAAGCCACAATATTTTTTGTGGCCGCCTCTTTCACAAGAAAAGAGCTATTGAAGATATTGCCCCATCTCCAGATGCAGTGCCCAATTAAATGCGGCTGAAAGAGAAGTCAGCAACATTTTCAATCAGAAGAGCCTAAAATTACAATTTACCAAAGTTTTTAACAAGCCACAACATTTTTTGTAGCCGTCTCTTTCACAAGAAAAGAGCTATTGAAGATACTACTACATCTCCAGATGCAGTGCCCAATTAAATGCGGCTGAAAGAGAGGTCAGCAACCTTTTCAATCAGAAGAGCCTAAAATTACAATTTACCAAAGTTTTTAATAAGCCACAACATTTTTTGTAGCCGTCTCTTTCACAAGAAAAGAGCTATTGAAGATACTGCTACATCTCCAGATGCAGTGCCCAATTAAATGCGGCTGAAAGAGAAGTCAGCAACATTTTCAATCAAAAGAGCCTAAAATTACAATTTACCAAAGTTTTTAACAAGCCACAACATTTTTTGTAGCCGTCTCTTTCACAAGAAAAGAGCTATTGAAGATACTACTACATCTCCAGATGCAGTGCCCAATTAAATGCGGCTGAAAGAGAGGTCAGCAACCTTTTCAATCAAAAGAGCCTAAAATTACAATTTACCAAAGTTTTTAACAAGCACAACATTGTTTGTAGCCGTCTCTTTCACAAGAAAAGAGCTATTGAAGATACTGCTACATCTCCAGATGCAGTGCCCAATTAAATGCGCCTGAAAGAGAGGTCAGCAACCTTTTCAATCAAAAAAGAGCCTAAAATTACAATTTACCAAAGTTTTTAACAAGCCACAACATTTTTTGTAGCCGTCTCTTTCACAAGAAAAGAGCTATTGAAGATATTGCCACATCTCCAGATGCAGTGCCCAATTAAATGCGGCTGAAAGAGAAGTCAGCAACATTTTCAATCAAAAGAGCCTAAAATTACAATTTACCAAAGTTTTTAACAAGCCACAATATTTTTTGTGGCCGCCTCTTTCACAAGAAAAGAGCTATTGAAGATATTGCCCCATCTCCAGATGCAGTGCCCAATTAAATGCGGCTGAAAGAGAAGTCAGCAACATTTTCAATCAAAAGAGCCTAAAATTATAATTTACCAAAGTTTTTAACAAGCCACAACATTTTTTGTAGCCGTCTCTTTCACATGAAAAGAGCTATTGAAGATACTACTACATCTCCAGATGCAGTGCCCAATTAAAAGCAGCTGAAGCAGGGATCGGCAACCTTTTCAGTGAGGAAAACCAGAAAGTTTTGGAGAAAAGTTGATTTTTTTACCTCAACTTCTCCGGAATAAATGGAATGTACGTTTAATTGCAATTTCGATCTAAAATCTTCCCACCAATAGGCCCAGAACCCATTAAGGTGTGGCCAAAAGCGCTGTCATCACGTCTCTTAACAGCCTTCTTGCAAGGCGGGCTCGGCGGAGATGGATGGAGACGCCTGGCATGAGACAGAAGAAGGCCCATATATATGGACCTCGATCGTTGCTCACCAAACACGTTATCTGTGAGTGCCCCGCACTCACCCGGACGCGGTTTAAACAACTGGGCAAACCCCACAACCTGCCTAACGACATCAAAGGGTTTAAGCCAAAGCGCTTCGGCTTCTCAAAGGACATCGGATTTTTGTGAACACCCTATATAGTTTTGTAAAAGTGCGTGTTAGAAGAACAAGTTTTAGAAGAGAAATCTATATATGAGTACATTCATCAACGGTTTGTTTGCTTTATGTCCTTTGATCAGAACTTTAAGAAGATATTTTCTTTATCGATTTTACTAAAAATGATTCGATTTAATGCGGTTTTCAAATTTCTACCAGTTTAAAGCTAATCTAGCGGACATTGTACAATATCAATACAAGGAATATAAAACCTCGAAATTGATTATTATCAGTATTTTCTCAGGTTACTGTTTTATTTTATTCCATATACTGCCATTATTTCCTTTAATTTAATCACACAAAGGTATGCTTGACGGGAAATAATTAACCGACTTTACGGTTATTGGTGACATCCTGTGTGGCAATTAACAGTTTAACACATGATAAAGTACTTTTTTTCTCTTGATGTTCCCATTGCGAAAGTAATTTTTGGAAAATATTACTAGTGACTAAATGAATAGTCATCTAATCGAATTAGTGTCACTTAATATTTCTTTTCTTTATTCTAATTAATTAAACCGTTTGATACGTTTATGCTTCTAAATGTTCTTGATTTTCGGTCTCTTCTGTTTTAAAATTAGTTTTTTTTTATAATTTTTAAGAGAAAGTTAAAAAATTAACGTTACAACTTAATTAAGTCTTTATCAAAATATGATATTGACACTGATAATATGCATATTTATATCAACCAACAAAATGAAAATAGAAATTTTTTCTAATACGAAAAATTTACAAAATAGATTTCACTCAACTTATTAAGGTCTTTTTTATCATTCAAAACTTTTTCGTTCGTATATTGTGAAACATTTCTTAAAATTCTCTTTTTTATTTCAAGAATTTTTGAATTTTCATAATTCAATTTATGTTTTTTATCATATATCATTGTTCGTCAATGCATTTTAATTGTTTTTATCGTATTGATGATCGTTTAGTCTATTTTCTAAATACTGAGATGTTTGCCCTATATAGACAGCGTCACAATTAGTACTTGATTATAATATTACTTATTTTGATGTTTTAAATTTCAATTTAGTGAAATAATTGGATAATAAGAAATTAAATGAGTCGAAACGTCAATTTTTATCTGTCTTTCAAAAACTAAGCATTGACTATTTGTATCACTTTTATGTTGACTCGTTCTTCCTATAAAATGCGTGTAAAATTTTTTGATATAGCATCACGTAGCAGCCTTGTATCTAAACCAAACTAATCAAGTAAAAGTCAACTTTGAAATATGTTGTGAGTATATCGTCAGCATTTGCATGTACATTATCAACAATTTATTAAATCGCAGGTGAAATACGTTTATTAGATTATTAACTTTACAGATATTGCATCTTATTATCATCACGTTTTATTTTATTACCCAACAAAACTTTAGAAACGACAAAAGTTGTTTTGTTACTTTGAAGGAAGAAACATTTGTCTTTTTAAACGAATCGTTTACTTTTTGTGTCACCAGAACAAAAGCTGACAAAATTGGAATATTTCCAAGTGGAATTTTAATGCAATAAGACCAATCAAACTGGTGTAACTAGAAAATAGTAACATTCTTAAATACGAGGTCTGGCTATGAAATAACGAGACGGAGCAACGTATGAATCTCAAATTTCTCGTTAAATTGAAAAAAACTCCGACTGAGTACCATAAATCTTTGAAAGAGGCCTATAGGGGAAAATTCTTTATCTCGTGTGCGTGTTTTTGAGTGGTGTAAGCGCTTTTGTGAGGTCGGAGAGAACAATGAAGATGACCAGCGTCTAGGTCGTCCTGTGACTGTTTCAACTCCGGAAACAGTGACCAAAATCAACCAAATTGTGCGTTCAGACCGTCGTATGAGCATCCGGATGATTACCGAGGCTGTAAACGCCGATAAAGAAAAATTTTACACGAGAAATTACACATGACAAAAGTCTGTATGAAGTTGGTGCCAAAAAATCTCCTGATCAAAAGCTATTGCGTCAACGAGTCTGCTCAGATCTGTTTTGAAAGGGACCTCATTTAAGTCGATGAAAGCGGTAAAGGCAAAGCGCCTAAAGGCACTCACCAAAGAAGACTTCCTGCACCGCTTAGATCAATGGAAAAAACGTATGGAAAGGTATGTGGCGAGGGGAGGGGAGTACATTGAAAGGGAGCATTCAAATGTAGAATATTTTTTATAATAAAACCCTTTTTCGTAACTAGTCTCGATATTTAACAGCCAGACCTTATTTTCACTTTGTGCATTTTGAAAATTATATTTTCTATTAGTTTGAATGGGAATTTATAATCAAATATTTTATAAAAAGTTAATAAACCATTTGATACAGCATGAGTTAATTGAATTAATTTCTATATGGAACAAAATGTCTTAGAACTTTGAATCAAACTTAAAAATTTTAATAACAAATGGCGATGCAAGCACTTTAAACAAAAAGAATTTTCGGCACTTATTTCAAGTCCACATACATGTTTTTTCCCTAATCATTTTAATTCTATACTACTCGAGTTTTGAGATGGAAACAGTAAAACAAATATTGATAATTGGATATGGCTTTTGAAGCATTTTTTCCATTAACACTTCTAGCAAACAAATGCTGGTGTACCATTAAGAATTGACCGTTCTACGTTGCTCTAATGTCCAGTTATTCCGAAAACCTTCTTTTTGAGCGGTAGTCAAATTATTGGGTACCGAACGCGAACAAATCTTTTTGACAGCCAAATTTTTATGCAACATTAAATATATGCGAGTGAAACTAATCTCCAAGTATGCTTCAATATCACGGTATGTTACATGACGATCTTGTAATATCACGCACGGCATCGAAGTTTTCTGCCACAACAGCCGATTTTAGGGACAATCTCGAAATTCATCCTTGTCAAATCTGCCATTGTCATACATCAATGTGGCCATATCTCAAAACTCTCTTATGTTTAGTTAAAAACAAAAATGTTTTAAAAAGGTGGTATTCCTACGAAAATTTAACACCCTAGAATCTCAGGTTACCATCGTACTTTCTCAACTTTGTCTTCATCAGGAATAGTAACTTCAGCCACGTTTTCATGTTCAATCGTAATAACAACAAAAATATTTTTCATTAGCAGAATCATTATCCCCAGAGTCTGAATTTTTGTAATTCTAAATGGATTTTCCGCAGTCTTTTTTGTTGTAAATGACGTCTGAAATAGTTAAGTGAATGACGTGATTCATATAGCTACAATATCATTTCATATGAGGTTTCCCTTTCAAAATGTCTCATTACAGAAGCGCCTTCTGATGTTATGGCCATAATATGATTCTCGAAACTCAACTTAAAGTTGCTGAGATCATCTACTTCAGCTACACCAAATTTTCCAGGTATAATCACCAGTTCTAGGTTACATACTCTGCTATCAGTTTGGCTGTTGATATCCAAATAACGTCTGTCAGACTTTCTCAACATTTGCAGCTCATTTTGTGGCCACTACGTCCTCAGTTGTCTCCTGAATAGTGACGGTTGTCGCGTGATATGAAAATGGCTGTACTGCAGTACTTTTTTTGAGATATTACACTTCTTTTAGCTTACTTACTTTGTCAAAATTTGTTTTACTAGGCAACTTGTTTGAATGAAACCAGCATATTTAAATATCAACATGCTGTAATAAATTTTCGTTTTAAAATTATTATGTCCAAATGTAGGTAGTAGGTATAAACAGAAACGATTCGTCAGTGAAAAATCGCATCACTCATAATGTCGTTTAACGTGAAAAACCTTGAAACCACGTTGATGTTTTTGGGAAGAAAGACTAACAGTCGATAAATTAGTCGGTCATTTCTGTTTTTGTAATGAGAATTCCGGTGACGTGTGAAAACGTGACTTATTCAATCTCCCTGTGAAGCCACAGATAAAATTTTATAGGTAATCTCAGATTATGATGACACAGAATTGACAAAGCACAGTTTTCCTCGATTTCAAAATAAGTTGAGATATTGATTTCATTCTTTTCAAATATAATATGATTAGTCGCCGTTCTTAACAGCTTAAAACCATTTACCTATGATGGGCATTTGTAGCTCGATGGGTTCGTGAATAAACAAAATATGAACATACCGAAGAGGCCAAAGCTACCATTTCACTCTTTAGACCAGTTAATTCTCCGACTAGATCACGTGATATCACACCTCTTGTCTTCTGTCTTTGCAGATATGTAGTCCACAATCTACATGGATAAGCTGACTTCAAGTGAGACATTGGAGGTCAATACAACTCGAGTCATTGGTCAAATATCACTCAATATACTCACGTGACTCAAAAGAATGAGTTTTTTCGTGAAAATCATAATTATAAAATAATTTTATGCACTCTAAGTGATGACAAGTAAATCGGATTGTTGCTACAGACAAAATTAAAAGAAGAAAAACTAGTGTCAGGATAGACAAAAATGTAATTGTAATTGATGAGGACAATTTTCAAATTAAATCTGGATCAAAATGGCTATCCTAAATAATATTTAATAAAAAAAAATGAATTTTCCATGTTATATTTGAACAAAAATATCTTTCTTTTTCCTAATTGAATAGAAATGATCTTTATCAAATTTAATTTCGGCATATATTGGCTTTACCAGATATCATTTCGAAAAATTCGATGCTATTTACAATAATATGATTTCAAAATTCAATTTGCTAAATAACTTTTATCATAAAATTTATTTAATTTGCAATAGGTTTTTGGTAAAGAATTTGCTATTCGGGATTTAATTTATCTAGAAATTTCTTTTCAAAATTCAATTTTCTTTTTTATCCAATTCAATTTTCCAAAATATGGGAAAACGGTATTTCCAATTTTGATTTGTACAAAAAATTTCCAGATATGGCCTCACCGATTAATAAGGACAAAAATTATTTTCAAATTTGATTTTGACGTAAATGGTTTTACTTAATAATATTTTATCATAAAAGATTTAATTTGGAGAAAAATTGTATTTTCCGAATTGATTTGATGAAATTTAATGATGAAATTTGTTTTCCAAATTTGAATTGATCACAAAATAGATTTTTCATAATCTAGACACAAAATAGATTTTCTAAAATTAATTTTTGGAAAAAAAGAATTTATTATTTAATTTGTGGAAATTAGGCTTTCCCAGTTTTCATTTGTTGAATATGACTTTCACGAATTTAGTTTGTTGAAATATGGCTTTTCTAAACAAATTTTGTTAAATTATTGCTTTTTACAATTAGTTTTATGGAAAATAGCTTTTCCTGACTCAGTTTGTTGAAATATGGCTTTCACAAATTCACTATATCGGAGTATAGCATTTTAAAATCTATTAGTGTCACAAAAAACATCCCCTAATTCATTTGAACTCAAAATTATGTTCTCCAAATTTATTGGCCAAAATGATCTCTTCCAAATTTAATTTGGCTTTTATATATAACGTCGAAAAAAATAAGGTCCCATATTTAATTTTCACTAATACTATTGGGACCATAAACGACTTTTCCAACTTTACTTTTTGGTTTTCCAGTTGTATTTTAGTTAGAAATATCTTTCCCAAATTCAATTTTATCAAGAAATAAATGTCAAATGGACAATATAATTGCCATAAAATTTTTTTTCGAAATTTATTTTAGATGGCTTTTACAAATGAATATATTTTAGACTCAAAATTACTTCACTAAAGTTTATTTGAACAAAATACGAATTTAACTTGTTCTAAAACGAATTTTCAAATTTAGATTAACAATTTACAGGTGCTATTTGAAAATACAAAGTTAGAGGTAGCTACCAGGTACATTCCAAATGTTTTACGTCAATAATAAAACACTCAAATGCCAAATTAGGCAGATCCAATCTGTGTACGATAAATTAAGATAATTGGTGTACATTTGATTTTCACATTTATTCATTATTTTCCTCCAAATTTTCCTCACCACTTTCATTTTCCAGCTTTGATGTTTTTTAGAGCTTTTTGTCTGAAAAAAAAATTGAATTACTAAGTAAATAGTGATAAATAAGCTTTTTTCTGTTGCACGGTGTAACCAATTCAGTTCATCTTAATTTTTGACTTTTTTTTTGGATATAACATCGAAATCTATGTAAAATTAACTGTATAATCACATGGTTGATTTTTTCCACAAATCTAAATGTTATTACAATCAATAGGGAAGCTGAAGTGAATCACAACAGAATTTCCACCTTTTACCGCAAAAACAAAACAAAAAAGGTATATTCATATACAGGATGTTTAGATTCCAGAGGTCGCTTAGTCAGCAGTTATTTATTTTATTATATATATTAATAAGTTTTACGTAGATCTTTATATTGTGGTAGCTTCTCGGTTTTGATCATTTCCTTGCATAAATTAACTATATTGATAGCGCCAGAAGAGTTTTCAGTGGACGTCAGTCATCGAGGTTAATAAACATAATCAATAGCTTCTGATCTTTGAACCATGATAAACTTTTAGTTTGTTAAATTTTCCACATTTAACTTGAAAGCTAATTTTCTTGAACACCATTTGACGTATATGCTAAGAACGTCTGGCAAAGAGGGCTTGAAAAATCTAAAAATCTAAATGGAAATGTGGACAAAACAGAAACAAAAACCTCGAGAACAAATTGATCATGGAGGAAATAGAAGACACAAGGAAAGAAAAATAACGCAATTCCTTCAAACTGTTATATACGATAAGTAAAACTTTCAAGACAACAAAATGATACTCTTCAAAACAATTTTTAAAGTAATTTCAACTTATGGGAATGAAATGGGTTCTTATAAGAGACGTAGAAAGAATATTCTACAAATGTATACGATGAAGTGCCTGAAACCACTATTGGTAATCACAAAAGTAGACAAAATTGGAAATGATTATGAAATGCTAGGAATAAATAAATAGGAATGTGCTGAATTTTTAGGGTTAAAGGTACTTCAGAATATATCAAGATTCTGATTCAAATTTCTTGTTGATGATGAGGAAAAAATGACTGGTCTACGGTTTATAATTCAATTAAATCTTCGGAAAATAGTAACATCCAATTTATTTTATTGTTATAATCATAATTTAGAAAAAGAAATTAATATTATCAACAAAAAAGAACACATATTTTAAAGAATTCATATATCCGAGAAACTATCTGAAAATTTTCTCAGATATTGTTTCAGTAGTACCTCGATCTTTATCATATTTTGTTCAGTGGAACTTTTCTAGACTTTGTGAAAGTGCTGAAATTTTCCAGAAAGCTCCCCGTGTTCGAGAAACTTCCCAAATATCTGAGAATGTTACAAATTGTATCAAATTCCAAGAAAAAATTTGAACATTATCAGATTTTGTCCATTTATTTTCAAGAAAATGTTTAAATTATTTGATGTTCAAGATATTGCTGCAGCATCAATCAGAAAGTCATCTGTTTTTGAAAAATTTCTCAACTTTTTCCAGAGGAAGTTCCAGAACGTTAACAAACTTGCCAGAAATCGCTTGACTCCGAGTAATCGCCTGATTTTCCATAAATGTTGATAATTTTCTTAAATGTATTGGAAAATTATTAGGTTCTTCAGAATTTCATAGAAAACGTTTCCAAACTTTCCAGAAATACCTCGAACAAGGAAAAGTTGCGTGGATATTTCATAAAGACCATAATCATTATAAAATTTTGTCCATTGAAACTCCAACAGACTCATTCATTCTACAGTAACTGCTAAAAATCTATTCAAATTTTGCAAAAATCGCTCTAACTTTAAAGCATCACCTGCATGTTTGGAATATTCATAATTCTCCCAATAAACTTTGAACTTTATCAGATATTGTACATTGAAAGTTCACCAGATGCATTCATTCTCCACAAAGTGTTCGATTTTCTAAATTTCCCTGAAGATCTAAAAAAATTATCTGGTATCTTTCACACACTTTCATCTCAATCACCATAATGTACGATGGGAAACTTGGGGCTGTTTGCCTATGCTTTAACTGCTAATGATAATTAAAACTGACAGCACCTCAACTTTGTTTTTAATTCACTGAATCTTGGTTTTTTTGTTTGCAGCTTCTCCTCTCACGAATGGTACTATAAAAGAAGAAGATCTCACACCTATATCCCCCGATTATTGCATAAAATGTCCACAATGCCAGAAAGGGATGCAAACATTTCAAGCTCTCAAAGAGCACATGGAATGCTGTCACATGGAGATTTCCAACGTTTCAGAACCTATGAGTTTAACTGCCCCCAGCGCCGTGTCCCCCACGCCAACTCTAGTCGGTACCGGAGGTCCTTTCGGATGTTCACAATGTACAACGACGTTTAGTTCCAAGGACCAATTAGAAAAGCACGAATTACTACATTCGCCCAATGCTCAAGTGGTGAGTTTTATCTTTTTCTACAATCGTAGTTTCTAAAAAAAAAAATTTATTTTTTTCGCTACTTTGACATGACAATACTTTTATTAATTCTCTTGTAACGTTCTACGTATTTATTTATACTCTTTCTAATCGTGGGGTGAATTAATAAACACTACCTCTTACGTTCTTAATTTATTTATACACTTAACTTATAATAATTTACTTATAAATATCACTTAGATAATTTCCGCGATTACTTTTACTAATTGGTAATATTTAAAACTAAACTTACTGCTCTAAACATATTTATATTTCACAAATAGAATTCTACAAAGCTCTAGAACAAAAAGAAACACAAGAAATAAATAAATAGACTTTTATAGAAATTATTTAAAAGAAATACTGTAATAGACCGCCTTTTATGACAAAAAGTTCATGAAAGGCGCGTTCGCCATTTACAAAAAACAAATTGGAGATACCGCGCGAATTCGCTGAATTTTAAAATTCCATTATACTTGGATAGGGCCAGCCTAATGACCTAAGGGTAAAAAATAAGGCAAATTCATGGTATTAAATGTGTGACCTAAATTTTATTTTGACTTGTTTATACAAGCACAAGAAATAAAAAAGTAATTTTTACCCTTGAATGCATTAAAATAGAAAAAACCGAGTGGTTCTATTTAAAAAAATAAAGAGATTTGATATTTATGTGATATTTATGAAGTTAAACTTTAAACAATTTTTATACACCCTGTATAAAATGAGAAATTTTTCAACATAGATCCAAATATCTTTTTGCTAAAATCAAACGAATAGAAACCATTTTCTTATCTTTAAGAGTATCCTCGCGAAAAAATAATTTAGGGTCTGCAACGGTCAAATTTTTTACAAAAACATTAATAACTCAAAAAGTATGCATTTATCGAAAAAAGTTTTTAGACAAAAGTATACTATAATTTTACTTAAATTTCAAAAATGTATTAATATACAGGATGTTCCATTTAAAATAACACAGTCTGCAATCTTTGAAAATATTTTAGTTAAAAAGATCGTATCCAAAAACCTAAACGTAGAAATTTTCATGATTTTGCTATGAGTATTTTGCCATATACCAGATAGTTTTAACTCGTCCTGTGTAAGTTCTCAAGTATTTCAAATTGGATAAATTGCTGTGGCAAAGGTTTCTTATAATATTATCGCTTCGTACAAAGTCTGAGGTCGCACGAGAAAGAGAAATACCAAGTATGTATCTTAAACCGAATAGGTTTGCGTTAATCATTTTAACAAGAGAGGTTAAGTGAAAAAAGCCGTCACTTATTAATAAGAGGCAATTTTTGACACAGCTGTGACTATGGGAGGACAAAACAATTGCTCCTCGCGTCGTTTGTGAGTGTATTAACGGTGAAATTAACGTTAAAATGTTACGTAAACACAACAATTGACCTGAGCCCCCATAACCTCTACATTAATACGAGTCAAACACTAATCAAGCCAAGAAATTTAAAATTCTACACAATTAAGAGCAACGAGTGACTTTTGACACTAATAAAAAGTAATCGTGAAAGTGCTTTGTTGAAGAAATATTTGTAATGGAATGTTTACGATTATAGATTGATTTGATAAGAGCTTTTGTACTTAAGTTAATAGACCTTGTTTTATTGATCTTCCTAGAAGATATAATATTAGATCAAAGGCGAACACAACTATTAAATGACATTTACTGAAAAACATTAAATCTTTATACTACGCACGTGTTTTTCTAAGAAAATTCCATCACATTTTCCATGTATGCTACATCACTGTTATGGATCAAGCTTTTACAATTTAGAAACTTAAAAAGCGCTATCGATTCAATTCAGCAACATGGATGAAAAGTTTATCGAAATAATTATTCAGAACACACAACTTGAACCTTCTTACTGAGTAGAAAACAACCTACGATCTCTCTAAATTAAAATAAAACAAAAATTCTAACCTTTTTGGGTGAACAACGTGCATTTTCTCCAATCGAAACCTATTTCAATGATTTGTGTGCAATTGCTCGTGCGAAGGTTTTGTTCGCGTAAGTAAAGATTTGATTTGATCATGTGTGCGAAGGTTCCGGAACCCTGCAGGCCTTCGAAAACGAATGAAAACATTGAATTTGCGCGATAATCCGCGTCAGTCCGTTCGCTGGGGCTTCCAAAAACTATAGTGCACGAAATATTGAATAAGGATCTTGAATTTCATTCATTTCAAATTCAAATTGTGCAAGCGTTTAAGCTGAAGCTCAATGATCATAATATGCGTAAAAATTTCTGTAAAACAATGTTGGAGCGATTTCGCACACTTTTGGAGTGATTTGAATGGAAAAGTAAACAAGCAAAATTGTTGTTATTAATCCGCTAAAAGACAAAACTTCCGCTTAAAACTACAACAGCCACTTCACAGTACCAAAGTGACGGTTTGATGTGCTTTGTCAAGCAGGGGAATAGTTGGATTCTATTTTATTGAAAATCGTCAATTTCCTTAGACGGTGCTGCTTATTTCCAACATTGAGAGAACATCCTGCCTTCACTTATAGGGAGACCATGGCGCTGCTTCGTGATTTCTTCCTTTAGAAAATTGATAAGTCGTTTCGGTGAGATCCTTTGCCACCCAAGTCCCCGGATCTTACCCCCATGGACTTTTTTTATACGGGGTATCTCCAAAATAAATTATACGAAACAAGCCCGGCGATAATCTTTGAACTGAAAGAAAATATCGTCAATGGCGGCACTTCTCCAGCGAGAGGCAAGAAATACCGAAAACAGGTTCCGAGAATGTGTCCGACATAACGGCCAACATTTAGAAAATGTAATGCTAAAAAAATAAAACCCGCATTTATCTATCTTATATTGATTAAAACTAGATATGCATATATTCTGTAGTTTTTTTGTTATATAGATTTTAAATCCTAATTTTGCCACCGGGCACCCTGTAGTAGATACTTAATGGAAAAAATTTGATGATAAGACTATGTAGGTAGTGTTTAATACATAGTACTTTTCCAAACTTTTTTTATTGATCTGTACAGCCCATGGTTATAAGAGGTAGCCTGAAAACTCGTATTATCTCAAGTAGGAAATATTTAGATAGAGTAGAATTTAAGTTTTATTACTCTCTCGTACCTAAAAACATAAAAATCCACTACACACCTAAGGAATCACTAAAATAATTGGTTCGAAAGCGAACCTTATTACCTGTCTGTTTACATATCGCTCAGGTACTTTGTTTACTTCCCTCTCTCCGTCTTTTTAACATGCTTATGCTAGGTTTTTTCCAACGGTTATCCAACCAAGTATCGAAAAGACCAGTCCGGAAACGGTTCACTAACGATAACCAAGTCGGTTGGAATACAAAACAGAATCCCTCGAATAACGGTAACTGCCCGGTTGGAACACGCAATCTCTATTCACAGAATCGTCACCGTATCAAGTAAGGTCCCGTGATGGGTTGTCCCATCCTACCTGTATGTAGATTTGTCACTTTGTGAGGTTGTTTGTAACTCTCCTTTTGAATAAGATCAAGCGGCTTATTACTGTTAGTATATCCCACTACTTTAATTGCGTTCGTCAGCCAAACGAGCGTCAACCTCCAGATTCGCCGGTCGTGGATTAAAATCTCGTTCACGCTGTATGTATGTTCCAATAAGTACCTGGCCTAATCTAGAGATGGCAATATGAGCCGATAAAAATTGTTTTACACGCTATGGAGACCGCCCAACAGAACTCATTTATTGTGGTCTATAACTTTTTTTTTTAAATTTGAACGTTTAATTAAGAAAAACATATACAATGGTATTATTCAAAGTATTGCCCATCTGAAGCTATGACCGTTTCCAATCTTTCTGGGAATTTGTAGATCTCATTCCAAAAGAACTGCGCCCCGGCATGGCAGCCAAAAATGAATCAAGCCAATTTTTGATATCTTGCTCTGATGTGAACCGTTTTCCAGTTCTGCATCGACCGGAACAAATGGTAGTCAGAACGGTCTGGGCTATAAGGCGGGTGAGGTAAAACTTCCCATCCACTGTTTTCCAAATAGTTCTTAACCGGAATAATAACGTAGGGCCGAGCGTTGTCATTATGGAAATTTATTGCCTCGTGTCTGGGCGTTATTCGGCTACAGATTTCTTCAAACGGATTAATTGTGCTCGGTAGCGTTCTCCATTGATGATTGCACCCGGATTTAGCATCTCTTAATACAGCACACGCTTCTGATCCCACCAAATCGAGAGCATTACCTTCGTGACATGGATATTCGGCTTTGCCGTTGAATTGGCTGGTTTGCCAAATCTCACATATGATTTTTTGCGCTTGGGGTTGTCGTAATGGATCCATTTTTGATCACCAGTAACAATCCGATGCAAAAATGACTTCCCTCTGTGGCGTTCCAGGACATGCAAAACCGCCTTTCGGCGTGTCTCGACTTGAGTTCATGTGGAACCCAATTTCATTGCTTTTGAGTATATCCAGCTACTTTTAAACGTTTTGAAATAGCTGCTTGAGTGACACCCAAAGATTCCGCGATCTCTTCTGGTGTTTAGCAACAATCTTCATCGAGTAATGCTTCTAGTTCTTCATCTTCAAACATTTTTGTCTGACCAGGCCGTTCATCGTCTTCCAAGCCAAAATCACCACTTTTAAATTGTGCAAACCACTTTTGGCACGTTCGTTCAGCTAGAGCATGTTCACCATAAGCTTCCACGAAAATACTGCAGCATTTTTCTACATATAAAAGTAATGAAAACGAACTCCCCGCAAAATCACTTTTTCAGGAACAAAGTTGGAAATATTTTAATAAAAAAAAATTATCGCAGGTTTCGGAATATTGGAACGATGTAATATTATATAAATTACGCCATCTCTTATCAAACGGCACGAATTAAATTATAAAATATGCTTTAAGATTAAGTTCTTAGTATTTCTTGAAACACCTGTCAAATATATTTCAAAATTTGTTCAATTTGCACAATCTGTTATAGTGGTAGTAGTTAATATTTTTTTTAAAACACTATAATATACCAATGAACCAACAATTCGATGTTTTTTTTATCTAGATATAATTAAAACAATATACATATTTATTTGAATAATAAATTACTTCCTTCAACGTTACAAAGAACTAACTGCTATATATCAGGGAATATTGAACTCTGAACTTTTATTGAAAGCTTCAACGTTAATCAATTTAATATTACCGTGAACGATAACCTCTGATATTTTTTTCTATGTTGCAAGAAATTTAAAAAAAACGTTGGGTAATTATCATAGAAATTTTCATTTTAAAAATTTAGGTATATACAAACAATGATATGACATTGAATATATGGAAAAAATGCCGCCGAAACTGAGTCAATGGTTATCGTTCATATCAGATTTGTTTTTATTTCTGGAATGTTTGTCGAGAAAATACCTAACGTAGCTGAAATGAGAAACTAGGAACTTTATTAATCTTAATGCTGAATTTGGTGTTTTAAACAGGTAAAGACGAAGTTTTCTTCAACACAATCTCTTATTTATAAACACCAGGTGTCCGTTTGGATACGTTTTTAAAGATATACATATAAATCTTTATAGTGCTGGGTACTTACAAAATATGCAAGCTTTTTTTTTGTTAATAATCAAAACAAGTAGATACAGTTTTGTGAAAACTGTTTTTATTTATTCATGATCATTTATACAAAGCTGCGAGACACAGAAATCCGCGACTCTAAATCAATAAGATTTTATAATCACAAAAAGTAACAAATGAACCAACAAAAAGAAAACAGTGCAGTATTTTCTTCATTTTTCATCAGTCACTAGTTTTCCCATTTTTTTTTTGTTAAGTATGGCAATTATCTTGTTAAGAATTAGGCAAAAATCAATGCCATGTCGAATAGATAATCTAGGGAAACTGTTTTTCCAATCTCAACTGTAGTGGTAGCTTCTAATTCTTATCGTTGCCGAAGTCAATGTCTACATCTGCTAGATTCTTCCCATCCTCCGGTGGGAACCAAAAAATTGTTCTTTCAATTCAGTAGCGTTTTAATTCTCTGAAGAAGTCTATTTGGTTTTTCTATGGTGGCGCATATATAAGCAAAAAAATGTTTTTGGTTGAAATCTTATTAACTCAGCAGTTGTTTAAACGCAAAGGGGAGAAAATACGAAACAACTGCGAATTGAAATTTTAAAATCTCATGACAGCCACTTGCTGGTACATGTTTGACAAGCTCTTGCCATTGTAGTCCAAGAACTCTTTCAAACTTTCCCTCTTGAAGGCAGATTATTGAAAGTGATTTTGATTTAGTAGCAATGTATTAATTCTCGTGTTAAATTTTTACTGCTTAACTCCCAAATCCGGGAGAGTTTGTGTCCCTGAGGCAGACAAGGCAAGACATTGGATAAGGAAATGGAAATCTGGACTGCCCCGGGAAATCTGGGGCGGTTTGTAACCATGACACAAAGCGTCATATCGAGAGTGGCTCCAGCAGATATTAGGACTAAAATTATCAAAATAGGTGAAAATCAAAACCAAAATTACATCACTTCAGATGCAACAAATATTTTTTTAATTATAATTGCATAGCTAAACTTCGTCGGTTGTAGATAGCGTTTAAATTTGTTAAAATATTTTGGAATTTATAATTTTAGTAGTAGTAGTATTTTTTTAACAATTATGTCCTTTTTAGTTCTGAAAGTTAGCGCGTATTGTCTGATTTATTGCACTAAGTAGTACTTCAAGTTTAGCAAATAAAACCAAATTCCATCAGAGATGTGAATATTCCATTTTGATACCTTATTGCTCTTCATACAATGTTTATTTGAACACACCCAAAAATGAGATTTTGGAATAAAAGTCACTATTTTGTTTCTTCTGTTTATAAACGACATCGCCTATCTAGACATCAGTCAACCCTAAATCATGATTCAATTCTAATCTTCTCGGTCTCAACGTTTTTATTAAATTGACGTCGTGGAATCTGTAGCACTCTGTATAGTTCTTTACAATTAAATCTAGAAGTTAAAAATAATTAAAAGCCATCCATATCTCTAGAAAATTTATTTCCAAACGAGTCCGCGTTCCGTTCTCCGTGTTATTTTATTAGATTGTAATAAGTTGGGAGGCAAAAAGCAATGGAGCCGGTAAAGATCTATTTTTACGCCTTATACATTTCATATCTTGAAATAAGAGCTTTAATTATCGCACCCAACGGAGTGGCCGAAAGATATCCGACTCGCTAGCTGACAGGCGGGTTCAAAAAAATAATAACAAAAAAAAGAGAGAGAAACACCACATGTGTAAAATACGTATCGTGTGAAAGAGTTTACTTGAAATGCGGTACGGTGATGGTTGTAATGATGCGCGTTGTTTTTCTGTTCTTTGTTCAATTGTCGAACAGAGACGGCGACATTCCTAAATGATCGTTATTAAAACGAACTCAACGTAAAAAAAATCTGCTAAACTGAAATTATAAATTTACTATAACAAAAGTTTGTTTTTTTTTTCGAAAGAACCACATCATAGATCGTTCTAATAACTGTTCGCTATAACCTAGACAAGGCTTCAATCATCTACTACCAGTGGTGGAGCACAAGTTGATTTGAAGGCTATTAGCTCTGAACGTTTTTCAAAATGTATTATTTATAAGTCGCAAAGTTAAATACATACTAAAAGCAACTTTATTAAAATTATTGAAAGAAAAATTCATTGGCACTCGAACAAAATCATTTCGATGTAATAGTAACTAGCAGATGATTGTGATGATGTGGACGAAGATTCTAAAATAAAGGTAAATGAATAAATCGCTACAGACTACTAGGTTTGGCTAAATAACAAGACTGGTTACGAAAAAGGGTTATATTATAAAAATTATTCTACATTCGAATTCTCCCCTTCAATATACTCCCCTCACCACACACTTTTCCATATTTTTTTTTCCATTGATGGAAGTCTCCTTTAGGAGCTCTGCCGTTTTTTTGCTTAACCACTTCCATCGACTCAAATCGGGTCCCTTTCAAAGCAAAAAAGTCGCACGGTGCCAAATCTAGTGAGTACGGTGGGTTTTCGAGCACAGATAGCGTGTTATGGGCAGGTGCGTTGTCCTGGTGCAAAATAGGGCCGTTTTTAACGAACTCGTTGCCAAAACTGACAACTGGTAAGTCTGATTGACTGTCTGACCCTCTGGAATCCATTCAATTATCACGATACCGTCGAAAAAGACGATCAACATTATTTGGAAAATATTTTAGACTATATGATTTCATCAGCGTGAGAAATAATTTTTAATATATAACTTAAGTTAGTTACGTCCGTGGTTTTTCCATTTTTGAATAGTCGGTGTTTAACGTTTACTGCGGTGTTCCTATAACCTGATGAATCGGCTCACCAAATGGTCATCGTCAAGCAATAATACAGTTGTACCCGCATTCTGCGAAGAACCATTCATTTGTCGAGCGTTCTTTCTTTTTTATTTATTTTGTTTTTCATTTTATGCAGTACACATGATTCTACCATCCATCACAAATCTAGCCCTGCTCAGGAATCTTATAAATCCCTTCTCAAAAATGAATAATGTCCTCTCCCAAACCACAAAGAAACTAACGAATGTCCCTCTCTCGACTATTTTTGAAAAATCCGTCTCCTATTTTTAAGTATTTAGGAATTGTCCAAAAGCTGCATGTACTGCTGCGTTAGTTTTTTTTTCTTCTTACTTCCATAATAGATCTACCTTCTGTTTCTTTTTCGATATCATTCCTCATCCTGACTCTATGTTATCATTACGTCACTTTCGTGGTCGACCTCGATCGGTAATCCTTTCTGTACAATGAGCAGGACAGCCGTTATTATAAAAGAAACAAGTCTATCGAATGTTTGCAGTATTTGTAAGTAAATATGATAATTAACCGTTCCTTCAATAACAAAAGGTCCGATCTAAGCTCTAATCGATTGTTTCGTCATTTTCTTCTAAAGTGTGACAATTTTGTTTGCTTCACAAATCCTTTGTAAAAGTATTTTATTTTTATTTGAAATTACGCTTTGTTTCCTGAGTTACATTCTGGGGTCTGCATATATTGAAATTAAAGCAACAAGCTCCTGGATTCACCTTAATCATAAACTTTTTCTCTAATTTTAATATTTATTTCCAAACTAATGTGATAAAGTAGGATTTGATAGTTAAGTTTTTTAATTTTGTCGCTCGTGAAAATAAAATACGGGACAAACACGTGAAATTAAAGCAACAAGCTTCTGGAATCACCTTAATCTTAAGTTTCTCACAATAAATGCTTCCCGCCGAATCAAATAAACTTTTTCTCCAATTTTAATATTGATTTTCAAACTAATCTGATAAAGTAGGATTTGATAGTTGAGTTTTTAAATTTTGTCGCTCGTGAAAATAAAATACGGGACAAACACGTGAAATTAAAGCAACAAGCTCCTGGAATCACCTTAATCTTAAGCTTCTCACAATAAATGCTTCCCGCTAAATCAAATAAACTTTTTCTCCAATTTTAATATTGATTTTCAAACTAATCTGATAAAGTAGGATTTGGTAGTTGAGTTTTTAAATTTTGTTACTCGTGAAAGTAAAATACGGGACACACACCACCCGTTTTACTTTGTTCCGGGACGCGTGACAAATTAGGAAAATACGGGATTGTCGCTTGAAATCCGGGACGTCTGGCAACCCTGAATGAATACAACTTGAAGCGCCACTGTTTAAATCGACTAAAATTAGCGCATTAAATGGAAGTTAAGCGCCTGTTTGCATTAGTCATACGGCGCATTTAGATCGCTAGTTTTTTTTCACAAACCACTCTGTGTGTTTGTTTATATGAAATTTAATTGCTACAATATGCTGCGTAACTTTACCTTTCATGGCAAAAAGGTATATTGAGATACATCAAGTGGTTTCTGCACTACGATGATAAAAACATTTCTCGGAATGTCAAGACGAATAAAAATCGATTCATGAGAAAACGCAGTAGGCAGGTTAAAATATTTGAGATGAAAGATGAGTAAGAAACAGACTGACACCACTCTTTGAAATCCGTTCCATATCTGTTACTTTTTTATTCAATAAGAGTCACCTTCTCATCGCGTAGGTTATAAATTAGAAATATTAATTAATATATAAACAATATCGACGCCTAAAACGAATTAGGGATAAATAAAATATACTGAGACTTTTGTGGATTTAACACTTGGTGATATATCGTGGTATTAAGAGCCTGTATACAAATACAAATACTAAAAAAACAAGAAATTAAAAATAATATTTACTCCCCTATAAAATTTAGTGAATATCTAACAAACCGTCAGTCCACGTGGACTTATCATCTCCACTGTTTACCATATTAAACATAGATGCATTTCTATTGGCCGAAATTGTCGGCGTATGGCGTATGTACACAATTTCTTCGAAATATTCTAATAGATGCATGGGGTATAAAAAGGGTTCAGTTCACGTCTGGTACCCTGTTTAAACCAAACTCCCTTACCGGTAGGTTAATTTTACTCGTCTATTTACGTTTTATAATTTAATATTCAGTTGTAGCAAGTTAACGAAGTATAATAATGATTTTTCCAAGTAGGACTACAATTAAGTGCATCTGTATAAATTACGGCCGTTCAATTTATAATTATTCGATTGCCTTTTAAAAGGTTTAATTGTTTGTAATTTTGATTCACTTTCCATCCAGTGAGATTCCCTTAATGAAATAAATATAATAATAATAATAATAAATTGAAGCTGAGTTAACCCTTTATTGGCATTGGGTTAAATTTATACTTTTTTTATAAAATCTAATCTATATTCCAAGAATTAAATTAGTGTTAAGTATCACTTATACAGGATGGAATACAAAAAAGCTTAGTTTCTATATATAATATAGACAAAAAAATTTCTCATTGATCCGTCGTTTCTGAGTTATAGTTGCGAAATCAGAACTTATATTTAAATATATTTTCTAAATTATACATTCGAACAATGTGAATTTTTAATGGAAGATACATAGATGTTGCTACTAGTATTAAATCCACGTGATTGCTCAATCCTCATTGATTACAAATATACTGAAATTTTTTAAAGGACAAACCACAGTGTTTCAAATCACCCTTCTAGGGATGATAAATCGTTACGATCTTGGTAGGCTCCGTACGAAATTGAATCAGTTTTTTTTATTTCAGTCCTGTAAAGTTTGCAATAAAACTTTTGCCAACGTCTACCGTCTTCAAAGACATATGATTAGCCATGACGAAAGTGCAGTACTGAGAAAATTTAAATGTACAGAGTGCGAAAAAGCTTTCAAATTCAAACACCATCTCAAGGTAAGCATTTCCTACATTTCTATCTTAAAACGTTATTGCTTTAAAACTGTAGTACAGCAACCTCATCATTCCGTTCTTTCTGACGTTATTTTTACGTGGTTTTTGTGAAAAGTTTTCTACCACAGCTGAAGATGTCAGAAATTGATGTGTTGACAGAGTAAAATTTCAGCCTTTTTGGACGCTTAGTTTCTGTTTGTGTATTTATGGATGTTCGTATCATCTTCCCATGATTTGCTTTACTGTGAATATTTTATTGGTAGTTTAAACATTTCAGTAAAGCCGACTTATTACGTGACGTCATAGGTATATAATAAACACTGAACATATGACACAAAGTAAATACTCTCTAAACCCAAATTGATATTCATCGATTTTTTTGTTCGAAATTTTCTTAATAGGGTAGTGAGAAAAAAATAGTTTTCCATAGTTTATAACAACTTTTA
Source organism: Diorhabda elongata (assembly GCA_026230145.1). Lineage (NCBI taxonomy): Eukaryota > Metazoa > Arthropoda > Insecta > Coleoptera > Chrysomelidae > Diorhabda > Diorhabda elongata. Next base: position 17,358,850 of record CM047928.1, on the reverse strand, counting down.
TTGTTATTTTTGTTTAATTCTTTGATTAATAAATATAGGGAAAAAAATTATTGAAAATTCAAAAATTTTGTTGGTAGTTTAAACATTTCAGTAAGGTCGTCATATTACGTGACGTTATAGGTAAACACTGAATTTTGATTAATTAGAAAAATGGTATATAAATCGTGTTTTGTACCAGGATGTGAAAATACCACGGCTAAAACATCTGATAAAGTTTTTTTTATGATCCCAAGAAATTCGACGATCGTTTTGACAATCCTGCGAAATCTCATAATTTCTGTTGCCAGGATTATTTTAATGTAACTAAAATTCAAATTTAACTTATTTTAATATTTAATAGTAATTGAGTCTATTCTCCTTCTAATTTACTTACTAATAAATAAAAACTCTTTTATAACAGCACACGCTACGTTACCGGCAACGATAACGTCGTAATCATCAAGCAGACAATTTCTCAATGTTTTTATTAAATCTATTATTTTTTTATATCAAGAACTTGCAAGTACCTTTGTAAGTGGTGTCTAATAAATAATTAAAATCCGCACAAAGTTAAACTAGTCAATAAAATTTTATTTTGTCGTAGGAACATATTAGAATCCATAGTGGGGAGAAACCTTTCGAATGTGGCAACTGCGGAAAGCGTTTTTCTCATTCGGGATCATATTCTAGTCACATGACATCAAAAAAGTGTTTGGTGATGAACGTTAAATTGGGCAGAACTAGAGCACCTCCCAGCAACGCACTATTAGATAAGAATACTCAGCAAAATTTAAGAGGACCAAAGAGGTCCAACATAAGTCCTATAAATAATAACATAGCAACTAGCCCTAACCATAATTCTTACTTGTCTATACTTCCCAAATATCCAGAAGCAGCAGTGGCTTTTTTACAAAATTCTGGGATTCCTCCTTGTTTTATAGGACCTCCTAGTCTTCTAAACGCTCATGCTATGACTTCGTACTCAATGCCATCGTTAACCCACATTTTAGAACAACTTCAGCAACACCAACCAAGTCAGAGTCCTGCGAGACCATCTTTCATCGATAACTGTGATAGTACTAGACAAAACGAAACCAATCCAAACTTAGAAAATTCGAGTAACCATTCTGACAACAACGAAAGTGGCGATTTAATAATGGACGAGGACGGAGAACAAGAAAGCGAAACGAAACCAAATAGCGATAATCAAACGAACACCGGAGATTTAGAAGCAGTGAAGAGAATATTAGAAACCGTAAACGCTACCGTCACTAAAGAACTTCTGCAAGCCAACATGCAAAAAATGTCGTCAGACACATCTAGCGAATGTCAAAGTGTTACTTCCGTTCAATCACCCAAACCAACATTGAAATGTACGAATTGTAATAAAAATTTCGACTCGCAACAACATTTAGAACAACACGAATGCGAAGACGTTAAAAGCGAAGGCTTAGCAGCGAAATTAGAAGGCGCCTTTACTACCAAATCGGAAGACGCACACAACGGCAGCATCAGCGGCGAAGACCAAGACTACGACAGAAATTATAACACGAATGATGAAATCGATTCTGAATCATTCACTACTACCGATCATGTCTCGGAGGACGGAAGGAAAGTTCGAGTTAGATCTTTAATTTCCGACGAACAACTCAAAGTACTCAAAGACCACTACCAAGTGAATCCTAGACCGAAACGGGAAGACTTGGAAAAAATTGCCACGCGGTTAAATTTTTCAGTTCGCGTAGTTCAAGTATGGTTCCAGAATACTAGAGCTAGAGATAGAAGAGAAGGGAAATTGATACAAGTGCCGTACAGTCCATTACCATCGTCTCCTCGATATAATTTACCTACAAAAACACATATGACCATGTCTCCAAACCAATATATTTCCGAACAACCTCTCGATCTTTCCATTAAAAGAGAAGTTTCAGCCGAATCATCTCCTTCCAGTTCTCCTAATAGGCCTTTATCAGATATAAATGATGAAGTCGTTAATCTAAGTAGGAAAACCTCCAGAAGTCCCACTCCTTATTTACCTTTCCTAAACCATTACCAAAACTCCAATTCTTCCGAACCAAGGAGATCTCCATCACCTTTAGAATTCAACAGTAGCCGATTAGCTCAAATTTTGGCTCAACCTGCTCACAAACTCGGTTTACCCGGTATGGGATTAGTTCCTATGGATCAATTAATGCAATTCAGAGGAACCGATTTACCGAGTTTGTCACAGCTGATTAGTAATAGAATATCCACTATGAGTCCCAATGAAAAAAGATCTTGGACAGACGGAAGAGACGCGTCTAATGATTTCGCAGAGGACGAACTTTCCAATGCCGGTAGGAGTAAAATGTCGCAATTCGTTCTCAAAGGTCTCGGCAGTCCAGTTTTGGGTAACCAGGACCTTGAAGCAGAAGGACAATTTACTTGTAATCAATGTGATAAGGCTTTCTCCAAACAGAGTTCATTGGCGAGACATAAATATGAACATTCAGGTAAGAAAACTCTTTTTCTTGTAATTTTTTTTCAATTCATCTTGAAATATAACGTACATACCAAAAAAGCCGCCCATATTATTTAATGTCCGCTACAGACTTTCGCGAGGCGCCTCTTCAACTTTTCGACACTAGTCTTTGCGATTTATTCTATTTTCACACGTGGGTTGTTAAACTGCTCTGATGAGACGTAATAACGTCGAAACTAGTCCGCCATTGGGGATGTTAATATCGACGAAAAGGTCGATTTATATCACGATTTTGGGGAATCCCGGGGTCGTAATAAAAGAGCGTTAAACCGAAACAGCGTTAAGCGGGGTCTTACTGTACTGTAATTTATTTAGTGTATTGACAGAAAACAGCAACAACAGCATTTGCTGAACCCTGATTTAATCTCTATGGACGTTTTCCTATCTGTACATATACCTTAAAGTAAATAATTCAAAACTGCACAAATAACATTCAATTGAATTTTTACAAAATGGTTGTGGAAAATTATAGTACAATTGAGTGTAGGTTAAACAACTTATTTTCTATTTTAGGCCAACGTCCTCACAAATGCGACCAATGTACCAAAGCATTCAAACACAAACACCACCTTACAGAACACAAACGTCTCCACAGCGGAGAAAAACCCTTCCAATGCGGTAAATGTATGAAGAGGTTCTCACATTCTGGTTCTTACAGTCAGCATATGAACCATCGGTATTCCTACTGCAAACCGTATAGAGAATAAATATCTTATATATAAACGAATACCAAAAAGGAATCGAAAGCAAAGAATTTCTTACGTTCAGCACTCTTCGGAAAGATATTCAGATCTTCAAAGAATCTCAAATGACCAAACTCGAATGTAATAATCAAAGATGATGATCGAAGGCTGGGACAATAAAAAATTTAAATCATTCAAAAATTATAGAACATCCAAAAGTTGATTCTCTAAACATTGAGTAGTTTGCAAGTGTTCAAATTTGTATTCTTTTCCTTGAAGAAGGATCTTGTAAATGAAACGAAATTTCGAATGTACTAATCAAAATAAATCAGTATCAGACCTTCACAAACATTCTTATAACCCAACATAATTTCTTTAGAGAATGCTAATGATGATAAATAATTATCTTGTAAATATAAAAAAAATATATAAAAAACAGTTTGGAATAACAACAACAACAAAACCATTTCTTTACATTTCAGCAATCTGGAAAGTCGAATTGTAGGTGAAATTCAAAAAGTTTTAATAATGTTTATACTTTAATGAATTTCGACTATTTAATAAATCAAAATTTGACAAAAAATTACGTTTGGAATGAACAAAAAAATTTTAGACGCTTAAATGTATCCATGACGCTCAATTAAATCCCCTTCTGAGCTTCTATATATATTGTACGTAATTTATAATTCGGAAGGATTGCATTCAATTTGATAAATTTTTTGTAAGTTTGTAATAAAAATTTTCTTTAGGTGATTTTTTTATAATCTTGGGGTTATATATAACATTCACATGTTGAATAAATGTCCTAATAATACAAGGAAGGCTTAGCCCGTCGGGCGGATATAGTTTGGTACTAGATAATTTTAAAAAACTGATAAAGATGTAGAGTTTTCGTATGTACCTTAGCTTAACCTCACTCCTCACCGATGCTGTGATTCACTGCCTCCCAACTAACACTTAAAAAGATCAAAATTCCGTTTTCTCTAACCTACCCCGTCTCATATACAATCTTCTCAATAATATGCCGATTTTGTATTCGTCTATCAGATGCATTTCCTCACCTCTCTTTTCTTCTTGTTTTCTTTCCTTTTTGTGTTTTATCTATATATTTCCTAAACTCTTTTTTCTTCTTGTTTTATTTCCTTTTTGTTTTTTATCGATGTATATCCTCTTCTCCTTTTTCTGCTTGTTTTCTTTTCATTTTTTATCTATGTATTTCCTCATCTCTTTTTTCTGCTTGTTTTCTTTCCTTTTCATTTTGTATCTATGTATTCCTTTAGTCTTTATATATTTCTCATAAATGTGCTATCAAGTATTAGCAGCTCACCTTTTATTTTGTATTTTTCATTTCTAAATTACCTCATTGTATTTTTTTTACATAAAATTTAACTGACCTTTATTTGAGCCGAATTTTTTAACAAAATACGGAACGTACTCTATATCAATCTCCTCTAAACTTTGCTCTAAATTCCTTTATCCTTCTGTTGATGTGATGTTCCTCATGACGCAAAAAAATATTCATAACAACACAAAAAAACTTTTTGTAATACAAAAATTATGTTGGTAATTTTTTTAAATAATTTTGAGGTTATAGCAAAAAATTATTATAATAAAAGCTACGAAACTGTTTGTTGGGATTCTTATGTTCAATATTGATTCCTCCTATTACCTTATTTTCTTCATTAAAATTTTGAAAACTTTGATACATTATCATCAAAATCAGCCTGGGATCATCGTCACGTGATTAGAGTTATGGTGCCACTTGTTAATGTATTATTTTTTTTCGACATCTTGTTTAGATTTTAATTTCAGGACTCTTTAAACTTTATGTAATTTGTAAATAACTTGTCTGGTACCTGTACAATAATACTCATAGTATACAGCGGAACAGTGCCAGTTGAAAAATCCAGGTCTTCCACCACTTTATTTAGTCAGTGGTGTAGCAGGCAGTGGGGCACCAAGGCAATTGTTATTGAAAAAATACAAACATTTAGTCATTATTATGTGCAATTGAACAAAATGAGTTACCGTATTTAGTAAAGTATGATATTAACAAAATTTTGTGATTGGAAGATTTAGATATTATTTTTATAATATTGCCATAAATTGTAGATAATGTAAGATATATTATATTGCTTTATTCAAAGTGCCATATACTGAAAAAAAAAATGTATAGCCTAAATGTAGATATATATATATTTTGGTTTCGACACATCGATTACTTAGAAATATAAGCGTGGTAACATGCATTTAGTTTATGGGCTTAGGAAAATTTTTTTCCACTATCCAACAACACCAACGTAATATTTTTTCACCAAATCCCCATTCAAATTGATACGATAAATTTAAACATAGTATATATTTTTTTACCTTCAATTGATCACCACTTCACTAAACTACTTAACGAATACACTGAACTAAAATTCTAGTATATCTCAAATTATGTTCAAGTTCGGGGAAATTATCAAAATGGGTCAATTTTCTAATAGCTCCAATCCATATTTTCCCTTGGAAAACTTCAGATGACAAAAAGAGTTACTTAACATCACATACTCTCCATCCTTAACTATAAACTTCAACTGATACGATAAAATTAAACATACTGTATATTTTTTTATCATTCACCGATTACCACTTCACTAAACTACTTAACTAATACACTATACTGAAGTTTTTTCTAAAAGATTCTATTCTGAGTGTGGTGCCCACTCTACCTCGTGTTGTCACATCCAAAATCCTAATAACAAGTAAAATTTGTTACCCCAATATCTTAAATTATGTTCATGGCTGGGGAAATTACCAAAATAGGTCAATTTTAACCTTGATGGGTTCACTTTTCTAGTAGTTACAGTTTCTAGTTTCACTTGGAAAACATTAAATTTCAAGGAAAGTTACTTAACACCTCATGTTCTCCATTTTGCATTGGAAACTTAACTCAAAATGTTGAAATACAATAATTAGGACTAATAATTTCAATAATTCCAATTTTCATAAAACAATGTTGTATTTTCCTAATGAAAACGATTAAAAAATAGACTTGCATAGATAAGAAAACAGCTTCAAAACTAAACCTTGACTTTAAATGTTTTCCAAAAAGCTTTTTTGGGCACTAGGGGGATGTACAATCAAATTTGAAACTGCAATAAAGATTCAACACAATTTTATTGAAATTGTCCTCTTTTGGTAATTTGGTAGTTTCAAAAATATCAATTATCATAAAAGTTTCATATTTTTAAAAAAAAGCATACAAAAAACTGATTTTATTGAAATTGTACTATTTTGGTAATTTTGCAGTTTCAAAAATATCATTTATTATAAAAGAGTTTCACATTTTCCAATTGTCCTGTTTTGGTAATTTTGTAGTTTCAAAAATATCAATTATCATAAAAGATTCATATTTTTAAAAAAAAGCATACAAAAAACTGATTTTATTGAAATTGTACTATTTTGGTAATTTTGCAGTTTCAAAAATATCATTTATTATAAAAGAGTTTCACATTTTCCAATTGTCCTGTTTTGGTAATTTTGTAGTTTCAAAAATATCAATTATCATAAAAGATTTTCATATTTTCCAAAAAAAGCATACAAAAAACTGATTTTATTGAAATTGTCCTGTTTTGGTAATTTTGTAGTTTCAAAAATATCAATTATCATAAAAGATTTTCATATTTTCCAAAAAAAGCATACAAAAAACTGATTTTATTGAAATTGTCCTTTTTTGGTAATTTTGTAGTTTCGAAAATATCAATTATCATAAGAGTTCAAATTTTCCAAAAAAAAAAATACAAATTACTGATTTGCATAGATATTGAAAGGTTGAAGGTTTCTCAAGAAGTAGTCAAGAAGTAGTCTTTAGCGTTAGAGGTATGTAAATGTAAATTGTCCTACTATACCTATTTGGTGTTGCAAATTTCAATTTGATCACCCAATATAAATTGTAGTGAAAAGAATCAAGAGTCTTTCAATATTAGATTTTCATTAGATGCTTTTTTGTATTTTTAAACTTAAAAAAAAAATCCAGTTTTTGTTCGACTTTAAAATAATTATTCATTAACTCAACAATAAAAATTTGAGTAATTATTTCTATTAGATTACACATGATACATAATACATGATGTAATCATTACATAATGAATACATGCGAAGCTAAACTATGATGTATAAAATATTTTTCTTTTTCTGGAACTTCAAAGTTGAAAGTTTTGTTTTGCGCTCTCTATATTTATTTTCTTGTTCGGAGATATTTTTTCTTTAACAAAATCCTAGGGGTGTAACTTAATCTGGATTACGTGATTGGAAATATAATAAAAATTTTCCTAGCCCCTTTTAATTTTTATAATATATTAATATAAACAGTACAATAAAGAGGCGAAACGGCCTCTGCATCGAGGTGTTACATGACAATACGTAGAGAGCTCATAGTTTTCAACAATACAATGAATATAATGGTGCAAGTCGTTACTTTTATAAGCATTTATTTAAAATATTTAATAAATTAGTAAGTTGACGGTGTATTTGTTACCAATCAGATGTTTTAGATATGTCTAATTTAAGTAGAAGGCGCTTTTGAAAATTTACTTCAATATTTTGTTTTTTATTTTGTATATATTAGTTTTAATTGTTTTTTTTTCTTTAGTTAATTCTGTGCAATGTTCAACCACTTTCATTGTAGCGCTTTTTGTTTATGGAACTATTTAATAATTCCATTTACATTTGTAGTGTTTTTAAATAATATTACTAATAACAATGTATAATTAATTAATATTAACATTAAGAGGTGCCGCGTCGAAAAATTCAATTTCCCATTTGAATAACGTGAGAAAATTTTTACTAGTTGAGTCAGAACGTATTTTTGTAGAGAATTGAACGCTCTACAAAAAAAGATTGTTATAATTTTTTGATATATTTACTTTTTCAAAAGTTATTTAACGCTAAACTAAAATTTTTACATTCTTCTAATTTTCCGACGCAACCATCAACTTTATGATAAAATTTAATAGGACTTTTTTTTGTAAAACATTTAATATCCTATAACTTATCTCTCAAAATATTTTAGAAATTTTTTATAGATCGTAAGTTATTTGCAAGAAACTAAGTTCTCATTTTAATGCTTAAAATTAATCATCATATTCATCATAAATAACTTATGATCTGTAAAAAATATCAAAAATTTTTTTAGAGATGTTATAGGAAATTAAATGTTCTACAAAAAAATTTTATCATAACGTTAATGGTTGCGTCGGATAATTAGAAAAATGTGAATAATTTGAATCAATACATCTTTAACGTTGAATAACTTTTGAAAATGTAAATATAAACAAAAAATTATAAGAATATTTTTTTGTAGAACGTTCAATTTTCTACAAAAATATGTTCTAACTCAGCTAGTCCGATGACTTGTTAAAGAGTTAATGAATTCCAAAGTTAGAAAAAAAAATTTTCCCACGTTAATCAAATGGAAAATTGAAATTTTCGACGCGGCACCTCTTAATATTAATATTAAGAGCTCTAAATTTTTTAGGATTATTTTTTCCTCATTTCAAACAATATTTTCAATATTAATAAGAAAAAAATATTCTAATATACATTTACGCTGCTGGACAGCTTCATTTTCAATAATTTAGTATCCACGGTGGACTGACCCACCAAATGTAATAAAATAGTGTAGGGATCCAATTGGAAAAGGTTGACATGTGAAACTGTTTTTATCGAAACCTTATCATCGAAAAACTCTCATATACTCTCCATTTCATTCAATATTTCTGTCCTAACTTTCTCAATCACTTTTTTTCTCGGTCTTCCTTTCTTGTTTCGTATATTCTTTTGTAACATGTTCATATCATCTTAGCAATGCTTCTTCTATTTCTTAATCTATAGGTTTTATTCCTAGAATTTTCCTGTATGTATTATTTATTATCCCGTTCAATTTCTATTTCCTTCTATCTTATATATCTCGTGATTTTAATTCTTTCTCTATACTACTTTTAAAAAATTGTTTTTATTTCTTTCGGACTCTCTTTTTCGCAGGGAAGAAATTGTTAATACTCCCAAAGAGTCTTCTTAAAGTCCCTGTTCTCTTCCTTTCTTGCTGATCTTTCTTCATATACTATTTTGTCTTGTTCTATTCTTGAAACCTGTCCAAACAATCTTACCTGCGACTCTCCTATTTTAGTATCTATAGATTTATCCTGTACGTAGTTTTTTATCCTGTCTAATTCTCCATGCTCTGTATCGTATTTGCGTTGCTGTCCTTGTTCTCCTTTATTTTTCTACTTCTTGTTATTTAAAGCTTAATTTGATTTTGTTCCATTTAGGTATATTTCATTTATTATTACTTATAATCATTATCTATGTTTTCTTCTACTTTTTTATCTTTATGTTGATGTTGCATTATATATTATTAAATTTTTGTTTAAAATTCTTTCGTCCTTAGAGATTAGTACCAAATCTTCTACATAAGCTATTTCCGATACCTTTTCCTTATTCTATATGTTTGGTTTTTTTTCTTGGCTTCTTTTATACTATCATCTTCTAGTATTATTAAGTATTAATCTTTAAAAAAACTATAACAAATATAGAGTAGTAAATATATTTTAACTGGTACCTACTGAAATAGTTATACATCTGGCAATAGTTCAATTTTACACTGTTTATATATCCAAACTCGATGTGTTAAAATTTGCTACAACTTGATTTTTCTCAATTTGAAACAATTTTCCTAATGTTTTTCTTCATTAGTTAGAAATGTCTAAGAAACATTGTTATTAGTATATTAAATGTGAATTTTTTGTTTGAACTTCTGTAAATACGTTTTATTTTTGAAGCGGCATATGTTATCTAGTACACAATTTTTAAATGTTTAGTGGTTTTCAAAAGGTGCCGAAAAGTATTCGAGTCATTCCAAAATTCGTACCTAAATGTTGATTTTCCAGTGTGCAAGATTCTACATTGTAAGATTTTGACAATAAAGTAGCTATTTGATATAAACTTATTTAGTAACGCTGTTAAATGAAAAAAAGTAGCATTTATTCTAGGAATCTCAAAAGGTATGTGAGAATTGGAGATATAAGAAAATTATATATATATATACGATTTATATTAATGCATAAAAAATTTTTAATAATTCTTAAGATACTCTATGGATTTCTGTGTATAGGTACATTATGTAAATAGTAAATGTTCTTACCTTCATCGTCTGAAAGTAATTTTTCCTTTTTCAGACATTGAAGAAGTTTGTCCTCGTATACATATTAAAGTTTGTCTACATTTAAATTTAATGATATCTTTTTATTTTTATATTAATATTCAGCTTCAAATATAAAAGTTTAGTCACTTGCGTGCAAATTACCATTTGCCATCCTTGTTGTGTGTATTTTTTTTTTGTTAAATATTGTATTTTTTATACATTGGCTAGTTTTACCAAAGATTCTGTAATATATTTAGCCATATACATAGTTTAATGTTCGATTTTGTTTATTTTTATCAGTTTTTTTTATGTTTATATAAATGGTCTTGTAAAAATGGCGATTATAACGAATGTCTGTGTAAATTCTATTAAAAAGTTAAAAAATGTATTTTACTCAACCTGAATAAACTACCTACTGAATTTTTTCTTTTTTATTTTACACCGTTCCCAAATTTCGAGTTACAAATCCCAACGGAGGAATAGGACTTATACAGTATGATCATACAAATAATATTATGCCATTCGGCTTCTAACGTTTTTCTTCAAACATTTTGAATATTCCTTTATTCACGTATTGAGGCACAGTAGTCACTTCTCATCTATTCATTCAAACTTTCCACTGTTTAAAGAAATTAATCTATTATCCACCTCCCACCTGATCCGAGAAGTTCAATAAAACCTCCGAATATATTCTAAATCGTCCTCTACCTATCTAAACACAAGTGTTTCAATCGAAATAAATTTCAACAAATTTTCATATAAATTCGTATTTTCTTTTCATTTGAAGAAGAGAAGGGAAGATTTCTATTTGGTTATATTTAAAAAATATATTCAGTTTTTTTATATGTTAAAGCATAACCACTTTCTTGTTTTTTGTTCAGATCCATTCTACCTACTCGTTCTTTTTTCACTATCTGCATTCCCGTTTCCTTCCTCATTTTTTCCCGCAGTTGTACAGTTGCAAGGCTGGAGTTTGAACCACATCTTAAGGACTCAACTGTTACCCCCCAAACAACAAATTCAACTCAATTCCAACAACTGGGAATTCAATTGAGGGCTGCAGCTATCCCGGATTTCCATAGATAAATCCAAGTCTTAATATAAATATACAGTAATACCAGTACAGTAATTTAATGTTTTTTTTTTAATAAAAATTAAACCACACACAAAAATAAAAACAATATAATCGAATATACTTATAAAATTCTAAGTCAGTCAGATCATTGAGACTATTTTGTGTTTGCAATTTTCTGCCTTTCTGTTAAGAAGGCATCTAATGTAGTTTGCGTTTTTCTTTTTCATTCTGTTAGAAATTGTTGATAAGTGGATAAAATATCTATACCATCCTGTCTTGCTTTTGAATTATCAAAATTTGGATAATTTTCAACAAATTGGTAGGTAATTTCAGTGACAGAGTCAAACTCCTTATAGACACCATTGAAAGTTCTATTTGTTTTTCTTAGAAATCACTAATTACTATCAATATTTTTTATTTTTTCTTGTTCAGTAAATTTCTTGAGCTTATCATTAGAAAGAATAGCTGCTGGTTCTTGAACTATTTCTTCGACGTCTTCCACACATCTAAACTAAATTCCACTATTTCATCCATATCGACAGAGTGTATAATACCTTCGCTCTTACTTAAATCTGGCATATGTTCTTCCAAACTCGTTTCAAAGATTGTTCTGTTAATTCATTCCTTGAAAAGTTTGTAATTAATAATTATTAAGCCTTGAAATTAGATATAACGCCTTGATCCATTGGTTGGATTAAGGTAGTTGTGTTAGACAGTAAGAAAACCACTTCGACTGGAATGCATGTTGTTAAGTCTGTCTCGAAGAGTTCAAACTAGCACCTACTAAGATAATGATATGAAGTTTAAAAGAATATTCAATATCACAAAATTCTTATGAATCTTAGTAATTCTGATGTGTATTTAACAATTCTTAAACTTCATTAAAAATATTTTATGTTGTGTTTTTAGAATTTCGGAGTAAACATGGTCGGAACGCAATTCAACGACATCTAGCGTAGATTTCAAATATTAATAATTCTTTATTAATAAACATCCAGTATTTGGAACAATTCCAAATTTATGAACATATTCAATTTAAAACAATTCTAAAACTCTTATGAAAATTGACGCACTCATATAGTTAATTTAGAAAGATTAATATGATGATTTCGGAATTTCGGACTAAACATGGTCGGTGCACTAAACTTCTAGTATGCTTTATCACCTAGACACAGCGTTCAAACATCTAGTGATTCAAATGTTAAAAATAGTATAATTGAAGTGGAGATTTTAAAAACCCGTCAAACTTTACTCAATTTACTATTAAGTACTTAATATATAGTTGGTATAATTGTTTCAACGTGTTTCGACATATCTATACAGCGTTAAATAACACGATTCTAATCATCTAAAAGTCATTATTTCAAATAAATTTTAGTACTTTATATGATTCAATTCTTCTTTATGTATAAAAGCGTCTTTTCTATTTATTACTTTAGGACTAAACGGTGGATATTCAAGGCTTTGTTTGTCTCGCCATCTATAAATCCCTTTCATATACTTCAAACGAGTACGTAAGTTCAAGGACAACGATCCCTATTTTATCCTAATTAAATCTTTGTTGGTATGCTATTGCTTCTGTACCCCAATAATAGATGTCGGTGTAAGTTAATTTCGGCAACATATATTTCAATTGAAATGAAATGTTTTATTAGCAATTAGTTTGGTTTTGTAATTCGGCTCTAAACCTGTCTGTACAGATATAATTGTTTATTAAACATTGATTCCCTCTATTATGATTATGAATGATTTTAATCAGTATGTAACTACTTTATATATTTTCTCATTTCAAAAATATATGAAAGATAGGACAGTACTGTATTTAGTTCATCTGGTCATTTTTAAATTCAATGTTTAATGTTTACTAATATAGTTAATATATACAATATTTCAATAATTGGATAGGGAAGTTTTTCTCTCGCTTTGTGGATTATACTTACAAATTTTTTCTTGGGTTAAATTAAAATAAAAAAATGAATAGAGCTTTTGAACGTGTAATTAATATTATTTTGAACAGTTCAGCCTGCGGCAGCCTTTTCAATTCGACGTGTTGTCCTCATTCAGTCAATAAAGTCACAAACAAGAAACGAATCGTAAATACAAACATCCACTATACAGTTCTAAACTAACACCGTGCGATTTTCATCTTTTCCCTTATTTGAAGCAGTAGCTTGGAGAGCGGCGCTTCCAAACTGACGTGGACCTTAAAAAATCCGTCACAACTCACTTCCAATCATCATTGGTGGCCACATTTTATGAAGAGGGTATGGCAAAGATAGTTTACAGATATGACAAACGCCTTAATCGTCAAGGTGATTATGTTGGAGAATAAAGCTGAATTGTACCTTACTTTTGGTGATAAAATCTTTTCTTTAGGGCTCAACCGTCATATGAAGGTTGGGATGAACACTGAAAGCTATTAAATATATTATTCCTCCTTCTTCTACTTAGATACTGGTTATGTCTCAATCTTGTCTTATTTAAGGAATGAACAATATAGGGATTGTCCATAGAATATTTTTTTGTCTCAGACACTCTCAGGTATCTCACCTTAGAATCATGTAGAGCAGCACATTCTGAGAGTAGGTATGTGAATAGATGTCTTATTATTGGTCAATGGAAACCAATAGGGAATAGAGAACCCGGACGACCACCTAAAAGATATATGGACAGCTGGCAGTCCACCTCCCAGGAATTGATACAGAGGCAAAACTAACAGATTATGAGATCTTAAAGATGAATAAGAAGAAGATCATTAATTAGACAGATGGTTATAATTTTTCAGAAGTATCTTCAATTTTTTCAAACCATTTAGATCTCTATTTAATATTTAATACGATCACTCACCTAATAGTTAAAATTAAAAGTTATGTTAAGTAACGAAAATGGCAGCTGTCATTTTTACATTTACGTGCAGAACAAAAATATAACATGACAACACTGTGATATCAACGTCTTCTTAATGCAAAAAAGGTATACAGGGTGTCGACTACCCATATACTAAGGGTAATTGCTTAGGTCAAATTATGCCTATCTTGATTGGAAACTTACAGGATGTTAAGTTTTAAAAATGAAACGATTTTTTTGTCGATTAATTTCAAATGGTGTTATCGATTATTATTGAAACTTTTTGATAGGTTGTTAAACAACTTGTTCTAGCATAAATAGATTATTTCTAGTTTTCTAGAGGCGTGCAGCAGTCACCCCTGAGTTCTCCGCCACTGGATAAATGTTATTTTTTTTTTTGTAGGACATTAACCTAACGGTTTAAGTTGAATCGGAAGAAACTGTTTTGTATTTTTCTAAATCATCACGTGAGGGGTCACAAAATGATGTTTTTCTCGAAAACGGTTAACTTTAGCGTAGTCGCATGTTTTCATCAATGAATTTTACTAAAATTCAAAAATAAAAGAAATATAAATTGTCTAGTGGCGGAGAGTTCAGGGGTGGAAAAATGGTCTTTGACCCCTACTGCACGCCTCTGGAGAAAACTAGAACTAGAACAAATATTCATTTGAAATTAATCGACAAAAAGTTGGTTTCATTTTTAAAATTTTAACAGGCTGTATCTTGGAAAGGATGCGTAAGTTCCTCATCTCGATTAGGGCTGGGCAATTATCAAAAAATATAATCGATTATATAAAATAATCAATTATTTTCGATTAATCATAAATTATCGATTTATCGATAATAATAGATCAATCGAAAATGATCGGTCAATCCAAAATAATCGATAAATCGGAAATAATCAATTTTCGATTATTCGAAAATCGGAAATAAAGCTTCAAAAGAACGATTGTGGTTTGATTCCTACAAAAAACAAGATAAAGAGCGAGTATACCACTAGGAACATACAGAAGATATTATGCTTTGATTCCCGATAAAAACAAACCAAATAATAAACCTACAAAAGATATTTGGAAGTAAGATTCTAATATAGAATTATGTTGAAATAATTATTCAGAAAATAAATTTTTTAATATTTATATTGATTATTATATTATTTGATTAATTTAACGATTGTACGAAAAATAGTGTGTATGCCGCGTGTATTTCGCGGCGTAACCATACAAATAACTATTTCAGTCTTTTACTTTGAAATAAAGCCACTTAAAAACTCTCTTTTAAATTCAATTGAACTGTACCAAAACCATTATGCGTTTTTGAGAATGAAAATAGGCAAGAAACATTGTATTTTATAAAACCAAATTCTCACAGGATGTTGTCCACATCCATTAATCGATATTTTTCGATTATTTTCGATTAATTGATTACCGATTATTTTTAAAAATATATATCGATTATTTTTCGATTAATCCACCACTCCTAATCTCGATAGACATAATATGGAATTTCCCCTAGAGCGTTGGCCCAATACTGAATTGATTTAGAACAAATTCTCTGACGACAAAATTAGGACTAGATGGAGAGAAAAACAAAAGAGCGTGGCAAGAGCAATAATTTATTTTTATATAAACAATATTTGACATTTCTTACATCGTATTCACAACAAAAGGATACGTATAATAATAAACATTTATAATATTAAACTTAAAAATATTTCAATATAAGAAAGATACATTGTATAAGAAACACTTCGAAAAATTAGTTTTAATGTCGTCATTACTGATTTTATAGTCGAAGGATCAACGGTAGCTATAAAAATTTATAACAATTACAATGTAAAAGATATAAAGTAGCCATGTTAACCAATATTACACCATGACTTTTTCTTCGAACCACTTACAGTGTGGAAATCATTTACAGAATAAAATAGTTGATATTTTTTGTTTGAAAAATTACACAAATACTAGGATATGTAAAAAAAAACGTCCGTTTTGAACGGAACTGTCCTTTTTTATTATTATTACGAGTTCCAGTATCACCAAAACGAACTCCGGGACGCAAAATTCGTTTTCGGAAACCGTGCGAAAATTTGAATAGCAGACGACCGTGATTATCTGGAGATATTTAATTGTGCAGATTTAGAAAATGTTAGAATATATTGAAAAATCTATGAATGTGTTGATTGAAAAGCAATATAATGACTGTAATAAAGTTTTCGACGAATTTTCATTAATTACTAATTACATTATATTGCAAAAAGTAGCAGAATGGAATAATTCAAATGTTTCCACGGAAACCTATTGCGGGGAAATATTCAAATATTTTAATTGAATATAATTTTCAAGTTTGTCTGCTACGAGCTTCAAAAGATTGACATGTGACACATAGGCTTCTCTTTTTTCTTTCCAGTTATTATTAAAATCTCGATTCTTTTCTTCATATTAACGTTTTTTGGTCGACATCTATTATCTTAAGTCTCATAATTCTACATAAACAATTAATCAATCAATTTAAGAAAGCTACCACGATATCTGTTTAACAAGTTGACTGCCAACTACAAAATAACTCATAATTAACCTCCCCTGAAGAATTTTTTTTACATAATTCAACAAAGAAAAAAATGTTTTTTTAAATCCTACGTTTTCTATACCTTTCAGTGATAACTTTTTGTTTAAAATATTATTTTTAATGATTTAATGGAATTATGGAAATTGCCTTGGCAGTCAACGTGTTAAACTGGCTGGAGTCTGCTGTATACATTGTATATAACTGCGTATAGATTGCGTGCATTTCGTGACTGACATGAGACTTTTCTTGAGTATTTGAATAAATTATTACAACCGTTAGAAAAGTTTTATTGATAGTATTGAAAGCCGTTGACATACATTTCCAAAAAGTATTATCTCTCCTATATGAACAAGTTTTTTTGTTTTTTAATGTCAAACTTTAATTGGAGAATTATATCTGCGTTAATTCATAAAATATTCAAATATTGAGAGTTCTGATCACTAGCAACTCAGAGGACAAAGGAAATGAACAAATTGTTAGTGCTTTATTATTGACTACACTACTAAACAATCTACAAGGCAAAATATGTGATGATTTCAATTACATCGTTTTAAACGACAAAGATTACGCCTACCTAATAAATATTTCAATTTTTACTTTCGTCTTTTCTTTTTTCAATTTCGAGAATTGTTTTTTCCGTTTCCTCCTTTGACCTCTGGTATTTGACTATTATTTGTCGGCTCATTATGTAATTTGTCGTATAGAAGACGCTTTAAGGCTATTATGAATTTTTCATGGAGCTCTTAAGCATTCGATCCAACAACATCTGCAGCAGAATAGAATCCCTTATGATCTGTTCGAACAGCCAATCGATTCATTACATGCTTCAAAGGTTTTATACAGAATCGTTTTATCGTGGATATTAGATGATAATCCCAGACACAAAACGCAGTGGCTATCTCGAAAGAATCCCCAGGCAGTACTGCGTCGAGTTTACATCCCAAAAAGGCGCTTCTGTGTGTTTGGTATCGATCAGAAAGACCAACAAGATTAAATAACGAAATTCCAAGGGCAAAAGTGGAAAAAAACCCATGTCGGACAATTGACGATTAAGGATTCAAACATCCAACAACATCTGCAGCAGAATAGAATACCTTATGATCTGTTCGAACAGCCAATTGATTCATTACATGCTTCAAAGGTTTTACACAGAATCGTTTTATCTTGGATATTAGATGATAATCCCAGACACAAAAGGCAGTGGTTATCTCTAAAGAATCCCCAGGCAGTACTGCGTCGAGTTTACATCCCAAAAAGGCGCTTCTGTGTGTTTGGTATCGATCAGAAAGACCAACAAGATTAAATAACGAAATGCCAAGGGTAGAAGTGAAAACAAACCAATATCGGACAATTGAGGAGCTCTTGAGCATTCAAACATCCAACATCTGCTATATGCAAATTTGTTCATTTTGGAGCGATGAAACATACTGTTGAGGCAGATCTTTTTCCTAAACAATTCGAAAGAGCCAATAATTAAAAGAAAAGTATTAGGAAATTGTCATAAGGACACGAAAATCATGATTCTATGTAAAATAAATAATGCTGTCTCAACCATGATTCTGTCTTGTTCTTCTTTGTATACCTGAACTTTTGCATCTTTTAGAGAACTTGTGTAAGTAAAAAAATAAAAAGAAAGCCCCAACTCATTCAGACTAAGAGAAAATCGTTCGTTCAGGAAATATTTTGAAGAGTTTAGGCGACAAAAATTATCCCTGTTGCAGTCATTTGCTGATATACAATGCTTGTTAAGAAATATCTCCCACTTTGATAGTAATTTTTGGTCGATAGCTTGAATATGATGAATTTTTTAATAGTACACAGTCATTAGCATTTTTTATCTGATTATCAACGAGATGAAGTTACCGGTTTCTAGTTAGGTAAGTATATAATGATAATAGTTAGTGTTTCAATGTTTTAATAAGACTATAAATTGAAAACATTACATTATAAAAGTTTATTTGAAAATAACATATTGATCTCACGTTTCAAAATACGCAAATAAATAGGATAAATCGTTGTATAATTAAAATAACATTGAAGTTTCTTATACAGAGCACTTGAATTTTCGGAGAATAAAGATAAAAAAAATAAAAAATATATAGTAATACTACAAATAAAAAGTTCATCTATTAATAAAATAAAAAATTCCAAATAACTCTCTATTCTCTCGAGAATCAATTTTTAAAATAAACATTGGGTGGCTATAAAATACGATATTTGCTTTAAGTTACCCATAATCAATGATCAGATTTTGAGCTAGAGCTAATAAACTTAATAAACGTTTCTTGTTAGAGTTAGACCTCAATACTCGACATTTTTTTGGAGTTTCCAAAAAAATAAAACTGAAAACAAGCAATTAAATTGAAATTTAATTAGTATTGATGAATGTCAAACACTCCGACAAAGCTGGTCGAGTAGGGCCGGTTTTCGACCGACTTGGACAGGATTTCATAACAACGTCAAAAAAGGTCGATTTTCTTGTGAAATCATCATCACTAATTAACAGGGAATGAATGAAAGGTTCGTGATCCATCACAAGGGATTAATTTGATAGTGAAACGTCCTCACAAAAATTGAGCTTCGCACAAAATCAATCTCGTAACATAAAAGTCCTGAAATGAGGCTAAGGCAAGCCTGCGAAAGTTTGTTATCCCTACATTATTATTATTATGGACATCATGACCTTCAAGTTCGAACTGACAGGGAATGTTAATACTGAATCGATGTCCTTTTTCTATGTTTCTATCTTCTATATTAACTCTATGCCTTCATAGATAGATAAGCGACATGTATGAGTTAATAAATTCAGCATAATTGGATCCGTTGCTAACAAGGAAATAATCCTTTAGTGTCCTTTAGCTTCACAAATAGAAATGTTGGCATTTGGTTCTTGATTGGTCTCGATTTTCTAATAGAAACATTTTACAGCAAAAGTTGATCTAGCTTGAAATTATCGAAGTCTTTAGTTATATAAACGCTTGTATAAATCAAACTCGTTTATTGGGACCCTAAAGAAGAGTTTCTCAAAATTACGCCAAAATCTAAAATGAGTCAACGATTATTTGATAAAAATTTTGATTTGATTTGAAAATTAGTGCTGACGTACAGGGCATTTCAAAAAAAGGTGACCGTGCCTCTAGGATAAATAGAAAAAACTGAAAAATATTTGGGGTTTGCTTAATAAAAAATTTTCTTAACGCCATCCGTATTTAAGATACAGGGCGTTGAAATAGTTATTTGTATACCACGGACTGTAAATAACAGAGAATTGTAAATATTTTATTTATTGAGCAATATAATGTACTTAATGATATTTGCAATGTCAATATTAATTATTTGCAAAAAGTAATGTTGTGGATGTGTCTTCGATAGAATTTGTTGATTGATTCGTTTTTGTGGTGGAAGAAAGTTATGCAAAATCATCGAAGTGAAACTGTCAACTGTCAACATTGAAGTGGCTAGAGTCACATTTAAGGAAGTTAAGGTTGAAGTTAAAGCTACTCCAGGGCGTCCCGAAAGTGTTTTGCAGTACGGAACTGTCAAATGTCACTTTCAGTACATGGAACACTCAAAACGCAACTTTGCGTATGTAAATGAATACAAAACGAACAAGAAAATAATTTTTTGGCGCAACTACTGTCACTATTGGATCGAAATTTTATACGAATATGTTTTAGAAGCTGATAAATTCAATAAATTTGTTGTTTTATGTCTGACTCTCATAGAGGGCGCTAGTTACACGGTTTGTACCAAGTAGTATTGAATATAACTTTTTCTATATTAAATTTATTAAGCAAAATTTCAAGTGAACTTAAACATCATTTAATTTTACATCAAAAATGTACTCTTGATAAAACCGTTTTCGGAATATTTTGATTTGAAAATTATCTTGTTACGAAAATTTTTTATTGAGCAAACCTCACACATTTTTCAGTTTCCTATCGATCCTACACCTTTTTTCGATGTAATATTTTCTGATAAAGCTAGTTTTATGTTAAACGGTACTAAAAAACGAAGCCAGTTACTTTATGAACACACTATGTTAATAAAATAAATAAAAAAATATTATTTAAATGTACGGTTCGGACCAATATTTCATTGTAGTAGTACTATGCCTTTCTGACATATTGTTTGCTTTAACTTTCGATCGAAGTTTGACGTCCTTAGGTTTCAAAATACCTTTGTGATTACTGAGCATTCTCGATGGTGTTAATATGGATTTAGTACTTAGACCCGTACATTCCAAAAAGTGTTCGTAAGTCGGTTGGTTCGGTCTCGGAAATGGCTTTTTGTTATTATGATCCTTATCTCCTTGCGCTTTCTGTAATTCCAATTGTTTTTTGAGTAGTTCTACCGAATTTCTATTCAAAACTGGTGTCGCAATGTCTGTAACTCGAATGAGATCCACTCTGGTCGAGTTAGATTTGTCGCTAATATCATTATCTTTGATTTCTTCGACGGTATACTCTTCGATTTCGCAATCGTCTAATTTAAACTCTTCGAAATTTTGACTTAGATCAAATTTTTCAAAATTGGGAGTTTTAGAATCATCGACCGAAGTCGTTGTGTGTTTTTCTGAGTTTTGGATACTTTCAAAACTAGAAAACATCGTTTTATTCGATTTAAGTTTATCAGGACTTTGCTTTATTTCGTGTAAAACTTGATGATTGTTAAAACTATTTATAAGACTAGATACGGACGAGCTTATAACGATAGGTTTTCGGTTCGTTTTGAGCTTCAAAATTTCTGTGTTGTTTCTCATGTAATTATCTTGAGCGATTCTGTCCTCTTTATCCCTTTCGTCATCTTCGGATTCTGGTATTAGTATTTCGGAAACTTGTGGTAGCTTCGGAATCTCGATATCGATCTTCTTTTTGGGCGAATTAGATTCCGATTTGATGGGGGTTTGTTTGGCTAGTTGAATATTCAATTTTTCGACGCATTTTTTTACTATCAAATTAGAGTTTTCTGGGCTATTTTCCAATTTAATCGAAGAATCGTTCGTGTTGATTTTGTTAAGTACGTCAAGAGATGTAGGCGCGTTTATTTCAGCTACGACGTTGATTTTTTTAAAGGAAACCATATTTTTATTTTGTGGTAAATTCAATTCGGATATTGAACAATAATCAGGTTCGCATTCAGCAGTACTGTCGCTGCTTATTTCAGACGGAGGTGATTTAGAAACAATATGTAGCTTATATTTGGATACCAAGTTTACTGGTTTGGGAGGTAAAGCAGGTGGGGTTCTTAAAATTTTACTTTTTTTGACTAATCTGTTTTCATTATCGATATTTTTAGTTTTGTCCTCCATATCTATGTAGTAATGACTAGTTTTGTTTTCATTTTGTTCTTCGGATGAGTTAAAAGTTTCGTTACATTTACTCAGAATCTGTTCGTAATCATTACTGTATATGCTTTGAGGGGTTTCGTAAAAATTGGGGGATTTTTGTATAGGTGTTTCGTAGTAATCATGATTATTTTCTTCATTTTCTTTTAAATTTTCTTGTGTCAATTCGGTTTCTTTAATTTCGCTTTTATTTTCTTCGTCGCTGAATTTTACTCTTTTATTTTTCACCGGTTTTCTTTCAATGTTTGGAGTTTTAGGAGGTGAATTCAAAGTATCATTGATATTTTGTAGCAAAATTTGATTCATGCATTCTAACACGGGATTATTTCTATAAATATCTCTTTGCTCGTCGTCTTCTTGATCGCTGGCACTTGCATACCAATTATCATTAGTTTCTTCACCTCCTTCAAAGACTGGTATAGATTCTGTTATAGTCGATTGCTTCTTTTCTTCTTCGATGTTAGTGTCTTCGGAATTTTCACTATTATTAACAGATTTTTCAGAATGTAAAATAAGTGTTAAATCATCATTTTCACCAAACAAATTTTCTGCTACTACACTTGTTTTATAATTATTAGTTTCCGGTGGTAATGAGTCCAAATTATCGTAATCGTTACTTGTGTTATCTTCGTTTGATAAAGGGCTGTTACTGTCATTTCTCAACTTTAATACTTCAAAGTAAGTTCCGATGCTCTTCCTGTGAGGAATTTTCTTCGATTTTCGTCCTAAAGAATCTTTATTCTTATTTTTTTGATAAATTTTCGATTCGCTTTCGGATTTTGAGTTATCTTCATACGAACTTTCCGATTTGTTGTAATCTTTTTCTGATTGCGTTGCTTCGCAACTACTATCTAAAGATTCGAAATTTGACGATTGATATTCTTGACAATCCGTGAGGACGTATTCAGTACTACTATCTAAGCTTTCTTGAACCGGACTGGAAGAGTAATACTGTTTACAACTTTTACAATACTGATTTGATAACAACTTTTTTATATCGCTAGTTTGTTTTTTTATAACGGTATCTTTTTCGCTCAACTGGCGACTTATAAATTTCTGTTCTTGACGTAAACGAGCTTCAAATATCAACAATGCTCTTAGGACTTTAGCTAATTGATCATCCCTTAGAGCTTTCTCGGTACGAAATTTGTGTTCTTTTTCTTGAAGTCTACGTGTATATTCCGTGACGAGTTGTCTGCATCGCTTTGTTTGAAGTTTTAGAGCCTTTTGGACTATTTCAAGCTCTCCTCTAATAGACGCGACTTCTTCTTCGGTGTATATAACCTGAAACAAGAAATAATCGAATGAGTTATAACACAAAATACATTCAGGAAAATAAAACATAAAGCATAACTAATATATCAATATTAGTTTTGAAGAAGCCCTTCTAATATCTAATATCCACATGAAAAACTAAATAAAATATTTAGTTTTGTTTCGACTGTTCACAGTGGCAGTTTACTGTTTAAATACTCCAGCGAAGTCTAATTTTGAACGTGAAAGAGATGCAGGTCCAATCTATAGATGGGAAATATTTGAATTTGGTACGATTATATTCAGTTGGAGTGGAGCGTTCTGGAAGGAAATTATTCTGGATACTTGGAACACAGTCTGTCGATGAGCAGTACTTTTCTTCGAACACTGCGAAATCAGAAATAACCAACCTCAAAACTCACCCTTTAAGTAATTCTCAATACGTGACTCATAAAACCAATGAGAAAAACTTATCGAAACATAACGATGGAAAGATGATTCATCAGCTTATCGTTAAATTAGACCTGCTGATTCATAAATTAACAAAAATAGGAACTTTAAAGTTCAATAAAGAATAGATAGATTCCTTCAGAGTTGGTAAATGCTAATATGAGACCCGAAAATAGAATATTTGCATTCACAAATGATAAAACAAAGATGGTTTTTGGACTTGGAACGACTTTGAAGGCCAAGCTGTAGTTATTAATTGCTTATTAAGAAATTATCTAGACTACTCTTTGTATGATCAAGCTGATAAACTTGTGAGCAAGTGTGTTTTTCCTGAAACAGCTAGTAATAATGAGTGGGCCCATAAATATCTCGAGCAAGCAATGAGAAAACCCTCTGAGATTGCTGCTATAGGTTTCAGACAAACGGTACAAACACTTACTGTTGTTGTAGATATACCAGAAAGGCAGATATTTAGACAAGCTACAATGAGATACTCATTTGCACCTTACTTTTAGAAAACCCAAGCAGTTACGATGGGGAATCTTCAGACATAAATCGAGAGAACATCATACATTCATTTTAATTCTTCGCTAAGTCATAATATAATTAAAACTGCAATAAAATCTATTGTGCTTTCATATTCCAGACTTTCTCCAAAAGATATTGCTGCGGGAGATGCTGAATTTATTGTAGATAAAGCAATTCGTGCTGGTGTAATTAAAGCTACTTTAGATCCACGAGGTGGTTTTATGAAAAGCAAGGAAATTACAGATATTTATTGTACAATAGAACCACAATTAGCTTTCCATCAAAGAATATCATTTCGCTTGGATTTACACAATCAAAGTGTCAAAGCAATTATAGCAAATTTGATGTTTCAAGAAACAGCAGACGTTTGAAATTTAAGCAAACGTTGATTTTCCCATTTTGATAAAAGTTTACGATGCAACCGAAGATGTTAAGCATTTAGTACCAACATTGGACATAATACAGAACAAACTGTGTTCATTTACCAGTTTTCTTAAGAGTATGTGAAGCACCAATATTTTCTCGCCTACTATTCCAATCTGGAATAGACAAAGTACGTCTATTTTTATTAAATTCCTTTTCGCACAATTCAAATGACAACTGAATCCATAAATGTAGAATTTTAAAAGAACAGCTGAAGCCGGTACCACATGCGTCCAATGCTTCTAAGGTTAGACGCTGATGATTGGACGCATCGTGTGGTCGTAGTGCGCATGTCATTCGACGAATGTTGTACTTCCAACGTTGGCCATGGAAAATCGATTTTCTTGACCCGCGTCCAACATTGGAACGATGCTGGAACCAACGCTTCTTATCCTTGTTGTTACGCATTTTCTACGCATCACTTTTTTGTGACATTTACTTATCTTTGGGAAAGTTTAAGAGATGTTCCAGCCTTCTTTTAATGTTTAGCCAACGTTGGAAGGTGAATTAAACGAAGTGAAGTGAAAACTGGAATAACAGATGGATACATAGTGAGAATGCAGACGTACATAACAGTTGAGGTGAGAACTGAACTGGAGACGGGCCAAACCGAAAGTAAAAGATATAACCAAATAAAGAAGAAATATTACCTCTACCCCTATGGTAGAAGATGTGTATAAGTGGAGAAAGATTTTTCAAATTATTTTCGAATGTATAATGATACAGTTGTTTGGTTTGGTCCATTCCTGCCCAATCATACAATTTTCCGGCTTAAAATTAAATGACGAATCAAAAGCGAAAATTTTTTGGATTACTTTGAAAAAAGTACTTTATAGTTTTGAAAAATGGCAAAATTAAATTAAAATTTGACTTAAAACACCTTTTATATTCCTATGAAATGATAGGTAATTATCTCCCATTAAAGAAGACAACGAACTGAAGCCTCTGTAACCATATGCCTTGAAATAAGAAGAAACGACTCAGTGGAACAGCTGACATTTATTTCTTTTATTGTATGGTTCGGTTGGTTAACCAAATTGAAAATTGGCATGTGCAAAAAATAAATAGTGTGACCGTACCAGTCGGTTTTACTTCAAGTTTATTTACTATATTGAAGATTGTATGAGTATTAGTAATGTATATGAGTATTTCCTAAAACTGATAAAAATGATGATACTTAAGGCAGGTCTATTATCAAAGTCCAGCAGTAGGTAATCTACTATTATCAAATTAAATGAAACTTCGAAGAAAATAAATCGTACGGACGTTTATTTTTGGGGATCTATTAATGATAATTGCAATTATGCCCACTAAATTTTTGGAAATTTTACACTAAAAAAACAGAATACGACCAATGGCATATTAATTTAGAATGTAAGGGGTTGCGAGAAAATTCGAAATAATCCTGAATGATATTTACAAGCTTCAAATTAAGTTCATTCAAAGGTGAGCCTCATCAATTAAAAATGTTTTGTCTCTAATTGTCGGTGGCGTCAAAGTGTTGTTTTTCTTCAAATAATGTCCGAGATATTAACATATCACTCATAAATCGTGTGACTAACTAAGAAAAACAATTTTTTTTTCAAAAATCGATTTTATTCATCAAGAGCTATAAAATCATTCCAACGCTTCTCTAAATTCTCGATTCTCTATGCCGTGCTAGTAGGATTTGTCTTTTGCACCAAAATAGGCTTCAGTTTAAGCAATTTGCTTAAACTAGCATTTTTTTGAGATCAGGTCTATACGGTGGATGAGGAAGCTATTCGTAGTCTAATTCGTTCAATTTAACCAACGTTGTCATCGACAGTGATTTTTTCTTCGACATATAAGGCCATAGTCACATATCGACGCAAAAAATCTGATTTATTACGTGTAAACCTGGACAAACGCTGCTCTAAATCATCAACCATCACGTTGTTGTTTTTGATCGACCCTGAGTAAACGCGGCACCCATTTTGAAAAAAAGGTTCTCATGGACAAATTTTCATTCACCGCCTTCTAATATCTTTATGGCCTCAGCTATCTCACACAATTTCAAAATTTATAATTAGATATGACCAATTTGTGGACTTTTTTGATGTTTTTTGGAGTAACCACCTCAATTGGACGACCAGAACATTCACCATTATCGGTGTCTAAAAGACCATGTTTAAATTTAGCAAACCAGTAACAAATTGTTTTTATCGATGGAACAGAGTCCGGACGACACCTTTGAAGCCATTGCTGAGCTTGTACAGTATTTTTTATTAAGAAGCAACGATAAATTAACATACGAAATTGTTTTGAAAATAAAAAAAGTAGCTCACTTTTTTCTGACTAATCGAAATGTCATGAAATTTTACACATAATCTTTTGAAAGTTGGTACTTTATAAACGTCATATGGATTTGACAATGGCAGTGCCATCTGTCTGTCAGTCACACGACTTATTAAGTTTTGTAAAAAATGTGTATATTTGTCCTGTATCCTTTTTGGAAATAAACTTTTGATGCTAGATATTAAGCCTTCCAAATTTGTTACTTAACATATATGATATAATAGTTTGAAACGAATTTAATTGACTTATTAAAAGTACCTAAAATAAATATTTGCCTCATTAACTTATAGTTCTGTTTTAATAGCGTTTAAATTGATATTCTGTCTCTTGTACTCGTAAAACTAGCAGACAAAACAAAGAGTGCAACTTTCATTAAAACTACATCTAGTGGAAGTAATAAAAAATTATCTTGAAAAATGCCATACAACAGTATTATTTATAACTATAGAGATGTTAAAAACACATGAGGTATTTCATAATTAAGTATTATAATGAACAAACAGATATACTATCTTGAAAATATTTTAATCGATGTTTTGTTGATATAATTAGTGGATATTAAATGTATATCCATGTGGATCCAGATTTGATTCTATGACGAGCATTGACGCAAAAAGGTCTCTTGTTAGGTCCGTTTAGCTCCATTTAAAAAAAAGCCAAACAGGTCTCTAATTTTGTTCCCTATAAAGTCACTGGTAAACTGTGAGGTTTACACATGGTTGAATTGCGCATTTGGGCCGATGACGTGGTTGCAATTTGGTCCTCTTCCATGCATCTGCGAAATTCCGAATCTTTGTTTATGCCTTTCAACCTGAGTAGTTGATTTGTAAGACAGTCTTTGTGCCTTGGCTTGTTTCATACCAAGTGTTTCCATCCATCTCCGTCTTGGGAACAGATTTATTTCTTATAGATGACTACACAGAAATGGGTTCTGAGCCCACTGGCGTTTTTGTTGATGCCAATCTGAGGAGCGAATCAGCTGGTAACTACGCAAGGTGAAGTTTAGTAAAACAGCACATGTAGTAGAAGAATCTAGCACGTCTGTGTATAGACGTATCGGACCAAAACAAAAATTAAAAAAAAATAAATAAATCAAAACAAAATAAACATTCAATACAGACAGAGACAACGCACGAAACATAAGTTTGTAAGAGTTTATGAGAGAATATATTGAAAAAATACCATATTTTTTTTAAATAATCTTTTCTAAAACTAAAAATTTCAGAATGAGCTTCATATTAAGATAGAATAAATCAACTCCATTCCTAACAATATATTATTTCAAAATCTTGTAAATTTCTCTAGTTCCTGTCATATTGACATATTTGTAAATTGTACAATTGAAACAAACTATTAAATTAAACTGAACTAGATGATTATACGAAGTGTTCTAAAAAAAGTTTATCCCCTTTCTAGAACAGTTAAAAAACGCTTTCCGTATTTAAGATAAAAGGGATAACAGAAAAAATAGAGAAAAAATCAAAATTTTCAGATAAAGGTACACAATATCTAGTAACTTTATGGTGTGAAATTGAATGAAGTTACGTCCAATACTATTCAGTACTCACTGTGTAACTAGTGCCCTCTTAGAGAGTCAGGTACAAGAACAAATTCAAGAGATGTATTAGGTCCCAAAATATCTTCGTACAAAATTCCATGAAGTTACGAAAATTTTTTACTGAATAAAACACATTTTTCAGGTTAATAATACCTATCCTAAAAACTGAATCACCTTTTTTGACACACCCTGTAATTTGCCTGGTTCTTATTACATTGAACGTACAACTGAATTGACTATAATTAATTTCTGATTAGGAAGTTCCTATTTTGATCACTGTTAGCTTCACTGTATATAAGTTTGTTTGTGTGCTTGTTTGTTTTTGGACTAAGGGCATGTAGCTTATTTAATAAAAAATATATAAGCAGCGAGGCCATTATTCGAGGGTGGTAGCGATTAAATAAATATAGTTTAAAAAACTAAAAAACACGCTTTTAACACGTTAAACCACAAAATTGATGAAGTTTCCACTGAGCTCAAACAATTTTTTTTTGTTTATACAACGAAAAATAAAGAAAAACAAGAACAAAATTTGTTTACTTCACATTTATGTCTGAGCTCTTTCTTAAAGGGTTCGTAAGACTAATTTGATTTTAAATTTGTCATTTTCTAATACCCTTAAAACCAAAATTCACCAAAAATAGCTACAGGTAATGTAAAGGTAGCTCTAATTGAAAATTTGAATAAAAAATTAGTTCAATTATGTTCCAGAGAACAAAAAAATGAAAAGTAAGGTTTTTTGTTTTACAACAAGATTATGAAAGAAAAATCAAATGAACCAAGTGTAGGGTAATGTTTCAAGGACCCAAACTGTAAAACACACGGTCCCTAGGGCCATGGATAAGGTTTGAAGTCCTTGCGATCCGCAGGATCACTCTGGGCCGTGGGGAAAAGCTAGTCTACGTGTTAAAATACATCAAACTAAAAAGTTGATAATTTTTTTTATAAGCTTAAAACAATAATGAATGAAAGGTATTAGTATTATATTGAAAAAAGGGTCTGGCACTCGATGTACAAGAAATATGGAACAAAGCGCCCCACGTTTTTTTCACAATATTACTAGTATTTTACATTCATTATTGTTTCAAGCTTATAAAAAACTATATATTTAGTGTTTTCCTAAACTACATTTATCAAATAATCAATTAATTAGAGCTAGTAAAATTAGTTGTGCAATTTCCAATATGGATTTTGTTGGTACATTGAGTACACAATGTGGGTTAAAAATCTGGGAGAGGAAAGTTCCAGAATGTACTGAAAATAGTTTTAACGATTTTCCTTTCAATTATAATGATAAAAAATAGCTGATTATGTCTATTGACACAAAAACGAATGCATAATTTCACTAAATTAATCAACATTCCATAAATATTTGACGAGTTATTTGACTCATATATATCTTAAATTATCTACATAGACGTAGTTGTTAATATCTCATTCAAATTCATTCACATTTAAATGATAATTATTATTAGAATGTCATATTAATTAATGTGTCTCTGCCAACAAACACGTACTTGATAAGAAATTCAGATGTGCTATTTCCTTTAAGGAAATTATTTTTAATTATATTTCGATATTAATATGAATTACCATCGATAGAGAACATGGGTACGGGATTTGAGTGAGTAGATGACGTCATAATGCTGTGACATAACAAAATACGACCCATACTTCCACCCATATTGGATGGATGGATGGATCCTTCCCCACTTTTTAAATAATGCAAAAAATCATTATAATAACATTTGGTGGATTGGTCTGGGAGGTCTATTTGCATGGCCACTACGTTAGCCTGAATTAAATACAATGGACATTTTTGCGGGAATATTTTAGAAAAAAAAGTAGACTCCGGAAATGTGTAGAAGTGCAAGAACAATTTTTATAGTTTTTTTCTTTGCTTTCATTTGATAAGTTGTAGCCTAACCAATGAAATTTTTCTACGTATCAAGTTTTTCTTTATGTGTTTTAATACCTCATGTGATTATTTTCAATAAATAATTACAATATATGATAATTTTCTTCAGAATGTGTCTTTAAAGCGATTCGATGTTATGACTGTTCAAAAACGTTTTTGTTTGCACTGATGTGTGACATCTTCTACGATTGGTTTCCCTGATTCTTTCAAATATTTCTGGCAAACAAATACTGGTGTAGAATTAACCCTCTACTTTGCTCTAATGAAACGACATATCCAGACGACCATTTGCTTCGAAGTGCTTCTTGCGCGAACAACTTTTGTTGGATTTGGCTCTAAAAAGGATCCATACAGTTGATTGTTGTTTAGTTTCGATTTTATATGCTTAGATCCATGATTCGTCGCCTGTAACGATCTTATGCACTTCTTTTGAAGTAGCGCTTTTGAATTTTTTCAGCATTTTTTTGTTCCCATTTTAACAACCTTTTTTTAAGCGACTTTCAAATGATGCGATATCCAATGCGAACAAATATTTTGCTTCATGCAATATTGAATGTATGGAGTGTCGGTTTTAGCACCATCAGAGCCCTGGACGAAATTTCTATGGCACTTCTCAACTGCTCTTCAAATCTATACGAAAAAAGGCAAAGTATATAATAAAACAACCATTTATTAAAAAAAAAAAATTAACAAAACTTGATTTGTTATTCTCGTCGAGTCACTGAAATGGGAAATAGAATTTTGCGATTTGATACCTTTTAAAATTCATTTTCAGAGCTCCATTTTTTGCATGGTATAATAAAGAAATCAAAAATTCATGAATATGTCTGTTAAAATGAGCTGCATGCAGTACAGCCTCGTTCGAATATCTCGCCAGCTGCTTCCCTTTAAACCTGGCATCTTGAGCCGCTTCTAGCGATTGGAACTAATGCCCAAGTATGCCTCAATCTCACTGTATGTCACATGACACAGTATCGATGTTTTTTGGCACTGGATTACCTTTACGAAGTACGACTAACTTTTTCACCAAGATGAATCTGTAAACAACTCGTGTGACAACACGTTCTGAGTACCTTCATCGTTAAAAATGTCAAATTTTATGATGGCAACGTCAAATTTGATCACATCAGTACTGCCATATCTCAAAACTTAAGTAGTAAAAAATATATAAGGGTAAACATTTTTTGGGTTTTCGGGTTCTGCAAAGTTAAATCTTCGGAAATGGGAACCATTAGTTTGTAATTTAAATTATAGTTATGATATGAATTGTATTTTTTTGAAATTGAATGAGATGACATTTACAACTTTTATAAATAGTTTTTTATTAACAGTTGTTTCGAAAATTAGAACTGCAACAAGTGCAAGTCACCCAAATAATATTGAAATCGAATCTAGTTAAAAAAAGAATCGATGTTGGCAACGAGTACAAGACAAATTCCAATACAACTTTCTACTTATTACATATGGTAGTTCAGATCGTGTTCATAACACGTTTGATGAACTTGGTATTGAAAAGCAAACGATGTCCGGCATTGATTTCATATTTTTTTATAAATCTGACCTACTCTTCAAATTTAATTTAAGTTGTTTGGGAATTGATTGATTGACAAGAGGAAAATTTAAACTAAAATTATTTATATTCAATTAACGTGATGTAATTTTTTAAATTGAGATCACAAAAGTCCATTTTTAAGAAAAGTTATATTCTACTTAGACCTTCATTGAGTGAAATTTGGAAATTATTTTTCTCGAAATAATCGATAAACGAAGTATAATGAAAAGTATGAAACATATACGTGAAGGTTTGGCTATTCTCGGAAAATATCCCAAAACACAAGCGTATAAATAGAAAGTGTTTGGTTTTGACTTAGGTGACTTTGTGGTTAATAATTTATGTAGAAGATTTCTGATGAAATCAAACCAAATAGTCCTTGGATACATTACTAGATGCTATTCATCACTGATAACGTTTATCATGATTTGTTGTTCATGCACGACGCAAATAGTCGGCTGTTTTTTCGATATAACTTGACATTTAGTCACTTATTAGAGCAATGTAGAACGGTACGTTTTGACAGAAATGTTTGACAAAATCAGGGAAACCAATCGCAGAATACGATTCATTCTGCACCACGACAACGCGAGCTTTCAAGCATCAATTCAAACTAAAACGTTTTTGAACAGTCAAAACAATAAATTGATGAGTCATTCGTCGTACAGTCCTTGTTTGGTACTCAATGATTTCTTCATATTACCGCTGATTAAAAATAAATTGCGAGGTCAACGTCAAAAGACTATGGACTGTGCTTCAATGAACAAAATATGGAAATGGGAAGGAATCTGAATAGTTGCAGCCAATTGAAAGTGACGAAAGAGCAAAACAAGGAGTATACATTTGTTAAAGTCCAAGAGTTCGAATACCTGACAAAAGACTGACGTTCGGAACCCTAGGAGGACTATTAACATATTCCAAAAGCCTCCAAGCTATACAACCAACGGTGCTGTATGACAGTGAGTTTTGGATAATGAACAAAAAAGAAGAAAATAAAATGAATAGAGCAAAACGAGTGAAAAAGAAGAACGATCGCAGAGATGGGATGTGTGTTCAGAGCCAAAAAACTCCGTTGGATGGGGCACATAGCCAGAATGGACGAAGACAGTTGGGTAAAAAGATCCCTGTTAAGGGGAAAGAAGCCGAAAAGAGAAGAGGGTGTCCACGGAAAAAATGGATAGAAGCATGTAGAGAAGATTTAGAAAGAATAGGAATAGAGAACGCAGCCATGCACTAAAATAGATGAAGGAAATCAGTAGAGCGATTCCAAGGGCAAGATAGAGGGGAGTTAAAAGAAAGCAACAGTCGTGGCGGAGAAATATTCGTGACTGGACCGGCTTAAGAAGGGCAAACGAACTTTGTTTGCTTGGTAGAGAACCGTGCAATTTTGGCCATGGTGATCGCCAACGTCAGGGAGATCGGAAAGAAGAAAACACTTAGAATTACTGTACACTTTGTGTTAACTGTTTACGTTGAAATCATAGATTTTCTGTCTACCTTTTATACTAAGAAAGTGTCGTAATTAAAAACATATTTTCCAAAACGAATTTCAAATGCACAAATATTTATTATCTGACTAATACTTTTATTCTTAACTGTACTTGAATTTTTTTGTGCTCCTCAATTATGAGGTATAATTATGTCTAATATAACCATCAGTTATAAACAACAGCTGTGCGGATATTATTTTATTGAATATAGGGGCAAGACTAAAATATGAATAACCGACATTCGGCAGGAGCTTAGTATTCTTATTTTTAGCCAGCTGTTGTTTGGGTAAATATTGTAACTAATGGAAATATTGATTTGCTGATATGTTTGATAACTTTTTATTAAATTTGACTATACTCGACCGACCTTTATCGAATAATTGACTATTTTATTTAGACCTTTATAGTCTAGTCTATAAATTGAAATCTGTATCAATTCAACATACCTTAACAAAGATTATCTGAATTAATTAATTCGATACGGAATGTTGTCTAGATCACTAGGCGCAAAAGTTAATTGGCCAATAAAAAATAGTGTTTTTTTGTGTAAACGAGAAGTTGTCAGACAAATAAAAATATTTCTAATTAGTTATGGCTTTATTATTTTTCAAAATATTCTCTATTAAGATCAAAACATTTTGGCATGTGTTTGAACCGATTATCGAAGTAGTTTTCCCACGGGCGAAGCCAAGAGGAGGGTTTTGGGGATTCAAACCCATTCCGAAATAAGCAAAATACTACCTAATATACTGGGAAAATATGTGGTATGTAAAGAGTTAAATTATTACATCAGGCGGAATGAGCGGAGCTTTGTGGAATTTTCTGGCTGGCTGCTGGACCCATGTCGTAATTTTTCGGATGAATATTTAGTTATTAAATGTCAGGTAAGTATATTTTTGTTGTTTTATTTACTTCAAACCAAA
Source organism: Diorhabda elongata (assembly GCA_026230145.1). Taxonomy (NCBI): domain Eukaryota; kingdom Metazoa; phylum Arthropoda; class Insecta; order Coleoptera; family Chrysomelidae; genus Diorhabda; species Diorhabda elongata. Next base: position 17,324,232 of record CM047928.1, on the reverse strand, counting down.
CGCCCTCCACCCAAAACTAAATCCTGGCTACGCCCATGAGTTTTCCATTCCGATTATGACTTTTTGTTTAAACTGATGTAAGAAAGCTCGCATTGTCTTGGTAGAGAATGATGCGTCTTCTGCTATTGGTTTCCCTGATTTCTGGAAAACAAATGCTGGTGTACCATCCAGAATTGATCGTTCTAAATTGTTCTCAAGTTTTTTTTTTTGAATAACTAATCCAGTTATTCCAAAAAAACATGCGACCAATTGCTTAGATTGAATTCGTAAAATCAATAAAGTCGTTCATCACGAAAATTGGGAGCGAATTGATCGGCACACTGTTGGTTTTAGTTTAAGTATTTGTAAACAACTCAAATAGCATTCGTATGACAACAAGTCCATTGAAAATGTCAACTTTATGATGGCAAAGTCAGATTTGACATTTGACAATTGAAAATAAAAATTCTTAAAGAGGAGGAAATTCAAATACAAACATTACCTTCATTATTAATAATTTTAATTAAACTATGAACCGTCTCGGAATCAAATATGTCATATAATTTTTTTTATTGAGGTACTTAAAGTAAATTGAAAAATCTTGTATAATTTATTAAAAAGAATTTATTCCCGTTGGAAATTTTGGCTCATCTCCGAATTAGTACCAACAACCGATGCCTCACCTCCGGATGTCACCTATTCAATAAAAAAATTTTCATCTTGCGAAAACTCTAATGGAAATAGAAACGTTCGAAAGTTAGCTTTGTTTTACTCAATTCTTGAGGTTGTGTGTTTACCTGGGAGTCTCTATAACGCTGAAGATGCATTATAAACAGAGCAGAGCTCCCTCTTCCATGTGAGGACTCGGAAGAGCAAGCGATTTCCTAGAAAAAGCAGATAGAACTGGATACTGGATAAAATACTTTGCTCCCTACAATAAGGCCAGGAAATGTATAATTTGGGATAGAGGTAGGCGGAAAAAGTTTTATCCGCTACTAGTTTAGCAGGTCTGCATTTTCCTCTACATCCTCTATTTATCTAGCAATTTTCACTTGTTTGTGCAATCAAAAATCAGTTTAAATCTTATGATAATGGAGATCAGAGCTCTAATGACTGCTTGGCTACCGGAATAGATGATAATCTCTTGTTTGGGATAAGATCTATTTCAAGAAAATATTTGGTGTAATGCTCGAACTTTCAGATTATTTGGTACTGGCTCTATACACTCTTATTCCAGTTCTGGCTGTTGTTTTGGAGCTCTGGAGACATGAAATAGAGGAAGACATAAGAGCACTCAATATAGAAAACTGGAAAGCAAAATGCCGGAACCGAAAAGAATGGAAAAGCAGCCAAAACAAACGACAAACTATAAAGAAATAAAAATTAGAAAACGAGGAGTAATCCACCTCAAAATAAAAGGATTTAAAGCGCCAAAAACGATAGCCATAATCCACATGGGATTGAAAGGCTTGATGATGATGATGATGTATCTATGACTAAAAATTACTAAATTATTTGGATGAAATTCCATTCTGATCGATTGTAAATATTTTCGAAACATGTATTATTTGAATCGATTTCGAGCCAAGTTTTTCGAAGTGGTTAGGTGCTAATAAATAATTTTTTGTGCTATACAATCCTGTATAAGGTCCTTTACCATAAAAACTATAGTCATGACAATGTTAGTATCCATTACTTTAATCATGAACGCCACAGAAAAAAAAATAAACGTATAATATCACGTTTCCTTTCCATTTAAGTGTGACACAAGAGTGGAACCCCAAAGACCCTCCAGCCGTGACCTACCTACTTTTCTATATACATTTTCGACAGTGGCGTAGAGGAAAAATATTTTATATACACCTACACACATAATACAAGATGATTCCGTCTCTAGGATCGATAGAAAACTGGAAATTTTTCTACGATTTTGTCGCAACTACTGGCAACGTTGTATTGAAATTTTATACGAAACTGATACATCCAATGAATTTGTATTTATGTCTAACTCTCATAGATGGCGCCAGTTACACAAATCGTACCAAATAAAATTGAACATGAATTTTTAAATATTATATTTATTAATCATTATTTACGGATAATATGGATGGCGTATCTATCTACCCTAGAGAAGGGATCACCCTGTAAATAGATGACGACGAGAATATTGAAAAGTAATGACAGTTATTATTCAATCGTTATGTTAAAATTTAAATGAAACTGTAAGCAGTCTAAAAACTTCTAGAGCTAAGGCCATCGACTAAAGATGCCAAACACTACAACCTACAGAAGTTCAGGATCACTTGTACCTTACAATAAGTTGGTTGATGACATCACAGCTGTCAGAAGTCAAGGATAATAGAAATTAACCACAGTTGCTGAATATTAAATCGATAACATAAATAACAAATTACAACGACGAAGACAAATCATGGAAGTAATTATCAAGAATGATCGTACCATACAAAATTTTAGAATATTATAAGTACAGTTACCAAAGGAGTGCGGAAAGAAACATACTTTAAGTGCGTGAAAAAAACGTATTATTAAGGTCTCTGTAGTGTAGTGGCTAGAGTACGAGGCTCATATGCGGGAGGTCCCAGGTTCAAGTCGCACTGATGGCATTTTTTATTTTTCTACTTACGTAGTAATAATTAATTTTAAATAGCATTTATACATGTTGAAGAGAAGAGTTTACAAAATTAATAACACAATTCGTCTGTAGTTTTATTAATTAAATATATAATATTTTTAAAAAGTAAAATTACCAACTTCTGTACTTTAATTAAATTTTCGCTAGTAGAAAAAATATTGTATGCAATTCGTAAGTAAAGGACTTTTTTCAATTTACGTGATTGTAGTCATCAACTCTGGAAGCTGTCAATGGCAAATAAATTTATTGCACTTTAACCACGCGTTATTTATCTTATGTATCTGTGTTTGTTTAAATGGAATTTTTTAATGACATTTTCATTAACTTGTAATCAACCTGAAATTTTGCATTCTTTCTCGCTTTTGATGACAATTCATGCTTCAATAAAAAATTGATGAAATATTTTATCATAATAATTAAATTAGAAATTTTGTAATGTTATTTTTATATGTAACAGAATTTTTTTTATTCCGTGATAGTATTTTTAATCGACTTCATTCTACATCATAAATGCCAAAGATTGTTTATAAAATGAATAATTTATATGAGCCGAATGTAAAATAGCTTGAATAGCTGAATGGTTCGTGTCCACTGCTTATAACCCTATTATCTTTATCGTAAGTCTTTGTAAAATTGATCTTTAAGGATGATTCAAGTAATAGATGTTGATGATTGTTACATAGGAACTTTCTGGCATTACAATATTTATTTACTCCTAAGTTGTTTTTGACACACTACAATCATTGTTTCAATATTCCATTTTTTATTACACCATCAATTTGTATATCAGTACTTATAACAACGAAATTCAACTTTATTCAATAGCGCATGTTTTAGCTGATTATTAGAAAGTAATAATTCCTATATAGCCACCTTTCCCAGCTGTTAAAAATTTTGAAAAAAAAATACTAACATTGGTAAACGAAGAGGCATCGAACTCCATAACATGGAATGATGAAGCCAGATTTGAAGAATACGTTGATGATAGTAGGAGTCAAGTTATGAAACATTTAAAACACTTGACTTGTCAAAGGGAAATTTATACTCGTAATTTATCAATTCTCTAAAAGAAACCGTTAGTTTTCCGCGGGTGCTAATTTATCTCTGTACCATTTCAAGAATACGATCCAAACACTGTGCGACATTGTCCTTATTGCATAAAATTAACAAAGTGTCCTTAATACTTCTTAAACAATTCTTATGATTCTCCACAGTTCTTTCAGTTCTCCGAAGACTACGAATAGAGCTTACGTTCAATTCTCAGTGTTTAAATTTCCAAGCAGTGGAAACATACAATTTATATCAAAATTTCGCTTCAAACATAAAATCATAATCCTAAAACTTGGTGAATATTGAAAGTTTACAGTGTACGTAAAGTCAAACATTAAGAATAAATAGATAGTCGGAGAGTTACTAAAAAACAGGCCGAATAGCTTTAGCAGCTGAGGCCTTCCCAACCCTAAGAAAAGAAGAATGTTTGACGTGTTTAACCCTATGAAAAGAAAAATAAATTCTATGTTCCGACACTGTCTATAAAAGAAAGATTTAATTTTTATCTCGGCGTTTTGATGCTGCATTTTGCATAAAATTTCTATGGCTTATAGGAAAATGGAGAAAGTGATACAAGCACTATTTGAGTTGTTGCAGGTCAAACTAACTTAGCGGATTTGATGTTCAAATAACGGTATTTATCGTAATCGTTAAACTTCCTATCATTACATTGATGTTAACTAAGTATATTTTATTACAAAACTAATTATTTCATACATAATCGAATCGAGTTTTTTTCATATTAAAAATAAGCAATAAGAAATATCTACAAAGTGTGTTTCATAAGTAATGTCAGTTTTTAAATGATGAAATTCCTACGATTCAATCTAAACATGCCGTAAGTTGTTTAAACTGAGGGCCTTATCATACTAGCGGATTAAGAGCGTTTTCAAAGCGAAATAGGCGCCTAACGAGATCACTGCGAATAGCAGCGTGGGCACCATTTTGTAATGTGAAACTCTAAAATCGTTACGTAATATGGAACCAAAATAGCAAAGAATTTAGTGATCGTATTGGGAAAGGGATGAAATGATTACAAAGTTAATGCAAAGGATGGACGAATACAACTTTGCGTTGTCTATGGTTGAATCAATTCATCCAATCTATAAAATGGATACCAAAATGGAGAGTTTTGAAAAAATATAAACATATGTCTAACAACTATGCTCCAGGATATTTTACAAGTCTAGAGCTACCCCGGAGTAATTCATTGCAGCTGATTAATACTTCACCAAGTGTTTAGTAACTCTGAAGATACAATTTATAATAAATTTTTTTCTGAATAGTAATTTCCTAAATCCTGGTAGTTACCACCTTTTATGATGGTGGTATTTGCCTCGGGTAAACAGTTTTTCAAGCCAAGTCTCGTATAAATTAGGATTTATAGTCTTATTTGCGCCGACCCGCGCATTGTGGACGCGTGTAGACGCCAGCCACTGGAGAACGTCCTGGCTCTCATACGAGCTCTGTTTAATTAAAATTAACTCAAAGTTTCCAGTAGTAACCCGCTACGTTAACCTGTACTCAGAAGGATGTTCTAATTTTAGTTGTTTCAAAAACAAAGCAGAAGCTCCATTTTCTTATCCAAAGTCGTTTCGCTTTTATTTTAGTATATCAATCAATTCTTCTCGTAATAGTGCAGAGATGTTCTTTGAACATTTCTTTTTCAACAAAATTTGCTGCGAATTAATTATTTTTCAACTTCAAACGCGTGAATACCCGATCCGTGAATGATTGGTCTCGTTCAAACAAGTGGCCAGACCAGCGCTGGTTTTTCCAGGGCTTCAATAACTTCACTTTCTTTTTAAATCATTCGATTTTGGTTCATTGATGACGGTTTTACAATAAATAATATGTAAAATATGATAAAGATGAAATTCCTGCAGCCGTGGCAACTAGGAAATATGTGAAATGAAGAGATAGTGGTTAATAGTGCAGATTTAAAGCTTGTAAATCGTTCAAAAATAGTCCAGTTGCGTAAGATATTGAGGATACAAGGAAAATAACAGATAACCAATATAATACCAGTACCAGCCGACTATCGAACTCTCTTGGATTTTCTAGATATCATGGAAGGTTTATAAAAGTTGTGCCACACGATTTAAGCTAGATTCAAGCTAGTAGGGGTTTGTAAATAGCCCTACCGAAAGATGATCGTTTTATTAGAAGCATTTTCACTTGTGATTAATAATGGATTTATTTAAAAAACACGAAAATGGAAAATCAGTGGTTAGACAAAACACACAAACCCATAACTTTAAAATAGCAATCCCAGCTTTTAAATCGTTTTTTTTTTCAATGTTCTCTGAAAGTTTCGTTCAAACCTAGAACAAATTCTTGTTATTTTAAAATACGGTACCAACTTTTTGGAGATTAGGAATTCGGAATGTTGTGAGATGGGATGAAGAATGTAAATGAGGTTGAAGAGATCATGAGAGATCACCAAAATTTGGCATTAGAGCTAGAGCTCACTTTCTCAAGAAGAGCTCAAATATTCAGCGCTTTGACCGTTTTGGTACTTTTTCCAGATTTGAACATAATTCGAGATATTGGGGGTGTGAATTTTACGTTAAAATCTTCAATATTATTATTAAACTATAACTGAAATCGAAATGAAACAAATATATTCAATTTCAATGGATATGACACAGATATTTATCAAATTAATAATACAGTATAAGAAAGTAGGTAGATAATTGATTTGATACGCCGCCCAAACATTTTTATGAATGAATAATGAATACATTTAATAACAAAGGAATTCACTCTTGTTGGATAAAACCAGATATTTCTATGAGACCAGTTTATATTACGAGGTCTGGTTATTACATAAAGAGACTGGTTACGAAAAAGGGTTTTATTATAAAAATTATTCTACATTCGAATCCTCCTCTTCAATATACTTCCCTTCCCTCGCCACACACCTTTCCATACGTTTTTTCCATTGATCGAAGCAGCGCTGGAAGTCTTCTTTGGTGAAGGCCTTTAGGAGCTTTCCATCGGGTCCCTTTCACAGCAGATCTTTTTTTAACCTTTTCAACCTTTAAAGGAAATCTGAGCAGACCCATTGACGCAAAAGCTTTTGGCCAGGAATCAGATTTTTTAGCACCAACTTCGCACAAACTTTTGTCATGTGTAATTTTTCCAATCGTTTCTTTATCGGCGTTTACAGCCTCGGTAATCATCCAGATGTTAATTCGACGAACAGCACGTATAATTTGGTTGATTTTGGTCACTGTTTCTGGAGTGGAGTGGAAACACCTCTCTGATATGACTATTGAAATTTAATCTTAAACAGTGAAAATTTAAAATGAAATTCCCGTCTTTCTCCCGGTTTTTCCAGTATAGTTATTTTTTAATTTAACTTATTCTTGTTCCACTTCTGCAAGCTGTTAATGAAGGTCTTCAAGAGTTTTTTTTTCTTGTTTGTTTCCAGTTTTTCTAGTTTTCTTTTTCCAGTTTCCAGCAAATCTTGTGATTTTTTGTCTATTTGCGTTCCGCCATAACTTGACTAGGCGCTCCTCATAGACAGTATCATATATTGAGAAATATTAATGCATCTAAATGTTCTTGATTTTAGGTCTCTTCTGTTTTAAAATTAGTTTTTTTAATAATTTTAAAACAGAAGAGACCTGAAGTCAAGAACATTCAGAAACATAAACATATCAGAAGGTCTACGAAATAAGAAATTATTTTGAAATATCTACGTCTTTTAGTCCACCAATTTTTTGTAGAGAATTCTAAACTAATCTTTTGCCTATACAAGATACTTTTTTTTAATCTTCAACCAAATTTTCTTACAGACAGAAAATTCTCTCTATGCTGTCACATTGCCGTGAGAAATTATTGAAAGAAGATCCAAGTTAAGTCGTAGAATATGATGAGGTTACATATCGGAATCCACTCACATCGCAGCCGGCATTGTTTGCTTTTTAATCAATGTAGTTGTAGAATAATAAAGTCACTATGTAAATTTTAATTTTTTTAAAAGAACTTCGAGAAAACCAAAACCTTCACTTCCAGCATCTTTTTTACTACATGTTATCGATAATATCCATCCAAAAATCATCTAATCTATCACATATGGAATAGTTTTTCAGTGATCTGATCCGTTAGAGTTGCACGAATTGTTCTGCATAGTTGTCTTATTGGAATTACGGAAACTTATTGTTTCAGTTAGTTTAATTGTTAAGGAGCATTTTCTATTCCATATACATCAAACAGTTTCTACAATCCTTTCGAAAGACCAACGTGTCCTTATCTTTGACCCTAATGTATTTTTTCAAACCTGAGGCTGCAGAATGAATCATTGGCATCTTTTTGGGAAATTTCCCACAACAAACCCTTTCGTTTTATTTAAAACCAAAATCATGTTTTCAAAAAGAAATGAAGTTAGGGATTAATCACTTTGAAAATGTAATGGCTCTACTTCTTCGGATAAGGACTGAAAGACTGTCAGTTCAGCCAATACTAGTTTGTTATCCAAGGAGTTTTCCTCGATTTTAAGACTTTCACATGATGGTTTTTGATTTGTGTTTTGCATAGAAGATATAATTTATTTCAACTGCGGATATAGTGATGGATAAGAACATTCCTTGTGTGGAAGGACTGTCTTTGAGCAAGTTGCAACATGCTCTCAAGTTAAGCTACCATAGATACGTCAGCCCGTAATAGTGTAGTTACGAGGGAGTTAGAACATGTTGTATCGATTGGAAGATGCTATTTTCAGTCGGAAGGTTTCCGAGCTATATCGACACCAACTTGCTATGCCTGACTTACTCAAAATTACTGAAAATTCTCGTCGAAACCACGGGCCTGCGAAATCACCGTCTTTCTCGATTTTAAAGGCTCCTAGATACACTATTAAATCTACTAAATGATATGCCCGTTCAATTTAATATTATTAGATTATTTCTTACGTTTTTCATACAAATTTTCATTTCATTTTCATACAACACGTTCTTGAGCGGACGCCATGTTTGGGAGCGCTTTTAATTTGTGCTAAGTAGCGGTAGCGGAACTGAAACGTGAGAAAAGTGAACAAAAACTGGGACAGAACCAGACCAGAAATTCGTTTAATCAAGTGTTGAATAAAACGTTAAGCTATAGACTTTAAGAATCATTGGCATAATTTAGTTTTGAATTATAATGGCAATATTTAAATACATATAAAAGTGAATTACAACGATCCAAATTTGGCATATTCTCTCAAAAAATTTCATGCGGATATGTTTCCTTTTTTTCTAATATTTAGGAACCACTGAAATTTTCCTCAAACATGATATGATGAGCCACTGCTCAAAATTTCCATTCAAATAACTAAAGTAAATCAGCGTGATTTACGTGTGGCTTTATTCTTCAATATTGACCAACTCATAACGTATTCTTCAAATCCTTTTAGCAGTTATTAGATTATTATGTTAATTAAATTATTTATTCGCATTCATAAGTGACCGCAAAGAAGCCTTCCTCCTTATATTACAAAAGTACATGTCATATTTCAGTTAAAAAACCTTCATATAGATTAAATGAAATATATTAATTATGATATTTCGTTTATAATTTTGATTTAGAATAAATTAAATATGTGAAAAGATAAATGCATTATTGAACTTCGATTTCAGTGATTTTTAATAATAAATATGTCATTAAAAGGAATATGGCCACCCTGAGCACAAGGTACCTCGTATCGATATTCGTGTTCAGCGATCTTGAAAACCCCCCGAGTAGTAACATTGAGCTCATTTTACTATAACTTCTTTAACTATTTCACTTTTCCAAAACGCATTTTTCTCTGCTGGAATGCAATTTTCATTTTTTAATCATAATTTTTAGTCACCAACTATCCCGAAACGAACTTAACAAGATTGCATTTGGGTCCCTGAAGTATCTGGCCTAATCTAAAGATGGTGGTAGTTGATTGGATTATATATGAACTATATTACAAAGTACATAATCTATACAACATATGTTTCAAGTTTGAAGACGCTACGTTATTCTGTATTAACTTTTTCAGTGAATTTGTAATCAAGGAAAAAATTGGTCATCGTCAAATTAGATTCTACTCTGGGTGAGACTGCTCTTTGTTTATCATCTGTAAGAAATTGGTTGGCAGAGTTTAAACGATGCCGTACGACCTGCGAAGACGCAGTGGTCGACCAAATCAGGCGACGACTCCAGAAAAGTTGAAGAAAAATCCACAAAGCAATACTGAAGTGCAATACATCGCATATTAACTCAATATTTGGACATGGTGCCGCGTTTGATAACAATTGAACAAAAGCAGCGTCGTGAAGATGTTTCCATCGAGTGTTTGGTAATGTTTCACAGAAATAAAGCCGAATTTTTGCACCATGGATGAAACGTGAGTCCATCACTTCAAACCAGAAATAAAAGAATAATCAAAACAATGGACTAAAAAGGGAGAGCCGGCTCCAAAAAAGGCGAAGACCGTTCCATCTGCAAGCAAGATCGTAGCGTCGATTTTTTGAGATGATCGTAGGATAATTTTGGAAAAAACTATCAACGGCGAGTATTATGCGAACTTATTGCAACGTTTCAGCGATGAAATCAAGCAAAAACGGCCGGATTTAGCTGAGAAGGAAGTGCACCAGCTCACACATATTTTATTGCAATGGCCAAAATTAATAAATTAAAGTCTGAATTACTATCCCATGCACACTATTTTCAAGGTTTAGTCCCCTTGGTATATTTTCTGTTCCCAGATTTGAAAAAATGGCTCAATGGTCAAAGATTTTGAAAAACTTGATGATTCTTATTATAAAAAGGGTATTGAACATTGCTGGGAAGAGCGTATGGAGCTCAATGGAGATTACGTTGAAAAACAATTTTTTTTCTAAAGTTTTTGCTCCTTAGATTACGATTAAACTCGACTTCAATATTTTTTTCCTCCACAATTCGTTATTATTGCGGTTTCTGTTATTGTTAACCAAGTTTAGATTGGAGATTGAAAATAATTAAATAAAAACAATGAAGTGTATGAAGAAAGAAAAAAGAATTTTTGTTTTTAAAATTAATTTGGTTAGTGTTTATCGTCAAACATATACTATTTAACATTCAATATTTACAATTTCCTTGACAAAATATAAATTCAATTAACAATGAAAATGTTTGTTCCAGTTTCCTATTCAATTGTTATTCATAGCGCTACGTCTCTAAGTACTTTTACGAAATTTTATGTACAGCGTTGGTACGTAATATACCCACATGTGTAGATTTTTATAACACTACGAAAGTTACGTGTGTTCGCATTATTAAATGCTTCTCAAGTATGCAACGTTCTGATTACTAGTATTAATTGCTTATGCTTTCTCATTAATTACTTGTAAATGTTGTGACCTAGATTGGGGCTTAGATAACTGGAATAATGTAAAATTTCGTAAAAGAATACGAAAAATTATAATTTACATAATAACACTGGTCAACAAAAGAAATTTTCTTTAGTAAGACAAGAATTAATAGCAAATTGTGATAAAATGGAAATAATTTCACGTATTTTAAATCGTATACATTGACAATATTCATAGTTTACATCTTATAAACATGCCTCACATCTATTAAAAACAAAAAAATCACTTTAAATATCAATTATCTCTATTTTTATGAGGGGTTGTATTTTCTTTTTATAAAAACCAACAGTAACCATCCATCATGGTCGAATCCCATCGCCCTTTATACCGAATTTTCATTGTTCTAATATCTTGGTGGAACCTTTCACTCTCTCATCATTGACTGCTCCCAAATTTTCGGGAAAAAATGTCAGATGAGAAAGGAGGAAATGAATTTTCAATGACATTCGAGCATCAAGGGATTTGCGGGTCTAGAAGTTCATCAACTAACTGTTGGATCCATATTGTTGACCAAAAACCCCCTCACTACACTAACAAGTGTTTCCACGCTCTAAGTTCCTGTCTGGTGAGCTTTTTTGCGAAATTGTCATCATCCAGAAATTTTCTTATTTGTTGCCCAATAAAAATACTTTTCTTTAATTTGGCATCACTCAACTGGGAAAAGACTTCTCTAAGGTATTTGAATCCATCGCCGTCTTCATCTATAGCCTTTAAAACGTTTTTTATCAATCCAAGTTTAATGTGAAGGAGGGCAGAAGGAAATGTTTGAGATCTACAAGGGATATAGACTTAACATTTTGAAATCCCGCTTGAAACTCGCTTCTTGATTGCCAATTTTTTTTACATAGTGTTGATCTACTGCAAGACTGTCCCATAGACAAAGAAAACGGCAATGTTTCGTAAACCCTTTCTTAAGTCTCATTAAAATTCAAATCACCTTCAGGTCTCCACTTATACCTGTAGTTGTAGTTAATTTTGTCTAAAAGCAATCGAAGTTTCTTTCATCTTCATAGAATGAGCAACTGGTATAGACGGTTTTAAATTTCCATTGTGTAATAACACTGCTTTTGAACTATATATAAACGAGTCAATAAATAGGCGCCACTTACTGAGATTATGCTCAATATCAAGTTCTTTAACCTTTTCACTGCGACGCCTTTCTATAGTAGAGCCAGTAAGGCTTTCTCAGAGAGCTACTGTTCATTTTAGTAGATCTAGAGTGATGCGGACCGTGTCTAAAGTTGAGCATAAGAAGTTCAACTGGTGCTACCGACTAAAATAGACCCATACATTTTCTCAAGTCGCAATTGGTTATATTACATTACATGAAATTTTGGAACTTGATTCATAATACTTTTCAATCGAATTAACGCTAAAAGAAATTATTTCCAATAAATGTGAAATGTCAGTAGAAACAATGATTGTTTGAATGAAAACCTAAACCTAGATGTAGAAATACTCAGCACAAAAAATTTAAGTGAGAGAGGCCCTCATGAAGCAGTGAAAAGGATAATTAGACCATCAATATCCGTACACGCACTCGCGCACACGCACACGAATTTTCCATAATGTAAAATTTAGAAAATGCAGCATTTCTTTTTGCTAAAGATCATAATTTTCGTCTCTTTGGCAAACAAATTCCATTCTTTAAAACGAGAAGCAAGAAGTTCAGACTGTTGCTTTGATAATCCCAAATCACGTGCTAAATCATTCAACCACTTTGAACAATCAAATGTGGCTCGCTGGAACTGGTACTTGGAGTCGATGCATTGTTCTTCGGAGCTTCTTGATGATACGTTGCCTCCAGTATCTCCTAAATACTTTGCGGATTTAAAGGCGGTGGTAAATCTTCGTTACGGGGAACAGGTCGTATAGCAAATTTGGAAACTCGATTTTGTGCTTTCCTTTCTCAGAATAACCTTAGACGAAAATAGCAGTCGTCATGGTTAGTAGGTTCCTACCATACCATTGGAATTTCAAAAGGCATTTCCATTGATCCACTGCACCAATGACACGCTACAACTTACACATCACGCGTGGGGGGCCGACTCTTTGTTTTGGTCTCCAATTAAAGTTCCAAAATATTTGAAATAGCTTTTTTTCACATTTCTTGAAAATGGCCTGGCTTGTGATTTCACCATAAACTCTCCACGTATATAGCAAAATTTGTGAGGAGAAGTTTTGTAACTGCAGCGCGTTTGATCCGACATTTTCGTTTTTATAATCACTTTTTGCACTATGAACAGAAAACCACTTACCATGAAACTCAACAAAATATTAATTTTTATGTTTATTATTCTGAATAATATAGTACAGGTATTTTTTCGGCCATAAAATTTACCGATTTCAACCTCCCCTTTATAAAATTACCTACCTGCTAATGGAAACAGGGATAATTAACTATTGAAAAGTGGTACGTGTTAAAGCTTAATAAATATAAAGATCTTGCCTGTGTTACGAAAATCTTGTCGGCCAGTGTAATCAGTAACCAAAATATACTTTACCATTGGTAATATTTATCAAATTTCTGATTATAATAAAATATAGAGGACACGCTAAAATATGGAAATTCAAATTCAAAGGTAGATGAACCACGTTTGTAATTTACATTACCGAAATTAAGTGGGGTCGGATTATTTTAGGTATGGTTCTGATATAGGACAATTATCCTCCAAAGGGATGGAGTTGTGGATTTAGAAATGTATAATGGTGAATTTTGAAATGAAATGAGAATAAAAGAAAGAAGGAAAAAAGAAAGGCTAGCAGCTGAAGGGGGGATAGAGAAGTTTCTTCTTAAGGCTGCGAGGAAAGGGTGGTGATCTTGGGAACGTAAAGGTTGTTTTTGGGAAAGGAATTGTTTGATTCGATGGACCGTTCACGCATTAGTAGTACCTGATAATGGACCGCTCGAAAGACAAGATGGTTGTGTACACTGCAGTAAGCATTTGCTCTATATTCGATTATAGGACAGATGTGGGCTTTACACGTATGAAGTAGGGTGAGAGGGTGGTTTTTCTTGATGTTTCATTATCAAGACTCGCTTTCATTCAGATCAGCCATCCATCTGATCCATATCCGGGTATTGGTGTGTTTCAAGATGATGCCTTGCGTTATTTTGAGAATTCACAGTTCCCTTCCACCTCCTGCACCAATCCGGGAATTGAATCAGGAGATTTTGAGATTTGACGTTGAGAGCGTGTGTCTAGGACGGAAGCAATTAGTTGGTGACGTATAAATGATGCATGAAAGAGGGGCTATGATGAAATATGATTATATCAATTTTATGATCGGATATGGCAATGAAATAGACAGAAGTTACCTAACTAGTCCGGCGTGCTAGGTATAATCAAAAACCTTTTACTGCTTGAGTTACGATAGTTGGATGATTGGTGATGGTGTTATCGCTAGGATGACCGGGCCTAAATTTGAATTGGAATTTTTGAATTATATTTGGATCGGTACAAAAGTCCCAGATCCTGTCTTTTAACTTTAGAAACCAACAAAAATATTGCGAAGAAGTATCTACTTAAGCCCAAATCAAGCCAATTATTATTAATATTGGGAAAAGGGAATGGTGGTATATAACGATTGGGTATAAACTCGGTAGCTCTAGTTCTAACAAAAGTTCAAGCTATACTGATACTTGGTTTTTGTGAACTAGAGATGGGCTTATGATTGTTGCGCCCTGAGACAACATGAATTGTCTTGGTCTTTGAAATCACGTGTTTGGACATAGTTGAAAAGCACACACGGTTACACAGAGACATGAAAATATACTGTGAACGTTACGGGTACTGTGGGAGATGCCTTCTGAATCTGTTCAATTTCAGAAACGCGAATGACAGTCACGGGACATGTTCCACCAATACTACATCTAAAAACAATGTAAAAAAGATACAGGTGACTTCGACTGGACATATAACGGTGGTCTAAAACTGCGAATTGCATGGAAACTACTGCAGTAACATAAAACGTCCTCTTCCTTCTCTGATTGACATAGTCATACAAGGATTCTTCTGTTAACCCCATGTTATTGAGCTTACAATGTTTTGACCGATTACTTATCATGTGAGACGTGAATTTTGGTTTGCATTTAGCCTGGTGAATGCTTCCCCCATAGTCGAATTCTACTCACTTTGGAGTATACGTTCAGAGTATTAGACAAAATCCCATGATAGTAAAAACTTATTTAAAAAAACTCAAAAACACATCAAACTAAATAGTGTCGAGAGCTTTGTTCCATATTTCTCATACATCAAGCGCCAGACGCTTTTTTCAATCTAATATTTACTAGTATTTTTCATTCATTCTTATTATAAAAATGATGTCTAACTATATTTCTTTCTCACTTTTTAATTTCTTAATTGATACCACACTAGTATAATGGCTTCGTTGCTTATATACCTACATCTCGTCGAAACTTGTATCGAGCTAAACAGTGTAGTTGATAAGGTTGTGGAAGTTTTTGATTTCCAACACGGAGATCGGAGGTTCGAAACCAAACAAAATTTCAATGTCAAAATATTTTATTGCTCAACATATTCTGCTCTTAATTGGATACATTTATTACAGCGAACCTGCAACGTCTCTAGACCTTTAAAAAATATATTTCTTCTTGCTCTGCAAACCAGACTTCCACAGCTTTTATTACCTCCTCGTTGGAAGAAAATTTAAGACCTTTTAATTATTTTTTCAGTTGAGGAACGAGATGATAGTCGGACAGAGACAAATCTGGTGAATAAGGGGAGTATTCTAGTAATTCAAACCCTAAATCACGAATTTTTTGCATGGCAACATGAGATTTGTTTGCAGTGGCGTTGTCTTGCTTTCCGCGTCTTTTCTCTTTAATTTTTTCCTGTAGAGTGGTCGGCAATGTCGAATAGTAATCTCCAGTTATTGTTCTACCCTTATCCAAAAAATCAATCATGGTTACTCCATGGCAATTCCAAAAAACTGAAGCAAGAACTTTTCCAGCAGATTTTTGGACACGAAACTTCTTAGGTGTAAGAGAACCAGAGTGTCGCCATTCCATCGATTGTTGCTTTGTTTCTGGATCGTAGAAATGTACCCAAGTCTAATCTGTAATAACAATTCGGTTTAAGCACAGATCTGGTCAACATTCAAATATTTGGGGATCCATTTTGCAGAAATTTTTCCTATGTCCAAATTGACGTGAACTATATGATGAACGCGTTCGTTTAGCCCAAGTCGACGGTCTAATAAAATCATGTCATGAACTGCATCGATATTTTTAGGGACTGACACAGAAACTGGCCTCCCCGATCGGTCATCATCTTCAATGGAAAATTTACCTCTTTTGATGCTTGCAGTCCAATTTTTCACGGTCGCATTCGAAGGACATTGATCACCAAGGGTATTAAGCATATCTTCGTAAATCTGCTTACCTCCTAACCCTTTTAAATACAGGTACTTGATGATGGCTCGTGAGTCCAATTT
The DNA here is from genome assembly GCA_026230145.1 of Diorhabda elongata. Classification (NCBI taxonomy): domain Eukaryota; kingdom Metazoa; phylum Arthropoda; class Insecta; order Coleoptera; family Chrysomelidae; genus Diorhabda; species Diorhabda elongata. Next base: position 17,307,723 of record CM047928.1, on the reverse strand, counting down.
TTCGATTTTCACAATTTCGATAGACATCTTTTTTCTTTTAATTTATTGCGTAACTCTGGTTTACTTTTTTGACGTCAAACTTTACACTGACACTTCTAATGAGTTATTGTTCGTTGCTATGGTAAAGCAATATTTTGTTTATGCATGGAACTTATTAATAAATCCTCGTAAGCGTGTTAATATATTGGACACGCCTCGTATCGTAAATTTGTTAACGAAAGCTGTATGTTCATTTATTGTTGTTCGCTTTCTGGTTTTAGGGTTTCAAATATGTTACATAATCTTGTGTTCGTGATTCGTAAGTTTGGTATGCATTTCATCATAATATATAAAAACAAGTCTAACAGTACAAGATCGTCTTCGAGATTCTTTATGAATGTATCATCAGGATTTAATAAAGGCATCTAAATTTGATCTAAATGATATTAGTTACTTCAACGGATGACAAAGCGAGATAATTAATTCGAAAAATAATGATAAATAGATTTAGATAGACTTGCAGCTGGTACGAGAGACTTATAACAAATATAAACAACATGTTTTCTTTTAAACGAGATAAGCGTAGGAGAACTAGAATTTATTACTGGACGGTATAGCTGAATTGACGATTTTCCGAACCTTTCATAAGTACAAAAGTTGATTATCAAAATACGGCGATAAACCCGGCGATATGTTCGATCAAAAATTTGTTTAGCATATATTAAAAATTGCAACAGAACGTTTTGTAACCTCGTCATATTGAACATGCCGGGTCTGAATTTTCTAAGCAAAATAATGGAAAGCTTTATTTGCTTCTCTTTTCACAAAATCAAGAATTAGCTCTTCCCATATGTGATGGCGTCCCTCTTTATTCAATCTGAGAGTAATTAATAATTTGTTCAACACATTGTATATTTTTCGTGTGCTAGTCTCATTGTAGGTTAGAAGGAATACGATTAAATTACTTAAATAGTATATTCAAGTTAAAAGACTGACCGTAGGATTCCCAGCTACGATCTGTTTATATCGACTCTCAATTTTAAGACAGTACCGAACAATTATTCGATTTATATTTGTAACAGCCAAAAAATCGTTTTTGAAAAAACTCGACAGTTTTCATAATTCAGCCTTACGTTTGATAACAGGTGCATTCAAAACAACACTAGTGGAAAGTCTGTACTACGAATCAGGGGAACCATAAAATCCAATCCTTCTAATTGTATTCTCCAAGAAATTCCCAAATATTTTTTTAAATAAATCCAGAACCTCCAAATCTTTCTATGCTAGAATTAGATCACATCCAAGTGAATTAAATTTCTTCTCTCCTGAATGACTTTCTATCGAATCTTCTCAGACTTCACCATAGAAGGCACCAAATTCATTATCCAGTTCGACAAACACCACATTAACCATACGCTAATCGAAGGACACTTTAATAACATACTCAATAAGTACAAAAACCATGTACACATTTACACAGCACCAACAAAAAAATAACATTTTTTCCGATCCCCTCAGACACTGGAATAAAAAGCAACGAAGAATGCAGACTAGGCCGCTGAGGAAGCTGTAAATAGTGATAGTGTGGAATGCGTAAACTTTTTAACTTCTGCCGATATTAAAACAATCTTAAAGAATAAATTGCTCAATTAATGGGATTGCAAATAGTCAACGTCCATGTACAAACTTCTTGGAGTGAAAGACTCAGTAAAATCTTGGTCAATACTACTAATACTTCTAAAGCGTCTCCGTTTAGATGATACGCCACTGACCCATAGCTACTTATTTGATGTGAAACCTGTACTAAAATGTAGCATCTGCAATTGCAAATTGACTATAAAACGTAATACCAGAATGTCCATCTCTTAACTCAGAATATCTTCTTCAAATCTACCACTCGGAACAATACGTGAAATTTTAGGACCTAAATACAATATTTCTTACCTTAAACAGATCTCGATCATAAACTTAATTTTGACAAGACCTAATCGTGGTTCTAGTCTGGATTATCGCACTTAGACTTCTCCCTTTAGTTCTGAGGGGGATTCTAGGAGGTTTTTTCGATTCTTAGAGAGTTAGTTATTTGTACATCCTTGTCATCACGATTCTTTATATTGTCGTATCTTTAACCTTCTTTGGTAAAAAAAGCTCTAGTTTGAGTGGTCCACCACCTTCTTCTACCTTCTCATGTATTTTATCGAGTCTTTTCTGTTTTTTTGTGTTTTTCTTCATTCTTATGTCTTGAATTTTTTGTTTTTTGGATCTTCTAACTAACCTAATTCAACCTATCGTAGCAGTTGTTTCCCCGGTTCATGAGTTTTCTAATATAATTGGTGTAGTTCCTTTGATTCTGAAACTGTTGATAGCTCCTTTTTGGTCTCAGTTTTTAGCAACTTGTGGTCTAGTAGACTTTCACCGTTTATCTTCATACTTCAGATAAGCCTGTCGTGCCTCACTTGAAGTTACCAAAGGCCCATGTCCTTTGAGAAGCTGATCGGGCGCTTTAGCTTGATTGTCGAGTGTAAGCTGACCGTTGAGAGACGCGATAGCCAAAGTTTTAGCTACATCGGTATTTTCGCCAATCCCGGAAAAGTGAGTCCGCCCGAGCACTCAAACGAGCTGGATCTTGTAACAATCACTCACAAGATTTTGTAGGACTTTCTTGCACTCTAGCCATAGCCTAAAGCACACCTTTTGGCTGTTATATGGCAGCTCTGCTATCTGAGCAGATTAAGATTACTCTGATCTTGTGGCGTCGATTGAGTATCGCGCTTCCACATTCCATCACAGCGAATACCTCGGCGGTAGCGTGTTCCCCAAGCGTAAAAGATTTACTCATTTTGAGGTGTCTTCCACAGAAGCTAGCTCCGGTCAAGCCATTCCTCCTGGAGCCTAGAACCCATTATCTGATATAACGGGAGTCACCGATCCACTGCTCCCGCTCAGTGATGGGTGCTTCCAAACCTTTTTGTGGTATAGGTTCGAGAGTACTTCTTTTACAAACCTTAGTTTGAAGTTCTACCGATCAATCCTCTAAGATATGCACTTGACTCTCTCTTTATCCACGATGCTCTTCACGTGTTAGTTCAAAGCGAGTCTTTGGTTGATTGTTACGCCCAGGTATTTGACATTTTTGTTTCTCCAATAATATTCTTCGTCTTCGTTGTTTATTTCGATGTTTTGATTGGTGGACCGTTCTCTTCTTGTAGAGGACGGATTTGCTTTTGCTGTTTCTCATCTTTATGTTCAAAGACTCTTCGTCGTTTTGGAGTAATTTTATCATGTTCTTGTCTTTAAGTTCGCGAGGGTTATAGAACTTCTCCTTGCGGTACTCCTGCATCTTTAGCAGAAAATTTTCTACACTCTTTCTTTATAAAGTAGTCATAATCGATCGAAATATTTGCTGAATGAAACTGGGTTCCTTCTTCTGAAATGTTACTGTGTAAAAATGTTAGACATGCATCATTTATTTACTAATCAGTGTTTATTGGAAATGTGGGTACTTAGATAATTGATTGAACAAATTCCAATTTCTTGCGTAAACTTGTTACCTATATTTTATATTATATATGGAGACAGAGGAAAAGGTTTTTTTTGGTATTTTGCAAAATGTAATTGGTGTATTTATAGAGTGTGGGACTGAATTTTGATTTCCCAATACATTTGAATTTCTCAGAAATTTTCAGTTTGCGTAAACCAAATACAAAACTTGTCGATTCCAAAAACATGTCCCCACATGAATGATTCAATGTACATCCTGTATTGCGGTTGTTACTAAAACAAAGAGAAGCGATATTGTTGAAACGACAATATCAGTTTGGTGTTGTAAGGCGGAATTATAAGTCATAGATAAGAATACATTGTACAATACATTGACCTGATATAATAAAGAACATTAGCATATATATGGACGAAGTTTTATTTGTGTCCTGTCAATGTGATACATAAACAATAAGTGTCCTTGGTATCCCCAGCCCATGGGTAATAAACAATCTCGTGGATGATGGTGAATAAAAAGGATAATTTTGATGTAATATTTAGTTGAGTTATCATGCAAATAAAAAAAGTGAGGAACGCGCATAAATTAGTTAGTAGGCGCGTGCAAGTGAAGCCTGTAATGGGGTGGTTGGGGTATCAACACTTTCCTCCTAAAGAAGAAGATTCGTGAAAAAAAATAATATTGATCGTTGAATACATTTTCAATTCAATATATGAAATATATAAAATTCATAAAGAAAATTTGAGATTAATTGGTGGATAAGTAATCGATTACGTTGATGATATAGAAGTTCTATAATGGAGACAAAGTTAAACGAGATAGTTACAGAGAGGAAGCGGATAGAGGAAAATTGGCGAGTACGAATTCATAGAAATAGAAAAGTTTAATAACATTGACATTATTATTAATAATAAAGGAGAGGCCTTCCGTTCTAATGAGATATTGGAAAGTAAACTATTGACGAAACTCATATATAAGCGGTTTCTTATTGGGAACGTGGCAATGAAACACAAAAGTGGACTAACTTTAATATATTTTCCAAGTTTTCGAATACTTATGTATTCTTCATCTGGCACTGAAATTATGGTTAAATACAATATAAGAAATATGTATAAGAATAATAAAATTTGTATTCTTGTAAAAATTTTCAAAATTCATTATTCAAATTGTAAAAAATTAATAAGAAAACTGATTTTAATAGCCTTAGTGTTATTTATGCATATCTTTTAGATTTTGAAAGAACAAATCCAATAAAAATTCAACGCCATTAACAACCAACTAACCTCACCTAACCTATAAATTTCAACATCATTTATAATGACCTAACCTATAAAATTTGTTGTCATTTATATTCTAGCCAATGAATATTTAACTTTATTCATAACGACATAAACTATTGAAATTTAATGTTATCAATAAATTAACCAATCAATATTGAACATCATTCACTACAACCTACCCTTATCTAACCTATAAAAATTCAAAGTCATTCATAATCTAACCAATTGAAAATTAATGAAAATTACTATAATAACCAGAATCAATATTTCAATTAATCAATAATTCTATCAACGTCAATATGAATATTGAAACCTATTAATTTTGAAATGTTTTACAAGAATACGATTCAAAGCCACCGAAAATCTCAATTAATTATTGTAATTTCAGTCCCAGACAATGAATACATAAGTATTCGAAAGCTTGGAAAATATATTAAAGTTAGTCCACTTTGGTGTTTCATTGCCACATTCCCATAAGAAACCGCTCATAATAAGACTTCGTTACAATTTATATGTATAAAACGATGTTTAAACCAGTAATGATGTACCTAATCAGCTGAAGCACTGACACTAAGAAGAGATGATGAAGAAAAATTGAAAAGAACTGAAAGAAATATAATAAGAACAACGGTGGAACCAGTAAACCTTATTGAAGGGGAATATAGGATAAGAACGATCCAAGGCATAACTGACGAGCTCAGCGGCGAAATATGTTGTCAAAAAAATCAAAGTTCAGCGAGTTAAGATGCCGCAAAAAGGTATTGTAAGGTTTTTCAATTAAACTACGAAGATATCGAACTTCAGAGGTCTGTAGAGGCGGAAAATCGGTAAATATTCCACTGGAGCACATATGGAGAAAAGGAACAAAATCTATAGCATATAATATGATGCAATGGGATCCAGGTTGTAGGAAAAGACACAGCAAACCTAGGACAAAATGGATGAAGATGATCTAAGCAGTAGGAGTTAGAAACTGACAGGACGACAGGAAATAAGAAGTTATGGCGGGAAATAAGTGAAAAGAACTATGGGGAATGATCCACCGCAACAAGAGCATCCAGAAAGCATTGTGATTATTGTTAAAAGTTTCCCTCTAAGGTTTCAATTGCTTGTTCCCTACTTTCACACTTCCACGTGAGTTATTTTTATTACAGTAAGTAAACATTCGATAATGCATTAATCAAATGGACATTATCAGCCAAACGACGCAATTCATCAAATGTGAATAAGAGTACATTTTTGTTAGTTTAAAGCGTGGGAAAATCATTTTTGATAATATCATCCCTACAGAAATTATGAATAAATAACCTTTACAAGAAGTCCCTTTCTGTCTTCAAGGTAATACTGTAAATTTGTTTACCATAACAAAATAAACATAGGAATACAATATAAAAATGAATTTAAAAAAAACGAAATTAATATTTTGGAGGTCTATAATTTGAAAAAGAGTATTGGTAAAGTTAATTACCAACTTTAGTTTGGCTTACAACTTTTATATCATCAGTCCCCGGACATCCTTTTTGCTTATGGATTGATAAAAAACGTAGTAACTTTTGTGGTCTAACATTTATGAAGAAGCCAGCGTCAATGAAAGGTTCAATTGAAATAATAAGTACAGTCGGCTAAGCAATTGAACCTAATTAAAATTAATCTAAAATATCAAACGCAAACGAAATCATAAGGGTAAATTTGATGTTACTCATCATTTTCATTGAAACAGTCGTGAAGGTTAAACAAACACCCGTATTTGTTTATTCAATGATGCCGACAGATATAGTACAGTAATCACTGCTCGCGATAAGCTAATGTTTCTAATATTACTGTTAACTAAGAATGGGAATGCATTTTCCGTCCTAATCCGTCCCCTTTGTCTCTTCGCTAATAGAAGCTCTTCATTATTGGCTTTGAAGCACTAGGATATCCTAATTTCCTCACCTATTTGACGGAATTGGCAATTCGGGTCATCGGCCCTACCAAAGACTTCCGCGTGTCTTGTACGCTTTCTTATAGTCTAGTTTTATGTACTTACCTACTTACTAATCCGAAACTTGGTTATTTTAAATATTTTGAATTCTGTTACAATGTGCCAACTCGTGATCGTGCTTGTCATGAAGATTAGACAACTCGTGACGGAAGATTATGCAGCTAGGGATTTTAAATATGGAATCATCAAAGAACTTTACCAAGTTTTTGTAATATCTGTTTGGCATAGATAAAAGGGGAAATTTCAAGAAAAAAAATTGTTTTAAAAAGTGATATGAAACAGTTGTTTTTGGAGTCCTGAAAACTGGGAGAAGACAGTTAATAATACGATTAAAGAAATGATGGAGTCACTTATTGTGAATATCGTTTGTAACAGTCATTTTCTGATTCTGAAGTCGAATTGATTTTTGGGTTGAGTTTTTATATTAAAATTCCTATTTATGAACGTAACGTTATTCAATAGTGAAAACTTAAACCCTTATCTTAATATATATTGCAGAAAAATTAAACATTTTACAAAAATTGCCTTCAAATGTTTAGGAACTATAAGAACTTTGATTAGGTGATAAATAGATATTTTAGAAATGTTAAATTTTTGCTATAAAAGTATACGCATAATCAAAAAGCACAAATATTGATCTTTCATTAACTTTGGGGAGCTTCTTGGAACTTATTTCTAAAGTAGACCCTATACTATCAAGCGGCTTGATCAAATATTTGAGCAAATTGATTTATCAAGCGTGATTGATAGTTTAGAAATCCGTTTGTATCTTGTAGCAAGCATTGATGGTGATTGATAAAAACCACCGTCTTTTTTTTTCTTTTTGGGGTTTCTCCCCTTCACAGCAACCAATGCTAAAGCAGGTAACACCAAATCTACATTTGACATAATTATACGCACCACATTACTCCATTTCTCAGCTTCGAATGAGAGTTTTGATTAAAAGATTGATTGAAGTACGCTTGAAGCGCCCATCAATCGGATCCTCAAGCATTTCATTAAGCCGTTTGATAATGTAGTAAACTGAATGTCTACACAAAAATTCAGCTCTGTGGGAATATTTATTATGTATATTTTGACTAAACAATTACTTAGAATTTTCTTTTCGAACAATGCCATTTCAAAATAAATTAATAAAGATAGTTAAAAAGTAATATAATAGAGAGTAGCGTAGGAATGTAGTGTGTAATAGTTTTTTTTAAATAAATTCGTTGCAATTCAATGTACTGAAATGTTTTAAAATTCATGTCGTGTTTCTTTAATATTACATTTAGCCCAATCGAATTAGTTATTTAGATTTACGAAAATTCTAAGCAGCAAATCTCTTTCGAAACTCGTTGAGGGGAGTTATTCGTAGTCTAAATTCAACAAGTAGAGGTACCAGTCTTGTTCTGCATCTGTCATCTTGATTTAAAGGTTTATTTTTATGTCTCTTGAATAACTGGTAGTCACAAAAGTTGTTTAAAATTACATTTCCTAATTTTGGTTCTCATCAATTTTTTCCTCGATCAATTTTTTTAGATTTATACTCAAAAACAGGGGATGAATTTTTGGTTATCGAATAACTCGTTTATTTTCAATTTAAGGGAAAAATTGTAAAAAAGAAAGTTGTTTAAAATTAAATTTTCTACAACTTTGATTGTCTTAAATTTTTCGTGGGGTCGATATTTTTCATTTTATACCTGCGAAGAGGTGGGGGAGCATTTTCGTTCATTGAATAATTCCATAAATCTCCATTTTACACGAACAATGGTTATTCCGAAAGTTGTTTGGAATCTCCTGCAATTTAGGTTCTCTTTTCCTTTGCCCGAACGTGCGTCCCAAAAACATAAACTTTCCAAAAAATCGGAATCATAATTGTAACAAATAACATTTTCAACACATCCAAATTACAACTACAATCAACAACAAAAAGACAAACAGAAAAAATAATACAACTTCAATGTTAAACGCGATAATAGAATACTTAGGTTAACCCCCTTTTTTCGGGTATAAATTGATGAGAACCAAAATTGTAGGAAATTTAATTTTAAACAACTTTCGTGATAACTGTTTTTCGTGTAAAATTCAATAAAAACGAATTATTCAAGAGACATAAAATAACCCTTTAAATCAAGATGACGAATGCAGAAACAAGTCTGGTACCTCTACTTTTTGAAATTAAACTACCAGTAACCCCCTCCCCAACGAATTCCGAAGGAAATTTGCTGCTTAGAATTTTCGCAAATCTCCGCCCCACTTTAAAGCCAATCTGACTGGGCTAATTGAACATCTTTGAAAAGTATACGGCGTTACCTTCTTCATTCTATTTTCATACAATTAATGTACTTGAATGAATACATTCTAAAAAAAAATATTAATTAAAACCAAATTGATTCAGCGACCATATCCTTCGCAAGTCTCATACGTGTTTCTATTTATATAATCACCTTGATGAATAATTTTTTTTATTTTTCCGTAAGGTTCTTCGTCTTTTTTTACATAATTCCTTGTAGCAAATAAAAAATTTCTAGTAGGTATATCGAGAGGAAATTGAAAGTAATGTCAGTATTGACAGTTGATTGTCATTTGTCAGCTCATTGTGTACTTCGTAGTCGTGTCAATGTCAAAGTTATTGTAACGCCAATTCCTAACCTAACCTAACCTAACCCTACTCGGGACGAGGGTATTTCCGGTAAACGAAAAGGTAGACCGAGTATATAATACAACTCGTGTCGGATTCATTGAGAATATTACCTGTAATTTAGTAATTAATCCACTTTGTTAAGTTAAAGAATCTAAAAATTGTAACCTTGAATTTATAAATCAACAGTATAAGATAGAGAAATGAATTTTTAAAATTTGCGGAAACATGTGTGCAAACTCTTTAATATAAGATAGCGGGAAACCCAGCATCAAAACTTGTGAAGACTAGAAGCTTGATGAGCCAAGCACTTGAAAATTATACACAAACGATGCTACCACGGAAGGACTATTCTGTATGCAGTTACTAATTCAAAAATGCTACGATCAAAGAAAATATGTTTTCGTTTGCTTTATAGACTACCAAAAAGCGTTTAACTGCTAAAGGAGGTTGATATTGATAGTAAAGATATCAGGATCATACAAAAGCTGTATGCAGATCAAACAGCGGAACTGCGAACTAGCGATTCCCTAACTACACCTTCAGATACTTAGGGGAGACCGCATACTTTCATGCTATTTAACATATACGTAGAACGAATTTTTTAGCTGGCATTAAAAGATCGTCAAAAAGGCATTAAAGTAAATGGAACTCAAATAAATAATACTGCGATATTAACCAACAACGTAGAAGACCTACAAGAGGAACCAAAACTAATGGTCATGAGCAGACAACAACACGGCGAAGCTCAATTACTTGTCAATGGAAATAAATGAAAAATGGAATTGCGACGAGGAAGTTAAAACTCGGATAGCAATTGCAAAAACAGCTTTAACAAAATTTAATAAGTTCCTAATCCTCCGAGAAGTCCCCCCAAGCTTTAGATTGAAGATAATAAAATGTTATATTTGGCCAAACCTTTTATATGGTTTAGAGACGTGGTGCCTGAAAGTGAGATCCTTAAACGGAATAGAAGCAATGGAAATGTGGCTGTTGCACAGACTTCTGCGGATCCCATGGACCGAGCATCGAATGAAGGAGAGCTGGTGTGGAAAGAGAACTGATCGCGTGGTAATTAAACAACGAAAAATATATTATTTGGGACGCATCCTGCGAGGACCGAAATCTTCAACTCTTAAGCTCATATTGACCGTATAGATCGACGAAAGAAGAGGACGAGGGCGTAAACTACATTCCTGGCTACGAAATATAAGCAACTGGTGTGGCATTCAGGGTGCGGCAACAATTTTTGGTCGTGAAGAAGAAGAGTGCCTTCAGATAATAGATTAGAAGTTTTGGACAAAAGAACACCTACACGCTGCAAGGTGTATGGTAGTACATTGAACCAAGGAAATCACCTAGCAAGTTTAAAGACCTTCATGGATTAGTTTGAAATTTTGACAGAAGCTCAAAAATAAAGCAAACAACAAACCTGATTCGATAGCAATGTATGCTTCTACCTCAAGAGTGGGTGGAATTTGAAATTTCAAAATAACACCGGGAATCGATAGAGAATTGAATTTTATGAAGAAAATATAGAATGAAGTTTTTTATTTAACTCAATAATTTCTGAGTTATTCGCCATTGAAAATTTAAAAAAAAATACGTTTTTTCACGAAAATCTCGAAAATTACGCATTTTCTGGAAAATATTATTCTTATCAAGCTTGAAGCTTGTAAAAAAATAAAAAAATTAGTCAGTTTAAATTAAATTTTTTGACAATATTCACAAGTTATGAGTCACTGAAAGCCAATTTTTTCTTTTTCGTAAATTTATGCATAGGTTTGAGCTCAAATAACGGAAAAATGATCAAGTTCTCATTAGAAATTGTAATAAACATTTTTAAAGTACTTTTTTAGACCTTTAAAATAAGCTTTTATAAAACTATCTAGCATGAAAATTAATCGAGTTACGACGAAAATAAGTTAAGTTAACTCGAATTTAAAAAAAAAATAAATATAATATAAATAAAATAAAATTAATCTTAGCCCATGTAAAATAATCTTTGTTTAACATGTTCCAAAAGGTTTAATGGTTTGAAACACGTATATTTTGAAAAAAGTTTGAATTTTTTTTTTTTCGATTTTAAAAAAAACGAGAAAAATTAAACGAGATATAAGTGTTTAAAGTACATAATGAGCCCTATAACTGCTTCCATTTAGTAATTTGCAGTTTTTTCCATTCTGAGAGGTGGTTTTTGGTGGTTGCATTATTAAAAATATTGAGGGTCTGATTTCTTATACTTGAAGAAAAGAAATTCTCCTATTACGATCCAAAATAAAAAAAATTTCATGTTTTTTACCACATTTTTTAAATAATCTTTTTATGGGGGGTTGTTTTTAAGGGTATGTGAGCTGTAAAATATCAAAATATTAAAGTCATCATACAAAACAATCAACATTTATTATATTTGAACAAAGCTATAGCCCATTACCGCTTTAATTCATTAGTTATCAATTTATTGGAGTAAGGGGTGATTTTCACCCCTTAAAAATAAAAAGCATACTTTGCGACTAAGTCAGGTAGGAAGAAGAAGGTAAGATGAACTCCAAATTTTCAAGAAGATCGATGAAGGTCTTCAAAATTGAATGGCTGTACTATGAAGAAGATGTTTGTGACAAGTTAAAAATAACATTAGTTTAGATTTCATGCTAAGTCAGTGGGGAAACGAATTGATGATTTCAAATTTAAAAAACACATTACAGAAAAGATGTAACGCAAAGTGCCATACTAATCGAGGTAATTTTGTTAATAAATTTCTATGTTTTAAGTTATGTTAGGTAAAATAATTTTTACTGAAAAACACTTTAAAAACATATTTTATTTTTGTTTTTCATTCCATAATTAAATTCCCGAATTGCATAATCTTCCGTCACGAGTTGTTTAATCTTCATGACAACCACGATCACGACTTAGTTGTAACAGAATTTAAAATTTTATGGTATTTTTATTTTGTATGCGTTTGAAAGAATTGTTTTTCCATTCCGATAGAGATACCTTCGAAACATTGGATTTGAACGTACAACCGCTCCTTCGGGTGTAGAGAAACGCAATTTATTATCGATCTGCCGGAATAAGGAGAAATCATTGGGTCCAAACAAGAGCGGATGACCCACCAATTCGATGTTATGATGGTGGATAACCAATCGATTCAAACGTTTTTGTTTAAACTGATGTGTGATAGCTCGCATTATCATGGTGAAGAATGAGTCGTCTTCTGCGATTGATTTCCTTGATTTTTTCTTTGATTTCTAGCAAATAAATGCTGGTGTATCATTCAGAATTGACCGTTATACGTTGTTCTATTGGAACGGTGGGGATATATGAAGTTATTCCGAGAAAACAGGCGACCATTTACTTAAATGTGCTTCGAGCGCGAACTATTGTTGGATATGGTATATCACATGCAATATCAGTTAACGCACAGCATCGGTGTTTTCTGGACAACAGCCAATTTTGGACGATCTCGCAAAATCATCTATTTTTGACCAAGATGAATGTTTCAAGTATCTGTATACAACTCAAATGTCAAATTTTATGTCAGATTTGACATAGTGACATCGGTGTTGTCATATCTCAGAACTTCAGTAGCAACCCTCGTAAATTTGCAAAATCGTCTGCTAAAGATAATAAAATCTATTATGCATTGAAAAGAATTAACTTCAATCGAAATGTAACTTCTTCATTATAATTAATTTTTTATTCGTCACAAGACACGTATGTTCGTAATATAATCTGTTTATATTCTTACTCACTAAACATTCAGATTGTCTGTTGATGTTTGCGCAAAGCGGTATGGTTTATTGTTAAAAATATTAATCATCTGTTTACAAATACAAGATAAGTTGCTAACACCAGTTTTCACAAATAGCAATGATGTCAGTTGTTCTATCAATTGTATCGAAGACATTAACAATAGGTAAAGATTGAATTTTTTGCGAAAAAATGTCAATAGATATGTAGACAGTACATATCTATTTGGTTGGTTATTGGTTCAATAACCAATATATATGGATGTGTAGACGAAGAAATTGTTGCAATAGTGGTTGGAGAAGTACAGGGAAAAACAGTAGAGACCGATCTCTTATGAGACAGGATCAAATGAAACAAGTCACAGACCAATCCTTTCACGTGGTGTTACACCAGGCTGAAGATCGGGAAATTTGGGAAAAGTCAATAAGAAAAGAAATAAAGACGTTCCAAATAGGTCACGACTTTCATGACTGAGGAATTGAGTAGAGAGAGATAAAGTCAAGGATGTAATTGTTTACAATTATCGATTTTTACTTTTTTATTATTAAACCAGTACAAATTATTGAAAAGCTTTTAAAACTAACCAATTAGTACCAGTACAAATAATCTTACTTATTGTGAGGTTATGTTCAACCATGTGAAGTTCACGTAAATGTTTAGAAATGGGGCAAACCTTATTTTTGGTTATAAAACATCGAGAAATCAATATTTTCATGAATTTTCTTTAATTTTTTTCTACTTATTTTAATGTATTTGAGATATAAAGGAGAGTCAAGTTTAAAAATCAAAATTTCGACACTTTCTTGATTGATAAAAACATGAAAATCATATTATGAATCGTATCACTACTATTAACAACAAGAAATAATTTTTTATACTAATTAAATCATTGTGAAACTCAACGTTACAAAGAAAGCATGAAGAAAGGAAATCCTAACCTAACCTAACAAATTTTTAATCTTAAATTATCATATTTATTAAGGGCGCTTGACATGCAATAGAAGGTGCAAGAAATTACTCTTTGTAAACAGTAAAAGTAAACAAATTACTAACCTCAAATTTTTACTAATATTTTGTACCTAGTTTAACAATGAAAATAACAAAGCTAAGTTTTGCGAAAGTCAGCTGGTCTGTTAAATTAAAACAAAAGTAACTAAATTTCAGCTTGCACGCAATAAAAAGGGCACAAAACCGATAAAGGCCGATTGCATGATGCAAGACAACGTGCACTGCAATGCAAGACGCAATATTTCTTGATCAAAAGCATGCGCAAATGAGTTTCTTAATTCTGCTGATATTACGTTTCATTTTCCTTAAGAGTTTTTCAAATGTTTCTGCATCCATTCTCAACTAATTTTTCTATGTTTTTCTCGTCTAATTTTCTAGCTAATCTGCCCATCAGACTCAAATAGCAAGGCAAAGGTAGATATAATTATTGCCAGGAATGCACTGGCCACTTTTTTACTCAATTACCTTTGATATTTCCAATTTTAAACTGTCCACAAAATATTAAATAAAGTTTGAGGTTAGGAAAATGTTTTATTTTACTTTTGGAATTTTTATGGCAACCATGATGCAGTGACATAATGTCAAATGACGTGAAATATTAATCTATGAAATATTTTAATCTTGCATGTTGTCTTGCATCATGTCAAGCGGCCTTAATTCTAAGATCTTGCATGAAACAATCAGATGAACTTCCCATGCTTTTGTTTTTTTCTTAAATTGTTCGTTTTTGAATGTACTTTTCGATAAAAATATTTGCCTAAAAAAACATTAACAATTTTGGGAAATAAATATGATGGTCTTGGGATTTTTTATTGGCCAAAAAAGTGTTGAAATTTTCAAGCTTAGGTCTTATTTTTATCTTGAATGTGACTGAATATAAAACGAAATATGTGACAAAGTGACATTGACTTTTTTCATAATTTTTCAAGTAGAATATATTTTATATAAATATTAAGTAATTTTATTATCATCAGAATAAGTGTTTTTTGTCCTTGAAAGTATAGTGTGAATTAAAAAATCATATACTATTATATCATCTATTGAAAACTCACAAATTAACAAATTAAACAATAATAATATGGAATTTGTTGTTTAACTATTAGAAAAATGCTAAATAATACTGATGGGTCTAAAACCATTATCTTACCTACGTTATCTTCAAGCTAATCACAATATTTCATAAAGTTACACATAAGTAAATACTAATGGTTATTATTTAATGATTATGAATTCATAAGTTAACAATTAAAAAAATCCATCAAATTTGTATTTATTATTATGAAAATGACGAAGCTTCTTTTATGTAAATGCTTTAAATTTATGGACATTCTAACAAAACTACCACATTCCTATAATTTTACTTATGAAAAAAAAAGTTTTAAATACTTTTAAAATTACCTAAGTACGTTCTATATTCTTATCTACTTACACACTTTTTCAAATACGTAATGAGTGATAAACACAAACAACCGTTTCAATAGTGAACTTGTTTTTGAAATAATTATATATGAAATTCCAAATATTTTTAAAAAAATAACTTACCTTGTTTGGTGATACATCCGTGTCAGTGTATATCGTTAATGTAGATTTTCTTTCGTTGCCAAGACTACTGGAACTTATTGTATTGTACTTCATTTCTATAGGCTTAAGAATTACCAAAATACAAACAAAATGCACTTCACTTAATGTATTTCACTGCTTATCACCACCTTTAAAGTCTTTTACTTAATAATAAAAACAAATTATTAAAACTACAATAACCGCTAAATTTAGTGATCGTTAGATGAACACATACATACATACACTCGTGGCGGACACTTCCTTCGCTAAGTAATGTAAAGTAGTGATTGTGTGGAATTCCAAACTTCTACTCGACCAACTTGACTTCGCACAGTGTTGCCTCATTTATTTGAAAGTAGGAGAATTCATATGTGTTATGATTTACAGTTGTGTAAATCATATTTTATGGAAAACATTGATTAATTATGAAAATTACTTAATTATATAAATTACGAGATTGAAGAAATTATTCAATTTAATGTATAATTAAAAAGTTTAAAAGAGGCCAAAGGAAATTCAAAACGAATTTTACATTTAGTAATATACACACATGCAATTAAGTTTCTAATTGAACATAAAGTCATCAAAAATTAGATTATTTGTATAGAGTGTGGTTAGGTTAAGTTAGGTTATGTGAGTTGATGTTCGCTAAGGGACACCAAAGAAAAAAGGTTAGGTTAGGTTCGGTAAAGTTAGGTTAGGTCAATAATTGCATCGCTATTGCTAATAAGCTCGAAAAATGTATGCTGTGGAATCATTCTGACTTCACTTTTGTGACTAATAAATTGCTCCAAATTTATATGAAAATATATGATACAAATAGAAAAGTTTTTGAGAAATATTGCATGGAAAGAAATCAGTATATTGTTAAACGGAACAATTACCCACGTTTTTATATCGATTCCAGACCCCATAAAATTGGATAAAACTTACTTTGTAAAGGGTATAGGATTTTTAAAACATCCAAAAAAACCATTCGAAATTGTGCCATTTATCTAGTTTCGCATCAAAATTAAATACTTTGAAGAGTCTACAGAATTGCTCGGTAAATTTTGTCAAACCAAAAATATCAAATAAGAGCAAACATAAACAAAAAAATAATTGAAAATTTAGTCATTGATGTATTTTTGTTTCGCTTTTTTGAATAAAGTAGACATATCAAATTATTCTGAGCAATTGTGAATATTATGTTTTAAAGGAATTTCATATAATGTGATTTAATGAAAAATTATTGACTGAAATATTGTGATATTTTTTGAAAATTTTCTAGAATAAGTTATTTTCAATTTAGTTTTCGTTATTTTATAACAACAGCGGATGCTTGGCAACAGTGCTCACAACTACTCCGACCCTTCTGTGTTAACTTACAAACTAAGAGAGCTGGCGGGAGAACTAACGAATGGAAGAAGCAGAAAGAAGACAAAAAGAAACAAGTGCGCATTAACGATCATTATAATGTTTTCACCCTACTTAAAATTTACCCTTGGTTTGAAGTATTTTAGGGTCTCGTTGGAATTTATAATAGTATCCAAAGCGTTAAAAATAAGTAAAAATTGTATACGTTAATATACCATGAAGTCTAAAAAAAATCCTGAAACAGGTAAATTTTAATACATGGTTCTAGAATAAACTTAAATAAACCCTACAAAAATGTCGAATGAAATGCATCATGCAAATACAAGATTTTTAATTGTCTTTTTGATTTTAGGACGTTGTAAATTAAGATGAAAGTAATTTTACGTCAATTAACATGTACTAAATCTATTAACAATGATTAGCCGTCGATCGTCAATGACATGATAATTATACAGGGCTAGCTATAAAATTTTGCATTTTGTAACCGAACTAGTGTAGAAACCGCTCGGAAGGAGGGATCGGGACTGCTATAGCGTGATACCTCGCTTCTTGAAGATTTATTCTTGATACTTTCAAGCAAAAGATGGTGATATTTGGACAAAAAAGCTCAACATAATCTTGAAATATTGACAAATAAGTTGTAATTGAAGTGAAATTTATTGCTCAATTTGACACAATAATAAATATTTTTCTATGTATCCTTCTGTGTTTGCTTTTATTCCATAAACATAGTAAAAAGTTGGAATCCCAAAACTGAGTTATGATGATACCGCAACGAAAAATTTAATGAACGTACAGACTTTTCATAGAGCAGTAAGATATACTCTGTTTTGAAAATTTGTATTGGAACCAATCAGCTGCAGCTAGAAAATCCTTAGAGGTGTTAGACAGGGATGTGTCCTCACTCCACTCCTGTTTTACTTTTATTCGGAAAACATCTTTCAAGAAGCCTTCTAGGGTCAACAATTAGATATCAAAGTAAAAGGCTCCTGGACATAGTTGGACACAATCGGAAATCATTATTAACATAGAAAAGGCAAAATTCCTAGTGAATATATCATACAGTAGTGTTTTCCGTAAACAGTTTCAACCAAAATCTATGTCTTCTTCGTTTTCTTTTTTGGCATTGTTTTTTTGCCTAATCCTGACTTTCTTTCAATCGAAATACATGTCTTAGCACACCGACAGACATCGTAAATTGTTTGTCTGACTATTCCCATTCTTATAAGTGATTATCTTGTGTCATAAAACGAGTCATCGTTCGTTTTCTTTTATATTTTCCAGATTTGAAAATAAACAAAGACGTAATGTTTATACTTGGAACATTTGACAACTGTCGAATTACTATAAACAATTAAAAACATTCTCAGTCAAACGCCTACTCTTACAATAAATTTGGTGTTTTATTTGTTTAAATAACAGAGTGTGATTGTTTATATGTTGTGAAAATAGGTAATGAAATTACTACAAAAAAAAGAGGATTCAAATAAGAGAATTGATATGTTAAAAAATAGTTCTTATCGTTAGCACCTATCAGACACTGCATATTCATTTCGTTAAATTCTATAGGCAACCAGCCCTACAAACGTGTATATTGAATTGCTAGTTTGTAGAATAAAAGGTTATATAAAAATTATTATTAATTTCAGATCTAATGAAAATGTTTACAAAAGAATTGTGCATCAGAGTGCATGTTACAGCGGCTTAAACGTATTAGTAATAGAAACATTGTATTCTGTATCCTCCCTAAAAAATTACAATTAAAAACATTCTGAGTCAACGCCTATTCTACTTGCTAAACTGTCTAAAAATATACAAATTTTTTGACCCCATACCCTTATATAGAACATACTTGAAGGGCGATATCTAGACAATTAAATGTCTACAGCACCCTTTTAAATGTATGAGCTAGCAGAAGCCGTCATTCAAAGCTGGACAAATTTATCTCAAAATTTGATCGATTTTTTGATCCGGGGTATAGCTAATAGTTAGAAGCCTCATTAGTACTAGGGGTGGGCCAAATTACCATATAATTATTGTTTGCAAAATTACGTTTGTCGATTACTAATTCCATAATAAACTTTTGTTATAATAAATTTGGTGTTTTATTTGTTTAAATAACAGAGTGTGATTGTTTATATGTTGTGAAAATAGGTAATGAAGTTACTACAGAAAACAGAAGATTGAAATAAGAGAATTTCAGGAGTTAAAATTTAGTTCTTATCGTTAGCACCTGCCAGAAACTGTATATTCATAGCTTTTCATGAAATTTTATAGGCAACCAGCCCTACAAATGTGTATATTGAGTTGCTAGTCTGTAGAATAAAAGGTTATGTAAAAATTATCATTAATTTCATATCCAACTTTTATAAATGATAGAAACAAAACATTAAACCGTGATTTGAGATAAAATGAAAATGTTTACAAAAGAACTGAACACCAGAGTGCATTTTAAAGCGGCGTAAACGTATTTGTGATAAAAACATTAAATTCTGTATCCTCCCCAAAACATCCTACCTATCCCTTCTACAGATTAGATTCCAGTTTTATCAATACACCGAATGTCAATTTGGGTAAAACAAATAATGGAAATACGACTAGAAAGTTTGTTTTGCTGTAAGAAGAAATCAATGGCGGTGGACACATCAATTTGATGTTTTGACTATTCAAAAACGTTTTTGTTTGAAATCTTTCAGCATTTCTTTGCACCAATCGATGTATTATACCATGATCCGGGCTATTTTGTTAAAATAAAACTAATCTGTTAATGTAACACCACGTGTATTTATTAAAACGTGTTGACAAAAAGCCGCATATTAGAATCGTCTTTTCTCGAGTCCAAAACACTGGCCTCAACCCCCCATGCCTGTTGAGCCAATTAATTGTAACTTTTAATTGACTCGCACAAAGGTGGCGGGATAGCTATGAAATAAATATATAATTGATAACCTATATAATACATCTCCTCCTATAAGTTTAGTTTGTCCGGTTTTTTTATCACACGACCACATCTGGTTTTGATATCATGATCTAAAACTTTTGGACTGGATAATAAACATTCTGGGGGAGCCTCCAGCAAAGGTTTTTCATTCTTGAGTGTCACAGCAGGCTGAACTAAAGGTTCACCACTACTCTCATCTATGTCAGGCTCGTTGCTTTTAGACACTTACTCATTTAGGGATTCCTTAAGGTCAATGCGATTACGCGTAATCACATTACCAAAGGAATCTTTCACAAGGTAAGATCTAGGAGAGCTATGCTTGGAAACAATTTGTGCAGGCTCCCACTTATTCTTTACATGGTCAAAAATCGTTACATTGGTTTTAGAGTCCAAAGGTTTTAGATCTTTACTTTTCTTGTCATAGTAAGACCTATAAATATTCTGTTTTCGCAATAGTTTCTCAGAAACGTCTTCACAGAGTTTCGGGTGCAAAAGACTGGAATTGATAGGCACTTTTGTCTTGCAAATCCTGCTCATCAATAACTCTGCAGGTGAATAGCCAATATACTTAAGTGGCGAATTTCTGTATTGCAATAAAGCAGTGTGTATATCAGAGTTTTCTTTCAAACATTTTTTTAGCATATTTTTACCTATATCTACCCCTTTTTCTGCCAATCCATTAGATTGTGCATAATACGGGCTGCGCAAAATGATTTCAAAATTCCAGTTTTTTGCAAACGTCTTAAACTCTCTACTATCAAAAGGCACTTTATCAGCAGTTATTTTATCTGGTGACCCATGAACAGAAAAAATAGACTTCAAAGCTAAAATAACTGAGTCCAAAACACTGGCCTCAACCCCCCCATGCCTGTTGAGCCAATTAATTGTAACTTTTAATTGACTCGTACAAAGGTGGCGGGATAGCTAAGAAAAAAATATATAATTATTGATAACCTATATAATACAATCGACACGAGCTTTTTTTGAGTGATTGTCAACAGCTGAATATTCATCCAATATTGAATGTATGTTAGTGGAATTTTTACTCAAGTACGCCTCAATCTGACGCTATGTCACATGACGATATTGCAAACTCAGTTCACGCACAGCATTCATGTTTTCATGAACGACCTTGGCGAAATTAATCCTGTAGAGAATTGCGACCATGAATAAATTCTTAATCTTAATCACCAAAAGTGGAAGCGAGTTGATCAGTACACTGTTGTTGGTTTAATCCATATCCATAGAAAATCAAAATGTTCGCGATTTAAGTCCATCTTATGACCAAGTTTAAAAGATCTGTAAATAACTCAAATATCACTCGTGTGACAACACGTTCTGAGTTCTGAGTGTTGCCATATCTCAAAATTGAAAAAAGTGCATTTCTTTTAAATTGTATCGAAAAGGCTCATTATTTTTTTCGAACAACCGATTCAATATGCATTAGACATGTCAAGAAACAAAATTCAAATAATCCCATTATAGCAGATAGAAGATTTAAAGGAAATTGGCAAGTTTGATGTATATACCCAGTAAAAATTATCCGACAAGATTTTTTCCGATAATTATATGATTAAAAGTATTGAATGAAATAAAGTTATCAATGTGGTAATACATTTTTTTTGCATCGAATTGACAATCGCCCCATTACCATAATACGCCAATTTTGACATTTGTCCGATTCCACCCAAATATCAGACACAAAAATATTGTTATATTGCGTATTTTTTACGTAAGCAATCAATATAAAAAAATCAGAAAATTTAGAGTCAAATTTTCAAAAAGATGAATTCAATCATTTGCTAAACATAAGTTATGAAATGTGGTAGAGTTTTGTTCAGAGATTCACAATGTATTCATTAATTCAATTTATTTTGAATGCCTGCATTTTAAATTTGAAACTTTTGTGTTATGAATATAGATAACTTGAATCCAAGTAAACGTAAATAACTTCAACAATCAATCATTCTTATCAGTTATTTTAGATTGCTACAAACTTGGTTAACAATCACAGAAACCCTGATAATAACGAATTGTGGAAATATATTGAAATCGTAATCTAAGGAGCTAAATTGAAAAGTATCAAAAAAAAATGTATTTGTTTTCTAACGTAACCTCCTTTGAGCTCCAGCAATGTTCAATAAATTCGATACCCTTTTTATTATAAGAAACGTCAAGTATTCCAAATTCTTTGACCATTGAGCCATTTTTCCAAGTCTGGGAACAGAAAATAATCCTAGGGGGCTAAATCAGGAGGATAGGGTGCATAAGGTAGCAATTCAGACTTTAATTTATTAATTTTGGTCATTGTAATAAAATATGTGTGAGCTGGTGCACTGTCTTCTTCAAAAATTTCTTCTTAACCGAGGCCGTGCCTGCATATGAAACGATCTTTGCCTTCTTTGGAGCCGGTTCTCCCTTTTCAATCCATTGTTTTGATTTATGGTGTGAAGTTATGGACCCACATTTCATCCATAGTTATGAAACTGCGTAAAACATTGCCAAACACACGATGGAAACATCTCCACGACGCTGTTTTTATTCCATTGAGAGCAAACGCAGCACCCGTCGTGCGCATATCTTCATTCTCTTATAGTATGCGATGTACTGAACTTTTTAAAATGTCTACTATGTCTTCTAGCTCGCGCACTTTAGACGTCAAATTCCCTTTTGTGCTTTTTTTTTCAACATTT
Organism: Diorhabda elongata; assembly: GCA_026230145.1. NCBI lineage: Eukaryota > Metazoa > Arthropoda > Insecta > Coleoptera > Chrysomelidae > Diorhabda > Diorhabda elongata. Next base: position 17,285,047 of record CM047928.1, on the reverse strand, counting down.
CGGGAGTCGTCGTTCTTTCATTTGGTTAACCACTGCGATGGTGGTCTTCGTAGGTTGTACGGTCTCGTTGAAACTGTGCTACACAATATTTTACTGTTGGTTACGAAGGAGCAGTCTCACTAGAAGATGGTTCAGCTTTCATATTGGTTGGGGTAGGGCCTTTCAATTAAAAGGAACTACCGCTTTCTCTAGATCAGGCATGATACTTCTAGGAAAGTCCTCTTATAATGGGTGATTAAACGAGTCGTTTATGTCTCTATACGATAAATGTAAATGATAGTGTGAAATATGCAGATGCAAATAACGTATTCAAGATATAGGTTTCGCTTTCAACAGAAAAATACCAAACAATCTGTATAAATATGATGAAATATTTCATAATCATATTTACTTCAAAAGTTGTTTACTTTGAAAACCGCTAACTAACCTGCGTGTTTTGAAGTCTTGTTCTGAAAAACCACTTTGATAAGACATCGTTTCCTTATTTTATGTATAAAAGTCCTGAAACATTTTTGATATTTCGAGGTCTGTCGGCTCTTTTCACAGTGCAATAGTTAGTTCCTTGGTTTTCGTGCGTAATTTTACAGGTGAGATTATTTAGTCTTCTTTAATATATTATGTTAAATTTATATTTTCAAATATTTCGACAATTCAATTCCTTCATCAACAAGTACAAGGAGGCCTTTTTGGTATTTATCAAATCAAACTTTCGCAACAAATTTCATTTTGTACTGATTTTTAAATTTCTTCTAAAAATCTTAATTTGTAGTTCATATTTCTGAAGAATTGGTTTTTTTACTTTCTTTTTAAAATACTGAACAATCAATGAGAGCATGTTTAATAGTTAGTCTCGTTTGGTATATTTAGGAAAGTCTACTTAGATTATTCTATAACTATGAGGTATTTTAATTTCTTTCAGCCGTCTATCGATAAATTGATCTTGAGGTTTTTAAAAAAAATTTTTTTTTATAATAAATCATCATGATTTTTGATAAAAAATTAGTTTAAAATGACGTTTCGATCTATTTCGGTTTTATATCAAAATATGACTTAAAATTTATAGCTATCCCCTTGAAAATGATTTGATTTATTTCAAATTAAGCTAATGATATCAACTCACCTGTTTTCACTTTGATATGGTGACAGTTCATTATATTCTGGATTACCAAATACGTTCGAAGATACCAGAAATAACATCACCGTTTTGTTTGATACGATTTTGAGAGTTTCCTGAGTTTAATGAGCGATTTTAGATAGGATTGTGTCCAAGTGACCTAGGGGAGATCCTCCTCGTTGTTTAAAAACTGTGGAAGAGCACCGTCATGCATGAACTACATGCGCCTTCTAATAATAAGAGAACTGGAAGCTCATTTTCTAGGAAATTATGACAAGTCAACCGTGCCAAACCAAACATTGACCCAAAAGGAGTGTTGGAACTATGCTACAACTGTTGCGTGTGGATTTATGTTCGCCCACGTGTGAAAACTCATAATGTCATGTCTTGAAAAGTTGGTTTGATCCTTAAACAGAATATCAGCAGCATAATTGGAATTATTTAAAATCCAGTGACAGAGATAGCAAATATTGAACACGTTGAAAGCGATATGAATATAAAAAACTATCTCTTAGAATATATCAAACTAGCATTTACTTTCCTGGTCCTAATTTCTGGATTTTGGTTCTCCTAATTTGATATTTTTACATTTCTGGGTCGCACAATAATATACCTTGATTTAGCAAAAGTTCCTGTCTCTTATAAACGAATATGTGTCTTAATTAACGTATAAAGATTATTTGGATAACGCTGAATACATTTGGAATGCTGTGCAGACATCGTTGTTAACTTAACACAAAAAATCCTTATGATAAAAATTGGTTATTCGTGTTTGCATCAGTTTTTAGGTTTGACACAGTATTTGACAACTATTTCCAGGAAATTAAATTAGATTTACAGTCAGAGCTCATTTATCATAAACAATTCAACACCCTGTGTATCACACATGTTTATGAGAATAGCAATATTTTAGATTACTTAGAAAACGCCCTGTATATTTCATTTTCATACTTGCAGATGTTGTTGTGAGTGTTAGTTCTAAAGCAGAGGTATCAAACTCAATTTTGCAGAGGGCCGAATATTAAATTTTGAATTCGTAGGTGGGTCAGATTGAAAATAAAAACTGTTTTATTTATTAAATTATATAAGTATATAATATATGGTTGTTAAAAATCATATCAAACTTATAAAAGACGTTAGATGTTGAGGTCGAGGATCCAGATAATTCTCTTCTTTTGAAGTTGATTGATGTCAGGTATCATATTCGTTGTAGTTATTTTAAGAATTTATTGGAGATGTAAGTAAGTCTTGTGCGATGTAAGAGCTTCAATCTAATTAAATTTTTCTTTCAAATTACTGTCCGATTGAAGATCTATCATTTGAAAAAGAACTGGTGCCTGTGAGGCTTCAAAATTGAATGGATTGTTGAAAATTGGGATTTCAATTTCATTCTTTTTGTGAAAGTCTTCAAAACGATTGTTGAATTCCGTAATAAAATTTTACAGAAGTTGATAATATTCCTCAAATTTTTTTTTGGTTCACTGTGCCAAATGATTTTAAATAAGGGAAAAGGTCCAAAGTTTGATTTTTTACCTGATTTTCCCACAGCCACTTCGTTTCAAAGGCTTGAATAACAGCTCTAAAAAACATGATTCTTCTTTGTGTGACACATTGCGATCGCGCCCTCGGGCCGTATCTTTACATGAGGTTTTTGAGGTTTGTCTAGCTATTCTTTAATTTTGTACCATTTTTTTTTATCAATATGTCTTTCATGATTGTAATATTTGTATATAAACAAAAAATGAAATTACTACATATTCTTCAGCAATTTTGATATTTTTAATTTGTTCTTTTAAATCTTATGTGTTTTTATATAATATTTGTTTTGGTATTATTTTTCATCTCAAAATTAACTTTCAATTAATTAGAAAATGGGGTCATATTGGTTTATGTAAATTTAGTAGACTATATATTTTATGGGGTAAGCCATCAAGAATTTTCATTTTCTTTGTATTTGGTAGCGAAATAAAAAGTCGTTCTTTCCAAGATCGAATAAGATTATTAATCAATAATCAATTTTGTTATTATGATCTCTTTTCATAATAACAGTTTTAAAACTGTTTTTAAAATTTTGATCTGTCTATTTAGTTTTAGCTTTAATGTTTTCCATTTTATTTTCAAAATTAGTGAACAAGTACCAAATTTAAATTAATTTTAAGTTCGTTATTCAGATGATTGGTACTACATTCAATTTTGCATTGGACATTTGTCACGGGTAATTCTTTTCACTAGAAATATTACTGTAAAATTGGAACTCGAAGATAAAACTTCATTCAATTCATTTGTTCTAAAGACTAGGTAAAAAGTCCTTTCTAGCTTCATTGCGTGAGTTCTAGAAGGAAATCAAATGATCCATTAAGGTAACGTTTTACAATTTGATTCAAAATTTGTTGTATATACATGAAACTTAAGGATCATTTAATAATCACATGGCTTAGCTTAATTTACTGATCCTGCTTGAAGATTATGTATCTGCTTGGAAAAAATTTGTAAATAAGATACTATTTGTACTTTTCTATTTTGAACAATATTGAATATTCTGTTTCAGAATCATCTCATCATTATGAGTAGCGCAAAGAGAAATCTTGTCAAACTCTTTGACAGACCAAAAGAATTGGTTGTTATGCCTAAAGGAGACGACAACACTGTTTTTGATGTACCTAAGGAATACTTGGTAAAAATAATATTAATATTTCTGTAACTATTTTTATGACAAATCTTATTCTTGATTATTTGTATTGTAGGCTTGAAAATTGAAAATGATTTACTCTTAACTACTATTCTATTCCTATTGACGATTTCGAAGGGTTCAGGTTTTATTCATTTCGAATTTTCCATTAATAATGAAACGTCTAAGCAAAAAATTGATGATCTTAGTGATCTAATCCAAGGTTGTAAGATTTCTTCATTCAGCAAATATCATTCGCACTTCGAATTTCTATCACACCTGGTCGCAATCGATCAATTCAGCCTAAATTATAAATACAATCCTTAAAATTAAGTTGAGTGTCCCCTTGTACTTATCTTATCACAATGTTTTCCTTCTACATTTTTCATTGGTATTTAACCGCGTCTGAAGGTTTCATCCTTTTATTATTATTGCTACGTTGGGGTATCTCCAGATTTGCATTTCGAATATAATATAGAGCATCAACAATAGTAGGAAATACTTTTTTGATTGATCTAACACAGCCCCAGAGCCCTAAAACGTTTTCATATATTTTGCATCTAGCTCCTTTGCAGCTTTCATCTCAGCAAAGCATCTAGAGTCATTTCTACAGTTTTTGGTAGATTATTGGCTCTTTGTAGCTTTTCTGTAAGTTATTCCATAGTTGTATCATCTATTATTATGTCGAATTTTATGTTAATCATATCAGTAGTAGATTAAATGTGTTTCGTATGTATGAAACCAAACACCCTCTCTAGTGGCACTCCTACTTTTATTTGTTTAAACTTAAGGTCTTAACTTTCTTGAGATCTATCCGGTTTGGAAGAATTCGTTCCATTTTCTTTACGAGCTCTTCTTACTAGACCCTATCAAATGCTAGTACTATATCCAAGAACAGAGCCGAGCATATTTCTGAATCTTCATAGATTTTTTTTAATTAGATCTGTGATCTTCGAGGTCTGGATATTTTATAACGAGACTGCTCGCCTAGAGGACCTATGGGGACAATTCTCTATCTCCCGCTTGTGTTTTTGAGTAATGTAAGCGCTTTAGTGAGGTCCAAGAGAGCACTGAAGATGACCAGCGCTCAGGTGACCAAAAACAATAAAATTGTACGTGCAGATCGTCGAATGAGCATCCGGATGATTTCCGAAGCTGTAAACGGCGATAAAGAAACGGTTAGAAAAATTTTACACGAGGAATAACACATCTGACCCCTGACCAAAAGATCTTGCGTCAACGGGTCTGCTTTGATTAGATGAAATCGGTAAAGCAAAAAACGGCAAAGCTCCTAAAGGCCCTCGCCAAAGAAAACTTCCAGCACTGCTTCAATCAATGAAAAAACGTATGGAAAAGTGTGTGGCGAGGGAGCCTGGTATTTACTTATTCCTTACCAATTCTTCGATCAAATGACGATCATTTTGTGTGTGTTAGTGATTTATAAGTGTGGAATTCTTTTGAGTGATCATTCGTACGAATGAACCGCAGAGTAAACAATTTGATGTTACCTTCATTCAACTCAAGTTTCTCCATATACCATAAATTAAAAAAGAAAAAAATTATCGAAAATAAAATTTAGTTCATGTTTTAAAATTTAGTGATAAAAACTTTTGACGAAAGAGAAATGCTCTAATCCAATGTTTTTTGACTCTAATTTTTCAATACGTTAAAAAATTTGGTTCAAATATTTATCTATTAATAGAGAAAGGCTAGTAAAGTCTATAATTCCTTCAAATACCATTCACAAGATCGAATAAAAGCTTTTTTAATATTCTCTAAATGATGACCAAATTTGTTCTATTTAAGCCTGAAAAATACAAAAATGTCGGCAATCAAATAGTTTCTCGTTTTGGAGAGGAAGCTTCAGGAGGTAAAATTCCAGTCACAACGATTTCTATTCCTCCTTTAGGAGAAATTTTGGAACTAAGGAGAGACGACAATTTTTCTTTATTCATACCTAAACATAGAAAAATTGCTGGTCAACTTATTAACATATATTTAGGTACGAATTCGTTTACTTAAGAATAACGCGTATTATAAAAGTATATTCTTCTTTTTTTTAGGTATGCGTTCTGTTGATGATCTTCTATCAGTGGCTGTATATACCAGAGATCGTGTCAATCCGTATTTATTCAACTACGCCCTTTCTGTTGCTCTTCTACACAGATCGGATACCAAAAATATAGATTTACCTTCTTTCATTAGATCTTTCCCGGACAAGTATGTCGATAGTAAAATTACTTCCCAAGCTAGAGAAGAAGCCAATCTGGTACCGACTGGTTCAAGGGTAAATTCTCATCCATTAATATTGTATTGATTATATTATTTTTAAATTTTTAGACACCAATTGAAATTCCAAAGGATTTCACTGCTTCAAACTTAGAACCTGAACATGTTTTGGCTTACTTCAGGGAAGATTTAGGTATCAATCTTCATCATTGGCACTGGCATTTAGTTTACCCATTTGAAGCTGCACTAGAAGTTGTTAACAAAAACAGAAGAGGAGAACTTTTCTACTACATGCATCAGCAAATTATGGCAAGGTAAATAGAATCTACTTTTTACTAATTTCTGAGCTCTAGCCAAAAGAACCCAAACCTCTCAGCGTTCGGGTGATTTGGGTACCTCTGTGGGAGGTTTAGGCAAAGTATTTGCTACACCATATATTCCTAATTAAGTGGGATAAATATCTTATTACATTCCCAAGTGATCAATTAAAAATAAAGATTACACAAAAAAAAATACAAAAACATTTTCAAGCTACTGAAATTTCTATTTTTCTCATTAATTCGTATACTGAAAACTATAATCGGGACTTCATTTTACACTGCTTGAAACCCGAACGAGGTTTGTTATACCACTCTGAAGAGACGTAATAACGTCGAAACCCTTAATTGCAACCGAAAACCATGGGGATGTTAATATCGACAAAAAGGTCGATTGAAATCAAGCTCTTCAGAGAAGATGTAATTCAATCTTTGTCGAGGCATTAGCCAGGGAAGTATTTGTTTTCTCCTTTGAAGAACACCGGAGTATATTTTCGAAATATCGAATTTCGAAATTATTCCAATTCAAATTATTCCCAATACAACTGTAAATCCTTCGAAAATTTTTTTTTGATCATAAAAAAAGGTATTTTTTCCAGGTATAACTTCGAGAGGCTTTGTACTGGATTGAAACGAGTTGAAAGATTCATCGATTGGCGCAAAGCTATCCCGGAAGCCTATTTCCCAAAGCTCGACAGCGCAGTATCAAGCAGATCATATCCTGCTCGTGTTGCTAATCAAAAATTATCAAACCTTAAGAGAGAATTAGATCAAATTGTTCAAGATGTCGATGATTTGGAAAGATGGAGAGACAGAATTCTTGAGTGTATCCATTCTAGAAGAGTTACCAATGTAAAAATTGATTCAATAAAAGATTGAATGACATCTAACAATTTTTTTTCTAAAATTTTTCAGCCTGATGGTACTACAACAGAGTTGACAGAATTTGAAGGTATTGATGTATTAGGAAACATGATCGAATCTAGTATTTTATCACCAAATAGGGATCTGTATGGAGATTTACACAATATGGGACATGTATTCCTCTCTTACATCCACGATCCTGACCACAGACATCTTGTAAGTATAATTTGAATTAAATTGATTTCAGTATAAATTTTTAATGTCATGGTTTTCGCAGGAATCTTTTGGTGTAATTGGAGATTCAGCAACTGCTATGCGTGATCCAATTTTCTACAGATGGCATGCTTACATTGATTATATCTTCCAGCAATTCAAGTCTATATTACCAAGATATACAAGTGAGCAGGTAAATAGATTTAGAATAATACTCTACTAGTATTGCATCTTTTATTGTTTTCATACACATCCTTTAGTCTTAGTTAACAGGTCAAAACCTTTATAAGTAAGACCAAACCTTTCGTACTATGCAGTACAAATACTGCAAAGAAACTAGAAGGTCGAATAACAGGCTACGCGGGCGAAGATAAAATACAGGTAGAGCCTCTGATTTTTTGGAATGGTAAATAGCTACTGTTAAGTTCTCATTAACACCCAGAAGAGAATCCTACAGATTAACTTAGCATAAAAGCCTTGCTTCAAAGCCAGTGGCACTTGAAGGATTTTCCAATTCTGCGGAGCCTCCATGGACTAGTGTGACCAAGAGGACTACAAGGATCTACGAGGCCTTCTTATTTTTAATATGCATCTACGTTTTTGTTACTGTTTTTATGAGATTCAATTTTCAAAGTTATTTTATACCCAATACCCATATGGTTTATATTATAACACAATTATCTTGGTCCAGGTCTTCAATTACTACTGTTTGTATTTCACTTTCATGCATTCGATTCAACACAAATATAAAGTAATAAGAATCAGTCTTCATTGATCCAGGATGAAAGCTTCTTAAAGCTTGACTTATTTTCTATAATCTCCTACCATAAACTGGTAAATTCCATCTCTTTTGTAATCTTTCTTTCAGTATTCGAAATCGCTTCTTATAAAATTGAAATACTGCAATTACAGCAATTATTGTTTTCATCTCTAATCCATTTGTTTTATATCTCTACTTCTAAGGGTTGTGCTGATTGAAATTTTTGCTCGGTCTTGCATGCATTAACTTAAGAAAAGACAGACTGATCAAAGCATGTTACTTCTGAATAAAGTGCTATTTCTTTCTAATGGTCTCCAGGTGAGTTCAGTTAATAACTTACTTGGTATTCCACCCTGAATATCTAAGGGTGAAATACGTTGACCACGAATTCAAGGAAGACGCTCATCGCAATACGGTGACCTCCATGGAAAATTGAATATTTGGGCTCGTATTTAAAGGAAACTTTCTTTAGGATTATAAAGTCCTTTCAAAGCACAAACTTAAAAGATGATGCATCAAATTAACAGATGATTCACTAAAGATGAATGACTTCGATCGAAGACTTCTGACATTCAATGCCAAAGAAATCATTCTTCAGTAGATACGGATTGAAGTATCATCCTCATACAGACCATGGCCAAAAGTGTTACTGCAGATTGGAAAAATTTGATCTGTGGTTATGAAACTGAAACTAAAAAATAAACAGACTCACCCTACTCTAATAAGACCCATCAATCTAAGTCAAACATCAAGGTATTGGTGATCATGTGCTATGATTGAGGCAATAGCAATTCGTTCCAGAGGGAAACTATAAATTAATTTTGATCACCTAGAGCATAACCGTTATAAGTTAGAGAAAGTAATGGATCAACTGATTAACCAACTTCTTAAAAACACAACGTGGTTTGAAGCGTAAACTTAACAAGATGGAGTCCCAAATATTCACAATGGAAACTCGCGACTACCAAATTTGATTATATACTTCCAAAGCACTGCCAAAAAATCGCGCTTCAATTAATACAGAATTTGAACATTATGACAATATCTATTACTACAAGTTTTTAGCAGGTAAAATTTTTTCCATTTTCCACCAAATTCTGCTCCAACCGACTCTTGCAAAAATGCTTCCATTCAACGTTAGGATAACTGCATTGGCATTCAAGGACCATACTATGAAGAAATTACCTTCTTATTCTGTTTTTAACAAGATAATGGTTTTATGATACCTCCTATGATACCAGGAAGGTTTATACAATCTTCTACCTGAATAGTATCAATACTAAACAGTACAATAAAGATCAAAATTGTTTGTGACAATTGAATCAAATTTTTTCTTTGTTATTGTCCTCACTACTGAAGTTGATTTGTTCCTGTTATACATTCAATTCTTCTCATTTCTATTGCTTTTCATTCACTTTGATCCATGTTTCGGTTTCTATATTTTTATATTTTATATTAAAGTTGAACTACCCAGGAGTCACTGTTGAAAGCATCAATGTAGAATCAGGAAAGGCTCGTAATACTTTTAACACTTTCTGGCAAGAATCCGACGTGGACCTATCGAGAGGAATGGACTTCCAACCACGTGGTGCTGTATTTGTGAGATTTACCCATCTTAATCATCAGCCTTTCAACTACCGAATCACAGTAAACAACAGCGGTAAAGCCAGACAGGGAACTTGTAGGATATTTATGGCGCCTAAATTCGACGAGAGGGGTAACCCATGGTTGTTCAAAGACCAAAGGCACATGTTTATTGAATTAGATAGATTCAGAGTTGATCGTAAGTATTTTTTCGATATTTAAAGTGAAAATTAACCTTCTGGTTAATGTGTGATATTGAGCAAACCAAAGGATCATGTGAGCAATTGCTATATTGCTCGTTTATCTCAGAAAACAGTTGATCTTCAAGTATCTAAGCTACCTAATACTCAATAGATTTCAAGTAACTCTAAAGAAAGCTATGATCAGAAAAACAGAGATCCTTGTACCTGAAGTTGATTAGTTAATCATAGATCAATGAGATAACTATGATCGGTTAACCCGATCATGATCTGGATGTTCTGGAAACTATATCTGATCACGTTCATTCTTGTTCGGAAACTGATCGAGTTAGTCGGATCGTTGTTATGTGATTTGATCATTTTTACCCTTGTAGACCGGTGGGTAAATGTAATCAGCTGGCGGGTTGTTTCATTTGTCTATGGTGTTTTGAACTTTAAAAGTTTTTTATTCCCCTTAAATTAATACTCAATGACAATTATTAAACATCTCGTTCTGAGTTGAAGAACTTAATCAGCTGATCTACCTTAACCCGGGGTGTAGTATCCGAAAAGTTCTCATCTGTTATAAAAACAGCTGATCTTTCAGTACCCTGAATAAGATTGTAAAGACGTAAAGAGGATTTTCCAAGTACTCAAAAATTCTTAGTTGAAATCAGAGCTCAATGATCTGATCAAACATCTAGATTCATTTAATTAGATACGTCGTGTCTTACAAAAACAGCTGATCTTCCAGGGTCAAAACTACCTAATACCCAATAGATCTCAAGTAACTCAAGGAAAACTATGAACAGAAAAATAGAGCAAATTCAGATATAATCAGAGATCTCGATGAATCTAAAATGAAGTCTGCATAATAAGTTCAAGATTGAACAATACCAAATGATTGGCTCATCCAAATCAAACCTTTTTTATACCTAATGAGAATAAAATTCTTAGAAAAAATCAGATGGTATACGGCTGTGTACCTGTCACAATACAGGGTTTAGAATTAATCAAATTTTTTCGATAAAAATATGGGCGCTATAAGTAGAAGTAATTCCACCAAAAAGAAATGTTGAAAATGAAATCAAGGAAAAATGAATACCAAATGGTTCTTATTTAAAAAATTTCGTTTTTTTTGGATTCATTTCATTTTCAAGCCATTATAATAAAAACATCCAACAGTTTCATCAAGCTATTTTATTTTTGACATGTTTTAACTTTAAAATGTTTTCGTTCGTTGAATAATCATTTTTTTTTGAAATGGTGGAACCATTCTCATTGATAATCATAAATATATTATACAAATATAAATTTACGTTTGATTACAGTGAAACAAGGTCAAAATACCATAATCCGTGCTTCAACTCAATCTTCTGTAACGATTCCATTCGAAAGGACCTTCCGCGATTTGGATACCAACAGACCAGAAGGCGGTAGTAATTTGGAACAATTCAATTTCTGCGGATGTGGCTGGCCGCAGCATATGTTAATTCCAAAAGGAAATACTGAAAACCCTGGATTCCGATGTGAATTGTTCGTTATGATTTCTAATTATGCAGATGACGGAGTAAGTATTAGAAACATGGAAATTGGTTCTCCACCTTGGGTTGTTTGTTCTCCAATTTCAGTTCACTCAAACTATTGTATGAGAATGATTCTGGCTCTGCTTGAAAAATTTGAACCATACGGGTTCGGGTCCATCACGGGCGCAGGCTCTTGTATTATTCTCCTTAAAGACTCCAAGAGCCTGAGACTTGTTAGCGTATTTTGTAACTTTCAAAAAATCTATGAAAAGCATGGTTAACTCTGGTTATCTGACCGGCCAGTGCGAATTTCCAATACGAGTAATTTTGTAAACCTTAAATCCCTCCTTAAATATCGATTGTAGTTCAAGAAATGTTTGCCCTTCCACTACATAAAGAGATTGAAATACATGCTTCAATCTCAATATTTAGCCCACAGCCCACAAAATGTTTTGATGTCTTCTCTAGCATAAATAGCACATCATGCAGTAACTTTGAGCGGGTGTAATGGTTTTTTATGGATGATTTTCGGTATTCCACATACGATTATTAGCCGCTGAATGGAAATAATTTTCCTCTTCGTTGAAATTCAGGATGACTTAAGCCTAGGTTAAACACCTTTGGGAGTCAACCGCTAACAGCTCATACACTCTTTGTACTTAGTGAGGAAACATCCTCAAATCTTTTGCCAAAATTCTGCTTAAAGACTGTCCAATGCCCAATTGAGTGACACGTCGACTGGCCGAAGTTCCAGCCTCCTCTTGAGTAAAAGCAACGATATTCCGGCTGGTCAGAGGCCGAAAAACCTTGGGAAAATCCCCTCTTGCTCCAGTATCTTTAAGGCGGTTGATCAAACGACGCAATTTTTGTTCAGTTGGTGTCGACCAGGAAATCTGCGACACAAGCTGATATGCTGATATTTGAAAAAATTATAGGGTTTTCCAATGTAAGGAAACATCTTCTAATCTTTTGTCCAAATTCTGAAAGAATCGTCGATAATGATCATTTGAGTGGCATATCGATTGGTCGATGTTCCGGGCTCCTTTTTGAGCAAGGAATATTCTCAGCAAAACGGCTGGTCAGAGGGCGACCAAACTTGGGAAAATCTCCTGTTGCAGTGTTTGTCTAGTTGGTGTCGAACGACCAGGACATCTACGACAAATTGTTGCACAAAATTGGAGACAAATATTCAGCGTTTTTGCGGAGTAAACCAGCTCGTGGCTTTTGTTTATGTTCGTTTTTAAATATCAAAACTGATTTGACACATGCCGTCATTTGAAGTTGAAGGGTTTTCCAATAGTACGTTTACTTTTGTCCTGTTATTATCCTTTTGTACCCAAAAAATGTTTCATACAATAAAAATTAAAAATCATGGCTACTAACTAAATAGTATTTCCATTTTTTACCAGTTCTTCCAGGATGTTTGATGGGTCTTTGGTAAATGACAAAAGGCAGCGTTTTATCTTTCCAAGAAATCTTGTCATAACTGTTTATTATTTGGCGTTATCTTTTTTCTTTAGTTTCATTAATAATTTTGTTGTTTGATATTTGTGCAGGTGCGATTTCTTCTTTTGAGGCCCCAAATTTTGGTTTTTTTACTATATTACACCATGAATTGATGAAAAAATAATTTGGTGTATTATATTTTCGCAGGTCAATCAAGATCTTACTGGTATTTGCAACGATGCTGATAGTTTCTGCGGTGTTAAGGATAGACTTTATCCTGACCGTCGTTCTATGGGTTTTCCATTCGACCGAGAACCCAGACAAGGTGTGGACACTTTACAGCAATTCCTTACTCCCAACATGAGATTTCAAGACGTTATAATAAAATTTTCCGGCAAAACTTTCAGACCAAGACAAACAACATAATTAACAGGGCTATGATGGTAATGATTGTACTTATAATGACGTTCTATGATGTAATTTCGAATCAAATAAACTTTATTTCATGATAAAATTTGATTTTTCTTTTCTAACGATGAGAAAATTATAGAAACGAAGGAAAATATGAAGGAAATGCCGATATTCGTACCAAGTTATCGTCTTCAGAGACTAAAGATAAACTGAAATCTAATAACCTGTTTTATCATATGTTTTCCCACCAATAAACCTTCTCTCATAAAAATTAATCCCGTTGGCGAGTATTAATTTTCGCGGGAGAAGGTTTATTGGTGTCAAGTCAAGTTTAGTTTTAGATTTTAGTCTAGCTTCAATCTCTGAAGACGATAACTTTGTTATCGAAACGCGCATCAGGCAGAGTAATTGTGAATATTAGGAACTCACTAATTTGGCATTTTCTAGATCAATCAATTTATCGAGGTTTTACCAGTAATTGAATTTACTGACTTCCTGTTCGGTTTTATGACTTGGTTTAATAAATTAGACGAAACAGCAGTAAGTACCACTTGTTTTTTTATTTTGAAAACATCCCACTATGAACGGTAGTATCGAGGGCAGTGGAGAAGTAGCACAATAAACAAAGTTCAATAACTTCAACTTTCTAGTTTCGCTGAGATCTCGGCGTTTGAGATCTGATCGCTTTGCGGTCTCGAAACAGAACGATTTTCTCAACGATTCCAAACGCCTCGCCTGGGTTCATGTAAATATAGAAAAAAGAACAGGTAGAAGGTTTCTGGTTTTTCCCAAAGTCAGATATATCGAAGATTAATTTAATTGGATATTAAGAAGGTTGCTTGCAATTTTTTGGATCTTGTATCGATCAGTCAGGTGTGGACGGATTATAGTTTTATTGAAGGAATTTGTTCAGAGAAATGTCTACTATCGAAATATGACAAACATTAAAACGTTCCTTTTAATAATCATATTCGATAGAGGTAGCAGTGAATATATAAAAACAACGTTTTCGTGTTTCAAAATGCAGTTTTAATCTGCTACATAACAATAAAATAAACAGAACAGTTCACAATTTTTGAAACGCTAATCTAAACTACAGTCTTTTAACGAAGATCAGGAAATAACTTTCGGTTTTCTTTGATTGGTAAATCTTCCCAAAACTTTGAAGATCCTATTGTCTCCATCTTTATCATTTCCATTTTAGTCGGTGATTCTATTTTCATAGTATCTATTAATTTGCTTCCAGCTGTAACCGGGAGCCATTCAATATTGTTAAATGAAGGTTTACTGAAGAAAAATTAATGGTTTCTATCAAAGAGTAACAGTGTAATATAATTTGGTTATAAACACTAAAAATAAAATCATAAGCACTACAACTAATAGAGAAACAACTTAAAAAAGATGAAGATGAATAGGATAGGGAAAAAATAGGAACGAATACAAGAGGTACAAGAAGTAAGCAAACGATGGAAAACGTTTATACTAAAGAAGATCGTGCATAGTAAGAGGAATATCAGATACGAACAAAATTATATAAAAACAAGTAAACCCTCGTAAAAAAAGAAGAAACAGACATAAATTAACCTCATCTGCATATATGTCTCATTCCAAAAATAACTGTCTTAAATTAATGAAAATAAGTCAAAATAAACACAGGAAGAAAGTTAAGACTTGAATTAGCTTCATTAACATTTAAATCTTCAAAATTCACGAAGAAATTCATATAAAAATTGTTGAAATATGCAAAAGAAAAAAAGAAGACATAAATTAGCCTTTTCTGCATCCGAATTTTCAAAATTCACTTCAGAAAAAGTTAAAATCTCTAGAAGCACTTAAAATAAGAATAAAAAGACAGGAATTCATATCAAAATTGTTGAAACATACAAAAGAAGAAAAAGAAGACATAAATTAACCTTTTCTGCATCCGAATTTTCAAAATTCACTTCATAAAGTTTTAAGTCTCTAGAAGCACATGAAATAAGAATAAAAAGACATAAATTCACGAACAAATTCATATCAAAATTGTTGAAACGTACAAAAGAAAAAAAAAGACATAAAATAGCCTTTTCTGCATCCGAATTTTCAAAATTCACTTCAAAAAAAGTTAAAATCTCTAGAAGCACTTAAAATAAGAATAAAAAGACAGGAATTCATATCAAAATTGTTGAAACATACAAAAGAAGAAGAAGAAGACATAAATTAGCCTTTTCTGCATCCGAATTTTGAAAATTCACTTCAGAAAAAGTCTCTAGAAGCACATAAAATAAGAATAAAAAGACATAAATTAGCTTCACCGGTACCTTCATCTTCGTTCTCTACCAATACCTAAATAAAATTTTAATACTATTCATAACATTAAGGAAACAACGACAGAGTGAAACATTTCGAAAAAAAGCTTTACGAAAATGTTTCTAGTCATAGTTTCAGAGTGCTGTGTTAGATAAGGGCACATGGAAAGAGATTTATTTTATGTCAACATAAGACTCAACGTTGACATGATTTCACAAGATCCATTCTTGACTTCGAGGAGCTAACGAAAAAGTAGTAGCACTGCTATTAGTTTAATCCAAATTAAACAGTGTACAATACAATAATTACCTGGTGTTCGCATAAGTAGCTATGAATTGTGTGAAAATTTTAATCATTTTTTCGTCCCTACTGCTTCTTTTCAATGGAATAAAACTTGTTTTAAATAATAATGCAACGTCATCGCCGTGACAAACTCCTACAACGAAATTAGAAAAAAATTTGCATTGAAATAAATGACTTTTTTTCAAAAGATTCAGTTCTTTTGTTAGCATAAGTTTCCAAGTTGGGGTACATAGAATTATTACCACGAAATAGAAGGGTATAAGAGAGAATCGAATGAGGGGATTAATTAAAGAATTCACACAACTCAAAAACAAAAATTGAAATAAAAAAACTAGGTAAACTGGACATACTCCACAGGTAATTCTGAGGATTTTCAACTAGTGGCTCTCCTTGAGATTGGTTTCCATATCAAACTGCTGATATGGAAACTGCAGTCGTTGAAGATGTGCTTAACTGACACAGGAAGTTTTGCGTGGTCGATCTTATTGTCACAACTTCTCTCCTATTCAAAAAGTTTAGGAAAAGGTGAGTTGTAGATGGATGGATGTTATGTAATGCTCCATATATCGCGACAAGAGGTTTTTGAAGTTAGTCTTCAGATCATTGGCAAGCTCAACCTCCTGTGGCTTCTTTGGCATGGCGATCTACAGGTTCGTTTCAAGCAAATCCAGTGTGCAATGGAACCGGATAAAAGAGACTGTTATATCAAGATAGTTTGTCGTACATTTTCTGGACAATTGGAAAGAACTTATGAGTTCGTAGTTTGTAATGTCTGCGCAACCGATTGGAAGCATCCGTATAAAAAATTGGGTCGCAGGATTTTTTATGCAAAATTTCTAAGAATGCTTTCTCTACGAGGACGTTTGGGGATTTACGTTTATTGTAAATGGTAAGTAAGGTATCTACTATGGGAATATTTTTGGTCCAAAGGGGAGAAGAAAGCAAAGAAAGGTCAAGGAGAGGTTGATATGTACGGACGTGGTAGCGAACGGACAGGATTGGAAGATAATTTAGCAGCAGATGACAGGAGAAGAGATTGTCCTCTTAAAGACAGTAATGGCTTCAACATCGGCACTAGCCAAAGGCAATAAATTGGTATTAAAATGATCTGGTTTTGCGAAAAACATGAAGGGATGTTTTATGTTTAATATTTTATTTATTGTTTAGCATCCAGAGAGTAAACAATAAAATCATGAACATATTATTAGTAGGTTACCGAATTGGACGTAAAACTGAAGAATTTATTTACTGGAGTTTTGTTTAGGAGAAAAGAAGCTAGTGTAAAGTTTCGCTGAAAACAACTGCAGTCAAATTAGATTTACCTTTTTTGATTCCAAAGTACGGTATTGATGGATTAGTTGGTATATAAGTGAAGAAATAATAATAAACTTCGCTCTTGTTAACCGCCGATTGTAATCTTATCGCTTGTTCTGTATCGGTAAAAAAGAACCTATCGTTGAATAACTGAAACATATTCATATGGAATAATTGTATTGATTCGTCCATTTGCATCAAAATACAATTATAACAATGATTGATTAAAAATTATTGAGTTATTAGCTCGATGAGAGAAGGATTTAGAAAGAACAGCTCTGCTATAGATTTCAATAAGATGTGCTTCATTCATCTCACCAAAGCACTTGATTAAGGGATGTAACACTCTAAAGAAGAGAAGGAAGATTCACTCCAACATAATAAAAGTAATCGAATACCTCTAATTACACATATATCAGACAAGTAGGCAGCCTCAGCCCAAGTGACAGATCTTGTTCATCATCATAATGGATGAGATTATAAACGAGGTAAAGCAAGCTGGAAGAAAATACCGAATGGATAACAAAGAAATAAAAATAGTATGTTTGCTGAGGACGCAGTAATAATTTCAGAAGACGAAGAAAACTTTCAAAGGCTGCTGTATAGTTTGAATAAATAGCGAGAGCTTTTAACATGCAAATATCCCTGAATATTCTACAGTATCCAAAGAACCAGGATGTAAACTTGTAATATATGATCAGAATAAGCGATGTCATTCAAATATCTAGAAGCGAACATTACAAGTACCAGAAATTTAAAGAGGAGCATCATTAATATCATTTATGACTATCAGGAGCAAAGTCAAAATATACAAGACCTGTGTGAGACCAGTAATGACATACTCGATAGAGATCAGAGCAGAGAGCATCATAACTAAGAGACTGAGATCAATGGCGGGACACACATTATTTAACCACAGAGAAGTGATGAAATAAGGGAGATGTGTGACATCCAGGATGTAGTGAGATGGACAAGAAATCGGCGAACGAAATAGAAAAATCACGTGGACAGAATATCAGACGACAGTTGGTGAAGATTGCAAAGGAAGAAAAACCGAATACATCCCAACCACCTACAAGATGGTATGAAGCTGGTTCTCATCGATTATTCGTGTCAATAATTTAAATAAACAAATTATATCGGATGTCTTTGCTAAATTATCAAATTGGAGGAAAGATGAACGTAATATTAATTACAAAACATTCAATATTGTAAATTGTGTGGGTTTTCAAAAAACATGATAATACTGATTATATCACTAAATAAATAAAAAAAAATATTTTACCTCCACCATAGAAGAAAGATTGTCTTCGGCTAGTGATTTATGATCGTAATAATACTTTCTAATACTCTTCGTAACCGCCATCTTATCAGCTTCATCTACTGTATCATACAAATCGAGCAAATATGGTATAATTTCATCCCACTTTTTATCTACCTCGTTTGTAGCACGAGTTAATATCATACCTGTAAAAATAAAAACCAACTTCAAAACATGAAGAAATTTAGACGAGAACGAAAAAGAAATGTTAGAAATGACGTTTGAAAATGTTGATTCAACGTTTAAGTCAGATGTGTTATACAAAATTCGTCTCAAAAGTCAATTAAAATTTCTTATTTCTTAGACCTTTTGATATGTTTATGTTTATAAATATTCTTGATAAAGACTTAAAGAAAAGTAGAAACGTCAATTTATTTCTTTTAAAAATTATTTAAAAAAAACTAATTTTGAAACAGAAGAGACTTGATATCAAGAATATTTATAAACATAAACGGTCTAAGAAATTGAATTAAATATTCCCTTTTTTATTTCGCTTTCGAGATATTGATTTTTGAAGTACAGAGTTGCAGTCTTTATTAAAAGGAGCTACGATGTAAACTACAACAATACAAAGTACAGAGTTCAGAATAAGGAAAATTAAACGACAAGTGAACAGTTTGGGGTGAAAATCCAATAGTATCAAGATGACATAAAAACAACGATTAATTTCAAAGGCACCAGAAACCTCCAGAAAAAAACATACAACATCAACTCTTCTAAGTATAATACAAACTGATGTGAGCAACAAGTGAATACGGAAATAGGAGAAGATTATAGACGACTATTCTTCTTCCTAGAAGTCGTGACTACAGCGATGAATCCCCAGGAGATAAATCTAGTAGAAGAGAATGATGAAATTACAACTAAAGACAATCAGATTCCCCCTGATTGGGATATACAGCTGTCTATAACAATCGTTGAGCCTAAACATCAACTCCAATTAAACTTCAACTCAACATCCTATAAGTATTTTCAATAAATAATCACAATTTATGATAATTTTCTTCAGAATGTATCTTTATGGCGAACGGTTTTTTTAGTATGTACGACGATCTAAAAATCTACATATCTCCTAAACCAAAAGTTTTATCGAGTTAAGCAAAGAATATCTTTTTGTTGAAAATCAATTGAAAAATTCATTATTGCTATATTTAGATTGTACAGGTTGTCCCTGTAAAAGTTACGGATTGTTAACCATTGGACAAACCTCCCCTGGTCTATAATTATAATTCAGAAAGGAGAGGTCGTATGAGACATTTTTTTTGTCACGACATTATTTTCCAGCCATCTATACTTAACTTGACACAGGCAGAGTTTTGCAAAAGTTCAAAAAGTTTCTTCCTACATTTTGGAAAATTTGAGGTGAAAATCTTAATAAACGAGAAGATCTCATATGGCCACAAGAAGAATTGCCTTTCTCAGAGATATAACCGGAAAGTTGTTTAGTTTGAACTTCAAGTCAAAGATAAAGACATCATTTTCCGAGAAGCTTTTTCTCTCAGTCTTGAGACAATTTGAGCAACGATTCCAATATTTGAAAATCATGATTATGGTACGATCGGTCAAATCTCCTTCGAATTTTTGTGGGTTTGGGAAATTTTCTTATGAAAAAGACTTAAATGTAACATTACTAAATTTTATCACTAGAATAGAATAGAAATTAGAAATAAATAGAAATTAGAAATAGAAATTAGAAATAGAAATTAGAAATAGAAATTAGAAATAGAAATTAGAAATAGAAATTAGAAATAGAAATTAGAAATAGAAATTAGAAATAGAAATTAGAAATAGAAATTAGAAATAGAAATTAGAAATAGAAATTAGAAATAGAAATTAGAAATAGAAATTAGAAATAGAAATTAGAAATAGAAATTAGAAATAGAAATTAGAAATAGAAATTAGAAATAGAAATTAGAAATAGAAATTAGAAATAGAAATTAGAAATAGAAATTAGAAATAGAAATTAGAAATAGAAATTAGAAATAGAAATTAGAAATAGAAATTAGAAATAGAAATTAGAAATAGAAATTAGAAATAGAAATTAGAAATAGAAATTAGAAATAGAAATTAGAAATAGAAATTAGAAATAGAAATTAGAAATAGAAATTAGAAATAGAAATTAGAAATAGAAATTAGAAATAGAAATTAGAAATAGAAATTAGAAATAGAAATTAGAAATAGAAATTAGAAATAGAAATTAGAAATAGAAATTAGAAATAGAAATTAGAAATAGAAATTAGAAATAGAAATTAGAAATAGAAATTAGAAATAGAAATTAGAAATAGAAATTAGAAATAGAAATTAGAAATAGAAATTAGAAATAGAAATTAGAAATAGAAATTAGAAATAGAAATTAGAAATAGAAATTAGAAATAGAAATTAGAAATAGAAATTAGAAATAGAAATTAGAAATAGAAATTAGAAATAGAAATTAGAAATAGAAATTAGAAATAGAAATTAGAAATAGAAATTAGAAATAGAAATTAGAAATAGAAATTAGAAATAGAAATTAGAAATAGAAATTAGAAATAGAAATTAGAAATAGAAATTAGAAATAGAAATTAGAAATAGAAATTAGAAATAGAAATTAGAAATAGAAATTAGAAATAGAAATTAGAAATAGAAATTAGAAATAGAAATTAGAAATAGAAATTAGAAATAGAAATTAGAAATAGAAATTAGAAATAGAAATTAGAAATAGAAATTAGAAATAGAAATTAGAAATAGAAATTAGAAATAGAAATTAGAAATAGAAATTAGAAATAGAAATTAGAAATAGAAATTAGAAATAGAAATTAGAAATAGAAATAGAAATAGAAATATTTACCTAGTGCTACGAAAATTCCTTCTTCTTTGACATTAGATGTAATCCATGGAAGGTTCTGAAATTCACCTCGCTTGATCAATGTATATGGATGTTCATTTAAAAACGGATTATCCCCTTTCTCTATTACCGGACCAAAAATAATGAGCGGTACTATTTTAAAGTATAGAAATAGCTTTGACATTGCTGTCAAAAGATCCTTAGCGGTAGTTTTACGAAGACATTCAACCATTTCTTTGGTAGAATGTGTTGGACAATCCAGATGGGACGCTACTTGTTTCGCTTTAGTTAAAGGTTTTTCTATGATTGCCCAAGGAACGAGCGCAGTTCCACTTTGTGATAATCCTCTATGGAATAAACCTGAAAGGTGTATGTTAAATGATAGGTATCTACAAACATGTACTACTCGTTGAATATCATTATTTCGCTTGATAATTTTGAGGATAGTTTAAGGTCAGGAGCTTTTGAAACAATCTTAATTAATAGTAAGTACTTTTCTAAGTCATGAAAAATTAATTAGTTTCTACGAGGAAATATAAAAATATATCAAGTTTAGGTAGTAGGTAGTTTAACTTTCTCCGATCCTTAACATTGTAAAAACATACCTCTGAATCTCAAACATAAATAAAATAATCTTCGAATTTATAACGTAAATATTTTTTTTTTCATAAATACACCGTTACCTAATCCATAATCCCAACAGTTTTCGATAAAATTAAGCATATATTATGATTGCCATCTTACTTACCTTTCGATAAGGGTGAAAGGTAATGATAGTGAACGCTTGCACCACCGGCTGAAAATCCAGTTAAAGTAATGGAATCGGGATTTCCACCAAAATATTTTATATTATCCTTAACCCATTTTAAAGCCATAACTTGGTCCTTCAAACCATTGTTACCAGATACAACGTTGTCTTCGGTGCTTAAAAATCCTATAAAGTTGAAATCGCATTTCTTTTGACAATCAAAAACTAATTTTGTATTCGAAGGGAAGGAAAAACTAGGCATGAACATTAAATTTTTATAACAAGAATTATTTGCCTGAAGCCTCAAACCAAAGATGTCAGTACTCATTAATATAAGTCTTCGTCACACTCTACTCTCGATTTGCCACGTAATCAGGACTCTACCTCCGCATTTCTTTCGAATCACAGTCCACCAAGTGCCACAGATTAAAACATGGCGTCGTTTTAATCTGTAGACAGACTTCTCTGTATTTTTTAGCAAGTCACCATAATACTACGCGGTCAATGTTCGGTGTTTCAAGAGAAAATCAACCGCAATTACTTCTTTTTTGTCCCAAAACAAGGCACACAACATCTTCTCCACTGGCACCAAAGAGCTAATCTACTCTAAAATATGCAAAGACAGTTTCATCAACCGGAAAAGTGATTACGACTGTTTTTTGAGATAGTTATGAGTTTTTTACCATCGACTATTTTTACAAAAAATAAAATATTAACACAAGAGTATCCCAGTGATTATTTTCCTGTGTCTTAAACTCATACTTTAAAAAACTCGACGTAATTAAAATAAAGAATCAATCTATAACTTACCTAAAATAGCCAAACGGTAATTAAATGAAACATACACAACATTCTCATCTAATAAATAATCAGGTCCGGCTACAAGTCCAGGAGAACCAATCATGAAGGCTCCACCATGTATATGAATAATTACATTCAAATTTTCGTCTCCCACAATTCTCTTCAAAGGCACATATACATATACATACAAGCAGTTTTCGTCTCCTAGAATTGATTGGAGCAATTGGTAAGAAAAAAATCATATTATTGTTCATAACGTAATTAGGAAATTTCCCTTCTGATATGAAAAATGTATTGAAACCGTATTTACACGTAGTAATGACAAGCTTCAACAAGTTTACACAACCCTTGCTGCTTCGATACAGAGCTGGAAAATTAACTTAAAAAGAATTAACATCAACGCAAATCAAAGGAGACTATTAAGGATAAGTTTTGAAGTATAAAAAATTATCCCAGTTCTTTCGCTGGAGACTAGAATCATTAAAAGATGATCCACGTGCTGATTACTCCAGAAAACATTACATTTAGTGGAAGAAATTGTTCTAAATGACAAAAAAACTGCAACCCAGACTAATATTTCCAAAACAAGGGTTAATGAACATTGAAATATGGCAAAATGGGGGCCTGGAATTTTCAGCGTCGAATCGATAGTTGTGAACAATTTTCAGAACTTTGCCACGAGAACCAAGAAAGTTTAATCAATTCAATTGTAATTAGTATTTGAACTATGCTCATTCACTATGAAACGAAAAGTACTGGAAAAGTAATGGCTACAATATTTTGAGTATCTTTTCAATCTATGTAAAGGAATCACATACAACGTTAAAAAATGCGGCAAAATCATCTGGGGTATGAGTATGCTTCATACCAATGCTCCAGTACACACTGCTCCGCTTTTCAATGATAAGGAACACCATATAGCCCTGATCTGGCTACATCCGACCGCAAAGATGAAGATCGAGCTGAGGGGTAAAAGATTTGACACTGACGGTGAAATCAAACGTTCATTTTGACTGTAAAGATGCATCATATTTTTATAAGGATATAAAAGCTTTATCCACTGTCAAGATCAGGACGTTTCAACAATCAAATAATATGAACGAATAGTTAACTAAGTGAAAAATATCGCATTTTTGACAGTTTTCTGCTACAAGGGAAGGACCTCTGAATGAAGAGTTTTTTCAGGATCTAATGAATATTGCTAAATGGTTGTTTGACTATTTTCTATGTTCCAAGTTGTGTTCATAGTTAATACACACCAGAAAGGAAAAAAAGGCAATGACTCCATTGCCACTTCTGTTGGTTTAGACGAATATCTTATGAAATGCGTTTTAGCCAATCTGCAATATGACGCCAATCCAAGAATCATCTCTGATATGAAAGGATTTTCAAGAAAAACAAAGAAGGAAACTATGAAATGTCGTCTGACTACGCCGTTATCAGATCTAGCTAATGGGCGTTTTACTACGACGCCCTTTTATAGTAAAATCAGTGAAGTTTTCCCAGCTTTGCCGTATTTTAGTAGATCTAGACGAATGTTGAGTGCTTGCAGACCATCCCTATAGTCGTTCGCAAGATTTTTAACATTTGAATGTTACAACTGACAGAATAATACTAGCAGTGAAAAGGTTAATGCGATATTCAATATGTTGTCTGGTGAAAAAACGCTGATCTGAAAATTGCACAATGACCTCACCGATCTTGAAGATACTCAACCGCTGATAGAAATCGAAATGTTATGGGAATCCCTTGTTCACATATTGAAAAACACCTTAAGTTGTGGAAAAAGAAAACAACCTGATTCTGATCAACAACAAGACAGAGTAAACGACGACGTATATCATCTGCAAATGTCAAACTTTTAATAAAACTCAGAGGATCATTCTAGGATTTGACCTAATGGATTAGCTTTTTTTTTAAAGCTAGTGTCGTCCAGAGGATTCTCTAGCTCTGTAATAAACTATAAAAAGAGTAATTGAAAAAAAACTAATACTTTAAAGTAACTTAATCATAAAACGCGCTGAAACTTTAAAATTCTTGCCCGCGTCAAAACTATTGTGAAAAATTGTTTCGGCAAATTTATTATTGATTTGGTTTTTGTTATCAAACAACATACGATATGATTTTAAAAAAATTGAATAGCAAGGAAATCTCAATCAGCAAAAAGGATCTTTGATACAATGGAGAGTCCCCAAAAAAAGGGACTGCAACCGGATTCAGTCCAGCGATGAGTCCCGTAACCGCGAAAACGATTACCAGGATTCCATAGAGTTTGAGATGAATTTCTTGTAAGTGGAAATTTATTTTTTCGATGTGTTTGTTCCTATTATTGGTACCAATAAATGAAACTCACTAACCTCTAGTTTATATTCAATTCCATAAAGAAGATTTGTAAATTCTCCGTTTCTCATTCAAGCAACAACAAAAAACACCACTCAAGAACGAAAAAAAAGAGAGGCAGAAAAGACAAAACAGACCAAAGAGAGTTTGCTTTTCCATCTTCCTGCTATTTATATATTTTTCTAAATTTTCCTCTCGTAACTTTCTCATATTCATTAAAACCGTCGATATTTACACAATCACAAATTTCAAGTTTATGTTAATGTATCTTATATTTTTAGCCTCGATAAAGGATTGAAACGTCAGTGGAAAAAGAAATCGAGTCCTCACAACGTAAGTCCGGGAAAACTTTCATTAGTTAGAGTAAGTGCTATTAAGAGGTCTATAAAGGTCTATAAAGTCACTGAAATCAAAGATAAAGATGTCGAAGAATTTTCAGTTCCAAGTACCTTTAAATTACCGGATATTTCTTTTGTCAAAACTAGTGGAATATTATAATATTCTATTGTCTGTAAAATAATAATTGATGAATCATTACCCATAACGCCCCTCAATCCAACAATAGGAATATAACATGCACATCTGTAGGTTTTATTGGCAATTAACACTCCATTCCAATTATCAGCAGCCTCCGGTTCCTAAAAAATGTTCAAGAGATAGTAACTTGGATTATAAATTGCAAAAAAAAAACGAAAAACTAAAACTGACACGACAAATAAAGCCACCAGACAATGTGACAATAAATGTAACATGGATCCATCACTTCACTCCGGTATCAAAACTATCTTTATCTGAGTGGACTACAGCTGGTGAACCAGGTCCGAAGCATCCAAAGGCAAAAGGGAAGGTTCAGTTAAGTATTTTTAGACCAGACTCGATAATTTTTGAAACCAAAAAAAAAAATAATAGTACAATGAAATCCATTGGAAAAGGAGGAAAATATGATAAAAATAAAAGGATTAGTTATTTTCCTAACAAGTGCGGAAAGTGATACTTTCCCGCACGCGACTGCAGTTGTCCCGAACGACGCGGAGCGAAGTTCGGGCAAGCGGTCAAGACACTTTACGCATGAGTTAGGAACATTATTTTTTCTACGACCGTATATACAAAAAAGTATACCAACCCATTTTTCAAAAATTATTTTATTCCAACAAACATAATAATATACAAAACTTTAACTAAAAACTACTAATTATTATAAATATCAATATTGAAAACACAATTTGTTGCATTTTGTAGACCAGTAAGAATTGCCGGTCCAGTGGAGTTATTTGGTTTCAACTGGAAGATAGATGACGTCGATGAGGATGGCATCGGTTGCAGGGCGCATAAAGATGACGATGACGGTGACGGCAACGGTTTTAAGTCATTGGTAGTACACAGAATTTTATTTAAAATTTTTTTCTTCTGATTCTCGGAGTCCTCCAAATAGCTCTCAGCGACAGTAGTAGACTTCCAGCCACCCAGGCGCTTTAGGTTGGTTATTTCTTCGCCGGAGTCTGCTAGGAACGTTGCCGAAGAACGTCTGAAACTGTGTCCTGTATAACGTTCCGGATTAGGTAGGCATAAATATGCGGCAATCTCTGCTGGCATCTTACCAAAAGTGTTAACGCCAACACATTGAACTGAGCATTTTCCATTCTGATAATGAATAAAAAATCGGCGGTGTGGAGTGGTAGGTGGTCGTAAATCTGCGTACTTTCCGTACAGCGTCAAATAGGTTCCATCATTTATTTCTTCAGATAAAACAAATGATCTTGACGAATGATTTTTGGAATCAGAAATTTTCACAACAATTAAGTTGCCTTTATCTTGAATGTCGTCGACAGTGATATTTAGAAGCTCGGATCTGCGGAGAGCGCCAGCCAGTGCAAAAATGGTACTCACTTTAATCATCAGGTATACTTCATCGGGAGCTAGCATAACCCTGGATATATCTTCTTTGGTAAAAACTTGTGCTTTCTGTGCTCGAAAAGCAATATTTTTTTGTTTAAGAAACGACGTTAGCTTATGGAAGTTTCCTATATCCAAATTTTGTTTTATTTTTACTAAACTTTTTACCATCGAATAGCGGGACCATAATGTATTAGATTTCAAAACCTTACTTAGGTCTGAAAAATACGCAAGAAATACCTCTTCCTTATAAGTTTTGGCCCCTTTCTCCTTACACCATGTAACAAAATGGTCGTATTGCTTCTCATACCTTAGTCTGGATTTGGCAGGTAACAGCTCGGAATTAGCCTACAAAATGGCTTCGGGAAGTTCTTCGTCGGATGAATCCATTAATATTATTGTATCGGATTCGGTTTAATGTGGTTTAATTTAGAAGAAGATTGTTCTTATTCGGTCACTTCCAAGGCGTTTTGAACAACTTTGACGTTTTAGTAACAATTACACGCTTGGGTTGTCATAGCAACTGATACCAAACCCGGGTGGTTTGATAGTTGTTTCTCCTTTGAAAAATGTCACTAGTGCGGGAAAGTGACACTTTCAAAACTAAAATGCGTGCGGGAAAGTGGGTTAAAACGCACGGTCGTAGAAAAAAGTAATTTACGGGCGATCTGATGTTAGGAAAGGAAAGGTGATGAGTTTTTAAGTGTAAGAAACGGATTTGCGGCAAAACTATAAGTCTTAGGAAAAAAAGTCAAAGAGCAAAGTTGTAGGTAATAAAAAGATCTACAGCTTTTGTATTCTTACTTTTTCCACATAACCTCAAAATTCATGTGAAAAGTTCAAAAAACCAAGTTTTTCGTTTGTAACTTTTATCTTACACAAAAAACTTTTTTTTTCACAAAATTTTGTGAAAAGTTATCTCTTTATGTCTCATATACACTGTAATTGATTTGATTTTAAATATTTATTTTTTCACGTTATTTTGACACTTCCTGTTGGTGTGGAAAAATATTACCATCCATCCCCATGGTAAATTTTCTCAGAAAAGGCAAAAAATAAGACAAAAATTTTTTTTGATCATTATGTACAATTTTTAGTTATTCATTGTATTTTTTCACTCTCATTACACGAAAAACGTGAGATTCCATGTTAAATTGCTTAACATAAGTAACTGGAGTGTCAAATTTATCATCTAAACATCTAAAAATTATACATAACGGAATTTTCGGATCCGAATTTTTTCCGTTTTTTTTTTACCTTTTCCAAGAAAGTTTATCATGGTGATGGTAATATTTTTTCACACCATCAAAAAGTAGAGATTTCAACGAATAAAAATCTCACCGACATCTGTTATTTTGACTGACTGAGAATTTTCGTTCGAAAATTAGGGTACTGTACCGTAATATGTCAAAATAACATGGAAAAAATCAATATTTCAATTCAAATAAATATTTGGGACGTCAGAAAATAAATTTTCTTCAAATTTCGTGAAAAAATCTTGATTTTTTTAATTTCTCGCATAAATTTTGAGGTTATGTGAAAAAAGTGAGAATACAAAAGCTGTAAATCTTCTCATTACCTACAACTTTTGTCATTTGTCTTCTTTCCATAGAGTTATTGGATCGTTTGAATGCAAAAATCAAGGAAATACGACTTGATATGTCAACGAAAATACCACTGTTTCACCAAGACAATGCACCGATTCACAAGTCGATGCCAACGATTGTTAAATTGGACGAATTACACCGCACAGTCCAGATCTGACCTCCGGTGACTACTGCCTATTCGCTAATCTCAAAAAATACTCACCGGTAAGAAATTTTGTTGAAATGAAGAAGCAATTACTGAAATTGAAGCCTATTTTGAGACAAAAGACAAATCCTACAAGCAAGGAATCGATAAATTAGAGAAACGAGACTGTGACAGTTAGTCACAGGTCTTATTGAGTTATGTATTTTATAATTACACTCACAGCAAATCTCAAATGTCCAACTGGTGGTTTGGCGTATGGTATGCCTTCAAAAGCGGAATACGTTCGACCGTTGTAAGATTTTTTATAATATCCTTGTACGTGACCTTGAGGAATTTGTACAAATGGGTCTTCCGAGTTACAACCTAAAATTAAAAAGAAACGTAGGATGTTACCGTGACAAAATACAACAGCGACATCTTGAATTTTTGCTGGAAATTTCATATTCATAACGTTTTTCCAAATCTAAGCAATCTAAATCTGTTTCTGTTTCTACTCGGCTTTAAACTATTATTAACAAAAGGAAAATAACGCTGAAGGTACAAAATGTGAAATTACTAGCGAAATCTAAAAAAGGTCAACAATTGAAGGAATAAAATTAAAAAATAACAAAGGATTCTGACGTTGTCTAATATTTAATAATGTTATGATTACAACACTATGCCCTTTGATCATATTAAGATAAAATAAGTTTTCATAGGATAGCACGATGTTTTTTTTTTCGCCATCTACAACATTTGTTAAAGAGGAAATGAAGAATTTCAATTATTCGCATTCACAATTTAGAGGAAGCATTACGTCCAATAAGTAAAGCAAACGTGGATTATCACTATGTAAATAGTATGTTCAAAATCGTGTCCGGTGTTAGCTCTTACTTTTTTTAACTGAATTAAAAGTTGGGAAAATCAATTTTTGATCATTTGGATTTGAAAACAAATTAAAGTTATTAAGACAATTTTTGATCGAATTCAAATCAGAAAAGCGACCAGTTAAATTATGAAAGAACAAGAATTAATTAGAAAAAATTATTTGAACTTGTTTATTAAAGCCGTTTCATTAAAAATATTAAAAAAAGAAAATATTTTCCCAAATTGAAATAAAAAAATCTATTTTTCGACGAAATTATTATAGAAATGTCTATTTTTGACCTAATTGAACTGAAAAGAGTTAACTTTTGTTTAGATTGAACTGGAAAAATCCTATTTTTGTCAGAAAAGCAAATTTTCGATGAAATTTAACTTTGAAAAGCTTATTTTTGACTCAATCAATTTCATACCCAATTAAGCACAAAATGACCAATTTTGAAAAAAAACTAAACTTATAGAAGCCAATTTTCGATAAAATTGAATTTATAAAAGCTTATTTTTGACCCAAACAAGAAGAAGAACCAATTTTGACAATACTTATCCTGTAAAAGCCAATTTTTGATAAAATTAAACAAAGTTTGTTTTGGACCCAATTAAGCACAGAAGAGCCAATTAGAACCTAACTGAACTTATAAGAGCCAATTTTTCATCCAATTGTGTTTAAAAAAGCAAATTTTTGAGAAAATCGAGCAAAGCAGAACCAATTTTTATCAAACTGAAATTGTAAAAACCAATTTTTTATCAAACGGAATTCAGAAAAGATTATTTTAGACCTAATTAATCACAAATGATGGAATTCTGACCAAAATGAACTCATAAAAGTCAATTTTTAGTGAAATTGAGCTTAAGAAAGCTCATTTTAGACCCAATTAATCACAAAAGAGCCAATTTTGAACAAACTTAACCTGTAAAAACCAATTTTTTTATTAAATTTGAACTTAGAGAAGGATATTTTAGACCCAATAAAGGAGAGTAGAATGAATTTTCAGCAAACTGAATTTATAAAAGACCAGTTTTGATCAAATTGAGCTTAGAAAAGCTTATTATAAAAAACAATTTTCGTTCATGTTTGATTGAAAAAACAATTATTTCATACCCAATTAAGCACAAAAGGACCAATTTTGATCAAACTGAACTTATAGAAGCCAATTTTCGATTAAAGTGAACTTATAAAAGCATATTTTTGACTCAATCAAGTACAAAATAACCAATTTTGATCAGACTGAATTTATACAAATCAATTTTCGATAATATTGAATTTTAAAAAGATTATTTCATACCCAATTAAGCAGAAGTGAACCAATTTTGAAAAAAAAACTGTACTTGTAAAAGCCAATTTTTCACCAAAGTTCAACTTAAAAAAGAAACTTTTTCACCCAATAAAATACAAAATAACCAGTTTTGATCATACTGAACTTTGGAAATCCAATTTCAAAAATCTATTTTCTTCAACTTAAACTCGAACAATTCATTTTTTGGGCAATAAAAAAGCTAATTTTACATCAAACTTAACTTTGAAATAATTAAACTTGAAAAGATCATTTTTATGTTTCTAGGTCGCTTCTGACTCAAAATTAGTTTTTTTTATCAAAACCGCAACAGGTCGAAACGTCAAATCTTTATTTGTCTTTAAAAAAATTTTAAAAAAAAACTAATTTTAAATCAGAAATGACCTAAAATCAAAAATGTTTAGAAGCATAAACATATCAAAAAGTCTAAGGAATACGAAATTATAGAAAAAAAGCCATTTATATACATTTTTTATTTTTATTTTATCGACTAAACCTTTTGTCTCATTGGACCTTTATAAATATACTTTTCATAGATAATGGTGCAATATTTATCAATTACTCTTTAATGAGAGATAGTAAACTTGTACTAACCTGCTATCAAACAATAAAAAATAAAAAGTATCACTAGAAAAATCATTTCAAAGTTTATAGAAATGATCGTATTCTTTGCAATCTGTTGTTTGTCACTATGAAGTATATAAATTCATTCTATATACTAAAGCTGTATATATATACGCCAAATAGACTACAGAAATGTCATCTGATTTAATTTTCAAATAATAATACAATAAACTAATTATTACTTGAAGCAGCAGATGCCCCATCAATTATTTAATTAAAATATCGTTAAGTTATTCAGTTTCAGTGCACTTGTAATAAATAATTTTTCTAATATTACATAATGTTTTTTTAAATATACCGGAGACAGAGCTTGTTATCTATACAAAGAAACAAAAACGTAAAACAGACTACCAACATTAATTTTCACAGTCGTTTAGACCGCTTCCAAACGGAAGTTTCGAAGTCCATTATTGCTTTCCAATCGCACGATTTGACAACCCAATCAACAACGTGCGTGCGCATGATGCAAACGGCGCATGTTCCGAATTGTCATTTTTGAAATCTATACGTCAAACACAGCTGCGTTTCCACATTACCCCTCAAACACCAGATAAATGTTTGGTCTTCAAGAGCTTTAAAAAGTAGACTAAAGAAGTTTTAACTGCTTTGAAGAACGTATATATGTTTATAAATTTGTTTTTTTTTGTATTTTCTTTGACGAATTTAGCAAGCAAAAAATTCTTCTGGCACACTTGTTTGGAAAGTTAACTATAACAATTTTAAAGCCGTGCCGTCACGCTCCGATTGTCTATTGAGGTTATGTAGGCATTTAATTCGATTTATTTAGAATTATAATTTAAAATTGAATCATAACCAGGCTACTTAAAACATTCTCTACATTATTCGATGCAGAAATATGTATTATTACTCAATAAAGATTATAAGATGGTGCAAGGAGGTAATCCAAAGTGAAAAACGTAGTTACAAAGAAGTGTTTTCATCGTATTCGTATTTGGTTATCAATTTGCTGAGGGTAGAGGGAAGGAGAATAACCTGTGTTTTGTGGAATTAGTGTCTGTCATGGTTGTAGTCGGTATAGTGAAGTAAGTGGTTGTTGTTGTCGCTTTAATCGCGTCGAAGTAGCCTCGTGTCTTGTCAAATTTGATATATATAAAAAATTTAGTTAAAAAGTTTGTCAGTCAGTGTAATCTTCAAGAGTTGCGATTAAATAGTTTCCGTTTGTTCTGTTAAGTTCGTATGTTTGCTTGTGGCTGGACCCGATTTCCCAAACACTGTGTATAATAAGGTGGCGCCACATTAGCATCAGGATAAATTTATTTTGGGTTATATGTACTAAATTATTTTGTATGGAACTCGTTGAAATTTTCAATAATGAACTGCTTAAGTTTAAAATGATAATTTGTTTACCTCGGTATACTGCAATTTATCTATAATTACTATATTCATACCGTACTCTTTGTTACACCAGCGATATTCTGGGCGGTTTTTGAACTGTTTTCTTATCATATACAGGTGGACATTTTTTCTTTCTACCCTCCATAATTCAATTATTGTTGTGTTATATTTTGGACACGGTATGGAGTGTAGACGTGAAGAAAACCATCTCAGTGTATCAAAAAGTGTCCGTTGAAGGGGGGGAAATTAAGATGGCGCTGTAGTAGCAAGCTGGAAGCAGCCGTAGATTAGTAAATTAAACTCTTATTTGAAATTGCACGTAAAATATATGGATGGTTATAAACAATCAACATTTTTTGTCACTATACACGTTTTTTTAAGAGTTTTAAATCCAGCACTTACACGCTTGGCATACGAGAAACAGTTTTCTAATGCAATATAAGGGTTAGAACCATGCTGCTACAGGCCATAGAGCTGCAATCTCCAAGCTTATTTCGTGCCGGGAGTGACACATGCGCACTAGGTTGAATTGTCATACTACGCATCTTTATTTCAAATCTGAATTAGTGTTTCTAGAGAAAAAATTCATCGCTTATTTTGGTATCCGACTAAACAAGCTGGAATAATTAGCTGTAGGTACCTTCAACCAAATGATTTTTTTGTATGTCAAATTAAACTCGTAAATTTCTCGTTTGCTTAGCTTCAACGGTTGAAAAATTTTTTCTCTCTTAACTGATGATTGCAATCTGCGTTTCTTGAGTTTTAAAATTTCCACTAACTATTTAAACGCTCACTTCAACCCACCTTATGATAAGGGTCGTCGTGAACGTTAGTTATGACGTCACAACCACTACGATCGTAGTCGCTAAGTGGAACGTCCATTAGAGTATTCCAGGCGTCGTGAATGCTTACTGGAATGTACCCAAAGTAGTAACAGTTCTAATTATCTAACCTCAATTCAAGAAATTGAAATTGTAGGTGTTTTAATGTATTTAGAATTAAAGTTTTCACAAGAAAAAACTTGAAATAATGAGTCCATATAAGTACAAAGTTAATGTTTTAAATCGTAAAACTAGAGAAGAAAAACGCAGACAAGAACTAGAAACTTTTTATAATAAAGTTATTCAGAGAGCTCATTATAATGACGATGAAATACCTGTTTCTGACATTCCAGATTGTACTATTTTAGACGAAATCGTTGCTACATTCAGTTGCATCGATGATAATAAAGAAAATATAGTGAAATTTGTTGAGAATCGACTTAATAGTGAATTGAAGAAATATTTGATAAACCGGAGTGCCGCGAAGATCTTGGAAACTGAAGATTACGAATATTGGCATAACAAAGTAAAAGTGACAATAAAAGAACTAAGAACTCATTTGTCTATGTCACAAATTAAATTCTATCTGTGTTATTGTTTTCACCACTATAATAAGAAGTTAATCGTGAATTTTATAGATATCTGGCTGAAAAATAAATTACAAAAATTACTTATAGACAGAGAGTCAGTGAGAAATAATCCCAAGGAGCTATCAAAAATTCAACACAACATATTCTGTGAATGGACAAGACTTTGCACTCAAATATCGCTGGAATATGTAGTTTGTTATGCATTAGAAGTAATCAAAAGATAAGTTATATTCAACAATTTAATTTATTAATTTTACGTTTATTTATGCTACATTTTAATATTTGAGCTTTTCAATGTTGTTTTTGATCTCAGTTTTTAGTCTACTTTTGCTTATTTTCAATTTCATGTCCTAGTTCTGTACACATTTTTTTATACAACACAGTGAAAGCTCTTTATTCGCGGGGTATATGTTCCAAAAATATGCCGTGAATACGGAATTGTAATTTGTATGGGATTATGGGGGATACGTTCCTAGATGACAAAATAAATCAATTTTATTTAAGTTTTTGATCATATTGATTAATTATCTTTAGGCTTAGGCAATGGTTTGAAGAATTTTGTAATTTTCTCTTGCTTGGCAGTTTTTAAAAGCTCCTTCAATTTAGCAGTCGCATTAGTAATTTGCCACTTAAAAATAAGGACGGATCAATGTTCATTAAGAAATCGCAAAGCTCATTTGCCATTCTTAAACCTTCACTAAAATTTTTCAAATTAAATGTCACGTGTCCAGTGCATGTTGATAGGCTGTGAATTTAACATATCCTCCAAGTCGGTTTCAGTCAAATTTTCATCTTGCGATTCAAACAATTCCTGAATGTCGCTTGATTCAATCTGCTCGAATCCATCTCGTCCTCGATCACAATTTTTATAACGAATGTGAAAGACAAAAAAATAAAACATGCAATGCGACTTATACCATAGAACAGAACATCAACATTTAAAATATGTATATGTACTTCATCATTGAATAATCTTTCATTCTGTTTATTTACATTCTAAAAAACACTGTGGCGAAGGCGGCTTATGTCAAAGTCGTCGGCAATATCATTTAACAACATACTTTAGGCAAAGTTTTTATAAGATTTATTTTACTTTTTTATTAGTCTATTTGACGCATTTACAAAGGATATTGGGTTGGGTACCTATTGGAATCCTTTTATTATTATGTATGTACTTATTAGATCCTCAACTAAAGAAATTTTTAGCCGCGAATATAGGAATGGGTTACATTTTTTTACTCCGCGAATAGTGAAAAAAACGTGAATGAAGGAAGCGCAAATAAGGAAATTTTACTGTATTCAAGAAATAAATTATTAGTATCCAGATTATACATTTCATATTTTTTTTTTGTTTTCTGTTTTTGTTTGTTTTTTTTTTTTAAATTTTAAATACAAATTTGCTGCTAAAGGCGCTGTTACACTATGCTTGCAACCCATGATCACCTAGCTGAACACGTCGATGCTTCATAACGCGTTCTTCTGTATTTAATTTGTGATCAAAGATCTTTGATAGTTCTTTCCATCTTTTCACCTTCTTAGCAGTCTTGACCTTATTCACTGCATTAACATTATCTTCATTTGTTTACTTATCCTTTCACTACCACTAACGTCAACCATTTTAGAATAAAATTAACTTTACACTAATTATTATAGTTGTAAAAAAATTACTGTCATTGATCATACATATTTATTACACAATTTATTTACATTCTTATGTTGTAAGGGAAAGTACAAATATTTCAATGTTTTTATTGTGTAGATTATAATTTTAAAAATATTAAATTCTTACAAAGGAAATATATTTAAATAAAGTACCTATAAAAAATGTATATTATTTATTTTTGACATCACCCTATTGCAAATATTTTCCCCACAGTTGATTTTCGCCCCATAATACATCCCTTCTATTTCAATAGTGCCATATCTCAAAAAAATTAAAGTTAATATGTATACTTAAGATGTTTACAATTACATTTTATATCATTAATCAGTAGAAATATCTTTAAACTGTATGTAGGATGTAATAATAGGATGAAATCTATTGGAAAAGCAAGATAATATAGAGGTTTTAAGTGTAAAAAACGGTTTATCTCGACCTTAAATTGGCGGTAAATTACTTTCCCTTTTATTTTTATATTTTCCCCTTTTCCAATGGGTTTCATCCTACTAATATTTTTTTTTGTTTAAAAATTATTGACAACGATGTAAAATTAGAATTTATGTGCTTCTAGCTCTATTGAAATAGGGGTGAAATATGCACATGGATTGAATTTAACGTTAATCAAAATCACAAAATTTTGGTTTATAGCAGAAATTGAATTACAAAAACTTTGGAAATAGCAGACCTAAAGCAGTCAATTTTAACAAACCTAAGCTTGTCAACAGAAATTAATTATTAATTTAGTTATTTATTTTAATTTACAAAATCAGCAATTAAGAGTTATTAAGGTTT
This sequence comes from Diorhabda elongata, assembly GCA_026230145.1. Classification (NCBI taxonomy): domain Eukaryota; kingdom Metazoa; phylum Arthropoda; class Insecta; order Coleoptera; family Chrysomelidae; genus Diorhabda; species Diorhabda elongata. The sequence goes on along the minus strand of CM047928.1, from coordinate 17,248,155 downwards.
ATTCCAACCTTCTAATCTGGACCATTCTTGGAACGTGTTTAAATGATATTTTCTGTGCAATTTCACAGTTCTTGTAACATTACTTACATTCAACCAAGTATCTAAAAGACTGTCCCAGAAATAGTTCACAAATGATATATAAGTCAGTTGGAACACAAAACAGAACTGTTTGTATAACAGTAACTGCCTAGTTGAAACATGTAATCTCTATAGTCACCATATCAAAACGGTCTGGGTTGGAACAAACCTATAGAATGTTTTAGATCTCACTGAGGTTTTTCCTATAGTATATACATATAGATAATAAATATAAGAAGTTGTAAGGAAATTATAGTCAAACAATTAAAACAAAAACTGTTTTGAATAACACTTATTTGATGCATTCAAATTTTTTGTAATTTTTGCAAAGGCCTTTGTAATCCGTGACCCAAAAGTTTTGCAATAGAATTATGTAATCTTCGAGTATTCCTCCCAACTGGAAAAAAATATGAAATTCCTTTTTTATCAATATTTTGTAAACGTTCAAATATTTTACTGCAATGATTACTCTTATCAATAGGTTCATGAGTCATTAACACATCAAAAATAAAAAATGGATGATCTAATAACGCCTGAATGTCTTCACTAAATTTTAATTCTGGTACTGTATAGGAGCGCCCATAAAATAGCACAGTTCGAATTATATATGGAGGAGCAACAGTTTCTTCTGGTACTTTTATATTTGGTATTATTTCTTCAAAAACTAGACTTATATCAAAGGTATCTTCGACTTCACACTGTGTTATTGTTCCTATAGCATTATCTATTCTTCGTACATCAGAGGTGAAGTTCATATACCAAGAAGCGTTATTCTCGTTTAAAAGTACTATAGCAAATTCGTGATTTTTATTAATCATACTTTTTAACTTGACAAAAAGATGTAAGGATTTCCTTAACATAGTCATAGGTGTGTATTTGATATTTTTTGCTATAAAGTTACTACAATGTTCATCTTGAGCTCGATCTATTACAAGAATTATCTTCTCAGGAACATTTATGTTCACAATTGGATCTTTACCACGTTCTTCGAAGACATAATATTTTTTTAAATACTCATAACTTTTGGATTCACTGAGTGGTTTTATCTGAACATGTGGCTTCGTTTGCTGAGAAGCGGACTGAAGAGTGTCTTTCTTTTGGCAATCTTTATTAGTTTCACTAGTACTTGAGACTTCATGAGAACTACTTTCACCTTTTTCTATTTTTATAGGAATAATTCGTTCAAATTCCGACATATTAAATCTTATATCCAATTATATTTAAGAGAACTGTCAAAAATTGACAATATAGATATTAATGGTTATGTTCTTCCTCCCGACTATAAGCTAGAGACCTCTACACTAAACGTCAACTCCATCAGGAAGCCAGTTTCACACAATAAATTAGAATCGTTTTTATATAAGAAATAATTACTCTGTAACAATTTTTCTCTTCTCCCTTACCTTCTCTAACGATAAGCGTTAACGAAATTTTAAAATAATCAAGTCACTCCACAGAAGTCATCTAGGGATGGGTAATGTGCGAGCGTACATATAAAAACACGAACTAAATAAAGCTTGGAAACGAGCCTGCTATCTACGAAAGAGAAGAAGAAGAATACACTTCTACAAATACGTAAAGTTGTTGATGTCAGATAATTTTTGGAGCATTTATATTTATTTGTACAATCTTCGTACTTTGAAACAAATATCATGGTTTTCTATTTAGATCTGATCGTCGGCTAAAGTTGCAAACCACGGAACTCCATTTTTTCTTGATACATTATTTTGATACCATTGGATACACAATTTCTGAACGCATTTAACAGAAAAACAAAAACAATTTAAAAGTATAAATAGAAAACCTCGCAAGTTCTTAATTTACTTGTACTGTTTTTTTATAGTTATTTTCTCTAAATTTGATATTTCGCCACTATTTTTATCATCTATTTAAAAAAACAGGTTAAGCCTTTCATAAATATTTTTTCATTTTTTTCGTAAAGTTTTTTATGTTTACTATAAAATTTGGTGTTATGGTGGTACGAGGTTACGTATTAACCCGAATATTTCTGAAGAAGAATATCAGCTTTTGGTTTTGCCCTAAAACAATAAAGGGCTCAAGTATAACATTTCATTGTTTTCAAAAAGGCACGAACTCCAGACTATAAAATGAGTAAGCATATCGCTGTACACGTAGAGTTTTCTATAATGCAGACCACTGAACCTCGGACTGTGTCTGATGAATTGCTTTGTCAATTTTGAAACAATTATGACAAGAAAATTAAAGTTTCAGATCATATTATAGGCATAAACATTATAATTTGTCAAAATCGCATTTAATTTGAAGAAACATTGTAAAATGTAATCAAAAATATGGGATTCAACAAAAAATTTCAATTCCTATTCAATAAAGTATTATTGCAACGGAATGTTAACTTAATTTGAGAAACCCCCTTGGCAGGGCTACTAAGCTTGTAATATTGGGCATTCACTTTAAATGTAAGCTATTAATACAATTAGATGATGAAGATTTTACATATTTAAGATGAACCCTTGCTTTACCATTTTAAGAAATAAAATTTCTCTGCAAGGAACTGCAGTTGAGAATGGGTGCTAGAACCTCGAAGTAAAGATCAAATTGTTCAGGTTTGAACTTTATGTACCAAAAGGAGATTTTTATTTTGAAGGATTTTTGTTATTTTTTGGGTGTCAAAGGATCACAGGATATTTGATTAAATAAAATATCCTTGCAAACATATGTAATTAAGGGATAAAGTACTAGAACTTCATAGTAAGAATCAACAATAGGATTTTTATTTTGAACGATTTTTGATTTTTTTTGTTTCAAAGGATCATAAGATGTTTGATTAAATAAAATATCCTTGCAAGGATATACAATTAAGGAATAGAGTACTAGAACCTCATAGTAAGAATCAAGTTGTTCTGGTTTAAACTTAATGTATCAAAAGGATTTTTATTTTGAAGAATTTTTGTTATTTTTTGGGATCAGGATCAAAGGATCAGGGGATGTTTGACCTCCTGCAAATCAGATCACAATAACTTACACTTTGATGTTTCCTAAGACTCCCATAATTTGTATTGATGCAAATGGTAAATAGATATGTATTTGGTGACGAATTAAAATTAACTTATAATTATAATTAAATTTTCATTTATTAATAAATAAAAACAAAAGTAACCAGCCTGTTAAAAATTACAAAAAAAAAATATTGTCATGGAAACAAAATGAAGATTATATTAATCTGAAAAGAAGCAGCAGATTTTCAAATGATTTATGATATTCTGTGAAGACGTAAAGACGACGGATCACTTAAATCCAAAAATTGTGTACATAAACCATTATTTTATTTTGTTACATTTAGTCTCCATAGCTTTTTTAAACTTAACATTGTTAACGTTTATTTTTGCGCGTGTTTTATTCCAAAAATACCCTAGACAACATGACATAAATCAGAACCCTACACATATGTTCAGCCGTTTTCCGGGTTTTTTTTTGTGATGGGTTCGCAGCTTTCGAAATCTTCTGGTGATTTTTCACCTCTCCTTTTGGTTAAAGTGAGAAGCGGCGATAGGGTAGGGCGATCGCCCAGGTCTCCAGGCTTTAAAGGGACACGGCTGGCGAGATATTCGAACGACGCTTACTTACCCGAAAATTCTCAAAACTCTGCGAACAATTCGTTATCTTGGCAACAATAGAATGGAACGTTTTTACTGACGAAGATCATCTAAGAGGTTCCAAGACATCTCAACATTCCCAAAAGTTGGCCTAAAACTTTGCGTAGAATAGAGATGGATATTTGAAAAACTTCCGGAAATAATAGATTTAGAACCGAGTAGAAACGAGACATGTTGACCAATCGAATAAAATATGATTAGATGAAACTAGATTAACCCACAAAGAAGGTTTAATGTGAAGAAGTTTGAATTCTCTCTTATTTATGGTTCCTTTTAGGTTAACTTTAATATATGAAGAATCCACTCCCTTCAACGACTCGATCTAGTCGACTGACGACTACCAGGTTGTCTACGACAATTTGAAATATCCCTAAGACAACTGCTTAAAGTGCTTTATGAAAATCTGCTATTCTTTATCAATTATTTGGGTGAATATTTTTTTCCGTGCACTCAATTATGTTTAGGTGGCGCTGATGGGGCAGAATGAGGAGTAGCTGAACGTTCGCGCGGCGGTCGCACTGGTTGTGACATCTCCGATGGAGGGGGTGTGCTTAACAATGGAGTAACGCACGCTGGAGGAGGTACTGCACCTATTTGATGCTGAGGTAATGACGTTTGTGATTGTTGGCTCTGTCCCGATAACTGACGTTGTATTTGGGCTCTTCTCTCTGCTCTCTTTGATCGTTCTTGGTTTAAAGTTCTATAGAATGATATAATCACGTACAGACCCAAACACTATAAACAAAAATATCAAATTATTGATAACGTAATGAAAAAAGAAACAAGTTTTATTAGCAATTATAATTGTTACGATCTCGTACATGGATAGAGTCTGTGAAGCCGATCCTGTTCCAATATGTTGTCGAAGATAAAGTTTGGTGGACGCGTCGGGTATTTCCTGGAAGTTCTGTTTATTCACTTTATATTTTTTTGGAAGTTTTTATAGAGACAATTCCTAAAAAGACTTTATTTGTTTGTTTACCGCAAATTAGAGATTTCCAGGAAATAGAAGATTCTGGATAGTGATGATAGTATATATAAACGAATCTCTAGAAAAAGGAGAGTCAGCAAAAAAATTGGATGTCATAAGTCTGTCGAAAATCAAGAAAATGTTTATCGTTTCGTAAAGTGAATCGCCACGAATTCGTGGCAGAGGGTCAAATGGTTATTAAGGCCGATTTGAAGCGTCTACGTGGAACAATTCGTCGGATCAATGTTATTTGATTTAATTATTATATGATTTAATACAAAACAATTTGTTGAGGCGTTTTAAACAAACTAACTTTGTCGTGAAAAGTTTTTTGGTTGAGTTTTTCTTACAGTGAATGCTCTTTGGTAAAGAGGAAAATGCTAACTACGAAAATATACAGGGTTAACCGATTTTTATGAATCCAATTAGAAAAAACGAATTTCTGTACTTTTTAAATTTGATTCTATTTTATCAATTACAACTATAAACTAGAAAACGATATGGATAGTCAATTCAATTCATTATTTGAATTTTTTAATATGATCCTCTCATCACTATCACCCTGTATACAAAAGATATTGCATATAGACATGTTTAATTTTTTTGTCGATCTGTATATATCACACTAAACTGTTCTTTCACAAATTCGTTTAATCCGTAAATAGCGTGACTAATTACAAAACGGAACACATAATTAACAATAGAAATTTATTAGTAAGCAAGGATGTTTTTATCAACAATATGATGTTATCAAATTCAATTATTTGCTTTACATTCGGTGGAATTTTATTTTGACGTTATACACTCGAAAATATTTTCGATTTTTCACGATCTATGATGTGATTTCAAATAACTAGATTCTTTAGATAAATTTCGGCATTAGTCGGGGCCTTTCATTGTGAATCACGACAATTTCTACAAGGTTTGTCTGAAAAGTTTTTCAATCCATTCTAAAAATTTTAACATTGTCTCATTTAGAGTTTTAGCGATATTGATTCTTCAGGTTAGGGTCGGAAACTTTTTTTAGACAACCCTTGTAATAAAAACAAGCTGAGAAGTGAGGTTCAAAGATAATGAGAAAAATTACTGGATGGTTTAAGCCGGAATGTAGATGGTATCCACACTATTTAATATATACAGTATGCGACAGAAGTTACAATACTGAAATTACTGAGGTATATTACTTATTATTTATAATGTTCAAAATACAAGGGTTGCTACCTAAGTTTTGATATATGGCAACCCTGATGTAAAGGTATTCGATAGCTGCTTGATTGTCTCACTTAGTTTTTCTTCTACTTTCGTACTTAGCATGTTGTTAGCCTTTTTGAGCGATAGGAATCAAAGATATTGAATTTACCGGATACTTTGTATGTGATTCTCATCTGCTTTTCCCGATATTTCATACCAAATTACATAAAAAATCTGATATTCAATTATTTAAATGTAAACAAAACACAATAACCTTGAAATGTCTTTGATAAGATTAATATTCAGTGAACTTAATTACAGAAGAAATTGAAGATGATAAAGACAATAACAGCAATATATACTGAAGTAACATGAAAAATAAATATACTTATATATAAGTATATACTTACATGTAAGAGAATACAGACAAATGCCAATATAGCACATTCCAAAAGAAGTAATTGAACGTAGGACGGAAAAACGTCTTGGCAACCGTCTTGATATGGCTGAATGGTTCCTCCATTATTGGGTATTTTATTGTCTTTGCAAGACATATATGACAATTTGATAGCATCTTCTTCGTATCTAACGTAATTAATCGGTCCTTCCAAACCACAACACTCCAACTAAAAAACGAAAAAGTTGCCAAATTTCAAAAATAGCATCAATTATAAATGAAAAAACTATACAAACTCGGTGACAGGTGGACAGGATGAATTGTCAACAATGGTCAAAACAACACCAAGCGTTTGCTGTGAAAGCATTAGCTCAGAGTTGTTTTTGTAGTCATTTTGAAGTTAATCCCAATCAGGCAATTTACATTAGGATATGAATTCAAGTTGTGGGTGACAATATTTGAAAATATCGATGAAACAACAACCAAAACAGATGGCAGTGGTAGAAATCCGTTCGAACTCCTGAGAATGTTAAACTCGTGAGAGTTGCTGTAGGAAAAAACCCGCGCAAGTCAGCGTTCTTGGAATTTCCGATAGATCTGTCCAAGTATATCGAAGTTATACGGCAATCCAGCGAAACGTCTTTGGACATGGTTGAAGAAAATGAGGAGCTTGTTCATATCCTCTAGATGAGTGACGAGGTACATTTTCATCTCTCGGGATTTGGAGCAAACTAAACTTCAGGTACTGAAGTAATCATACTCTTCAACTTCATTAACAACCTCTCCACTCGGTGTCATGTCCTCATCGGGAATCATAAGTCCATTTTTTTCGAAAATGAAAGGGGGCAATCTATTAATATGAACGCAGAGCGGAATTCGGAAATGTTAAAGACATTCTTTATTTCTTAACTTCGTCAACATGCAGTAAATGATGACTCGACTTCACACCATGTGATTTTTTTTTGTGGAGATTCCTGGAAAACGAAGTTTACGAAGAACGATCTACAGCTGAAGAACTCAAGGAGATAATCCGATTGGAAATCTTGAGAGAATGTTTCATGACGTGATGGACAATTTCATAAATTGCCTGAAAGAATGCATTAATCGGGAAGGACGCCATCTGACGAGTGTTTTTTGAAACGTTGATTAATCTCACTTAGTTTCATCTGTACTTTTTAATACATAATACAAATATAACAATAAAATTTTGAAAAATACATCCGTTTATTTTTCAAAAATGCAGGAACCACTGCAGTATACTAGGTAGTCAGTACAGCACAAGTACATTGTGCCCCTTCCATACAACTATTTCATTTTTTGTCAAACAAAAATACTAAAATGTGGTGATGTATCATTAAAATCAATCCTGCATTCGTCTTAGATTAGTATCCCTACAATAAATATACGTATAAGGATTTTCTACAAAACTTTGTACAGCATCCCTGTAATTACCATGAGATTTCTGTATCAATTCACATCATCATAATTTCTTTTGTTAATATATAATCTGGAAGTAGTGGTGCACCCTGTATACTTTTTTTTTGTAAAGTTAACAAACATTGAGATATTAGCAAGTTAAGTTATTTTATGAACACACTGTATATCAAAAAAGTTGACAGCGGTGGGATTCGAACCCACGCCCTTTCGGACTGGTGCCTAAAACCAGCGCCTTAGACCGCTCGGCCACGCTGCCTGCGTTTTTATTTGTTGAGTAACACAGACGCAATTTGCTCTAATCATTTATATATATTTTTCATATTTGATTAATTAATGTAATTTAAATCAATGTTTACTGTATAATTCTCATTGAAAAAGGATTTTTAACGGCTATAATTTGTATTTTTTTGAAAACTCCACGTAAGAAACAAAAATGCCCATAATATAATAACGAAAAATGATTATATTAGAAAAGAAGACGAAAAATAACTTTCAAGATCTAGTCGTTTAACAATATCAAGAATTTAAACAGAATTGGTGTGAATTATTAGGTACTTCATAGATACATACTTATTCATATTTAAAAAAAAAACTTTTCAATTCGGACAAAGAAAATTTTGCTTAATTATTTTATTAATTGATTTACAACGTTTGTGTTTTATTCTGTATCTGTCGTTGTTTTATCGACATATTTGCCTGGTATGTCGGATGTTGGACTTAACCTTGGATTGCTTCGATAATTTTGTAAAATATATAAAGAAAATATCTCTGACTTCATAAATTTTATTGGCGATTTGATGGTCCTGTCCCTTTGAATCAAGGTGTTTCTATTTTTGGTCCTTGGACGAAAGTAAATGTTTGTCATTCGGCGGTATTGGAAATAAGGTCTAAGAATTTCATTGTATACAGGGCGTAGACGTTAATAACTTATACGGAGCATAATGAAAATATCATGGTGATGGTTGATATCAACAAGACAACATTTTATCGTCTACATGGTATAGTCTTGAAGACATGTAAAAAAAACTGATAATAACGCTGCGGTTTGATACCAAAAAGACATATGAAAAAGGGCATATGTTAGGTGTAGTTACATGGACGAAACCATAAGGTATTTTAGAGGTAACTAGACGTCATATGCAACCATCCAAATCATAGGGTAACCAACGCCATTTACCAGTAACGTCGTTAGAATATATTGTAACGTTCGTTAATTATACGGGGTCATAATTATAACACAGACTTCATGAAAGGTTTGGCAATAACACGGGGTATAGTCACATGACGGATGGGGTCTAAGGAATTATACGATGGTCAAACAAAAAATAATTGTACAAAATTACTGAAATTTTAGTGAGAATGTCTCAACGCATACGTAAATATATTTTCTCTGGAACACTTATGAAAATGATAGATTACACACTCATTTTTACTAAAAAAATAACAAAACATACATGTAATGAAATGCTTCTTTTTCTTATGTTACATATGGTCTCGAACAATAGAGGGAATACGCGAATACAATATGAATCTAGCTGGATGGCAACAGTCCAAATTTAAGAAGACTGAAGAAGTAGACAATATGATTTTTTGAGATTATATTAGTGTTTACAATAAAAATTGAAAGTTTTTTGTGATTTGTGTTCAAATACTTTCTAGTGTCGGCAAGATAATTTAAACGTTAAAATTAAGTCTTATTACTAATGTAGGATTTTTTAACTTTTCAACACACCTGCTTATATACTTTTGTGATTTTGTTTAATTGAATTTCTTTTTTAAAACATACATTAGAATTTTTTACGTATTCGTAGGAAAAATAGTGTATACAACTCGTTGGAAAGTGTATTTCGCACTCGTTACGTGTCAGCACTCAGTGTAACACAGTAACTAGAAAATGTATCACCTTCCAAACTCGTTATGTAATATAATATTCCAAACTTTTCATAAGTTCCGACATCTTCAGGTTGATGTCGTGAACTTTTCAGACTACCCTCGTAAGTGTGATGTGGCTTTGCATGTTTTTCAAAGTAGCACGTTTATAAATTAACTGGACGAATATGTCATATATTTTTGACAAATTCTAAATACTTTTCACGCCAATGATTATCAATATAACAGGAGTAGTGAAATTACGTAATCGTTTATTTATATATGTATTGTCGTTTAATTTAAAATTGCAGCAAAAATAACACTCAACATATTAATAGTTCCTAAATCCCCCTGTATAAAAACTACAAATGAATACATAATGTCTAATGTCATTGCAGTATTTAGTATGTAGAAAAAAAATTGACAGCGGTGGGATTCGAACCCACGCCCTTTCGGACTGGTGCCTAAAACCAGCGCCTTAGACCGCTCGGCCACGCTGCCTTTGAACTACAATTATTTTTTTATCTATAAAACTTACCTCTGATTGTACTTTGGCAAAATTACTATTATAATATTTTTCTTGGATCATATCGTTAAATGCTTCAGTCAATAAATCTACAGAGTGAGTCCCAACTGCATCTCGTAGAACCATCGTCCATACACCAATAGTAAACTCGATAATAATAAGTATAATTGTGAAAATAATGAACTAAAAGCAAATATATAAAAATAAAAAATTTCAAGGCCGATTTTATATCCGAATTTTACCAAAATTATATGAAATGTGTGTTCTAAAGTTGGTCCTTTTATTCCTAACCAAGTTAAAAATAAATGTCCAATTCCTAATAATAAGGATACTATCAAAGGACCAACTATACTTCCTGGCATATAATCGAAATGATGAAAAAATCTATAAAGTAACACGGACGAAACCACTATTAAAATAATTCCGGAGATCTAAAAAAATATATTCCAAATACAAAACATACTATAAAACTTTATTTATCACTTACGAAAAGAAGTCCGGAATAAATTACACAAAATATTTTTTTACATTTTAACGACACCATCGTGTATAACTAGTTAAGAGGAATGTTTTTAAATTACTTATATTATCAACATATTAACAATTGATCAAACTTCCGATTAGGCAAGTATATTTGTACAACTATAGAAAAACATACGATAATAGTGATATTATTAGAAACATTGTAAGTATAATCACAACAAACTTTTCATTCACAACAAACCGCACACCTGTTGGAAACTACAATTTAAGAGTTTGTTCAAATTAATAAACTACCGTACTCAAAGTCTATTACTCTTATTTGAATGAGTGTTGATTATTTTTGGTATTTGTAATATCTCAAAATAACTTTCAACCTATAAATACTTCAATTTCATTGGTTCAACGATTCGTGTCTTGTTTCGTTCAATGTCAATACACGGTATAGAAATGTTGAGACCGAGTGAAACGACCAACGGCTAATCGAAGAGCACATGTACAATCAAAACAAGCATTGCTACTGAAGCTTATGCAACTAATATTACATCTCAAATTTAATTGTATATTTTGGTTCAAATAACTTCATTTTCATTTTGAGAATAATTTATTTACAGTTAAAAATGCGCTTTTTTTAATTACTCCACAGCTATTTAAAAAAGATTTTCTGTAAATAAAGAAATTTTCCTTTTCTTATCTTAATATGCTATCCCATTTATCTAGTCCTCAATATAAATGGGTTGTAAATATTTATTTAATACTAATTATTGGGTCTCAAATAACCTTTCAGAAAAAGGCCACATAAAACTTTTGTCTTCTTTTTGTATTTATGTATATTTAATATGACAGGAGAATCATGTTTATTGATAAATAGGTTATAATTTGACACATTTACAGCAAAATAAATAAAAGGATAATTTAATTTTTTAACAAGTAATGTAACCTGTTAAAATTCGTGCTGTAAGCAATGTATACATTAATTTATGGATTTTATAAGCATATGGTACAAAAAGATGAATATTGTGTGTTAATTTTAGGTCTTGATAATGCTGGAAAAACGGTAAATATATTTTAGAATTTTATGTGTTGAGTAAAATAACGTATTATTTTAGACATATTTAGAAGCTGCAAAAACAAAATTAACCAAAAACTATAAAGCGATTCATCATAGTAAAATAACAACTACTGTTGGATTGAATATTGGTAAAGTAGATGTAGGGGGAATTCGATTAAATTTTTGGGACTTAGGTGGCCAAAACGAATTACAATCCCTTTGGGATAAGGTAATTGTTTCTCAGATTGGTACAAAATATATAAATTAAACCCTCCAATCTATGTATTTTTTAGTATTATGAAGAATCTCATGCCATCATATATATAGTTGATTCTTCAGATAGAGAAAGAATAAATGAATCCAAAGATATATTTGGTGAGTGCGATTTTACTTTGAAAATGCTGCAGTTTTGTATTTTTTCAATCTTAGTATAATTATTTAAGTGATACCATTGGGGTGGTTAAATCTAATAACTAAAATTAAATGTAAAAAATTACTTGATCCCCTCAGAATTTGACGAAATTTGGTATGAAGATTGTTCTCATAGAGATTAAGAAAAATTTCCTGAATAATTACAAAATTATGGCTATGTAAAGTTTCCCAAAATCCACAAAAAAAATAACAAATATTTGGAAATCACTATTGTTTTCCTACTATTTGAGGTAGTGGTGTAATTCCACTAAGTAGGAAAAATTTTGTTTTAACAGAGGATTCGAATCTCTGATTTCCATGTTGGAAATTAACCACTTTGACAACCTTACCAGTTACACAGTTATGGCTCGATACAAGTTAATAATAATTTTAAGTTTGATGTGCTTTAAGGCCGAGCGCCCACCAAAGTTTATTTTTCAGTTTTTCAAAGTAAATAATTGTGTTTAACCTATCCGTCAGTGTCTGGATTTAGAATCATTGTGAGATATATATTTGGGGATTATCATAAAGATATTTTGTACCTTATGAGGTACTAGTAAATGCTCTTCTTAAGTAAGTGTAGAAAAGCACTCTCTCCCGCTTTAGCCCCTTTAAAGTCTTAAGAAAAACTTACTCATAAATTTCTCTTTTAATCAATACTTTTTTCAAAATTTTAGATGGTTTTTTCATCGGATACCATATCTAAGAATCTAACTTCAGTTATTCGGTTATTATTCTTATGTAGGTATGCCATCTAGTTAACCATTTTGTAGCTGGATGAGAGCAAAATTTCTGCTTCAGTTCAATTTGAGCTTTTTCTTATAGTTTGAAATAACTATGATTTGTTAACTTTTATGAAGGTGATTAAAATATAAATGTTTATGTTGGTAAATTAATATTTCTAGATAAAATGATAGCGAGTGAATCTTTAGGAGGTATTCCTCTATTAGTATTGGCAAATAAACAAGACATACCTGAATGTATGGGCGTAAGAGAAGTTAAACCAATTTTCAATAAAAATGCACATCTTATTGGTAAAAGAGATTGCATGGTCATGCCAGTTTCAGCATTGACAGGGTATGTAATCTAGTATTAAACATTTTACTAAGAATTACTAAATTTATTACTCGATTTCCTAAATAGAAAAATATTCCATGAACAAAGTCAATTTTTTTATCTAACCTATTATATAATCTTCTAACACTCTTTTCACGCCAAAATTTAAAAAAAATGTTAAAAACAAATTCTCTTGCTTTAATCCATTGTTATTCAAAAATAAATTGTCTTTTCATCAAAATTCTATTATCTTATTTATCACAAATGGAAAATATCTAAACATAACGTGTCATCAGTCAATAGTCAATGTTCAATAAGTTGACAACTGACGTGTAACGTAGAACGCAAAAATCATGAAATTATCACGGTTCAGCTATCAATGGTCATTATTCCATAATCTGACAATTGCCGCATGGGTTTTATTAAATTGTAATTTTACAGTGATGGTGTGGATGAAGGAATACGATGGTTAGTAGATTGCATTAAAAGGAATTCTTATTTGAGACCTCCAAGAAATCAAGAAGAAATGTAATATATACATTAGTATTGTAATAAATTTTTTAATACATATATTTTTACCTCAACCCAAAACAAACTACCCTTCCTCAATAAGCTAACATGCTCAGAGTTTCTCCCATCCACCCTTATATCGAAATGTTACTGATGTTAAGGCTTAAGTAGTGTTGATTTAAGCATCAATACAAACGGCGCAGCCACCGCCATCTATCAAAAAAATTTTGAAACCCTTTTAACTATAGAAAAATTGAAAACAATATGAATTAATAAATGGTTTGTTTATTTACTATGCCTATATTTGATTAGTTTATTTTTGGAAAATTGTTCATACAAATAATTAAATATTTAATACGGATTCTTTCGAAAATATAGAAAATTTGTTTGATGAGGAAGTACAGCAATTGTCAGCAGAACGAGCTTATTCCGTTCCTCATAAAATTGATGAATTTTATTAATGGTTCCGCTTTCAGAAGCCCACCACTTATTTTCTAAGACATAACTCAAAAATTTTTGATCGTTTTGTTTTTTCTGTCGTAACCAACTTTCCTCAACTAGCGACTACCAAAACACAATAGCACAAACACAGATCATAGGAAACTGTCAATAGAAGAACGTTTTTTAGTTTATTTCTGTCCTTATTCAATATATGGAAAATCTATAAAAAAAAAACAAAAACAACCAAACAAAACAAAATAAAAATGTGCAAAACCTTAATAAGACCAGTAATCGCATTTACGATGGAAACAAAAATAATCAACAAAAAGGAAGAACTTAAAAAGACGGAGGGAAAGATGATGAGAACTATAACATGAAACTTATACAGGAGGGAGAAAGGAGATCAAAGAAAAACGAAGACATAGAGAAGGAAAATATAGTGAGATACATAAAAGCACAAAGACTCCATTGGGTTGGACATATAATGAGAAGAAAACCAATTTAAATAATCAAAAGAATAACGCAATGGACCCTATTGTGGCCAAGGAGAAGACTTGGAGAAACGAAATAGTGGAGGACATACGACCAGAAGGCAGAGGGAAATGTCGGACAAAAAGCCGACGTTTTTACATAAATCCACTTTTAAAATCTCTCTTTTGAGGTTGTTTACGTATGTACGTCTCGGTATTTTGGCGTTTTGGATGGTTATGTTCAAAAATTGTAGTGATATTTTCGGATTATCAGTTTAGTTCACTTCTATATCGACAGTTTCTATAAGTGGAAGCTGTTCTGACTAAGGAAGACAAAATGATAACGCTTTCTCTATCCTCCGAGGTTTCAACTCAGTTCTGCGCATTCTCAAGCATGCGCAGTATAGATAAAGTGTCTCGAACGAGAAAGAAAATAAATATTGTCGACACCGTAGGGGCGTTTTTTCCCATATCAAATCTCCATATAGGAATGTTGCCGAAGAGGAGACACAGCAACTGCAGCAAAAACATTTTTAGGACGTAAGTTCGAATCACGCACGGTTAATTTTTTTTGTTCATTTGTTATTATAAATTATTTATATGTATGCACATAAATATTATTCCAAATAATTAAAAATTATATTTTCAAAATGCTTAATTGCTAATATATAACATCTATTTATAAAATTCCACTTGCCCTTATGCTTCATTCGCGGACATGCGCATAATATTGATTCGATGCGATCGCCATCTAGCGGTCAGATACGATAACTGAGCGTCGCCCATATTGTTGATGTTGATTTTTAGTGAAACGCCTCGATGTTTTCGCAAAATTCCAGGAGTTACGCGCATGCGTAGCAGACATATGATTTTTCTTAGGCGGTATATTAAGTATATTATAAACATTAGAAAGAAGTTGTCGACCCGAACTGCTTATGAAGTTCTACTGGTCATGTAAATGCAAAATTTTATTATTTTTCTAACCTAACCACCTCTAAAAGCACAATAAAGGCAGTCAAAAGACTCTAAAGAATGTAGTTGCATTTATTTAACACCTCGAAATGTAGTAGCTGAAAATACGTGGTTAGGTTACCGTTATGTTAAGAAATTTTTTTTTATCTCTTTCCCTTGCGAGACGCCAAAAATCCTCTTAGATATAAGGATTTAGTGTCTAATAGAGTATCTGGTAGAAATTTAAAGCCAATCGGCCGAGCCCCACTTTATTTTATTTAAATTGTCTTTAACGTATTTGGTACACGTTGAAGGTAACATATTTAGCGTGTGGAATAAATATGATGTGATTATTTCACTCAGTCTAGTAAGTATTTAAATAAATTTCGTTTTGTTTTTAAAGTGACGGTACATTGATCTCGTTTATGTACAAGTGCATGATTCATTTTAACATATTTTTTTTATCTAAATTGTTGTTTTAATATCTAGTGAAGTGAGTTTTAAATTATTTTATTACACGAAAGTACACACAATCATTCAAAATATTTTATTTTTTTTTAATAGGTACACTTTATATTAAACTTTGGAATCAAATTTTTATTATCGCTACAAACATTGTATACGAGACTTGATTTTAAAGTTAGTAGGCGTTTAAAATCCCGCGTCTGCATCGTTGCGGTTGGCTTTTTGCGCAGACGCCTGCACGATATACAAACACTCTGTGCCTATGCGCAGGCTCGCGCGGTCTTTCTCGCATAATGTCTATATATGTATTATTCAACGAATTTACCAGTTAAATTTCACGTTCTTAAGGCCGCGTACTTTTTACAAGGAATATAATTTCGTGTCTGTTTCCTGTAATGTTTTTTTGTATTTATTTAGGTACACTCTTTCTGTTCGTGGGGTGAATTAATAAACTTTCGCTTTCCTTCTTAATTTACTTACACACTATACACTACACTCAACTTATGATAATTTACTTATCACTATCACTTGAATAATTTATTTAAATTCTCTGACTAATTTACTAATTCGATTTGTTCACTATCACTATTTATTTAAAACTAAAATAATTACACTTACACAACTCATTTATATACCTAAATAAAATTCTACAAAGTTCTAGAACTAAAAGAAACACAAGAAATAAATAAATAGACTTTTCTAGAAACTATTTAAAAGAAATACTGGAAATAAACCGCCTGCTATGATAAAAACAAACATTAAAGGCGCGTCCGGCATTTATAAAAAGTAGATGAAAGGCGCCGCGTGAATTCGCCGAATTTTGAAATTCCATTGTAGCTGAACAGGGCCGCCCTAGGGACCCATTTTGCGAACTTATTCGTAACACATGAAATGAGAAACAAAATTATGAAATTATTCAATTTAATACATATTGTTTCTGATATATTTTGGGTATCTATATTTTATACCGTATTTTAAATTAATTAAGCATCCACTTATTATTTCGAATTTTTTGATTCGAAATGTTGGTTTGCTGTTCTTCAAAGGAGGAAACAGCTACTTTCCTAGCTAATACCACGAAGAATATTGAATTACATCTCCTCCAAAGAACGTGATGTTATCGACAATCCGCTGAAATTGGCATCCCTAATGGCTCTCAATTACAAGGAGAGGGTCGTAACCACTGACTAGTTTCGATGTTTTTGCTTCTCTTCAGAATGGCGTAACGACCTCTCGTTCGGAGACATTAGGGATGCCAATTTCAGCGGATTGTCGATGACATAACGTTCGGTGATTATCTCAAAATCATCACCCACCCCTTCCATATATTGTACTTACCTCCCTCTAACACCCCCACAACCCCAAGTCGATAAGGGGTGGGGGATGAAGAACGACGGAATACATTTTCGAAATTATTTCAGTGGTGAAAAGTAAAAATCCTTTATTTTCAGTTTTAGCCTATAATTTTTGTTAATAACTTTGTTTAAAAACTCACAATAAAAAATTCATACGCTTATGACGTGAGAATACCGTTTTAAAAAAAAACACTTTGAAAAGACAAATGTGGATTATAATTAAACCCCTACATTTTACTAGAATTTAATAAACATTCAATTTTCTGAGAAAGTATTCTATTGAAATTTTTGAAATCGGTTTTTTTATTCTGAGAAATAAATGCGCTGATTATTCATGAAATATATAAAAAAACTAACCGTGGTCTGATAAATTGATAATGAAATGTGTGTAACTTTCTTATCTCTGTATTTATTATTATCAAGAATAAAGGATTATAATAGGTGTACCTATGTGAAAATATCTATAAACATAACATCCCAGTGAATTTGGAAAGTGATATTTACCCCGAAAAGGAAAATGTACCCGTATTATGAAACGGATTGGAGTGTACTTCCCCCCGAAGCTAATAGAAGGTAAATAAATTCAAGGTAGATGTAAATACAACTACAATTCACCTAGTGGGATGTACGCTATCAAACTAGTAACGTGGTTATTGTTATTTTTATCAATGATTAATGCGTAACAGATATAGTAGTACTTTTTCAATGTCACAGAATTATCTCGTTTGCATATATTTTATCTTGTCACATATTTGCTGATATCTTATAAATGAGATTTTGGAATGGATTTTGAATATAAATCTTTAACTTCCAACACGAGGATTAGCCATTAAATTCACTCCAGCAACGCGATACGTCATCAATGTCCACATCACGAAACTTGTGACGTCACAATACCGGCCATATTGCCAATACCGAATGTCAAATCAATGGGATGGTCTAAAAAATAAACTTATTGTTTATATTAATTTTAAGAAAGAATTTTAGTTTTTATATAGTGATTGAACTGTTGTTGGGTAGTTTAAAGGGATAAATTGTATTGTTTTTAGTTGTTAGTAGAATTTTTTAACGTCAGCTGTCAATTCTTAAGGTGTTGAAAAACAGGTGAATTTGTTCAGGCCAGAAATTTATCAGTGAATTTAATACCATACTAATTATCGTTGTGAATAATTGTATTTTTAAATATCCTTAACGTTGATTGAATTTTTAATTCAGTTTGAAATGGACGTTCAATTAAAATAAAGTGTGTTATTAACAGATTTTAACCTGATTTTCTCGTATTGTGAAAAGAGTAAAAACATCAAACATGAATGCCTCTGACCATGGGTAATAATCGTAGTAATTTGAATATACTATTTTTATAAAATTTGTTTTACTTTTAGATTTAATCCCGCATTTAACATGGCCACTATTAAACAGGTTGTTAATGAGGCTATTGAAAGAGGTATGCGTTAAATTAGTTCAATAATTCGAATGTTGATGATAAATTTTTATTTTTTAGTTCGAATGCCGACTCCAATGCGACTTAGAGATTTAATTCGACAAATTAGAGCTGCAAGAACTGCAGCAGAAGAACGTAGTGTAGTTAACAAAGAATGTGCCTACATTAGATCAACATTTAGAGAGGAAGATTCAGTATGGAGGTAAAAAATTATTTATATATTCGTATTTTCCTTAAGACATTGTCACTATTATTTTTCCTACTTGACATTATATAATGAAATACAAATTTCTTTAACAAGCCTTTAACTATGTAGTGAATTGATTAATCGGAATTGGCTGCACAATTCAAAATAGTTTTTAAATTAAGTAATGTATTTATGTTTTAATTGTCTTTGAAGTTAATAATCAACAAATATTTTAATTCTACATTCAACCTCAGCTAGATTGTGTATGGAAGTATCGATCTTTACTAATTTCACTCAAATTTTCAAATATGAGAAAATATTATAACTGGATTTTAAATTCTTTTTGAAAAACGTCAGCTAATTTTAATTCCTCAACAGGTTTTTCATTATGAGTGTGTTGATCTGGAGTTTATTCATGTTTTTATTCAATTTAAAAATCTTTATCATCAGGAGAAAATTGTCTGTTTCACGTGATTATCATATAATCTACCCTACTAGTCAAAAATTTTTATCCACCCTATAATCAGTGTAATTAGTATAATTAGTATCATTACAAAATAAGAAACTTTAACAAAATTTTTCTTTCGTATTGTCAAATGTAGTTTAAAACAGTCTTGTAAAAACCAATAATAATATACAATATTGCTGCAATTTATACTATTTGGATCAAGACATTTTTTTTGAAGTTTGTTTATGAATTGTTTTCATTCTTGCACATTCAGACTTGCAAGTTTTAAAATGAGTAAAACCAAGGAACTATCAGTTGAAACTCATTGGTCCAGAAATAGCAACTCAGATAAATGATTCTAGGGGTCTGCTTTTCAGTATTGTACATTGAAAAGGTGATTGGGAGAGGCTGATATGTTGGAAAAGGTGGCAATGAAGAAACCCCTTTTAAGACGTGATAATAAAATAAAGAGATTGCAAAAGCACAAAAGAGTGGGAGAGATTAATCGAGATGAGATTTTTAGATCTAAAAGATAAGTGTTTGTGCATAGGTCAAAGAAGAAAGGATGTTAGTTCCATGTAAAATCTTGATGGTAACACTGCCGAAGCCCAGTGATGGTTTGGGGAACTAATGATTTTGACTGTCATACTCGTTTTATCTCGCCTGGATTGAGTTGCTGAGGGACAAATTGGACAAACAGTGTTCGGAATATCCTCAAAAACGAATGAAACCAAATAGATTACGTTTATTCATCAAAATTGTTACAGAGAATGCCAAAATTGTACACTGAAATTATGAAAGCAAAAAGGGGTACATAGATATATCAAAAATATTTATATATAATAAATAAATTATTATTGCTATATTCTTATGGTTTTTACCAGTAGTGTGTGTATTTAAAATCTACAGTTTTATTTAATCAACTGTGTTTTCATACTTGTTGGTTCCTATATTTTTCCTTATTAAGAATCTTCAAAAGAATTCTTCCAACTTAAAATTGAGTGGATTGTAGATTATGGAACAAATTCTGTACAGTTACAATTACCCCTAACAAATTCAGGAACACCTCTATTGGTAACAACTTCTTCATATAAGTTTCCAAAATTATTATTTTTATTTATCAGAAAAACTTGAAACCCAAATAACTTTGTTTGAAACTGAGTTTTATAGTATTTTATAATTGACTATAAAATGATTCAGTATATGAAAACATGAATCAGTTACACTCTTGTCGATTCTGTAAATTTATATTATATAAAAATGTTTTGCAGTGCATAAACAAAGTATATTTGGAATTGTTATGTAGATAATTGAATACATTGTTAAAATCGACCATTTTAAAGCTTTCTAGATTTGACATCACGTTCTCACAGTATTTTATAATTTTTCCTTACCATTGGATTTAAATTATCATGTTTCCAGATGTCGAAATATTGCCAAGCTGTTGTACATTCACATGTTGGGATATCCAGCACACTTTGGCCAATTAGAATGTTTAAAATTGATAGCTAGTTCTAGATTTACTGACAAGAGGATAGGTTATTTGGGTGCTATGCTTTTACTAGATGAACGTCAAGATGTACATTTGTTGATAACCAATTGCCTTAAAAAGTGAGTATTTATTTTTAAATATATTGTTCAATCAATTAATTTGGAGTGCATAAACAACTCGTAATGCCTTATAGGCGCAAAGCTTGGAGTCGCCAATTCTTTTTTCCTATTCTTTATATAGATTTTCACTACATTTTTTTAGTTGACCCCCTCTTTTTCATTTTGCACCTATTCCTCTTAATAAAGATATTTCAATTTGTATTTTATAATGACTTGTAACTTCAAATGCACCTCTAAAGGTTGCTTGACATTATGCAATGCAGAGTATAATGCAATGCAAGATGCAATATTTCTTGATCAAAAGCATGTGCATATGAATTGTTACATTCTCGCACTTGCAACATTATCAGTTTGATGGCATTTCTATGGTATTTCTAATGTTTCTTATAATTTTTATATGTTTTCTCGTCTACTTCTATAGGTAAATTCATGTTTCCCTTTGTCCCATCAGGCTTCAAAAGCGGATATAATTATTCCCATTGATGCACTGCCCACTTGTTTACTTTGTTATTTTCATTTTTAAACCGCACACAAATATTAAATGAAATTTGAGGTTAGGAAATTTTTTACTTTTTTCTGAGACGCCTATATGATCATGGGTTTGGGGTTTGATGACTGTTTGATATATCCAGTATACAATCTTTGGCTTTAACATTGTTCTTCTCATAACTTTAATAAAATCGTAATTCATATTCTGAAATAATTTTTGGAGTGCTCAATGTTATTTTTAACTAAAAAAAATTCGAAAATAATTTATTTGGTGTCTTAGACGATGTGGTTGACACATAGTGACCACTGTAGGCTGTATCTGTTAGTATTGTTAATCAGTGTCTTATATTATTCATTATTCGTTTCAATTCAATCAATATAAACATCCAATTATTTGTTATTCAAATTTAAAACAATTTACTAGTTGTTAATACATAAACGTTGACACATGCAATGTATGTAAATTTATTCGTTTATTATAGACTTGATTAATTTTAATTTATTTTTCGAACCCAGTATAAAGATGACTCATTTTACCAGTTTTATTTAGTTACAGAAAAATCATATTAAGATGATTTTTTTAAAAATTTTGTCACTTAAACTTTTTCTTGTATGAAAGGTACAAGTTCTTTTGTTGTAAAATTCATCAACATTTTGGTCGTTTTTGATTATTTTTTTACTTACTTGCTCATGTCTCTAGAAGTAACACATCACTCAATAAGTCCTGTAACTTGCCCAAAATCGATTTTATTCATCTATGTAATTTCTTTCAATACAAATAAAATAATTCTCTAACTTCTCGATGCCGTGCTTTTAAAAGATTTGTCTTTTGCCTCAAAATAGGCTTCAGTTTCAGCAATTGCTTCTTCATTTGAGATGAATATCTTATCGGTTAGCATTTTTTGAGATTAGCGAATAGTCAGTAGTCACTGGGGGCCAGATCTGTACTATACGGTATGAAGAACCAATTTGTTGAATGCAACCACCGTTGCCATCGACTTGTGAGTCGGTGCATTATCTTGGTGAAACAGTGTTATGATTAATTAAAATTAATTAATTAATTTTCAATTATTTATTAATTTAAAATCCTTTATATTGAAATGTTGCTGATGTTTGTTTGAAAATAAGAGGCTTGAACTGCTAAGACAAATTTTAATTTCATATATTTCACCTAGATTTTGTATGATTTTATTAACAAGAAATCAGGATCAAGTTCGAATTGAGACTAAGAGTTTCCCAACACTGTTAACCATAGCACGACCACAGTTTGCTGGAAATAATTTCAATTGGTTAGAGCACCAGTACTCCAATATAATGTTCTCAGATGAATCCAGATTTGTGTAATGCTACTTACTACCAAAATATCTGTATAGTGAAAGATTAGAAGTAGTATGGAATGGCATTAATACCACACCGATATGGTAATAATTGAAAGATGTCGTCATAATGACCACAGGGAGTTTTTGACATGTTAAAAACACTTTTTGATCCTCGAGTAAGAGAAGATCAATATTTAAACATAGTATGGCGAGTTAATAGTCCTGGCGCAAATCCAATAAAACAAAAATAATTTTTGTACTTTATAGTTTAGAGTTAATTAAATTGCTTTTTGAATTTTTTTTATTAATACATATACAACCCAATTTAAATAAATAATAACATTTAAATCCGTTTCAGTGACTTGAATTCAGCTACACAATTTGTTGTTGGACTAGCACTATGCACTTTGGGAGCCATCGCTTCTCCAGAAATGGCTAGAGATTTAGCGGGAGAGATAGAGAGATTAATGAAATCGCCCAACGCCTACATTCGTAAAAAGGCAGCTTTATGTGCATTCCGCATTATAAAAAGAGTGCCTGAATTGATGGAAATTTTTCTACCGGCTACAAGGAGTTTACTATCTGAAAAAAATCACGGTACAATAAATATTTCTAATAATTTGCGAAAAGGGTAAATACTTTTTAATGTTAATATTGTGCTTCTATGCAATATTAATTACTCTAAACAAAGTATGGTGCCGAATCTGTCTCATCAAAGCGTTCAGAGGAAATTTTAGACAAACCCACCACCTCACCTTACTTCATAAGTACAAAACCTACATGTGTCCCATAATCGAATATAGATCAAATCAAACAACTCCGCTGCCAAAGAAACTCTTTTTACCCCCTGGCTCGTCAATATACTCGCCTCAAAGCACAAGAGGAAACTTCCTTATTCGCCCCTTTGGCTGCTAGTAATAGCATACTAATACCTCTTTGAATTCTACCATAACTTCCTATATAATTCTTCCATGTCCATAAGATAGAACACTATCACTTACACTTCTTCGATCGTTGGTATTGCAAGGTTCCTGCGATTTTCCTGCAACCTGGTGAACTGGTTCACTAGCTAAATGACCGACTATAGGGAATAACGCAGTGGCTGCTGTACCCGCCCGCTTCTCCATTAAATTGAAAATAAACATAAAAAAACTATCAAAAAACCAAACACAAACAAAACAAAACTAATGAACTTTAAAAAAAGAACAAAAAAGATAAAAAAAATAAAAAAACAAAAAAAAAGAAGTTTAAAAAAACAACAAAAAAGATGAAACAAAAAGAAAAACAAAAAAAACAAAACGAAAACTTTCAAAAAAAAAACAAAAACAAAAAACTTTCATAACAACACAAAAAACAAGAAAAACAACAATAAAACAAATAGAAAAACAGAAAAACAAAACGAAAACTTTCAAAATAACAAAATAAAACACAAAAAAACTTTCAAAAAAAACAAGTAGAAAAACAAAAAACTTTCAAAAAACAACAATGAACAAAAACTTTCATAAAAACAAAAAAACCAATGTAAAGAAAAAAACATTAAAAAAACAAACAAATAGAAAAAGAAAGAAACAAAATGTAAACTTTCAAAATAACAAAAAAAAAACAAAAATGAACAAAAACCTTTCAAACAAACAAATAACAAAAAACAACAAGTAGAAAAACCAATAGAAAAGCAGAAAACTTTCCAAAAAAACAATAAGAAACCAAAAAATTTCACAAAAACACAAAAAACAAAAAAAAACTATCACAAAAAACAAAAAAACCAATATAAAAACAAAAATATATAGCCTACGTGTCAATGAACATAAAATTAAGTTTATGGAAATGGGTAACGACTTTTTGAGTGACAACCAACTACAATAGACCAAAACAAGAAGTTCTTGTTTGATAAAATACAAGATTTTGATCACCTGAGAAGTGACACTAACAAGTAAAGGTGATGGAAATTAAAGAAAATGACGAAAGAGTGACAAGAGGCAATAACAGTTGTACAACCTACAGTATTATATGGTAGTGAATGCGGGGTTATGAATGAGAATGGGAAAAACGGGCTAAGGGAGAGAGGAATGAATACGAGCGGAACAAGATGAATGGAGAAGAATGAATGCAGATATTGAAAAAGGTTATATGGTCAGGCAGAGATCAGATATATAGTAAGGGCAAAAAGACTGCGTTGGTTGGGGCATAAAGCCAGAATGGAAGAAATGAGTTGGGTGAAGAAAGCCTTAACAAGTGGAGAAGGTGCAAAAAGAAGGAGTTGGAGAAAAGCAGTAAAGCGACTTCAAACCATGGGCCTATATGGCTTTTAATGTTTGCTGTGCTGTTTTATATCTCTTTTAATAAAAATGAAAATACTAATAAATTTTGGACCAAGAAGTAACTATATCTTATGATATACTAATACTTGCTGCAAACCCTCTACCAGTGACGTTTTTGATTTTGAATATTTTTATACTGCACAGATAACAAAGAAATTTTTATTTTTTGGTTTGTTAGACTCGAATGGATTTAATAATATTTGAATCGTAGGATACATTTTTTTGTCAAGTCATTAGTAATAATCAAAAAACTATTTTGATAATAAAGTTCATTAAAGATTTACTGTATTTATCATGTTCTTTTAGGTGTTTTAATAACTGGTGTTACATTAATAACAGAAATGTGTGAAAATAGTCCTGATACTTTGAATCATTTCAAAAAGGTGAGTCAAATTTATTAAATAGTTTAAATTTATTATTATGTATTTGATTTTATCCAATGGGTATATTTGTTATTTTTAGATAGTGCCAAATCTAGTGAGGATATTGAAAAATCTGATTTTGGCAGGATATTCACCAGAACATGATGTATCCGGTGTAAGCGATCCATTTCTTCAGGTAACCAAAAATAATTATTGCATCTGAGTTATTAATTTTCCTTTGATATCTTTTGTCAAAGGAACATTAATTGATTTGTTTTTATTTCTGAAATAATTGAATACTCTAATTACTTTAGCTATAGTACAATGTCTAAAACTACTGTACTCTCGCAGTTTTTTTTATTGTCAATATGTTTTAGGTGAAAATATTAAAGCTTCTACGAGTATTGGGAATCAATGATGCCGATGCCTCCGAAGCTATGAATGATATTCTAGCACAAGTCGCAACGAATACAGAAACCAGTAAAAATGTTGGAAATACTATTTTGTATGAAACTGTTTTATCCATTATGGACATAAAATCTGAAAGTGGTCTAAGAGTGAGTAATCAATTCTGATGCCAAAAATATTTCACCTTACTGCTCCACATGTTGTTATCGTCTTTGCTTCCACAATTCTGCAATTATTATACTGTTAACTACTTTATCTGATATTTTATTCCATTATTTTAAATTATATTTTGTGTTTATTTGGTTTCATCTTCTCTCTAGCGTTTTTGGTTTCATTTTCTCTCTAATGTTTTGTTTTTCTCTTGTGTTTCTTTGGTTTCATCTTCCTTCTAGTGTTTCATTGGTTTCATCTTCTCTGTAGTGTTTCTTTGGTTTCATCTTCTCTCTAGTGTTACTTTGGTTTCATCTTTTATCTAGTGTTTCTTTTCTCTTGTGATTCTTTGATTTCATCTTCCCTCTAGTGCTTCTTCTCTCTTGTGTTTCTCTGGTTTCATCTTCTCTCTAGTGTTTCTTCTCTCTTGTTTTTCTTTGGTTTCATCTTCTCTCTACTGTTTCTTTGGTTTCATCTTCTCTCTAGTGTTTCTTTGTTTTTATCTTCTCTCTAGTGTTTCTTCTCTCTTGTTTCCTTGGTTTCATCTTCTATCTAGTATTTCTTTGGATCTCTCTTCTCTCTAGTGATTCTTTGGTTTCATCTTCTCTAAGGTGTTTCTTTGGTTTCATCTTCTCTCTGGTATTTCTTTGGATCTGTCTTCTCTCTAGTGATTCTTTGGTTTCATCTTCTCTATGGTGTTTCTTTGGTTTCTTCTTCTCTCTTGCATTTCTTTGATTTCATCTTCTCTCTAGTGCCTATTTGACTTATTATATTAAGGTGTTTTTTGCTATCTGTTTCTCTTCATATGCCATTATAATTGGTTTCAATCTTTTTCCTTGAAACAGGTATTTATACAGAGGTTCTTCATTGCAAATAAAGTGGTTAAAAAAATACTTTCTAATATTATTTGATTCATCTTACTGTCCCAAATACTCGATAACAATTTATATATTTTCTTTGATAGTTCTAACCCTCTTTACTTTAACAATTCCAGTTGGAGTAATTTTTTCTAAATCGTGTATTTCTTGGATTTCATCTTCTTTGTATTCATTTTGATACCTTATGGTGTAATTTCCCATCCGTTTCTCTTCATATGCCAACATAATTAGCTTATTTCTTGTTCCCTGCTACAGTACTTATACACAGATTTTCTATTATGTCACTTATTTTTTTTTCTATTTTATTCGTCTACTATCCTTTACTTTTTTCTCTTACAAATATTTTCTTTCCTTTGTACAGTTTCAGGTCTTTAACTTGTTGTGTTCTTATCTATTTTGCTCTGGTTACTTCATTAATTTTACTGCTAAGCGGTTTATTACACCATTTGATCCTTTGAAATTTCCGTTCGTTCACATATGGTTCAAGGAAGCGCGGTGTTAAAAAATTGTGTGTTCACTACGGTAAGCCCGACTAAGTTTGTTTGTTTCAGGTTTTAGCAGTAAACATCCTCGGTAGATTCCTGCTGAATAATGATAAGAATATTCGATATGTTGCTTTGAATACCCTTTTAAGAACTGTGCATGTAGATACATCGGCAGTCCAAAGGCATCGAACAACCATATTAGAATGTCTAAAAGATCCCGATGTTTCAATAAGAAAAAGGGCAATGGAATTATCTTTCGCTTTGGTCAATTCTCAAAATATCAGAACGATGATGAAAGAACTTTTGACTTTTCTAGAAAAGACCGATCCTGAATTTAAAGCTCAGTGTTCAAGTTCTATAGTTATGGCAGCGGAAAAGTACGCGCCTAATAAGAGATGGCATTTGGATACTCTGCTGAAAGTTTTGATAGCAGTAAGTTATCACAAATAAATATTTAAGGTGTAAAACAAAACTCATCATGATTTAAGTATATCAATAATAAAAATTATATTATCATTAAAAAATATTAATCATGTATATAATAATATAACAATAAGTGAAATTTATACAGTGCTTTTCAGATAAAAGTATCCACCTTTAATAACTTTTGTAATACTGGTATTTAGAAAAAATCCAAAAACACGTCAATTTATGTTGGAAGGGGCAAGCATTATGGCTTATTTAAACTTACTGGAAAAGCCACCCCCTCACTCCTAGCAGTATCCCCTTTATTTTTTTAAATTACTTTTCATATTTTTTATGTAAAATTTGGATACTCCTCTTTGAGCTGATTTCAAAAATGTATAATACTTGTAGGTTAAAGTGGTTAGTTTATGAGATAAACAATTTTTCTTTTAAGAGCACAAATTTTACTTATTATTTACTTTCACCTTATTTGCCTGTACTAAAATGGGTTGTACAACAGTTCAAACTCTTTAATCTTTTTAACTGTGCTATTTATTATGAAGTTACAATAAGTGTTCAAAATGAGTACCATTCACTTCCATACAATAGTATAATCTATTTTGAAATGCCTCTCTGACATTGCTTAATACGGCTGGATTTAATTGTCGACATTCATTTTCTATCCTCTCTCGTAAATCATCCAGAGATTCTGGTTGGGTAGCATAAACTTTTGTTTTTAAATACCCCCATAAAAAGAAGTCTAGGGGTGTTAAATCCGGTGACCTAGGTGGCCACTCCATCATCTGCCCCCTTCTACCTATCCAACGAGCGGGGAATGTTTCGTTTAAAAATTGTCGGACAGGCATAGCATAGTGTGGGGGAGCTCCCTCCGTCTTGTTGAAATACCAGTAAATCTTCGGAAAGGTTATCATCATTTTCTATTATTGTTGTAATACGTGGATCAACTCCTTCCCTGAGTAACTCAAGATATGATTCACCATTTAAATTTCCGTTGATGAAGAAAGGTCCGACAATGTGGTCACCTAGGATACCACACCAAACGTTTAACTTTTGGCGATGTTGTGTATGGAATTCACGCATAATATGTGGATCACTTTCAGCCCAATATCTACAATTATGCCTACTTACTAAGCCATGAGCATTCATCAGAAAAGCAAATATTATTTAACAATTGTGGATTGTTATTGATAATTTGCGTCATTGATTCGCAAAACTCTAGACGACGATCAAAATCATCTTCATTCAACTCGTGCACCAACTTAACTTTGTATGGGTGGTACTTGAATTTATGTAGAACTCTGAAAACTGTATAAGATGAAACACCGATCGCTCTACTTATTGTTGACAACGATTGGGGTTGTTGAGCCTCTAAGCTGACTTGCCCTAAAATTGCCACTTGGATTGCTTCGTTATTTACGAGTCCCTCTCGCTTATGCACTTTATTGCAAACAGACCCTGTTGTGGTAAATTTCTCCATCAGTTGAATTACATACTTATGAGTTGCATGTCTTCCGTCATGTAATTCGTTAAATATTCTAGCAGCAGCTCTTGCACAATTATTATTTTGGTAGTATAAACCTACAATTTCAATTCTTTCTTGCAAAGAGTAAACCATTTCAGAGAAACAAAATAAATAATATATCAAATTACACTATCAATAGTGACTACAAATTCTAGTTGACAATGTCAAACTTTAATAAAAAGTAGAGTTTTTTGTTGTTTGGATTTTTTAAGTAGAATAAATAGCACAGTTAAAAAGATTAAAGAGTTTGAACTGTTGTACAACCCATTTTAGTACAGGCAAATAAGGTGAAAGTAAATAATAAGTAAAATTTGTGCTCTTAAAAGAAAAATTGTTTATCTCATAAACTAACCACTTTAACCTACAAGTATTATACATTTTTGAAATCAGCTCAAATAGGAGTATCCAAATTTTACATAAAAAATATGAAAAGTAATTTAAAAAAATAAAGGGGATGCTGCTATGGGTGAGGGGGTGGCTTTTCCAGTAAGTTTAAATAAGCCATAATGCTTGCCCCTTCCAACATAAATTGACGTGTTTTTGGATTTTTTCTAAATACCAGTATTACAAAAGTTATTAAAGGTGGATACTTTTATCTGAAAAGCACTGTATTGAAGTTAACTGATTTTTAGGCTGGTAACTACGTTCGTGACGATGTAATAACATCAACTATCCAGTTGATTTCTGAAAGTACTAGTCAACAGGCCTACGTCAGTTTGCAATTGTACAAAGCTTTGTCAGAGGATCTCTTTAATAAGCAACCTCTAACTCAAGTTGCGGTTTGGGCAATAGGGGAATTTGGAGATTTGTTATTACAAGCATCCCCCGATGAAGATAATATTGTTGTTCCTCCAACAGAGGAAGAAGTTATAGACGTTTATCAGAAATTGTTGTGGTCACCTCAGAATACAGTTATGACGAAACAATATACTCTTATGAGTTTGACGAAACTCAGTACCAGGTTCAATAATACGAACAAGTAAGTTTTGGAATTTTGGTGATATTGATTACACCAAAGTTTATAATGGCAATAGTCACATCTTTGGGGGTATCCATTAATTACGTCAGCTCAGATTGGGGGAGGAGAGGTTCATTGGAATCTCACCAAATAGCATGTAAACCGAGGGGGGATTATCGAAAATCTCACGTCAACTTACAGATATTAAAGAAAAATTATATTAAAAATTCATCATTCAGTTTGAGAGTAATAGAGAAAATGATAAAATCATTGATAATAGATATGGCATTTATTTTGCTTCGTGAGTAAAGCTGCATAAGCACAGATACGTTTCGACGAGAAACTGTGTTATTCTGTCAGGATTCAACTAATGGGAGTAGTTAAGCGTCGTGCTAAATAGCTGCCGTGCGTTGTGGATACACGAAAAAACGTAAATATTGCCCGTGACCGTCTTCCAGGAATCCCAGGTGACAAGTGTCCAATTTTTTCATTCAAAAAAGTACATGAATCTCCATAGATTGAGTAAAATCTTTTAAAAAGTTTTGTTTTTATTTGTTTTTACTTTGAATTTGATTTAATTTATATGAATTAACTATAGTATACCTGAATGGTCAATTATTTTCTCAATAATAAAAAAAATTTAGCTTACAATATTTTTAACGTCAATCTCACGTAAGGGTGGGGGAGTAGTCAAAGCTGATCGAAAGATGGTTCACGTAATTAATGGAGCATTGGTTCATATCTGGCTCGAAAGACCAGATCCGTGTAATTGTGTATATTTATCTTTTAGCAAAATTCAACAAATAATAAGTTCCTTCTGTTCGAGTCTACACGTTGAATTGCAACAAAGAGGTGTTGAATATTCGCAACTTTTCGGTAAATATTCCCATTTAAGATCGGCTTTGTTGGAAAGAATGCCTCCCATGGAGCTTACCAGGTCTCAGTCAGCAAATCAAACCAATGGAGATGCTAGCGATTCGGAACCAAGATCAAACGAAGATAGTCCTCAGCATACAGTGAATAGTGAATCTGTAAATTGTTTTGAATTCTGTAGATATTCCAAATTAATGTTTATATTTTTATTTTAGAATACATTATTGGATCTGTTGGGAGGAATAGATAGTTCGACAGATTTGGACGTAATCAAAATGAATTCGCAACCAGTAGCGCCACCTATTTCGAATGCAAACAATCAAGATCTGTTGGATTTGTTGGGACTTGGTCCAATTTCGAGTACGCCGACGACAGATGCGGGCGGAAATAATATTGGTTTAATTATGGAGAATAATAATAGCAACATTTTAATTAATAATCAGAATTCCAATTTCCTATCGGGAGATCTATTTGGTGATAGTAATACCAGTAAAGGCGAGTACAATTATATGTGAATAATGAATTAGATTAAATTGATTCATAAGGTGTGAAAACAAAGTTTAGATGTCATAAATAAGATAATACTCGATTATTTATAAATCGTGGTATTTTGTATATTTTATTCAAAATCATACCAATCAAGGAAAAACTCCCTTTACATATATTTTTTTTTAATTTATAGAGTGGAATTGGAATTACAACATATTTTTATCTAAAAAGAGAGAAAATGGATTTATAGAGTAGAAAGTTAGTCTAAAAATAAGAGTATTCATTACATTCACATTAAAAGTACTGAACACACTTCTTCACAGTGGTAGTGTAAGCGGTGTGCTCAGTATGAATATCACCAAGGGGTCCAAAAATTATAACTTAACACATTAAAAGTATGCAAAACGTTTTGGTATACTTGAAACTTTCATTACTCAAAACCTCTACGATCAAACTTACATTAAAGTATTAGTATTCTAGAAATTTAATTATAAACACTATTTACCACTGTAATATAGGCATTGTAATCTTTTAGTTTCACAGTATTTTAGGTATTATAAAATGTCAAAATTAATCAGACAGCAAAAATACACATTCAATCGAAAAATTCGATAAAAAAAAACAAAGCTCACGTCAAATTAAAAATGCGGTAACGTCAAATACAATTTTTACTACGGACAATTATGTACGTTTCGTCAATTATATCGTTATCTCTTTTTACGATTGTTAATATCAAATTGATGAAACTATAACGTACGTCTTTCTTGTAGCTGGTCTTGTGAAGAAGACAATTAATCGTATGCTGTTATTTTTGTATTCTTCTGATAGAAAGAGATAGTACGTAGAAAATTGCATTGTAAACTTTTAGTTTCATGGTATTTTAGGTATTATAAAATGTCAAAATTAATCAGCCAGACAAAATTACCCATTCAATCCAAAAATTCGCTAAAATCAACTAAGTACTATTTTTACTACGGTCAATTATGTACGTTTCGTCAATTATATCGTTGTCTCTTTCTGCGATTGCTCAGATCAATTTAAAGATACTATAGTCATTTTGCACATAATCTCAGATAATTTGAATTCATTTAAGTGTAACTCATTCAATTCTACGTTTAATTTAATTTTACTCAATTCAGATGAATTGAAATATTTACCTGTGCAGTACCAACTTTTGATTTATGAAAATAACTCAGTTCAGCTTATTTGGCTAATTATTAGAAAGTTTGAGGTTATATTTATGTGTTTTTTTATTAGTACCTAATTGAGCCTGTTGATTAACATCGTGGTTAAGATTTGCGATTTTACTTTTGGGTTAGACTGCAACGAACCGATTAAATGTTTCAGTTTGTCATTCCACATCAAAGTGAGAACAAGTGAGCTGATATCATCAGTTCAATTTGAAAAAAAATCAGATCATTTGTCAAAGGAAAGTTATATATAACGTACGTCTTGTAGTTGGTCTTGTGAAGAAGACAATTAATCATATGTTGTTATGTTTATATTTGAATTTTGAAATATTTGAAAGATAGAGACAGCATGTAGAAAATATGTGTTCGATAAATCGTAGATTGATTCACGTGGTAGAAGATCTCCACCGTATCTACTTTAGATGAAATTACAATGTAGAAAGAATAATCTATCTAGCATAGATTAGTTGCACGTATTTTATATTTTCATTGCGTTTTTTTTTATTTTTTTATTTTTTCAGAAAGGAACGTGCCTACATTAACTGCCTATGATAAAGATGGATTAAAAATAGTATTTTCATTAGATAAAACAGCCGATAGTACGTTATCTGTAACTGTCAATACAACAAACTATACCTTATCAACTATGACTGATTATATATTCCAAGTAGCTGTTCCTAGGGTGAGTATTTTTGGTTAAGTACCTAGAAAAAATAATTTTGACTAAACTCTAGAAATTAGTTAAAATTTCAAAGATTTTAATTCTAAGACGATTAAGTTTATTAAAAGCAATAATCATATAGCTAGATACTTAATTGGGATTACATTGCACCTCAACCTTAAGGTTTATTTCCCCTCCTCCTCATCTATAAATCACCTTCCAGATCAAGAGTTTTATTGAACTCCAGTATTTGTATTGTATATATCCAAAGAAATTGTCTGTACGTGCAATGGTATCCCATTCTCCTCCCTATAAAATCTAGATCCTGAAAAAGCTTAGTGTTGGGATGTAGCTTGTTTTCGCTGATATCCATCTGCTCTTCAGATCTTGTGTATCAGTTTCAAAAAACTAGTTTATCTTGGTTTCCTTCTTCTTCCGAAACTTTTTCTTATATGAGCATCTGCTCCGAGTTAATTGAAATTGTTTATGCTTCTCTTCTGGTGAGTGTATTGACCTCTCCATTTCCATTATTGACCAGGAACATGATCTAAAGAGACTTATTCTTGTTTATTTGACAATATTTTCTTTGGTACCCTCATGCCAGCTTTGATTAAATGACATGCGAGCTGAGTACTTTGTTAACAGGGTGATTTTATCAAAATTAATTGTTACATTACATTTTTGATAATTTCAGTAGCAAATATTTATGTCTATAAGGGGTCATCCCTTAATGGGGATCGAGGGTATCACCAAAATGTGACAAGGGGTAAGGGGGTCAAAAGTTTTGTGACATACTACTACTACTAATTAAATTAGTCTTCTATTGTTTGTTTTTTTGGTTATGTGGAATATTGAACTTTATATTAATTTACTGAATACACTGCTTACACTACCATTACACCAACACACACAATTACACAACTCACTGAGACAGTTTCTGAAGACGCTATCTTGATTATCGAAAATCGAGTCAGACACTGTAATATTGAGTGTTGGTGAAGTGGTGGTGCAAACAGTGTGCTCAGTATGAATATCATCAAAGTTTCTAGAAATTCAACTTAATTATTTATATTGATTTTATTAGATTATTCAATAAAAATCTAAGTAAAAAATGTTTTTTCTCGATTATTTTTAAACACATGCATAAATTGTGTCACGTCACATCAAAAGGGATAAAGAAGTTACAACCTGTGATGACAAAGACGAGGGGAGGGGTTCAAAAATACTAAAAAGTGTGATGAAATTTAGGGATGACTCCTATGAGATTCCGATAAGAGTCTTGTGATAATTTGTAGTACTTGGTTCCAGCCTCAAATCCCTTTTTCCAACATTTCTTCTTTTTTAGCTTATTTTGATGTTACTCCCTTTTTTTTGACTGATAAAAAGATTACTAGAGATCAATAACTACATTTTGTAGCCTTAACATTGAATTCACAATTTGATTCATAGTTTTTACGTACAACGTTTAGCCCTTTTTTCAATTTTTAGACATTCCAGTTACAAATGTTGTCACCGTCAGGAACGGTTTTAGAGCCTAATGGTCATGTTACTCAAGATTTAAGAGTAACAAATCCTAGTAGGGTAAGTAAGGGTTGAATGTTGATATACACAATATAATTATTCACTTTATCTGGTTGGAAAACGTTTCATTTTCAAAGTGTAGAAGTAAGAGTAAGTAAAAGTGAAATAAAACGTAAAATCTGATGAAACCTCATAAAAGTAATATGATTAAGAGAAGTAACAGAAAGAAATTCTATAAATAGAAATTGAAAAAAGTAAATGGTAACTTGAATCGAGGTAAAAGCAAACTGCCAACCAGGGGAAATTTAAGAACAAAGAAGCACTTTAAATAAACTGGGATTGAAAAAAAAAAGAAAAACAGAAGCAGTTAATACATTAGATCATTAAAAAGAAATTTTGACATTCAATTGGGACACAATATGAAAACAAAAGAGAAAAAAGTGAACATAGTTAGAAAAAGGGCTAAATGAGAACGAAGAGATTGTACCAAGTATCAAATGACAAAATGAAAAAACAACAATGAAAAGGTTCACAAAGAAAGAGAAGGAAACATGATATAAAGAGAAGATGTGAACGACTAAATTAAAGAAAATGAATGGTATTAGTCCGGGAGCCAGGTAAAAATTCGGTTAATTTTTTCCTTTCAAAAGATAATTGTTGAGATGCATCAGTGAGTTATGTAATAAAGCCTAGTGGACGCCAGCTGCGGCTCGGTGGGTGGGCAGAAGTCTACCACGCACTACAAAAAAAAAAAAAAGAAATTCAGTCATATCCCCGCAACTAAAAATTTGTAATTGTTAATATACTGCTGTGATTAATACAAAAAATCAGCTAGCAGTAAGTCGAGGGAAATCAGGTTAGCTGATGCAATAGATGCTTCTGTTTAACTCTTGAGAGGAAATCACTGAAAATATAATTTTTTTTTCATGTTCGATACGCCAACTGACGTATAATACAGGCAAATTAGGCGATTTTGAACTAAAACTTTGAATCAAATTGGGCCGTTTTGATTTTCTAGATTTTGGGATACTAAATAAGTCTAACAACTCTTAACAAAATTACGGGCACGGATTTCCGAAATTTTGGGACTTGAACTCACAAAAATTTTGAAACGCGAATAACTCGTAAACTATGAGGATTTCGAAAAAAAAAACTGCTGTAACAATAATGTAGAGTACAAAATTCTTTACAAAAAAGTATCCCAAGTATTTGTTCCTAACCTCAAAATTTTCATTTTAAAATGGGGTTCTGCGCTCAAAAATATTTTGAATCGCGAATAACTCGAAAACTATGAGGATTTCGACACAAACTACCGGGACAAAAAATGTGGAACACAACATTCTGTACAAAAATAGTATAAATTTCTTCCTAAACTCAAAAGTTAGAGCAGTTTCCGTGTGCGTCTGGAACGTTAATTGGCTTGAGGAAGATTTATTCAGAAATAGTGGCTTCAAGAAAAAAACGATTAGAAACCTTTCTTGTAGAAAATTTTGTGCTCCAAATTTTTTGTTCGGGCATTTTTTAGAATTCCTCGTAGTTTTCGAGTTATTCGCGATTCAAAATTTCGAAAATCCGAGCCCGTACTTTTGCTAAGAGTTGCTAGGCCTATTCAGTAACCAAAAACACTTGAGAATCTAGAATATCAGAAGCGCCCAATTTAATTTCAGGTTTAATCCTATTTTACCTGTACTAACAATAGTATAGTCAGCTGATTGATTAGTTTCCTCAGGATATTTACAATTTCACAAATTTTTAACTGGGTGGAAATGACTGAATTTCTTTTTTTTTGTCGTACGTGGGACGTTACTGCCAACCTATTGAGCTGCAGCTGACGTTCATTAGGATTTATTATACAACTATCTGAAGCATTCTACTAATTATCGCTTAAGAGGAACTTCGTCGTGTATTTCTGTTGCTAGCTCCCAGACTAGATGAAAGGGAGAGAAAAAAAGATAAAAGAAAAAGTTGGTAACAAGGATCTGTCAAAAAAAAACAAAAAAATTGAAAAAAACAACTGAGATTTTGAAAAGATTAACCAGAAATCACAGCGTCGACAGAAACAAATTAAGAAGGAAATATTAGAAAATGAATGCCAGAAAAAATGGAAATTAGCCAGGACTAAAAAGACAACAAAATAAAAATGAGAATGTGTCAATAAAAAAATATTACAAAAAGTAAAGTAGTAAACTCAGTTTACCCTCAGCCTCTGAAGATGATAACTTGGTTATCGAAACGCACGTTACGTCAGACAGTGTAATCATGAGTTTCGATATAAACAGTGTTCATCTAGGATTATTGTAATTTTAGACTTTATTTTTTGCTGTTAAATATATATTTGTGGTAAAAGAGTTTAGGGTGTACCGAAGTATTTTTTGGTGGTTATTATATTTAATCCCGTTATTTTTTTTTCGAATTCAGCATTTTTTATATAAATTTCAGAATACTCTGAGAATGAAAGTGCGACTGTCTTATCTAATTGACGGCAATCCTGTTCAAGATCAGATAGAAGTTAACAATTTCCCAGCGGACATTTGGGATTGACGGAGAAAATACAGATAAAAGCAATTGTCCCACGTCTTGTTGAATATTTATATTTATATTAAATTTTTAAGTCTATTTTTATTATAGACTTGTATGCAGGGTAAATCAATAACAGATCAGAATTTATTTTTAATATAGTTTACAATCATAATCCCATTTTAATCTTAGGGGGTATCCGGGTCTACAAGTATGAATTTTTAAAACTAACTTAAAGAATAATTCAAAAACATTCTTACTAACCAATTTTTTTGGGCTTATTGAATTTTTAAGAATATTAAAAAAATTGTGAAAAAATCATAACTTCAATTTCAAAATTACAGGCCGTTAAAGTGGGGGCTACAAAAAAAACGGTGCGCCATGGTTGACATGCCTTTGTAGTTAACTGGATCACAAAAAATTTGAAAAATTCCTAATTTGGGAAGATATCGTATTGACTTAAGCAAAAAAAAATCACAAAATGGCGTCGATATGAAATATCAATTTTTTTAAGAAATACTCCAAATTGAAATTTTTTAAAATCCAAGGGAGACGTGGTAGAGAGATATATAAAAAAGATTTTCATCAAGTTTCAAAGGAATCGGACGCGTGGAACTTGAGATATCATGTCAGCCACTTCAAAAAAAGGAGTTTCCGGAAAAACACGCTCAAAGTTTGAGAAACAATTCTTACGTCACAAAATCTACTCCTATCTCCGGAAATAATACGTATTTTTAAAAATCCATTGAAGGACATATTCTTAAGATCCTAAGCTTTGAAAATATGCAAAAAATCGATTTTTTCAAATTTCTAGACCAGAATACCCCCTTACAATACATTATTTTCTATAGATTTTCATGTTTAATAGCAACTATACAAGTACTATTTAAAATAATCCATAATTTGAAAATTTTTGTGGGAATCTTTTGTTATAATTCCATTTATTCATACTAGGTGTGCAAGATAAGTAATAAAACCGTTTTTTTCATCGAAACCTCTATTTTCTGAAACAAAAAATGTTTTCCTCTTTGAAACAATTCCGTCGGACTGACAGTCTTGTTATTCTCATTTTAGGTAATAGAATCAATATTTTGAACGCTCAAAATTATTTTCTTTTAAAAGGATTCTCGATTATCAAACAATCTTCTCAATGCAAATATTTTTCCTATTGTCTTTTTCAATTTGAGTACAAATATCTGTCTAATGTCCAAATGGATTGTCAAAATTTTATACCCTGTAGAAGTACATAAATTTAAATCATCTTTTGTCATTTTATTTTTAAAGGATGGTCTGAATTTTTAAAAGGACTCTTTTATTTAACGTTTTCGTTAGTTTTTGAAGTTGAAATCTCCTTGAGGTAAGCTGATCTTTAACATCTTTTTGGGCAACAGAAAATTTATACTTTTGATGAAAACATACTTTTTAAAAGGCCCAGTAAAGGATTGACCAAGTTTAACACAAAATTGTTTTAAATTCCGATGTTACTTTCTTCTTTACCTGGCGCAACGGTCCTTTGAGAACCAGGAACTTCTTAACAATCGATTACCAATCCTTTCTATCCTGAGCATGGTGCTTTCACTAGCTGGATCAGGTCCATTTCAACGTCCTCCAACTAGCAAAGGAACTCCGTACATAGCTCTGCGCTGGTACAGATCAGACGACATTTTCCCAGACACCTCAGGCGCGCCCCCTTTTCTCAGGTTGGTTTTCCTTCGGATCCTCCATGAACCGTTCCCAGCAGTTCAAAATTCGCTAACTTGTCGTTCTTATAGTCCGTGTCTCGTATCCGTATGTGACTACGGGTCTTGTGGGCTTTGTGAGAGCCCTCTAAACTTGAGTGCTTCCTGGACTACCTAGAAGCATCTGTTCCTCGCAACAACTCTTACCTTAATCTTTGTTACACACAACCAAAACGGAACTTCTACGGTCAAAAATAATATGTTATTTATACCAAGTTAAAATCAGTAGACAAAACGTTGCCGAATCACCCGCAGTGTTGCCAATTTTATTTTTATCTTGATTTTGTTTAAAACAAGGTTGGAGTACCAAAGTATTAATATGGTGGATTGGGACACCATGTTCTCTTCCATTCCATTTTCACACCTTTTCAGTTTTTTGAAGTTAATTTCATTTCCTCCATAGTTTTGTGGGTTTTTTTTCTACCCTATAGTCGTTTCTAGGTCTTCACCTCCATTGGTTTCCTGGTCATTCTCTGTGTTGCTTTCAAAAGATACCCTTAGGTCTATATTTAATGGATCTACTCCTACATCTCAATTTTTTTTGGTCTATAAAAACAAGAATAGAAAAAATTCTGATATTATTGGTTTATCCTGTATAAATCTGAGAATAACAAGATTTTCTATGATTCTAGATTTAATTATATTTAGTGAGACAAACACTTTGTAAATAGTTTTAACAGTTGAGTACTTAACGTTCTATTTAAATCAATTCCGATTTTTTAATTAATCTAAATCTCATTTGATTTTAAATTCTGATCAATCTGAGTTAGTGCCTCTATTTTGTAGATTGTGATGAGTATAGTATTTTTAGCATTAAAACTTATAGAGGGCGTTAAGGCGGAAGGAAATAAGGACCAAGTCCTCTCGTGAAAAAGAATCGCATTCTATATAAATCCAAGTTTATTAATTTTTATGATAACTTTGCTCGTTATTTGTACAGAATTTGTATGATTTTGACCGTCTTCAATATAAGAAAAATGCATAATTTTCAATAATTAGACTTATCTCATTTGTAATATTAACAAAAGTGAACTAAGAAATTCATAGGCTTGCGCAGAAAATTTTTTAAATAGAATTTATTATTCGATATAGTATCCTCTTACTCCTCTTTATCGGTGCAAAATGTCTGTCCAATAAGCATCATATTGAGAGGTTTAAGAACAGATGCAGAGGATACAGTTAACGACGAAGCAATTTGAAACCTAATTCGTGCATTTTTGCTATCGTTTCCATTGATTTGTGATATAGTTCATTATATTGATGAAACACCACTTCTTCTCCAACCGGGGCAGTTTTTCGTGATTTTTTTATAGTTTTCCCTTTATTGCTGACGATATAATCTTCCCAGTCGACTTTTGCCATTGTCCATGCTTTTGAGTCCCTTCATCACTTGCACTCCACACCATATTTTATCTATTGATGATTTAATAACTCCAAACATTGCATCATCAATTCGTTGTTGTCCATGGTCGATTGTGAGCTCGTGTGACACTCACATTGAACATATCCAAATATTCAACCAGTACATTCCTATGAAACATACAGCTATTTGGTTCATTTTTAGGTTAACCAAAGTTATTTTTTGGACTGATTTTTTTCGTTGGTGACAGCTTCTTTGAGCTGCTCATTTCGACTCGTTTCAACTTAATCAGTTTCTCAACAAGTTTCTCCTAAGAAGCAAAAGGAATTGTTGGGTGGTTTCCTTTTCTTCTTGTAGAGCAATCGGGAGTTTCACCGATGTTCTTCATATGGTAGTTTACCAAACAGTGTCCAGTAAGAATACCAATAACAATCCTTAGTTCAATTTATTCAGACTAATTGGTGAAATAGAAAAAAAAATATTTTCGATTGTTTCAGACGTGGGGTCTTATTCCACGTTTTTGATTTCATCTCGTTTTCCCACTTATTGAAATTGGTTTAACCATTTGAAGAATGTCATCATTTTCTTATGATGAAAATCAAAATTTGTGGCCAAGGGACCCTCGAAACTATAGAATACGATTTGTTCATCTGACACGTTGGAGTAAAAAGGAATTTAGAATAAGATTTCGTCTTTGGTTGGATTAGATGAGCTAGATCGTGAATCTAACTCGCTAATACTTTGATCTACTGTGTATCCTGGACCACTCAAGCAGCAATGACTTTGTAAAGTGTTTGTCTGGACTTTAAAAAGCTTCAATGTAAGTACCTTAGTCTTCGATTATGGATTGCCTCATACTCACAAAGGGGGTGTTCGGTGGTTTCGTTTGATTCCTTACTAAAACGACAAAAGTTGTCTATGGACATCTTCACTAGCAAGAAGTGTTTGATGGTTTCCTCTGGCTCCTTGTAGAAACGACAAAAACTGTTGGAAGTTTTTCCGATGTTCTTCATATGGTAGTGTCAAGTAAGCAT
Source organism: Diorhabda elongata (assembly GCA_026230145.1). Taxonomy (NCBI): domain Eukaryota; kingdom Metazoa; phylum Arthropoda; class Insecta; order Coleoptera; family Chrysomelidae; genus Diorhabda; species Diorhabda elongata. Next base: position 17,206,476 of record CM047928.1, on the reverse strand, counting down.
ACCAGTACTCTCCTTAGTTCGTCTTTGTTCAATGAAAGTGCCTTTTGAGACCAATTTGTGCAATAGAAAACAAAATTTTTCGATTGTTTCAGATCTAGGGTCATGTTTCTAATTTTTTCTCGTTTTTCCAGTTCTTTATAACCATGACTTGATGGCTTTTTGGGAAACCTATGAAAGTTACTGTAATCCGATCTGGCCAGGTACCCACATAAGAGTGACTTTATTGTTTGTTCCCGTTGAGTTAAAAAATTCGATGCAGTCTCATACTAGCTTTGATTCAATTTTATTATCGAGCTAAACTTAGGTTTTAACAGTATTAACATAACAAAAAATAATTTTACAAACCACTAAAAGTTGTTTCACTTCAAAATGCTGTAACTCACAAACTAATAGTCAGCCTAAGAATTTTTTAACCCACCTTTTAATTTACTCGTTATTTTTAAGCAAATTAGATCCAAATTTGTAAAGCTTAATTTTATTTCTTTTAACTTAATCGATTAGTCAGAAACTGTTATAATGATCATATTTTGATTTACGGAAGATTTCACTTTTTCCTTCTTACCCACGACCATTTATACGGGGTCTATAAATTATTATTGGTAGCTTTTGCTATACAAACATTATTTATTAATTTGGTGGATGAGATTTATGTTATAATACAGTTACATTTTTACTTTTCTAAATATTATTCCTTTATAGCATGGGTGGGCAAATACTTTTAAGCGCGGGCCATAATGAAATTTTTAGAATGTTTCCCGGCCCGGAGGATTATTTCGCGTACACGCGAATGTTTTAGATGAAGTTTTTGTTCCTTTCAAATATATGTTTATGACAAAAACACTATAAGTATCATTTTAAAGTATTTGAACAGAAAAATTTGATTAATAAGAATTATCCACTTTTTCAATTTATTATTAATTATAATACCTCGAAAAAGTGGACAATTTATTATTACTATTATATCTATTCATATTGTTAAATAATAATTTATTATATTTGCAAAATAAAGAATATTAGTCTCAAAATTAGTATGCGTTAAGTGCTAAATCAAAATAAACTCCTGCTACGACTTGTCGTCCCTCGAAGATTAAGAGAAGGAAGTGTACGTTGAATTCTATGTATTAAGCCTACCACCTTTGCGAAATTATTTTTGATTCGATTAAAATCGCTTATAAGATAAGGCCGGATTCCGCCCGAGGGCCTGTTTTTTTGTCAACCCCTGCTTTATACCCTGGTATATATTGTTCGGTCTTCATTTAAGGCTTGATTTATTATACCGTGTTATTTGCGTCCATAATATTAATTAGGCCAATAAATTGTAAATATTATTACAAACGAGTTTTACTATCCTATACCTCAAATTTTTATGTTGTAGTATACATATAATAACACAGATGTTTTAATATTGTAACTAACGTCTCTCGGGTAGGGTTCGTGGAAAACAAGTTAAATTCACACTTTATTACTCCAGAATTGAAACTGCTGACACTTTACTTACTATCACGTCTTTACCGCCGAGACTACTTGTACCATTCGCCGCTTATTTACTATAACTTTATTTTATGCACATGCAATTTCTAGAATATGCAATTTCTCACAGAAACATCTAGAACAATAGTTACCCAATAATACAAGAGCCTTTTACCATCCAAATCTTTCGGTATTATCAATTCAACGAACTCTTTTTCCACAAGGAAGAAATGATCATACACTGCGAACTCTAGCATAACACTTTATAATTTTGTAATTTGCAAAAAACTGATGATACAACCTATTTAAAAAAAATCCTGTATTACAAATTCTAGAACAAACCTAATATGTATCTGCTGTCAGTCACGCCATTTTTGATTTTTCATCATGCATTGTATATATATATATATATATATATATATATATATATATATATATAAAAAAGCATTTTCGTTGTGGGATAATGAAAACATTGAACTCCAAAGTTACTACTTTTAATATATTTCAAGTACAACATTCGAAAGTCGGAAATATATTAGAGTTAGTACACTTTGGTGTACACTCGAACTAATAACCAAAAAATAGGTTGAATATATTTTTGTAAATTGATTTTAATTGTTAATTATAAAAAAATTGGTTACGTTGTAGGTATGAAACATGCGTGCTTCTATTTCCTATGAAAAAAAATCTGTTTGAAAATATGAATTAGTTAAATCAATTCAAAAATGACTAGAAAGAATCTGGTCTTCTTGAAATGTAATTTTCTTTTGGTCTCGCCAGTTCCAATATTCGTTTAGTTGGCATATATCTTAATGCTGTTGGTTTAACGTGAGAATTTTTCGTAGTGGCTTCTGTAACTTTTTTTGCATGGGCTTTTGGTTGCGCCAAGTCTCTTATTCGTTTGGTTGCTGAAATTAAAAATAAACGATAACCGTGAATGATTTATACGGTGTTTATGATTGTAGTTTAGTCCCAGTTACCCCTGTGAGACGCAAGAACGGACTTTATCGAACAAAACATATTTTTGTATACAAATTGTTTTCGTTCTGGCGAAACCAAGAAACTATCGGTTTAAACTCGTGCACGAATCGCAAGTTTCCATAGTTTAGGCAAAAGTGTACTACATCGTGAAAAATATGCATCCATTAGGAGTTTTGGCGATAGAAAACGTTTAAGGCGGCCTTTGAAAACTACAACCAATGAAGATAAACGTATTAAATCGATGCAATAACGTGATCGAAGACTCGAGGACTCAGAAATAGCAGCTCAGATAATAATAATTCTAGGAATATGTCTTTGAGTACTTTTACAGTAAAAAGGAGATGAGAGAAGTTGACTTTATCGGAAGAATAGCAGTTACGATACCTCTAGTGGGCTAAAGAACTTAAAAATTGAACGCACGATAAGTGGGGAGGAGTTTTATGGAGTGATGAGTCAAAGTTTGGGGTTTTTAGTTAAATAATTCAATTACAACTTTGTAAAAAGCTATTTATTGAGCAAAATGATATAAATAAATTAAGTGGTTTCAATAATCTGAGTACTGTTCTCGTTGGATGTCAAGAAAATATAGAACGCATTATCCGTATATATATAATCTTAAATACTAATCTTATTGTATACAAAAGCTGTAATCAATTATATTTAGAGTCAAACTAATACAAAAATAAGGGTAAGTAATTTGATAAGTTGATGGAACACTTGGAATCGCTTAACCATGCCGTTGGTTCCCGTTAGGAGCGGTCAGTGTACAATAAGTTTTAACGAATAAAATGATAACTTGAAGTTAGGTACGTAAATTTATGATTCTTCACAGTCACATTGATATACGACAAAAATTAGGTAACTAGAGACGTCGTATCACTTAATTAGATGATTAATGGTTTCCATCAGAAGTAATTAGATAATTCATTTGATGTTTGCCTCTAAAAGAGACTTTAATGTGCTAAAGTGAAACATTGCTGTCAATTATGAAACGCGCGACTTAATTTAATGGAAACTTTAAATTTAAAGCTTCCTTTAAGTGTATTGTGAAACCGAACGTTAGTATAGTTCTTCCAATATCAATTGCAAAAGACAGTTAAGTGAAAAATAATCAATATTTCATAAATACGCACGTCACGTTTACTCCCCATAAAAATTCGGTGAAAATCTAATAAACCGTTAGTCCACGTGGACCCTGTTTACCAATGAAAACACCATATCGTAAACATAAATGCATTTCTCTTGGCCGAAGTTGTCGGAAGGCGTATGTACACAATTTCTTCGAAATATTCTTGTCAGAGACAATCTGCGAAAAGCAGTGGCGTGAGAGATAGAGCAAAAGGTAGCAAATTATGCAGAACAAAATTATACCAGTTTAAAAATAAGTTTTGTCCGCATGTGGTTTTAAACACAAAAAAACTAAATAAACGGATGTCAATAACCGAATCGTCAAAGATAGTTCGATGGCGACAAGATTATTTGCGTCAGATAAAATACTACCGAAGTTCTAATAGACGAATGGGGTACAAAAAGGGCTCAGTTCACGTCTGGTACCCTGTTGAAACCAAACGCCCTTACAGGCAGATACATTTTACTAGTCTATTTACAAATTATTTTTCTTTTACTTTCTTCAACTAATTTTGAACAAACTAAATATTTCATTACCTTTATAATTCAAAGCTGATTCTTTTACTTTGAAAAAGTCTTCGCCTATTTTTCTCTTCAATTCACGTAATTCTCGCATTTTTTCTTCTTGCAATAAAATTGCGTCTTGCCTATCGTTTGCTGTTAACCATTTCTGAAACAAATTTATTCCATACCTCAGGAACGGATTGTATTGCAGCTTCAGTGGAAAAAAAATCTAATAGAAGCGACCCGAACAACATGTGGAAATAATTTACAAAATTTTAGGTTCACCACTAGGGCGTATTTGACAAAATTAAAAAAAAAAAAACGAAATATTTACCTTGTAATTTATTTTCTCACGTATTCTAGGTTTCTGTGTTCTTATTCTACAAAATTCTTCTGGAATATTTGAGTATTTGGTGGATAACATTTTTAACTTAAAATTTTGACTTATACTTTCGCTAATTTGACATTAGATGTTTCATGACCACAAAAATTGCTATGATTAGAGAAGACACTACATTTATTTGTCTTATAATGTGTTATAGGGTATTAAAATTGAAGTATAATTATGTCTAAAGAATTTAACATGATAAACCAAAGTAAAATTGAATATTAAATACCTTCAAACGTGGTCGTATAGATACAGATGATGGTGAACATTCTGGTAGTCCACTTGAGGTTGTTACTCCAGAAAACATTAAAAAATTCCACGAATTGGTTATACATAATCGTAAATTGATTTGCGTGAGATAGCTGAGTCCTTAAAGCTATTAGAAGGAAGAGTGTTTACAATTATGCATACAAATTTGACCATGAGAAAGCTTTTTTCAAAATGGCTGCTACATTTACTCATAGCCGTGACAATGTATGAAACATGGAAACATCCATCACTTCACTCCTGAAGCAGAACGATCATCATCTGAGAGGAATGCAGCTGATGAACCACCTCCGAAGTGTTAAGTTAACTGGGAAGATTATGGCTTCAGTAGTTTGGAATCCGCAAAGAATATTGTTCATCGACTATCTCCAAAAGGGAAGACAATCACAAGTGAATAATAAATAGAGTTGTTGGATCGTTTACATGCAAAAATAAAGGAAAAACGGCCTCTTACTTCGAAGAAAAAACCATTGTTTTACCAAGACAACGCACCGATTCACAAGTCGATGGCAACGATGGTTAAATTGAACTTCAAATAGCTTCCTCATCCACCGTATAGTCCAGATTTGATTCTGAGTGACTATTGGCTATTCGCTGATGTCAAAAAAATTCTCACCGGTAAGAAATTTAGTTGAAATGAAGAAACGATTGCTGAAACAGGTTTGAGTCCTTTTAAAAGAGCGGCATCGAGACTGACGTGTTACAAACAGAAATGATTGAGTGCTGGATACACATCGTGAAACTAGACAAAGTACCACCACACTTGTTAAGTTTAGCAAAAATAATTTCGTTTGAATGCACTAAACAAAAAACAATCCATATGTAAAAAATACATTTAGTCAAAAACTAACAATTTGCCAGCGAAAGTTCAACACCTTTCCGATCACTACCGCAAAGCTTTACGTTCTCTGAATGCGACCAATGAAACTTGTTATAGGTCCATGTACGGGCCAGCTAAAGGTTACAGATACAGACACTTTCCCAGCAGTTCCTAGAGTGGACCAGTAGTTGGCCGTACCAACAATGTTGGTATTACCGAGAAATTTTGACGTTTTGTATAAAAAGAGGTTAAACTCTCCAGTACTTTCCCTCAGCTATCTGGAAGAATGCAAATTAACTAATAAAAGCTGTTGATTATTATCAGGTTAAGCCCTGAACTTATATAACTTTTAAGTAGCCTCTGTCTCTGGTTGATGCGAAGAAAATGAATCCTTATAGGCACTAGAGAGTGCAAGTCGAGGCCAGAAGTCTTCTCGAAGTGATTGGTCGCATTCGGATACCGTGTTCTGTGATCGAACATCAACTTGTAATTACTATGTCTATGGTTGTAACCTTTCATAGAAAAACAAAATGATTGAATTCTTTTATTAAGATAAGAGTAATGAATTGGGACTGCATGAAGTATATTACGTAATTTCGTTTTGAATTATAATGACAATTTTTTTCTATATATAAAGTAAAAAAAAATCTTGACAGAGAACCTACGTTGGGCTAAAATCGACCCGGGGTTCACTTAAAGAAATCAATATCAGCTGGAACTCTTTTAAATCTATATCTATATATATAATAAAACTAAGACGATAAAATGTGCGTGCCGATAAAACTTAAAAAGGAGTCCCAACACGATAAAGGGACTTATGTGGTGTGATAGCCCTTTATCCCTCCTCGAACAAGAAAGTTCCCGTTTTAATCTAAAGGGCATGTTTTAAGGGACTTTCCGACCCTACAACTTGGAAATTAAGTCCAGTGGCGCCATCTGTTATCGAATATTTAAACTTCGTTCAAGACAACTATGGAGACTATACACTCCCATAGTCATAGTGTATAGTCTCCATAGTTGTGAGCCATTGCAGCATGTGTAGTAGTGGCGCGAAATTTAAAATTCCAATTTCAATAAAATCTTAAATTTCATTTGTTACTATAATAAAGTTGTTAAATTTTGTGTATTTATACGTCATTATTTAACGTATATTTTGGAGTTAAAGCGACATAATTTTAGTTATCCAAATTAGTTCTCAAAATATTAAAAAACTTAGGTTTTTAAATTTCGCGCCTTTACTACATACGCTACCGCTACAGAAGCTAGAAAGTTCCCGTTTTAATCTAAAGGGCGTGTTTCTAAAGATATAAGGAACTTTCCAACCCTACAACTTGGAAATTAAGTATAGTGGCGCCATCTGTTATCGAATATTTGAACTTCATTCAGGACAACGATTGTTTGGGTTGCATTTCCAAAAGCGTTGCGAGCAATTGTAGCATGTGTAGTAGTGGCGCGAAATTTAAAATTCCAATTTCAATAAAGTCTTAAATTTAAAAACATGAGAGTTGAATTATCAAGAGATGAAACAACAGCACAATTTGCTAAAATACTTTTACAAATCGGCGAAGGTACATATCCTACTGACCAAACGACCGGCCTCATTGAACTTAATAGTGATTTCTGTAATATAGCCACTACTGAAGACGAACTAATCGACAAAATTTATCCAAATATTATTCAGAACTATACTAATGCAGAGTGGTTATTTCAAAGAGCAATTTTGGTCACTAAAAATAATATTGTTGACGATATCAATTTTAATATTCTAAAGAAAATACCTGGTGAAGAGAAAATATATAAATCGATCGACACTGAATTTCTAAACTCTTTACAAGTACCAGGAATGCCATTACACTGCCTTCGTCTGAAAATTGGAACTCCAATCATACTACTCAGAAATCTCAACTCCCCAAAATTATGTAATGGAACTAGAATGATCGTAAAACAGCTATCGAATAATATCATTGAAGCTGAACTTATTTCTGGAAAGACCAAAGGACAGACAGTATTTATACCTAGAATACCTCTGATCCCTTCGGAATTGCCATTTCAATTTAAAAGACTACAGTTTCCAATAAAATTAGCCTTTAGTTTTACAATTAACAAAGCGCAAGGACAAACTTTAAAATATTGTGGCATTAACCTCAAAGAATCCTGCTTCTCTCACGGTCAGCAATATGTAGCTTGCTCAAGAGTAGGAAATCCAAAAAATTTATGTATATATACTCCGGACAATAAAATGAAAAATGTTGTTTATAAACAAGTATTGTAAATAATGAGAAAACGTTTTCAATAAACTTTTTTTTTACTTTTTACGTCATAGCTTATTTTTTTATTTCGACTCTACCACGTCATCTCATATCAACTCCCGGGCGAAGCCGGGTTTTTTAGCTAGTATATAATAAAACTAAGTCGATAAAATGTGCGTGTCGATAAAACTTAAAAAGAAGTCCCGACACGATAAAGGGACTTATGTGGTGTGATAGCCCTTTATCCCTCCTCGAACAAGAAAGTTCCCGTTTTAATCTAAAGGGCATGTTTTAAGGGACTTTCCGACCCTTCAACTTGGAAATTAAGTCCAGTGGCGCCATCTGTTATCGAATATTTGAACTTCATTCAGGACAACGATTGTTTGGGTTGCATTTCCAAAAGCGTTGCGAGCAATTGTAGCATGTGTAGTAGTGGCGCGAAATTTAAAATTCCAATTTCAATAAAGTCTTAAATTTAATTTGTTGCTATAATAAAGTTATTAAATTTTGTGTATTTATACGTCATTAGCTAACTTATATTTAGGAGTTAAAGCGACATAATTTTAGTTATCCAAATTAGTTCTCAAAACATTAAAAAATTTAGGTTTTTAAATTTCGCGCTTCTACTACAAATGCTACCGCTATAGAACCTTTTATTATGGCGGACGATAATGACCAGAATACTCTAGAAGGTGTGAGAGAGAAAATATTTTCAAATTTTCTCAAATATTCTAGAGCCTAGCTCTCTGAATATATAAGAGCCCGGTGTCGCTCACCAGAGTTAGTTTAATTTGAACAGCGAAACGAGCGATTTCAAAACGAAAAGAAGAGAAGTTATCTGTGAGCCTTTATTTAGAAGTATCACGTGTGAGTATTTTTAATAGTGTGTTTAATTAACTCTCGATTTTGAAACGAAATAGAAAAAAGTTATTTGTGGGTTTTTATCGTGAAATTTCAAATGTGAGTATTTTTAATAGTGTTTAATTAATTCTAATGTTTTTTTTTCTTTAAATTGTAATTTTCTTAACCTTCAAAAAGTCGCGCGGCGTCGAATTGATGCCTTCTATATACTTTTGGCCGTAAACTAAATATCGCTCGATCGCTTGAAGGTTAAATATATTTTTTTTTTGTCTCAACATACCCCACGTTTCCGTTACAAAATAATTATCTATAAAATGTTTATTTAATTTATATTTTATAGAATACAATGCCCAGACGTAAGAGAGGAGGAGATTTGGCCAGTTCTGCAGCGAAACGGCGGAAACAAAAATAATCTCGAAGAAATGAAACGGAAGAAGAGCACGAAGCACGTTTACAGAATCAACGGACCAGAATGAGTAACCTGAGAAGCAGAAGAAGCGAAGAAAGAACAGCAAATAAAAGTACTGAAGAGTCGAGAATTTTAAAAGATAATCTAACAAAGGAAGCATTCCACTACGAACCGACGAAAAAATATTACAATCATAAATACGTTGTTATTGGAAAAATGAATAACGTTTGCCAGTTTTGCCACGCAAAAAAATTCAGTAAAGAAACACCAGGTCTCTGTTGCATGAATGGAAAAATTCGATTACCACCAATTGAAGCACCTCCGCAGGAATTTCTGCATTACATGCTCGGGGAAACACTAGAATAAAAACACTTTCTTCAAAATATAAGATCATATAACTCCTGCTTTCAAATGACTTCTTTCGGTGCTACTTCGACTAACACTAATAGAAATGAATTTGAATATGTATTTTCAATTCAAGGGCAAATTTATCACAAAATAGGATCGTTACTGCCAATGCCTAACGAAGACCATAAATTTCTACAAGTATATTTCATCGGAAATGAAGAACAAGAAATTGATCAACGATGCACAAATTTTAATGGACTGAGACGCGTCATCTCATATCAACTCCCGGGCGAAGCCGGGTTTTTTAGCTAGTGTAATATATAAGTATATAAAATTTTTATTTAATAAACTCCTTTCTCGATTTAGTTGTGGAAAAAATTTCAATTATCTCATCAAAATTTTTATTCTGTAACAAACTCATTTTCCAAGCACGGCCTTGTTAATAACGACAATCACTCATCTAACATTGTAGAGCGATTTAAATTTTTTATTCTCTTTAAAACTGAGAACGACCTTTTCGCTTGAAAATTAGCTCTAGGTACATTCCAAAAAATTTCGATCATGTCTGATTCAAGGATCCAATTAAACATTTTCAATATTTGTATTAATAATCGATTCAGGTTGAAGTTTGATAAGACGAATGAATTAATGTAATTCACAAAATAATTCAAGTTGTAAATCATTCGAATATATTTCTACTAGAGATTTTACTCGCACTTCTAATTCATTTCATTTGAAGTTCAAAACAATTTGTGGAAAAACTGCAAATTTTGCTGTAGATCCAATCTTGCTTCTAAAATAACTGATCAAATTGGTAATTTTGCGAGGCCTCTACGTGCCCGGGACTTGTGGTTTCAGCCCCCGCTAGATCCTCCTTAAATACGACACTGCAGAGAACACTTAATTTGTTCCCGATTCTTATATGTTTGGGTGTATTGGCGTTTACTTTTGTCAGATATCGTCGATTTACATCCATTGAAGCCGATTGAAGTCGAATTACATCAATTCTTATATATTTGGGTATATTGGCATCTACTTTTGTCAGATATCGTCGATTTACATCCCTTGAAGCCGCTTGAGGTCGATTGTCACTTTATGTTGATCGTTGCAAATAAACTCTTCAAGAAGTATTCTTTCATATTTATTTTGTGAATTACTTTGGCAGTGATAGAGATGCAGAAATATCAATCTTTCTGTCAGTTGTACAAAATGTATGAATCGCTATTTACTCAACGACTCAAGAGCATTCACAGCTCACTATTTAAGAATGATGGTATTTCAAAATACAGATCTAACACCTATAATATCATATCATCTCAAAATATACAGATTTGCCTCCATACTACAAGAATTATATATTTTTATAACTCTAGTTTCGTCTATTATATAATTTCATAGTTTTTCGGTGTGTATAGATTTCAATTCAGTTGTGTAATAGATTTTCAAGACATTAATAATTATTATTATACATATATAGGCGATTAACCACCTCACTAAAGTTTAATACCAGTTATTAAAATGTACAGGGCATTAATAAGTTTTGAAAAATAGAAAAATCCGTCAGCTTGATCGTATTTACCAAGTATATTTTAGGATCAGGATTAAAAACGGGATTCGGAATACTTTCTGAATATTCAGATCATGATCGAGCTAACCCGATCATTGTTTCCGAAAACCCCTTATAGTAGCATAAGAATGAAAATTAAATTATTCACAACCATGTTACAAAATCAAATTTATTTTATGAACTGTTAACTGAAAGATAGACCTATACATTATTCAACGTTTCCGCTTAAAATACGATTAATATACGTTTAAAATTATACAACAGAGAGCAAACAATAAGTTTCCAATACTTTTCCTAATATTTTAAGAAAAATTTGAGTCCATTTTAATATTCAAAGTTCGTGCACTTTGCACAAAAAGTTTGTTAGTACATACTTTCTAGTTTGCAAAGATCTAATCATCAAAATATATTTGCTAATACTCAGTTTGGTATTTAAACATATAGTTAGATTGAAGTGAAAAACATTCAAAGTACATTTGCGCTTCAAATAGTTGTTTCTAAAAAATAATTTCTGTATATTTTATTACGACATAATGAATTGAGGATTTATTAGTTAAATTATTGGTTATTCAGAAATCAGTTTCAACTCTATAATTGAAAGAAAAGTACGATATGCGCCATAATATACAAAACTTGATGATGGGCCGCTATTACGCGCATGTCTGCTTTTTGACGTATGACAGTAGTCGCATTATGTGTTTTTAGTAGTGCTAAGAACGTTCCTATTTGATATATCAGTATGACCAAGTGTTTAAAGTCAACAATTTCATAAATACCAACAGAAATTGAGATCTGGTAAGCTAATTCACGTGAGAGAACAAATGACAACCATGGACGTGACGTCAATTAAGTGTTGTAATGATATATTTTGAAGATGTGGCCATACTGTATGATCCACAATTCTTGATTAATGTGTGGTTCTTAACACTAATAAGCATACAGCCTGATTAGTTCTTTATTCCATTGACGATGATGATCAGGAAACTCTATTGACTTCTATTTTAATGAATTAGTCTTGTATATTTTGGCGCATACTGTATATAGATAACAAAAGCCGTAGTTAACAACTGTTGACTGGAAAATGAGAAGTAGACAAATGGCACGGTGAAGAAGTTACATATGAATATGGACAAAGATAAATCAAGGTAATGTGCTGCATTATAAAAGAAAAAAAAAGATCTCGAAGCTTCAAGTGCTGAAAATTGTGAACTGTGATGAATTTACATCAAAATTCCAGTACATGTGAATGATTTTGTTTTAAATATTAGATTATAGACTATCCAAGACACGTGATCCCAACTTATTACAAAAGGAACTACAAGCGATCTACAAGCATTAATGGAAACACACTTCTGGAAATAATATTTTTGAATATAATTATATTCCATAAAGTTAAGTTGTGATTGAAGCTGGCTTGCTATATGAAATTGATCATTTCTAGAAGCATTAATGGAAAATAAACAAAGGAATCTTGCGTGAGGGGGTTGATGATAGTTTCATTCTGATCTTCTAGGTCCTTGTGAGAATATGAGAAGCATTACAACAAACGTATTTTAATGCCAAAAGAAATATATTTGGTGATATATTACCAGACGCAAAAGATACTACTGGAAAGAATGCTTTTGAATATATTGAATTATATTGAATAAAGTTAAGTTGTGATTTAAGTTGTCTTTCTATATGAAATTGATCATTTCTAGAAGCAACGTGTACAACTACTTGAAGAAATGGAAACTATCGAAAAAGACAAAAGCTTGGTTTATGCAGCCAAAATTAAAAAAAAAATTAACAGTAAATTTAAATAAAAATTGAACCAAGAGATTATCTTTTAACTTTTTAGTTTAATTCCTCAATTTTGTGAGGTTATGAGCACATAATACATTAGTTCAGTCTGTATTGTTTGTTTATAACATCCTTGTTTTTTGGTTATTGCGCCGATTCCCACCGTGGTGTTTTATTTTTAAAACTAATAAAAAAAATAGAGAAAAGCATAATCTGGAAGTCGTTAATGTCCTTTCGACGATAGAATAATGGAAGACAGTGTCAGGAGCTTTCCACATTTGAATGATCTAAAAGACCCATACAGGGAATTTCTATCCAAAAAATTACCACCAAGAAAGTTTAGTTTAATGTTAATTTCAATTTAGTTTTAATTTTTGCTGCATAAACCAAGCAAACGTGACGTGAATTAAGTTATTTCCTGCATCGTTACTAAAAGTTTCATTAAATAAATAATAGGATAGTAATGAAAGCTTATCATTTAAACTAATATGGACAATATTATTTTCGCTCTCTGCGTTTATTAATCTCTTTCGGTGGGTTTCGCTAGTTCTAAAATTCTTGGTGTCGGTTTATACTTTAATGCATTTTTTGATATCGCCCAAGGATCCCATTCAGAATCTTCTACTTCTTTTTCACTACGTTTCTTAGGTACCGCCAATGCATCCATGCGAGGAGTAACTGGAAAAAATGTGTTTGTTACTTATTTCAAGGTTAGGTTAGGCTTATTAGAGAGAGGGCTCACATTTAAAAACTAATGATAAACCAAAAATATAAATCACCCTCATGAATAGAATAACAAATAATTTTTTTTTCTAAACTGGTATAATCTTTTTTGATCTTCGTGTGAAGTTTCAACGCCATATTTTAATTAATGTGTGTTTATCACAATGTGACAAATTTGAGCAACGAGTTCGCTAGAATTTTTGTAATTTTTAATGCATTTATGCCTACGAAGTTGTCGAAAATGATTTTTGGGGCTTCGCGGACGCAAGTATTGCAGTAACACAAAGCATTTAGTAAGGTTGATGAAGTTATCGCTAAGGATGAACCAAAGGATATCAATAATCCTGTATTTAAGAAGAAAAGTATTAAATTGATAAAAAGGAGCTGAAGAAGACTTGTCCAAGAGGTGGTTTGGATAGTTAAGGAAGAAAAGTATTCAAATGGAAGAAATGGAGTGGAAAAAAGTTCAGAAATGTCTAAAGGAAATGTGAAACTGCTATCATGATTATATAGATGAACCAAGAGCTCTTCAGACTCGACCACGAAGTGTTTTATATAGTTTATAGCTTTAATGATTATAATAATGAGCTAAAAGCTCTCCCAGACTCGTCCTTGAGGTCATTTGGATAGTTTCTGGGGAAGTAAAGTATCCAAATGGAAGGAACAAAGTAGAAAAAAGATCAGAAATGTCTAAAGGAGACGTGAAACTGCTTCAATGATTATAATGATGAACCAATTAAGCAAAAGCTCTCCAGACTCGGCAATGAGGTGATTTGGATAGTTTCTGAGGAAGTAAAGTATTCAAATGGAAGACATGGAGTGGAAAAAAGATCAGAAATGTCAGAAAATGTGAAACTGCTATCATGATTATAAAGATGAAACAAAAGCTCTTCAGACTCGTCCACGAAGTGGTTTATACAGTTTATAGCTTTCATTATTATTATAATATTGAACTAAAAGCTCTCCAGACTCATCATTGAGATGATTTGGATATTTTTTGAGGTGGAGTTCTTTCTTTAGGTCTAGCATTAGCCTTAAAGTAAGTAGGTTTTTACGTCGTATCCATTCTGTTTACTTCAAGTTTATCAACAAATGTTTTAAATCGAAAAAAAAAACAACTATTTCGACAGAACTGAAAGCGTTTAGTGAGTAGTAGTTTAAGTTGTTGAATTCACCTTCTCATTACTTTTAAATATTGGTAATACTTACTTTTATATCGCAGTGCACTCTTATTTACTTTTCCCAGTTCCAAAGGGGGTAATATTTTATTGTATCTATCAAATTGTCTAGATAATTTCAAAATAGTTTCCGTTGGGGTATAAGTTAGTGCTGCTGGATTTACGTACTAAAAAAATTATTATATTTATTGAATTATTCTAGCATTGAGTTTTTACTATAAGTATTGAGGAGAAGCAAATCAGAAAGGGAACCACGTCGTCTTAAGCGATGCATCCCCGTTATGACTATATTGAAATTGTTACTGAGCAGCATGTATATCTCATTGACTATAGCTTAATGAATAAGAGTGCTGTATCTTATCTGGTAATTTACAACAAGTTTAACAGTTAGAAGTTTCTTCAAGAAATAATGATTTTTTGACGGTAAATCATACCATTGAAGAAGACACAAAAAGTGGAATTCCAATTCGTTTTTGGACTTGTAAGAACCAGCTCTACTTATAATGATGAGTTTTTATATTAAACTTGTTATTTATGAACGTAACGTTGATTAAAAATCCTTAATCCTATACATCCTGTGTGACATAATGTTCTTACCATACCTTATGGCAAAATAAGACATTTTGGAGAAAATTTTTTACTTTAAAGTTATTAGAAGTTATTAGTTGGTTAGTTGGATTAGTTGGTTAGTGTACACCCGATATATTCATTATATTTATGAGGATGGTCTCACAAGTACCTGGCCTGATCTAAAGATGGCGGTAGTAGGTTTAAAAATTTCACTGAATTAGAAAGTACTCAATATATACATCATATGTTTCAAATTTGAAAACATCACGTTGTTTAGTATTTCTTATTGGTAGCCATCAATAGAGAACGTTTCCAGTGAATTTGTAAACAAACGAGGCCGTACGACTTGCGCAGATCATGATCGCAGTGGTCGAAGAAAGAAATGTTGAAGAAAATCCACAAAGTGGTACTAGATGATTGTCGACAGGAAGTACGCAGAGCTAGCAGATATAGTAGGAATTTCAAAAAGTGCGATTGGAACAATGGAAAAAAAACAGTGTCGTGAAGATGTTTCCATCGTGTGTTTTGCAATGTTTTGCGCCGTCCCATAACCATGGAAGAAACGTGGGACCATCAGAGACTAGAATCAATAAAAATAATGGACTAAAAAGGGAGAACCATGGAAGAAACGTGGGACCATCAGAGACTAGAATCAATAAAAATAATGGACTAAAAAGGGAGAACCGGCTCCAAAGGAAGCAAAGACCGTTCCATCTGCAGGCAAGGTCATGGCGTCGGTTTTTTTGGATGCGCGCGGGATAATTTTCATTGACTTTCTCCAAAAAGAAATAACTCTCAACAGCGGGTATTATGCGAGCTTATTGCAATGTTTGAGCGAAGAAATTTCGATCATGTCTGATTCAAGGATCCAATTAAACATTTTCAATATTTGTATTAATAATCGATTCAGGTTGAAGTTTGATCAGACGAATGAATTAATGTAATTCACAAAATAATTCAAGTTGTAAATCATTTGAATATATTTCTACTAGAGATTTTACTCGCACTTCTAATTCATTTCATTTGAAGTTCAAAACAATTTGTGGAAAAACTACAAATTTTGTTGTAGATCCAATCTTGCTTCTAAAGTAACTGATCAAATTGGTAATTTTGCGAGGCTCCTACGTGCCCGGGACTTGTGGCTTCAGCCCCCGCTAGATCCCCCTTAAATACGACACTGCAGAGAACGCTTAATTTGTTCCCGATTCTTATATGTTTGGGTGTATTGGCGTTTACTTTTGTCAGATATCGTCGATTTACATCCATTGAAATTTTTCAATTCATGCGAAAAAACAAAAAATCAAACCGACTGTTTGTTATAGGTCCATGAACGGGCCAGCTAAAGGTTACAAATAGAGACACTTTCCCAGCAGTTCCTAGAGTTGACCAGTAGTTGGCCGTACCAACAATGTTGGTATTACCGAGAAATTATGACGTTTTGTATAAAAAAAGGTTAAACTCTCCAGTACTTTCCCTCAGCTATCTGGAAGAATGCAAATTAATAAAATCTGTTGATTATTATCAGGTTAAGCCCTAATCATATTTAACTTTTAAGTAGCCTCTGTCTCTGGTTGATGCGAAGAAAATGAATTCTTATAGACACTTGAGAGTGCAGGTCGAGGCCAGAAGTCTTCTCGAAGTGATTGGTCGCATTGCAAAAACTGTCTGAATTGCTACTTCATGCATTCTATCCTGCATATTTATCCCCCTAGGATTATATCAAGCAAATCGGCAGCATTTGGCTAAGAAGAAAGTGTTGTTTTATCAAGACAATGTTCCAGCTCACACATCCGTTATTAAAATAGTCAAAATGAATGAATTAAATATTGAATGGTTAGCTGATGCACCCTATTAGCCAGATTTAGTCCCTTGGATGCTGAAAGATTTTCCAACGATGAAGAGGTGATTTCGGCGGTGAAAGGCTATTTTGAGAAGTTTCTTATTATAAAAAGGGTATCGAACTTATTGAAAATCGCTAGAAAAAGTGTATGGAGCTGAAAGGAGATTACGTTGAAAAACAAAGATATTCTTTTACAAAATTGTTGAGCCAGGTATTTCCGGAATTATCCACAAAAGTTTGCGAATCCAAAGTGCTAGCCAACAAGAACGAAAACAGCAAAAACAGCGTCGCGTCGTGAAGATGTTTCCATCGAGCAATTGGCAATGTTTGGGTCTATTTTTTCTTTGTTGGGCCATCCTCGTATACAAATGTTATGTAATACGAAAATACTTAAATATAATTTGAAAAAATATTTTAACTAACTACTGAAAACAGAGATACGCCTATGAATTACGAACGATCTATTATTTTAATAAAAAATTATATTCTAATGAAGTTTTTCGATTAAAGTCTTTGTTACAAATACCAATCAATCGATTTGTGAAATAAACTTTTAATTAAATTAAGATTATCCCAAGAACTATTTGTCGTATGTGCCAATGACACTTTACTGTAGGTTTTTACAAAATTTCCAAAATTATGCTATCAATTAGTTTTCAGTCATGCAGAAATAGATTGAAAAATGGAAAAAGTCGTTTCCCCTATCCGTGGACAAAGTTAAATTAAAAAAAAAACTATATTAATGGAAACTTACGCCTAATTCTCTGGTGGGTACTTCTTTCCGTGCTTTTGGAGCTGCTAATGTGTCCAAATGATCGGCACAATCAGGACATTCCTTCCACGTTTTCTTTTTTTTCTTGGACTGAAACAAAACATCATGAATAGATTGTATGACATGCTCCAAGCAATCATATTAAAGTCATCGGATGAATTGATTACTTTAACGATGGGTGGTAAAACCACCATTTCAAATAATTTCCTCTGGCACTTTTAGGTACAGCTAGAATTTGCAGTATCACCAATAAAAAATTTGGATTTTTTTTCAAATTTTCTTATCAGGATTATGTGAAAATAAGAATTTTTGCCACCTTAAAATAATCAAATTGGAGAAAGGAATCTAGTGGCTATAAAAATATTTGATGAAAAATGTAACAGGTCGTTTGTAAAATTTCCATTTTGCTAATTTATGAAAATATTCCATTTTTATTAAAAAGATTGTTCTAACTGATTTTCCATAGTAATTTCTATGAGCTACATTAAATCTAGAATGTCTTCTCTGAGAAACTGTCTCATATTTTGAGAGGCCTTCCCTATATTATCAGATTTGGTTTAATTGAAAGTAACTTATAATATTTTTTGTCCTTGGTCTTTCATTCTGTAAAGGAATGCTCTATTTTCAAAATTCTCTCCTTGATTGGGAATCTATTGACTCAACTGACTTGAGATTAAGACTTCTTTGATGCACATGCTCTCCTTCGGGGCTTTCAGGATTTTCTTAATATTTTTCAAAGCTTATAAATTCAGATTCATCATTTAGAGTCTCTTCTATGAGTCATATTTAACCTTGTTCATATTTGTTCATCTTTTTTGGAACACATGTGTGTCTACTAAAAGGACTATAGTTTTATGTGAGACTCAAAATTATGTGTGATTTCAATAATTTTATATCCCTAGCTCTAAAGTTAATTTCAACAAATGATTATCAGTAAAATGGACAATGTTTCTGGAAGGTAACTAAGTTTGAACTGTTTACATTTACATTCCTTCACTTCATTAAGTTTTTTTTCCAATATCGTTTTTCAACTTCAGTATTTAGTATTATTTCAACAATAAACTACCATTTTCTTTAAAGACTATCCGTCTCAAAGTTGAACTATCATTTGTTTTTGAAAACTCCGTTTTTTTTTGAAAAAAAATATACTTTGTCTTTTAAGATTGTCTTTACCTGAAGAAACATTATTTGTTTTTGCAAAAAAATCATAATTTGCCTTTGAAGACTACCTTTTTCAAAAAAACTGTCTTTTCCAGAAATAAATCACTTGTCTGTGAAGATTCTCAAAAATAAACTATCAATTATTTGTTTTGGATACTTGTTGGATCGCAAATTCAAATCTTGCTTCGTGAGGAAAATTACCACCCAGTCTGTCAAATATAGCATTCCAACATTCAGATTTGGTGAAGATTTAAACATCAATAAAACCACTGGCCTTGATAGAATACCACAAATCGTATTGAAGAAATGAGCAGCTGAACTAATATGTCCGCAAACTCTTTTCCTTATCATATAAAAGAGGTTGTTCTCTGCAGATTGGAAACTTGCTTGGATTCAATCCAATACCAAAAAAAAGGGAAGAATACGGTTTCCAAAAACTACCACTACGTCAATTGAGAAAGTCGTTAACCAGTAAATATTGGGATATCTTGAGTATGCTAACCGGGGATCTCCTGGCATATGACTGAAGCAATAGAGAAATATGTGGAGTCCCGTGCAATCGCTGTGGACATATCGAAGGCTTTTGACATGGATTGTCTTGTCAAACTTTCGAAATAAATTAAGATCGTACGGTTTGACGTCCTCACTCATCGACTGGCTTGGTAGCTTTCTGAAGACCGATCCATCCAAAATCGACAAAACTGCAAATCCAACAGAGCACTAACATCAATATCGATCTTTTAGATAAACAAACCATAATTTATTCTGAGAACTACCTTTTGATCCATGAATTGGTCTTTCAAAAGTCCTTCCATATACTTAACCAAAAAGTACCACCTTTTTGGACAGGCCAATTTTTCATTATTATAGCTCAAAAGGTTTGAATCTTTTTATGTTTAAGAACTAATTGTATCATCTGAAACGGCTTTTCAAATAAAAAAAAACTTGATTGAATCGTCGCTCGTGATTATTTCTAGTGCATACCTGTGGATTGAGTGATAAAGCAATTGATACCTCATTTAGAAATTGAATTTCTCGTCATATAATAATACCATAATAAAATAGTTACCTCTTTTTTGGGTGGGACAAAAAGTTTTTTTGGTTGAGCTAATAATTCTAGTCGTTTTGTATCCAATGTCTTTTCTGATTTTTTTGTTCCTAGGCTCTTTTTTCCTGCCAAAGCTCTAAAAATACAAACGATAGATAGATTTTTTATCATCCATGGTTCATAGATTATACCAGAGAGAGAGAAAATACGACCAGAAATATTTCATTGACTTCTTTCTAATAGCTATTCAAACCATCAGAAAATATTTGAATGTCTTTTAAAAGATAGATGATGGAAGGGAGCAGGTTTTTCAAGGATGCAAAGACTATAAAATTGTGGAATAACGAAATTCTATAACATAGTCGACATGGGTAGTTGGTATAGACATATAGAGAAGATGCTAACTGAATGAATTCCTGAACACATGTCTAAACTGTTATTTCTCGATATAATTTCGAAGCTTCACGTAAACGTTTGGTTTTTATTGAATTTCGTTTCGTCAACTCAATTCTTCTATAAGAAACCGTTCCAAACATAATTTTGTTCTTAACTATATAAATATCATTATTTTTATGAAATATAAAGATACAATATCATAAAACAGATAAACTGAACATGATTTATTCATCACAAAAAACTTTTCATATAAATACTTTGACTTTAATATTTTTATCATTATTTTGATTATTAGCTTCAGTTATATACAGTTTTCTTAAATATAATTTCTGAGACACCTAGTTTCATGTTTTTTGTTCTCAACTAAATTAAAATTAAATTTTACGAACTGATTTATATTAGCACTTTTTTTGGGGATAGGCTATAGGTTTAAAATATAAGATTGAGCTTGAAAATCTACGTTTCGGTAAATATATAACCATCATCAGGATAACAAAAATACAATTTAAACAAATATAGGTTTTAGAAACCGAAGCAACTCAGATTAACTTTTGAAAAGGTCTAGCTGGAGCCCAAAGCTTTTTATATTTAAGTAGTACCTGGTACTTTACATTTATTTTCTCTGCTCTTACTTTCATTTTTATAAGTTAGTGAACTATGAATTAGCTATAATTTATCACATTCAAATTGAAAATGTGCAGAACTTTTTTTATTCTAAAACTTTCATTACACCGAGCCTTCAATATTTAATTTACATTGAATTACCACAACTTCAGATATCCCACTATAAGCAACTAATTCTCCATCATTTTATTTAAAGTGCGAGCTGATTTCAATCTAAAGGTAAATAGTAACATAAGCAAAAGCATAAAAAGTCAAATTTGTTCTCAAAAGGACTGATTTTAACAATAAATACACGTTCAATCCAAAAATTCGCCAAAAACAAACACAGTAAACAAAGCTTACGTCAAATTCAACTTTTAATACTGTCAATTATTCACGTTACATCAATTTTATCGTTGTCTCTACAATTACTCATGTCAAATTAAAGAAACTATTACGTATGTCTTGTAATTGGAATTATGAAGAAGACAAACGATTTTATGTTATTATGTTTGAATTCTATAATATAAGATAGTATTTAGAAAATATCTTCTAGCAGATTGAGTCGTGTAATGGAAAACCTCCACAGTTTCTACTATACTGTTATTAAAAAAAAAAAACTCGTCTATCAGCAGGATTTCATATATTCAGTGCCATGTCCTTTGTGCGCTACTCTAGGACCTTATTGTCATATGCTAAAGTACTTGGAATATCAATACACATAGTTATAGTCAGTCCAAAAAATTTTAGCTTCACTTATTTTGTGGATTTATTGATTTTGTGAATGATTAGCTCCTTACCAAACTTAATCTCAAAGAAAATTATCTAATTTTTAGAAGTAGAATTGCACCAGAACTCATGAATAGAACTAATATAAATACAAGATATTTGATCAAAGAAACGTGGAGCTAAGTTTAGCTTTTCATATTTGTTATATTAAATGTAATAATAGTTTGTCATTCAAGTAAATGAAAGATTAATGATATACAATATTGGTTGAGGAAAGATTCAATTTCAAGTTAAAGATCTAGTATAACTAGGTTTCGAAATATTCAAATGCATTTAGAGAGATAACGACATTCTCTGCAGTAGAACTAGAATTCAAGAAAAATTTACTATACATTACCTGATTTTCTTGTCTCTGGCTTTCTTCTTGTAATAGTTGTAAATGGAATTCCATGTCTTCTTAATGATATTGTTGAAATATTTCCTTCTTTTTTTGGTTACTTTTGGTCCGAATTGTTTTTTATTCAATATGACAGTCCTAAAATTGGAAAACAGAGCAATGTTTAAAGATATTATATCCACGAAATAGGAAAGTTATATCTGTAAAAAGTAAGCACAAGATTGTGAGCCTCATTACACTGGAGTAGCTTGGAGTAGTGCTTGCCACGTGGAGATGTATATGGATACGTGTCTTGGTAGCTGATTCCACAGGTTTGCACTTCTCCAAAGGAATTAGTTTATAGGCGTCTGCAGGCCAACTTGGTGTTCATCAGACACGTCTTCGAGTAGATCTTGCAAAAACTACACTATGGATTATGTTAGACAGCTCAGAAACAGAGTCATATCAGCGAAATTTCTTCTATGTTCAAGTTTCTGGTAAGCTCTGGATCATCTATAAATCGAATTTCCCTCTTCTGTACTGAGTCTAGCATCTTCAGGGTATGCTCCAAAATGTGCGAACAATACTCCAAAGATAGACGAGAGCACCAGCTTGTAGAGAATTAGAAATTGTTGGTAAGTATACAACTTCTTGGTCTTGAGGAATTTTCCAATTTTTTGTGAAGCTGCCTTAGCTAGAAAACCACAATATTCGAATTGTATCCCATTGTATTCTATGGTTCTAACTCAACATTCAATAAGCTCTTTAATACGTTGGTAAAACCATTATTTGGACTTGCATGCAAATAGTTGTCGCTCTGCATTTCCAACACCTCCTTTGGATTCAATTTTTTCTCATGGATCTGAATAAATAGTAATCTGACGGTGTAAGGTCCGGACTTAATGCTGGATGTAATAGAAGTTCGATACCTTCAAGCTCTCCGATCTTATTTCACGTAACTGTCGCAGTTAAAAGACGATATTAACTTCCCATGTATCTTCAATACCCCACGCCTGTGGTCGACATGAAGTTTTCTTTTGCGAGTTAACAACATTTTTTTTTCTATATTTGAATATCCATTAAGAGTTTGTAGTAGTAATTTTCAAAACTTTATCAATTATTTGTGTTCCGAACCTAATTTACGTAGAGTAGGCTGAAGTTGATATTCGAAACGTATTTTGAACAAGAGTAATCAGGTCATTCAATTGAATACTCAAAAAATTTTTTTATACATAGATAATTACTTCACCAATATACTTGAGGACTCACGAAACTTGTTTTTAATTAATATATCTATAACATCTATACTCAAACTGAACCTATATAATTTTAATTATGTTTCTAAATCGTCTTGATTTTAGATCTCTTTCTCTTTCAGTTTTTATCGGACTATGTATACATTTATCTGTTATGAATTATGAAATGATATTTTTTTAAATAAAAAACAAAAAAACTATGTACAAGGTTAATTTTTAAGCTCTTAATTGCATTTTTCACACATACGAGGGCGGTAATTTTCAATGAAATTTTCAGTTTTCTCTAACAAAGGCAAAATTATTCTCTATAGCAAGACTTTATGGGTAGAACAAACGGTTTCTGTTTTCTTTGTGGCATCTCCTGATGATGTTTATTATTTCGACTTTATTTTTTTCTAGGTTGTACCAAAGCTTCATCTACTTCGATATTTCATCAAAACAATTGAAGACATCTAAACATTTGTTCGAATTTTATAATGGGAGCGAGCATTTCATCAGCATTAAGCAATCGCGACACTTAACTCGAAGATATTTTTTTGATATATAACTTTTCATGCAAAATCATTAAAAATTAGAATGCATCTTTCATCGAATTATTCCCTTTTTTCTGCTGTAGTAGGTATTCCTTCATTTTCTACAATATTGTCACCTCTAGATACTTCAGATCATTTATGAATCAATGGCTGTGATTTTAAGAATTCAAAGCGAGACAATTTGACTATAAGCGTCTGAATTAGACTTTAGCAATTAGCTCAAAAAATAATTACAAATTGAGTTTCCAAAGTCAAAAACCTCATTTCTGATAATTTTTTGTTTTGAAGCGTTTTCAATTTTTTCAATGTGGTTTTTATATATCCAGTATAATATTTAATAACAATATAACATCCCAAAAATACTTCGATATTGAATATTCTATTCAATCGACTTACTTTTTCTTTTATTGGCTTACCTCAAAGGTGGTCTGGATAAATGATCGGCAAAAAATTGTATTTCTGGTATCAATATTGGAACTTTTGGGCGTGAAGGCTTTGGAGGCCCAGTGAACTTAGATCTTTGTTTTCGTGGAACCTACAATAGTAATTATATTATGAAAATAGTATAATACATCGATTAAATAGATACAACACTTCATGAAGCAGTTATTTCCAGAATTGTCTTCAATGCATTGGTCACATTGATTTCCACATTTTCTTTGTCATCAAACTGTCTTCAGAATGCTATTTTTAACTTGGAAATACCCAAAAGTCGTAGGGAGCTACGACGGGATTGTATGGAGCAAATCCCTGGTTCACAACTAATCAATATTGTCCTCACTTTGTACCAACATTTACGTAATTTTTTGGTCTTCTTTCTAGCGTATAGACTTCGGGTTTTTCCTTGGATAACCAATAACTATATTCAACAATCTTTTACTGGTGATTTTTATAACCCACAGAGGTCTTTTTGACGTGGAGATATGAACGTGTGCTGATTGCTTCAGAGACAAACATCGTATTAGGTGGAGAAGTTCTGGTGGAATGAATTGAATTGATGAGGCGAAGTTGTTAACGAAATTTTTTGATTTGTTTGAAAAATTATTTGTAATAACCTTTCCTTCAAGAAAGCCCCTTTCACCTCAATTCCTTCTTAGGCGTTTCGACGGTCCTGGTTCCTAACGAACAGGTGCCATGATGGGTGGGTCCTCGTAGAGCTTATCCATGGTTTTGAGGTGACACCATCTGTGTCCAGGTCGGATGAGTACAGTGGGACATTGTCGCAGTCGGTGGCTCTGCATTTCTTACAGATGCTGGAGCATTTCAGACCGGCTTTGACGCACGAGCAAGCTCGCTGACATCCAGATCTGCAAGTTCACGAGACACTTTCAAGTAGGCTTTTGGGTGCTGGGTCCTTCGTTGCATGTTATGGAATCAGACCCTGTAGACTGCTGGTCCACCCACAATGTTTGGGGTTCGAGTGTCTGGCACCCAACCAAACTTGAATTTGGATAAACTATCTTAGAGAGTGTAGAGCAGCAGCATCAGAAGTGGGTGGCAACCGAGCAAGTTTAACTTTACTTGTAGACACGGACATTTTAAAAAGATCGTATCGCATGTCGTCCCATGTCCAAGGGGCTTTGGAGAGGGGGGTTTGGAGAGTCTTTTTCGACAAAAATCTAAGTCAAAAACAGAATCAAAGAATGCATGGTTCGCAAGACAAAAGAAGGTCATTACCATTTTTACCATTTTGAGAAAAATGGTCTATTTTTGAGATGCCGCAGCTCGTTCCCTATTGGTCGTAGAAGAAAAAGTTAATTATAAAATTTGTAGGAAATTCAATGCTCTACAACTGTATTGGAACTGTTTTTTGCTAGAACCACTCCTTTTTGAGATATTGCGAAAAAACCGAAAAATGTCCGAAATTTTCGAGGTTTTTCGGCTACCAAAAGTTGTGCCGAGCCCAGATTTAGTCACATTTTTTATATCTTACTCTTTATATCTATTAAAACAAAATAAAAAATAAAATTTTCTATCCCACCTTTTGTAAGGTGAACCCCTTTTTTGGTTTCTAGAAATTGAACTATCTATAAAAAATTTTGATTCTTAAAAATGATAATTTCATTATTCGAAGTTGAGGAGTTACCTGTTTTGATAGTTGCTCCAACCGCCAATTGTATGGATATTTTTCTAAAATTTTTAGCAAATGCGGTGGAACACCGGGTTTAGGTGGCGGTGGCGGCGGTGGCGGTAAGGGAAACGCATGAATATCTATATTAACATATTCAGTTGGCTCTTCATATTGTATAATTGTCGCTGGGCATGGTGAACAGTCGCACATTGTATGAAACGCTGAAGTGACTTGAAATTATATTTTATTCCTTTGTAGTTATTGCGAAATTTATTGATGATTATGAGATGGATGACTGAGAATTTTGACGTTTTATTGAATTTTGATTATTCGATTATGAAATGACAGACTAGGTACCCGTTATGAGAGGAAAACCTATCGAATTTCATAGATCAAATGCTATTTATATTAGATAAACTTCATTTTGCTGCTTAATAATTTACATATCAATGGGCCATTAGGTTCAATTATGATTATTATTTCTATCTTCTGAGTCTGCAGTTTATCCAATTTCGCTGCAATATCCAACATAAAGTAAAATTTTAGTCGCTCTTTAAACCAGTGTGATCAATGTCTTTTTCATTTGAGAAGGTATTTATTTAATTCAAGCACAAACATGTTTTAACACCCTACCTTTTGAAAGCCATCGCAGTTTTCGTTTAACAAAATTCTATCAACAATTTTGATTACCAACTTGAGCAAATCGCTTTCTGGTGTATCTAAAATGCAGTGAAAATTCGTGGTTTATTTTCCTGTGAAGAATCGTTATGTTTTTACCTGTGATAGTTTGAATCGATTTTATTTAAATTGATCCCATTGTCTTCAAGGCATTTTCTTCTTTCTAGTTTTTCTTGAGAGCACTAGTTTTTCTTTCGGACCTTAGGAAGACATATATCTGACAAAAAGAGCAACTTGTGACGTGTCTTTTACGTCGCATGACTCATCGCCAACAACTGTATGTGTCTTTTTTTAGGATTTCAGTACATACTTCATTGTATTGAATTCACACAGGTAAATAGTGAAACTATCGATATAAACTTGGTTGCGATAAGAAGCGCTTAATATCAAAACAAATAAAATAATAAATCAGTCGCTATAATATTTTAGTCATTAAAAAAGTGATATCTGAGAAATCCCATAATTCTGATAGACAATTTAAGCAATATTTGCGAAATTAGTGAGGTTTGAACTTGCTTATCACTATTTTTAAGAGAATTAATACTTGTCGTAAAATATAATCTATGTAATATCCTGTTTACGCTACCTAATCTCATGCAATATTTGGGATCTAAATTATGTTTTCCATCAACTATATAAGATATGTATTTTTGAACAAATTTGATAAAAACATTAGAGAAATGTTGTTACTATTTGTTTTTCTTGCTTCTTTATTTTGCCAAATACGTGGACACGGCATGATGTTAGATCCCCCAGGGAGAAGTTCCTTGTGGAGATTCAATGATTTAGCCCCGATTAATTACAATGATAATCAGAATTTTTGTGGAGGTTTCTATGTGAGTACATACTTTCATTTTTAAAAGTTATACAATGTGTCCATTTAAATTTTATGATCCAGATACCTGACTTCTCTCGTTTTTTATTTGGAAATGTTAATGGAAATGTTAATTCGTAAGTCTTGTGCGATTTTTTTCATAACGAAAAACATCTGCTCACATAAATGCATGTTTGAAATATTATATATAAAAATTAGATACGTTAGCCTCTTCAAATTTTACTTTCAAAATACTCAATTTGCAAATGTCGTCGTCGTCATCTGGTGTTGGAGGTCCTCTAAGGACGATATTTAATTTTTAATTAGCTAAATTCGAGTAGGTTTTCTTCTTTCTTAGGGTTTGAATCCTCCGGCAAGCTCAGTAGTATGGAGTTAATCTTCGCCTTCTCCTTCAGGTGTAAGGTGATCCCACTTGTTGAGCGCCATGTCGTCATCGTCTTCGCGAATGACAATAGGAGATGACGCTCTTGGGGTTATGAGCAAAGCAACTTCTTCTTGTATCAATTCCAACTAAAGAGTCATCTGGTGTTGGAGGCCCTCTAAGGACGATACTTGTCTTTTAACGATTTCATTTCGAGAAGGTTCTCTCGGATTGGAGTCTGGTGGACACTTTTGTGTAAACTCAGTGGTATAGGGATGGTGGTCGCTTTTTCCTTCAGAAGTTGATTAATCTCACTTGCTGGGTGCTATGTCGTCGTCGTCTTCGCGTGTCAGTGAAGTTGCAAAATTTAATGGATTGTTGAAAATTGGGAATTTCATTTTGTAAAAGTCTTGATGAATTGTGTCATCAGATTTTGAAGAAATTGAAAATAATGCTCCAATTTTTTTTGATTCAACATGCCGAATGATTTTAAATGTTTTTCGTACACTTAACTTTGTCTCAAAGACTTGAATACATTTCAGTGAAAATCAGATTTTTATCCTGTAACTTTACATTCAGATCAGTCAAGTGTTTATTGGTATAATGAATTGGGTTGCCTTTTTCTAACATGAAAGCTTGAATAGGACTACGTAATGCAAAAAACTATCCCTCGATTGAGCTTACAAACTTCGTTGAAATAAGGGACATCATAAACCGTCTAGTCCAAATCTAAAAACTACCTGAACTGTTAATAATTTAGTTCTTTGCTCATCAAATGTTTGGATGTTAATGATTCTTGATTAATTATACAGTGAAATACCACAAAATTTTCGGTTTTAATTTAGTTATAACACTCGAACATTTGCCAGCCATTACAGAATCACCATAGGTACTCAATTGCAGATAAATATCATTTGCTGTACAGCTCAAACCCCTTCTGGGGAATCAGCTACAAGTTACTAGTTTTGAGAAAGGGCACAGATACAACGTACAGATTTTGCTGTGACAAAATGTGAGGGACTACAGAACTCTAAAGCATTACGTAAATTGATCAGTTATGAATACTGAGAATTTCCAGTGCTATATCAAGACAAGCAAACACAGTAGATCCTTTGGAATAGACATTAAGTGTTTCTGGTTGGTTAGGTCTATGTAGGAATCCGGCAATTTCATAGAACAGATTTTATAGATATTAATTGGGGCTTTCATCATTGATAGATTGAGTATGAAAGTTTCTTTTGGGGCTTAAAGTTTATAAGGATACCATGGAGTTTGAAGATTCTGTCACAGATTGTATACATGATCAGAGAATGGTAGTGTAAGCTTAAAGATGTTTCTAGTGATTTCGGATTTAATGTAACAAATTTGAGTGATTATCAGAGATAAAATGTTTGAAATAAACAGACCCACGCTTACTTAGATGCTGGGATACTCAATACGTTGTTGGAACCATTCATGCATAGATAATACCTTAACTTGCTTTTTTATTTTATGCTTGTCATTATTGAGTCTTTTCTTTACCTTGATGGCATACTCTTCATATCTGTTTTATTTTAGGTTCAACATAGTTTGAATAATGGAAGTTGTGGTGTGTGTGGTGATATATATAGTGATGAACATCCTCAAGACAATGAAAATACTGGTAAATATGGACAGGGCATAGTTGTTAAGGAATATGAAGGAGGTTCAGTTATCGATGTATTTATAAACGTCACTGCAAATCATTTAGGATACTTTTTATACAGGTTAGATAAGGCTATTATACATGAGAATACAAAGTGTAGCTAGCTAGTCGAAATATTCGATCAATCAGTAGTTTATCATTATACGGTTTTCTAAAATATTGATCATGGTATTCTTTATATAAAATTCACTTCAAAAGTGTGATCCGGACACTGCTTCATCTGAAAAAAGAAAAAAATTAATTGTTGAATTTAAACGTGGTCGTAGAGACACCGATGATGGTGAACGTTCTGGTCGTCCAATTGGTTACTCCAGAAAACATTAAAAAAATCCTTACAGTCGATCATAAACAACGAGGAGATGATTCAGAGCAGTGTTTACACGTATAAAATCAGTTTTTTTGCGTCGATATGTGACAATGAATGATACATGGATCCATAACTTCACTCCGGAATCAAAACGATCATCATCAGAGAAGCTAAAAGTATTTTTAGTCGAATGGTGATTCTAAACGAGTAATATGTTGACTGTAATATTTGGCTGCAATAGAATGGCCGGCAACATTGCCAAAAATAACATCCAGACTGTGCAGTATTAGGTGACATTATTTTTTGTCATGACCACTATAACCAAACTTGTTTAATATCGCTAATATAGTTTTATCTATTGCAGCTAGGTTGCTGGTGGATCACTTGCGAAAATATTGTTTGATATCAAATTCTTTTGGTTATTATTTGCTCTATTTTTTTTTCAAATTTTAGAAACTAAATGACTTCTGCGAGAATGCGGAGATCATAATTAAAAAAATGGAAATGTTTTATTGCTTAAAATTTGTTAGTTAACAACTGAATAACTTTTTCAAAAATGGCTAAATAACTTTTTTTTCCAACCGGGTTTGATTGTTTCAAGTGTCAAATTCTTCTCTTTAGTAAGCTTCTTTCAAAATTGTTTAAATATTGATATTTTACGAGTTATTAACGGAAAACTAAATATAATCTTCGTCATGTTATTTTGTTAACAAATAAATTTTTTTTTGCTTCGAAACTATTTTTTTAGAGGTGATGTGAAATCCAATGAGCAATCGCTTATATTAATACGACTTTCATCTCTATTTTGAAGTTTTTGACCTTGGTGACTAGTATATTGCGGGCATTATTGCGTTGAAAGTTGTTTTATAGGCCGGTCTATTATTACCAGTGATGTTACCAAATATTGCAGTAAAAATATTACCGATTTAGAAGCACTATTATATCAAATGATGATTATTCTTTCACTATTATTTTAGTTTCCACGAGAATTAATATTTTATTTACTCAATAGGATTGTTTTAACTAATTATTAGAAACTATTAGTACCTATACAAGCGAGTTTTATGTATGAAACGCTTCAATTATCTCAGAGACGGCTTGTACGATTTTTCTAATTTTTGTGTACCAGGGGCTTGGGGTATGGCCGGTATTATGGTGGTTATGGTTGTTATTTTAAATGGACCAATCTGTATATTCTTCCCTTTTCGAAGTTCTTAAGAAATACTTATTATTTTTCATCTAATGCGTTATCGCCGAAGTTAAAATAATACATTTAGGTGGCTACGACTGCTACAATAACAAATTTGACGTTTAAATGAATTATTATTGTTGAAGTTTATTGAAAGTCGTAATGGATTGTTTATCTGAAAAAGAATCACATAACAAGATCTACTATCAGTAAATTAGTGAAAAAGTTTAACGAAACTGATTCAGGACGCAGAAAAACTGTATCAATAGTAATAAAAATTAATTCACCATATACTTTTCCAATTTTGTGATCATCAGCATTGTCAAAATAAAGTGTGGTTGGGAATAAATATTTCAACCAATTTTTCTTTTGTTTTATAGTCTCTGTGAGCTAGAGGATCCAAATGCTCCTGAATCTGGAGAAGATTGCTTTGAATCACTTTTTTTAGAAGATGGTTCAACAAACTTCACAGTAACAGAAGACATATCTGAAGTTACTAATAGAGTTGTTTTACCCAATATCGACTGCCCTAGATGCGTATTAAGATGGACTTACATAACAGGTGATAAATAGATATGAATTGAAGTAGAAACCAAACATAAATTAGTAAAAAATTAACGATAAAACGACTTTTAAATTAACTTGAACTCTAATCTAAACTAAAATCATAATTAGGATCTCAATCTACAATTATGAGTTGTGTCTGAATTAATTAGAACGAGGATGGTACATTCTATTACAATTCCTATAATTATTTTCTGACTGTATTTTTGTTTGAAAATCGTATGTGAATCGTGAGTAATGAACTGTCATTAAATATTTGTTTTTGAAAGGCAAACACCCAAGGAACTGGAAGAGGAGCTGGACACTATGTGCTGAGATTCTGAACCATCATTTACAATCGTAAAATTTTGCGCACTTGAATTCAGACGTGGTCGCATCAACTTGACTGATGATAAGCGTTCGTGACAACTGGAAACTACAGCTACCCGAAAAAGTTTATCAAATGGTACTGGACGATCGTCGGATTAAGGTTGGAGAGATAGGAGAAGCTGTTGGTATATCGAAAGAACGCATTTTCTATATACTTACTGAAGAATTATATATGCGTAAATTATTCGCGCGTTGACTGCAGCGTTTGCTTACTTTGAACCAAAAGCATATTCGAATGTTCATTTCCCAGGCAATTGTAGATAAAAGCTGTGTCTACCACTACATTCCTGAAACAAAGAAACAGTGGAGTGCAAAAGGCAAACCTATTATGAAATAGGCAAAGACAATTTCATCAGCCGGAAAAGTGATGACGACTTTTCGATGGGATAGTCATGGGAATGAGTTCAAAAAGGCAAAATAATAATAGGAGAGTATCAGGCATCATTACTTGATAAGGTAGAATCCCTTAAGACAACTCAAATCTCTAACTTCGACGATCGCCATGGGTGAACTTAATAATAATATGGTGGCTAAACACCCCAGATGGGGTAACGCCGCTCTTACGAGCTTTCTAGATCTTTTTTTTTTCTTTGTTTCGAGGTAGATCAGTCCCCATTCTCTTCTGTTTATATCTTGTGGCACATATCCTGCCAGGCTCGTCTATCTTTCGTTTTTTCTTGCCAGTTCCACATCCCAATTCTCTTAAGGTCGTCTTTTACCTCTTGCCACCATGTAGACCTTGGTCTTCCTCTTCTTCTAGCACTTCCAGGGTTCCAATCTAATATTGAGTACGCTACTGTTTCCTCTCCTGCTCTCCATAATGTCCCAGCCATCTTGCTCTTTGTTGTTTAATTTTTCTTACTATGTCCTCTTTAATTTCTTGTGCTATTTCATAGTTCATTCTTCTTCGGTACTCATTTTCTGTTAGTTTTACTGGTCCTAATATTGTTCTTAATATTTTTCTCTCAACAATTCTTAAGTCTTCTTCTTGCTTTTTTGTCATAGTCATAGTTTCTGCAGCATACATCAAGACCGGTCTAATAACTGTTTTATATATTCTCATTTTTGTACTTTTTCCTAGTATTTTGTTTTGCAGTAGTTTTTTGTTAGCGTAATATGCACTGTTAGCTGCTGTTATTTTTTCTTTGACTTCTGCCTCTTTATTTCCGTCACTACTTAAGGTTATTCCTAAGTACTTGAATGTATCTACTTCCTCAAAATCAAAATTTCCAATTTTTATTTTCTGTTTACCTCCTATAATACGTTTATCTAGCCTCATTATTTTTGTTTTCTTTTCATTTATTTTGAGACCCATTTTACTTCCTTCTAGTACTATTTCCTTTAGCATTTCTTCCATTGTGTTTCGACTTCTTGTGATAAGTGCTATGTCGTCTGCATATGCTACTATTTGTCCACTTCTAGTTTTTATTGTTCTCTTGTCTATTTTACGCATCACATATTCCAGTGCCAAATTGAACAGCGTCGTTGATAAAGCATCCCCCTGTCTTACACCCTGATTTATTTCAAATTCTTCTGTGTTCCCCACTTGTGTCCTTACTGTGACTGTTGTTTTCTTCATTGTACACTGTATTAGTTTTCTTAGTTTGGGGTGTATTCCCAGTTCTTTTAGTGCCGACATGAGCTTACTTCTTTTTATCGAAGAGTATTTCCACTTCCATTTTATACTCATGCGCTTTCTCCATTATCTGCTTGACCGTATGGATAGCATCTATTGTAGATTTTCCAGATGTAAACCCGGTTTGGTACTGTCCAATTATGGTTTTGGTTTGTTTTGAAATTCTTTTTTGTATGAGTGTTGACAGTATTTTGTATGCAGTGTTTAGCAGCGTGAGTCCTCTGTAATTCCTTTTTTGTGTATAGTAATAATTTCACCAGTTTCCCAATCCTCAGGCATTTTTTCTTCGATCCATATCTTTTTGATCAATTCATATAGCCGATATTGGAGGTCAAAGCCTCCATATTTTATTAGCTCCATATTAATGCCATCTAATCCAGGTGCTTTTCCATTGCGGCTTTTATTGATTATTTCATAGATTTCCTCTCTTGTTGGTTCATCCGTATTTTCGGTTGCATTTTCTAGATCTTCCATTTGTTGATATTCTTCATCTTGGAGTACTTCTTTATCTGTAAGTATTTCCTTAAAATATTGCGTCCATGTCATTTTGTACTGATGTTCATCTTCCGTAACTTTTCCGTTGCTATCCTTTATGCCTTTTATCTTCCCTTTATTTACCTTATTTTGTTCATTTATGCTCTTATAGAACTTCTTCGAGTTTATATTTATATTTTCCCTTTCTATTTCCTTTATTTTGCTGTCTATCCAATTTCTTTTTGCTCTTGTATTAACGCTTTTTGATTCTTTTCTTAACTCATTATATTTTTGTAAGTCCTGTTGCTTGCCAGTTTGGATCCATTTTAGTCTTGCCCCGTTTTTTTATTTAGTATTTCATGACAATTTTCATTATACCAGCCTTTATTTGTTGTTTTTTCTTTAATTCCGACATGTTCTGTTGCTGCTTCTTTTATACAGTCTTTGATTTGTACCCACACCGTTTGTATATCATTTGACTTTGTCTGTTCTCTTAATTTTTTTGTTAAAGTATCTCTGTATTTTTTTCTTGCATTTGTGTGGTTCAATTTTTCAATGTTCCATTTCTTTTTTTTTAGCATCTCTTCTACATCTTTTAACCTTCTGCTTTATAGTTGCTGTAACTAGAAAGTGGTCCGTATCTGCGCAAGCTCCCCTAAATGTTCGGACATCCTTTACAGAGCTTTCTTTCCTTCTTGTTATTAATATATGGTCTATTTGCGTGAATGTTTTGTTGTCCGGGGCACTCCAAGTCACTTTGTGGTGGTACGGATGCTGGAAATTGGTGCTGCTTATGACCATATTCGTACTTATAGCTAAATTGCACAATCTTGTTCCATTATCATTTGTTACATTGTGTACTGTATGTTTTCCTGCAACTTGTTTTATGTAATCTTCTTGACCTATCTGTGCGTTAAAATCCCCCAGTACTATAGTTGTATCTTCCTTGGGTATTCCTTCGATTTCCTTCTCCAGATTCTCATATGGTTTTTCTTTTTCTTCTTCTTCAGCATTTTCTGTTGGTGCAAACACGTTTAAGACTGATATGTTAAAGGGGGTTGCTTTTATTCGTAAATACGCTATTCTCCCGTTTACCGCCCTAAAGTCTATTATATTGTCTTTTAGTTTTTTGCTTACTATAAAACCTGTCCCACCTTGCCCTTGTTTCTCGTTTCCTGAGTATAAGAGGGTGTACTCTTTTTTGTTTATAATTCCCTGTTCTTTCCATCTAATTTCTTGTATGGCTGCTACATCCACCTCATATTTTCTTAGTTCAGCTGCTATTTCTTCCATTTTTCCTGGAGCCAGCATAGTTCTAACATTCCATGTACTAATTTTAATTTCCTTTTTTTTATTTACTTTTTTATTTATTATTTTATTTTTTTTTATTTTTAGTTCTATTTCCCATTTTATTCTTGTTTTTTGCTATTTTCGGTATTGTTTCATTATCCTTTAGCACGTCCTTGATCTTGCCATTGTTTTCATTGCATATTTCCATATTACCATGGTTCATTAGTTTTTTTCGTCTCTTGAGATTTTATTCAAGTGCGCTGTCTCCATTCCAGGTGATCGTTCACTTGTCGTTCTTTTCCCACTCTTTTTGGTAGGTTCCTTTCCATGTCCATCTGATCTTTTTGGAAACTATACATATCATAAACATTTCCTTCCACGTGCAGCTTATTGTATTTGATATGCGCTCTTTTTCCTTCTTGCCTCGCCTTCTTAAGGTAGGGTATTAGTACTTTCCTACTTTGTTGTACATTCTTGGTATAGTCCTCGTTGATCTATATATTCGTACCCTTAAGTTTTTTTGCGCTTTGTAATATTTCCATTTTCCTTTGTGTGAACTTAATATTAATACTAAATACACTGTTTACATCAACACTCATAATTACACTGTCTGACGCGCGTTTCGATAACCAGTTATCGTCTTCAGAGACTACTAAACTATAGAGTAGACTGTAAGGAATCGACCCTTTGTCCTTATTTAAGCTACTCGTATAACTAGCAATTTCAATGCTTTAAAATGCATTCAACAATTAATTATTGAATCACAATTTTACATTATCAATATTTATGTCATGATTGTGAATGACAGCATGATCGGCAATACCTGATTTACCGATCCGTCCATATTTCAAATGCTCTTTAAACCGGAATATAACGGATCTCTTAGTCTGCCCAATATAATTTCGATCACATTTGAATTAATTCCAGCGGAAGAAGGTTTCTTGGTGGGAAAATTCAGTATAAAACAGGATATTACATTTTAGTTTACCTTCAGTCTCTGAAGACGATAACTTGGTCATTGAAACGCGTGTCACACACAATGTAATTTTGGAAGGTTATATCGCTTGCATGTATGTTTATTCATTAAGGCACAAAAATCCTTTTTATATTTTCATATGGTTTGCACAGCGTTCTGAATCATAAATTTGATATTATTTTTGTCTGAGCACTTGCATATGACATCTATCTCTCTGAGGTTCAATTCGCGGCTATCTTCATGACTTTTGTATGATGCTATGGTAATGAATATTTGCTTTCCAGGTAATAATTGGGGATTATGTGATGATGACGTATGGAGACGAGGCTGTGGACCACAAGAAAATTTTAGATCATGTTCTGATATTTCAATTACTGCTACTGAGTTAACGAAGCAAGGATTTGAAATGGAATAGAATTTGTTATATTGTTAATACGTACAGCTGATTATCTTGTCAATTATAAATTCTTTTTCTTTAAATAAATAAATATAATCAGACAGTACTGAATGTTATTTTACTATTTTATAGTTATAATGCACATTCTCTCGAAGTATGAGAGATTACAGAACCCTAGAGTACTAGAGATTAAGATCTTTGCTAGGCGGTAGAGATGTCCCACAACTTGGACTTTCCGAATAAATTGGTATTTATAATTAATTACTGATTAATTACTTATTGTTTCGTAGATTTTCTTGAATCTTCATTATTCTACACTTATATTGTTTCAAATAATAGAACCTGCTCTGAATAAAGTTCGAAAAAGCTGGTGAAATACGTAGATTTCAAAGAGGTTATTTTAAAATAAAACTTATACTTATACTAAAACGTTTTCGCAACGCCATTTATATTCAAGGCAATTGGGTAAAAATTATAGAAATTTATTACGATTTTTCCGGAACTATTGGCAACATTGTGTACTGTTTTCGGAGTATTTTGATTTGGAAATTATGAAGTAATAATCGATTCTGCTATGAAGTAGTTGTGATAAAACGGATAACTATATAATAAAAAATTCGAATTGAGGACCTTTTTTTTGTAACGTTTTACGAAAATCCTTCAATCGGTATATTTTGATTTTCTCTAAATTTCTCATTTAATGTCGATGACGATAAGTTAACAATAATTGAATTTTTGAAATCAATACTCATTTTCCATTTGTCTCTTGATATCGAGAAAGTTATTTCCAGCGCTCCTTGATATGAATTGCAGTTATGTTTATTTTCTTATAGCTTTAGCAGCTGCATAACAGTAGTTGTCAGTGTCAGTGTTAATTTCATTAAAATTTCGTTAACTGTACATGATAATTTAGAAAAAAATGGTTAATTTAACAGAAATGCACGAAACAACCATTTTACAAATGATTGAATATGAAGAAAACACAGGATCATTAATGAAAAATTCCTGAATTTACCACCACAAATGGAAAAGCAGTTTCGCAATATCATGTAGGACAGATGAAAGAAGAAGCTGCTAATGCATATTATTTTGGTCGAAAAGCTGTTCAATATTAGCCACACATCAATTTTTTGAATATTAAACCTACTGTTTGGGTAGGAACTGTTGGAAATTTTATCATAGTCCTATTTGTAATTGATGGCAACTTGCGTGGAGATGAATATTAGAAACTGCTCCAAAATAATCTCGTGGAAACTTTAACTAAATTATATCTTCATCCAGCAAACTCACAAGCTTTTGTTAACAATATTGATCCACAAAATTAAGCATCGCCTCTTTACCAAATCAATGTCCAGCGGAGGGAAGCTCCTGAAGGATTTTTGCGGAGAAAATCCATATTTTTCTGGTTGAAAACCTGTTCAACATTAGCCACCCATCAATTTTTCGAATATTGAAGCTACTGTTTGAGCAGGAATTGTCCTCTTTTTCATTGATGGCAACTTGAATGGAGATGAATATTTGAACATGTTCCAAAATAATGTCGTGGCAACTTTAACCAAATGATATCATGATCCAGCAAACTCACAAGTTTTTGTGAACAATATGGATTCACAAGATAAAGCATCGTCTTATTACCAAATCAATGTCGAGTGGAGGAAAGCTCCTGTAGGATTTTTGAGGAGAAAACCCATATTTTTCTGGTCGAAAAGCTGTTCTATATTAGCCAC
Source organism: Diorhabda elongata (assembly GCA_026230145.1). Taxonomy (NCBI): domain Eukaryota; kingdom Metazoa; phylum Arthropoda; class Insecta; order Coleoptera; family Chrysomelidae; genus Diorhabda; species Diorhabda elongata. Next base: position 17,167,959 of record CM047928.1, on the reverse strand, counting down.
AGATCAATTTTTTAATATTAAGCCTATGGTTTGGGCAGGAATTGTTGGAAATTTTATCGTAGTCCTATTTGTAATTGATGGCAACTTGCGTGGAGATAAATATTTGAAACTGCTCCAAAATAATCTCGTGGAAACTTTAACTAAATTATATCTTTATCCAGCAAACTCACAAGCTTTTGTTAACAATATTGATCCACAAAATTAAGCATCGCCTCTTTACCAAATCAATGTCCAGCGGAGGGAAGCTCCTGAAGGATTTTTGTGGAGAAAATCCATATTTTTCTGGTTGAAAACCTGTTCAACATTAGCCACCCATCAATTTTTCGAATATTGAAGCTACTGTTTGAGCAGGAATTGTCCTCTTTGTCATTGATGGCAACTTGAATGGAGATGAATATTTGAACATGTTCCAAAATAATGTCGTGGCAACTTTAACCAAATGATATCATGATCCAGCAAACTCACAAGTTTCTGTGAACAATATGAATTCACAAGATAAAGCATCGTCTTATTACCAAATCAATGTCGAGTGGAGGAAAGCTCCTGTAGGATTTTTGAGGAGAAAACCCATATTTTTCTGGTCGAAAAGCTGTTCTATATTAGCCACAGATCAATTTTTTAATATTAAGCCTATGGTTTGGGCAGGAATTGTTGGAAATTTTATCGTAGTCCTATTTGTAATTGATGGCAACTTGCGTGGAGATAAATATTTGAAACTGCTCCAAAATAATCTCGTGGAAACTTTAACTAAATTATATCTTCATCCAGCAAACTCACAAGCTTTTGTTAACAATATTGATCCACAAAATTAAGCATCGCCTCTTTACCAAATCAATGTCCAGCGGAGGGAAGCTCCTGAAGGATTTTTGCGGAGAAAATCCATATTTTTCTGGTTGAAAACCTGTTCAACATTAGCCACCCATCAATTTTTCGAATATTGAAGCTACTGTTTGAGCAGGAATTGTCCTCTTTGTCATTGATGGCAACTTGAATGGAGATGAATATTTGAACATGTTCCAAAATAATGTCGTGGCAACTTTAACCAAATGATATCATGATCCAGCAAACTCACAAGTTTTTGTGAACAATATGAATTCACAAGATAAAGCATCGTCTTATTACCAAATCAATGTCGAGTGGAGGAAAGCTCCTGTAGGATTTTTGAGGAGAAAACCCATATTTTTCTGGTCGAAAAGCTGTTCTATATTAGCCACAGATCAATTTTTTAATATTAAGCCTATCGTTTGGGCAGGAATTGTTGGAAATTTTATCGTAGTCCTATTTGTAATTGATGGCAACTTGCGTGGAGATAAATATTTGAAACTGCTCCAAAATAATCTCGTGGAAACTTTAACTAAATTATATCTTTATCCAGCAAACTCACAAGCTTTTGTTAACAATATTGATCCACAAAATTAAGCATCGCCTCTTTACCAAATCAATGTCCAGCGGAGGGAAGCTCCTGAAGGATTTTTGTGGAGAAAATCCATATTTTTCTGGTTGAAAACCTGTTCAACATTAGCCACCCATCAATTTTTCGAATATTGAAGCTACTGTTTGAGCAGGAATTGTCCTCTTTGTCATTGATGGCAACTTGAATGGAGATGAATATTTGAACATGTTCCAAAATAATGTCGTGGCAACTTTAACCAAATGATATCATGATCCAGCAAACTCACAAGTTTCTGTGAACAATATGAATTCACAAGATAAAGCATCGTCTTATTACCAAATCAATGTCGAGTGGAGGAAAGCTCCTGTAGGATTTTTGAGGAGAAAACCCATATTTTTCTGGTCGAAAAGCTGTTCTATATTAGCCACAGATCAATTTTTTAATATTAAGCCTATGGTTTGGGCAGGAATTGTTGGAAATTTTATCGTAGTCCTATTTGTAATTGATGGCAACTTGCGTGGAGATAAATATTTGAAACTGCTCCAAAATAATCTCGTGGAAACTTTAACTAAATTATATCTTCATCCAGCAAACTCACAAGCTTTTGTTAACAATATTGATCCACAAAATTAAGCATCGCCTCTTTACCAAATCAATGTCCAGCGGAGGGAAGCTCCTGAAGGATTTTTGCGGAGAAAATCCATATTTTTCTGGTTGAAAACCTGTTCAACATTAGCCACCCATCAATTTTTCGAATATTGAAGCTACTGTTTGAGCAGGAATTGTCCTCTTTGTCATTGATGGCAACTTGAATGGAGATGAATATTTGAACATGTTCCAAAATAATGTCGTGGCAACTTTAACCAAATGATATCATGATCCAGCAAACTCACAAGTTTTTGTGAACAATATGAATTCACAAGATAAAGCATCGTCTTATTACCAAATCAATGTCGAGTGGAGGAAAGCTCCTGTAGGATTTTTGAGGAGAAAACCCATATTTTTCTGGTCGAAAAGCTGTTCTATATTAGCCACAGATCAATTTTTTAATATTAAGCCTATGGTTTGGGCAGGAATTGTTGGAAATTTTATCGTAGTCCTATTTGTAATTGATGGCAACTTGTAAGGAGATAAATATTTGAAACTGCTCCAAAATAATCTCGTGGAAACTTTAACTAAATTATATCTTCATCCAGCAAACTCACAAGCTTTTGTTAACAATATTGATACACAAAATTAAGCATCGCCTCTTTACCAAATCAATGTCCAGCGGAGGGAAGCTCCTGAAGGATTTTTGCGGAGAAAATCCATATTTTTCTGGTTGAAAACCTGTTCAACATTAGCCACCCATCAATTTTTCGAATATTGAAGCTACTGTTTGAGCAGGAATTGTCCTCTTTGTCATTGATGGCAACTTGAATGGAGATGAATATTTGAACATGTTCCAAAATAATGTCGTGGCAACTTTAACCAAATGATATCATGATCCAGCAAACTCACAAGTTTTTGTAAACAATATGGATTCACAAGATAAAGCATCGTCTTATTACCAAATCAATGTCGAGTGGAGGAAAGCTCCTGTAGGATTTTTGAGGAGAAAACCCATATTTTTCTGGTCGAAAGCTGTTCTATATTAGCCACAGATCAATTTTTTAATATTAAGCATATGGTTTGGGCAGGAATTGTTGGAAATTTTATCGTAGTCCTATTTGTAATTGATGGCAACTTGCAAGGAGATAAATATTTGAAACTCCTCCAAAATACTGTCGTATCTGCTTTGCCCAAATGATATCATGATTCAGCAAACTCACAAGTTTTTTTGTGGACAATATAGATTCACAAGATGAAGCATCGCTTTCTTACCAAATCAATGTCCAGCGGAGGGAAGCTCCTGAAGGATTTTTGAGGAGAAAATCCATATTTTTCTGGTTGAAAACCACATTAGCCACCCATCAATTTTTCGAATATTGAAGCTACTGTTTGAGCAGGAATTGTCCTCTTTGTCATTGATGGCAACTTGCGGGGAGATAAATATTTGTAACTGCTCCAAAATAATCTCGTGGAAAATTTAACTAAATTAAATCTTGATCCAGCAAACTCACAAGCTTTTGTTAACAATATTGATCCACAAAATGAAGCATCACCTCTTTATCAAATGTCGAGTCGAGTGGAGGGAAGCTCCTGGAGGATTTTTTAAGGGTTTTTTCAGAAATGTTACCCTAGTGATATTGCATGTATGTACTGGGTGAAATTCAGCTTAACCAAACGACGTATTTTATTGACTAAACTAGTTATTCTTGTTAATTACTTTCTTCCTTGTTCTGTGTTGTTAATAACGTTGTTATCGATGGTAATGGCGATTTATTTCCAGTACGAGTATGGTACAAATAAGGTACATCATTCATCAAAAAATTTAGGAATGTTTTCTTATATAAATATTGAGAATAATGGAAGTTGTGGGTGGAAATTTCTATGAAGTGATATAACAAATAAATTATCACATGTCATTATCACATTAAATATCGTGGGACAAATATGATAACTAATATCCAATGGTATTAAAAAATAAGTACTTACGTCGACGCAATCTATTTTCTTTATTTTCATATCTCACTACAAATTTATTGCTTATTTCAATACTTGGAACTCTTCGGAATATGATGAATCGCTTGTTGCCTCTTATCATTGAGATTTTAGAATATAATCAATTCAGTAATATAATTTTTATTATTTCTGATTTATGGTCGTTTATGTAAAATATAATTACAACCTTTAATAATTCATATTATAGCAAAATATATAGGTGAGGAACCAACGGTAAAAATCATTAGAACTGCGGAATTTTGTTAATCAACGTCGATTTTAATGGAAAGTTGGATTTAAGCTCTAATTACTCCTTACTCAAAACATATAAAAGTAGAAGGGTGCTTTTTATTTTTTAGTAGTTAAAACTGTGTTCATATTCTCAAACAAGTTTATGATTAATCGGATCCATGCAACCCCTCCAAATACCATACTCTGAGGGTAGTAATATTGAAAGCTTTTTTCAAAATCTCGATTTTCATGAAAATTTGATTTCAAGCCCTTTTCTACATCTATCCTGATGCGAACCGGATTTTTTTTTATTCTGGGGGGTGCAAACTACCCACCACAAGCTTAAATGTATTATTCGTAAAAATGTTCTTAAGCACTTTATTGCCCATAAGATTCAATCAACCTCTATAAGTCATCCCCTAATCATATGGAGAGTTAAAAAATAATCTCAACTATTCTTTTATAATTAAAAATTATTCAAAAGTATGTTTATATTGAATTGGGAATTTTTCGTGATTATTTTTAAAAAGTACTGGTTTTTAAATCTTTCAACCCTAATGGAACCCAACTTCAATAACCAAAAATGTCACCAACAACAAAAATTTTTTTTACAGAAATAATGTTTAAAATCATTGAAATTCTTTATTTAGAAAATGATATAAAAACAATTTTGAATAATTATATTACATTATCACTAATATCTTCTTCGTGCTCCGAAATTTCAAAAAAAGCAGCTGGTTTTTCGACAATAACTCACTCAATTTTCAAGCTAGAAAATCTTTAGAAAAGGATTTCGTAGTAGATTTCAGGCACTTCAGCGTTATATCAATTAAAACTTTTTTCAACCCCTGATTTCGAAATGCGAATGCAAACTTTGAACTAAAGTATCTCCTACAATTTTTTTGATACATAGATTCAAAAAGGTACAAAATTTTTGACAAGAAACATTTTTCATAACAGGATAGTTTTTGTTTTTTTTTTTCAGGATTACGGAGATGCAGTATTCAATTCAATCAATTATTTTTTCTAATATAAGCATCAAAACCGGTCAAATCACAAGGATAATATCAATAATGCATAAAGTTAACTGGGAGTGGATTACGATGAATTTCAATTAGGGTGGTAATGGCGAGAGGATAATTATTACATTTTTTTAAAAAAGAAAAAAGAAGAAACCTTATTTTTGTTATAAATCAGTCAATTCTTTCAAAAGACTTTTGACAGTTCTGATTTTAAAGTTTTTCTATGTGCTTTGGAAAAGATCTCTTGAGTTTTTTTCACAAAGTTTTTCGACAATAACTGGCTCAACTTTCAAGCTAGAAAATCTTTAGAAAAGGATTTTGTAGGGGATTTCAAGCATATCAAAGTTATATCAATTAAAACTTTTTTCAGCCCCCGGCTTCGAAAAGGGTGCAGCTCAAATTTGGTATGCGAATGCAAACTTTGAACTAATGTATCTCCTTTAATTTTCCTTATACCATATATTTAAAAAGGCTCAAAATTTTTGGCAAGAAAAACTCTACATCTAATATCTGAAATATTTTTTCATAACATGAATAGTTTTTGGTTTTTTTCAAGATTACGGAAATGCAGTATTCAAGTCAATTAATTATTTTTCCTAAAATAAGCATCCACAACCAGTCAAATCACAAGGATCATATCAATAATGCATAAAGTTAACTTGGAGTGGATTACGATTATTTTTGTTATAAATATAAACTATAAGTATAAACTCTTTCAAAAGACTTTTGACAGTGCTGATTTTAAAGTTTTTCTATGTGCTTTGGAAAATATCTCTAGAGTTTGTTTCACAAAGTTATTTGAGGTTGAAGGTTTTCAGTTTCGGAATTCTTCAAAAATAGCAATCTGTTAACGAGCAATAACTCAGTTATTATTGCATTTACAGAGGTCGTTGGAAAACGAAAAAATTCCGGGTTGAACCTTTCACCAAGTCTCCTGCAAATGTTAAACCTATTAATACGAATCTAACCTCAAATATTTCTTGAAAATTTGACGAACTCATTAGTGTGCTTTTCTAGTACTAGCACATTTTTTTAAATCCGAAGTTTGAATTCGTCTAAATGCCGTAAAACGGAAGCCTGGAAAATTTGTTCTACATTAAGCATATGCAGCACTGTTTTTTTTTTAATAAATCAATGCAAAATCGATATTTGAAAGTTTCTTTTCTCCAGATCGAAGATTTCTATGTAAGGTCACGTCTTGTTTTCATCGCTTCTTCATTCTAGCTATGGCACTCTCATTCAGACCTAGTTAAGTTGTCAGTCTTCTGGTAGACCAGCCATCTTCCAATATGGTAATAATTGAAGCTTGCTCAATATGAGTGTACTGAGGAGGCATTAAGTAAACTTTTACTTCAACTGAACTCAGTTAAACGCAGTTAAAATGTAAGTAAATGCTTTTTCAGTGAATAGAAGTGTGCAGAAATCATAAAAAATATGTATTTCCCACTTTGTCCGGTCATAGAAAAGTACTGTTCGTAAGTAATCACTGCCCTGAGCTTACCATATATTTATATAGGTTGACCAATTATCAGTGAATGTTTATTAATCGCGCATAGGTGGAATTCTTTATTTTGTTTGTGAATAATCTTGAAAAACTTCAATTCTTAATTTAAAATTTCCTAGCACTGATCAATTAATCAGACCAATTGACTTTATAACCAATTTCTGACCTTTCAGATGGGTTGATCTAAATTCCACACATGAGGTGCTACGGTTGTTGTTACCAAGTTAAGTTGTTTGCGTAGTTGGCTTTCCGTTATTCAATCCAAAATTAAACTTAAAAATTATTACGAAAAGATGATAATCCTTATACAATTAAATATATCCAATTGATAAAATTCTTGAAATGGAAAGCTTGTGTTATATGTAGATGTAGAAATAGTTGAAGTTTTTACATGCTTATCGGTTTTTATTGTTGTTTTATATCACTAATATAAAATAATTCATATTATCATTTTATTGGTTTTTTTCTAATCCTATCGAATTTCCTGTATAAAAGAACCAAATGTATACTAGACATATTATATAAGAAAAGTACTAGCGATAATACAATGACTTTATTGTTGCAAATTGTCTTTGTTGCTTGCTTGGTATGTCAAATATCTGGACACGGTATGATGTTAGATCCACCAGGGAGAAGTTCTTTGTGGCGATTTAATAGTTTAGCACCTGTGAATTATGATGACAATCAGTTGTTTTGTGGTGGCTATTATGTGAGTAAATTATTATTTTCTACGGATAGTATAAAATTCGATCATGGAAGAGTATTTAACACTCAATGAGAAATATCCGCTATTATAGTGAGAAATTTTCTCACTGTTACCTTAGAATCCCAATTCAATCATGAATTGATAAGGCACTTTTTCTATACTTTTAATGTACTTACGTCAAGAAGGCATTGCTCCTTTTTATACTAAAACAGATTTGTTAAAAAATAATTACGAGGATGGGTACTTACGTTTTGAGAGATGGCAACACTGATGTAAATATGTCAAATCTAACTATCACAAAGTTTGACATTTGACAGTTTGACAATTGATACTTCAAACATTATCTTGGTCAAAAAATGGAAGTGTATCACAAACATTTTCGCGCGATGATTTTCTATGATTTTTGACGTGGATTACCAGCAATGTGCCGATCAACTTGTTGCTATTTTTAGTACAGTGTTTTAGCGGTTTTCCGAATTCAATTGTAGTTACACTCCGCTACAGGAGATCATGATAGACGACGACATATGGGTTTCGCGTACGAGGCAAATGGTCGCCTTTTTTTCGGAATAACTTTACATTAGAATAATGTCGAACTTTCAACTCTGAATGATATACTAGCATTTTTTGCAAAAAGTATTCGAAAAAATCAGGGAAACCAATGGCAGAAGACGAATCATTCTCCATCCACTACAGTGCGAGTACTCGCACATCAGTTCAAACAAAAACATTTTTGAACAGTCTAAATATCGAATTGATGGATCATCTGTCGTCATTTCCATACAATAATTCCTTCTTATTAGTGCAGATCGGAAATAAATTGCGAGGTCAACGTTTTTCTACACCTGAAAAAATAGTTGATGCGATCAAATTACATGGAGGTACCTCAATCGGTACAATAAAGCCACATCCGATTATAAATATTTGTTTTTATTTGTCTATCTCAAAACTCAAGTGGTAATCCTCGTATAACGGAAGATATAGAATGTCAAAATACATTTAAAAATATTGTTCTTATATGTTGATGTATGAAAATATGCTCAGCTATACATATTTTTTAAACGATAATAGTAAAAAGCAGAAGTCAGAAAATCACTGACCAGGGTGGGAATTTTCGGCAAAATGTTTTGAGGTCCAAGAGCAGCTACACCCGTTCTGGCAATATTTTTTTTATTATTTTGAACAAAAAAAGGTTAATTAGTTGAGTTGGCAGGAATCAGAAAATAGATAATTTTTCAAAATTTCTTGGACAATATATAATATTATTTATTAGATTTCGATGGTAAATGAGGTGTGCAAAATATATCACGAAAAAGGATTTCTACTATTCACCTCTGAAATAATTTCGAAAATCAATATTTTAAAAATGTATCTCACCGTTCTTTAAATGAGAAAACAACTACTTTCCAGGCTAATGTCTCGACGAATTACATGTCATCTGAAGAGCGTGATGTAAATCGACCTTTTGTCGATATTAACATCCCCAATGGCTCGCGACTGCAAGGAGAGGTTATAACTACTGACTAGTTTCGACGTTATTACGTCTTATCAGAGCAGTTTAACACCCCTCGTTGGGGCTCGACACCCGAACTGAAGACAACGTCAAAGAGCGTCGTATTTGGTACATGCAGTTAAACATTTCCCAGCGAACGCCAAGTGGCGCCATCCTCACTTCTAACTGCAAATTATTGGTCAGGTAGAAATCTATCATAGACGCCGATAATATAGATTTCGATGGTAAATGAGGTGTGCAAAATGTATTACAATACAGGATTTCTACTATTCACCTTGAAATAATTTCGAAAATGTATCCCACCGTTCTTCAAATGAGAAAATAACTACTTTCCTGGCTAGTGCCTCGACGAATATTTCATTACTTGAATTATTTTTTAGGTACAACATATTTTGAATGATGGAAATTGTGGGGTCTGCGGTGATTCATACACCGATGAACATCCTCAAGATAATGAAAATACTGGTACATATGGACAGGGTATAATTGCGAAAGAATATAAAGGTGGATCTGTTATTAATGTATCTATCAATGTCACTGCTAATCATTTGGGTTACTTTTTATACAGGTTAGAAAGAAAACTATTACAATTAGTTATATTACTTTTTAATATGAGGATAGCTCAATAAATTACCGGGTATCGTTTTCGTTTCAATGAAACAGAAAAAACCGCTACAGTATTTTTTTTATTTCAAAAGTAAAAAGAAGACGTAACATTGGAAAATTATGGAAATAGATGATAATGAGAACCATTTCAAATGGATATAAATCAAAAAGTGTCCGCTAGTGAATTGATATAAAAGCGGTATGACATTGAAATACTCATTTGAAGGGCTGTAAAAACTTTCAAAAAGCTCCGGCCGCAAAACTGGTACACCGGGACGAGCTTTGAAGAAGCGGTTATAATACCCATTCCCAACAGAAAAACAAAAAAAAGAATTTTTCAGTTTATATATTCTTAATAACTCCTGTAAGAAATCAAAGTGGCCGCAAAAATTGGTTATGGCTCCATTAATGAAGAAAAAAAAGTTACTTTCTCTAACATTGAAAGGTGAAGGATTCTTGATAGTTTTGAAGATCTTTTGCAAATGAATATGAAATGTTAGTTGTGATAATAGATCGAAGAAGCATATTTGTGATATTGCTTTTAATTCAATCAGAATCAGATCAGGTATTACTTCGTGCTTAATTTCAAATTTAAACCTTCGCGACAGTGGCATCTCTCTAATGTAATTACGTTAAACAGACACTTTTTGATACAGTTTTCTATTAATCTCCATTCCTCATATATAAAATTCCGTTAGGAAAAAATATCACTCTTTTATCGTCAGTTTTAAATTCTCTATTGAAGGTAAAAATTTTACCAAATTATTTTTTAGACGACGCCATCTGAAAATTGTTCGTTGCGTTTTAAGTGTTCCATGTAGTGAAAGTGACAGTTCCGTACTGCAAAACACTTTCGAGACGCTCTGGAGTAGCCACTTCAATGTTGACAGTTGACAGTTTCACTTCGATGATTTTGCATAAACTTAAATTTTTAATTTTCTGAAATTATTTGTTTTATCCGAAGTTTTGTCTAGTGAATAACAATGAATGATGACGAAAAAGGAAACATCAGCGATAAAGAGTGGTGTCGCAAGAAAAAGGCGCAAAACCCAACGGAAAACGTAGTGCTCTCGTATTTTTCAGAAAAATCTAAAATCTAGAATCTATTTTATGGTCTATATTCTCGATGTTTATAATTCTCTATTATTAATTTTCTTTCCTCAGTGTAATTGAAAAAGTTTTGGATATTATGCGTCGTATGAAAAATGTTGCGTACTCGTCTGTTGATCGCCTCGCTTCGCTCTCGGACTCGCCCAACAAAGTAGCACTTTCAGTCCTTGGCATACAAATAACTATTGTTTAATATGAGTATTGAAAATGTTGGTGTGCTGTAATCTGACAGCGGAAAAAAAGTAAAAATGTGACTATCCAATTGAGGTTAACACATTTTTTCCATCGATCTTCCATCTCTTTGTCTGAAAAAATGATTGTTCAATCACTGATATACCTCCCATGTGAGGCACAAGTATAATTTAGATAATATACTTATTTTTCTGACTTTGCCACTTTAAATGCCTATAGCTCAGAAACTAGAGGTCATATGTGACAAATTTTTTTTACGTCACAGTATTATTTTTTTTGCATCAAGTTCTGGAACACTCTGTATATTATACTATAGCCGCTGCTTATAGATTTCGTTCGTTTTTTTTTCATTTATTATTCTTTTTTACAAAAAGATTGTATTTGTCATCGTCCGCGAGATTTTGAAAAGATTCTGGTTAATTTTTTATTCTCGTTAATAGTTATACAACTTTTGAACTCTTCATCTCAGCTTTATACTCATTCAATATCTTTGATTTCCTGCTAAACATTCTAGAATAACTGTGAATTGTGATTGGTGAGGTTTTTCCATGTTATAACTACTATCCAGTAGCAGTTGCAGATGATCAGATTCACCAATTTCAGCCACAATATTTGTAGCAGACTCTTCTGGTAATGCGATTTGAACTCTTTTATGATGTTTAGATTGAACAATGGATGGGATATCTGGATGAGTCGTTCAGATATCTAACAGAAACGCGATTTTCTCTTTTCTTATCCTTAATCTTAATCTTAATTATCTCTTATCCAACCAGTAGCATTATTGGAGTATGTTACAGGTAATTGTTCAACACTTTTGAAGCACCTCGGACTTTTATTTAGTTTTTTTCGCGATCGCGATCAACTTTTGCTTAAGGTTATTCTCTTGTCTTGATTATTTGAAATTCGGGCAATGGGGTTATTAGGTGTTTTAGAGAAGTTGTGTCTTGCCTATTCCACATTATGGGGGTTCACTTTCGGTAATCGAATACTCGTAATCTAGTTAATTGAGCTTGGAATGATCCTGGAGTCATTCTTCGCTGATTGACAACGACCAGGGTTTGCACTTTTGATTCAATTACTAGTAATTTTAACTTTCACTAATCATTGGTTGTCGATCTTTGTAGTCAGATTCTCTTCAGGCCAGTATGAGAAGAAGCCCAAAGTATTTCCACACAATTGCAGGCTCATATTGATACCACCAGATCTTCAGAGAACTCCATTTTCAGTTATTGATACGCGCGTTAGTAGAAGTGAACGGTTTCAGAAATTTTAGCTTGTATGATGAATTCATTTGTTCTTTGATTGTAGCCTTTGCGAGTTGGAAGATCCCAATGCACCTGAGTCGGGAGAAGATTGCTTCAAATCACTTTTATTAGAAGATGGTTCAACAAACTTCACAGTAGCAGAAGACTTGTCTGAAATTACAAATAGAGTTGTTTTACCCAATATCGACTGTCCCAGATGCGTATTAAGATGGACTTATGTAACAGGTGATGATAATTACATTTTTTTCTTCACTTTCTTCAATTGATGAATGTTTGTGAGAGAATCCCAGTCTTGCGATACAGTTTTGATTGAATTCTGTGGTACTCAAATACCCAAAATGCATGTAATATCAGCCGTTAGATTTTGTTTGAAGTATGTAATTTCCACGTGGAAATGAGTTATTTGAAAATTAAAAATTAGAAAAGCAGAATTTTTTTAAATTCACCAAACTATAAGTGGTACTTGATATACGATATTCGAATTCCTCAATAAATTTTGAGCGTTTTTCACAAATTTTGGCCTCTCTCCTGAAATAATAGGTGGGAATTTGTTTTTCAACAATGCTTGTAAGTACAGCTCTTGTGATGTAATGTAACATCAAAACTCCTTTGGATAAACTATTAAAATATTAAAAAATAAAATAATAAGTTGAATTCATTAATCCGACGACGATACGACATCTAACTGTTTACAGTCCGCTCTTAAATACTGTAAAATCGTATTGTATTAAAGGTTATAATTATCTATGAGTATTGTCGTTAGTAAGTAATTTGATACCTTAATGAAATAAGAGTGTCCAAAGAACACAAGGAATGTTTCATCTATGATGTGGGTTCCTATTAGTATCGTGTACCATAAATCGCAATAAATATTATAAACCTTGAATTTAATTAGCTAAATTTATGATTATTCACAGTCACGTTAATATGAGAAAACGTCTAGTAGGCTTGCCCAAACAATTGAAACTTTATCATGGATGGAAAATTCTATCTGTACTGATTTGAACTGTTCTCATAATAATGCTGATATTACTAGCAATAAGAACAAATCATTGAATAAACCATGTTACAAATTTAACAATTAACAACTTAATTAATTGATTCGTAACATGTAATTAGTGGAGCCCCAGGTGTTGAAAATGTGGTCCATTACTTTCTACACATGAAATCAATCCTTGACGGGTGTATAGAGCAGCACTTTTAATTTTTGAAATTAAAATACTAATTGAAGTTGAAGCTTCTTCTAAAAAATTTCATAATACTTCAAACTGCGGTCTATTAATTTGGTTAGGTATCATATCATAAAATAATTTTTTTTACGATCATGTTGATCTTTGATCATGAGATTCGTTATTTTTTCCTATTCGATGAATATAGTTAAATTTCAAAATTGCCTGATTACAATAAATATCTTCAACTTTTTACAATGTCAATTAATTCATGGAATTTAAACATACATTTATGACAAAAAACTACTGTGGATTATTTTACTTTCAAATAGCTGTAGACTTTGGAACTATAAAATGCGGGATGTAAAGGTTGTTCTGTTTAAAAAAATGCTCATATGTTATTTTGGAGCAGCGTTGCAAGCTGTATATTTCTAATCGACAAATGACCTAAATGGATTCAAAGAACTTTTACTTATAGTCCAGTCATCTTAGGCCAAATTAGGTAAATATCACGGAAAATTGACATACCCTGTATATTACCACGTGAAAACTTGTTTTTTGGCATACTAAAACTATTCTCAAAATTCACATATAATTAGATGCTGGCAAGTTTTAACGTCAGGAGTCAAAGGACACAAAAATCGATTTTATTTTCATTTTTTTGCAAATATCTCGTTTTCTATGGGTTTTTCGCTGTTTGTATATGTTATCAATATTGTAGAAAATTCAATTCTCTACAACTTTTTTATTTAAGATTTTTCTATAACTATAACTATAACAGGTTATAATTTATTGTTAAATACGAGTATATAATTATCATTTTTTTATTAACTTTTAGATGAAATCCATTTTTATTTTTATTTTGAATTGAGTGTCAATTTATTTAAAAACACTAACCTGACCACGGAATTAAGAAATTGTTGAGGAAAATACTCAAATTGTATTTTAATTCAAATCTAATTCATACTAATTTTCAAATAATGTTTTTATTAAACTTGCCATTTAATAGATTTATTATTGTCAAAATTGATAGAAATTTTGAGAAAAAGTTCTAATTCCAATTCTCTTCTTCTTCTTCTTCTTCTTCTTCTTCTTCTTCATTATCGTCGTTATAATGTCTCTGCTGCGGGATTTCAAGTTCCTCTTCATTACCATCTTCAACGACATTTGTCTCCAAATCATTTATGATTTCTGGGTCAAAGGTTGTTTTATTATTAATATCTGATATGGTACAGCATTGAGACAGGCTTATGCATTACTCTGGACGCAAGCTAAAGAGCACACACATTTAAAATGAGATATACTTAATCATTTTGTGCTTTAAATGCTATTAGTGTAAATGAGAATATAATTACAATGTAATTAAAGTATATCCCTTGGTAATATTTCAATTAGGGAAAGAGTGTTATTGATATGATAAATTTTGGAATTATTAGAAAGAAAGATTGAATTTGATCTAAAAGTTATAAAAAATGATAATTATATATTTAGAAATAAATTATAACCTCAATATTAGGAATTTTGATCGGGACTACCAGTTAACCTCTGATAATTTTCTGATCGCGCGTTCTATGCCTTATATCTCGAAAACAGTTCAAGATATAACAAAATATTTAATACAAAAGTTGAATTCTCTTCAATATAGATAATAATTATAAATAGCGTAAAACCCATAGAAATCGAGATATTTACAAAAAAGTGTAAATAAAATCAATTTTTGTGACCTTTAACCCCTGACTTCAAAACTTACCACCATCCAATTATATGTGAATTTTGATAATAGTTTTATGATGCCAAAAAACAAGTTTTTACGTGGTAATATACTGCGTATGTCGATTTTTCGAGGTCAACCCGTTATAATGACTGGACTATTATTGTTTTGTCAACTTAAATGAAATCAAAATATTAAATTACCTTATAATGTATCAAAGTGCTAAGACATTTCTTTTCTCAGTTAAATCGCGTCTTCTGAACATGTAAAAATAAGAAATCTCCTAAACAACCTGGGAAAAATTCCATTTATGATATCGAGAAAAATTTAATACCAAAAAGAAATTAAATTAAAATGCTGATAACATTGATTTTTTTATTGATAAACTAGGAGAGAATTTAGAAGGAAATCGATGAATTTTGTTAATAAGGAAATGAAAGTCTTTGTAACTAAGAAGTTAACCAAAAAATCTAGATAAACTGTGCCCTCAAAAAAATAAGTGTCAATAATTTTAAAGTTAATGAGACCGGCTCAAACGTTCACTTTTTTAGTACGAGTATATTGAGTGTGAGCTTGACGCCTCCATTGAGAATTTTCTCTACAGTTCTGTTTGTTAACCGTTCCGTTTAAATGAAACGTCGCTTAATCAGAAAAAAACTGTTTTGTTTATGAACCGCAACTGCGTTCATCCTGTCCATCATCAATTTACAGAATTCTTGTCTTCTACTGGATCATCTTCATTTAAATCCTGAATCAACTGAATTTTGTAATTTTTCTTCATCATTGTCAGCGGCAAGCTCTCGTGTTGTCTTAAGCGGATTTTCCTCAGTCTCTACAAGTACATCTAACTTTTTTTCATCAGTAAATTGAACATTTCTTCTTGGTTTTTCAATATTTTCTACATGTCCAGTTTCACTAAACTTTTGCTAACTGTAGACTGCGAAACGTATTGACAAGGGTATTCATTATTAAAAACTCTACAAACCTCCTTTTGAGATCTTGTTTTATTACCACAGTATATTTAAATAGACCAGACAATATATATGATTCATTTTCCATATTTGTACTTTTTCCTTATCTTTTGAGGTACCGATAAAAAATCAAGACTCTTGAAAGTCAACACGGACACTCAATCTAGCTTATAAAACAAATTATGTGGAAGTTTATTGTTGAAAAAAAAAAAAACAGTCAAAGCTAAAATAAAACATTGAAATTGATAAGAATTAATGAAATTTCGAATTGATTTGTTTTAAGATGATCCCATTACTGAATATCATCTGTATGACTTCCATAGTTATAACAAATTAAAGGGAAGAACTTAAAATATAGACTGTCGACTCATTTTCCACATTTAATTTTATTTTATTATTTAGAATATGAATTTTAGCTATTTATATCATAAATCGATCAACCTGGATGGAAAATCTAACCACGAAGGCTGCAAATTGCACTTTGAGTGAGTGGATTTTGGCCACAACAACTCAAATTTACGGTTAGACAGGAGAAGACGTGCAAATAACTATGCAATGTTTCATGTTTTACTTAAAAAATGTGTGATTGGCAGGCGTAGGGGTTATGCTAAAGACTGTTAATAAGGGTTTTAAGGTACATTTTGTAAAGAATAAATCTTGTGCCTAATAAATAAGAATGACATTCAAATATTACTCTTATAATTTTCAGGTAACAGTTGGGGTATATGCGAGGACGAGAGATCGAAAGTAGGATGTGGTCCCCAAGAACATTTCAGATCCTGTTCTGACATCTCAATTTCCTCGACTATATGAAAAAATTTGAACAAAATATTTTCAAATAGAAAAAATGCTGATTCGTTCAATTTGAATAAATAAACTTTGATATTGAATTGATTTTTCATACCACCATTCACATTACAAACAAATCTTCACAGATCTGATGATTTTGTTTTGGATCAAACTCAGCGTTTTGGTATTCGAGAAGTGATCTAAGTGTCCCAATGAGTGACGGGGAGCGTTCGGGGTGGTGTCATCAAAAAATTTCACCAAATGATGCTAGACGAACGTCGGATTAATGTAGTGGAGATAGAAGAGGTTATCGACGTATCATAAAAATCCAATTGTTTTTCTTATACTTATTGGAAAATTATTTCTGGCTAAGCTATTCGCTGTGTGGGTGCTGCGTTCTCAAGCTTCTTCAACGCTGAAAAGCTGATTCCACTACTACATTCCTGAATCGAAACAAAAAGCAGTCTAGATACCAAGAATCTAGCAAATCTAGCATTGCATTTAAATGGTCCCTAGTAAAAAAATAAACTTATGTCGAGTCCATTTTCGAATTTAATTTGTATGGAAATATGGATCTAGATGGAGCCTAAGAATCATTTTGATGACCATAAATACGTGAAGCTACTTTTATTATTGTGGATGGAAAAAATATTGTACAAGCTTAGCAATAGCTTCAAAAGTGTTATCCGGACTTTGCTCCATCGAAAAAAACCATTTGCTGAATTTAAACGTTGTCATATAAACACTGTTGATGGTAAAAGTTCTAGTGGTCCAATTGAAGTGGTTTTTCTAGAAAACAACAAAAAATCTCTACACATTAATTATATCTAATCGTCAATTGAGATTGTCTGAGATGCCGTGAAAATATTAGCAGACAGTGTGTTTACAATTATGCATGAAAATATGACCATGAAAAGGCTTTTTTCAAAATGGGTGCTACGTTCACTCACAAACAACAACGTTTTGATGATTCACATCAGTGTTCCGTCATATTTACTCTTAATAAATCAGATGTTTTCGTTAATATGTGACACTTCACTCCGGAATCAGAACGATCATCATATGAATGGACTGCAGTTGGTGAACCAGGTTCGAAGCGTCCAAAGGTAAAACAGTCAACCAGGAAAGTTATGGTTTCAGTATTTTTGGGATACGCATGGAATATTGTTCATCTCCAAAAGGGACAGATAAATATTAGTGTATACTACATAGACTTGTTGGATCGTTTGATTGCAAAATTCAAGGAAGACAATTGCTTCCTCATCCACCCTATAGTCCAGAGACTACTACTACCGTAGTCATTGGACTTTCTTATTATTTTGTTTAGGTGCAATGTGTATTCATGAACCAAAACTTTGAAACAACAATGAATGTCCAAAGATGATTTATCAAAAATAAACACTTTTTTTGATAACGTTGAAAGTCAATATTTAAGGACAATTAACTACTAATAAACTATATTATTTATTGATTGGAAATTTTTCAAGCAGACTCGTAAATGATTATGATAAATTAAACCGAAATTTACGTAATGAAAAGTTAAGCTAAAAGTAAATCTTCAACTCAATAAATGAAGGACGTACGTGAATTTTCATTCTGTCGGGGCATTATAGAACGAGATCTGAGAGCAGTTGCAGCAAAACAGAATTTCCTTTTTTTTGCATATTTCAGTTGCTACTACAAAAACGATTTTTTAATATAAGTATGATTAAAAACGAAATGTTTATCATTTGTAATGTGACGATAGTACAGGGGCTATTTTCACACTTTTTTGTTAATTATGTGACATCACTTATTGCATCACATGTTAACACAACTCAAAATTATTTTAAAAATATTTTTGTTTTGAATTAGTAATGAATTGTGATAACAGAATGTTTATTGATGTTTGTATTCGTGTAATTACAAAGAATTAGGACGCAAATAATTTCTAAATCATTGTTAGAGCTATACTATATTTAATTTTTCAAATTTCACTTTCACAAGGTTGATATTTCTAACTACACAATTAATTTTCTTTCTCCAATTTACCCTGAGGAAAAAACTTTTTGATTTGTGCTCTGATTTCTGACATTCGTTGGTTGATTTGATAGAAATCTAAATTATCTATATCAATGTAATGAGTCAAGACGAACCTCAATCCATGTAATGAGAACATGAAGTAGGTCTCCATAATCTGTACTCGTATCCACGAATTTTCCACATGTACAATGAATTGCCGATCGTCCGGTTCGTTCAATCATTATCTTATTCCAATATACACAATAAACAATTTTTTAAAAATCATATTTTGTAGTTTAAGGACGGTGTAAAGAATATACAGAGTGAGTTTTATATAGGAAACGTCTTGGAAACTGCATGTACGATTTATTTTGTGCGCATTGAATAAACTCGTTTAGTTGAATATTTTTCAATAATTTATAGGATAATACAAATTTCGTAACAAGATCTAATGTCCGTAAGTTGGTAAAAAGTTTAACGAAGTTGGTGCAGTGAAACATTTATCTAAATCATGGCACAGAAAATCTACAACAACTGAAGACAAATCTTTCAATGTTTTTGTCAAGTAGATCCACATTTGTAAAATAGAGAAATTACAAATTTTAGAAAACATACAGTGAAAGCAATTACAGCAGATGCTCGAAATATTATCCATTTTTAAAACTTTGCAATACATTTTGCAGCATCCCTGACTGTTCAATTCATCATATCTTACAATTCCTGAATACTGGAAGGTTTTGTTTTATAAACGATGATTTTTAAGATATCCTACAAGAAATAGTCTAAAGAATTCATGTCGGTTGATAGCGGGGGCCATTTTATAAAGCCACGCCTTCCAATCCATCTTCTGGGAAACATATTATTTAGGTATTGCCTCACCACACACGCATAGTGATGTGGGGCACCATTTTGTTGTAATCAAATATTGTCGTTATTGTCTCAAAATTCCCAATAATGAAGTTTTTTTTAAATTACTTTAAATTACTTTTTTTAAATACTCGAATTTGGCAATATTCGAGCCAACTCAGGTATAATACTGTGTTCCAGAAAATTCCAGATATTTCCCATATTTTTTTCTCATAAATCCGCCATGAAAATGAAGATTTTGAAAAAAAATTCATCGAAATCAGATGATTTTTCGATTGTCTATAGCCAAAAAAATAAAATAAAATTACCTTATTTTCTTTTAATTTAATTGAAAAAGGAACCAATTATTTATTATTGGGCGTGGCATTCACGCATCTAACGAGGATTGTTACGTGACCAGTATCCCAATTTACATTTCCATTAATACAATAAGTGTTCACATCGCAAAACATAACATTACCTAAAAAATTTGGATCATTTTGTAACATTTTTTCATCACTAGGTCTGCAAACTTTTCATACACGTTACTTTGTATGGATGGAATTTACTTATATTTATATTACGAGAAATTTTCATTACGGATGTTTGTGAAACATCAAGTTCCCTGGATATTTGTCTAGTACTCAAGTGTGGATCGTCTTCTATCAGCACACAAACATCTGAAAATTTGTTTTCAGTTGGTGCTGTTTTTCTGCGCTCTGATTTGGATAAATCTTTTACTGAACCAGTTTAATAATGTATTGATAATAGATCTTGTTATGGGATTTCAGTTAGGATATAAATTATTGAAGATATTACACGTTTCTTGTTGATTTCTATGAAATATCAATTCGTTATTTGAAAAAATGGTTGATTAATTTTTCTATATGGGCGAAATACAAATGGTGGTACGAAGAGTGGGATTATAAACCATAATTGGTTATTTGAACCACACCAGCTTATATTTGTTATTGTAAATATTTATTCATTTGTAAAATTTACTATAATGTGATTCGAGTGAATCGTCGCTAATACTAAAAAAAATGGTGGAAAATTTTCAAATTGACACATTGTTTGTTAATATTAAAATAATTCACTCAAATCACTCACCCGATACAAGTATTGCTACTTAAGTTTTGAGATACGGCAACACTGATGTAAATATGTCAAATCTGACATCGACATCATGAAGTTTGACATGTAATGGTGAAAATACCTAGTACGTGTTATGTACAGATATTTTTTTCGGCGTGGATAAAACCAACAGCATTGTGCCGATTAACTCGCTTCGACTTTTGGTAAAGAAGCATCATCTTGAACCATCATGCTTCGCTGGTTTTCCTAATTCCTCCGAGGTCGGCGACGAATCATGGATCTATGCATAAAAAACGACTGTATGGATCTTTCATGAGAAGCCAAATCCATTCCATTAGACCTATGTAGAACGGCCAATACTGAATGATATACCAGTATTCGTCCACCAGAAGTAGTCGAAAAAATCAAGGAAACAAATTGTAGAAGCGAGCTCTAATACATCAGTTTTTTCACAGGCAAAACATCGATTTGATGGATCATCCGCCTTGTTTGGCACCCAATGATTTCTTCTTATTCGGTTGATTCGTTCAAATCGTATGTTTTGGAGGTACCTCAATCGCAATTGATTCAAACGCATGCAAATGTGTATTGATCTCAATGGAGAAATTTTGAAAAATAATGAAACCATATCCAATTATCAATATATGTTTTTATTTTTCCATTTCAAAAGTCAAGTATCAACCCTCATAGTCTTTATATTTCTAATTATATCCTCATGTAAACAATATTTCCTATACCAGAAATGAATGAATTGATAAATATTTCACGTAAAACTCACCAACACATGCATAATTTAAATCAAGTTTACTAGGAAATGAGATTAAATTTTTTTATTGTTTGGCATCGTTCATTTAAATAAATAACTACTGTGGTTTTGGTGGGGTTCAGGGACGAATCTTCATATTTAAACATATTCTTGGAGTGAGAGTAACGAATTTAGCTCAGTAGTCTAGGTAGTACCTACTCGAACGGAAATCAAAGTAGTTATTTCCAGGCTAAGTGAAGTGTAGGTACCGGTTTAATATGAAATATATTGTAATTGTTTTCTTATGTACCGCGGCGTTTGTAGCTGCTACGGAAGTTAAGAAATGTCCTAAAAATAAACACAGTGAGTACTTTCTACATAATATAATTTATTTTCTAATATAAATGTATAAATAAATTATTGTTAATGTTGTTAGATTCATTTATACTATAATTATGGTTCATTGAATAAAAAGTAATAAACAAAAATTTGGTGCCAGGTTGGTTTTTATTCAATGTTTTTTGAAAACAAGTTTATTTTTACAAATAAAACTAAGCTAAGAATATTTTTCAATGAAGTAACATATTTTTGTCTTTAAATTGATTAATAACTTTTATTATTACTATTATTTTGTTTTGAAATAATTTGTCTTTTCTTTACAATGAATTAATTAAATTTCTTTCTAATTTAAAATCCGCTGTATAAGTACTATCAAATTAAAGGAGTGGATCCGTAGGATTAGAGAAACTTCCTGCAACATCGATGGGTTATCGGCTAAGTAATTTTATTTTGATGCTTTGTAAAAAAATTATGAACAATTAGTGCGTTTATTTAAGTCATAAAACTCTATGAAATCTCCAGGTGAGATATTTTCTATATTTTTTTCATAATTACACCGTAAAAACGAAGATTTTGGAAAAAAAAATCATCGAAATCAGATGATTTTTCGATTGTCTATAGCCAAAAAACGACGGGACTGTGAAAGTATAGAATCCTCTTAATTTTTTTTGAACCGAACTTTTTCTAAAATTATTTTGCATAATAATTTGTTGAATGTTAACAACACAAATATTTATGTGGACGTAAGTCCGAAAACTATCTACATAAAGTTCAAAGAAATCACAACAACAAATTATATAATATTGAAATAGAAATAAAAAAATCTTCTAGTGAAATAAACAAATTAACAAAACCAGTTTGAAATTGAATGAAAGTACAAATATATAGTAAATTATGCGAATAATAATAAAAAGTAAAAGTACATTCCGTCACCGATGATACAATCTAAAGCCGGGTTCACTTCTCACATAAATCCTTGTCTGGACTGTCTAAGAAATAAAGCTGCATTGATATAACACATATTCTGGTGGTTACAGAATTTCCAGAAGAACAAATGTAGAAGAACGAACACTAGAAGATATTGCCAGCTACACAAACACTTTCGAGTTGAACTTTTTTGTGTTTTTCAAAATACACTTATAAATTTACTTCTTTAACTTTCTGAATTTTGACTAAACTGGAATTTCTGGAACCGTTGGCAATATTCATACTGAATATACTGTTTACACCATTACTAACAATTATATTGTCCGATGCGCGTTTCGATAACCAAGTTATCGTTTTCAGAGACTGAAGGTAAACTGTTCTTACCTTCAGTCTCCGAAGACGATAACTTGGTTATCGAAACGCGCTTTGGACAGTGTAATTGTTAGTGTTGGTGTAAACAGTATATTTAGTATTTCTGAATTTTGATTTTAATCCATTTGTTGCTTCTGGGTGACAATTCTCTTTATTTTTGAAATACATTCTGTTTCTTTAGAATATTGCTTACAAATTTCTCATCGACTTTCAAACTTCTGTCAAATTTTCGTAAATTGACTGCTAGTTTTCAATAAACCACTCTAATAAAAGCTTCACTGTTCTTTTTTAGTATTTTCCACTTTTCTACCTGATCCTAATTATAATGTTTATTGTTGAGATTGTTTAAGACTGCCAAATTATTAGAAACTTCATTTGATAAGCTGTCTAAATTTCTAAATTATTTCAATATACAAGAAATGAGATACAAGAGAAGGCAAAACGAAGGGAAACTATATGCTAAGGTAATGGAAAAAAGGTTAAGAGGTTAATTGAGGACACGTTATTGACCTTGAGAAAGGTTTCGATATGATGGAAAGGAATGACATATGGAAGATCCTAAAAAGCAGAAGAAAAGATGAAACAATGTCTAAGGGAATCTAATGACTACATAAGAATATGGTGAAATGCCCAAAAATAGCTGAAGATAATAGAATCGAGGATGACGTAAAGTGGAAAACGGATTTAGACTCTTTGGAAAAACCCAAAGATGAAATGGAGAATTTGGGAATTTAAAAATATTTGAAGAAATAAAATGTTTCATGAATAGTAATAAAAAAAGGAAGAAAAAAGTAATTGATGGAAAAAACTGCAGGGCAGTAAGTAAGAACAGATAAACCAGATATTTAGCAGTCCGCAGAAACCATACTAGTCGTAAACTAGAACTGCTATTGCTCCTAGGAGCTACAGGTAAGTTTGTGTGTCCTCGATGTACTACAAACATGGTACCAGTTAGTTTTTATGTTCGATCAAAATGATTTATACAAGAAATAGGAACCAAAAGAAGACATTATTGTCGTTATAGCGTATGATATTTATTAATAAATACAAAATGGCTTAAATGATAATCATTAGTTTGCTAATAGCTTTTACGATTTTTCGATGTTATGTCGTGTATTTTTTATCTTTGGGAGTTTCTAGAAGATAACCAGTGAGATGTGGATACACTTAATAGTGTAATAAATTAAAAACTATCCCTGTAAGTTGCGTTATCGGTACATAAAAACATTCGAATGTAATTGCTAGAGTAGCATCGTAACTGTTAGTGATAGTTATCGCTTGGTTCACTTCTTTATATTTGTTTTTTTTTTTTAATTCAACCTTTGATTGAATATTGAATTAAGGTCGATAATTATATTTTTTATTGCCACTAGAAAAAAAAAAGAAGCTAATTACTTGTATTAACTGCTTGATTGGAATAATTATTGAGGAAATATATTTAGCACGGTTGAAGCGTGGGTAACGTTCACAAAGACATTTTCAGAGACGAAATTGATAAGTCGTCATAAAAGTATAACAGTATTGATTCACCACTATTATACAGGAGCGAGCAGAATGGACGGAATTATGTTTTCATAAAAAGTCCGAAATAACAAATAGGCATATAAGAACAAATATTTTCAGGCACATCAACAATGTTGTTAGTCCAGTAATCACAGCTTCTGACCCACGAAAATTAGTTATGTCTTTGATTATCTGAATATATTTCGGAAAAAGTGAGAGAAGCAAAAATGTAGTTTAAGAAATTTTCTACAAAATAGTTCTGTGTAATTTTTCCCTAAGAGCTGTCATTTCTTTGTAAAATAGGCTCAAACTTCGGGGTCGCATCTCACTAAAAAGTTTTCGCGCCACGTCTGAGAGAAATTACGTCACCGGTTGAAGAAGAAACTGCTGTATCTCCTCGAAAACTCAACATTTCGTGATGTAATAAAGTGCATTTTACTCGTTGGAGTCTTTAATTTTCAACTGCATATGCAAAAAAATTCAGACTTCTAAAATTTTTTTGGAAACACGACAACATGAACGGGATTGTTTTTTGCTGGTTGTCTGGGTGAACTTGAAATACATATGTCTGTGACTGTGCTACACCCAGCAGCGAATTTTTGCTCGAGGTGAGGGTTATACCTTTGAATTCACTCTGTGATAGGAAAAAAACTACTTTTACTAATGCTAGATTTTTCCATAGTTAACAAGTTTGGTTACTTTTTTATAAATTGTTGAATTTCAGCCATTTTTGCAAAATTTTCCAAAAACTAAAGCATACATTTTGTAGCTGAGTTGTCGAGCTAAAATTTCCTCCCGAAATAAGTTTGTGAAACCTTCGGTTTCTCATTAAAAATTTGAAAACTCGCTCCAAAACGACATTTTTTTCTAAAATCTTTTTGGAATTTTCGAGGGTGTGGATGTAGTCGAGGTTTGATTTAAGAAAAATGTTAAATCCATTTTACGAATATGGCAGTATTAATCTCGATAACAGGTGAAGTATCATCTCATTTGAGAAGCTTGCGTTTGCTTTTGTATAAAATCATTGAGGGAATAACTATCCTTCTACACACAAAATTTACGCTGTCGCCATGTTCTTTTGATACCAAATGGACTCTTTTTAGCCCTTTTCCACGAAAAGTACAATCTGGTAGTTTATATTGTAGGTACTAGAATTACGATATTTTTTTTCTTGTTCTATTTTCGATAAAACTCACTGTTGACGAGAACAATCTAAAAAACCTTAAATTTTGATCTTTGAGGATGAGAAACTTCTTAAACACACATTAAATCGATGAAAACTTCTAATGATAAATCCAAGGGCTCTACCTAAAATTTCGTACTTTGAAATTTTTTTTATTAGTCTAATTTGAACGAACTAAATAGGGAATCGTTTGTAAAACTAAAGCAACTAAAGTAACACTTTTAAATTAATGTATTCAGATTGTGAAAAATATTATATTGAAATATATAATTTGTCCAGAAAAACAAGTTTCAATACAAGAATTAATTTTCATTTAATGATTATATATTACCTATAATTAGATTTCAATTATTTAACTGTGATTATATATAATTTATACAATATTTTCATTTCACTGATACAAAGGGTTTTATATCAACAATAATTTTGGTCAGCAATTGCAAAGTATTTAATTTCAAACGAAAAAACAAAATAGCTTCAATCACAAACAGAATAAAATAAAATTGACAAATTTTGTAAAACAGTTTCCTTATAAAAAATGTAAGCACTGAAAATCTAGGTTAAACTCTCTGACAGTGTATTATAATAAAATACTATAAATTTTAATTTATTGCTATGAGTTTATACATCGTTTGTTTATCTGTCAACGTAGTCCCCATTTTTTTCGAAGCACTATTGAAGATGGTGCTCCAGCTTTTGTATTCATGAGTCGAAGAGATTTCTCGCCAACCGTTCAAGAAGCATTTGACCTGAGCTTGAATGTCATCAGAATTTTCGAAGCTTTTACCATTTAAGTATTCTTTTAGCTTGAGGAAGATTTGATAATCGCTGGTGCTTAATCCAGGAGCTGAAGCATACTAGTTCGACCAAATGTCTTGAAAAGTCCCTGTGTTGTTATAATTGAGTTAAATGTTCAAAATGACCATCATTCACTTCTTGACACTAATCAAGGCGGCTTTAGAATTCTCGTACAACATTATGTATGACCTCAAGGGTTATTTTGTTAATTTTTTCCGTTATCCTAACTTTTGAATCAGCAATATTGTCTGATCTATTCAAATATACTTTAGATTTTCAATAACCTCAAAAAACGTAATTAAGAAGAGGTTAATATCACTGGTAACTACACAAGGTCAAGTTTGGTAAAACAACACATGTAGTAGCAAAACTAGCACGTCTTAAAGATCTCGGACGAATCAAATAAAAACAAAACAAACATTCAATACAGGCAGAGACAACGCACGAAACGTAAACCCACAAGACCGTCTCCTACGACTGCCACTAACATAAATAGTGACCTAAATACCCTTAAATCTTAGGGCTTGTTAAGGACAATTCCTTGAAATGGGAGTTAGACATTGCCGCCTTATATAGAAAATAAAATTCCTTCTGTTTTGCGCTGTTATCAGTTTTCAAAGAACTGAATTTATCCACCTCCTCAACAGTTTATTATGCCCTTATCGAGTAGCATCTCCTATATACCCTTCCCTTCTAGGATACATGTGGTGTGACTCAATTTGAGCGAATCTTCAAACTACAAAAGAGAGCTGTTAGTTATTCATTCGGACTAAACAGTAAGGACTTCTTTGAAAGATTAAAAATTCTGACTCTTCCTTCCTTATTTATCTTTAAATCCGTTAGCCTAATTCGTAAGTACGCTTCTCCAATTTCACTTAGGAACGCGAAGCATGATATTTACTTATCTACTTCACGTTAAGAATTATTTAAAGGCTCAATATTTTACAATGTAAAACAAATGCACAATCACTTACTAATTGAAATCAAATCAATATCATCCTCTCCCGAATTTGGCAATTTTTTTTATGTTTGTTTTTCAGTTTTCACAAGCTTCTCTCTACAAATTGTTTCAATTTTTTGACAATGAAGCATTTCTCTCTGCCTCTTTCTCTCTCAAATCGTGAAATCTAGCTGGTCATTCGATCATTCCAAGTCTTCCAATCTCGTTCTAATTTCTAGCTCTACGTGTAAAATGCGGTGAAGTTCCATCTTGTTGGTAGTAAATAGATCGATCCAAGGTTACTACAATAATAGAAGATTTGTGATAATAACAAGATGCGCAGTAAGCAAGTGACGTCACCGGTTCTTCACAGCTGTGAGTCTCAATAAATTCGTTAGTTAGAAATATATTCGTTTGTATAGTCAGATCAGCAAGAGATAACATAACTCGAACATAATGTTAGTGAGGTTCTGTTTAACATAAAAATATAAACAAAACAAAAATGTAAACATAATGACGTAGCACGTAGCTGGTGTTCTAGCAGCTGATCGTTTGTTTACAAAAACATGCGCATGTCACAAACCTTGGATCGATCCATCTCATTTGGATGAGTAACATCAGGAAAAAGTCTTTCTAATGTAGGCACTACTAAGAAGTTAATCAAGAAATCTAGATAAACCTCACCATAAGTCCTCAAAAAAATAAAGTCCAATAAGACTCAATTCTTGCCATAATAAAAATCAATTTTCTCATTTATGATTGCACCGAATTTAAAAAACTTCATAATGCCAAACGGAGGACTAAAATCCGTTTCCAACAAGGAGCCGTACGACACCCTTTTATTTAAAATTGTCGAGGGGTCGCTTATAATTTAGATAGGTTGCTGGATGGGGATGATATTCCTATACTGTAAATACATACATTATAATACTAAAATTGAGTTTACTCAATTGGATTCTAAGGTGAATGATTTAAGATAGAGAATATTTAAAATGTGAAAAACAAATTCTCGTAAAAAAAATTCAATATTTTGTGAGTATTTATAGAAAATGCGATAGTTGGTTTGTTAAATGTATTTTTTTCTGAAATAGCAATAAAAAATGCATATTTATAACCAACAAACCATAATAAACTAAATAAATCTCGACACATACTACTCGAAATAAAATTTATCGAAGCTAGTAACAAGAGAAAACGTCATGTTACCATTCAATTGCTATAATTACCGGTACTTATCTAACAGTAGTTGCTTGTGGGTTATTTGTGTATATAATTATAAAGATTATTTTTAATGCTTGATTTGTGTCATGTAGACATGAGGTGACCAAATGACAATAGCTTTCGGCTATTTATCAGGAGCCATTTATAGTACAGTTGCTGGAAATAAATTATTACAAACGTAGCCTCGATAATAACCTGAAAATTATTTGTATTTCTACCATTGGAGGTTATCAATAAAATTCAAAACCATCATCGTACCTTTCAAAAAAGTCTGCTTCTATTTGATATAATTTTTTTACTCAAATAATATAGTTATTTTTGAGAAATATAGGAAAGAGTATGATAGACACCCTACGACGATCATCATGGAACACTATACATAGAATATTGATACCTATTCTAACCTAACCTAACTTAACCTAACCTAACCTAACTTAACTTAACCTTACAAAAGTTACTAAATTTCCATTTTATTTATCGATTTTTCGTAAAAATAATGCATTTGCATACTTTTCCCACAGAAACCCACGTCAATTATGACTTGTCACATACAGATAGATCTTGATGAGACCTATCGAAAAAGTTAGCCTTTCTGAGATAATGGCCATTTCCGGTAATTCTGGAAGTAAATGTTTTCGCATAAAATAGATGTGATAAATCGATTTCTCGTGATATCGATAGTCTAAGTATGGAGTTTCATGACGATCGTTGAGAGGTGGAAATAAAAGAAGACTTAATTAAAAAAAAAATTGCAAAAATCAGTTGTCAATATCTTTTTCCTGTTCCGATATATCTTTAAGATGTGAGCCGACAACGTGAATAAAATAGAAGCGTTCAAGATGTGGTGCTATCATCATAAAAACAAAAAAGGTCAATTATTTCGGGCATATAATGCGAGGTACCAAAAACAACTATTCCGAATAGCTACACATAGAGACCAATTCAACTAACTTCTAACGGAAAAGCCTACGGAGAAGGGTCCACATCGAACTAGATTGGTCTTGGTTTATTTTCCCTATGTTATAAATTGAGTTTAACACTTAACTGTGTCCTTTTTATAGCTTATTTTCAATCATTTCTAACCTAGAATGAAGTTTTATTATTTCTAGTTCTGATATTTCTTTGAGACTAGCATTTGACCTCGTTTTTTCGGCAAAACAAAGCACCGACTGTAGATACTCGATCTTTTATTTTATCTCCCCTAAATTTTTTGCGATGTTTGTTTTTCATAACTTCCCATTATTTCGAGTCTTGCACCAACAGTACAATGTCTAGTGACCTCTCCAATACTTTTCTGGATTGAGCGTTTTGTGTTTGCTATTAATTCTTGGCCAAATCGCTATGGATGTTGTCCAATCACGTCGTATATCCCGATTTCTCGTTCTAGTTCTACTTTTCTTATACTTCCTGGTGTTCAAATAGCCACCAAAATTATCGGAGATTTAAAAAATTATCAGAGTTTTAAAATTATGAAGATCTACCTCTTGGATCTCGTTCACGGTAGTTAATGTTTGATACGAAGATTACCTTGTCCAGAAACAGGACAGAATTTACTTCTAATTTTTCAGAAAAGACGAAAATATTATTGTTGTCTAATATTCAGGGACTAAATCAAAACTATAATAAATTAGAATGTAGAATAGATTGTTTTTCGATTCTTCGGAATACAAACTGTATTAATTGGGCTTGCAGTGAATTGTTGATTAATATGAGATAAAAAACTTTATAATCAAAATGATTCAGGGAAAATGAGCATCAAATATGAGCCGTTGATAGATCAAAACATTAACATTCTACCCCCTTTGCGAGTAATATTTTAAAATTTTACTGAAGGAAAACCGGATAAGGAAATATCTATCCACGGATTTCTACCACGAATATTTTTTTACAAAATTAAATAAATTTTTGCAAAAAAAGTGGATGAAAAAATTTAGGACACATGTTTTCAAATTTTCCATTGAATATTTGAGTGTCGAATAGGTTTTGTTATTTGAACTCGTGTGTATTTACATTCACATGTTCAAAACAAAAAGGTTGAGCCTTTCAGTCACTCACTGAACATACTTAACCGGTCACGAACCATTCATTTTTATGTGAGGTTATAAAAAATACTTACAATATAATTTTCTATTAAAAGTCTCCTTCGTCGAAAGAAATTTGGAAAAATTTTGGAGCCTCAATTTCAAAAGGAACGATGTGCGTAAGTGCGAAAATTTAATATACGCGAATTTTTTTTGATGAATTTTGAAAATACATCACAATTTTTTGTCATTTGTTTTCTAATTAGCTGACCTTTGTAATATTTAATTGATTCCTTCTATTTTTTAGGTGAAATATGTAGAAAAACACGTATTTAAAAATTTTTATCCACTCTATTAATATTTTTTCGCAAAAGTACAATTGATTTTGTAAAAAAATACTCGCGGATAATTTCACATGAGTGTTTTAATATCTCTTATCTGTCATTAAAACATTGAACCATTCGATATTGGTCCCAGAATACCTTACAAAACATATTTATTTTTCATTGCAATCTCCTTTTAGATCTATACACTTTTCCCAGCGATGTTCAATAACTACGATACTTTTTTTACAATAAGCTCGTAAAAACAACCAAAATAATCCGAGGATCCGAAATCTGGCGAATAGGGTGGATATGGTAGCAAATCAAACTTTATATCAATAATTTTGGACATTGCAATAACGGATTTGTGACCTCCTGCATTGTCTAGATGAAACAAAACTTACTTCTTAGCCAAATGCGGTCATTTTTGCTTGATTTCTTCGCTCAAATCTTACAATAAGTTCGCATATTACTTGCCGTCGTTTTTCAAGATAATCAACGGAAATTATCCTACGCGCATCTCAAAAAACTGACGCCATGACCTTGCATTGTAAGCAAATGCGGCACCCACCTTGAGCACACGCGTCCAAATTTTCAGTTAATATACACTTTTTGAAATGCCTACTATATCTGCTAGAATGCGCACTTTCAGTCGACGATCATCCAGTATCGCTTTGTGGAATCGTCACTTATTTGTTCGACCACTTTAAGCATTTGCTATATACAGTGTAATTCGTTAAACACACAGAAAAGTTTGAAATGAATATTATGTTGTTTGGCTGAATTTAGTTCATCATAAGTTTGATAGTAATTACCAATTTTTTTAAATAGGATTATCGTGTTGTGCCAAACTCAAAAGATATGATATACATATGTTTAATTTCCAAAATTTTGTTGCAGGAATAAAATACGATGATCTAGAAGATCGTGTTGATCTTCAAAACTGTATAAAACCACCGTGTGTAGCAAAAAAAGATACATTTTTGAAGGTTGAATTCAAATTCACTCCAGGTAAGTTCAATACAAAGCTATTGGAAATAAAGACAATTCCTAATTTTTTAAAAAAAAAAAAAAATATACAAAAAATCATATTAAATATAAATTAATTGAATAAATGCATATATTTTCTAAAGTAAACAGATTGACCAGAGCTCAATTTCAGAAGTTTAGAGCATAATTATAACAAAAAACGTAAATTATTGAATATGAGCACAAATTTAGAGCGTTGACTATAATAACGTGTAGTACCAGCTTAATACTGTAAGCAAATTATTATCATTTGTTGTCGAATATGTCTTGCTATACAGCCGGTACTACACGATGACGCGCAACATTGGGCTCTCAATGTTGGCTGAACATTGAATGAAGGCTAGAAATAAAAATGTGGCAAAAAATGTGGTAAAAAACAAATATGAATTCTTTTGAAATAAACTGTATGGTACTTGCAACTTTGGTTTTCCATACAAAATGCGTAACGTTCAATCAGCTTGGTTCCAATGTTGAGAGCTCCAGTGACACGGATCGAGGAAATTTGATGTTCATATGCTAACGTTGGAAGCAAAACATTCGTCTAATGACATGCACACTACGACTACGTAATGTAGTAATGTCAAAGATACGTCCCGTGGGCCGCCTCCGGCCCCTGAGGAGTATCAATAAAGCCCGCGATCGCAATGTGTTACAGAAAGAAAAATCATGGTTTTTAGAGCTTTTACACTCATTCGATTCCTCTACGGATGTTTTAAATACTCATACTGTCAAGTCCACGGAATTGTAACTAAATTAAAACAGAAAACATCAGGGAATTTTGTGGGATTTCACTGTAAATATATATACACAATACAATTCGGCCTTAAAATATCAAATATTGGAACATATAAAAATTGTTAACTGTACCTATAACATTGGATATTAGCGTTCAATTTCTAATAGCTCTGTTTCCAGGTCATTTATTGTTAAGTTGGTCAATGTATACAACTAAGTTAGTAGAACAAAATTGGTATATACAACATTTCAAGCAATAAGTAGTAATTCTTGTTCAATTTTTCAAGCTGATCATTAAAAAATTAAGGTTAATTGAAGTAATTTCAACTTCTTGTTAAGACAACATAATATACACTGAAAAACAGGATTATATCACACATCAGCAATCTTTTATCATTAATAAGAAAACTTTGGTTGTGTTCAATATATTTTAGGTTATTGCTGAAATGTTAACATCTTAGAGGGATACATTCCCTTTTGAAAGCTCTGTTATTTGTTAAAAAAAGAGTACAACATCTCTAAAAAGGACGCGTTAAACATTTACGTCAATATTTGTAATCCAATTTTCATTTATTTTATCCAAAAGTGTTTGTTTTCTATTGTTATTTTACAAACAAACATAAAAAGTTCCAAATATTACGATTCGTGAAATTAACTGTCTAAAAATATTTCCACATAGCTTCAGTTTTTTAAGGGAGAAGTTATTAGATTAAGTCGCTGCCTGCTTCAGCTACACTTTCATTTCACATCATACAGAACCTTTTTGAACTGTAGAGTCGTGAATTGTCAGACTGCGAGAGTTATGTGATTCATATGTATGTAAAAATTTTTTCTGTTCTTAATAGTTACAAGCAATTCTAAATTTTTAACCATTCTTCACCTCCGTATTGGTTACTCTATCATTCCATGGTATTCCTAAAATGCGTCTATACAGCCACATTTCAAAAGCTTCTAATTTTTGTATTGTTGCTACTTTTTGTGTCCACCCTTCCATATTTAAAGCAGCGTGGAGAGTTAGTAACATTTCGTGGCTCGCCATCAGGTGCCAATGCTTAGGTTGCTGTTGCTCAAGAGCTTTCCCATTTTTATGAATGTGGATCTTGCCATTTCTTAATCTTTAAATCAGTGTTTCATTGTATTTGAAGAGGCGTACTCTCTCAATGGGATCTGTTTCTGTATACAGATCTACATTTTGTATTTTTCTCTTACCAATCACCATGAATTTGGTTTTCTCTTTGTTGATCTTAAGGCCAGCTTTGTCAAATAGGACTTAAAGAAAGGTATCTTTCAAAAGTTATTTAAAAAAAATCGATCTTGAAACAGAAGAGACCTAAAATCAAGAAGATTTAGAAGCATAAACATGTCAATAGGTCTAAGAAATAAGAAGTTGAAGAGATATTTGTTTTATATACTATAACATATTTTGTTTTCAATTATATTTATTTTGTGATTATTTGAAATCATTTTTCACCTAATTAGATGGCACTAAGACAAAAAGCAAGAAATGAGATATGTGTTGCTGGTGCTTTTTTTCTGTTTTCCTCGGATTCTAAAAAGAACAACGAATGAAACTTTTATCTTCCTTCTATCCTCTTGAAAGTATGCAAAATGCTCATTGCTCAAGGCCATGGGAGTCATGATTATATAATAATATATTAACTGAAATAATGGCATCGCCGCGACGTCATCAGAAA
The DNA here is from genome assembly GCA_026230145.1 of Diorhabda elongata. Classification (NCBI taxonomy): domain Eukaryota; kingdom Metazoa; phylum Arthropoda; class Insecta; order Coleoptera; family Chrysomelidae; genus Diorhabda; species Diorhabda elongata. The sequence goes on along the minus strand of CM047928.1, from coordinate 17,133,422 downwards.
CAATTAGAAATAATGTTTAAATAATTACCATGTCAAGAATATGATTAGTTGTTTAAACATTATCTGCACATTGTATTATAAATATTATTTTTCTAGACCTTGATAGAAGTAAGATATTATTGGTACATCATATACAAAATACAAGATTTTTCAATTACAAACAATGAGCTGAAATTAATTAAGCGTTGAGCATTGATTTCGCATACTTTGAAGGATGAATATAAACCAACCGTGACACGAAAATCTTGCTGATTATTTTAGTCCAAGAGCTGTTCGCCATTTTCGACTAAGGTACTTGCACATGGCTGGAACTTGTTTTATATTTTATTTAATATATTTAAAGTAGAAAAATCAACTTCTGGCAGGGTTAGCGCGGTTGCAACAATGTCCACTGTTCTTTGTATATTGCAAATTTTTTATTTAAAAAAATGTATCTTCACAAATCTGGCTTTGTTTCCAGATGATTTGCTTGGTTGTAAGTATCTGTAAAATGTGATTCCTAAAGAAAATATCTTGTGAATTATTTTGTTAGTTAGTTAGACATTTATAATAAAATATAATGATACAGGTGATTTCATATATTTTTGTCTTCAGTTACAAAAGCTAAATTGTTTAATTACAATATTTGAGAAATTACATCGTCATCCTCTACATTTTCTTCGCTCTCTGAAAAACAAATTATTATAAATAATAAGTGATATTATACATAAATGTTCATACACTTAATTCAATTAATGTTAAAAATTCCTCACCCGAAGTAGTATTGTCTAATTCATTGCATTTTAATAAAACGTCATATATAGATGATGGCACAATATTTCTGACTCTAAAAACACTCAAATATGAAAAAAAAACGGATATTGAACAATCAAGTATTTCATTAGTAAATTAGACGAAACTATGTAAGTCAGCTTGCTCCGAAATAAGCAGCGTTGCATCTGACAAACTTAACGGAAAATTGTCTTAAAATGTTCCACTTTCCTTCCTAAGAATGTATTACCTGTATGTCAATCTTATATTCAGGTAAAAACTCTTTAGCTGGAGGGTCAACAAAGTCGGTAGACATTTCTGATGAAAATACTGTACTACCCGTCTTAGCAACTTTCGATCCATTTTACAGATACTTGCAACCGAGCAAAACATCTGGTTATTTTTTTTAAACTCAAAATTGTCTAATTAAAAATATAGTGGACATCCAGATTTGTGAATATACATTTGCTTAAATAAAAAAAAAACAGCAACAAAAAAACAGTGGATATTGTTGCAACCGCGTTAACCCTTTTAGAAGTTGATTTTTTTACTATAAATATTTTAAATAACAGTGGCGACGAGCTCTCCGACTATTTGACTGTATGTGATAATTGAAGATAATTTGAAAAAAAAATAAACAATCATAGAAGCGTATAAAACAGATATTCATGTTGTAAACATTACAATAATGATCATTATCGTGTCAGTTCTTTGAAAACTGTGCTTGAAGCTTTGAAAAGATATTTGCGAGAAGCATTTTTAGTATTGTATTTTTAGAAGTTTACCGAAAAATTTGTTAACACTGCTTCATGATCGGAGAGACCCGCATTAAAGATAGTACAATCGGTGAATTCTGGATCATACGATGATACGAACTGGTCTTTGCCATTCTGGTTGGAATCAAAAATAGCCTAAAGACATTCTTGACCAGCACACACACTGGAATAATAAATATTGAGATCGCCATAAATAATTAGTATGCTTTCTATATAGCGGTCATAAGTCTTGTGGTAGACGATAGAAAATTCGAATACTTTCCCAGATATTACATAATTGAACTGTGTTATTTCGGAAAAATCGTTGTTTGTGGATATGATCATAGTACCTCCATGAGATAATTTTGTTCCATTGAATCTGGCTACTGTGGTATAGTTTTTAATAAGAACAGGCTCATTATTATTCAATTAATGTTCAGTGAAGGCAACAATATCTGGAAAATTGAGCTCCTCTAGTGAAAGATCTGTTTTGGGTCCTAGCATGCTATCTTTCAGTCTTGTGGAGGGTGCTTGCTTCTCTGATCGCGTCATTTTAACTAAAACTTCGAAGCGTACGATGGATGGTTGGTTGTGGATATAGGTGAGGAATAGCTTAAGTGTTTTGAAGATTGTGGGATCCCTCAGCCTTGCCAACACATTTGCCGCATCCGAATCTCGCGATAGCCGCACTATAGGTGAAGTAATCGGATCCATATGTGAGGAATTATCTCTTTTCGCATTTTTTTCTATAATTATTTCAGACATTTCTATCTTTTGAGACTTAGAAGCAGCTATGGCCTCCCTGTTAGAACCTATTTTAACCTTCTTAAATAAGTTTATTTCTTTCTTTATTCTCTAGATGTTTTAAGAATTCTTTTGGGAAGTATCTAAATCTTCTTAATTTTAGGTCTCTTCTGTTTCAAAATTACTTTTTTCAATAATTTAGATTAAACTGACGATTCGACTTCAATCTATTCTTCAAAAATTATGAAAAAACTAATTTTGAACAGAAGAGATTAAGAGGATTTAGGAACATACACATATCAGAAGGTCTAAAAAATAAGAAATTAAAGAGGAGTTTGGAGTTTGTGTAGCGTGGTTAGTTAGTTTATAATTATTAGTCGAAATGAACAAACCGAAAGTAATAATAATAATAATGAAAACAAAATGAAATTTAATTTTTGTTTTATTTTTAAAACAACTACATAAAGCTAAATCCTTCTGACAGCTACGAATAATTATGATTTGATGGATGTTATTGACCAAGGAATCCTTAGTAAACAAAAAATATAATTTTTAATTAATTGTAAATATTCCATGAATGATTATTTCTTAATCCGATATTAGTCGACTTGACATTGACCAGTTTGTGGACCTCAATTCGAAACGCAGTACAATTTTTGAAAGTAGTTTTTTACTGTAAACAAAAAACACGGAGGTTGTTAAATCGATGATGGTTCAGGGTTAAATGTCAGCAGATATAAATAATCATCCCAAAACTGAAATATGTAAGCTCAATTTTTTTATCGAAAGACGTTACAATGAAGAAATATGTGACAATCTAGAATTTATTACATTTATTTTGTTTGAGAATGAAACACAATTCAGTCTTGAGTTTCCACCTAAAAACTTCATAAATCATTTTCGAACTTAAGACCAATATACTATTTTGTAAGAAAAAGCTCATAGTAGATACAGAAAAGCTACTAATAAGTTTGCGATTCGATTCTACAAAAACAATTGTGGATTTTGAATAACCAAATTCATTATATAGAAAGGAGGGAAATTCGTATTCAAATACATAAAAGATTTTCCCTTAAAATATGTTCAGTGACTTTCCCAACAACTATGAAATTACTTCATTAAACATAATTTCAGTTTACGTCATAAAGAACATAATATTTCACATAAATACATAGGACAGACATCGCAGTATTTAGAAAGTAGATTAAAAGGTCATTTTCACATACATATGAACGAAACATAAAACAATGACAATAAAGATCTAAATAATTCACAATTCTATTATATAAATTACTTTCTCTTGTTATTTTATTTTCATATAAATAATGTAGACTATCAATTTATTAATATAAAAATGGTCAGTGTCGAATCATATTTTGATAAAGACTGAAGTAAGTTGAATCGTCAACTTTAACATGTTATTTTAAACTGATTTTGACCAAAAATGAAGACAAATTATCCCGAAAAACATAAAAAAAGATCTAACAATAAGAAATAAAAAGCTAAAGAAAGTTAAACATTACATTTCATGCCATTTTATGTTTTTTGAGGATGAATCTAAACAGCTTTCTAAATTATAATCAATACAATTAAAATGTTTCTCAAATCTGTTATATTAAATTTATTACTTTGACACAGAGCAAAAGCTAGGGATCTATTTAAATTTTGAAGATATGAAAAATAGTTTAGTAACTTTTGAAAAATTAGCCTGAAGTTTGTATTAAAATAAATGAAAGCATTAAAGATTATCTAGAAACCAGATGATATATGATTTGAAGATTTTGCGATAGAAGAAATAACAAAACAACGAGAAAAATTTTGAAATACAATTATGTTTATGTTTCCAAATCATTTTGATTTAAGATCTATTCTGATTTAAAAATAGTTTTTTTTAAAAAGGGAAAACATTGACGATTCTACTACTTACATTCAGAAAATTTGCGTATTCATAATAATCAATAGATAACTTCATGAATATCAAAATGAAAATAGAAATCTGTTCTAACAAGAGAAATTAGTCCACTTCTCAAAAATATGTAGAGACGTCTATCAATTTGTTCGTAGTTGTCTCAAAATTCACAAAACAGAGCTTGAAATTTTATTAAAATAATTTAAGTATTTCAATTTCAAATCAGAAGACACCTTGAGACGATTTCTAAACATATATTATGAAAAGGTCCAAGAAATAAGAAATTATAGAAATTTATACAATTATGTGAGTTAGAGTAACCATGAGGCGGATTCCACAAGTTTCATTTCAAGTGATAAATTCGTTCCAGTATTGAAAAATGAGATGATCAGCGGACAGCAATGCTAGGAATCCAATCTTGTAATTTATCCAAAGAATAATAAAATTTTTTCACTCTAAACAATAAGAATCGCCCTTGACAAACACCTTGAATTACAACAATCGATTTATAAACGGTCAAAACATACTTGCAATAGATTATGATTAACTTGGGGAACTCCATAAAATAAAAACAAGAGAATAAAAACTATAATAAATATTAGAAGCAGGCACTTTGCACTTTTACACATTTCCGGAGGATATTTCTTTGAACATGAAAGAGCTTTCCAAGATTCTGGCTTATATAGAGCAAGAGCCCGTGAGTGCCAGACCTTCGGATTTTTATAAAAGCTGAAAATTTTTCTATGTGTGTCCCTAGTACAGGTAAGAATGATCCTCACCCATGAAGCTGAGGCAGCGGTGGCTTTGGCAGGTAACAGGTAACAAAGGTGTATAAAATTCCATCTCAAATTTATCATAAAATAAAACTGGATTTTTTTATATTTGATTCATAATAATATTAAAACTCGCGTTGCTCATTGCCAGACAGTTAGTATGGTTGCAACCCTCTGCTGGACACCCTTAAACTATTATAATTTATAATTATACTTACGTTATATTATAAAACCTAAATTTTATATATAATTTTTTGGGGGCCTATCAATCTATGTTTACATAATAGCCGGACAGTTTCGACGGTTCTATCATCTTGCCAGACGCATTCAAAGTGAGCAGTAATTCGGAGAGCAAGGAGCGTATACAGTAACTAGTGCGAGTGAGACAGAGTGCTTGGTCTATTGCGGCCCTTCACTGCGCATTCACTGTTATTAAGTTCAAATTGTGCAGTTTATTTTTTTTCAATCGAAAAATTTCATTAAATAAATTTTTACAGTTTGAATAACAAATATTTAAAACAATACTCAGTAAAATTGTTCTAATACAACTTCAATCATATCGAAACTAATAATTTTATTTATATTATTTTTCATTTTTACGAAGTTTATTATTTTCAATTCTATCAAAATTGTAAAGCCAACGAATTAAAGTAAATCAAATTTTATTGTTTATTATATCAAAGGGCAAAATTTTTTTTAAATAAAAAAATTACAGAGAAATACATTTATTTTGATTAAATTTTTAAACATTTTCATCATTTTCATCGGTGTCAACAGTTCGAATCACAATGTTTGCTTCATGGTTAATTTTACACGCGTGGTACACTATTTTGGTGTCTGCTTCTTCATGCTCTGGGCAAGACAATTCCTCATTTATACTTGACATCACTTTGTTGGCCTCATTAACAGTAAACGAATGACATTTTCTGAAATTTATATGTATCATTTTATTGCCAATAAACGGCGCCATTTCGTCAGAAGCCCAGTGTAAAATAAAAAAATCAACTAGAGCTTCTTTAAAATTAGAATTTTTTAATTCTTTGACAAAGTCACTAGGACGGACTTGTTCAGGCCCAGCAATAGTATACTCCAATTGTGCAGATTCAAATCGCAGAGAACGTTCGTATCCTTTTATCGATGGGGTAAAATACTGGTCGAAAACGACATCAATTCTTGACGCTTTTAATTGAGTTACCATCTGCAACATTTTTTTAGAAATACCTCCAAATTTTCTAGGAACATTTTTCATAGTATGTAACAAAAAGAACCCGTCAATTATTAGAATATCAATTTGAGATGGCTCTTCATGCTCAACCTCTTTCTCTAAACATTTCATCAAAGCAGATTTATCGGTCTTGCAAATGGTCCCATCCAAATGACACATTGACAATGGTACTGAAGTAATCGGGTAGGATAAGATTTTTGAAATGTCAATGCTGTAATCCATTGAGATTCCCAGCATACGTCCAAATAAATCCCTTTGAATTTTAACTTCTTGAATTTTTCCACCTACTTTAATTTTTTTTTTCATAATCTTTAAAAAAATTATTAATAGAGGTTTTTTTAATAGCTTTTTCAAATCGCGTAATATCAGATTGGTATTCAGAAATGAATGTTTTTCGGAGGCTATCGCCATTAGCTTCTAAATTTAATAGAAATTCTTCTACTGGCAGTGATGCGGACTTTCCTGATGAAATATTCACTAATTGGTCTTTGGGAACTTCTAAATTGAAAGGATTGATAAATTGATCGAAAGTTGCGACAAATTGTTGTAGTTGTTTAGCGTTTTTCCTGATATTATGGGGATTCAAATCTGTTGAAATATCTTGATGTTTTTGTAGTCCAAGTCCAAGATAAACTTGACTTATAATTGTAGATCTCACATCATGGTTTCGAGCCCACCGTTGTCGCGCCGAAATTGAGTTAGTGAAGTGTCTAATACCTGTCAGCCTTCTTGCAGCTTCTGCATTTATAGTTTGCTCTAGAACCAGGTCAATAGGTTGTCTTGAAAATGGCTTGGTAGTTCTTTTAATTCCAAAACAGCCTTTTAGGAATCCTTCATACAAATCAGGATGAGTTTTATCAACTCTCAGTAGATTATCATAATATTTGACGCTCCACCTAGCATAGTTTTGTTGATTCAATATAAAAAAAATGCTTGTAATTTTATGTAACACTGATTTAAAGAGTTGAAAATTTCCAGTACGAATACTTCGAGATAAGTCCAAGTAATGATGTATAAGATTTATATAAATTAGATAAAATTGTGACGTTTTACCATGCTCCCCGTTAAGGGTTTGTTGTTTGTAGATACCGTAGTTATTCATCAGCTCTTTAAGGCCATCATTTTCAATTTCAAACAAAGAAATTTTACAATTTTGGAGTCTTTTAACTTCATCTATTATATCCTCAGTTAAAGTAATGTTATCATTTTGTAAAAATGACTTAAAATGTAGTATTTATAGTCCTAATGCTACTAAAGGATGCAATCTTTTGCAGCGATTAAAGTGTTTTCCATCTAAAAACCGTTTGCAAGCAAACTACTCTCGACCATTACCGTAGTCAACCCACAATCACTAATTACTTTACCGATAGCTTTGAAGTAAGCCATCATTATATGAAATGGTCCTAAATGAATGAATAAATTATCAAATGTTGGTTTTTCTGTAGCTTGTATTTGTAACGCTACTTTAGCTATAGCTAGATCGTAGGTTACCTATATGTAGGGTTGCTGTAAATCTTCAGCTATTTTTTGGCTTTGTTTCATAGTTTCTAATACGATTGATGTACTGGTTGGAGATGCATTTATCGGCGTCAAGTAAGATATATGTTGTTGTGGACTATCCTGATCATCAATCCGACTATTGAAACCAACCCACATAGGTACGTCAGGTAATTCTAAAGCGTGACTAATCATCCATATGTTGTCAATTTCCGTGTTTATTTGAGAGTCTATACATTCTATATCATCGACGGATAATTGTAACTCACTCGTCATTTTGGGTTTCTTAGGGTATGGCATTTCATCTATATTTATTTCATCAAATGTTCTTCTTCTTCTTTTTTTATTCGGCGAAGTATTTTCACTTGAAACTTCGGACATCTCAGGCTCGTCAGTTGTATCTGCATCGATATTTTGATATATTATTCCGACTGTGTCGTGTAAAGTATCCTTACCACTAGAAGTTTCAACAAAACGATCAAAATTATCGTATGCCACACCAGTAAAAAGTTTTTTTTTTTTTTTTTATTTTTTCTGGACATAAGCTAGACTTCTTCATTGATGTAAATGTAGTTTCAGTTTCTAATTCTACAACGCCTTGATAACTAATGCAGTGTCCATATCTGTTTATAATGTCAATTATTTTTCTGCTGCTTGTTAAGCTTTTTAGAGTCATACCTAACATGATATGCTTCGACGTTTTAACTCGACCATCATGAACTCCGAAAATACATCTTGACAATAAGAACGAACTAGACGAGAACATTTTTGGCCAGTCTTTCGTTTTTGGTTACATCCACCAAGAAGGGTAGAATAAAAGTCTGATAATTCTTCTGGTATTGAAACTTCTCCGGATATTAAATGCTGTGATGTTATATTTTTTGTTGATAATTTTTTTTTTCTATCTGGAGTATTATTTTTCTCAGAATCAATGCAGATTTTTGTAAAATGTTTTCTTGTTGTAAATTATCCAGTACTGAATCATCGATGGCTTCTAGATATTTTGGAGCTAGTATTTTTTTATTACGAACAGTAAAGAATTTTATATCCTTAGAGAATACTTTTAAAATTTTTTCTTCAAGGTGGTGTGCTGTGAAAGTAGCTGTCATTTGAATAGAATTTTCTTGAAAAATTTTTTCTAATAAATCGATATATGATTCATGTAAATACACTAATAAAAAACACCGCCCTTTTTTAATCACGTCTTCTTTAATGATTGTACTAATTTCATTAAAAACTCTTTGATGATACTCCCGGTGATAATGCCACTCCTTTTTGCTAGGCATTGCTTTTAATGAAGATAACTTATTATTAAAATCAACTCGGCATTCAGTATGATAATAGATTTTTGAGCCAGAAAAATTATCCAATTTATTAGAAAAATCTGTAAACTCTTTATGACTTTCAATATTAGGTTTGACACTATCTTTAAATTGCTGAACATCAGCTGCATGAAGCGGAAGCATTCTCGATCGCACTTTTTTCTTCTTTTTATTACAAAATATACAAACAACTTCGTTATCATTTTTACCAGCAATATTATCAGTCGAAATATTAACATCTTGAGTTACAAAATTATTATCACTAACTTCTGGTTCAAAAACGTCAGAAATATCTTGAAGAGTTGCAGATTGTAGATCTATTGATTCAGAAATTGGAGCTGGCTGAGATGTCGTAGGAGATTCTGTGGATACAGACTGTAAATGAGATTCATTTTCAGATGTTGAAGGTTGTTTTTCTGTGGATTGGGATAGTAAAATTAGTTGAGATGAAGATTCTGTTGACGAAGACTGTGGATCAGGTAGTTCGGAACTCAAATCTCGTATTGACGACAAGGTTGAAGATGAGTTGCTTGTAATTACACAGCTCCCTTGTTTTTTTCCTTTTTTTTTTCAGCACTCAATGGTTGAGAGGTGAAATATTTTTTCATAAGACCTGTAAATACCTTGTAACATACTCTGTGATAACCACTCTCGGTGTATTCACTGGGTAAAATAATGTCTCGGTACTTTAGGTTATGTATTTTTCGTAATTTAAGAATAGTCTGGCATTTTTTTAAAGTTTCCTCAGAAAATATTATTATATGTTCATCACTTTTCTTACAAACAAAGCAAACTATTTTTTCGTCACTCATGATAGCACTTTATTACAACTGATCACATTTATTTTATAAACTGCACAGAAAAATAGTACATTTATTATGAGCATAGCCGTTCACCAGATAGTTACAATAAACAACAGCTGATGCGCAATGAAGGGCCGCAGTAGACCAAACGCTCTGTCTCACTCGCACTAGTTACTGTATACGCTCCTTGCTCTCCGAATTACTGCTCACTTTGAATGCGTCTGGCAAGATGATAGAACCGTCGAAACTGTCCGGCTATTATGTAAACATAGATTAATAGGCCCCCAAAAAATTATATATAAAATTTAGGTTTTATAATATAACGTAAGTATAATTATAAATTATAATAGTTTAAGGGTGTCCAGCAGAGGGTTGCAACCATACTAACTGTCTGGCAATGAGCAACGCGAGTTTTAATATTATTATGAATCAAATATAAAAAAATTCAGTTTTATTTTATGATAAATTTGAGATGGAATTTTATACACCTTTGTTACCTGTTACCTGCCAAAGCCACCGCTGCCTCAGCTTCATGGGTGGGGATCATTCTTCCTGTACTAGGGACACACATAGAAAAATTTTCAGCTTTTATAAAAATCCGAAGGTCTGGCACTCACGGGCTCTTGGACTATATAGAGTCATAATGGAAGTTGTGTTTGCATATACCAAGCTTTTAAAATATCCCTATAAGTATTAAAATACAATCAATTATTATCTGGAGATACTGATGAATAAATAAATAAACATTCTTACTATCGAATATCGCTTACTGACATAAGAAATTATCTCAAATAACGTGATATTCAATTAAAAGTTCCGAGAGTCATATTTTCCAATTTTAATTTAAATAATTCCCAGTTAAGGGTTTTCGAATTTGTCGTTGCCATTTTTATTGAATCTGGATTATTTTTTATGTTTAACTTATTAAATGTATCTAATAAATTATTTAAATCGTTACTCAACAATTTGATAAGGATAGATTAAAAGGAATAAGAAAAATAAGGACATTTGGCACTTACAGTAATTTGAAGTCCTGTCCCTCGATGAACGTAAATTTCGTGCTTCTGTATTGAAATACCTGTCGAGTCCTACTTACGAATCCTACTTACTGCGCCAGTCATATTTTCCGTCCGTCCGAAAATTTATGAATTAATTTCACAAGCGATTTAACCACAATTCATTACCAAGTGTTTACAGTAATCCTATTTTATATTAAAATGAATGCTGACACATGTTTACAAAATATGATCTTTTGCTTATTAGTTTTTAGAATAATCTAGATTTTTTTTCACGTAACTCGAGCGATTTATTATTTACTTTTAAGAGGTGTTATTAAAATCAGATCCTTTAAGATATTTTGTATTGTATTTGTACTTCTGATGGCCAAGCACAGCTTTTTTTCTGGTTATATTCTTCAAGAAATTACCAACAGACAAGAAATCTCAAGTCTTCATAACTGTGATGTGAAAGGATTTCTTTTTTGTAGACTTAGCAATTGTTTTAAATCAGGTCTATACATTTGCTGGCACTTTTATTCCAAGATTTCAATGTCTGAGCTCTGAACAAATTTCATGAGAATCTTTCCAATCTTGGGTCTGTCCTATGCTCAAGCTGACTTTTTATTTCTTCATGGTGTTGAAGCATGGAATTTAAATATATATACCATTAATCGCTTAGAAGCTTTTGAAATGTGGTTATATAGACTCATGCTCAAGATACGGTGGACAGCTATGCAAACAAATGATGCTGTTCTTAATAGAGCAAATTCTGTTCGTGAGTTGGATAACATTAAATGCGGGCAAATAATTTATTTGGGACAAATAATGCGTGGTTGCCGTTAATATCCTCCGGTTGATTATGATGGGTAAAGTTAAAGCTCGTAGAGAAATTGGAAAGAAACAATCCTCTTGGTTGAATAATATTAGAGAATTGACTGGGATAAGAGCTATTTAGACTAGCTCAAGATAGAAAGAGTTTTGTCATACTAATCGCCAATGTCAAGAAGATGAAGGTAAAGTTCCGAAAAGTTGAACCGCCAGATTTTGCTGAAATTTTTTCCAAAGCTTGTCCTTGATGAGAAAAAATAATCCCTAGACAAACTTCAGCTTACAAAGCTTCGTTTGCCCTTAGGTCCTTATAAAAATTTCACGACGTATCTCCGATAGTATTAAAAAAAGTAACAAATAAAAAATGAAGCTTATAAAAAACTCTAGAAACAAAAACTATTGACATTTGTGACGTGATTCTATTCGTTTGGTAATTATGATCCAAAATATCTGTTTGTGAGAAATCGATAGCGAGTTTTTAATCGACGAGGGGTGAGAAAGCAGCGTTGTCCACCCAAAGCAAAATAATAGATTCACCAAACGCGGATCCAGAGGAGAGGTCATGGGGTTCATAACCCCCCTTAAACCATGATTAATTAACTTGGTTTTTTGTTTCAAAGTCGATGAGGAATTGACGTTTATAGTAACAATTGCGTAAAATTTGTCATTATGCTGTCAAAAGCAACGTAATTAACTTATATTTTGTGAGTAAAAGACTTAAAATACCATGTCTTTGGGGGACGACTCGACCTAATACTAATGACCCTCCCTTTGTCTGGACCCTGGATCCGCCCTTGATATTCACGTGGAAAATGTATTCAACCTTTCAAATAAGTTTCAAATATTGTAAGATTCATTTTTAAATAGAATAATTTTCTCCAAAATCAATATTTTCGCATATATTTAGTGTATCAAATCGGAGTGAGGCTGAGGGGTAATAGAATTTTTGTTCTCAGGAATCTGTTTACATCGTCTGTTGTCTATCGGTTATCATTTTAATTGTTTTTTTTTCTAGATCAAGATGTAAAAGGTGCTGTGAATAAAGTAACTGCTGAAATCCTGACGGCAAAACTTCCCTTTCCCGGTGTAGACGGACAATCAGCATGTTCTCACATCTACGAAGCAGATAAGAAAACTAAGGTCGAAAATTGTGAAATGAAAGCCGGAAAAGATTATTATTATAGTGACGGATTTGAAGTTTTAAAAATCTATCCAAGAGTAAGTGAAAAACGTATTTTTATAGGTCAAACTGTGATTTGACAGAACGAACTTTCTAAGAAATAGAGAAAGATCATTGTGGTGATAGAACCCATGATGATCATAATAACGTTTTATCTTTGATAATGATTACAAATTTGAAATAGTACAAATATTATTTAGTTATTGTATTGAAGGCAGAGGAATTCCTTTAGCAGGAAAACATCAAATAATTACCTCTCCAATACTTTTAACATATTCTATCGCAAAATTATTAACTGTATTGCATTGACGATCGTGTATGTATCGAATGTGGGCTGAAATGCCGTTTCACTACTCCACATCAAATTTCTTCTCAATAGTTTGGAGACGAAGATACGTATCTCATTATGCGTATGAGGTATCACTTCATTAAAGCCTTATCATCTTCACGGTTTAAGCTGGATTGGAGACATTTTCTTTAGTGTACTATTTGGGTATTGGGTTGATTATTTTCTCAAAATTTAAATGAGTGTTCACAATGTCTTTTCCATTAAGATAACACACGTTATAAAGGAGTTATCAACAATACAAATACAAACTTTAATATTTTAAAATTTAGCTTCTCTAACTTTGACAGATCCACAAGGTTCTGCCAAGTCTCTCTCTCTATATATAATAAAAAGATCTGACAATCTTTTATGCTTCATGGTCGTGGAAGTATTTAATTATTTTTAGTTTTGAAAAAAACCTTTCTATTGACGCAACTGAGACAGGTAAAGTTTTTATATCATTTCCACTCATATAGTGATAATCATTTGAGTATAGAAGTATTTTGTATCTTAAGCCACATCGGCTTTATCTATTAATAACTTGCACTGTAACATACTGTATAAATCTACCGTTTTTATTGTGATAAAAACTATTGGAATTATCTTTTGGTATGAATGCTTTATCTCTAATTTTAACATTCACACTTTTAATTCAACAGCTACTAACTTTTCCAATTATTTCCAGATTCAAACAAATATTCATTGGGAGCTCGTGAATCCAAGCAATGGGAAATCTCTTATTTGTTTCGAGTTTATTGTTAACATCACCAACTAATTATATTCATATCATATTGAAAAAATAAATTCATTACATTACTACATTTTAGTTTATTTTTTCACATTGAATATAAACATAATAAATTGTGCACCGGTAGGTTTTTAATCGACACTATCATTTATCATGTTTGTACATATTTCGGTATGTGCCTACGGGAAGGTATAGGACTTAATATACCAGGATGCAACGGCTTCTTTTTTCAAATGACGAATCCGACCCTCAGTCAATCTACTAGTAGTGGGTGCGTTACTGCACTCGTTAAAAAACTTTCCTAAGGTAATATTACCCCATGTGGAATTATTCTTACACAAAATTGATATCAACTAGTAAAAGAAAACAACCGTCAGTCTTGCGGCAGACAAGGGATGATGCGTTAGTCGAGTGCGTTAACTTGACAAAAATTATGAATTTTAAATTATCTAATCCCACTTTGAATTCTTCCACATCATTTTATACACACAAGGTTAGTCCCAGAAGTACCTGGCCTAACAAAAAAACACACAAAAATTTATTTTTAAACGTAATCTCCTTTTAGCTACGGTTTTCTGTTCTTCATGGTTGGGAAATTTTTGACCACCAACAATACTTTCTTCTTAGCCAAATGCTGTCGTTTTTGCTTGATTTCTTCGCAATAATTTTAATTTTCAGTCCATTGTTTTGATTGTTTTTTGATTTCGGTGGGGAAGTAATGGTCCCACGTTTTATCCATGGTGCAAAAATTCGGCTTTTTTCCTCTGAAATATTACCAAACACTCGATGGAAATATCCTGGTTTTGTTCCAGCATATATAAGATCTCTTTTATTCTGTTTTTTAGCATATCTGTTAGATATAATTTGACAATAAAAGTTGATAAGATTTTCTGGGGCATCAGATTCTCCATTTATCAAGAAATGAGTGGTCAAATCTTCGGTCAGTCACTTAGGTTTCCATCCAAACTGTCACCTTCTTAAAATGCATCAAGATAATTTTCAATTACCTAACCTAACCAGTTTTTTTCCATCAATTGTAACCACAGCAATAATTTTTAAGAACTTTTCTAACAATCTGCCTTCAAGATTTTACAGCTATACTGGCGTTGTTTTGTTGGGATCAATGTTAGTGATGGATTCAGCAAAAAGTGGGCAAACAAATAATTGTTTGGAGTTTTATAGAATGATGAAAAAATTATTCCAATTATCTTCATAATGAGCCGTAAATATTTATATCGAAATAATTCAACCTCATATGCAATGATAGTTTACCAAAAATTAACTAGGCAGTGATCAAACTAAAGAAAAAAAATAATTCTTAGCTTAATGATGAAGTTGTTGGTAATAATATCTTTTTTTTGCGTTTTGTAACCGATAGATTTTATTAGTCTTATTCCCAGTCTGAAGATTATCCGAACGATTTTTTCTGTAACTAAAAATTATTCATTGAGCAGGACTTTCCATTCAATTAGTCTTTTTTCCTTCATTTATCTAATAATCTAGAAATGCTGCTTCATTTTCTCACTCTCATTCAAAGGATACAAAAAGAAATTTATGGATTTTTGCCGAATATAATCTGGATAATCAGATATTTTGATTGAATTATTGCGTTGTCGTGAATCTTTGACTGTGAGAAGTTTGAATTGAATCTGATCTAAGAAGTCGTTACACACATAAATACATATGAAACTAATACAAGTGTGATACTTTTGGATATAAAACAAATTTCAATTTAAAAACACTGTTTAATAATGAGTTTCGTAGAAGAAATTTAAATTGTTTTAAAATTTTTAGATACAAACGGTCGTACAATGGGCCCTTGAGGGATCAGACGGGAAAAATTTAATGTGTTTTGTAGTACCTGTCAGTATTATTTAGTTGAAAAGCAATCACCTGCAACAATAAAATAAACTTTCAAAAGATTAGTTTTTTATTTTCCCAGCTCCCGATTCCACGCTTACAATTTAACTTATTTGCTTAAAATTATTGGTATTCAATACATGTTATTTTTGCCTTCAATAATTTTGAAAATACTCTACATGAGGATGTCAAAACAGTTTCATTCCCAGTAATGTAGAGCCTGCTCTGCCACACAGTTCACAAATCATATTGAATGATGTTGTTAACCAGCAGGACTGAACGTCCTATCTAATCACCTTCAAGAAAACAGAGGGAGAATATTTGTCACCAACTAGAGCCCTAGTGGTATGCAGGAATTTCGCAGGGAAGAAATAAGATTACAGTCCAAAGTTCTACATCACGAGAATCAGTTTCCGGTACAAAGACTGGCCTGTATATGTACAGCAATAAAAACACACCCAACTACTGTATATTTGTCATCTCCATCGATTGAGTAGACTAACCGTACTCGTACATAGTTTTTTTTTAATAAATACTCATCAAACTGTTCGTGCATTGACAATTAAAAAATTCAATAACAATTCTTTAAATTCTTCAGTTAGCACATGGTTCTTAGGATACTTTGGTTTAAAATACCATTCAGAGGGATGTTTAATTGGGATTTAATGCGTTTTCAAAACGACAACTCCTCTTGCGCTTAACATCTGCTAATTGGAGTTGCAGTACATTTACCAAGTGTCCAAACATGTTTTAATTTTCAAGGTGACTTTTTTTTATTTACTAATTTATATTATTATTATCACATATATCTTATTTGTAAATAATGTTGTTTACTAGTATATGATGATTATTTTCAACCATTTTGTTATTTTCTATCTATCAATAGTATCATAGGTTCCGAAAATTTATATTATTTCTTTAAAAAATTCCACAAACAGAAAACTAAGTTTTTCCAGATGGTTATAATTATCGCCTAAACCACCTAAACGTAAACCATCATAATTCCAAGTAGACGAAGTCGTCCGAAGAGGAAACTGAATATCAACGTGTCATCGAAGAATCATTTTCTGCAGAACAAGATAAACAACGGAATAGTCTAAGGTAAAAGAATGTAAGAGGTCGTTGAATAAAAACTATAATCCACTTTGGAGGCCCAAAAGTGTCTCGTCATAAAATTATTTTCGATTGTACAAATATTCACCTAAATATTGAGGAAAATCAATTTCCAAGCCTAGCCGAATTAACTTGTTCAGGCATTCCCAAACCAGCTTTAATCTTAACATTGAAGCTAAGAGCTTTAATAGCTGCCATGCTATTTGTTTCGCTTTTAGCGACAATTCCGTAGAATTGGACATCGTCATAATCCAATTCTTTCTACTATTCTAGAACCATCCATGCATTAGTTTTGAGGTAATTTTGTTCTCATAGCTAATCTTTCTAGTATATTTCATGTTGAGGTTTACCCCGCTATGATTTCCAAAAATATATGGAAAGTTTGAAGATTTAGAATGATGTCTAGTGTGTGTTGGGTGTGTTCTTATGGCCCTGTTTGTACATGTTTGTAACTTCGACAGACAGATGCTCAGTTGTAGTAGCCTAAATAAGGGACTCTCTAGGTTATAACCTCAATTCTTCCCTGCAGAGTTTCTGCATATAATCTAGACTATCGTGACTCCACCGGTTATCTTCTTCCATGTTTTTTTCTAGAGATTTTCTTGGTAAGACGTCCAGTCCCACCGATCAACAATATCATCCAATTTGCTCTTTGCATTGTATGTAAAAACTTTTTCACAAAACCACTCAATGCGTAGATTACGATGTCGTTGGTATAACCCTAACAGGCTACGCCGTCAGTCAGTCCACATAAGATTTCGTCCACTACCAGGCTCTACATAATTGGGATTGCAACTTTTTTGACAACTTCATGTGGAGCAAAGCATCTAGTATGTCTAAAAATTCACTTTACTAGGTTTTCGTCGAAGCATTTGAGATATCGTTTTCCAGTTGCAATAATGCTGTGTTCATGTCAGTTTTGATGTAGTTGTCAACGTTGTTTTCCGTAGTATTAAGTGGAAACGATGTGGAAATGATCGGCTCAAAATATTTCTTTCTTTTTTTTTTGAGGAAGATTCCATCCAATCCCAAAGACTTGAGCGGGTTAAAGATGTTCAAAACGCATTTTATTGGTTGACTGTTGCACGCGTGCTTAACTTTTGCTGCAGTTTTTTTCAAAACCCTGCTATGTCTTCTCATTTTGTTTTCTAATGATTTAAAAGCATATATTTACAAAATTTAGCATATTTATATGTAGTATATTTGGTTTTTGGAATAAAAAAGACAAAAGGAATGAATTCGAAAATCTTACAAAACATTAATAAAATAATAATTAGATATTATATTTAATTTGAGGTGCTCAAGTACTTTTCAAATGAGTCTCTCGACATACTATATGCCTGCATTTAATGTAGAAGATGTAAATAGGTTGGGCACAAGTGAAAAAAAGTGAATTTCACTTTGATGGTATGATTTAATAGATAATTTTCAAATTATATTGATAGAATACGAAAATAAATCGAAATTCGTCACGAAAATAGAAGGTTATTAATTTTAGAACAATTATACCATTTTATAAAACATTTTTTATCAATCTGTAGAGAATGTTTTGATCTTTTGGATATCTAAAAATTTGTTAAGCATCGTATTAATCAGTTTCAAATAATCAAAATTATCAGTAGTATATTTAGTACTAGTTAAAAGTAGGCATTTATTGTAAAATTATTCAGTGTTGAAGTGGTGTCGATGCTTTTCAAAAAATGAGTATCAAATTTATTGTTTTTGCTTTGGCTACTCTGATCGTTGACGTAAGAGGTTTTATTGAATTTATAGATTGTGGTAAGTTTTGTGCTTTTGAATTTTTTTCACTAGAAAGGGCGTAAAATAACACTATATGTAGAACCAAATATACCACGGCTTAAAAAATTGATAAATTAACGCTAATGGAACTAATTCATGTTTAATTGTTGTTTTCACGAACCCGATAGACATTGTCCTGCACGATATTTCAAGCGATTATTTTGAAATAACAATTTTTTTTAAAACAATTTATCCTAATTAATAATGTTTATTCAATTTCATCATAATGCGAGTTGATAAACAATATTTTTATTCAATTCGTAAGAAGTCTTGATGAGAAAACGGTTTTCCAACGCGAGAATACGCCGCGTATAATCGACCACGTGATAAGGCCGGATTTTTTAGATCCAACCCACAAATCGACATTATTTGACCGTGTTACTTATCATTAGTCATAGCAAATGCCCAGCGAATTGGAAATTCAAGAATTCAAGATATCACATTCCACTACGCATTTAAATGTCGAAGCAAAATTATAGGTGAGACAATCTTCAATCATAAGTTATTTGGTGGCATTCCTGGTAACCAGCGAATTCAAACAGGATAGTTCAACTTCTTCGTCAGGATCGCTAGCAATGTCAATAGATTCGAACAATATCTCATTGTCGCACAATGACTATTTTAGTTTGTGCTTTGATAGCGTCAACATCAATATTTTTGAGGCTAAAATAGCCACGCATGGTTGATATAATTAGCATGTATATCTGGAATTATGCCTTCAATCAAGGCATACAAGAGATAATTAGAATGTCAAAGAAACCATGTTGATTCAAGAAAGTTAATTATCCAGACCCCCACTAGTTCCAGTATAGATAAATAACCTAGATACCGACTGCAGCGTCATCTGCCGGGCTGATTTGAGAATCCAGGGCGCCATCTAAATGCATAAAAAAATTTAATCAAATCGATTCAGCCATCTCGAACCATTAACCATCAAGAACATCGTTGACACTAACACAATCACTGCTGGTCTTGAGCTAACTGGTGAGCTAGCCGCATTACCTTGTAATTATAGGGACCCCTTGGCCAAAGTGGTATTGGAAAGAAGTGGATGAAGAAGGTGTTTGTAGGTTGATGATAATTTGTAGCTTCGCGAATAATCTTGGATTTGAAGGAGGGAAGTAGGGTGTTAGTTTTGATTCTATTGGAATCGATTGAGTGTCCGGTATGAACACGATATGCAATGGTGGAGGAAATATCGGAATTAGTGACAGATAATAAGTGATATTTCCACTTTATTCTTCAAACCAGTGGATTTATGGAAGCTACTAGAAATTTGGGATTTGTTGTAACCATTCCGGATCAATTGATTTCAGATAGTCGATTGAATTCGTCAGTAAAGAAGATGATGATGGGATTGAGCGTTGAGGAAACGATTGGTGTGAGTGGGTTCTCCATAGATGGTGTAAGGGAAACACTGTGGAGAAAGTTGACGTCAAGCAAGGGTAGAAATGATTCGTCCTCCACCTCCATCGTGAACTGTCTACAAGGATTTACGGCATTCAGATGGAGCAGAAAAGAATTTAAAGTAGCTGTTTCAGGAGCCAAATAATAAAAGGTCATCAACACATCGTAGTCAAAAGCATGGTCGGAGAGTGGAGGAGGATAGTAAAAAATGGTAGCATCAACATAACTTTGTTTTTATTCATTTTTAGTCCGTTTTCTGTCAATATTTGCTAACTATGAATACTAATTGGCTGAGACTACCTCCTTGTCGTACTTCGTTTTATGTTTCCTGATTTCAGTTTTATGTTTATTATCTTGTTTCACGTTCTTTTGTACAGGCATTTAGTGAATCTCATCAATTTCCTGTTAAAATTCCTTCTTTGTAAATTTCATCATGTTATTTCTTCTATAGTGAAGACATGATCTTGTGTGCATATCTTCCTAAGTTAGCTCTATATTAGCACGTAGTTTATTTTCGATTACTGGGCCAAAAAAAAGCAGTGTACATAACAAGGATATGCCTTTATAATTATTGCAGTCTTCGGTGTCTGTCTTCTTGTGCACTGGTAGTATCAAGCCCATTTCTGGGGATTTTCTCAGTATGTGTGGATAATCTGCAGTATGAATTAAAAAAGAGTTCTTGTTGATACTACAAATTTAAGTATATACCGTGGAGTATATGCTACATCACGAAGCAACTTCTGGTAGTATTTGCCTTCGTAGTTTGTACCAGGTTTAGTATCTACTTAAAGTATGTAGATTATGCTTCATAATGTGGAGCATCTAGCTCACTTCATCTAATCGAAACAGGTTGTAACAAGTATATTAGATTTCTTATTCCAAACGTTCCAAACAATATCAGTTTCAAGATATCATCTTCTAACTTTAGCGGAATATTGTTTTTTGTATCCTCATTCCTTTTAAAGAATAATTTATGTTTTTCAATATTATTTCTTCTTGTATTTGACGATTTGAGAATTATACAAGATTTCTTTTCTAGATATGAAAAAATATCTATAATATATCTGTATATGAAAAGGTACTTTGTATTAATTTTACTTGAGATCAGTTCGTGATTATTTGAAATAATTATATAATTAAATCATATCAAAAATTGTAATTGATAGTGATAATATGAATTTTGAAGATTTTGACCGAATGAATCACGTAAATGATTTTATTTTCGATAATCTCTTGATCGGGCGTCTAAACATCTCTTGTCAAGTGAGTTGAGTAGATAAAAAATTTGAATCTACAATATTTATTTATAAAAAACTCTCTCAATTATGGATTTAGTTAAAACACATGTTTCTTTTAACAGTAAAAAGAATAAGATAATGTACCAAATATCACCAGAAAATCATTTATGCGAATACTAGGAAACTATTGGAAGAGACAAGAATGATGAGATTAAAAAATCAAAAACTAGTAGAAATAAAAACATTATTAGATTATGTACATAGAATATAAAAACGTTACCAAGACCAGAAAATATGGAGGAGACAGCTAGAGAAATGATTGATCATAACATAGAAAGATTGATACTATAAGAGCTAAGATAGAAGGACAAAAACAGAATTGATCAATGAGAATTCATGTTATTATAACCAGGAGGAAACAAATAAGAAAGGAATGGAACAGGATTAATGATCAGTAAAAAAAAGAGTAAACTCTAGTACAAAAGAGTAAATAGTGGACTTTCATATATAACACTGACATCCTAAGTATCTAACATTACGACTATAATCGTATACGTGTCATAGAAGATGCTAAAACAGAAGATGAAAATGCATGAATATTTTTGACTATTTCCTTCGAAAAATTTAAGCCAACCAAAAAGCTGTAATATTTTATGTTTACCTAGCAACGATCAAATTTCAATGATAATACTGCACTAGTGCAAATTATCGATAATTTGCACTAGTGCCAAATTTTCGTCTAGGATTAATAAACATCATTTGGTTTTAATTTTATATTTTAAGAAAAGGAACAATTATTGTTTATTTTAAATTAAATTTTTCTCAGGAAATAGTCTGTCAAAATGCCCTCTCGTGCATGTCAAATTGTCTCATAATTTCCTCTCGTGCGCATTCGCGCACTCGAGAAAATTAAATTATCAACAATTTGACATGCACTCGGGACATTAATATTGAAAATATCACAGTGAATATAGCAGGTAGCAGGTAAAGAATGGTCATAGATTTTGTTATACGATAACAGTTTTGAAAATGCATATAGTTAGCACCAAGTTTGAAGTCGAATTGGAGCATGAAGTAACATGGATGATCCAAGGACAAACGAGAGGAAATACAGGAATGTACGAAGAGCGAATGTCGACTCAGACCCCATTCTGGTGATAAATAAAATTAAACTTCGTAATAATAGAAAATATATCATAGCAAACAAAAAGAGATGGAACATAGAAAAAACTAGAGATAGTCCACAGGAGCTCATTATTAAGATGGAGAGACGTTATTAGAAAAACTCAAAAGAAATCGACATAAACATGAACTGTCAAAATATATTTTGGACACTATAAATTAAAAACACAGAAAGAAAAATCCATGGTTTAGTGGAGACTGACAAATAGATATAAATGAAATTGAAATGGCAAGAGTCACATGAAAAAAGCAACAGTATAGGAAAAAAGCAGGGCGTAGGTACCACACTTGAAAAACTTGCTGGGAGAAAATGATTTCCACGCAAAACGTGTTTTTATAGACGAAAAAAAAGACAACCGACAACGATCAATGGAGTTAGAAGATACCATCAAGAAATTGAAACTAAGCAACCAGAAAAAATCGTTAATGTGATATTAAAATACGGGGGAAATGATCTGGTAGTTAATAGACCTAGTTTGGAAAAATGATATTCAAGACAGGAAAATCAAAAATACGAAATAAGATCTACAAGATTTCTATTTCCATCAATGATTCGAGATTTAATAGTGTGAGAAAACTCATTTTGGAGATGACTATTTATAAATTTGGAGACATATTATTATAGGATATGTCAAAATTACGGGTCCAAAAATATTAACAGAGCTCACCACAATAATGATGAATGAGTGTACATCACATGTAATTACTAGGGACGATAACATTCAAAAATGTAAAATGTTGAGATAATTCGTTCCTGGGATATGGCAGTCGGCCGTTCTTACTTACCCACCGTGTATATATTAATAATGATGATGAGTATGTACAGGGCAAAAAATTTGAGAGCAATTAGATGATGTGAAAATAATGCTGCGACCCTTCGTTTTTGAGTTATAGGCTTCTAAAGCTGCGAAGTCAGAACTTGTATTTAAGTATCTTTTCTAAATCATACATTTAAACATTATGAATTTTTATTGGACTACTTTCTGAAGATTAGGGGTGGTTCATACCCAATGGTCAACAATCTGTAATTTTTACTGATTTTCAATCGATTTTTTAACATAAAGCTTCAAAGATATCCTCAAAAAAATGAATCCATTGTATTTTATACTAGGAAAAATGTTATGAAGAAGATTTCATAGGAAGGGCATCGTGCATCAACCATATGTATCTGCAAATGTTTAGAGGAATACCACATAACATAAGTGGTAAAACATTTTGAAGAAATTCTAAGTATCGCTGACCATTCAGGTCAATATAAAAAAAAACTATGAACCTTCTAAATTATCAATTCCTGCCCACACATTATCACAAAACGAATTTGATTCTTTGTTTTTCTAGTTTTTCCCTACTCTCCTTCGATAAGTATTAGAAATTAGAAATGTCTGATTTTATGTCAAAAAATAATTACAATTTATGATAATTTTCTTCAGGCGATATACTGCGAATTCATACAGTCAAACATTCTTTATTAACATACGTAATCATCTTATAAAAATTCATAATGTTCAGATATTTAATATAGAAAATATACTTAAATATAAGTTCTGATTTCGCAACTTCGAAGATCTTTAACTTGGAAAAGAGATAAAAAAAATGTTTTTTATATCACGACATCTAATCGAAAATAGAACATTTTTGGTAAAATTCCTATAAATTCATTGCAGTATATTTTAATATAGAAAAAGAGAATTTATGCGTTAATTCTGCTGGCCAGTGTAAATTTATTTGAGAAAAACTTTTACAGTCTCTTCCGAAAACTTCTGAAACGACCAGATCAATCCAGTTCAATCCACTAATCACTTATATTTGATTATAATCTTTAATGTACTCCAGAACGATGCACCGAAACAACTTTCCTACCATATTTCAATTGCGTTTTTTTATTAATTCAAATCCATTTGGAATCAGTTTAATGTATCTCGATCCAATATGCGATAAAACATTTATGATAAGATATATGAAATCTGTTTATTTTGATGTTTAAACGAATTTACGAATTAAAAGAAAATCAAAATAGACGCATTTTGATTGCTATTAATTGATTTGAAAGGCTCTTGATCACACTCAAATTATAAAACAATCTTGTATCTAAATTGAAGATAAGGAATATGACGTATTTCGTAATCGTTTATTTTTAATTATGATATACTCCTACTCATTGAAAGGTTTTTATCAACTCTTTAATCCTACTTGCAAGAATATTTCGAAATGTGAATTGGCTCTAATTTCTATTACGGCTCTATAGTATATACAACTACCTCAAACCAACTAGAAATAGCAAAAGAAGCAATCCATATGCACAAACTAGCAGAATCCAGTTTACTCCAACACAAAGTACAAGTATAATCGCTACAAAATTCCACATTTTACTGATACCAAAACTGATCCGCCAGTCAAATTCTTGCGGAGCTCCAAATCGAATGCCTAAACATCAACAAAATTCAAACTCCACTACATTGTCTATCAATATCAATAGACACTACACTGTGCAATTTTAACAAACTAGAAATTTCCAATGCCCTAATTAGTGAAGAATTTGCCTCTAGATTTGATAAGTTTTCACAATTTCACTTCGCATACACAAATGCATCCAAAACTGATGGCGTAGATGCATCAGTAAGCGTACAGAACAGAAGACTTCAATTGAAGTTTTCTGTAACAAGCAGCGTTTGTACCGAAGATCTACACGTTATTCTGCTGGCCCTCATTCACATCTTTTTCTCATGCCGTCTTCTCTTATTTTCTGTAGCAGTAGGTATTTATAGGTTCAATAATTTTCAACAGCTTTCTTTAGCGACCAATGCGTCTTAGTGTTTCGTCGTTGGTGATTCTGTCAGTGTCCACAGTATCTTCAGGATGCGCCAATAGAGCCACATCTCAAATGCCTCAAGTTTTTTGATCATTTGAGTTTCAAAGTCCAAGTTTCCACTCTGTACCTACAGCAGTACTAACCACACATAACATTCCATAAATCCTATTCTGACGTGGCAAGCCCTTTGGCTATTGTACTTGATAGATTGAAAATGATTTTCACGCAAGCAATAATTTGGTGTTGAGCATTGAATTTTACAAAATTCTTCCTATTTAGAACACACATCAGAAAAGCGTTTGGTGAATTTATTCATATGATTATTTATTTTGACAATTGACATTGACAGTAATGACAGATTTTTATTACATTAGCGTCACGATCGGTAGGTGGTAGGACTAAATTTGTGTTGTTGAAATTCAGATAACCTTCAAACAAAACGATATTTTCAGCATAGCGAAAATGGAATTTTTTGAATTTGGACATCGTATACAAATCAAAAATGAAAAAAAAAAACTAAACTATACAGCAAATATCATGAATTCTTTTGTGTATTTCTGAAAACACATGATTCATATAGACAACTAGCCATCGATTTAATAAAAGAAGAACCATAAGGCGGATTTTGACAAATTTAATGTCTTCCTTCCCATGAAAAGAAAACTTTATTAGATGCACTTTATTACTGGTGTCTTGTGCGCGTCCGTACCTGTCAAATATGTCACAAATAAAGTCGATTTTATTGAAATTGATGTTCCGATAGTTCCTTATTGATTCGATGGTATGGTTATATGAAAGAACTTCCTAATTTTTATCAGGAAATTGTCGGAGCGGTGGCTTTAATGAAATCGGTTTAATTTATGACATATTTGACAGGTACGTACGCGCACAAGGTGCCAGTAATAAAGTGCTTTCAATGAAGTTAATGCCATCGTTTATGTACAAATTCAAAAGAATTCGCTTTCGCTGTAAGAAAGATATTGTGTTTCAAAAAAAAAATAATCTATATTCAACCCACTTTATAAAAAGACAAAATTTCAGTTTAGAAATACCATCTATGTGTCAAATGCTCTATTTTTGAGGTAGATTTTATGAAAAGTAAAAACAAGTGAAGGCGGCTTTAGTAAAATGGCCGTTTTAACGATTATTCCCTATCGCTTCATTGACAAATTGATTATTTTCATTGTCTTTTTCAGGGTATACAGTAGAAACAGTAGAAGTGAAATTAGGAAGCTGTATATCGACGCCTTGTGAAATTAGTACTGATAAAATTCAAGAGATTGAGATAACAGTGGATGGCACACGTATGTTGTTTCAAATATTTCCTGTAAAATACCCCACAACTGAAAAATTGAGTTAAATTTTCAAATATGAGGTGTAAAATTCAACTTAGAACACTCTTGACATGTTCATATTTCAAAATGTGGAAAATTCTACGAATTATGTTTTTCTATTGAAATCTAAAAACACCTGAAAAAAATTCCCTCAGCTAAGTAATCCGAAATCAGACCCAGGAACATTTAAAGCAAATCACTTACATGTACCATGGGTAAAGTTCTTGAGAAGATAATCAACAACAGGCATATGGAATATTTTCTGATATTCGTGAAGCGACTGATACAGTCTGGAAGTACTTAATAATTGAAGCACTCTACGACTGGCCAATATGAGGTAACATAACTAGAACATCGTCAGTACCAACTGCGAGTGGATGGAGTCTATTCCCAGTTGAAGACACAAGAAAATGGTATACCACAAGTGTCGAATGTCAGTATTATTTCTCGTAGCGATAAATTTGATTATTGCAAACCACAGTAAAATACGGATTATACGCAGATGACTTTGTTATTTATTGCAGAGGAAAAAATATGACAACAACACATAAGAACATCGAGCAAACAATAACCACACTAGAACATTGATCAAAAATAAGTAGGGTGCGATTTAATACATCGAAAATAGCGAAAAGCGAGTGTCTCAAGAAGGACTCAACCCCAGTCAAAAACTTTATATCTTTATAAAGAAAAGTTAGAATATGTGGAACAAGTAAATTTCTCAGGAATGATACTTGATCCAAAAATTAACACATTCTGATATTGAATAAAAAACGTCAACCTGCAATCAACCTACTCAGGGTGTAGACTACTCAAGTTCACTACACGTATACAAATCATTGATGAGATCTAGACTTGACTACGGAGCGATCGTCTACAACTCTTCTACATTCACATATCCAGTTTTTGATTGAAAATAATAGAGCTATTGTATTTTCAGAGATTCCTCCAACATCAACTATAGTCGCATCTGCGGAATTCATTCAAATGGGCATACACTGGAGTGTACCAATAACACCCGAAGATGTATGTACGTCATGGTCATGTCCTCTTGAAGCTAGACCTGAATACACGTTCTTGGGAGAAATCGAATTTTCTGGGATTCATTTAAAGGTCGGATAATTATTATTAGTTTGTAATGTTCTCATGTCCAAATTTTATATAAATCGAATTTGTAGATTAGTTTTAATACTTGTATGAAGACAATTGGTTTCTTTTTGTGTAAAATTCAAGTGTTGATCGAACTGTAAAAAAGCAATTGGAGAAACCTATCCTTCGTCCTCTGATCTGACTTTTGAATGATTTTATTTACTGTACTAAAATTGACTCCAACATTTATTAATAAAATAAACTCAAGAGAAAAATACATGATTTGTTAAAGAAAAGAATTTTGTTCATTTCATGGCCATTAATTCGCTATTATAGAAATGTACCAGTTAATCTGACTCTTGAAGCTTTATTAGATGACAATTATCACGAACTTTAATAACCATCATATCACTCCAATATTCAACTAAAGAACTCCAATGTCAGCTTCTGCATTAAATAAGGTTGACAAGTAAATATTTCCCTTTCTTAACAAAGCGCATCTGTCAGAATTGTTAGAAATTCCGTTCTGGAGATTTTTTCTTCAAAGATGATCAGCGTTCTCGTCGGTCTACTGAAGTTGATGATGATCAAATCAAAGATATAATTGAAGAGGATCGTCATATCGAAAAACACTTGAAATGTCGTAGGCTAGTTGAGAAGCTTGATATTTGGATACCTCACGAATTCATTTAACACAAAGAATCAACATTTGCGATATGGACCATAAACAAAGTGAAACCAATTTTTCAAAAGAATCATCACTGGTGATGAAAAAAGTTAGTTCGAAAACGATCATGGAGCAACCACTAGGAACCAGCATAAACCACATCAAAAGCTGAAAACCAATAAATTTTTGCGCTGCTTCCAAGGAACTAAACGTTCAATTCTGATGTTTACTGTCAACAATTGATGAAATTGAATGAAGCAATCAAAGAAAAACGGCTAGAGTAGTCAAGTGTTCCACCATGATATCACAAGGCCTCACACATCTTTGGCAACTAGTGGGAAACTATTGGAGCTTGGCTGGGAAGTGATGACACATTCTACATAATCTGGTAGCATCTGATTAACATTTATTTCGAAGTTTGTAGAATACTTTGAGTGACTTTCACAAATGAAGATTACCTGCAATCGCACCTGGTTAAGTTTTTCACTGATAACGACCAGAAATTTATGAATGCGGAATCATGCAGCTGAAAAAAGATGGCTAAAGGTCATTGAGCAAAATGAAAAATATATAGTTGATTAAAAAGTAATCTTTGTTGAAAGAAAGCGTTTTCTTTTATACCACAGAACCGAAATTTTTGTTACCAGCCCTTAAATGCTTTTGCAACGTTTCAGAACATTGTAGAACTTTCTTTCCAATTATAACTTCTTCTTCTAATAGTACAGGATCCCACTGCTCGATCCTCCAGGCATCTGTTTTTTTTTTTTGATAAAACATTTTTTAAATCAATGTTAAGAAAGTATAAAATGGAAAAGCGATAGACTCTATAAAAACTTCAATAATCTGTAATTGATTTTAGTATATTCCATGTTTTTTAAGACAATTTCACGTTATTTCAAATAAATTATGTCACGAATTGAGATTAGGATTGTTGTCAACACTCAGCCAGCCGCAGCGCTAGAAACACCAGGTGTAAACAGGTATATCATTGTTAATTATTGATACTCACCTGTTTTTCAACGAACTTCGCTCCAAATAAATTCAAATCATCCCGGTTTCTTTTTGCAGCCGTTATCCAACTGGCAACAATGCATTTCCGTGATGAGTATAGATAGAACTTCAGTTTTGTGTTATAAATTCGAAAAAAAAAAATGGTAAGAGTCAATAATTAATAGAGATATACCAGTTTACACCTTATTAAAATTTCTCTTTTCACTTTATCAAGCAATGAGGCGTAATAATTTATTTTTTTGAAAATAGTCGATGAACACAATCCCAAAGAACTATCTCCATGACTTGAAATCGTCTTAACCTTTTTCGTAGCTCTTTTATAATCTATTGACAATTCTTACAACTCAGGATTGTAGTGGTGGATCCCGGTTTCATCTACATTTATAAATCGATACTTAAACCGCGACAATGAGATCTGGAAGTATTCATTGACTGCTCTTATCATCAACAGTGAGCAAACGCGAAATTTAACGTCCCAAGATCTCGTCGTTAATCAAGCTAATATAGTTATGTTCTAATTCATCTAACCAAAATGTAACGATCATAAATGATAGTGCTGACATCTCCAGGTCAAGGTTGAAAACTTTCATAAGAAGTCTTGTTATCGAAGGATGAATATGAGATTGAATTATTGATGTATTATTTCCAATTTTCTATTTTTTTTTTCAGAGACCAGGACTGCTGCAAATAGAAGCCTTCACTGATGATCCTGATATAGATCCATTATTTTGTATTAAAATTCCCGTCTTGATTGTAAATTGAAATATTTTTACCTGCAGTATAACCACTCATTGTGTATTGTGTAATCATCAGCATTATTTTAAATCTAGTTCATTATTATTATTTATCTTATTGATATTATATATTAAATAAAACTATCTGAACTTTGTTTCCTCTAGTTTTAATTTCAAATTATCAACACAAAGTGTATTTATGTTGATACAATCAAAATGTATTGGGAGTCCATTTTAAGGACCCAACTGTTTTTTAGATTATAATGACCAAACAAGGAGGAAAGCAACCATGCAAAGAAATTCAGTTAGATCTTGTAGACCCAATACATATTATTGGTGAAGCAAAAGAAGCTACAAGGTTCAAACGCAAAGGATGCAAAGGACGCTGTTATAAATACAGCGAAAAATGCAAACTTATATGTAAATAATTTTCTTAATTATTAAAAAAATTCTAAACTGAAGGGGTTAAGCTGATTGGGGGACAGTATTATAAAGTCCAGTTGACCGAAGGTTAAGATTCAACCGTAGGTTGAAGCCGAGTTTACGTTAGTCTTGAGTCTAACCGATGGTTGACTGTCGGTTAATTAAACCGAAACGACAGTTCAGTTTGAATTGTCAATTGAGAGTTTCTATCCTAAATTTTTGTTTCCTTTTGCTTCCGTTTTATAAATTGAATTTATATATTATTTTAAATCAGATTAAACGACGTCGTCATAATCAAAGATTTCGAAATAGGTTAGTTTGGAAAGACTAATGATGATTCTCCCTGACTCCTTTGATTAAAATCAAACTTTCAGGCCGAAGGTACTTCGAAACTTTAGGCTACGAGTAAATCATTGTACTCCTTAAAGTGAAGTGGAATTTCGTTTCGGCAAAGAAACAGTTAATGTCCTGGTGCTAAGTTTCCATGATGATATTACTCCAAAAACTACAAGGTAGGATATTATTTATATTCATAAGTGTAAACCTGTATATATTGAGTTATTTTATTTTGGAACCGCGGTTTTATTTTTTCTGCATGTCGAAACAATTGGAAACTTTGCAAGTGTGACGATGTACTCACCAAATTTATTCTTGAAGAAAAACTTCCACTTTCAAATTATCACGAACCTAGATTATGGGAAGTATCATATTTTAAAATAAATTTGATCGCTCATTTATCTTTCTCTGGTAGATAGTGAACACTAAAGGTATTGTATTGCTTTTATAGGTCATAATAAATGATAAACTAAATTTTGAAATCAATGTATTCAGTATAATCATCATCATCAGCTATACAATAAACATATCTTTTATATATACAAGTATACCGAATAGTTTTCAATTTTCTAATAATTTTTGTATCTCTCTAAGCGATTTTTCCCTAGTTTCTGGTAAAAATCGGTAAAACACAGTAAAATTCACTAGTCCCGTTACAGTAAAAATTGCTAAACTGAAATGTAATCCTAAAGCTTCTATTAGTAAGGGAAACGTGAATTTCACTACAAACGTGCACAAACATTCCATTAACAAACCCACTCCAACTCCAATCGATCTCAAATTATTATTGAATAATTCTCCACTTAAAGACAATGATAAGGGACCATATCCAAGATTATAACCTAGCATAAACACTAAAGCGGATACGGGAGGTAACCATCGGATGTATTCTTTGAAGTTGTAATCACTGTGCTCAAGAAAAAGGGATAAACTCAAAGTAAATAGTGAGAAGGAAGCTACTAAACATGAAGCAAGGACGAAATATCTTCTATCAAATTTTTTGATGAAATATATCATTGGTATTATGGCTATAACTTGTTCAAATCCCAATAGAATTCCGATTCTATTCCCTGACAAACTTGATCCGGTATCTTTGAATATGATGCCTATGAAGGTGATTACAAGAGGAAGACCGGACGTTTGTCTTCCGGTAGATAAAAATATTGAAAGCAATAACGCTCTTTTTGATGCTTTTGTTCTAAATAAATCGATAAGAGAGTTTTTCCTTTCTCCTCTTTCTTTTACATTCGATAATATTTCTAAATATTCTGTTTCTATTTCTCGTTGGCTCGCAAATCTTCTAAGACGTTCTAAAGATATTAGAGCTTCGTTTTTCCTGCCTCTCAAACAATGATAAACTGGCGATTCAATAATAATAAAAGGTCCTAATATTAGAAAGAGGAATGCCGGTACTGCATTAATTATACTGAATACTTTGACAGTCGTTACGGAGCCAAAAAGGAAAGAAAGTAACACACCCATGGGTATTCCAAGTCCAACTATACTACTTATTCTATTTCTATTATGTTTGTCTGAAATTTCTACGTTATATACGGAAACGCTCACAATTATTCCAGAAAATCCAATACCTATTAATAACAAACAAATATAATACGAATAAATGTTGCTGATGAATGCTATTACATTGAAAGAAAACGCGTGAATTATAGCTGAAAATATCATAATTGCTTTCCTGCCAAATCTATCGGAAACTTTTGCCATGGTATAAAATCCCAGAAAACCGGTAATATTTGGAATAGCTGCCAAAAAAGAAACTTCCAAAGTGGAAATCTGTCTTCCTAATGGATTGATATCGGTGTTGTTAGATAAAAGCATCGGTAGTACGGGTGCGGCCCAATTCAAAGTGAAACCAGCAGCAATCAAAAGAATATTTGCTGAAACAAAAAACTGTTTTCAACTTACTTAGTTTATTCAAACATTCACAATAGACTTGACCAACTTATATATTAATAATTATATATTAATTATACAGAGTGTTTCGGGTCTTGATGCAGTAAACTCCTTGCTTCTGAGGTATATGCCTTTAAAGTTGCGGAATCAGAACTCCATGGAAGGTTTAGGAGATGTGTGGATTTTTCGCCATAAAGAGACATTGTGAAGAAAATGATCATAAATTGTTATTATTTAATAAAACTACTTAGAGGAGGTATTAAAGCACAATCATACATTTCTAATTGAACTGCATACTGTCGAACATCACACATTTGGAGCCATTGGATGATATTTCCTTGAATTTGGAAGAGAATTACAAGAATCTACCTTATAAAGAAGTTTATTCTTTCGATCATTGCGTTACTTGCATTCACTGATGTTTTATACACCAAGCTTTTGAGATATATTCAAAAAAAATTCATTAATTCAGAGCAACTCGTGGTGATGCAAATGGGCCGACTAATACACCTATTAGGAAAAGTGTTGTTAGGATGATTTTTTAGAACATTTGGAGAACGTAGGGAGAGGCTCGTGCATGATCTACATGTCTCTGCGATTTTTAGAGAAATTCTAAGTATAGCTGATAATTCAAGATATTATCCAAAAAAAAAATGGACCTAATAAATTATTAATCAGTATTCTTGCCCACATTAACAAAAAATCGATGTGATTCTTTTTTTAAGGATTTTCATCTACCCATAAATGTAAATTATGGGAATTAATTGTAATATCTTGTGGGAAACCAGATTTATCTGTAAATGGTACTTTTCCAACATATGTATTATCAACTTGTTTATATATATATACAAACGAATCTTGCTCGATAATCCTCGACTTCCATGGCATTTCATCGATTGTGTGCTAACATCCCATGTGAGTATTTTCAAGAAATAATTACAATTTATGATAATTTTCTTCAGAATGTCTCTTTATGGAGAACGGTTTTCTTCATATGTACGACGATCTAAAAATCTACATATCTCCTAAACTATATATTTTATCGATTTGAACAAAGAGTACCTTTTTGTTGAAAAATCGATAGAAACATTAGTTTTTGCTATTTTCAGATTATACAGGTTGTCCGTGTAAAAGTTAACGATGAATTTAATCGAATCAAACAAAAAGAACGTAATCATCCATTGAAAATTTACTCAAATATTAGTTCGGATTTCGCAACTTTGAAGGCACACTCGAAACACGCTATATAAAGTATACAGCATGATTTTATATAGAAATTCCGTAAAGAATTGTTTTTTAATGTACTTGAATTCGATTTTGTGATGGTACATGAGTAATAGAAGATTTATATTTCTGGAAACCTCTAAACCAATTTTTTTTTTTTTGATTTTTTAAACGTAGTATAGTGAAAAATGCACAATATCGGTACAATATCTAAAAGATTCCAAGCACTTGTGAAATAAATTTTGTAACAATTTTGTAGCTTCCACGGCTTTTTTTCATGATCCTTCAAATATTTATCGTTTTAGTCCAAGAGCCACAACCAAAAAAATAGGTTCTGAAAAAAACGTACGGATACAGGTATTTTTTTGAATATGTTTAGGGGAGTCCCCTGAATGTAAATCAGAGTGGGTGTCATGGGGAGGGCTATACTTCAGCCGCCATCTTGAAAAACACGTTTTATTAAATATCTCGCGAACCGCGAAATTATTATTGTAGAAAATAATATTCTCCATCTTTTTTATTTGAAACTTTTGTTTTTATAACGCATAGATTTTTAATTATAGCGCTCCAAACTTTTTTCTAAATGGATTCTGCTAAATATTTAGTTGATGGTCGATGATAAATTAAAAATGGTGGTAATTGAATTCTAGAGTATAAAATTTTCTATAAATTTCTTTGGAAAGTTTTTTCCGTAGCATTTATAGCTTAGCAGCTATTACGCTGTAAATGAAATTATAACGAGATTATAATGCTGTATATTCAATCATGCGCCTAAAGTGTACTATACATTTCGGTCTGAGTCTACCACCAGGATCAAACTTGGCTTGGATTTTATCACGACGCTGAAAAATAGGGTTGGAAGCGAACTGTACAAGGACTTGAACCAATTCGCACTGCTATGGCTCCTGCACCGTCGAGTTTTTTACAGATAATATCGCTGTCTGCGGATGCCGAAAAGCTGGTCTGATATGGCGGAGGCAGGAGTGACAGATTCCCAAGGCGATGAGTGTCTTGTCAACATCGAAAAAAATAAGACTCGCCCCGTAAAATAATGCGCACTTTTTATATTATAACAAATGTCTGAGTCCGTTTTCTTTAAGTAACATTCGTAAAATTCTTTTTCTTTTAGTGATTTCGACAACAATTTTAGACAGAGAAAATAATGTGCAGAAGAATAAATGCAGTATCTTACAAAATTTGCAACAATTGAAACGATTTAGCGATTTTTCGGAAAAATCAGATTCACGTTAAATTTAAAAAAATAAAAAAATCAATTTCAATACCAACCTTCATATTCCTATATTAAAAAAGAAATAATGTTACATATTACAACATATTATAATAAATAATATAAAATAGCATAGTACAAGCATAATGTTAATTAATAATAATATTAGGAATAACAATAACAATTCTTACGATGTAGCTTAACTAAATATTAAGCAAAAACCATATTGAAAAAAATTTGAAGCGCTATAATTAAGAACCTATCGGTTATATAAAAAAAATAGGCTCTTGGCCTATTTGTCATGTCGACAGTCTCTGCAGCTTCAGTATGTTGTTTCCAATATACAAGTTTTGGGAGAAAATTTTGATGAGATTCCAGGATTTTCTCTCCCGGGAGATTCCGGTAGATGTTCTACTCTTGTGAATGGTTAGATTTTTTTATAAACAGCAATTAAAAAGTTTGGTTTCATACAAATTTTAATTAGACATTGATTCAGAAGTTTAAATATTTTCTCGTCTCTTACCTGTAAAAGTCGCCATGTACATACGACATAATCGATATTTACTTTTCACATTTCCTGATATTTTATGGGAATTTATGATAGAATCAACTTTGAAAGCTTCACTATCAGACATACTCATAAAAACTGATACTGTATTTCCTATATAGTACATTCAAAAAATTTTTCACGTAATTCTGTTCATATATTTATTCATGACCATATAACAATGTTTGTTTATCAGAAAATTATTAAGTGTGACACCATTTACCCGACACATAATTGAATATTATATTTTCATGAAAATGTATTCGGTTGTTTCCAGAATTGGGTTTACGTATAATTTTTATTTGTTTTCAGAAATTATAACTTTTTATGTAACATTTTCATACCCCTGGTAACTTTTGAGAGAAAGCTTTGGTTAGAATAATTTAAGGAAGTGTTAAGATGTATATAATCTTAAAAGTTATAAAAAAGGGATATATTTGATTTACAGTATTGATTGTTAAAAAATTAATCAATTGGCAAGATAAAATAAATAGAAATTTATTTTGAGACAAAACTAATTTTTGACCCACATATCAATTATAAATCAAAAAAAGATAACAGGATTTTGGGCTTCATTATCAGGATTTGTCATGACTTAACTTCTTGTTCATTTTTGACTTTATTCACTGTCGAGGAGAAAAATTCAAGGTCTTCAGTAGCTAGTATTCCCTTCCCTAGTACTGGGCAGTAATAACAGCTTTTGAACGACAAAGCATTCTTGGGATCAGATTTTGGATCACATTCTGAGAAATACTGTCTTATTTATGTCAAAAGAATATCTGGGGGCCGACATATACCTCCCTAAACGTCCCCTCATCTCATCTCAAATATGTTCAATTGGATTTAAGCATGGATTGCAAGCAGTTCAAACAAATTGCGTGATTTAAACCACGTTAAGATCATGCATAAAGATTGTGTCGTCTCCAAGAATAACCATGAATGGTAAAGTATGATCTTCCACGACATTCCGTCCCGTCTCGTCCCGTCTCGTCCCATGTGTCTCCCCATACTATAACTGATCCTTCACCAATTTTAAGTCATTAAATTTCCATACGTTTATCTGAGTCCGTAAAACAGTAGGAGGATAAAGAATACTGAAAAACAGAAAACTCAGGTACTGGTACAGACGACCACATATTGTGGCAGTGATAAAAAGTAGAAGAATTAGGTGGCTGGGCCATGTAAGAAAAAGCTATGAAGAGACAACAATAAGAAGGTCAACCAAAAGGAAGGCGCCCACTGAGAAGACCAAGAAAAAGATGGAATGTCCAAGGGAGTGAAGATGTAAGGAGACTTGGTGGAGAAATAGACATGGCTGAGGATAAAAAATTATAGAAGCATCTTGTTGGCTAGGATTTGATTGGCCTTAGTAGTAGTAAAACAGAATCGCGATACATTGGAAAACAATACGCGACTCCAATTCCCTATTGTCAAAGCAAGGTGCTCTCGCGCAAAACTCATTCTGAGAATTTGGTGTACACGGGAAAGCAGCGGTCGAGTAGCTCTAGTTCGAGAAGATAATCCAGCAGCGTGAAGTCGCCTCCTAGCTGTTTACTCACGTATGTTTACAGTTCTCAGTTCTCGATGATTTTTTCGAAGGGAAACTGCCGCGGCTCTAGCTGTTGTAGTCCTGCATCGTCCTGAATCCTCACGTGAGGAAACTAATCTCTTCGTACCGCTACTATACTTGTTACACATTCGAGAGACTTAAACTTTTCTCGCCATTTAGCAGTTGTCTTCATCAAAAATCGTGCTACAATAACAGTTACATTTATTGCGAAGCTCTAAAAATGGTTTTCAGGAATGAAGAGGTGAAGAGTCCAAGAAACTTTAGGTGAAGAAGAGCTTGAGTTTAGTTTCCTTGCAATATAAAAGACAAATGAAAGATGTTAAATTCGTATATAAAATTGTTTATCAGATTACTGGCTCTATTGAATCAATGATTTCGGCCTCTAATATAAGAGATCATGAAGTTTTTGATACCAATGATAGTGTAATCAATGATAATCAATTTCTTCCTTGCACACAAGATGTGAATCTTTGAATCAGCTGGGTATCGTGTTAATATTGATATTCAGTGTATTCCGGGATATTCTGTAGAAAAAAATTCTCATACGACCTCTTGTTTTTGAGCTATAGGTCTTTAATGGAATCAGGAGTCAGATTTGAATATATTTTCCAAATTATACATTCAAATATTATGAAATTTAAATAGATGACTAAGTATGTCAATGTAGTGTGTTTGAAAATATAAATAATTCTACACTGAAGGATAAGAGCGGCTAATGCCTATTAATTAACAATGGCAAAAATAATTTGGCAATAGATTTTTAAACAAAAACTTACTTAACTCGATCAAATTTATGGTTTAGGATATATGTAGATTTCTAGATCGTTATACATACAGAAAACCATTCGCCATAAAGAGACATTCTGAAGAAAATTATCATAAATTGTGACTATTTATTGAAAATACTTGAAACACAATAAAAAATGTCTAATTGAACTCTCGAAGATCATGTCACTTACATGAGGAGAAATTGGAATGCAGAAAAATTTTATTGGTTAGCCTAGAGTTTTTTAAATGAAAACAAAAAAATCTGCAACGCTAAAATATAGGGAGAAATGACGAAATGAAACGAAAAGAAGTTTTTACTATTTTGACAGCTCAATCAGGTAAAGACAAGAGAAAATACTAATGGAAAACTTTGATGAGTAAATTTCATTATACAGAGCAAAGAAATTTAAACAGAGATTCTAATAGGACATTGCCTTATAAATGGACAACTCAAGAAACTCGAACCTCGTTGATAAAAGATGGAGATTTTTGGGTTGAAACATCTATCAAACATTGACTTATGAATAAACACCTCATGAAACTCAAACCTCGTTGATAAAAGATGGAGATTTTTAAGTCAGAACATCTATCAAATATTGACTTATGAATAAACACCTCAAGAAACTCAAATCTCGTTGATAAAAGATGAAGATTTTTAAGTTAGAACATCTATCAAACATTGACTAATGGATAAACACCTCAAGAAACTCAAACCTCTTTGATAAAAGGTAAAGATTTTTGGGTTAGAACATCTATCAAATATTGACTTATGAATAAACATCTCAAGAAACTCAAACCTCGTTGATAAAAGATGAAGATTTTTAAGTTAGAACATCTATCAAATATTGACTTATGAATAAACACCTCAAGAAACTGAAATCTGGTTGATGAAAGATGTAGATTTTCGGATTAGAGCATCTATCGAAACATTGAGTTAGGAATAAACACCTTAAGGAACTCAAATATCGTTGATAAAATATGAAGATTTTTAAGTTAGAACATCTGTCAAACATTGTCTTATGAATAAACACCTCAAGCAACTCAAACATCTTTGATAAAAGGTGAAGATTTTTGGGTTAGAACATCTATCAAACATTGACTTATGAATAAACACCACAAGAAACTGAAATCTGGTTCATGAAAGATGTAGATTTTCGGGTTAGAGCATCTATCGAACATTGAGTTATGAATAAACACCTCAAGGAACTCAAATCTCGTTGATAAAAGATGAAGATTTTTAAGTTAGAACATCTATCAAACATTGACTTATGAATAAACATCTCAAGAAACTCAAACCTCGTTGATAAAAGATGAAGATTTTTAAGTTAGAACATCTATCAAACATTGACTTATGAATAAACACCTCAAGAAACTGGAATCTGGTTGATGAAAGATGTAGATTTTCAGGTTAGAGCATATATCAAACATTGAGTTATGAATAAACACCTCAAAGAACTCAAATCTCGTTGATAAAAGGTGAAGATTTTTGGGTTAGAACATCTATCAAATATTGATTTATGAATAAACATCTCAAGAAACTCAAACCTGGTTGATGAAAGATGACGATTTTTGAGTAAGAACATCTATCAAACATTAACTTATGAATAAACACCTCAAGAAACTGAAATCTGGTTGATGAAAGATGTAGATTTTCGGGTTAGAGCATCTATCGAACATTGAGTTATGAATAAACACCTCAAAGAACTCAAATCTCGTTGATAAAAGGTGAAGATTTTTGGGTTAGAACATCTATCAAACATTGACTTATGAATAAATATCTCCAAAAACTCAAACCTCGTTGATAAAAGATGGAGATTTTTGGGTTAGAACATCTATCAAACATTGACTTATGAATAAACATCTCATGAAACTCAAACCTCGCTGATAAAAAATTGAGGTTTTTGGGCTGGAACATCTATCAAACATTGACTTATGAAGAAACACCTCAAGAAACTCAAACCTCGTTGATGAAAGGTGAAGATTTTTGGGTTAGAACATCTATCAAACATTGACTTATGAATAAACATCTCAAGAAACTCAAACCTCGTTGATAAAAGATGAAGATTTTAAAGTTAGAACATCTATCAAATATTGACTTATGAATAAACACCTCAAGAAACTGAAATCTGATTGATGAAAGATGTAGATTTACGGATTAGAGCATCTATCGAAACATTGAGTTATGAATAAACACCTTAAGGAACTCAAATCTCGTTGATAAAATATGAAGATTTTTAAGTTAGAACATCTGTCAAACATTGTCTTATGAATAAACACCTCAAGAAACTCAAACATCTTTGATAAAAGGTGAAGATTTTTGGGTTAGAACATCTATCAAACATTGACTTATGAATAAACACCTCAAGAAACTGAAATCTGGTTGATGAAAGATGTAGATTTTCGGGTTAGAGCATCTATCGAACATTGAGTTATGAATAAACACCTCAAGGAACTCAAATCTCGTTGATAAAAGATGAAGATTTTTAAGTTAGAACATCTATCAAACATTGACTTATGAATAAACACCTCAAGAAACTCAAACCTCTTTGATAAAAGGTGAAGATTTTTGGGTTAGAACATCTATCAAATATTGACTTATGAATAAACATCTCGAGAAACTCTAACCTCGTTGATAAAAGATGAAGATTTTTAAGTTAGAACATCTATCAAACATTGACTTATGAATAAACACCTCAAGAAACTAAAATCTGGTTGATGAAAGATGTAGATTTTCGGGTTAGAGCAACTATCGAACATTGAGTTATGAATAAACACCTCAAGAAACTCAAATCTCGTTGATAAAAGATGAAGATTTTTAAGTTAGAACATCTATCAAACATTGACTTATGAATAAACACCTCAAGAAACTCAAACATCTCTGATAAAAGGTGAAGATTTTTGGGTTAGAACATCTATCAAACATTGACTTATGAATAAACACCTCAAGAAACTGAAATCTGGTTGATGAAAGATGTAGATTTTCGGGTTAGAGCATCTATCGAACATTGAGTTATGAATAAACACCTCAAGGAACTCAAATCTCGTTGATAAAAGATGAAGATTTTTAAGTTAGAACATCTATCAAACATTGACTTATGAATAAACACCTCTAGAAA
This sequence comes from Diorhabda elongata, assembly GCA_026230145.1. Lineage (NCBI taxonomy): Eukaryota > Metazoa > Arthropoda > Insecta > Coleoptera > Chrysomelidae > Diorhabda > Diorhabda elongata. The sequence continues at coordinate 17,092,195 of CM047928.1, read as the reverse complement.
CTCAAACGTCTCTGATAAAAGGTGAAGATTTTTAAGTTAGAACATCTATCAAACATTGACTTATGAATAAACACCTCAAGAAACTGAAATCTGGTTGATGAAAGATGTAGATTTTCGGGTTAGAGCATCTATCGAACATTGAGTTATGAATAAACACCTCAAGGAACTCAAATCTCGTTGATAAAAGATGAAGATTTTTAAGTTAGAACATCTATCAAACATTGACTTATGAATAAACATCTCGAGAAACTCAAACCTCTTTGATAAAAGGTGAAGATTTTTGGGTTAGAACATCTATCAAATATTGACTTATGAATAAACATCTCAAGAAACTCTAACCTCGTTGATTAAAGATGAAGATTTTTAAGTTAGAACATCTATCAAACATTGACTTATGAATAAACACCTCAAGAAACTAAAATCTGGTTGATGAAAGATGTAGATTTTCGGGTTAGAGCATCTATCGAACATTGAGTTATGAATAAACACCTCAAGGAACTCAAATCTCGTTGATAAAAGATGAAGATTTTTAAGTTAGAACATCTATCAAACATTGACTTATGAATAAACACCTCGAGAAACTCAAACGTCTCTGATAAAAGGTGAAGATTTTTAAGTTAGAACATCTATCAAACATTGACTTATGAATAAACACCTCAAGAAACTGAAATCTGGTTGATGAAAGATGTAGATTTTCGGGTTAGAGCATCTATCGAACATTGAGTTATGAATAAACACCTCAAGGAACTCAAATCTCGTTGATAAAAGATGAAGATTTTTAAGTTAGAACATCTATCAAACATTGACTTATGAATAAACACCTCGAGAAACTCAAACCTCTTTGATAAAAGGTGAAGATTTTTGGGTTAGAACATCTATCAAATATTGACTTATGAATAAACATCTCAAGAAACTCTAACCTCGTTGATTAAAGATGAAGATTTTTAAGTTAGAACATCTATCAAACATTGACTTATGAATAAACACCTCAAGAAACTAAAATCTGGTTGATGAAAGATGTAGATTTTCGGGTTAGAGCATCTATCGAACATTGAGTTATGAATAAACACCTCAAGGAACTCAAATCTCGTTGATAAAAGATGAAGATTTTTAAGTTAGAACATCTATCAAACATTGACTTATGAATAAACACCTCGAGAAACTCAAACGTCTCTGATAAAAGGTGAAGATTTTTAAGTTAGAACATCTATCAAACATTGACTTATGAATAAACACCTCAAGAAACTGAAATCTGGTTGATGAAAGATGTAGATTTTCGGGTTAGAGCATCTATCGAACATTGAGTTATGAATAAACACCTCAAGAAACTCAAATCTCGTCGATAAAAGATGAAGATTTTCGAGTTAGAACATCTATCAAACATTGACTTATGAATAAACACCTCAAGAAACTGAAATCTGGTTGATGAAATATGTAGATTTTCGGGTTAGAGCATCTATCGAACATTGATTTATGAATAAACACCTCAAGGAACTTAAATCTCGTTGATAAAAGATGAAGATTTTTGGGTTAGAACATCTATCAAACATTGACTTATGAATAAACACCTCAAGAAACTAAAATCTGGTTGATGAAAGATGTAGATTTTCGGGTTAGAGCATCTATCGAACATTGAGTTATGAATAAACACCTCAAGAAACTCAAATCTCGTTGATAAAAGATGAAGATTTTTAAGTTAGAACATCTGTCAAACATTGTCCTATGAATAAACATCTCAAGAAACTCAAACATCTCTGATAAAAGGTGAAGATTTTTGGGGTAGAACATCTATCAAACATTGTCTTATGAATAAACACCTCAAGAAACTCAAACCTCGTTGATAGGAGATGTAGATTTTCGGGTTAGAGCATCTATCGAACATTGATTTATGAATAAACACCTCAAGGAACTCAAACCTCGTTGATAAAAGATGAAGATTTTTAAGTTAGAACATCTATCAAACATTGACTTATGAATAAACACCTCAAGAAACTGAAATCTGGTTGATGAAAGATGTAGATTTTCGGATTAGAGCATCTATTGAAACATTGAGTTATGAATAAACACCTTAAGGAACTAGAATCTCGTTGATAAAATATGAAGATTTTCAAGTTAGAACATCTGCAAAAAATTGTCATATGAATAAACACCTCAAGAAACTCAAACATCTTTGATAAAAGGTGAAGATTTTTGGGTTAGAACATCTATCAAACATTGACTTATGAATAAACACCTCAAGAAACTCAAACCTCGTTGATAGGAGATGTAGATTTTTGGGTTAGAACATCTATCAAACATTGTCTTATGAATAAACACCTCAAGAAACTCAAACCTCTTTGATAAAAGGTGAAGATTTTTAAGTTAGAACATCTATCAAACATTGACTAATGAATAAACACCTCAAGAAACTCAAACCTCTTTGATAAAAGGTGAAGTTTTTTGGGTTAGAACATCTATCAAACATTGACTTATGATTAAACACCTCAAGAAACTCAAACCTCGTTGATAGGAGATGTAGATTCTCGGGTTAGAACATCTATCGAACATTGAGTTATGAATAAACACCTCAAGGAACTCAAATCTAGTTGATAAAAGATGAAGATTTTTGAGTTAGAACATCTATCAAATATTGACTTATGAATAAACACCTCAAGAAACTGAAATCGGGTTGATGAAAGATGTAGATTTTCGGATTAGAGCATCTATCGAAACATTGAGTTATGAATAAACACCTCAAGGAACTCAAATCTCGTTGATAAAATATGAAGATTTTTAAGTTAGAACATCTATCAAACATTGACTTATGAATAAACACCTCAAGAAACTGAAATCTGGATGATGAAAGATGTAGATTTTCAGGTTAGAGCATATATCGAACATTGAGTTATGAATAAACACCTCAAGGAACTCAAATCTCGTTGATAGAAGATGTAGATTTTCGGGCTAGAACATGTATCGAACATTGACTTATGAATAAACACCTCAAGAAACTGAAATCTGGTTGATGAAAGATGTAGATTTTCGGGTTAGAGCATCTATCGAACATTGAGTTCTGAATAAACACCTCAAGAAACTGAAATCTGGTTGATGAAAGATGTAGATTTTCGGGTAAGAGCATCTATCGAACATTGAGTTATGAATAAACACCTCAAGGAACTCAAATCTCGTTGATAAAAGATGAAGATTTTTAAGTTAGAACATCTATCAAACATTGACTTATGAATAAACACCTCAAGAAACTCAAACCTCTTTGATAAAAGGTGAAGATTTTTGGGTTAGAACATCTATCAAATATTGACTTATGAATAAACACCTCAAGAAACTAAAATCTGGTTGATGAAAGATGTAGATTTTCGGGTTAGAGCATCTATCGAACATTGAGTTATGAATAAACACCTCAAGAAACTCAAATCTCGTTGATAAAAGATGAAGATTTTTAAGTTAGAACATCTATCAAACATTGACTTATGAATAAACACCTCAAGAAACTGAAATCTGGTTGATGGAAGATGTAGATTTTCGGATTAGAGCATCTATCGAAACATTGAGTTATGAATAAACACCTTAAGGAACTCAAATCTCGTTGATAAAATATGAAGATTTTTATGTTAGAACATCTGTCAAACATTGTCTTATGAATAAACACCTCAAGAAACTCAAACATCTCTGATAAAAGGTGAAGATTTTTAAGTTAGAACATCTATCACACATTGACTGATTGATGGAAGATGTAGATTTTCGGATTAGAGCATCTATCGAAACATTGAGTTATGAATAAACACCTTAAGGAACTCAAATCTCGTTGATAAAATATGAAGATTTTTAAGTTAGAACATCTGTCAAACATTGTCTTATGGATAAACACCTCAAGAAACTCAAACATCTTTGATAAAATGTGAAGATTTTTGGGTTAGAACATCTATCAAACATTGACTTATGAATAAACACCTCAAGAAACTGAAATCTGGTTGATGAAAGATGTAGATTTTCGGGTTAGAGCATCTATCGAACATTGAGTTATGAATAAACACCTCAAGAAACTCAAATCTCGTTGATAAAAGATGAAGATTTTTAAGTTAGAACATCTATCAAACATTGACTTATGAATAAAGACCTCAAGAAACTAAAATCTGGTTGATGAAAGATGTAGATTTTCGGGTTAGAGCATCTATCGAACATTGAGTTATGAATAAACACCTCAAGAAACTCAAATATCGTTGATAAAAGATGAAGATTTTTAAGTTAGAACATCTATCAAACATTGACTTATGAATAAACACCTCAAAAAACTAAAATCTGGTTGATGAAAGATGTAGATTTTCCGGTTAGAGCATCTATCGAACATTGAGTTATGAATAAACACCTCAAGAAACTCAAATCTCGTTGATAAAAGATGAAGATTTTTGAGTTAGAACATCTATCAAACATTGACTTATGAATAAACACCTCAAGAAACTGAAATCTGGTTGATGAAATATGTAGATTTTCGGGTTAGAGCATCTATCGAACATTGAGTTATGAATAAACACCTCAAGAAACTCCAACCTCGTTGATTAAAGATGAAGATTTTTAAGTTAGAACATCTATCAAACATTGACTTATGAATAAACACCTCAAGAAACTAAAATCTGGTTGATGAAAGATGTAGATTTTCGGGTTACAGCATCTATCGAACATTGAGTTATGAATAAACACCTCAAGAAACTCAAATCTCGTTGATAAAAGATGAAGATTTTTGAGTTAGAACATCTATCAAACATTGACTTATGAATAAACACCTCAAGAAACTGAAATCTGGTTGATGAAATATGTAGATTTTCGGGTTAGAGCATCTATCGAACATTGATTTATGAATAAACACCTCAAGGAACTCAAATCTCGTTGATAAAAGATGAAGATTTTTGGGTTAGAACATCTATCAAACATTGACTTATGAATAAACACCTCAAGAAACTAAAATCTGGTTGATGAAAGATGTAGATTTTCGGGTTAGAGCATCTATCGAACATTGAGTTATGAATAAACACCTCATGAAACTCAAATCTCGTTGATAAAAGATGAAGATTTTTGAGTTAGAACATCTATCAAACATTGACTTATGAATAAACACCTCAAGAAACTGAAATCTGGTTGATGAAAGATGTAGATTTTCGGATTAGAGCATCTATCGAAACATTGAGTTATGAATAAACACCTTAAGGAACTCAAATCTCGTTGATAAAATATGAAGATTTTTATGTTAGAACATCTGTCAAACATTGTCTTATGAATAAACACCTCAAGAAACTCAAACATCTCTGATAAAAGGTGAAGATTTTTGGGTTAGAACATCTATCAAACATTGACTTATGAATAAACACCTCAAGAAACTGAAATCTGGTTGATGAAATATGTAGATTTTCGGGTTAGAGCATCTATCGAACATTGAGTTATGAATAAACACCTCAAGAAACTCCAACCTCGTTGATTAAAGATGAAGATTTTTAAGTTAGAACATCTATCAAACATTGACTTATGAATAAACACCTCAAGAAACTAAAATCTGGTTGATGAAAGATGTAGATTTTCGGGTTACAGCATCTATCGAACATTGAGTTATGAATAAACACCTCAAGAAACTCAAATCTCGTTGATAAAAGATGAAGATTTTTGAGTTAGAACATCTATCAAACATTGACTTATGAATAAACACCTCAAGAAACTGAAATCTGGTTGATGAAATATGTAGATTTTCGGGTTAGAGCATCTATCGAACATTGATTTATGAATAAACACCTCAAGGAACTCAAATCTCGTTGATAAAAGATGAAGATTTTTGGGTTAGAACATCTATCAAACATTGACTTATGAATAAACACCTCAAGAAACTAAAATCTGGTTGATGAAAGATGTAGATTTTCGGGTTAGAGCATCTATCGAACATTGAGTTATGAATAAACACCTCATGAAACTCAAATCTCGTTGATAAAAGATGAAGATTTTTGAGTTAGAACATCTATCAAACATTGACTTATGAATAAACACCTCAAGAAACTGAAATCTGGTTGATGAAAGATGTAGATTTTCGGGTTAGAGCATCTATCGAACATTGAGTTATGAATAAACACCTCATGAAACTCAAATCTCGTTGATAAAAGATGAAGATTTTTGAGTTAGAACATCTATCAAACATTGACTTATGAATAAACACCTCAAGAAACTGAAATCTGGTTGATGAAAGATGTAGATTTTCGGATTAGAGCATCTATCGAAACATTGAGTTATGAATAAACACCTTAAGGAACTCAAATCTCGTTGATAAAAGATGAAGATTTTTGGGTTAGAACATCTATCAAACATTGACTTATGAATAAACACCTCAAGAAACTGAAATCTGGTTGATGAAAGATGTAGATTTTCGGGTTAGAGCATCTATCGAACATTGAGTTATGAATAACCACCTCAAGGAACTCAAATCTCGTTGATAAAAGATGAAGATTTTTAAGTTAGAACATCTATCAAACATTGACTTATGAATAAACACCTCAAGAAACTCAAACCTCTTTGATAAAAGGTGAAGATTTTTGGGTTAGAACATCTATCAAATATTGACTTATGAATAAACACCTCAAGAAACTAAAATCTGGTTAATGAAAGATGTAGATTTTCGGGTTAGAGCATCTATCGAACATTGAGTTATGAATAAACACCTCAAGAAACTCAAATCTCGTTGATAAAAGATGAAGATTTTTAAGTTAGAACATCTATCAAACATTGACTTATGAATAAACACCTCAAGAAACTAAAATCTGGTTGATGAAAGATGTAGATTTTCGGGTTAGAGCATCTATCGAACATTGAGTTATGAATAAACACCTCAAGAAACTCAAATATCGTTGATAAAAGATGAAGATTTTTAAGTTAGAACATCTATCAAACATTGACTTATGAATAAACACCTCAAGAAACTAAAATCTGGTTGATGAAAGATGTAGATTTTCCGGTTAGAGCATCTATCGAACATTGAGTTATGAATAAACACCTCAAGAAACTCAAATCTCGTTGATAAAAGATGAAGATTTTTGAGTTAGAACATCTATCAAACATTGACTTATGAATAAACACCTCAAGAAACTGAAATCTGGTTGATGAAATATGTAGATTTTCGGGTTAGAGCATCTATCGAACATTGAGTTATTAATAAACACCTCAAGAAACTCCAACCTCGTTGATTAAAGATGAAGATTTTTAAGTTAGAACATCTATCAAACATTGACTTATGAATAAACACCTCAAGAAACTAAAATCTGGTTGATGAAAGATGTAGATTTTCGGGTTAGAGCATCTATCGAACATTGAGTTATGAATAAACACCTCAAGAAACTCAAATCTCGTTGATAAAAGATGAAGATTTTTGAGTTAGAACATCTATCAAACATTGACTTATGAATAAACACCTCAAGAAACTGAAATCTGGTTGATGAAATATGTAGATTTACGGGTTAGAGCATCTATCGAACATTGATTTATGAATAAACACCTCAAGGAACTCAAATCTCGTTGATAAAAGATGAAGATTTTCGGGTTAGAACATCTATCAAACATTGACTTATGAATAAACACCTCAAGAAACTAAAATCTGGTTGATGAAATATGTAGATTTTCGGGTTAGAGCATCTATCGAACATTGAGTTATGAATAAACACCTCAAGAAACTCAAATCTCGTTGATAAAAGATGAAGATTTTTGAGTTAGAACATCTATCAAACATTGACTTATGAATAAACACCTCAAGAAACTGAAATCTGGTTGATGAAAGATGTAGATTTTCGGATTAGAACATCTATCGAAACATTGAGTTATGAATAAACACCTTAAGGAACTCAAATCTCGTTGATAAAATATGAAGATTTTTATGTTAGAACATCTGTCAAACAGTGTCTTATGAATAAACACCTCAAGAAACTCAAACATCTCTGATAAAAGGTGAAGATTTTTGGGTTAGAACATCTATCAAACATTGTCTTATGAATAAACACCTCAAGAAACTCAAACCTCGTTGATAGGAGATGTAGATTTTCGGGTTAAAGCATCTATCGAACATTGATTTATGAATGAACACCTCAAGGAACTCAAACCTCGTTGATGAAGGATGAAGATTTTTAAGTTAGAACATCTATCGAACATTGACTTATGAATAAACACCTCAAGAAACTGAAATCTGGTTGATGAAAGATGTAGATTTTCGGATTAGAGCATCTATTGAAACATTGAGTTATGAATAAACACCTTAAGGAACTAGAATCTCGTTGATAAAATATGAAGATTTTCAAGTTAGAACATCTGTAAAAAATTGTCATATGAATAAACACCTCAAGAAACTCAAACATCTTTAATAAAAGGTGAAGATTTTTGGGTTAGAACATCTATCAAACATTGACTTATGAATAAACACCTCAAAAAACTCAAACCTCGTTGATAGGAGATGTAGATTTTTGGGTTAGAACATCTATCAAACATTGTCTTATGAATAAACACCTCAAGAAACTCAAACCTCTTTGATGAAAGGTGAAGATTTTTAAGTTAGAACATCTATCAAACATTGACTAACGAATAAACACCTCAAGAAACTCAAACCTCTTTGAAAAAAGGTGAAGTTTTTTGGGTTAGAACATCTATCAAACATTGACTTATGATTAAACACCTCAAGAAACTCAAACCTCGTTGATAAAAGGTGAAGATTTTTGGGTTAGAACATCTATCAAACATTGACTTATGAATAAACATCTCAAGAAACTCAAACCTCGTTGATAAAAGATGAAGATTTCTAAGTTAGAACATCTATCAAATATTGACTTATGAATAAACACCTCAAGAAACTGAAATCGGGTTGATGAAAGATGTAGATTTTCGGATTAGAGCTTCTATCGAAACATTGAGTTATGAATAAACACCTTAAGGAACTCAAATCACGTTGATAAAATATGAAGATTTTTAAGTTAGAACATCTATCAAACATTGACTTATGAATAAACACCTCAAGAAACTGAAATCTGGTTGATGAAAGATATAGATTTTTGGGTTCGAGCATCTATCGAACATTGAGTTATGAATAAACACCTCAAGAAACTCAAATCTCGTTGATAAAAGATGAAGATTTTTGAGTTAGAACATCTATCAAACATTGACTTATGAATAAACACCTCAAGAAACTGAAATCTGGTTGATGAAAGATATAGATTTTCGGGTTATAGCATCTATCGAACATTGAGTTATGAATAAACACCTCAAAGAACTCAAATCTCGTTGATAAAAGATGAAGATTTTTGGGTTAGAACATCTATCAAACATTGACTTATGAATAAACACCTCAAGAAACTCAAACCTCGTTGATAAAAGGTGAAGATTTTTGGGTTAGAACATCTATCAAACATTGACTTATGAATAAACATCTCAAGAAACTCAAACCTCGTTGATAAAAGATGAAGATTTCTAAGTTAGAACATCTATCAAATATTGACTTATGAATAAACACCTCAAGAAACTGAAATCGGGTTGATGAAAGATGTAGATTTTCGGATTAGAGCATCTATCGAAACATTGAGTTATGAATAAACACCTTAAGGAACTCAAATCACGTTGATAAAATATGAAGATTTTTAAGTTAGAACATCTATCAAACATTGACTTATGAATAAACACCTCAAGAAACTGAAATCTGGTTGATGAAAGATGTAGATTTTTGGGTTCGAGCATCTATCGAACATTGAGTTATGAATAAACACCTCAAGAAACTCAAACCTCGTTGATAAAAGGTGAAGATTTTTGGGTTAGAACGTCTATCAAACATTGACTTATGAATAGACATCTCAAGAAACTCAAACCTCTTTGATAAAAGGTGAAGTTTTTTGGGTTAGAACATCTATCAAACATTGACTTATGATTAAACACCTCAAGAAACTCAAACCTAGTTGATAGGAGATGTAGATTCTCGGGTTAGAACATCTATCGAACATTGAGTTATGAATAAACACCTCAAGGAACTCAAATCTCGTTGAGAAAAGATGAAGATTTTTGAGTTAGAACATCTATCAAACATTGACTTATGAATAAACACCTCAAGAAACTGAAATCTGGTTGATGAAAGATATAGATTTTCGGGTTATAGCATCTATCGAACATTGAGTTATGAATAAACACCTCAAGGAACTCAAATCTCGTTGATAAAAGATGAAGATTTTTGGGTTAGAACATCTCTCAAACATTGACTTATGAATAAACACCTCAAGAAACTCAAACCTCGTTGATAAAAGGTGAAGATTTTTGGGTTAGAACATCTATCAAACATTGACATATGAATAAACATCTCAAGAAACTCAAACCTCGTTGATAAAAGATGAAGATTTCTAAGTTAGAACATCTATCAAATATTGACTTATGAATAAACACCTCAAGAAACTGAAATTTGGTTGATGAAAGATGTAGATTTTCGGGTTAGAGCATCTATCGAACATTGAGTTATGAATAAACACCTCAAGGAACTCAAATCTTGTTGATGAAAGATGAAGATTTTTGGGTTAGAACATCTATCAAACATTGACTTATGAATAGACATCTCAAGAAACTCAAACCTCTTTGATAAAAGGTGAAGTTTTTTGGGTTAGAACATCTATCAAACATTGACTTATGATTAAACACCTCAAGAAACTCAAACCTCGTTGATAAGAGATGTAGATTTTCGGGTTAGAACATCTATCGAACATTGAGTTATGAATAAACACCTCAAAGAACTCAAATCTTGTTGATAAAAGATTAAGATTTTTGAGTTAGAACATCTATCAAACATTGACTTATGAATAAACACCTCAAGAAACTGAAATCTGGTTGATAAAAGATGAAGATTTTTAAGTTAGAACATCTATCAAACATTGTCTTATGGATAAACACCACAAGAAACTCAAACCTCTTTGATAAAAGGTGAAGATTTTTGGGTTAGAACATCTATCAAACATTGACTTATGAATAAACACCTCAAGAAACTGAAATCTGGTTGATGAAAGATGTAGATTTTTGGGTTAGAGCATCTATCGAACATTGAGTTATGAATAAACACGTCAAGGAACTCAAATCTCGTTGATAAAAGATGAAGATTTCTAAGTTAGAACATCTATCAAATATTGACTTATGAATAAACACCTCAAGAAACTGAAATTTGGTTGATGAAAGATGTAGATTTTCGGGTTAGAGCATCTATCAAACATTGACTTATGAATAAACATCTCAAGAAACTCAAACCTCTTTGATAAGAGGTGAAGATTTTTGGGTTAGAACATCTATCAAACATTGACTTATGAATAAACACCTCAAGAAACTGAAATTTGGTTGATGAAAGATGTAGATTTTGGGTTAGAGCATCTATCGAACATTGAGTTATGAATAAACACCTCAAGGAACTCAAATCTTGTTGATAAAAGATGAAGATTTTTAAGTTAGAACATCTATCAAACATTGACTTATGAATAAACACCTCAAGAAACTGAAATCTGGTTGATGAAAGATGTAGATTTTCGGGTTAGAGCATCTATCGAACATTGAGTTATGAATAAACACCTCAAGGAACTCAAATCTCGTTGATAAAAGATGAAGATTTTTAAGTTAGAACATCTATCAAACATTGTCTTATGAATAAACACCACAAGAAACTCAAACCTCTTTGATAAAAGGTGAAGATTTTTGGGTTAGAACATCTATCAAACATTGACTTATGAATAAACACCTCAAGAAACTGAAATCTGGTTGATGAAAGGTGTAGATTTTTGGGTTAGAGCATCTATCGAACATTGAGTTATGAATAAACACCTCAAGGAACTCAAATCTCGTTGATAAAAGATGGAGATTTTTAAGTAAGAACATCTATCAAACATTGACTTATGAATAAACACCTCAAGAAACTCAAACCTCGTTGATAAAAGGTGAAGATTTTTGGGTTAGAACATCTATCAAACATTGACTTATGAATAAACATCTCAAGAAACTCAAACCTCTTTGATAAGAGGTGAAGATTTTTGGGTTAGAACATCTATCAAACATTGACTTATGAATAAACACCTCAAGAAACTAAAATTTGGTTGATGAAAGATGTAGATTTTGGGTTAGAGCATCTATCGAACATTGATTTATGAATAAACACCTCAAGAAACTCAAACCTCGTTGATAGAAGATGTAGATTTTCGGGTTAGAGCATCTATCGAACATTAATTTATGAATAAACACCTCAAGAAACTGAAATCTGGTTGATGAAAGATGTAGATTTTCGGGTTAGAGCATCTATCGAACATTGAGTTATGAATAAACACCTCAAAGAACTAAAATCTCGTTGATAAAATATGAAGATTTTCAAGTTAGAACATCTGTCAAACATTGTCTTATGAATAAACACCTCAAGAAACTCAAACATCTTTGATAAAAGGTGAAGATTTTTGGGTTAGAACATCTATCAAACATTGTCTTATGAATAAACACCTCAAGAAACTCAAACCTCGTTGATAGGAGATGTAGATTTTTGGGTTAGAACATCTATCAAACATTGAGTTATGAATAAACACCTCAAGGAACTCAAATCTCGTTGATAAAAGATGAAGATTTTTAAGTTAGAACATCTATCAAACATTGACTTATGAATAAACACCTCAAGAAACTGAAATCTGGTTGATGAAAGATGTAGATTTTCGGGTTAAAGCATCTATCGAACATTGATTTATGAATAAACACCTCAAGGAACTCAAACCTCTTTGATAAAAGGTGAAGATTTTTGGGTTAGAACATCTATCAAACATTGACTTATGAATAAACACCTCAAGAAACTCAAACCTCGTTGATAGGAGATGTAGATTTTTGGCTTAGAAAATCTATATCTATAATATTGACTTATGAATAAACATCTCAAGAAACTCTTACCTCGTTGATAAAAGATGAAGATTTTTAAGTTAGAACATCTATCAAACATTGACTTATGAATAAACACCTCAAGAAACTAAAATCTGGTTGATGAAAAATGTAGATTTTCGGGTTAGAGCATCTATCGAACATTGACTTATGAATAAACACCTCAAGAAACTGAAATCTGGTTGATGAAAGATGTAGATTTTCGGGTCAAAGCATCTATCGAACATTGATTTATGAATAAACACCTCAAGGAACTCAAATCTCGTTGATAAAAGATGAAGATTTTTGGGTTAGAACATCTATCAAACATTGACTTATGAATATACATCTCAAGAAACTCGAATCTGGTTGATAAAAGATGAAGATTTTTGGGTTAGAACATCTATCAAACATTGACTTATGAATAAACACCTCAAGGAACTCAAATCTCGTTGATAAAAGATGAAGATTCTTAAGTTAGAACATCTATCAAACATTGAGTCATGAATAAACACCTCTAGAAACTCAAACCTCGTTGATAGAAGATGTAGATTTTCGGGTTAAAGCATCTATCGAACATTGATTTATGAATAAATACCTCAAGGAACTGAAATCTGGTTGATGAAAGATGTAGATTTTCGGATTAGAGCATCTATCGAACATTGATTTATGAATAAATACCTCAAGGAACTCAAATCTCGTTGATAAAATATGAAGATTTTTAAGTTAGAACATCTGTCAAACATTGTCTTATGAATAAACACCTCAAGAAACTCAAACATCTTTGATAAAAGGTGAAGAGTTTTGGGTTAGAACATCTATCAAACATTGACTTATGAATAAACACCTCAAGAAACTCAAACCTCGTTGATAGGAGATGTAGATTTTTGGGTTAGAACATCTATCAAACATTGTCTTATGAATAAACACCTCAAGAAACTTAAACCTCTTTGATAAAAGGTGAAGATTTTTAAGTTAGAACATCTATCAAACATTGACTAATGAATAAACACCTCAAGAAACTCAAACCTCTTTGATACAAGGTGAAGATTTTTGGGTTAGAACATCTATCAAACATTGACTTATGATTAAACACCTCAAGAAACTCAAACCTCGTTGATAGGAGATGTAGAGTTTCGGGTTAGAACATCTATCGAACATTGAGTTATGAATAAACACCTCAAGGAACTGAAATCTGGTTGATGAAATATGTAGATTTTCGGGTTATAGCATCTATCGAACATTGAGTTATGAATAAACACCTCAAGGAACTCAAATCTCGTTGATAAAAAATGAAGATTTTTGGGTTAGAACATCTATCAAACATTGACTTATGAATAAACACCTCAAGAAACTCAAACCTCGTTGATAAAAGGTGAAGATTTTTGGGTTAGAACATCTATCAAACATTGACTTATGATTAAACACCTCAAGAAACTCAAACCTCGTTGATAGGAGATGTAGAGTTTCGGGTTAGAACATCTATCGAACATTGAGTTATGAATAAACACCTCAAGGAACTGAAATCTGGTTGATGAAAGATGTAGATTTTCGGGTTATAGCATCTATCGAACATTGAGTTATGAATAAACACCTCAAGGAACTCAAATCTCGTTGATAAAAAATGAAGATTTTTGGGTTAGAACATCTATCAAACATTGACTTATGAATAAACACCTCAAGAAACTCAAACCTCGTTGATAAAAGGTGAAGATTTTTGGGTTAGAACATCTATCAAATATTGACTTATGAATAAACACCTCAAGAAACTGAAATCGGGTTGATGAAAGATGTAGATTTTCGGATTAGAGCATCTATCGAAACATTGAGTTATGAATAAACACCTTAAGGAACTCAAATCTCGTTGATAAAAGATGAAGATTTTTGGGTTAGAACATCTATCAAACATTGACTTATGAATATACATCTCAAGAAACTCGAATCTGGTTGATAAAAGATGAAGATTTTTGGGTTAGAACATCTATCAAACATTGACTTATGAATAAACACCTCAAGAAACTGAAATCTGGTTGATGAAAGATGTAGATTTTCGGGTTAGAGCATCTATCGAACATTGAGTTATGAATAAACACCTCAAGGAACTCAAATCTTGTTGATAAAAGATGAAGATTCTTGGGTTAGAACATCTATCAAACATTGACTTATGAATATACATCTCAAGAAACTCAAATCTGGTTGATAAAAGATGTAGATTTTTAAGTTAGAACATCTATCAAACATTGACTCATGATCAAACACCTCAAGAAACTCAAACCTCGTTGATAAGAGATGTAGATTTTCGGGTTAGAACATCTATCGAACATTGAGTTATGAATAAACACCTCAAAGAACTCAAATCTCGTTGATAAAAGATGAAGATTTTTGAGTTAGAACATCTATCAAACATTGACTTATGAATAAACACCTCAAGAAACTGAAATCTGGTTGATGAAAGATGTAGATTTTCGGGTTAGAGCATCTATCGAATATTGAGTTATGAATAAACACCTCAAGGAACTCAAATCTCGTTGATAAAAGATGAAGATTTTTAAGTTAGAACATCTATCAAACATTGTCTTATGAATAAACACCTCAAGAAACTCAAACCTCTTTGCTAAAAGGTGAAGATTTTTGGGTTAGAACATCTATCAAACATTGACTTATGAATAAACACCTCAAGAAACTGAAATCTGGTTGATGAAAGATGAAGATTTTTGGGTTAGAACATCTATCAAACATTGACTTATTAATAAACACCTCAAGAAACTGAAATCTGGTTGATGAAAGATGTAGATTTTCGGGTTAGAGCATCTATCGAACATTGATTTATGAATCAACATTTCATGAAACTCAAACCTCGTTGATAAAAAATTGAGGTTTTTGGGTTAGAGCATCTATCGCACATTGAGTTATGAATAAACACCTCAAGGAACTCAAATCTCGTTGATAAAAGATGAAGATTTTTGGGTTAGAACATCTATCAAACAATGACTTATGAATAAACACCTCAAGAAACTCAAACCTCGTTGATAGAAGATGTAGATTTTCGGGCTAGAACATGTATCGAACATTGACTTATGAATAAACACCTCAAGAAACTGACATCTGGTTGATGAAAGATGTAGATTTTCGGATTAGAGCATCTATCGAACATTGATTTATGAATAAACACCTCAAGGAACTCAAATCTCGTTGATAAAAGATGAAGATTTCTGGATTAGAACATCTATCAAACATTGACTTATGAATATACATCTCAAGAAACTCAAATCTGGTTGATAAAAGATGTAGATTTTTAAGTTTGAACATCTATCAAACATTGACTTATGAATAAACACGTTAAGAAACTCAAACTTCAAACATCCACCAACATAGAGGTTGTGTCTTCCTATCTTAAGGTACTTAAAATATTAATGTCTCCACTAACTAAATGTTGTTGGAAGTAATAAATTTCTTGTAGTGGCGGACATTCTCTTTTTTCTGATTGTTTTACGATTTGCGTTAGTGCCAAATAAGGAAAATTAGTAGTAAATATTCAATTATTTTGAATTAGTAGAACCAAATAATAAAATTTAGTTATTTAGTATTCTACTTTGAATAACAAAACGAAATTCCTAGTTAAAAATTGATTAAGTCATTGCTTTATAAATAAACATCCTAAGAAACTCGAATTGGTCGATAAAAGTCGGCTGTAGATTATGTGGGCCATCAAAATGTGAATATCACAAAGGACCTGTTGAAAGATCTAAAATTGGAGTAGCTTCTAGTTTTAGAACCAGTAGAAAGTGATGTAATATGCCAATCGATCTGCTTCCATTTCAAAATTCTCTACCTAAGAAGGAAGATCAGTTACTAATTTATCAAAATGAGCTACAAACTGGAGTTCAACTTTTCCATTAAATACTAAAAGAGCGAAATTAATCTTCATTGAAAATTTCATTTGGAATTCTCCTTCAAACTTAATTTTGTTATTAATTTTTTACCTCAACAATTAATTTTTTACCCTTACCGCATGCATATGAATTTTTTCATATAATTCAACAGTATTCAATGCTACTAATTTCATGAAAATTCAATACACCACTTCTTAAGAGTCCACAATAGTTGTGGGATTTTATTTACACTCATGATGTGCCTGTCTTATTCTGAGCTACTTCAACTTCATGAGAAAAAGCTGCAGAAACTGTGAAGGGTCTCAAACAACTCAAATCTAAACATTTCATAGCGTATTTCAAAAGAATACAGATCAAGCGATATCAATTCAAAAATAAGAGATTGATTTGGCATCGATTAGTGGCAGTGGTTTGGAATTATCTGACTAGAAAATGAGATTTTACATGGTGTGAGGGTATGGAATCACAAACAGCTGTCATATCCAAAAGTACCCCAAACTATGATTTTTTTTTAAAAGGGGATCGATAATTAACATGAGCTGATACCATTGATGGTTCCACTTAATTCTCCATCTATAATACAGCAGACAACTATGACAAACAGCTGTAAGTGACTACACCCATAGGACGGTAATAGAAAATATCAAAACTTAAGAAAGCTTTAATTGACGATTGCATTGTTTTGTGCCACATACACTACATATTTGTTGGCTCTGTTAGAAATCAGATTACCTATGAATCCCCAATGTGGACTTATTCTTTGCATTTCGATTGATAGCGGAAGTACCTATGCAGCAATTTCAGTAACTTACCAAGTTACCATCAAATATATGATTTTTTTTGATTGGAAAACGAAGTTGCTCAATGGAAAAGTTTGAAATACTAAGAAATTTCCACGGGTGTTTACCTTTTACCATTACAATTCATTGTTTACGGTTTCTCATATCAGTTCATAGAACTGACTAATTTATCGCAAATATTAGTAATTATCCACGTTAATGTTAATTTTGTTATTTCAGTGTATCCTAATTCAGTATTATTTGAATAAATTACATATTTTATTTTATTTGAATAAAATATGACTTTGGGTATTTCACAGTTTTGATGCTCGAATATTTTTTCTATCTTGAAAATTTAATGTGATAATAGTTTCAAATTAATTGGCTCTATTGAAAACATTAAATTATCATCTGTTGCTTTATTACTTATATTTTTAGAATAACGAGGTACATAGATAGATACTGAAATTTTGAAAAAAAAAATTGAAACTCATTTTAGTCATCACCGAGATATCTCGGCAAGGGGTAGACTGTGAATTTTTTTTGTAGGAAAGACTCATCTTAGTTTCATATTCTGAATTTTGTCACATGAATTTAGAAACACTCTGTAAGTCTATTACAAAAGTCCGAGCTTTATTTGAGATATTGATCTTAAGTGTAGAAATGAAAGAAAATCGTTGATACCCCTGATCAATAGGAATTGTCGTAATCTCTCAACTAGAGGTGCGAAGTTATCTTCACGCTTGGAAGATCTTTCCACTCCTATAAAAAAATTATGGAAATTGATTTGATGATTATTGATGTTTAGAGATCGATGTCCGAAGTTCTAAAAATCCTCGGAAGTATACCTGAACCAGTTAAGTACCCAGCAGTGGTAGCAAAATTAATACTGTTCATTTTATTCCAATTTTTTGAAAGTTCTTATAATTTTTTGAATTGAAAAGAAACTTCACTCATTGGCAGTGATTTCATGTCAAGATTGCTTCCGAAAAAGTGTTAAGAAAAAGAAATTTAATCGAGAAAACGATTTTTCTAATATTATTTTTTGTTTCGAAAATAGATTCCTTTCATAACAAACACTTTGTGCAGGTACTATCCAATAACTCACCTGTCAATGCTGTGATATAGACATGACGTGATTGATATCTCCCCTCTAGATTTTCTTGTAATTTCTGAGAATTTATAGTTTCATCAAATTTGATGATGAGTGGAGGTGAAACTTTACTTTCAGTCATGTCAAGTCGTACTACATTTTCTATTATGTTTTAGAACGTTTTTATTGTCACCTTAACGTCATTGGATATTGTTTATAATCTAATTTATGTTAATTGTTATTCATAAATAATTGTCAATTACTTCTACAAAATTCAATAAAAGTTAAAAGAATGTTCAGAGTCGCGCTACTAAAAATTAGTTTTCCAATTCTTAGAATTTTTCATATGTTTAGGTGCCTCTCAATGGATAATGTAGTTCATGGATGATTTTCGTCCAAAATCCTCAAAGATAATATTAACCTCGGGAAAGACTATTCGGTTGTTGCCTCCGATTCTATTGAGGATTTGGAGGCATCTGTACAGCATATCATGATAGGATTTCCGTTGACTCAATTATTTCTATTATCTAGTAGTACTGAGAATTTATTTTGAAATTAGTAGTTTTTTGTAACTAAAGGGGGCTGACTGAGCGATATATATTGGTGATTAGTCACAACTGACTAGTTAAAAACCAAAATTTCGAAAAACAAGTTTCTGCTATACAAAAAACACTTTTTCAATCATGGGAATTTTTTTATTAACTTTTTTTAAATTATTTCAAGCTTTCTAACGACTTTGCAACCATATTTGCTTTATAAGCGTTATCGTATTGGGAATGTGGCAAAATAAAACACCAAAGTGTACTTAATTTTGAGAATTTTTATACTATACCAAGCTTTCAAACGACTTTGCAACCATTTTCAAGGCTGTAATAAATAACTAAAGAAACTGGTTCAAAAAATAATAATTTTCTTCATTTTTCGTTTTATAATGTTGATATACAAGAAAGTTTCTTTTGGGTATATAATGCAGTCTTCGGGTTTTCCATCTCTTATGATCTTTGCTAGTCTTTGCTCCTCCATTCTCGTTACGTGTTGATTCCAGTTTCTTCTTCTCTCTCGTCCCCATCTTACTATATCCTGAATGAGATTTGCTAACGACACTGTCTTAATAGCTGAGAATTTAGATTTTCAGAAATCGTAAGAAAAGTCAGCAAGCAGTTTGGTCTACACATGAATTTGAATATAACTGAATAGATGCACTTCTCGAAAATTCAAGATCAGAATGCACAGTTACAAATTGGAAATAACCACTTTGAAAAAGTATTGAGTAGGAATTAAAACCTCTTTATTTGTAAATTGAACAAAAAATTGAAAAAGGGAATGATAAAATGTTAAATATACTCGATCCTTCTGTACGGAATGGAGGCAGATACTTTAAACAAAGCAATCATGAAAAACATGGAACCCTTTGAAATGTGGATACTACGAATATCATGGACTGATAGAATCGCAAATGAAGTAATTTTACTAGTGTTTACTAGGTGATGTTTAATCGTATTTGTGATTCTGATGACCAGCTATTTTGCCATCTTTTTCGTGGTCTTCCTCTTGATCTTTTCCCTTCGGGTTTTCCATCTCTTATGATCTTTGCTAGTCTTTGCTCCTCCATTCTCGTTACGTGTTGATTCCAGTTTCTTCTTCTCTCTCGTCCCCATCTTACTATATCCTGAATATTACATTTTTGCCGAATATCTTCGTTTCTTACATGGTCTCGTCTAGTGTTTCCTATTATGCATCTTAATGTTTTCATCTCAGTTGTTCTTAGTGTTTGTTTTGTTTCCTTTGTATCGGCTCTGGTTTCTATGGCATGCGTCAGTATTGGTCTTATACATGTTTTGTAGATTCTTGTTTTCGTTTCTATTCCTATATGTTTGTAAATATCGCGGTGGCTTGTTACAACTACTCCTAAGTATCTTGATGACATTACTTGCTTTATGATTGTCCCTTCTATCTCCAGCTTACATCTTAGTGGTTCCTTAGATACTGTTGGACATTCAGTTTTCTCTGGTTTTGTATATTTCCTTTTTGCCAACTTTTGCGTTTCCAATTACAATTTCTGTGTTTAGTATAGTACCTATTAGCACTTCCAACTCTTCAAAATATATATCATTTTTGTCTTCGTCTTTCTCTTTAATTGCTTCATGTTTATTAACAACAAACACATACCATATGTACTATTTTGCGATTATATAGATCTTATAAATGTTAATTTCTTTGATAAGTGTTTCAATCGAAGGGTAGGGATCTTTTTAGTTTATTATGATATGTAGATGGTGCTTAAGAACGATCCTACCTCGAAGGAGGTACTTGTATATTTCGAAAGGAAACTAGTAGTGGGATAATATACATTTATTGATATCTAATAACGCTAAACAGGGTTAGCCTACGGAAAATATCACAATAATTATTATAAACCACTAATTTTGGATTTCGAATGAACTTCTTTGATCTTCAATAACGATTCATACTTCCATGTAATATTTAAATGCAAAGATAATATATTGAACATTTATATATAAAGTAAATGCTTCGAAATAATTTCTGAATAATACATTATAAAATATGTATACTAATGAGTTTATGAGTGTATATCGGTAATAACAAGTTTACATTTCTACAAAGAGAAACAACTCATAGTATTAGATAAACATCATTTGTTGTTTCTTTCAAAATAATAGAAACAGTTTATAATAACAAGATAACCAAGATGTATATAGAGGAAAAAATAACTGAAGGATTACATAAAACGCATGGAATAAGACAGGGTTGTATATTATCACCAATACTTTTTAATACATATTCGGAAGTAATTATCCAGGAAGCACTAGCAGTGTGGTCCCAGTAAATAACATGAGATTTGCTAACGACACTGTCTTAATAGCTGAGAATTTAGATTTTCAGAAATCGTAAGAAAAGTCAGCAAGCAGTTTGGGCTACACATGAATTTGAATATAACTGAATAGATGCACTTCTCGAAAATTCAAGATCAGAATGCACAGTTACAAATTGGAAATAACCACTTTGAAAAAGTATTGAGTAGGAATTAAAACCTCTTTATTTGTAAATTGAACAAAAAATTGAAAAAGGGAATGATAAAATGTTAAATATACTCGATCCTTCTGTACGGAATGGAGGCAGATACTTTAAACAAAGCAATCATGAAAAACATGGAACCCTTTGAAATGTGGATACTACGAATATCATGGACTGATAGAATCGCAAATGAAGTAATTTTACTTGGACTACCATAAAATCCTGGGAAACTTAAAGCCAATTGTTTAGAGCAGCTGTGAATAGACTACAAATAGTCATGATGGTGGTCAACTTTTGTCCAAAGATACCTTGAAAATGATCAATGAATGCTGATATACTAGAAGCGCTTTTGATGTCCATTCCCTCGAAAAAAGTAGTAAATTTAGTTTGCATACCATCTAATAAAAAAAGCCCAATGATTATTTCATAGAAATCATCCTCTTATATTAGTTTAAGAGGTAGTCGCTTCTTTCCGAGGAATTTTATACCGGCTAAGTTTGATACGGTACGCTTAGTCACTTTCTTAATCACTTTCTTAATCACTAAACCCAGTGCCAGTCTCAATACCATAGGAATAGGAGGCTGTAGGGATCACGCGTCATATCCCACTTGAAATTTCTACACATGATTTCATACATATATAAAAATATGAGCCAGGTCCGCGTAGATCACTTATAATGTGAATTCTAACCCAGAACGAGATTTAAAACGCTAATTTCCGAAGATTCAGAACATGATAGGGCTAAGCCGATCATAGTTTTTTAAAAGTCCTATCAATGATCGTCAGCTGCTTGTCTTCAGATGATAGAATTTTTTATTCCGTCAAACACACTGTATCGACATACGTAATAATTCATTAGAAATTCATAATATTCTAATTATAATTTCGAAAATATGTTTAAATATAAGTTCTGTCGTCCACTAATGATAAGTAACTTGAAAAATAGGAAAATAGAAATTTAATAGTGAGCAGAGAAGCTTTTAATTACATTTTAGCAGATAACAAACAAGATCAGTTTTCTCACTCATCACTAAAGAAATGGGTAACCATCAGTGAAATCTCTGACTATGGAAAGTAATATTCATATTAATAATTATTCTAAATAATTTTCGATGTATTAATATAAAAAAGGGTTTTATTTCTTTATTTTTAATTTTACACGTGATATATTTGAATTGGTAATTATGAGAATGATAAGATTATTTTCAAATATTATGAATGTTTTTGTTTGTGAAAAACTATAATTTAGACCTTCTCTGATAAGAAAAGGAAGCATAAACAATATTGGAAATATGTAGGAGTGAAAAAAATTACCAAAAGTTCATAATTCAGTTATTTTATATGTTTTTTGAAGCAGTGCTCTATTTGAGTTCTGAATATGATTTTTTTTAAGGTAGGATTGTTTTTATCAAACTAGTGTAGGATCGTAATTTTTGTCGTAAGGCAATTTTGATAAATACGATGCAGATGACATCAATTTACCTTTAAATAGTCATTTGAAAAAATATTTGACAAAAAAATAATTAAGTTACAATATAAACACAAGTAAAAAAGTCCAATCGGTATAACCAAGTCCAAAAATAGAGAAATTTCTAATTTGTAGCTCAGAGTGTGCATTCACTGTTATTATTAATAATTTTCTGTAATCATATTCTACAGGTTTCAAAATGGTCTCTAGTTAGATAGAAAAATGAAAAATATTTGGGATTTGCTGAGTAAAAAATTAATATGTATATATATATATATATATATATATATGTATATATATATACACACATTTTTCACGATTTTTCCGCAACTATTGGCAACATTGTATTTAAATTTTATGAGAATATGTTTTGGAAGCTGATACAACCAATATACTGTTTTCGGAATATTTTGATTTGAAAATTATGAAGTAATAACCGAATAACCGAAGCTGGTATAAAATTTTAATGCAGTTATTAATTATTATCATTATTAAGTATTAAGTGAATTGGAAAATTTTTGTCGCGTTTATGAGACCCCATCGGTAAAATGGATACATTTAAAAAAATTGGGACTGAGGTCTGTAATGTTTAACAAAAATCTAATCAGTATAGGATCTTGGTTATCAAAATTAAATAAGTGTGGGTATTGAGCTATTGAAAGACTATGGAACAAACAACAATTCGATGATCATTTATTGCGGTTCCGGGTCTATTAGGGGAGTGATTAGGAAACTAGTGCAACTGTTAAGCGTTATGCAGAAAAATTTCCTCGAATAAACTTACCAAGTAAAAATACATTTAGAGCCAATGAACAACGTTATCGGGAAACTGGGACGGTAAGACTTAAACAAATAAATTCTGGTAGAGCAAGAACCATTAATAAAGTAAATATAAGATAAGTGTGACAAGAAATACGTCTTCTTCAAGTACTTGGAGGATACTTGAAGAGCAACAGCTAGATCCTTATCATTATAGAAAATTCTAAGAGCTCTTGTCAGATGATATCTACCCGTTAGAGTGGATTTTTGTGAAACATCAGTTCTCAATCCAAATTTTCATATTACCAGCAATCTTTTCAAATTTGATAAGCAAGTTAAAGTTAAAAATTAATAGGTTATCACATTATACTTGGAAATTTAAATTTCAGGCAATCACTTATTCAAGATATTAGAAAACATAACTCAACTTAATGAGCGAAGATGTTTTGGATGTACGATGGAGCTCCAACGCATTTTGATAAAAGGTGTAGTAATTGGTTGAGCAACCATTTTCGGAATCGATGGATTTGTAGATGTGCAGAAGCTTCGATTCATTGACCCCGGTAATGCGATTTTAATCCCTCGAATTACACAGTTTGGTTGTATCTTGAAGAAATAGTTTATGCTACAGAGGTGAATCCACCTCAAGAATTAAAAGAATTCAACGGCACTATGATGACCTCATATCTGACTCCCAAAGCCTTTTATCTTGATTACGGTTTCTATCTATCTTAGAGGCGGGATCACCTTTTTTTGAAGCATCCTCTATATTCCAATCGAATATTCTCAATGAATTTAATAATTTTTAAATACATTCCATGATAATACATTATAAAAGATGTCTAGTTCAGAAAAATCAACAACTTTTTATTATTTTGTTGAATTTATTACAAGAATCGTTATTGAGGATCGAAACAGCATACATACAACAAGTGCAGACATCTAAGTCAATAAAAAATAACAATTTCACTTAATTTTACCTTCCCGATACACATTAACATCCAAATTCATGGAATATATGTTAATACAGATCTGCACAAAGATTTTATTTACATTACAGTTATCTATATATGTATATACATCTATAATACAATATTTATTTACAAATTACATTTGAGATAATTGATAGATTCAACTACGCATGGCAACTGTTTTTTTTATTAACAAATATGTTTTTATATTTAGAATTTGTTAGTTAAGCACGATTATTTTGATAGTAGCAAATGTTAATTCTGAAGTGATATGGATAGGAATCGTACCGATATTCAAAAACGAGTTCTGAAATGTCAAATATCACATTCGTCTGAATAATTGGGCCAAAATATGTGTTATTCTGGTGTCATAGAATAAGCAATTTCGTTTTATCTTTTGCGCAGCACTTTCGCAGATATTCATCGTATGTGTCTAAACATATCAGTAACTAACGACACTAACGCGAAATACGTTGAGAGGAATCAAACCCGGAGAAGAGAAATTGTGTCTGTCGAGAACTAAAATTACATTTTCTATGAAGCAATAAACATAAATATTTATAATGTGTAGAAGTTACTTTTCAAAAATATGTTTAAAAATCTTTATACTGCCATGAAATTTTATGCACTCAAAATCTTCGTTTGTTGTTTTCTAATCTTTTCTTTTAATCCTCAGAGGTAATAACAATTTCGATGCTAGTGAATCAAGGCTTAGCCAAAAATACGAGTTGCTTCAATGGAAAGTGTCGTCGCGTTGATTGCGAGTAGTCGTCTTAGTTTAGGAGGCTTTTGGCATAGATGTAAGTGAACTAAGACCGTAGTTTTTCATATTCTTTGATCAATTTGTTGGCAAATATCAAATTTTGTCAATGCAATTTGTTTTTTTGAGACCAAGAATTATAAATATCGAATCATTTATTAGAATTTTATGTTATATTCCGGAAGATGCAGATACAGATACATTCTTTGAGTTGATTTGGTCACCAGTGTTAAATAATTTAGAACCTATAATGTCTTGATGAGGTTTATATCCAGTGATGTTACCTCCAATACCTCATACTAGTTCTATTGACCAATTTTTCCAGTTTTTTTGGTCTCAACAATTTCTCTAGCAGTGAATTTGGGTGGGTTTCTATGATGATACCTTTTTGTACTGTGGGCACTCCCATATCTACGTGAATTGTGTGGTTTGATATATACCGTGAAGCATCTACTAGTTGACAAAACCCTACAGATTAATCCTATGAGTCCATATATAGTTTAGGACGACAGACTTTGATCTGTTTTCAGTGAGACTTTGAATTTTCTACATATTAATCTTCTTTGTTCTCTTTTTCTTGTGATATGATGTATCCAGTTTTTGTCTAGGTGGATTCCTGAGTATTTAATACTATCTGCTTGTAGTATTTCTAATTTTTATGCGTGAATGCAAAACACGTACCCTTACGTAGTTGATTTGCTTCCATTTCCTTCCATTCTTTCATTTTCGTAGCTACTCTTGTAATTTGCTTAGATAGATCTTAATAGTACGAGAAGAAGCTGACCTAGTACATTACCTTTGCTGCAATAGGAATAAGTTGCAGCTTTTGTTTGTCAACTTTGGTTTGGAAGATTCTGTTGGCTATGTAGGATCTTAAAAGTGGATAGTAGTTTGGGGAGAGAGTTCTTCCAATTTTGTACAGCCACAGTCTGTCAAAAGTCTGTCCGATATTGTTGAAAACAGCAGAGTATTATCCGGTTTTGTTTATGTCGATTTTCAAATTGATGTCAAGGGATCCATTCTTGTGGAGAGTTTTTCTAAGTAGGAATAGTTTTTTAAGAAATTTGGACATTTTTGGTAGTAGGCTTATTGGATGGTAAAATGACACGTTGATTGAATCTCTGCCTGGTTCACCAAGATGATTTTGGCGAGTATCTGAGTCCTAGGATTGCGTTGTGAATTTATGTCAGCATGACAATTCATTTTTGTGATTATTCTTTCAAAATTTTGATGCTCGGTACTTTTTCCAACACGTTTATTAAGAAAAAAAATATATTTTCATTATTATGTGAGTTATTTTTAGCAATTAGATATGTACTAGTTTCAATAATGACGAACAACAATATGGTATAAGTCTTTGATCTTTAACTATGCATAAACTTTGTTTCAGTAAATTGTAGAGCCATATTTCTACAATTGATAAAATTTGCTTGAGAAAGTATTCGGAAAATATATTTCGATATATAGTTAGATGTCCTGTGAAGACTGAATTCTAATACGCACAGAATCTGGAATGAATGCTGATGTGAACTACGCAATCCCAAATGCAACAAACATATTAGATTGGATTCCTCCTTGCAGTAATAGTCTTTAGTTTGAGATATGGTGCGTTTTTGCCAACCACCGTGAATTTGAGAGGTCCTACCATTCATCACAAAATCAAAGCAATCAAAGAAGGATGCAAACAGGAAAAAAATTCTTTATAATTGGGTACAAGGCCCATGTGTGTATATTTGAAATGACCATAAATTTACTTTGATCTGTATCAATTGTTGAGCAGTGTATTACGAAATATTGTTTTTCTTTTTATTTCGTCAATAGTTTCAAAAATGATATAAAAAACGATATGGGTCGTTGACAAAGTATTCAGATATGTTTTTTGTAGCACATGAGAATATAAACTATATTCTATCATCACATAGGGTGAGTCGTTCGGTATATTTTGCGAATTATTATAGTTGAAACAAACATTAATCTTCACATTAACAGTTAGAGATTGTCCTGGAAAAAATTACAGCTTTTCCAGTAGATTAAGCATACACTATTTTTAATTAATTATATACATATTTCAACAATTTCAGTCTAAAAATTCGCATATCTATACAAATTCAGTGTACAATATGGATATTTCTGATAATTGTTCAATAGTATTTTTTCTCTTCCAAAAAAAAAATAATTGTGGAATTTCAGGAACTAAAATAATATGTGAAAGTTATAAGCTAAGTTCTATTTGTATATTAAAATATCTTTGACCCTCTGGAACGAATTGAT
Source organism: Diorhabda elongata (assembly GCA_026230145.1). Lineage (NCBI taxonomy): Eukaryota > Metazoa > Arthropoda > Insecta > Coleoptera > Chrysomelidae > Diorhabda > Diorhabda elongata. The sequence continues at coordinate 17,064,261 of CM047928.1, read as the reverse complement.
TGTGGAACACACTTTGGTATTCCATGAAAACGATGTGTATCACTGCAATTCTCAACCGACATGTTCTCTTTTTGTTTTCGGCTCATTTTAAGTTTCTTGGACAGTCTCGACGTTGCCATATATTCGTTTGATAGTTTGATAAATGTAAAGTCTTCAGATACGTTTTCAAGTATCTCTTTTATGACCTCCATACGACGTTGCTTTTGCGAAATATTGAAGTTTTTTGGTATGACACACTCTTTACCAAAATATGATCCATAAGAGAAACTCTTTCGAGCACCATTTCATCAATTTTTGTGATGTTACCATCGTTAATAGAAGTAACTCACATGAGACAAATTTTTGACGAGTTTCCATGCTCTACTGAATGCGTTCTGACACTCAAATACTAAACAAAACTCGTCAAAACACTTCCAATTGGCTTAAAAATATACACGAGATGAATCGAATCAAAGATAGGGAAAAGGAAGGACGAGCTAAATATATATAGAAAAGGGAAATAAACAATAGATAACATATAAATATAACGAGAAGAAATATGACATTCATTGATTTAAAAGCGGCAAAGTTAAAATGGAAAAGAAGATCTACGGAACTTAGGATGGAGATTAGAATGGAACAATGAGATAATCTTGGTCATCTTCTATCAATATTTATCATGAATAGGATGTTAAAAAAATGGAAGAGGAGAACTATGATTTGAAGACGATAATTGAATACAAAATCCTAGAAACGGTGAAAATAGACAGATTAGTATATGCAGACGATCTAATGGAAAGAAAAGTAGACAATAGAAGATTATAGAATGAAAGTAAATATCAAGAATTGCGAAAGGACAGTAGAAAATCCGAAAGAGAACATAGAGAAGATTTCATAATACAAGAATAAAGAATTAATTTAATAGAACAAGAAAATATAGATATAGAGAGTGAGAACAGCACAAATGCACTTAATAACCTAATTATCGGAAAACAAGAATAGTAGAAGACGTGAAATGAATATGAAATGAAAATAAAGTAATAAACAAAAAAATAGAGTAAAAATAGAAGAAAATAACGAAATGAAGACCCCGACAAACTAGGCTTTAAAATAATGGATAAAAGAAGAATGAAAACTGAACTCCCAGTAATCTCACGCTGGAAAGGGCATGAAGACTTCTAAAGAAAATGGAGATAATCCAAGTGGACAATGTAAAAGTGGAAGAAAGAAATAATATCGTAGAATGACAGTCTTATAGGAATAGCAACTGATTGTTATGGATTCCATTAGATTAAGACATTCTTTTGGTGGATGCAAACGTTCTATTCTAAAATCAGAATCGATGATTGCTTCTTACTCTCTGAGTCAAAACAGTTGACTATTATCATCACCATTTTGAAAATTAGTTGGAAGAAATATTAAACAGGCAGGCAATGAATGATGTATCATATTAGGTTATTGATTAAATATCTAACGAATATCGAGGAAGAAGCTTCGATTCATATATAACTTTAAATAATATAAAATTTGATATGAAAATGTTCAAGGCAGAATAATTGATTCCAGTTAAATCTAATAGACAGTAGTAATAACTGCATTTGAACAATGTATTGTTTTATCATATTTCCATTGTGATTTAAAGGAAGCTGTGCTACGTATTATGAAGAAACATAGGATACGATTAATGGAACCTGTGAAAAAAAAGGGAAATAATATGAGAGATTTAGTTTGAATTATGATCGATGTGGATCTCGTAATCATTCAATATTGAAAATCGAAATCGATCGATTCATCGACAAATATTTTGTTGTTGAATGAATTGAAATCACTGTAGGGAATCCAAAGTGAGAACTACCTATATAAATAAAAAATAGAGCACCTATGTGGACTATAATGACAATGCATTCAAAACAAAGTTCTTTCTTTTTAGTTTTCCAAGTAAAAGTTCGTTACTAGCATTTTAAGTAGTGTTTCACTTGATTGCAAGAGTTTGAGAACTAAGGAGTAGTATGATAAAAAACATTCGGAAACTTTTAGGAAAAAAAGTTGTGAATGCACTAAACTTTTGTAACTTAAGAAGATGAGGTGAAACTTTAAACCAATTAAAGATTTAATTACTTTTAATCTACTTCCTGTTTGGTGTCTAATTTGTCCATATGTTCAAGTTCTCTCAATGGAAAAATTATTATATTTTGTGCTTTTAGAGATGTTTCCACTCGATTTGATGATATTTTTTATAATAACTAAATAACAAAACATATATCCGAAGATAAAAGTTATATTGTATTTCAATATTAGAATTATTTCCATTTAGACAAGTTTCCTCTGAAAGTATAGTTCTAATTGACAGTCAATAAGTATGTAGGAAAATGAAGAAATTGAGTATCGAGCTGTCAGTAAATATTGGTGGATTACTATTGGAAAATTACCACCAAAGATTGCTCAGTACCTGGAGCAGACAATTTTAAAATAGAACAACACGGAGGATTGAAACCCCAACAGTTTGAGAAAAGGCTATGCTAATAATTTCTCATCGAATAATCTATTTTTATTATCAAAAATATCCATATTTATATATACGTCTAGTCGTGGACGGTAAGCCAACCAGCATTTGCAAAATACTACTTGTCAAATAAAAATATTGTAACATTTAGACACAACTTTCTGGTAGTCGATTTGCCATCAGTCTTTCTTTTATAGCGATTCCATTTAGTTCCAAGTCCGTGACGCCGTGGACTGTTGAACTTCCATTTCCCAATCGAAGATCTTTCGGCCTAGATTCTCTTGGAAAAGTTCCACTCACCATAGCAACTGGATTTTTGTATTGGTGGTACTGGAAAATATATAAATTGAATTTGTTTTTATAATGTTAGAATTTAGTATCGAACAATTGAAAATTTCAATAATTTTGAAAATGAAATATTTTATTTTATATTTATATATTGTGAGAATATGTCAAATATTACATTTATATAAGGTTACCATCTTATAGTCATGGATTTCAGAGCCCAGAACCTGGACCAGCGCCAGATAAAACTGATACAAGTCAAACATAGGCTTTTTGAAATAATTTTTTTACTGGTTTCAATCCACCAACAGGAAAGGGCGCAGACAGAACAATTCACATTGACAGATTAAACGGTTTTGTTTATGGTGGTTTGTTCAGTATTGAATGTACTCGTTCCAGCGACATAAATGCTGTTTTGTAGTTCTGTGAGAACTGTTTTCTTTGTGTTTCATTCATAAACAGATATAAAAAAATATCGAATTGATGAAATTGTAGAGAATCTTGGAATTTCAGTGATTTGATCTCCACCAAAGTTGGAATTTCTGAAACAGTTCGCAATATTCATACTGAATACATCAACACTCACGATAACACTGTCTGACGAGCGTTTCGATAACCAAGTTATCATCTTCAGAGACCGAAGGTGAACTTGGTTATAGAAACGCGAGTTATACAGTGTAATCGTGCTGTAGTAGTGGTGTAAACAGCGTATTCACCATATGATTTCAAATTGAATCCGTTTGAACTGGTATGGGTACAGATAAGAGAAGAAGATTCAAGAAAAAATAATTTTCGTAATGTGAAGCCTAAAAACTGTGGAAAGGCAGTTAATCTCACAATTAAAGAAAATTACTGATAAAGTGATCGAACCACTCATTGTGAATATTGGTTGCAACAGTTCATCATCTGATTTTGATTTGTGAGAAGTATCTCTACTTATACTGGTTGTTCAAAAACAAAGTTTGAACCCTTATACCTACATAATCAATGTTTCATACGATAATAGTCGAAGTATAACTTAAAAAAATATTTGATACGCCTATGGATTGATAATGCTTTATCATTTTATTACTCTCGTATTTTAAAAAAGACTATACATGATTGAGAATCGTTGAAGTTTTAGAATGGCCCCAGTGAAGGATATAACACAAATTGGACAGACTTCAAACAATTCCAACTATCAGTTCAGATAGATTCTTAATTTAGAGTGTAGAAGGACAAAATAATTTGAAGTAGATATTATCAACTAGTCTTAAATAAATTAAACAAGCTACCTAAATATGATTTCATTTCATTATTTTGTTGTTTATCCATAAGGGTGCCGCCATCCATAAATTACGTCACAGGTTAATGGGGTGGGAGGAGGACGACGAAGTGTGACATTGTGTGACAAGGAGGTGAGAATCGTCCTACATTTCATGACGTCACATTTCAAAATCTATTATAGTCTGAATGTTGAATCACAAAGTTTAAACTATTACTTTACGAAAACCTTAAAAACAACTATATCTGTGTAAATATAAGACACCAATTTATTGATTTATCAACCACTATTTTGTGATTTTAGCTTACGAAACAAAGTTTGAAATGAACAAGAATAGTGATTTAGGTAATCTTCATCGTAAACTATATTTTGCATCATACAAAATCCACTAATCAACATAAGCAATTACATAAGATGGAACAAGAATTTTCTATAATAATGTTTTATCCTCAAAGAATTGCTGCTAGAAAAATTATTTGTGTGGATGATGACGATAATGCTGTATGATTAGATAAAAAAGATGTCGACACAATAAATGTTCCTTTCATCAACAACCCAAACGAGAACGAAGTGGCTGCTATGTCAGTTATATATAATTTAATGGAATAGATTCAAAGTTCACAGACTCAAGATTCTAAGTTTATATCTTTAATTAATATAATTCTGTTAATATGTTTTGTTTTGTTAATTGTTTTATTTGATGTTGATTCTATTAAAAAATGATTCAAATGGAAATAAAACTGATTATGGAACCGCTATTTTTGTTCAATAATTTCCAAAATAAATTTACAAAATATGGGACATAAACGAGCAAAAAATCATGAGAAATTCGTATTATGTAATTTATGGATGACCCCTTATAGAGGTTTGAATAAAATCATCTTATTTCTAGTTTTGTATTATTTTTTAAACAAACGATATTTTACATTTTATTTATATTATGATAATATCGATCTGGAATTGTTTATCTCATCAACAGAACATATCATTTGACAAAATGTTCTGGAATTAATAGAGCCTTAAATAGATGTGTGTAATTTGTGATGAATTACCTTATACATATATATTTATCCTAATTATGTGGTAACACTAGTTTTTACCCATTCCATTCTGGCAAATTATATAAATAATTCATACTCTGGTTAGCTTAATGATTTTTTAATAAGTGAAACCTGAAAAAATACATTTACCTGTTCATTGATCACTGGACTAATCCACTGAGGGGAAGGAACATTAGACTGAGCGTAGTTCTGAACTTTTGAGATATTTCTGGTTGTCGGTGGAACTTGAGCACCGTTTAAGGATCCCACTTGTCTGTCACTTTCTCCCTCAGGTGATCCTGTCAGATAAAAAAATAGATTTTAATATACATTCGGGATGAGAAAGGTTATTTTCCTTGAAATATGAAGTGAATATAAGACAGCGGAGGGTTGCTTACATCGATAATAATATATTATAAAGAAGGGAAAATATATTATAATAATATGGTGTAATGTACATCAACAAGAAATAAAAGGTTAATTTTGTGGGTTGTATCACACCCTAGTTTTTATAAAGAAATCAATAGCTGGTTGATTTAATTTGAAAAGACATATTAATAATTACGATGAATATTTGCCTGATATTTGAAGTTCTCATAAAAACATTAAAATTTTCAAAAAACTACAATTTTTTTTTCAAATTTTGTACCCTCAACTATCAAGATTCGTGGTATACGTGGAGTTGATGAATGTGTGTTAAAAATCATCATCTCCAACTGTTTACCATTGAAAACATCGAATCATAAACATAAATACATTTCTATCGGCCGAAGCTGCCAGAAAGCGTATGTACACAATTTCTTCGAAATATTCCTGCCATACAGTCTGCGATAAGCAGTGGCGTCGTTTAGTATGTAAAGATTTGGGGTCTCGTATATACTGCGTCCCAAAGGATCTATCGTATCCTGTTTTCTTGCTGCGATACTATAGAATCCAGTGTTTACATCAATCCCATTCCTTTTAAAAAGTCCAGAATGTGGGATGGCTTCAATTGCCAGAGATCTTCGTCGTAAAGTATTGGTGAGTGGCTTAGATTTATCCAGCAGTATAAAATGACGACTATTCAATACTAGAACTGCAATAATTATTTGGCACAAAATAAGATTTTCTACTATTCGTATATAAATAAAAAGCGATAGAAATAGTATAAATATACGTACCAAATTTAGCTGGAATAACATCTGGATCTCTCTCGTCTAAATCTCTTGGAGAAGCACTGCTGATTAGTGGTTTAGTTGATGATACCGTGTTCTGCTGATGTGCGACTCCAACTGACACTTTTTGTACGTGAATTCCATCTCTTGAAGGATTTTGAGATCTTCTAATTCTCACAATGATGATCAATATAACGATTATCATAGTGAGAGTCGCTCCTATTAGAATTCCTACTATTGGAGATATCGGTATTTCTCCATCGTGTGCTACAGACATAAAATCATATTTTTTAGGTGAAAAAATTATCAGAATTTTTTATTTGAATTCACGAGTCAAATAGAACTTCATTGTATATTATTGGAGCCTGGCTGGGTTATAGTTAAGTTATACCAAATCCCCCATACAGCCCTGATCTAATACTATCTGATCACCATTTATTCCGAAGTTTACAGAATTCTTTGAATGGTCAAACTTTCACAAATAACGATGACCTTCAATCGCACCTGGTTCAGGTTTTTACTGATAAAGACCAGAAATTTTATGAGCGAGGAATCGTGAAGCTGAAAGAAAGGTTATTGAGTAAAATGGAAGATATATAATTGATTAAAAACTATGTTTTGTTCAAAAAATGTTTCATTTTATACTACAAAACCAAAATAACTTTGTCGCCAGCTTACAAAGTTAACTCATGAAGATAATCATTAGATATGGTTTAGAATAATTTCATATCTATGGAAAATAGTAAAATATCCATTTAGGTTTTGGTTTCATGTCTGTCTTTCATACTTTTCATTTAGAGAGTCTTTCAATATCACTTAACATTCCAACTTTCACGATAGGTGATATTGAATTTAAAAAGCATTTAGTCATTCATTGGAAGGAGTTTTTCATAATAAATGACTCTGGACTAATTCTCTTCAACAAAGAGATAAAAATTATAATTCGGCAAGCATCTTTAGGTTCGAATCTATCACAACGCGACGGGATGAGACGACATAAAAACTAATTTAATAACAGTACGATCATGAGGGCTGACTGAGAGTAACGCAGAAAGGCTTAAAATGGGTCATTAATAAAACCATTGGACTTTGAATATTCCACGACTCAGGATAACAATGGGGTAAGAATTTCAAGTGATAATGGAATGTGCCGCGGAGCGCGCAGAAATGTTTCATTATGGGCTTTCGAAGGGTTGAGCGTAATCGAAAATAATTGAGGTAAAAAAAGTACAGTAGGAATTGGAAGAAGATTGATAAAGGGATTTCGTTCAGAGTGATTTGGAAATTCCAATAAAACATATTTCTTTTCCAGTTAAATTTCCATTGGAATATTTATATTCGAGCTCTATGGAAACGTAATTTTTTTAAGCGGCACGTTTATTAAACGTGTAAACTTGAATATTGACCAACGGCTGGAAATCCTTTATAACAACACCAACTTTATTCAGCTTGCAGGTAGCAAATATTTCCAGGTTTGAGAGTTAAAATGTGACGATGTTTGTTCTAATTTGGAGCGAATGCTTTCTATAAAAAAATTTTTATATAAAATAACTACAAAATTATGCACTTTACGGAAAAATAATTTGAAACGTTGAAAAAGGTTAGTGTATAAGATAGCAAAGAGTTTGGTTTTATATTTATGCCTCATTAAATATTGGGAAAACAAGATATAAGACGTCTTAAAAGAATTGGAGATCACTTCAAATAGCTATGAAGTAGGACACTGTAAAATGGATGCAGTTACATTAATAGAAAAATACTAAGCTTATAATATTCGTAAAGGACGTACCTACTCCAAAATAAAATCTTGTTCCTACAACTAATCAATAAAAACATTAATAATCAAAACATAGATAGTTAAAGTAAAGTTAAAAGTAGGAAATAGACACAAAACAAATGAAACCCTTCAAATTCTTCGGCTCGATGATACCAGAATATTACAAATTAGTTAAATGGATATCAGAAAGCGCAGTAACCGCAGGAAAACTATTCGACGCGATAAAAAAATCTCTCTATTGAACATTGAACCCAAGGAAGTGAGGGTGGAAAATGATGGAAAGGTATTTATACTCAAACTAACATGGGGTTACAAAATTTGACAGGAAAAAAATAGAAAGAACGGAAATAAGTTTATTCGGCAAAAAATATAGACAAATAATAAATACAAAATGGATCGAACACATGTATAGGTTGGGTGGGAGAAAAATATTAGTGCTCAAAAAAATGAGAGCGAAAAATAGAGGAAGATCAAGGAAAACCTGGACGGGCTAAATTAACAGAGAAAGAATTTTGGAAGTAGAGCTCCACGTGAACAGACATAAGGATCACGTGAGTAAATAGTGGGAAAACGGTCAGTTTTTTGATTTGGATTAATGGACAAATCTTTGAAATAAGATAAGATTGAAATCCAAACTTAAATCAACGTAGTATCACATCATAATGAGAATTCAACTTTATTGATAATCAAAATGTTGACTAATTAAACTAATAATTTCAAAAATATGTATGATTTTGTTGAATTTTTGAAAAAATTGTTTTCTTATTGATAATAGAGAAACTATAGATTTTATAGAAAAATTACAGTGATAATAAAATTAGGATATTTTCTTTATTATTTCATTTTCATTATTATTTTTCATCTATGAACTAAAGTCGTTAGAACTGTTTCCGATCCCCAACTAATTTCACTCAAAAATTTCAAAGATTCTGTAGGGCTTTTGCACCAGCCGCCTCTGCCTAAAGGCTAAGTTTTGGTTAGTGGCATCCATGTCGCAGAAGTGTGAATTTTGCATAATGTTGAACATGATTCATTATATGCAATATTTGAACTTGTCTTGCACAATGTCTTTATTGTTACGAACGCGTCTGTGTCCTGGAGCCGGTCCTGCCTAGATGTATTGGAATTATAAAATTTGGCGTGTAGGGCGCCTTCGACATACTTTTTATAAACCACGTAATCCATTTGATTTTTGTTTTTATATAAGTTTTAGTTATAGCAGGCGGATTATTTACGTTGTTTCTTTTGAATTATTTCTAGAAAAGTCTATTCACTTATTTGTTTTGTTTCTTTATTTTTTAGAACTTTTAAGAATTCTTCTGAGATATGTATATAAGGAGTTTGCGTGCCGCAGTTAGTTAGTTTATGATAAAGAGTCATAGTGAACAGATTAAAATTGAAAATAATCGAATTATTTGAATAAATTATTCAAGTCAGATAAGTGATAGTCATAAGTGAGTTATTATAAGTTAGTGAGCTGTATAGGGTATAAAATAAATTAAGAACATAAGAGACAGTGTCTAAAAATTTGTTTTATTTTTATTGTTTTATTGTTATGATAATCGTTAATGACACAGTTTATTTCTGGTGTGTGGAAAACAAGTCACTAAATACCTAATCGAGCCTGTGTGAGGGATGAAATATCGTTTGGATTTTATGGCTGTTTCGGTAGCACCGTAAAAGCCGATATTATCATGTTGAGTTATGTCGAATTTCTCCAATGTCTTTTGGCAAACAATTGGTAGTTTCAAGTTTTCGTCTCCCATTTAATAGAAAAATATTGAACTTAATTTTACTCACTATCAATTAGAAGGGAAATTTTCTACTGGAATTAAACATATAAATTTCATAGAAAAAAACAATATCTGAACTGAATATTTCGTTCTAGTGCTTTTTTAATTTAGATAATAAGAATTTACAATAATACTAACGAGTAATTAGTGGAATAGCTTATACATTTTAGTTATTGCTTATTTTGTGAAACAATACGAATGCATGGAAGCAATGTTTGTATTTATCGAATTCAAACAATATACGCCTTCGACCCCTATCCGCCCACAACCCCATTACTATCGATTGCTTTGTGGAACCGCAATTGTAATACTGAATACTGAATTTGATACAGAAGACGTCCTTTCACGCCCTGTAAACTTCGAAGGGAAAGAGGTGCGGTTGGCTTCGGTATAGAGAACAATTACACAGTTCAGTCTTATCGTGAAGAGAGTCCATTATATTCTCCATTCTATTCAATTCCGATCGTTGTCACAATCATTCCAATACAATTCAAGATAGATGGTCTTCGCAACGATTTACCGCCTGCCCTGCCCTTTTATGCAAACATCCTGTCGATATCTCGGATATTACCGGCAAAAAATTTCATAATGGACTTAATCTGGATGTGTCTGAAGGACGAAATTTCATCAAATCTATTATAAATAGATTTTTTATTTCCTTCAAGAATTTCCCAATATATAATGTGAATAAATAAGATATATTAAATGTAATTTTCTCTAATATTGTTAATTTGTGAGATAAGGGCTTGTAAATGGCGTGGAGGATATTTACAAGGTGTGATAAATAAATTTGTTGAGTTTTCATTGCAGCAATTACTTAATTAATCTTGATTAATCCATTTTAGATCCATTTTGATACTGTAATAACTTTGGTGGAATCACGTTTGGAGTATCTGGCATGAAATATGAATTATGAGCTACGCATTAACAATATAGGCGAGAAAAATATGAATGATGGAAGACACCGAGAGGATGAAAGGATATAAAATTCATAAATAACTGAAAGTTCTACAATTTTTTTTCGCTTTTTATGTATTATATTGAAATTTGGCGCTTATTCCGTGCGATTTCAAAAATGGACCTTCTCCTGCGGCGCTTCCATATTTAACGCTTACTTTTACGTTGGGGTATGCGTGTAACACTAAATAAAAGTCGCGTTTTTAACACCTTAGGCTCATTTCACACCAAGCCAATCTAGTCCATTCGCGTCCAGTTAAGTCGTACGCTTTTGAATTGGAAATATTAACTTACCATTGAAACAAAGAGAATATGTAAATTTGGGTATCTGGGCGCGTCCCGTCAAGTCCTAAGGCGTCAAGACTTGCCAAGACTTATTGCGACTAAGCCGGTGGAAAATTTTAAGAATCAATCAGTCGTGACAGTTGCATGGAGAAAATGGATATAGAAGCACTAATTGCATTAGTGCAAGCGAAAGAAGCAATATACGATCCTAAACACCCAAAGCACAGAGGTCGGGATTTTATTGCTGCTGCATGGAGAAGCATAGCTATAGAAATGAATACAACTGGTAAGTAACTAGGTTTTTATTATTAAGAGGTACAGATTTGTCTACAAAACATCCCGATATTACTCGTTTTTCCATGGTACAGAACCTTGTGGCATGAACACTCTGTTAATTGTTTTCGAATCTGAATTGCCTTTGTATTTGCTTTGTGGATACTTGTAGGTCTTAACGATTGAAGTTGAAGATCGATTGAATCCATCATCAGTGAAAATTTTCTGTGTGGCCAATGATTCCACTAGTGCTGCATATTCGCTAGAAGAGGTGAACAACATTAACACGTTCAAGTCATATGTACTTCAGAAGCTATAAATGGCTTTCTTTGTTTATAATTATATTGTTTAAGTATCTAAGTCAAAGTTGAGTTAAATTAAGTTACCTGAGTTGTACTAATAATATTGTTTTATTTTTGTTGTTTCTTTTACGATATTACATATTTTCATAATGATTACCTAGATGTTTCATTGGAAATGATTTTCTTACCTGAAGAAGAACAGCTAGTCTTTCTTTCGGTGAAATGGCAGTTCTGTAGTTAGTATTTTCTTTTCGAATACGTTCAGCAATCAAATTTATAAGCTAAACAAACAAATCTGGGCTCATGCGAAAATAGTTACAAAATTTTTTGGGGTCATCGAGTAGATCCGGAAAGAGGTGATTGTAAGAGCCGAACACTGGTCTTCTTAAATGTATGGGATGAACCCAACAGAAATTTCGTCTTTTCTTCATCTTCCTTCTTCTGTATAATCGGAGTAAAATTATGGCTTGCAGAAGAGCATCCATCTTGTCACAAATTCTTCAGAACACTGACTGGCTCAGACTCAACAAGCGACATATTCAGTGCGAAAGCAAATTTTGACGTGGCTTGACTAGACGCGAATGGACTGGACTGGCTTGGTGCGAAATGGGCCTTAGGCGCCATATGTATCTTTTTGTCACAGTATATGGAGCACTGTGTATTCAAAAGTATTTACATCTTTCTGCTAAGTAAGCGTGTTGTATATTCTTTAAGAACACGTCTTCTATAAATCTATTACACAAAAATCAAAGCCCTAGATTGTCGCATTTTTCCGATGTAGATGATCTGGGAATCGGTGTTTTTACAAAAATTTTATAGACTTGTTAATTTTAGGCTAATATTTCTAGGATAGGAGGTGAGTAGTCAACAAAATCATTTATATTTTCATTTCATAAACTATCTCTATTAAGGCACTGGAAAAGACTAAATAGTAAAACATAATTATAATCAACTAAACTTGAAACAAAAAATTAGTGACAATCATTGAAACAACTTTTACAAAAGGTCACTTTTGCTTTATGAAAAGTCTAAGCTTGTCCCGACATTTCAATGCCTTCACTTGATTGCTGACCTGCTATTTCGAGCTGACCCATAAGTCATTTTATTACAAATTGGGAAGCTTTTTTGTATTTTTCCGTCGATGGTTTTTCCTTGTCTACCGTATTTGTTATAACATTCAAAACAACGAGCTTAATTTTTCACTTCATCTTCCATATTCGGGACTAGGTAATGTTCAGAACTGACCAAGTTAGGTGTAGCAGTCACTGATGTGTGATTGGATCTTTCGAGCACATCTGTAATAATTTGTGTTTGGGCGTTCACTAAGCTGGTACTCCATATAATTTCAAACATCAGTTTCCGATACCATTTGGTACATCTATGTAAAACTGACCCATAAGTCACTCAAATCTATTGACGATTTACCTAGATTATAATCTTCAATACATACAGGTTTTATCATGCTTCCACCTCTTCTGTTTCTTTTGGCGACCGTTTTTATACCAGATTGCTTTATGAAAAGTCTAAGCTGGTCCCGAAATTCCAAAGCTACGATGCCTTCTATTGATTGGTGACCTGCTATTTGGGCCAGTATTTTCTGTTAATTCTCAATGATCTTTCCAAATGTGTCTTTCTTTTACTCATTCGCATATTAAGTGGAACACTTGTGTTCATGGTTCTGCCTTCATTGATACACATGGCCTGGGAGGTGCATCAATTTCTAATGAACTATTTTTCAAATTTGTATTTTTTCTTGAAACGGTCACTTGGGGTCTGACACTGAGGGTGTTAACAAAGCAAAACCTTATTACCTATATTTTATCAAAATTACTCCCAAATTTATGGAAATATTCAAAAAGATATGTTCATGTTTACATCGAAATTACTACGAAATAAACACTCTCTATATAAATGACTAGTAAATGTTTTATTATCCATTTTACATAATATGTTGAGTAAAATTATCCAGTTTTGGAAGTGTAGCGTAGTATTCATCGACTTGTTGTAACATTTTTTCTCATTTTTCAGATGGCTCTGCATTAATTTAATTTTTTTCCATTTGGTGTATCCTTCGATATATGTGAAGCATTTTTTTACCTAAACCAAATATTCAAACGGTTCAATCGAATTTGGTTACGATTTTCAGATAAATTTGCTACATTTGTACGACAAGCTCTCGTTATTCTGCCTTTTATTCCATTAGCTTGTTGTTACAGGTTCTTGGAACCCATAGACATATTCACAAACGCACGTGATTTACATTGAACGTTGTCTCCTTCCTTTCTTCCTAATTTTGTGGAAATTCTATGAGGTTTATCTGCAAAGCTATCCCAGCGTTCAGTTTTACCGATATTAATAAGAAAAAAATGAAAAATATTTCTTTCTTCTCATTAAAAACTCATAAACTCAGTAGCTGGTTCTGTGCCTGCAGTGATCAGTATCAGGAGCGATTAGTAAAATATACAAGCAGTTTTGTTTTTTTTTGGTCGAAAAGCAGCCCCGCTATTCAAAATTAGCCATAAAACAATTTTTTGAATATTAAATAGAAATAAAATGCATCCTTATAAAATTATACCAACCCAGGAGCTCATTGAAGACGATTTCAAAATGAGAACGTTCTTTTAAACAAATCATGTATGTGATTCAATTAGAAGATATCTTAATGAAAGCACATTTACACTTCATGGACATATCAATCGTCAAAATTACCACTATGGGTCTAATGAGAATCCTCATTTAATGAAAGAAACATACGTAATATCTTGAAAAAGTGAGTGTTTGGACGGAAATAGTTAAAAATCTCTTAAACAATGATTGCGAATTGATTTGGGATGAGGATTTGAAACTTCCTCGGAGCAATGCACCAGCTTTCATGAACTTATATTCCAAGAGGCTAAATCTTGTGAATGATGTGTCTGAGGTTGCAATTCAATTGATAGTTTTTCTTGTTTTGAGTCAATTATCCCAGATAATCGACGCCCTGACTTTACCTGCGGATAGAATGGTCTTTGCCTTCTTTGGAGCCGAAATGATTAGACCCACGTTTCATCCATGGTTAGGGGCACTTGATAGAAACATCTTCATGACGCAGCATTTGTTTCATTATGAGCAAACGCGCCATCCATCTGGTGCACAGCTTTCTCATATCCAAATTTTCAGTTAACACCACACTTTTTGAAATGCCTTTGTTCATAATCATCCAGTACCGCTTTGTAGATATTTTCCAATATTTTTAAAACTTCACCTCATTTGGTCAACTTCGCTCTCCTAACCAATATTTTACTGTTGATAAAGAAGAAGCAGTCACCTAGAGGTGAATCTAGTTCACCTTTTATACTGATTGGCAAATACTTTTCAAATATGTTCACAAATTCACTTAAAACTAGCGTATTTTTACTTGGAACATTTGTTGTATAGATTGTGTACTATCCAATACCCAGAGTGGTATTTTTCAAACAACAACCGCCATCTTTGGGTCACGAAAGGTACCTCTGGAAATCGTAATGACGTGATTCAAGTCCTAATATAATTTTGACTTCCGCTGCTAGCTAGGAAGTTTTTTTTGTCCTATGCTAGTCAACGAACTTCTCAGTTCACCTTAATAATTATTATAGTTCAAAAAAATTCCGATAATCACAAGGAATGATTTCATTAAATTAAAATATATAAAGCAAATATCTCAATTGAATCTCGTATATTTACCAAAAGATAATAAAAAGGTTTATTCAAAGTATAATTGAAAGAGAGATGAGAAAAATATCTTTTCCAATGATTTCCTATTCAATTTTTAGATATAGGTAGAGGGTATTCAATATTTGAACTGGAATATTCCACAATTTAATCAGTTCAGTTCAGTGATAAAAAGCTTGGTAATATGTTTTTCGATCATTTCTTCATGAATATATGGTCAGAGTTTAATAGTTTTGATATGAGTTAGTCCAAATCAGTTTTTTAGCGAGTCATCATGATCATGGCTTGGTGCGGTCGTGGTAATACACAACGCCTGTTCTTTTGATCAACGTTTCTTTCAAATTTTCCTCGTGTAATTTGGTTAATTATTGCTAATTTAGTACTGAACCAACCGTTTGAGCAGGTTCTACATCTTCATGATTCTCTTCTGTTTAGAGAATTTTCTCACGAATCATAAATACATGTTTTGCAGTCTTTTGTGTTAGTGACTTCACCACACTTATACCAAGAATGTTTATGCTCACCCTTACCATGTTGTGATCGAGTTTAATAGATTTTGGTACGTTTGTTCGATTTATTTAGAGTGTATTTGTTTATAGTGTATTTTCTTAAAAAGGTGTCATCCCAAAAAATAAAAAATATGTGTGTCATTGTTTGGGCATACCAATTTTTGCAGCACGTGTTCAAAAGTTAGATCCAAGATTTTTTTGGAATAATCACCCTCAAAAATCGATTGTAATTAGTAATTCAATCGGTAAATTTGATTAAAAACAATTCGTAAGAGTATGGAAAGAGAATAAATAGTTTAAATTTCCTCAATTAACTATCAATATCATTTTTTCTACTCAACCAACTAAATTATTTAGTAGCATTGATACATTTGATGTTTATCCTTCCACTCAAATATTTATCCGGACTACAGTGTCACGAACCTTTCCAATAGCGAAAGCTCTCTAAATAAAGTAGAGAATTTTTTGCTGAAAATGTTTCGAATTATAAACGAAACAATGCGAAAAGTACGTGGAAATGGAATTGATTTCATGGTATACAAAGCCCCAAACGAGTTGGTTTTTATTCCTACCAAATTTGAACAATAACTTTTTTGGTATTCCCAAACATGATACAATGAATTTCGAAGCCAAATACTCCGAAGTTGTGTTTGTACGGTGGCGTTTTTGGAATAGTAGTGGTTAATTCTATGTTTTTACTATTATTGGTTGTATCAATGTTTGTTGCAAATGAAAATACATCAGTACCAAACTTATCGATAGATACATCCCAACAAAAAATAGAGAGTAGTCCACATTTGAGATGAACGAAAATACAATTTTACTACAAAAAATCATGCGAATTGAATGGGATATTTTGAAAAAGAGCACAAATAATTACCAACAAAATTGACGTGAATATTGCAGAACAAAGTCTCAAAATAATGAATATTGTGATCAAAATTGTAGGATTATCCTGTACCTACAGCTTTTATGAAAATTCGAATCAATTCTGTCACTTGATTCTTGTTTGAATCTTTCTCAATCAATCCCATTTATGATTGGAGTCCGATTCGATTCTCGTACTTCGAGAATGGTCCCAGAACTACTTGGCCTGACCTAGAGATGGCGGTAGTTGCTTGGAAAATACTACTGACTGACAAGTTTGAAGACGTTACGTTGTTCAGTATTCATTTGGCAGCCATCAGTCACCAGAACGTTTCGAGTAAATCGTTTCATTTGAAAGGCATTAGCCCAAGTAATATAAAAACTGAACCTGCGACGACCAGCATCGCAGTGATCGACCAAATGAGGTGACAACTCCAGAAATGTCCAAGAAAATCCACAAAGCAGTATGGATGATCGTCGACTGAAAGAGCGCGAACTAGCAGATATAGTAAGCATGTTAAAAAGTGCGTTACATCGCATATTAACTGAAAATTTGGACATGGTAAGGCGTTTGCTAACAATGGAACAAAAACCATCGTCTTGAAGGTTTTTCCACCGATTGTTTCACAAAAGTAGAGCCTAACTTTTGCGTTGTTTTGATAACCATGGATGAAACTTCACACTCACAACAAAAGAACAATCAAAACTATGGAATGAAAAGGAAGAAGTGGCTCCAAAGAAGGTAAAGATCGTTCCATCTGCAGGCGAGTTCATAGCGTCTTTTTTCTGGGATGCTCATGACAATCGTGTTTTCTTTATTCGGGTCATCAGCATTCTCAATTGCCATAAAATTCATTGATACTTTTCTCGAGATAACAAAGTTTCTTGTATCTGGTATTTTCTTTCTATGGGTAAGTTGGTGCGTTTTCAAGTTAAATGGCATTTAGAAGCTCCCATAACAAAATTTAGCTCTTCACTTTTTATATTGGTTGGTTTGGACCCAAATAATATTTTTAGAACCAAAATCTGCCTCAATGACGAAATTATTTCCATTGTTGTTAATGAAATCGTTTTCTGAAATGGAGACGATTTATTGTCATGTCAATAAAATATTCCCCTTCAAATAATCAATTTCTTGTCTAAATTCTAGTATGTTTTTGTTAGCAAAAAGGACAAGCAAACGTTATGTAGATTTCTCTAGTGGAGCGTGATAATGGGAGTTTTTTTCCTCCTTTTGGAATAATAGATGTTTCATCACTCTTCGTTAATCTAATACGGAGAGTTTATCAGTGTAGGCCGAGTGTTCCATCGCAATTATTGAACCGAATTACCTATGCAGGATTGATTTTAGATTAAACTTCGATGGTATCTAGGCGGAGTTTTCAGTAACAGCTCATTGGCTTCCGATAAAAGAGATAAATATATGCTAAACACGCTTTTTCAATTTCAGTTAGCATGGTAGATTCTCTACTTTCTTTTTCAGATTTGATACCGGTTGAAGAAGTCACCAGTGGATATAAATAATTGTTTATGTATATGATTATTCTGAATATGTAGAGTTAGACAATTTCTAAACATGCATTTAGAGCGTTTTTATGGAGTCGAATTTCGATGCAGCAGAGTGTAATTTAAGGTTACTCTAAGAACTGATATATTAGGATTACTGGATAGCCGCTTATTGGCAAATATTAACGGACCATGGACGGAGAAACGAAGACTGCTGATGACGACGATTCATTAAATTCTTCTCTATGAGGCGGAGGTCAAGTCAGACGCCTTGAGATCAAACTAATACTGCAAAGCGATGACGATGGTACAGAGACAAGGTGTAATGAGACAGCTTCTATCGAACTGTCTCTGCATAGGCTGTCCTAGTGGTAGCGGATGAATCTCTATGCTTTCAGCGTAAGTGTATAAATAGAAATAGCTCAGATAAAACACTAAAGGATGCGACAACCATCAAACGCACGAGAAATAAAAGATCTTGGATTGTGGAGCGAAAGGAACTCTGGAGATGCGAAATTTTAATCTTGATGGGAGTAAAAGAGAAAGCAAAGTAGTCAAGTTATTGCGTTATTTCAAAGAACCGTATTTTTAGAGGATATTAAAATACATAAACATGAATAGAGCTCTATGAATTCCTCGTAATACAATTTTTATTGTTCTATCTTGATTTTTTGAATGAAGATTCTTACCTGTCCGTTTTTCGGCATCCCTAAATGTGATTTCTTCCAAAACAACTCCCTTGCTCCTTCCTTTGACGTTAGTAGCAAAAATAACTATTCTGAATGTAACATCGGGCTCCAAATTATCCAAGAAGAAATAAGGCTCCGTATAAGAGGTCATATTAAATCGAGCCACTGCAGAATTTGAAGAATACAATTCCAGGACGAAATGCTGGGGAAGTCCTCCATCAAACCCAGCGAGACAATATACTTCAACTGAACTGCTCGTTTGATTGGAGAGAGAACAATTTTTCACGGGAAAGGGTTTTCCTGAAAAATAATATACAGCATATTGTGGTATGAGAATTCAAATGTGTATTCTGCTGTTCTTCAAAGGAGAAAACAACTACTTTCCGTCAAAGAGTGTCATTATTTGGTTCATGTAGTTAAACATTTCTCAGCGGACGCTAGCTGGCGCCATCCTCACTTTCAACAGCGAACCATTGGTCAGGTAAATATCTAGGGTAGTCACCGATTATAAATTTTTCGATGGTAAATCTCTCCTTGTAATTGCGAGCCATTGGGGATGTTAATATCGGCAAAAAGGTAATTTAATATTAGTCGAAAACTGAAAAACAATATAAACAAATTGCCACTGTGATAAGAACATGTAAAAAAATAAAACGATTCTCGAGAGCAAACGCATTTGCCAAACTTTTTCATCATAAGCGAACAGGATTTGCTTCACGGTCTATGTCGTAGACGAGTTCGTAGGGGGTTTATAAAGCGAAGATGTGCATGCATTTCAAGTTTTGCAACTATAAACATTCTTTTTCTGTTATCTACTTAATATAATGTGTTGAAACCGACTTATATCCGTGCTAATTGTGGTAAAAGATATTTATGGAAAGTTCTTAATGTTCAATTTTTCCAATAAAAGAATTTTATATTAACAGAGAAAATTTAAATTTAGATATTTTCATCTATTTGATAATAGTGGAATCTATGTTGGCTTAAAATATAAGGTACATTAACCTATTTTTTACAGCGCCAAGAGGACAAAAAATTGAGATAAGAAAGGAACATAACGAGGGCGCCAACCCTTGATATCCTGCTATTATTACTTTCTTGATGACAGCTCATTTCACGCAACAGTAATTTATACAACAGTTAGAAAGTTACGTGCATTGCTATATGACGTGGCTTTTCGCAAGAATTTGTTATTTTAATTTCATCTTATATGAACCTCCATATTTCACTAGAGTCTAAGAAACTAAACATGAAATTAATAAGCTACATTATCACTCATTAACACAAACAGTAGTGAAGCTGATTTTGAGAGTTTAATAACAAGTTATTGAGAATGAACAGGTGCAAAATATCACATTATGTTAACTCATATAGCAATTCTTATCAAGGATATATTTCAATTAATCATTTAAGAATAGATACTAAATTAGAATGACCTACTAAAAGACCAACTAACTCGTAGC
The DNA here is from genome assembly GCA_026230145.1 of Diorhabda elongata. NCBI lineage: Eukaryota > Metazoa > Arthropoda > Insecta > Coleoptera > Chrysomelidae > Diorhabda > Diorhabda elongata. The sequence continues at coordinate 17,043,925 of CM047928.1, read as the reverse complement.
TTTGTAGCTTCACTCATTATTATAGACCAGAGTCTAATGTCTGAATATATTCGAGGACATCGCCTCTTATATGTCATTAAACCGTTGTGGTGGATATTCAATTTCATTTTTAAGTTCATGGAAACCATGCAAACCTTTGACGTTCCCTTTTATCCATTTTCAAAGCTCTGGTGCACGAATCTTTCCTATTTTTCCAACTTTTCCTACTCATATTGAGTAGGTACCTCTATATTATAAACAAGAATTTTTTTGAGCAAAAAAAATCTTTCCATTTTAATTTCGTGAAAAAGTATTCATAATATTGATAAAATATTCTTACCTGCTGCAACTAGCTGGAACATACATGGCTCTACTTGATGCCCTACTGAATTAGAAGCCCAACAAGAGAGAGATCCATAATCCAATTCAGACACCGGCGTGTATCGCAAAACGCTGTGAGTTCCGTTACTAGATTTAGCGAATCTCTCGGCAGCGACATCTATAGTTTCTCCAGAATTATTGAATTTCCATCTATAACTTTTGGCTGGTGGATCGGATTCTATTTCGCACAAAATATCCACACTCTCTCCTCTCGATGCTCCGACTATGGTAACTTTATCGTGTTTACAAGTAGGAGCAACTGGAACAATACAACTTATTAGATTAACATCAAATATAGAAATGGAGCAAATGATGCCACTTTTTCCAATGAAGTTAAAAGCAGTTTTTCGACTTTAAGTGATATATTGAGAAATTAGTTTGATGGATATGCCATACAAATATAGTTATATCGAAGTTAGGGGATACGTTTACTATTAAGTAATTCAAGACGTGGAGTTTTGCATGAAGACATAATAAAGAGAATTTTAGTGCAGAGGAGCTCTCAGAGCACTATAGAAAGATCAATCGGCATTCTTTGTTATATGTTGATGAATCAAGTGATGTTTCAACCAAGAAACGTATTTCAATGAATTAGAAGAAGAATTATCAGACTAACAAGAAGTAGATTATAACTAAATCTATTAGTGTGTAGTGTAAAAAACTTTCCAAAATCTGGAAGACCAGGAATAAGCGACGAGACTACAAATCAAATTTCCTTGCAACAAAATGTTCGTGAGCAGTTCTTGGTAGACTTCTCAAAGAAAGAAAGACTACATCAAAACAAAGCTCAACTTCTTCAGGAGCTCATGGAGGATGATTCAAATAGACCTTTGGAACTTTGTGAGATCCTCATAACCACAAGAGAGCTCTAGAAGTACGTTTCGGTATTTAATTTAATCACACGGAGTATCATACAACGAGATATAATTCTCTTTTCTACCACTGGTTCTAAAAAAATTCAGGTCATACTGTAACCACGAAGTAGCTTTATTTGAAGCTTCGAAAGTGAGTTACCTTAAAATAACATTATCAATAATAAATTAATATATTTACCCGACGTATTGTATGTGAAGAATTTTTGAGAACTTCTTCCTACATGTTATTTAATAAGCTAACTTAGAGTGGGCTGGATGTGATGTGTTTTCAGTAGGATGCTATCATCTACCTACTACGCGTAGGAAACAATCAATTAATCGTAGCAACGATTTCTAGGTACTGAACAATTTGTGCTGAGGGCACAGATCAATTACGTCATGTTTAAGATAGAGCTGCCACGCCTCGTTGAAATTTTTTTCGGAAATTTAATGGAAAGGCAAACGCCTATTCATATATCGCTGGGATCACATGACGAATCATGCAATTTCATTAGAATATCCTGTACTTATAATTATAAATTAAGTGAAGTTTCAATCCAATCTTATCTGGAATTCATGCATCACATAATAAAGAAATTCTTAAGCATATATAGTAATTTATTAATCAAATGTGGAATGGAATTTTAACATCTTAGTCCATTTTCAAACGTAGGTTTTCTTATATAAGAGGATGGTTCAACTATAGACCGCAATTTTTGAATAAACGCGTAATATCGTAAAAATGGATGTTAGAATGGTCTGTGACGAAGCCTGCAGGAAAAATCAGGACCTCGTAACTTCGCTTTTTGTTGTACTAATGACCTTGAACGATAAGGATGTATCAGTGGCTGATAAGCAACGCATAATTATTTTTTGGTTAAAGATAATGTAGAAGCTTACCACATGCGCAGCGCGAACAAGTTTAAGAGCGTCAGCACTGTAGAAAAACTTGGAATATCGAAGGAATATCGAAGCAGTACTGTAAGTTAAATGGATGAAGAATTTGGTATCTGCTTGGGGAGTGTTGAGTAAATGACTCGGTTACTGCAAAATTTCATCAAGACGGTTGCCAAGATTTCTGAATTTTCAGCGGGAACTCAGACGTGTTACCAGCAAGGGTATAAAGAAGACTGTTATTTATTTGGTCCATTAAAAAAGGCATTTTTGGACTGTGTTTCAAAAGCAATGCGGAGGTAGAATCCTTTGTACGCGAATGGTTACGTGACAAGCTCAGATATTTTCGCGAAGTCATACAAAAGCTTCCAGAGAGGTGGAAATTGAGTGATTTCATAGAGTGAACATATATATTAGTTAAATGCAGTGAAAGCGGACTCAAGTAGCCTGATAAAAATTTCTCTCTTTTCTGCTAGCTCTGCTCCGACTCAACCTTTTTTTTCGTATATTTTCGAGTCAAACCCGACAGGGTAAGTCCGTATTTTATAAGTAAATGAGGCAGAGGACGACCACTCAGATTGGATATTTCCTTGTCGAAGAAAGTTGGGAGGGTTTTACCTGAGGCAGTGAAAACCCACACACATATTATGACCAAGAAGACAAAAAGAAAAAACTTCCTAGAATCTCCCATAGTATTCAGGGGAGAGCAAGGAGTCTACGCGAACGAGGATGAGGACCTGTCAAAATGACGTAGCAATGTTCTTCTTCGTATCCGAAGACTATCTATAAAAGTTGTAAAACATTTCAGCTCTGTAACTTGATAATTAAATTGCGGTTATTCTATAAGTTATATATTCTTATTATGTTTCTCCATATTTTAGTTGTAACTGGAAATAATATGTGGTTATATTATCAATAACAATATTTAATGAATTTAATTTTGTTCTGACTTCAAGATTTGCTAATTACGGATCACTTTGTATGTACAACAGAGTATGTCCAAAATCGTTATTGTAGTCGATTAGAGCTCTAAATCAACTACCTCGTAAAATCCACAGTGTTACCATAATGGTCGCTTAAAAACATCAGAGGTATACACACTTTTGGGTTGTATGTCTTTATCCTAACACAACACAGTTTATCACCACTTAACGCGGGTTTCTTTTCTGTTAAAACTAAATTGGGAACCAGCTGTTAGTACGTCGGAAATGAAAAATTAAATTGATGAAGATAATGGTAAGTATGAACTTTTGAAAAGTATACATAAAACATTTATATAATAATTCATCTAAGAAGATGAATTATTGTAAAATAACTATTATCATAACTATAACTTTGATTATACGTTAGAAACATATATCGGGTTATTGATTAGTGTGATAAAGTTCAGTTTTTTTTTTTTTTGTTATTTGAGATAAAAACTTGAGGAATTATATCCTTCGTTAGTCTTCATATTTACAATTTAACAGGATGTTTCAGAATGTTGTGCTATATCAGTATATCAAAATGAGACACTCTATAATTTATTACATATTTGGAATCAGTTTGACTTTTCCATTTCAAAAATATTTGAAAATTTATAACCGATTCTCTATTGGTAACGTACTGTATCAGAAAATCAGAAATGATTTTTTGCGGCTAGAGCCTCCGAATAGTACTGAAAATTTAATTATGCACAGTTGTATGTATGCTTGAAGGTTGGGGTATCGTATTCACTAAGACCCAAATGATCTCTTGATTACAGTTGATCCATTAATCCCACTCCTTGTAAAAAGTCTACAATGTGGGATAGCTTTTATTGCCATAGATATTCGTCTTTTATCTTATACGCTCCCAGGTGTATTGCTCTGGAGTTTCATAATACTAATGACACTGGATCAGCCCTTGCCCTGTAGGTTGTGCCAATAATTGGTCTACCTTCTTTTCCAGTGCTTTTTTCATTGTTCTGTGGTAGATATTCCAGAAGGGTTCGGACCCAGGAAGAGATTTCGAGAATTCGGTGAATGTAAAGAAAATAGATCAGAAAATTTATACTTTGCTTATATTTATCATGGTATATATTTTTTAATCAAAATTAAGTGTTTATTCAAAATAATTTTTGGGTAACGTTATTTGATGGAACGAATTTAACAAGTGACAGAGCATCAACAGAATAATATGTTCCAGTATGTTAAATTCAGAATTGATTAACAATAATAATAAATATTTATTCGCTACGCTACCAGTGGAATAAAGAGTTGAATGTTGGATTAAATGAACAGAACGAAATGCCGCGTTACGTGTAATTGACAGTCTCGAGTGACGTGGCTGTGAAAGCGAATCAATGCTTTTAGAGAAAAGCAAGATTACTCGGAATAAGATATGAGGCAGCTGATGTTACTTTCTTTATTTTGAGTTCGATAAAAATCCTTGATTAAGCGACAGAAACGTGGGTGTAATTTTACTTCTCATGGGAAACTGTTCTATAAGGTGATATATAGAAAATACCACAAAACATAATGTACAGATATTAGTTACTATTTAAGTATTGAATACTTACTATATAAAAATTTTTAATTGAATAATTTGCATTCCATCAATACGAGGCTGTAAACGCCGATAAAAAAAACAGAAAAAGTTTACACTAGGAAAGGTTTACCTATGGAAAGTTGTTTGACGAGAGGGAATATAATGAAGTCCTTTTTCGTAACCAGTCTCGTTATTTAATAGCCCGACCTCGTATTATGAGAAGTACGTAGCGAAAGATTTATCATTTGATATATTAGTAGTTGTGTTAATAAGTGGAGTATTGGATTGGTAATAAAATCGATTTATACGAAATAGAGCGATAAATAATAAAAATTTCATTTGTACCGATATGAATATTCATTGACTTTATACATTATTTTCCCTGTTTCCAACTATTTTGTGTCTAAGCTTCTAAATGAATAATATTCATGCAATATTTAATTTTGGTATAATAAATGTCACAATTCGAATGGCAGAACGAATGTTTTTGATAAAATAGTTTAATTTTTAACAACAGGAAAGGGAACATTAATACTTTTTACAATATGACTCCTACAATATTGTGGAGTTGTTACGGAACTGAATGCAATAATTCATGTTCTGGTTAGTATTCTCAATCACAATCGATTATTTATTAATAACAATGTGATATGAAATCAACTCATAGAATACAGCTGAAAACCACGAGCGTCAACATTTTATTGGCGAAGTTATTTTGGATTAAATTGTTTTTCGTAATTCAATAATATCAGAAGATTTAGCTCTGGGAAAGTCAGAGATCTCAAGTTGAAGCCAGATATCTCTAGGAGTTGATATACTAATAGCAATTGCAGTAACTATTTTTAGATATTGTGTCTTCTGTTGCTACAAATTGTGTACGTCTTATTCAGAAACCTTTTCCTTTTTGACATTGCCATATATTTTCCTGAGGAATTTTCTTTCTCATTTAACAATTTATGTACATTTTTCTGATGCATATGAAACTGCCGGCCTTATAATTGTTTGTTTTTTGCTCTCAGTATTTTCTACATAATATTTTGTTACTTTTGAAGAATTTCTCATTGATCTTATTGACTTCTAGGTTTGTAGATGTTATGGTGAAGGTTTGTAGGTGTTATTATGAGAAAAATTAAAATAGGGCAATCCAGAATTAAGACCTGCGCAATCTAATATGGCCACTGGACGATAAACAACGTTTTTTATGCTATTTTGACCACTTGATTTTATTTTTAGAACATTATTTATTGTTTTACGATAAAATTTCTTAAAAGAAGTCTTCAATTAATCTGAATATTTACAATATCAACACAAAATAAAACTAAGTAATATTGAATTGATAATGAACATCTTCACATTAGTTGAAGATGACCTTAACATAACCATAATTTGTTTAATTTTTTTTATTTTGATACTTCTTATCTTTGCATTCATGAGCCGCGGCTTCAAAAGTTCAACAAAAGCTTGCGGCATATTCTCTTATTCTTCAGCAGAGACCTCCATGAGTTAGTTGTGATTAGAAACAGAGAGATTATGACTTCGAATACTTTTTTTTGAGATAGTCCCATAGATTCTAAATAATCATGTTCAACTTTTTCAAAATGATATTTGTTATTGATTGTAAAAACTTAACAGGCAACCCTCGTTTGAACACATACAAGATTATTATCATTAATTGGGCTCTTCTAATACCTTTGAAAGTAGATGTCGCTTCCATTCCAAATTATTTGTAACAATGATTGATTGTGACGTTATTTTTGACAATAGATATCATAGGGAAGAGTGGTACGAGAGGCACATTCGTACAGTTTGTACAGTTCATAACACAAAGTAGAATTATGTTTATCACAAAATGGTGATGATTGATTAATATTATCATTCTTCATTTTGAGCTTTGATTGTTATATTTTTCAAATTAAATTAGATTTTGTATATAATTGTATTTTGGTTTTGTGCAAAGGAAAGGGGTGCACACGGACAATTAGACACGGGGCACGTAGGCCTATGAATTCTCCTCCTTAGATTTTTTAACCATCAGCAAATCAAAACAATTTTTCTGTAAAATAAAATGTACAATAACATATTTTTCCTTCAATTGACGTATTCCAACTAAATCAAATCAAAAAGGTACGCGGACTCAAGAAGTGAATGTTTAGTCACAGAAATTTAGTAATTGATAATGATATGATTCTAACGCCGTTGGATCTTCACGGACTTTACATTCTAAATTTCCGAGTCTACAAGTCCTTGGAAGATGAGTCACTGTTAACTGTCTAAATTGGTAATAGCTGCAAACATGCGTTATGTAGTATAGTACAAATTGGGAAGCTTGCCTGTGAATACGAGAAAACGTTGAATATAAAATATCCAGGCGAAATGGGGCGAAAATGGATGGTATAGAGTGGATGCGTGAATAATCCAGAAACAAATAATGTCACTCTAGAACCAGAACCTTCCACCAGCGTGTTATGGAGTTATATGAATGAGCTCTAAAACCCTCAAGAATTTGTTACCGAAACTGTCGAGCCTTCCACCTTGGCGGCTGAGGCAAAATATTCCCATGACACTAGAAGTTATAAGATGTTATCCTACAATTGTTAGAAATAGAAAAACCAGAAAAGGAAGAAAACTACAAGAGAGACATAGTCAGAAAGACATAAGAAAAATAGAACAGGAAAAGAGACAGAGCCGAAGCAATAAAACGTTGTTTGAAGGAACTTGTTTCAACACAAAAGAAAAATGAAGTTGAGAGAGCGATGATGGTTGGATCTGGAGAATCGCAGTTTGGCTTGCTAGCTTGGGAGAGTTCAAGTTGATTTTGAAATGGACGAAGTATCAATAATAATTTAAATATAATAACAAAGAATATTAAGATTAAGATTTCCGTCGTTTATTACGTCGTATACAGATACAGAGATGAAAATATTTCATCCTCGGAAGAAATCGGGATTATCATGGTAATTCTTTGTTCTTGAGAGAAAAGACATACACACTTTTTACATCAGCGATGTCTCCTTGATACTCCATGACGAATGTACACCTTGAAAGGCAGGACTAATGATTAGACATGTGGAGGGAAATTTTGAACAGCAGTGTATAATATATTTCTCCAATTACGATCAATTAAAATGTATATATTGTTATAAATTATGCAATTATTTCGAATTCCATACCAGAAATTATTGATAAAATCTATTGGAACTATGGTCAATTAAAACTCATCATTCGTAAAATCGTCGATGTGATAAATACGAATTTTACTGATATTTAATTAATGTAACAATTATGTAAGTTATTAATTAAAAATGTACTCAACGAATCGAGAACTGATCCGGTATTCAATTAATCAATGGAATGAAAAAAAGAACTTACAAAATGTTCGTTTTGGAATATTTGTTCAGAGCTCTAATTTGAACTCGAAAATATGTTTGATGGTAGAATGAAATTGTTATTAACGTAATACATGAATGGATAATTCGAATTTCCTGAAATTATAATTTCAAATTTTTTATAGTGAAATGAAAAATAATTTCATTGAAAATCGAATTATGTGATTATATTTGGAAAAATGTTTAAGTTAGATATTGGAAAGGACTTCCATACAAAATGAAGTCATTTTTTATTATTTTTCAAGCTTTAACGAAGGAAGTTGCCTCATAGATGAATTTTAATTTTGAAAAATACAAACTGTTACCATATTTTTGATAGAAATTTGACTCAATCAGAGCATACTATGTCCGGAACAGTGTAATTGGAGCTTATGTTTAATTGTAAGAAAGTCTTACAAGAACCAGTGGTAAAAGGCTATAAGGTCCAGCTTTTTAAGTGCCCGGTCAACAAAAACAACGACTGGGCTGAGACTTTCGCCAAATTATTATATATATTATTATATATTTCATCTTTCAGCAATCCATGGGCCTCACAAGAGTGAGGCTGGTGCAATTTTGGACACAGGGCCCGGACCCACCTTTCCCTTCTACCATTCAATTTTTGCCGCATAAACATGAAGGGGGGGCGAACCTGATCCTGGTTCTAGGGTCCACAATCAAATGTGGGGGATATGCATCATTCGTCTTGCAAAACAGGCTCTGCTGAAAAAGATGGAGGCACTTGTCATGAGACGATCTGCAATGAAATTGGTATATGCAGGAGGAAGAAACTGCAATACACATTAACGCACCTACGTGTGCAAGTTTCAAGCACTTGAGAAAGCCCAGTATGCCTACTGAAGTGAAAAGCTCAAGCTTTTCTTTTTTCTTCACGACTTTTCTCCAGTTCCTCATCTCCACCGCTGTGATATTCTGCAATACTTGTTATTCCAAACGGGTCTTGAACCTCTTGGCCGTTCTATGGCTTCTACTCTGTTACCTTCCGTAACAGGGCTTTCTGAACTCCTCTTTGTGAATGTTCAAACCACTTAAGCTTGATAACCTGCATCACTACCTCTATATCACCATTTTCCACCTCTTTCTTGATCTCGTGGATCATTAACCTTCTTAGATATCCTCCATCGGTCTAGACAGTTTCCATTATCTTCCTTTGGATCTTCCTCTCCATTATTCTAGTATCCTCCTGGTACATGGTTTCGGCTCCATAAGCTATTAATGGTCTAATTCCTATTCTGTATGTTCTAAACTTTGTGTTCCTGCTCAGTCCCTTACTTCTTAGAAACCTCACATGTTTCCAGTATGCTCTATTTGCCGCTCTGATTCGCTCCGCCTCTACAGAGCTTCTATTATTTGTTTCAGTTATTGTCATCCCCAACTACTCAAAATATCTCCCTCTTTCTAACTGATCTCCATCCAGAATGATTTCCTTCTATAAGTGTCATTCTACTAGTTACCAACATGGACTTGCCATAAGTGCGAGGTCATCGGCATATCTTACTATCTACGTATTGTTCTGAGATATAGTCTCCCCTGGTGATATTTAACAAAGTCGGTGCTTAACACCTCTTTGTAATTGAAATCACCTCTGTAAAAATTTTGGCCTCAGCCTTTTTTCTTATTGCCTGCTCTATTCTCCTCTTGGTAACACTATCAAAAGCCTTTTTGAAGTACACAAACATCACATGCTGGTCCATTTCGTGTTCATAGAACTTTTCTACTGTTTCTGACATCACATGCACTGCATCTATTTTTGATGTGCCAGCTCTGAAACCCCGCTGATATTCTCCGAGTTTCTCTTCAATATATTCCACTAGTATTTCTCTTCTGAGTGGGCTTAGAATTTTATAAGTTGTGTTCAGGAGTATCGCACAGCTTGAGGTTTTCATTTTTCAGGATTGGAATGATCTTCTCTATTCTTCAATTAATGTCACTTAGTCCTGGTGCTTTCCTCTGTTCCAGCTGATCTTTTTGACAACTTTACACATTAAATAATAGTGATAAATATTTATCCACTTACGTTTTCAAATCAACCCAATTCTGAGCCCATTAAAATCTTGGTAGACAGTTTCAATAACATGTTTTCGTATATTGTCAATAACTTAAAAAGGACTAACTAACTACAAACATACATTAACTATATGATATATTCCGAAATGTTGAAATGATTTTCACGTATAGTAATACTCGGAAAAGCCTATTAACTAAAGTACAAATGTTATATGTAAGTGCAAACGTGATTGGAATTATTATCCTTCTCGGAATATTCAGATGCTTTAACATCATAGTGCAGTGAATATCTAGAAGTTTTGATTGCCGATTTATCCTGTATACCACAGAATAAATTTCTACAGGAACTCAAATTCACAATAATTGTTATGCGAGAAGAAAATGTGGGTGGAAACCGCTGAAAACCGTCGCTGGTTTTTCTGCTGGTTCATGCACCAACAACGCTGATTTTCTGCCAGTGACAAAGCTGATTTCATGAAGTGACGATGTCGAGTTCATCCTAAGATGAAAAGTTTGGGCTACTGGAAAATGTGTGGATCAAGACTCAGCAGTTTATAGAAAATACCATCATCTCTTCTCGATTTTGAAGCTAGATAAGCAACGCTTATGGCTTATGACATTGGACTTTAATTATATCTTAGGAAAATTGAACTTGTTATTACGATCGGTGAGTGAAAACTGCTTTCTTAATATGTGCGGCTTTAGGTTAAAGCGTTTCCCATTTTGTGCTTAGTTCTTGTTAACAAATAATGTCATCAATATAAGCTCGAAAATTTGATATATCCCACAATTTCTCAAAAGTGCCGTATAAATTTCAGAATGAAAAATCTATGAAGTATTTTATTATAGTGACGAATATCATTAATTTTCTGTCCTAAAGCTTTTAGTCAATGATTATTGGAAAATTTATCTAGAAAAACTGCGTTTCTGTGTTATTTCTCATGCATAATATATAATTTACAGCCATGCAGGCTTGGATTTCAATTTTAAGTTTTATTGACATCATAGATTTCATACATACGCTAGAAGCACACTTACGAAAAATATATAAATCAATTTCCATGAAATATAGGGAACTTTATAGTTGTTTTTGAAAGTTTCCAATGAGTAATTAGAGAAAAATTGATCAATAAATATGTGAAGTGAAACTGAGAGAGCTTGAGATACTTTAGAGCTATCAAAGGAACGTATGGGGATATCTTAAATGAACAGTTGGGTATGCGAACTCACAATCGATCAAAAACAACAAGGTTTTGATTATTTGAGCAGCATTATTCCACATCAGAGTCCAATCGACAATGAGGCGAGTGGACGGTATGTGATGAACCGACTACAAGGAATGTAAAGAAGGAAAAGTCGGTTGGCAATGTGATAACATCAGTATTTTGGGATGTCCATTGTACAAAATACTTAAATATATCATAAGAATAGTAAACTGTTAACAGCGATTATTACTTAAAGTTATTGGAACTTTTAAGAATCAAATTGCTAAAAAACGGCTAAATATGAAAACGAAAAAAGTCTTATTTTAACAAGACAATGCATCGTGACAAAAACCAGATAAAACGAAACGAAATAGCATGAATTGGTCTTGGAAGATCTGGTATTATGACAATTCTTTATGCTCGCTGAGAAAGAGTTTTTTTGAGTCGAATGAGAGGTTAACGCTCAATCTGTAGCTCAACTGTTTGCGACTTTCAAAACGAATCAACTCCAACAAAAGTTGTTAGCGCACGAAATACTTTGAAGCAAATGGTCGCCTGCTTTTTGGAAATAACTGGACATGTTTCCATCTTTTCATTATAGCAACGTAGAGCTGTCAATTTCGACTGGTACACCAGCAATGCTTTGTCAGAAAATGCTTCGACAATTGATTCAAAAGCGTCTTATTGGAGAGTGTTTTGAAATGGACAAGGTAGTAAAAAAACTCATATTTTCAAAAGTATTCTCTTAAATGCAGATTAGCATTAATAATATTTTTATTTTGTGTTATATAAATTACCCTATGGAGATCTGAAATCTTTTTATTTGATTGCACAATTATCCTGGTATAAGAAAGATTTCGAATGTCCTGTGGTCACGGTAGTAGATCACATCAAGCGTGACAGTGAAAGGACAACTTGAGTGAAGCTTTAGAATTTATATACAAAAGTCTTTCGGGATAGAGCCTTTTTGTTAGTTGTTTGAACCCATGTTATTCACAATACATGTAAAAACAGCTTCCCCGCATCATTCACAAGGGTGTTGGTTGATTCGGTTCTACTAGGTATAAAAGGGTATTAAACTTTCCATACCCTTTTATAGGCAGGTAAATTCCCTCCCAACCACTTTTATCTGAGTTCTAGGGTATTGAGATATTTAATGCCGTATCATAGATATTTGGAAATTACATTATGTCTTTTCAATAGATGAAGATATTGATATAACCCAAGAAACACTTAAAATATCTGTTCCCACAACAAGATTATTAATCCAGCATTAAAAATGCTCAGAATCTAATAATAACTAATAACACTTTCCAGTAAATACGCTTTCAAATTTATCCGAAAAGATATATTTGATTCCAATCGTCAAATGATTCTACATGTTTTTCGCATTGTAAAGTATAGATCCTAATTATCCAAATTTTCGTAAATTAAACGACAATTTCCTAGCAATCTAGATGATGCTTAGAAGATGTGACCTCTGCGCTACCACAGAGACCTCCAAAGTAAGAAAGAGGGAAATGACATTTTATACATTCATTGGATACGCTCTAAAGTAAAAAATTGGAATGGAATTGTCAATTCTTACACATTGATTTCCATAGAAAACAGTCCAAAAATGGAGACAAAATATAACGAGAAACATAAAAACGTCTAAGTAGTAAGAAGTTCAGGCCCAATACCACTTGAAGAAGAGGAGTCTTCAGACAGAGACGTTACATAATGCTATAAATAATCTGAATATTTCATTGATTCATCATTCATCTAAATCACTGTACACCCTGTATATCATACTGACCTAGACTATACTCTTCCTTCTCCTTTTATTCGTTATACCAACATATCCAGAAAATCGTGTTAACCACGAAATACATTTCCTGGCCGTGGCACTCGTGGCCATTTAATTAACATAAAAATGCAATTTCAAATGCCGCATTTCTATCATGTGTAGGCCCTTTCAACTTTTTCAATGATAAAGTAAGTAGAGGAAAACTCCAAGAAGTAAACAGCAACGTTCCTTCTTTATTCGTTATCCGATACTCATATCAAAAACCAATAATGGCTAGTAATAATCCCAATTTGGAACAAGAATGTTTGCGAATCGTTCTTATTAAGAAATGACCCTAATATTCGCTCTTAATGGGATTCGCTAATGGGTATTCTCTCAATTATCGATATCTCTATTAACAATATTTGTAATAATAGTTTGATATTGTTGTTATTGGAAATAGTCATCATGTAATAAACTCGTTGGTATACTGGTTAATGATAATACAAATTGAAATAGTTCACCTGGTATGAGGCCCTATAGCTTTTTTGGGCGGTGAATCTGCGATGCTAATTTCAGTTGTCGCATGCTTCAAAAATATGATTTTAATCAGAGTAATAAAAACATTTTTTTGAACACCGAAGTATAGAGTATTTTTTTGTTAACAAAATCTGATCCAGAGGATTCTAATCCAACGCAACCCATTATCTTATGATTCTAGACATACTACCATTAGCGTGTTAAGCGATATTTCTATAATATTCATAATTAGATTGGATGTTTTTCAAAATATCATCTATTAAAACCAAAAATCAAAGCAGTTTTGCATGCGTTTGAACCAATTGTCGAGGTATTTTCCCATCGATAGAGATAGTTGCAAAACAAGTGATTTGAAGGCTTCAACCGCTTCTTTAGGTGTAGAAAAACGTTCACCTCGCGATTTCTTTTTGCTCTGCGGGACTAAGAAATCATTGGGTGTCAAACAAGAACTGTACGGCAGATGACTCATTAATACGATGTTTTAACTGTTCAAAATTGTTTTCATTTGAACTGATGTGTGAGAGCTCGTTTTATAGTGATGGCCGTCTTCTGCGACTAGTTTTCCTGAATTTTTTTAATAGTTCTGCTGGTGTACCATCAAGAATTGACCTTTATATATTGCTATGGAACAGTGGGACAATTTACATCGAAGTGCTTCGTGGCGAACATCTTTTGTTAGATTTAGTTTGTCTTGAAAGACCTATCCAGCTGGGTGTTGTTTATTTTCAGATTTTTATATATATTATTTATTTATTATTAACGTTTTGATCAAGATGGAGAGAAGACAAAGGGAAATAATTCGCAATATTAGTGCTGTTAGCTTTTATTCACTTTTATTCACTCAATAGATTTTAAAAATATACTTAAATGAACAGAAGATAATCCCATGCGCAACATTTAGTTTTTATGGGATTAGATTTTGTATTATTAACTATTCATACTAATCATACAACAATTTCACGGTGTGTCACATGATGATCTTGCAATATTAGTTTACGAACAGCGTCGATGTTTTCTAGTACGACAGTCGATTTTGAACGACCTTCACGAAATGTCCAAGATTAAATTTTTTAAACAACATAATAAGTAGTTATTTACAGAAGTTATTGTAAATAACTAAAATAGCACTCGTATGACAACACGTTCTGAGTACGTTCACCATTAAAAATGTCAAACTTCATAAGGGAAATGTCAGATTTGACATATTTAAATCGGTGTTACCAAATTTCAAAGCTCAAGTAGCAATAATGCTTTTATACCCTTCAGGATATAGTTTACAGATTTGGTACTAGATCTCTCTAGAGAACGAGTTAAAGGCTAAGGATTCTTATATGCCTCACTTTAACCCTTCTCTTCATCAACACTATATGTTATCTGTCCTTCACTGAACTCTAAGGCTGGATCCACACTATAAGGTCGATTACGGTTCGTTTGCAGTCTGATCTTGGTCTGATGAAATATTATTAGATTAAAAACAATGTGTACATTCATTATATCCGTAAAAGTCAAGTTCCAGTCGAATCCAATTCCAATCGAGGTCAGAAATTTTGTCTGTGCGACATCGAACTTGTCACATTGCGTTGATATTATTTTCTTCATCCAGATTAAAAGATATATCACCTAATTCTTTAATCAAAATGTTCAATGACATTTTTCGGCCGTGTATATCAAATACCTTTAGTTCTTATTTCTTATACCTTTTGATATATTAATGCTTCTTAATGTTCCTGATTTTAGGTTAATTAACAATGATATCAAATACTTTATACATCAGACTTCGATTATTGACGGTTCAAAACTAAATCGTGAACGAAGTCAAATTGTCGGATGTGAATGTGATTGGAATTCACCAGACCGAGATCGAATCGCGAACGAACCGTAATCGACTTATACTATAATGTGGATCCAGCCTAAGCAGGTCAGAATTCCTTTTTTGCGAACCTACCTCGTTTTTATGTACTGCCTTTTTTTCCTTTTTATTTGTTATATTTCTTTAGTCTTCATATAAATGTGTTATCAAACATTAACAGCTTACTTTTTTTTGTCACAACTATTGTTTTTCACATAAAATTCAACTAAAGTATATTTCAACCGAGTTTTTGAAAAAAATGCTACGGAAAGTACTTCTCATAAATCTCCTCCATGCTTTTCTAATTACTTTTTAGAACAGAGGGGGTCCAATCTACTCCATACTCTGTTTTTTTTTTAATTACTTTTTAGATCAAGGGGGTTTCAACCTACTGAGCTGAACCGCTCTTACAACGGTTATCTTCGGCTAGACACGGTTCTAGTAACAGTTCTTGCTATCAGCCAAGTATCAAAAGGACCGTCCTGGAAGCCTTAGTCAGATGAAACACAAAATAGAACTGTTTCTATAATCCTAACTGCCCTTTGGAACACGTAATCTCTGTTGCGCAAAATCTTCACTGTACCAAAGATCGTTTTTTAATGGGTCGAAAGAGTCTCTACTTTCGTAAAGCTCGTTGGAGGCTGATAACATAGAATTGAACGTGCACTCCTCTTAATCTTCGAAATACAACAGGTGGCAGCACGCTTCCTATTTATTTTAATTTATTTCGTACTCGTCATTTATTTTGAGACTGAATTTGTTATTTTGTTAATAGAACAATTAATTGAAAAAGTGGATTCTTTGTAAGTGAAATTTTAAAACATTGGTTTTATTATATCATAATAATATTATTACTACCATCTTTTATTAACTTGAACTTGACCCAAAACATTCACGTGTATACAGCGTACGCTTAAAAGTATTTGCCCACCTCTGGTTTAGACTAACATACTTTTTTCATAATTATTTGGATTTATTTTATCATAATTTTCTTATTTGAATGATATTAATTACATATGTTGAATATTTTTCTTTATTTTATAACTTTCATGTTCAACTACTAATCAACAATTTTGTTTCAAATTCTGATGAGGAAATTAATAATTTTATGATTAATCCAAAGGCTTCTGTGAACTTGATCGACGTTTTAGTGCCTTTCTCGAAAACAAATTTGATGAAACGGGATGAAGCCGTATTAACCATTAGAAATTAACATGTTTTTAGTTGTTTCTTTAGTAAAAATGTCTCTTCCGATACTGCTAAGTAGCTTTTTATATTTCGTTGAAAAAATAAGATTCATGACCCGATTTTCGTAAATTATTGCATAAAAGCCTATCTAGTTTCAAAAATTTACAGTTATTGTATTGTACTACATAAAGGTTTGAATAGTAGTAATTTTCTCCCACTAAAAGGAGTGAACCGCATTCAAACCCAGTATCCATACTGAAGCTACTTGAAATACGTCTAAAATTATGAAATTATAAGGTACTTACATTGTACCCTGAAGTCCAATTCGTCGCTGACAGTTTCTCCTTCTGAATTGACCACGGAACATCGATATCGACCAGCGTTTTGCCTTGTCACTTTCTGCATCACTAAACTTTGATTACTGAAGATTGTACGACTGGCCAAATTATGATTAAGCACTACACCCTGAAACAAACATGTAAAATGAAATGTCAAACCGTATGGAAGAGCATCGTACAAACTGTGATAGATACACCCCAGAAAGTATTAAATTAATTATTGATTTTTCCGTTTTTGGTCAATTCTGGCGAATACCCGCGGTGCTTATTGCCTATTGCCTCTGTTAGCGTAGGTTCTATCAATCGGCTTCACTTTATCGCCGACTTTTCGTTATTTTTAGTTCAACCATTTTCAAAAGTTCTCTCTTATCAAATCCACGGCCAATTCTACTTAACATTGAGTTAAGGTAGTTTTTGGCATCGAGCAATTATCCCAAGCTGGTCTATTTAGATCCTAACTTCACCTGCTAGGGGATAAAGTGTATTACAACTGAGACTTATAGGTTAAGTAGCATTAAAAATTGTTCATTTGCCTTCATTCACATGATATGCATAATATATTTCCATTAAAGTGATCCGGTCTGTAAGACAGGTGTAAAATTAAAAAATAATTGGGGTTTGTTCAAAATAGAATGTGTTTTTGTACCGCGGTACCTATCAAGGGCACAGCTCTATCATGTCCAAATTTTAATTTGGTCCACCACTGCGATAATGGTCGTACGGCCTCGTTTAACCCATTAAGTACCAAGAGTCCCATTTGAGGATTGCGCAGCTTTACCCTACTGCAGCTTCATTTTGGTGTCTTGTCATGCGTGAGTTGTATCGTTCCTCAATTGTAGAAATAGAAATCTGAACATGAATTCGTGAATTCTGTCTGAATCTACAAGGCTTGATGGTTTGTAATTAACATTGGATTAGATTTTTTACAAGATTAAAACTAAGAAAGACATCCTGAAAAAGTCCTTGGCAATGGAAAGTACTTGTGAATAACGTCAAAGTTTTATTAATTATGCTACTAGAGACTACCAGAGAATAGAGCGAAGGAAAATGTTCTAAGCTTTTTGGCCATTTCAACGAGAATCAAATAGCAACCCCCAATCTGATCAAGATTGTTGAGTAAGTATTCCACTTAACTGGGACATCAACACCAATTAAGACAGTATTTTCTTTGATGGACAACCCATAGACTGATGATAGAGGTTTGATGAAAAAATCTACAGTTAAAGGTTTGATGATTTGTAAAATTAACATTGGATTAGCTTGTGAGGATTTTTTACAAGATTAAAAGAAAGAAAGACTTCTTACAATACTAAATAAATAGCATCTACTTTGACAACTTCTTTACAAGTTTTTCGTTGGTTCAAAAACTTCTAGAATATAGAATGAATAGTTGCACAATAAAGTCGGAGAAAAATATGAAAAAAGAAGATCGAGGCGCATACCACTGTAGGTTTGACACCTAAAAATAAAGTTTTAGGGGTGATATGGGAAGACTATAATTGTGTGAAAATGCTTTCCAACCATGAAAGCATATTACCTCTGTCAAAAGTTTGTAGATGGTCCAGAACAGAATAAGTAAACCAAATTTGATTTCAGAATATGATAATTATGGGAGGAGTAGATTTCTTAGACTGTAACGTCTAAAAATATAGAACCAAAATATGTCAAAAAATGGTATATGGTTTCCTATATTTACTCAAATGTTAGATATATCAGTTATCAATGCGTATTTATTTTATTATCTTGTGAATGGTAAAATGCCACTTCTGGATTTTAGAAGTGAAATCACGATGCACTATTTTACATCTCTTCTATTTCAGATTCCAAAAATGCGGGTAGATCATAGGCAAAAAATGTCAGCGTCCATGTACGGACCAGCAACAGCGAAAATCATTATTTGACATGAACTTTTGATGGAAAGCAACATATTTTCATCATAGTTATATTGTTAGAATTCGAAATAAATCGTAAACATTCGGGTAATTAGAGAAAAATATGAATTTTTATATAAGCTAAGGCTTTCCGAACATAGGTATTATATGAAATAACGATAACCAATTTTTTCCTTGATTATATAATCACTGAAATACGTTAACTATTGATGACTTCCAATATTTTTCAAGTAGCTAGCGCCATCTCTATCTCAGCGTCATCCGGCAAGATAATTCTGGAGCCATCCTCGTGAACAAAAATGAGAATTTTTCAGATCATACACCTCACCAATTAGATTATATCATAAAGAGTTTGATGAATATAATATTCATTTACATTAATCTTGATTTCATGTTTCATTAATCAAGATGATGAAGATGAAAAATATTTACTCCAATTTACATAACGAAAAATATATTCATGACGAATTTTAATTAAAGAGAGTGCAAATCCCTTATAGCAACAAAGTACTTTGTGAAGGATCATTTCAATTTCATATCTACGTTTTTGTATCAACGAAATCTGCAAGAACGAAAATTCTGATTACTCACGTTGTGAATCAAAAATTCAGCTCTAAATCACAGTAAAAACAAAGCGTATATGTATACTGATATTAATGAGTAATATGGAGCTGGATATTGATATGATAATAGCAGAATAAAGAATTATATTTTCAATTAATTGATTAATTAATCGACTAAAATTGTTGAACTGATTTGTGGAGTTAGAAAGGCATTTTGCTCATTAATTTCTTACCACAAAGCCAAACAATAAATGTACATGTTTACCACGAAAACATTGAGAAATTGTGCCCAAACTTAAGTGACAAAAATTCTCATAGTAATTAAGCTTGGACATATTTGATCATCCTCCAGCCCAGATCTCTTTTTCCCTTTCATTTCTTCTTACATCTAGAATCTTTCCTTGATGGTTAACACTTTAACGATAACGAAGAGCTGAAAGAACATGTTGCCACATGGTTAAAAACAAAAGCGGCAACGTTCTATGAAGAAGACATACAAAAAATTGTGCCCAAAATATTTCGGAAGCTATGTAGAAAATTAAACCTCATAGATGAAGCCATTCATCAAAATGAAAAATGAATAGAAAAAAATGTTTGAAATGAAGTATTGTTTTTTGTCAAAAAAGTACTATAGAGAAACCAAAAATTTGCTTGATAACTATCATTTTGACTTTGCACTAGGGTAATCGACTAGTTAGAAGTGATTTGCTATGTTTAAACAACAACCGAGGGCAATGCATGTAGTTGACGCCTCAAAGAGACTGTCACCGATCAAGATATCAGGAATTTTCAAAAAATAATTTGGAATACCTGTAAAGTGAAGTTCATTGAGATAACTGATGATATATCGTGAATGAATATTTCGGTATGCAATAGCTCTCTGACCAAAAACAAAAATGAGTTGATGATCCTGAGCAGTAAGCAGACCTATTCAATCGCAATAAACCCAAACTTCAGCACGACAATGGATAAAACATGACTATTATTCGAGTTAGCATGGAATGAACCGATTCCAAACCGTAGAAAATGCCAAAAATCGGCTGGCACGATTATGGTATCAATATTTTTGGAAGTTCATGGTATAATAATCTGTGACTATATTAAAAATAGGGAACACCATGAACAGTAACTATTGCGTAGCGTCATTTAAGCATTTGAAATCGCGGATAAATAGCCTCATTTGAAGAAAAGGAAGAACGGTTTTAGGCCTCAAGAGGATGCATGCTAGACATTCCATGAAAAGCACACCTTGGCATACTATAACTTTTGGACGCTCGGGTATTTATTACTTCCATGCCAAATTTCATAATAATCGGTGAGATCAAACTTGGCTTTATCATAATCAATAGCGTTGATACAGATGTTTTCATTCTTAGAATTTACTTCTGGCACAAGTTTGCAATTCTGGGTTGTTTAGGTTCATGATTCGATGATTCTTTTGACAAGTAATTAATTTCAGGATGTCATCTGGCTGCTCAGTTTCTTGTAGAAAATATTTGTGGTTATTCTGTCAAAATTACACGATCTCAGTGGTTGCGATTCGGCTAGCAGATTCGGCTCGAAAAAAAGTAATTCAAAATCACATTTAAAGATATTGATAATTTTATTTTTTTCTATCTTGTCGGAATCTGCTTTGTCGAATGAGAAAATTCTGTTATCAATAATTATTGTTTCAGTTTTCCTGTTCTCCAATTAAATATTATCACTAAAATAATCGTTATAGTCATATCAAAGTGAAAGTGAGGTGTAAAACGAAAGAGGACCAAAACGATTCCTGGCAACATTTAGAATTATGCACGCTTTTTTGAGTTGAAAACCATACCATATTACAAGATTGACATCTAAATTGAGCGTGTACGAGCTGTCATAAATTACGTGATAGTTGTATATGAATATAATTTTTCGATAACTTCCTCAGACCTTTTACAAAAAATCTATATTTTCACGACCCTTTTTTCGATTTTCCCATCTCCAACCATAATTTTAACGTCATTATCGTTTAGTAAATCAAAATACCAATTGGATAAACAACAAGAGCGGTAATTTATCTTAATTTATGGAATAAAAATACAAGAAAGAATTCGAAATGCGCGTGGAAGCGTTTAAAAATATTTATCGTTTTATCTGCATTAATCGTTAATTTAATACTATAGAAACATTTCTCAAGAGAATATGAAAAAAGGTAGTCTTCTTAAAACCATTATTAGAGTCGACACTTTAGTACTAGTATATCGTAAAAGTTAGCAGAGCACTTCGTTCCAATAACTTTTACGATGTTGACTTTCTCATATTATCTCTTGTTAGATTTTTCAGTTTACAAATTCCAAAGGCTAATGGTTCACTGATTCTAAAGATATTTCACGATTCTGAAGGTTTATAAAGAGCACACAATAAATAATTCTTATAACAGCAGAGTAATAGATCAATCAAATATTGATTCCTTCCGACATTTTAGATAGTTTTTTTAATAATGAGTGCATGATTCACACCATTAAACACGATAAATTCTGATCGAAAGTAATCGTAATAACAGGAAATGATCTTTTAGTAAAATTTGCAGAATAGTCCAGGAAAAACGTCGTTTTCTTGGTTCCTCTCTGACAGTTTGTTAAATGATTCACCCCAGTGTGTAGTTTAGTCCAGGAAAGTGTTATAGAAACCTCACTCCAGAAGGAAAATAATTTCCTGATAATTTCAACTGAAAATGTCCTCGCTTATCTTCTATTTTTTTAGAAGGCCATATCTCTTAATACATCGTATTCAGCTTAACTTTAACTTTTTTGCTTTTTGTTTAAGTATTTTCAAAATTCATAACAAGATAAGTTAAAAGTAGTTAATTTGCCATCAATGAACTTATTTTATTAGCAGGTGTCATCATTAGATATGATTTACTTAATAATCTAGTTGGTGCGTAAGTTTCACAAATTTCTTGTTAATTTATGGGTGAAAAGACTATATACAGGTCCTTCACGACGAGCTGAATCGATATGCATATGGGAAATTACTGCGACTAGTATTCTGAAAATTTGCTTGAATGAGTTTTCCAAAATGCTCGTTTCAGCTAAAATAATTTCAGTTATCTGTAACTTCCGTTTGTATCGGAAGTGAACCCATACTTCGTTATTTTAAACGGAATGCTATAGTTTCTATCAAATTTTTGAAATCTACGCTAAATTTCAATATTCAACTCTATATGAGGCATGGTATGCCTAAAGTCCACCATTTTTTAATTATTTCACATTTTCGAAATTTTTGGACACATGCAGGCCCAGCCCCCCACTAAAAAAATTAGATTTCTAAGTTTAAGTGAGTCGGGTCTAATATTTTTGGGATTTGAGCAAATAGCACTTACAGCTTTCAAAGTCTTGAAAAACCTTGAAAAAAATTTATATAGGGTGTTCAAAACATGATGCCGATTTTCGCTATCTAAAAACTTGATTTTTTCAAATAGCATATTTCTTTTCACCATAGGATTTCACGCTTCACACTTCGTTAGTGACTAATTAACGGTTTTTGTAGAAACTTGGAAATACTGAAATTTTCATGGTTTTTAATTTTCACTTGCCGATGGTGAACAACGAATAACAAAAGTTGACATATCAAAAATTGAATGTGCAACGCTTAAACGTCAAGCTGTTTTCATTGTTTGTTTGTTTGTTGATATGGTAGCTTTTTCTGGTTTCTTCAGATAACCGAGAATTAAAACCATGAAAATTTCAGTTTTTTCAAGTTTCTACAAAAACCGTTAATTTGAGATATATGAATTTACTAACAAAGCCTCCTCAATTTAAAGCGTAGAATCCAATGGTGAAGAAAAAAATGGGGGTTGCAATTTGTAAAAGTTCAGTTTTCGAAATTTTTAGATAAAGAAATTCGGCACCATTTTCTGACCACCCTATATAATTTTTTTTAGTAGAGGGTTGCACGTGTCCAAAAATTTCGAAAATGTGAAATAATTAAAAAATGGCGGACTTTAGCCATGCGATGCCTAAAATAGAGTTGTATTGAAATTTTGCGTAGATTCCAAAAATTTAAGAAAAACTATAGTATTCCGTTCAAAATACCAGAAATAACCAGAAAACTGAAATCATTTTTGCTGAAACGGACATTTCGGAAAACTCACGCAAGCAAATTTTCAGAATACTAGTCGCAGTACTTTCCAATATACGTATCGATTCAGCTCGTCGTTGAGGACCCTGTATGTTTTAATTTATTCATTTTCTATATAAGAGACTAGCATTTTTATATTCTCGCATTTCCCACATTCTTTCAACAGCAGTGCAGCTTTCAGCTCTTCTTGACAATAATCACTATCCAATACACCCTTTTAAAAGCATTTTTTCAACGTCAAACTTCAATTACTTGATCAATTCTGACGTCGAAAAACCTGCTTCAATCTAATAAAGCACGCCTCTGCATTAATGAATTTTGACGTAATTTTTTTTTCATAATGGAATAGCGACAGAATTGTAGTTGCTAGGCGGTAAAGGCCCGGCATCGGCATCGTTTCGATGTCTAGGATAATTAAAGATAATCCGTCTTTTCGACGTCCGTGATGAAACGCGTGTCATGAACCCTGATAGAGTCACGGACATGCGGGTTGTAATTGGTAAAGCCCTGTTCAGATAAAAGATAAAAAGTTACCGTGCTGCAACGACCGATAAACACTGTATAGACGAATTCTCGTTGCAGGAAGAACGGATCCCATTAATTCTATAGAATTGTATAGTCGCTCGGAAAAACTCATTACCGAACCTATCCTTCTCCTTTTTCTTCCGGTAGCGATTAATTCGATAAATTTCAAAAGAACTTAATATAAATTTATGTAGTCTACTCACTTCTCAAACATTTTCGGGAATTTTATCTATCAAATCATCATAATCAGCTATCTGATCTAGTTCAATCTCTTCTGTACATCTGAACTGTTTATTCAATAAAAGCGATCGGTTTGCCTATAGGTTCATCGAACTTTGAGCAATAGTTCATACTGAATACAATGTTCAAACTACCACTACACAAAAACAATTACACTGTTTAATGCGCGTTTCGATCACCAAGCTACTGTCTTCAGAGAAAGAAGTTTAATATTTACTGTTTCTTAAATGGAGTATTACCTTTCTCTGTGAAACTCCAACAAACTTTTGTTGTTTGTTTTGACTGAATTACTTAATCTTCTCAAAAACTTCTCCAACGAATGAATCGAGTGGTTTTGTTCCATATATAGTAGTTTATCAGTTTTTTTTATGAAATGAGCCCTTCTAAATTCGAGTGCAAAAAGACACAAAATAATTCGGCCATAGTGGGAGAAACTGATGAAAAGTCTGTACTTGTACCAAAAAGTTGAAGACAATCATACTGGAGGAGCAAATATGGACTTGGACAATTTCTTGATAACAAAGATAAAAATCAAAATGATAAATGGAAGAAGACATCAAAAGATATGAACAAACTCACCATAGGTTCGATGAAATAAGTAGGAAAACCTATCTTATAGTGCAAGAGTTGCTGCAAGTATTTGGATGCGTTGTCCATAACAATTACTGACTGTGGTGGTGGAATGTTAGGTAAAAGCTGCTCATTAAACTACTTTTCAAATAATTCTGCTGACGTATCTTCATGGTAATCATCTGCGCAGTTTTTAGCAGATATGAATAGAGCATTAGACACGAAACCGTCTTTTCTTCCAGCGTGTACTATTTACTATATCGTGACTGTCAAACCATATTTCATCTAGATAAATTATATGTCTCTTAGAACTTCAGTAGTCTTCTATCTAACGCGAATAATCTTGTCGCCATCGAACTATCCTTAACGAATTGGTCAATACCATCAGTTTTTTGTATTCAAAACCACATGCTGACAAAACTTGACGTATTACTTCTAATGTTCAACGTATAAAATCTTGAGTAGCTTTATCAATTGATTTCAGTTTTTCGGTTGTGTAAATAATCCACAGCAACTCCTTCCGTGATTACTCGATAAATGGAAAATTCATCAACTCCAGTTAATTCAGCAATTCTTATTATGATTGCATTATCAGATTGCTGAATGTTTTCCTTTTTCAAACAATCGATTAAATTTGAAATAAATTGTTGTGTTTGTATATCTAAATCTTCAATATTAAATTAATCGTCGTATTTCTATTTAATTAAAGAAGTTATTTAATTAATTAAATCTCGCCTAGCTACGCTACTGCTTATCGCAGGAATATTTCTAAGAAATTGTGTAAATACGCCTTCGGCCAATAGAAATTTAAGTTTACGATTAGATGTTTCCATTGGTAAACAGTGGTGATGATGAGTCCGCGTGGACTGACAGTTTGTTAGATATTTACCGAATTGTATACGGGAAGTGAACATTATTTTTCATTTCTTAATTTGGTATGAAATATTGATTGTTCCTCGCATAACTGTTTTCTTAAATTGATATTGGAAGAACTATAATTATATGAATATTGCCTTTCAGCATTTCCTAGATTTTATGTTACTCTATTCTTCAGTTTTTGTAATTAGATGGTCACATATTGTCGATGATTTTACGAAAGACATTAAAACTTTCGATTTACTTTGTATTATCCAATGTATTTCAATTACTTTCCAATTTTCCGAATTAAGTACTAGAAAGTACTATTGAATCACTACAATTCCATTGTAAAAATTTTTTTGTCTACTACATCTACAACATATAAACTTATAGGTCTCCAAAACGATTGCATTTAGTGACATCTTTCTACATCATTCTTCCCTTCTGTTCGTTCATAGTTCATTAGGTTTTCCCATTTTCTCTTTATCAATCTATGACTATCGAATCGTTTTCACTCCATAACTTTCACATTATGAACTAAATTCGATAATCTGTTACACATGGCCGTAGTAAGCGAGAATAGATTATTCCCGAAAGGGATGTCATTAAGGTGTTGACTTTAATGATGATTAACACTATAGATTCAGTTAAATACTGTAAAAACTCACTACAAATCATTTGAGCTCGATAAATGAGATTAACGGAATGGAAAGGAAATTATTTTTCTTATAATTTCATAGTATAGCAGATATTTTTAGTAGTTGTGGTTCAACGATCATCATAATAATCTTAAATCTCAGTTTTTGCTGCTCGGATTGTCATTTTCATTCTGCTGTTGGATAATAGTAACTTGCAAGCAAAGCTCTAGGGTTTTTCTATCTATTAGATTATGAATTGACAGGTGAAGAATGTTGACAATAATGTATCCTCCTCAAAGACTTATAAGCCTTAGCTCCACAACTTAGATAGGTAATTCATCTTCCAATAATTGATGTTATCTATCCAAGTTTCATTTGGACATTGTGGATTCTATAGAATTATTAAATCCCGCACGAAGATGGTATGTCGTGAGAAAAAGATGTGATAATTTTGTTACTTTGATTTGTTTTTTAATTTTCTACAACAAAGCAATAACCAAAATTCAATATCTTAACATATTCCTTAAACATTCTGTAGACTGGCGCATCTAAATCTAAGGTAGGCGTAGCCAATTGACAACAAATAATCGAAGGATGTCATCTTTCATCTTTGACCAGCGTCTCCAAACTTCAAACTCCCTAGACCCTAATGACAAGCAATCAGCAATAAGCAGAATATTCATGACTCCATTGACCGTCTTGCAAGCTCTGGTGTTAACATTTCTTTAATCTGGGTATCGTCTTACACTAGCATGCTTGGTAATGAACTTACAGATCAAGCTGCAAAAGCATAAAACGTTGTATTCGCAACCAATGGGCAAACCACTGGGCAAGTTGTAACATTTAGCTACATGAAATTCAACGGTCTATCGATTTCAGAAACCTACCTCCCATGAGTCGTAGATATTCAGTTGTTGTAGGCATCAGGAATACTCAATTGAGTTACGGATATTCAATGGCGGCTTCTGATCCACCCAAATGCCACTGACATTGAACCACATACTAACAAGTTGTCCACAAGACACCAATAAGCGCATTAGCCACCAGCTAGGAAGTTCGCTCCAAAAAAGTTTAAATAACGTGAAACAGTTAACACGTCAGATCTAATATTTGGAGGACATTGGTGTATATGTATGTAATCCAAACAGTTTGTTAATATTAATGTTGAAGTTAATTATTGTATCATAAAAGTGTCAAGGATCTTAGTTGTCGAGATACGTTAATTGAAATCAGAAAAAAATTTCTATATTATTTTTTTGTTAGCTAGCAAGTTTGAACAATAAATTTCTCACATCGAGCGAATTGAATTTCTGCTTTGTTTCTCGTTATTAGTATTTTCTCTTTTTTCAGAAAAAATCTAATTAAGAGAAGTTGAAAATTTATACAGATTGGAAACCAAGTATAATGAACAATACATAGATTTATATATCAATTTTCAAATTTCTTTTATGGGCCATCATTTAGCTAGTTAACTAAATGGTCATCAGTTTACCTGATGGAATAATTTCCATGGTAATAAATATTCTTAGAAAAAAATTTTTGACAAGAAAATTGGTGGCAGAAGGTACGAAAATTTTGGTTATCTTATACTTTCGTGGTCGTCTCGTTTTTTGGTTCTAGAAAATCAAAAAATCATCAGATCCGATAAATTTTTTTCTCAATCTTATTTTTAAGGCGGATTTATGAAAAAAATATATGAGAAATTTCTCACCTGGAGATTTTATTTAGTTTTATGACTTTAAATGTGATTCCAAACGCACTTCTTCGCATGTAATCGTTCATAACTTTTTTACAAAGCATCAAACGCAGTTTATATACTTTTTTTGTTAATCTATATGGAAAAACGAACATTTTCGAGAAAAAATTGAAAAATATTCATTCATTTTTTCTCTCTAACAGTCATCCTTAGTAAGATACCATTTTTTTAATGGTGTGAATTTTAAATTTTTTTGAAAACGTCTCTATTCTCTATTTTCTTGATTTGTATGAATTTCCAGAAACTGTACAGCTGTAAAAAATTTTTTAAATGCATTTTACGAGAGAAGTACAATTTCAAGTTCTAGGTGTAAGCTATTTGACTAAAGACGGCAGTTGTTGGAATTCTGATAGAATTTAAAAAAATTTGGGCGTCTCAAAAAATACGCTCCATAACATTGTCTAGAAGGACGTGAATTCATCTTTGGTAGCGTTCCCAAAAATAACTTTGAGTGAAAAATAAACTGAGAGTTTTTCTTTCAGTAATCCATCAAATCTGCAGTTTTTTTGGCTTGTGTCACCCCTTTTTCGATAAACAAATGCATCTAATTAAGGAAGAGTACATTTTAGGTGTAGTTTTGGATAATTTTCAAGTTCTTTCGAAATTTTGCCCAATAAATCTAATATTTAAAAAATTATGTTCGATACCTTCCATTAGGCGCGCGGGTATTTCTAACGTATTTACTCGCGTTGTATCTAGCAGATACATGTATCAAATACATTTTTTTTTATTATTATTTTTAATATATTAATACAGCAAATTTTATATGAATACTTCTTTTCTCCACTTTTGATTTAACATTTTTGCAAGTAAAAAAAAATAATTATTTTATATGTAAAATGTGTAAAATTTTAATTAGGTTATCGCCAAAACTAGGTTTAAAGTTACATTATTTATTCAAAATATTTTACAAACTTATAAAATTAATCGGAGTAATCACCCTCTTCAATTTCTTTATTATAACATTTATTACAAATCATATTTGTATGGAGTTTTATACATAAATGAATTCCACATTTTTTACAACAATATGCAGACACTGACGTTTTCTTATTTTCTACATAGCATGGTTCGCATCGCTTTCTTTTACTTGGTCCAGGTGTTGCCTCTTGAACTTCTAGTTGTGCTTCCAAGGTTTTGTAATTTTTGAGCAAATCTTTGGTTTGTCGTGGAAGACTTTTTATTTGGGCCCTCACTTTTAGTTGTTCGTCTAGCAAGGCTAGTCCTAATTTTTTCAAATATTCTCTTCTTGTGACAAACGTATTTTTGTTTCCAAGAAATATCACCCGCGAGTTGATTCCAGCTACGTTCAGTAAATGGTGAAAAATTACCATAGACCACCTCTTAGTTGATCTAACAACATTATAAGTAGCGCAAAGCTTGTCGACCACATCATCGCCGGATTTTGTGTTGTTATAAAATGATATTATTTCTGGCTTTTTTGAAGCATCTTCTTCCACTTTGTTCGACGCCACATGCAAACTGGAAATAAGGACTACGGTTTTTCCTTTTTTCGGGACATATGAAACTAACGTTTAATTTTTTGTATATCCAAATAAACAAATAAACACGTAAAAACAATAAAATTCACGTTCGAATAATTACAAAACGTCAAAATGCACGAGAACTTATCCCAACTAAATCTGAATATAAACTGCCGCTGTATATAGCAGATATAAATCCAGTGGTCGAACGGGTTTAGAGTGGCCAGGGGCTGTAAAAGTGTAATCAGCTGATTGTACTTCTAGAAAAGGCTTCGAGATACATCTGCCGAGAACTACTGCAAATCTCCATTTTCTAGAGCTATTACATAAATAAATATTTAGCAAAAAGTTAGCCATGTATCTCGTAGATACACGCGCGACTAATGGAAGGTTAATACAAACCGTATAACTAGCGCCCTCTATAAGAATCAGACATAAAAACGAGTTAATTGGATATATCAGCTTCGAAAACTCGGCAAAATCGTAAACAATGTCCAACATTTTTTTTTTTTATTCAACGCCCTTTATCTTAAATACTGAAGGCGTTACGAAAATTTTCTACTGAGTAGACCCCAAATATTTTTCAATTTTCTATGCATACTAGGAACTTTTTTCTAAATACCCTGTATATTAATCATTACACTATTAATTATTGTCGTAAATAATCAAAAATAAAAACAAATCTATTTGTGCGTTGGAATCTTTCTTGATTGGAATACATGATTTCGTGTATGATATGCTCCTAAATTCATTATCTCTCTTCAATCTTCACTTAGGAATATTAATTTCAAATCAATGGTTATCAGAGGAGGAAATTGAAATTTGACTGTGGAGTGCATCAAAACTTAATTAGACGATAAATTACGTACATAACATAATATGTTGATAAAATGCTGTATTCACAAAGAGTGGGAAGATACGAAAACAAGGTTATTAAATTTCTTCCAAGACGAAATTAATATAAATGCCAAATAGTTGATTTATTTATATTTTACAGTGCTTAACTGAAAACCTATAACCTAAAAACATGGTTCTTTAAAAACTTGAAATAACGCTTCAATAGCAAACCAAACTAAGGATTAGAAAATATTTTTTATAAACCACTCTATCCTTATTTAAAGTATAAAAACTTTATCCTCTAATGTTGAAAGAATATTTATCGATAAAGATATAGTAATATCCAAACTACAGTCTATAATTGTTATAAATTTAAATTTTTTATTCATAGATGTAACTTCGTTTTGCTTTTATTATTTCGATGTACAATTTTGGCATTCTCTATAATAATTTCGACAATTGATCCTCGTCTATTTGGCTCCAGGATTGTCCAAAGATGGGAAGTATTACGTTGCTTTCTAGCTTCCTTGTCCAATTTGCCATACAACTTAATTGAGCTGTTGAGCTAAATTCCCATCTTGTAAATACACACAGCTTCAAAGAATGCTTGGGATCGTTGTTATACTAGAAGATGAATTTAATGCCGATGAGGCTCTGGTCAGAACGTACTAAATTTTCTCCCAATATTTTCCATAGCCTCTTTTATCCAAAAGGCGTTAAATTTTTACCAGGTCTCCAGTTGCCTTTCCTCCAAAACATTTCCAAACTATCACCGAATCTCCGCCGTGTTTTACAGTCGAGATTACATATAGATCTTGGATCTGGTTTTCACTTTACCACAAATACTCTCCTTTTAGACCAAAAAACCTCAAACTGCTACTCATCACTCTAGGAATATTTTCATATTCTCCAGCCAACTCCTCAATTTTATTTTGACTGCATTTTTATATCCACCTATTTTGCAAGTATTCGTTACTCAACAATAAGTGTAACTAAATAAGAAAAACACATTTTGTTTCACCAAAAATCGATCTCTCTCAAGAGCAAAACAATAATTCCAACTCTACTGTAACTTCTCGTGCTTGTAAAAAGATTTGCCTTTAGTCTCAAAATAGGCTTCAGTTTCATCAATTTCTTCTTCATTCGAACTGAATTTCTTACCGTCGAGCATTTTTTTGAGATAAGCGAATAACCAGTAGGAAGCAATTCCAAGTGTATTGTCTTGGTAAAACAGTGATTTTCTTCAACAACTCCATGTAGTATTCGCTATTGATTGTCTCTTCCTTTTGGAGATAGTCGATAAGCAGCATTCCATTCTCATTCAAAAATACTGAAGCCATAACCTTTCCATTAGAAAGTTAGATATTGACTATTCTGGCGTGCACCAACTCGTGATTCCAATACCTGCCATTTTAACTTCTGATCGTGGTTGTCGTGAAGATTAAACAACTCATGACGGAAGATTATGCAGCTCGGTAATAGAAAACAAAAAATAAAATATATATTCACAGTGTATTCCAGTGAAAAATATTTTACATTTTAAACATGCAATGAAATACATAAAAAACATATTACTTCTAGTATTTCTGAGAGACCTGCTTCACAAATTCATATTCTATTATTTTATTTGACTAACCTAACCTAACTTAATCTAACCTAACCAGTTGCAAGTGTGTATCATTGTGGTTTTATATGGAATTTTACAAATTACAGTTTTCACAATTTTAGAAATTCAGGCTATACTCTCAATGAATCCGTGACGAGTTGTATTATGTACTAGGATTAATTTTTCGTTTACCTGAAATATCCAGGTGCATCCTTAATTCAACGGATTAAAAATCGCTAGTTGTAGCGCACCTGAAAACGGACTAAAGTTTTTATGGTTCTCGGTAAATTCAAAACCTCCTGATGTTTTCCTTTACATTGTATCCAGACATACAAAATTAGAGCAGTAGCTACTTAATTGTACGAAATTTTGGATTCACTTTTTCATCAATATACGATGTTTCTACAGTCTTAAATAGAGTGTGAAATCTAATATAAAATTCAATATTATCATCATAACTACGATAAACTAATTTCACTGCTAGAGTATATATAACTTAGGATATATTAAAAAATCTCGAGGAAATATACATCCTGAAACCCTAAGGAAATAATGAACGCTTCCATAATTTCTCTTGAAAATTGAACAACTGTGTTCCTGTAAACTCGATGCGGCATCCTTTATTTAATATCCTGGAGAGACCGTCAAGCCTTTCCCACTGCTGTCAGCTACCCTTTTTTCTACTTTCATTTTATTGTGTTCTAGACCTTCCAGGATTCTCGTTTCCTGTCCTTATCAGTGTCTGAAACATTCCTAAATCGCTGTTGTCCCTTTCACTTTGCCGTTGTGTTATCACAATAAGCACGGCCGTAACCGAAAGGGATCAAACATCAACGTTTCTGAACCTAAACAAGCTTTTAAGTCTACTATTCAATTTTTAATCAAGTATTAAGTTCAAAACTCTCCTGAAGAGAAATTACATACAATTGAGACTATACGAGGATACTTCATTATGTCTGGAGCGTAAACTACATTCCTTGTGTAATTTTCTTGGTATTTCCAGGATTTAAGGAGGCTATTGATGGATTGTAATATAGAAAATATTTTTTATTCAAACACACAGGCAAAATTCTCAACATAATTATCTAGATGTAGAAAGTAACCTTATCAGAAGAAATAACAATAGAAGAAGTTGAAGAAATCATGAATAAAATAAGAATATGAGACATAGAAAAGCACATGGTTAAGATATGATGTATAAATAAAAATATGGTTTGAGGAAAGGATGCTAAGAGAATGGCAAATTATCACCATACTCAAGAAATGTGATCAACACCAATGCAGTAATCATAGATTAAGAATAAAGGGACTAGCTAGTAGCACTCGAGAAATATTAGGATAATATAAATTCGGCTTGACACGGGGTAGGTCGAAAACGGATAAAGTACACACAATAAAACAAAAAATAGAAAAAGCACAAGAGCACCAAATAGAAATAGAGATGCTTTACATCCATTTCCAACAGGTCTTCGACTCTCTCAAAAAAAAGCAACTAGTATTGAACGTTGAACAAGGTATAGATGCGAAACTGCAAAGATTAATCAAGATCAAGGTCAACACCTGATAATATTTTGAAAAACAATAAAGAAACCATACAGGGTGCTTCTAAATTCATGCGACATCATTTAGGAGGTTCTTTTCATATTTGTGGTTAAAATTTGTTTAAGTGAATAATGACACTCATTGCACCCGCCCAAATGTGGTAAGTTAAGACTTAGGGTCTTAAGTTTCTTGCAATTTGAATAAATAGTTTTTTAAACTTCTTTCTGCATTTTTTGTTATAATATTATGTGAATTATTCATGTTCCATTCGAGATTAAAACTTGTTTCTACTTTTAATCAACTTTGAGAGATAGAACAGATGAACTATTACAATGTTTATTGGTTCTAAATTAGAAACTACAAATTTTTCACTACTTCAACCAATACGGGAAATTTAATTAACAAATACAATTTCAAAATCATGTTGTTCATTCTAGGAATCAAACTTGTTGAAATAATTTTCCAGAAATTACAAACATTTCCCCTAAAATCCTCGTTGTATACGAAGTATTTCGATAAGTTTGAAGAGCAGTGAAAACAGAGGTTGAAATATAAATTTAATCGCAACCAGAAATACAAAATTTGTTAGTCATAAGTTAGTTGTATAATAAATAATTTCAAAATCCTCTCTAAATGAGAATATATTTACTCTATTTATGTACTCACGCATTGCTTTCATAGTATTGCGATAATAACCCCTCATAAATTTATTTTCCAATTCTACAAGTGGATGTTTTGATCAGTGTCTATAAATCAATGGAAATTTCTGCAATTGCTGCTACAAAATGTAGAATATAAAACTCCTTTGTATATCTTGATCATACATTGTGTTCTCCATGTTTTTTTTTTTCGATTATTATGACAGGAAATATCAATTTGTATTTTTCCCCTGAGCTCGGATGGAAAAAAATTGAGACAAGATATAAAAATACGTAAATATAATGTAATCCGCTTTAAAATCGTCCGCAGCATCTGATGTCAATATTACTGGTTATTTCTAAACATCTAAATCCTCAAAATATGACTGAAATACAGTGCCAGGGCGGTTTAACCTCAACAAGAGGTTTATTTTCCAGATTATATTATTTTTCTCGTCTCTTTTTCATTTCCCATTAGCTTTTACGTGAACTGTTGTCATATGTAGTGACCAATCCAACGTAGGTCTACAAGGGAAGCGTTTTCCCGAATATTCTGATAAATAATTCGACATTTTCTGTAGATAGTACGGGAGCGGGCGTTATTGCCGTGTGCAAACATAGTGCCAAGGATGAATCGGTATGTATTTTATATATTTTCAGCCGCATCATCACAGTATATGTCAAAAACGAGGCCCATGTTCATGACCATTCCGCGAGAAGAAAAAACACACATCAAGCATTGTCTTATTTACTGCTACTCACGAGTGGAAACCGGAGAAAACTTTTGAATTTTGATGTTTAAATTGAGTTCCTTCATTCAATTTAATATCAATGCCAAAATTTTGTTGTTGATCTTTTTTTTGAACTTGCGTGTGTGATCGAGGCTTGTCGCTAAGCGCTGCAGCGATGAGAAAGCGCTTGATTGTCAATCGCGATAAGTGCCAAACGCCGGACCTGCACTAAAATCTAAGTATACCAATTTGTAGAGTAAGGTTCGAAGAACAAATACGATTTTCCAATTTTTAAAAATGTTCAGTTGGTCAAAAGTTATTAACATAGAAATTTAGTGAAAACATCGATTTATAAATTTTTAAATACGAATTATACGGAAAAAAGACTTTATCTTCTTACAATGTGCTATATTTGCATATAAAAATTGACTGAACCGAAAAAGCCTTCGGTTCGTAATTTGTATAAACTATTGCGATTTTTACAAAACGTACTAGTTTTTCGCAAAAACGCCGGGCATATTTGGATTCAGCGACTGTTTTATCCTTGGACCTATGATTTCACATGGCAGCATTGACCGCTCCCGGACTAAGACGGTTTATTGAATTGTATGTTTTTAGAACATGTTTCCAAGTTGATTGATTGAATAGTTAATCCCAATTTTCCAAATATAGATTCCCATTTTTAAAATTGATAATTTCCATCAATGACCAATACATGGAAGAGCGTCACTTACTGAGAAATTAATTCTTTTAAAATTATGAGACATTTCATTTTGTTGAATTGGCCCATCAGGTTCCCTCTTCATCGCCTTCATGTTCTCGAAGTGTCTTCTTCTCTGGTAGGCTGTTAATCATCAATGCAATTTAATGACTGCTGCACTGGAGAGGTAGTTTGATAAACAATTCAACTGTATCCCCATATTATGAAGCTGACAGTCTCTTCCAAATCTTCGTGATCTTAAAACTTCGTCTTCCATGGAAAGCTGGTAATCATCAATGCAATTTAATGACTGCTGCTCTGGAGAGGTAGTTTGATAAACAATTCAACTGTCTCCCCATGTTATGAAGCTGACAGTCTCTTTCAAATCTTCGTGTTCTTAAAACTTCGTCTTCCATGGAAAGCTGGTAATCATCAATGCAATTTAATGACTGCTGCTCTGGAGAGGTGGTTTGATAAACAATTCAACTGTCTCCCCATATTATGAAGCTGACAGTCTCTTCCAAATCTTCGTGTTCTTAAAACTTCGTCCTCCATGGAAAGCTGGTAATCATCAATGCAATTTAATGACTTCTGCTCTGGAGAGCTAGTTTGATAAACAATTCAACTGTCTCCCCATGTTATGAAGCTGACAGTCTCTTCCAAATCTTCGTGTTCTCTAAACTTCGTTTTCCATGGAAGGCTGGTAATCATCAATGCAATTTAATGACTGCTGCTCTGGAGAGGTAGTTTGATAAACAATTCAAATGTCTCCCCATGTTATGAAGCTGACAGTCTCTTCCAAATCTTCGTGTTCTCTAAACTTCGTTTTCCGTGGAAGGCTGGTAATCATCAATGCAATTTAATGACTGCTGCTCTGGAGAGGTAGTTTGATAAACAATTCAACTGTCTCCCCATGTTATGAAGCTGACAGTCTCTTCCAAATCTTCGTGTTCTCTAAACTTCGTTTTCCATGGAAGGCTGGTAATCATCAATGCAATTTAATGACTGCTGCTCTGGAGAGGTAGTTTGATAAACAATTCAACTGTCTCCCCATGTTATGAAGCTGACAGTCTCTTTCAAATCTTCGTGTTCTCTAAACTTCGTTCTCCATGGAAGGCTGATAATCATCAATGCAATTTAATGACTGCTGCTCTGGAGAGGTGGTTTGATAAACAATTCAACTGTATCCCCATATTATGAAGCTGACAGTCTCTTCCAAATCTTCGTGTTCTCTAAACTTCGTTTTCCATGGAAGGCTGGTAATCATCAATGCAATTTAATGACTGCTGCTCTGGAGAGGTAGTTTGATAAACAATTCAACTGTCTCCCCATGTTATGAAGCTGACAGTCTCTTTCAAATCTTCGTGTTCTCTAAACTTCGTTTTCCATGGAAGGTTAGTAATCATCAATGCAATTTAATGACTGCTGCTCTGGAGAGGTGGTTTGATAAACAATTCAACTGTCTCCCCATATTATGAAGCTGACAGTCTCTTCCAAATCTTCGTGTTCTTAAAACTTCGTCCTCCATGGAAAGCTGGTAATCATCAATGCAATTTAATGACTTCTGCTCTGGAGAGCTAGTTTGATAAACAATTCAAGTGTCTCACCGTATTGTGAAGCTGACAATTATTCACAATGAATGTAATCACAATAGAACTTGAGAGAATATGGAAGAGATGAAATAGTTGTCTTTATGTATGAACCTTCATGGATTTTATTTGTGAGATCATTGTCTAAATTTGGAAAATTAAATGACTATTGAAGTCTAGAAACAACATAGACTAGAACTATCAGTACATATAGTGTATTTTCAAAAAGCAGTAAACAAAATATTTGAAATCAAACATGCTGAATCTCTTTTATCACGAAATTTTCCCCAGAAAGTGACATTTCGAGATTGTACTACAAATTAAATACAGCGAAAGCTCGATTTTTGAGTAGCTGAAGAAATTCTATTTTTAAATATTTTTTATTGTATTATTTTATAGTAATTTGATAGTTTTTGGGAAAGTATTGGCAACTAGACGGGGTGAGTGGGATCAAAAATCAACTTTTTCCTATAAAGAATATTATGTTCCTAATTGAAAACATATCGACACATTTACTCTGGAACTTGCATATACAGCTCTACACACTCGAAAATCGTGATTTTTACTGACAGCCTTTTCAATTTCACATTCAAAAAAATTTTATACATAGAAATTGTAGGAAATCTTAGTTCCCATAATATTAGATGAAGGAAAATTTCAATCTTTCAAATTGTAAAACAAGTTGAAAATATGTTTATTTATTAAGGAAAATTAATCAAAATAAAGAAACAAATTTTCGAATTAACGGCTAGAGATTATTGTTTCAAACTATATATTTCGATGTAAAATAGACATTTTTTTACCAGCAAAAAGACTAAACTGAAATCATTTTATCATATTCAAGTAAAATTATAAATATAGAGAAATAAATATCCAGACGACTATGATTTTAAGAGAGAGAAAAAAATCCCCTGACAATAGATCGAAACCATGCAAATTATACGATCTACTCGTTTATATATTGTGAGGTAAAAAATGATTTGCATATCAATTTTCAACCTCGACTTTTCAATTTCACCATATACGCTTTAAATTTATGCATTTAATTAAATTTCAAAATTTGCTTCCGCGTTCATATAAACCAATAAATAATCTGTATACAATATTTGTGAAGAGAAAAGACCTGGATGTGCTCCTAAGATATGAAAATGAACAGGAAACATCTGTAACGATCTCATATTTCATTGGTATTCGGGAAAAATGATAGCTTGATTACCCAAGACGAGGTTGCGGGTTGTGGATATTGAATTGAATTTTATTTTCATAATTTCGAGCTTTATCGATTCATTTTGATATAGGTTAGTAACCGAACTTGAGGGTTTTCCACCCCAGAAGGGAATATATGAAAATTATTCTTCTTAGTTAACTTTTAGCTATCCATATATTTGTAAAAAAATTTGGGAAAACCTACACGTTCACGTTAACAGTAAAATATTGACACAGATGCGAGGTCAAAGAAATACCTGATTCAACAAAGACAAAAATTTTGGGAAAAAATTTATTTATTTTTAAACGTAATCTCCTTTTAGCTACATACAGTTTTCCCAGCTATGTTCAATAAACTCAATCCGCTTTTCATAATGAAAATCGTCAAGCTCCTCAACATAGACATTAACTGTCGACATCGCCCCTTCTTGTTGGGAAATCTTTGACCACCAGTGTGTGGATAGAAAATAATCCGAGAGAACCAAATCTGGTAAATAGGGTGAATAAGGTAGCAATCAAACTTTATGTCATTAATTTTGTCATTGCAATAATGAATGAGTGAACTGGTGCATTTTCTTTATGAAACAACACTTTCTTCTCAGCCAAATTTGGATATTTTTGCTTGATTTTTCTCGCACAAACGTTGCATAATACTCGGCGTTGCTGGTTTTTCCTTTTTCAAGATTGTCGATGAAAATATTCCCACGCGTATTCGAAAAAACCGACTCCATGATCTTGCCTGCAAATGGAATGGTCTTCGCCTTTTTGGAGCTTTTTCTATTTTTCTTTTGTTTTGTGATGGAATCAAGTTTCATCCTTGATTATAAAACGGTGCAAAAATTCGGCTCTATTATTGTGAAAAATTGCCAAAAACTCGATAGAAACATCCCCTCGACGTTGTTTTTGTTCCATTGTGAGGAATGTCTGCTGATCTACGATCATTTAATAACTCTTTGTGGATTCTCTTCAACATTTCTGGAGTCGTCACCTCATTTGGTCAACATCTTCACACAGAGTAGAATCCAGTTTAGCTATCACTATCTCTATGACACCAAAAACGGGATCACATGGTGAAAGAGAATGTCCTCATATGCGCTGGTGCATTCTGAATGAGAAAATAATGTCAAATAAAGACTTGTTAGGCGATGGAAAACTGCTGAGGCAACTTCTTTTGAGCCCTTATCAAATTCATGCTCAATCCAGGTGCAGATAAATATGTTATCTTTTTGATATTGGTCTTTCGAGGAATCTTTTGACTACAGTTTAGTTGTTAGTGTACAGTTCGTTTTGAAATTTTAAACTTTCAGGCTCACTTAATTTTTTTGACATTCAAAATATTTGAGAAGAATTGTTTGGCTTTCAGAATTTGGAATCTTTCTACAATTTGAAGCTAGCTGTGTTTATTATTATCCTTTTCTTTTTTAACTTCTTCAGTCAGGGAGCTGCAACGCAAGCAAATATCAGAAGCAGGCGGACCAAAACCAATGTTATATTCTACGCAAAATATGTTTTACTTCCGAATTACTGTTTTGTACTTTTCTATTAAACATAGAATGCAGCTTCTTGGCAGATAAATGAGAGTACCTTGTTCTCTATAATAATGTACATTGAAATATTTCAATTTTCCCATAAATATTTTAACAGCCCTTTTTTTGCATTGCTAGGTTAGGTTAGGTTAGGTTTTATTAGATTAGGTTGGTGAGATTTTCCAATTTTGTACTCATGCAATGAATTAAAAATAATAACTACATATTTAAAAGTTTTGGGAAACTCGAACTCCAATTTTATAGTTGGTATTTTTCAATTTTATTCTCCATATTTAAGAATATCCAAATACTTATTGCAAACGAGTTTGTGACTAAAAATTTCTCCTCAATGTTAAAACAACCTAACCTTGTAAATGAAAATCATCAGAAGCTCCAATTTCACATAGATAAATAGTGTTCTGTGCATTAGACCCATCTTAGTTTCATTCTTGTAGTGGAGGTACTTATGTTATGACATTAATCAGCAAAGTTTAGAAAATCAGAGATCATTTCTGTGTACGTACTGTTTATAAAACATTGTGGTTGTGCTTACAAAACATTGTAGCTGCACAATAAATTATTAGCCGAAGAATTTACATACAATGTAGGAAATATGCTTGAAGGTATAATAATTGTATGTTTTATTAAAATATTCATTTCTGTAGTCAGAATTTTACGGACACAACGAAATGAAAAACGTATGGAACTTTTATATTAGTAATAAAAAAGCTGATACCTTTTTCTAAGAAGACAAGTATGTGGTATGGGAAAATTACGTCATAGAATCAACCACTTATTTTGAATAAATAATTTGATTGAACCTAATTTACTTCAGAACAGAATATCCAAACAAAAAACCTCAGCAGTTGAGAGAAACCAAAAAATAACATCGATTTTTCCAAAATAATGAGGTTGATAATATTTAGAATATGGATTCACAATTATTATTATTCTGACAAATATCAGCCTAGTCGGTGGAGGCAATTTCTCACCAAAAGAATAAGTTATGAGCGAGAAGCTTCAGCAATTTGGAGGAACTACAGAATGACATCAATATTTCCTAAATAATGAGGTTGATAATATTCGGAATATGGATCCATAAGTGTTATCATTCTGAAAATTGTAAGCCTAGTCGATGGAAGCAGTTTCTCACCAAAAGAATAAGTTATGAGCAAGAAGCCTCAGCAATTTGGAGGAACTACAGAATGACATCAATATTTCCTAAATAATGAGGTTGATAATATTCGGAATATGGATCCATTAGTGTTATCATTCTGACAATTATAATGTTATCATTCTGAGTGTTTAATAAGAAATTAAAGGAAATCATTGTTCAAAAATTCTTATTCTCAAAAATCCAAGTTTCTTCTTCTAAAAGCAAAAACATTGATCGTTATTCTTTACATTATAATTATAATTTTTTTTCTCTAATTAAAGTTAATCAATATCTCATTACATATTGCTAGTAGTAAGCAAGTCGTTATTTCAATAATGAGTTGTGTCCAAACTTCCATATTAATTTAATGAAAAATTCAAATTTCAGCTTTTACTAAATGCGGGTATAATTATTTTTAGATTAGCTTGGAATGCGAAGTAATCCATCAAACAGTATATATACATATATACATTTCATTTATAAAATTTCACTTATAGATCAAACAAATCATAAAGTAGATGGCACTTTCGTCGTAATTATTAGCACTTACAAAAGCACAGTTATCAATGTTTATACGAGGTTCTTGTATCGCTAAGACGATTGCAACTAATACATATTCATTTAACGGGGCGATTCGAAACGTTGTGTGTCTTAAAACACCAAAGGGGAAAATTCTAAGCTGTTTATTTGGTGAATCTCAAATTGGAAGACGGATTTGATCCAGAGACTTATCCATTCGAAGACGCGTCTGCCACCTTTATCTCGTCAATTCCTGCCAATAAGGACGAGATTTCCACTTTGAAAAACGTTACAGTATTATAGAAGGCGCCCTAAACGGGTATGGTGAAATACAAATAGTGTGTTCGGCATCTAGATATCTTGTCTATGCACGTTCCAAAACACGTGTCCGTCACTATTATAGTATTTGCGCAGTTGCGGTTTGAAACGAACGTGTTTTTTTCTCTTGCCGAAAACCATGTGTAAAGAAAATCTCAAATATCTCGTTAAATTGAAAAAGTGCTATAAATTGTTGTAAGTGTTCTAGGGGGACAATTCTCTATCTTGTGCGCGTGTTTTTGAGTCGTGTAAGTGCATAGTGATGTCCGGGAGAGCACTGAATCACCCAGGTCGCCCTGTGACTGTTTTAACTCCGGAAACGGTGACCAAAATCAATCAAATTGTGCGTGCAGATCGTCAAATGAGCATCCAGATGATTTTCGAGGCTGTAAACGCCGATAAAGAAACGGTTAGAAAAATTTTACACGAGGAATTACACATGACAAAAGTCTGTGCGAAGCTGCTTTGAAGGGACGTGATTTGAGTCGATGGAAGGGGTATAGGAAAAAACGGCACAGCTCCTAAAAAAGACTTCCGGCACTTATTGGATAATAATATTTATAATAAAACCCTTTTTTGTAACCAGTCTCGTTATTCGATAGCCATATCTCGTACACATGTAAAGACCGATTTATCTCGTCATTTCACTCACAAAATAACATCTTATTTTCAACACTCGTATCATAAATGATTAATAATTGATTTTTCTTGCTTCATAAATCTTCTCATTAGGTAATTTCGGTTTGAAACACCTTGATGCTACTGATGCCAAGTTTTATTGTATCAAATTTCACAATTAGCAGTAGTTTTAATGAATATCTGCTTAATTAAAAATTGGTTCCAAGTACCAACACTAAATGAATGGCATATTTCAATTAAGTATGTGATGAAATTGAAAAGCTGCATGAAATATTGGACATAAATGTTCGCATATTTCATAAATTATTTATTAAAACTACAAAATATGCTTAGTTTGTCTATATCAGATAACTAAGTACTAATTTTAATCTTCGCAATAATCAAATCGTTTCGGCAATTACATTTCACGTGAAAATAGATGTGATGCGCCAGTTAGCAAATCCTTGATAATGCGTTTTATATTACTTACGTTATGCAGCCACGTGAGTTTCCTCCAGTAGGGGTTGGCAGTAACGTGGCACTCAAAGTAGACATCGTCACCTTCTTTGATGTCGTCGGCGTTGAGAGTGCTCCCCAGGCACAGCGTCACAATAGGGGGATCTGAAATACAGGATAAAGCATTGTCAACTGCAAACAGAGACTACGAAAGATAAGGTGATAGAGAGAATAAAAAACTCCCAAGATGCATAAATCATGGACGGACTTTCTTCAACTTACGTGTCGTTT
The DNA here is from genome assembly GCA_026230145.1 of Diorhabda elongata. Classification (NCBI taxonomy): domain Eukaryota; kingdom Metazoa; phylum Arthropoda; class Insecta; order Coleoptera; family Chrysomelidae; genus Diorhabda; species Diorhabda elongata. Next base: position 17,000,659 of record CM047928.1, on the reverse strand, counting down.
GGTTCATATCTTCCACAATTTTGATTTATATTCATTTTAAAAAAATATTTATATGAATTACATTAGTATGCCACTATCGTAGCCGTATAAATAAAAAAATCCAGCAACATGTGGTGGTTGTTCTATTTTCTTTATTCCATATCTCGCAGGTATATATTTGGCCTCACAGATTGAAAAAAAAACTTTTCAACTTCTTAAATATTGAATGTCAATGTAATCCAGATTTGAAGTGATTAGAGGCTATAACAAAATATGTGAATATTTTCAAATGCTTCTTGTACAAATTGGTGTCATCATAAAAGATATTTTCTTAATCCCGTTTGAATAAGGTACTCAAAAATTGTTTATAGTCATTTGGAAATGAATTTTTCGATTCCACGAAATGTTTTTATGCCTTAACCATTATCCAAACCATAGTCTCTGACTAGGTAGCGTTGAATACCCAGTATAAATTGAAAATTTCGATTCATGTGAACGGGAAGATGTAGATTGCTACTTGGTATTTTCTCTATTCTTTCACCAAATTTATTCTAAGTGGAAGAATAAACAAATTGTGAGTAAATACAGGTAATACCTTGTGGGACTTCTCTCTAATTTTGCAACTATCTACCGGTATCACAAAATAGATTTAGCGATGTCATATGGGGTGAAAATTTTGAGTCTACGTCTGATACTAGGTTCCAACACTGGGTTCTTAGCCAATTGATTGGGGTGAAAATGAAGTGAAGTGGAGTGAAAATGAAAATGATATTAAGTCGACCATATTCTTAACCAATGCTGCAGCCGGTCGAGATTTGCTTGTGATGTAGTTTGAGGATCTCGGTGTGAAGCTAGTAAAACAGATTCATTTGTTGCAGATTATAGAAGTGAACCAAAACGCTGCCTTGGGGAACACCTGCGTCCATTATATGAATAATTGAATATTTGTTTTGATACTAAACCATGAAAACTGACTCCTGATTTTACAAATAAGTTTGAAATGAGAGACTTCATCAAAGGCCTGACTTACATCGAGGAATATCCCAGAGCACTATTTTTTTTTCTTCCAGATTTTACATGATTTTATTTATTATTCCTTGTACTTGCTCGAAAGTATTTCTCGGAATCCATGATGCTTCGGAATAACTTGGTTTTGATTTAGAATGGGTATTTTCCTTTTTTTAAGCTTCTCTAACGGTTTAGTCAGTATTGGTAGTGGTCTATAGGAAGTTACTTCTTCAGCCAATTTTCCAGTTTGATGATTATTTCAGCTAATTTCTTTCTGATTTTTAGGAGATTGATTGCGTCTTGTACTTTTTTAGTTATTGATTAGATATTGATTTCATGTTCATCTGTTTCTGCGGAGTTAGGTTCAAAAACATTTTGTAAGTGCTTTGCGAAGGCTATTGCCTTTTAACCAATGACCTCCAAAGCTGCGGATGGAGGAACTTGGAACTTGGGGACGATCTAATTTTTTTATAGCAATTAAATTTCTTAAGTATTGTTGAATATAGTTATTTGATATCTTTTTTAGTTCCTGACTTGCTTTATTGAATTTGGTATCATCTGTGTCATTTGTTATAACGTTTTCTTCAATTATTGATTTTATTTTTCAATAACTTAGGTTAGTCTTAATGTTCAACAGAGTTGATGTTTAAGTGTTTTACCAGAACGCTTCTTGGAATGTTCTTGTGAACTTTCCGATGTTGATGTTCAAACTTCTGTTTATTTCTGTTCTATAATTGTGAAGTGGATACCTCAACTATTATTTCTGTGCTGATACCAACTAATACAGGATTGTGGCTAAAAGAAAGATCAAAGCAAGTAGGAAGTAGCTTCCACTAAGTTCGAGGAAATACCTTTCATGATACAAAAATCAAGTAGATCTGTTTTTCATTTGCTAACAAAGACGTTCTATTCTACAGCAAACAAAACTCTTTTTCAATATGTATTACATCATTGGAATATTAGCACATTTCGAGAAATCAATTTTACTAATATAAAATAAAATTTGATTGAAAAAATATTTAGAATTGCATGTTTCAAGTCTTTTCACATAAATGAGAAGCGGTTTCCATTGGATAAAACATGCTGCGTTAGAATTGATTCTAATTTACTAAAATTCAATAAAAATGTCTAGAGGAGGACTCATCAGGGATATGTCGACACCTCCCTCAGAAACTGTTCAAATTTGTGGTATGCGTCAGAAAGAAATACCAAAAAAGATTGAAAAACTTCACCTCAAAACTCAGTTCTAGTCTTGGATCAGACCATCATATTATAAATGACATGAAATACAATCGAATCAAAATGAGTCTACAAGTTAAATGAGATGGGCAAAAGAATGAATTTCCAATGAAATAGGGGCGAATAAACCCTTTGTAGGAGATAAACCCCTATGTGCAATTGAAATAATAGAGAAGATCTCTGAAAAAGATAATATCGTAATTAAAACGCCCTCTTGCGTCTCTAACGGTACTAGAAATTCAATTCAATATTCCTCTGTCTGGAATATCCTGATTTTTTTTTCACAATCCATCCACTTCTGTCCAGCTCATTAATAATGTTTTGATACAATTTTTATATGAAACTGACAACTATTCATTAAGTTTTTTTGAAAATACATTCTCATATATATTTGAATCTCGATGCGATTTTGAAAGACATAATACACGACTGATTGTTGGGATATTTGCAAAACTGTCGAGAATATCAAATTTATTCGCCCGCGTTCCTTTTCATACGTGCTAGACATTTCAAAAATACCGAAAGCATAAAATTGTTGGAAGTATGTATACAGTCGACTTTATTCAAGAACTGACATCTCTCAGTTTACATCCAACTTTACCTCAACTTTCACAAAACGAAGGAAAATACGAACTACAGAAAACTCAAATCTGTTTTTTTCCAAACACAATTCCGTCGAACGCTTCTCAAAACCTGCTTATTCCTCAAGGGGCATATTGTTTATAGAAAAAAAGATACTTGAGAAGGTCGTTTGCACCATTTTGTTAAACCTTGGTTTTGAATAAATTTAACACACGATATCTTATTATTAGTGATCGAAATCTTGCACAAACCTAAATGAATTGTATTGCATTTGAAAATATATCTATTCTTCACTTTATAAACCAAATTGATAAAAAAGAACTGACTACCTATCTGATATATTAAAAAAAATTGATGATTTCCATTCCGAGTCCGTTCAGGCGTTCTACCCAAACGATTTGCTTAATTTTTTTTTCAATGAAAAGTATTGATGCACAGATCAGCCATCAACCATCAGATTTCATCTAATTTTCACCATTCTCAAGTTATACTCAAATGCGATTTCCCCCTGTACATTACTTATGGGAGTTTTTCACATACACACGTTCTATCCTCAATATCTCAGGTTCTATTCAAGATAGAGACTTCGTTTTGGTTTAAGAACACTCGCTCAAACACCTTCTTTCTTTTGAGTTTTTGAACTTACATCGGTTGAGTTGGGGACGAGCTAGGCGCGGACATTGGACATGTGTTATGGATCTTTGTAGGTTTTTGGCAATTTTTCTACATTGAAAGGTCTATATCTCAGGTTCTAATATAGCTACAGAGTTCGTTCTTTTCTATTATAATGATTTCTGATACTTATTTAATGGATTCGATGCGAGCGAAGCCGCGGGTTGAAGCTAGTTAATTTTTAATTAAAAAATGAAAACCATTGTTCTTATAATTTCTAATGAATCGCTTCTCTAATAAAGTTGATATTACAAATAGAGATGATATTTCTAATGTTCACTCACAATGACAGGTCCCGAAAGAACTGTTTGCGGACGCGTAGACACGATTGGAGAACGAGGCGCGGGCGAGTCCTGGAAATCTGTGAGATAAAACGTGTTAAGTACTTCATTTTTCCATAAAGTGAAGTATCCGAATTATGTTGATGGTCTTATTATTTGTAAGTGAATTGGAATTGTCATTATCAGCAGAAAAAGTCCATGGAGTTCGAAGAAGACAATGAACTGTGATTTTTAGAATTTAGTAGAAATTCTGCATTCCTTAGCCGTAAATTTCCAAAACTGAGTGTATTTTCCTTTGTTATAATTTAAAAATAATCTGTCGTGTGTCTTTATTCATAAGATAATGAAGTATCCGCCTCCATGAAATCTTAGAATACAATTTTCTCAGATTAACTACGCTTTATCTACGAAATTTTTCTATGTATTTCAATGAATATCAAGAATACTTGTTTGGATTCATTATATTTTTAAGACAATTACAAGACTAAAGTCTATTTTATAAAATTTCTCCACCACAAACCCAAAAATAAAAAGATAAATACGCATGAGAAAACAAATGTCCTTCTAAGAGCCTACTTATACACAACGTCGATTCCCCGCAAAGTTTTCGTGAAAATCTGGTGACATTGGGATTTTCTGCGTTGTGAGTATACGTTTTTCCTGACGGAAAATGTGATATAATAATTTTCTTTTTGACAACTTCGATAAACCAATTCACTTTCAACTCCATAAATTCCAGTGGAAACGATGATAAATAAAGTTACAACAGATATTTTCATCTTCAAATTCGTTACGAATAATTAATTGAAATAACTGATTAGATAACTGATAATGAAATAAAAACATGAAATATTTAAATCAATATGTGGATTGTTTCACAAAGGAAGGATTAATTAATTGTTGAAGAATTTGTGTCATTCCTATTGAGGCACCTCCAAAACATATGATTTGAACTTCTTCAGGTGTTAACCTCATCTATTAAACTAAATAACAAGGAATCGTTAGGTACCAAACAAGGTCTGTATGGTGGATGAAGCATCAATTCGATGTTTTGACTGTTCAAAAATGTTTTAGTTTGAATTGATGCTAGATGTCTCGTATTGTCGAAGTGAATAATGATTCGAAAGCTTCAGAATTGATTGTTTTACGTTACTCTAATGGAACGGTAGAAATACGTGCATTTATTCTTAAAAAACAGATTATTTGCTTCCAGGTGCTTCGTGCGAACCATGTTTTCTGAAACAGCGGTCTTTGGACGATTTTACCATCCATCCTGTAGCAAAATTTGACCACGATTGAATTCAAAAACCATTGACCAAGACGGTTATTCTATCAGTCGAGCGACTTGATGGTTAAATCCACATCAAAGTTATAGAAAATGATCACACGAAAATATTCACGATTTAATTCCGTTTTTTGACCAAGAAATTTCAGTTTAGATGATATTCAAGTTGGATGCGTATATCTGTTGTGAGGTTTCTACCAAGAGAAGTGTTAAGAATCCTCCCCAGCATGCATGAAAAAATACACCAAGCACCTGAGGCACTAGAATAAATGGATCACTACCTCGAGCAGAATAATTATGAAGAAAAAGATCTATTAGAGGACCTGGTGATCCATAGAAGATTAGCAAGAGAAAACTTAATTATTAACCAAAAAAAAATACATAAAGCACCTCAATATCATATGTGAAGATGTCAAGAAAAATAATAGAAAAGGGACTACATATTGGAGCTTTAGCTGAATTCCAGAATCTAGAGTAAAATTAATTTGGAAGACTTAGGAATACCTGCACATCAGATGAGGAAGTTGATGAATTACAAACTACACCAACTACATGCAGATCAGAGAAAAGTTTTATCACTGACAGGAGTAAGAACCCCTAAGAAAAAATCTAATCATCTGGTGACAATAAAGCAACTAGATTCCAACCAACAAGGAAGGAAGATAAAATAAATCGTTCGGGTCGCAGTGTATATATATATATATATATATATATATATATATATATATATATATATATATATATATATATAGGGTGATTCATTAAGAATGTCCAATCTCTGAACTGTAGATTCTAGACCTCAAAATATGATGATTCTGCTCAACATGCCTTATGCAAATATGCAAATATTGCTAGTTTCCGAAATACGGGGTTGTCAAAGTTTAAATTTAAATTTTGATTTTCCCAATAATTTTTTATGTTTTCACAATTTCTCTTTGAAAATGTGCAATTTTACGTTTTTTGGCATGAGGAATCATGATTTGCACTCTAATTTAACTTTGAGAATAGAGGGCGATAGTTACACTAAAATAATAAAAAAATATTGAAAAGAGTTAAATCCTTAAAAAAAATTTACTCTTCTTTGATTTGTGTAACTCAATCGGTTATCGAGTTTTGCTTCTAAAAAGTTATAAATTTGATATAAATAAATTTGAATTTCTTCATAAAACAATTTTATTATTCCTTAAATATGTAACAATATCAATTTGCCCACAATTTACTTCAATATACTTTATGATCCGCTTTCGTAAAGATCACTTAATATCAAATAATCCTTGTATATTATTTTTAATTACATCCGCGGCTTCTTCTATTTTCCGTCACAGTTGTGGAAGAGAAGTAATTTTTTCTTTGTAAACTAATGCGACCAAATTGAAAAATCCAAAGGATTTAAATCGGGGCCACTTGGTGGCCAAGCAAACTCACTTCCACGACCAATTCATCGATGTGGAAACTGTTCGTTTAAATATTGACGAACTTGTAAAGAATAATGTGGTGGTGCTCCGTTGTGCAAAAACCACATATTTTGTCTTAAAGCGAGAGGTACATCCTCTAGTAATTCGTGTAAATGTTCTTGAAGAAAATCTAAATAAAGAGGTCCATATAAATTGGTTGGCAGTTCAAAAGGACCTATTAAATACCCACATATTACACCACACCACAAGTTTTTTTATTTTTGTTCACAAATTTGTTATTGTTACATATTTAAGGAATAATAAAATTTTTTAATGAAAAAATTATAATTTATTGAACTTTTTAGAAGCAAATAACTCGATAACCGATTGAATTACACGAATCAAAATAGAATTTTTTTGTAGAATTTAACGCTTTTCAATATTTTTTTATTATTTTAGTTGTAAGCTTAGCCCAGAAAAAGCTAACTTTGATTTAATTAACACAAACAAGTTTAACAGGTTCTCTATTAGCAATGTTAAATTAAAGTGCAAATTATAATTCCTCATGCCAAAAAACGTAAAATTGTCAACTTTCAAAGAGAAATTGTGGAAACATAAAAAATTATTGTGAAAATCAAAATTTAAATTTGAACTTTGAACACCCCGTATCTCAGAAAATAGCAATATTTGCATATTGAGCAGAATCATCATATTTTGAGATCTAGAAATATATAATATATATATATATATATATATATATAAATATATATATATATATATATATATATATATATATATATATATATATATACATTCATTTTATATATTTCATACTCAATTTTTATGTACATAGTTTCGAAAAGTTCATTTGAAGATTATAATTGAATAACTACTTACATACGACGTCAATTGTCCAAGAAGTCTCGAGGAACAAGCCTGTGCCGTTTGGATTTTCTGCACGACATGTTATGGATTTTCCATCGTCTTCTGTTGTTGGAACGAAGCTTAACTCACTTATTGTAACGTTTTCTCGTGTTTCTTCCTAGAAAAATATGTGAGAAATGGAAACCTTTTATTGATGTATTTTTTTATTGTGAATAATTGATTTTTGTATTCGTTGATACCAATTTCTTCTGAACTAACTCAATATAAAGGAAACAAGCAATAATTTTAGTTCAAATCTTTCTAGATTATCGTTGTACAATGTTATCGACATAGCTAATCGATGGGTGTCAAAGAAATCTAAATAACCGTAAATAAATTTCGAAAACAGTCTTTGGCATTGAGTAGACAAAAAATAGTACGTAAGATATCTAATAGATCTGTGGGTGACGCGGTTGCTTAATTAACATTGAGGGGTTTGGTGTTTGATATTGAATATCGTCAAACAAAATACAAGAGAACTTTTTTTTTAAATATTCCACAGTAGTTGGTTACATGATTATTATGAAAGAATGAGATTACAGTCCCAGAATGGTCCCAAAGGTGCCAAACCCAACAAAGAAAATACAGAAATTTTGGAAAAATTATATTTATTTGTCAACGTAATCTCCTTTTATCTCCATGGATAAATTTTTTCCAGCGATGTTCCAATAAGTTCGATAGCATTTTCATAATAATAATCGTCAATCAAGCCATTATCTGAAGCATGGGAACAAAAATCAATTCGAAGAAGCTAAATTTGGCGAATAGAATGCATGAGGTGAAAATTCAAACTTTAAATCATCAATGTGTACATTGTCTTGATGAAAAACACTTCCTGCTTAGCAAATGCGGTCGTTTTCACTTTATTTTCTTACTCAAACGTGACAAGAAGGTTGGCATAAAACTCGCTGTTGATAGTTTTTCCTATTTCAAGATAGTCAATGAAGATTATCCAACGCGCATTCCAAAAAAACTGACGCCATAACCTTGTCTGCAGATGGAACGGCCTCTGCCTTTGGAACCGGTTCGCCCTTTACAATCCATTGTTTTCATTTTATTGTTCACGGTCTGTAGTGATGGACCCACGTTTCATCCATGGTTATGAAACATTGTCAAGCTCTCGATGGAAACATCTTCACGGCGCTGTTTTTGTTACATTCATGTTTCACTTCCCATTTCGTGAATAAAATATTTAGAGATAAACTGGTAAAAGTATTGTTTTATATATTTCTAGTTACAATGAAAATTCAATTATTAAGCTTCAATGCTGAAGTAAAATAATAAAAAAATATAACTAAACGATAAAAGTTAGTTTACTTTGCATTGAAAAATCAAAGAAATGAATGTATATTGATTTTATCAACCTATTATTATCTTGAATTATAGAATATTACTATTAACATAAATAAAACCAAGACAATGATTAGGAGCATAGAAAAAAAAAAAGACGAACGACATCAAAAACACAGGAAAAGACTCAAACCAAAATAAGATTACTCCGGAAAATTGTGAACAATACCAGATTAGATCAGATCAAAGACGGAGGCAAATAATACCTAGAGACAAATCAACTTAGATGGTAAAAAGTAGGCAAGAATTCTGAGAAACTAGTTGAGGTACTAACGTAAATAAAACACCGAAAGAATTTTGGAAGAAAGACTTTTTGAAAAAAAAACTGAACTCCACGTCTTACACACGTAAGGGTAGATACAAGGATTTAGTGAATTAGTTTCTATACTGTTCACCAAATAATTAAACGTGATAGTAAGAGTAGTTATAAACAAAACTTCATCCAAACACCCGAACTTTTGGACTAAAGTAGTTGTTACGTATGAATGATTTGGAGAGAGAGCTGCAACGTCATTTAATGATCCTGTGTGGGACTTGTATGTGCTTCGCATAGAAGAGGTATCAAAACAAAAGCAATACCAATTTATCCAGTCTGAATATTCGAACGACGACATACGTCAGCCTTAGAATTAATGAGAACGGTATAACGAGTTTCCGATAATGGTATATAAGTAGAAACTTTGAAAGTGTAGACTCTAAACTTCAAGCTAATATACGGAGATATAATACGAGCAATAAAACAAAATTCCCACTGTAATAGCAAACACAGTATCCATATTTCACAAAGTTTCTATACCTCAATTTTCATTATTCCATTTTTTCAGTATACTGTGAGTTGCAGACATACTTTTTTATCATATTTTCATTTCAAAGCTTTTCTAATTATGAATTAAATCACGTATTTTCTGTTTTTTTTTCAAATGCTTCTTAAAAATATGGTTTTTCATTACTATCACATAATATACATATACAATATTGACAAGTCGATATTCGACACGAAGCTCTCTCTGATTTAGGAACAGTGCATCAACATCAATTTTTACGCAAAGATATTTTTGATGTTTGTTAAATGTTTACGGAGACAATTTTCTGAAGGAACCAACCATGAACGTGTGGTTTAAAAAGTCCCGAAAAGGCTGTGAAGTCTCTGAAGACGATAACTTGGTTATCGAAACGCGCGTTAAACAGTGTAATTTTGAGTGTTCGTGTAGTGATAGTAAATAAATATCACCAACGGTTCCAGAAATTTCAACTGAGATCGGAATTGTTTTATTCAAGACCGTAGATTGGCAGTTAGATTAATAGCTGACAAGCTGTTGATAGCTAAAACAATCGTTCACGAAATTTTGACACAAAAACTTCACTCCAGAACAGGGAGCAAAGAAGACGATTCCTGGTTTTACGAATTCGATGTGGAGCTCAAATCTTGAAGGAAATAATGGGGGCTAGCAGGAGAAAAAAAGAGAACAAAATAGTTTAACGCGAAGACAATGTTGATTGTTTGCTTTGATTTTAAGTCCACTGTTTCAAGGAATTTGTCTCACCCAGCCAGAGATTGGACAGGAAATTTTACGCTGATGTTTTGAGACGTTTCAGAGCTCGAGTGGTCCGAGTTTATCCGGATTTAGCACAAGGTAGCAAGTGGATTCTTCATCACGACAATGGGGCACGTCGGCGACGCTCGTTGTACTGAGATTTTGGCACTAAGCACCGTGATTGACGGACGGGTGCCTTATTAACCCGATTCTGCCTCTTGTGACTTCTTTTTGTTCCCGAAATGCAAAATAGTACTTAGAAGGCGACACTTGGGAGATGTGGAAGCCATCATGAAGCAAACGACAAAGCAACTGAAAAGCATCACAATTGCAGACGATTGGCCATGTCATCAACAGTGGTAACGGCGTTGGCAGAAGTGCATCTTGTCTCGGGAACAGTACTTTGAAGGAGACTATCTTGTAACACCTGAATATTTGTTATAATAACATAGTTATTATATTACAACATGTAAACCGTTGCGCTTACGTTTTCTTAGCCTCACAGGAAAAAATCTATAGGCATTGAATCGAGACAGTCTAGAGGTCAACTTATATCACTTTTCCTGTAGATCAATACAGCAGAAGCTGTATGAAGCTCCTCCGTTCTACTGGAACCATGTTTTTTGGTTATTACCATCAAAATTCTGCAGTTCAAGTACGAAGAATTTAGGGATTTTTGTTATTTCGTTTTGGTACTACTTTAGTAGTTGAAATTTCACTAGTTGATGAGTTTCATCCGAAAACAAGCGTTGGCTTATGATGTTAAGCCTATAACCAGCATCTTAAAGCTTCAATTTTTACCCGAACTGAATTTTGTACGGCTGCAGTTATAAATCTTTGTGTAAAATGCGAAATGATGATTTCTGCTTGTTATAGCTCCAGCAGGCTCGTCACGAGCATACTAAATAACTGTCTACGTTTTCGAACGTTGTAGATGACTTTGGACGTCTGGAAAGCGATGAAATTTCGTTTGGTACATTTATCTCCTTCGATATCTATAAAGATTGCGATAATTTTAAGATATTGAAAGTTCTAATTATATGGATTCAGTAATAGTTTGGACTTGATTTCGGGTTCGCTTTGGTTAGTTAGTTAGTTCGCGCGATTCTTTATCTGATAGATTTCATTTATATTAACAATAGATATCTAGTAATATTATATATTGATCCACTTATTTCAGTGCAATTGAACAGCAAATTTGATGTTTAAGAAAATAAATACAAACTCAATTTTGACACCGCCTACAAAAGGGTGATATATCGAAATGGGGTGGGGTAAAGACATTTTGTTTTTGGAAAAACTCATCTTAATTTCATAAGAATAGAATTTTGTCGCGTGAATTTGGTAACTGTATTTTTAACAAACAAAAATCAAATGGAAATTTTTCATGAGTTTTGAATGTTTTCTAGCTCACGATAAAACATGAAAAGAAAAATTCATTAATTATTATTCGAGAGAGGCTGATTTTCCATATAATAGCTACTACAAATGTCACTAATTCAAGCACTGCTTTACGGCTTTGAATGTTTGAGGACCGCTTTTGTATACTAGAACAATAAATAAACAAAGGGTCTATTACAAATGACTTGATAATATTAATTTCGCCCGGGTAAACGTGGAAAGCAAATATTTTTCATCATAAGTAAATTTACCCTTGTGATGAAATTTCCTATCGTTAGCAAAATTGGAATTGAATTACTTTTCGTTACAGATTATTATCACCAGAAATTATCAGCCATTTTATTCAAATTTTGAAGGAAACCGTGACATTGAAATATTATTTTCAGCTCATGTTATAATCTTCATTGGAAATTGAAATAAGAAAAAGCGATTGTAGCGGCTGGTTAAAATAATCAATCGAATCAAGAAATTCTTACAGCTTTGGAATTGAGTAAAGTATAGATGATTCGCAGAAATGACATAAAATAGTAATAGAGCTGCTCTTGAAACTCGGACATAGGAAAATCAGAAGCTTGGAGTCACTCAACCACTGATATAGCCTGAAACTTTAGTAAGAATTCCCTACTCGCGGATTAAGAAACACCGTTAGTTATAGGAAAGGAAAAAACACAGTGGATCGATTTGCATGGTTGTAGACGAACATAAACATAAAAAATACAAACTATCTTGTTGTGGGTGAAGTGAATACTGCAGATAAATATCACAGACAAAGTTGCTGAGTAGATAGTTGGTTCTGCGGAATAGAGAAGAAAACTTGCAATTATGGAGCTATTATAAACATATGGAGAGAAATTCTAGAATTTGATTCACTGGAATATCATTCTTCAGTCTTTATACTTCGAATAATATATCCCAGATTATTCTGAGGTTTCCTCCATATATCTGGAATGTTTTCGTCTTACCACAACCTATTTGTAATTTTTCGCCACTATAGTTAATGATTTCTTTAGAAATTCCATTTTCCCTGATAAATTTATTGTTTTCAACTCCATTTATAAATATGTTGGAGTATCTTTTTTTATATAATCTCCATTGATATCTAATAGCTGCTCAAAATAGCTTGATTTTTTTAGTTTGTCCTTCCTGTCATCAAGAAAAGGGCCTTCTCATTATCTAAAATAAATCGATGTTTCCGTTTATATAATGTCTTGATTTTCTTACTTTTATATATAAACTAACTGACTCCACAAACTTTGTTTTTTCATATAAATCATTTCTAGGAAACTGTATAGTGAGTTAGACGTATTTTCTGCTTATTTATTGAGGTCTATATATGTCATATTTGCTTCATTCATGTTATTGAAGATCACCTTCAATTATTCGTCAAATCATTCTTGCTTTCTCTTCTATGGTCAAAGATTTACTACATCTACATTTTCTCTCAATTCCTCTGCAACTGATAAGATATCCTCTTGCCTATTCGTATTTCTAATTAATTTGCTTTCTCTTTGTTCCGTCTATCGCTCTTGAATAGATGTTTTGGATCTATTAGAAGGTGATCATGATAGTTATTTCAAAGCCGTACCTCCAAAATTTTTATATTACCACATCTAATTTTTCCTAGAACTTATTCTATATGCATTAGGTAGAATAAGAACAATGAAAATCTGGAAATTTCAAGGGAAGTGATATTAACGCTTTCAGAGCCAGTCATTTTATTGTAATTGTTCGATAGAAATGATTAACATTCATAGTGTTTTATGGAAGAGATCACACAACGTCACAATTCAGCATATACGGCAATGATAAATACCGATGAATTAATCTTGAAACATGAAAAAAGTGACCCGTTTTAATAAATCATTCCGTTCTCTGTGATACGTTAATTAAATCTGCATGAAAAATTATCGTTGGTCATTCATTTTTCCACTGTAACTCTAAACGCTTTCGAAATCAATTTCCATGAGAGATCATCTTTTTTTCTTTTGTAATTATAATCAAATTTTTTTCAACTGAACGGTTGTCTGCTCACTTAACGGAGAAAAAAACATTCATACATTTCAAATCTCATATATAACATATGGAAAATTTCTGTTTTTTCCAATGCAGTTTTAGAAATTCATAACAAAAGCAGATATCGAAATTCTCAAATCTAAAACAGGTTTGTGAAAAAATATGAACAACTGAAGCTTGCATCGTATGGCAAATCCATATTTTTGAATATTGTGTATATTTTGATTATATTTCCAAATCCTTTGACAAATGTATGGTTACTTTGGCGTTTCTCCTAGTTTTTTTACATATTCTTTTTTTATTGTGACAACCAAGCAAGAAGGTGAACCCCATTACAGTCCAATAGTTCGTATAGTGCCTGTCGTATGGACATACCCGTGGATATTAATCTTCATTTTCTGCAGGTTATAGTGTTCGGGATAGACGTGCCTCGATATCTATTTCCACATCCTCGCACATCTCCAAAGGAAGGAATTCTAGACTGTACAAGTTTCTGGTCAAATTTGAGTACATTATAAGTCGAACTCCATGCCAAAGATGGACGAATCTTCACCTTTTAGAGGATTAAAAGCTATTGCGGAGTCTATAGCTTATTGAACATGAAGTAGGTTCCAAGTTTTTGTGATGTTGCCTTCGCTATATCGGTCACGTGACTATGTCAGGACATTGATCCCAACCTCAACACCTAATAAGCGAATTTTCGTTGATGGATGCTGCAGCGCGACCCTTCTTTGTAAAAACAACAGCCTGGTTACTTGCAGCATTAAACTCAATCAGATCGTTTCCACCCCATTCCAGAATGTTTTCAAGATCGATATTGATGTCGATGATCTGTTGTAGCCGACGTGTGGAATAATTCAGTAGAAGATGGCCAACAAGTTCGGTCTTCTCAATGCTTGTACACCGTATAATAAGTACCAGCGGCAGAAGGGTCTCGATAATGACAATTTCCAGGCTCTACTACAATTTAGTACCTAATCTAAAGTACAAATAATTAATCTAAAAAAACGACAAGGAAAAAGAATTTCCAAAATGGAGACTGAAGGAATGCCAAGAAGATCAGAAAGTGGATGGTTCAATATATCAAAAGTCTAGTATATGACTGGACTAGATAGATGAAGAACTGAAGAAATGAAGGATAATAGTCGACGATAAATTGTAAATGAATAACGATGAATTGAAGGGTGACTTTTCCCAAAAAACAGAGTCAATAGAAATCAATCTGGAATATTTTTAAACAAGACTTTCAAAGTAAGGAATGCAATGCTTGTGAATAAATAGCGATGAATTGAAGGCTGACCTTCCTCAGAAAACAGTGTCAATAGAAATCAATCTGGAAATACTTTTATACAAGATTTTCAAAATAAGGTTCAGTGGTGTACTGAATTTTGTGTTCGCTCAAAAAACAGGAATTCTGGTTCCAAAGTTCGGCATGAAATTAGGAAAAAAAGAAGAAAAAATGCGTATCAATAACAAAACAGAAAAGCGGGAGGGTAGGATCGATGTTGAATGGAATAGTAAGATTGGTTGATAAACTAGGAATACTTAATTTTCTTCAAATGAGTTTCAACGTACCTAATATAAATTATGTTCAATCATGAATCATTTTGAATTAGAATTCAATCCAAGGATTTCTATAATACTTTTAGTATATATATATTTTAATAACTGAACAGCTTTTTATATGCAAATTCTAAACAGTTTATACTGATACAGTTCGATATTCCCCGTCTTAGGGTATATTAAAGTTATCTCGATAATACAGCGACTTCCTGTGTTATCATTGCTAATATTAGCGTTTTACTGGCGTATTTAACTATTCCAATTTGCGAAGGACTCCGAGGCTTCGATCGCTATGTTTATCTTCTATTAAGTTATATAAACTATCAGCGAACCCTGTTTTAAATATCAATACTAGAATGTACCTAAGGGGGATGAGAATTTAATATAATTTTAAAATAACCAAATATACTGTCGCCAATAATAATTCGGATTCAGTTTTGGCTTTAGGCCATGTGACCGCTTCTTGGAAGGACGTCTACAAAATGAGTAGGATACGAAACTGTCTACAATATAATTAAAACCACTGAGAAGATCGGTAAAATTTTGTCTATCCTCATATTTTTAATTGTTATTTAATTATACAGGGTGTTTCGGGAATCAGAACTTATATTTAAGTATATTTTCTAAATAATACAGTCAAGCATCACGAATTCTTAATGGATGATTTCGTTTGTTTATTTAGCATGGTTGACGAAATGAATATTTCTATACTTCTATCTGAAGGCCAGTGGCGTCTCATGTCCAATAGTTAACAAACCGTAAAATTTACAGGGGCAACTTTATTTTTCAATCTATTATTTAGCCCCCTAGGATTATTTTCTGTTCCCAGATTTGAAAAAATGGCTCGGTGATCAAAGAATTCCCAGCAATGAAGAGGTGATGTCGGCAGTTGAATATTTTGAGGAGTTTGACGATTATTATTATCAAAAGAGTATCGAACTTATTGAACATCGCTGGGAAAAGTTGAAAGGAAATTACTTTGAAAAATAAATATATTTTTTCCAAAATTTTTGTGTTTTCCTTGTTGGACCATATACTTCCCGTGCAAATCCCCAAAAAAAGTCTAATGGCGTCAGATCAAAAGATCCTGATGGCCATTCTATCGATCCACGTTTCCTTATCCATTGAATTTGGAAATTTTGGTTCAGAACCTCGAATTGGTAATGCATAGATGTTGGCCAGATATTATTTTGGAGCAGTTCTTAATATTTTTTACGATTCAAGCTGCCACCAATAAGAAAGAGATCTTTGATATGATTTCCAGCAATGACTATTTCAGAATAGTAAGGCTTCTCATTAGACTAATATCGATTCCAATTGAATCACATTATTATCTAAAATTGTCATCATTTGTCCAACCAACCTGTGGAAATCGTTTTCCATTAATTGGATGCATATTATTTTTCTTTATTATTTGGAAAATTTATATGTCCCTAACAATGGATATTGGTAATGGTCTGCTCTTCCACTTCAAGCAAGCAACTTCCATATCATATCAATAAAAAAGGCGCTGAAATAGTTTTTGCTAACATCAATATTAATAGCTGATTTAGAAATGAGATTAAGAATAATTTAGCGAGTTTGTGAAATGAATGAATTTCCTTCTATAAATGTCAATTTTAGTAATAAATCACAAAATACTTGATATTTCCAAAACAGTTGAAGATAAGTATGAGACGTTGTACATAAATTATGTCTAGAATATCAAGAAGAACCAATAAAAAATGATATACGAGGTCTGGCTATTAAATAACGAGATTTTCTTAAAAGGCTAGAAAAAGATCTGCTTTGAAAGAGACCAGATTTGAGTAGATGGAGAAAGGTAAAGCAAAAAATGGAAGAGCTCCTCACCAAAGAAGACTTCCAGCACTGCTTCCATCAATGGACAAAAACGTATTGAAAGATGTGTGGCGAAGGGACGGAAGCATTCGATTGTAGAATAATTTTTATAATAAAACCCTTTATCGTAACCAGTATCGTTATTTAATAGTCAGACCTCGTACAGGAAGTTGCAAATGTAATAATGTTGTTGTCCATTGTCACATGATTCTCACTCATACGACATTTCTAACAATTTTCACTAACATGTCCTCTGTTATTCATTAACGTATTTATTTTATTTTGCTGTTCCACAACATTTAATTCAGATGTTATATTCTATAGATCAAAACTGTATCTAATTAAACTGATCTCCTATCAAACTCAAGATTTCCAACTTGTTAAGGCCCGTGTGGCGTTAGCGTGAGAAATGATACATCCTTAGCGGTGAACCACACAAGTAAAGGTTAAAGGATAAGCGAGTTGAGAAATGTATGGCATTGGGGTAGTTAGTGCTTTTCCCTCAAGACTTAAGCATATCTTGTAGTATAATAGCCTCTCTTCTCTAATGAATCTCCGTAGGGTCGACTCTCGTATTGTTATTTACTCAATAAAACAAAACAATAATACGAGACTTGGTGGAAAAGTTACGAACCTCAACCTGAAGATGTCAACACTTATCGATATATGAGTTTAGAAATTTATGCGTTGGAAAATACTCACAAAATATCAGCTATTTTAAATTTAATAATCGTATACATGAAAAAATTTAGTAATTTTGTTTGTTAGTGAAACGCACCTTCGCAAATGAAAGGTGATTTAGACAACATGTATGGAGGTACTGCACAATCCGTAAAACTTTGGGCAAATAAATTTAAACGTGCCTATATAAAGTTGATTGATGACGCCGACAAGCCTTCGGGACGATCAAAAACTGCAACAACCAGCGATATCGTCGAAAAAGTTCACCAAATTGTACTAGACAAGTGTTAGATTGATATTACAGAAATAAAAGAGGCTACAGGCGGATCAAAAGGACCTATCTGTCATAAAAACAGTTTTCTCGACTCAGCTGTTTTTTGGAATGGTCATGAGATTTTGTTCATCTTCAAGGAGTTATAACGATAACAAAATATTATTTTGCATCGTTTAAAACAAATTTTCATCAAAACAATCTCTTACACTTCGAAGATCGCCATGGTTAAATTAACGAATTGCACTTCAAATTGGTTAACCACGCAACCAGATCTAGCTTCCGGTGATTTTTTCTGTTTGCTATCATCAAAGTTCTAGCTGCATGAGAGGAGTTTCAATCAAACGAAAATGTTAACGCATACGTAAATCGTTATTTTTTGATGAAAAGGGTTTAGAAACCACTGGAAAAGTATGCAAACTAAAAAGGAGGTTTGTTGTTAAATAAAAATAATCATGTCTTCCTTTATTAGGTCGTAAACTCTCGTATATGCAAAAGCGAACATAATACAGAACATACAACATTACTACAATATAGTGAAAAAGTAAAAAAAAAAAAACAAATATAAGGATTGCACACACCTGCAAATCCACCAAATTATGTATGATGAATATTTCCAATATTAAATTTAGTAGGAAATCAATGTCTTGTTAACTCGGGTACCCTTTTCTACCATACTTAAGATTGACCATTGAAAGATTGTTAATTTACAAGTTTCACCAAAAATATTGGAGTATTTTCATCATTATTAGAATCACTAGGAAGTTTTTGTATTTTCACCCGCAACGCAACCCCATTTGCTGCATACATTAGATGCTTCTATACGGGAGGTTGTAGTTCAGTATGAACATTTTTCTGTTCATCTTCATTTATGAACTTTTCGTAATACATATCGCTTACTATGAATTAACTAATCTGAAACGTTCTTTTTAGTCAAAATCTATTTCACAATTGATTATTGCGGACATTTTGGGGAAGCATTTCACGTCGTTTGACAAGAAATGTTAAGAGCTGGTACACATGCATAGTTTTAACGCTTCATGAACCACAGTTCTAGAATATCTTCATATTTATGAACGTTGTCGGTGGATTCCCAATCTCATAACAGGATAAAGTTTCTTCTTTTTCCTTTGTCTATGTTTTTCAATACTTCCATTAGTATATTCCCTGTAGTATATCTCTCGCTAAATTCTCTTCATAAACCGCAAAAATCCGTCATACATTTGATTTTCCATATATTCTTTCTATGTTAATGCCACTTCTCCATTTTCTGTCTACTATTTAATGTTATTTTCATGGTTTGTCAACATTTCTTTGTACATTTAACTCTAGAAAATAATCACTCAAATTTTCCTGGGTTAAATCGTATGCTATCAAAAGTTATTCAGTTCTAATCTAACACGATCTCATAGTGACCACAATGAATCAACCGACTTGGTATTACATGGATCAAACTCAATCAAACTTTTTACGGTTGCGAGACTTGGTTTTATTTTTGATGGCACCTTTTTCTGTAGATTGACCTTCTCTTTCCGTTCCATTGTTTTTCTTAAAACCTTTCTTGTGTGCTTTTCTCATTTTTGTAGGTAGTCTTCTTGAGCTTCAGTTATAGTTTCTCACAAAGCTCACTCCTTGTCCCTATGGGTATTTTCTTGAAGCTTTGATGCTACAATTTTTGACAAGTCTGAAAGGTAAATGCTTCTTAGTCTACCATGTTCACAAAATGAGAATTCCTGCACTAATACCTCTAAAGTCGACATTAATTAGATGTAATCTGTGCCGTGTTTCCATGTGTTTATCTTACTAATTATATTTTAGCTCTTACCACATTATCCACATCATCAGTAAATATCCTGTTCTGATCAACTTTTTTTCAATTAATTAATTTTTCCAAAACACAAATAGTAAACTCGTATCATGTTTTCTGTGTTTTATAAATATATCCTGTTATATAAGCTTACCATACATTCATAAAAAAAGTTAGTTATTAAAAAAGTTGAAGTAAGTTGAAAATTTAATATACGTTTACCCGACATTTCAGACAAATTCCTAAAGCTAAAAACAATGCCGGTAATGATTTTATTGTTTCAAATTTCGAATAACTTTCGATAAAAGCCCACAAATAGGTGGAGATATAATTTGATGGTAGGTAAATAAGTTGCTCACAAAATTAATGTTAGAGACCGAATATTGTAATGATAACAGCGATTTATCAAACTATTAAAGCTGTGACCAGGGATTCTGGAAAGTACAACAAGTGAATCTACAAAAAACTATATTGGATAAGACCTCATTTCTATCAGGACAAATAGAGGATGTTCACAAATAGACTATTAAGCATACCCCATCAGTTATCTATGCGAAAGGGGTTGTGTGAATATATTTAGCGACAATGCATATTTTCCAAGCAAAAATATTTGGAATTGGAGAACATGTCTACTCCAATTTGATAACGAACTATCGACAAAAAGGGTTCATCATTTTATTTGCTGGTTTCGTAATGACTGGACGAGTTATATAAGGCTAAATCACCAATTGGCTCTGGGACAATCTAGAGAGGAAGGAAATGGATTAGCAGAACACTTTTGTAGAATTGGTTACAGTAAATATAGAAAAAAAATATAGATGGAAAAAGATTATTTACTGGAATAACCGACAGAGGCTAAGACAGGCAAAGACATCCTTTTGAAACTATAACCTACAAAGATTCCGCTTAGATATCTGAAGACTGAAGGTTCAGTAGAATATGCAATGTACCTCTATCCATATCCATTCGAAGCGTCAGAGACTACGAAATAACAGATCATCACACTTTGAGGCGTATTGTATAGAAATACAGATCTTTCGTACATCCTTAACTTTCTAACAAGAGTAGAAATAATAGAGAAGAATAAGTTACAGAATTAGCTTATTTTGTTGCTGGTCCTAAAAATGCTAATAGTCAGACTGAAGACATCTAAACTCAAGAAGATGGTGTATACCTGTATTGAGCAAAACCTGATAAACAGTTTCTTGATACCCCATTTCGAGACATATGAATAGGTAGAAAAGAATCTATTTAATCGCCACCGAGATTCTCAAATCAAATTATTTAGACTTCTCTTTAGGAGGTTACTTAGAACGTAGAGTATATAAGACTACGACGATTTTAAATAAACATCGATCATGTTTAAAATATTGTTTTCAATAAGTGATTATCAAGATTATAATCATTTGAAATAATTTTACAACTTAACCTATTAAAATAGCCAACGAAATGACCGCGTTTTCATTAGGGAAAATCAACAATATGGCTCATTTTCACACTATTATTGTAAAATTTGATTTTG
The DNA here is from genome assembly GCA_026230145.1 of Diorhabda elongata. NCBI lineage: Eukaryota > Metazoa > Arthropoda > Insecta > Coleoptera > Chrysomelidae > Diorhabda > Diorhabda elongata. The sequence goes on along the minus strand of CM047928.1, from coordinate 16,979,313 downwards.
TACTATCTCAACCTTGATAAGGAATTAAATTTTTGTTTTTGAGATATCTATTGGATCTATTGGAATTTTCAAATTACGTTCAAGCTCCAATGTTGTCAAAACAGATCTAATAATCAAGAAATATTTCGATAATGAATTTAGAAGCTTCTGATTCTATATTTTCCAATATTTTTGTTATCAAACAATGTAATAATTTCTTGATTCTTAGTATTTTTCACCTAAATTTACGTGGTTATTTTAGAAATCAGAATGGTTTATATGGTTTGGCGACAAAGTAATTTCGGTTTTGTAGTATAAAATGAAGCATTTTCTTTTAAATATAATTTCCATTTTGCTCAATGACCTTTAGCCATCTTTCTTTCAGCTTAATGATTCCGGGCTCATAAAATTTCTTGTCCTTATCAGCAAAAAACATCATTTGTGAAAATTTCACCATTCAAAGAAACTCCGAAGTAAATGGTAATCAGATGCTGCCAGATTATGTAGAATATGGTATCACTTCCCAGCCAACCTCCAATATTTTTCCACGAATTTCCAAAGATGTGTGAAGACTTGCATTATTATTGTGGAACACTAAACCTTCCGGATTTGACAAATATCGCCGCTTTTTCTTGATTACTTACTCCAGTTTCTCATTTGTTGACAGTAAACATTAGAATTGATCATTTGTTTGCCTGGAAGTAGCTCAAAATTTGTTGTTTTTCAGCTTTCGATGTGGTTTGTGTTTGTTCTTCGTGGATGCTCCAAGATCGTTATCGAACTATGTTATTTTACGTCACCAGAGATGATTCTTCTCAAGAAAGGTCGGTTTCAATTCGTTCAAGTTGCTTATCGCAAACGTTGATTCTTTGGTATTCAAATATCAAGCTTCTCAACTAACTCAAGATATTTTAAGTGTTTTTCAATTATTGTTTTCGATACATATAGCCTCTTCGCAATCTTTGAAAAATTATTCAAAACATACAGCAATGCTCTCTATTAGTAAAAAGCGAAAGTACTTAGTTGCCTAGCTTAAGATATATTATGGAGGGTAGAGGAGGAGGAACGTCTCTGGGTTAAAAAATGTGAGCTGATTTTTGATGGGTAAATAGGTGGCGCTGATTATAGGCGCTTGAATTTTACGCGCTGATTTGAAAATAACTGTATAGTAATGCTTTAAATAATGCACCGTGATAATGAAATTAGTAGCATTAAAATAATGAAACGATTAACAAAACAGAATCTCCTTAAATTAACTTTATTATTTAGCTATTTATTTGGTTTAGATAATACATATATTCTAATATGAAAAAAAAGTAGAATCATGTAACAGTAATGAAATAGTATAAAAAAACATTTTGGTTGATTAAAATAAAATATTGAATTTTATCCGTAACTAATATAATAATTATAGCGACATAATTAGATCAATAAAAATAATAGAATAATAAAAAAAAATATTTCGGTTCATAAAAATAAAATATTGAACTTCATTAGCAACTAATATAATAGTTAAAGTCATATAAAAATATCAATAAGAATAATAAAATAATTGAAAATAAAACATTTTGGTTCATAGAAATAAAATATTGATCTCTATCCGCAACAAATATAATAATTATAGTTTTGTTAAAATATCATTGGTAATTAGCTTATGCAAGCAGGTACAGAAATATATCAAGTTCTTAATAAAAAATAAAAATCTAATAAGATATTAAGGATTGCACAGCTTTTCACATGAATATAATCAAACGTCAGTCACAACTTTGATAATTTCTTATACAGTAAGTGTTTAACTTCAGATCTCAATCCCATAGTACAATCAGCGCCACGTATTATCCCTACAGAATTCAGACCATATTTTAAACGTACCGTCCATAAGAGATGTTCCTCCTTCTCTACACTCCATAAGATATATTTATTAAAAAGCGGACCAAAACATTAATATAACCATTTATAGAATCAACTACAATAAGTAAGTTGCAATTGAGCATTGACTAACTCGCAATTCAAATAAAAACAGCTAGAATAAATATATTGTTTTCAAGTTGACTAACCTAAAACACAATTATCTTGAAAGGCATTTTTCATTATTATATTGTGCCTTTGTTAGCTTTTTTATGAAGGGAATATCATCCACGTCGAGTTCTCAGTTTTATTAAAAAATAAAAATAAACTGTTTTCAAAGACAGAAATAAATGACGTTTAGAAGTTTACTTCAATTTACTTCAATTGTAATCAATTCATTATTAAACGAGATGAAATATAACAGAAATTTATTACTTTCATTTCGGAATGGAAAATAAAAAATGTGACCATAACCTAACCGTAACCATAAAAAACTATTCTTTCTACATTGTCAACAACGCATTTTGACATTCTTAATACACTAACCACGACATGAACACGAAAATTTACATTAATTAACGTACGTTTCGATAAGTTATCGTCTTCAGAGACTGAAGCTTTTAAACAATTTGTTCCAGAAATTCTAGCTTAGTTGTGATGAAACCACGGCCAACAGATGAGTTTCTCAAACCATACCATAGATTAAGTGTTTTTCTAGGTTATATTAAAGTTGACATTAGCAAAAATTTGATTTTAAATAGAGGTCGTGGATTTGCAAGAAATAATTGGTTACAAATCGAATACCTGGACTGTGAACGAAGTATCTTCGAAAGAGAACATCACAAAACACTAACAGAAGAAAAATATGGAAGCCATGGAAATGGACTACTTAAGATCGTGCACGATATCCAGCAGATACGAAAGGTAGGTCACGAGTTCAGAGAGAATACAGAATACCGCAGAATAGAAGGAGACGAGGAAGACCCTCAAGGACCTGGAAGGAAGGAACTAGACAAAATATGAAAGACATAGCTATCCAGGAAAACGAGTGGATAGATAGAAAAGAAACCTGTAAGACCAATGCTGTATATATATTCAAAATATGTCTGTTCTAAATAAGAAATTGAGGAATAGGAACCAAGGGCCGACAAAAATCCTTTAGAGCTTATTAAAAATTTTGAAAACCTTTTTCCAGACTTTTGACAAATAGGAGATAGACATATTGAATAGGGGTTTGGCTCTTACTCTACCTGGAGATGGCGAATTGATTGAACAGATTGAAAATTCTATTCGGTATATCTTATCCATCTCTGAATCCGTTTGTCTAATTTGTAAGTACGCTTCTCAAATTACAGAAAGATCGTTGCACTACTCAGCGTTAAGAATTAGTTTAGGGCTTTAGTTTTGTTTCTATTTTATTCAAAAATATAAATCTAACAGACATCGAGCAATATGCAGAATCTCCTAATAAGAGTATTAAGAATTCTCTTTGTATTTGTCCAAATTTTTAGATAAAAAGAATATAAAATTTATAAAAACAATCTCCCAAAACCATTCAAAAACTATTATCTTGGAGAAAAAAAGCAAAATTTTAATAATTGAAAATTCTTTAATAACCTTTTTGAAATAATGAATCGTTAAAAACGACCTAATATTTTTATTATAAAAACTCTTACCTTTGTTCGGCGGAGTTGCCGCTTTCCCTTGTACCAAGTGATTATTGCAGGAGGTCTCGATCCTGCTGATTCACAAGTTACTTCATAACGTTTATCGGCAACTAAAGGGCTTTCCGTTCTGAGAATGGTTGCAGTAAGGGGAGGTACTGAAAATAAAAACAATACCATGAAAATATTAAAAAAGAAACAACATGAAAATTTATGGAAACCATTTGAATCTACTAGGAATACAAGAGGTATGATAAGTTTGTATCGGTATGAATAGATAAGGCGTGGATATGATCAAACACTCAATATTCTATATAAGTTAATTGAGAAGTTTCTTGTGTAATTTCAGTAATATCATAGTCCATTACTAAATGAATAAAGGGTCTTAAACGCTTAATAATACTTTTAGTTATAAACGATACATCAAAAGAAGCATAAATTCTAAAAAAAACCCATTCAAAATATTAATCTTGTGTTAGCTACATTTGAAACAATATTTGTAGATTATCACGTTGGGTTAGGTTAGCTTTTAACTATCTCTTATCCCTTATGGTAGCCCCAAAATCTACAAACAATGGTTCATATCCTAACAACGGAATATTGCCACATTTTTTTAATCATTTAATCTTCAAGTATAAGTTGCTTTCTACTTTAGCTAGTTTGGTAACGTGCAGACCTGAAGCTCATGAGAGCTTCACACGGTTATGAAATTGCAATTCATCTACAATTATTTATAAGTGAAAAGACTAGACTGAAATCACCTTAAGAGCATCAAGCATAGATTGTGTTTATTATGACTTCCTAAAGTATTTTGCAACAATGCAAAGTCACATTTTGGTTAGAGCTTTCTATTTTTGTTATGAGGTTATGATCAATAGTGGAATTTTAACCATTGGCTTATTTCAAGATGTGCATAAAAGTTTAAGCATTAGTTTATATTCGTACCTAAGACTGCTCCAAGATAATAATAGAAATTAAGCCTTTCCATCACCTAAAGTTATAAGTTAATGAAAATGTAGAAGATTGAAATATTTCTTGACATTTGTAGCTAAGCCTTCTTCATTCACAAAATAAGGAAGATTAAATAATTAGTTGATAATTGTGGATAAGACTAATTCCAGATATGAAAAAGATTGATACTTTTGGCTCTCTACCAAAATAATAATATCCCAGAATTTTTGTGGAAAAAGTAGGTCATTGAATGGAAAGTAAATTCCTGAAACTGTTCAACATTTCTCATACATAGTGATTAAATCTTGAGCTATACTCAACTGGAAAAATTTCGTGCACATACGATTCAAATGAATCATTATTATCAAGTTTCCTGTTATCACTGTCAGAATTATCTATATCGTCACCATCGGCAATGTCATTTCCATCAAAATCAATCTCAATTTGATTTATGACTACGTATATAGTCGACTTCTACTTCTTGAAATATTCTTAAGAATTCTCTGCACTAGTTTTCAAAATTTTATAATTTACATTATCATTATATTGAAGATCTCAAAGCTTTGCTTCTTGGTATTGAATGGACTAATCACTATTACTGAACCCAAATAGTTTTTCATCATATAATACGATTACAAGTTATCATATTTACAGATACTTACATCGTAATTCTAAGACTACAAATGCTTCTTTCGGTTCTGTAAGTTTAGTATTGACAGCCTGACAAGTAAAGAGGGCATCGAGGTCTTTTCTACTAACAGAAGGCCATACAAGAACATTTTCTATGACATCTCCAGCATTATGCTCATATTTATCATCTACTATGAGACCATTAACCAACCATCTGACAACAGGTTGTGGGTGGCCTCCAACAGTCCGGCATTTCATCGTTATGTCATCACCTTCATCATGAGGACCAACAGTTCCATTCAAAAGTCTGCCGTACTGATCCAATATTGTTGGAGGTTCGGGAGGAACTGTAAAACAAATATTCATAATTAGCACCAAATACTGTTTTTTTTTATTTCATGAAATACTTTTCTACAATCACACAAGGAGAAGGGTTTTTTGTTTGTCATACAAGGAAAGTTGAAGGCTTCTTACGAAAATCATTTCATTCATGTTCAAAATAATCATCAACTATATCAATACAAATTTCACACTGCTTGAAACAGTCATATCATTCCTCATCGTGAAACGTCGACCACGTGAATGTTTCTTCATGTTGAAGAATATCAGCAAATAATAAAGCAATAACTGCAGGTAAATATTTTATAATTAGTTTGTTATAACTTCACTTTTATTATCAAGCACAATTACTTTCAATAATTTTCTACTCTTCTGATGGGTAGAAGTATATTTAGTTCCATCACTTTCACTATTTGGGGAAAAATACGGTGTCAACAATCATCAAAACGTTCCCTGCGCGATTCTTACTTGCTTTATCTTTAAAAAATCATGAAGCGTAGTAGCCAATGAGTGACAAGTTTTTTTACATGAAGATAATGATGCAACATTTAATTTGCTGCTAAGGATCTAACACCAATTGCTTGTATCGCTTGATATATGCTTCTCAAATCCAACTCGATCATACGTTTCATTCTTTCAATGTTTACTACCGAAATGAAGATCAGGATACATCAACACGTGCCTTCTCACCGAGCGCTAAATGTGACATTTTTGGTCTGTTTCATTTTCCAAAATTTTAGTTTTCATGTTTTTTCTTGGCGATCTTGGCGATCTTATAGATTGCTCACCATTCCTCTGCCTCCTTCCTTTCTTGGTAAGTTCAATCAGTCGATGACTGCTCGCGGATGTAGAGTACATGGTCTCGGTGTTCTGGTTCTGGAATCTATCGTTATATACCTGGATCCATTTTATGGCTCTATATTATAGTTTGTTTGTAGTATCAGTTTAGATTCTGATCTGATTATTATATTTTCACTGACCTCTATGTTTTTTTTTGTATTTTTCCTATAATAAGGCATTTCACAAAAGTGAGCTGCTCAGTTAGTTAAATTTCACTTTCTGATTCTCATTCTTGCAGTATCAATTATTATGCGATCTCTATGATGTCTGCATTAGTCCGATTGAGTATCCGGATCCTTCCTTGAAGTTACTGTTGTTAATAACTTGATCTTGGATAGCCATCATGAAGCCTTCGGTCTCCGGAAAGAGAGTTTCCACTAGTAAACTATCACTGTGAAGCTACTTTGTCAACATGTGGCTGGTTGAGGTCGTGATAATGTATACACGTGTATACACGTGTAGTGCCTTCCATGACCAGATCAGTGTAAAGTTTGACGTCAAAAACGTAAACCCCCCCATGACATGATTTTATCAGACCATCGAATTGGGCTAAAACGGATATCTGAAGCACTGAATATTTTATACGAACGCGTTCTTCATATAGCTCACGTCAATTTGGACATAAGAAAAATTGCTGCAAAATGGATCCCCAAATGTTTTAATATTGACCAAAAGCGCACAAGGGTAGAAGCATAGAGGTCGATCTGTGCTCGATTAGAAAACGATGTAGACTTCTTAAACCGAATTGTTACTATGGATGAGACTTGCGTACATTTCTACAATCCAGAAACAAAGCAACAATCGATGGAATGGCGACACTCTGGTTCTCTCCAAGACCTAAGAAGTTTCGTGTCCAAAAATCTGCTGAAAAAGTTCTTGCTTCAGTTTTTTGGGATTGCCATGGACTAATCATGATTGATTTTTTGGATAAGGGTAGAACAATAACTGGAGATTACTATTCGACATTACTGACAACTCTACAGGAAAAATTAAAGAGAAAAGACGCGGAAAGCTATCCAAAGGTGTTTTGTTTTTGCAGGACAACGCCTCTGCTCACACAACTCATGTTGTCATCCAAAAAATTCGTGATGTAGGGTTTGAATTATTGGAACACCTCTCTTATTTACCAGATTTGGCTCCGTCCGACTATCATCTCTTTCCTCAACTGAAAAAAAGTGTGAAAGGTCGTAAATTTTTTTCGAACGAGGAGGTTATAAAGGCTGTGGAGATCTGGTTTGCAGAGTAAGAAGAAACATTTTTATGAAAGGTCTAGAGACGTTGCAGGTTCACTGTGATATATGTATCCAATTAAGAGGAGAATATGTTGAGTAATAAAATATTTTGACAATGAAATTTTGTTTGGTTCTATAGTAGGCTAAGAATTTCTCAATATATCCTCGTATTTGTAGGTTTATTCGTTTTCAAACGCCTGTAGGATATATCTTTTGGAGTAGGAGTCTTACACTTAGACAGTTAAAACTTCATATGTATTTAGTGGAGAATCGATTTGTTATATCGAGGTAATTGATTTGAGGCTTATTTGCTGCGTATAGCTTGATATCGTCCATATAAAGAAGATGTGAGATGGTACAATTCGTGACTCTGTTAGTTTTATTTATTTATATTTTTTATTAGGCACAAAGCATAACGTCTGTTTCTAAAGTTCAAATTTATTGACTGAAAAACTTTTGGATATTATATGATTAAAATTACGGATTTTGAAGCACAGTACACGAAGTCGATGTCCAATTTATGAGTTTAGTAGATAGAATTTTGTATAATTTCACGAAAAACTACGAAAACGTCAATTCTATGATAATATAAATATGAATTTATTCACAATATTGATAACCACTAGTTTTTAACTTTCCTAAAATGGATTTTTCATAGTAAATTCGATTCATTTACTCTATAAGAGCATTAACACAATTAATACATAAGCTTACGTAAAGGTACTTGAAACATGGAGATGTAAGTGCATATTCCAGTCCAATTATAAATAGAGCCAAATGAAAATTTTACTCATCTCCTTTACTCGGAAGCAGCGATGAATAATTCATAAGATTTTATTCATGAATATATGCAACTTTGTGAATGTTTTATGAATAGTTTCTTTGGAATACATATTTTGATAACTTCTTCATCTCAATACGTCAGTTGAATTGATAGGATTCCCCTTTTACATTTTTAGAGAATTCATTGATGATTATGTATTATTCAAATCACTAATCCACCTCTACTTTTTGGTTGAACTATAAACTGAATGTTAACTTAAGCGATAGATGACTTTTGCATTTAAAAGTAATTGATTGAACGTTTGGAAAAAATCGGGTAAGTTCTAATTATATAAAATAAGTGTTATAGTTAATAAAGTATCGAGTGTACTTATTAGATGATTATTTCCTTCTGTAACTTGCTGTATGGTTTAATATCTATTATATTGTGACAAAAAGACATCGGCACATAATCTGCCAGCGCCGGTCATAGCGTATTGTAGTGGAAACTATAATGTGACGGATACACAGCTGCACGTCATTCAACGGCATCAGTGATAATTGAGGTGGATGGAAATGTAAAAGATATTTTCTGGTAATCATTGTAAATGGACTGTAATTTCTGAAAAGGTGTTGTCTATTATTATACACAAGATTATAAATAATACAAGAGCTTATAATAGAGCAGTGGAATGAATATTGAATATACGCGGCGAGGAATAAAAGTAATTCGTGGTTTTAACTTTGTAGTTAGTGTCATGAGGTTTCTAATGTAAAATTACGTATGATTTTATTCACGAATCGTTATCCAAGAAACTTTATAATACGTGGATGGTCCCAGAATGATTTGGCCCAACAAAGAAAACACAAAAATTTTCGATAACCTTTTTATAATAAAATAACTCCTCAAAATAGCCAATAACTGCCGACATCACCTCTTCATTGTTGGAAAATCGTTGAACAACGACCCATTTTTTTAAGTCTGTTAATAGGAAATTCTCCAAAGAGGTTAAATCTGGCAAATGGGGTTCATGAGCTAGCAATTCAAACTTCAACTCATTGATTTTGGCCATTGCAACAACCGATATGGGACCTGGTGCATTGTCTTGTTTTTGCTTGATTACTTCACTTAAGCATTCTTCCTTTTCAGTACTTTGTTTTTGTTGTTGTTTTATTTCGGTTGTGGAGTGATGGACCCACGTTTCATCTATTGGTATGAAACGATGCCAAACACTCGATGATAACATCGTCAAGACGCTCTTTTTGTTCCATTGTGAGCAAACGTATCTTGTCCAAATTTTCATGTACCGCATTTTTTGAAATGCCTACTATGTCCGTTAGCTCACGCATTCTCAGTCGACGATCTTCGTGGATTTTCTTTCAAATTTCTGGAGTTTGGTCTTCAAGCAACTACCTTCATTTCTTGATCAGACCCAGTACTTCTGGGACCATCTTCGTATATATTCGTCATTATTCTACGCATATAATGCGAGAAAAAACAAATTTCTGGATTATAAAACGGTATCATTATTAAAAAGTAATGCAGTAAATTCTTTCAATATTAATTGGGTCCCACCTCAATCTATTCAAAATTTCTTGTGGTCTTAAATATTGGCAACTTGTAGTAATTTTTCATGGGATGTTGCGAAGCTTGAAGCTATTACAAAGATTGTTTTTAATTGAATACCCAGTCTCTAAAGACCAATTACAGGAAGTATTTTTATAACACCCATTTATCTACCGTTTCGGCTTAAATCCGACAAAAGATTGAAAAATCTACCGTAAAAAAGGCCAAGCATCATTTAAGGTTTCTATCCTTCACTTAATTAATATTTTAAAGGGTCATTTATCTTTGTAATTAATGATTCTTAAATTAATATTTAATTACCGGAAACGCTTTGCTCCTAAACCGGCTTTGTATTTATCTGTTCTGGAATAATACTGAATAGACTTTCGAATAAAGTTGATAAATTGTTTACCACAGGCTCGTAGTATTCAATCATCATTAAAAGCAATTTTTTTTTGAAAATTTCCGAGTAATTTGAACGAATACTTTCGTTCCAGATGCGTCATGGTTTACGAAATCGAAACGACCAACTTTCCAGATTAGAAGTTCAGTTTTAACAAGGTTTTATATACCCACGTTAGTTTGAGTTACTGGATTGTTGAGGGCTCAACACAAGCACAGTTAGTTATATGAAATATGTTTTGAGATCTTTCCAACAAATAAACAATAAGATTTGTAGTCACTATTAATCTGATTTTCATAACCGTCTTCTTCAAATGTGGTAGCAACTCATGATATAGTCCAAGTTCCTCCCAATCGAAGCTTCGTAAAATTCACTATCAACTTTTTTTCTCCATGTGTGGGAGGCTGCCACTGCCCGCCCCACCCACGGAGTCGCAGCTGACGGTCGCGGGTGTTCATACTATAAATCCCTGATGCATTTTACGAAGTTTCTCTCAAGAACAAATAATATATCTAGCTCCTGGACTAATAGAAGTTTGAGTATAACGACGACCTCACATCTTTCCCCATTTCACATAAAAAATACCAAAATCCTGTTGAAACCTCTGCTTTACGTAATTTTCTTGTGGAAATCTATTATTATTACTTTGTTTTGTTATGTGTAGTTATTGTTTTCACTGCAATAACTTTTAGTGTTGGTAGATATCGCAATTACGTCCTTTCTGGTTTCTTTAAGCGCTTACGTCTTTTCGAATGGCGTTTAGGTCTTCACACTTTCATCATTATATCAAAGAGTCCCATTAGGACAACCATATTTTTACGAAAATTGAGAAATTCAGGTGAAAATTTAGTCATTTAGACAAACGTTCTCAAATATGCTTTCATATAAAAAATTTTCAGAAAAATGAGGAAGATTAACAAAATAATCAAATATATCAAATATGCATTTGGTATGGACACTACTCTCTACTTATAATACAGGGTGTTCCAAAATTATCTTTACAACTTCAAAAATTCATTCTTCGAACATAAACAAGATATTTAGTTTTTTTTCAATAGGCTAAACAGTTATAAGTGAAAATGTAGACACCACAACAAAAAGCACAATGCGTGTCATGGTTCATAGAGATACACACGTTCAACGGAACTTCAGGACAAAATTCCAAAGAGACCCACCATCCAAACCTTCTCTCCGTGCATGTCACACAAGCTTTATGAGCACCGGATCAGTATTGTATGAAAATGGAGCCGGATGATCCAGCACAAGTCCAGAAAATGTGGTGCGAATACGGCGAACATTCCACCACAATCCGAAAACAATTCGTCAGGCTTCAATGCAACTCCAAATGCCTACAACCACAATCCACAGGGATCTTCATAAATAGTTGCATCTATATGCCTATAAGGTACAGTTGCTGCAAGCACTGTTACCAACAAATCCACCATACGTGTGGAATTTGTTGTAGAGATATTACAACGTATTGAGCATGATGAAGATTTCTTGAAAAAGGTGTGTTACAGTGATGAGGCCACGTTCCATGTGTTTGGTACAATAAACCGTTATATCGTACGAATTTGGGGTTTTGAAACCCCACATACTTCAACGAGACAACCCAAAGGTTAATGTTTGGTGTGGGCTTTTGTACTTCAAAATAATTTGTCCTTTCTTCTTCATAGAAACCACAGTTACTGGCTGCGTGTACCTGGATATAATTCGAAACTTTGCTCTTCCTCAGTTGGAAGAATTACAATCGATTGTGCACCACCACACTGATTGACAGCAGTCAGGACTCTGTCTTCCAATTTTTGAGGTGAATTTACATCTGACCGAAGAGGCCAATGAATCAAACCTTCTGCACCTCTACCAATCCTTCGATTCCGAAAATAGTTACTCAACTGATTACAACACCTTCTATAAAAGTGCGGTGGAGCTCTAAAATAAAAAATTGAGATCTTTCCTCGTTTAGCCTTAAATTTTTATATATCTCGAATAAATAATTGCTTGAAAAATCCTGGTACAAATCACCATTCAAATTTCCAGGTAAAATGTGATAACCTACCAATTTGTCACTTAAAATGTGGATTCTCATCATGGTAGTTGAACATACCTTATTGCATAAAAGTTGCCTCGTCCTTAAATAAATTTTAAAAAATTTGGATTGAGGACTCACATTTCCTGTAATGTTTAACAAAAAACCACTCTAACTGGTAGAGCTTTTGGACTTGGTCTGTAATGATAAGGATGTAGCTATTGCTCTTTAAGTATGCTTCAAGTACTTTAAGAAGACGCATTTGTTTGTCTTTCCACATACCTTATGTTAACTGTTGGATTTTGATCAACTAAATTCAAAATCATATTTTCTTTAGTGATAGTTCTTGTTGTTTTTGGCCTACCAGAATTTATATTTACAGGTCTCACATTCCTAGTTTCTTGACAACGTTGTTAAATGGCTCTAAATGTATTTTTACTTGGTAATTTTTGTCGTGAAAACTTTTCTGCATAAAGCGAAACAGTTGCACTAGATTTTTCTAAACAATAAACAGTAAAAAATTTGAGTACATTATGATTAACAATATCCAAGCAAATAACAGGTTTCAGAAATGTAATTATCATTGACTCAAAGTCATAACTATCAAAGAATGACAGTTTTCCATGGAAAATGCTGTTGCTGTATAAAATTGGAAGTTAAATAATTATGGGTACTCAGCTTTTAGGGGCCTTATATGAAACAGTTTGAATCCCACAACCGCAATACATAATCATCTAATTGTTGCTTGTTTTATACTAATATCTCCATCAGCTCAATGCTCATATTTATTTATATTTAATAAACAAGATCATGTACTGATTAGACTAGATTTTTGTGAAACATTACTAAAAACAAAAGCGTCCGTCACAATTTCATCGATCTCATTTGGACGACGATAAATTCTAAATTCATATGATGCTTATTAATTATTGATAATAACAATTAGAAACTTTATCAATGCTTTATACCAGCATTGGTTATTTCTTCAAAATTTTCAAATTAAAATATTTCGAAAACGGTAAACAGTATCGAGTTTTATCAAGAGTACCTTTTTGGAATAAAATTAAATGATGTTCAACGTTCAATCTAATTATCATTAGATAAATAAAAAAAATTATATTCGATACTATTTGATACGAACCGTGTATCTAGCGCCCTCTATGAGAGTTAGACATTAAAGCAAAGTCATTTGATGTATTAGTTTCCAAAACAAATTCTTATGAAATTTCAATACAAAGTTGCCAGTAGTTGCGGCGAAATCGTCTATATTGAGAAATGCTGTTCAAATCATCCAATTTTATATAACCTCTACTTAAAACAATCGAATAAAAAATTAATTTTTTTGTTATTTCCACGTTTAACACAGCTTTGAATTGGATGATTTCGCTCGTAAATATCCAATTAATCCGAAGCGATTCATCTGTATTATAAACGTGACTCTACTCAGTGTTAAGAAAGATGGATGAACAAATTCGTAAAAATGGAAACACATTCCATTCCAACAATATTTAAAATGTTCCTAGCGATGATTAATTACATTTTGTAATACGTTACGAATATCCACGGTTTGTTTTGAATAAATATACATGTGTTTGCAGCGTTAAGAACGGAAACAACTATGATTCATATCGTATGAAAAATTGGAAGCTTGTTAGTTTTATTGCATTTGAAACTCCAAGGATCGTTAATGATTTAGTCAGCGTGAAAACATGTATATTTACACGGTTTTCTTCTTCTTATTATTATTAAGAGACCATAATTTGGAGGAAATTTGAGAAAAAGAATTAATAACGTAAATAGAAACGTGATTAATACCAGCACTACAAAACTTATTAAAGTATGATTACGAACAAGTTCGCAAAATAGATCAGTCAGCCAGCCCTGTCCAGCTACAATGGAATTTTAAAATTTGGTGAAGGCGCATATGGCGGAACTCGTTTGATGTTTGAGTATAAATAATTTTTTTAGTAGCAGGTGGTTCATTTACAGTTTTTCTTTTAAATAATATCTTGGAGAGTATTTTTATTCATTTCTTCTGTTTCTTTGTAAAATTCTATTTAGGTATATAAATGGCTTGTGTAGATACCGTTAGTTGTTTTTAAATAAATAGTCGTAGTGCAAGTATCACAAAGTCTATGTCGAGGACGAGTTCGTAACAATCTGAATTACATTAGAATCGGTTTTGAATGGGTATGATGATTTTTTTATCCCTGAGCTATATATTGTCGTTTTTTGATCCTTTAGGAATTCTTTTTCTCAAAATTTCGTCACAGCAGTAAAAATTCTTTCTACTAGTAGAAAAGTTCCCGACTTCACCTAAAGATGTCAGCACTTTTCAATATAAGTTGAGACACATTTTTTGGCTTGCGTCCAGAGATTGAAACTTCAGCTTCTGTTTGACTTGGATAATATTTATTTTTGAGATCAATACCCCTACGCAAACCGTACACTATGTACGAAGACTCTGCATCATCATTCGTGATGGTAACGTGGACTGCTCAAAACTGCGACAACCAGTAATATAATCGATTCAATCCATCAAATGCTATTGGAATAATCAAAACAACAAGCATAAATTTAGTGACCTGTTATTTTGGTAATTCTTGTTCGATTTATAACATATCAGCAGATTCTGATAAATTGTTTGTGTCTGTATTTTAACAATTTTCTCTGGGTACATCACAATGGAATGATTACATTTACATAGTCATTGACTGTATATTCTAAATATTTTCAAGACATATACAGACGACATTTTCCATGAACTGATGGTGATTTTTGGATATGAATATCTCCGTATTACAGTCACAATAGAAAGTTGAAGTTATGGCATTTAACCACCGGTCCATTAAAGTTTTCTAGAACTAGAGAATCTGTCGTGAATCGCTAGTTTTGAAGCAATCAAGCGATCAGACGTTGTATCTTGATAACAAACTTTTCCGTGCCTTGCCATTATGTCTACCACTTCAATCTGAGGAGATCATAATACAAATTAAACACAAAATTTCAATGTTTATTCTTAAAATCATTTTGATTTGCTCAATATATGAATTATTTTCACAATTTGTGATACAGTTGAGTGACTTTTAGATATTTGGTATTATAATTAAGGAGAGAGATTATGTTGTTTGGGAAGTTGCACTTCCGTTTTTGTACTTCTGATAGTTCAATACTAAGTTTTCACGTTTAGATTCTCAGTATAAGATTCACATATTGCTGATCGATTTTTATTTGGTCCGTACGATTTTTAAAATTGTTTTTCCATGGTTGGACGGATGGTTTAATAGATTTTAATATTGTCTGCGACCTGTTCCACTCACTTTCCCACTTCTACTGAACTTTCGTTTTGATTATCTCATATAGTCGTTTGCTATTACTTTTGTTGCTAAAGTTGTTATTTGCTGCTTTGGCACATGATGGGTCCCAAATATTGAGGAGATTTATTGGGAGTTTCTTCTAACTCATCTAGCTTCTTAGTCTGGATGATATTAGGTGTTTAAATGTATGAATTTCAATCTACTGCAGTCACTAGACTATGAATCTATGAATTTTTCATATGGTAGAAAACATTTCATATTTATAGTGTCTTCTTTTTCCTTTTTTAGAAGGTTATTAAATTACTAGTACCTATTGAAGAAGACGGTGAACCAAAAATTGTATTCAAAATGATATTTTTCAACAATGGTGTCACGAAGATTGTTCTGATTTTGATTGAACTCAGAGGTATATAATTGCCAATCTTAATTTCCTAATTTTATTGTCAAGTCACTAGTGTCAAGTAAATAGAGACTGGTTTGAAGATTATTTCGTTTCTGTATTGTATACCTATTGTATTATAACCTTAAGTACCTTAAGGTATCATTCACTTTGCTCGGCCTTTTCCTAATATTGTAATATACAGATTGAAATCGTGGAATATGGATCACTTTATCAAATGTAGATTTTTCAATATAGTTCTACTTTTTCACAAAGAAATTTCATATCCCCTTCATATTCTCTGTTATTCACTCAATTACAAAGCGTCGGTTGATAAAAATCGACGTTGGAAAATTTTTTATAAATTTACGATATTCATATGGATACCACCGCAACGATATTCTGGTTTTTTCACAATGTAAATGGAAAAGAAATAAAATTCGTATACATGAATTCCAATGAGAAAGAAACTGAGGACAGATATATGGTATAATCTGACAAATATATTGGAAATTCCTCTCAAAATCTGATTGTTGGTGAGCATTGGCATTGTTGGTGTGAGTATGATTAGTATTATTTCAAATCCTCTTCATGTTCACCGATGCTTACAAAGAATCCAGTGAGGTTGTTTTATTATTGAAAAATTCCGTAACTTCAAAGAAAGCTTGTGCAGCTTTAATGATAATACTATATAGAGAACAGGAAAATTTTCTTCAATGGAATAATTTCGCTAATAATTTATAATATACTAGCTTTTACCCGCGGCTTCGCTCGCATTGAAGCCATTGAATAAGTATCAGAGATCATCACATTATAAATGAATCACTATGATTGAAAACCAGAGCTTTTAATTTCTTCTCATCCATAAAACTTAACAATAAAGTTTTTAAAGTTCACCAAGTGAAACTTTACAACTAGAACAGCACATTCCAATAGTTTCATCTTTCCATTTGAAAGCATAGCAATAGTGACATTTTTTATTCATTGAGTCAATAACAATTAAAGGATGATTATGATATCAAATTGAAGGATCATATTGAAACCTAGTACCATTAAATATCGACCAATCTTTGCCCATGAAATTTCCACAGCGCTTGGTCTGCATTTCGCTCTTCTAGCTGCCTGTCTTTCTGAAAATAATGGTATCTGAAAGGGAGCTCCAGCTGCTCTCAAAACACTTTGTTACTTCGCTAGCTGTTGTCTTCTCATGTCTGCACGGGGCTTTTGCTTTGAGGAATTTTTGAAGAAGGACAGAGTAAGAATTAAAACCAAAGAGTACGATCTAAAATAATGATTAGCATGTAACCACAAAAATGACACCTAACCTCAAAAATGCAGAATATTCCAAATATGTAAAGTGGAAAAAAGCATACTCGTTCAAATATTGAACAAAACATCTCAAATTAAACTATTATTTTCAACTTCTTAGTTCGATGCGATTCAAAAGCGTGTTTTTCTGTTTTTTCCAACTATATTTTCCACTTTTTATTTCGATTTATTGTCAAAAATAAAATTTCCTTAGTTATTAGTATCATAAATCTCCAACAGTGGGTGCAAATTACACTGTATGACCTGCGTTTCGATAACCAAGTGATCCTCTTCAGAGACTGAAGGTGAACTTAAAAAACTTGAACGTAAAAGTCTCTGAATACGATAACTTGGTTATCGAAACGTCAGAGTGTGTAGTGATAGTGTGAACAGTGTTTTCACCAACGGTTGGAGAAATTACAGCCTAGCTGTTAAATTCTCAAGAAATACTGATTCAGGTAGTATAGTAGATCTCCTAAATTCTAAAAAAAATTTTCGGATTCACATGCGCACAAATATTAATGTTGTACTCTCAAATAATACAAATTTACTGATGTTGGTAAATTTGAAACCTTATATGGAGAATCGCTTAATTGACATCAATAAATGCTACAAGAAAGCGATGTTCTTAAACTACGTTCATCAAGATATTGATGAATGAAAAAGAAATTCAAATAATGATTACTTGCGAACGAATAAACATTTGAGAACCAAACCTTATATCCAAAAAAAGTGAGCTTTCCGAAAATAAAACAAAACCGAACAAAATGTTTTGTTGGTATGTGAAGACACGAATTTCTCTATTACCACCAACTCCAATCAACTTGGGATGGTAAATACCCCTTGGTCTCCACGTCATATTAAGGGTTTGGTCGCGGTGGATGATTGTGGTTGACGAAAATGTGAAAACATATATTTCTGTCCCTTTATAATGCATGAGGACTTTTGAAAAGACCTCAAAGTTCTCGGAATAGTCTAGAAAATTCTAAAATGTCTGAAATCGGAATCTGGAGGTTGACGTCTCAAACCGTTCGGCTAATTAACGTAAATAAAGCGGTGGGATATACTAACACTGATAAATCAATGTCAAAAGAGACTGAATAAAATAGATTGTTATATTTTTTTACGATTTATGTATGTATGTAACTGTACAAATATTCATATCTAGCCTATCTCTAGCACATTTATTTATATCCCAGTTTAATTTGTTACATAGTGCGCTTACATACCCCTAATATCTCAGTATAAGATCTGGATGTATTATAGTCTAAAGTGTGGAATCTGTTTCTAAGACAGCCTTTAAAGTAACTCATATTTATCAGGGTTGAGAACTGAAAATATCCTGAGGAAGCCAGATCAATCAATAATCAATAACTTTTGGAATCTCCAAATACAAATTAGCCATTTTTGGTATTTTAGACAAGAGTAGAAGCGTATAAATATGATAAAAAGTAGATAAGTAGTATAAAACCTATTGAAAAACAAGGAAAATATAATAAAATTGGGAGGGAAAAACTATTTACGGACGATTTGAGGTCGGGAAAAGGAAGGAAGTTATTTTTTGAGAATAAAAAACGGTTCATCCCTTTGTCAGACAAAAGTAGAAGTTTAAGAGAGAGATCTACAACGTTTGTATTCTCACGTTTTCACATAACCTGAAAATTCACTTAGAAAACTCGAAAAATGAGACTTTGGCTCGTCGAAATATCCTGATAGTGTGAAAAATATTACCACGGCCTTGGTAGCCTTTCTCACAAAAGGAAAAAAAAAGGAAAATAAATTCGCATTCAAAGTTCTTTTTTTAACCATTATGTTCAATTTTTGGATATTTATTAACATTTTACTCTACCTATATTTTCAATGTCATATGAAATTTCACGTTTTTCTTGTAACTAGGAAGAGAAATGTTTATAGAAAGTTTTCTTCGTCTGTTTTCT
Source organism: Diorhabda elongata (assembly GCA_026230145.1). Lineage (NCBI taxonomy): Eukaryota > Metazoa > Arthropoda > Insecta > Coleoptera > Chrysomelidae > Diorhabda > Diorhabda elongata. The sequence continues at coordinate 16,960,128 of CM047928.1, read as the reverse complement.
GCGTTTTCTAAGAAAATTCATCACGGTGATGGTAATATTTTTTCACGCAATCAGAAAATAGTAATTTGAATGAATTTTTAGAAAAGAAGATTTTTGAGGGGAGAATTTTCGATTGAAAATTAGGGTGCTTCTTTGATATTATGTCAACATAACGTGTAACGTGAAAAAAATGAATATTTCAAATCAAATCAACCACAGTGTATATGGAACACGAAGAGGTGAATTTTTTATGAAATTCTTTGAGAAAAAAGAAGATTTTTTGTGAGAGATAAAAATAGAAAATCAAAAACTTCATCTCTTATATTTTTCAAATAAATTTTGATGCTATGTAAAAAAAGCTGACAGAGACAAAGACAACTTTTCTATCTGACCTCCTTCTATAAGGTTTGTAGTTTTTCCGGAGATTGAGATAAACCGTTTTTTACTCTTAAAACTCACCCCCTTTCCCTTTCCGACTTCAAATCTCCGGAAAATTAATTTTAATTTTATTTTCATCATATTCTTCTCCTTTGCCAATAGGTTTCATCCTACTATTATTTTTTTTTAAATGATCGACCTAGGGAGCACTTTCCTCTGATTGAATTCATTGTTTCGACTTTATTTTCATTTCGGGAGTTTAAATGTTTCCTCCACTATGAGTAGTCGGCTGAGATAATAACAAGGATTACGATCGAATATATTAAAAAATTCGTCAGAATTTTTAACGGTAATAATATTCAAATTGAAGAAGGTTGTTTAGTTTCAAATATTACCGGATTTTTGAAAAGACTTACTCTATTTTACGTAATTTCATTCGATATTATAAGTACAAGAGAACAGAAGTTCTATAACTTTTCTGATCTACTTATATGTAAAATGAATAATGGCACCAGGTTTAGGATTATCCGTGTTTATATGGCTACTTTTAAAAATCAAAAATCTGGTATAACATAAATTACATAGTATCACATTCCCGTAAATTATCTTTTGATTGTCAACGCAAAAAATATTACCCATTTGATATTTATCCACGGGATTTCTAATATTTAATCCATATTACATCAGTAATATGACAAAAACTAAGACTTTCTTCATTATAGTGAGTATTTCAACATCTCAAAAGCTACTTTTTTCCATCAGAGATCCCTCGTATTTCATAGTTCAGTGATAATACCCCGTTAGGGAATTCATTTTAGTTTATCAATACCTTAAATAAAACAAATCGATACATTTTTTAACATACAAACACATCGTACAACTCTGATGAGTATTATATGAATTTCCATTTACCAAATGCATACATCAGAAACAATCAATCTGATTGTCGTTTAAATCCCATTAACTTGAAAGTATGTCAATGACTTGAGTGCCGCGTACAAACCGAGGGCAATCGACTTCCGTCCACAGATCAACTAACAGCCATTTTCCAGGCAAGTCACAATTCTATTTGGTTACAACCACGTTACATATAGAGTGGCAATCGTGCTTGCCAGCTCCGTCCTACTTAGATATGTGAATAAAATAGAACGTGGCGAGGAAACAAACCCGAATTGATCAATGAAAGAGGAAAATGGATAAGGGTTAATATCTGTTATACGGCTTTTACAGTTATCCCTCGACAAATTGCATTCATTCAAATCCGCTGGTCGAGGTTAAGGGATATGAAAAAAATGTTTGTAGCCAGAATCGAAAATTGAAATCGTGATATTATTTTCAGATGTTGAAATTTATGAATATTAGTTTAACTGGTTGGTTAGTCGTAACTAAATACATGTATGCATGATGGTTAAAAAAGGCAATCCTCACAAACACCTGCAATCATAATTTTTTTAAATTTCTGATTTTTCTATATGAAATCAGAAACCCTTTAAAGGGGGAAATAAATCTTTATAATGATTAAATGGCAATTGGAAAATAAAATGGACTATAAAAGTGACATACATATACGAGGGCCGGCAGAAGCAGGCACTGTATGTGACAGAGAAGCTCGCGCAATACACACTCCGCCATTTTTGATATTCAGGCGTCCATCGGCGTTGTGCTACAGCCACATAAAATCCTTATCTTTATCTCCTTTTGTATCTTTTATGTTGATCATGGGAGTTCTTATTATGATTACTTGTTTTTCTGGTGTTTTTAATCGCACACAAAAAATGTTTTTGATTTGCCTCAACTTCTGTTTTTGTTCTTCAACTAATCTTTGAACTTCTATCCTCTCTTTTTTGTTTCATATTCTAGTGGCGCTCTTGTTGTTATGTATTTTCTCCTTTTTGGTTTTTTCTTTTCAATTGCATCTTCGACCAACAATTTGTTCTCTTGTGTTGCGTGCTAACTATTCTTGTCCTTCTACATATTTTTTCGGCTGCATTTATTATTATATTTATGAATGTTGTCTACATTTCTTCCAGAGTGTCTCCTCTCTTGATGTCTTTCATAATTTCTTCGTATTTCACTTTATTTGTAGTATGATTAAAGAGAACCGCAGATTCACCATTACTGCTTTATCTATGGAATTCCCAGAAGTTTCAAGATCTGTTTTGTACTCTACTTGAATTTATTGGCGGCAACTTTCTTTGAAGAGGGTATTGAAAAGCCTGGTGATAAAATTATTGTTTCATTTGAACTTGTCTCTTATTTATAGTCTATTGGAGATTTAAACAAAAAGGCCCTCGTAGTTTTCATTGACTTCAGAAGTGCATTCGATTTAATAAAAAGAAGAAAAATTACAGAAGAACCTAAAAGATAAGGAATTCCATGAAATTTGAGAAAATTAATACAAATAATACTAAAAAAGAGTGACATTAAAGTCAGATTCCAAGTTACGATATCAGAAAAGACAGATACAAATAAAGGCGTCAAATGAATGACACCAACAGAATAAGAGCATTATAACAGATATTATCATACGCAGATGATGTAACTAGTAAATGGGCAGAGGAAATTGATAAAAGTGCTCTACAAATTAGAAGAAGAAGCAAGCAATTAAGGACTGGAGATAGATGCAGGAAAAACAAGATTTATGAAAATATGAGGAAAAAAAGAGAGAGCAGTGTCGACCTTTAACTATCTAGGAATAATGTTGGGACAAACAACCAGAGACAGAATAAAGGAAAGGATACAAAAAGGCTTCAGAGTCTATGGAAGAAACAAGAAACTATTAAAAAACAAAAATTCAACCAAATAAAACAAAATAAAAATGTGAAAAGCCGTATTAAGACCACTAATAATGTATGCGATGGAAACAACAGTAAACAATAAAAGGGAAGAAGAAGAACTTGAAAGAACCAAGAAAGACATAATGAGAATTATAACAGGTCCAAGCACAACACGGGAGGGAAAAAGAATAGCAAAGAAACGAAGAAATAATAAAAGAGCTGTAGAAGAAAAATATAGTGAGATACATAAAACACAAAAACTCAACTGGGCTGAGCATATAATGAAAAGAAAACCAAATGATCGAAACGGACCTCATGGTGACCTAGGAGAAGAGGCAGGCCGAGAAACGAAATAAAGAATTTCCGGAACCGAAAGGGATGGAAAATAATAACAAAAGCATGGTTTGCTAAAAAAAAAAACACAATCCTACTGGAATGCCCATATATCCAGTGGTTTACGTCGAACTGCACCACATAACCCCAAAACCAATTGACCATTTGACCCTCTGGAACGAATGGTGAACCAAACCGCGGTAATAGAAAAAAATAATGGCAAAACCTTGATTTTTGATCGATTTAGAGGTGGTTCATCTCTTTGTCAATCTCTACTTGATGTTATTTTCGTAAAAGTTTCATGTCTAGCATTCTCACGCTTTATATCCAAAACAATAACCAAAAAATGTTGAGTCGATACATGAAAGACCATGAGAGCGTTTATTATCCCTGGGATTACAACACGACAATTCTCAAATACTTTTTTTTTCAACTTTTTCAATGTTATCGTCGTTAACATAGATAGATGCTAAATGCTTTATTTCACTCAAATACTTGCATTTGAGATAGATTAGACTTCTAAAAACACTAAAAACATTTTCAACAAATCTGTGTCTGAAATTATATTAGAAACCTTTTTTTTTTCAGTCAATCTCGCTAGACAAAAATCCGACAATCACAAAAGGAATATAGCCCTCAAATTTCAGCCAAATATCAAAAGTTTGCATTTATATAGAAAAAAAGCCCGTATGAAATTTGATGAGAACATGTATAGAGCGATGAAGTATCAATGTTTTCATGGATAAAAGATAAAGGAAGTGTTTTCATTTCCCAAATCGTCGTCAGGTTAGTAATTGCACAATCATCACTTTATGATGAAATTCCTGAATCGCCCATTATGAAAGAAACTCTGAAGCACTTCAGTAATTTGATGACCATTCAACAGAAAGCGACAACCGCCCAACTGTAAAAACACTTTAACTCGGCAGGAAAAAAAAAAAAGAAACGAACGGTACAAAAGAATAATTCCTAGCCCTTCGAAAATATCAAGTTTCTGAAAAAGCGACATTCAATAGAGTGAGCAAATATATAAAATTCATAGAGAACTTTTCATCGGATATTGTAAAAAATGGAGGATGGAAGTAATCGAGATTGCATTCACAATAATTTCTAGTTCTTCTATGTACGATTTAGTATAAATTATAAGAAATAGGTACAAATTGTTACAAATACGTTAAGCGAAAATAATATTTCTGGTAATAATAATAAATCTATGGTGAGGTAACTTTCAACTTGAATGTATATTTATCAGTTTTTTTCTTAATTCTTCTTGTATTCCTCTCACTGCTACCCCACTGAACCGTTTGCTTCCATTCCTCGCTTTTCAAAACCACACAAATTCCTACTGTAACTTCTCAAAAATCCTCACAGAAATTTTCTACTTTTCATAGTTGTTTTCCAGAGATCAAGAAACAATAGTATTCTACTGCCACATAAGTTTCTGTCAGTTCTTGTATACAAGAATAGTTAAAATTGTAATATATAGTCTTGATAGAAGTTGCTGTAAATTATTTATGTTTCCAATTTGTTCAACATTTGATTTGAACGCATCGACGTTACGTGGGTGTAGAAAAACGTTTACATCACAATTTATTTTTCATCAACGATAATAAGAAGAAATTGAGTGTCAAACAAGGACAAACAAACAGAAGACTGATCAATTCTATATTTTTTACTGTTAAAAAACGTTTTTGTGTGAGCTTTGAGCTTCTGCGATTGCATTCCCGGATTTTTTCGAACACTTCTGGTAAATAAATGCTGGTATAATATTAAGATTTGACCGATCCACGTTGCTTAAGTAAAAGAAGGATTTGCTTTGAAGTGCTTCGTGCGCGAATATCTTTTTTTAAATCTGGCTCTCGATTATTGCTTAGATTTGGGCTCATTTGCGAAGATTAATTATTGTTAGCCCATTAGGATCTCATAGACGGTCCAATTTTCTTCGCACCAATCGACACGAGCTTTTCTTGAGCGATTGTCAACGATTGGGGTATCCAACATGAACAAATCTTTTTTGCAGCTAAATAATCTTGCAATATGCAAATGGGACTAGTGCCCAGGTATGCCTCAATCTCACGGTATGTCTTGCAATATCACTTTAGCAGAACATCGATGTTTTCTAGCATAACAGCCGATTTTAGACAACCTTCTGAAAATTTATCCCGTAGGAAAGTGTGATCATGATTCAACTCGTATGACAACACGTTTTGACTACGTTCACCAATAAAACATGTCAAACCTTATGATGACAATCTCAGTATCTTTGAGACGATTGTACGTCGCTTTCAGCTTAGTTCACACATGGAAAAATTCGACTCGAAAGAAAAATAAGAATGAAATGATTTAGATTATATATAAATCAAATAAAATCAAATAAAAAGAAAAATTTCAAATAAAATTCCTATATTTTCTTGGATCTCGAAATTATAAAATGATATTTCTGGTTAACTGATTTGCAGTTGTGGTGATATTCATAGTTATTAATCTGCGTAAATTAGACAGAGTCTCTGGAACGCGTTTATATGACCAATCTATGGTCTTCAGAGAAATTACTTCAGGTTCAATTCACCTTAAATCTATGAAGACAATAAACTAGCTTATCGAAACGCAAAAGTCCTCATGGAACTTCTAGTAACAACCATTATTACATCTACTTTTCTATGTTATATTTGTCTGATTCAAACTTTTGGAATTCAGTTATTTGTCATAATTTTCCATGTAAACTTAAGATTAGTCTGAAGTCAAGGATATTTTTGGCGCAGTCAGTGGGATATTTGCATCTGTTTTTGATTAGTGGTCCAAGAATCGTAAAAGAACTTTTTGAACCATTTTAGAGAGAAAACAATGGATGTAAGGGGAAACAATTATTTATATATTACGAAAAATTCAATAAGAAGCTACCATTGTATCCTTCAAGTCGAGAAAATCCTTGATATATTATTTTGTCTCATTCTATAGATAGGTTAAACATACAGTTTACTTCCCTCGTTACATTTTATATAAAAATCCAATGAAATATGAAAGTAATCTCAAATTTCCAATAATTTTTTTGTAGGAAATATTATAAACGACTATATTATTGAATGGAACTCAAGACTGAACAAAATGAGGGTGTTAAATGAGTCAGTCATCAATTATTTACGTACACGTACGAGCTAGTTATCTGTAATCTACGTTTTTCTGGCAATGTTCCAATTGCATTTATTCAAATCTATTGAATACTCTGGAGATTCGACAATCGTTTATGAATAATTATTCAAATATGTATTTTCAAATTCCATATGTTTTAGTTTTGCGGATATATTCATAACACATCTGAGGCGCATTTAGCTCAAAACTACGAATTAAATTTATAATTTGATATCATATTGATTAATCTATATCAGTGGTAATAATTTGAATAATTTATTGCAGGCTCTTTCCAATTTCATTCTTTTTTCCATTTGCAAATGGAAAGTGACAACTCACTAATTATAGTGTGATAGAAAGAGAAATGCTTTATTGTCAAAAAATTGTTACAATTTGTAAGCAAAGGTTTGTAAAAACTGAAAAATAAACAGTAGTTTACATAGCAGAAGGCACTTTCCAGTAAATATGCCCTCAAATTATTACGAATTGCGAGAAACGATGATATCAACTTGATATCAATTAGCAAGTGATTGTGCATTTTTTTACATTGTAAAATATTGAGCCCTTAACGCGAAATAGGTAAGTGAAGATCGTACTCCATGTACGTAAGTGGAGAGCCGTGCAACGATCTTTCCGAAATTGGAGGAGTTTTGCTGTTTAGTCCGAGTAAATATCTAACAGCTCTCTTTTTTAGTTTGAAGATTAGCTCAAATTGAGTCACACCACACGAACTCCAGCAGGGGAGAGTAGATCGGAGATGCAACTCAATAAGAAGATAATAAACTGTTAAGGAGATGGATAAGTTCAATTCTTTGGAAACTGATCTCAGCGCAAACAAAAAGCCTAATGGATTGAATTATATGTGAATGTATAGGGAGATTTTTTTGACTTATTATTTCTCAGACCTTGTTTTAAAGACGATTTGACCTGTTCCAGTCTTTATCACTTCACATTAACAGCTTACAAAATTATATTGATTAACCTACAACAGGAATATCAATTCAACCACAAAAATTCACTCATTTTAGGCAGATGAACAAATGAAAAAAAATATTGTGGTCAAAATATTCAATAATTTTTTCAGTTTAGGTGACAGCAGCTTCTGGTATGGAGTAGGACCCACATAACGTGGTATAATTTGTTCTGCAATGACATACCTCAATTCTATATTGATGATTTTGAAGCAGTGCTAAGTATCGACTGTCAATTTCCAGTCCACTTCTGCTAATTTTTCTTCTTTGAAATAAATTCATAAAGGATATTCTTCGAATGCATTGAAACTTGAAGGTCTTAGTCTGTTCATGTCTCAATAATTTACTCTGCAATTTTCATGAAAAAAAAACTATCCAACCATGATTCTCCTCACTTGGGTAACTGTATTAGCAAATAAATTGATGTTGGGAATGATAACAAACAGTATATCTCCAACACTTTTTTTGAGGAAATGTGTTTAACGTTCCTCCGGAAATCTATAAATAATTCAACGCTAGAATTCATATCATTAGATTCCAGTTTATCTTGAATTGTATCAGTAGAGGCTTATTCAAAAAACAAAGTTTGCTGACAAAAAATTACTTCAAGGAAAAAGTTCATCATCATTTTTCCAAAATAATCACTGCTAATAAATAATGTATCTATGAACAATGCTAGATTCATATTCAACAAAAATATGTGATCAAATATAAATTGAATATAATATTGAATATTAATAGATTATGTAGTTAGTTAAATTATCATTTTATATTTCGTTAGCAGTTACGAAGAATCTGGAGTGTCTTGGACAACTTATGAGTGCGAATTTGTTTGACTTAAACAGCATATTAAACTTTTTATCACTCGTATTTTTATATATTCTCTTCTTCACAATCCAAACCACAATCTTACTTTTATCTTATAATTAAATAGTACCTGATGAACCATTATTCAATGATAAAGCAAAAAGAAACCTACTAATAATCCGAGTAGTCCCAGCTGCAGCTTACACACTAATCCTCAAATTTTCAAAAAAAAAATGTGCAAAATAAAAAAATTAAAAGATGGAAATAGAAGCTTCTTCTTCTTCTTTCTAATATGAGTATATTAGTAGGCTATTGCCTGTTTATTTCCAGCAAGTCTTCCTCGGAAGACGAAGTTCAGCATTCTCGTCATTGCTTAGATGGTCATCCATGTAGTCTTCTGCTTCTAGATGCGTATCTTACAAGTCTTCAATTCTCTTCATATGTTTGCTCAGAATTTTTGTCTCTACTTCAGTCAATTTCCTATGTCCTATATTCTACTTTGCTGTTCATTATCTTTATTCTGTATTCTGCCGTGTGGAGTTTTGCCTTATATACTTCCCAGTATCCTCATTTCTATTGTTATCATCGTCTGTAGTATCTTACTTTTATCTGGTCTTGTTTCTATTGCATGTCGTTGTATATATTTTGATTTTACTTTCGGTATTTGTTATTTCAAACTATTTTTTTCTGGCTTCCCGAAATTCCTGCAGTTTTCATTCTATATTCTCTCACATTGTTAGAAAGCTTTCCATGAGATGTTCTTTTCGTTCCCAAGTTTTCAAAACGGATAATCTCTTAATCGATTTCCAACATACATCATATTGGTTTTTTGGATGTTACTAGGTTTAGTAGCATTTAGAGATTATCTTCAGTATCAGTAGTAAGGACAGTATCGTTAGCAAAATATATTTCCCATTTTGAATCCCGCTACTTTGGCAGAGTTCCTATTATTTGATCTATTATCAATTCAAATTATGAGTGAGTCTCCTGATCTAAATTTATATCTTGTTTTATGTCCTTTCATTCTTGTTCTGCATTGGGTATTAATATCTTGTATTAGGTTGATTAATTCTCGTTTATCTCCATATTTCTAAGTCATCAATCAATCTCACTCTGTCAAAAGCATTGATCATATCGACTAAGCGCAGGTTTTTTGTATTCCAGAGATTTTTTCGAAATATGAATATTGCGTCTATGGTGGATCTGTTTTTCCTGTTCACTTTTGGTTTCAATGATTACTTCCGGTATAGTTTATTTACACACATTTGAAATTGGACTGGAGTAGCATATAGGAAACGATTGAGTGGACTGGCATTCGATTAAACTGACATTTAACTCTTCTCATTGTGGTTATTGGTCAGAGCGAAATTCTTGATTTGCCCTTACTTATATATTGATACATGTTGTCTAAATGAGGCACAACTATCTTCGACAACAACTACTGTGAGAACTTTGTCGTCAAAAGTTACCAAATATTCACTTTATTTTCATAGTCATGTTAACAAACGTTTTTTGCATTGCTTTGCAAAGTAATTAAATTTAATTGACATCCAATATATTTGTACTAGCATCGATACTGAAAGCGATAGTCGGAAAATTGAATTAATTTGGAAAAATGTATCCCAGGAGAGACAGAAATATCTACGATAATTCCACTATACTTAAAATCTACCTGACGTGCAAAGCTTGGTAATTGAATTTTGCCAATCATTGTAAATTCTAGAGATAAAGTCAGCTCCCTCTTTCAGAAAGAATGAAGATTAAATTGCCGAAACAGAACAATACACAGAGGCAATAAATCGAACTCGTCAAATGAAATTTATCGCAGCTGTAGTCGAATTAAAGAGAATATTACATCTTGGTAATTTTCAATTCCTGTGTCCCATGGGTTAGCGGAAGCTCCAAATCCGCTTGAAAAGTCAATTGAAATAGCGGCTGCAACAAATATCAATTTTGAAAACTTCAGTTCTATCCGGTATCTCGCTACACCAACTCTGCTGATATATATATAGATATATATTTCGAGATGTTGCTTTCAGTGAATTGGTTATTAGACTTCGTGATTCTTCCATTTCAATTTATAAGACAGAATGCGGCAAATTAGGGTTTAGCTACGAAATCATTTCAATTGATATTTTATGTTTATCTGCTTCAATTTAGTTTATGACTGACAAAATTTGACTATTGAGTCCGTTTCATTTTCAAAACTATGTTGACGGTACGAACATTATTCGAAACGTTCCCGACAAAACAAAGTTCATATACATATTTTAACGAAAGCATGACTACTTACACCCTTCCAAATAATATATGTTGAAGACTTTCTGTAACCTGGTAAACCGGTTCATTAGCCAAATGGCCGACTATAAGAAATAATACGGCCGCACTATTTCTCAAACCGATAACAACCGTTTTTACTTACTAGAGCTCTCTTTCCGTTTTGTCCAATGTTCGTAGCTTTCCTCCTCTCAGTTAGGACAGCGCAACACCACGCAACAACCACAACCCCAGCCCTTGTTAGAATCAACATATGCACGATGTATCTTAACCACGTTTTATAACATCTAAATCAACTATACTCAAACAAATAGATTGTTCACTTTTTTGAATCTCCGTGATTCATAAGACACATATTGCTGATTGATAATTACAGCTTTGCTAACGTATTGTAATATTTTCCTTATTTATTTCTACGATCTTTATCAGTAGGGTGAAATAAGAGTCTCTCACGTTCTCAATTTATTAAACACTATACGCTACATTAACTTATAATAATTTATTCATTACTATCATTTAACTAATAATTTATCTAAATTATTCCATTTCTCTATAAATTCCTTTTGTTCACTACGACTATTTATTATAAACTGAACTAAACTGCACTGCAGAAACTCTTTCTTCAATTTCTTCTTTTTAGACCTTCATATTTCTAAATGTTCTTGATTATAGATCTATTCTGTTTCAAAACTAGTTTTTTTCAATAATTTCTGAGAGACAGATATCAATCGACGTATTCAAGTCTTTATTGAAATATTTTAATATTTCAAAATATTTTGATAAAGACTTGAATTAGTTAGACCGTCAAATTTTATCTCAAAAATTATGATGTTTTCATTTCGAGGGTTGTTGCACTGCTCTGATGAGACGTAATAACGCCGAAACTAGTCAGTAATTACAAATTCTCCTCGCAATTGTATGTTAATATCGACAAAAAGGTCGATTGCCATCAAGCTCTTCAGATGAGTTGTAATTCAATATTCGTCGAGGCATTAGCCAGGAAAGTAGTTGTTTGCTCTATATCCAAGCAGGACTGGCTCCAGGGCGGAGATTAGTTCGTTACAGTATTCAACTAAGAATAAATCACCCATTAGAGGCGATGAATATACTATACATTTGAATTTACGTCCTTCATTAATATTTTTATGTATATGAGTACAATAAGCACTTCCATCAACTTTGGTTATTGGTTTTCTCAATAATTTTTCTGTAAAGTATCACAAAATCTATTAAAGTATTTTTTCAGTAATAAGTCTCATTACATGCTCCTTGTGTTAAAAAAAAACAAAAAGTAGATATTTCAACGATTATTCATACTCATTTCGTATATTTCTTTTAGTTTTAAAAGACTTTACAAAGTAGCAGCCGTATACACTTTGTACAAAACGTGAAAAGTTGAAAGATTGCAAGTCTAAAGTTCTTTCCAAAGCGATTTGTATGATGCAAAAGCAGTTCGTTATGAAAAAGGCTTTGTCACCCTCTCACGACGCCATTACTCTATCATTAGTGCAAAATCTACAAGTTGAAAGTTATGGGATTTTAATTTAATATCAGAAAATGAAGGGATAACGCATCTGTGTGTAAAGTGCAACCTCAAGTGCCGCAGCAATTTGCAAAATACCCTCATATCTGCACACAAACCCCTTAATGAGTTTTCCACATTTTTTTAACCCCAAAGCACCGAGTTGTTAACTATAATTACGCTAGTAATGCCAACAAACTTGAACATCGCTTTAGATATAGCACTTTTTACCACTATCGAATTAATTGAATAGTGTTCGTGTTTAGGGCATATTAGCGATTTTCAGCTGGAAGATTCTGTAGATTTATAGTTGTGACGATGAGACCTACCCCCACATTTAGTCATTTAGTTCTCTGTTTTATTGGCAACAAGTTTATTTGACGACATAAAAGCGTAGTACAGTTTAGAAAGTTAGTTACAAATAAATATAAGAGATAATTAAATGTGTTTCCTTCTAGTATTCAACACAATATTCATTATATTATTTATTATTCATTCATGTAATTATAATTGAAAGAATAAAATGTTGAATTTACACCATTTGTATACTACTGTTGTGGATATACACTTTTGAATTACAAAAAGAAAAGACACAATAGGGGTGCACTCTGGGTTGATGAAAAATAATGTTATATAGAAGCAAAAAATTGGAAAATCTAGCTGGATACTACATCCTTCCATATCTCCTAATCTATCTGCTTTGTAATCTATGTGTGGAGTTCAGGATGTGATATACACTGCGAGCCGAAATGTTCTGATGATCTAATACAGGGGTCTCCAAACTACGACATGAGGGCTACATCCGGCCCGCGGACAGATTTTGTCCGGCCCGCGGAGAGCTAGCGTACTTGAAAACTCCTTTTAGAGAACATATTTTTTATAGCAAATTAAACTCAGTTCACTATTTATTCTAATTTTATATTGAATAATTATTAATATGACATCTACATTGATATAGTCATGGGCTAACTACTCATAACATTGTTGTAGGCTTATTGTTATTGTTTATGTGATAAGTTGAATAAAGAAACACAGAATTGTAATGAGTGAAGACATGTATAATATGCAGAAAATTTTACATGAGTATATAATAACTAACAAATTATTGAAATGAATCCAACTAACATTTTATACATTTTAAATAAAAACATAACTTATAACAAGCATAATGACACATGAAAGACTAATAAGATTTATGTAATTGAGATTTTCCACTGACAATAGTTTTTAGTTGTGGACTTATTTTACTTGTACCAATTATTAAAAGAAATTTAACACGCTCATCTGTTAATAAGTAGTACCAAAAACAGAAAACAGCCCACGAACAAATTTATACAAATTATCAAATTGTGTCAGTGGAAAACTCTTATAAAGTTCCAACAAAGATGAGATTTGATATTTGTTCTTAATTATATCACTGCACTGTAGTTCAATCATTTTCATTTGAAGTTCCGGGGCTAGGGTTTCAATGTCAGTCAAAAGTATTCTCAAAAATCTTAATTTGATTCGCAATGGCATCAAAGTCCGAGAAACGAGTATCAAAATTTATTTTGATTAGGCACTCAAAGTTTCCATTGCAAAATCGATAGGAAACTACGTCTCAGTGGTGTGGCTGAAAATTAAAAAACATTTACTCCTTAGTTGTGATTGTATCAATTTTCTTCCGGAATGATTTGATATTAGTGTATAAATCAGGAAGATGCTGGTTTTCTCCTTGGAATCTCAAATTCAGTTCGTTCACATGTTTTGTCAAATCAAAATAGAATACTAACTTCCACAGCCATGCGTTGTTTTGTAATTCAGTGAGAGGGTGATGCTTTTCATTAAAAAAAATTTTGGATCACTGCTCGAAGTTCAAAAAAGCGCTGAAGGACTTTCCCACAACTAAGCCAACGTACGGCAGTATGATAAGGTAAGTCATTTTCTCCAATCTCAAACAAAGACTGTTAATGAATGATACAATGTAAGAATAATGGTTTTGAACCACCGTCATTTTCTACAGCCTTTGACACAAGAGCGACCACTCATTTATATTTTCCACTCATGTTTTTGCCTCCATCAGTTGTAATACATTTCAAGTTTTTCCAACGAAGGTTCTTTTGATTAATGGCCATTTCAACTCCTTTAAAAATATTTGTACCAGTAGTTGTGCCATGAATACTATACATATCAAGAAGTTCTTCATGCACTTCATAGCTATTATCTACTCCTCGAATCCGTTGACTCATCCAAGGCCAAAGAAAACCACTTAACATGTCCAACTAAGGATCGTGAGTTTCACTTTTTGTATGAAAGGGAAGAAAGTGGTCTGCGTCTGTATGATGGTCTACGTCGACTGAAAATGTTAAAAAGTTAACAGATATAGTAGGCATATCAAAAAGTGCGGTACTTAACATATTAACAGAAAGCTGCGCAGAAGATGGGTGCCGTGTTTGCTTAAAATGGAACCAAAACAGCGTCGTGAAGTGTTTAACAATGTTTCACAAAAAAGCCAAATTTTTGTTTCATTAGAATTAATGAAACGTGGGTCAATAATTTAAACACTTCACAACTGAAGTGAAGGAACAATTAAAACAATGGACTGAAAAGGGAAAACCGGCTCCAAAGAAGGCAAATACCATTCAAATCGCAGGTAAGGTCATGGCGTCGATTTTTTGGAATGTTGATAAAGGAAAAACTATCAACTCATTGAATTGTTTGAGCGAAAAAATCGGGCAAAAACGGCTGCAGTTGGGTAGGAAGAAAGTGTTATTTCATCAAGACGTTACACCAGCTCACACATTCTTTATTACAATAGCCAAAATGGTGGAATATAAGTTTTTATTGCTAACTTATGCCTATTTAATAGATTTAGTCCCCTCGGATTATTTCCTGTTCCTTGAATTGAAAAAATGGGTCGATGGTCAAAGATGAAGAGGTGATGTTTGCAGTTAATGGATATTTTGAGCAGCTTAACGATTCTTATTATAAAAAGGATTTCGAACTTATTGAACATCACTGGAAAAAAGAGATTACGTTGAATCATGAACATATTTTCTTCCACGACCATCCTGGTTCTTCTTTTCATGGGGAAGTCGATCAAGTTGGTGATTTCATTAGTTATTAGGCGAGGACGTTGATAATCTGATATTGAGGCTTTGAAATTTGAACTTTGTCTCAACACATCTTTTTTTTTGCTACTACCTAAACGTTATTATAGTTATTATAGATCAAAGGTGTGATCTGTACTCTTCTAATCAATGCTACGAGTCATAGAATAATATTTTATGTCGAAATTCCCCTATAAATCCAAGAGAAATGAAAGTATCATAAAGTTGTTTAATGAACATACTTTTTATCAAAAAAATATAGTTTTAATTTGAGAAAATAGCATTTAATTTTGTTGTAGTTACCCTTATTTCGATGAAATCACTTATTTTGTGAGATTCCATCTGAGAGAATTGATAAAGTAATCTCCTTTTCCCATTTTCTAATAACATTTTCTCTATCAATGCAGTAGAAGTTGGAAACCCGAACACTTAAAGTGATTCGGTTGTAATCCGCATTCTACGCGTTGCCGAGAGCAACGTTAGTTACTTTTGAATGAAATTAAAGCAAATTCACGAGAAAATTCGCCTATAAAGAAACTATATTAGAACGGAAACCATAATAAGACACGGTTGATTTGAAATTGGATGAAATAGCAAGCACCAAGTTGCAGTTTGCTATCGTTCGTGGTTTCTCAAAGAAACTCGTATTTCACCCGTGTAAAGTAGAAGGTCGAGGGAATATAACATGAGAGAATAAACTTGGATTTGAAGGAATCCATTTCAACTATTTGGGACAACGTATGTTTATTAGGGTGGGTCAGGACATTATTGTCTAATCTTCATGAAATCATCCTTACGTTAAAAATTCCTGTAAAGTTTGAGTTTAACGATAATTCCAAACTTTTACTATTTGATAAGAGGCACCTTATGAAAATATTTCGTCTCTTGTTCAATCCATTTGTCCGTCCGCCTAATATTCACAGCCTCAAATATAAGTAATGAAAGAAAAAAAATTACTTATGGAGCAGAAAAAAATGAAGCTTTGGTTCTTGCGACTTGCAGTTTAAGAATTTGCCGATTCGTGGTTTTGCTCATTACTTGAAATCAATTCAGCTTCAAAAACAACAAATATATTTGTCATATGGTTACATAAGGTTTCGAAATAATGAAACATTTGAATCTTGTCGACGTTTTAGCGTCACGCGAATCTATTATTTTTTAATGCGGATAGAAATAGAATAGAATAAGTTTAGTAGCGATAGAAACTTCGAGTTTATATGCTTTTTTTGTATTGAAAGATCTCACTTTCATTTCTTGAAGTACAATTGAACTTTATGTGGAGAATTTAAGAGAGAGAATTTAATATTGAATTGAATAGCTTACAACACATATGTTGTAGTCAACACGAAGTCATTTAAATTGATAAACGTTTTAAAGCAAGTAACCATCATCATCAGTAACTCGTATAACTAACTAAGAGAAACCATTGTTTTGTCAAAAATCAATTTTATTCAACAATTTCATCCTTCAAGAGCAATAAAATAATTTAATCGTTTCTTTAACTTCCCGTGCTTGTATAAAGATTTGAGTTTTGTTTCAAAATAGGCTCACTTTCAGTAATTTCTTCTTAATTTGAGCTGAATTTCTTACCAGCGACATTTTTTTTTGAGATCAGCAAATACCCAGTAATCACTGGAGACAAGATTTGGGCTATACGGTGGATTAGGATGCAATTCGAACTTTAATTCATTCAATTGAACCATCGTTGCCATCTACTTGTAAATCGGTGCATTATCTTGTTAAAACAGTGATATATGAGGCCGTTTTTTTCTTGATTTTGTATTCAATTGATCCAAAAATCCTATGGAGTATTCGTTATTGATTGTCTTTCTCTTTTGGAGACACTCTATGAAGAGCGATAACCTTCCGAGCTGTTGATGTGTCTTTGGAAGCTTCGGATGTAGTTCACCGGCTTTAGTTCGCTCAGATGATGATCGTTTTAATTCAGGAATGACGTGATGGATCCATATTTCATAAATTAACACGGCTCTGAGTTAACGTGGCACCTATTTTGAAAAAAAGCTTTCTCATGATCAAATTTATCAGGTTATTATATTATCAGGTATATTACATGAAACCAATTTGTGAACTTTTTTGATGTTTTCTGCAGTAACCACCTCAATTGGACGACCTAATTGATTTTTTCGATGGAACAGAGTCCGGATAACACTTTTGAATACATTGCTGGACGTGTTTTTATTCACCAATAAGCAAGAAGTTGATACTTAATGAACGTCATAAGGATTCGGCCTTTGAACGCTTCGGATTGGAAGTCAAGTGATGAATCCAGGTTCCATCCATTGTCACATTTTCACGTAAAAAATCCGATTTATAATGTGTAAACATGACCAAAATGCTGGATCAAGTATGAGTAAACGCGTCACCTACAACCACACAAAAAAACCGATCTTAATGTTATTGGGGAAGTCGTATACTGTTTGTACTCATATTTTGCGTAGATCTTTCTGGAAACCAAAATATTACTCATACTGAGTCACCCAGAAATTCTGCTGTGTATTCTTCGGGTAAGTGAATATGTAATACATCTTATCTCACCACATTTTATCGCTGCACGTTTTCTTTCTACAAATATTCTGAAACGCGTCAACTTGTTTATAAAGGTTTAGTGCTACTTTCAAAAAACTGAAAGTAAAAAAATAGCAGCGTCATTTCTGTTTGGACGAAAATGTATCGACAATTATTTGCTTTTTTTAGAATGAAAATCGTATTAAACAAAACAACACGAATAGTAAATTTCGTGCTGCAAATATTGACACAACATATTTATATATATGTGCGATCCAAATTCTGTGTAATTCAATTTTCCAAGTTACAATTTAAATGCAGTAGAGGGCATCTATCCACTTCCTAAACTGAAATTAATATCTCCGATAATATAGATTCAATTATATAAATATTGACAGTATCGTTTATAAACGAGGTATAGAAAATTGAGTTTAGTACCAAGAAGACCGATTGGTTTCTCAAGCAAAACGACATAGGCGTTACTGAAATGAAATTCATTCAAGCACGTTTACATTGATAACAATCGTGACAAAACAGAAAAAACTTTTGATTCAAAAAAAAAGTTTGTTTTGACAAATAATATTGAAAAACCTTGTCATGCGGTGTGAACAAGAAATTGAAAGGTAATTGGAAAAAAGGCACGTCTGACGATTTCTTGATTCTTATTATTTCGGGCTCATTATTTATTCAAAAATTGTTGTTATTCTAGTTGAATTTCCCAATTTTTTTGTATACAATATTTTTGAATGAAATTACATAGGAAATAAAAGTCCTGGAAACTTCACTATTATGAATTTAATGTTGTTATTATTTGAAAGTATTTCTACCATTGTAAAAAGGAATTCTGGAGTAACAATGAATGGTTATGATTACTCAATGTCACGTGAATACTAAAATATAGAATATGTTTTAAGTTTGAAGACGTCAAGTCAATCCTGTTCAAACACGTTTACGAATATCTGTCAAGTACTTAACTTAACATGAATGAATCCTAGCGAAAAGGCTTCGTAAAGATTTGAATCAAAATTCTGTGATATGAACTTTACAAAATGTGATTCCACATTGAAAAAAAATGATATTTGTCTTTTGGTATTACATTTTTCTCTATTATTTGGAAGAGGTCTCTTCTCTGCAGATTGGAAACTTCCTTGGGCTCAACCCATATCAAAAAAAGGAAAGAAGTGACCTCTTTTTGATCCTCAAGTTTTTTTTTGTACTTTTCTTCAATGCGATAAAAATATTTATAAACAATATTTCTGTTTTCTTTCAAACATAATGCGTAATATAGATGCAAAAATTTAAATACAAAGCTGCAAAAAAGGATTTTTTCAGGATTTTACAATATTGCAGTTATAATTTACTCAGTACCAGTACATGAAATTTTTTATGTACATAAGTTTGAGAGCCACTTCTTCACCACATACCATCAATTTAAACTCAATAAAAAAGGCCAAATGCTGCACAAAGATTTCCTCCTGTACGATGAAAAAATGAAATCTCATATAATGTGATAGTCTTTCAAATCACATATTATTTTTTTTTGTGTCAATAACCAGCGATATTGAGGTACGATAAATGTAAATAAAAAAAAATTCAAACATCAATCGTTCAGTTTTATTTATACTGAAGTAGTTTGATTTTCTGGAGAATAAAAAAATTGGTTTATACCTTAGAGTTTACTCATTTACTGACCTGTCATCTATTTTCCAATGAAATATTAAAATCCTTATCTTCATTTTACTATTGATACGTTAATAGATTATTTTAGAGTTTCCATCATTATTGATCCTTAAATTATCGCCAACAGGTGAAGTTTCATATAAAGAACTGAAATATTTCCGAATTTGTCTACCATTGAACAAATATTAATATGAACAAGTATTCTGGATTATAGATAATCTGATAAATTTGTGATAGCCGATTCTTGTACCGGACACTAATTAAATTAGATTTTTATAACATCCAACATTTTTCAAATTCGAGTAATATCATGCTGTTCAATCACCGACTTTTTAACCAGTGAAAATTCACCTGAATTTTTTCGTAGTTGGATTTTATCTTTTGAGCGGATGTCTCAGAAACGAACAAGTACAGCCATGAAAAAGATATCACTCTTGGATTTATCGCATCGTCAAATGCACATTAAAGGAAAAGAAAACTCCGTCAAACCAATGAAAAGCAGCATATTTCTCGAAATGGGTGCACCTAGAATAATGAAAATATCCATCTGCCATAGAGATTACAAGGAAATCAATAGGGACTTCATTATATGATCCCTCTGGCTTCGCCCTTAACAGATTTCAGTTCAGCCTTTGGTTGGGACCTCTCCTCGTCTTATTTCTGTAATCCCTAGCATTGCTGGCGTAATGAAGGGTTTCAAAGGAAAGTCGTTTATGTGAACAGAATGAAATCAATATAGTATGCAATATTGAATGAAATTATTTTCTATTTCTAATGTGATAGCTTTGTATTGCAGAATGAAATAACCAGTCGAAAGAATTTCCAAAAATTGAAGATTTTGTTGAATTGTTGTTGTTGTCGTTGTTGAACTTATAGATTATACGCTAATCAACTTTTAATTAACTTTTAACTATTAACCTCAATACTATATTTTGTGAGTTATTAGCTCATTCATATAGACCCCAGGCTGCTTTCCAGCATATACCTCCAGATTTGAAGTATAAGATGTAGCGGAATCGACTAGGGCAAATATTCTTATTCCGTATCTTGGAATATACTGCTTGAAATCACATCGTCTTCTATATACTGCGAGGTTTTTATCAATCGTTGTGTTCTTACAATTTTCAACAGAAAGGTCAAATGGGCTTATGATTGAAGCTAGTATGTCAAAATTCTTCTCTCGTTGTCAAATCGTCGAAATGAAGTCATCGTAGAAGAAAATGAGATCGATCGTGAGACATAACTAACCAAAAGCATTCAATCTTAAGTTAGTTTCTTCCTCATAGCTCTTTTGTATTAAATAGTCCACTTTTGAGAGTCCCTGCTAAATATAATAAGCCAAGAAAAGCTTTTATTTCACATAGGTCCATGAATTTTCCTCTTCTTCATTTTGCATAACCTTGAGTTGATCTATAAATGTACAGATTTGCATTTTCCACTATAATGATAAACTTTTCATCGGTTAAAAATAGTTCTATAGGTGTTTTGGGATTTTTTCTACAGTGTCTGACGCCTGGTAATCGAACGATGATATTTTCCTCTCGAGTTCTTATTGTTTTGATTGGAGAATGTTTTTTTCCAACGCGTGGTGCCATCTTTACCAATGAAAGTTGGGATTCTCGGTAATTTTACAAAGTTATATTGTCATCACTGCTATCATCGCACTCTTTCTCTGATTCACTATTGGTACTTTGGGATTCTTCAAAAGCCAACTTCTCTTCTTCGTCATTCAGCTCCGAGATCAGCTCTTCTTCTGAATCAGCTTCAGCCCACAAATCTTCAGATATAAATGTCATTTAGACCTAACTTACCGTAGTAAAATAAAACAAGCCTAATGTGAAACCCAAAATGTGAACCGGGGCGCCGCGATTCACAGACCAAAATTAAAATAATTCACAGACGAACCAATAGGCCGTTACAGCGATTTTACCAAAATTACCAATTGATTTTCCAAACGTCGGGTTTGAGAGACTTAATGACCTGTCCGCAAGGTTAATGGTCACATTCAAAAATATATTATATAAGGTGCAATATCCAATACAAATTTCTAAATTGATTCAGTCAATGCCGATCCAGAAATTTCAAGTTTAGGTAATATTAGACGAATGCTTGATAGTAAATCAAAAAAAAATTAAGAATCAAATAAGCTGTGTAAACACTATTTATTGATAAAGAGGAGATTTTGACACTTTAGAAAGCTCATGACATCTTTCTTGAGGAGCTCTACGTATGGTACAAGTATGTAATGTTCAATATGACTCACACTGTATATACAGAAAAACAATGAAGAAGGAATGATACTTAAGACAAAGTTAAATGTACTTGAAAATGTTCCAGCCTGTATACGATTTTTATTTGCTCAGTTTTCCGTAATATTCTCTCAAAAGCAAATTTCAACATGTTCTCCGGCTATTGAGTTAGTTGAAATATATTTTCTCATATTTTCTTTTATCCTTTCTGACATGTTTTATTACTATCATTCATGGAGTTCATCATCTTGACCGTCCACAAACAGCAAATCTTCAGGAATGAATATGTCCGTCTGACAATAGCGTACCCATCGACTGGAAAGTTGTTAGATTAATCTACAAGAACAAAGAACCACAATCAGTTGAAATAGGGTCTCTGATCGGGGTGAAAATTCTTAATTGACGGAGGATACAGACAAAGAAAAGAGAGAATCTAGATAATTTGTCAGATTGCATTCGATTTCGGTTTTTGTTCTAGATCCATAGCGAACAATTCAGAAAAAAGTTCCCGTGGGCAGGACCAATTAAGAGTTGAAGTACTGTGAAGCAAGAATTGGAAATTAATCAACTTGTACGTTTCAATCAATTTGAGGAAGATAATTATTCAAATAACTTTTAAAATTAGAACAAATTAATTTCTTGAATGAACAGAATTTGAATGAAACTAGAATACAATAATTTAACTGTGGATTTTCTTGAATGGTATATTAAAATATAAGAATCACAAGATTCTCATTCCAGCAAGAATCGGTCGGTTGGTAGCACTGATTCCTGTTTGACAGTTGACTTTGGACATATTATTTGGATTTAAAAGTTTGATCATCCTGTAAGTTTAATGTTTACTTAAATTCACACCGCCAGAATTGCGGGATGTGGCCTCCACCGCCATAAATAATTTACTACCTTTATATCAAAAAACAATTAGGTATAGAAAAGAATATGAGGTAGGGGAGCAATTGAAAATATGTTAATTGCTTCGTTTGATGCTATGGGTAAAAGTTATAATTGCTCAAAATGTGAAAGACTTAAATATTATGCAACGTCCAGTCTGCTGTTGAAATGAAACTATTACTAAGGGTCTACAATCTAATACAGAAAATAACCAAAAATTGTATAAGAATTAAGTCCATTTTTACATGGGAATGCGTGCGTTGTTCTAAAGCCGAAGCAGGGATAATCAGAAACGATTCAAAGCTATACTAAGTGAATCTATCCTGAAAACTTGTTGTTACAATATATTTCTCATTTAAATCATACTTCATATGTCTTGCAGATAACATTTTTTGAAAATCTTTTTTATTTCCGCTTTTTACCATACTTCATTCAACACACTTCGTCTTTTTGTATCGAGCAATTTTTGTTATAATTCTTACACCAACTCCCCATGGGAATACATGGAGTGTATCGCTTTTCATGTTTCCACTAATGAAAGCTCTTTTGGGCGAGAGCTCTGCGTTTTTCATATTTCCTTCCTTCATCTCAAACCCCAGTTCAACTATAATGAATTTTTATAAAAACAACTTTCAAATTTGTAATTTAAATATAATTTCTCATAAATTGAACATTGTAGCTAATCTATGATTATAAAAAATAATTATTATTGTATATGATGAGAAATATTAGTGAATCCACAAACTATATGAGTATTGGAAGTAGAGGCTGAAATTTTATCAACCAAAAACTCCACTGTGTTATCAACAGATGAAGTCCTAGAAATTAAATTGAAAAGACACCAATCGAAAGGTTTTCACGTGTGGTATACTTGGTGAACATCGGCGGTCAAAACTTGCACATATGTTAATAACACATGAATAAGTCAGATATCAGATATCACCTTTGAGAAAATTCTTTGATCTTTAGTGAAGAAGCTCTATCGTGGATGGTACCACAGTTGTTTCAGGATATTCAGAGGACAGTATATCCTTGAAAAAGGGTGTTTCAAGGATATTGGCAGGTTTATCATCTGTTTTTTTCACAGAAACTGTTGAATATCACATGTCTTTCAGTTAGTTATTTATGACTTTCTGAATCTACCTGGCTGCAGATACATTTCTTTCGGTGGCAGGCTCAGATTAACTGATTAACTCACATGGCAGCGATAGAAAGATGAGAAAGATGATTCTCTTATAGATATAAATAAATTTTCCTCACTCTCTCTCATTTCAAAAATATGCAGCAGCCATCAATTAAATTATTCGTAATTGGATTAAAAATTATCCAATAGAACTATCAATTTAACTTTTATGATAATTGACAGCTTTCTCAGTCCTTTATATGTCAATTATTTCTGAATTTCACTTTTTTTGTATTTAATCCCATTTTGGAAAGTTTTAACTGTTTCTAATTGAATTTTGATATTTCGCGCTTTGATACAGATCCTCGTATTGATGACTTTCCAATCTATTTTCTAAATACTGATATTTCTGTCCTATTTAAAAAGCGTCACAAACAATAAAAGGTACTTGAAATATGATATTTTTTTTTATTTTTTAGTTTAGTGAAATATTTCAATAAATATTATGTCGTTTATGATTTATACCAATATTGTTTTCATTGTAATAATTCGTAATAGTTGTTGGGAAAGTCCTTATACATATGGGAAGGAAAAATGTTTTATTTTGTGATGTTTCGTTTTTGTTTTGTTTTTTAATTGGTTGTAGTATTTGTTTATGCTCCTCTTGAATATGTTATTTTTCAAATTCTCGCACGGTAGTGAAAAAAATATTTTTTTTTCTCAAAACAGATTCATTCCGATATTAATATTTAAGGTGATTTATTAATGTGATTAAGCAAGTGTCAATTCATTTTTTGATAAAGAAGAAGTCGAAACATTAATCTGTCACCAGTTTTTGAGAATTTTCCATCGAAAGAGACCTAGAATCGAAACGATTCATCAAGAAAAGCATATAAGAATGTCAAAGAAAAAGAAAAGTGAAATTCTAATTTTCATATTGACTTAAAAGCTGAAAGTGACAATAATGGGGATATAGTTTATTCTAATTCAATAATTGTTGCAGTTTCCATTTCCATTCAACAATTCAAAACAGCTGCATGCGTTTTTTGTTACATTCACCTCATCGAGATCACATAGCTTCGCAATTAAACAGAAATTCCTTTCTAAATATGAAGAATCGCAGGAAGCGACACATGCTTAGTTTTGTGTATAAAATAATGGAAACCGGTCAATCTATTAATTTTTTCAATTCATTATATACCCTCAACCATCCTCACAATAACCTTTAGAGAGTTTCTCAACATTGATTCAAAAAATCTTTTTGTTTTGAAATAGAAAAGTATCTTCTAAGTAGGCAAATGAGGTCAAACAAATGAAAGGTTACGCTCTATTCAATGTCTTCCTCGCTTGGTACTCTGGTATATTTATTGTACAGCTAAAACAAATCCTGCTCTCATCTCAACAAAGTTCTTCTATCCATTCATTTTTCGTTAATCAATTTCAATCTAACGAATGAAAATAACGTGCAGTTAAATTTCTCATCTGGTATTCCAGAAGTGATTATAAATTCCCAGTAGTTGGCATAACTTTAATCCACGTATACTCATTTATTTCCACGGAAGTCTTCTTCCATTCGTCGACAGTCATTCATGTCAAAACTCCACGCCAGGTTTAATCTCTTTAAACCAATTGATCATAACTAATACTCGTCCAATTGGAGATATAGAAAACAAAGAGGGCTTGAAATTTATTGTTTCCCGTAATCCATGAAAATGATTAATAGCAAATCGATCTCGGCAAATTGATAGACATTAATAACGAATTGTGTTTTGGAGTATTTATTCGCGTCATCAACAGACTGGATAATCTTATTTAAATAATTGATCTGATTAAACAACATCAATAACCTGATCACTAAAATATCAATTCAGGCTATGAGAAAATCTCATAATTTGTAACTTTTAATTGGATAAGGAAAGGAAAATTTATAAATTGAATTTCCATTCTATATTAAATGATATATTTCAATCACACTTATACAGTGTAACTAGAAAGTGATAGGAAAATACGCTGGTTATCTAAACAGCTTGTACTTGTTGACTTGTCTATAATTCGCTAGACTAAAATCAGTTCTACCACAATAACTATAGATGCAACAGATCTTTTCCACTAATATGGAAAATCTTTATGGGATATAGTCTGGGCTTCTGGTTTGTTTCATTCGTCGTAAACAGTGGCTGCTCTAGTTGAGGTTATTTCTTGGCTTGCTGACTGCTGCTGAAAAGGCGATTGAAATGGACCATGACTCGCAAGAGTAGGGTTTTCAGAGTTGTTACCTTCATGAGTTTGTGCTTCAGTTGAACCGCTAGGAATTTGCACCCTTGATTAATTGGTCGCTTCAGTACATGTCCAACATCTAGTTTCACCATATAATCTCTACCATCAACGTATTATTTGTCTACTCGGACTTCTCCTTATCATTGTCCTTTCCTATTTTTTCTCCATCCTTTTTGTTTTGATGTTTTTGAAACTTATATTCAGAAATCTTGCTTAATTTGTTTTTGATACAAGTTTCACACTCTTGAAGCAGGTTAAGTGTTTCTTTCCAAACATAAACGGGAATATTCCATATACATTTATGATTTAGTATCCTAGTAAGGTCCAAGGACTAGATGTACAATATTTTTTTGCAATTGCATCGATTATTAAACTGTCTCTTCTTTCTTCTCTTGCTAACGTTGTATTTTGGGCTATCTTCATGCTGTTGCTCCTTCAATCTGAAACACCATTCCCTACTTCTCCGTTTAGCAGCAGATACATTCCTTTCCCAGTTCTTTGGATTCATGATTTCTCCTTTAAGACTTTTCTTTTTTATTTCGGCGGTATGAAAAGCTCTACTCAACCAGGATTGTAATGAATTATAGCATCCCTTTCTTCAAATCTTGGAACGAGACCTTGCTCAAGAAACACATAATTTTTTTCAACACTTTCTTAATTTTTGTCATTGTCTGGATTTTCTACCAAAACATTGGAATTACCATTAAGTAAGTTCTTGACGTGCGAAGCAGGGTCTTGAGTTTAAAAATATCTTTCTAGCCAACTCCATCATCAATTTTGCACTTTCTAAAAAATTCAAAGTATCAAGTAAGTGATGTATGTTCGAAACAGACGTATGTCAAAAAAAATCATTTTGAGAAGTGACCAAACGTGATTCAGACATACGACACTCAATTATGCTTAAAGTTCTGAATACAAATTATCTAGTTGTTTTAACTGTACTTGCAAACATAACCTAAAATGGCACAAAATATTGACATGGAAAATACTTGCAATTGATTTAATTGCCATAAACATTAGATAAATACGTTAAATATGGTGATTCAAACCTTACTTATTAACAGAAATAGGAGTATCTTTTTAGTTATATCTAATGCAAAAAAATAGAAAAAAAAATCAAACTCACCTTAAATTCTGATGTTTTGAGACATAAGATATTTCGCCGTTACAAAAAATTAGATATTAAACATACGACTTTTAAACAATTTCACATTAAAAATTTTTGATATAAGACTTTTTGCAATTACAAAATGTAATGTTATGAATAAACTTATACAAAAATACTTAGTAGTCGTAAATAAAGTCTAGTATTCTACTCGCGTGTAATGAATCACTCAGTGATTTATGCCACTCGCTATCGTTCCTGGTAGTAAACTCTCGTATCATTTGTTCAATTATTATCGAATGCTTTGAAAAGTGAATAAAAGCTATGTCAGGTTTTATTCTCGATAAAATTCTTGTGGTGTCAATGCCATATGAATTATTTCACTCGTGAATAATGTACTAAGAACGAGCTTTGATAGAGATTTTATATCAATTTTCTGCGAATCTCTCCTACGAAATGAACAAAATGAATGTATTACTTACCAATAACCGTAAGATTGTAACGGAAGCTGCGGGTTTGAGCATTTCGAAAATCAACTCGACACCGATAAACGCCCTCGTCGTGACGCCGGATGTCGTCTATGACGAGTTGCGCCGGCTCGGATACTGTACGGAAATAAGCTCTGGTACCGAAAACTTCCGGAGCCGACCAGTGGCGTGCTTGAGATAGTGGTTTGCCTCTCACATCAAAACTGTAACAAATGATTTATTTCATGAAATTTCGACAATATTATTACTGTTGATACTGTTGAAAATGTGATATTTCCATAATGGAAACCAACATCGGCGCAATCGCATAGAACATAATTTACAATTTGATATCAATTGACCTTTAATTGTTATTATTATTTTGAATATTCACAATAACTTGAGAATCTGTTCTTCGTTGTTAGAAGAAAATGAAGAAATTCTAAATAAATTATGTTTGAAAAAATGTCCACGAGTATTTTAGAAATATTCAATATTAATGTCCCGAGTGCATGTCAAATTGTCGATAATTTAATTTTCTCGAGTACGCGAATGCGCACGAGAGGAAATTATGAGACAATTTGACATGCACGAGAGGGCATTTTGGCAGACTATTTCCTGAGAAAAATTTAATTTAAAATAAACAATAATTCCTTTTCTTAAAATATAAAATTAAAACCAAATGATGTTTATTAATCCTAGACGAAAATTTGGCACTAGTGCAAATTATCGATAATTTGCACTAGTGCAGTATTATCGCTGAAATTTGATCGTTGCTAGGTAAACATAAAATATTACAGCTTTTTGATTAGCTTAAATTTTTCGAAGGAAATAGTCAGAGGAATCCGTGAAGTGATATATATTTTCTAGACAATTTTCTGTTCGACCACTAAGTAATTAACTTACTTTCACTTCACTAATTTATCGACTTTACGAGGGTTACTACTTAAGTTTTGAGATAGACAAATAAAAACAAATATTTTCAATTGGATATGGCTTTTTTATTTTTCAAAATATTCTCATATGAATTGCATGAATTCTTGAGGCATTGTTTCCATCCTGATTGAGGTACCTCCAAAATATGTGATTTGAACGCATCAACCGTTTCTTCAGGTGAAGAAAAACGTTGACCTCGTAATTTATTTTTGATCTGCGGGAATGAGAAAATATCATTAGGTTTGAAAGAAGGACTGTGCAACGAATGACCCATCAATTCAATGTTTCGTGGTGAAGATTAGTTTTCCTGATTTTATCGAGCAAAAACATGCTGTTGTACCATTCAGAATTGGCCGTTTTACGCTTTAGGTGAC
Source organism: Diorhabda elongata (assembly GCA_026230145.1). NCBI lineage: Eukaryota > Metazoa > Arthropoda > Insecta > Coleoptera > Chrysomelidae > Diorhabda > Diorhabda elongata. Next base: position 16,931,238 of record CM047928.1, on the reverse strand, counting down.
CATTTCTTTGGTTGTTTTGTTGAATTTGGCTCGTCTTGACACACCTATACAGTCGATTGTTGATTATTTTCAAATTTATATGCACAGTAATCACCAAAAGTTAAAGCTAGTTTATCGGTAAAATTCTGTTGTTGGTTTAATCAATTTCGAGAGTCATAGAAAAACTCCGAACGAGAATGTTCGCGACTTGATTTCATTATTTGACTGTGTGGCGAATGACCCATCAATTCAATGTTTTGACTGTTCAAAAACGTTCGCTCGCAATTTCGTGGTGAAGATTAGTTTTCCTGATTTTATCGAGCAAAAACACGCTGGTGTACCGTTCAGAATTAACAGTTTTACGTTGGTTTAGGCGACCATTTGTTTCAAAGTGCTTCATGCGGAAACAACTTTAGTTGGATTTAACTCGTATTAAAGTCGATTGTTGATTAGTTTCAAATTTATATGCACAGCAATAACCAAAAGTCGAAAGTTGATCGGTAAAATTCTGTTGTTGGTTTAATCCACGTCGAGAATCAAAGAAAATCTTCGAACGAGAATGTTCACTACTTGATTTCATTTTTTGACCAAGGTGTTTGAGGTATTGGTCAAAATTAAAAATCAACTCGTGAGACAGCTCTTTACGACGTTTCTTTTTTTCAAAAATTAGAACTCATGGAATAGGACCTTGGTTAAGAAGCACATAATTTTCCTCAACACTTTCTCAATTTTTGTCAACAGCATTATCTGGATTTTTTACCAAAAGGTTGAAGCTATAATTTTGAGATATAACGAAAAACATGACTCAGACATACGACATTTTGATATTTATTGAAAATGATAAAAACGAAATTCATGTACAGTCAATTAGAAATGATTAAAACGAAAGCAACTAGGCTTATAAATACTAATTAGGATGAAGATAACAAAGTTTTGTAACTAAATTTGTTTCTTACAAGTTTTTAATATTTTTCTCCATTTATTGTGATCATAATTTTGGTACGGCTCTGGTAAGACAACGAAGGTAGATTTCTGTACAAAAAGTAGAGTATACTTGTATAAATTGAAAGCTGCCTTCTTGGAAATTCATTATCAAAAATGGGTAGTACATTTCAATCCTGAGTAATTGGAATCTTAAATCATTAAAGAGAAGAGCAATATGAAAATTAGACAAAAAGATGAAATATGGGTAGTAAACAAATAGCACAATATGGTTTTTAATTAATCAGAAAGTGATCACTCATAATTAATATTGTACATAGAAAATGAAGCAGTGTTTGAATGCAACAATTGCATCTGGCTGCATTAATTGATTAATTTTGCTAGAAGAAGCTCAGATGTATATTAAATCGGGATTTTGCTCAGAAATTGCTTTATTATGTTACTTCATTAATGAAATCTTGATCGTTTTACAATTTTTTTCACATCAGGTATTAAATACATCGGAGTTTTTTTTTCAACCACCGATAGGCTATAAATAAAAAACAAGTTCATATAAAACAATTCTATTAGCAAAAAATAGATAACTTTTCCACATATTTACCGAAGAGATTGGGACATTTGTCATATCTGCGGACAAGCAATACCCTCTTCAAAGAAAGTTGCCACCAATGAATTCAAGTAGAGTACAAAACAGATCTTGAAACTTCTGTGGTTTTTTTCAACTATTCTGTCATCTCCAACATGAATACCATTACAAATGAAGTTTTCTCCATACACACGACTCAGTCTAGGATAGATTTTTTCAGTACTGTAACCTTCAGCCTGTAGAAAACAAATCACACTAGGCGGGGGCATCAATAATGAGGGACATATTTACGTGGCTGCAGCACAACGCCGACTGACGCCTGAATGTCAACAATAGTCCATAATTTTAGTATCCACATAGAATACAATTGTATTTTTGAATTAATTTTTTTTGTTAAAGTTGATAACAGTTGAATTAGAAGAAGGTGCTCAAAATCGTTTGTTAATGATTCCTGAAATACATAACTTCTGCTAGGTTTACATCGATATTTGATGAAATTATTAGCCTGTAGAAAACGAATCACATTTGAAGGGAGTATCAATAATAGCGGACATGTTTACGTGGCTGTAGCACAACTGACACCTGATTGTCAACAATGACTTTGGGACGTCTAATATGATTCAAACTAATACCTGAACTATGCTGAAGATGTCTATAGAATAAACCAAAAAAATCCAATTTTTTTGTATTTTAAATAATATAAATAAATATGTGGAGGAGATTTCCATTAAAAATTCAATAAAATGAGGTAAAGTAATGTTAATTTTTATACAGTGAACAAACACAATTTTCTTTTTCTCATTTCTCCGTTTTTCGTCGTGAGAAATATATTTAATATCCATTCACCCATTTCCTTAATCTTTTTCTGCCCAGTGCCACTATCATCATTTGATTTATTGTCTGTTGTCTTTGTTTTCTTATATCTGTTATTTGTTGGTTACATTTTTATTTGATCTGCCCCTTTTTCCTATAATTCTTGCTTCCCATTTTATTTCTATTGATTTATCTTGTTCCAATACTGTTAAACGTTCAAGACAGCTCGAGATTCTCTCTTCTATTTTTTCTTCGATTCCTTTATGTTGTAAGTTTCTTCTCACAATTTAAACTTTTGCTTCTATTTTGTCCTATTTCTTTTGCTATTAGTCTCACTTTGATTAAACTTTTCTCGTTCCTGGTCAATGTTTTGCATTTTTCTATTTTAATTTCCAATTGCTGTTGGGCTTAGACCGCCACCTTTTTCTATCATAAAGCCGTCTGATTTTTGTGCATTCACTTTTTCTTCCACTCTTTCATATCCGCTTCTTGTGATAGTTATCATTAGACTTAGTGTTCATCATGATAATACAAAGCCTCACACATCTTTGACAACTCGTGGGCAAATAATGCCACATACAACCTTGAACTGCCACTATCGGATTACCATTTACTTCTAAGCTTGCATAATTTTTTGAGTGATCAAACTTTCACGAATGAAGATCAACTTCAATCGCACCTGGTTCCGTTTTTTGCTGATAAGTACGAGACATTTTATAATCACGGAGTCATGAAGCTGAAAGAAAAATGGCGAAGGTCATTGAGCAACATGGAAAATATGTGATTGAGTCTTTTATTCTATATTACAAAGCCGAAATTACTTTGGAACCAACCATATTTGAAATATTTGTTCCTAACCTAGAAACTGACGATGACGGTCAAAGAATTCTCAAAATAAAAAGGTTTATACTTGGACGGAGTTTGCATCCAAAGAATTGCTTTGATCTAACAAGAACCATCAGGTAAATACGGTTTATACTTTATTTTTGGTTTTGTTTTCTTCTTTTAACTGCTCTAGATAGAAAACCAATGTAGTCTCGTTAATTAATATGGCGTAGAATAAAACTGCAGCGAAATGATATAGTCGGGTCAAAATGGTAACTTTAATATATATTGAATTCAATTTATAATGATGAAAATTACTTATTTGAGTATATATTAAGTATTAATAAAATGATGATGGTTCCTATTACGAGATTGTAGAATTCAATTCAACTCAAATACAAAGGAAGTACTGATAAAAATCTTATAAATTATTTTCTTGAACGATTTCTGTCTGTTCTGGTTTTTATTTCTAGGGCTGCTGATCCAGTCATTCCACTCGAAAACGAACACAGATTTTTTCCTCTACTTGCAGAATCCGATCACTTTATCTAATTGTTTTTCTTAATTGAATTGGAAATCTGCCTCGCTCTGTGTTATCGCAGTACCCTTGAGACTATTGGTTTCAGCGAGTTTGGGCCCCCATTTCTCGGAAAATTACTGGTATATAGTGTGTTCATTGATTAAAGTAAATAATACAAAAAAAGTGTAGAAAAATCTGATGACACGATTTTTGAAAAGTATTCTTCGTTAATGGGTTTAACTTAATATATATTGAATTCAATTTATAATGATGAAAATAACTTATTAAGTTTGCTAAACAAATCGAGAAGTTATAAAATTAGTTATAATTTTGTACGATAATAAGATATATAATTTTTGAAGTCAACTAACCATGGGGATGTGAGAAAACAACTCATCTTGGAAAGAGGGTATTTAACCTGAAATGGTTTAAGATGAATTGATATGAGTGGACTTCATCACAATCACGATCACAATAAATCAAATTTAGTTTGCTAAATAAAATGCTCTGAGTTTTTCAAATTTATTCATTTCTTAACTTCTTAAACCATTCCATAGAAATCTTTCTTGATTATGTGATCTAAATTTAGAGTATTTTCAATAAATATGATTTTTAATTTAAAAAATTTGGCTTATTTGAGTATATATTAAGTATTAATAAAATGATGATGGTTCCTATTACGAGATTGTAGAATTCAATTCAACTCAAATACAAAGGAAGTACTGATAAAAATCTTATAAATTATTTTCTTGAACGATTTCTGTCTGTTCTGGTTTTTATTTCTAGGGCTGCTGATCCAGTCATTCCACTCGAAAACGAACACAGATTTTTTCCTCTACTTGAAGAATCCGATCACTTTATCTAATTGTTTTTCTTAATTGAATTGGAAATCTGCCTCGCTCTGTGTTATCGCAGTACCCTTGAGACTATTGGTTTCAGCGAGTTTGGGCCCCCATTTCTCGGAAAATTACTAGTATATAGTGTGTTCATTGATTAAAGTGAATAATACAAAAAAAGTGTAGAAAAATTTGATGACACGATTTTTGAAAAGTATTCTTCGGAAAATGGAAAAAATTGGATATTTGGTTTTGAAAGGAAATACGCCTATGCAAATATTAGTGAAATCAGCACCATAAATTACGACTTTAAAATTTTGAGGAGCTTAATTCAACCTTATCGTATTAGCTTAACTGACAACGGGCGTTCAAAGTTTCACTTTCAGGGGAGAGATTTTTATCAGAAGAAAACTTTATAGCATAAATGAATAACTATTTTGAGATTTTCAATGGTAAAAACGATAGTAGAAGAAATGTCTTTTTTCTTTCTTGTATCGGGAACTATCCAAAAAACAATAATTTATTTCCTTTCTTTTTTCCAGATTATTAAATTTCATCTAAATATTCTCCTTTCATTATATTATATGATAAACATCCTCGACCTATATCTACTATGATTTTTGTCTGCTGCATCTGGAGACCCTTATCAGGACGATGTGTCTATTCTGTTGGCGACTCTGTTTGTCTTCAACTCGACGTCTGATGCATTGCCCTTTGCCACAGTAACTAAGTTTCAAACCGAGCTGTTCGTCATCGAGTACACAAGGGCTATTACTTAGACCGACACTCCATCTGTTTCCCTTCATACGTGTATAAGGGACTCCCTTATCTCTAGTCGGACAACTGCTGATACTACGCTTTCACCGTAATCTACCGTTTTAATAACGATAGAATAACTTCCAATTTCCTTGTTGTTGCTTCCGCTTTAATAATTTAGAAGTAATTGTTATGTTGTCAATGCAACTGATGATTTATTATCTAAATATAAGATACTGAATTCTCGATTCAGTGAATAATGGATATCATACGAGGTGCATCTCAATTTCAGTTGAAGTCTGAAGATTGAGAGTTTTACTACAGCTTACGCTGTAAAAATTTCTTATTTTCAGGACATTTTGATATGTTCATATTTATAAATATTCATTCGTGATTTTTTATTTTTTTATATAATTCTTTGAACGAGAACAACTTTTTTTTTTACGATCAGATGCAAAAAGATTGAAGTTTGTCGATACTGCACAAGCCGGACATTCCTCTTTGACCGATTGTTTCAAGTATTCAAACTCCTCTAACTCCATTGTCTAATTATTTGAAAAATATTTTGAAAAACATGTTATAGCAAAAAAAATCAATTTTGTCATAAAAATCTTCAATTGACAATCGAAATTGAACAAAATAATAAAATCAATTTTCTTGATATCACATTAAATAAAATTAACAATTATGTTAGAACAGAATGATGGACAAAACAAACTTAGTACTCAAGACATTTGAATTTCAATTCGTGTCATTCTATGTCACAAAAAAGTTCAGTGATAATAAGTTTGGCCGATAGATCTATCCAACTATCAGATCCTGAATTTAGATGCTTAGCTATTCAAAAAGCAAAAACTGCATTGAAAAAATGATAAACAACATATTATAGAGAAAGATAAACAGATACTACAATCAAGTGAAAAACAAATATAAAATAAAACATCAGAGAATAAAACATTTCCACTTTGCCAACAACTATCGTATTATTTCAATAAATATATAAAGATTTCACTCAACTTCAATCTAAAACACCAAAAAACAAAAGTAATATTATTACATATCAAGTACCTTGTACTAATTATGACACTATCTACATGGGGCAGACATCTCAGTATTTAGAAAATAGACTAAAAGGTCACCAATACGATAATGATACTAATTCTAAGCTAACTGGTACCTGAGTCTATAGAATAATAATAACAAACGTTTCGAAAAACTGTATAAATACGAAAAAAATGGAAGGAATACTTTCATAGAAATATATTTAACATAGTTGAAAACAAATATATTGGAGTCAATGTATAAAAAAATGAAGGGTACAGATTACACCGTCAATGAACAAGCTGATTATCTTACGATGATGGGCGAGGCAACAGCTTTTATAAAATTACCACCTTTCATAGGTTCCCCAAAAATCGTTAAGTCATGCTCACATGAAAATAGGAAACAAAAGGTAACTAGAAGCTTAGGACAAGAGCACAAAATCCTTTTATTCAACAAAAAGAGCAATTTGATGCCTTGAAGTGAATAACCACCAAACAAAAACTTTTAACTAGAAGCCAGAAGAAACAACAAAGTTGAATTCGAGGATATCATTGATAAAGGAAACAATATAAACACACAATATCTTGAAACCAGGAAAGCTGATAGGTGAAAAATAGGTCCAAGTATCTTCGTAGTTGATTGATGTCTAATCAAATTATGAATCAATTGTATCTTGTAATTTTTATGAAAAACCCACGACGTCAAAGCAAAACATTTAGCAGAATTCCTCAAAAATGTTATTCTCAAATTTTTCCTTTAGCCTGTATTGATATAGATCAATCAGGAGCTCTGCAAGGAACTTATCACAATCTATAACGAATATTAATTAATAGAGACTCGAAATACAGAATGTGCACCTTGTGATGCTAAAATTTTAGAAAAATATAAAAAAATTGACATTATATACATCGATAGAATATTATGAGGAAATTCTAGTTGAGATTCATAGCTTTGCCTTAATTTTCATGAAAAATATAGCATAAGCATGACTGTTGATTTTGAAGAAATTAAAACTGGGTCTATCACAGATGGGATGCTAAAAGAAAGAGATCCTGAAATACTTTGAGGCTAGAATTATGGAAATTTGGAATTGTTGATACCATTAAAGACAATAGATAAGATAGATATATAATTCCATAGAATATGAGATATATTATCTTACTATTAAAATACTGTAAGTTGCAATGAAATTTTCATCATTTTACAGTACAAAGCGATGAATTACGAATAGACAAAAAATATCAAACGAAAAATTTGAATGAAAAATTATATCCGAAAAGAAGTGATAGTGGAGAAAATTTTGGCAAAATTTAGAGATATAATGATAAACACAGCAGAAAAAAGATTCAGAATACTTAACAACAACAGAAGAAAATGAATTTGTAATGAAAGAAGGAATAGAAAGAAAAAAATAGCACAATCAGACTACGAAAAATATATAATGGAGAAAACAGAAGTGAAAATATCAGTTAATGAGCAAAAAAAGACATTGCAACAAGCTGGAAAGTATTGAAAACTGTTCTTTGAAGCTAATAAAATCCTAAGAAAAAAAAGAAGCAGTAATTAGAACTCAATCATAAACATCTTCTAGAAGGAAATGATTGACGTCTTTAACAAATTATTAGAGAACAAGTAAAAGTAGCAGAAACCCAATAAAAAAATAAATATACAATAGACAATAGAGAAGCTGAGGGTTCAGGATTATACCAAATAATGACAGACATGATAACAGCGATAAGAATGAAAATAACAGAGACTTAAGATGACACAGGGTATGGAGAGAAGACACACAAAAATACAAAATATAGAGAAAAATTATATAGTACAGTTAACTGGAAGTACGAGGATAGTCACAGACCCAAGAAAGAAAAAACGAAAATTTTGAGAGAATAAAATATTTATTTTTCAACGTAATCTCTTTTCAGCTCCATACACTTACTCCAACGATGTTCTATAAGTTCGTGACCCTTTTTATAATAAGAATCATCAAGATCCTCAAAAAAGGCACATCACCTCTACATTTTTAAAAAATCTTCAACCACCGAGTCTGGGAACAGAAAATAATGCAAAAGGGTCAATGTAGTCTGATCTGGTCACCACGTAGAAGAGGAAAGAAAAGTATTTTTTCGTGAGATAACTTTAAATATGGAGATGAAGCGATATTTTGAGATTTGCTATGTATGCAAGTGGAAAAGCGAGCAAATTAAATAAATAGGAAAATAAAAAAACAATATTTCTTTCGAAAAATCATAACTGAATGTACTGATTCCATATACATTATTTGAGCAATTTCTTATTGGAAAAATTCATATTTTAAATAATCTAGCAACAAAAACATGTTGACCTGTCTGATTAATAACAAAATACAGTTCTCAAGATAATTTCAATGTTTTTCTCATTCTGCTCTCCAAAATATAATTTTTTGTTTACTTGGCAATTAGGTTTAATTAAAATTTGTACTTGAAAGAAAATACGAGTGTAATATTTTCGTATTTAACCTGCGGCTGTTTTCCGTAAAGCACAAAATCCGCGTACAATTTTTTGAGATTAGGGTGTTATATATGGAAAATACTAATTGTACACTTTGTGCAGGTCATTAAGCAGTTAAAAATATTAAATTCTGCTTTAAAGATAACAAAGTTAATGAATGTTTTGAATTAGGAGTAAAATATTTCCTGTTACTTGTTTTTCCAGCTATATTATGCATTATGACAACCTAAATAATATCAGTACCGTACTTCACAATATTTTTATTGTGGCAAACACTTTTCTTTTATAAAAATCGATTTATTCATCAATGTAATCTCATTCAACTCTAACTTCTCGATGCCGTGCTTGTGAAAGAATTTATCTTTTGGTTCAAAATAGGCTTCAGTTTCAGCAATTGTTTCTTAATTTGACCTGAATTTCTTACCGGCGAGCATTTTTTTGAGAACAACGAATAGCCAATAGTCACTGGGGGCCGGATATAGACTATACGGTGGATGAGGATTTAACCATCATTACCATCGACTTGTATATCTTTGGATGCTTTGGATGTGGTTCACCGGCTGTAGTCCACTTATATGATAATCGTTCTAATTCCGAAGTGATCCAGGTTTCATCTATTGTCACTCATCAACGCAAAAATCTAATTACGTATATACATGTTGAAACACTGCTCTGAAAAAACTTTCTTATAATTTATATAATAATAATATTGAGAAATTGCTACAATTTTGTAGTTTGTAGTTTGTCTTAGAAGACATGGTCGATATCTGAAAATGCAGCCAAATAGTATGCTTCACCTTGCACATTTTTTTTGAGAATCGATGAAGATAATACACTAACTTGTCTATTAATATGTTAACCTTGCTTAGGAAGTATGATTTGGGCCACCTTCAACTATTGAAAATAATCCGTTCTCAATACTGCATTGTACAATTCTTTGAGTTAATTCAGCTCTTCATTTCATAGTTAGATATAACTGCTACAATGTTTTTTTTATCTGGTTCACGGTAATTATTCCTAGAGGAAGTTACAGGAAATATGGAAATTGCACTGCGTTCAACTGCAGTTTTAATGTTGAAGTTGTTGTCTAAGAAGTTGAGCTGGTTCTTAGTATTCGGCAAACGCATTGGTTCACCGTTAGAGTTGCGGATTGTGGATTGACACTTGACCTTTACCAACGTTCATATTAATATGCGTTCATATTAACGTAGTACATTATTTCCTATAAAATCGCATTGGACGTGTGCGTGCTTGCATTGATGTAACTATTACAAACTTCATCAGAAGTTTCTACTTTCTATTTTGTCTGATTATGATCCATAATTATCGATGCTTCTCTAGTAACCTGTTTATTTCATTAGATCACTTTCCAAATATTTTGAAGAAAATAAAACAGGAACCCTAGGTATATGTTTTTAGTGTAACTATCATTGCAATTTTGTGCCAATTAGTATTTTTTTTTTCAATTTATTGTGCAAAACAAATTATCTATAATGACAATGACAGCGATACTGAAAGCTTCCTTAAGTGTAGTAGTGAGTAAAGTATATATAAAGTTTTAACAGGTCAATATTGTGATATTACATACTAACAATGTATTGAAACTTTTTAAGCTAAAATCAGATGCAGGAACTCTCATAATAGACATTTATAAGGTTTGTAATTTTTTTATATAGTTCTTAACCTATAACTGTTTTCAATATTTATATGTTTTGGATCAGGTAACGGTATATTCGATCTATTTTTCTCCGTATAGACTGTTTGACATGGTGCAATACACCGTGCAATACAACAGTATCGATTTGATGTTATTTTTATTGCGTATACATTCAAAGGAAAAATGAGTTCCTGATCCACTAATACTACGTCTATCACCAAGGATTTCGTAGTTATTTTATGTTTTATTTTCCTTAGTTTTTCTTCATATATTCTCAATTAATTTCTAGCCAGGGCCTAGCCCATCATCCAAAACCACTGACCACTCTTTTCTTGTTTCCTTAGTTTTTTTATTTCCATTTTGAAATAGCACACAAATATTAAATAAAATGCAATGAATTGAACTTGCAATAAATTGCATGCAACTTTGTATTGCATCATGTCAAGCGGCCGTATCATCAACCAACTACTTCAATTCATTAGTGAATGAAAATGATTTTCGATAACTAAATGATCTACTCTATTTTATTTATTGTACAATGACATGTTGCTTCATTTCAATACATCGTAATTACAAAAATTATTTGAATATATCGTGACAAACTTTTAGAAAACGTTAATCAAATTGTTAATAATATCATCAAACCATTTTATAGCCCCTATATAGTCGAAATATATTCAGAGAGTTGACATAGTTTCCTATACGATTAACACAAAGGTATAATTCGAAAATGGGCAGAACTGAAAATGCAAATTTGCAAACTACATTATTTCGAACTGATTCGATGCAACAGAAAATCACGACAACCCAATAGCCAATAGATTTATGAAGCATTCGCAGAGCATTATGCCGAACAATATTATGACAATTAGTCCTAGTCAAGTACTAATTGTACTTCTATCAATTTATATCGAAGTATCGAATCATTTGAATTCCGAAATATTCGTGATTCTGTTGATTATATTGTATTGTATTATACTGTGCGTTTACAATGCAGTCACGATATGTAGTGTTAATATGTGCAGTTTTTCAAATGTTTATTTATTCATTTTCAACTTATTAAACAATAGATATAAAAAAACCAGAACATCTGACCAAAATGAGAAAATTAATTTGTTTGATTATCACAAGCGCCATGTCAACATGTACCACTACAGTCTAAAGTGAAAACGGAGGCATTTCGCAGCGGCTACAAGCTGATTGAGGATAAAAAATTGATTCAAGGAAATCTGATAAGTCACCTGAAAATTCTGGAATTGATCAAAAAGTGTAAAAGTATTAACCAAATGCATAGCATAATGGACACACACATCCTATTCGAAGAGGTAATCAATGTTGGACTAAAAATTATCTACAAGCATTCTGATATTCTCTCCGATGGTCAAAAGGATTTAAACGTACTGAAGGCTATCAAGTGGACGTCTAAGATAGCGAAGCACTTTATAATATCGCTATATGACAAAAACAAAGTGACCTATAAGTCTTCTAGGGTATAACGAGCAATGGAGAGGAATTAATCCTTGCCAAAAAGAGCAAAGCTCAGCTGTGGTCTTATAAAATCTTCCATTAACACTAAACTGAATGGATTGATGAAGAAAAACACTACAAGTAGTTTACTCTTGAAGATTGATGAACATATGTCTGCATGAGAAATTTCTCGATACGTCCAGAAACGATTTTACTTTGTGGTCGAACTCTGCATGTTACTGTCCAGTAAAACACTATCCTAAGATAGACATGGCAGTTGATGGAAACAGATTTTTTCAGTGTAGATGTATAGTGGTTTAAAAGCTCAAAAGACTAACCCAACTATATACAAAAGCGGTTTTTTCAACTTTTGAGAGGCATTAAATGAACGACAAGTTCATATAAAACAATTTCATTATCTACCGAAGAGATGGAGACATTTGTCATATCTGTGGACAAGCTTTTCAATACCCTCTTCAAAGAAAGTTGCCGCCAATGAATTCAAGTAGAGTACAAAACAGATCTTGAAACTTCTGGAAATTCCAGTGAGAAAGCAGTAATGGTGAATCTGCGGTTTTTCTCCCACTATTCTGTCAACTCATGAAGTTTTCTCCATACACACGACTCATTCTAGTATGTATTTTTGCAGAACTGTAGCCTTCAGCCTGTAGAAAACGAATCACATTTGGTGTGAGCATCAATAATGACGGACGTGCTTACGTGGCTGTAGCACAACGCCGACTGACGCCTGAATGTCAACAATAGTCAATAATCTTAGTATACACATGTTTTATTAATAAGGATTTTCATGGAACTCGATATTAGCAATAGAATATAATTGTATTTTTGAAATAATTTTTTGTGTTAAGGGTAACATCAGGTAATCAAAATCGTTTGTTAATAATTCCCGAAGTACATGACTTCTGTTATGTTTATATCATTATATATATATATATATATATATATATATATATATATATATATATATATATATATATATATTGATGAAACTATTAATCAAAATGTTATACGAAAATATTTAATTCCAATTGAATTTGTGTAATTTCTATATGGTATTGATATAGTTTTATTTTCACATCTGAATATTGCATTATGAAGTATCATCAATGAAATTAACAGCATCGGGATTGGGAAGATATCGTGAAACTTTTATAGAATAGTTCGCAGTTGATTCAACACATTTTGCATAATTTCGAAATACTAATAATTTCATAATGATCCATTATTGGTTAATGTATGCTTTCCATTAATTTAACTATGATAATAATAACAGAGAAATTATTGTATACATTTTCAATAACGACTATCAATAATGACTCACGTTGTGTCATATTATTGAGAGAATTAGGTAAACAGTACAGAATAGTTAGTGTTTTGTCAATACAGTGAAAATCAGTTTGAATTTGTTTGTCTTCGTCTCCCTATTATTTCTAGGATATATAACGACACTAGATCTACAGGGTGTTATATGTTATACGACAACCAAAACGAGAATACACTAAATAACATCAAACATTTTACTAATCAGAAGATAGCAAACGGAGATGGAAGCATTCAAAATGGCAAAGCACCAAGACCAGACAGCATCCCTTCAGACGTCATAAAGATACTAGAACCAAACGAGATCAAAGATATCATGAATGACAACGATGACTGGAAGTTTACTAAGATCAACTTTTCTGGTAAGTTTCTGGAAACAATAATCAGAAACTGACTAACCGAAGGGAAAAAATTGAAAGTTCCACAAATATCTGCAAAGAGAAATCCACTATTGATGTCAAGCTATAGGTATTACAAGCAGTCGGGGAGTTCAAAATGAAATGCTGTGCACTAGTAGCAGTTGACGTTGAAAATGCTCCCAATACTGCTTGTCATAAATTGATCATAACCAGAGGAAAATCTCTAAATAACTAGTTACTTCGAGTGGAAAAAGATGCATTAAAAAGTACCATTATTCTATCAAGATAAAAGGACAATAGCTACTGCTGTGAAAAGCACAAATGCAGATGTAGCAAAAATACTTTGATGGAATTACCACATCACAACAATGAATCATTCTCTAGACTTGAACTTGACCATTTAGAAAATAACTGAAGTAATAATTATACTCAAATCAATAAGACCACCGGGCAGAAGAAAAAGGTGTATGCGCTGTAGGTGATTTCAAAGCTCTCGCACTACAAATTTCGCCATTTTTGACATTCAGGCGTTGTGCTACAGCCACGTAAACATATTCTCCATTATTGATGCTCCCACTAAGTGTGAATTGCGAGTGGTGATTCGTTTTCTACAAGCTGAAGGCAATAGTGATATAGGATATCTAAATTAATTTAAAGAGGGTTAATCATTATTTTCCACTTATATTCCGATGAACAACCGGTAGCTTCCAGCTTAATTTCATATTTTTGCTAACCATTCAGCAATTCAATGGTTGCAATGGAATTTGAATATAGAAATCGAAGAATTGAATTAATACCAATACCAACAACCATAAATTCAAACTAATTTCTGTGGCTTTGAGCAATTAGTGTTCGAATGAAATGTTTTCGAAATTGATGCACGTAGTAGTCAATAGAAATATCATTTCGAAAATATCAGATCCTGGCTAACGAATAATAATGAATACAACTATCTATACACTCATTCAAACTCTAATGCATATCGAGGGTTAAAGCTACGTATCATGATAGCAAATAATAACCAATAGATTTATGCAACATTCGCGGGACATAATACAGGGCTTCGATATGATAATTACAATCTAATATAAATCACATTATTCATTTAACGAGTACAATCATGACACGGTACATAAATATCAACAATACTTGTCAGGTTTTCCCAATAAAATGGATCTATCACGCTACGTATAGATAGTTTAGGTTTATTGAATTCGAAAACAATGGTTTCTATGAATAGATACGCCGAATGTTGTACATTCAGAACGAATCATGTTGAAACATAATTCCGCATAATTCTACATCACATTATTCCAAATGGAATAGACTAAGAAAAATGTGAAAATATATTGGAGTTAGATCAAAGAACACCTACAATAATTTTAAAAGAATAAAAGAGCCTCAACTCTGGGACTTCAACCTAAAAGTTACCTAAGGCATCTAATGATTTGATTACTTGGGAAAAAATGTGTTTATAGTGGTGTCTTGGAGACACTACATCCGACTTAGACTATAGACTACATATTGTATCAGCTCCAATTAACAATCTCAATTTCTTGAAGGAATCTTGGAGCCCCTATAGAATCACCAACTCAAATTATACATTTCCGCTTCACTTACACTTCAATGTCGATCTCTTTCACCTCACCTTCACCTCAACTTGTTGAGCTGGTAGAAAATCCGTTCTCAGACAAAATAATGAGGCATCAAAAAACCTTCATTAGGTGACTTATCCAACGTCAGTCTGATTTTATCGATCTTAGCGGTTCTCGTTCTCAAACCTGGCTAAAAAAACCTGCATTTTGCCGCCCCATATAGCTCATCACCGACACCGATAAGATATTTGAGAGTATATTCATGGGCAGAAGTTTAGACTTCCTTATAGAGCAAATTTAGTCCTCAATTTCCAATTATAGACATGCTGAATCGAGGTAAATTATTGGAAAACTGAGAGAGGAAGGAAAATAAGATGCTTGAGAGAATGAAATATTCGAAAAAATGAAATAACAAATGATGAAATAGAAGAGGTATTGGAAAATGATGATGAAATATTTGAAGAGGTAGATCGGAAGCTGGGAGAAGAATGATGGTGGAGTGGATGCAAGTTCAAAATGAAAATCTGAGGTCGAAATGGTTAGAAGAGGTGGAGGTTGATTTGGAACGAGCTGGAGTAAAAATCGAAAAGGAGTAGCTATAAGTAGTAGCGCGAACGAGCTAAAATTCAAAATAACTAAATAGAAAAAGGAATAATATCATATATCAAGTAGTTGTAATGTTTTTGATGCTTTTTACATAGGACACACATTCCAATATTCAAAAACTAGTTTAAAAAGACATCAATACGATAAAAAAATGAAATTGCATTAACATATGATGGATTTTCAAAAAAACAAACATTCAACCAAAAACTTGGGAAATAAAATATATCTAGAAATAGTTCAACGATTATAGACACAAAGAAATGTGTTTGGCAAAATTATATACAAGGTCCAATGAAATGTTGTATGTTGTATTTCGTTAGATTTCACAACAATTTGGTTCATGCAAAAAAATAATCAGTTTTGAAAATTTAAAAATATATTATTTCAGTTAAATAAATGCATTTCCAACAACTTTTAAGTAAGAAATGATTTTAAAAAATGAAATGGAGACATAGAGAAATTAGTTGTTGATTTATTTATTTAGGAAATTAATGTATTAAAAAAAAAGAATTGAACCTAGAAATAGTAATAATATTAAAAATAAGCATAATATTTTAAAATATATAGAGATGATCTGGATAAATTGCAGCAGCGTCTACATTGAATATTAGCTATGTATCTACTCATTTCGTATCGTAGAAGATACTAAGTCCATATCTTATGAGAAATAATGGAATACTGAATTTACTTGAGGGTTTTTGAGTGTTGATTGATTGTTTTTGCATACAACAATAGCACATATTCTCCCAGTCATAGCGAACTGAAAAAACGATTAACAATGAAAATACTATTGCTACAAAACAGAAGCCCAATTGTTTATAAAATCTTAGTACTTGTATTTAGCTTTGCAATAGCGAACATACTTTTCGAAATAAATGAAATAAATCTAATTATTGCACTCAATTAACAGTCCAAAACACCTAAAAAGTTCATTTGTCTTTTGTCTTAATCAAACCAAACTAAAAGTACTTAAGAAAACACAAATTTATTTAAGAAAATCACACAATGGTGACCTCAGATGTCTTCCCAAAGGTGTCCTATCCCTTCCAAAATTTCTAACATAGATTAAATAGAACTGAGCAATCTGTTGTGTCTATATCGTTGGAAATCTATTTTATAAATTTCAATGCAGCTAGTCATAATTCAATAGAGGACTGCTACTTAATTATAACTTTGCAAATTCTCAATGTGAAGTTTTGTTTCAATGAAGATCGGAATAGGTCGAAACGTCGATATATTCAATTTTTTTAAACTCAAATTTCAATCAAAAGAAACAGAATCAAAAAAAATTTGTCGACAAAAACCTATAGAAGGTATAAAATAAAAAAATTTACCATTTAGCACCAAGAATCAATGTTTCATATATACCATATAATCAGTAGGTGTTTAAATGAAAACCAAAAATATTTCTTAAAATATTTATTTCAAACAAAACTGCCATTTTTTCCACTAAAAAGCTTTCGATGGCTCTAAACAAATCTGTTATGAATTTGATTGGTAAACTAATTTCTTTTTGAAAGTTATTTTCAATTTCTTCACTCATAATTTGTGTTAGTATTTTCCGTTAATTCCAAAATGCAAATATAAGTAATAACTAGTTCTTCTGTTGTGAAAAATAGCATCGATCGAAATACTTGGGAAACCAGAGAAAATATTCATGCAGCAGGAAGCATTTTTAATGAGAGGATTCTCGATTGCCCCGTTTCGAGGACTTATTCCAGAGAGCTTCTTCGTAAATTTGGAACAACTGGTAGTATTAATAATGCAAAACTATCTCGCAAACCACAAATTCGTGATGAAATGGAAATTGATATACTTATACAGTAAAGTATAAGGAACAAATTACACCCTTATAAATTAGAAATGATTCTTCATCAACTCTCCGACACAAAAATTCACATCATAGCGATGAAAATAATTTTTGTCTTAATGGGAATATAAGATTTGGGTAACTTAAATCTTCTCTTCTCAAGTTTCGTGAAAATACATATTCAGTTTACCGACGAAGTCAATGTTTGGACAGTTATCTTGGATGATTATATCATTGGGACTGTGTGTTGAAATATTCATTCAACTGGTGAGTTATATCTCAGTGAATAACGAGTGTATAAGTTTGAAAGATAATTTAGGTTTGTTCGGTAATTGAGAAATAAAATTATACATCATGATCTCTGTATAAATTATCACTGTTCAGTAATAAGATATTTGTACAATATAAATCGTGATGAATGAATTCAAGTGAGATATTTGATGGAATGGCCGGCTAATCCTCCAGACCTAACATTTCTAGATGTTTTTTTGAGGATATCTTGAATCGTTAGCTCACGTTAGTAAACCTGACAATATTTATATTTACAAAAAAAGTATTGTTGCAAAAAGTAAGTTTCTTTCCGCATACAACATTGGAGAATCTCAACAAGCATTTCAGAATGGGATATTTCACTATAATGAAGTGAATCTGAAAATAACTGTTCAAAATAGTTAATTGGATTTATATATAGTATTCAAATTCCACAATAAACAATATAAATATTATTGGATAGAGCTTCGCGATACTTCTGACCTTCTTATGTGAAAGTATGAAAGCTACGAGATGTTTTTAAGTTTCCTGTCTTTATTATTAATGCCACAACTGCACCTTCATTCACTTTTTTTCCAAATATTTCTGAAATAAACAAATGGAAGCGCTACCTAAGCCTAAATGCGCAAACACGTGTTTGTTATGTTGAAGAATAAAATGAAGAGAACGAAGATATCAAAGAGAGACAATCTAGGCAGAATCTAGGATAAAGAATCTGAGCCTTATGACATGATTGAAGATTATGATCAAGCAGAGGTTACAGGTTTGGATATATATCACAAAATCTGGAAAAATGAACTAAGAGATGGGTTAGAAATATTATGAATGCCCGTACAGGTCCAGTAAAGAGGCAAGTGAATACCAAAGATTTCAACTTGAACTTCAACTTAATAGAACAAAAGATATCCAAACACAGTAAAGATATAGACTGCTCTAGAAGAAGATGAATTAGACTGTTTTGTAGGCAATTGTATCAGAGCTGGATCACTAAGGTGTGAAAAGGAGTCTAGAGGAGAAACATGTTTCACTGCCAAGTCAATTTTTCGAGCATTTTTGCACAGCTGCGTCGTACAGAAATAGGTCTCAGCAAATAGCTTGGTTCTTGCGTTTTAGCGAGAAGTCAACTCAATGAATAAACTGCAATTAGTGATATTGGTAACATAAACATTTTTCTCTTGAGCCCAAAAAACTCAAGCTTTGACTCAAAGATGTTTGTCCACTGCTACTCTTAAAAAAAAACAGATTCTTTCATTTTTCTTTCATTGTAGAAGTACTCAGAAGCGGATTCCTAGATTCAGTGATCTAAGTTACTATCTCTAGGACTGTGAGTCGTCGATCATGTTTACTGATCAATACAATACGTTTATCATCAGCAGTTGTCGTTTTTTGTTTCAGCAAATAATTTCTTGGTTTCACTCATTTTGAAACCTTTAAGTCTGAATTTTGGAAAGAAAAACAATTAGTATACAAACTTGAAAAAATCTTGGTCCAAAAAGTATAAATATCAGCTCGTTTTTACATCTCACATTATAAATTCTTTATATGATAACGCTATAATTATTTCAAAATTTAATGAATGGATTATGAGGAGGGCCAAAACTTTTAACAGGTAGTGTACATCTTTATTTGTTATGAGATTCCTCGGGAATTCCAAATGAACTTGTACGTTAATTGCAGTGAGCGGTGCACACCAGGATTGACAAAGATGAATAATTGTTTATCTAGGACAGTTGTATATGAAAAGACATCTAGAACTTATATTCTGTCCAGAAATTCTCAATGAATAACTATTCTATATTTTGAAATTCATCATATTCCTCGAACCATCAAAATAAGTGTAACATCCTCATAAATATGAAACCGTTGATAAATCGTGATGAGATTATTTGTGAAAAATCAAAACATGACAACCAAAAATATTTTCAGATGATTTCGATCGTGGTAAGTTGTAAGTTCTAAGTTGCTTTAAGCCGGAAGACTCTTTCAACTTTGATTGGAGACTAACGGTTTAATTATATCTTGAAACTCTAAAGAAAAAGTTTAATTTGATTTTGATTTGTTTTGAAAAATTAACTTATCATTTGTTGGATGTTTTTATCTCTTTAACATAAATAGATCCAGAGATTTAAAAGCATTGAAATATCAACTAATCAAAATTCGAACAAGTTTCAGTGATGAAATAGAGATTTCAGTCCGCTTGATAAGATATCGCTTGGTAGAAAATTAAAACTTTTGTAATCTACCAAAATCTATACCTTAAAAAGGAAATGCGTCGGTTATGGAATGTTTCGAAGCACTGAGCATCTGCTATATTGAACTACGTGGTATTTATCACATTGTTTTTGATAATTAGTACGACGAAGCTCATTGTTGACTACCATCCAAAAGGAATACTCTGTTTTTGTTTAGTCAGCGGGGAGTTTAGATGAAGAGGGATTGTTTGATTGTTCTTGCGAAACATGATAATGAGAATGTGGAATTTGGTGTTTAAACAAATATTCATTGCTGTTTCCATTTATGTGTGTTAATTTTATCGATATTTCTTATATACAGCCCTTCAATAGTAACATAGATAACCCAACCCTGGATATCATCGCAAATTTAAACGTTTTCAAGTGACCAGATTATTTATGAAAGTTCTCAATGTAATCGCATTTTCATGATTTCTGTATATCTTATATTTTGAACAATTATCGGCTTCTTAAAAATAAAATTTGATGTTCTAGTCTTGATTTAGCTTCTGCGAATTCTTCTTCAAATTCTTGATTGCACAGGCTCATAAATGACGAGAAATATTTAGATGCAACAAATAGAGATGATGGAATGATACACCAAGCATTAGCCGTGAATAATTTCAATTATAATATATATAATAACAAGACACACAAAAAGATATAATAAAAAATGAAGATTAGGTAGTAGTCACTGTCACATTTGATAAAAATTCTATGCAAGGAATATCAATCATCCTCAGCAGTTCGAGGATACAACTGGATTTAATTAGGAATTTTGCTGAAATTATGTATCAGCAAGAAAGGTGGGTTGGTGTGAGATTTCGACTTGATTCTGGAAGAAAAAGAGACACTATCAAATAAGTTATACATCAATTCGGGTTGAACATATTTTGTCTCCAATACCAATTTTTTCTATCTAATTTTGGTGCTATTAGGCCAAAAATTTCGAAATCGAAATTTCCGCGTTGAAACGGGAATTTCAAATCCACTAGAATAATGAATAACGAAAACTACGTTTTATTTTTTTTATCGAAAAATCAACCGAATCATAATTTCGAAATCAATAATCTATTTATTAATACATTCATTGTTAAAGTACTTTGTTAAAGGTAGGATTATTTAGAGAACCAATATGGGAGCATTAGAGACTTAACGATCTCTATTAAACTAATTTTCACTAACAGTAAATCCTCTGTTTCCGCTAAAAACTTCTCTGGCTAAGTGCTAATATTTAATAAATAACCAATTCTCACCCAAAGAAGCCCTAACTTGAAAATCTAAAGTAAATTTCGATAGTTTTGGGAAGAAGAATTGCTACCATGCAATTTTAATAGTTTCCTCTCATAATAAATAACAGGGAAAGCTTATAATGTATTTTGAATTCGCTTCAGACGGCAAAGGGATTTCCAATAAAAATTTAAGGTTACCGAACACGATTTTAAAGCAAAGACATATATTAGCTAGAACAAACTAGGAGAATTTCAGCTCGACGTTACTTTGAATACTTGATAAATCGAGAGAATCTGTGGATTACATAATCTTTTTTGGATTATGGAAATTTTGAAGCAGCTTCCATTAATCGGTTTTGTAATAACTTCGCGTGTTTAATTTTTCATAACAAAACACAATTTCATTGAAAAAAAAAATTATAAAATTCAGCCGCAATATGAATTTATTAAAAAGGAATTCGAAAAAGCGCTCTAATTGAGGTCCGGTGGAGCATGTCAAGCGAAGAGTTCCGAATACTTCTTCAATTGTAGTTCGGAGATCGGGAAAAGTGCGTGGTCCTCTTGCAAAAACGCGGTCCTTGAGAATGCCAAAAAAAAATCACAGGGTGTCAGGTCACATGACCATGCGAGCCACTCAACAAATCCTCGTCTACCTATCCATTATTCAAAATGAACATTAAGGAGTAGTGCAGGAAAGCTCTATCCTGCATTGAATAACGGATGATCGCGAGTGCTGGATCAGAGTTGATTTGCTTACGTAAATTTTCGAACATTTCCAGATAACATTGACTCTTAAAAAAGTACGGATTCACGAGACTTCTTGCATAGATACCTGCCCATACACACACCTCGTCATATAACCAACTTCCAGAGATCCTGGACTCTTTTGTATCATTTCTATTTTTTTTTCTATTTCTATTGCTTGACGTTATAGTTCTTAGATAGTTAAAGTTCATAACTATCCGCCAAATTGTAACTTACTGGGTCTTTACCTATAGACTTTGTCTTGGGGATAGATATCTCACTATTCATTTGGTTGAATCGGAAGTCTTCAATTGTCTTCGTATTTTACCATGAGGGCAGCATCATCTGCGTAACAATTCGGAACTCGCTGCCCTCCAATCTACTGTATTGTTGTACAGTTTATTGAGCTTGACTATTCGTATCAATTTTTTTGACTCGTTCTTAGTGGAAAGTTTGTATAACGTCTTTCAGTTTGACACCTTTGAGAGCCTGGGCTAGGTCAACGGAGCAAAGCACGGCCGGATTATCGTAACTATAGATGAATTTAAGAATGTTTCTCGTCTCTAGAATCATATGTTCTTGCTATATCTTTTGTAACTCCACGATAAAGTTTTGTTTGTCTTCTATTGTTGATATAAAAACTTTTTCGTTGAGCTTAACTTTATAGTGTATCAAATCTGGATACTGCTCATGAACTTTTTTCTAGGATTGCTCTTTTTAATTCCAATATGTATGTGTTGTATTGAGGAAATATTATGATGGGAGTAATGGAGAAAAGAAGATGAAGCAATTTATATTTATCACATATCAATTTGAAAATCACTGAACCTCTTGCTATATAACGATTTTAATGTATCGAATCTATGTTTCCGGGAAATTCATCTCACCTTTTGTGACTAGTATGGAAGGTCTTTTGTCAATGGAATGAAAACTTTTTTTGCAACACATAATATATGCGATAAAAACCAATTAACTTTGAGACTCACATACTCCATGGTGATTTGATTATTTTCAAAGGGACCCCAGTTCTAAAACATGAACTTTTCAGTTTACTTCCTTTCCAGAGAAGCTTTGATCTGTACAACGACATCCGTGAGTTAGTACACGATATAGAAAGTCAGTAATTGTAGAGAACATGAAGGACGATAGAAATTGGTTTTGCCGCGTTTTATTTTATGTTTATTCATATCCAGGTAGATTAAGTTTTTAGATATAGATGTACCGTATGATAAAGTAGTGAGATCAAAACTATATTAACATGTTATATATTACAATGTGTACATTTATTTCATTTATAATTTATAATTATGTTGTCTCAAGCTTTTTGGCCTGCAATTCCCAACTCATGAGACATTTCATTGCAACTGAAATAGAAGAAAACTTTGTAACCTATTTTTCAACTCTGGAATAAATTATATCAAAACCATTGCAACATAAGTTAAATAACTCGCCAGATTTAGCACTCAACTCAACTGTAGAAAAGGATAGGTGCTTCGAAAATTCTCGAATATTCAATTTCTCTTTTGAAACTAGAAATAAGTCTTAAAGCAACCGAGAATTTTTTATCTTTTTTCAAAAGTCGTATCACCTATCCCGGGACTACCTAACATCACTCAATAAATCGTGTGACTAACTAAAGAAACGCTGAAAATCGATTTTATTTATCAATGTAATCTCCATCAAGATCAATACAAACATGTTGTCTCAGAATAGTCATTAGTTTCAGCAATTGCTTCTTCATTTGAGCTGAATTTCTTACCGGCGAGCTTATTTTTGAGCTCAGCCAATAGCCAGTGATAACTGGATGCCAGATCTGGACTATACACAGGATGAGGAAGCAATTCGAAGTGTAATTTGTTCAATTCAACCATCGAATTGTGAATCGGTGCATTGTATTGGTAAAGCGGTGTTTTTTTCTTCGACATATGAGACGTTTTTCCTTGATTTTAGTATTCCTATGATTTAACAATTTTATGTATTATTCATTATTGACTGTTTTCCCTTTTGGTGGTAGTCGATATTCTATGTGGATCCCAAAATACTGAAGCCATAACCTCCCTGACTGACTGTTGTGCGTTTGAGCACTTCGGACCTGGTTCACCAGCTGCAGTCCATTCAAATGATGATCGGTTTGATTCCAGAATGAAGTGATGGATCCATGTTTCATCCATTGTCACCAAATTTATTTATTACGTGTCAATATGACCAAAAGCTGAATCATTACCAGCTGTTTTTTTTGATCGACTGTGAGTAAACGCGGCACCTAGTTAAAAAATAAGCATTTTTATGGTCAATTTTGAACACTCTACCTTCTGATATCTTCACGATTTCATTTATCTCACGCAATTCCAATTTACGATTGGATATAATCAATTTGTGGATTTTATTTCATGTATTCTGGAGTAATTACCTCAATTGAACGACCAGAACTTTCATCATCCTCGATATCTCAATGACTACGTTTAAATTAAGCAAACTAATAACACATAGTTTTTTTCGATGGAACAGAGTCCGGATAATAATAAGTTTTTGCTGAGCTTTTGCAGTATTTTTACCCATCAAAAAAGCAATGATAAATTAAGAAAAGGAATAGCTTTGAATTTATTGTTTTAAAAATAGCAGAAGTAGCTTCACTTAAATGGCTGTCACTTTTTTCTGACAAATCGAAATGTCATGGAATTTCACACCTAGTTTTTTGAAAGCTGGTGTTTTAAAAACGTCATATGGATTTGACAATTGCAGCGCCATCTATGTATCAGTCACACGATTTATTGAGTTTTTGCGACAAAAGATGCCCGTGATTACAAAACCGTTTTTTAATGTGAATAATTCCGAACTTCTGAACAAAATAGTGGAATCTATTAATCAACACGACAGTATTACACTAATTCATTGATATATTCTTATTCGAGTGAATAATTCCGAACTTCTGAACAAAATAGTGGAATATATTAATCAACACGATAGTATTACACTAATTTATTGATATATTCTTATTCGAGTGAACAAATTTTGAAATAATAATAGTGGAGTTGCATGAAAATTTGATATCTGGATGACGCGGTGGTCTCCATGAAATTATTCATTTGATTCAAGAAGAGACAGGATTTAAAACCATTCAAGTGGATTCGATTGTCCTCGTCGAATGATGGTGTAATCACAATAAAACCGCCTGTCTAGGTAAAGGCAATAATGAAAACCTACCCGTGCAGTAAATAGGGACTTTAACAATCCTATCAATTTTTCAAGAGGCAATTCGCTCGAGAAAAGTTCTGCCTCTGAAAATAGGATGAAAGGAAGTGGCTCGCTAGTTAGTTTTGTATGTAACTCGCATTTTTTCATAACATTTACTGTTTTCTCTGATAGGTGAAACGACTTTGATAACAGAATTCTGGATTTAAATTAAAATAATATGGGGTTGTGATGTGCTTTACGAAGTAGGAGACATTCGAAAACGAAGATCAATTGTGACTAAATCTTTCGAAGAGTAATGAGAATTTCGGAAAATCATTTATTCTGTTGATAATAATCGGATCTGATACAAGGTGAATCTAAATAATAAAACATTTAATTACAATTCAGTTTGATTGTGTATCACTATGTGATTTGGATTGGTTAACGAAGGTCGATTTTTATCCTTGAATTGACAGTTTACAGTATGAAAAAATTATCACCCTCCAGAACACCCTTTGAATTATAATCACTCCCATAAATATGAAAGGGAGTCGTGTGGCACTTTGTTGGAAAGGAATTTTTGAATCATCAATATTGTCCGGTCTATTTATATATACACTTTAGAAATAATCAGGTATTTTCGTATCTGTTCTGTTAGACATCAGGAAAAATATACCAAATTTTATTTTTGATTTCAAGGTAGAAAAAATTGGGATAAATTTTTTCAAATTAACGTGTTCAATGTATTTTATACATTCTAATTTTCATTTTTTCATATTATGAAAAACAACGGATTTTATACATTATAATGAGCAAAAAACCTAAAACAATTCAATTTTTATATATTAAGATGTAAATTAGTGATTGCTATTGAAGAGAATTGAACGAAATGATGGTGGCAAGCAAAAATTTAGAAAATTTTAATGACATTTTTTTATATTATGAGAAACAACGGTTTTATACGATATAATGAGGAAAATATCCGAAGCATGACATGAAATGAACAGATATGGAAAGAAAACTGTTCAAAAGCATGGAAATTAGTAATTGCTATTGCATAAAATTGAACGAGGTAATGAAGGCAAGTGAAATTTGCATTAATTTTTGTTATGTTCAGAGAAGAAATGCATTTTATACATTAATATGTAATTAATATATATGAAAGTAAACTGTGAAAAAGCGTGGAAATTAATGATTGCTATTGAAGAAAGTTGAACGAAGTGATAATGGTAAACGAAATTCAAAAAATTTTAAAAATTTGCATCAATTTTTGTTATAATCGAAAAAAAAATGCATTTTATACATTACAATGAAAGAAGTACCTAAAATAAAAAAGTAGAAATGTTCAATATACTTCTAGAGATTGAATAAAATCCGCATAAGCAAGTTCAGTTGATTCAGGAATTGAATGAAGATGATCCTGATAGGAGGCAAGAATTCCATCAATTGATGCTAGACAGAATGAACGCAGTTTTGCAGTTCACAAACAAAGTTTTTTTAAGAAGCGACGTTTCATTCAAACGGAACGGTTAAAAAACAGAACAGTAGATATTGGAGCACAGAAAATCATCACTGGATGTATGAGGCTCACACTCTATATCCTAAAAAAGTGAACGTTTGAGCTGGTATGAATAACAATAAAATTATTGGCCCTTATTTTTTCGATACCACAGTTAATGGTGAGGTTTATCTAGATTTTTTTATTAACTTAGTAGTGCCTCCTGTTGTTAATCATCCAAATGAGATAAATCGATCTATTTGCTTCCAATAAGACGGAGCTCCATTAAATCTACATGTAGATGAATTATTTAAGCGAAGTTTTTTCCAAAAGGTGTATTGGTAGTCGTGAATCGATTGAATGGCCGGCTAGATCCCCGGATTTGACTCCTCTCGATTACTTCTTATAAGGGTATTTGAAGTCTAAAGTATATTCTAATAGACCAGACAATATTGCTGATTCAAAAGTTAGGATAATGAAATAAATTGACAAAATAACCCTTTAGGTCATAAAAAATAATAATCTCATGTTATCTGGATTGTATAGTTATTTCAAAAGGATTTAGAAATTTTTCTTCGTATCATGAAAATGATCGCACTGTATATAGCTCGTCGTTCATTCCGTAGTTTCACAAGAAAAAAGATAACTAACTGCTTCCGGAAAGAAATTTATTTTTCTTCTCCGAATTGAAAGGAGGACGCGAACGAAAAACTGATAAAAACCTGTTTGTATGTTAGCGGGAAAAGGGTTATAACCTCGTACACAATAAAATAAAAAGTTTATCTTTTCGCTTGGTATCACTCTTACAAGAAAAGGATGAAATTCAGTTTTCTTTTAGTTGAGTTACGACAAAATAGGGTCAAACGTTCATACTTTTGTGAAATATATTGCTTTTAGATAACAGCTAGAATTTATGTTTTCATCTTTTTTGTTGATGTTTATTGTATAGAAACAGATAAAATTCATAAATATTTTTAACGTAATAATTGAGATCAAAGACAAATGTGCCTGATATTCAAGACAGAAAAAACAGAAAAGAAAATTCATGAAAACTTTTTCACCACCAATACTGAACATGTGATTTCCTTGAAAGAGAATGTCTCTTATAATTTGGAGGAATTTGTATCTTTCACCTCTCCATTATATGTTGCAAATATAAAAAAATCGGCATCTCAATCTGCAAAATTGATTTTCTGTGATTTGTATCGGTCTAGTCTAAGCTCTTAAGTTCATTGCTCTTTCAGTCCAAGGTATTCTGAATTTTCCTAAATTACAATAATTATTATAATTATTACAATAATAATTTTGATACCAGGATTGCAACTTAAGTTTTGAGATAGTCAAAAACAAATATTTCTAATTGAATATGGGTTGGATTATGAATGGATTTCACCAAATTGTCAAAGAATTTTCCCATTCCGATTGAGGTAAATTCAAAACATGTAATTTGAACGCATCAACCTCTTTTTCAGGTGTTCAGATTTTGCATTTTATCTTTGACCTACAGAAATAAGATAAAATCAATAGATGCCAAACATGGAATGTATAAAGGATGAACCAAAAATACGATTTCTCAAATATTCAAAAACGTTTTAGTTTGAACTGATATGCGAGAGCTCGCATTGTCGTGGTGGTGATTTTTTCGAATACTTCTGGTAAAAGATTGCTAATGTACTATTCGGAATTGACCGTTCGTCGGTGCTTCGTGTACGAACAACTTTTGATGGATCTTCATGTTGAAATATCTATATGGTCGATTGTTGTTTAGTATTGAGTTAATATACATAGATCCAAGATTCTTCGCCTCTTACGATCCTATACATACCTTCTAAAAAATGTTGTTTCAAAATAAATAAAACAGAAGATTTTGATTGATTGATGTATAGGCATCCAAAGTAATCGAATTTTTCACAACTTTTCTAAGCGTTCATAAAGCTTGTGAAAACAAAGCAAACTTAAATATTTATTTATCTATGTGTGAGGGTAAAGAGTAGATAGAGGGAAATTCTATGAGTATTCACACTACAAAGGTTTGCATCACAAGCTAAACAGAAATTTTCAGACACCTACCTGAAACGTTTATGTTCAATTCTCTAATTCAAACTTCCAGCATAGATAATATACATCTGTATTATTTTTTTTAGAGTTACAGCGTTGCTAACATGAGATAAATAGGAACACAACTTAGAGAGTTCAATATAGAAAGGAAATAACTTTGTGTATACTGATTTCACAAAAATTAGACATGATTTAAAATCAAGGGAGTTGAAAAATACCAAATTTATAAAGCTTAGTATTTTTATAAGAATAGAAGAAGTGAAAAAAATAGAAAAAGAAGCAGCCTCATTATATAATCTCCACATTATGCGCAGTCCTGTATTGATATTATCTTGCAAATTACGAGTTTCGGAGCAAATTCGTAGCATTTAAAAATACTTATTCTGAGTCTAAATTTGACGATGTTTCACCAAATTGTTTAAAACATACCTTTCCGAAGAAAAAGCTGAAATCCATTGCACATATATATGAGCAGCTTTTTTCAATCATAAAAATTCATAAAAATAATTTTCGTACATCATAATTTTATGACGTTATTAGGGAAATTCTCCATCGGGTTTCAGTGATCATGTCTATATAAGGAATTTCTCGGGATCACCTTATTACAAAGAAAAATATTTTTATCGGGTTATCCTTACGAGGTTCACACTAACTTCAAACTAAAGTAAACTACTCCAAGAGAGACAGTTCATCAATAATATAAAGAAAAATTGATATCAATATATACCAGATCTAAATGTTTGCATGATTAGAAACGTCTGAATATAGTTAACATAATAATATACAGGGTGCCCCACGACGTGTTAAAACTATCTCTATATGGCAAAATACTCATAGTAAAATCATGAAAATTTCTACGTTTGGGTTTTCGAATACGATATTTTGAACTAAAATATTTTGAAAGATTAACGACTTCTGGTTCTACCGGAAGTCGACTGTAACTTAGTTATTTTGAATAGAACACCATATATATCAATACATATTTGAAATCTACGTAAAATTTGAGTATACTTTTGTCTGAAAACTTTTTTCGAAAAATACATAATTTTTGAGTTATTAATTTTTTTACTTTGACCGTTGCAGACCTTTATAAATTATTTTTGTTACGAGGATACCCTTGAAGATATGAAAATGGTTTTTGTGTGGTTGCCCTTAAGAAACTTACACGTATTTGAATCTATGTTGAAAATTTTTACATTTTATACAGGGTGTGTATAAAAAATGTGTAAAATTTAACTCCATAAATATGAAATTTTTTTAAATAGAAACACCCGATTCTTCCTATTTTATTGCATTTAAGAGTAAAAATGTGGCATACTTCCCTATACCTAAACCTTACCGTTATTCAGATATTGGATGTTTTCTGTGAATTTTTAGAGATGCAGGTGAGGTCCAAATTTTATATATTCGTTATTAAATTATATAAGTGTCATTAATTACGAAGCCCACTAAAAGTATAAATTAAAAATTTGAACTTCAGTTTTAATAATTTTAATGTATTAAAATAGAAAAAACCGGTTGGTTCAATTGAAAAAAAGAAAGAAATTTGATATTTATGAAGTTAAAGTTTGAATACTTTTTATACACACCTTATATAGATTTAAAAAATTTTCAGAATAGATTCAAATACGTCTGACCCTGTTTAAAGCAACCGAATACAAACCATTTCCATATATTGAAGGGTATCCTCGTAAAAAAAATTATAAGACCCTTATAAATTTTTAAACTGTCAAATTTTTTACAAAAAAATCAATAACTCAAAAAGTATGAATTTTCTTAGGGACACACTTTTTACACAAAAATATACTAAAATTTCATGTAGATTTCAAAAATGTATCAATTTACAGGGTGTTCTATTGAAAATAACAAATTTAGACTTGTTGCTCATGTATAGAAAAACGTATAGAAAAAGTAGAGAAAATTTATATTCAACATCGAAATTTGGTACATCCCATTACAAATTGCTGATTTTATAAGAAATTATAAATTTAAATGAATGAGAAAAAATAATTCAAGTGAAATGATCTAGAAAGGGTTTGTGGAAACAAGTGATTCATTAACAAAATTACCGTTTCATTATTTTGATAATTATTTAAAATTTGAAAGTTGAATGAAAAGACAATGTTCAAGAAATGTTATTTTTTTTAATATTTTCATAAATTATTTTTGCTCGTGTGAACCACTTAGTCCCATACAGAAGAAAAACCTAATCAACGATATAAAGTAATCCTGATAAGGATCTTATGAAGTAATCCTGATCAGAACCATACGAAGTAATCCTGATACCTGATTAGGACTTCATTATTGATCTGCATTATATCCTCAACAGGTCCTTGTAAGGTTATCCTGATCCATACGTTACCAGATTACGAAATTACCTAATAAAGTCCAAATTTGTTTGCTGTTGTATCAGATAAATAATAAAAAATTTCCAAATCAAAACTGTAAAACAGTAGTAAATTCGCTTTATGCTACAAAAAGTTTTTCATACATTTGCCGACTATAGTTGAATGTTTGAAACAATTCCTGGAAATGATGCAGATCCCAAATGGAAAAAAATACCATTGTAGCATATGCTGGGAAGGAAAGTTATAATATGAAAAATTAAATTATGCTAATAGATGCTCTAAACGGTTAAATATCGGAAAAACTTGGAACAAATGGTGTAATTCACAATTCAAAAGCACATGGAACTAAAAAACCAATATTATGCTCTGGAAACTTTCGTTTAAGAGGACTTTATGTAAATCCTTATTAAAATTTCCAAGTTATAAATTTTAAATGTTCCATTACTTCTATCTTTTAGAACAAAAACTTTTTACGGCGATATTTCTGGAGAATTTCTAACGAAATTCTCTACTATGCAGGTGTTTCAAAAATTCCTTTTTTACGTTAACTTTCGCGGCAAGCAGACGATACATTTCACCAGATGTGACATTCGAGGATACGATGGAAATATACTACGCTGGAAAATGCAACAATTGCATAGGCGTAGGATAAATGATTGAAAATATATAAAAAATCTTCGGTATATGATGAATTGATTATTTTTCATCGTTGTATACAACAGGAAAATCATAGAGACTTTAGTTGATTATACTACGTAGTAACGAAAAGTATTTTGATCTTTCGTGATGCAAAATGCGTTTAGTGAAGAAGTAAGTACCAATCGATAAATATTAGTCCAGTAATATTCACCTGAGAATGAGAGGTAATGAACTGGTAATTATTATTTTTGTTATACTATTCTTTCTTACATTGTCCGAAGAGTTTTCCAAATTTGTCGTTTTCATGTCGTTAGATAACCAGGTGACTACTACCAAGCTACCAAGAACACCAGTGGTATAATTCTTTCAACATTAATTGCAGAAGAGCCATCAATATTTTATAAATACTAACGGCACTCATAACAAAAATGGTGAATAATATTTCCCCCCCAAATAAAATTCTGTTATTGAAGGTGTGAAGTTTATTAAATTGACAAGCTATGCAAAGAACAGGGTCATATTCTTATCAGAATACCTCATCACTATTACATATATTCAACCCTATAAAGTTAAGATGGACAAAGGTAAAATTAGAATCACGAAAATGTAGAACTTAGTAAAGAGGTTGTAGAAGATTGATCTAGCAGCAAAACGCCAAAAGCTTTGGAAAAACTGTGTTGAACATGTTACCAAAGAAGAAGATGAATATGTTGTATCACCCTCTTTACAACCCCCCATAATTCAATCAAATGATTGAAGTACGACTCTGACTACTATTATTCTCTATAAATATACTTTAGAGAAGAAATGCTTTTTCTCCTTCTATTTTATTTGCAAAGAATCTATTTTCCTTAATGGTTTTGCTTTCAAATATCGTTTTCCACAAAAAACCGAATTAGGTACAAAAAGTGCTCAGTACACCACTGGTACCCTATTTAAACCAAACTCCCTTACAGGCAGGTACATTCTACTCGTCTATTGACGTTTTATAATTTAATATCAGTTGTAGCAAGTTCTATTAATGATTCTTTTCTAAGTTCCAAGTAGGACTACAATTAAGTGCATATATCTAAATAAGGGCGTATAATGCCGTCCAATTTATAATGATTCGATTGCCTTTTAACGTAAATCAAACAAAATTGTTGGCAAGGGTCTTAATAATTTGCAATTGATATTTGATACTATCCAATACAATTAAAGTATTCCCAGGTTATTATGATTTCAAAAATCTGGCAAACCCTTAGCAAAAGCTATTTCATATAGCCCTATAAGCCAACTCAAAATAATGTCACCTGTACTAGAAACACTATTTTTACATAAAATCCAAACAGTTTTTCTCATAAATGAACTGATACTGATTTGGCTTCAGATATAAATATTCCACAATTCAACGATGTCACAGGATAATTAACATAATTAAAAAAAAACTCGAGGAAAAAAAAGGATGTGCTGGAATATTTCTCGACTATATAATCTGGAGTACCACGTGGCAGCTTTCTGTATCTGATATCTACAGACGATACTTCATAGCAGCCTCAACTGTAGCTAGAGACCAAATCATTTGAATTTGTTACAAAACTGGATTCACCAATGTCAATGCTAGCATATCAGTTCAGATAACGTTTACAATGAGAAAATCTGATGCCCGCAAAACTTACATGTGAAACATATCGAAAACAAGTGAGAACAGTTAGATCTGAAAATAAAAAATATGCACTGGCTTTTTATGCCCTAAAAATAAGATAAAATTGGAATTATATTTCCAGAAATGGATACCAATCCATAAAATGTCATTTTCAAACCATTTTGTTGCTTAGTGTCTAGTTTAACAACTTCGAAATGGAAGAAGATGCCTTGAAAAATCATAACTTTCGAGACTCGTGTGAAGCTATTCAGAATCTGATGATTAGTAATTAATAATATCTTTAGTAAGTAAATATCAGCCAAGACTCCTAAAACTTAATATCTTTGAAAGCACTTAAAGCGACAAGATAATTCAATATTTGTCATCGTTTATCAAAAGTTGTTTACGGAACATGAAAAATGGCCGTATTTACTCTCGCAACAAAGAACTCCAATCATTGTTGATATGCGTACTACACCCCTCGCTCTATTTCAATTTCTTTCGGAACAAAACCCTCTTTTACTCTGTTATTTCTATTGTTAATATAAAACATCTACTAGGAGATCTTTTCTTGTTTCGATAAATTTTTTATAATTAAATGAGTAACTTAATTGATTCCCGGGATAAATCAAATTCTCAATTTTGATTTTATATGAGATATCTGATATTTTATTAGTGGTTGAGTGAATATAAAAATTACAGTACACTCACTAATCACCTTCCTAGTATTAACTTTGAGTGTATATTATTTGAAATCGCTATAAAAACAGGATAATATGGCGTTTTCGAGACGCAGACTCCATTCATCGAGATCTCAGATATCGGATTTGAGACTTTACCAATAATTGAGTTGATTGGTTAGGTTAGGTAGAAACAATTTTTTTTTCAATAACCTAACCTAATTGATAAGTTATCCTGACCTTACTTAATTTAATGAGGAAATGGATCCGTTTCGTGGTGTGTTTAATAACTACAAAACACAGTTCCCAATTCGTTTGTAAACAATAATGAAAAAAACTTACCATACATACTACCTCTGATCTTATTTTCTGAAATAACAAAAACTATCCGTTTTCTTTTGAATTAAATATTTTTTAAAAAGGCCTCAACGGGAGTCAACTAATCTAATTATTGGTAAAAAAATAATAAACCTCAAATTTTTTATATCCCCAACTTCAATATATCACTGGAAGATGTAGCAGTTATCACAGGATCAGTATGCAGTGAAATATCAAGCTCAAAAGGACGTTTTTCCAAAATTCCAATAACTCCATATTGAATGAATATTCACATTCATATATATTTTATTACAAGTGGATGTCCTTGGTTGTGCATTTTAGAAGCAGATTTAAATTAAACCGTATAACTTATAGATAGATAGCAACTTTCTTTTGTGGTAATTATTTGGATGTGGATGTTCAAAGAAATGTTTTGATAATAAATATGTGTGTGATTCTTTGGTAGATCCTCCTGCATCAAAAAATGACTCCATATTGAAGATGAGACACTATCTTCTTTATGTTTCACATAAAAAGTTTCTTTGGAGACGAACATGGTAATAAATAGATCAGCTAACAAATATTAAACGGGAATAGGTCCAGGTTCACGTTTAGGCAAATTTCAATCATTTTTTTATTCTTATAATTCAAGTGAAACTTAAAAATATATTTGAAAGAATGATCAGTATCGAATACCCGTGATAACAGTCGCATATTTATGGAAAGAAGCTGCATATTACTACTTTGATTTATTTAAGGACACGTAATGTCAGTTGAACTAAGTGGTAGTGTTTGTATTTGAACATTTATGCCTTCATGTTCATACCCAATACAATTTCCCGTCAACAGATTCTATAACAATAGTACGAACGTCGTGTCTCAAACATCGATTGAGGGAAATCGTTTGGTTTTACATGACAGAATTGGAAACAGTTTGTATTATATATTGAAAGGGCCTTGACAACTTATTTTCCAGACTATTGTTGTAAGATAATTATGGTTTTGATAGTACGCCTCAATTTTTTAGTTATTTCCAAAATTACATAATTGAGGAAGTTAAATCAATTACATATTAATTTTATTTTTGTCAATAGTGTATTTGGTGGGTCGATGCAAAATTTTCAGGTACTGATCGATTAAATATATATATATATATATATATATATATATATATATATATATATATATATATATATATATGAAACATAGTAAAAAGTGGTGGAATATGTAGCAGAAAGCGTAATATCATGAATATTCAAAGAGGAAACTATATACACTCACCCGAAATTTTCTCTGTTAGAAACTATATAAAGTTGAAATTTATTCAGAGTTATGTGAAATTTCACTTGTTTATAGGTGGCGGAATGTTGTTTTCATCCGAATAATTAGTGAACCGTAGTGAGAAGCTTTCGAATTTCAACAAAACTTTATATATTATGCCTCGAAAATATTTCGAGATTAAGTTAATCTAATTCAGTAATAGTAAAAATAAGTATCAAATAATAACCGACATAACTGTCTTCTGTTCTTGTTAATAACAGTATTGAATAATGGAAAAACATCATTGGCGCGGTCAATAGGATTTTAAAATTTTACTATGAACGTTAAATGATTTACTGAAAAATATTGACCGGTTCCTCTCCTACTCCAATCTGAGTTTTATATAGAGAATGTTGATTATACAAATACCTATAAAACGAGGAAAAAAAATGGAAAAAATTAAGGGGATATTGGTATCATTATTACAATAGTTAAACTAGCAATAAAGAGGATGAGGAAGAATCGAGACAATGAGATGATAATTATCAGCGAAATCGAATACACCCTAAATCAATGAATTGAGCACAATCCTGGTCTATTCATTTTCTTATAGGAACAGCATACACTGAAAATGTATAGATAAATATGAAATCAAAAACGTAAATTTATCAATATATGTGGCCAAAAACTTAAACAAAACAAATATAAAATGATTAAAATTGAAAATGAAAACAAACACTAACAAAATCACTGTTGGTCTCCTTGAGCTAACTTGAGATTCCAATTTCCTCCAAGTAGACAGATTGAGGTCTTGGAATCAACCAAGAAAAGGGGTGATTACAACCACGGCATCGAATTGCTTTTCACCAATGAACGAATAACTACCCAATACCCACCCTTCTCTTGATAATAGCTCCAAAGTGGAAGCCGAAACGTCGAGAATTTTCGAAATTCCAACCAACATGTTTCAAGATCTTTTTGATTTTAGGTTTATTTTCCTTAGTTTTTATTTCTCAAAAATATGTCATCAATCAAATTATTTGTAATGGTATTGAAATTTACGAAATGGAGCTATGAACTAAACTCATATTATATGGATAGCTTTTTAAAATTTCTCTTTTTCGTGTATAAGATTCCGTTCTAGGAATTTTTGTATCTAGATAATTGGATATATTTTTCGTGTCGTATGATGATCGTTTAGTCTATTTTCTGAATATTGAGATGTATGTCCCATGCAGAAAACGTCACAATCCGTATAAGCTACTTGATATATAATTATTTTGTTTTTTGGTGTTTCAGTTTTTAATTTAGAGAAATATTTGGATAATGTTTTATGTCTTTTATAACTTATACTAAATTCAAATTTTTTGAAATAATTCGATAGTTGTTGGGTCGAGAGTTCTTGTACATATGGTAAGGAGAATTTGATTAATTTCTATTTTATTTCTTAATTGATTATTGTATCTGTTCATCCTTTTCATAAATGAGTTGTTCATCATTTTATTTCTAAGAATATATTAAAGCTAGCCAATGCTGATTTGTTACCAGCAAAATCCAGGTCGAGTTATAAGCACGAATATAAACTTTCCATGGAATGGCAAGATCTCAAAAAAGTTAAAATTGTCAATGAGGGTATTTTTTCAGTTTATTTTGTCGGAAAAGCAAAAAATATGGAATCTTCTATGTTACGGAGTTGGTTTTTTATGTTAAAGAGCTGTTGAGCTATGAAAGAAATTGCTAGCAATACAAAATATCCAAACAACAATATGTACTTGCAAAAGTGATTTTAGTACTGGAGCATGTCGTAGAAACGATTCAATACGTTTGAGTTTACACGATGTGGACGATAATTGTTGCTTCATTTTTAAGCAACAATTATTTGTCAAGAAGTTTTATCAGTACCACGCATGTACAATCAAGCCCTGTGCACTTTACCGTAAATATGCAGATCTACGGCCTAAAAACATGAACAGCAGAAGATTATTTATTACATACCGAACTCGTAGGTGTTACGCCCAACGTTCTGGATGCCATACCACCAGAGATGTGTTGAAACTTGTTGCGAAATACTTGAAACTGAGAAATCCCGAGGAATAAACCGGACATGGGTTGAGGCGTTCTTCGGCAACCATATTGGTGGAGAACCAACGTTCCCTGATTATCTCTTAACTATACATGTAGTTGTTTCAAGAAGAGTGTTATTGATAAATAATTGTTTTTTTTATTGATTAATTTCAATCATTTACTGTAAAAAAATGAAAATCAGGACAAATTATCCGCTCTGTTCTGATAATGAACCTTCACGTCTTTGTAAAGCAGATGGTGTTTTGAGATAATTATAATGAAAAATTGTTTTCCATATTTAAAAAAAACTGTTGATATTGACTATTTTGTCTGCTGCCACTCAATAGCATGACGCGAATAATTAGAATGTGACACTATTTTGGGTTTAAAAACTCACTTTGACGTTCCAAGAACAATATAAATCTGCTATACAATGTTTTATTTTTGCAAGAGAACTTCAACATATAAAAGAAACATCGTTCATTATTCACACAAATATACATTTTTGCATTTTTCAAATTGACTATTTTTCATGCTGATTTCCATATACCTACGTTCATTTGTTTTCAAAATCTTAGCTTTATATATTCTCTATATGTGGGTCTTGTGATTTTATATCAATGATGAATGTCAGGATCAGGAAATTTCAAAAGAATAATTGACCTCCATAAATCGCTCGGTCTAGTATTGAAACCTCAGGATTACAAGCGATTTCGTTTTAAGCTCTCAGTCGAGTGCCAAATTGATAAAGAACAAAGCCATCAAAAGCAGATCTCTCGATGTTGCATTAGAACAATATCTGCGTTTAATTCACTCGGTGCTTTTTATATAGATATTATTAGGTTATGTAACTGTCTTTGAAACATTTAACTTCAACTTGAAATCCGAACGACGTGAGATTATTAATAAATTCATTAACCACTAAAACTTATTTCTTAGAAACTGTTTGAGACATAGTTTCATTGTTTTTCAAAATAGTCTGTATTAAGATCAACACACTTTTGGATGTGTGTGGAGGAATTTTCGAAGCATTTTTTCCATTCCGATTGAGGTACCTCCAAAATATCTAATTTAAGCGCATCAACTGCTTCTTCAGGTGTGGATAAAAACTCGAAATTTATTTTTCTTCTGCGAAATCAGTGGGTGTCAAACAAGGCTGATAACTCATAAATTTGATGTTGTGAATGTTCAAAAATGTTTCTGTTTCAACTAATGTGTGAGAGCGCGCATTTTTAATTTTTACCTGATTTCTTGGACCTCTTCTAGCAAACAAATGCTGGTGTACCGTACAGACGACCATTTGCTTCGCAGTGCTTCGTGCGGGAGCAGCTTTTGTTGAATTTGACTCGTCTTGTAAGATCCATAAAGTCGATTTTTGATAAATTTCGGATTCATATGCATAGATCCATGATTTGTCACGATCTTATAGAAGTCCTTTGAAGCACTGCGATTGAATTTTTTCAGCATTTATTTGCACCAATGGACACGACATTTTTTTTGAGCAATTGTCAAATTATGCGATATCCAACCCGAACAATTCTTTTTGTCAGCAGTATGTTCATGCAAGATTGTTCGTAATTTCTTTCCATTTTTTCATTTAGATGACTTTCTGGTACGTTCACGAATAAACTCAAAACTCAAGTAGCAGCCCTTGTAGTTATTAACACGACGGTTGAATCGGTATGCTGAGGAATATAATAAAAAACTGAATATCTTCCAATTTATCCAACAATGTAAAAACTGTTCTTTAAAACATTTTCAAAAGTTTTATGGACTTGTTTCGCTTTTCTCCAATTTCAACAAAGTATTTTATTTTTATATTTGTTTGTAGAGCATTTAGGACGATAATAGGATCTGAGCTGTTTTTTTGCTCAGGAAAAAATATTTAATGAACAAAGTTAATTCTCAAATCTATTTTGAACAAAAATTTGGTCTCTCAAACTTCAATGCCCTAAATCAATCCAGCTTGATACCATGGAACTTGTTGATGTGCATTTATAGGTGAATCTTTTCTTTCTATAATAATACTTTCATCAATGTGGCAGTACTGGTATATACTGGATGAGCTTGTATAGTAGCTGAAGACTCAATGAGAATCCACTAACCAATCAATGTTAGATAACTTAGCAACTCATGTTCCTTGAGTCGCTCTGAATAGTTTGCCAACGTATCATTTTGTTAAATTTCTAAAGAAAGTTCATGGAGATGATCTAAATTTATTTTCTAAGATAAAAGAACAAAATTGAATTGGAACGAATATACTGAACTTTTCTTGAACTCCTGGTAATTTGTCTCTC
This sequence comes from Diorhabda elongata, assembly GCA_026230145.1. Taxonomy (NCBI): domain Eukaryota; kingdom Metazoa; phylum Arthropoda; class Insecta; order Coleoptera; family Chrysomelidae; genus Diorhabda; species Diorhabda elongata. The sequence continues at coordinate 16,891,175 of CM047928.1, read as the reverse complement.
ATTTCGTAGTCTCGATTTTATCTTGCTGCAGCAGGAGACAACGTGAAATGATAATTTATAAAACTTTCGATTCTTCCATCAATGATGTTCTTATGTTCATTTATTTACTAATTCTTAATAGATAATTACTATTAATATAATTTTTATTGTTTCATTTCAATATAATATCAAATTCTACTGAAAAATTTAGTTGAATAGCGGCCAATTTGCAATATAATTTCTTTTTTATTATCCTATTAGAGCAAAATTTCACACATCACGATTTACAATAAACATACACAGATGTTAAGACTTGTTCGTGACGTGTTGTGAAGGGAATAATTTCAAATTCCAAAACCAAAGCCGTATGTTAAACCACTAAAAATACCTAATGTGGTTTATGACGGCACGTAAATTACATTCGAAACACGAAAATTCTCCTAGATTCAGACAAATATATGTGGCATTATTATTTTGAATTATTACTACCCCAAAAACAGATGATATGGTTTGTGGTGGTTATTAGTATATGGAATTTAAAAAAAACACCGAATTCTTCAATAACACCAGATCACTTTTAATATATTCCGTAGAGGTTTTGTGATTACATAGAGTGTCCCACATAAGAATCGATACAGAGCAGAGAGAAGAGAAAATGAAGATTGGAGGCAATTCACCTCTATATCCATTTGCATCATTCAGCAGCTAGAGGAAGTCAAAATAGGGACAAAAATTAGAAAAAAAAAAAATAGAGAGATCGAATAATTCTTGAGGTTTAATAAGTGGTGACTTCACCTCAAAACTCTACATAAATCCAGACTTATCACACATGTTTATAGGAACTTTTCGTTTTAATTTAGTGACTACAATATTTTAGATTATTTAGGAAACACCCTGTATAATTACTCAATGGAAACAAGTTTATACCTGTAAAATATCACACATAGCAGAGGTTTACGAGATAAAACGAATATTTAGTATAGTTTTTGAATGAATTATGGGAGAAGATTATGGGCTTAACATCAATATCATAAAGACCAAAACCTTGATTATCTTCAAAACATACAACTATCCTCCCATGTCTATCAACCTGGATGGTGAAATCATCAAAAATTTCGAGAAATTTAAATATCTGAGATGTTGGATAACAAAAGATATAGACCCAGATATGGAAATGAGATCAATCATCGTGCAAACAAGAAATGTCTTTCTAACAATGAGACAATTATTTACATCCCGAGCAATCGACCTTAAAATCCGGCAACGGATGGTGAAACTGCTATGTATTCAGCACTTTATTATACGGAAAGGAGGCTCAGGCCCTTAAGGTGAACTAACTAAGGCGCTTAGAAAGTTTCTGAATGTTGATCTTTCGGAGGATGCTGAGAACTTCCTGGACTGTTCAAATCAGTAACGAAGAATGGGACTGACAGAAAACTTATGGGATTAATGAAAACCTCGTATCTGGGACACATATATAGAAATAACAAATACAGATTTCTGCCACTTCTGCTTCTTCACTTCAAGGCTGAAGACGCTGATAAGAAGAGCCAGAAACAGAAATGACTTTGCTGGGGTTATCACCAACATAGTCCATTGCAAAAATTAAACCAGTATGCAGCATGTCCGGCTTTAAATATTATTATTAGAAAACGTTTACAGAGTAGAAGGCACATGTGGGAGAAGATGATATCGATTTGATTTCAATTGGCAAGTGATTGTGTATTTTTTTGCATTGTAAAATATTGAGCACTTAACTAATTCGTGGATCGTGCTCCGCGTTCCTAAGTGGATAACCATGCAACGATCTTTCTGATTCAATGATAAATAAGAAAGGAAGAATCAGAATTTAGAATCTTTTGAAGAACTCCCTGCAATTATCCTTGCTGTTTAGTCCGTACCCTATAAGAAAAGGGCGTATCGGAGAAGCGTCTCAATAAGGGCATAATAAACTGTTAATAAGGAGGTGGATAAGTTTAAGTTTTTGGATACTGAGCTCAACGGGAAGCAGGAGGAGCTCAATTTTTGTAACTTCCATTTCAAGAAATTGTCCACATCAAGCACTAGGAATTTTACATAGTGAAAAATAAAAATAAACCCTCACTATTTTATGAGAAAAGAAATGAAATTTCGGTTGAGAAATACTGGTCATGTGTCAATTCCATATTTTAAGTCTACATAAGAAATAAAAGCAAATTAATTAGGCTTCAATAAAACCGTCATTACTCTCTAATAGTTCTAATCGCTATAAATTCCTGGATAATTACTTCAAGTTTCCAATATTCCGTTTTTAAGGTTGAGGTTATCTTCTTCATAAATACCCACGTGGAAATATAACCTGTCAGTTACTTTATCTTTAAAAAAATGGAAGTGTCAACCCTCGTCACAATGCTTTTGTAAATCTATAACAATTCGTTTTTTCATATTGTTCGGTCCTAATTGTGGGAGTGTCGTGATATATTTTATATGTTTCACTGACACCATTGGAAGTTTTTTGCAAGAAATTATGACGGTAGTGGGAGCGTGTGACGAATGAAAGTGCCCCTGACAAGGGTCTTCTATACGTTACGTTAAAATATGATTTCAGAACAAGTCGCATATGTAAACTTGACAGTCAATTTGGTTAACCTTTATCATCGAAATGACCGAATATCTATCTTTAATCTATATTCGTGTCAATCTATTTTGAATTATTGTGAAATTTCTAGATCACCCTCTCTCTATTGATTGAAAATAATATAATTGGAAAAACCTCCTTGGAGTAACCGTGCAAGCAACAGAATAACCTTTTTTCGGGACACGTTTTTCCCATTTATCTTTTTGTTACTCACAATCTCGTAAGTTCGTGAATCAATCATTGAAATTTACTATTAAACCATACATATATTTCAGAAATAAAGTATTTTATCACTCAAAAACAAAATATATTATAGAAAAACAGTTTCAGTTTCAGTCTTTCGTAGCCTCCGATGATGTACGTGATAAATTTTTCTTCGCCATTCACACCTCTTCTTGATTAAACGTGCCTGCTCGAGTTATCTCAGTTTTCTCTCCACAATGAATTTCAGGTATTTGGGGTCCTTCATATTGTAAAGAACTGGTTCCCAAACCAACTCGATGCGAAGCTTGTTGTTCATCTTAAAAAATGAGGGACATACAAATTCTTATTTTTACGATGGAGATGGAGAGTGTTTGATCACCTCTTTTACTTGTGTGAATTCACCTTTCAAGTGAAGACACATATTTAATTTCTGAAGCCAATAGAGAATTCTAAATTCATGAGGTAATACTGAATGTAATCGAAATTACAATGAATATATTTTTGTTCACTTCTCTTGGAACAGGGAAAAATCCACACCACATAAAACAATGTTTTTCCACTTGCCAGCAATAGTTTTTGTTGTCCAGATTTTTCTTATACTTTCCTTGTCTCTTTTTCTTGTTTATATTGTCGCTTTTTCTTGTTTATCTCAAAATGCGTATTCTGTTTTCCTTCCATTTTTTTTTTTCGTTTTTTAGTCTTATTTATCGATTTTGAACCGGCCGGTGACATCACAACATCAACTGCATTGTTTATTTCTAAACATAAAGTGAACTTGTTAACTCACCACTAACGTGATTGTTAAGCTGCCAGCATTCTTCCGAAAGCCATTTTTTTTTCTATACAACACTGCGTGAATTTATCTCCAGGTCTTCTATAGATTCTACCATGCAGACACACTCTGCTTTCGTTTGAGAAGTGAATTGAGCGCCATGGTTTATCAGTCTAATTAACGTGTTTTCTAGTAGATATAGTTTCGAAGATCATTTCAAGATTTTAGTAAGATAAATACTATTTCGTGTTTAGTTTTCTTCCCAGTGACAAGCAATTGAAAAAATGTCACCTAAGTAGATTGTTTTTGCTCAACATTGTATTTAAATGAGGCTCCAACAATCGTAAAAGTAATCTAAAGTAAAAAAAAAATAAATTAGTGAGTTGAGTATTAGTGAATAGTTAAGTGATAAAATTGGTGTCAGTGTTAGGAATAAGACACGCAGCATGTGTATAAATTGACTCAACCATCGTACTTACCCGTTGAATTCTCTTCTTCGTTTTTGTTGCATACATTACATTTTGAAATTTCAATGCATACATATTTTTGCAATAATTTGTGCATATATATCGTTTGCACATGAACACTTTCTTGTTTTTTGATCTTAAATCTACCTTAAATACTGCTATTGAGTAAGTTAGCCCCAATAAATATGTCACTCCTGAATTATTTTTTCTCCAAATACGACTATAATTATTAGTTATTACTTCATAATTTTCAAATCAAAATATATCGAAAACAGTACACAGTATCGAGTTTTACCAGAAGTACCTTTTTGGTGTAAAATCTAATTATGTTTAAGTTTTCCTTGAAATTGAAATGAGAGTCAGACATAAAAACCAATTCATTGGATGTATCAGCTTCCAAAACATATTCAGCAAAATCTTGAATAATAGAAGTTTTCTTCTTGAAAGCCCTTTATCTTGAATACGGATCGCGAAACGAAAATTTTTCCAACCAGAAAACCCCAAATATTTTTGAGTTTTCTATCTATCTCAGAGACAGGATCATCTTTTTCTGAGCCTCTTTGCATAAATGCAAATAGGTGAAAATCTTGCTAAAATAGCATTTTATTTTGGTTTTTAGTTATAAGCTCAAAATTTATGAACTCACACTGCTCCATATTCAACTGAATTGATGCCAAATGGTTATAAATGTTTGATTTCATTACTAAAAAGCCAATAGCCAACCGTAGAGCAAGTAGCACGCCCGACAACTAATAATTACTGCTCTGTCGCTTGTATTTCAATGCTCTGTTAAACCGATGTCCAACCACATTCAGGACATTACTATTATGTCCTTGTTATTTGCTCTCGTTGAAAACTAATTAAATACTACGTTTAGTAACAAGGATAATCCGAATAGGAAGTTGCGAAGTAGAGTACATTTCGCTACGTACGGCCAAGGGTATAAACTACTATGTTTTCATTAAGTACTTGTTTGGAAAATATTTCTAGTAGTTTGTTATATACCAGACGAATATGTTAGAGCAGACCAACAAAAAAATAACATAACATACCAAAGGTATTTTTTTTCTTCTTAAAAGCTTTGTCTGCAAGGTAATACTAGCAAAAATTGAACAAAACATTGGAATTCATATTTAATCGATTTATTCCATGGTAGGTCCAGCACCTATGGCGGCACCACCAGCTCCTGGAGACCCACCGGTTCCTGGAACTCCGCCAGCTCCTTGATACAGTTCTTTCTGTGTTCATATTCTTCTTTATCTTCCATTTCATTTCTCCATAACTGTATTCTTGTCACTTTCGCTGATTTTGTCGTTAATTTCATCTTCCTCCATGGTGTTTTTGATGTTGATGTAATAAGATTCTTAGCGGTAATGAGAGCTTTCTATTTTTAATTTTCATTGTGGTATTTCTATTTACCATTCTTTCGATATCTTCGTCACTCAAAAGTCTCTTAATGTTAGTGATGGTGACTTAGTGCTGGTCGATTTTTCAACAGCAGTTACGTTCTATATACGTCTATATCGAAGATTACTTCAATTTGGGGAATACCACGTAGAGCAGGAGGGATATCAGAGATCTAGAATTTACCAAATAGATTCATTCAATTCTTTATCGTTGAAGTTTTTGGACCTTTGGTATACGGGTAGATCCTCCATCTAAAACAATATCGTGTATCCATCTTAGCGACTCTGATAGCCTTTTCGACTGGTACCATCGTAGATCTAAATTAATCGGCGTTGAGTTCTTCTGGTTTTCGTGATCGAAATGTAGAAATCGATACCTTCGAAAGAGAATCAATTTCGATACTGGCTAGGGTGGATCAGAAAGTGTGCGTTTCGCCCTCTAGCAACTGCTGGTCACATTTTTCTTATATATCCTCTTGAATTCTTGAACTAAATAACCATTCTGTTCTCCCAAGTGGGTGTCTCCAGCTGATGATTTAACTTCAAAATTACCGTCTTCGATAGTTAAAATCGAAACATCAAAAATACCACAACCCAAATCGAAGACCAAAACGATTGTTTCGCATTGGCTGTGGCGGTTGGTTTATTAATAATACGCAGTACCTGAAAATCTGCGATGGTTTCGGCTTCTTGGGTAGCTTGACAAGGTACGCTCCAGCATTTTCCTTCATTGAACTCTCTTCTTCGGGATAAAATCTTCTCACTTGTATGATACTTTAATTTTCGGTTTATCGCCATCGTTGATAACTTCGGCTAATGTTTCATGTCTGATTGTACGGCCGAATCTTCAAATCGACGACCAATAAAAGGTATCGCATCGAAAATTGTGTTGTTAGTGTTTATGGCGACTTGGTTTTTGGCGGCATCTCCAATGAGACGTTCTGTATCTGTGAAAGCCACATACGAAGGTGTGGTTTTGTTAACTTGTTTATTAGCGATAATTTTGACTTTTCTAGATTGAAATAAACCAATACAGGAGTATGTTGTTCTAAAAATAATACCCACAGCTGGTGCATTAACCATCTTTAATAAATACTTAAATTACATGTTCTCTTCACAAGAGTCTTCAATCAAATCGAAGTTTCATATAATTTTATTATATCAACTTTTCTCTTTTAGTTATAGTCAATGGGATATATTTATACAGAAAATTTTATACTTGTCATCTTCAGTCGATTGAATGTCTTAATTTTGACAGGTTGCTATAACAACAACCTGATTATTTCGAAAATTTTCCTGGCTTGACAGCTGTCACTGCAGATGGCTTATTACTAATTTTTCAATTCACTTTTTTTTTCGTCAAAGGAGCATGAATAAGCTCTTGGTTTGTTTGACTAAGTGTTTGTGCTTCATAAATTGTTTACATATTGTTAATTTTGATGGGACGGCACCTCAACTTTTACTTCTACCAAAATATCTTTTTTCAGAATGCAGCATTTTCGTCTTACAAATCAATCTTTGATAGAGGGTTTTGAATCAGATAAATAAAAACAAATATTCATAATTGGATATGGTTTTATTGTTTTTAAAAAATATTTTCAACGCATCAACATATTCCAGGTGTGGACCTTACAATTTATCTTTGATCTCTGAGAATAACATCATTGGATGCCAAGCAAGGACAGTAGTTCACGCACAGCATCGATGTTTTCGGACACCACAGCCAATTTTGGACAATCTCCACGAAATTCTTCCTGTAGCGACGTGCGACCACGAATGAATTTAATATTTGACATATTTCAAAACATGAGTAGCAATCCCAAACCAAAATAAATGCGTATTAATATGTCAGGAATTAAATTTTTCGTTTTTCAATTTTATATAAAATTTTCATATTGATTTTCCCATGTTTATATTAATCTTTGTACCTCAAAAAAATTTTAGAAAATATTTCAAGCTGTAGGGAGATTGAAAGTGGAAAAATGAAGCTCTCGCATCAACTCATTCTTTTATCATTAATTCTATTTCTTTTTTTATTTTGAAAATTAATAATTATTCTCATAACAAGTGAAAGTTATCAGTTGAAAGAGGAAAGTCATGTTGGTAATTGTGTTTTCCCAAGATTTCCTTGGTCATCCTATTTTCCTAGCTGACCAAATCCTTTTTGTCGATCTCTCCATTCTACAAAGGTGTCCAAAACATCATGGCTACCGTCTTTTAGTTGTTCTAGTTACAAATTCCATATTGAAGATTTTCCTTATAGTATCATTCTCTTTCCGATCTTTTCTGGTGACCCTTTTAACTCTTCTTAAATACTTTATTTCTGCTCCTTGAATTTTGCTTGTAAAGAAAATTTTTTCCACTATAACGCATAAGAAATAGTGGGAATATCGATATTTATTCATATACATCCATTTTGATAATTTCTGTTATTTCTTTTCTCCTCAACAAATATCTGATTAACGCTTAACGAAGTTTAATTGCCTTGCTTATTCTTGCATTTCTCTCAGTTTCTTTATTTGCTTAGCTCTGTATCTCTATGCATAATTATTTAAAACTGTCCAAACATTTCAAGTTTATTTCACATATTTCGATAATGAGCTTCATTAGTTTTATCTTCTTCATTCTGTTTTTTGATTTCAATAACTGCTTTCATGCTACTGAATGATGCTTCATCATCGGATTGGTCATAATTTCTCTTCATTTGTTTAATTTAACTCCGGCTTCTTATTGTTGTAATCTATAAAACCGCGTTAAACATTTTCATTGTTTTCAGTTTTTTCCCTAATTTCTGTTTCAATGTAAATACAACTTCTTGTGTTCTTTTTCCTCTCCTGAAACTGCTTCGAAATTAATCTATTTTCCCATTCCCATCTATTCTTTATGATAGTTTCGTGGATTAAATTACAACGCTCAGAAATTCTATCTTTGTATATAATATATTATCATATTTCTTCAATTTTTCATTTCTTCTGATAATTATGTTTCTCAATTGTCTTGATTTCAGGTTTTTTTAATGATTTTTGAAAGAAATACTATGAATATATCAAAATATTTTGATAAAATCTCAAAGAAAAGTCAATTTTATCTTTCTTATAAAAATTATCGAAATAAACTAATTTTGAAACAGAAGAGACCTAAAATCAAGAAGATTTAGATATAAATATTATCATATTATGAAAATACTTTCGGCATTGATTGAGGTTTTGGTCAGTGTGAGGATTTATGTCTATTTCCTCTTGACTACACATTTAACCCACACCAACCCTTGATCTTTGTGTCCCCAATCATTGCTTCTGCGTCATCTTTGATTCATGTTCAAACTCAAATTTTCTTTGTCAACTACTATTGGAAAAAATGAGAATTATTAATCTTGCAGAAATTGATAATAGTGGATTTTGTGAGAGAAGAATCAAATTTCAGCTCACCTGGTCGTAGACTACCACTCCATTAAAAACTTACGTTGAATTTTTCAAAGAATTGAGAACCAAATCATCAAGAAATGAGTTGCTTCTTTCAGTTAAATTATTGATTATTTCTCTGAATTCGGTTTTAGTTCTAGCAGATCAAGTTTCAAGTTGATTATTCATTCAATTTATTTCCAAGAATTTCTCGAGTCCCTTCACCACACATCGTTAACATAATTATGTGGGTCAATAATATACCAGGCAGAATGAGCATTTAAAGGGTAAACTATAATCCGGGTCAAAACATCCAACACGATTCGGTGCTCCCTGGAGACGGTAAATGGTCAAAGGGTCACTAATTTATAACACGATTTATTTGCTATAACACGTGAATATGAAATCTCAACATAGACGGATGGTCAAAAATTATTGTGGTTTGATCTTGAAGCCAAAAAACGATTATATTAATTCGAAGAGTATACAGAATATTCTCACTTCACCATAATTTTGGGTATTCGTTGCTCTGTAAGAAATTTCCGATTTGCGTTTATTGTATGTACCAGGTTGGTCAATAAAGTCATATATCTACGTTCATATTTTGCATAAGCGGTTCAAGGATGGAATGTTAATTGACACAACATTCTCACCTCATCATACAAGCATAGGGAGGTCGGGTACCAACTTGTTGTAGCCAAATATTGTCTGAAAATCTCTAACAATGAAGCTTTTTTCTTTAAATGTAATTGGACTTGGAAATATCGGAGCCAAATCAGGTATAATACTATTTTCCAATAAATCTAAATACCCCGGATCACTCAATCACTAATTACATTCAGTTTTTAGAGATGTTACGTGACCAGTATCTACATGGCGATTTACGTTTCCATTAATACAAAAAGTGGCCTTATCGCAAAATTTACAGAACCTTAAAAAATTTGGATCGTTTTGATTACAACATCTTTCCACCATTATATCTGCAAAAGTTAATCAAATCGTCATCTGATAACTCTTGAACCAATGTTACTTTGTATGGATATAAATTATTATCAAGTGAAATTTTCATCACAGATGTTTGCGAAATATCAAGTTCCCTGGTTATTTGTCTAGTACTCAAGTGTGGATCGTCTTCTAACAGACCTCAAACATCTAAAGATTTGTTTTCACTTGATGCAGTTTTTCTGAGCTATGATTTCGTTAAACTTTTTTACTAATTTACTGACAGTAGATCTTGTTATGGGATTTCGGTTATTAAATATATTATAAGTCTTTTGTTGACTTCTATCACCATATCTTAATATTCCTAAAGTATCAATTCGTTCTTTTTCAGATACATTGTGACTTTCAATGAACTTTAACAATTATAATTGATTGAAACGTCAAATTTTTAGCAGTCATAGCCACCTAAAATAATAAGTATTTCTCAATGATCTCGAAAAGCGAAAAATATACAGAATAATCTATTTCAAATAACAGATTTCATTATTTTTTCGGAAAAAGGAAAGATCTGACAATAATGTAAAAATAACCATAATATTGGTCGTTGTACAAAATTCTTGTAAACAAAAATTAATAAAAGTCGTACAACCGTTTCCGGGATAATTGAGGCGTTCTATACATAAAACTCACTCGGTATAAATATGTTGATGTTATATATCTAATTGTTACCAATCAAGACCACTATCTAAAAAGTTTTTTCTATAAAATTAGTATAAAAAAAAACAAAAAATTATGTATCCAAACCCTTTGAAGAGCTCTCTATGTGATCTTCCGCGAAAACATGTCTTAATAAATTGTTTGCATCAAAATATTGATAACTACGATAATTGTTAGAACCCTGCTCCAAGACATCCTAATACCAGCAGATAAGTAAAAATAATTCATCTTCTGCATCATTCCCAATAAATATATAAAAAGAAGTAACAGAAGTAGGCACATTTACATTTAATCGTCCCATATATATTCTCGTACGAAATGACTGTATTATGGTATATCATTTTTCTTGTTGGCTTGATTCCATCGTGAAAATGGTATCAGTATTTCCGCATACGAGTTCTTTTATTAAAAATTTCGACGGTTCATACAGCTAGGAAAGAAAATCCGGAAATGTGCCAAGACATCGCGTGTAGCCCCCTTATATCGGCTTACGTTGAAGAAGGGTAATCAACCACGCTGTTCTAAATAACATGGTGTTATGAAGGAACGTAATTGAATATCTGAATATTTTAAGCATGAACGTTATACAAAACATCATGTTGGGAATTGTTAGAAATCAATTATAGAGTTTTGCTTTTATGTTGGTAATTTGATTTTTGACATAATTTCACAGCTGAATATTGTTGTAGAGTAAATATTTGAGGGAAATAACTACCTTTGATTCGAACATGTACATCACACGATATTCGTTATCCAGATTAAAACATTCATTTTCAGTAGATTTTCATAAGACGTACAGTTTGATGATTGAAAATGATTGTAGTAGTGATCGTTTTCAAAATAAGCAAAATAAGTCCTGGACGACTAAAGGTTTCCGTATATATTCAAAGAACATGCAATCAAGACGGTAATAGCTCTACCAAAAAGGATGAAGTCTTAGACGATTAAGTGGTCCAAGTCAAAGTCAAATTCAAATATTCGACGAGGTAATCATAATGTTTTATTGCCCATTTCTGGAGTCTTCAGAGATAAGGAAAAAACTTCCTCACCGTCAGAGTATTCACAGTGTATTTTTTCCAATGACAACATTGTTGTTGATCGTAAGCTACACAAATATTCACGTTAAGCCATGCTAAAATGACATTCATTGGACTGCTTCATCATAAAGGTGTACTAAGAGGTAATAGATAATCATTAGAAGACGATGATAGGATCAAAAGCTTAGAGCAGTTCAAGTTTTTCATAAAATGCACGCGATCCGACTACGTCAATTCGCGAGAAGAGAGGAAAAAGACAGACAAGCCCTAGTTTCAGTTAGTGAAATGGCAATTTGTCAAAATTCATATTCACTTGGAAAGGAACAATTAATTTGTAGGGATTTATTCTTGGAACATGCTCTTTTAGACAATATATCCCGTCGAAGCCAAACAAGTATGGTTTCAAAATGTATGCCTCGGTTAACGCGAAAATGTTTTAGGTACACCCTGAACCAACTGTTTATGCAGGATGTTTTTCATTTTCAGGTACAAAATTTTGTCGTTTAGGCCGATTATTTAGTGGCCGAGAATGAATGCTCACAACAAAAATTATTAATTTGTAAGTCAGATTTATATAAATAACGAATTTTCATTTTTGAAATCAACTTGTTCTATTTTGGAGGAACATAAAGTGAAAATTTGATTCCAAATACTACATAGAGGTGTACCAAGTTGTTATTATGACTTAGACGTTGATCATCATATTGATCCTTGACAGTTGAAGAGACAGTTTAGTTCTCATTTAGAAAGTGTAATTCTCTTTGGAGGAATTGACCAGATTCTTCAGTTTTTGTAACTACCTTGAGAAAGAAGTTGGTTAACTCAGCTTTCCTTGTGTTAAAACTATCTAAAAAGTGATCTTTCTGTATTCACTTCTTCATAACATGATTTTGTCTGCATCGTATACAATCAGGACAAGATGCTGGATGTGGCTCGCGGTCTGTAGTTTCAGAATCCTCGACCATTATCCAAAAATACAAAAGTTCAGAAAATAACCTACAGATGTTCGGAAACAGAATTTAATCGGGTGGTAGTAATATGACAGAATAATTTCAAACATTCTTTCTATTTCTTTTGAATTCTTTCCAAAAAGATGCTAATTCCCGTCCAATTAGACGCGCGAACTTTGAACGATTGCCCATATCGGAGGAACAGCAGCATTTTGATTCTGATTCGGATGAAAAAATATTTTCATTGGGAGCTTGTAGCTGAATCACGTCAACAAACGGTGAGCAGTTTATAAAGATTCCAAAATCTTTGAAATCGGAATATTGAAATGTCTTGACTGACAACACAGTCTTGCAAGCTACTGCCAGTCATAGGGACTCATGACTGTAATAAATTAAGTTTTCGTTCTGTTTCAATTCAAGAGTAGTCAACAGCGACCTCCATATGCGTATGGCCACGAAGCAGAAATTTGTGATGTATATTTTGAATATTTGGACACTTTTTTGAGATTCAAACCTTCTATATTAATAATAAAAATCGAATGTTTTACATTCGAAATTTCCACCGAAAATTGAAGGCGACGTTCGAAAACTATGACCAATGTCTTTTCGGATTAAGATCCGCAATCAGCTTCTAGGTGATGTATCTGATCCAAGTTCCTAGTTTCCAAAAAATCCTAAAGTGGCATCGGGAGAATATACTTATATAAAAGAGTGATTAAATCCATTTCCAAATCAAATTCCATAGAATTTAAAAGTATGAAGTGATAACAAATTTTGCAGCAACTACCTATTGCGTCTTCTCCAAAATTATAGCATAAAATTTGTCTCGAAAAGTAATTTTCATCTAAAAAAATCAATTTTCGAATTAACAGAGTTGCTCTATATTATTTCGTTTGACTTTACAGATCTTTTTCGAGTACGAACTTTGAATTAAGCACTCACGAAGAACATAATCAAATGAGAAATTACAATCCTGCATAAACGACTTCAAAGGAAATGGGACCTAATCATTATTAATTAAAATACTTGGGAAAGATTGAAGTGCGCTGGTATACGACGGGTTTTTGATAACAAGAAAATACTTTTAGATTGAATTTAAAATCAATTATTCCTTAATATCACAATATTGTACGTTAAGGTACAAGATTTAATAGTTACAAGAAAACAACAGAAAGACGAAGAGAACTAGTAGATATTCAAGCCATGTGCCTCTTGGAACAATGAGATATAATTCATTAGAAATGCTTGAATGATTTGAAAAATAATTTAAACCGGGTGGTTCCTAGACTTGATGTAAAAAAATTCGAGAGTGGGTAGATGACGTGACAAAAAAATTTTCGTACGATAGGTTATAAGCATTTGAATTTGCGAAATCAGAACCTCGAACATTATGAATTTTTGATAAACGATTACGTATGTCTTTGAAGTGAATTTGACGGTATAAATAATTCTACACTACTATCCGAAGATCAGAGGGTGGCTCATGCCCAATTGTTAACAATCCGTACAATCTAAAGATTTTTTTGATACGTTAACCGAAATTGATCAACTTTCCCTATTCGAATGAAATCTTTTTATTATACCTATTTGTTTGAAGGTATACTCTATTTGCAGTATGGAAAAATGAAAACAAAATTTTGATTGCTTTTTTATCTGTTGGACGATGATTTATGCTTCTATGGAAAGCGTAGAAAAATGGTTTGGAAAATATTATATGAGATCAAAAATAAGTATTAGGTACAGCAATGGTTAGGTTAGGTTAGCCTACATTCTTTATGAAATAATACCAAAAAAGTTTCAAATTAGTGTAGAGAAGGAATTATTGAAGAAGAAACTACGGATGTTGCTGAACAGAGACGCCAAAACAAAAATAACTTATTGCCCAGTGAAGAAAAAAGGTTCAAGTCATAAAGTGAGAAGAGAGGGTGTTGGGAAAAACATCGGAAAAAATTATTTTAAAATTCAAAATAAAGTGACTACTTGTTGTGGTGTTTTTTTTTTGGAAAATTACATTATTGTATTCCGTGTTTTGCAAAAAAACATAAATAATTGTGATTGTAGCAGTAATTTATTGTAATTGTATTCATTTTGTAATAAAAGTTCTGTTTTTTCCAATTTGTCAATCAAAATATATCAAAAATAGGTACAAGTAACGTAAATGTAGCAAGAATTAATAATTTTAATAAATATTATTTGAATTATGTTGAAAAAAATGAAAAACGAAATACAAACTAAAGTTTTTTGTTTTACAATGGGGTTGTAAAAAAACTAAATGGATCAAGTGTGGAGTGATGTTTCAAGGACCCAGAACGGTCCAACCAAACTATAAAACTTATTTAAATGCGGTCTCTGGGGCCGTGGAGAACGTTTGAAATAAGATAAATCATGAAGTCCACTTTGGGCTGTGGGGAAAATTCAGTTGCGGGTCTATGGACCGCACCGGGACTCAAGGTGTTAATTGATTTATTTAACAAAAAGGTACACTTTGTTTAACTCAATAAAATTTACTGTTCAGGATATAAGTAGATTCTTATATCGTTCTATATGCCATAGAAACCATCTGCCATGAAAATGATCATATATTGTAATTAATCATCAAAAATACTTTTTTTGGGGGATATATTGAAAGCTTCGTATATGTCGGTGTACAAAAGGAACGAAATGATCGATGAAATAAACTTCCAATGTGTCGCTAGAGGCAAAATCTTGCAATACTCTTCCAAGTTTATAAAAATTTACATCATTTACATCAAGTATTTACAAATGCTAGATGCTCACTTCGAATAATCATAATTTTTTTTTATTTGACAAGTTGTAGGTGAACCAATTCAGTTCTTCCACATTTCAATTTCTTTTTTAAGTTAGTAGCACCATGTTCGACAGTAGTTAAATTAGGAACTTTTTATTTTTCAATACCTTTGTCTTTTATTTTCCCATAGTTTGCATTCATGGCAAAAATTATCTAGTAACTACATTTTGTTATGCCTCTTTTCTATAAAAATTTTCACTCGCCTTGCTCATATGATATTTTCAATTTCTGAGTAAATTACGTGACTCTCAGTTGACTGGTTTTTAAAATTAATCAAACAAATTGCTTGGGGCAGTTGGTTACTCTCTATCATCGGACCTTTTTACGCTAAGTTAACTTCGTACGTATTCAACATATATTGATTGAAATTAATAAATTTCTGAGGGAATTTATGGAAGATGAAGACGAGATAATCAATTTTTGATAAGTTTACATCAGATGATGAATTATTTAATGGTTAAAATTTTGTAATCATGCAAATTCTATCCACATTTTGGAAGAGGAGTTTTGTTATTAGTGAAGAAAAATGCTCATGTTGAAGTAAATTGATAAATGAAAGTCAATGCACGATTGGATAAACTGATTAGGTGCAAATAGGTATACATACTTCAATTGTTTATCAATTCAGTGAATAAATACAAATATATTTTTTTAATACTTGATACTGAAATTATCTTATCTTACATTATTGTTAATTGGAATTCAATTTAATTTTCGAATCAGTTAACCATAGTGTGTTGTTTATTACAGAGATTGGAAAATGGTGTCAATAATAATAGGCTTCATATTTTTAGTTGGTAACTATATCAATTTATATTTTATTAATACAAAAACACAGAATTTTGCCTTTCTATTTACATGAAATGTACACAAAATTTGTCCATATTTCGATTCCTGTTGGATTTACAAAAAAATATTTAATAAAAGATTATAAAACCTATAAAACATTTTCGATTCCGTACGTCCAATGTATCCTCGGACATTAGTGAGGATTTTTGATATAGCACATGTGGATTTATCATTTTATCACGAAATAACCTCTAGCCTCTATAGTTTTTCTACGTAATTGTATTTAAACGGGGTACTTGACTTTATATTCATAAATATCAAGAATGAACTTTCGGTCAGTTGATTATATATATAGTTTTGAATCCAAATTATAAGTTTGGTTAGGTTAGGAGCAATGTATGTTCAGAACGAATTCTAAAGAAAACATGCACATTTGACACGTCCAAATATTTAGAATACATTGGGATTGTGTCCAAATTATTTATCGCGAACGAAACTACGAGGTCTGGCTATTAAATAACGAGCTTGCGTGCCTAGAGGGCGCCCTAGACGAGTAGTGCGTTGGGTATCCAGATATCCAGGCACGTCCCAAAACACGTTTCCGTCACTATTATAGTATTTGTGCAGTAGCGATTTGAAACGAACGTGTTTTTTTCTCCTGCCGGAAAACAGGAGCAACGTATCAATCTCAAATTTCTCGTTAAATTGAAAAAAAAACTTCGACTGAATACCACGAATTGTTGTAAGAGACCTAACCTTCCACTAGGCGCGCGGTTTCTTGTGACGCGGTTAATCGCTATGGATCTCTCAGATACATGCATGTAAATAATGTATTATTTTATTTGAATTTATCAGTTCACACCTTAATAAGCTTCTTTAATATTCTACTAGCAATATTTACTTACCTGGCTACCTATAATACTTGCAGGCAATTTTGAAAAAGTGGAAATTAATTTTGACAAGTGTAATTATTTAATTGTATGGATGTTAATAGAAGCAAATAATGGCAGAAGATAAGAATAAATTGCAAACACGTGATCAAAAATGTTTAATGATTATAATATTTGAATTCCAAAAATTAATTAAGTACCTGGTTTACAACAAAGTATCTAAACAACTTTCGCAAATAATCTTTGAATGTTTTTTCAAACACAATCTCGCAACGATAAGACAACGATAAGAACTGAATGATGTTTTTTCTTCTGTTGCTGTTAGCATGGCCGACAACGTTGTCCTTTTTGGTGTCCTCGATGTTTCTGGTTCCGCTTCTTGAAGCTTATATTTTTGTAGCAAGGTTTTCAAGTCCATGGGAAGATTTTCAATTTGGCTCTGATCGGAAGTTTCTCGTCTACCAAATTTAGTGCTAATTTTTCCAAGTACTCTGCTCTTGTGAAGTAAATTCATTTTGGTTAGCCAAAAAAATAGTCCTGGAATTCAAACCTGCTATGTTCATAAGATGATAAAAAATCACCATTGGCCATCTTCTGGTTGATCTGCCAACATTATAGGATGCACATAGTTTGTCGACAACATCTACACCGGATTTTGTATCATTGTAAGATAAAACTATTTCCGTTTTTTTTTAAGTATCATTGGAAACTTTTGTAGATGAAACGTGCATGCTTGAAAGTAATACTACAGTCTTTCCCTGTTTCGGAACGTATGAAACGAGAGTTTCGTCTCTTGTGTAGCCAAAAATCTCACTCCTGATCAAAAGCTCTTGCTTCAACGGGTCTATCTAGATTTCCTTGAAAGGTTAGAAACGTTAGAAAAAGATCTGCTTTGAAAGTGACCCGATTTGAGTCGATGGAAACGGTAAAGCAGAAAACGGCATAGCTCCTGAAGGCACTCACCAAAGAAGACTTCCAGTACTACTTCGATCAATGAAAAAAATCTATTGAAAGGTAAATTTTTCGTAAGCAGTCTCGTTATTTGAAAGCTGAATCTCAAGGTTTCTTGAAATAAAAGTTCAAACAGTATAAACATTCTGCGTCCTCTTCATTAACTGAATCTGAAGAATAAGATTGTGTGTTAAATTTAGATATTTCCTTTTTGACAATGTCTCTTTTTCTATATTTCTAGGATTCTTTTTAACGATGTTTTTCTCATGCTCTGAAGATTTTTTTTTGTCAGTTCCACTCTTGGAACATTTTTGGTGACGCGATTTTCTTCAACTCGTCTAAATGTGGTGACAATTGCTGTTTTTTCCTTTCTATTGGAAGCTCTTTACTTGTTCCGTTCAACTTTCAAAATAGACAATACATTTTTTCGAGATACTGTTGGACATGATCTGCTTTTCACTGCTACATCTGTCATTCAACAGCATTTTGGTAGATTTGACAATCCATCACTCGTCACTGTCATCAGTTAAAACAGTGTTATCAGAAGACTTCTAAAAGTCATCTGCTTCGAAAATGCTCAAATAGATGCAGCTCCAAATAAAGAAGGAATTCAAAATGATATCACTACTATTCAAGATTAGATCTCATCCATATTCGAACTTCCACTTCATAGTAAACGCTAACAAGTCTCATTAGAGCAACATCTAAGGGTTGAATGCGGTGAGAGCAGAGGGATAGAGAAAAATAAAATCACTTCATTATCTCGAGATTAAGGAGATCAATATTCTTGTAGATGTAGGTTCGTTGTAGATTTTGGGGGAAATTATCAACATTTTGAACTATGCTAAAAAATTTTCTGATGCTCAACTCATCCTCTAGGTGTTTTTTTTACGTGGAGGTGGCATATAAGTCCTACTACCATACACTGAAAGTGATAACATCTATTTACCGCTGAAATTTAAGAATGACTTTTGAGATTCATTGTGATTCCCGTCTTATCAAAGTTGAACGTATAATACTATCAGAATGTCAAATCATTGCCGGCCATTTCGCGATCTTTGTTCAATTTGTGGAGAATGTTATTTCTAGTTGTTAATCGACGAGTTTCTTTCATAAATAAACCAAATAGATTTTATCGATATTTTAGGATAAGTTACAAATAAAGCTACGTTTTTCCTCTTTTCTAGACATATCGTCCTAATTTTAATTTTTGTACAATGAATTGAGATGAAGCTGAATCTGAATCCAAATAGCAGGTCAGATCAATGAATCTAGGAATCTTCCTTTGAGAACTCCTATAGTGAGAAGGAAATTGATAGAAACCGACCAACAGTGAAGAAATCTTCTTTTGAAACTTCAAAAGAACTTGAAAATTAGACGCATAAAGAGTCAGAGAGAATGTTATAAAGCGATGAGTCAAAATTTTAGATGTTTGGACTCAAGAAAAGGACGAGTATTAGTTCTATATGTATTCCCAAGTGTAAAACACGGTGGAGGTTGGGTGATGGTTTGATGATTTTTTTTTTTGGACGAAGGTCGACTGGAAACTTGGTAAACATTGAAATGATTTTGGAAAAAAAATAGAGGATTTAACTTCTAGTATGACAACAATCCCAATCATTCTTCGAAGCTGTGTAAGATTATTTGTCGTAGGTCAAATTTGATAGGAAAGTCAGCAATCAATGTCCTAATTTCAAATCACATGTTTGGAATATTCTTATTAGCGATTGGAGCCAAATACTCAACGATTATTTGCCGAAATTGTAGAACAGATGCCAAAATTGTGCAACGGAATACTCTATTCTGTTATATCTCACGAAAACTATAGGCTTGGCAAAACTTTTGACTACTAATGTGGAAATAACTAGTGAAATGAGAGACAGTGTCAATATTCTCGTTAATTTTGTACATAAGATGATCTTCTCACGCAGATAAATGTTTTAAGTTACATTTTTCAATCTCATTATGTGAATTACAACACTGATATTCTCAAGAATTACTCTACTAATTTGGCAAATTCATTCGAATCGAGTTGTGTATCCCCAGAGCAGACCAAAAGGAATTGAAGCAAAAGAGTCCAAATAAACCAATATAGCAAAAAATACGAGAAGAAAAACGGGATTAGAATTTCACAAAAATAAGAGATTTTCACTTTTATTGAATTCAAACTTAGATCTACGAACATTGGGATTATTGAAATACTAATTCAGATAATTGATATAATACTGATAATGTAGAAGTGGATATGTATCTTAATACATAGAATATGTATATAGATATTGAGAGTTTCAAAAGGAATCCCCACATTTTTCAAGTAGATTGATTTTTTTTATATATACATATATATGCATATATACTTAACTTTATCTTCACATTGTTTCAGGAATTCATATAATATCTACCGAAAGTTGCATAGCGAAAGATTTTGGTAACGGTTCTCCTATTTGTGTTTGTAATTCTACTCACTGTGATACTTTGGAAAGTATCGCAAAAGTAAGTGCACCAAACTATATTGGATATGCTTCCAATAAAGAAGGACTAAGATTTGCAAAAGAAAACGGCAAATTTGAAACATCGAAAGATGATGCCAAAAATATCATTTCAATTGGAACAGAAACGTTTCAAGAGATATTTGGTTTCGGAGGCGCATTCACAGATTCAACTGGTTTTAACATCAAATCACTGACAGAGGACCTTCAAGAGAAAATTTTGAGGTAATCTCAACAAATCCGGTTATCTAATCAATTTATAATTCATATTTCACAAAAAAAATGGAAATTTAACCGAATTTGCCAATTTCCAAGTTAATTCTACCTATAAATGATACATTCATGAGCTATTTTACTTTTGGTGGTCACTTCTTTGGTTATATAAAACCATACTAAGGTACTCCAATTTCATCATTCCTATCCTAACCTCACAACTTTTTATGTCTCATCAATAACGTTAGTTCCGATAAAAGTTTTTCTATCAATATGAGACTTTCTTCGTTTTTTTAGTCTTCTTCTTTATCTATTATGGTTTATTCTTTAGAATCAACTTTTCACAAAATGGAGATCCACAATATAATAATTATATTAATGATTAAAAAACAAGATGAAGTCGAGATGAACACAATTGAGATGGAAGAAAAACTGAGTGGGTAAATATAGAAATGAAGAGATGTTAAATAACAAAAGTAGAAAAAATAACAAGGAAATATTGGAAAAACAGTGGAATTGGTGAGAAAATATCTTCCGAATGACTCTTAAAAGGGAAATGAAGTAAAAATGGATAGAGTCATAAAGAAAGATTGAGGTAACAACATAAAATGTAAAGAGGAGAGAAGAATAGAAACATTGGATACAAGAGGAATGAAATCTTCCTCCAACACGTAAAAAAGTTTAACGAAGAAAAAAGAGAAAGAAGAAGCTTTTATTTTTTCGTTTATGGTCCAATCTCTAATTCTATAACTTTTCTGTTCGTGTTTACATTAGCTGTTATTTTCTACTAATAATGAATTTTTTTATCTAAAAACTGAAGGAATGTTGATTTTGCTAATATTCATATAATTCGTACTAATTTACTCCAGGGCGTACTACACCGAAGAAGGGCTTGAATATAATACTGGGAGAGTCCCAATAGGAGGCACTGACTTTTCTACTCACGGGTATTCATACTGCGATACTGAAAATGATCAACCAGATCCAGAATTGAAACACTTCAATCTAACACAAGATGATTATGATTATAAGGTAGGAAAAATCGATAATAACATGATGATTCGATATAACCGATAAATCGTATTTATTATTTGGGCGTTCTCTTATTTTTTTGTACCATTTTGGTTGAACATATATCCCATATTATTCTTGTACTGTGAAAAAACTATGACTATAATTCAATATAGCTATAAACAAGTAATATATAGAAATTAAGACCCTTAAAAATTACACAATTGATATAAAGGAATATTATATTCAGTTTGTTTCAAAAATCAAATCATTTTGAATCTACTCTGTTGTAAATTAGCTTAGTTATCAGTTTTACATAATAATCCATGTAATTTGATCTGATGTATGTTTTTTTTGCTAGTTTTCTGTTCATTTA
Source organism: Diorhabda elongata (assembly GCA_026230145.1). Lineage (NCBI taxonomy): Eukaryota > Metazoa > Arthropoda > Insecta > Coleoptera > Chrysomelidae > Diorhabda > Diorhabda elongata. Next base: position 16,869,155 of record CM047928.1, on the reverse strand, counting down.
TCAAAAAAAGGAAATGAAACCAAATCTCGATACATTTACTAGGAAAAGTGTTTGATGTGTACAAGCCTCCATTTTTTTATGCATTTCGTGTTTCAAAAAAACTGTTTTATTTTATTTCCTTTGATGCTGTTGGGATTATTTACGCTGAGTATATCACAAGAGGATTTGAACTAAATACCACTAAATTGTATGAAAATAATATCGGTGATACTCATTCACAAATTTTACAGAAACATTTTTTATAATTTGATAGTATAATCCTCGCTTGCGTCTTCTCCTTTAATGTCCAGTCTTCAGAATATATGCAAGATTTGTAGCATCATTGTTATCAACAAATGCAAATAGACATATAGTCCAGGGGTCATGTACATTTGCCTAGACAGATTTGGAAAGTAATTGATATTTTAGTGGATTTTTTTCGAATAAATCTAGTCTGTGCTCGAGAGGAGGTGGCCGAAAAATCACGTTTTTCTTGGACTTGTTCTAGTTTTTGGCTTATAACTCCCAAACTATGCATCCAATCGAAAAAGATATACCAAATATTTTTAAGTATATGAAAATTTGTCAATTTTTTCAATAATTTGAAAATTTATGTTTTGGCCGTGTTTTGCACAAAATAATGGCCAAGCTATTGATCCCACGAGGAAGTCATGAGGAATGAAGTTGTATAGCAGTTATTTAGCTTCAATTTAAGAACAACCGCAATGCTGTAGAACAAACAGTTTGCAAGTTATAAGGAACAATCGAAACATCAACAAAAATCCTATTTATCAAGAAATGGAGCTCTCATCAGTATAGCAATTATCCCGTACAAAATTGTTATTGATTAGAAATGTTGGGATATTGTTCGGGGATGACAAGGGAATCTTAATCCGAGTTTTTCGACAAAAAATCCTGTGCTCGAATGGGGTGGCCAAAATACCGCGTTTATTTGACGTCTTTCGGTTTTTGGCCTATATCTCAATAACAATGCGGCGTAAGGGTTTTTTTTATTCCATTTTCGGAATGAGTATTAAATTCCCTTCAAATTTCACACTACTTTTTTGACCGTATAATTCTGCTGCCACCAAATCAACAAATGTACTATAGCTGCATTTCGTTACTTCATGCGAAGGGGGGGTTGTAGGGAAACACGAGTATTGTTTTTACAGACATATATTATATTTATATACCAGTCGAAGTATGTACAACTGTCCTCTACTGTAGAAGTGTACGTTACGATCCAAAAACACGTATTTTCAAACCATTTCTTCATTTTGAGAAATTTGACGTATTTTGAAATGCCTGTATCTTCGGATATTATGAAATATGAAGGAAATTTGATGCTCATTTCGAAAATGAAATAAAAAAAGCCTCACGACACATAATTTTTGAGATATAGGCCAAAAACCGAAAGACGTCAGAAAAAATCGCGGTATTTTGGCCACCCCGATCTAGCGCACTCTCGGATTAAGCTTCCCTTGGTATTCCCGAACAATATCCCAACATTTCTAATCAATTTTGTATAGGATAACTGCTATACTGTTGAGAGCTCCATTTCTTGAGAAATCGGATTTTGTTGATGTTTCGATTTTTCCTTATAAATTGCGAACTGTGAAAAGCTGTCTCTCGGGACTTATTAGACCTACAAAGCTGCGGTTAGTCTAAAACGATATCGATTTTCATATACTTTGAAAAGATTATCTTTTTTGGTAGGATGTATAGTTTGGGAGTTATAAGCCAAAACTTAAAACAAGTACGACAAAATCGTGATTTTTCGGACACCTCCACTCGAGCACAGGCTAGATTTATTCGAAAGCTTGGAATTAGCTTCCCTCATACAATCCCAAACAATCCCCCAAAAATTCATTAACTTTCTAATTTTGTCCTGGGAACCACAATATTTTCGACATGACTGCTGGACTAATAGAATATTGATTAATTGTAGTATTTCAAGGATAGATTTTCTATCAAAAGGAAATATATAGTTAAATTGAATCTATGGAGAAGATCAGCAGCGCTCTTCTGAAGAAATCAAATGAATCTAAATTTTCATAAGTACTACAATGTAATAAAATATATATAATTGTAGCCCAGTCAAAATGGTTTAAAAAAAAGGTTTACCAAAAAAATGTGGATGCAATATATTTTTTCTTGTTCATCACGCTAATATGGAGTACCAAGGTTAGGATATGTTTGAAAAGTTGAAATATGGTTTTTATTTTCCGGAAAAACTAATATTCTAGCGAATTTCATAATAAAAAGAAGTTGTAGGTTAAAGGCTATAACTATAGACTATTTCTTCAGTTTGATTAATTATTGATGTCACAAATTGAAAGAAAACAGTTTTTTACAATGAAAAGATGTTTATAATAGTTATTAATTGGAATTTTATAAACCATGAAAGGTCTTTCCAAAGCAAATAGAGTGATGTTAGAAATATTTGCGATAACATAATTATTTATGACAAATATCTAATTTACCAATTAATTATAGCAGGAATGGGAAGTCATAAAGACACGGGGTAAAGCTTATTCTCTTCTTGAAGAGTTGTACCTCAATTACTATATAAAATGTATATCGATCGATTTGTTTGAAGCTTCAAAGGCTTTAAAGCAATTATTGCTAATAGCCTGATCGCCCCATACCTAAAATCTGATCAAGTAACTATAAAATGATATAGGATGATAAATTTTTCCCTTCATGGCAACTAAGTTATGGATTTAGGAGATTCATTTGATATTTTTTGCAAGCCATTTTTTATTGCTTTCAACTAATGAAAGCCAGATACTTCTCATGGAGCAATCAGAGTATTCTTTAAGAAGAGAATGAGTTTCATTCCGTGTCGATCTTACTTCCCATTCCTACAATGATGTATTTTAAAGAAAAAGGGTTTTCAATCATATAATGGATTTTTGTAATAGATAATTGGGTGATTGCAAATATTGAATAAATCATTCTACCACCTATAAATCATAAACCAGAAAAAAATCGAGAATCTTTTTGAACAAATTCAAGTACTTTTTTAAAATTTGCAATTGATATAATTGATTAAACTTAGTGGTTATTCTCTAGTTTTTTTTCATCATATTATAGCTCTCGCAAAAGGAGAAAACCATATTTTGACAGTGATATAAACAATTCCACCAAAAGTTATGACTTCCATGTTTTTCAGTACATCTGTACTGGTGTACTGATAAAAAATCACCTATTTCTCCAATTTTTTCTTTCTTAGAACTTTTGATATATTAACGCATCTAAATGTTTTTGATTTTAGTTCTCTTCTGTTTTAAATTTAGTTTTTCTTGATAATCTTCAAAAGAAATATAAATTTTAACGTTTCGACTTTTCTTTAAGTCTCTATCAAAATATTAGTTTTGTTTTAAGAAAAAGTCCAATTCAACTGGGCAATCTTGATACGTGGTCAATTTGATCTTTATTTAAATGAGTCCCTGAAACTGGAATAATCATAATTCTCTTTTCTTTATATAAACTATTCCGAGAAATTTGTCTTCTAGGAATTTTGATGTAGAAGTATCCTCAATTTTCAATTATTGACAATTTCGAGGTAAAATGATCTTTTCTTTTTGAAAATACCGCGTTTACTGCTGACTCAATAGATCACGTTTTGAGTTAAACTCAATTACTAAGCAATAAATAAATTTGTTTCTATTCCAGATTCTGGTGATCCAGAAAGCTCAAGAACTCACCAAAGGTGAATTAAAACTTTTCGGTGCCGCTTGGATCGCTCCGGATTGGATGAAAACAGTCCCAGGTGTTTTAGCACGAAATTCATTTATCAAAGAAGAAATGTATCAATCATGGGCCGATTATGTTAAAAAATTCTTAGACTTTTATAAAAAAGAAGGTATCAGTTTCTGGGGTGTATCAACTGGAAATGAACCAACGACAGATTTGTTTCCCAATAAAGTACCAAGTATCGCATGGTATCCAGATCAAATGGTATCTAAATATTTTAATATAAAGGATCAATTCATCATATTTTATAGTAATCTATAGGTGATGTGAATGGAGGAAATTCAAAGTATGAAACTTCAAATTATTTCGAAAGTTGCTGGTAGGGAAATTTGATAACAATTTAGATACCATATTATATGTTTACTATCACAAAATTATATTTGAAGAAATCGTGCTAGCAGATTTTGAGATGATTGAGATGCTTCAAAACTTTTTTTTGAGCTTCATATTAAATGTATACTGTGCTCCAGCGAATTGACAATACGATTATTCCAATCCAACATTTTCACAATTACAGTAAATCGTAGTCACCACCATTTCTTATTCTTAACCATGGATAGTTCTTGATAAGTGACCGTGACCGGAGTTGGTAGCTCGATCCAATACCACCATAGATGTTGAATCCATTTTTGGATCCGTTGGTGATATTCCTACTGAACACAATATTTATTGCTACTACTACTACGCTTGCTTCGATAATAAATGTCTTCTTCAGTCTCTCGATGTAAACTGATGGTCACTAATTTGACCTAACTATACTGGGTGTTCCAGGACTTGATGCAAAGAATTTGGAAGTTAATAGATCACATGAAAATAATGCTGTGTTTTGGTTTGAAAAATTTTTTTTGCTATCGTTTGATTGTATAGGCTGTAAATGATAACTAATTGTTAACCATTAGGCATGAGACGCCGCTGGCCTTCAGATAGTAGTTTAGAATTAAATATTATGTCAATGTCACTACAAAGACCTACGTGATCATTCATAGAAAATTCGTAATGATCCAATGTATAATTTAGAAGATACACTTTAATTTAAGTTTTTATTTCTCTGCTTTTGAGGCATATAAGTATGAAAAAATGTTTTTTCATATCGAAACATTATTTTCACGTCATCTACTCACTCCCAAGTTTCTTGCATCAAGTCTCGGAGCACCCGGCATATCAACTTTGACATTTGCTCTTTATCTATTAACACTTGTTAACATTGGTTTTTTGACCTTAATATAAAATTAATTTTGAATGTTAATGGTTCCAAATTATGGGAATATCACTTTCTTTATCATATTATCATCACTTTTTTCTCAAAGCTTTGTTTTCTTACACCATCGGACAACGTGAAATGAAATTACAGATATGTTACTGAAAATATCTTTTAAATATCATAGAAACACCTTTGATCAGCTTTTCATCTAGGAATTATTCAAAAGGGATATTTTTTTTAATACTAGTAGTCCTTTGCCATCATGAGACAATCTCACTAACCCTTATACATTTCCTCCATCTCTTTTAAATCCTGGAGAAAGCGCTTCCTTGGTGTCTCACTATAATCTTCTCAATAATCCGGAGATTAGTGCTTTAAAAAATTTTAGACCACCAAAACAAAAGTTTTCAAGCTTCATTTTCCGAAAATTTCAATAAAATATGTATCTTTCATCAGTTACTGTATTTGAATACCACCAAATATTTTTCTTTCCCACTTTTCCATACGCAATTTCGGATTTTTTTACGAATGGTCTTACTTGTCCAAAGCTGTGACAAGCTGATATGTGATGGTGGAAGTATGATTTTGATTCTGATTAGCAAATGCTCACCATCATCACATTGATTTCACAGACATGTCAAACATCGATCATTTTTTTTATTTTTCATCGAAAGGGCGATTGGAATTGGTGCAATGTCATTTCAACTGTGCAGTAAGATGCATTTCAAACTTCTTTCATAACTTTCTCATAGAAATGCGCCGCTTGATTGATTTGTATTTTTCTAAATCCATTTCTAGAAGTAACTCCGACATATCAAATTAGTATACCACCAACAAAAAACATTAACATTATTAATTTTGCAACATAATTGCTTTTGAAGACATGCGAAATATATTTGAAACGTAAATAAGGCCAAGATGACTTTCATTGTGTGAAATATATGGATCGCAGGAATACCAAGGACTTTCTCCTCACACAGCCGTCAATCTTCTGACGAATTCATGGTTTATCTAGGTTGTGCATTTCAATACTAGAATATTCAGCTAAAGTCTACTTCACAAAAAATTATGCGAAATCTCGAGCCAATAGTTTGATTGAATGTTTGAAAATTTTTTTAAAAATTGAATAAATTGAGGTAAAAATCCATTTTTAAATTACATATATGATATATTTATCGCAAATTATTCAAAAACGAAGTTATAGAGTTTCCTAGAAAAATTATAAATCAGACTCCTTGAATATTTTGTCAAAGTAAATTCATAGAAATGTGAATAGTTCACCAAGTATCAATAATCAGTTTTTCACATTGCCTGTATCTTTATATGGATTAAAAAATTGATTATGTTGTAATATCTTAGAAAAAATGGATCCGTGAAAATTTAGGACCAACAATGAGATCATCAGATCATTCAGACATCAAGATTATGGCCAATGACGATTCCATAATGTCATTACCAAGTTTGATAGAACAGGTAAGTACATTGAATTTTAAGATTACCTTTTCAATTAGTACAGCTTTTATAATATCATTTTTCCCTTATTCTGTCATTTCTTGTCTTATATTCCATGAATTAATCCGCTCAAGTAATAAAGCGTATCGAAGACCAAGAAAGTTTTTGTTAGATTGTTAATTTGAAGATCGGAGTGCTTATGGAGGTGGTTCCTGCATGATCTGGGGTACAATTTATATAAGAGCACGAATCAACTCTGTGTTTATGTAAGAAGAGGTTTAATAGCTGATAGATTTGGTACCTTACGTCGACTATATTGGAGACGAATTTACCTTTATGCAGGACAATCAAGTCGGTTTTCGTGTTATGGAGTGGCCAGCATACAGTCCCGACCTAAATATGATAGAACATTTATTGGATCTACTGAAATAAAAGTTCAGGCTAGACTACTCGCCCCAAACTCGATCTCAAAGTTTATTGTTTGAGTAAAAGAAGGGTGTCAAGTTTTAAATTGTCAATAACCCTATTTATGTTGAATTAAAAACTTTACAGTTGGCATATTTCTATAAAACAAAGAAATATAATTTAATTCAATCATTTTTCATATATAAAGTCCATGTCTTCTTGTTGTGTTAATTACAATTGTTTCAGTTGTTTTCGGATGAGCAAGTTAAGAAATATGTCGATGGTACCGCAGTTCATTGGTATATGGACAATTTAATCAGTGCCAATGTTTTGAACGAAACTCACAATGAATTCCCAGATAAATTTATTTTATATACAGAAGCATGCAACGGTGAGTACTTTCATGAAACATTCCTTGATTTTCTGATCGAAGCAATGTTTATTTTGTAAATGTACTTCGTCTATGATCAATTGCATAAGAAATAATTTCATTGAAATTACGTGGAAGCGTGTGTGGATTGGGCACCTTGGTGGCAAAAAGTGAAATTATCAAAAAAACATACGATGAAGCTCACAAAGTAAGATGTTTGGTTCATATAAAAATGATACTGAAAAGAGGAAACCGAAGAACAAATGATGGAAGCAGTCTTGGAAGATATTAGAGAGGTAAAACCGAATTTGAAAGCTTAAGTCCAGAATTGTTATATGTGGAAAAGATTCATAAGAAAAGAAAAATATGTCATGGGCCCTGAAGGCCTGTAATATTATTATGTTAATTAAAATTATCACAATTGATTCTAACTAGTGATATTTTGTATTTTTCTCCAAATTTGAAGAAATCGTCAAAGTCTATTCATCGAAGAAATATGGAAAACTGAAGCAATGATAAGTACGTGATCATCACGTGAACATCTTGATTAAAACGACCGGTATTGGTCCACATTAAAGACATAATATATGGCATTCAGTATCGTATTATCGACTGCAGTGAAATTGTTTATTTTTGTCTGTCTGCGTAATTTTCTTGACATGTCTGACAGGTCATCATTGTTAAATCCGTCCTGTTTATCCGAGGCACAACCTTAGTTCTATGAGTGGTGATGTATTTAAAGTCCTCAGATAGGGTGCTAGCCTGGTCTGAACACTCTCTCCTCCTTTTCCGGGCTTGGGCCCGGCAACAGAGTCATTGAGCTACTCAGTCCACCCCGTCGACCCCGAAAAAGATGGAGCGATAATATAACTTAAAATCACAACAAAAGAAAGAAACAGGCAGAATTGCCTATAGAAAAGATAGAAGAAGAAGAATATGTCTGATAGGGATACAGCTAATGAAGTTGTTGACATTAGTTAGCAAGGTAATGCTGACAAGACTGTTGAATACGTCATTTCTAAAACGGCAAACATTTCGGAAATGTCTTCTTCAAGTGTCTATCGAATCGTTCGTGAGTACATAGCTAATCATTCAATGACCGAGTCAAAGAAATATACATCAAGAAAAAAGATTAACAATTCAATCGATGATTTTGACATAAGTTTTTCTTTGAGTTTATATGAAACACTATGCCAGAGCATAAGATAAAACATTGGAATTTTCTGACCTTAAAAAATATTTCTTCACACAGCTAATCATAGAATTACCACTGATGAGTGTCCAGAAAAAGGTTGAAACCAAAATTGAGCCCTTTATTATAATATCATTTCAATGTTTCAAACTTTTAAATGAATGACGTTCATTTTGTATCTATTCCAAACCCGTTTACATTATATATTTTTGTAATAATAATAATAATAAAGATGAATTGATGATCGTTGGTCTAGTTCAAACTCGAAATTGGTTTTCTCCAAATCAGTCGCCACCGTTATGAACCAGGATCATCAACCTCGACTGTGCAATGGAACAAGACTGGCTGTGAAAAAAAAAATTATGAATTGAGGCATTGAGACAACAATCATAAAGGAAAAATACAAATATCCCGCGTATAATGGTTATTACAACGAATATACAATTTCCGGTATTTCTGGCATTTGCGATGAATAAATCGCAAGGCGCAATCGTTGGAGGTTTGCAGAATCAACTTGGAGTTTCCCTGTTTCACGCATGGACAATTAGGTATAAGTCACGTGAAAGCCGTCGTTTTTGTTTATTCGCGCATCACAAAACAAATAAAAAAATATAGTTTATTAGAAAGCTTTGAATTGATTAACAGACTGTATTCGAACTGTGCGTGTCTGTCAATATCAAATTGAAATATTAATTGCCAGTTTTTCAGGAAATCTCTGTTTAGTAGTAATCAACATCATGTAGTTAGGTAATTATTCGAAAATAATAATAAAACAGAGCATTTTTCTCATTTTTTCGAATAAGTTTCCTTTTGTTTGTTTTACGTTCATTTTATACAAAAATTCAGGTCTTTTATTAATCAATTGAGGCAGTACAAAGTCTGCCGGGTCATAGGGTATGAAATAAAATTTAATGTAATCAAATCCTAATATCAATTCTCTATCTCAGGTTACATTATAAATCGCCCTATTCTGGGAAGCTGGGACGGAGCAGAAAGTTACGCCAGTAATATTATTAGAGTAAGTATGTATGTGGGTTCACTAGGACTGGTTAAGAGAACCATAAGTAGACTAATGAAAATCTGGGAGATGTTAGTACAAAACAATTTCATTTACTATTATTTTTTCTTATCTGTCGATAAAGTTATTAAATGTGGACATGTCAACCAGAAGCGTGAAAGACAAAATGTCAAATAAATTAATTATTCAAAGACGGTAAACAAACCTTATTAGCCGTATTCTACATTCTTTTCAGAAGGTTTCTTTTGTTCTAACGGAAGATTATTGGGTGTGATGGTGAAGCAATAAATTATTATGAAAAATAATGTAATTGGAAAAGTATATATAATCGGTTCCACAAACCTATAGGAATAGTAACCGCTCTTTAACTAATTTCTTGTGGTGAGTCAATCCACGTTCTGATCATTTTTATTTCCTTCCATGTTTTGGCTTCTTCCGCTGTTTGTCTCCATTTTTCCCCGCCTAGGATCCCAATCTTAAATTGGGGATTTATAAATCTGATGATAGTCTCTTCATAATGTTTTGGCCCACGTATTCTTATCTTTTTCTTTCTAAAGCGTCAAGTTTCTCTTTATTAGCTTTTGTTAGATACATTGTTTCTTCTCCTTAGGTTACTGTTGGCTGTTGACTTTTCAACTTTGGCATGCACATTAATCTCTATGCATAAAGACCTCGTTTAGCAGCTCTTTTCTTATATGTAAATCAATAATTATTTCCATAATTTTGGAATAGAAGGACGGTAGGACTTAGCTTATGAGCTGAATGCCTCTCGAGAATATAAGATTTAAAACTTTTATTGATTTCCAGAATTTGAATCATTGGTCTATAGGATGGACAGATTGGAATATGGCACTTAATATGGAAGGTGGACCAACGTGGACAACAAATTACGTCGACTCACCGATAATTGTGAATGCTGAGGACAATGAATTTTATAAACAACCATATTTTTATGCTCTAGGGCATTTTTCGAAGTTTTTCACTAGAAATTCTGTCCGCTTACATGTAACTGCAGATGTATCTAGTGTCGAAGTCGCTGCTGTCAAACGACCAGATAACGGAGTTGCAGTTGTTATACTGAATAAGTAAGTACAAGTTTATTTTAATGATTTAGGTTCAATAGAGTTAGTATATTTATATTTTAGGAACAGCGAATCTGTTGACGTAACTCTTCGGAACGAAAAAGGAGATGCTACTCTTACTTTGACCGCTAAATCAATAAACTCTGTAATTTATTGGTAAATAAATCTATTTGCTTGGAACTTCTTTCTTTTAGTCTATGGAAGCTGAAAAAATTATTTCGCAAATAACAAGTATCTTAAAAAAGCTTTTTTTCATTTCAAGTGCCGATTTTTTAAATAATTTGCCAATATTGTGACGTAACCAGTTTCGACTTGTTAATTTCTATATTCAAATGTGAGATTTACATTTAGGACATTTTCCCATAATGTAGTTAGAGATAGTCTATTTTATAATGAAGTGCACAAAGTTTGGTATTTGCAGTTTAAAAATTTGCTACCACCATTAAAAAATTCACTGGTAGACAAAAGAATTTTCTGATTCCAATCTGAAACTAAACAGCATTATTTTCTAAATATAAAAATTTCCAGAAAGAATCTGTAACTCCTAAGGTTTTTTTTATTGCATCAGAAAGCCACATAGAGAAGGGTCAATTTCTATATTTATCTAAGGTTTTGTATTTGTAACATTGATCAAGCCCGAAAAGCATTCTTTAGGTTTCGAAGATTGCTTACTTGTCCCGACTTTGATCCTACGACTGAGGTTCGTGCTACGTTTGGTCTATGCTTCTCTACGGCATGGAAAGTTGGATATTGAAGACGACTGCGATTAACAAGTTGGAGGCTTTCGAGATGTGGCTGCACCGCAGAATCCTTAGATGTCTTGAAGGGCTAGATTGAAAAACTTAGAAATTCGAGACGCACCGGCAAACAACATGAATTTTATGAATCAATTAAGAAGAGAAACACCTACGAATCGAAGGTAAAATTGAAGGAAAGATAGGAATCGGAGGGAAGAAAATATCTTGGCTGCGAAATATTAGACAGTGGACAGGACTACACGATATACAATCCTTAATACACACCGCAAGGAATAGAGAAACGAACATCCATTAGTGGAAATGCATTGAAAGGAGAAGATTTGTAACACATTTTATTCTTCTTACAGAGGCTTATAACTTTCCTTTGAAAAACCAGTAGAAATCAACCTTTGTAGTTAGATCCTATAGAGATTGGTATCGAATTTTCATTGTTTTGTATGTCGCGTCGTTGTCAGATTCCTAGGTGACAATCCTCAATGGGAATTGGAAAAATAGATTAGCAGCTAACCGATTCAGTAAGTAGCTTAATTATTCAATTTCCTGTACCAAATTCCTGCGTGGTAAGCTTTTCTACAAATTTGTGGCCCAATAAAACGACCCTCGTTCAACTTTGATTCACTAAATATGGAACGAATTATCTCAGGTATCCGAAGCCTTCACTTTCATAATTCGTCGCTTTCACAAAGTTTATCAATAGTTCAAGTTTAATGTGAAGCGAAGGATATGTTCTATATCTAGTGCATATAGTTACCATTTTGAGATGAAAGTTGAAATTGGGATATTTATGGCTTAATTTGTCTCATATATTCGTACAATCCTACAAACTGGAACTGGATAAATTTTAATTCACAAAATATCTGTCAAGACATTAACAGAACAAGCATCGATATCAAAACAGACAAATAAGGAGTTTTGCATATTGTACAATGTGGCGAGTGAGTTTCGCCCCTTAAGACGGGAAACAAGAAGTTTCGTAGTACCGAATCATGTACTACATTATTTGAATTTTTTATCAAACAAATTGTTGTTATTTCCACAAATTTGCCAAAACGGATTCTTGTGAATCCAAAGACGTTGTTGTCATGTTCATCAATATCAGGTTATCAGGTAAGTATTCACTCAAAAATTCTCATTATCCCATAATCATCAACCCTTTCAGTTCCGCTCTCCTCCAATTTTACAATACTGGCAGCTTAATGAATTTAACTGAACTCAAATAAATTATTCAATTCTCTGTCACTGATAATGACTGGATTAGGTAAAAAAAGCAGCTGTATAGCAGCTTTTTCAGATAACAGAAATGTACCTTGACATCTTTCAATCGATTGCTTCCTTACAAAGTTTTGTTATTTATGTTAGGATCGCGTTTCTAATTAAACGACTCAAATTACACGTATTTGATTGATCATATGTTAAAAGTAAATAAATTTTTCACAATATTCTGATCCACCAACCGTCATACAGTAGTTACCAAAAAATTACTTAGTAGATGAGTACCAATAGAATGGCCTGCAACCTTCAAATTTTTCTATATGCTCAATGAGAATCGGAGGTTAACGTTAATAGAATCATTATGAAACTTATTCTTAATGTTCAACAAGGATGTAGATTTTATCTGAATTTTGGGCCCTTAATTTAGCTGAAGTATTCTATATTATTTCGTTTCATATTACAGCTCATTCATTGTAAAGTTATTCTTTGAAGAATTCAAAATCGTAGACCCTTTGTGGATGTCGAGTGCATCTATTTTTTCTTTCATACACAAATTTTCCATCATAATTCTTCTCCTCGGCAATTGAATATCTCCTCGAACGTCCCCTTCCATTTCTGTAGCTTGCCAAATCCCTTTTGTCGTTCTATTGCTTTTCATTCTACAAAAGTGTCCAAACTATCTTAGTTGTTGTTTTACAATTATTGTTCTCGCAGGTTCTACATTCAAGTCTTTTCTCATCGCTTCGTCTTTTCATCGAATTTCTCTAGTAACACCTTTGACTCTATGTGAGTACTTTAATTCAACAGCTTGAAATTTGTTTTTAACTACTCGCTACTATATAAAAGGATCGTCAAGATATTGATTTATACACATCCTTGGATTGGATATTAATTATCCTCCAATTCCTATTCGTTGTAAACTATTCCATACCAGGTATCTTCGGACACTGTCAAATTCCTTTTGGATGTGTATAAAAACGCGGTATACTTTTTGATTTGTTTTTATTTCTATTATTTGTCTCAATGTAAATACTAAACGAACATATGTTATTATAAAGTACATAACCTATATTTGGAATATAGCATGATGTTAGCTAATCATCCACTATGATGGTAATTGATATAGCTGACTACTTCATTAATTAGTGATTCCAAATGCATACGTCATCTGAAAATCAAACCTAGTTGCAGCAGAGCTAAGTACATTATTATCTTTATTGGCCTAACAATGATTCATAATGGTTGTTCAATCATCACTTTTATTGATGAAATAACAATTGAAGTGCATGATTAAGATAGTGACAGTTATAAAAATACTGGATAGTGCCCGCTTTTATAACTTGAAAGAAATTTCATGCCTCAAAAAAATATAATTCTTCAAAAACTTCACCAACTACGTTATTATCTTTATTGGCCTAACAATGATTCATGATGGTTGTTCAATAATCCTTTTTATTTTGTTAATTGATGAAATAACAATTGAAGTGCATTATTAAGATAGTGACAGTTATAAAAATACTGGATAGTGCCCGCTTTTATAAGTTGAAAGAAATTTCATGCCTCAAAAAAATATAATTCTTCAAAAACTTCACCAACTACGTTATTATCTTTATTGGCCTAACAATGATTCATGATGGTTGTTCAATAATCCTTTTTATTTTGTTAATTGATGAAATAACAATTGAAGTGCATTATTAAGATAGTGACAGTTATAAAAATACTGGATAGTGCCCGCTTTTATAAGTTGAAAGAAATTTCATGCCTCAAAAAAATATAATTCTTCAAAAACTTCACCAACTACGTTATTATCTTTATTGGCCTAACAATGATTCATGATGGTTGTTCAATAATCCTTTTTATTTTGTTAATTGATGAAATAACAATTGAAGTGCATGATTAAGATAGTGATAGTTATAAAAATACTGGATAGTGCCCGCTTTTATAACTTGAAAGAAATTTCATGCCTCAAAAAAATATAATTCTTCAAAAACTTCACCAACTACGTTATTATCTTTATTGGCCTAACAATGATTCATGATGGTTGTTCAATAATCCTTTTTATTTTGTTAATTGATGAAATAACAATTGAAGTGCATTATTAAGAAGGTGACAGTTATAAAAATACTGGATAGTGCCCGCTTTTATAAGTTGAAAGAAATTTCATGCCTCAAAAAAATATAATTCTTCAAAAACTTCACCAACTACGTTATTATCTTTATTGGCCTAACAATGATTCATGATGGTTGTTCAATAATCCTTTTTATTCTGTTAATTGATGAAATAACAATTGAAGTGCATGATTAAGATAGTGACAGTTATAAAAATACTGGATAGTGCCCGCTTTTATAACTTGAAAGAAATTGCATGCCTCAAAAAAATATAATTCTCCAAAAACTTCACCAACTACGTTATTATCTTTATTGGCCTAGCAATGATTCATGATGGTTGTAACTACGTTATTATCTTTATTGGTCTAGCAATGATTCATGATGGTTGTTCAATAATCTTTTTTGTTTTGTTAATTGATGAAATAACAATTGAAGTGCATGATTAAGATAGTGACAGTTATAAAAATACTGGATAGTACCCCCTTTTATAACTTGAGAGAAATTTCATGCCTCAAAAAAGTATAATTCTTCAAAAACTTCACCAACTACGTTATTATCTTTATTGGCCTAACAATGATTCATGATGGTTGTTCAATAATCCTTTTTATTTTGTTAATTGATGAAATAACAATTGAAGTGCATGATTAAGATAGTGACAGTTATAAAAATACTGGATAGTGCCCGCTTTTATAACTTGAAAGAAATTTCATGCCTCAAAAAAATATAATTCTTCAAAAACTTCACCAACTACGTTATTATCTTTATTGGCCTAACAATGATTCATGATGGTTGTTCAATAATCCTTTTTATTTTGTTAATTGATGAAATAACAATTGAAATGCATGATTAAGATAGTGACAGTTATAAAAATACTGGATAGTGCCCGCTTTTATAACTTGAGAGAAATTTCATGCCTCAAAAAAATATAATTCTTCAAAAACTTCACCAACTACGTTATTATCTTTATTGGCCTAACAATGATTCATGATGGTTGTTCAATAATCCTTTTTATTTTGTTAAATCATGAAATAACAATTGAAGTGCATGATTAAGATAGTGACAGTTATAAAAATACTGGATAGTGCCCGCTTTTATAACTTGAAAGAAATTTCATGCCTCAAAAAAAAAAAAATTCTTCAAAAACTTCACCAACTACGTTATTATCTTTATTGGCCTAACAATGATTCATGATGGTTGTTCAATAATCCTTTTTATTTTGTTAATTGATGAAATAACAATTGAAGTGCATTATTAAGATAGTGACAGTTATAAAAATACTGGATAGTGCCCGCTTTTATAAGTTGAAAGAAATTTCATGCCTCAAAAAAATATAATTCTTCAAAAACTTCACCAACTACGTTATTATCTTTATTGGCCTAACAATGATTCATGATGGTTGTTCAATAATCCTTTTTATTTTGTTAATTGATGAAATAACAATTGAAGTGCATGATTAAGATAGTGACAGTTATAAAAATACTGGATAGTGCCCGCTTTTATAACTTGAAAGAAATTGCATGCCTCAAAAAAATATAATTCTCCAAAAACTTCACCAACTACGTTATTATCTTTATTGGCCTAGCAATGATTCATGATGGTTGTAACTACGTTATTATCTTTATTGGTCTAGCAATGATTCATGATGGTTGTTCAATAATCTTTTTTGTTTTGTTAATTGATGAAATAACAATTGAAGTGCATGATTAAGATAGTGACAGTTATAAAAATACTGGATAGTACCCCCTTTTATAACTTGAGAGAAATTTCATGCCTCAAAAAAGTATAATTCTTCAAAAACTTCACCAACTACGTTATTATCTTTATTGGCCTAACAATGATTCATGATGGTTGTTCAATAATCCTTTTTATTCTGTTAATTGATGAAATAACAATTGAAGTGCATGATTAAGATAGTGATAGTTATAAAAATACTGGATAGTGCCCGCTTTTATAACTTGAAAGAAATTTCATGCCTCAAAAAAATATAATTCTTCAAAAACTTCACCAACTACGTTATTATCTTTATTGGCCTAACAATGATTCATGATGGTTGTTCAATAATCCTTTTTATTTTGTTAATTGATGAAATAACAATTGAAATGCATGATTAAGATAGTGACAGTTATAAAAATACTAGATAGTGCCCGCTTTTGTAACTTGAAAGAAATTTCATGCCTCAAAAAAATATGATTCCTCAAAAACTTCACCAACTACGTTATTATCTTTATTGGCCTAACAATGATTCATGATGGTTGTTCAATAATCCTTTTTATTTTGTTAAATCATGAAATAACAATTGAAGTGCATGATTAAGATAGTGACAGTTATAAAAATACTGGATAGTGCCCGCTTTTATAACTTGAAAGAAATTGCATGCCTCAAAAAAATATAATTCTTCAAAAACTTCACCAACTACGTTATTATCTTTATTGGCCTAGCAATGATTCATGATGGTTGTAACTACGTTATTATCTTTATTGGTCTAGCAATGATTCATGATGGTTGTTCAATAATCTTTTTTGTTTTGTTAATTGATGAAATAACAATTGAAGTGCATGATTAAGATAGTGACAGTTATAAAAATACTGGATAGTACCCCCTTTTATAACTTGAGAGAAATTTCATGCCTCAAAAAAATATAATTCTTCAAAAACTTCACCAACTACGTTATTATCTTTATTGGCCTAACAATGATTCATGATGGTTGTTCAATAATCCTTTTTATTTTGTTAATTGATGAAATAACAATTGAAGTGCATGATTAAGATAGTGACAGTTATAAAAATACTGGATAGTGCCCGCTTTTATAACTTGAAAGAAATTTCATGCCTCAAAAAAATATAATTCTTCAAAAACTTCACCAACTACGTTATTATCTTTATTGGCCTAACAATGATTCATGATGGTTGTTCAATAATCCTTTTTATTTTGTTAATTGATGAAATAACAATTGAAATGCATGATTAAGATAGTGACAGTTATAAAAATACTGGATAGTGCCCGCTTTTATAACTTGAGAGAAATTTCATGCCTCAAAAAAATATAATTCTTCAAAAACTTCACCAACTACGTTATTATCTTTATTGGCCTAACAATGATTCATGATGGTTGTTCAATAATCCTTTTTATTTTGTTAAATCATGAAATAACAATTGAAGTGCATGATTAAGATAGTGACAGTTATAAAAATACTGGATAGTGCCCGCTTTTATAACTTGAACGAAATTTCATGCCTCAAAAAAAAAAATTCTTCAAAAACTTCACCAACTACGTTATTATCTTTATTGGCCTAAAAATGATTCATGATGGTTGTTCAATCATCATTTCTATTTTGTTATTTAATGAAATTACAATTGATTAAGATAGTGACAGTTATAAAAATACTAGATAGTGCCCGCTTTTGTAACTTGAAAGAAATTTCATGCCTCAAAAGAATATGATTCCTCAAAAACTTCACCAACTACGTTATTATCTTTATTGGCCTAAAAATGATTCATGATGGTTGTTCAATCATCATTTCTATTTTGTTATTTAATGAAATTACAATTGATTAAGATAGTGACAGTTATAAAAATACTAGATAGTGCCCGCTTTTGTAACTTGAAAGAAATTTCATGCCTCAAAAAAATATGATTCTTCAAAAACTTCACCAACTACGTTATTATCTTTATTGGCCTAACAATGATTCATGATGGTTGTTCAATAATCCTTTTTATTTTGTTAATTGATGAAATAACAATTGAAATGCATGATTAAGATAGTGACAGTTATAAAAATACTAGATAGTGCCCGCTTTTGTAACTTGGAAGAAATTTCATGCCTCAAAAGAATATGATTCCTCAAAAACTTCACCAACTACGTTATTATCTTTATTGGCCTAAAAATGATTCATGATGGTTGTTCAATCATCATTTCTATTTTGTTATTTAATGAAATTACAATTGATTAAGATAGTGACAGTTATAAAAATACTAGATAGTGCCCGCTTTTGTAACTTGAAAGAAATTTCATGCCTCAAAAAAATGTGATTCTTCAAAAACTTCACCAACTACGTTATTATCTTTATTGGCCTAACAATGATTCATGATGGTTGTTCAATAATCCTTTTTATTTTGTTAATTGATGAAATAACAATTGAAGTGCATGATTTAGATAGTGACAGTTATAAAAATACTGGATAGTGCCCGCTTTTATAACTTGAAAGAAATTTCATGCCTCAAAAAAATATAATTCTTCAAAAACTTCACCAACTACGTTATTATCTTTATTGGCCTAACAATGATTCATGATGGTTGTTCAATAATCCTTTTTATTTTGTTAATTGATGAAATAACAATTGAAGTGCATGATTAAGATAGTGACAGTTATAAAAATACTGGATAGTGCCCGCTTTTGTAACTTGAAAGAAATTTCATGCCTCAAAAAAATGTGATTCTTCAAAAACTTCACCAACTACGTTATTATCTTTATTGGCCTAACAATGATTCATGATGGTTGTTCAATAATCCTTTTTATTTTGTTAATTGATGAAATAACAATTGAAATGCATGATTAAGATAGTGACAGTTATAAAAATACTAGATAGTGCCCGCTTTTGTAACTTGAAAGAAATTTCATGCCTCAAAAAAATATGATTCCTCAAAAACTTCACCAACTACGTTATTATCTTTATTGGCCTAAAAATGATTCATGATGGTTGTTCAATCATCATTTCTATTTTGTTATTTAATGAAATTACAATTGATTAAGATAGTGACAGTTATAAAAATACTAGATAGTGCCCGCTTTTGTAACTTGAAAGAAATTTCATGCCTCAAAAAAATATGATTCTTCAAAAACTTCACCAACTACGTTATTATCTTTATTGGCCTAACAATGATTCATGATGGTTGTTCAATAATCCTTTTTATTTTGTTAATTGATGAAATAACAATTGAAATGCATGATTAAGATAGTGACAGTTATAAAAATACTAGATAGTGCCCGCTTTTGTAACTTGAAAGAAATTTCATGCCTCAAAAAAATATGATTCCTCAAAAACTTCACCAACTACGTTATTATCTTTATTGGCCTAAAAATGATTCATGATGGTTGTTCAATCATCATTTCTATTTTGTTATTTAATGAAATTACAATTGATTAAGATAGTGACAGTTATAAAAATACTAGATAGTGCCCGCTTTTGTAACTTGAAAGAAATTTCATGCCTCAAAAAAATGTGATTCTTCAAAAACTTCACCAACTACGTTATTATCTTTATTGGCCTAACAATGATTCATGATGGTTGTTCAATAATCCTTTTTATTTTGTTAATTGATGAAATAACAATTGAAGTGCATGATTAAGATAGTGACAGTTATAAAAATACTGGATAGTGCCCGCTTTTATAACTTGAAAGAAATTTCATGCCTCAAAAAAATATAATTCTTCAAAAACTTCACCAACTACGTTATTATCTTTATTGGCCTAACAATGATTCATGATGGTTGTTCAATAATCCTTTTTATTTTGTTAATTGATGAAATAACAATTGAAGTGCATGATTAAGATAGTGAAAGTTATAAAAATACTGGATAGTGCCCGCTTTTATAACTTGAAAGAAATTTCATGCCTCAAAAAAATATAATTCTTCAAAAACTTCACCAACTACGTTATTATCTTTATTGGCCTAACAATGATGCATGATGGTTGTTCAATAATCCTTTTTATTTTGTTAATTGATGAAATAACAATTGAAATGCATGATTAAGATAGTGATAGTTATAAAAATACTAGATAGTGCCCGCTTTTGTAACTTGAAAGAAATTTCATGCCTCAAAAAAATATGATTCCTCAAAAACTTCACCAACTACGTTATTATCTTTATTGGCCTAAAAATGATTCATGATGGTTGTTCAATCATCATTTCTATTTTGTTATTTAATGAAATTACAATTGATTAAGATAGTGACAGTTATAAAAATACTAGATAGTGCCCGCTTTTGTAACTTGAAAGAAATTTCATGCCTCAAAAAAATATGATTCTTCAAAAACTTCACCAACTACGTTATTATCTTTATTGGCCTAACAATGATTCATGATGGTTGTTCAATAATCCTTTTTATTTTGTTAATTGATGAAATAACAATTGAAGTGCATGATTAAGATAGTGACAGTTATAAAAATACTGGATAGTGCCCGCTTTTATAACTTGAAAGAAATTGCATGCCTCAAAAAAATATAATTCTTCAAAAACTTCACCAACTACGTTATTATCTTTATTGGCCTAGCAATGATTCATGATGGTTGTAACTACGTTATTATCTTTATTGGTCTAGCAATGATTCATGATGGTTGTTCAATAATCTTTTTTGTTTTGTTAATTGATGAAATAACAATTGAAGTGCATGATTAAGATAGTGACAGTTATAAAAATACTGGATAGTACCCCCTTTTATAACTTGAGAGAAATTTCATGCCTCAAAAAAGTATAATTCTTCAAAAACTTCACCAACTACGTTATTATCTTTATTGGCCTAACAATGATTCATGATGGTTGTTCAATAATCCTTTTTATTTTGTTAATTGATGAAATAACAATTGAAGTGCATGATTAAGATAGTGACAGTTATAAAAATACTGGATAGTGCCCGCATTTATAACTTGAAAGAAATTTCATGCCTCAAAAAAATATAATTCTTCAAAAACTTCACCAACTACGTTATTATCTTTATTGGCCTAACAATGATTCATGATGGTTGTTCAATAATCCTTTTTATTTTGTTAATTGATGAAATAACAATTGAAATGCATGATTAAGATAGTGACAGTTATAAAAATACTAGATAGTGCCCGCTTTTGTAACTTGAAAGAAATTTCATGCCTCAAAAAAATATGATTCCTCAAAAACTTCACCAACTACGTTATTATCTTTATTGGCCTAACAATGATTCATGATGGTTGTTCAATCATCATTTCTATTTTGTTATTTAATGAAATTACAATTGATTAAGATAGTGACAGTTATAAAAATACTAGATAGTGCCCGCTTTTGTAACTTGAAAGAAATTTCATGCCTCAAAAAAATATAATTCTTCAAAAACTTCACCAACTACGTTATTATCTTTATTGACCTAACAATGATTCATGATGGTTGTTCAATAATCCTTTTTATTTTGTTAATTGATGAAATAACAATTGAAGTGCATGATTAAGATAGTGACAGTTATAAAAATACTGGATAGTGCCCGCTTTTATAACTTGAAAGAAATTGCATGCCTCAAAAAAATATAATTATTCAAAAACTTCACCAACTACGTTATTATCTTTATTGGCCTAGCAATGATTCATGATGGTTGTAACTACGTTATTATCTTTATTGGTCTAGCAATGATTCATGATGGTTGTTCAATAATCTTTTTTGTTTTGTTAATTGATGAAATAACAATTGAAGTGCATGATTAAGATAATGACAGTTATAAAAATACTGGATAGTACCCCCTTTTATAACTTGAGAGAAATTTCATGCCTCAAAAAAATATAATTCTTCAAAAACTTCACCAACTACGTTATTATCTTTATTGGCCTAACAATGATTCATGATGGTTGTTCAATAATCCTTTTTATTTTGTTAATTGATGAAATAACAATTGAAGTGCATGATTAAGATAGTGACAGTTATAAAAATACTGGATAGTGCCCGCTTTTATAACTTGAAAGAAATTTCATGCCTCAA
This sequence comes from Diorhabda elongata, assembly GCA_026230145.1. NCBI lineage: Eukaryota > Metazoa > Arthropoda > Insecta > Coleoptera > Chrysomelidae > Diorhabda > Diorhabda elongata. The sequence continues at coordinate 16,846,905 of CM047928.1, read as the reverse complement.
AAAAATATAATTCTTCAAAAACTTCACCAACTACGTTATTATCTTTATTGGCCTAACAATGATTCATGATGGTTGTTCAATAATCCTTTTTATTTTGTTAATTGATGAAATAACAATTGAAATGCATGATTAAGATAGTGACAGTTATAAAAATACTGGATAGTGCCCGCTTTTATAACTTGAGAGAAATTTCATGCCTCAAAAAAATATAATTCTTCAAAAACTTCACCAACTACGTTATTATCTTTATTGGCCTAACAATGATTCATGATGGTTGTTCAATAATCCTTTTTATTTTGTTAAATGATGAAATAACAATTGAAGTGCATGATTAAGATAGTGACAGTTATAAAAATACTGGATAGTGCCCGCTTTTATAACTTGAAAGAAATTTCATGCCTCAAAAAAAAAAATTCTTCAAAAACTTCACCAACTACGTTATTATCTTTATTGGCCTAACAATGATTCATGATGGTTGTTCAATAATCCTTTTTATTTTGTTAATTGATGAAATAACAATTGAAATGCATGATTAAGATAGTGACAGTTATAAAAATACTAGATAGTGCCCGCTTTTGTAACTTGAAAGAAATTTCATGCCTCAAAAAAATATAATTCTTCAAAAACTTCACCAACTACGTTATTATCTTTATTGGCCTAACAATGATTCATGATGGTTGTTCAATAATCCTTTTTATTTTGTTAATTGATGAAATAACAATTGAAGTGCATGATTAAGATAGTGACAGTTATAAAAATACTGGATAGTGCCCGCTTTTATAACTTGAAAGAAATTTCATGCCTCAAAAAAATATAATTCTTCAAAAACTTCACCAACTACGTTATTATCTTTATTGGCCTAACAATGATGCATGATGGTTGTTCAATAATCCTTCTTATTTTGTTAATTGATGAAATAACAATTGAAATGCATGATTAAGATAGTGACAGTTATAAAAATACTAGATAGTGCCCGCTTTTGTAACTTGAAAGAAATTTCTTGCCTCAAAAAAATATGATTCCTCAAAAACTTCACCAACTACGTTATTATCTTTATTGGCCTAAAAATGATTCATGATGGTTGTTCAATCATCATTTCTATTTTGTTATTTAATGAAATTACAATTGATTAAGATAGTGACAGTTATAAAAATACTAGATAGTGCCCGCTTTTGTAACTTGAAAGAAATTTCATGCCTCAAAAAAATATGATTCTTCAAAAACTTCACCAACTACGTTATTATCTTTATTGGCCTAACAATGATTCATGATGGTTGTTCAATAATCCTTTTTATTTTGTTAATTGATGAAATAACAATTGAAATGCATGATTAAGATAGTGACAGTTATAAAATTACTAGATAGTGCCCGCTTTTGTAACTTGAAAGAAATTTCATGCCTCAAAAAAATATGATTCCTCAAAAACTTCACCAACTACGTTATTATCTTTATTGGCCTAAAAATGATTCATGATGGTTGTTCAATCATCATTTCTATTTTGTTATTTAATGAAATTACAATTGATTAAGATAGTGACAGTTATAAAAATACTAGATAGTGCCCGCTTTTGTAACTTGAAAGAAATTTCATGCCTCAAAAAAATGTGATTCTTCAAAAACTTCACCAACTACGTTATTATCTTTATTGGCCTAACAATGATTCATGATGGTTGTTCAATAATCCTTTTTATTTTGTTAATTGATGAAATAACAATTGAAGTGCATGATTAAGATAGTGACAGTTATAAAAATACTGGATAGTGCCCGCTTTTATAACTTGAAAGAAATTTCATGTATCAAAAAAATATAATTCTTCAAAAACTTCACCAACTACGTTATTATCTTTATTGGCCTAACAATGATTCATGATGGTTGTTCAATAATCCTTTTTATTTTGTTAATTGATGAAATAACAATTGAAGTGCATGATTAAGATAGTGACAGTTATAAAAATACTGGATAGTGCCCGCTTTTGTAACTTGAAAGAAATTTCATGCCTCAAAAAAATATAATTCTTCAAAAACTTCACCAACTACGTTATTATCTTTATTGGCCTAACAATGATTCATGATGGTTGTTCAATAATCCTTTTTATTTTGTTAATTGATGAAATAACAATTGAAATGCATGATTAAGATAGTGACAGTTATAAAAATACTAGATAGTGCCCGCTTTTGTAACTTGAAAGAAATTTCATGCCTCAAAAAAATATGATTCCTCAAAAACTTCACCAACTACGTTATTATCTTTATTGGCCTAAAAATGATTCATGATGGTTGTTCAATCATCATTTCTATTTTGTTATTTAATGAAATTACAATTGATTAAGATAGTGACAGTTATAAAAATACTAGATAGTGCCCGCTTTTGTAACTTGAAAGAAATTTCATGCCTCAAAAAAATATGATTTTTCAAAAACTTCACCAACTACGTTATTATCTTTATTGGCCTAACAATGATTCATGATGGTTGTTCAATAATCCTTTTTATTTTGTTAATTGATGAAATAACAATTGAAATGCATGATTAAGATAGTGACAGTTATAAAAATACTAGATAGTGCCCGCTTTTGTAACTTGAAAGAAATTTCATGCCTCAAAAAAATATGATTCCTCAAAAACTTCACCATCTACGTTATTATCTTTATTGGCCTAAAAATGATTCATGATGGTTGTTCAATCATCATTTCTATTTTGTTATTTAATGAAATTACAATTGATTAAGATAGTGACAGTTATAAAAATACTAGATAGTGCCCGCTTTTGTAACTTGAAAGAAATTTCATGCCTCAAAAAAATATGATTTTTCAAAAACTTCACCAACTACGTTATTATCTTTATTGGCCTAACAATGATTCATGATGGTTGTTCAATAATCCTTTTTATTTTGTTAATTGATGAAATAACAATTGAAATGCATGATTAAGATAGTGACAGTTATAAAAATACTAGATAGTGCCCGCTTTTGTAACTTGAAAGAAATTTCATGCCTCAAAAAAATATGATTCCTCAAAAACTTCACCAACTACGTTATTATCTTTATTGGCCTAAAAATGATTCATGATGGTTGTTCAATCATCATTTCTATTTTGTTATTTAATGAAATTACAATTGATTAAGATAGTGACAGTTATAAAAATACTAGATAGTGCCCGCTTTTGTAACTTGAAAGAAATTTCATGCCTCAAAAAAATGTGATTCTTCAAAAACTTCACCAACTACGTTATTATCTTTATTGGCCTAACAATGATTCATGATGGTTGTTCAATAATCCTTTTTATTTTGTTAATTGATGAAATAACAATTGAAGTGCATGATTAAGATAGTGACAGTTATAAAAATACTGGATAGTGCCCGCTTTTATAACTTGAAAGAAATTTCATGCCTCAAAAAAATATAATTCTTCAAAAACTTCACCAACTACGTTATTATCTTTATTGGCCTAACAATGATTCATGATGGTTGTTCAATAATCCTTTTTATTTTGTTAATTGATGAAATAACAATTGAAGTGCATGATTAAGATAGTGACAGTTATAAAAATACTGGATAGTGCCCGCTAATATAACTTGAAAGAAATTGCATGCCTCAAAAAAATATAATTCTTCAAAAACTTCACCAACTACGATATTATCTTTATCGTCCTAGCAATGATTCATGATGGTTGTAACTACGTTATTATCTTTATTGGTCTAGCAATGATTCATGATGGTTGTTCAATAATCTTTTTTGTTTTGTTAATTGATGAAATATCAATTGAAGTGCATGATTAAGATAGTGACAGTTATAAAAATACTGGATAGTACCCCCTTTTATAACTTGAGAGAAATTTCATGCCTCAAAAAAATATAATTCTTTAAAAACTTCACCAACTACGTTATTATCTTTATTGGCCTAACAATGATTCATGATGGTTGTTCAATAATCCTTTTTATTTTGTTAATTGATGAAATAACAATTGAAGTGCATGATTAAGATAGTGACAGTTATAAAAATACTGGATAGTGCCCGCTTTTATAACTTGAAAGAAATTCCATGCCTCAAAAAAATATAATTCTTCAAAAACTTCAGCAACTACGTTATTATCTTTATTGGCCTAACAATGATTCATGATGGTTGTTCAATAATCCTTTTTATTTTGTTAATTGATGGAATAACAATTGAAATGCATGATTAAGATAGTGACAGTTATAAAAATACTGGATAGTGCCCGCTTTTATAACTTGAAAGAAATTTCATGCCTCAAAAAAATATAATTCTTCAAAAACTTCACCAACTACGTTATTATCTTTATTGGCCTAACAATGATTCATGATGGTTGTTCAATCATCATTTCTATTTTGTTATTTAATGAAATTACAATTGATTAAGATAGTGACAGTTATAAAAATACTAGATAGTGCCCGCTTTTGTAACTTGAAAGAAATTTCATGCCTCAAAAAAATATAATTCTTCAAAAACTTCACCAACTACGTTATTATCTTTATTGGCCTAACAATGATTCATGATGGTTGTTCAATAATCCTTTTTATTTTGTTAATTGATGAAATAACAATTGAAGTGCATGATTAAGATAGTGACAGTTATAAAAATACTGGATAGTGCCCGCTTTTATAACTTGAAAGAAATTTCATGCCTCAAAAAAATATAATTCTTCAAAAACTTCAGCAACTACGTTATTATCTTTATTGGCCTAACAATGATTCATGATGGTTGTTCAATAATCCTTTTTATTTTGTTAATTGATGTAATAACAATTGAAATGCATGATTAAGATAGTGACAGTTATAAAAATACTAGATAGTGCCCGCTTTTGTAACTTGAAAGAAATTTCATGCCTCAAAAAAATATGATTCCTCAAAAACTTCACCAACTACGTTATTATCTTTATTGGCCAAAAATGATTCATGATGGTTGTTCAATCATCATTTCTATTTTGTTATTTAATGAAATTACAATTGATTAAGATAGTGACAGTTATAAAAATACTAGATAGTGCCCGCTTTTGTAACTTGAAAGAAATTTCATGCCTCAAAAAAATATGATTCTTCAAAAACTTCATCAACTACGTTATTATCTTTATTGGCCTAACAATGATTCATGATGGTTGTTCAATAATCCTTTTTATTTTGTTAATTGATGAAATAACAATTGAAATGCATGATTAAGATAGTGACAGTTATAAAAATACTAGATAGTGCCCGCTTTTGTAACTTGAAAGAAATTTCATGCCTCAAAAAAATATGATTCCTCAAAAACTTCACCAACTACGTTATTATCTTTATTGGCCTAAAAATGATTCATGATGGTTGTTCAATCATCATTTCTATTTTGTTATTTAATGAAATTACAATTGATTAAGATAGTGACAGTTATAAAAATACTAGATAGTGCCCGCTTTTGTAACTTGAAAGAAATTTCATGCCTCAAAAAAATATGATTCTTCAAAAACTTCACCAACTACGTTATTATCTTTATTGGCCTAACAATGATTCATGATGGTTGTTCAATAATCCTTTTTATTTTGTTAATTGATGAAATAACAATTGAAGTGCATGATTAAGATAGTGACAGTTATAAAAATACTGGACCGCTACGGACGATATAAGTTTCGACGAGATCTATGTTTCAAGAAGCGAAGCTATATGAATACGAGACGTATTAAAAAGGGACACAGGACATAGAATAATTATGTCATCAAGTTATTGGTCAATTTTCAGTCAAGAAGAGTAAACGAAGCTACAAGGAAGGTACTTTCACAGGAAATGAAAAAATCGTGTTTTTGCGCATGTAATTAGCCCTGCTCTAGTCGTAAAATTTGATTAAAAAAAATGTTGAATGTCTTTTATCCCGAACGCCTTGCCATGTCCTACCAATGGTCATAATATTTTGTTGTCTAAGGTATCATTAATTTAGTTGGTTTAGATGTTATCATAAGAAGATGAAATCATGCTTCTTCTCAGAATTTTGTTTGATGTTTCAATTTATATTTGCATCAACTGTAAAATATGCAATTCTTTTTTTTTTTCATGCTTATCTAAGTTAAAGTGGCTTCATCCTAAGCGAAACTGTTATTGAGTTGCCAAAGCGCTCGAGTTATCTACGATATCATTTTCAAACGAAATGATTCAGATTTATGAAAATAGCACTCCAATTCAAAACCTCATTCAAATTATTCATCATTCAAAAACAAATTTATTCGTGCTTGATGAAAATTTTACTTTTGACCCTCCTTTGCTTAACAGGTGATTTACATCGTTAGTTTCTCTTTTTAGGGTGCTTTCAATTCACGTCTCGTCATCCCAGTTAACGTTTTATTGAAGGCAGTTTCAAGAGAAGTGATAGTACGAGGAATTTTCTATAGAAGAAAAAACATTTCAAGTTCACATCAAAGTCTCATAATTCTAATCTACGGGCAAATATAACTATATAAAGTAAACGAATAAATTTTCTATGAATTGAAATTACATCCATAAGAATTTGCTAGCCTACTCTGAAATAACCTTGATATTTTTCAAACAGCATGAATTTTTTTATTAGTTCCTAAATTGCAAATTCGCTTCACAGTATCTCTTCATTTTACGTTTGTTAAGATTGAAAGATTTGTAGTGGCAGCACTTATTCAACGAGACCCCTTTCCTAAGTATTTTTATCCCGCATACAATCCTTCTTAACACAAAATTCAAAATCAAACAGTGATCATTGGTAATGTAGAAAATAGATGTTTCGATTAGTGTCGCGTTGATTTAATTGTGATTTATATTATATAATTTATCATTTTCATGTTTTGAGTTTGCTGGTGGCGTCCAATTTAATATTAATTATTCACCCCATTTTAGTACCAGCTATTTAACTGAATTCGAATACTGCATCTTGAGGAAGTGTATTACCAAGGACTTATCTATGGTTGCAGCCCTCAACTGAATTTCCAGTTTTTGGAGTCGAGTCACTTTCCGGCTCTATCGTGGTTCTTATCTATCGTCAACGTAATTTCAGAATACTAATTCCCTATTTTATTCATGCGTATATTTTTAAAAATAATTTGGTTTACAGACTTTTGTAGTACATTAAATATGGAAAACAACATTCATGATTGAAGAAATCCTATATTTCCGGAATTGGATTTTCCTCCTTAATTGTTTACTTTAGAATTTCCGACAAAGGTCACAGTTTTCTGTGTTAGGTAGATTAAATATTTAACTAACTTATTTCTCAAAGAAAATTAGCATTTTCCATGACGAAACAAATTTCAAAACTGTTTCATCTTCAACGTTCCAGACGGTATTCGCAGAAAATTGCTGAAACAAGATGAATGAAGATGTTCAAACAGTATATTAATTTCAAATAATATAATACTGGAAATGATTACCAAAGAATGAAGCAAAACTGTATTATCCTGTATATAAACATTGAGACAACAATATTCGAACAGAAATGAGGGAAATTCAAAAATAGAGAATATACGGAATGAATATAGAAATCAATCGTACAAATAAAGGAACAATGAATTGGAGAATTTCGACTCTTCATTTATATTCAAATTTATACCCATTGTTTTTGATGAAAATATGTACGTGAAGGATGACAAACATCCAAAGATGAAAACGATGGAAGACACACAATAAATAACTCAATTAAAGATTATAAAAATCAAAATTGGACATCATTCTCAAGTAAAGTGATACTAGTAATTATATTCTCATGGAAAATTGCCTGACATTTTGAAAATTAACAAAACGATCAAAAATTGTGGATAAAGGTGGTAAGATATTTAACATGAGGAAAATTACGGCGAAATTTGGAAAGTACAGACAAGAAAATTTTGTGAACAACATGCAACATACTGGATATCATTAAAACAATAGTACAAAGCCACTTAGACGCATTAAACATATAGAATAGCTAATATTTCAATAAAAGTGAAGTTAAAGCTTTTGTGCAGCTTGCAGTACGTTCTTAAAACAGGACACTAGCCCGATACGTTCAAAATTGCCAATATCATACCTATCATCAAAAGCAAAACCAGTACGTGTTCAGAGGCAGTCACGGTACGATTGCTCAAATAATAATTTGTCATCAGAGAAGGTTTCAGCATAAAAATAAGTCAATCATGAACTCAATTTATATTTAAACTTTACATAACGTAGATTGGATAATTAGTATGCAGTAGAAGAAATATATTTTTGATATGATACAGTCTTTAAACTACCATTTATAAAGCCTCACCTGGAATAGCAGAAACGATATTTGATATTCATTAAGCATACTATCCGTTTTACAAAAATGATTAATTGACTATCAACAAAATGGCTGAATTGACATGTTATCTTTTGGTTCGACCCAGAGAACCCAAAAGTGAGTTCTTTTGGTATGGCAGTACTATATCCCATCCACCCACCTCCCAATAGATAGTAACAACTATTTACGTTGAAGACACTTGTTTTGTAAGTTTCAAAAACAAAAATCCCTTTTACACATATTTATGTACAAATCATTTTTCCAAGTACTGCTCCAAATTACCCAGGGTACAAGTACAAAAATTGGAATACAGAATTCACCCTCCAATTTGCAAACACAGTAAACTCTCCACGCCAAACAACCAACAACCAAACTCAAGTTCCACTCCCTGCAGTTGGTACAAAACAAGTATGGCTATTGAACGTTCATGATATTCAAGAACCTCGTCGTTACATGATTTAGCCAATATATTGTCAAAGATAACAAAAACTTCTACAGTAATTGTCTGCCGAAAAATCTTTGTCAAAGCCGCAAATCGCGCAGGAGATATCCACAAACAATGGGTGTAGACATCTGCATAGTTCACTAATCACATAATTTGGTTGTGAAATTCCATATTTGAGATCCATATATTATCGTGGATTAGAACTCTAACAAATACGAATTATAATCAATGTCAGCTGTGTTACCTTGTCGAAAGCTATAACCCCGATAGATTCCTGAAACCCTGTTTTTCAGCTTGTTCTCAGGGATATTTCAACCGAAAGATTCTGGCAATCACAACAATATGCCGGGGACAGAGTTATTGTAAACGTATTGAATTTGTGGATAATGCCTCGCACTCAAAACACTAATAATAATAATAGTAAGTTTGCCTTGGAAACATATTTACTGAGCTTAGATAAACGAATAATTTTCTGGAACATAACTTCAATGACACGTTTAAAATTGATATTAATTGCAATATGACATCATATCAATAACCTACTATCGAATCAATTTGATTAAATTTCTTGTAATTGAGAGAACAATTTCTGTGCTAATGTCATTTTAGGAATGTTGGTTGTATTTGTTAGAAGTTGTTGCTTGAATAATTATCTTCTGTATTCATAGAAGTTAGGGCGTAAGATAAATAGTTAACCTATTAGTTAAGGCAACATAATGTCGATAGAACATGGAACAGGGTGTTACAACTTTGTTGTTTGAAAATTTTCATAAATTGAGTCGAATAAATCAGATCCCACTACAACAAAACAAATTGGAGTTGAAAAAAAACTTGTTAATTCGTTAACGTAGGTTTATAAGTAGATTTTTCTTTAAATTTTTGTTTTTCATACAGTGATGAGTGTGTGATCGTTCGCAAAACATAGAAAAAGAAATTTGTATAATTGAATATCACAAGAAAATTAACACAGAATACTTCAACGTTATAAATATTTCATCAATTAACTTTCATTGAACCTTTGGCTTTTCTTACGTTTGCGTACACATCCGGTTTCAGCGAGATCTGCGGGCCACGTGACTTATTATTTTTATTTTAAATGTGCTCACAAAAAGAAAAGGGAACGCGAGAGATATATTGATCTGACTGGTCAGTTCATTGGCCCAATTTTACCAATGAAATTGATTTTTGTTGTTTTTATATTGTATATGTTGACCTTGTGAAAGCTAGAGATTGTTAACCATTGTGCAAAAGACACCCCTGTTTTTCAGATAGTAGTTTTGAATTATTTATTCCGTCAGACACACTTCAGGAACATACATAATCATCCATCGGAAATTAATAATGTTCGCATATATAATTTAGAAAATATACTTAAATATAAGTTCTGATTTCGCAGCTTTAGCGGTCTAGAATTTTTTCCATGTCACAACATTAGTTTCACGTCATCTATCCATTCACGAATCAAGTCCTGAAACATCCTGTATATCAGAAAAAATTGGATAAACGGAAAATCTGCAAACATCATCACATATTATAGAAATGCCTGATTATGCCGAAATATTGGTGTTCCATCAATATTGCCGAACCCTGTATAAATAGGCAACGATGTTAATACTATACTATACGATCTACAAGAAGATATACAAGAAGTTGGTTTCATCTAGAAAATCTGTGAGTGGCGTGCTATAAATGTCTTGAATTGATATGGCGAAAATCCTCTAGTAAACATATTGATCAAAATCGCTTTCCAAAGCAGAAATTGAGTTTTTATCACTCAGTTTTCGCTGTTAACATTTCATGAAAATCTGAAATTCTCTCTTTGTTACTAATTTATGTAATTATGTGCCAAATACAAACTATCTTTGTTTTTATATCAGGATTTTCATGGTAGACAATGGCGGTTTTTCAAAAGCACTCCTTCCAAAAGGTTGAGTTTTTGTTTAGAAATCGGGGATGAGTGATTTTGTGGAGAAAAGCGAACAAAATTCTTTTCAGTGGAATATGGTGACAAAAATGCTGATTAATAATCTTTTGTTACTTCTAAATGTTACAGGCGAAAAAAGATAAAACTCCCGAACACTCCCAAAGTGCCATTTTCATATACTGCTCACGCGTAAAGGAAAAGCTTTCAAAAGAGATGAATTTTTTTACCTCTTTATCAAAGGACATGTGTTTCAAGATGACTATAGAAGTAAATAAATAAACATCATGATATCGATAGAATTACAAACATATGGGGATAATTTCAGATGTGATGTTTCATCAGTTGACGGAGCGGAGTGGCTTTATTTATAACGAATTGGTAAACATTTTTCATCGCTCAAGAAAGAACAAATAATTCTGTCACCAAATTATAATCCACCATCAGAATCTTCTCGACTTGCAATTAATATTTATGTTCTCCAATATTCGACTTAATCTGTTGTCCGATAAATCAGATACGAGCTTTAATAAATCTTTGCACGTTCACTTCTATGACCATAGACATTCAATATATAACAATGGACTTAAAATTTGCAGTGAGGAGATTCTTTTTCTACGAAAATGAATAGGATTAGTATTAATAAACTAACAAAGGCTACGACTGTGAATCCTAGATCAGTTTCATATAGATAATACGTCATCAGCGCCGTGCAAGCCAGCGACAAAGTTCTACTAGTTAAAGTGCTGTTTTGATGAAAAAGAGATGATTTTTTGATGAAAATGGAGCATGGGTTTTTCATGTTTCTTTATATAGCTTATCTTAAAATATATTTCCTCGCAATGGCTACTTATTTTGCCTCAAATTACGATTTTATGACCGTTAAAATCCGCGGCATAAGCGAGTTGGACAGACAGATCGATAGAAAGATATATTCATGAAGAAAAAACAAAATTTTTCTTTACGGAATTTCTTTATTTTGAGATACCAAGTGTTGAAGTTTGAAAAATATATCACTAATTGAATTTGGAGTAAATTTGACTTTGATTTTGTGTGTTGATTAGGTGTTCAAGTGAAAAAGTCCGTGATTGTCAGCACAAAATAATTAAAATGAGAGGAAAATATTATCCATTTCCAAATGTTATAATTGCCTTTTCATTATTTTATTAATTTAATTCAATTAATGTCTGATAACTGGTTATGCCCCTGTGAAGTTTAAAATATGCTATTTCAAAAATGAAAGTGCCTATTTACCTCGAAATGATTTCACTAACAAAACCGATTACTTGTATTCATAGCAGTATTCCCTTTTCTGTCCTTTTCCATTACAATACACCATTTTTTCCGTTATTTTTCTCCCTTCAGGATTCTAAAAAATACTTTATTTGGTGCAGTAATAGTGGTGTTGCTTTGGTACAATATAATTTTATAACGAACTTTCGTCGATCCTAAAACGTGTTTTAGATACTGCTGTAGCTTGTCCGGTTAAACTAGCTCGGTGCTGGTGACGTAGCAACCAATTGGCAAATTGCAAAATTCATGTGTTTGCATGCACAATAATTTAAAATTTAATCCCGACATCGTTTTCAGATTTATTTAGCTCTTCAAATATTACAAAAGACTCAGTTTTCTATGAACATGTATTCATAATAAATTTCCTCACTCGTTTTTCTCAGCTAGAAGAAGCTTTATGAGCAAAGTACACAATTTTTACCACCATATACCCTATCTAATCTTGTGGTTTTAATTTCAGTGATTTTAATTACTCTAAAGTCAGCTTTTTATTATTTTTTGGTATTTTTTTCGAAATGTGATAATCTATTTTCATTATTCTTAAGCTACAGATGTCTTGATTCTTAATTCTTCTTATAATTTCTTGCTCAATCCCATATTTAGTACATCTAGAATAAATTTCAGTCAGCCATACTGTTTTGTTTGTTCCATTTTGCAATTGCAATTTTTTATGGATCAGTGATTAGAAGATTGAATCATTTCTCAACTTTCCTTTGTCATTAGAATTTGATATTTGGTCGATATCGAATTTAGTACGAAAACAATTATTGGAACAACTTGCAGGGGCTGAGACAGCTAGAAACTCTCTTGGGAGAGAATTATACCCAGAGAAGATCTAAATGTATCAAATTAGGAACAATCTACTAATACTAACAGAAGTTCTATCAGGGTACTATTGCTTCTATGGATACCTGAAAACGCTAGACTTAGTAGATAATGCTGCATGCAGATTTTGTTGCACGGAGGACGAGGCCTCTACCCATATTCTGACGAAGTGTAAAATACTACAGAACTCCAGAGTAATACACCTGGAGGCGTATGAAATAGAAGAAGATCTCTTGCAGCTATAGCTATTCCACATTCTGGACTTTCTAAAAGGAGTGGGATTGATGGATGAGCTTTAAACATTGGGAGACGGTCCATGAAAATGGTGAATCTACTATTTTATCCAATCCAGGTGATCAATTGTTTTTATTTCCTCCAAATATCTTACTAAATTGCTGCAATGGTAATTCCAACCACTGTTTATATTTATTTCCCAGTTCTTATTGCACCTTTTTTATTTTCGACTCTCAAAAATATTCTCTTCAAATATTATTGAAACGAGAATGCCATTTTGGTCTCTCATTGAGGTACTCTGAAGATTGAAAGCTTCGTATTGCTTCTTAATATGATGGTACACATTTTTTTATTATTATCTTGGTATTTTGCACCATCTCCGTGACCTGATCATTAAGGAATAGCCGCTTCTTTCTTTTTTTCATTAATCTCATTGCTTCTTGGAATTGATCTCTCTTTCATCTCGTATTTCTCTCCACTCGTTTTCTATTTATTTAATTCTTCTTGTAAATAATAGTATGAACTGTATAATGTTTCGATCCATGCGCTTTTTCACTATAAAATAGTTTTGGATTGAAATGAAAAAAATAGTATGATTCTCTTTGATTATAGAATTGAATTATTCCCAATGTGTTAATCTATTGAAAATCCCAATAATGTTGATGAACGCACAATGTATTTCATATATTTGAGTGGAGAATATTGGATGCTACTGAAAATAATTATTTCTTTTAACATGTAATTGAATTTTGTGATGATTTCATAGGTTTGATCGAGTAGAAATCAGACAAACGGAAAATATCAAACTTTGATAGTGCATAAATGAGAAAAATAATAATAAAATATTTTCGCTCTTTCGACAACTAATAATAATTAAACAAACTACAACTTCCCTCAGCTTCTGTAACTTAATCTGTTCGACTTCTTTCCATCTATATCACCCATCTTTGTGTGTTTAACTTCTCCTTAAATAATCTTTGTAAATGAATCAATTCAAATTCTGTTTAATGCTTCCTAGGTCATTAGTAGACGATATGCAGGTCAAACATGATATTTTGACGTATACATAGAAGTCATTATCCTAGATTTTACTCATTCACTTGAAGTTATTACAACATGTTCGCTTCATTTATCTATCAAATCTGCCTCATTTTCCATCAATTTCCGTCCATTTTCAAACAAAGGTCCCTCTCTCCCACGTCCATATTTCTCTATTTTGGGAGAAATGGATCTATTTTGACTCAGTGAGCATTCTTAAATTGTCTAGTTTAATGTTTTGGTCTACCTCCTTTCGTCTTGTAATCCTATGGTCCCCAGTATATTTTATATCTTGTTTCATTGATCGTCTTCTGGTTAAGATATTTCCAATTCCATTCCATCACATTTCTCTTGGTACGGATCCGGTTTCCTGTATTCTATTGATGTTTTCTTCCACAAATGTCTTGATAGGTAATTGTTTCCCGATTGACGTTCATGTTATATTTTTTTTCATTCGTCAATTTAATGATCTTTATTTGGCCTGGTTTTTCGTGATGAATTTTGTTTCACTGCGGTTAGTTAGTGATCTTATTTTCTTTTCTTCATAGTTTGATTCTTCAATCATCTCTTACAGTTCTTCTGTTTTATCTGTATCAATGATTAATTATCTGCATATTGTAGGCATTTGAGATATTCTCATTTCATATTGATTATGTGATGTTTTGAAAATGTTTCCCAATGTTTGATTGAATAGAATAGAAAAAATAACATTTCCTTGTCCAAAATTCTGGTTTGATCGCTAGTATTTCTTCAAGCGGAAGCTAGAGAGGACTCATAATCAAAACACAGTAGACATGTAATGGAAACAGAACATTTTAAGAATTAAAAACCTTCAAGGAGCGAATACAAGCTGGATTGAGATCTACCATGCAAATCTTAAACTACTAAAGAAGAAATTTCTAAGCTGCACCCACATTTGGTAGTGAAACATGGATGTTGACAGATTATGTAAACAAAGATAGTTTGAAATAAGAGTGATCCGAAAAATTGGAGATAAGAGATAAAAATCAACTCAAGTAATTCTGTCAGATGAATCATTATTGAAGATACCTCTTAATTTATCCAAATTAAAGATCCCTTTCAATAAATTTTGTGTCCAGTGAGGTTCGTATTGATTATCAATACCTTAAATTCACAAAAATATCGATTATTTTTGAACTGCATTACGTAAATTGTTAAACTTTGTTAAATAAATGGCTCTAATGATTAGAGAAGCGATTTTCTCACAAAGTAAAGGATAGCAGCTCACTATGATTATCAACGCTAGTATCGTATTTTGTTGTATAGTTTCAACATTTTTTTGACCAGTTTTCAACGTTGACATTTTTTCTTTGATTCGAAAGTACACAAAATGAAAAGCGATTAAAAGCTGTTCCAATATGCCTATTTTAGGATGATTACTCACTCCGTTAAAACATTAACGACCCCAATCACGTATTCTGACTGTTAATTAAAAGGCAATTTAGATTATCAAAAGAGTTTATAAAAACAGATGTTTAATTTATTACCTATCAAGATTCCATTTCCCAATTTAATATTGGGATTCAATTTTCTTTGATGTTCAATGAAAAATTTTGATTGTCAATAATTTGCCCTCATAATATATAATATATATCCCCATAGGAATAGTAACCGCTTGTTTATTGTGGTTAATCACATGTTTTGGATTTTCCCGTTTTTTTCTTCATTTTTTCCTATCCAGGGTATTACTCCACCATCTACGAACTCCCAATTCCTTCAGATCTATTTTTGAAAATTTTTTTCCGAAAAGATGCGGCATATTTTGCGAGAAGCATTTTTAGTATTGGATTCTACATAATTGAGAATTCTAGACAGTGATTAAAAGAGGGTGCTAAAAATAAAGAATTATACCACGATAAAATAATGTAAATGAAATCTTTACATTTATAAAAAAAGGAGGTTGTGAACTTAAGCAGCACTTATAATATGACATTCAAGCATAGTTGAGTTCTCATTATCACTAAATGATCCTAATTTAACTAAAATAATGGGCAACTTGAAAACAACGACTTTTGTCGGAAACTTTTCTTTTTAATCAAATAATGGGGTATATTTAATTAACATGAGAGCGGGAAAGGCGGCCATTATTTCTGGCTAAATGACCTTTAATTTTTCCTCCTAAAAGGCTATCAACGGAGAGATTAAGTTCGCAATACAAGAGAGAATTCAAATTATAATTGTGTATTTTTTCCAGCCATCCGGAACGTTTTGGTATTATCAATCATCTGTTTTATGAGTGAGTACACAACTCTTAATTAATAGCTCAGTATTTGATATTGAAATGATTAAGTAGAGGAATTATTTGGCTACAGAGTCGTCATGACAGTTTAAAAATCCATCGTTTCATATTTTTGAAACAAAAAAAAAACGTGAAAAATGCATGGAAAAATATGTATTTGTGCGAAACCAAGAAATAAAATAATTGTTTTTGGATACTCTTTTGATTAGTAAAATATTATATATACTAACTGAAGAAAATGGAATATTAAGCAAATGAGCAGAAAGTTCAATCAGGAACAATCAGGAAAAGAAAATGGTTACAAGAAGGTTGCTGCACAAGTTCGAATATCACAAAGCTTAATAGTGAAAGTACTCAGAATGTGTTTTCATACGATTTTTGATGTGGATTGCCAATCAACTCACTTCGTCTCCTCCAATCACCGTGTTTTGGCATGTGGAATCAATCGTGGTCACTACAGGATGAATTCCGAGAGGTTCGTCCAAAATCTGTTGGCTGTTGTGCCATAAAACATCGATGCGTAAAGTGATATTGCAATATCGTGATGTGACAAACCGTTGGAGACATACTTAAGCATCAGTTCCACTCGTATAGATATTGCATGAACATATGGCTATGAAAAATACTTGACTGCATAATTTGACAATCGCTCAAAAAATGCTCGAATTGATTGCTAAAAAGCTCAAAAGGTGTCTATGAGACCGTGATAAGCGACGAATCATGCATATATATGCCCATGTAGGAGCCCCTAGACTTGAACAATGGGCCTTAGTTTGTTCCAACGCTGGGAAACCCCGCCTTGGCAAACCAATAATGGCCCAAGCCTGGTTGAAGTTTGGGTAACTTAGCCACGGTCATTCTATAGCCATCCAAGCCTGGCTGAACTCTGGGTAACCCGACCTCGGCCATCGTATAGTTAGCCAGGATTGACAGAACTCTGAAAAACTATATAAAGTTTTGTTCTAATATATTATTCATAATATATATCTTAACATTAAAAGTGATAATTTTCTGTCAATAATATATTTTTATTTATAAAAACAATAAAAAATAGTATCATTTCTTTCTACGTTTGATTATTTAAATAATATTTTAATGTGCATTGATTAGTAGAGTGCATTAATAGAAATTTTTTTAAAAAACTACAATTTTATTAACAATATATTAAAAATCTATTTTTACAAGCAGCTAGCCTGGCCTAAGGATACAAACCAGTCTTGAGTTTATCCAGGCAACCAGGGCTGGTTCAGAGTCCCATCAAGTCTATACCAATAACGGCTGCCACGCTATGGCATGTATATACTTGGTACAGGTCTGGACCTATACTGGGCACATCGTGAAATATCATATGGGTGTATATGAATACGAAACTTGAAAAAAATCGACTGTATGTATCTTTCAAGATGAGCCAATTCGAACAAATGGTCACCTGATTTTGTTGAGATAACTAAACGTGTTGCCTGCTATCCATTAGAGAGACAGTCAATTCTGAATGTTTGCTGGAAGTGTTCGAAAATATCAGAAAAATCTCATTCTTCACCAAGACAATGAGAGGTTTCACATTTACTAAAACTTTTTGAACCGTTAAAACATTGAATTGATAATTCGTTCAGCCTACGGATCTTGTTTAGGACTCAACTATTTTTTCTTAATCCAGCAGATCAAAAATAAATCACGAGGTTGAAGTTTTTCTACACCTGAAGAAGCGGTTGATGTGTTCAAGTTAATGTTTTGGACTTACCTCTATCGAAATGGAAAAAAATACTTCGACAATTGTCACTATCGATACACCAACAATGTTTGCTTATGACAAAGTGTCGAAAATTGGAAAAAAATGGGAAATTTTAATGGAAGATCAAAATATTATTCACGCCGCAAGATGTTAAAATTTTCAATCGTGAACTTTGATATGAAATTATTTCACTCGGCATATTTTAGCCCATCAACTTTTATATTCATACCATATCCTTTTTCTATGCTACCACCATTATGAAAGGTTTTTCAGCTGTTATTATTAAATTTATTATATACAGCTAGACAGTTTCCCCCGTATAAGATATTCTTCCTTAGCTCCACCCTCCGTACGTAAGGAAAAGAATTATTCACAATGATTTGAACATTCCACGAACAGGCCACGACGTCACATTACGCAATACGGAAACAACCTAAAAGTGATATCAGACGGTTCACTTTTTATTCATTTCCGTCTTTCAT
This sequence comes from Diorhabda elongata, assembly GCA_026230145.1. NCBI lineage: Eukaryota > Metazoa > Arthropoda > Insecta > Coleoptera > Chrysomelidae > Diorhabda > Diorhabda elongata. Next base: position 16,828,439 of record CM047928.1, on the reverse strand, counting down.
AAAGCATCTTTCATTAAGAATGAAACGTCTAGGTATTAAATGAATCAAAAGTGATGAATGAATTTATCAGTGAACCAATCCAACGATATTGGATTTCTTCATTCGACATCTCCGAATGAACGAAAAATGAAAAGTATGAACACAAGAGAACGTTCATCGAGTTCGTTTGAATATTGGAGGAAATGAGCGAATTTTTTTTTGTCATTTTGTGTGTGTCTTGTGAGCGTGGAATGAAGAAAAAAGAAAACATTCACTTAAATGATCATTCATCCGAATGAACCAAAAAGTGAACCGCCTGATATCACGCCACAAGAAGATCAAACTAAAACCATGGCCTCGAGATTAGTGTTGCCAACCGTCCTGTTGTCCCAGGACATGTCCTAGTTTTTGTAATGTCCTGGGATGTCCTGAATAGTTTTTAAGCAGCGTAGTAACTATATGTTATAGTATCTAATATCTAATAGTAATAGTCTATAACTTATCTAAGTTTCAAGAATTTGATACAAACAAAAAGTGTTTGTTTATTATCTTATTTACTTGAATTTTATTTCACCTGTTTTAACTAGATATTTCTTTCACTATTGCAACTCTATTAATGCGTTCTGTTTTTAAGCTGAATTGTTCTGGTTTTTCTAACTCCAAATTCTGGTTTTTTAAAGGTAGGCAACCCTACTCTACATATGATTGCAGGTCCTGTAACCAGGAATAGGCTCGCCCCCCTCCTTTTATGTTCGCCTGCTATCAGTATGCTTAATTAAATAGTAACTAACCTAGAATTTACAATAATTTACGAAACTTTGTCATAATTAAATATTTGAATTTTTATCTAGGATCCACGGTAAAATATTCTGCAATAAATTGAGAAAATGAATTAAAAGGGGGCTAGGCGCGGGCGCATCGCGGGCCCGGGCCCTGTGACCAAAGTCGCACCAACCCCATCCTTGTTGGGGCCATGACTAAACCAATATAAAATAAGGTAAGAAATGAGTCTTAAAACTTCTAACATACACGAAGAAATCAAACATTTTGGTTATAGTTTTAGAAGCATTTAATTTAGGAAAGAAGTAATCGGCTCAATAATATGAGAAAGACTGTATTCTCACTAATCTCTGATTGTTTATCGAAAATTAAATTCAAAATTTATAATCGTAGTTAACTCCGTTTACATGCAAAATTACAGCTTTTGAATATCCAAAGGGTATATTAAAGCTCGTGGTGTAGTGACAGCATTGAGAATGTAGTATATATATATATATATATATATATATATATATATATATATATATATATATATATATATATATATGTCGACCTGAATATCACACGGGACTGCTAATGTTCAATTTAGTGCTAGTAGGTCAACCTTGTTTGCTATCGAGCTAATTTAATATTAATTATGTTCCAAGGAAACGAATAGAACCAGTGTTGGGACATTCTGAAATTGTTTAATATCATCATTGATTTCGTCTATTAGCAAGATCCAATTTTGATAAAATCCGTTCTCGTTCTACAATATTCCAGAAGATATTTGCCTAGGAATGGTAAAAACGTAAAGTATATAAAAACATACGTATATAGGAACAATGATTAGTAACAATATTGACACAAAGAACGAGAGAATTCGGAGAATCCAAGCATGCAATGGCAAATAGATTGAATATAGAACCGTAATTCAAATTAAAACAATAACTAAAATAAAGAGTTTAAAAAACAGAAAAGACGATAAATTTACCATCAAAACGTGGTTAGTCTGACGCCAACGGTTCAAAAATTCGAGCTCTGCACAGTTAACAGATTTGTACATTTATAAGCACGTTGTGGTGATACCATCATCATCACCATCATGATGTCGTTCATTCTCTGGCATTATGACTAGCGCTATGTGCGCCTTTATTGGGGTGCATTACTTCCCTTGTTCTTCCAGTTTTTTTGTTGGATTCGTTTCTCAGATCCACTCTTATCTGTTTCTGCATTTTGCTTTCCAGTCTACTATTTTTAGGATTCTGGTATCTTCTTCAATTTGGTTTCTATGGATGTTTCTGGATCTGCCTCTACCTCTTTGCCATTTTTGTTGGTAATGAGTCCTGCCCAATTTAGTTTTTGTGCGTTTATATACATCATTATATTTTCACCCTCCAATTCTTCTTCTAATTCTTTATTTTCCTTCAATCTTCTCTCTGTGATATTTGATCGAGTATTGTTCACAGTATTTTCCTCTCGATTATCGTCAGATTTTCCTTTTTGTTTTTTATTATGACAGTTGTTTCCATGGCGTCCGCAATCACTGCTATTATCAATGTTTTATACATTTCTATTTTGTTATTTTTACTAATATTATTACTTTTGAAGGAATTTTTATTATTTCCAAATGTTCGATATCCTTTTTATTGCTACTCTTAGATAATTAAACAAGGTTACAGTTTCAAATAAATATGTGTCCTCAATGGATTCATTCCTCTTTTTTCTTTTCTTTCCCTCTTCACATAAACGATTTCTTGGTTCTGTTTCTAGTTTGTTGGTGGTCTTTATTAGTTCTTCTCTTGTATCAGTCAATATAGTTACATCGTCTACGTAGTACATATATTACAGATTGTATTTGATTCGTTTTAATAATTCTATTATTCAATTCGGCTTCTCTTATCACGCTCTCAAATCATATTAAACAGGGCTGGAGAGATCGAGTCGTCTTGTTTGGCTTTTTATATCCTCAATTAGTATTTCCAGATATCTTACTTTGGCTTTCGTGTTTTGTAATATAACCTCCATTATTATGCTCACTTTTCTAGTGTTTCTAGATCTTCTGCCTATTTACTAAGTCGACGCGCTTTTAAAATCTATATAGATTATGCGTAGCTCTCTATCGTGTATATTTTTTTTGGACTATTGGGTCTCTGTGAATTGTGTTGATTGTCAATCTAAACCCATTTTAGTATTTCTTCCAGTATGCTTTAATCAGTTGGCGTGATGATGTTAAGAAGTGTCATGTCTTTATAGTTTTGAAAAGCCTCTTCACCGCCTTTTTGGTTTATTGGGATCTTGTTTTGTTCATAGATTGTATCGATGAGTTGATGAATTCGTTTTTTCATTTATATGTTCTCCTTCTTTTCACCATCTATTTCTTTTTATTTTTTTTCTCCTTCTACCTTAGATTTCGTTGTGCATTTTGCTTCTTCCTTTTCCTCCTTTGTCATTTATCAATTCTCCTCTGTTGTGTTGTTCATAGTACTCTTTCCATATTTTCCCAATTATTCCAGGATCATTTTGTACTATAACATTCTTATCCTCAATTCCTTTTGGTTTTGGGGTAGTGGTTAGATGTTTTATCGGTTCATAAAATTGTCTAATTTTCATTTTATGTCCCTACTGGTCTTTTTCAATTTATTATTTGGTCATAATCTTCCATATACCAAAATCACTGCTGTATTTTTTTCTTTGATCGAAATATCTCATTCTTGTCATATTTTTGTAATTTCTGATTTCTTCATACTTTTCGTCGTACTAGTCTTTGTTTGTATTCTTGTATATATTTTTTATTAGTATTTCCTTTGCAGTTTTTACTATATTATGTCGTAGTTCTTTCCATTATTCTTTTATATACTTTGTGTTATCAGTTTATCTTCGTATGTTACTTACATTTTTTCATTGGTATTTTCTTATCGTTTCCTTATCTATTTCCCATCTTGTTTTGCTGTTTTTCTCTATACCTTTTAGGTGGTAATCGGTTTCCGCCTATTCTTCACTGTATAATCTGGTAGTTTATTTTTAGACCAATCGTTCATACCTTCATCAAGTATAAAACACATTCCACGTTTAGAATTAGAGCAGTAAAGGAAAGTATACAATTCAAATTGTATCAGAAACCCTTGATCAATACCAATACACTATTATCTGTAGATATATATCGTTCGAACGATTCCCTGGAAATAATTGTTGAATTGAGCGGTAGTAGAAATCAATTCATGGAGTCCACCATACAGTGACAAATTAACGACTGTTAATAATCGTTAATAACGTCAATGCGAGATACCTATCCTAATTGCTCTAAAAGGATTTGATGGTTAAATGGTTTTTAATCAACTGAACTGCATACATTTCTCCATATTTTGATAGATGATCAAATGATATTAGTTCATATGTAATAATATTATAATTTTACACTTTTAGGTTCATTAATTTATATTAATATGAAATTAGATACGCGTCGGGGTGTTATAATTCACATTAATACAATATTCATAAGTCAGATATATACAGAGTGGTTGAAAATTCATGTTAATCACGACACAGATACCACTTACAAGTGTTGATTATTCTACATCTCAATTGATGCGTTATTGATGTTTTTTCACTGCCGAAATAATTTTTATTGTTATTTATGCAGCAAATACAAAAAGTAAGTGTATGTAATTTTTCTAACGAGGCAGTGTATTAGAAATTTGGCTAAATTTTGATTGAAAATATCTAATCCAACAAATAACAAGGTTTCAGAAATTTAATAATTATTGACTCAACGTCATAAGTATCAATGAATGACAGTTTTCCATGGCAAAAAGCAAAATTTAGCTTAGCTGTTGGGGGCCTCAAATGAAACAAATGTTTGAGTCCCAAAACCGCAATACTTGATTATCAAATTGTCGTTTGTTTCATACTAAGGCCTCTAATAGCTCAATGCTCATACTTATTTAACTTTGAAACACAAGATCATATACTGATTATATTGGATTTTTGTGAAATGTTACAAGAAACGAAAGCCATTAGTCCCAATTTTTTAAATGAATCCCTTTTATCGATAGAGCTTCATTCACGCGACAAAAAAATAACGTGGAAATTATATTCTCGTAGATTTATAATATAATACGTGTTTAGCAAGTAGCTGTTGCTTGCCACTTTTGTAATTATCTACATTTTGTTAAAATTTGTACAAGAAATTTCATAGTTAATATTAGTTAATTCATTTGTTGATTTTCCATCTTTGAATTGAGTGGAAATTTAAATAACAGTTACATGATATTATATCGTTTTTAGAACTTTGGGAGTATTTTTAGATCCAGTATAACTTCAAACTCCGTTTCATATCAAAATCAACGCCAATTGAAAATTTTACGCCAACGAGAAAAAAATTGCGATTCTACAGACTTTATCATCATAAAATCATTACATACCATTACAAATATTACGTTTTTCTATTTACCGATTCACAAAGTTTCATTTAATACCTATAATGGCCTAGAGGCTTTTTCATCGGTTGTTCATCATGAAAATTGGACACATAAGCTCGAATAATAAATTATTAAATGTTGCCGTGCATATTCGGATTATAGAAATATATAACAGAGAGTTTAAAGAATAGTCATCTGATTAAATATGTTTGGATTAAATAATTTCACCTGCCTTAATGTACAACACAGAGAAATTATTGTTAATTATTCATTCTAAGCTATATCCACACAAACTAAAAGAATAATTACAATTTGAGTAAATCAAGAAGAAATAAAGCAGAATAAAGAGCATTTGAATTAAGATAGAATGTTTAGGTATAGATGATAGAGAGAAAAATGAACTAAAAAAAAACTAGTCGAAAGCTACGAATTTTTCCAAAGGGATGAGAAAATCGCTTATAGTAGTACGAAATGTCAAATGAATTTCAAAAAAAATCTAGGCCAAATATTCCTTTAGAGGATACAAATTTTGAAAACACGAACAAACATACATAACTTTAAACTCAGTATAAATTATGCACCGATTGTAACTAAATTAAACAGGTTATTACAAAGTCAAAAGTGGATTCTCAATATAGGGACAAAAATACTATATTAAGAAAAAGCACAACCGTACATAAATAAAATATAAACGGTTCACGGAAAACAGGTAGGAAAATAATAACAGGACTTTGAAGATGACAGGCCAAAGGTACGAATGATGTTATCGATACAACATAAAATTATGCTTATTACCTTTGAATTTGATCGTCACGAAGCCTTCAATAACAACTCAGTTTTAATGACGCGTAGAAGAAGAGATGATGATGATGTATTCACATAAATTTATTTGATGATATTTTCGTTAGGAATAAATACTTAATCTAATGTGAATAGTTTTGAATGAAGATTTGATAATTTGGCATGAACATTTGGCTACCAAAAAGATTTGCACGCATAATTCGACAATCGCTCAAAGAAAAGCTCGTGTTGTTTAGTGGAAAGATACAAATTCAATCTCTGTGCTTCAAGAGACGTCTATAAGATTCCGACAGGTGAGTTACCATGCATAAGAACCCGAAACTAATCAACAATCGACTGTATAATTGTTTCAAGATGAGCTAAATTCAACAAGTTGTTCGAAGCAAATGGTTAACCGGAACTACCTTCAGATAAACCAGTCGCAGTTGACGAGCTCTCACACATTAGTTCAATCAAAAACGTTTCTAAACAGTCAAAACATCGAATTCATGAATCATCCACCTTGTTTGGCATCCAATGATTTCTTTTTCTACACCTAACGAAGCAGTTGAAGCGTTCAAATAACATATTTAAGACGTACCTCAATTTAAACCAAAAAGAGGTGTGGACAATTGGTTCACACGCATGCTAAAATATATTTATCTCAATGAAAAATAATTTAAACAACAATATTCATATTCAAATATGATTGTTTGTTTTTATTTGTCTATTTCAAACCTAGTATTTAGAATTTCGTATAACAAAAAAATAAATTACAAGTAGACTTAGAAGCTTCAAATTTCTTCTTTTTATCCCTCGAGAAACTGTTAGCAAAATATGTTGGGCCAGCTGGAAACATAACAGCTCAATATAGAAGAAGAAAAAAGATAAAGATGATTATTGTCATAGCATAATCAATTTCTGAAAGATAGTAAAACGAAGGCCTACGTGATCAGATATATGTATCAAATCTTCGTCTTCTTCTTCTTCTTCTTCTTCTTCTTCTTCTTCTTCTTCAACTTCAACGTATTGTGAGCCTTAAGCCTGCAGTTTTCAACGTGTCATCCTTGAGATGACATGAATCCATCCAGGTCTTCCTAAATGTCGCCGTGTCCCTGGTTTACAGTCTCGTGCGATATTTGCTAATCTTTCATTGGTCAACCTGTCCTCGCGTTCGTTCCAAGCTCTTCTACATTCACGTCCCATCTGACTATGTCTTCCACCTCACATTCGTGTCTTATGTCTGTGTTTATCTTTCTGTCTCTTAGTATTTTCATTTCTGTTGATGTTTTTGGTTCTTTTATTATCCGCTCTTGTTTCTATAGCATATGTCAATATGGGTCTAACGCAGGTTTTGCATATTTTAACTTTTACCCTTTTGTTCATACTGGTATTATTCCGGATAATGTATCAAATCGCAGTTTCAAATACAATCAAGAAATATGTCAGTCAAAAAAATTCATTTACTGTTTTTTTAATTATCAATTATAATAGTTATAACAATTCTAGTGAATCTAAAGTATTAGAAAGTAATTTTCATATATTTCGATAATGTTGTAATGTTGCGTGTTTATAGATAAAATAACTTTCATAGTTTCTTTCTTCTTGTAGCCATAAACAAGTGTCGTGAATGTCTGTGGAAAATACGTTGATTTAATTTGGTAATCTATTTTCAAGAGGGTAAGTATTCACTTCATTCTATTCCGTTTACGCATCTAACTCAACCAACTTTTTAACTGATGAATCTTCTTTTCGGAAACCTTAGGTTGTTCAGTTTACCCCATGGGAAATATTCTAGAAGAGAAATTGTTTTCAAGAGAGAATTAGATCTGAATTAGTTTATTCAAGCCGTTTATTCACGTAAACAAGACCTGACTTGTCGGGTTCTGTCGTTGGAATAACAGGATTTCAATTTATTCACAAACAAGCGCACAAACCGCCTCCAACGACTAAACAAAACAACAAATGAATAACAACCACTCTGATGTCGTCAATACAAATGGGTCTATGAAAATTATTCGAGGCATACTGGTTGTTAGTGCTTGGCGTGTGGCAGGCTCAAATACAGAGTGATTACAATAATATCGTAAACAAAAATTTCTAAACGTACTTTGATTTATGAATTGGATAAAATTGTTACTAAAACCTTTTACTGCAAAACATCTCTTACCGTATATAGTATCCACAAATTTCAAAAATGTTATAATTATTTTCTAGAATCATTTCCAAGATCAAAATTGAAATTTCTTATTGCATTGCGGGTTTTTATGACTTTCAATAATATAGTTGTAGCAAAGTCAAAATTGAACGCTTCAATTAACCTGGACACGATTTTCATAGGTGGTTTTGTAACATGGCCGATGTAATTGTAGTTTTTACAATGTTTCAGATTTTGTTTTTCAAACGACTACACAAGAAGTATTTAGAAAAAAAGATTTTCACAGTGATCGATATCAAAAGAATGAATGAAGAATAAAATTTTTCGATATCTTGCTTCGTTTTCGAGATATCGATACTTGAAGTGGAAAAATTTATTTTTATTTAATATTTGTATATATCAACCTAACCTAACCTAAACTAACCTAACCTTCTCGTGGTGCACTTCGAGTGCAAAAAGTTCAAAAGTCGTGAATTTTTTACAGCCAAAATTGTCTAAGAATTTTTTTTTATTTTATTATTATATTTTTTTATGTTATGAATAATGAAAACAACCGACAATTATTTATGAAAAACATGAAATTAGTCATGTATTTATCATATGTTAAATTATTCATCAAAGAGTGATGGAAGTTATCAAAAATGGCTCATTTTGCTATAAAAATCTGCTTTTTTCAAGATAATCACGGTAAACAATATAAAAATTAAATAAATTTTTTTTTTATTGAATTACAAGATTCATATAGAATTTGAAGTGATAAAATATTCATTTGAAACGAAGTATTGAACGCCATCTGTTCAATGAAGCGAATTTTGAACTAACGTTTGATTATAACTTTAAGTATCGATATCTCGAAAACGAAGCGAGATATCAAAAAATTTCATTCAAGTTCAAGCCTTTTCCAAGTTCGCTTCGTGTTCAGTTGTTTTTCATTCGCAACTGTCAATATGCTTTCTCGTCATGAACTGGTTTTGACAAGTTCTATCAAGTCTAAGCATGTGTCTGGGGACATAAGTCAATTGAAACAATCATAAATGCTTCGGTATCAACCCGATAGCCAGTGGATCTGAATGTAATTTTTCAAGGTAATCACCATATTGTTATTGTTATTTTGACTTTTATTATTTAATTTTAAAACTTATTTTTCAGAATCCGTCCACTTCACATGCAATTCATCGAATGATTTGGTTAACATCCTAAAGTATTTGATCAGTTTGTTTTCGTTTCCTCTCAGCTTAGAGAAAATAGTATGGAATACTCCAAATTTTTGCCGTAAGTGAAGAGAAGATGCACCCAATGAATTCTTCTAAACAGAGAAAAAATTATCATAGCTTTCTCTTCATGATTACTACACCAAAAGTTACCACAATGCACTTATTCTGAAAACTTTGTATGTATGACAAGGTTTCTATCGAAAACGAACGAGAAATATTGTATCGAATTTAATTCAATAATCTCAATTTATTATAATTTATACAGATATAGTCCTTATAAAACTTTAAACAACATGAAAAATCTTTTTTTTTTAATCAATATCAAATTCAACTTGCTGATGCAACTTATCGTGTTGCAGCTTTGTTTTTACTATTTTTGAGATGGATTCAATCTACATAGGTGTGTTATTGAACTTCACGCTACAACAAAAAAAAAGTATTTAGTGATAACTGAAATGATTATCTGTATATGGCAAAATACTTATAATAAAATCTTGAAAATTTCTACGATTGGGGTTTCTGATACGATCTTTCGGGTTCTACCGGAAGTCGCCTGTAACTTTGTTATTTTAAATAGAACATCCTGTATATTGATACATTTTTAAAATTTACGTAAAATTTCAATATACTTTTGTCTGAAAACTTTTTTCGAATAATGCATACTTTTGAATATTTTGTTTTTTTTGGAAAAAATTTGATCGTTGCAGACCATTATAAATTATTTGTTTAGGAGAAAACCCTTAAAGATATTAAACTGGTTTCCATTCGGACACTTTAAGCAAGGTCAGATGTATATGATTATATGTTAAAAAAATTTTTATTCTATACAGGGTGTGTATAAAAAGTGTTCAAAGTTTAACTTCATAAATATCAAATTTCTCTATTTTTTAAATAGAACCACCCGGTTTTTTCTATTTCAATACATTCAGGAGTAAAAAATAAGGCAAATTCATGTATACTTTCCATTCCTAAATCTTAAAGTTATCCGGATATTATAAATTTTCTGTAAATTTCTAGATATGCAGGTGTAGTCTAAATTTTATTCTGTCCCGTTGATACAAGCAATAAAAAAAAGTATTTTTCTGTATTTTGTCAAGACTCTTGATTTTACTACGTATTTACTAATCCTATTCCAACTCTTAGTCGTTTCCGAATTATTTGAGGTTTTAAATTATTATTGTTTTTTCTAACAAGTTTTAATTTATTATGTATACTTATAGTAGGCTTTGTAATAAATGACACTTATTTAAATGTCATTAGTCAACTATTGATATTTTCGAAAATCGTTGAAATGACTCGTTCTCAATTTAATAACGAATAAATTTAGATCACACCTATAAATTTACAGAAAACATATAAAAGTACACATGAATTTGTCTCATTCTCAACCCCTTAATGCATTAAAATACAAAAAACCGGGTGATTCTATTTAAAATAATAAAGAAATTTGATATTTATGGAGTTTTTTATACAAACCCTATACAAAATTCAAATACATCTGACCTTGCTAAAAGCAACCGATTAAAAATCATTTTCATATCTTCAAGGTTATATTCGTAAAAAAATAATTTATAAGGGTCTGCAACGATCGAATTTTTTACAAAAAAATTAATAACTCAAAAAGTATGCATTTTTGGAAAAAAAATTTTAGACGAAAGTATACTAAAATTTCACGTAGATTCAAAATATATATTGTCTATTTATATTGTATACAGTGTCTATTCAAAACAAAGTTACAGTCCGCTTCTGGTAGAACGAGAAGTCAGTAATCTTTGAAAATATTTCAGTTGAAAAGATCGTAAGTATTTTGCCATATACAGACAGTTTCAACTACAACTTATTGTGAGACACCCTATATAGAGACCAACAATTTCCATAGTGCAACTATCTTATTAGATAAAGTTTCAAAATTCAGATCAGATTCTAGTAATATGTGCCTGTTCCCAAATACAGCTTTTATTGATCCTTCTGTATACACATCAAGCGCGTTTATATCTTTCGATTGTTGTATTTATTCGTATACATCCCGCTTTCTGCATGCAAATCTTGGAAGAGGAATAACATTCTGGGATTCATTATATAGGATGAAGCACAGAGAAAGAGACCGAATATAGGTCGCTTATTACGTAAATGACGTTCGGTGCCCAAGAGACGTCGAGGAGTAAATGTCTTGAATTTTGATTATAGAAACTTAATACAATACAAATTCTTTCCGCTACAGTTGTTTCCATACATTTTTCGACGTGAAAGATTTCACTTTTCTCCTACTTACAGTATGAATAAGCATTCATTTAAACTGGTTTTGAAACTCTGAATTGATAAAATTTGAGGGATATTCATACAACTTCACGGAGAAGTTTTGGAATTATTTATGTTTGATTGATTGAAAGAACAATCGACGATGTTGAAGAAAATGAAAAAATACTGTTTAAACAAAAAACAATATTGAGAAATAATAACAATTTATGATGTGTTTGAATGGCACGTTTGTCCATAACAGTATCAAGAAGCTTGTAAAAAAGTGTTAAAATTTGGGGAGTTTATGACTACCTTTAAGTATCTTAAGAAGGTATTCATGAAGATACTTAACTTGATAAAATTTCGATTTCTGTTAGGTTTACATCAAGCATTTCGTTGCAAGTGCTAGCCCTGATAATATAAATAAATGAAGAATGCAACCAAAGAATAGTACAAAAAAAAAGATACACTAATGCATCAAAACTTTCAGAAAAATTTTGTATTAAACTAACTACAGTCAAAGAGCTTTACTATTTATTTTATCACACCAATGAAAGCTTGATCGATAAGATTTGGTACATGAGCTTATACCATTTTCTCTTGTTTCAAAAACCATCAAATATTTGTATCGTCCAACTAAGGATTATAGTAAAGATTCGTGGGAACTATTTTCAGAATTTTCCAAAATTAATATAGTGGCATTTTTTCACTATGATCGAATTACTTTGGGCGAACCAGCCTAATACGCGTTTGAAAAAAAATTTTCGCCCTTTCAACATTTGTTAAGATATCTCGAAAGAGAAACAAGATACGAGTGCAGTTTTCTCTATTTTAATATTAATTAAGTTCACTTGAAAGACCTTTTATATATGAAAGACAAATAGTAGCCGTTTAAAATTAGATTTCAAAGTATTTCAGAAGAAGTTATTAGATTCCAATACTATTCGACGTCTCCAGATTAAGATCAAGTGATTTAGGTTTTTTAATAATCTCTATGAACACAAACGATCGAATGATTCAGCTACAAGACTTGACAACTTAAAGAAGAGTACCTACAAGACATTAGGTCTTGAGATAACCGTGAGAAATTTTTTTTGTATCGTAGTAACAGTACGAGACATGGACCTGAAGGACGAGATATAAATAAAACACTGGAAGGAATATAAATAGTTATGGAAGGAGATAACACAAAACGCAGAGATCAGAGGGAAAATATACTGGGCAGTAGATGAATGATGAATGGAATGTTATGGGTCTAAGTAATATCAAAAACTTTGACATATGGCAGCGAAGTATCGCAGATAACATGTTTCTGAAGAAGACCAGCAGGTAAATAGAGGAAAAACAGGATGAGAAATAAATGAATAGGGGAGATAATGGGTGACATCAAAATCGAACAACTGATGTAGTATCGTCGTGTATAGAGAATTTCAGATAACAGAATACCGAAAATAAACAGAGAAAGATCACGAAGAACTAGATAGAGACCATAGCCTCAAAATTGTATTCTAAAACACCAATTCAGTGACTGAAGATTGATTATTTGATGAAAGTAATATTGGATCCTTTAAATTCATCAATATACTGCCACTATGTGGATTTGGTCCAAAGTAATGGGAAAATAGATCACCTTTCGAGAAGTTACTATAATTTTTGATTATACAGCGTGGGTCCAAATTTATTACCCACATAATCCATTCATTATATTTCAATTGACTTCGGTGCTTAAGATTGTAGTTTAGTCCAGTTGGTACTGTGAGACGTAAGAACATACCTTTTAGTCAAAAATTTTGTCACAGTACGAAATTCACTTTGAAACATTTTTGGAAACAACTTGATTGAGTGGTCTTTCGAGCTCTACTATAAGAAAAAGGATATAAGCAGCAAGTTGAAACTTTGTGTAAAGCTTGTTGAGATTTTTGCGAACGTACTCTATTTACTATGAGCTCAATAGCTCATGGACTCCACTACGTATTAGTGATGATAATATAAAAAGTTAACTTTTAATGACATTTGTGATCTATATTTGAAGATATTTGTCTTTAGAGAGAGTTTTCCAACGCAAGTACTGGACATCTTCACGTTGAGGTTAGAAACTTTTCAACAGGCAACTTTCATATCTGAGGAAATCGGAATATTATTTTCTGAACATGATGTATAAGAAAAAATTTAAATTTATATTTCTTGATTTTAGGTCTCTTCTGATTTAAAATAAGTTTCTTGACACTGAAAGCTGCGTATTTATATAAATCAATATATCTGGATAAAGACTAAAAGAAGTCAAAATGTCAAATTTTCATTTGTTTAAAATATAAGTGTTAAATAATATTTTTACCATCATCTCAATAATTTGTAAGGTAATCTTGTAATTGACATTTACCTATAGGATCATCATTACAAAGTTATTAATAATAAACCAGCTTCTAGACTATTTTACATACATATTGATACTTTATGGGAATTCTGGAATGCCTCTCATCAAGATTTTTTCTGATAATAGTTGTAAAGGCAATAAAGTGAAGTAAAGTGAATTTTTATAATTGTTATTGGATGAATATAATATGTAGTTAGAAATTGCAGATACCATGATGGCGGTGATATGGACTATTGGTTTTTTTATTTCATATTTTACAGTATTTTGAATATTATGGTAATGGCTGCAAGTTAATTCTGACGGCATTAATTACAAAACAAAAATATCTAAATAAACTAACAGATAAAAATCTTTGAAATTTTTAGGTTAATTCCAATAAACCCACCAGAATGGTTCAATCTTTATCTACTTACTATTATTTAATACCCCTAAAAGTCTTATATAGTATGCAAAATTCCGTATTTTCAAGTTGAAAACCAAGAAATTACCGGTTGAAAATCGTGCCGTGGACTACAACGTATTGTACCGTGCAAAAATAAGGAAATGAAAAAAATAAGTAACAAGCTGTCATTAAATATTCATTTTTCAAACTTAATATGACTGCGCAAATTAAAGAAAATTGAACATTGTGTAATGAGACTCTGCATCGTCAGTTGTGGTCCTAAAGCTTTGAGCAACTGAATTCAAACGTGGCTCTATCAACTTAACAGTTAACGAGTGTTAGGATAAGCCCAACACTGCGGCAGTCGGCAAATTCATCGAAACGTTCCTCAAATGGTATGACCCTCGAATTGAGATTGGAGGGTGAAAGAGGCTATCGAAATATTAGAAGAAAGCCATTTAATAATTGAAGAATTATTCATTTACAAGCTATCCCTTGGATCAAACAGCTGATCAACTGAACGTTTCCCAAGCCAACTGACGTGGCTTAAGTGGAATGAGTCAAATTTTTGGGTCGATTCGTAACTTTGGATTAAACTTGGAATCACCACTACACTGTTTCAATAGAAAAACAAGGAGAACAGCGGACTATGAAAGGCGAATCTGCTTCGCAAATACAGTAAAAGTGATAACGTCCATTATTTCAGATAGTCATAGGATTGGGTTTATCGACTCTATCCAAAACTTGAAGTAATAACTAGGGAGTATCACGCATCATTGCTTAATAGTTTGAGGAGGTTATTTCAAAAAACCTTCGCATTTGATAGAGAAGTGATGTTTGGACGTCAGGACAACGCATCTTCTTACACTTCGGCGATCGTCATGGTTAAAATTCACAAATTGTTATTTGAATTGATTGACCATACATTGTTCTCACCAGATTTGGCCTCCAGCGAATATTTCCTGTTTGTCAACTTCTAGTTTCTATTTATAAGATAGTTATTTTTATCAGAGCAGGATGTTATCGCATACATGAACGTCTATTTTACAGAATTTATATAGAGGATGCTAAGAAGAAAAATTTAAATAATTATGAAAAAAATATCTTCTTTCTTTGTTAGTTTTGAAAACAACCCTCGTATGGAGCTCACAAATCTTGATATTTTCATGAAAATACAAATCAACTTCTCTATAGCAACAAACTTTTACAGGAATGGCGTAAATATTCGAAATTTCTCATATCATGAAATAAGCTGTTACCCTTCACTGCCACCATGGTAAATTGGAAATTTTATGGTTACTCTAAATCTGAACTGCTCATGTATAACAATGAGCAGGGCTGGAGTTAATTCATTTTTTCATAATTAATATTTGATTATTTCAAAAATAAGCAAAACTTTTAAATCTTATGAACGATATCAGCAAAAAGAAAAAAAAAACATGAGTCAGTCACTCATTTTTCTTATCGCAATAAATTACATTTAAAGAACTGGAATGAGTGATTAATCTACTGTTAATTGTCCTTGACAATTTTCCATTGTAAAAGAAATTGTACAAGTTGTGAACTAGTGTCTTGTACAATTTCTTTTACAATGGAAAATTGTCAAGAACAATTAACAGTAGTGAACTAGTGTCTTGTTATGTTGGTTTGAATCCTAGACCAAATATCATATTATCACTAATTCCACAGCAATTGGGAGTGTGAGAGAATCTTCTGATCCCGAAAAACGTCGCTCGAAATTTTTGTAACGTAGAAAACAAATAAAGCAATAGAAGAGGCTATTGGCAGAAGCGAGAAGAGATAAAGTAGAGAAAATAAAAAAGCTGAATCTCGTGAAGAAACTAACGATAATAGACAAGGAGAGAATTAAATATCCGTTAGAATTATTAATGGCGGGGAAAAGATTATAAAGTATAATACGAGAAATTTCTAATGGAGAATAAAATGATGTTGTAACAAATCCAATATTGAAGAAAGAAGATATAAGTAGTTGTGAAAATTATTGAGGGATATCGTTGCTGAATATGGCATACAAAGTATTGTTGAAAGATTGAACAAGAACCAAAATAAATAGTGGGATGATATCGAGGAGCTTTTGAAAAATAAAGAGATATAGGCATCAAATAATTACATTTAAAAGGATGATAGATGAAAACTATTAGCGGGATATAGTCCTACATGTTATATCCACGATGTTTAAGCAGGATAATAGTTGAATAGATCTGGAAAATGCCTCAAAGCCAATAGGAATACCGAGTAAAGTTAGTTAACATTAGAAAACTTGTAAAGTGAAGTATAAAGAACTGAACCAGACAAATTTTACTGTCAAAAAAAGGATCAAAACAAGGAGATGCATTATCGGGATTTCCATCTAGTATCGGAAAAATATTGCAAGATACTAACAACAACAAGAGTTGATAAACAGAACGAGGGAAGAAAATATTCTATTTACTAGAAGAAACTGCATAAATTATAGGTTAAAAATAAACTCAGAAAAATTAAATTATGTGGTGCTTAGCCAGAATGTGTGGTAAGAATATATAGAAACTAAAACACGACAGAACGAAAAAGTTTTGGAAACTCAAAAACCTGTAAGCAACAATGAAATGAAAGCAGAATAGCGAAATGGAGACAATAATACGACGAGCAGAAGCATAAAGAAGAGAAGCATGATTCATAACAAACGTGGAAGGAACAAAATTAGTTGGAAACATGGGAAAAGAAAATATTTATGAAAATCTTCTAGGAAGTAGAAACCGATTAAGAACTTTGTAGAAGAAAACCTAACCAAAACCCGTGCAATTAACAAATAACAACTTTCTTTGAAGCTCAAAGAGTAGAAGCAGTTGTAGACTAAAGAGAATAAGCCTTAAAGACTTGCGAATATATGTAATGTCAATTAATTCGTTACAACGTTGATCAAGAGCTGAATTATTTATTCAATATTTGATAATATACAAAGTGGACCCCCGAAAACATTCCATCCCGATATTTGGAGCGATCTCACGCTGGACTGTCCATTGCAGTGTGTCTAGACTCCATCCCACAATCATATGACAAAAAATATCTGTATTTCTACATTTTTCAATGATAATCTTGATTTTTTTGCAATCAAAGCTAATGTAGAAATATCCTAAATGTAAATGACGCAAAAAGTGTAGATACATTCGAATTTATGCAGCGGTGAACATTTTTTAATAATCTTTTTCTCCGTTTCTTTCATGATCTAAACTACCTACAAACGGGATTTTCAGAATCGTTATTTTATATCCTCTTTTATTCCGTGAATTTCAAATATACGTGATAGGTTTGTTCGCATTTTCTTTCCGGTTCTTTTTTGCCCATAGAAGCACAATTGATATATTGATAAATATTGCACAAAAACGCGTCAATCACATAACAATTTACGAGTGGAGTGAAATATGTTATTTTCTTGAACTGGAATATTAGAACTTTATGTATTAAATTGGAATTTTTAAAATGATGCTTATATTCACAACCTTTAACTATCTACTCCACGTTCAGAATTAGTTAAGGGCTCAATATTTTACAAAGCGAAGAAAATGCACAATCACTCGCCAATTGAAATCAAATCGATATTATTTTTTCCTGCATTTCTCAATTTACATAATTTCAACCCTACTGCTGCATGCTGTTTTTGAGAGTCTTCAAGATAAGAATTTTTTGTTTCCAGTTTTTCTCTTTGTTTTCCTAGTTTCCAGCAAATCTTTTTCTTTTTGGGCAGCATCATATCTTGAGTGAGCATTCCTCATAGATTTTGGAATATCAAAATTTCTTAGTCCATAAATTTTTTGTAGAGAATCGTAAACTAATCTTTAAATTCTTTCACATTTTCAACCAAAATTTTTCTAATGGGAAAAAAATCGTCATTGCCACGAAAAATCATTAGAAAAAGTTGTACTACCTCTTTGAAACTACTATTTCCAATATCTATCTATTATATCTGGACCAGTTTCACATCTTATTTCGAGTGATCTAATTTAACAGAATATCTCTAAAAACCCTGTCTACTTCTTCCAAAGTAGTGACATTAAAACTGTTTGCAGTCATTAAAAAGTCAAATACTTCATACATTAGTAGCAAGGATTGTTTTAGATCATTGACAGTCTTATTGTGATCAAGGAAACTTATTGCTAAATCCTCAAGAAAGATCAACATGTCCTTATCTTTTACCCCAATGCATTTTTTCAAAACCACTCTTGCAGCATACTCCAAATCGTTATCTCGCATTTTTTTAGAGGTTACTGGAAAGAAAAATTGGCATCATTTTTGAAAGTATACGAATAGCGTCATTAAGTAATGCAGAATGGAGATCAGGTCTTCATAAAGAAATGAAGTTAGCGGCTGATCACTATGAACATTTTCAAGGAATGACTCTAGTTCAACGAAAAAGCACTGAAAGAATGCAAGTTCAGCAAATGGTAGTTTACAATACAAACAAAACTAATACATAATACTAATAAATAAAACTAATATGAAACCTGTAACATCTACTTTGAACGTACTTCTAGCACAAAAGTATAATAATTTCAGGGGTTCCCAAAACCGGTAACTATATCAGGCGACGTCAGAGCGCGTTAGCTAGGCAATCATACATACGTAAGAGTGCAGTTACGAGGAAGGTTCAATATGTTGTTCCGATTTGACAAGTCGCTACATTTTTGAGCGATACCAACAACAATTTGCTATGCCTAATTGGCTGACTAAAATTACCCGATTTTTTATAAAATTACTGTTGATTCCCCGATTTTCACAGGTTTGCGAAATTTTCGTCTTTGTGATGGTTTTTTGGTTTTCATCCTGTTACAGCTACAATTTCTTGCTATCCTTTCAAAATGCTTGTATAAAACTTCGAAAAAAACATTAGAACCGCTTGTTTTATACCACTCAGGAATGAAAAACCTAAATGTGAAGATTTTGATCTCATCTTTTAAAAAGCTATAAAAAAATTTTATGATTTGCATCATCTATCTCATTCTATGACGTAGAACGTAAACCACCTAAATTTATTTTGGGAAAATGGAATATTTTTCTAGAGTAAAATATATTTTTCATTGGAGACAAAGTCAGTCCCTAGTCAAAGCGCCCTCATATCTGAAGTGTCTGCAATTATTTTGGGAGCGCGTTAATCGTATCCGATATGATTCTTCAATAATATTGAATAATAATTTAGTTCTTAGGTTTTTAGCAACGATGATATAATTTTGTGGTTGATGTTACTTACATTACATCCTAGCATTCACTTATCTTTTGAAACTATTTCACAATAATGAGATTAATTGGATTGTGACATGTAGCAGATGTACTGGATGTCAAACATTAGGTGACCCATATACTTTTCTCAAAACAAAAAGGTTATCAAAAAACTTTAATCACAAAAGTTCTTTGTATTCAAATGAATTTTGCGACTATTGACTTTTGAATTATATATTATAATTCTTCAGTATTAAATCTTGAATTTTAAATGAAACACCCTATATTTTATTGCGGTTATTGATTTAGTGATAAAAACGAGGGCATTTTGCAAATGAGGCGTTATTTACGAAAGGAGTTTTCAAACACATCATATTGGTTTACTGAATTTTTGTGAATTTTCAGTCTAGAATCATACTGGGAGTTTCAGATTTTGTGAATTTCAAAATCTAATTTTTGTCAAATGGCACACCCTAAATATTATACCTTTAATAGAATGCTAATACCTGTACCTATATATATAATAGTAGTGGAATTATTTGACTTTTCATAATTTCTTCGCCCATTCTGTACTGAAAAATATGGACGTTTTCCCAACAGTACATTTCCAAGCAAAAAATTTTTCACCCATTATAAAAGACTTGATTGAACAGATAACAGACCAAATGCGGAGTTTTCCAAATATAATGATATGAAATAACCTTAAATATTTTCTAAGCCGTGCAGAAATGAAATACGGTGGTTTCATAAGAGTTAGTTTTGTTTTTACCACTTAATCAAAAAAACGCAATAAAATATAGGGTGTTCCATTTGAAATTCTGAAGTTGATGTTAATACTGTAGAATCAGGACATCCTGTATAATCCAAAAGTCAATAATTTGGATATTCTTTTGAATACAAAGAACTTTGGTTATATTCGACACCCTGTACACAAGTTATGCTTACTATATGTGATCACTTAAACTATTTTTCACTCACCCGAAAAAGAGAAAAAAATATGTCAGAAAACTGATTTCAAATTTATTATGTAAAATGGAGTTTATGAATGACTATTTTGTTGTAATGCTCGAGTGGATCCAATATTCAAAATGACCAATACATTTTTCAAACACCAAAAGCAGTTTATACAAAAATTCGCAATAGAAACATCGCCACTACTTGTTTTCAAATCGAATGCCACAAATATTCGATAAAAAAATAAACAAATTCCATAACAAGTAGAAATTTCAATACTACCATTCAACCTATACAGGCAATCCATGTTTCAGTTCTATTTTCAGTGGTTAAACCACTCAATTACTTCACAAATGTTTTTTTTCAAAATTGCTTTAGTTTGCGTTCAGAAGTGGACTCGGGAATAACATTCTGGTGTTAACAAATTGAAAATTGGATATATTTATAGTTTCTTCATATAAATCAGAGAGTATTAAAGTTATGAATCATTCGTGATCCATCAATAATCAAAATATACTTTCAGGCTAGAGCTCGAGTATATTCGTATTTATATAAATATAATGAGGGGTGTAAACTTATATTTTCATTAGAGTAACTTAATTTCCCAGAGATTGTTGCTATCACTGAACATTGGTTAAATAATAATAACCTTGTTTTTATTAAAAACAATACTAAAGTAGCAAGATTCAATAGAACTAAATTTTCTCATGGAGGTACTAATATCACGTCCACAAACAACGGCTTTTCCGAAATAACATAGTTCAATGATGTATCATCTGAGAAAGTATTCGAGTTTTCTATCGCATATCACAACAAAATTTTCGGTAAAATCTAGTATTAAAAATATTTCTCGCAAATAAAGCCGTATCTTTTCGGAAAAAAGTTTTCAAAACTTCAAGCACAATTGTCAAACAACTGACTAGAACATGCTCTCTGGTGATGTAGGCTTCGAATTTTTTAGATTCATGAAAATACTAACTAGTCTGGCATTTCTTAGGCTTATTAAAAATAAACAAAATAAACCCTGTTCCACTAAAGGTTTACATATATTTGTAAAGAACATGCGAGCTTTATCTCACCTAAAAAAATTCTCGGATAGTATCTCTTCAGAATTTTCTGTGTTTCATACGTTTCTTTTCATATTTCCCTTTATTAAGACAAATTATTTCTTGTATTAACTGCAGCGTATACAGCACTTATTTTCAACGTTAAGTTGAATAATAAAACAATTTCAGTCTCGTGGGTGAAACATTAACCAGGATTTGTTCTATTTTCTCTTATTTTTTTTTTTTTCAAGAAACCGCACGGATGGCGGTAGCAGCATATGAAAGTTTAAACTGGCAAATACCGTCTCTTGTATTTCTTTGAGCTTTTCCTTCTGTATAAACCATGAACTTGATGCTCCTAATAAAACACACCTCAATTCTGTTAGAAGTTTCTTTGTCGCATTCTGTCAACTCTCTCATGGAATGTAAATAACCTGCATTGGTACAAAAATAACTAAAATCGTCTTTTTAATATTTTTATCAGTGGATAGAAGGGTTGAAGTGTGAAATTAGGTTTAAAATGAAATTGCTGAGGTGCTTTGTGGAATCAGAAATCAACTAGATTAATTTTCTAAACATTTTTATCATATAAGAACAAATTCACTTCGATGTAGCATAATATGTATGTTGGTTGACAGCCTTTGTGATTAGATGTAAATGGAAGTCGACATGTATATTTCAGTAAAATTATTCTGACAATTTCTTTGACAAAGATGGATACTGAAAAGTGAAACTTTTAAGATGCCGATATCGATATACAGAATAAGGTCTTCAAATTTGAAGTTCAAAAATGCAATGAAAAAAAAATAAACAAACTAAACATATTCATAATATTCGTAGTAGGGAATCCGGCCAGGTACCAGGTTGATGACCTGATGACCTTCAGGTCATTTGATCATGTGAACAATATTTTAAAACTGAAACTGAATAAGATGATATGAAAATATTCCAATTGACTGAGAGTAATGACAATGTCAGTTCTTACATTACCATCACAAAGTTTAACATTTTTTCTTCTTATTTTCGCAGATGAAAAATAAATCACGAGGTTAACGTTTGTCTACACCTGAAGAAGCGGTTGGTGTGTTCAAATCAAGGTACAGTTGAGCTCTGCTGGGACCGAAAATTGTTCGCATTAGCTGATAGTTCTGATTAGCCGAAATAATTAGAAGAATCAAAAATAATGCAACTTAACGTGACGAATTAATATATAAAAACCAGTTTCAAAAGTCTTCCAAGCATTACAGTCAGCAAAGTACCACCTACGCCATTATTTATAGTTTTGTGACGTAAGAGGGCGGTTTACATAGCATGTCACAAAACTAGCAAAAGAGTTTAACGTTGATGAAGCCACAATAAGTGATTGAAAAAAAAGTGCGAAGCTTCAGCAACACTGAACAACGTCTTGAATATAAGCAAACCACTAAATTTGGCACCTTTACTACAGCCAATGGTCCAGTGACATTTGCAGGTGCTGGAGTTGAAGTACTGAAAACGATTTTTGAAATCTTGAATTGAAGAAAGTTTTGGGATAAACTATGAAATCATTGGAATTTGAAGAACAGGCACCGTTAACCTGATTCCATTGCCAGGTTATAAGGATGCAACCGTGGTAGACATGAATGATTGGATGGTGACAGATAGCGCTGAGACTGATAAACGAAGACATCATCGCAGCTGTGACGCATAAGCAGGTTTAGTGCGACGAGGAGGAGGAGAGCGGCGATGAGCTACGCAAAGGGAGAGGAGAAAGTCTCATACCATGAGGCAGCAGCTGCCCTTGACCTCTTCGCTACTTGGAGCAACAGTTTACTGCTACACCCGCGGATGTCATATACATGAGAAAATGGCGGAACTATGCGGCTAAAAACAGACCATCAAAGCTGTAACAAACCACATATCTCTTCTTTTGTTTATTGTTTGCGTTGTGTCAATTTCTTCTGCAATGTCTAGTCTGTGTCCTAAAATCCCATATGAGGCATCATACTTTTTAATTTTGTAGGTAGCCGATTTTCTATTATGTTTACAACTGACTGAATATACTACGAGAATATTAATAAAAACAAATAAAATCACTACGCTACTCAATTTTGATATGACTGTCGATATTCTTCATATAATATATGAAAGTTGTAGGTACATACTTTGTTATTGAATGGAAAGGTATTAAACTGATTCAGTTCAGGATTTTCTAAGATATTTAAATGTTTATATTCCACATTATGTCCGCATTTTCCAAGTTCCATATGATCATATTCAACCAGGTTCGCTAAAATATCTCATGTTATTATCCAGTGAAATCCTCCTAGTGTTCCGTTCATACATAATAAGAAAATGCCAATTTACATCGTAAGAACAACCAATAAACGTACGAACATGGTAACTAGGCAATTACCGAAAACACCAAACCCTCTTATAGTGAGAAAACTAAAATACAAAAGCACGCGCACACCTGTGAACGTGGAACTCATTACTAGGAATTTTATGGGACAGTTATCCGGAAGCGGGGAAACTAACTCTCTTTCGTATCCCTAAAACGACCATACACTCGTTTTATGTAGATGACATACCTAAATCTAGGAATAATTTTAGTTGGCTAAAGCTCCCGACTCTCTATTAACGGAATTCCTAAAAGTTTCTATAAACAAATACTCTTGAATATATATGAGTGATGATGTTTCACATGGTGTGAATCTTATAACATATTTTGTACTTTTGTTATCTCTGTAGGGATCTTTGTGGGTTTGGTTTCTGGTTCCTTATTTTGATTATTTGTTTTTTTGTTTTTTTTTCCGATATGATCCCAATAACCTCGTTCACGTCCTCTAATCCATTTTACCACATCATGAGTACCACAATCTGCTACAGAGGCATAAAAAAAAGTTTGATTTCATTTTATATCAACTTTCTAAACAGACGCAACTGATGCAATCTCAAATAGAAATTGGACTTGATTCAAACCGTATTTTGAAGATAATATTCAAGGCAATTTTCCAAATTGTGTCGGAATTTCTTTGAACGTAGATCTTTGAATCTTTCCTCGGGGTTGAATTCTATTCGCAAAGGATAACATATTGGGTCAGGTGATTGTTATAGAAATTGTATTAATACTAATCGACGAAGTCATCTACCAAGAAATCCATCATGTTACCACTGTTTACCTAGAGGAAAATAACCACCAACCACATGCATTGTTATTGAGGACTTTATTATTTCTTGAAGGAAGTTTGAGTTTGAATCATCAGACACAATCACTTTGGAAACAAAAACAAACGTTAATAACTAGATTCAGGGAAAATGGAACGGTCAATGAGTACACTTAGAAAAGTTAAAAAAAATTAAACCGAGAATAGCAGCAAATACACACGGTTAGCAAATAGAAAACCAAAGTAAGAAAATCACCCCTCGGTAGTACAGAATTAGTTCTTGCGATAAAATATTATGAGAGCAAATATACATACAATGTGAAACTACTAGTAATCCACTTGAACGAAATAGTAAATTTGAAACAACAAAACAACAAAAAAGAATAAACTTATCTTTGAAACAGAGAAACTCTACTAGCTGATAGAGAGAAAATCAGGAGTCTCCTTGGAAAGCGAAATCCTCATTGAAAAGCTTGTTTCTAGAAAGTACCAAATCGACAACAATGCCAATCGCTGTATTTTGGTTATTTTTCTCTACGTGATCAAAATGTTATTTTGTATCAAAGTGATCCACATACATTTGAACATAATAGAACAAAATCGATTTTGTGTCAAAGTGTATGACATCCAAATGATGTTTTGTAGTGATATTACCTATTTGACTGTAGAAACATAACCTCATTCTTCAAGTAGAGTCTCACTAAATAATTTATATTTCTATAAATATGACCGTTTAAAAATTACTGCCTAAAAAGGAGTTCTATGTTAGGCTACGAACTCCTGAACAACACGACGTACCACGACTTTCATCACCCCATCATTAAATGACGAAAATATCTCTCAAATTCCTCTCATTTCGGTGAATATTTAATCTTATTTGTATTTTCTTTGACCTAATTATAATCCAAACAGCAGATTATAAAGTTACGAACTCAAATAACAGAGAAAATGGAATACCTGCGTTACCTCCGACAAAAAATATCCAATTGTCTCTGCTTAAAACTGGGGCATTACCGTCAAGTTTCTCTTCGCAAATTAAGGGATTCAGACCGTCTTGTCTGTATTCGAATGGGATTTGAACAAGTACGGTTTTCCAACAACAACGCCTTCTCCAAACTTTTTTTACCTGTTTTTGTTCTTAAATATCCACTAAATAGCTCTTCAAAATAAATGTGAGGTATTGAGACTAATGACCGGTGAGATGTTGTGACATACTTGAAAATTAATCATTGTTTTTGCCGTTTATTGAAATTTCTATTATACAAGAAACTCTTCAGAAATTTCAGATTTAGAGAGCATTATTTTCATGAAATCTGATTCTGTGAATGATTATGATGACAGTATCCCTAGATCGAATTATTTTTAGATATTAAAATGGCCGCAATATAAAAAATGGCCATGGAAAAAAACAAGCTTAGTAGGAGGTAGCACATTTTGATAAGCATACCCAATGTTTCCAAAATTCCTTAACCCGTTTTTCCCCAAATGCCATGCCGTGTAATCGCGGTTCGTATTTCGCTGAACGGCGAACCAAGCGGCAATTATTGTGTATCATTATGTAATATATTATATCATTATGCCTTGTTACTCAAGTTAGCGGGCTACCCCATTATTTTTAAAAATAACCGACGGCAAATTCTGCGAAACTCATGGCAAAAATCACATAAAAACGGCAGTTTTCGACTTATTTCGTTTTTTTTATACGTTATTTTAACAGATTCAATAACTCTCCTCACAAAATTAAGATTGCCACGATGATTGCGGTAGGCATCACAAAAAGTTGCGCCAGAAAATGTAATTTGAAATTCCTTGCTGCTTTTAGCTTATGAAGAAAGTTACCGTACAGTTCATAGTTACATAGTTTCCGTATTTGCATAAGATCAATACAGTGATACTGAAAGTTTTTTCTGTTAGGAGCAACAACATACTCAGCTTTCAAGAAGTTTATTATTACATAGGGATGACTAGAGCCCAATTATTTTGCTTATAAATTGCATTTCGTCTTAGAATGAAGCGTAAAATCTCAAACTCCTCGAACTCACTGAATAAACTAGCTCATTATTTATTCAGTGTTTCTCATTTTCGTTGTCGAGAGTGGTATCACTGCAAACATACATAAATTCATATCCTGATAGATCATCTTATTCTGTAGAATCATAAAAAGGTGTAAGCAAGGGCGTCGCTAGCTTATGAATAAGGGGTGTAATGAGACAATATTATGAAGGATAAAAAAATTGAACGCCTGGTACTGTTGAACAATGTATAAAACTTGACAAGCCCTCGACGGCATAATAACTAAATCAAACTTTGAAACACAGTAATAACTATTTATTTTAACAAAAAGGGGTTTTTTTGCAAAACGTTCAACCACTTTATCATTAAAACATCTTGGTTTTTATTTATTATAGCTTTGTGTACACTCATCATGTCCAGACCATTAAGGCAATCTTCTGCATTGGTGCTTATTAGCCATGTTTCAAGTCTTCTGATTCTACTAAAGAATCGCTCTACTTTACAGGTCGTGCTTGGTAAAGCGATCAAAAATTTTAATGCTGTTTCCGTTTCGGGAAAGAAGGAATTTCTTTCAGGTTATCAACAACTGTTACATTTCTTACATTAAGCTACAATTGATAACAAATTTTGATTTCATTCTTTATGTTCGGTAAATCATAAAATTGATCAATAGATTCAGATTTTCATTTGTCATATTTTGCATCTGCGCCGGGTGTAACTTAGATAAAGCGAATGATGGCGTGTTTTCTTCAGCAAAACGTAGTTCAAGGGATGTGATAATTGAAGTATGGTCTAACTAAAGGTCTCTTCCAGTCTTCTATGACTTTGTTTCCCCGTAACACGCGGTATTGATGTAATGTCCGACTTTCTCTGCAACAGCAGCTTCCTTTATGATTTCGTCTGTGACTGTTTCCGGATTCCGGAACAACGGGTTCCATCAAAGCCTAGTATTTGGCCACCAACATAATCCCGAGAATGAAGGAAATTCTTTCCGAGTGCGCTATTTTCTTCCTGAGATAATGTTTGTAAGGCAAAGTCTCGAAGTATCAGGTATCAGCTTCTTCCTCAAAACTAATTCCCGTGAAAAGTTTATAGTATCTTGGGTGGTTCCCATGGCGTAGAATGAAATGCAACGCACACACATACACATCACATATTTTTACAATGTTTTGTTTCGCAAATCTGATATAGTGCTGAAAATGACGGCGATTTTATAAATGTTAAAATCTTGATATTATTCTGAATATTTTAAACAATACACATTGAACCTTAATTTGTCATGCGAGTTATTAATAGGTAAGGAAGTCAAATGTACGCACGCCTTTGGGTGTTAAAGGAATTTGGGGAGAATCGAAGGGGATTTTTAACTAAGTCGTGAAGTTTAAGCGCCTTTTCTTTCAGGAAAAACATCTTGGATACAATCTTTGGTTAACAACTGAAAACCAATTTCTAGCGAATTGTTATATTAGATGATTTTCTAGAATCCTTAGAACAATATTTGGAAGAAAAAATAAGAGTACAAGACCTGAGTTATTGGTATATATTGAATATGAGAATTATAATTTCAGTTATATAATTAAAAGTCAAATAACAACCTTAATGCTCGCATTCATTGAGTAATCACTCTCCATTCGATTTCTAAGGAGTGAGCTATTTCTTAAAATGGATCTTAGTTGATAGAATTAACGAAAAGGACTCTCAGGAAGCGATTTTATGATCTGGATAATACTTGAGATCAGTAAACTATCAGTTTTTAGTCATTTTGTATTTCCTCTTATCAATTGAAGCCTAATTTCGAATATTTCTGAAGTAAATTCCTCTTAAAGGAACTATTAAAATAATATATCTATATCGTACAGTTAAAATGACGTGATTAAGAATAACAGAAACTTTTTCATAAATAGAGTTGATAACTTAATTTGTAGGCGATATTATATTACAAACATCCACCGAAGAATCGGAAATATTCAAAACCGATCCTGGATTTCATTACTGTCCTGCTTCTAGTACTACAAGTTGGAGACATTCATTCTGTGTTAAATTTACAGGATGATTGATCAGTGTGATGTAGTTCTCCTCTAGCCTTCATCAGTTTCTATATTTTGAAATTATTCACAATCTTACACGGCTTTCCAGAATGCTGACTATATCAGAATTACATTTTTCCATACGGAACACCCTGTATTCTATTGCATATTTGGAAACAGCTTGATCTCCTCATCACAATAATATAGGTTTGTGATTTAAGATGCAATTTTCAATAAAAAACGTAATAAGTTCAATACACTGATACAGGGTGAATCAAAATATTAAAACAGTATTTTTTCCGTTTCTCTCAAATGAGTATCGAAAATTAGTACCAACATACGTATTTTTCTATCAAGCATGATTATGTACCTATATCTGATTACTAAACTATTAATTGTGAGTTGGCTACGATTCAATTTTTCAAAAATTTTATGTCCCCAGAAAAATAAGACCATTCCTTCCGATTTATTTTCGCCGTGTACGAAGTGGGATTTGTCCCGATAAAAGAAGTGATTCGTTCACTAGAAAATCCAAACACTCTCTTAAAAATAGTGTCCTACTACATTCAACAGCAATACTTCCTCACAAATTCAACGATCATCTAGTTTGACTATGTATCACTATGTGATATTGATTGGTTGATGAATAATAGTGAAAGTTTCTATCACAGTTTTTGTTTTTAAAGTATGTTGGTAGTACTTTTTGATACCCACATAAAACACAATGTAATTCTTTTGAAAACAAAACGAGAAGTAAGTGTATTAGTATTTTGTTTCACCTTGTATAGCATTCAATGAATAAATAATTTTCACTACAGTACTATTTCCAATGCTCTGGCTGCAACAGATCTTCATTTATTAGGATTTTTATGGTAAATTGGTTATAACTTTTAATTCCAACCAAAAAATATGGAATGTTTGTTTTATAAAAGTATCACTTTGGTATGGCACAGTATTCTGAAACTCCCTGTAAGATTGTCAATGATTCTAAAATTAAATATTTATGGCTATTATCCCTCAAACTTTCAAATTTATATCTCAAAGAACGAAGGAGCCATAACGATAATTTTAAACATTAGTAATGAAAGTTTACCAGAAAATTATGAAGATGAATGGATGATACTACTTTTATAAATAGAAATTTTTCGTTACTAGGTATATATGAATAGAAGAGGTAATACTCCACACTAAAGTCAATAATCCCAAATTTTTCCACCCGGTCAAATTAGGGATTCATGAATTTTCTCTAAAACTGAGATTCACACGCTACCAGTAAAAATTGAAAAGCGTAAAGTTATTAATTTGGGTTATAAATAATTTCACGAAAGGCCATTTTTTTTAGGAAAAACTTTGAATTCCAATTTTAATGGAAGCGACGATGAGAAAAAGTGAAGTTTACACAGCTGATCGTTCTCACGATTCCTTCTAATGTTTTTCCAAACCCTTTGAGCTGCTTTGGCAAAGAATTTCTCTGATAATTTCCAGACCTTCAATTTAACTTTCAATGTACAGACGGTGAATATACTGAAGACATCAGAATATAAGCCCCCTTTTGAATGTTTCTTAATCTTTTTAGCTCTACAATTTTTATAATGATTGTTTTATGTAGATGAAAAAATAACATTGAGTTTTTCTCTTGACAAGCTCTCGCGTTGGCTAATTTCTATTTTAGAATCAAGATTGGAGAAAATTGTTCACTGAGAACAATTTTCTTTGTATGTACATAGTTCTAATAGACTCTTCCTAGTCTTCACAACCTAACCTAATCATTCAAATAAGATTGAAATATCCAGGTATCCAGCAAGACCTCAATTTAATAAAGTCAGCACTGATTTAGCTTTGAGATTTAGGAATATTTTCAATCTTACAAGTGCGAATGACTCTATGATGATCTCGTTTTCAAATTACAATTTCCTCGGCACATATAATTTATTTAGATACTCTGTGTGCAGTCTAGTGTTATCAGATGAAAAAATTGTTTGATTTGACAACTTACTGGAAATTTTAATTCCTCATTACACCGTTTTTCTTGGTAGAAAAGCGATTATTATGGTCATTTTAAGTCTTAAAATCGGCTAAATTCTCATTTCGGTGTCGAGCTTTGGCTTGAATTGTTTGGAAAAAAAGTAAATGCTTGGTAAAAAAATATTTGTGTGTATAGATTTATCCATTAGAATCCGTTCTTACAAAAAGATGGCGTTAAAAATAAATATTCTCTACAAATAGTCATCAATTGAAGTCATGATGTAGAACGTTCAGTCATTTACGATCTATAAAATTTTTAAATTTTTTGTTTATACATTCGAAAATTACTGTACTTAGAATAGAGATCTCAGAAGGAAATTATTGTGTCAAACAGGGAAAAATATAAAGCATTTTCGTCAATAATGGAACAACAACGTCAGAATTGGTTTCGGAAACTTTCAACTTGAAAATAACTGATTTTTGTTGTCCTTGAAAGTTACGATCCAATTTCTCAAAAACATCTCGCAATATGGCAGCCAATCCATGAATCTGAGAATAAATAACAAAAGATTCTGGGTACTTCGGTTCCACACAGTAGTGGGTTTGGATTATCGGTTGGAACTCATGCAAGTCTAGGCCTTGACATCAAATTAAAAATACTTCGTGGACTACAACGTGAGCTTTGACGAAGGAAAATGTTTAGGGTTGTCTTCAAAAACTACAACCAATGAAGATGAACACATTGTATAGAAGAATACTTCTACAGTGATAATAAGACTGAGAGTAGCTTTTTGGAAGGATGGCAGTGAAGAAACCATCCATCCAAATAAAATTAAGAGGTCGCAGTGGGTTAAAAAACATAAACATTGGAGTAATAAGTCAATGTTTGTGGGTCTAAAAGAAGTGTGCATGTGAAAAAAACAACGCTTATCATTTCCATTGTGGCACGGAATTCAGAAAGCAGTATCCTATTGACATCTTTGTATTATTTTGAAAAATTGTAATAGAGAATGCCATAATTTTAAACCGAAATAATAGAAGCAAATAGATGGTTACATCGACGAATCAGAATTTTTAAATATCTATACTATAGGGAGGGCAAAAACTTGAGTATTAGTTTCTGATAATTAGCTGAAAATCAGCTAGTGGTTAAAGTTAAAATAAATTTTTATAGATACTGATGTGGAATGTGGAATAATTACAAAATGGTTGTGATATGTGAAAAAATTGTTATAGAGCATAGTAATACCATGAAATATGAGCAATTGATGTATCATTAACTTTTTTCTCTTATCTTACAATCACTTTCCATAATTTCAACCTTAAATACTGTATCCATTGTACCTTAGTATTTATAAGAATTAATTTTAACTTTATTCAATACCGAATCAATCTTTCAGCTAATTATTATAAAGTGTTAGTTACTTCAAGATCAACTTCCCTTCATATTTCTGTACCAATAAGTTCACAATATAATTCTTCAACTTTTAACGGCGTCTGCTATTTGAACTATTCTTAGAGACTAATTGTACCAGGATTCATGTCAAGGTCATTTGAAAGAAGGTGTGAGTTTTTTAAAATCATTTTGTTCACATTACATCACACCAGCCCTAGACTGAACGTTCAGGTACTATTTGTTAATTCATGATGACAGTTTTATTTGAGTATTTTCGAAAGAAGTGACATTTGTATAAATATAATAAATCTGGTTGACACTCATATTTTTACCTATTAAAGCTCTTTATAACAGCTGGAGGTAATTTTTTCTACAAGATATTGAGAACATTGTGTCATACTGGTTACATAGGCTTTAGGATTTAAAGTTACGCTTCTAAATGTTGATTTTAGATCTTGTCTGTTTTAAAATAATTTTTTTAATAATTTTTGAAATATAAAAATCCACGTTTCGACACTAGATTTCATAATAAATTGCACACTACACTCTGCAAATTTCAATCAAACTAAACTTTTGAAAGTATACAATTTGGATATCTTTATATTGGTACTTATAGTTCTTATGATACCGGTATGTAATCTTCAATCCATAGGGTTTTTTGCCACTCCAAACTTCTTTGTTTTGTTCTGTACAGCGTATGGTTGTAGAAGATAAAAAAGCTTGTGCCTTGCTGCATATAGGAAATATTTGGATTATTCTTTCATAATATTCAAACCGTTTTGAATTGGTAAGAAGGTTTTTTCTTACATTGAAATAGACTGTACTTGAAGTAATAATATGAAGGATGGCGGAATAGGTGCTCGAACCTGGTCAAACTATCGGTTCAACTATCTACCAGAAAAAATTGATGCCATCAAAAAAAAGTAATCGATAGGAAAGGTACGAGGATATATTGAAAAATTCTTAGCCCACTATAGAACCAAACAAAATTTCAATGTCAAAATATTTTATTACTCAACATATTCTCCTCTCAATTGGTTACATTTATTACAGCGAACCTGCAACGTCTCTGTTTCTTCTTGCTCTGCAGACCAGACCTCCGCAGTTTCCATTACCTCCTCGTTGGAAGAAAATTTATGACCTTTCAACCTTTCTTCCAGTTGAGGAAAGAGACGATAGTCGAACGGAGCCAAATCTGGTGAATAAGAAGGTGTTCTAGTGGTCAGTAATGTCGAATAGTAGTCTCCAGTTATTGTTCTACCCTTATCCAAAAAATAAATCATGATTACTCCATGGCAATCCCAAAAAACTGAAGCAAGAACTTTTCGGACAGATTTTTGGACACGAATCTTCTTAGGTCTTGGAGAACCAGAGTGTCACTATTCAATCGATTGTTGCTTTGTTTATGAATCGTAGAAATGTACCCAAGTTTCATCCATAGTAACAATTCGGTTTAAGAAGTCTACATTGTTTTCAAATCGAGCACAGATCGAACGAGATGCTTCTACCCTTGCACCATTTTGCTTAACATTCAAACATTTGGGGATCCATTTTGCAGCAATTTTTCTCATGTCCAAATTGACTTGAACTATATGATGAACGCGTTCCTATGAAATATTCATTGCTTCAGATATCTGCTTTAGGTCAATTCGACGGTCTGATAAAATCATGTCATGAAACTGGCCGAACCTCCTGATCGGTCATCATCTTTAATGGAAAATTTACCTCTTTTGAATCTTGCAGTCCAATTTTTCACGGTCGCATACGAAGGACATTGAAAACTCGTCGAAAATTTATAGAATTTGGTTGAGAAATTTTGAAGCAAACATCGTATAGCCTAGTGGACTGTCAGTTTCCAAAATTATATTTGTGTTATGAAGTTGACTTGAGAAGAGGCTTGTGAGAAATTATTGTTTTAGTTTTGCACCTAGAAACTTCAGAACCAGTGATAGATATTTGATTTAATAAGAAAAGTGGCGAATTCACATTGCAGTTCCAAAAATACTCATATATCAATAAATTTACTTTTGAACACATTTCAGATACTGAAATAATATTTTTTTTTTTTTTCATAAAACAATTCAATCAAAAATTTAAATCAAATAATGTTATATTAAAAGCAATGTCATTATGAACTTTTATGTCTTTTTACACTTAACAATATTTCAGATTCTTTTAATGGAACTGAGTGAGCGATTTTCTAATGGAGTTGTCGAGAAAGATTAACTTTTGAAATGTAACATTTGATCTAAAATCGGATAGGTTTTTCTTCAACTTAATATCAAAAGTTGCTACAAGCGAACAGTAGAGGCAATGCGACACGAATTCACCTTGACTCTGTATTGTTAGACGGAAATAACTTCGAATGGAGATATTTATCCATAGTGCAGTTTAGAAATGGCTTTTAGCTCCGATAGATTCGGGAAGTGAATCGAAAAAGCGGTGTATTCAGAATCTGATTTCCGCAACGCAAACTCATTCTTTTTATTTTCCGTATTTTCCATTTAAAAATTGGAGATTTTCATGGATTAATGAGCTGCCAAATTCATACTTTCATGAAATTATTGGATTGTGCAATGAGTGATAGAAAATTGCAAACATTTTTCATTTATCAGTTTGGGATAGACAACATCAGAAGCAAATGTATGAACCAGAAATTTAGAATCAAGACTGAGAGAATGCGTGCCATTAATTTCACTAAACCAGTACTGTCTGGTGTACAAATGCTATGATTAATATGGTACTATGCATATTGCCCACACATTTTGGAAAATCTAAGTAGGAATATAAAAAAAAACTTTCGCTGTAGGTTGTTGTTAAGGAAAAATAGGAAGGATCGTAAGTTCTTACGGATTGTCCCTTTGGAAGGACACTTTGCTTTTCTCTAAATATTCAAAAGGCACTTAAGTGCCTTTTTTCACTACAGGTAATGACAGTTGCCTTCAGTATCACTTGAGCTTTCTAAAGATGCTGCTTTCAATTCTACTGAAAGTTTCTTGGAGATTTTCTTTCTCAAATTCCTCATAACTGATTTCAATTCATCATAATCCACACGTTTTTTCATGATTTAATATATCTAAGTAGCATTCATTTAATTTTTGATATTGAATGACCAGATATTGATTGAAAATTACTCATATCTTCTAAAAAATCAACAGTGAGCATTAATTCATAGGATTATTTGAGTATTTAGTGCTTAATTATAGCTTATAGTTAATATACGGAAGCAGACTTAGAGGTAGAATATGACTGTAGAATCGGAATTGATATAATTGGAAGACGTCGCTATTTATTGCCCAATTAGTTCTGTCGTTGTAGCCAAGGATTTTTGTTGAGATTTTTCTCTTATTTTTGAAACAATAGTTCGTGAGATATCTTGAATGAAAGGTTTTTCTTCAGAATAATTTTGTGTTTATGAGATGGAGTTTATCGACAAAGCGTTTTTGCACTCAAGTTAACATTTTAAACACCCCAAAAACTGCATCAATTGTCGTTTCAACACCAATAACGAATAACGCGTTTGCAAGTTATGACTTTTTAAAAATTTCCAAATGAAAAGTTTGTCAATATAACTTTAAAATTTTGAGACGTATCAAGTTTGTTTAATTTGTTTTTTTTTTTAAATTCAAATAGAATGGATGGATGAAGTTGGTTTGGATGGATGAAGTTGGTTTGGAATTTATTGAATTTCGTGAAAACGAATCGCTAAATATGAAAACCATAAAAATCGTCATGCAATTACTTAAATAAAAAATAAAATCAAAAAAACACAAGATATCAAATCTGTCCAGTGTACTTTGAATGAACTGATGAAAAGAGATATCTGCTAAAGGCCACTTTTCGACCTCTCATTAAAAAAGTTAAGGTTACCCTGGCATTGGATTCAGCGCCATAGAATTTTGTAAGCCTACATGGTTGAGCTTATCAGAACAAAAGCCGTAGAAGCAACCAAAAGATTTTCCAGATTCATTTTTCAAAGTTTGAAGCCAAATATTCGTGCTCGCGTGTACATATCGTGTGAACGTCCTGCTTGCCATCGCACTTCGCAAAGTTCGATTACAAAGTAAGCACGATGTGTCACTGTATGACCATTTTGTTTGCTTCGATTTTTCAATTGCAAAGGCTTACGATCCCTATCTATAACCAAATTTCTTGAAGACCGCTTGACATGGTGCAAGACAACGTATAAGAAGTTGAATGCAATTTTTTGCGAGGTCAAAATATTACAAAGATGCATATTGCACGCCGCGTGTCACTTGTCATTGCACCATGGCTGCCACTAACAAATATTCAATAAGTGAAATTTTGTGACCGGTTCGAAAATGATGATTACAAAACTAAGTGAAAAAGCGGTTAGTGGATTCATGTCAATAATTATAACTGCTACTGCTTTCGTTTTGGATCCTGATGGATAGGTTGGTTGTTGATCCAAAACTAACTAGATTTATCCCTAGAATTGCAACTTGCACGTAATAATAATGAAACCAACCCGGTTATGTTGCAATTGCGAGATCTTGCATGAAATAATCAACTGAACTTTATCAAGAAATATTGCATTGCGTCATGTTAAGTTGGCTCAAAGCAACTCAAGACTACGTCGTACTAATATTATTACACCTATTTTTATGTAACTACTAGGTAATAGGAACAAGAAGGAGGTGAATAACTGGGATAAAACCTATTATACCCGTTATAACTTGAGTAGTGGTGTGAACATTGTATTCAGTATGAGCCTGCTGTAGATACGTTTGATTCTAGATGATGTGGTGCACTTTACCATAGATATGCAGAAGATTATTTATTGCATACCGAACTTGTAGGTGTTACGTCCAACATGTTGGATGCCATACCATCAGCACTGTTACAAAATCCTGAAGAATATACCGGACATGGAGTAAGGTCGTCTTCGGTAATTAAGTTGGTGGAAAATTGCGCTGATTTACATACTATAAATAGACACGGAAGATGGCTTTCTTCCAACGTAGCAGAAGGATTCTTAGAAGAGTTGATACGAATAAAAAATAGTTGTTGCACGAAAATTGTTCAATTCTTCTCACAAAAATAGAAATATCAACAAACTGTCTGCTTCAACATCTAAAGAATGAAATATCGAAGCGACAATAATTCTACAATAATACAAATTGTACAATTAATTTCACTATTAACATCAACGATTCCTAAAAATTTTCCTTGCGCTGTTCTAAATATGCTACCTTCACGTCTTTGTTAAAACAAATGAAAAAAACAAGGTGTTATCATATGAGTATAAAAAAATTGATAATTTCCCTGGATGAAAATACGAAATTTTATTATCAAATAGACAATTTTGGGAGTGGTGCCTACTCAAATTGTATTTAGGTACTTATTTAATCAAATGAATCTTATTTAATCTCTTTGATATGTCGGTGTTCGAACGATCTTAGATGCTCAAACATTTTCTTTGTATTTCCATAATTAAGAGTTTTATCATAAAATCAAAAACATTGAGGAAATACCGTATTTACTTTAAAAAACATAATTTTGAAATTCCTACCATATTACTAAAGCATTTTGTTTTGTTTGTAATTTCACCGACAATTGAGATTCACGAATCGTCTTTTTCTACAACGTCGAAGTCGGAGGGGACAACTTTTATACAAGCGGAAACAAACGAATGTTTTCACGTCAAATATTCACCGGTAGAATTCTCTTAGCATATTCATTTCAAAATAAAGCTGGTAGCTACGATATGTAATATGTATGAATCTATAATATGGTTTTTCGCATAGCGAATAAGAATCCAACCACACTTTATTCAACAAATGCTCCAAACTATTCGGTTGAGAATATGAATTCAATTTTAGTAAATATAAAGGAGATGGAAAATCGTACGTTAGGAATTAATGTTTGCATCAATGATTATCTAGCTGCAGCTGGGATGATGAAGACCAGCTTTCATACCATCTTCTATGTGGTCGTCATGGTGGTCCAGATGTATTCGGTTTTTCGTCCTTTGCAATCTTCACCTACTGTCGTCTGACAATCTGTCTACGTGGTCTGATAGAGAGCGACGTACACAATTTTAGGTTGCATGAAAGGCATAAATACCGACGAAAAATGAAATCGAAAGAGAAGATTGCAAACAAAAATACTAACAACAGAAGGAGGATAAAGAAAACAGGAGTGGACATGGGAGACTACTATCGGCAATGCTGTTTTGATATAGTTCAAGGAAGAGCAATAAACAGAAGCTCAAATCAACCCTATCAAAATCAATCTTCTAATCAGTGTCATATACCTCGGATATAGCTTTGAAATAAAAAATTCCTAGAAGAAGTGACCCACAAGGAGAACGAGAAGAAGGAGAAGAAGGAGAAGAAGGAGAAGAAGGAGAAGAAGGAGAAGAAGGAGAAGAAGGAGAAGAAGGAGAAGAAGCAGAAGAAGGAGAAGAAGGAGAAGAAGGAGAAGAAGGAGAAGAAGGAGAAGAAGAAAACTAAAGCTAGAAATGAACTAAAGGAAGAACAAGATTATGATAAATATAAGAAGAAAATGGATGAATCATCATAAAAATAGGCGGGGTTTCTAGTAAAAATTGAAAATCAAATTCCCGTCTTTCATCTGATGTTTCCACTGATGTTTCTTCAATTCACTAAATTTCCGATAATTAATATTCATATTAATCAATAGAAGTACAATTAAACATCGACAATGCTTTTCTTTCATATCTTTAAATTTTTCAACCAAAATCTCCGTGGTGAAAGAAAATTATTAGAAGAAGTTGTAACACTTTTTTCAAACAAATATTTTCGTTAACATCCATCCAAAAATAATCCAATTCATCACATCTGGAATAGTTATTGATCTTATTCAGAGTTACCTGATTTATCGCAATATCTCTAAAAACAAACCCTGCTTCTTGCAATGTATTTGCGTCGTATCTGTTTGTAGTCAACAGCAGACTAAAAAACTGCAATATTTTGACGTATATCGACTGTTTCTTTAGATTAACCTATTGTAAGTCAACACATTTTTCATTATGATACATAAAACAAAAGATTTTTCCATGATCCCATAAGTCTACGGTCAAAATACTGAGGTATTTTGTATTTTCCTGATGAATTAACTGCTCATATTCAGTGTAGCTATTTCCTCTACTATTTGAGACGGTCACATGCTTTAATTTTCTTCCATTACCCTTCTATCTAGCTTTAACTACCAACAGTTGCGTCCAAATGTCGTACTGATCTTCTATAAATGCATTTACATTCTATTTTTTATATTTATTGTTTCCAGTGTATGAGTTTTCGAGAGGAAGAAATCGAAGCAAATCAGTTCCTCCAAATACGAGTAAATGAAAAAGTTGAGAATTGTCTTCCGTATCGCGAAAATAAATAAATATTGAGTTCATGTTCATAAACGTGGAAAGTTCTATTACAACCTCTGCTCTCTATAATTGGATACAAACAACAAGCCGCAAAATAATGCATAATGCATGTTAGTAAATATGTACGACTAAGGAATCTATTGTTAAATCAGAAATGGAATGCAGTTATATTTTGTTGTCGTATGCATGCCGGCGAACTGGGATCTAGCTCGAGTTTTCATCGTTTGCCAACACAATCCTTGTCAGAAAATCGGGAATTGAAAGTCAAGTCGAATGAATGCTACTCAATCCAGAAGGCATTGGCGTGCTTAACAATAAATCTTTAACCAATATGAGTCAATACGTTTCTGATTTTAGCGTTATGACATTCGATTTTCAAAGTAAATTGGTTCTGGATAAATTCAGTGTCGACAATATACTATGAGATTGGTCGACGAAATAAATTGATTGGAACATATATAAGTTTTTGACGGCTACTATATATTAATGTATTTAATGGAAAATATTATGGAAATGATTAAGAGTCCTAATATTAGTAGTGTGACAAATTAAGAAAAACAGATGTTTTTCACCAAAAATCCATTTTATTCATCAATTTGATCTCCTACAAAAGCTAAATTTTTTACCGGAGAGCATTTTTTTGACATCAGCGAATAGCTTGTAGTCACAGAAAGCCACATCTGGACTATCCGGTGGGTGAGAAAGCAAGTCGAAGTGTAATTCGTTCAATTCAACCATCGACTTGTGAATTGGTGCATTGTCTTAGTGAAACGATTTTTCCTTCAAAATATAAGGTCGTTTCTCCTTGATATTTGCATTCAAACGATCCAACAACTACTCGATTAACAATATTCCATGCGCTCAAATTTTGAAGCCATAAACTTCCCAGCTAACTGTTGTGCGTTTGGAAGCTTCTGATCTGGTTCACCGGCTGCGGTCCATTCAGATGATGATCGATTTGATTCAGAAGTGAATTGATGGATCCATGTTTCATCTATTGACACCACCTGATTAATCACGTGTGAACATGTCCAAAACCTGGTATGAATTCTCAACACGTTGTTCTTTTGGATCGACAGTGAGTAAACGCGGTACCCACTTTAAAAAAGCTTTCTCATAGTTAAATTTTCATGCGCAAATGTGAACACATTCGAAAAACGTTGACTTCGCAATTTATATGTGAAGTAATCATAAGGTGCCAAAAGCCCTGCTTTTTCCAAAAACTACTGGCAAACAAATACTGATATCTCATTTCGAATTGACCTTTCTGCGTTGATTCGATAGATATATAATGTTATTTCGAAAAAACAGGTGACCATTTACTTAAAAATGCTTTGATTTTTGCTGGATTTGACTCGTCTTGCAAATATATCTGATTCGTGGGTTGTCACGATCTTATAGACGTCTCTTGAAGCAAAACGATTGAGTTCTTATCCTCAGGATAGGTGGACAGCTAAACAATAATTGACTAGCTAATTTATGACGAAATTTTCTACTACACGCTTCGTATCAAGTTGTCTTGTATATAATATTGCTAAGTTAATTAATTAGTGAAGTATTCACATGACAAATTGGAAGACAGTACTCAACATCGCCGTAATGAGCTCATGATTGCTGGTCCCCAACCTTTTATAAGATTAATTGTTTTTACGTAAAACAATAAGCCCAAGAGGGTAAACCCTATTCCACTCGAGTGGTTCGAATTGTGCCTGTCGTGCGGCACAATTCGAATTTCTTTAGGTAGTAGTGTTCAGGAAAGACGTGACTTGGAAGTTGACTCCAATCGACTTTCACCATTGAAAATGTCAATTTTTATTATGGCAATGTCAGATTTGACATATTTAAATCGGTGTTGCAATATCTCCAAACTGGAGTAGTAACCTTCGTAGAATACAGTTCTGTGAAACGTAATTGTACACAGTCCAAACTAAATCAAACATTTTAATTTCGGCTTTCGAGATCTGAACTTGTGTGCTTCGGCGATTTTTACTGCTTTTTTCTTGGCATTGGGTATCATAATGTTCCTCGTAATTATTTACACTCTTTCTATTCGTAGGGTTAATTAATAAACACTGTCTCTCACGTTCTCAATTTATACTTTACTAACTTATAATGATGCACCAATCACTACCAGTCGACTAACTTGAATAATTTATTTGAATTCTTCGATTACTTTGCTAATTAATTCTTTCCACTGCAACTATTTATTATAAACTGAACTAAAAAGACCTTTCCAGAAATAAATAAAATGCTCGCTATTAAAACAAAAATCAAGCCGATTCCGCGTATTTCATCAAAATGGGAGCCTTTGTCGAATTTTAGAATTCTACTATATCCGAGCAGGACCGGTTCCAGGGCGGAGATGAGTTCGTAACAGTATTATGAGTGCACAACCCTGCAAATGCATTTTAGTTTGATCGATAACATTATCTTAGGTTACAAGCTATTTCCAAAATCATTGATATTTTTACGACCATTTTGTAAGTACGCATACCATCGGTCCTAAGCTGTGTTTGGAATCAAATCCGTGAACAAAGCTAATATCTATCGAATAATTAATGATGTGAAGTTCTTCTCATTTATTTTTACGATTTCTATTCGTGGAGCGAATTAATAAACGCTGTCTTAAATCATTCAACCACTATACACTACACTAACGTATAATAATTCATTTATAACTATCACTCAACTAACTTGTGAGTAATTTATTTGAATATATCGATTACTTCCTTTTTCGGTCTATTATCTACGATTATTTATTATAAAATAACTAAACCACGCTTCACAAACTTTTTATATATCTGAAGAGGATTCCAAAAAAATAAACAAATGTATAAATAGACCTTCCTTGACATTATTCAAAAGAAAACATGTAAATAAACCACCTGACATAGTAAAAACTTGTATAAAAACAAACATCAAATGCCGCCGAATTTTAGAATTCCAATTAATCCAGTCAGGGGCGGTTCCAGGTCGAAAATGCGTTCGTAAGAATGACAAAATTTCTAGATATTCATAAATCTCAGAATATTCTGTCTTGATTCATGGATATCATGTCATTTGAATGTATGATTTACAACATAATTCGCAAGAGCCGAAGCAGCCCCTCCGAATAAAACGTGTATGTATTAAACTTCTAACAAGTTCATCCGAATTCATAATTGTAACTCAAAAAAGTGGAATGTATCATTCTCATTGATTCGATTCCCCTCAACAGTATCATCGGAATGTGAAATGAGAAGCGAAAAAAAAAAGATGTTTTCATCCAATGTTATCAAGCCGAAAATTAAAATTTTATGAAATATGTCAAACACGCACGCAGGAGTATCAAACAGTTGCGAGGGAGCTTGAGCACGTTCTCTCACATGCCCGACTTTCATTTTATATCACTGTGCGTGTGATTGTCAGCTGTATACCAGGGTTTATTATAATATATTGATTCCCAATTTCTATAAATGTAAAGCGATTTGATTCATTATTGACATCATTATAATGCATGAATGAATCAACATGTTGATTGAGTTCATTTGTTAAAGATTCCCCAAGGAATTACTTTTGAAAGGAGGAGAACAACTAAAGGCGTTACTTTCGAATCAAATTTAGGTGACTTCCGTATTATTACGAGTATTATTATATAGAATGATGTTTTTTCAATGTACTGGCTGTACTGGTTAAAGAACTAGTGGTCAGCTATAATAGTCCAGTGAATAGAGGTTTTTACCTCAGATTTCCATCAAGACGCATCGATTTGCTTGAAATTTTAACAGTAGATACGAGGTCTGTCTATTAAATAATGTGACTGGTTACGAAAAAGGAATTTATTGTATAAATTATTCTACATTCTAACAATTTTCCAACTAGTAATAATCGTATAACAACATGTTCTGACTATGTCAAACTTTATGATGGCAATTTTAAATTTGACATATTCGAATCAGTGTTGTCACATTTCAAAATTTGAGTAGCCGCCTCGTAATATAAAACAATCAGTTCAAATGGAATGCAGAATAGAATACAAACAAAAGTTCCCAAAGAAATGATATAAATGCGGGACATTACACAAAAAGATCTGCGTAGTTTGTTAAGTACTTGGAAATTATCAATATATTATTCAACTGTGCACTGACTTTGGCACAATGAGCTCCAGTTTTCAGTGACTATATTTTCACGAGGAATATTAAGAGACAGAATAAAGGCAGAATTTATTCCAAGACCCGTAGCGTCGCTTTGGAATTGTCTCAGTAATTGAAGTTTCTCCAATTTCTGGAAATACTAAGGTCTCAGCAACTTCAGGAACAGACATCGTAAACAAAAAACATCTAACTTCATAATGCTCTAGTTCTGGCAGTTGAATCTGAATAATATTTATCTATATACTTCCAATTTTGTTTATTTTCTAGGTAGGAAGAACGCAGATATAGGCTGGAACTGAAAGTTTATCAAAAGCAAATTTGTGGGGAACAACTTTCGAACAAGTTTGTTCAAAAGTTAATTAACAAACTTTGAATGAAACAAAAAAATATGGCGAGCGAACTTTGCGGTGGTAAATATAATCTGACAATTTTATTTGGATTTATATCTGCAGTAATAATTTGAATGAATAAACACAGGAACTGAGTAGTTAGAGAATTAAACTCTAATTAAAAATTATTATATTCACAAAAAATTCATCTCGATAACGGAATAATGAATGTATCAAAGTTACTGGTAGTATGAAGTAGAAGTTATCATGTTTATAAATATTACTGAGAGAGGTCCCGTTGCCGTTTCATACGCCCCTCAATTTTAGATGTATAGAATCGATGTTTTGAGCTATAACTCTTAAACAAAGAGGGATATGAAAAAAAGTTTTGAGTGAAAACGATTCACATTAGAAAGTTCTACAAAAAAGATCTGAACAACTTCTTGTACAAAATCGATATTAAAAAAGTTACGGTCAATAAAATGCAAAATTATTGCAAAATTGGTTTTTTCTCACTCTATGTATCATTGGTTCCTAGATGACATAGAAAGATTTAAAATAGATCATTTCAAGGGCTATAGTTTGCGTTCCAAAATAAGATGTAGTAAATTTTCTAAATAGTATTTCTTTGTTTGATACAGAAGTTTGAATGTACAAATTTTGTTTTAAGGGTATCTTTAATTGGTATAATAATAAAGTTCTTTTTTCCAAGATCAGTTCCTGATTATAAATGTTTATTGAAGACGCTTTGATAGCTTGTGGAACCGATTTTGAGTCTGTCATTATAGAAATAGTTTGAACTATATTTTGTAGACACCATACTAAACAATATTTTATTGCCCACGCCTCGGCGGAGTTAACTGCATGAAAATTTGGGATTCTAAATTTCTTAACTTGATTAATATTTGAAATGAAAAATTCTGCTCCTGTTCCATCGTCACATTTAAACCCATCTGTATATATTTAAGTTGTTTATATTGGTAATTTCGGAGTATATGACGGTTGGCCGAAATACACAGGCAATTTCCATATGAAATAATTTATATTTAATTATTTGCTCCTCGGCTAAATATTGTCTCTGAATATTTA
The DNA here is from genome assembly GCA_026230145.1 of Diorhabda elongata. NCBI lineage: Eukaryota > Metazoa > Arthropoda > Insecta > Coleoptera > Chrysomelidae > Diorhabda > Diorhabda elongata. Next base: position 16,783,459 of record CM047928.1, on the reverse strand, counting down.
CTGGTGGTTCTTGAATTTGTGCCAAAACTGCTTGGTTGAATGATATCATTAGCTCCATACAAATTTTTAATCGTTTATATTGGAATCGGTCAAAGATTTGTTTTAGATGTTGCCCCACATAATGTATAGGGAAGGTTCGTATACGAGGTCTGGCTATTAAATAACGAGCCTGCTCGCCTAGAGGGCGCCCTAGAGGAATAACAATTAGTGCGTTTGGTACTTAAATTTATTCTCTATACATGTCCCAAAAGACGTTTCCGTCACTATTATAGTATTTGCGCAGTAATGGTTTGAATCGAACGTGTTTTTTTGACGAAATGTGTAACGAAAAACAGGAGCCCCGGTATCAATCTTTTTCGATATTAACGGTATCGTGATGACTGAATGGGTTACAGAGGGTCAGACTGTCAACCAGACTTACTATTTGTCAGTTTTGGCAACATTGCGAAAACGAATTCGTAAAAAACGGCCGATTTTGCACCAGGACAACGCACCTGCCTATAACGCGTTATCTGTGAAGCAGTATTTGGCCAGTAAGTGCACTCCAGTGCTCGAATACACGCCGTATTCACCAGATTTGGCATCGTACGACTTTTTTTGTTCCAGAAGATACGATCTGCGAAATGAGTCGATTGAAGCGGTAAAGCAAAAAACGGCAGAGCTCCTCCTCAAAGAAGATTTCCAGCATTGCTTCAATCAATGGAAAAAACGTATGGCGAGAGAGGCGTACATTGGAGGGGAGGAACCAGTCTCGTTATTCAATAGCCAGAACTCGTATGCTCCCCATTTTCTTTTAGAAACTACTGTTAGAAAATTCATACCTTTTTTTTAAATATAATTAATCTGGTTTGTCCATAGTAATTTTTTATCCAATATTATCCTAGATATTTGAATTCGCCGACAAATGGAATTGTAATATGAGTCAGAAAAGAAGCTCAAGAAGTCCTAACTCGATGTCGGTGAAGCATAACAAGTCAATCTTATCCTGGAATCCTAAATATATCCTACACTCTATCCTATACCATTGGATCAAATTATTAGTTGTTGAATTGATTCAAATCGTTTCAAATGAATCCATTTCAAAAAGATGCGAATCGTAAAAATGTGGATCAAAACGTGAGAATCTCTAATTATTTCATCAGAGGATTGAGTATTTGTATATATCTCATTAAACAATCCCTTTTTCGACTGATAATATTCGTTTTATGATGAATCCATAGTAGTTCCTTGATATTGACATTCTGGAATTACTTTAAAGACAATTTTATGTCACTAGTCATATCAAAAGAGAAATATACCCTAATAATTTTAATTGCTCATAAACTTTTATGATATCTATTTATCTTAATAAGAGTCCGGAACACATGAGCACCGGAAGCTATATAAAACTGGACATAAAATGTCAAAATTAATATTAGATATGGTAATAGAAGTTATACTTTGTACGACATGATGTCATGATAATGGTTGTGTCATTGCGGTCGATATGGAAGAGGGTTGTCATAATGCGTTTTATATTACCGAGAAATTCTCGTAAATAATATATTGTTGAATTTTTTATGATTGTTACAAAGGGGTTAATTTACAATTGATATATTTTTTTATCATAACTACTAGGATAATTTATTGAAATATATGTGAATAATTTCATTTATTACCTTTACGGTTTTATAGATAAAAGAAGTAAACATTAACTGAATGATTGATTATATTTATTGATTGGTAAATGTATTTTTAAAATCATTAAGCGGTTTTAAGTGAAATTAGGTGAAGAAAATTTGAACAAACTGATCCTCATTTACCCTGGAGTAGTCGTGCTGAATCTATTTGTCCCAGTCTGTTTAGTTTAGAAGTAATTCAATCTAAACGTCCTCTCTTGGTTTATGAGCATAACTAATACGTTTCTTGATTCAACTGTAGGTAATACTGTGGGCTATAGTGTCAAGGTGAAAGACTAAAAAGAAATTTGTGATAATTTCCTTTAGAAAGTCTCTTTATGGTAAAAGTTATGGATTTTTAACCATTGGGCATAAGCCGCCTCTGACATATCTCTATCAGTTGCTAACAAAACGCCGAGAATAATTTCTACATCTACATATTCATCATTTCCATCATTTGTTGATCTTGCGTTTAAGCATGACTGGCCGGTAATGTCCACAGACTATTCAACACCTCAGTTCAATTTTTTGTATCCACATCTACCGCCACAACCTTTGGTATACGATTATAAAAAGATGGTGTTAAGTAGATCAATCTGGATCAAATTCTTTCCATAACCAGGTTTGTATTTGATAATATAATCGATTATTGGAAATTATCAAATTGATTATCAATAATGATGCACTAGAAAAAAATAACTTTAATAGAAATTAAATTGAAAATTATTGCGTTAAATTGAATGAAGGAAGTTTTTGATGGAATTACCATAATGGAATTTCACTATTGAAGAGTTTCATCAAGTAAGAAGTATTTAGAGCCAATTTGGCTATGCAATACAAGAGTTATGTCGAGTATTACTTAAAAACTTTTCATGGGAAGTTTGCTTTAAATATTCTGCTTATATTCTCAATCAAAGTGACCTTTGTGTCTCATATAAGACTGAAAAAGACGATGAGCAGTTATACAATCGAAACATTAAAAAAATAGAGCATGAAAAGTCTTTGGGCAAAGTAATACCCGGCTTGTTTTCACAAAGGATCTTGAATCAATACTTAATTTTCCAATGCTCAAGGAATTCAAAATTTATTACAAAAAAAATTGGTGGTCCACAACTTTACTTTGTATAATTTGATAACAAATTATGCATATTGATTTTTATGGGACGAGACTAAAGAAAAAAAAGTGACTTTAAATGAATTTGCAACAATTTTGTACAATTTCATCGAATCCAAAATATCAGAAGTCAGTATCAGATGGAATATGACAGCATGTATTTCAAAAGTGCAGATCCTACTGTTAACGATTTATGTGCCGTACAGTACAGACCTGATAGAAAACTCTTCGACAAACTGAATTTTGATGATGATTGGGTGGCATTGGAGAAAAGTTTGAGTCGAAAAAGTCAAGAGGTTGATGTTATAGTTCCTCTTTATCAAAATCCCCTGCTTATTAAAGCTCTCGGAGAGTTTCCCCTCTCAGGACCTCTTGCATTTCGGCTACTCTCGATAGTGAAAAACTTGTACGTGTAAACGCACCTTCATGTGATTCGCCATATCAGTACTTTACCAAAAGCCATTGAATAATGAATATTTTCCATCAAACCAACAACCATGTTGAAATATTCTCGATAGCACTTTTTGATTAAAGCCTTCCATGACTTTTAAATATATATTAACACATTTTACACGATTCAACTACCTACTAACTCCCAAAAGTAACTTGAAAAAAAAAAATTGTGTGTGTCAGCTCCGACGCACGACTGGATTTTACTCCTTAAGTTCGATAGTCTAACCAGACGCAAAAAGAGTTTATTTAACTTAAAAAAAGATTGATACTGTATAATTACAATAGTCAATAGTCTCGATAATTCATATTGGGTTTATTATCTAATTTTATGTGTTGTTTTCAAATATATATTTATATGAACATCGATAATTATTAAAATATTTAATGAATACAAATTGCACATGCTCAAACATATAATACATGAATTATAACGTACCTTGCAACCACGTGTTTGTTAGATGTTCCGGCAATAGCATCTACACCTCTTTCTGTCATAGTTATTTGAAAATACTTTCAGTTCACTTTAGCGGAACACAATGATAAAAATTAAAACTTCACAATAACAATATTAATTATTGACATTTATAATAAAAACAGCAATATAAGTATGTTGACACTGACAAATTAGAAAATTGCGCATCATAGGGTACGCACCAAAAACGTAAAGAGGTCATTCATCGATAGATTTTACTCCTCACATTTTTCTCATACCGGGCCCCTTATATATGCAAATCGATTCTTAAGGAGTAAACTCCAAAAATTTGACGATAACTTTGAGTTACCAAAAAGTGACAATTTACAACTTATTGAAAGGATTTTAGACGTAAATGACAAAAACTGACATTTTTCTGTTAATTTTTGAGGAGCTAGCATTAAAAACAGATTTGGTTCGAGTGAATTTGAGTGTTGCTTATTGTTATTGGTATGTAATCGAATACCACTTACCTGTATATTGGAAATCCGGAACCGTATTGAAACCAGAAAACCATGTATACCTTGTCATGACCAGGAGGTACGACATCACAAGGTAAACTAACACTTTTCCCTTCGACCGCTTGGATATCTTGTGCAGTGACAACTAGAACAAATTGAATGAGAATTAGGTATACTCCTTGTATGGAATAACTATCTATGAAGCGATTCTGAACAATTCAAATAATAGCATTTACCTAATATATATATCTGCAATTATTACTAAATCATACATCAGCTAACACTTCTGTGTTTTTCAATTAGAACCAGTATAATTCAATCATCTCTTGACTCAATTCATTCATACATTAATGTTTACATTTCAATTATATTTGATATTGAAAATAAACAAATTTTGCCGATGACCTGGTAGTTATTTCTCGAAATAAAGGTGATTTGGACTTCGTGACTCATTGATTAATATGATGGGGCTGAAGGTCAATGTGCAGAAACTAAGTATTGGATTAGAAATAGAAGATTTACAATTTGAAGATGGATAACTGAAGTATACACATATTTGAGAACAAAAACCACAAGCAGCAGCAGAATGGAATCAGAAATAGAGCTGATAATGGAACGAAAAAAAATCATTGGACCACTCAACTCGATACTATGGTCCAGTGAGTCTCGAAGAAAAAAACATCAAATAATTAACATTATTTTCAAGAGTGTTATTTTATATAGATGTGAGCGTGGTAGCTAACGTCAAGAATGGAACGAAGACAATAATCCTCAAAAATGGATTTTTGGCGGCGAGCAGCAGAATTTTCAAACATATTCTAAATAATGATGAGAAATGATGGATGTTGAAAAAACCATATTGGACAAACAACTCAGCTGCTATGACCATGTACAGAGTATGGAGTCTGTATAGATGATGAAAATAAATGATGGGTTGGAACGACATTTTAGGGCCGTGATTCATATCAAAGAATTCACACCACGGAACTTTTGAAAAATTAAGAATATGAAAATTCCTAAGAGATTGCTCCAAATCAATCTGGAATTTGGAATATTCAAACACCGTATTGAGACTACTTTCGTATTATTATGTGATTAATTCCTTAGAAATAATTTGAAAACAACACTATGCACATATAATCGATTTTCTACTTCAAGTGTGGAAATCAACCTCAACCACATGTCGTGGTAGTGAAAAATTTATTCTAATCTCAATTTATAATTGTGAAACATAATATTAAGTGAAAATTTATTCAATTTTTGAGCAGTTATGTTGATATTTCATACATGTTTTAATAGTTTCGACCAATTAGCTGATTTGCACCAATCATGATTTTTTGTAGTAATATAACATCTCGGAATCCATCCTGAAATTGAACAATGAGAAATACACTACTCAAAAGCTTGGATTTATAGTTTGAGAAAGAGTTCTTATTTTCAAATTTGCATCACTTTTTAAAAATTTTATTAGCTTCACCTATATGTAGGTTTGTGAGCTTGTGTCTTTGTCCGTAACTTTACTTTGGAGTAAAAGCAAGCTGCTTATTACTGTTAGTATATTCCAGCATTTTAATTGAGTTTGTTAGCCAAGCGGGCTAAGGCGTCAGCCTCCGGATTGGCCAGTCGTGGGCTCAAATCCTCTTCACGCTATAAAAAAATGTTTGTTATTACTGAATATTTTCTCTTTACATGAGAAAAACTTATAAAAAACGAGAGATCTTATACCAGGGAACCGGGAGGATCGAGAGAAATGGAGATTGGGCACCTCATTATTCCAATAAATAAAATATTGGTATAAGTCATAGAGGACATGATACATTATCCTTATATTTCACTAAACTAGAATCTAAACACGAAAAAACAAAAGGAATATTATATATCAAAAGTCTACTACTAATTGGAACGCTGTCTACATTGGGCAGACATCAGAGTATTTAGAAAATAGACTAAAAGATCATCAATAGAATAGAAAAAATCTCATCTGTATCAACAAACCATGAAATATCAAACAGACATGAATTCAATTATAAAAAATTCTTTGAATGGGAGCTTATACACGAAAAAGAAAATTTAGCTCTAGTTTGTAAATTCTAATACAAATACAAATAATTTAATTGATGACTGCTACGTATTTCAGATGTAAAAACTAAGTAAGATTGGAACATCTGCTATGATGAGACGTAATAACGTCAAAACTAGTCAGTGGTTACAAACCTTGCAATCGCGAACCATTGGGGATGTTAATATCGATTGACATCACGCTCTTCATAGGAGTTGTAATTAAATATTCGTCGACGCATTAGCCATGAAAGTAGTTATTTTCTTCTTTGAAGAACAACAGAATAAATTTTGGAAATATTGAATTCGAAATAATTTCGAAATTTAATATTTCGATAATAAACTAGGTTTATCGAAAATATGTAATAGTATGAAAGATAACTGGGTAGCAGCTAGAGGAGTTCGTTTTATTAGAAGACCCATCAATTCTGCACGGTCAATTTGCTTGTAACAGAATATCACGCTAGAATACGTAGGTTACTCTATCAATATTTTACAAAAAAAATAAAAACAGAAATTAATCCTGGAAACATTTTTTTCTCTCTGAAAACAATGGTCTTCTAATTTTTCTACAGCTTCTGAAAGTGATGAAAATCGCTGTCTGCGAATGTTTTATGAAATAGAAAAGACATTAAGCGATAAATCGGGTGAGTACCAGTAGCTTTCCCGTGGTCTCTATTATTTCCACACATGAATTATAATGTTTGATTAACAGTAGAAATGAGTTATTCATATTGGAAACAGAAACAAAAACTAAGCATTTAATCACCGTAGCGATCTCTAAAAAGTCTCTACCGTTAAACCGCATTCATATAACAACCATAGCTATATCCAAACATAATTTGTATGTTGCTACGGAACTTCCGACAATAACGTGCTCAATTATTCTGAATATAACCGTATTTCTCTCTACTCTTATTAGTTTCGACAACAAAGACTTATCAATTCACTCTTGATGTACAAGACTTTCGGTATATGACTTCTAGTTTAATTAAAATTGGAAGAGATATAATAATAAAGTTCTCTTGCAAGAAGACAGAAACTCTGACTGAATATTACCCAGAATACTGAGATGCATAAATTGTCTCACAGAGAAACCAGATATCTATCTGCAATTTCATAAAGGTATCAAGAATATAGACAAACATTGTATTTTAATCATTCTAAATAGTTTATTCAAGATTAAACTTCATTCTGTTCTATATTTTTGTTAGAAATAATGATACCTTCCATATAGTTCTGGAATATTCCATGATGAACCTCATTATGACATACCTCTTGATCTCATATAATTGTCACCCATTTTGATCGTTTGTTAAACCTCGAATCTACATAGTTTTGAACTGTAATTACTAGCATAATGAAATAACTCCTATATTCCATATATTTCATTCACCGAGTGTGAAATGTATGAAGACGGCATCCTTTTTCTTGGGTACTCAAATCTTCAAAATGTTTAGTTGGTTAGTTTTAGTTTTATTTTAAGGAAAAACTTTTGTTGTCGATTTAAGATTTCATTTACGAAAACTTTTGTTTCAAACAATTTTCAGCCTTTCAATATCTCAATGAAATATTTTAGATACTGGTGGTGGCTGGAAACTACTTTGGACAGATATCTGCTAGTGGTCTTGTCCATTCTCTCGACCATTCCGTCCGATTATGATTATAATACGGTCATGCTGGTCTCCTTCAATCACATATTTCCTGGAACACATGGAACAAGTTTTTCTTGGATCGCTTTGGACTTCCAAGGGCTTCTAATCATATCGTCTGCTGAATTCCTTCACCATCAATTCCGCGACAGATGTAGTCCTAAATTTCCACCCACTTTAAGAAAAAATCCATCACGGCTAGAGTGTATTTACCATCACTCTCTGTCGTCAGAAATGGTCCAGTGATATCTAAAATAATCCAATCGAAATGACTTTCAACATTATGTTCATAATATGTTCAGCTTGCTAATATTATAAGCATTATATGGATTTAGGTATGGTGAACAGATTTACAGTATTACCTTTAAATTAGGGCCAGACACACCAAATAAAAGCTAACAATAATTTACTCTTGATAGAATAAACTGTTTGTCTGATATTTGCCATTTTAGAATTGCAATTCTTACCAAATTTCAGAAAAATTCGATTTAGTAAAAGTTTAATATGTGCTCTTCCATATACTTTTTGAGTATATGAAAGTGCTTATTTCACTTTTGAAATAGCAATCCCATATTATGTCCACATTATGTCTATCGTCTCCTAATCAAATTGGCAACTGAAAATGATTTATTCCACCAATCCATCTATGAGGAAACCTTTTATTTAAATGTCTCTCCAGAACTGTGAACTCAATTTATCGTCAATAAGGTATGGCTTCATCAAATGATGATGATGACCAAACATTCCTGCCCAAACATTTACAAGGAATCTACGCTAGTTCTTTGTTTGTATAGGGTCATGAGGATCATCAGCATCTGATGAAAGGATCTTATAAGAATTGATGATTTCATCTCTATCGAAAACAATTTCATTCGTGCTGGATAGTCAGTTGCTGTTATACTTTTTGTACGTGAGAACGATATGATATTCGTTTCTTAGGATAATTGATTTTGAGACGTTATGTCCTCTTGATGATGATATTTACCCATTCATACCTGTTTCTTGTAACCCTATATCAATAGGTTCAAACATTTTCTTGTCTATCAATGTCCTGTTTGGGAAAAACTCAGCTTAAATCCTATAAACATTGTCGAATTTCAAAGTTACTGATGTATTACAGTTGATGTATCTTCGATATCGTCTTTGAGCCTCCAAAAACCGTGTATTTTCTGACCAACATGAGATATGAGTTTCAATGTGAATAAAGAATCGAATTTCTTCAATTAAGAATCAGCTAAATATGAAAATTCTAAGCATTTGAGATTTCCAGGAAAACGAAAATATAAATCGCCCTTTAGGAACATGCAAAAAGTGTCTTTAGAGGCTTTATGTGAAGAAAATAATCATTTCCTACAATTTTTTGACCTATTTTAATTACGTGTAGTGACTGATTTAATACACAAGATTTATAATCATTTAGCAAGTCTGTTTTCTTATATTTCAGTTCAGTAATCTCCATTATTTTTGTCCACGTTTCTTCAAAAAAAAAAAAAAATGGCATTTCTTCGGATTGTCCGCTGGAGATGTCCATAGCGAGTTTAAAACCTCCTCGACATTTCCAACATGTGTTTACGATGAGTTTCTAGTCGACAGAAGTTTATTATCCTCTGGTTAATTAATTCGCGGGACGAATTGTATTATTTGGGCCACATATTCCATAACAACAAGTGTGATATACTGAAATTATAAATACAAAGAAAAATTGGAAGAAAACGTGGACCTGGTCGCAATCAACATACGCGATTGGACTGGTATGAGCACATCATCTTTAATTCGTACCACTTAGGACTAAAATAAGTATGCCGCAATTGTTGACAGCCTTCATTAAATGGAGATGGCATCTAAAGAAGAAGAAGAAGGCAGTAACTTGCAGCTCGTCAAATTCTCTTGAATATCGTTCAGTTCTATTTTTAAATGTTAATAGTATTTACAACAGTATTTGTTACTCGTAATTACTTCTCTAGATGTTGCTACAAAAAGATATTTAAAAAATCATAATGGAAAGATGCATGAACAAGTAAATAAATTCCTTCACCAATACTCGATACAGATAAAATTCACCTTTTTCCACTAACTTTAATCATCGGTGTTATGAAAAATATAAGCTGACCAGTAAATCATCCCAAGTAGAGAAAATGTATATTGCTAGTACCCATTTTCAGACGAAAATCGGAAGATAAAGACTATACCATATCACTCAAATTATTCCCAAGAGTCCGATAAAGTCGATGAACGTGAAATACGGATAATATCTTCTATTCCTTACGAAACATCACAGTCGTATACCAATTTAAAAACCATAATATATCCAAACCACTCTGACAATTTCAATTCAAATAACGTAAAGTTTTGACCTACATTTTCTCAAGTATTTGAGTAAGAATACTATTGCGGTACTGCGAAAAACTTTATGAAAAATAGGAATTTCGAACAACTCATTTTCAATGTACTAGATGGGCAACTAAGAACAGTATATTTCTGGAACGTATTATATTACAGCTTCAGGATAAAAAGTAAGATAGAAGTGGTCCAGAGGAAAACGTTAGATTTTTTTCAAAATTTCAGCGAATAAGTGGCACTTTATTAGTAAAAGAATCATTCGAAAAATTCTACACATTTCTGATTTATTGGATCTCTTCATATAAGAGGTGAGGCAATGCGTGAAAATGTCTCCGATTCTGCTCAGCAGCTTGGTTTTACTTAAAAGAGTTTTTGTTCAGCAATACAAAATACAAAAAATATCAGCAATTTAATAAGCAGCTTGAATGGCGTAGTTTCATATATTTCAAAAAGTGTGATTTGTTTTAACAAGCATAGAAGTTTAAGTATTCTGAAGGTGAACTAAAGGCGAAGGGTATTTTTTTCCGTCCTGAAATATCTTAGGAATTCACCTTTAAGCGCGTACTAGGCTAATGGAGTAGATTAAATATGATACACGACAATTCTGAAATACTTTCATGAATTTTTTAGTCAGATGAGGCTACGTTTCATGGTAATAGTAGAATTAATCGCCATCATAAGCACTATTGGTCCTAAACGAATCCCTCTTGGATACAGGAGATCCAAGATCAAACTCAATCTGATAGGTGGATAGGTCGAGGAAGTTAATTCAATCGACCAGATTTTAAGACTTACTTATTTTTATTTGTAGGATCAGATAAAAGATCTTGCTCACATCAATAGACCCAGACGATATAATTGAGAAAATGAACGACATTTTGAAAACCTGAGATGCTACTAATTAAGTAGTTAGTCATCAGCTGGATTTGTTACATGGTTTATTAAATGATTTGTTCTCATAAATTCTTCCCATTTTTCGATGTTTGGCTTTGTTAGGACTTGTATAATTAAGTGCTCTACTATTGCTATGGAAAACCGTATTTTTATGTGTCATCATATCACGTTTTCCAAGTTTTTTTGGCAAAACACAATTTTTGATCCTTCTCTCTTAGATCACTCAGATCCTCAGACCTAACTCGTTCAGATTTTTATTTATGGGGTCATATAGAAGATCCCGTTTACAACAATATTTTCATTTTGTTTGACAATAATTTCCACGTGTTTTTCGGGTTCATGAGTAAACTCAATTCCGCTCGATTACCATCCAACTCTTCAAGTATCATTGTTATCAATAATGAAGCCTATCTGTATAAAACCATGATTGAGTTTACACATTCTCCTTTAGCTGATCGGATAATTATTTTATATTTTGTTTCTGAGGTTTCTCCATAAAATAATCAAAAAGCGTGAAATATGGACTACTAGGAGGTCATGAGTCCTCCTAGAATACACTAATCTTGAAGTTGCAAGTTCTAGACCTAAAATACCTTCAAAGATCGCAGAATAGCGTTCGTTATTAACAATGATGTTTTGCCTCGTGTTATCAAATAAAAACAGTTAGGTATTTGTGCCTATACTGTTACTTTTGGACTATGCAGTAAATTCTGGTGCATAGGGAGCCTTTGCTGGTATTAATTACCACTTGCATGGAAGCAGCTTAAGATTAAACTTGAAAATTCGTCGCGATAACTGTGGAACAGATGATCTCTTGCGAGTTGCCTACCTTCTTGTGCACTTTCAATATTTTCCTGTCATAAGCATAACAAGCAAAGCAAGGTGTGGCGGTTATTAACCTCAGAGGTCAGAAAGACTAATATGAATTGATTAGAACTGAACTCGAAGGTTGATAGAAACCAAAATTATGTTCTCAATAGTTTTAAACAATGGATAATAAGTTATTGTACATTTAGGAATTCACATAAACAAAACAAGGTGTATAATTAAACAAAGCTCGGATTGTTCGATATAAATTGAATGAGGTATAGAAAATATAGTTGTAACTAATAATAAATTTTAATTTCAAGCCCTAGCTATTAAGCAGGTCAAGCTTTTATTGTAGTATTATAGTTAGTGTGTGATTGAACCACCATGTAATCCCGATTGGGGTAAGTCTGATTTTACATTTATTACCAAAGGATTGGAAACTTTTGTTCCATCTGCTATATTCCTATAATATTTTTTTTCTATGAACTAATTTATTAGTTTTCAAAATACAAAGCAATATAAATCCTTCCTAGTTTTGGGAATTTCGAAGATATACTCAGTTTTTTCACTCAGTGAATTTCTAAAAACTACAAACCAATCAAGTGGAACCGTTTCGCGTGATACCATATTTTGAGCATAAGTTTCCACAAACTTTATTTTTGAGCAATAAATTTAAGTTATGCCAACAGGTTTACTCAATGGAAAAGATTTTCAAATGGTACTTTTATGCCTTTATATGAATTATTTCATTTTCAAAACCTTATCTTTCAAACTCTACTTTGAAATAAGAATGTTTTGATCTTGTTTTTATGCATGAATAGAGACTTCTTATAGGGTCACCCATCAATAATACAAGAGGTTTCAAAATTACAAAAAAATATCAATTTTCACTCCAGTGTCTATACCTCTAAAAGGACATTGCTCATAAGATTGCTAGCCCTTTATTTGCATAAATACTTCAATAGATTCATCATAGTTTTGATTTGCAGATTCAGGCATCCACAATAATTAATTACGATTTATTGATGTTGTGAAAATTGACATAACTGTTTTGAATAATCATTGACAAATGGGTACTTTTTCCATAACTAAACTGAGCAAAAGCATTAAAAAATAATTCTAATTTCATTTCAATCCTTCTTTCAGTTTTATGTTTGGATGACAACAAATAGATTTGAAAACGTATAGAAGCAATCGAGCTCGAAGAAGTGCAGCACCAATGAAAATTTGAATCTAATATCATTTCGAAATACCAGTTTATACCGAGGATTAAGCGGCATTATCGTTAGGAAGATCGTTCATTATTTAAGCTCCATACGGCAACGGAATCATTTTAATTAAAGATAGCTATCATAGTTGGGTAAGAACATCAGTTAAATAGAGACCAATTCTAACTAAGTCGATTTTTTCTCGAATTTCCCACTATACCAGCAGTAAATTTTCCAAATTAAATTCCCTGAAATATATTACTCTTTTAGTATCTGGTGAAATTCGCGCTGCAATAAATCAATTTCGAAATTACAGTGCTAATCCTGATAATATTGTTATGCAGATAATAATAACTTTGATCATATTCCAGTTTCCCACTGATGGTGATGGAAACTTATGGAACAAAAGGGAATAGATAAATTGTGAATTGGAAATTTAGATATAAAACGACACGAGGTGATTTGATAAATCTACTAGTTATCAAAAAGTGATTGTAGAGCTTCAGAGATATGTAAAATCAAGGTTATTACATTACATTCTAGTGACTGATACACATATGGCGCTACTACTTTCAAATCCAAATGACATTTAGAGAGTACTAGTTTTCAAAAGACTATGTGTAAAGTTTCAAGACATTTCGATTAGTCATAAAATACGTGTGTTAATAAAATACTGTGGAAACTCAGCAAAGGTTTCAAAGTATTATCTAGACTCGGCTCCATGAAAAATAAAACAAATTGTTATCAGTTTGCTGATTTAAACGTGGTCGTACAGATACCGATGATGGCTAACGTTCTGGTCGTCCAATTGAGGTGGTTACTCCAGAAAACATCAAAAAAGTGTACAAATTGGTTATATCTAATCGTAGATTGAAATTTCGTTAGATATTTGAGGCCGTGAAGATATAAAAAGCAAATGTTTTTACTATTATCGTTTTGATGATTATGAAAGTATAACCTCAATTGTTGATACTACAGCTAAAGATTTTGTACTGATTAAACATGAACAAATTATTAGATGGAAGTAAAAGTTCATCATCTGATAATAAGTCTTAAATTACTATTAATAAATGAAAGATTCATCGAAAGATAACCTTTTCATAATAAGAATTGTCAAGCTCATCAAAATACTCATTAACTGCCGATATCACCTCTTCATTGCTAGAAAATCTTTGACCATCTTGCACACAGGTTCCTCATGTCTACATTTTCACTTAATATGCGATGTAATGCACTTCTTGAAATTCCTGGTATGTCTGCTAGCTCACGCACTTCCAGTAGACGATCATCCATCATCTCTTTGTCGACTTCCTTCCATTTTTGGAGTCTCGCCTCATTTGCTCAATCACTACGATTCTGGTCTTCGTTTTAACTCTACTACCCAATATTCAACTGATAATGAGGGATCATCCTCGTCTACAATCAACAATTTGTCAACTTTTACAATGAGTTTCTATAGCAATTTGTTCTCTATTGCAGGAGAACATCTACATCAAATGGCAAGGAAGTTTAACCATGAATCTAGATTTCCCAGAGTTTTTGAAGCTATAGACAAATAAAGGCAAATACGATCATCTGGTGTAAATGATGTAGATTGACGAAGAGATAGAGGCGAGGGCTGTAGGTCATCGAACCTTGTTGAAAATTTCATTGTATACTATTGTTTGGATATATTGGGAATGATTTGGAGGATTGTTTTTAGCTTTGAGCGTATAGGGGATGGAAGTTGAGAATAAAATCTCGTACGTGATATGACAGCTGTCAGAAATTTACAAATTAGACACTTGGTGGTTGAAAAAAACTGAATCCAATTTGCTGACGGCTTGATCAGTATAGAGAGTTGTATGTCGAGGTCGAAATCGCTAACCAGGTGCATGCAGAGAAACGTATCTCTTGATGGGTACGTAAATGAACAGTAAATGCCTAATTTCAATGAAATTGATTTCAATCGACAATAAATTTCATCAATTTTTATCTCAATATTTCCCTATAGATATGGAAAATATCCCACCTAACGAGTTATGGAAATACGTTTAATCGAAAAGTAGAACCGTATTGTTCGCTAATTATGCGAAGCTTTATTTTATTATATCTCATTCGCAAAAAACCTGTTTAATACTTTGTAATATTTGTAATTTCAAACGAAACAATGCTTTCAATACTCACTACGACAAGCCGCGTTAGCGACTAACGTTGCGAAAAATTTCCCTGACGTGAGATCAAAAGAGAATTCAATTTGCATTTTTTAGAGTAGAGTCAACTGTTTTGAGATTATCAACGCGCAATGGAAACTTTTCTCCTGTTGTATCTAGATAATACAGAATAGTCAGAGCATTACAAAAAGCAGTTAATTTTGTAACTTATAAAACATAAGAAAATGTATTATACAAATTGAGTCACATGTATTTATACGGTCTCCAGTCGGCAAACTGTGAAATAAAATGTTATTATAGTCATAATTCTTGTATATTGTTATTTTTTTAAAAATTAATCAATGAAAACAAAAAAAATATATTCCAAACGGTTATATGGGTACGCACGAAGATTGTTTCTTGATATCGGTTGGAAGATATGATCTGTCTGTATTCGCCTCATCTCCATCATCCGAGCATTTCAGCTTCACATCCGTGATATTGGAGCAGATGCCTGAACACTGAAGCTCAACCTTTATGTACGAGCAGATCCCATAAAGCATTTTCAAAAGATAAGAAGAGGACAGGAGTGCGGGATACATAATTTTGGAGATGAGGTAGTCTTTGAAAAGATAGTTTTAACCTCAATCAGTGAAATTCAAATTGAATCACACCACAACCACACTTTATCTATAGCATCGTTATGTTTATACTTCCCCTCAAGTAATTCGAGATATTCCTCACATTATCAACCTCAGTAGAGCCACAAAATTTATTTGTTACCAACTGATGTAGACCTAGAAGCCGATCCTGTTCTATTATGTTAATAAAAAATTGTTGGATATGACGGGTGTAATTCCCAGAAGGACCTTTCACAATATTTTTTTTTATACGGCGGAGTTATTTACAGTATAATCTGACTGTTTTCATACAGTCAATTTCTGAGTTTTCTCAGTTCTTACTTCAAATTAGAGATTTCTAACATTCTGGACATGATTGAAGTGTCAGTAGGTCAGTCCAACGGCCGCAGTAGAAGTTAATAATCTGATGCAATCCCGAATACATCGGGACAGACAAGTAAACATTGTATTCGAATAAATTAGTATTTTGAAAATTAGATAAAAGTGTTTAGTGATAAGTGAAATAAACCATGTGTATAGATTTACCACACGGTTAATAACTACTTGAATAAATAAGAAAAACATTCATTATGCTTCTTGCTCGACTGATATTTCTCAAATTAATCTAACAAAAGAAAATATAGAGTCTCTCTTTTTGAGGATGGTCTCAGGAGTATCTGGCCTGACCTATAAATAGCGATAGCTGATGTATCAGAATGTTCAACTATCTATACAGCAAATGTTCTAAGTTTGAGGACGCCACGTGTGAATATTTTTACTGAATTTGTAAGCATGGGAAAAATTGTTCATCGTTATCAACAGTAAAATATTGGGTAGCAGAGTTTAAATGAGACCTGGAAATACCAGCAACGCAGTGGTCGACCAAATGAGGTGACGACTCCAGAAACAAAGTGGTAATGGATAATCGTTAACTGAAACTGCGCGAGCTAGCAGACATAGTAGGCATATTAAAAAGTGTGAAGCATCGCATATTAACTGAAAATTTGAACATTAGGAAGCTCTTTGCTTACAATGGAACAAAAACAGTGCCGTGAAGCTGTTTCCATCAATAGCAATGTTTCACAGAAATAAAGTCGAACGTGGATCTATCACTTCACACCAAAAACAAAAGAACAATCAAACAATGGAGTGAAAAAGTAGAACAGTCTCTAAAGAAAAGAAAAATATAATGAGCAACTACAAAAATAAAAAACCCAATAAGATAGAGAAAATTCGTTGTTGGTATTTAAAAAGTAGAGGATACTGGAAAAGAAAAAAAGGGGGTCTGTGTATCTGAAGTGATGAGATGTCACCAAAAGAAAAAAGAAAATCAAGTCTCGCAACTCAGTAAGCGCGATTTTGCAAAGGCACAAAACAAAATCTTGTTGTTTTATTAGCTAATTACAGAAGGTCCCTTAAGTAGGAACTGAATAAATCACCGGATGGATCTCACAACTTTTTACGATAAAAGAACTGAGTTGCGAGACTTGTTTTGTTTCTGATGCATAGTTACTTTTAGACTTAGACTTGTAGAATGTCATATACGATTGTTATAAATTTATTTTCTGTAATCAACTTTAATGGATTATTAAGATGGATTTAAAAAATTCGAAAGGATCTCGAATCAGCAGCTCTCAATTCACGGCATTGAAAATACAATCAGTAACTACGAAAAGGACTTACTGTCAACAAGATTCGATCGATGGATACTAAATTGCTTATTGATTGTGTAATGGCGAGTGTGCCGGTTTTTTTTTGAGATTATATGTGGAACAATAGCCTTTGTGGCTACTACCCCTTTTGTATAGTTCACAATAGCTTGTGGTTTGTTTGAAAAAAACTGTTGATAAAATTCACATGTTATAGTAGTTTGCTTTTTGCCTGCCTATTCAAGATCAAAGTCAAAACAAGTAGATTTTAATCTCTGTTCGAATATGCCGGTTATAACTGGTTGAAATATCCGATATTCAATAAACGGTTAATTGTTGTTTACTGCAATTTTTGATAAAACGAGATTTTCTCTAATGAAAATGACGTATACTAAACTGAATGATGTATATAGTTATCAAAAAATTATATGTTTTTATATCTGTCTATTGACAGTAAACATCAGATTTGATCGTGTGGTTCCTTGGCATCTCTATAATCTCACCAAACTTAAAGTATGAGATTTTTTTGTTGTTTTTCAGCTTTGTGGTTACTCCTGATTCCTCGTGGCTGCTCCATTATCGTTTTCGAACTTTGTTACTGTACTAGATCCATTTTTCTTTTCCATTGATGATTCTTTACAAGAAAGGATCGATTTCACTTCGTTTAAGGTACATATCGCAATTGTTGATTCTTTGTGTTAAATGAATTTCTTTCAATTCGTGAGGTACCCAAATATGAAGCTTCTTAACTAGCCCAAGACATTTTAAGTGTTTTTCATTGTTCTTAGCAACCTCTCCAACAGCTATATCAAGATCATCTTCAATTATGACTTAGATTTGGTCATCATCAAACCATAAATTCCATTCTTTATTGATACTGAGGATTGTCCTTCATGTTTCAATTTTATGTTATGTATTTGAGTATACGATTGTGATTGTTTTCTTCTATAAATTCTGTGGGTTTCTCAAGGATAACAATAAGCGGCTACGCTCAAGCAGAACAATTAACCAAAAGTGGCGGCATCTATATGGACTCTACTGAATAGCCCATAATCAATAATCAGAATTCGAGAATTATTAAAACGCTTATCGTTACCATATGGTAGTATCCCGAATTTCGAAAAGTTAGGAATATAAACCAAATAACTCGGATGCAAAATTATCTTAAGGTAAATACTATTGAAAATCACAAAAAACAAACTTTTCTTTGAGAAAAAATGAACCCAGGCTTAGTTAAGGTACTTATTAGAGCCTTTAAGGAGACTACGTTAACAAATGAAGTCCGATTGTCGATCTGAGTGATGAATTTATCTACACAGACAGAAACCAATCAATCCCTATCATTGAAATATCGAATCAAATTATTTGGACCTGCTAAACCAATTTGTCATACGAAAATTTATTCAAGCTATGAGCTAACAGTTGGTTAAATAAGTTTGATAGTGTGAGGTTTGTCTTGCAAATAATTCAATAATTAAACTCAACCGACTTGATTCACGATACAAATTTTCCTGTAATTAATTCCGGTATTGGGATCCGAACGGGAAACAGGGGATCAGAATTGATTGTTGATGTTGAGGTCAGGATTTATATCTGCCGAATCAGGCCGCACGTTATTTGTTAGAAATGTGTTTGCTGATTCTGCCAATCTGGCGAATGTGTGGGTACATCCAGTTGTCATAATAAGTGATTTAATCGCTAAGGTAAAGCAATTATTCCAACATTAAACAAACCGCGAAATTTACATAATACAAAGTGTCTATTAACCTATTCCAGTTGAGAAATTAGGAAACGTGGATGGGTTTTTCATGTAGGAAATATCGATCTTTGTTGAATCCCAGCTAGTACAAATTAGAATACAGAAATGAGGGGAGTCGACAGATTGT
This sequence comes from Diorhabda elongata, assembly GCA_026230145.1. NCBI lineage: Eukaryota > Metazoa > Arthropoda > Insecta > Coleoptera > Chrysomelidae > Diorhabda > Diorhabda elongata. The sequence continues at coordinate 16,764,052 of CM047928.1, read as the reverse complement.
TAACGTTTGATGAAAAATTTATTGGTGGAATTGATATCTTATTTCCAATCTGGATGGATTCTTGTTTAACTCGAGAAACTTCAATACTTCACATATAATGTGAAAATTTCTATATAACTCAATATTTTCTAATACCGCGCTGATTTTGTAGAAGACTTGAAAAAGTTGATCTCATCTGATAGAAAAACCAAGATAATAGACTAGGCAAAGGTTCGATCACAAGCGCGTGGAAGTTAATTATCAGATATTCAACATCAACAGGGCTCTGGTTCTATCAAACCCTTATTAAAATTCCAATGAAAATCGTGGAAATTAACCTTGTGAAAAAGATAGCAAATGGACTATGTCATTAGGACCGAGAAGTAACAGAGTAGCATGACAACAGGGAGGTTCTCTTTATATCCACGAAATATACAGATAAACAGAAATGAAGGAATACAAACCGTCTGCAATAATTGATTATTAGAAGTTTAATTATAAATATATCACCAATATATTAGGAAAAGAACTTCCCTAGCCACTTCCTGAAGCTACATTCTCGAATGGGATTCGCCAAAAAACATGAGGAAATAATGCTGTAAACAATAATAAAAATAAATCCGAATGCTGTATAAAATATAGCAACAAACCATTGAGTTATATAGGGTGAGTAATCTGTATTTATTTGGTCTGAAAACCGTGATATCTTTTACCTAAAAGTTTCCGTCCCAACTTGAAGATGTCCACCACATCCACAGTTACTGTTTTTCCAAAACTATATTATATTAATTTCGTTATTTCTCAATGCAAATTCTTTTCTGAGTACAACCAAAAAAATTACTGGATTTAAATGCAGTCGAGACGCCAACCAAGAAACAACGTTCTAAGGAGATTAATTTTTCTGTCCGCGCAGGTTTAACGGATTGGTAGAAGTCTCAACCGGTAGTGGTTTTAATATTTGGAAGAGCATAATTAGTTCTCGAAGAACTACCAACAACGCAGCCTACAGTGAAGACAAGTTCCAGAGCACTTTTAACAAAGAAACCCAATTTGAAGAAAAAAAAAGAACTTTTGAATCGAGATAACGCACAATCGGTGATAGCCATGGCAGATATTTTTCTTTGAATTCGTTCAAGTTCTACTAGAGTCACTAGACATTGCCCCCAGAGACTTTTCCTCGTTTCCCAACCTCAAAATTCTATTGACAGAAGAGATATTATTATACGAAGATGCCATCTCATATTTTGAGAAGAAGGACGATGACTATTATTTGGTAGTTTCTAGAAGGCTGAAGCATCGTTGTACTGAGTTCATAGAGTTGAAATGAAACTATAATAAGATATACAATCCATTCCAAAAATTCGTCTTATAAGATGTGTCACGCACAATTTTGAATTGAAATTTAGCTAATTGAATAAGTTGAAAAAAATGAGAATGCCCTAAAGTTAGCAGACAATTTCACATGCTATATACCTGGTGTTCATTTTACTGGATGCCAAGACCAATAGTTTATATCGATCAAGTGCTCAACTATTTATTGACGTGGTAGATAGACAGTGAAAATAGGCAAAATCGAAGGGAAGACCACCTCCAATAATAAGTCCGCTTTCATGTGGACAGCAATACGGAAGCAGCTGGTAAGAGAGAATCGTTGCACGCAACATCAACGAAAGATGATTCCAACAAAATCAATAACTCATCGAAGGGAAAGAAAGGAAGTTAGTCGTAAAAGGACTGGCAGTAAACACACCCACGTCGAGACAGAACTGAGGGAAAACGTATTAAAAATATGGCCGTCAAAAAAAAAACCCAAAAAAACGACCATACTCGAAAATGACTACCGATATAGTTGGTAGTAATAGACAGGCAATCTTACACGAAGCCTAGATATCTGTGCCACAGAAAAATAAGTGTGGTAATGCAGAAAAGGCACGACGGACCTGTACAATGTTACAGAGGTTAAGGTCAAGTACGTGCAGCATTTATGTGAATTTCGTAAGATGCACCCTAAGCAGGACATAAAACCCAAAATGGGAGAACTGCGGAGGAGAGTACTAAAGAAGGTGCAAGAGAATCCAAAAGGAGACTGAACACAAACCTCACACAAAACAGGAGGCAGCTACGCACCAGCTGCTAAGAAAATGCCAGGCTCAACAAGACTAGGAACGCCCGAGCTTCTGCTACAGTAAAGTGAAATGGGGGACAACAGGATCACGAGGTCAAGATTAGGTTATTAAAAAACTTTCAAAAAATCCAAAATAGCAAAAAAAAAAAGATTTTTCCAATATCCTAGATTTATAGACTCAGACAAGAGGACATCCCCCAACACGGTAACTCCGCATTTCATAAGCAAGTGCAGAATTATACATCGGGGACAGCTATGGAGAAGGAGAAGGACCACTCGGATTAGATCTTTTGTTGCCTAAGAAGGCAGCGAAACACATTCACACACACACACACACATTAAGTCGTCCAGAACAAGAAGCCTAGAGTTTATAGCCAACTGACTAATTCTTAAATGTCACCCAGAATCTCCAATAAAACTCAGGGGAAATGAAGAAATCTACGCGTTAAACTGTGACCGGATAAGTATGAAGACATATCAAAATGAAAGAGGTTGGTGGAATTTCCTTCTTCGCATTCATCCGTGGATTTATCTGGGGGTTTTCTCACGCGCACGTCTGTGTGTGTGACAGACAGTGCCCTTTTCCAAAAATCAGTAACAGTAGCTATTAAATATCATCACTAGTATTTACTGCTAGAGGATTTGAATGATTTGATGATTTTTTTATCAATCCACGAGGTGAGGGTATTAAAATATAGAGTGGTACACGTTGCATTATCAGATTGCAAGGGAAAGCTGGAAGACGAATTACAATTTTATTATTTGACAGTGCTGAGAGATCAGAATGATTATAGAAAAAAAGTTTATTTGTTTGGTTAGGTTTTCTCCCGAATTTCTCTCAGAAAACTTTCGTTGCCAGTCAGGTTTCGTTCAAAACTCCTAAGTGTCAATATTTCTCTCTAATCGAATTTTTTAGATTTCTTCAGTGTTAAACGAGTGTTATTTCGATAATCGTTATGCTTCAATACTATGATGAATATTATTAGTTTACACAGACACTTCTATCTATAACGTATTGTTTATTCAATCTCCAGTAACAATGAAGGAAAAACTTTCATTGATACCCTCCTAAATTCAGAATATTTCCATGTATCTGTTTAGGTATGGGCCAATCATTTCTTTAGCTTTGTTTTGTGTATATGCAGAAAGCGGAAACGAATTCAAATTGGGTTTCCTTAATACTATATATTTTAGCGATATTTCCATTTGGAGTCAAGTCGATTTCGAAGTTAGGAAACAAATTACGTTTGTGATACAGTTTGACAGTAGCGGGAAAATATATGATTGCGAAACGGCGAAAATCGTTGTATAGGAAGTGGTGGAGAACGGAACAAAAATGAAAGTGTGTGCTGAACGAATCTGTGCGTTAAATTGTTTCGAAACAATTCAATGGAATTGTTTTGTATTTTACTGTTTCAGTGTCAGCATTTCTGTTATAGAAGGTCATAAGGAACGTCTGAATTCCGAATGAATATCGACAAAAATGCTTTTATCCGGCGAAACATAAATTTTCCAGAGAAAAAGTATTCCACCGAAATATTCTCAGTTGTAATGTGACGACCTTCAAAAGCTTGCCACTTGTAGCTTGTATTCCACGAAGAAAAGTTTTATTTTCAACTGAGAATCGCTTTCCATTTTTGTTTCTTTCTGTTTCTCTACTTTTTTTCCATTTTTTTTTTGTTTTACCAAAACTATACAACATCGTAACGTACTATGTGCAAAGGAATCCATCTTTAGACTACAGATTCTTATCCAGAGATGCAGAAATATAAGCAAAAAGTATGCTTTATCGATTTCTTCAAGGCTTTTGATAACGTGAAACACTTGATTTAACCCAAAAAATATCCCTTTCATCGCTAATATGTACTGGAATCAAACTGCAAAAATAAGTAATACGCTCAGCAGAGAAATTGGTGCCAAAAGAGGAGTGCAACAGGGTAACATTCTGTCGCCTCTTCTCTTCGAAATTCACCCCGAATAAATATTCAAAAAGTAGTAGCAAAACTATCAGATGGCTTCAAAATCAATTGAGAAACAGTCAATAACAAAAATTTATGCAGCTGGTGAATAATATCGAATATATCAAAAACAAAACATATGATTATTGGAAAAAAACATCTAACGATATACGGTCAAGACATAGGTCTGGTAGGAACTTAAACATATTTCGGAACCATAATAAACACATAATTTGTGTATCATCTTTTGATCTGCTTTGAAACGCAGTAAACAAGATAAGAATAGCCTGGTTAATAACCAACAAATGAGGCAATAAAAATAGATGAAGTAAACGATTGATTAACAATATTAAAAAATCATAGAGATAAGAAAACGTTGTACGAGTTATCTGAAAGATGACAAGTAGTTTTATAATAGATACGTACGACAAAGAGGCCTCCTAAGTCTGTTATTGTTGTTTTTATCATGGATGAAATAACTCAACAAGTGATCAGAGAAGGAAAGTAAACAAACTCTATTGTTAACAAAAAGAAATAACGAAAATCAACAAGTCTAGCTACCGAAGCTGATATTTAGTTGGAAATTCTGAGTTCTGAACTGAAGATTGAAGAAGGAAATTACCAGATGTAAAATTGAGATTCTGATGAAAATAGCGTGAGTATAAGAGACTAGATAAATGATAAACAACACGATTAAACGTGAACTAAACGTAGTGAGTGCGTTGCAGAAAATCCAAGATAATATGAGAAACCAAAATAATTAAAACGAAGAGAAAAGGCCGACCAATGAGATAAGAAACTAGCATATAACCTGGAAAATGAGACTGAACTGAAAACACGCTAAACAGAAAACAAATGGAAAAGATATTTTATCTCTACACCTATAGAAGGAAGAGTTGCGGATAAATGAATAAATAACATCAAGGGTTCTCATATCTTTGAAAGCTTGCTTATGATAATTGAGGAAAATATATCTCAAAATTGTCTACTTTAAAATACGAATGAGAGAATAAATAATATACATGTTTCCAAACGCAATTCCATTTCAGTTTAGAGTAACCCCGAATCTATAAAGACCCCACTCGAAAAAATATAATCATAACAAAATCGAAAAACCGTAAAAATTCCGGTGGCAGTTTCCATAAAGATCGGTTTGGTAGTGTGAAAGGGTCTGACTTTTTCCCTATCATAAACTAGCCAAGTAGAGCTTGGCTCTACATTGGAAATGAGAATTTTTACTACTGCTATTTCGGAATATTTCGACTGTTTTTTTTTTATGTGAAGAGAGTCTATTTGAGTTTCAGTTAAATCAATTCGGGGTTAAGGGATTCTGATATTCTGGTTTAAATTTGTTCGTATATTATCGGAAGAATTTGAGTCCATATTGGTTAAAGTGAATTCTATCAAATGTTAGTACAATCTTAGCTCCGCTTCCATCAACTTGTGGTAAGATTCGAGTTTTGTCTTAATTTTTCTACTAGTTACAAGTTGAGCTTCCATATAAACTTCATATCTTATTATTATATCACTAGGTAGGGATATGAGAAAATGAGGTTCGTGATATAGACAAACGAAGGCCCCAAACAAGAAATTAGATGTTTGTAAATAGAAAACAATGAATTAATTGAATAGGCTCTTTGACCAAATTGTGAAAAGAATTTAGAGAGACAGTGCACTCGTACAAATTGAAAACTTTTTTTATTTAATTTTGTGTACGGTCAAATATCATTATCCTAAAAGAATTATGATCAAACCCCTTTATGTATCTCTCACTATTTTTACTACTGTTGTTTACATGAATATTTATACTTAAAACCTCAAGATGAGGTATTAGGTGTGGGTATTGATTCAATAATCTCACTTTCATGATTTTCTAAGTAAAATCATAGTACGAACGATTATCAATCAATGCGCAAGTTACGAACCTGGAAATTGTTGATTTTTTATAAAATACCATTTATCTGATTATACAAAGACTTTTGTTTAAAGGCAAATTTCTACAATGCCGTTCATTTTAGCACCATAAAAGGTTATTAGTTTTTCAACTAAAAATAATCACGTAATTTAAAACAAAATAGGGGGATAAAAGTGACAACTAATCATGACAGCGCGCCACTGGTTGAATTTTTTCAAAGTTTGTTTATGTTAAAGTATTTCTTAATTCAGGAGAATATTGGTCATCCAATTTGAAAAAAAAGTTTGAAGGCGTTCTTGATTTATGGCAAAATTTTGATTTTGATTTAAAATTTTGAACACCCAATTTCTATATTAAGATGAATCATTTATTGAGATCTCTCTGTAATAGAGCGATGTCGCTCGAATATAGAAACACCCTGTATATACTTTTATTTTAGATTCAGAATTCGATTTTGGTTGATGTTTTGGTTGAGGTTTCAGTTAAGGTTTTGGTTGAGATTTTGGTTAAGATTTTAGAAGATTTTGGTTGAGATTTGGTCAATATTTTGTGTCAAAATTTTGTAAGAGTTGCGTTATATAATTATTTATGACTTCACAGGTATTATAACGTTGTTTATCGATTATATTTGTATGGTCATACTCGTAACAATAAATAGAAGTATAAATAATATTGAAACTAATTCAGATAATTTTGTGAGTTTGAATTGCATCGATATTTCTAAGGCTAACAAGAATATTGTTATTCATATAATTTGTAGTAGAATGCAGTGGAAACCCGGACTAATTGTTGTCGTTAGGGATTCGGATAATCGAATGTGGGTTTCTTGAAATAAAATAAGTTCAATAATAGTGATATTTATTAATGAATAATAAATTTATTAATCAAAGTCAATAATAATTTATTTTGGTTTCAAATATTTGGTAATTGGCATAAGCTACTTTTTCTCTTCATTCCTCCTATATCACGAATTCATTTCAGCTGTAGTAAGTACAGTAAGTCACAGAATGACACTCTATTCGTTTTTCAAACCATTTGAGAGATGTTTCCAGAGCCTGAATTGCTTCATCATAAGATGTCCTCATTTTCCACGTCTGAATTTTTTTCTGTTTCATCTTCTTGCAATTCCCGGTGTTCATTTCGTCATCCGACATAATCTGAATCAATTAGATAATTTTCCTTAGACAAATCACACATCGGATCTAATGGAAGCTATGTCTGAAACATATATAGGTACTACTAAACTAATTCCATTGTAAAATTGACCAATTTCGATGAAACGAAGAGACGGTTTTATAATTATTGGATCTCCAGTGAATACATAAAATTTAATTATTTTCCTTCGAAGTACACAGTCAAATTAACAAGTCCACAATTGACTGTCGAAGAGCTGGTGTATTTTTATGTCAGTAGATTTAGTACCTAAACGTGCAAGTATTAATTTTCAGTGGTTTTCTACGATCTCGAACTATAAAAGGAAAAGACTGCTCGTGGTTAACGAAACTGTGTGGAAGAGAGCTCTCTGAAGTCTTGGACACCTAGTAAAATCGTGAAGAAAGATCTATTTTTTGCTGTAAAGCTATTTGATACTTCATTAATTCAAAACCTGATAGGAGCTATCCTTCTTAAAGATCCTTAACTATAATAAAGAAACAATTGACAATGATATTTGACAAGTTTTCGTATGTAGAGCATGTTTGTTCTATCGGAAAATAAATATATTGAATGATTATTACGATTTATATTTTTATTTGATAGAAGTGAGAATCTATCTCCTAGAGGATTGGCTTGTCGATACTCTTTACAGAACTGCAGGCTCCAATTGCACGCGATTATATGCCTTTCCATGCGATGCCATAAAAAAATAGGAGAACTTGAAAGAATAACTACAGATTAATTAGTATATAAAATATGGGTCTACGTAAGACTCTTAAATGCAATTTCTGGGGAAGACAGATTGAAGTTTTATTCCGAGAAAACACTGAAAATAGGTAATGTTGTGAAAGTAATTACTTTTCTTTTCTGTTGAGTTTTTTTATCTATATTTCGTTTCAAAAAAAGTGGAAATTCAATCAATACTAAATTGTAAATGGATACACCAGCAATGTATTCATAAATTCAGTAACTCAAAATCAAATATTTATTTCGAGAAAACAATGAAAATACGTTCTGTTGTGAAAATAATCACTCTTCCTATATGTTGAGTTTTTCATTTATTTCTCGTTTCAAAAAGAGGATATAGAAATTCAATTAATACTAGATTGTAAATGGATGCACCAGCAATGTATCTATAAATTCAGTAACTCAAAATCAAAGTTACTTCTGACGTATTTACCGACCATTTTTATATAGACGTTCATACATTCATAGTCTGCAGAAATTTCCAAATGTACAACATTCCATGGAAAGCGAACTACTCCTAGTATTCGCAAATAAATTTGTGTATATTATATTTGAAAGTAACATTTCCGAATTGATATATACTTCCTGGAGATCACTTCAAGTCATTTTTATAGAATAGGGAGTCGATATTGAATATTTGCTGGTATTGTGGTTCGACAGACAAGACGCGGATTGCAGATCTGTAGTAGTATACGGAGAAGTTCTTGAGTTTCATATACGGGATTTGAATGACTTTTTTGGTTTTACCTGTCAAGTATTTCAAACGATATTTTCGTACATGAATGAATAAATCACTCGAAAGCTACTTTTTATATAAGACGTTCGAACGTATTTGGAAGCAATTCTTACATTTGAAAAGAATAGTTTGAATCAATATTTTGGATTTTTGGAATGAAATATTGGAATATTATTGAATTCAATAAAAACTATAAGAAGTAGAAGTATTTGGTAGGTCTAATTGGCATAAATCTATTCAATAATCGAGATATAAACATCTATAAATATTTAACTGAGTCATAATAAAAAAAACGAGCTGATGTTTACCATAAATCATTATTAACCTATGAGAGCTCAAATGTTTGTGACCTTCAACTAATTTTTACACCAACTTACTAAACTAATACAAAAAGTACATTTTTTTTTCTATATGAAAGATTATTTGAAAAAAACACGTGTTGCCAAATAGTAACGTTATATAGTATCATTCTTCTTCTTTTTTTATCTGGAACACTTATCAGAATCTGGTCTAGTTTATCGTATCTGATGTCATCGCTTCCCCTGTTAAGTGTAATGGTATTTATTGAAGTACTAGGTGAGATTCAGGGGAAGTATCATACTTATTCAAATATACTGGCACCAATCCACGTTTAAATTTCTCGGTCATTGCTCTTCCACTCGTTCTGTGAAGTAACCAGGCATTTATAAATATTATCCCTCACCAGTCCTTTGGGACCATCTTTCCTAAGGTAGACTAACAGATTGAGGTTTGTAAAAAGGTTATCAAACAAGAAGTTGTTGTGCTGTTTGTGCTAAAATGAAGCTGTATACTTTCCGAAAAACTGCAATTTTTTATTTTTTTATCAGAGCCAAAAAGATACCCAGATGCAGCATTGATGCACCACATTCTAAAACAAAACCTCATCGGTTTTCCACGGATGCATTGCTAACTTGGATGACGGTCAAAATATTTGATCATTGATTCAGAAAATGATGATGTTATTTCCTCAAGTGTTCAAGGTTGAAACCAAAATATGTGAGTACATAGCTAATCCTTCAGCGGCCGATCCAAGAAAGTATCCATCAAGAGAAAAAATTAACGATTCAATTGATGATTTCAACAGGAGTGTCATCAGATGAATCGCGCTCAAAATATGGACTTTAAGAGATCAATATTTCATAATTTATTCAAAGAAATGGGATTTCAATACAAAAAACAAGGAATGAATAGTTTGTTATTAGAAAAAAACAGGATTAATTGCATAGAGGTGAGAATACATTAAAAAAATTAAGAAATTTCGTGAAGAGAATAGAAAAATTTAGTACCTGGATGAAACATGCGTAAACGCTGGATGTACTAAGTGCAAGGTTTGTGTGGACTCTTCCATACAATCCTCAAGGCAAGCATTCTTGGATGGACTTTACACCAGATCAAAAAACCCTTTAGGTAGGTAATATTTAAAAAAAAAAACGATTTTAGAAGTTTTTATTTGGTTGGTTTATTTTAGTTCATCTCAGTTGAAAATTTTATGTTACATAAACCGAGTGATTATATTGATTTTCTTGTTTATCCAGTTTTGTAAGTGAAGAAGCTGCTATTATCCTTAGAAAGGATCAGGAGCTGTCATGGAGACGAAATGTACCTCATATATACTTATATTGCACTTATCTGTAGACATATGATAGTAATTCAATATTTTAGAAAAAAAAGAGATTCTTTCTTACTTTTTTACAGTATCACACATCCACATATTGTTTGTCCATTTATTCCGATAATGTTTTTTGCATATTACATCAATAGATGAGTTTCAGTTGGAAGATTTTGTTATATATTCAGTTAACAAGCACAAGATATTTCTACCAGGTATTTTTAGAATCAAGAACTGAAGCTTTATTAATTATTGATTTCTTTTCTTCAGTTAATAGGGGATTGAAACTATTGAACATTAATAAAAGTATATTGTGCACCAAACTATACTACAAATAAATACTCATTCACTCATCTTCCTCAACAGTTTGGAAATCACTTTCTTGCAGGCGGCGATTACAGCACCAAGCTTAATAGTTAATACTGCGCGTTAACTGATGTTGCAGGATCGTCATGTGAAATACCATGATATTGAAGTATACTTTGGCATTAGTACCACTCGCATACATTTAATATTGCATGAAGATATGGCTGCCAAAAAGATTTTTTCTCGGTGGATACCGCGTAATTTGACAATCACCCGTAAGACATTTATATACGTTTATATCGCTCCGTGCAGACACTACGCGGGCAGAAGAAAGCGAAGATGCGCTGTAGATTAGCTCTCGCACTACACACTCCTCCTCCAATGTTGACATATAGGCGTCAGTCGGAGTTGTGTTACAACCAGGTAAACTCCCGCCAAGTGTGAATTGGTTTTCATAGGCTGAAAGCCGTAGTATGCAGAAATTCATGGGTAAATGAGTCGGGTATATGGGGAAAATTTCATGACTAATGGTGTTGTACGTGCATGATATCCAGAGTTTAAAGATGGCCGTAATTATGTGCATAGTGAAGGGGACCAAGGACGCAAATCTGCCGTTTCGATTTGACAAAATAGCTGAAGAGAACCGCAGATTTACCATTACTGCTTTGTCTACGAAATTTTCAAAAGTTTCAAGGTCTGTTTTGTACTCTACTCGAATTCATTAGTGGCAACTTTCTTTGAAGAAGGTATTGAAAAGCTTGTCCACAGATATGACAAATGTGTCAATATCTTAGGTGATTATGTGGAAAAATAACCAATAAGTGTACCAATTTTTTGGTAATAAAATTATTGTTTTTTATGAACTTGTTTTATATTTATAGCCTATCGTAATTTGGAATAAAACGGTCCTCAAATAAGATCATTCCCTGTATATCACTTGTTTGACACCCACTATCATAAATATTTGTTTTTCTCAGAACTTGAGTAGCAACCTTCTAGCTCGTGTTTAATAGAGATCCAATTTACATTCGAGTTTTGCACGAAAGCCAGCAATTTTTTCAATTTAGTTGCAAATACTCATTTCTCTTTTCCACGTTCCTTCAGTTATAAAAAAGACACTTAATAATTATAAATGAAGCCCTGTTGAAGGTGAGTAAATTTCTATTCGTTAACGGTTATTCTGTATTCTCACTAATTTAGTGTCTTATTAATTGAATCGCAATTTGAAGTACAATTTCAATGTGAATCGTATAGTACTACAATTAAATTTTCCTATATGGAAAACAATTAACGTACAATAATAATTTGAGATACTTTTTTCTCATATTCACTTAACAGATATATAGCTAGCGGAGACTGGAACCCTAAACATACCCAATAGGGCTCCAATATAACAATAACCAAAGGCAGCTATTCACAGCCATAATCGCTAATAAGGCTATTTACTCGAATACAGGACAACCAACTTCGCCTATCATAGCTTCGCTGTTCTTTAAAGTTATCGAGGATGGTTTTACATTTTACCTAGTTCACACAACTGTGGAACAAACTGGAAATGGGAGAGACGACTTAGATGAAAACATCTGTCCAAAAATCTCACTAAAATCCTCCCTTTAAATAGAGCTAGCTGTGAGTCAATTTACAATAGTCATACAGAGAGCAGAGAGTTCACCCGAAGAAAATACAAAAAATAAAAGGTAAAAAACGCAACTACGCAAAAGATGGCAAGGATCTGGTAAGGCTGTTGAGAGATATTAAAAGGTATCCAAGAATATCTAGGTTCACTCACCTCCACTAATGACACCGGTGACTCCCTTTGGAAGGCAACGAAGAAGTTAAAAGATCTACGAGGAAAATGGGATAGGAACAACACAGAAAAAACTACTGCTTTTGCAGGCCCCTTGGTTAAAGTATTTAAACCGAACGGCGACTCCAATACAATCTATCATGATATACATAACTATTTACACTTCCCGTTTCAAATGGAACTTCCCATCAAACGGTTCATACTTTCAGAATTTAAAAATACAATCAGGGAGCACATAAACACAAAAAAAGCCACTAGGTATGATCTCATAACATGTAAACAACTGCAATTATTATATATCGCAGTCATGCGAGTAGGTTATTTCCCTTGTCAGTTGAAAGTTTCGCAAATTATCTCAATACTGAGACCAGAGAAAAACCAGATGAATTAAAATCATATCGCCTAATCAGATTGCTACCATTTTTTTTAAAGTATTCGAAAAACTTCTCTTGAGACGACTGACTCCAATTCTTAAAAGCAGAAATCTTATTGGAGACCACCAGTTCGGCTTTAGATATGCCCTTAGTACTATTGAACAGATACATAGAGTGATGATAACTCAAAAAAGAGTTACCATGTTCAACAGCAAGATGAATTCACAGGATTGAGTTCGATCAAAGCTGGGGTTCCTCAATGAAGTTATCTGAGGCCGACTCTATATCTTCAATAATCTTCTAGCAAGCATTCATTACGAAGTTACATCGTAATCCAGTAATTGCATCAATGTACCTACAAAATATATAACTCACATAATGAAACGTGTCATATCTACCAATACACAATTAACCCAGTTAAACGATATGGGTATTCATTTTCACAGACGTTTATCTTGGCAAAAAGATATATTTATGAAAAAGCAACAACTTGGCATTAAATTAGAACAAATTTATTGGATGATTTGCCTTAAATCTTGACTGACTTTGGAAAATAAACTGCTGTTGTGTAAAGCTATACTTAGATCAATTAAGGGGGACTCTGCAAGCAATTCCAACTTAGAAATACTGCAGCGGATTCAAAATGAAGTCTTACGAGCTACAGTAGCAAAAACAGTGACAAGACACCGAAACATCCATTTTAACTTTATGTATTTATGTATTTTCCTATATACTGACAATTTAATTAAAGTATAAACCTCGAAACAACAGTTACGTTCAGTTTGATCTCTTCACCCCAATATATCGACACGCATTTGTCGTGATTGACAGTCACCAAGTTGTTATTAATGACGAACCTCCCTTTAAAACATTTTTCAACGATTTCGTGATTCGTGCCTTCGTTTGCCGGAAGCGGATCTGGAAAGTAATTAAAAAATAAGCTGTCGTTGCGTCGGTATACGTCACCTCGGATATGAGGCGAATGCATTTCCAGCTACGTTTTATTACTAGTTAATGGATTTTTTAAGTGGCATCTTTTGATGATGATGCTCTAGCTCGGAGATGGAAACTTTTAAAAATTACACTTTTGGAATCTGGGCTATTTCTTTATAAATATGGTGTATAAAAGTCTGGGATTATTAACGCAATTTTCAAATTCATATTTCAATAGAAATTCCTTTTTAATATAAGAAAATTCTATAGTTAGTAGACTACCTATAGCAAAACTTATTAACAAAGAAAAATAATCAAGATCCGTGATTGATTGGAGTTGATTAGCCCACTCCAAACTCCCCACGAGGCCCAACAATTATTTTTTCACTTCTTGTGGAGTCCAACAAATAATTTTTCAGTTGTATTATATGTAAAAGTGGACATATAAAGTAAGTAACGTCTTCGTTTGAATGATTTTATTGTAAACATAGCGAGTAGCTAAATAAATAGAGAGTGTGTATGGCTAGCACTACTGTCGCCTCCTCTCGCCATGAATCGTGCAAGGAACCTTTAGTGCCTCAACCAGAACTCAATTTCAAACACCTATAGTTTTAAATGCTTAAGTAGAGAAGGAAAAACTCGTAACTAAAGTAGAAAGGAAGTTGAATAAGAGAAGAAGATGGGAGCATGGTTAGCTAATTAAGTTTCCAAATCGTGGAGTACGAAACAAAACGTACTAGCATCAGGTTTCCAAGTAAACTACGACCGTTCAAGTCGAGGTTGCCAGTACTAACCTATATCATAGTCCATTACACAGGGCTGAATTGCTATGTTCAATCAAAATTCAATTTCAGAGTCTTAAACGCTTAAATGGAGAAGGAGAAACTCCTAAATGGAGAGGAGAGAAAGCATACATGTACCAATAACTTAAATGGTGTAACCTCATCTAGTAGCAGAACATAATATGTACATTGGGAAAACAAGATAGAAAAGAGCACGAAGTCACTTGAATGATATAAGCAAGTAACACTAAAAGACAAATATGTATCTTGCCAATCTGATCAATTTTCGATCAATTTTTGATTCGAACATAACTTAATATCAACTTCAATATCAAACTGCTGAAACTGAGAGACTTGAGAAAATATGAGGAAAGAATAAGTTGATGAATCTACATTAAATCACGAATCACAGATTCCGATGTTGTCCAAATTACATTCAAACAATAACCCAGCTCTGGAAAAGCAATGAATTCAATATATTTTTAAGTTTAAAGGCATTGGTATTATTTGTTAACAGTAATTCAAAGCAATGCTTGTTCTAATTCTCATAACTTCAACTACCACAAGTGGAAATCCCAAAAGAGAAAATCAGATCAACCCACAGGAAATGAAAATTCATAATTCGTATACTTTGATTTACTTGGTTAATATTCGACGATGTTGGGATTCAATAGATCTTAGGGGAACCACAAGTGGGGAGAGGAGGAACATTTCATATTTAATCGGATAATATGAGTTTGGGCGAGTTTGAATTTAATATACAAATTTATTTTATTTCTGTACTCAATTTTTTTATTTATTTCAATAGATTTTCTTGAAAAAATCTAGCGCTCCAGCTCACATTTGGCATTCATCATATCATTATATTCAAGTAAAATATATTAATTCTGAATGAGACGTTTTCATGTGAATTGACTATGACTTCATCTGCCGATACTAGGCTAGTTTTTGGTCAGAAAATTTTCAATTAAATATCAAAATAGGTTGGTTGGTTTTGTGAAATATACGTTAATAACTGTTTTATGATCACTTTGAAGTTTTTGATGTAACACATCACTCAGTAAGTCGTATGAATCACTAAAAGAAAACGCTAAAAATCTATTTTATTCATCAATTTAATCTCCTTCAAGGGCAATACAATCATTCCAACGCTTATAGAAGAATTTGTCTTCATTTGAGCTGAATTTCTTATCGGCGAGCATTTTTTTCAAGATCAAAGAATAGCTAGTAGTCACTGGGTGCCAGCTCTAGACTATAAGGTGGATGAGGAAGCCCTGACCACTTCAGTTGGACGACCGGAACGTTCATCAACATCGGTGTCTGTACGACCGAGCTTAAATTCAGCAAACCAATAACAAATAGATCTTATCGATCGAGCAGAGTCCGGTTAACACTTTTGAAGCCATTGCTCAGCTTGTACAGTATTTTTTCTCATCAAGAAGCAATGATGAATTAACAAACGAAATTGTTTTGAAAATAACAAAAGTAACTTCACTTAAATGGCTGTCAATTATTTCTAACTAATCGAAATATCAGGAAATTTCACGCATAGTCTTTTGAAAGCTAGACTACATAAACGTCAAATAGATTTGACAATGGCAGCGCCATCTTTGTCTTAGTCACACGACTCATTAAGTGATGTAATAAATTCCATTCTGAGAGTTCAATACAATCTCAGTGTCGATTCTAAAACTTCCTCTAACAACAACGCCTACTAATGGTTGAAGTTTGAAGTTAATTTCAGTGTGTACTGCTCCTACTATTCGTTCATAAGTTGTCATACCGCATTTTCAAATTTGCTTTTTATATTTAGTGCTTAAAAATTTTTTCATATCTCTTATAATTACCTTCAAAAATTATTTTAAGCATATTTTGTGTGTTCATGATCATGTAAATTCATATTTCATATTTATTTGTGTAACAGAACAATTTCTGTATGGTTATATTTCAAAAAAAAATCTTAGTTCTTGTATAATTCCTTTTTATTCCAATCAGCTCTACCCACTCGTTCCCTCTTAAGTAATTTCCGACTGTATTGCCAGGATGGAGTTTAGTTGCAATCAAGTACCACCACATCATCAAAATCGTCTCTGACAACTTGCAGCTCATTCAAGGGCAGTCTTAATCTTGAAATTGATCTAAAAATAGATGAAAACTCCCTACAAGTTTCCCTATTGATATTAATATCATGAATCTAAATTTTTTGCCTTCGCTTGATTTATATACACTTCACAAGGCTTCTGTATGTAAGTAAGAGATGAGATGCTTAATCTGTTGAATGTTTTGATCCAGTGCGCAGCAACCTTTGGTTGGTCGACCAAATAGATTAAGTGCCTTTTCTTCTTTACAGTACAAGAACGGTATCTGATATGTTACAACGCCAGATAGAAATAGAAAAAATCTTGCTCTTCAATTCAACATTACAACAACCAAAGTTCAGAGAATTTATATTCGTATCATTTCTAACTATACAAAGATCTCTATAAACTCCTTTGAAATTCAATATCACCTTAGGTGTTTCGTTGAAATAATATCAGTTGTATTTTTTCTTTGAAACATCATGATATAAACCTTTTTTTTTATTGATTGAACAGCTCTCAAGGAATATTTTTTTAACCCGCAGATAGAGCATGACTACGCGTTTGTTTTTAAAGTTTTCTATTTCAGTCGTTTCTCGTTATTTGGAAAATCATACAAGGTAAAAATATAAGGACGAATTCAGCATAGAAAACACTTGTTGCCCCAATACAAATCTTCTTTAGCCCATTGAATGAAATTTCCCGTCACAAAATATATTCAAATATATTAGCGTACAAGTGCAAGGGTTCGAAAAATTCATATTATTCAACCTCCGATCGCTCAGTGTAGACGCTACGTGGCCAGAAGAAAGCGGACATGCCCTGTAGGCGGCGTCAATCTTTTGGTAATGAAATTATTGTGTCTAGTGATCTGAAACGGTGAGAATTTCGATATCATGTTGTTATACAAATAATTGTTCAATATGTGACTAAATACTGATGTTTATTATTCATCATTTCCATTGATACGTTCAAAACGTCCTCCATGACGCTACACGCTCTGTTCATAGCAATGATTTTCAATCAAATTTGAAAGTATATTTCAACTACATATTTTTGTAAAATTCATGACATTCCACGTAAAATATCAATAGTTTTAGGGGAGTCTATACAGCTGAAAAATTGAATTTTCCACATCATACTAACCTAACCTAACCTAACCTAACCTAACCAAAAAACGATTATATTTTTTAATGATACTGTGAAAATATCATTCATAATAATAAAAAATTTTATCTTCAAAGTTCTGGCCCTAATAATAAAATTAAGGGGTATATCGTCGATAAAAAGTCTAAAAAAATTTAGCGTTGCGTATTCTTATAGAAAATTTGATTTCCTAGAAAAAGCTTTTGTAGTAAATGTGAAATAAGCCGTTTCCATGTAAGAGTGCCTTGAACATTGATTTATTTTTTCAATTTTGCGTTTCGAATTTGGATTACCAGAAATACTGTACAAAATTTTTTTTCCAATATTTTCAATTAAATCCACTTCTCTAAAAGTTATTCGACGTTTTACTTAAATTCAAAGATAATTTATATTTTTTGTTGGGTACCCAAAAAAGACTTTTGAGCTCAAATTATGATATTTTGTAGATTTTGTATTTTGCACAGAAAACCTCGCCAAAAAACAAGCGAAAGCACCCTATCCAGGCATTTGTAAGCCTTGGCAACCCACAGTAATGTAATAACCATTGGGTCACTTCGGTTTTGATGACAGGAAGGATTTGGTTTGAATAGCACACTCAAAATCGACAAACGAGGATTGTCTTAAAAGAATTCCAACTAAATTTTCTGTTTGACAATTTTATAAATGCGTTTTGAAGATTTGTTTGAAAATAACAAAAAAACGAGTTGTCAATAACTATTTTTCAATTTTCTATAGAAGCTTTTTCCGAATAATAAACTCGTATCAATAATCCAATATCATGCTTTGAATTTCAATTTATTGGTAGCTTCTGACTGAAGTTGAAAATATAGTTTTTATCGAATGAATCGTGGATTATCAGTTATGTGATTTACTCTGGGAAAATTGGTGGATCGAATATTTCGAACAAGCTCTAATGAATTTTGCGAAACCATACTCAATTATATTTTGAAATTAAACAGCATTTTCGATTCAGGTTTTAGAACTGAAATATTTATCTGCCAATAGCATTTGATAAAATAGACAGCAATGTATTTCAGTAACCACTAAACTTGTTAATTATTAAGATTTGAATAATTTGGGTGTTCATAATTTTGATAATAAATAACGTACGTAACAACATTCATAACAAGCTCAATAAACAATGCTTGTAAATCTTAATAAATATACACGTGATAGTGAAGAATATAAAAATTATTCGAATTATATATGAGAAATATTCGAATACAAGCACCAGAATTGGGGGGATGTGTATTATACCAGGATCCGAGCTGTTTTGTTACAATAAAACTAATTTGTGAATGTTACACCACGTGTATTCATTAAACATGTTAAAAGAAGCTGCTGTATTAGAATCATCTTTTCTTGAGTTACAAAACACTGGCTTCAACCTCCCATAACTGTTGAGCCAAGGAATTGTAACTTTTAATTGACTCGTACATAGGTGGCGGCACAGTTATGAAATAAATATATAATTGATGACCTATATAATACAGAATAGGAGCCACATGGGTTGTCTGGGAAGTTCTCGACATCAAAATCACTTTCAGTCATAGATCAACCATATCTTATTAATAGCCAGCTCGAGTTCTCGTTTCAGCGACATCTCTTGATTCATTAGGGGTACTAAACGTTTCTTTTCTACTTCTGGCGGCATACTTCAATTCCAATTTCAAACAAATATTCCGTTCTTTTTTTTATAATAGTTTAATGGAGATCACGATTGGTTGATACAATAAATAAATGGGATAATAGGGTTTAAATATAATATACGAAACAAAAAAATTGGACAGTTTCCTATTACATATTAAATAAACATATATTTTTGCTTCAAGTTCCGGAAAACCCTGTAAATTGATGTGTGCATTGTCTTGATGAAACAACACTTTCTTCTTGGCCAAACGCGGCCGTTTTTACTTGATTTCTTCGCTTAAACATTGCAATAAATTTCAAGATAGTCGATGAAAATTATCACACACGCATCTCAAATAATCAACGCCATGATCTTGCCTACAGATAAAATGGTCTCTACCTTCTTTGAAGCCGGTTCTTCCTTTTCAGTCCATTGATTTAATTGTTAACGTTCCATCCATGAATATGAAAAGGTGCCAAAATTTGGCTATAAAACATTGTCAAACACTCGATGGAAACATCTTCACGACGCTGGTTTTTGTTCCATTATAAGCAAACGCGACATATTACACACATCTCTCTCATGTCCAAATTTTCAGTTAATTTCTTTCTTTCTTTTCTTCAACATTTCTGAAGTTGTCACTTCATTTGGTCGACCACTGCGACACTGGTCGTGCGGCGTCGTTTTAACTGAGCTACCCAATATTCTACTGTTGACAACGAAGAAGCAGTATCGTACAGTGAAATCTGGTTCATCTTTTATATTTTTTGGGCATATCATATAACGATGACCAATGTTTCCCATGTTAACAAGTTCATTAAAAACGTTCACTATTAATGGCTGCCAAACCAATACCAAACTTGAAACATATGCTGACTAGATTGTGTACCTTCTAATACAAACAACTACCGCCATCTCTAGTTGAGGTCAAGTACTTCTGGGACTATCCTAATAGCTGGAAAAAATGGTTGTCAGTTCATTTCAGTTAATCAACCTTTTTTAGACTTGACTTTTGTCCCGTCTGTGAAGTGTACTAAAAATTTATTCTCCCTAAGTCGCCACTAATAAACATAGCGAGTCAATCCAGTATACGTTCGTGATTAATTCCAAATAATCTGATAAGATTTTGTGTGCTTACATGAAATATCACTTGCTCGAATGGAATTTTCATATAGACTGAAAAAGCTTTTCAATTTGTTCGTTTATCTCGAACAAATATGCTTTTGAATATTTGCTTCGAAAAACGTAATATCTTAAGTGCTCGCGCTGGATATGTATATTTATGTTGGAGTGATATGACTCACTTTTCCCTGAATTCTCTGATGTGATAGCAAACATAAAACAAATCTGTCAATATTGTTTCATAATCGCTCCTATTACACGGCATTGTCGCTACCGGAGGAATATTATACTTCAGAAAACTTCTTTAGAAGTTTGCTTTCATCTCGATAATACTTTTGTCACACAACGAGCCACTTACATGAATACTTTTCTTTTCGTTGAAGAAGCTATGAAAACATCGCCAGTTAAAACACTTTTTCTAGTAAATGGATTTTCATTTGAGATTTCTTCGATATTATTTTCGGTTGTGGTGAAAAACTATACATATATAAAGTGTTCTAGGACTTGATGCAGAAAAATCGTGAAAATGATGCTGTGATTCTTAAACGAACTCTCGTTTCTGATTTATAGACCTTCAAAGTTGCGAAAACAGAAGTTATATTTAAGTAAATAATGATTGTTCAATGAATATTTACATAATATGTCTATCTAGTTTGTATGACTGAATAAATGATTCAAAACTACTATGCGAAGGTCAGGGGTGGCTCATACCCTATGGTAACAATCCGTAAATTTTACAGGGACAAGCTATACATCATATGAATTATTTTGTACTGTATTAAATTTCAATTTCTCTTTATTTATCATCAACTTTCTCTTTTCTTCTCTTCTAACTCGACTAAGCTTTCTACCGTTGTTTTCATTTTTAATTATTTTTCCAGAAAGGTTTCCATTACGTCACGTGATTCTTTGTTTGTAATTCTCCTGGATTTTTTGTCTCTATTTCTACTCACTGTACCACAATGTTGTCTTCTTTTTTCTCGATTTCTAGTCGTTCGAGTCTATTGTCCATATCTTTTATTGTTTTTTCTATTCTCTTCCATTGGTATCGATTTTTCTTCTAGTTCTTTCTGTACTTCCTATGTCCTCATCATATTTGCTCAATCTTAATGCTCTTTTCCATTTTTGCCATATTATCCTTAGTTTTTCTCTTCTCTGGAAAATTTTTTGCTTCGTATCAAAGTCTTCCTATACAGCAATTTTTTTCTGTTGTAATCATTATTACAACAATCATTTTCTCACTTAAATATTAAAATTTTCACATCTCATGAGTATATCGTTCGATTTTATCAATAAACTTATTCTAATCGTTATCACAACAAGAAAGTTCTAAAGCCAGTCAACATGTCGGACCTTGATCTTTTATCAGTCACTTAAGTTTCGTTAATTTTTGTTCTTTGCATTAACTTATATTTATGAAGACTTTTGCTGAATCCTATTGAATTTACCTTTGAACACTTTCATTTTTATACCAAAATTGTGTATGGAGTTTTGTTGATTATAATACTCGTACTTCCATATAAAACGAAGTTTAATGGACCGCCGAAATCAACTCAACTTTGGAGTAAATTACCAGGATAGGATTAAAACAAAAAACAAGGAATACTAATAATTATACATCATTAATGAGAAAATTAAATATAATTTTTCAATGAAAATAAATACTTCAT
Source organism: Diorhabda elongata (assembly GCA_026230145.1). Taxonomy (NCBI): domain Eukaryota; kingdom Metazoa; phylum Arthropoda; class Insecta; order Coleoptera; family Chrysomelidae; genus Diorhabda; species Diorhabda elongata. Next base: position 16,741,959 of record CM047928.1, on the reverse strand, counting down.
TTAAATTCGAAGAAGAATAAAATTTTTGGCGTGAATACAATCATCAATTGGTCACTAAGAATGATACAAATACCAAATACTGAAGATGAAAACCTGTTTCGTAAGAGTACATATGAATTTCAAACATTTTTCTGTCTACAAGACTTGATGCGAAAAATTCGAAATTGAGTAGACGTAAAACTAATGCTGTGACATACAAATTTTCTGATACAATCACTCGTTTCTGAGTTATAGGCTTCTAAAGTTGTGAAATCAGAACTTTATATTCTATATATTGAAAAGAATTATACAAATCTAATACAAGTCCGTCCGGCCATTCTATCCGGCCGATTTTCTTCATTTTTTTTTTTAATGAAGGGTATTTATGCATAGATTTGTCATTAGCATTGAAAATCTCTCAACTTCAACCCTCCACAAGTTATACTAAAATGCAACTTTTTCCCTATTGAATTTTCCATGCTTTCATACGTTCGGCCTTTTATATCTCCAGTTCCAATCGAGATATGTTGATCATATTGGCCTCAGTGAATCAAGCTCTTTCATTTGAGATATTATATGACTTGATTGGTTGAGCCTGAGAAGAGCTGTGAGGGAACATTCAACTTGACTTTTATTTTTTCTGAAATTTTTCTACACTCAAAGCTTCATAGCTCAGATTCTAATTTGAGTATAATTTCTAAATCAAACAATCGAACATTAGGAATTTTTGAATAGATAATTCCACACTATTATCTGAAGGCAAGGGGTGGCTCATGCCCAATGGTTAACAATCCGGAACTATTTTTTTTTATGTGGCCATTTTAGATTTTCGTACACCATGAGATGAAGATGAAGACGTCAGACTTTTACATCTGATATCAATTTTATGTAGAGAGCAACAAAAGCACTGTTGATTCGTGTTATAATTACAATACTTGCCTTTTTTTCTGGTTACGCCCCTGAAAAACTATAATGAAGCGATAAATTATACAGAAATGCGAGATAAATAGAGACGGGCCATAAATTTTAAATATCAAGGACGTGAATTTGTGTACGATGTTTCATGGAAACACTTAGTATGTATCGCATATTAACATGCGTGTTTCGAAATAGTGAATAGCGCCCTAACTGCTGTTATTATGTAGACTTTACATATTACTTGTTTCAATTAAAGGTGATTTTGTTTAGTAGATTATAATTTGTGGGTATAATTTTAGTAACTTATAATTTAATAACTCTTAGGATGGAAACACTACAGTATTTGATAAGACTCCTTCGTTTTGGAAGTCGAATTATATTAAACGAATTCAGATACAACGAATCGATTGATTTATTTATAACCAGTGTTGAAAATGGAAGATTTCACACGAGTTTGTAAGCTAGTGACTCAAGCGAACGAATGTGGAATCTAATTTTTAACACGTACTATAAACGACAACTACAAAACAACGCAGTTAATATTTATTTCTTGGATTTCTTATGATAAAATTACTAAGAGATTTGAAATAAGTCTCGAAGACGAATGTTGATTATTTTATGCTTTCCAGACTGAAAAATCTTCTATGGTGTTGTTAACATCTTCAGCAGTTCAGCAGTTACGCTATATGTTTTCAATCACCATTCCTTGTAGGAGCCCCCAACTTGAACGAAGGGGCTTAGCTTGGGCCAACTTTGGGAAACCCGGCTTTGGCAAACCAATATTGGCCCAAGCCTGATTGAAGTCTGGGTCGGCCATCGTATATGAAGTTTTGCTCTTTACATCAAAAGAGATAATTTTTCATGCAAACAAGAAATAAAACATAGTATAATTTCTTTATATGTTTAATCATATAACTAAAATTTTTATGTACATTAATTAGTAGGATTAATAGAAATTTGTCATAAACTATAATTTTATCAACAAAATATGGAATATCTATTTTTATTATCAAGCAGGTGCGGGCTTGTAAACCAAGCAAGGGACATTGTTATCATCCCAGAGTTCCACCAAGTCTGGGTCAATGATAGCTTCAAACCTAGGACTAGAGCTGTACATATTTGATCCAGATTTGGGCCAATACTGGGCCCATCGTAAAATTCTATATGGGATGGCGTTACACATCCATAAAACCACCAGTTTTGTTAGCGGTAATTTTTGATGACATTCTTCTCTCTTTATAAGTGTCTGTGTTTGGTTGCTTCAAAAATTTAGCGATGTCTTGAACCAATTTACCACATTTATTGATGCTTGCAAGTTTCTTTGTGCATTTTCCTCTTTGATAGTTGACAAAGAATCTTTCATTTTTGCCACTAATTCCTATATGTCTTAGTATTGATAAATTTTTTACAAAAATTGTTAGTGATAACAAGTTGAGGAGGTTTTTTTACTTTTAGTCCACGATTAATGTTGAGTTCACGTCTTCGATATCTCAAGTTTATCATTGAAGTCATGTTTACAAATAGAATTCATCAGAAACTGTTTCAAGAGATATTTCAATATTGGATTTTTTGTAAAGTGGTTAACAGAATTTGTAATTTGCACTAAGTAGCAATATTTTGCTATTAGCATTGCACGGAGCACGATAAATATGTACCACAGTGTTGTTGCTAAGTCGTCGTCTATCTATCTACACTCAAGTGTTCAGATCCAAGTAAATTTTAGTGAATTTGTAATGATATTATTCTTTATATTTGCTGGTAATCTTCTCTTATAACTTTTTAACGTTGCTTGCTCACAAAATTCCAAATACCTTCAATAATTTCCTCTTGTTTTAAGCAAATTTTGTATAATATTTTCGGTGTAAATTCGTACTATCTATTATTTGCGTAATAGCATGAAAATAATAGAATAAATACCTGTTTGGTTATATTTTATGAAAATATTTATAAAATAAGCTCCCTTATATTCGAATCTCTTCTACCTACTCGTGATTTCGCTTTGTATTCCCGTTCCTTTTCTCATTTCATTTTTTTCTGAAGTTCTACTGCTAACAGAGCTACAAGAACCCAAACTGAACACCATCATCTCATTAAATTCAACTCCAATAACTGCAACAATACTTGTTTTTCATATTATTCCCAGTCGTACCTTCAATTTATAGAATCCTGTTTTATTTAATTCGTAAATATTTCTATTCGTCGTACAAAGAATAATAAAAAGTACTGTGTTGATTTACATACTACTTATTTCGATATATACGTATTCCTAACCCATATAATATAAGTCAAATTTAAATTACCTTCAACAGAGGCACGGTTAATTCAAAATTTGGAACTTAAGTATTACCCCAGTTCTTTAATTTCTCTAAAAACAATACATACACTACTTGGAAACGTTCTCTATGAAATGATAATCATTTAAATTATTTTTCAGTTTTCCGTTGAATGAGAATTACTCCCAAAAAGATCCAGCGAGAGCTTTAACTGCCAGTTGGCTTTCAAATGTCCCGTTACTTCGAACTTCTGAAAAGCTTCAATCGAAGTAAACGCGGCAATAGTGTTTTCATTTTATAATTTTAAACTTATTAAAATGAAAATCGTGTTTCTAGATTGATTTATTTATTAAATAATGAATGTATTATATAATATTCAACGGATGTTTGAATCCGTTCCTGACTGTGATTGAGCCCAAAACGCCATCACAGTAATTGTTTGAATTTCATGAATAGGTGCTTTTAGTTTCCTCCCTTAACATTTTCCCTTTCTGAGTTACAATTCCATCTTCATATTCTCTTTATTATTCCATCCACTTTCCATAAGTATAAAAGTGTAATTTATCAGACGTTTTTATGGATGTTCATCATGTTGAATAAGATCGGTGTTTTTGACTTTTTACATATTGCTTTTCGACTTCTGGTATCATAACGACCCAATAAAAACAGTTCTGGTAGTATTTTCTCGAATTTTTCACAAATAAAAAATTCCATAGTTCATCTCATCAAATTTAATCTAACAAAAAGTTTCTGTATATGATCCGTGGAATATTTTAGTACTTTATACTAATTTACATAACAGTTTTATCTATCAAATCACTAAGTTTGATTAAAAATCCAGCATATACTTGAATTTTGAATCAAAAACCTATCTATAAACATTAAAAGATAATTGTTTAAAAATTTCGAAACTTTGTTGCTTGAAAATTACCTCGCGACGCCCCTTTAATTGCGAAGCCCACTTCCACCAGCCTAGCTACGCCACTGATTATCACTACATCGAATTCATATAAAAAGATTCACATAATGAAGCCGAAATATCAATTTTCGAATATCCAATATTTATTATTTTATTTTTTGCTGCTATCAGAACTTTTTGATTATCCAATAATTAATATGTTCAGATTTGCCTAAAGCAAAATTGAGAGAATTAACGGCAATAGAAACAATGTCGAAACAGCAAAAATAACAGTGAACAGCCAACCAAAACTAGATTAAAGAAAAAGAACCAAGAAAAACAACAAGTACTAATAGCAACTTGGAATATAAAGACCCTTTTGAGAAAGCAAAGGAAATGAAAAAATAGAACATAGATATCACGGTAATACAAAAAAACGAGATGGGAAAAAGCGGGTGAAATAAAGAAAGAAAAATACATACTCCTATTCAGCGAGGAATTAAAAAGCGGAAACAAAGGAGTAGGACACTACGTAAGGAACAAAATGGAAAATAGCATACTAAATTTTAGACCAGTTAATGGAAGAATAGCAGCTTAAGACTGAAGATAAATATCAATCATACCAACAGAGGTGGCACAAGAAAAGGAAAAAGATGACTCCTATGATGAGTTAAGTCATGTAGGAGAGGAAATATTGAAAATAATATTACTTGGAGACGGAAACGCACAACTAGGAAAAGAGAATTACCTACGAAGTGTGATAGGAAATTGAAAAGGAACTATCTATCATGAAACTAACGACAATGGGCACAGGCTAGCCTAAGTGACAGGAATAATGAATACCAAACCAAGTTTGAACACTCTAAAGCAACTTGGAGACAACTAGGAGGTGATACCGGAAGCCAAATAGATCACGTCGCAGCCACAAAGGGAAAAAACGTACAGAGGAGCACTAGCAGACACGGACCACTATTTAGTAATGGCCAAAAAAGGAAAATAAATGTTACGAAACAAAGGACAGTACAAGAATATCAATATTCATAATTTCATTGAATTGGGTTTTGATAATCAAGTTATCGTCTTCAGAGACTGAAGGGCAGAGTTTAGTGTAGTGGTATACGGAAAGTTCAGTATTATCAAAATAATAATCCTACCGCTTTCGGCCCCTAGGCCGTATCAATAAGGTCCACGATCGCAATGTGTCCCAGAAAGAAGAATCATGTTTTTTAGAGATTTTAGACTTCATTCGATTCCTCTACAAATGTTTTGAATACTCTTACTCTCAAATCTACGGCGTTGTAACTGAATTAAAACAGAAAATATTGTGGGATTACACTAAATAATTCAACAGGAATCATTGACATCCAAACATGTAATGCAACCTTAAAACTTAACTTAAAATTGTAAATTTCATAAGGATAGTTCAGGCAATTTTTACAAGATTTGAACGAAAAGTTTTCTGATGTCCCTAATTTTACTGTTGGCTTAGTCCAGGAGTAGTTTGAGAACGATTTTTTGCACTAAGTGACCCTATTCTTATTAGGAAAAGGCAAACCAATTGATTATGATGATGAGTGGTGGATTGATTGTGTCTTTTCGGTAGATATGAATAAACACTTACACTGAATATAAAGTTACAGGGTAAAAATCTGATTGTCACTCAAATGTATTCATATATTCAAGCCGTTGAAACAAAGTTGAGGCTGTGGAAAAATCAGGTAAAAAATCAATCTTTTCACTATTATCCTCATTTAAAATCATTTGGCACAGTGAACCAAAAAAAAAATGTATAAATATTCTCAACTTCTGCATAATCTGACTACAGAATTCAACGATCGTTTCATAAGATAAATGAAATGGAATTTCCAATTTTTAACAATCCATTCAATGTTGAAGCTTCATAGGTACCAGTTCATTTGCAAATTGAGTTGATAGATCTTCAATCGGACAGTAATTTGGAAGGAAAATTTAATGAGATTAAAGCTCTTACATGCCACAAGACTTAGGAATGAACATCTCCTATCAATTATTAAAATAATTACAACGAATATGATAACTGACATCTATGAGCTTGTCAAAAACAAGAGAAGTCAATTATCTGGTTCCTCGAGGTCAATATATTCACCTACCATCTTTTATAACTTTGATATGATTTTTACCAACCCTGCAATATACACTTATATAATTTAATAAATAAAATTTCACAATAATTCAGTCAATTTATTTTTATTTTCAATCTGGCCCACATACGAAATCAAAATTCAAGATATGGACCTCTGAAAAATTGAATTTGACACCTCTGTATTACGGCTTCACTACCTTCAGTTTATTTTTTAATTATTGATTAATTATTAATGATCATAAAAGTCAAACAGCAATTTAGAGGGTAGTAGGGTACAGATATAAAGATTTTCGAATACCTAGTTCAGAGGCCATCGTGAATATAGGACATATAGGACAATGTTCATGAATATTTGTTTTACATTAATATTGAGTGTCCGTGTACATGTGTAACATATGTGTCTGTTTGTAAAGCATGCATACAAATATGTAGTTATGATTTCGAGGCAACACGTGCTGGATTATTGATGCAATTTCGTTGAAACTATCAAAAATATCAAGGGAATGTATATACAACCGATAATAAGTAGACATTTGCAATACCTCGTGATTATGTGCGTGTTGAAGTTATTTTAATGGAATGTTTAAATCATGGGTCAGCGAACTGTGACTATAACTTAGGGAATAGTGTTAAAAGTGACCATAATCAAAGATGAATATGTAAATTTTAGCTTTTAGAAGGCATTACTATGAAAATAATAATTTATACAGAGGGAATTGGTATAGTTAGATATAATGATGGAAAATTAGGGACAGCGGAAACTCCCCTAGTGGAGATATGAAAAAAAAAACGATTTCCTGTGATTTGGATTCATTTTTTAATCGAAAAATGTAAATGAAAAGTTTTTTCTCAAATCATAAAAACATAGTTCTTAGTCTAAGAATGTACAGACAAGATAGATACACAACGAAAAATATCTGCAACCAAATCAATTTTGTAATAGATACATGGAAATCGGATTTATTTTGAAATTACTGACAACCAAGGGTTTATTCAGTTTTATTTGGTTCTCCTCGGATTCGGATTCCTTTTCCGTGTCCTCTCATTAATAAGGGAAATGGTTTCGGATTCTTATACACCTTCAGCTTTACAATGACACACAGAAACTCAAGAATTGATTGAAACGAATTTTATGGAGCTAATCATTAAACCTACTTCAGTACAATAAAGTTTCTAGAAGCTGGAATTCTTTTTTAGAGTTGATGACGTCTGGAAGTATAAAATTAGATAAATCAATTATTTGTAGCTGTATAAAAACATTTTACTCAAATTATTCACAGCTTTTTCGTTCTTATGAATGTGAACCATTTCTTTTTCGCGTATCAGATTCCGTTCCAAGAATTTTCGAATCTTTATAATTGAATTGTTTGATGACCTTTCAGTCTATTTCCTAAATACTGAGATGTCTGCCCTATATAGACAGCATCACTATACTTTTCTTTGTTTTTGCTTTTTAGATTTCAGTTCAGTGAAATTTTTGAATTATTGAAATAATTCGATATTAGTGGCGAAATTTCTTGTAAATATAGCGAGGAGAAATGTTTTGTTTCTCAATTGATTACAATACATCTTTTTCTTGAATATATTGTTTATCGTATCTTTCCGGATAATTATTTCCTTTCAATGCAGTTTTTTGGCTTTTTGAATAACTGAGCATTTTAATTCGGGATATGATAGTTAGTTAGATCTAGTTGCTTCTCGATACGACTGCAGCACTGAATTCTGCGTTCGCATTGAGTCGATATCTTTGACGCTTAGTTGTCTTCTTGTTTGTCCTATCTCCAGGGAAAAAATGAATTTGCCTTTCAAAAAATATTATACATGAAAAATTGTTAGAAAAAACTCATTAACTGATACAAGTCCATTCAAATATTTCCCTACAGATTCAATAGACATTTTTCATTCGGATCAAATTCATAGAGGGCTTTAATCATGTTAACATACTATACTATTATGGCATTTATTTCAGATCTCACTCATATTTTTTCGTTGAAATAATTGAGCTCTATATCACAGGTAACTATTTTATACGACTAGATAGATCTAGAGAAAATAATGAACGGATTGTTTTATCAATAGACACTACCGAATAATTGATTCTGAAATAATTGACGAAACATTCTATCTGTCATTCGATATTTTATGTGATATATTTCATGTGATTCAATGTCCCATGTGTGAATTATCGATGACCATAAAATTTCAGCAATATGTGAATTATTAACAACCCCACTTACACGAACTTAATTTTGGGTATTGTTGTTAAAAGTTATATTTGTGATAACGTGATATTTATATTCATTTCTATAAATCTCCTATCGCTACTATACGAGGATGGTCCAAGAAGTACTTGGTCTGACCTAGAGATGACATATGTTTGAAAGCGTTTGGCAGCTATCAATTTTTTTCATTAAATTTGTAAACATGGGAAAAATTGGTCATTGTTATGTGATTCAAAACTTTCATTTGAAAAGCTTTAACCCAACCAATATAAAAACTGGATCAGATTCTACTGTGGGTGAGACTGATCCTGCGTTATCAACAGTAAAATATTGGGTACCAGTTAATGACTATTTTAAGTAGCTTTACGATTCTTATTATAAAAGGGTATCGAACTTATTGGACATCGCTGGGATCTATATGGAGTTAGAAAACTATTATGTTTTAAAATAAAACTATTTTTTTCCAAAATTTTTTGTGTTTTCTTTCTCTTAGTACTACTGAGGTCCTTCTCGTACATATCCATTCTATTCTTTTCTCATCTCTTAATTTTCGATCACTTTCTTGAAATATTGAAATTGATTTGATGATTATAATGAAATTTGTCAAAAACAGGTTATAACTACAATCATATTTTGGCCGTTGACCTTTAAATCATTTCAATTTTTGAAATATGCGTGGAAGGTCTTTATATAGTACTGAATTGATAAATCAAAATATCCGATAAAATATATTACAGGTCTATCAATATTTCATACTGAATACCTCGAATTCAATATTAATTCGTGAGAATTCTTGATAAATGTTTAAGAAATGATGTATAATTTCTGAAATAAATTGGAATTTTTGGAACCGTTGGTGATATTTATACTGTTTACACAACTGCAACACTCACAATTATCCTTTCCGACGCACGTTTCGATAATCAAGTTATCGTCTTCAGTGTCTGATGGTAAAAACTCATTTCTCAGTTTTAAGATATTGTGCCGGATTCGAGCTTACTTGACGGTAATAGTGAATCGCCTAACGGCTTTTTCTGGTACTGCCTCACGCATTATTTCGAGTTCTTCACTATGATGGTTTTCATTCGTTCATATTCTTATTTCTTTTTCTTCCATTTCTATTATTTTTTGTACAACTTTTCATGTCCTATTCCATGTTATTTTAGAATTTACCAACTATAGTTTCATTTTGTTCATGTTGAAGTTGTCTACGGTGATGTTTTTGTATTTTAATCTTAATTCCTCTCGTCGCTCATATACAAACAAGATGTGGTGGATGTCACAGTTTCGGCATACATTTGGTTCAGTCTTTTTCCATTTGTAAAGGTAATCTCCAAAGCAATCGTTTCCAAACAAGACCTAGTTGATAAAATAGTCGATTTCGTAATAAGTTGTATCCATCCATAGAACAATCTCAGATATTGAACTGTAGGTTCGGCGTCCTTTTTATGAGTGTGTCCATCTGTCTTGCTACATATACATCTGGTTTCTATATGCATATATTTTATTTCTGGTCGTCGTATCTTGCAGCTTCTTCTTTAATCACGAGATTATATCTGCTGCATTTAGTGATTTGGATCGGTATAGCCTTGATATTCGAAAACTTTTTCTATTAGTTTAATTTTTTACCAGTGAATTATTTTCTAATCGCCTTCTAAATAAAGACAGCGTATATATTTGAAGGTACGCAACACTGTCTAGGATTCTTCTTGTAGAACTGTAATTGCTCTTTATACTACGGTCCACCGGATATGCTTCCCAAAAGTTGATTTTGTCAATCGAAACGTCCTGGTATTTGAAGACTTAGAATGAACTGAATGGAATCAATCTTCATTATTTTTGTTAAGGCAACTGTTTCCGTCTTTTTAGGTGACAGACTCAAGTTGTTTTTTCCTATATAGTTAAATATAACTAGCTGGAAATATTAACTTAATGTATTGAGGTATCGTCATTATTTTCTGTGATCACTATCGCAATATCATCGGTAAAGCCTCTTAATGTTATTTCGAAGTAGGTCGTTTCAAAACGTTGGTCGAAGAGCTTAACCTTGAGGTACACGTTTTAGTAACCTTCGACTTCCAGGATAATCCATCTGCTAGAATTATGAAAAAGAATTATTTGTGAGAGATACTTCTTAATATTTTGTTATCTGGGTTTATCTAATATTAGTTGCGCTGTTAAATACGCAACGATTTACCCTTTTTTAATTGATTCCAAGGCCTCAATATGCCCACATTATTAAGATAGAGATGAAGTGATATGCCAACCATCGGGAACACCGAGGACACTAAAACTATCACTGCTGGTCTTGAGCTAGCTATTGGTGAACAATTTTTTCTTTACGATGCATTCTATCAATACATCTTACTAGTGGTAATCTCCCATCATTACTAGATCTCACTGTCCTTGATACCGAATTTTCTTCTCTCTCATATCTTGATGAAATCGTTCACTCTGCTCATCGCTGACAATTTCCAAATTATCGGAAAAAATGACACATGGTGAATCTATTTTCAATGACAATCAGCAGCAAAACCAAGGTTCAAACTGGTCATCACTACTCATCTTAATATATAAGAAGATGATTCATATGATTTGAAATATATGCTATAAAAACGATTTGAACGTATTCTTTGGTTTCACCTCGTAAATAGTAAATGAAAACAGGTTGAGAGCATTTAACTTTTTATATTTCTTTTGGTGAGTTTATTCGCTCCTTCCATTAGAAAACAACGATGTTATAAAAAATTGATCAATATTCTTAGATTAATTTGCAAGATAGTTAGCATGTTGATAATTTGTATGTGGGTTGTTTGTGCATTGGATTTATTTTCGATATTATGACGAACCTTGACTCGTTTATTTGGTAGATTGAATATAAGCTCTCGGAATATCTCAAGTAAACAACAAAGTGAATATTTTTTTGATAAATCGAACAAATATAAGACCTAAAAAACATTTTAGTGCGACATAAGTTTGACAGTTTTTCTTCTCAACTAAAACCACTGTTTTAGAAAGTATATAATCTGTACAGTATATGTTTCAAGTTTTAAGACGCCAGTGTTTGTGTGAAATAAGAGCTGAGAGAATCGCGAGGAGATTCAAAAAAAAACTTAAGGCAGCTAGTCTTGCACTAAAAAGGCAACTACTGGCGCGTATTCCATTGGAAGCAAAAACCGAGTTGGTTTCTACTGAAATGATGGTGGATTATCCGATCAACCGATACCTGGAATAAATGTTAGTTCCATCAGCGATCACTGATAAGGCCCATAAAACAACAGAAAACAGCGTACTTAGGTCAGATACTGAGGGACGACAAGTATACTCTTCTGCAAACAATTATGCAAGGCAGGTTAGATGGTAGACGGGGTGTCGAGAGAAACAAGAAGTCGTGGCTAAGGAATGTGAGAGACTGGACGAATATGAGTGTGCCAGAATTGTTTCACATAGCAAAAGATAGAGAAGCATTTGAAGTTGTGGTCGCCAACCTCCGTTAGGAGAAAGCATGGAAAGAAGAATCAGCGAAAACTTCATGCTTATTCACGACAATACCCGTCACATTCAGCAGATTCCGTATAGCAGTATTTACAGGATGTAGAAATCACCCTTAGAGATTGGCCAGCGCGTAGAAAAACTCGAATCTTATAGAGCATTCATGAAATGAACTAAACAGAAAAATTAAGTTCAGAAATTCTGCACTAACTACGAAATCAGACCTCAAAACCGCGCTCACTGAAGAATGGGATAGCATCAAACCAGATCCAGTTGAGAAACCTATTCGACTCATGAAAAAGTTATTGGAAGCTGTTAATAGAACCTATGGAGGGAATACCAAACATTGATGTGTTAATTTTGCATAAATTATCATTTTAAAGAATTTAAACTTTTTTTCTTTACTGTTAATCATAATACACTTTCCGTTCGATATTTTTCCTTTACCATAGAAATATTTTCATGATAACATAGACCACTTATTATAAAATTAATACTAATGGATATGAGATGTTGAGGTCAAAAAAAGAATGGAAGCTACAGATTTTTCGGCAGAGACTTTTGACCGTGAGTCGAGTCGATGGTTTTACACACGAGTATATTGTACTTAAACATGTTTGTGGAATGTTAGAAGTAATGAATATTCGGATAAATTTGGAAGAGCCGAATTGAAAGATTCTTTAGAAAAAAAATTGGGAGAAATCAAAGCAGATGCTTCTTTGGTATTTTTGCTACAGGATATTAATAACTTGCGGACTACTTTCAGACGTGCATTAGATGAATGTACATACAGTCTTTTGTTTATAATTTCAATTTTGTAACCAGTTTTCACAACGTTTGTGGCTGTTCATCGTCATCTAATAAAACTACCAAAATTACAATCAATGTATTTTCTGATACGTTTGATGCCATCGTGAAAACAATATAACTAAAAGACTGCAAAGTGACTGGTAAATATACCAGAAAAACTAGAAAGTAGTAGTGGGAAAAAGCAAGTTCTGTTATTCTAACGGTTTGAAGTCTACGCTAGTATTCCCAATGGATGCATGTTGTCATCTAGTCCCTTTCTCCTGTACGTCAACGATCTACTCGAACCAGATCAAAAGCTTCGCCGACGATATCACACTGGTGTCCAAATACGTTGGTAACAACATACCTCTTCCATCGAAACCGATCATGAAAACAATCTGGAATGGATTGTACACAAGTAAAGACTCAGATTGCCTGTTTTTACAAAATAGGCTGATTTGATCCTGCCTAAACAAAGAATATCACCATCACCACAAATTGGATTTTTGGGTTAATCATGTAGCCAAATTAGCTTATGCAGGTCCATAAAAACTTGGAGTTCTCTATGTAAGACCAGAAAGCTATATTCTCTTATCCTCTACAAGGCCCAGATTTGTCCATCTTTGGAATATTACACGAACATTTGGAACTCGGCTCCCAAGCATACCATGAGGATGTTCGAAGCGTTATCCATGTAAATACATGATCTCTTTTTATCAGAGAAAATATTCACTGTGCTTTATCAAGATTGTATGGTGAGTGGTCAAAAATTCTCCACTTGACACTATACGTCGTGCATTTTTATGGATCAGGACAAAGTCCCTTCTTTGAATAGCTCCCTGTAAACGACGTAAGTTCATACAGTAGACTTCTTCCTAGATTGTTAACAGGATTTAAGTCTTATCCTCTAGTACCAATAATCTATGAAAAACTATCCCATTTATTTCTATTAAGGGTGATATATGTAAGTCGCTTAGTGTTATGGATCTAGCGCAATATTTCTTGTCTGTGATCACAATTTTATACATGGGAGACTGTGAAATTTTTGGTATTTCCATGGATAGTTCAGTAATTGTGAACCTCTATGTCTTGGTTAACGTCAACTGAACAACAAACTGACAGTGGCTAACGTCTGTTACCATCGGCAGTTATAGTATCAGTTGTAGTATTCACCTTTAGAAATCTAGTGCAATATGAAGTTGAATGATGGGGTATAATAACGGATGGTTTCCGAATATTTATGTAGGATAAGAAGAAATAAGAGCTTGAGTACGTCTTCTATTATTCCAAACAATATAGTTACAAATGTATATTCCTTGATATGAAAAGAAAATAGTGGATTTTAAGTAGTAGCTTCAAACGACGTGGGTAAATTATCAACAATTTCGGATTGTTAACATAAATTGTATCAGAATGAAGAGCCCTCAACGACTTATCAACATTAACGATGTTGTATCAATTGTTTATGTTTTACGCCCGTACTAATCATACGACTTCTCTGATGATCCTACTCATTCCTATTTCTATCACGTTTTCAGTTGCCTTAAAAGGAATAATTATCCTGTTACGTATAGAAAATATTAATGCCGGATAGGTCTGAAACTGCAGCGACAAATCCATTGCTCTTTCGAGGGACCGTAATCCGAGAAAAGAAGTTAATTAAGCAGAACTCTCGGGCGCGAATATGCGATCCACAACAATTTATGAATATTTATGCGTATTTCTGTGCAAATTCATGGCACTCTTAATTAAAACAATCCACATGAGATATGATTATTTTCACACACTGATTGCCTTGGGAATAGGAGTTCTTTGCGAGCGAAATTTCAATTGCAATTTGCTCTCCAATTTCTATTTCTGATCCACGTTTATTGTAACACAAGATGAACATGTTTCTCTCGATGAATATCAGTGTTTCCAATCACAATGTCTTCGTATAATACTAGTAAATAAAAAAGTTGAAGACATCTAGAAGTTGACGCTAGCCATAGTTTTATCAGAAAAGATAAGATTGTTTTAGCACAATACCTTCAACAGACATACTCGATTTCGAAACTAGTTATCTACAAGTATGTCGTACTTTATTATCCATAAAACGTGTTGGTGAGAAGGATATTTGCCAAAAATTTGTTTCCTTTGATTTCGGCTTGTGTTCGTCATGAATTAAATCATGATTCAATCTGGTAATTCAAAATTATTATAGTATGTACTTATTTGATAGCATAAGTATATACTGAATTATGAAGTGAAAAAAAGTGAATATTGATGATTTATGTTACGAGATGTGGCTATTAAGTAAAGATACTAGTGATGCTACTGAAAAAGTACGCATGTGTTAGCGACTGTCAGCTACTTAGCTTGAAGCCTACCTACTCTTGCTACATTGGCAAACATCTTCACGACGGTGCTTTTGTTCAGATATCTAATATATCTGCTAACTCGCGCACTTTCAGTAGACGATTATCCAATGTGGTTTTGCGGATTTTCTTCAACTATTTTTGAAGCCGTCAACTAGTTTAGCTTTTATATTAGGTGTGCTAAGGCCTTCCAAATCAAATTATTGTATCACGATGACTAATATTTTACATGAACTGAAAACTGAAAACGGTACTATTAATGGCTGCCAAACAAATACTAAACAACATGGCGTCTTCAAACCTGAAACATATGCTGTATAGACTGTGTGGGATTTTTAAAGCAGCTACCGCCATCTTCAGGTCAGGACAGGTACTTTTGGGACCTTGTATACCACGTTATGTCTTGTCAATCTCAAGGGAGGCGATTCTTATCAATCATGTTATAAAAGTAGAAGTGAAAATTTAATAATTCATGAATATGGTTCAAAATTCAAAATTCTCGTATCTTTTAAAAATATTCTACTGTGCAACTATTACCAAATACTGAAGGTAGCAAAAACGTTTTGGATACGTGAACTAATTTCAGATTTTTCATAGATAAAAATGTTTATCTCTTTTAATCTATTAATGAAGAAGATTAAAATTTCGAATCAATTCAGATGTTTATTTCTATTTTATAACATAAAAAATAAGTGGAAATAATCAAAACATTAGATCGTGTTTATGAAACACATCAACTACGATTCTTGAGTATAATATTTAATTGAAGCTGTAATTGAAATATAAACAAATAATTGATTGATTTGCTTTGATCTATTAATTTAAATAAAACTTATCATTCAAATATAAATTTGAAAACCCTATTTCCTCCGATAAGATGTATATCACTCAAACAAATTGAGTTCAGTTCATAGGAATAAGACAAGAAATTACTTAACCAAGTAACGTCGGTTTACCACGATTATGTGTCTTTGGTAAATCCAGATGCTTTGGTCAAATAACCGTTCTTGACATAGTACAGTGAAAATTATTCAATTTCTAAATAATATGTAAGAAAGAGATATTCGTTCTTCACTAATCACAAGAAAAAATAATCGAATGAGAGCAATGATGTCATCTATAGCATAAACAAGATCTCAAATAGAAAACCAAAAGTAGTCCACCAAAATCGAGTAGCGCTTGAAGGAGATCATGACCATGACAGGAAGGAGGGAACCATTTGCTAGAAGAGTCTGGCCATGCCTTCGAAGAATTTAAAACATCTCTGTTTGAATCAAGAATACATGAGGGTTAGCAACCGTCTTCCGGAAGAAGTTTGATGAAAGAGAAAAACTTGACGTTTAGATATCAGCATCCGGCAAAATACTGAGAAACAAACACAATTCGTTGTACATCTTCTACCTGGTTATCAAAAATTAATTCGATCCACCTACGTGGATGTATGAGAAACGATGGAAAGACTCCACGACTGTGTGATGGAAGCCAATAGGAAGAGACTGGCTATAGCCAAGATATCGAGTAACCAGCGGATTGGCGAGTCGTCAGTAACATCGTAAAGATGATATTCCAAATACCGGTGTTCACATATTAATTAGCAGCTCTACCTCCACTTCACAGCACCTTCTGGGGGGAAAATTATATGAACTAGTCCACGACATAGACCGTAGAGCCGGTGCTGTCAAGTTATGATGAAGAAGTATAAAGATTAGTAAATCCGCTAGTTTTTAGAAACCATTTAATAATGATTTTACATATGTTTTTATATACAACAGGAATTTGTTTATATTGTTTTTAGAACAAATCTCTAACAATGCTTTCGTATTTATTTGGTTGTTTATTTACTTTCTAGAATTATTTGGAAAATTCTTTTCAATATACATACTAGTTTGCTCTTGAGCTAAATGTATAAGTTTTTTTTTAATTAATTCAGTTTGTCTTTATTAATCATATAGTTATTAGAAGAAAATTATTCACGGTAATGTTTGTCTAGAAAAATAAATGATTAAAACAAATAACTTAATCATCCAATAATTAATTTCGTTCAATTAGATGATCAAGATCGAATTGAACATTGAAATGCGGTTATTCTACTTGACCGTACGGTCAATTATCGATACTGTTTAGAAGTGGAAAATACAGGTGATCTCAGTTTTATGTAAAAAAAACGACATCAAATCAAATATTTATAATTGAATTATGAATTGAACCAATTATCGAATCATCAATTTTTTTTTTACGATTGAGGTACCTCCAAAAAATGTAATTTGAACGCATCAACTGCTTCTTCGAGTGTAAAAAAACGTTGACCTTGCCTTTTATTGTTAATCTGCGAGAATACGCAGAAATAATTAGATGCCAAACAACGCCAGATAACATATCAGTTCGATAATTTTACTGTTTAAAAACGTTTTGTTTGAACTAATGTTTGAAGGCTCACGCTGGGAAATGATTCGTCGTCTCCGATTAGTTTCTTTGATTTTTTTGAACACTTTTGACAAACAAATGCTGTTGTACTATTCAAAATTGACTGTTCTACGTTGCTCCTTTAATATATCCATGAATGAATTTTTTCTTTGCACCAATCGACGATTTCAAATTATGTGCTATCCAACGCGAACAATTCTTGACTATTGATGATACCGGAGGAACATTCAAAGTTGTCGAAAACGATGCATGAACAATATGTACTAAAACCTGAAAAGGGGGCAAAAGGGTTTATTATTATTTTCCTATTTCTTTATAAATATTTGAAAAATAAGATGTACGCTAACTTCATTCTGATCTCAGCTAGAGTCTACGTGTTTTTTCGAGTTTTGAAGTTTTAATTATTATAAAAAAGAAAGTTTCATAATTGAAGTTATCATTCATTTCATATTTCAGATAGATACTACTTTTATTAACGATAACTCAGTTATTTTTTTATAATTCCATTTAATTTAAGTAATTTGAGGAGAAAAAGTATACAGAGTATAAACATTTTTAAGTATTACTATTAATTAATAAACAATACTCTTATTTTGCATATGAAATATGAGAATAAAGACTTATTTAATATTGATTGCAAAATAACAAAATGATTTTGTTTAACTGCTAGTAAATATATCATGGTAATAGAGTTGTTATTTTTTTCAATCTAGTAATTCCTCTACAAATTTGAAAATACAGAAAAAACATCGCAGCCAAACGCAATATTGCAATCCATAATATTATCCACATA
The DNA here is from genome assembly GCA_026230145.1 of Diorhabda elongata. Taxonomy (NCBI): domain Eukaryota; kingdom Metazoa; phylum Arthropoda; class Insecta; order Coleoptera; family Chrysomelidae; genus Diorhabda; species Diorhabda elongata. The sequence continues at coordinate 16,723,692 of CM047928.1, read as the reverse complement.
ACATGGATAGTACTTGTGTAACCAAATTAAAGAGGCGATTCCTCGTATGAAATTAAAAAAAAATTTCTCAGCTCAACCCTTCCCGATAAATCCCCCATCAAAATATGGTCACTAAAGTGAGTTTTTATTTTTTTTTTTTCTATACGTGAACGCCAATCCATGACTTGTAGTCTACGTTCATGTATTTTGGTTATTTCTTATGCTGTTTGTTTTTTTTCTGCAGCTATTCATTTCTCAAAAAATTTTTGAGAGTTAATAAATTAAGTATTGCCAATTGCACTCCCGTTTAAAGTATCAGCACTATTGAAAACTACTCATAGTTAGTCTTTAGCGAGCGCATGAAAATTATAGAATTTCAAGTTTCTAGGATAATTGAAATTTTATAAGAAAAAACAAATTTTACTCACCAACTTTTAAGGTTATCTTGGAAAGGGGTGTGTTGAGGACCCATCTCAATTTCATACACTTCTATATACAGCCGATTTACCTACGTCAGCTAATTTATTTGTGCAACATATATAATAGTAGCTTCACAACGAGATCCACAAATTCTTCTGAAAAAGATTCATCCACGTGACAAGATCAGTTACCATAAACGACCATGCAGTTTGGTATAGAAAGAGAGCTTAATATCTTGAAATCCATCTGGTTAGAATATTTTCTTGTTCCCGAAAAGAAAACAGCTTGGAATGAAACCATTTCGGAAAATTTGGAACAACCACAATTCCCTCTCCGGAATAATTGGTATGTAAGACTTATTTGTACATATGGAATCTAGCTAAAGGGTTCAGCGTCAATATCAGACATGAATATCATCAAGAAAATTCGATCAAAAGGTCAAAAACCTGACTGAAAAGACTTTTCCCTTGCGTTACCTCATTTCACTTAGATTGGTAATTTTAATGTGCTTTATCTCTGTTTACTGTTATCTTCCAAATCATTTTCCTCTTTCCATTATACCCCAAAGGATGAAGTAACACCATATATATTTTATTCAGCATCTGTTTCTACGCTTGCATATACTTTGCAATCTTCTGAACATGATGCAGTCTCAGATTTATTGATGGTTTTGTTTGGTCTACCTATCTAGTTATAGATCTGCCTCTTGAGCCTCTCCCTTCTATGATTAATCGTCCTGAGCTATATGTCCCAGTTACTGCCGATAAATGCGATTTATTCTTCTTAGCAGCTTTGTAGGTGGACGAATTTCTAGATTACTAGAAATTGGTTCGGTGTTCTGTCCATGGTACTTAAGAGTAGTCTATAAACCCTCATTTTTAAAGCCTCTATCATTTTTAAAGCCTCTATTCGGTTTTATCCAACTAACTTTAATGTATTAATTATACTTGGATAAACTAAATAATTATAGGCTAAACCACAAATCACACATTTCCATATTCACCTTTCATTTACTCATTAATTCATAAACAGATTGGGGATTAATTTGTAAAATAAAATGAAAAAAATCATGACACACGATTGCAAATCAACTACCTGTGAGTATCATCCACAATAATTCATAGTATCAAAAAACCCAACGAGAATTTATTACAAATAAATTCTCGATAATCGTCTGAATTTTACTGTACTATGAAAACGAAGACATTTAAATTCTGAAACCCACCGGTACTAGCTATCAGTTTAAAAGTACCACCGGTACATAATGGACTGTGGTTGTTTTTCCGCTTATTTGGGACCATCTCTTGACCAAACATGCGGAGCGGGGTCCGTTTATCTATTTATGACGCTCTTAGATACTTTTATAAGAAATACGTGTGAAATATCGGAAGTATGTGAGAGGGTGATTCCCAAACTAAAGCCGGACAATGAATATGATTTTGTTGTTATTGGTGGAGGTAGCGGAGGTGCTACTGCTGCCGGTAAGTTAGCCCAAGTGCCCGGATGGAAAGTTCTTCTAATTGAAGCTGGAAATGATGAACCACCGGGAACACAGGTAAATTCAAATATAATATAAAATCAAAATATGGATCATTTGATAGAATCTCAAAATTTGTCGTTTTATAGTACTTCGTGAAACTTATACTTTTTTACTGGAAGCATGTACAAACCTGATTTTTAGTATGAATAAAAATTAGCCGAAATGTCTTAAACCTTTCGGGCACAATCAAAATATTTGATTTCTGATGACATGATTGGTTATGTAACAAAAAATTGATCAATAAACCACGAATTTCAGGTTAAAAATCAACTTGTTCATACCCCAACTCGTATCAATACATATCTACGAATGATTGCATTTATTTTGTAATAAATTGTTGAAGAACAAATTATAAAAGATATAACAATTTTTTGTACGTCACTAATGAACCAAAAGATGTTAAAACTTTTCTGTAAGAATTTATGAAAATATAATTGAGTATATAAAGTTGAGTAATAATCCACAGATTCTTAATTCAAAAAAGACTTGAATGAAGCCCAACTCATCTCACTAAAAATCTATGAAATCATATATACATTTTGTAATTTCTAAATACTAGAAAATATCGAACAATCATAAGCAATTTTACTGTAAGTCTTTGAATATACAGGGATGGTTCCAGAAGTACCTGGCCCAACAGTGAAAAAACAAAAATTTTGGAAAAAATATATTTATTTTTCAACGTGATCTCCTTGTTTTTCCATACACCTTTTCTTGAAATCCTCATTTTACAATAAGAATCGTCAATCTCTTCGAAATAACAATATGACCACCGAACCATGTTGACAAGTCTGGGAACAGAAAATAATCCCAGGGGCTAAATCTGGTGAATAGAGTGCATGTGATAGCAATTCCAGATTTTGACCATTGCAATAACGGATGTATGAGCTGCTACATTGTTTTCATGTAACAACACTTTATTCTAAATTTCCTCGCCAAATGCGGCGATGTTTGCTTGATTTCTTTGCTTGAACGCTGCAAAAAGTTCATTTTTCCTACTTTAAGATAGTAAATGGAAATTAGCTCACGCTAATTCCAGAAAACCAATGCCGTGGCCTTGCTTGCAGATGGAACGGTCTTTGCCTCCATCGGTACCTTTTCAGTCCATTGTTTTGATTGTTTGTTTGCTCTGGATTCTTCTTCTTTTTTGAATTCTCACTATGACTACCAGTCGAATATCATCCAGTATCGTATGATGGATTTTCTTCAACATTTCTGCAGTTGTCATCTCATTTGGTCAACCACTACGACGCTGGTCTTCACGGGTCGTATGGCGAAGGAACAGTTTCACCCAGAGTAGGATCTAGTTCAGGTATAATATTGGTTGGGCTAATACCTTTCAAATAAAAGTATTGTATCACGTAACGATGACCAATTTTTTTCATGTTTACAAATTCACTAGAAACGTTTACTATTGATAGCTGTCTAGCATGCCAATTGTGCAAACCAGTGGTATTTTTCAAGGAACTACCGTCATCTCTAGGTCAGGACGGGTACTGCTAAGATCATCTCCGTTAATCAAAAAATACGGTCTCTTCCCTTATAAAATCGTAAATTGTAGTTTGAAATTTCTGATTATATTATTAGATGTAACAAAAATTTGAGTACTAAACCACATATTTTGAACAAAAAACAAATTGATTAAATAATAACTAGCATCAGGGCCGGATTAAGCTAGTGGCTTGGGGGGGCTATAGCACCGGGCCCGAAGGCCAAGAGGGCCCATCATTTGGAAATCATTCTGAATTTTTTGATTTGTTGATATCACAAATCTAACGTATTGATATTATTTTGTGAATTTTTCCGGGTTTTCGAATTCCTTAAGGGGGCCCCGTCATTATTTTAGCCCCCGGCCTTATAAATCTTAATCCGGCCCTGACTAGTATCAATGTATCTACACAAAATTATGTATTTATACAAAGTGGAAAATATGAAGAAAAGTTGTTTAGAATCAACTTCAAGTTACCAGATTTAAAAATCTGTTGTCAACTATAATTTTCAATTTTTTAGAAATAGAAAATTCACACTCTACTTATAACACTATTGAGAAGTTTGAATTAGATGCTAAGCTCAACAAATTCTCCCTATATCTTCTAGAAATTGATCGGAGTGCGCGAGTTATTGCGTTTTCCAATATTTCACTAGTATTCGAAATATGTTGCGGAAAAATAGTTGTTTTGAACTTTCCTATACAAAAAATCCATCTTGGAATCTACTAACATGTCACACATTCTTACCAATCATATTCCACAGAACCAATTATTCAGCAAATCTTTAATACTACGTCAATCAATAAATCATAGTTTGTGAGCGAGTATGCTAATTTGATGTTCCTTCAATAAAGAAAGGTCCGATTAGTCAAAAACAGTTTTCTTGTTTGAATTACGTATAGATTGCCTCCAATTTTGCGAAGACGAAGCCCTATTTAAGGTAAAGTACTATTATCAAAGAAATCACAAGTTTATAAAAATGCCTGCTCACTTAAATCAACTTTCCCAAATAAAAAAATAACGTCTTCTTAGGATTGCTTCCAATCAAAATCCGAAATTATCTTGGAAACTTCCTACATTAGGAATATATTTTCTAAATTTATTCAATCATATCCAATGAACCTGAGATACTACAAACTTTCAAGTTATAATTAGTACTTAATCTCTCATTTTGCATGATTAATGATAATTAAAATCGATTTATGCCAAATGTATAAAAATAAGACTGTCTCCATATTAATGGAAGACTAATTATATACTGAATTATAATCTAATGATATGAAAATGATTCAATTAATGGGATCAAATGTATATTATAATTTGAGTAAGAGACATAAGAGGTATTAGTTTGGAATTTGACAGGAAAAGATCTAAAATGAAAATATGCTAACAAAATTCACAGAAAATACTGACAGAAATTGAATAGATTGTTAATAAAATAGATTAAAAAACAAACTCCATGGTAAACAGATGAAATAAAGAAGCGAATGGAATTGAAAAAAGAAAAATGGTTGATTTACTAGGCGACAGAACGCAGAAAAACTATGAAACTAATGAAGAATATTTGAGGAAAAAGTGAATGATCTGGTGACAACATCGAAACAAAATGCCTGAAGAGAATTTGGAGAACGATTGGAATTGGATACTGAAAATAAACAAAAATTATGTTATAGAGTGCTGAGAAATTTAACGAGGCAGAGATGGTGGTTCAGACTGCTCAGAGAGTATTACCGAGTCCTTTCCGATCTACAAAGGGAGATCAGGGGGTTCGTGAGGTATCACAGAATTGTGATAAATGTAGAGACAATCGAATATTCTCTTTATCTCTCTTTGAAAAAGACAAGTTTTTTTTTAGAGCTGGCTAACATCGCATTTCATTTAAGAGTTTTAAGATATGGTATTAAAATCGCGGACAATATGATTTTATATGACTTTCGACGTTGGATAAATCAACAAAAATGTGATGATCATCTCCGTTCGACTTTTGGTGATAAAACACCGTCTTAAGCCACGCTGGTTTATCGAATCCAATCGCTTAGAGAAGCTCGTGTAGATTGGTCCAAAGTTAGGCTGAAAAAATTCAATAGCGTCTAAGATTGTGACAGGCAAATAATTGAGTGTATGGGTCTTTCATGGTGAGCCAAATCTTCCATAAGTTGTTAGCGCATGAAGTAAATGGTTTCCTCGTTTTCAGAATAGCTCGATATATCGCTAGTGTTTCATTAGAGCAAATTAGAACGGTCAATTTTGAATGATACACCAGCATTTGTTTCCCAGAAGAATCATGAAAACTAATCGAGGTTTTGTCAGTTCAAAAAAACCTTTTTGAACAGTCAAAACATCGAATTGATAAGTCATCCGCCACGCATTTGGTATTTTATTCCTGCAGATCAAAAATAATTTATGAGTTCAACACTTGAAGAAGTTCAAATGACATGTTTTGGAAGTACCTCAATCGGAATGGACAAATAGGTTTGATAGTTGGTTCAAACGCATGCTAAAATATTTTGATTTTCATGAAGAATATATTGGAAATCAATAAAACCATATCCAATTATTAATATTTGTTTTGATTTGTCTATCTTAAAACTCAACTAGCAAACCTAGTAATGTCATTGCTTAATATCGTTTCTGAAAATAAACACTAGTCATGAAAATAAAATAAATCAAATGATTTCACTAATTATTTATTCAACTGTTATATATTATAATATTATACAAACACAATTCTTGTAACTTCAATGTTAACAGCATTATCATATTATCAGGATATTTACACCCAAATATTAAACTATTTCGAAACGAGATGAGAAAAAAACAAGGCTACGATATGCAAAACAAGTTTTTCAACCATACTTAAAACCATAAATGTATCCGACATATAATTATTCTGAAAGCAATAAAAATACTTCGTTAATTTAATTACCTTAAGCATTCTTTTGTTCTTGACATAGGTTCCATCCATGGTAGTGAATTATCATGGTAACAAACTTGTCGATTGGGATTATAAAACTGAACCGGAACAGTGGGGTTGTCAAGGATATCCCGAAAAAAGATGTTCGTGGCCTAGAGGTAAAGTCTTGGGAGGATGCAGTGTCATAAACGGAATGATGTATACTAGAGGAACACCGAATGGTAATTTCAATATTCATATCTCCATTATTACCATATTAAAACAATAATAAATTAATGAAGGTATAATGAACGTTTATATCAGAAATCGTGATTCCCAGTTGAATCATTCAATTTTTAATGATTGCAAATTTAGCAATCATTAACAAGTTTGAAGCCATTAGTTTCTTAAGCAAAACTGGACGAAAAATTATAGTACTCATTTAAAATCATTATATCGAAGCAAAAAATAATTTCGTGTATATACAGAGTAACGAAAAGGTCTTCAGGATTCAATCCTAGCATTAGTATATTTGGTGCATCCTTCTATATCACTTCTACCATGTTTCTGACGATTTTCCAATTCAACAATCCAATCTTAATCATGGCCAGTTTCTTCTCGTTGGCTTCCAATACATGGAGGCGTTTCCCATACCTGGCGGCAGCTGGATCAATCATGAAATTCATTTTTGATTACCAGGTACCGCGAGTTGTGTTTGATTCTCAGCGTATTACCAGAAGCTGGAATTTACCCTTCAAACTTCTTCCGCAAGATGTACGGGTAAAGATATTGCAACCAAGATAATAATTTTTCGGTACAAGGAATAAATCTCGTTGTTGTTTGTAGTGACTACATTTCTAAGTTTGCCGTACGCACCCATAAATTCTTCAAGATAGGATCAGACTCTTCTCCCAAATAGTTCAATCCTTCCTCTAGGTCATGATTTCTAAGTTTGCCGTACGCACCCATAAATTCTTCAAGATAGGATCAGACTCTTCTCCCAAATAGTTCAATCCTTCCTCTAGGTCATGATTTCCTTCGAACGGCGCTAGTCGATTTTTAAGGACTAATTTCGATTTTCTTTTCGGGGATCTTATATATGCGATAGAAAAAAACATCGATCCTTTTCTTGATCAAGTACTTTGCCAGGATTCTTGTGATTTTCGGGAGAAACCCTTTCTCGTCCTTGGTCTGTGCAATCATGATTTGTCCCCCTCTTCAAAACAAACATATAAATAAAAAGGAATTGGTTCGAAAAAACAAGATAAACAAATCTTTGTAAAAAGCATGAAAAAAAACCGTCGCATTCTTTGAAATTTATACTCTATCATCCTATCTGAACAGAAGCGGCTCCGCGGCCCATGTCATGGACGAGTTCGTAACAATATTCCAATTGTCTATTAAAAATAGTGATACGCTTATGGATTACCACAGCTTCATCGTTTTTTTGCTCTCAAGAAAGTATTGGAGTTTCTTAAAGCAACCAACCTGTATAAATGAAAAAAATTCAATATAATTTGTGTTTCATTTCATAATAGTCCTTTACGTAATTCCCCTATTTTTTTATTTCTGTGCTAATGACGAGCGCTATTGAGGCACGTCAAATTGGAAAGAAAAAAAAAACGATTGATGTGGTTAAAACTAAATGTTTGTTTTTATTATTTTTTCCTTGTACATTGGGTTCCTAAATAAACGATTGTTATATGACACGTGGAGAATTACAGCAGAATTTTTTTTAATGAAATAGTGAAGGGTTTTTTCTAAGATTTTTTTACTTAAATGACTCAATAGACTGTCATTTAAAGTGTTAAAAACCTTGGTGAATTCTTAAGAATCAAGTTTTCTTCGACCTTGCTTTCGATATAAATTTTGGTGATGATGAAAAAGTTTTCTTCGATAATCAATATCCTGAAGAGAACTTTTGTTCTAAACGAACCAGATACATTTATAATAAATATAGTGGAAATTTCAAATTAAATTCTGTCGAGTTTTGGTTCAAAGTAGAAACTGAATATATAAAATGTGAGTTGAAAATATTCTGCTAAAACTAAATTGAAGATATATCGAAACCAGAAACAATTATTTTTGAAATGATGTTCCAGAGTACTGGAGCTAAAAGGTCAGGGGTTGTCTCACATTGATGTGAAATGAAAGGAATTTATGACTAATAAATGTCCGACAATTATGTAATAATCAGACAGGCCATTTTTTGAGATCTAATGATCCGATACGTACTAAAACAATCAGATTCACTAGTAAATGTTAATATCGATCGAATTTCATAGAATAATGGTCCAATTTCATTATCTCACCTTGTTTAGCAAGAATTTATTTCAGTCATTCTTGTATATGCAGGTTGAATCACCTTATTTTAAAAAGTCCCTAGTTGGCAAGCGGTGATATTTTCCAGAATTTTTTCTGTCATTGAATTATGAATATCAATTAGTCATTATACTCAGATGCTCCCAGAAGTACCTGGCCCCACAAAAATGGAAGAGGATCAGGAATATATTGAGCGGGGACACCAGTAGGCCGTATAGCTGAAGCACGTACTGCTTTTGAGGTGCTTTTCTCCAGCGCTCTTCTTTTTAGATTGTCCTGTAGTAATTCTAGTGACAAGTTTTTCTGGATTAGTCGTCGACATTTAGCTAATTTTCAATTGAAATTAGTGTCTCCAAAGAAAACAATTGCAGTCGAATTCCATAGATTACAAACGATAACCAATGCTTGGTGTTTCTGACTACATTGTAGGATGCAATCTTGCAATCAACCACGTCTACACTATTTTTACTTGGTTATAATATAATGTAGTGATTTGAGATTTTCTCCTGTCACAAGTCTCAACATCAATATCATCGACTTGATACAAAGAAAAAACGAGAAGCGCATTTCTTTCAAATAGAATCTTTTATTTGACCATGTCTAGCATTCTTCTTTTTACGTTGTCTTGAATTAATTCTAGTGACAAGTCTTTCTGGATTAGTTGTCGACATTTATCCAATTTTCAATTGAAATTTTTGTCTCCAAAGAAAACAATTGCAGTCGAATTCCATAGATTACAAACGATAACCAACACTTGGTTTTTCTGACTACATTGTAGTATGCAAACATGCGATCAACCACGTCTACACTAACTTTTATTTGTTTATATAATGTAGTGATTTCAGGTTTTCTCATGTCACAATTCTCAACATTGATATCATCATCTCGATGCATTTCTTTCAAATAGAATCTTTCATTTGACCTTGAATCTGAGCAACGTTTTGACGTTGTAAATTAATTTGCAACCTTAGTCATAACAATGTTGCTACGAGTGAGCTCTATCAGGATATATCAATCTCAAAGATTGGTAGAGCATGGAACGAAGGGTTAGAACTGGTTTTACCACTAAATAATGTTTGTATTGAGGCAGTGAAAAGCATTTTTATGATAAAAATACGGGAATATTCTATTGAATCCATGAATTTTAAAATCCATTTCATACTAGCTCGAGAATATTTCTAGATTTAACGATATTTGTCTCTATAAATGAGAAATATGGTAAAATCCACAGCAGAGTGAATCGGCTTCTTCAATTTAAATGTTCGTTTCCCATTCAACATAATTGGATAGTTAAACGTAAGATAACGAGTCTTGGTTAATGGCGTATGAAGCATTGATTAATGTGTTGTGAATACCGTGTGGGTCTAATGATTTTATCCTTCTCAGATTACGATTCCTGGGCCGCAGCCGGTAACGAAGGTTGGAGTTACAAGGACGTCCTTCCGGTATTCAAGAGATTCGAAGACAACAAAGAAATCGGAAATCTCGTGGATGCGGAATATCACGGAATTGGAGGACCGTTGACGACATCGAGATTCAACGATCAACCGGAATTGGCCTACGATGTTTTGAAAGCAGCCAAGCAAATAGGGCAAAAGGTCACTAAGGATATCAACGGCAAAGATTATTCTGGATTCACGATTGCTCAAAGTAATACGAGGTAAGGATTATTGAATTTAAATAGAAAGGTTCAATAATATCTCCAAGAACGTATCAAGAAATAAAATTTGAAAACTTTCTATATAATTTATGAAAAATAATGAGAATTATTACATCAATAATCATGAATATTGAATAAATTGATTAATAATTGCTCGTAAGTTACAAATGACATATTTAGAACCAAAAAATTTGCTCAAATCACGATTTTTTATAAAACTTATCGTTATATGACTTATGAAGTACTACCAAGTAATATTGATTTCGTAACATTCGCGACTCATCTGAACAGAGTATGTTTAATCCAATACAATAAAAAATATGAACAGATGTCGTGAGTTGGATAATAGAAGATTCAATTTGTTTCAGTAACATTGAAATGTGACTGATCAGCTTTGGTTGTTTCTAGACATACCAATGCGTACAGATTCCAGGGTAGTAGAAAAAAAAATAGAACGATGGCACCTTCTAGACCATTCCGGAATTAAACTAGCTTCCCATTCGGATCTCCAGCATCTGCAGTCAAAGAGTCTTCATATTCTGATATAATTTAAATATAACTGTGGACTCGCCGACAATACCGATTTTGAAAATATTCTGGAGTGGAATGAGAACAATCTGATTGAGTTTGATGCATCAAATATACAGGCTTCTCTTTTTACAAAGAAGGATATGTGTTGAGGTTGTAAGCAATATGTCCTGACATAGTCACGAGGCTGAATTAGCTGAGGCAGTTGAAAAAAATTGTAGCACTTTTTATAACCAAAAAACTGAGTACTCTGAAACAGCTTTGATCCTCTACTCTAATCCTTAGACACACAATGTTTATGTGGATGTAAAAAGATATGACAGTGATTTTCGACAACAATTTATAACTAGGAATCTTTAGGTGAGATCTCATTTAAAAATAGGATATAAAAATAATATAATAAACTTTTTATATCCGTGCTAACAAAATTAGGATCGTAAGATTTACTTTATACGATTTTCATCCTCTTAAAAAAACGATCCGTATAGTTGAGATGCAGCTTTATATTGAGGACGCAAATAAGGGCTGTATTATTAAAGATTTTTATTATAATAGTGAATATTTTGCTGCGATTTTAGTGTCGTGGAAAATTTATTATGGAAGATTAATTCTCTTTATAAAAATAAATAAGTAACTCGTAAAAAAATGAGTAGATTGTGCTCGTAAATTTTCGCATCTTATCAAGCATTTTAGTAGAAATGTAGCTGAAGAGACCAATAAATTAATAACTACCGCTATTCACGAACCGTTTTTATTGATTGTAAACATGTTCAAAGTTATACCGTTATTCATATGTTTTGAATTCATACTGTTGACCTGGACCTATTAATGTATAAAATTAGTTTATATAAAATTCTGAATTAACAGTTTTTAGTTATTAAAGAACCAAAAAAAATTTCGAGAGAATAAAATTGGTCATCCCTATTATACACTTACAGGCAAAATGAGTGTACCGAATTTGTGGTTCAATAATAACTTTCATGGAAAAGTATCTGTATACTTCATATACTATCTAATGTCTAACCTATGGTTTAATAACAATTTGAGGAGACTTTATTACGGAAATAAAAAAGGGCGGAGTTATGAAAAAGCTGTAATTACACAAAAAAGGATATCGGAACGAAAGAATCCGATGAATGGCATATAATTTGAGAAAATTATTTTAAATTAAATAACTCAAAACGGCAACTATGAGGAGCCTAACTTAATCTAACCAAATATAACCTAACCTAAACTAATCTAAACTAACCTAAATGAATCTAAACTAACATAAGCTAATCTAAACTAACCTAACTATCCTAACATAACCTAAACTAATCTTAACTAACCTAAACTAGCATAAACTAACCTAAACTACCCTAAACTATCCTAAACTATCCTAAACTAACATAAACTAACCTAAACTATCCTAAACTAACCCAAAATAACTTTAACTAACCTCAACTTACCCAAACTACACATATTTATTCGTAATTTGTCATAATTCCATATTTTCCCTTTTTTTGAGTAAAACAATCAAAGTTCTGTTCAAATATTGCCCTATTTTGGGCGCGTATAATAGACGAGGTCGGTTTAGCATTATCGTGTTACGTATAATGCCTTTTCTTATGAAAAAATTTGGGAAAATTTCGTTTGCAGATTGGATCAGTCGATTTAGATGAGTGCAATGAAGATATGCATTAATATTTTGTCCTGCAAACACCCTTTTGGGGTATATACACGGCTTCGTAGTACTTCGTGGTAATTTATTTAGCGACTGGAACTGCCTTTTGTGTCTGAGATTAATATATACTCAAGACTCATTTTTTGTATTCGTATCCAATAACAAGTGTTAAAAAACAATGAATTGATGGATTATTATCTCTTCAGACGGATTATGAGAGACTGAAACAAGTTTTTCAGGTAGGTAGACAATCACAATTGTCGCTGATGTATTATCCAGAAAATTCTCTCAAGAACTATAGCGATTAGAGAAGAAGACCAAGAAACTATGCATCATTAGAAAGTTATCAGAGTTTTTCAAAAATCTGTGAACATTAGTTCAAATCTCGTCCATACAAGTTAAATCGTTGTTTAAAATATTGCAAATATAAATCAGTACTAGCAGACCTGGCCACGCGTTGCTGTGGCTGAGTGACTTAAAAAGAATATATAGTGTGTAGTCTAAGAAAATATATCACATTAAAGTGTGGCGTCATCTATTAGGTGCAAACAAAATTTCACAGTTCTCTAAAGAAATTCTCTTAAGTCACCATCTATTTCAGAAAATACGATTAATAACAACAATCAACGTTGTTGATCAGTTTATTATCAATTATTGAGTCCATTAATTTAAATAATAACTATCCTATCATTTAAGTTGGACCAAATTACATAAATATACATATATGCCAACTTTTATGAATATCAGTTGACTCGTTTTTTAGTTCATTCTGAATATATTCACACTGAATTTTTATATATTAAATATTAGATATTCCAAATTTTAGAAACGGTGCTCGTCTAAGCAGCGCTCGGGCTTATTTAAGGCCTCAAAGGTATAATCGAAATCTTCATGTAATGGTGAACTCAACTGCTACGAAAATAAATCTTCGAGTCGATGGTAAACAAAAGATAGTACACAGCGTAGAATTCATTTACGAAAATAGAACTTATACCGTGAAAGTGAAGAATGAGGTGGTCCTTGCAGCAGGAGCTCTGAATTCGCCGCAGATTCTCCTCCTCTCTGGAATTGGACCTAAAACAGATCTTGATCGGGTGAGTGCTATTGACTGTTTGAGTGTATGACGCGATGTTGAGAAACAACTAATTTGATATTACCATTCTTTCTCTAAACTTCGAGTATGAACATTGAATAATCGATTCGCCAAAGAAAGCATCTGATTAGTTCCAAATAGAGACGAATGGAAAATCATCTGAAAGTATTGATAGAACATAATTAAATCAGACATTCACGTATATATTTCATGAGAAAATTAAATAATTTGAACATCCTCTTATGATTATTGTTCATATAGACAGTTCAGAAAGATTTATTTCAGGAACTTACTTTGTTATAGATCAAAATGTGCATCTGATTATTAAAATGATGAACTATAAATTATTTCATGTCATAATTATTTTTCAAATCTGCTATTTGAAATAATGTAAGACTCAAATAACGCGAATAACTCATAATATTTGGATTGATGATTGTCCTATCATTGCCAATTCACCCCGAATTAGATCCAATGGAATTAGTTTGAGGTGCAATGAAACGCTTTGCAGGAAAATTTTAGATTTCAACTTCTTCAATACACCTAGAAAAAAAGTTCTTCAGAAAATGAAGATGATAAAGCCTCAATAAAAATCATACACACAATTAGTTTAGGAAAAACTTATTTAAAATAAAATATTTCCATCTATTAATATATTATACTGTGTGTTTGAAAGATAACAAGACATGCCGATACTTTGACTTCTAATTAAAAAAAAGTGGAATAAACATTTTTTGATGTAATTCGAATTATCTGTATGGGTGAGGTTTGAGGTAGTGGAAAAGATGGAAAAACGCCTGAAGATAATAAAAGACAGTGAATAAGGTCCAAACTGTAAAGAAGGACGAAAGATTGAAACAACGAAGGTGGTTGATCTAAACTAAACACAAAATATTTCATTATGCTGTGGAAAAGAAAACGTGATCTTTAGGACTGCACTCTTCTTCTTTCCATTACTAGCTAGCAACAACATGTACTCATTGTTCGATGGCATCTTTACAACTGAGAACTGAACACGTTATGAAGCATCTACGTATCAGTCGCAAGCCACGACATTAAATACGTTGCCAGTGTCATAGTTAATGTCGTGGTTTGCCAGCGTGATGTAACAGGGCACTAAAATTCGTGTGGATGAAAATATAGGTAAAAATTACAGATATTAGTAACTTTGAATATCGCTACTAATAGTATAGATACTCAAATTGAATTATGTTTGTTCTGGAGCATTCTAAAGTTTAGTTCATGCTAGGACATGGCGATGTTTACATCAAAAAATCATACACTTATCGCTGGCGAATAGTTATTATGATTTAAACATAAAATTATTCATTTTTCTATTGTGAGTTGTTATCAGAACGAAATGAATACAGGGGTAGAGCTCTTTCTTCATGATATTAGATGGTAATATAAAAATCTCATAATTTCCAGAAGATACTCATATCTGCAATAACTGATCATAAGAGAAGAGCAATTGCATAATTTGTAGGATATATTGAACACATTGTCCATACTACCAATTCAACAATATCTGATACGCGTTTCGATCCAAGTTATCGTCTTCAGAGACTGAAAGTAAACTGTTTTCTTTCGATTCATATGATACTAATTATTCAAACAGCAGTACCGTCCTAGAATAACTTTCTCTAATCAGAAATATATATATATATATATATATATATATATATATATATATATATATATATATATATATATCCACAATGCAAAACTAGGGTGATTGATTTTATTTTTATTTTGAAATGCAAAGAAAAAACTGCAACAATATTGTTGTATATATCAGCTATCAAAGCTTCATTCCTTCATTCCTTCATTGCTTCATCATCAGTTATGATATATCTAGTGTTTTTCAGGTTGGTATAAAACAAATACATGAACTACCTGGAGTAGGAAGAAATCTCAAAAACCACGTTGCATTTTATATCACCTATTTATTGAAAAAACAAAAAGCTTTTGTGGATTTGGATTGGGCGACTGCCTTAAATTATATTGTCAATAGAAAAGGACCCATGTCGTCAACTGGTAAGATGATTCATAATAAATATATATGTTCATATAGAGTATCAACGATAATATGAATGCTTCAAAATGTTTGAAAATAGACAGCAACTAGCCAGATCTTACATATCTTCAAATTCTAAACGAATGACATATCTATTCAATCTAATTATAGGTTGATCTATGGTTTAGAAAAATTGTAACGTTGTGAACCAGTCATATTTGATATTTGGTTCAAAATCGCAAAGAAAAAAGGGCTGATAACGAAGCCTTGGACATAGAATTAGTTTCTTGATTGTGATGTTTCAATCGTCCCTTCTTCAATCCATATTAAGAGAGGTGATTATTCACCTGAATCCAAGACAATACGTATTCAAGGTTTCACAGGATACACCACCAGTCACAAAGGACGTTGTTTCCTTAGTAAACTTTCTGGCTAATCCAAACCGGATTAATTGATTTGAGACAATCAGCTGATCTCCCGACGTTGAAGTATCCAATTACCAAACAACAAGTTATTTTCTATATCAGATGGAGATGGGCTCCAAGGCAAAATTTGAATTTTTACCATGTCACGTGAGGAGAAGTCTTATTTAGGATCTAATGATACGCCTAAATCGTAAATACTCTTCGTGAGGTTTCAATTATAATCTGTGTTAAAAAACTACGTAAAATTTTGTATTCCCACCAAGTAGTACCTTGATGGAAGATAACACATTACCATTACCATTTTAATACCAGTCTGTTTTGGTTTTACGGCTAGCAACAATAGAAAATTTAAATGAAACATATTTTTAGGAATGTCTCAAGTGACGGCAAGAATCAATTCAAAATACGCAGATCCAAGTGGTACTAACCCAGATCTCCAGATATTTTTCGCTGGTTATTTAGCTCATTGCGCTAAAACGGGAGAGGCTAAAGCTCTAGAGCAACCAGATAAACCAGATGCTTCGAAAACTCTAACTATGTCTCCAGTGACTCTTCATCCGAAAAGCGAAGGTTACGTAACACTTAGATCTAAAAATCCTTTAGAACCACCAATTATGGTAGCCAACTATCTTTCAGAACCTGAAGATGTTCGCGTTTTGGTTGATGGTATCAGAGTCATTCAGCGATTGATGAATAGCACAATTATGAAAGAGAAGTATGGACCAGAAGAGATTAAAGATGATTATGGACCTTGTGCCTCAAAATTCAGGTATAACTGTAATAAAAATTCTGATAGGTATCACTCTTCCTTACAAGAATTCAAATTTTCATAATTCAACTATAATTCTAGAACATTATAGGAATTGATACGAAATTCAGAAACATCTTTTATACTTTATACTATACATTATTGGTTATTTTAAGAGTCAACTAAAACTGCTGAACAAAAAAATATCACATGTCTCTTATCATTTTTTCTAAAGCTCCAATTATAAAATAATTTTCAATATATATGATCGTGCTATAGATTATTAGATTCCTTTCAAATTCTTCAACGGAGGTATTTGACAGTACACTTTATCTATTATTATTTGAACGATTGTAGATAAGGTAGTGGAATTTGTAAAATAAATATTGAGGATTAGAGTTCTCAATTAGTGATGATAGATACCGTATTAGTCAAAAACAGGATCATTTTGATTTATAGATGTATTTGCGTTTATCCGTACTAATTAAAATTTGGATTTTATCATCAAATATAAAACTCGAAGTATCCCATTTACTCCATAGCAGTGGAATGAACGTTGTTCTGCGAGAATAGCTCAACATTCCGTGACAATAGAATGTTTTTAAAAGTCATTATTCCGGGATTCGAATAATTAGAAAAAATTGGAAGGTGTGAAATTCAGAACTAGCCATTTGACTCAATCCTGTCATCTAATCTATTTATAACGATATTTCTAATTAGAAACTATAGAATTCACTGTAATAGTGTGAAGAAGCACTATCCTTTTGAAACGTGTAATTCGAGACGATTAACTAACGATTATCGCTAGAAACAAAACGCTAAAGAATAACGAACCTTGTTTCTATAACATTCACCCCGAAAATTATGAGATTATTTCATATAAATATCTTATTCAGCGTAATAAATAGGACAATCATATCGTTGGTAAGCAAAAGTACTACAGTCACTAACAACAGAGGTCAGTACCGACTTATTAGATACTATGAATTGAAATTGTACCAGTGATTTTTAAGATATAGTTCTATTGAATTCCCACTGATTGGAGGTCTTTGACTTCAATCAACACGTAACGTGAAATTTAGAAGAAAGAGACAGAAACTATAACAAGTTTTGAAAACTAACTAACAATATTAATACCATTGAATAGGTTTTATCGAAATTTTTTAAGTGAACTGTCCTTGCCATAGAATTTCACTACTACAACCTTCAATATATAGTTTTCATTTATCACTGGTTTCTATACAGTCGTTGCAGAGATGAAGTGAGGAAGGAGATTTCTGAATATATATATCGAACCGAATTTTCAGTTGAGTACTTCTACAATTATCTATTTCAATATTCTCTTATAACTATTGTCCATGTTGATTCCGGAAATCTTTTTACAGCTACGATTCAGATGATTTTTGGGAATGTGCGGTAAAATATTATACAGGAGCTGAGAATCATCAAGCGTGTTCGTGTAAAATGGGACCGTCCACTGATCCAATGGCAGTTATAGACAGCAAACTAATGGTTCATGGCATAGATGGTATCAGAGTGATGGATGCTTCAGCCATGCCGATACTTGTATCAGGAAATACTCATGCTACTATAGTGATGATGGCCGAAAGAGGCGTTGATTTTATTAATGAACGGTGGTTACCTAAATACTTTATGAATGATATAGATTTCCAAAACAGATTTGGTGGAAGTAATTCAGCAAAAGGTAACAAACCTCCATTTGGTGGAGCTGACAAAATCGACGGTAATCATCATCCGCATTTCAACAGATTTGGTAAAAGCAAAACTCCAAGATCCCATTATCCAAACTGGGGACACCATCATCATAACTTTTTTAATGATGGACATGACTTTCATTTCTTTTCTGACAATAACAAAAATAATGAAGGTAATAAAGTCATTTGAAAAGGAAGTGTGAGCATTGAATATGCATTTGGTTTATCTATGGAAAATATTATAGATAGTTATATAGATAAATTATTAATTGGTATTATAGATTAGATAATTATTTATAATTGTAAAAAATTAGGTTTGATTTGTATAGTCAGAATTTTCAATAAATTTTCAAAATACATTGTTTCAATCATCTATTTAACTTTATTTGATTCCCATTATACCTAGATCCAAATATCCCGCTAATCACCAAACAGCGATGTGGAGATCACATATTCAATGGAAGATATCAAAATTCAAAAATTTCTCATCATACAACGTGAGAAATCAAGAAAAGCGATTGCTCACTGGTGAGCGTTGTAGGAATATTAGAACAGAAAAGGCACGTGCAGTGCATTATTATTGAGAGCAGATTCACTTGAATATTTCTGGAGTGATGCAGTTAACATAAATACTTATTAAATAATTATAGAATCAACTAAAGCCTCGCCAAATAATGAAATACTTAGATGTGTTTGGCTCTAAAAAATCATCGTATTACCAAATTACAAATAATAAGAAAAACTCTACAAAATGATATATGATAATAGTAGAAAATACTGCAGGAAGGAAGATAAATCAAATGCAAACATACGCGAGAAAATAACCGTTAGTTACGACGATGAGAGTATTGATGAAAGAGTGAATAGTGTAGACCATGAAAAAATACAGCTCAACACACCTAAATAGGAGATGAAAATTATCAATTATAGCATGAACCTCAAGAAAACTCTGGGGTACGACTTAATAACCAATACCAAAAAACGTGGAAAACAGCTGAATTAATAATGATATTCAAACTAAGAAAATCAATGCATAAAGTGAACCCTTTCTCAGAAGATATTATTGATAAGAATATAAACCATACTTGATCAAAGTGCGATTATTCTCTCCTATCAGTTTGGCTTCCGCACTCTACAATAGATGAAATACATCCTGAAAGATCGTACATACAGAGTTTGAACAAGAAAACAAATTTTCAGAGCATCGACTGATTAAAGCAGAGGTTCTTCAAGGTAAGGACACCAATACAGTAATTGTTATATACTTGTGACATTTTCAGAATTCAATTAAGAAAATGTCTTGATCAACAAATGGCATATTAAAATCAATGAGGAGAAATCTGCCAATATCAACTTTGCTTATAAGAAGATAAGCAATCTTCCAGTAACACTAAATGATATAATCATAGCATATGTGGAAACGGTCAAGTATCAAATAAAAAACAAAGGAATTGAGACTCAGATATGAAAAACTATATTGGTTACTAGCAAGAAGCTCACAACTATCCTAAATTAGGTTCTAGTATATAAATACTCAAACCGGTTATGATTTACAACTATGGGGCAGTACAAGTGACAGTAATTATGCTTATCTGCAAAAAGTACAAAACCGAATATATGTGGTATACCTACAGTAAAGATCTACACCGTGAACTCCATATAAAAACAGTCAAAGAAGAGATTGGCTGAAGATAAAAAAGAACGACTCCATAATCACATAAATAACTACATGCTGGAACTTCTCGATAAACAACACACACTTCGCAGACTCAAGCGCACCAAGCCTTTTGAACTTGTGCGAAGAGTGGCAGTTATAATCCAGTTCAATAGTTAGTATACACAATAATTAATCACGAATAAACGTCTTTATCTTAAACGAACCATTGAGAATACTTAGTAAATTAGATTAAATGTAAAATCATCAGTCATGATGTAATAATTGAAGGGTTCTATTTCAAAATACGGAACAGGATGTTATAGATTTGATTTCAATTGGCAAATGATTGTGCATTTTTTTTGTTCAGTATAGAGCGCTCACCTAATTTTGAACGTTAACTAGGTAGATAAAGGTCGTGTATTCATATTCCTAAAAGGATAGCAGTGGAGAAGCGTGCTTAAGAACTAGGCAAAAAAATTCAAAAATGAATAAGCAAAGAAAAGTCAATATTTTGACAGTTTCCCGTTCAGCTTGAGTAGATATCTAACAGCTCTCTTTTGTGTAGTTTGAAAATTCGTTAAACTTGAGTCGCACTACACGTATCCCAGGAGGGAAAGGAATATCGGAGATGCGTCTCAACTTAACTTTCTTCGAAACTTAGCGCAAAACAGGCAGAACAGAATTTTTTAGATGTGTAGGTCACTACCATTTGAGAATTGTCTCTCGTTTATGAAAACCAATTATAGCTAAAAAAAATGTGGATTTCAATTTCTTTGCCAAGTATCTGATATTGTAGAGAGAAAATTTACAGAATACACTGGTTTGGGTCCAGCAATAACCTCCATTTATAAAAACGCCCCTTTTGAAGTGGAAAGAAGTTTCTACATTCATATTTTTTTATATTCAAACATAAAAATTTACTGAATACACTGATTTGGATCGAGCAATAACCTTCAATTATAAAAACGCCCCTTTTGAAGTGGAAAGGAGTTTCTTCATTTATAATTTTTTATATTTAAACGTAAAAATTCACTGAATTCACTGATTTGGATCCAGTTATAACCTCCAATTATAAAAACACCCCTTTTGAAGTGGAAAGAAGTTTCTCCATTCATAATTTTTCATATTTAAACATGGAAATTCACTGAATATACTGATTTGGATCGAGCAATAAACTCCATTTATAAAAACGCCCCTTTTTAAGTGGAAAGGAGTTTCTACATTTATAATTTTTTATATTTAAACATAAAAATTTACTGAATTCACTGATTTGGATCCAGTTATAACCTCCAATTAGAAAAACACCCCTTTTGAAGTGGAAAGAAGTTTCTCCATTTATAATTTTTCATATTTAAACATGGAAATTCACTGAATATACTGATTTGGATCGAGCAATAAACTCCATTTATAAAAACACCCCTTTTGAAGTGGAAAGGAGTTTCTTCATTTATAATTTTTTATATTTAAACGTAAAAATTCACTGAATTCACTGATTTGGATCCAGTTATAACCTCCAATTATAAAAACACCCCTTTTGAAGTGGAAAGAAGTTTCTCCATTCATAATTTTTCATATTTAAACATGGAAATTCACTGAATATACTGATTTGGATCGAGCAATAAACTCCATTTATAAAAACGCCCCTTTTTAAGTGGAAAGGAGTTTCTACATTTATAATTTTTTATATTTAAACATAAAAATTTACTGAATTCACTGATTTGGATCCAGTTATAACCTCCAATTAGAAAAACACCCCTTTTGAAGTGGAAAGAAGTTTCTCCATTTATAATTTTTCATATTTAAACATGGAAATTCACTGAATATACTGATTTGGATCGAGCAATAAACTCCATTTATAAAAACACCCCTTTTGAAGTGGAAAGGAGTTTCTTCATTTATAATTTTTTATATTTAAACGTAAAAATTCACTGAATTCACTGATTTGGATCCAGTTATAACCTCCAATTAGAAAAACACCCCTTTTGAAGTGGAAAGGAGTTCCTACATTTATAATTTTTTATATTTAAACATAAAAATTTACTGAATTCACTGATTTGGATTCAGTTATAACCTCCAATTATAAAAACACCCCTTTTGAAGTGGAAAGAAGATTCTCCATTTATAATTTTTCATATTTAAACATGGAAATTCACTGAATATACTGATTTGGATCGAGCAATAAACTCCATTTATAAAAACGCCCCTTTTGAAGTGGAAAGGAGTTTCTACATTTATAATTTTTTATATTAAAACATAAAAATTTACTGAATTCACTGATTTGGATCCAGTTATAACCTCCAATTATAAAAACACCCCTTTTGAAGTGGAAAGAAGTTTCTCCATTTGTAATTTTTCATATTTAAACATGGAAATTCACTGAATATACTGATTTGGATCGAGCAATATACTCCATTTATAAAAACACCCCGTTTGAAGTGGAAAGGAGTTTCTACATTTATAATTTTTTATATTTAAACATAAAAATTTACTGAATTCACTGATTTGGATTCAGTTATAACCTCCAATTATAAAAACACCCCTTTTGAAGTGGAAAGAAGATTCTCCATTTATAATTTTTCATATTTAAACATGGAAATTCACTGAATATACTGATTTGGATCGAGCAATAAACTCCATTTATAAAAACGCCCCTTTTGAAGTGGAAAGGAGTTTCTACATTTATAATTTTTTATATTAAAACATAAAAATTTACTGAATTCACTGATTTGGATCCAGTTATAACCTCCAATTATAAAAACACCCCTTTTGAAGTGGAAAGAAGTTTCTCCATTTGTAATTTTTCATATTTAAACATGGAAATTCACTGAATATACTGATTTGGATCTAGCAATATACTCCATTTATAAAAACACCCCGTTTGAAGTGGAAAGGAGTTTCTACATTTATAATTTTTTATATTTAAACATAAAAATTTACTGAATTCACTGATTTGGATTCAGTTATAACCTCCAATTATAAAAACACCCCTTTTGAAGTGGAAAGAAGATTCTCCATTTATAATTTTTCATATTTAAACATGGAAATTCACTGAATATACTGATTTGGATCGAGCAATAAACTCCATTTATAAAAACACCCCTTTTGAAGTGGAAAGGAGTTTCTACATTTATAATTTTTTATATTTAAACATAAAAATTCACTGAATTCACTGATTTGGATCCAGTTATAACCTCCAATTATAAAAACACCCCTTTTGAAGTGGAAAGAAGTTTCTCCATTTATAATTTTTCATATTTAAACATGGAAATTCACTGAATATACTGATTTGGATCGAGCAATAAACTCCATTTATAAAAACGCCCCTTTTGAAGTGGAAAGGAGTTTCTACATTTATAATTTTTTATATTTAAACATAAAAATTTACTGAATTCACTGATTTGGATTCAGTTATAACCTCCAATTATAAAAACACCCCTTTTGAAGTGGAAAGAAGATTCTCCATTTAAAATTTTTCATATTTAAACATGGAAATTCACTGAATATACTGATTTGGATCGAGCAATAAACTCCATTTATAAAAACGCCCCTTTTGAAGTGGAAAGGAGTTTCTACATTTATAATTTTTTATATTAAAACATAAAAATTTACTAAATTCACTGATTTGGATCCAGTTATAACCTCCAATTATAAAAACACCCCTTTTGAAGTGGAAAGAAGTTTCTCCATTTGTAATTTTTCATATTTAAACATGGAAATTCACTGAATATACTGATTTGGATCGAGCAATAAACTCCATTTATAAAAACACCCCGTTTGAAGTGGAAAGGAGTTTCTACATTTATAATTTTTTATATTTAAACATAAAAATTTACTGAATTCACTGATTTGGAGCCAGTTATAACCTCCAATTATAAAAACACCCCTTTTGAAGTGGAAAGAAGTTTCTCCATTTATAATTTTTCATATTTAAACATGGAAATTCACTGAATATACTGATTTAGATCGAGCAATAAACTCCATTTATAAAAATGCCCCTTTTGAAGTGGAAAGGAGTTTCTACATTTATAATTTTTTATATTTAAACATAAAAATTCACTGAATTCACTGATTTGGATCCAGTTATAACCTCCAATTATAAAAACACCCCTTTTGAAGTGGAAAGAAGTTTGTCTAGTAATAATTTTTTTATATATAAACATGAAAAAATATTTCTAATTGAGAAAACATTTATTGTCCTACTTTGTATTATAAATGCATATTTAGGTTCCTTTCCGTATCTATGTAAAAAAAAATTGCTGTTTATTTTGGGGTGAATCAATAATTTGAAATATGAGAATTATTTTCGCATATTTCCAATATTTTTATGCATCTTTTGACCAAATGATTCGCATATTTATACATTTGCATAATTATATTCCTTCAGTTATTAGTAATTTATACGAAAAATCAATTTTTAATTGCCCTTATTTCAGTGTATACGCTGTTACACATACATCACCAAGTTCGTTTCATATTTATTGCTCGTATAGAATATGAATCTATTTCTTTAGGGGGTGAATAACTGATAAATGATTTCCGAAGTTGAGTTTTCATAAACGGATTTGCTTTCTCTCGAAAAAATATAAACTCGAGGTAACAGAATATGCAACATAAATAATTCATATCATTTTATTTGACATCTTTTTGTTAGGAGTGAAGCAAGAGGCACAAATAATAATATCCACGTATACCTTTATGAATGATCATTATTTTTTCATTTCGATGTTATATCACAGGATATACATTAAAGCAAAAATAAAAATGAAGTAATAAATATTGATAAAAGAGTAAACAAAAATAAAATTAATTATTTACATCAATAGTACATAGAAATATAATTCTAGTGTAAATATGAGTGTTTATCATAAATTAAAGCTGTGAATATTCGAATTTATGTTTGGCCGGATGCTTCAATCGAACAGATTGTAAAGTTAATGCCACCAATTGATCTGCTACACGGTGGAGCAAATGTTTGCATCAAAATAGGTTGATCAGTTTGTTTTACAACTATGATTCCTGATGTGTACGCTATTTAGGATAATTAACAAAATAGAAGGTGTTATGTTACTAGTAAAAAATTGGCAATTTTGCAATTAAGTTTAAGAGAATAGTTTATTTACCTAGATCATGTGAATCATATGGTGCAGAATGATCGAAAACCTCATCAGAAATTGAGTGAAATGTTTATTTGTATAACAGCGATATGGATTTAGAATAATTAACAGCTTTCGCTGCTGTTAGAAAAAACGTGAGAAGCAAACACAATTTGAGAAACGGTATCCAACAAAACCTGCAACTCGTTAACTAGCAAATCTTGAGATAACTTGAGACTTCTAACATCATCAGCGATCATTAATATGGCTTCTGTAAACATTGATCATTCGAGGACCTCTTAATCTATGTTACCAACGTATGGAAGGAAGCTATAAAGACATATGGGGAATTCAGAGCAATTACATTCGCAATATCGAAAGCTTTCCACAGAGTTTGGCAAGCCAAACTTTTAACTACAGTTAAAATCGTACCTTCTGTCGTCCACACTCATGAACTACCTTTGTAGCTTTCTCAAAGACCGATCCATTCAAATCACTATCGATGGTCATACCTTCGAAAGGTTTGTATAGCTATGCCGACGATAGCACACTGGTTTCATCGTTCAAATCAGCCGCCCCTGTAAAGTTGACTAAACAGCAACAGATCACCACCATGAATACCTATGTTGAAACCATTATGGCGTGAGATGTAAGCAATCTGATCGGGTTTAATGCAGCAAAGACCCAGACTGTTGTTTTCACGAAGAGTTCTGGCATTGCAACTCAGGATTTGGTCATATCTGGACACGAAAAATCAACATCACCGTAAATTTGCTTGTTAAGGTTCGGAGAAATATGTCCTAGAATGGCCACATCGGCGAATTAGTCAAGGCAGCAGCACAGAAACATGTGAAGCGCGCACTTTTGTAGCTCGGTTTCCATGCATACCCTTAGGATGCTCGAATCAATACAGAAGAGAGCAATTAGACTTATAGACGATCCAGAGTTAACCAGAAACTTCGACAGTTTAGAGCATAGAAGAAATATCACTGACCTGATACTGTTGTACCGATACCACCACAGCATATGCTCTTCCAAGTTGTCCAACAGAATCGCAGCCAGAGTAGTATCTGCAAGACTGACTCGACAGGTAGACGTGGCTCATGAACGCCTGAAGTCGCCTAGAACGTCAATTTATTGGGACTTCTTTTTTTGCAAAAGTTACAGCCTATGGAATCAAAGCATGTCTTACCCAACTAATACAATCTAAAAAAGTTCAAGGCATCTCAACTCGGCAGACACCACTCGAACTATTCGAGTTTAATAGGGTTTGCCTTCTTGTGCTGGATTTTAAGATAAAAAAAAACATACACAGAATAAGAGGTATTGGAGTGATGACATGAGTCCCTAGAAGGTGAACGATTGAAAATTTATCCAGAAAAATCACATTGGTAGAACTATTCTCCAAATACCAATTCAACTGGTTGAGTTTATACGAAAAGATTTAGAAATTCCCTGAAATTTTGATTATTTGATGACATTTCATAATTTTCTTGGAATAAATCTTCAAAAAGCGATAAGTACAGAAAGAAAATTTCTGAACATACCAAGAACGAATAATTTTTCGAAGAAAGTATATTTAATCAAAATACTGAGAAAAGTCATTAGAAATACAATACAGAGTTAACGGTATTTGAATACTAATGTAAAGTGCAGAGAGAGATGAAATATAAAAAAAATGGAAAAAATTTTAAACGCAGAGATAAATTCTATGATAAAATCATAAAACTGTTACTCATTTCTGCTGAAATTTCGTTATAAAATGAGTATGACTTTGGCTTCATATACACTATATATTAACAGAAAGTTTAATGAATCAACAACAATAAAATTCGTGTCACATCGATTAGTAATCAGATATCAGGAAATTGAAGTGATTTTTATAAATGAAACAAATAAGTCGTTAATTGTATCATAGATCAAATTACCATCTAGGGAGTACCGCAAGTATCAACAGAACTTGTTTAGAGCCGAGTCGCTTTGAAAATCAATTTTTCCCAATCTATCAGGATTTTTTCAAGAAAATATAAATCTTGATGTCACCGACAAACTGCATTCCAACCAGAGCTTCAGATAAACTGCCACAACTAATATACAAACATGTCGTGAGGTTTATTTTAGACTGCAGCAGACATATTTCAAATAGCTTATGTTATTCATCGTGTTTGAAACATTGTGGTAAGACTTCTGATTCATATTTAGTTCCAATCAACTCCCTTAAAAAAGATGAGAGAGAGAAAGAAAGTTCGATAATTATGTCATACAATAGATTTTCTTGGTGATTGACTTGACCCCTTTGTGTCTTGCTGGTATTGCTGACAGTGACTTGATATTGTATTCATTTGCTTATTATTTCATTTATTTTTCACAATAATACAACAATTATATTTATCAAACACGTAGTACACGTTTTTGTTTCGATTTAAAACTATTTGCAAAAACTGTTAAGTACAGTATGTACAGGTACGATAATGGCCGTTATTGGCGGTAGCTCATAACACGTGTTTATTTGTCACATTATCACACACATGAGTATGAAAACTATCTTTCCAGTTATTAATAAATTATGAATGAATAATTATTGCACTGAAAATTAATGATAAATTTAGGATGAGAGTGAAATTCACATAAGGGCTGCAACAAAAATGATACATATAACAGTCACTGCTACGACCATACACAAATAAAATGAAGAAATAAATTGTCGGAAACTGTAGAGTAAGACAAAACAACGGCTTTGTTTGCATCCCTATAATGTGATGTTTGCTGAATGAGGGGTGAGAATGCTGAACACCTAGCAGATATAAATGATCGATTGATAGTTAATCAGGTATCGAATGGTGAGGATTTTCAATTCTAACCAATAGTTCCTAAGATTAGCGCATTCAAACAAACAAACTCTCCAGCTTTATAATATTAGTATAAAATATATAAAAAAATAATGTTCAAGTGGATATAAATAAATGAATCAGGGACAAGCTATTGTGCGTATAAACGATATATACTTTCGTAAGTGGTCACGAAAGCAGTTGCTGTGGATCATTCACAGAACCGAAAAACATGTAAAGAAAAACTGAAATCAGTTGACAAAACTAATCAAGATATTACACGTACGACAATTTAAGTAATACAGCAAAAGGTAGCAGATTATCCAGCATACAATTAGACCAGTTTAGAAACATCTTGCAGAGTTTAGTCATCATGTGGTTTTAAACACAAAAAACAGAATAAACGAATGACAATAACCGAATCGTCAAGGATAGTTTGATGGCGACAAGATTATTTGCGTCAGATAAAGGACTACCGAAGTTCTAATAGACGAATTGGGTATAAAAAGGGCTCAGTTCACGTCTGGTACCCTGTTTAAACCAAACGCCCTTATAGGCAGTTACATTTCACTCGTCTATTTACTTTTGTTCCAAGTGATATTTCAATTTAAAGTTTCAGATATTACCAATTTTTTTTTTAACTCCGCCTGGTGTGTTTCGGTGTGGTGGATTGAGTAGCCCGCTGGACACAACTGCCGGTCCCAAGCCCGGGTAAAGGAGGAGGGTCAAGTCGATAGGCCAGCCCCCTATCACTTGGAAAAAACTTCTTTTGGCTAAAAATCCGAAAACTAGGCCTCGGAATATGGATGATCAAAATGGAAAACGACAATGGCAACGAAAACGGACTATGATTTGTGGAACATGGAATATACAGGGAATTAGAACGAAGGTAGATGACATTTTACAAGAAATTAAAAAACATAAACTGGACTTTATTGCTCTCTCTGAAACAAAGAAAAAAGGACAAGGTACACAAACACTCGGGGAATATATCCACATATACAGCGGCGTTAACAAAGAAGAACATGCAAAAAGGGGTATATCGCTCCTTATACATGAGAAGTATAAGAAGAACATCTCCAGCTGGGAAGCAATAAGCGATAGAACAATAAAAGTTGATGTCAATTTAAAAGGCTGCAAAATAACAATAATTGCTACTTATGGACCTAATGAAGACGCACGGGTAGATGAAAAAGAAAAGTATTATGAAACGCTAAATGAGCTAATATCTCAGACAGGTAACGATCGAGAAATCATAATACTGGGAGACCTAAATGCTAGAACTGGCAAAGAAACGAAGCATGAGATAATAGGGCCCTACGGTGAAAATACCAGGAATGATAATGGCTCCAGGTTGATAGATGTCTGTCAACATAACTTACTAAGAATAATGAATGGGTATTTTAAACATAAGGAAATACACACATATACATGGACGCAAATAACTAGAAATCTAAGATCAATAATCGACTATCTTATAATGAAACAAAAAACGAAGATAAAAGTGCACAATGTCAGAGTATATCGATCCGCAGAATGTGGAAGTGACCATCACCTGATAAAAGCTAAGTTAATAATGCCAATAATCAAAGACAACAAACAAAAGAATCAACTGCAAAACAGTAAAGATTTAACAGATATAGATATACCAAACTATAATATAGAAAGCCTTATGAACGAGAGCACAAAATTATTATACCAACAAAGACTGGACCAAAACCTCCCACAGGAGTACGAACAAGAACCAACAGACAATCTTACCAAAGTAGTAATTGACAGCATACACAAAGCAGCCAAAGAAGCCTTAGGATATAAAGAAATGAAAAAGAGAACACGAAATTATTGGTGGACTGAACAACTGCAAAATTTAAAAGAACAAAAACAACGATTGTATCATACCTGGCTAAGCACTAAAAAAGCAGAACATAAGGAACAATATAGTGAAGCTGTATCAAAATTTAAAACCGCTGCGATAGAGGCCAAAAACCTCAGCTGGGAAAATAAATGCAAGGAATTGGATACCTATTTAGGAGGACGCCAATCCAGGGAATCGTGGAGATTTATAGATAATGTTAGATCTGGCAGAAAAGAAAATATCCCAATAGGCACCATATCACCAAATAAATGGCAAGACTATTACCGCTCATTACTCAGAGAACAGAGATCTGAATATAGTAACATGCCGGCTGAAGACATACGGATTACAGGTGAACCAATAAAAATCAACGTAGAAAAAACAAAGAAAGCTATAACACTACTTAAAAATGGGCGCGCTCCTGGTCCAGAGGGAATACCTGCAGAATTAATAAAAGCAGGAACAAATAGGCTGTTTAATATCCTAACAGAAATTATCAATAGACATCTAAATGGAGAACCAATACCGCAAACGTGGAAAGAAGGATGGATCACGTCCATATACAAGAAAGGAAATAAGGAAGACTGCAATAATTATAGGGGCATTACAGTGACTAGTACGCTCAGTAGGTTATACGGAAAAATAATAAAGGAGTTCATTTGTGAAGAATATCACCCATACGAATCCGAGGAACAAAACGGCTTCAGAGCAGGTCGATCGACGATAGATAGTATTTTCTGTCTATCACAAATAATCGAAAAGAAAACCGTAAGATCACAAGAAGTGCACCTACTATTGGTAGACTTGAAGAAAGCGTATGACACAGTACCTGTCTCAAAATTATGGGAGGTTCTGGAAAGAACGAGCATAAATACCACTCTAATAAAGGCTATAAAAGAACTATACAGAGACACAACAGCAAAAATAAAAATAGGTAACAAGGTGACAGACGGCTTCAAAACAACCAAAGGCTTGCGACAAGGGTGTTGTTTATCCCCAACTCTGTTCAACATATACATAGATGAAGCCCTAAGAGTTTGGAAAAAAAAATGTAAAGGAATGGGACTAACTATTGGGGAGAGCACCTTGTATACACTGCACTATGCCGATGACCAGGTAGTGGTAGCACAGGAAAAAGAAGATCTGGAGTACATGTCTAGAAAACTTATAGAAGAATACCAAAAATGGGGTCTACAGGTTAGCACGGAGAAGACACAATACATATGTATAGGATCAGAAGATTCACCTGGGAATTTAGATCTAGAGGGAAAAATAATTAAAAACTGTAAGGAATGCATATACCTAGGTGTAAAACTAACAACAACAGGACGAAACGAGGAAACAATTAGGGACAGAATAACCAAAGGAAGAAAAGTAATAAGAGCCCTGAACTCAGTGCTGTGGCAAAAGAATATTAGACCAGAAACAAAAAAGAGAATATACAACGCCATTTTACAACCAATAATTACATATAGCTCCGAGGTTTGGCAACTTACAGAAAAGCAAAAAAATAACTTAAATGCAGTGGAAATGGATTTCTGGAGGAGAGCAGCAAGAATATCTAGAACGGAACATATAAGAAACGAGGAAATAAGAAGACAATTGAAAGTAGAAAGAACTTTAGTAGAAGATATAGAAAAGAAACAGTTGATTTGGTACGGACACGTTAAGAGAATGGGAAGAGAACGACTACCAAGAATAATATTAGAATGGACCCCCACAGAAAAAAGAAAGAGGGGAAGACCACCTAGAACATGGCTACAAGGAATCACTAGAGCAATGTCCGAAAGGAACCTAGCAGTCGACGACTGGCAAGATAGACAGGCCTGGAGATTAGGAACCCAAAGGCGTATAACGCTATAAAAGGGGATATATATATATATATATATATATATATATATATATATATATATATATATATATATATATTACCAATTTTCGATCATGAATATTGCGTAAGTATCAAATTATATTAAACAGAATTGAATTGTGAAACTTTTCCCTGAATTGAATCAGTACATCATTGTTCATTTTTCCAATAATGGATTCATTGGATGGATAAAAGTCCGATATTACCTTGGAAATTTTCAAATACAACGAAAAACAATGATGTCGAAATAGATTGGCCAGAAGCCCCGAACTGTTCATTCCAGAAGTGTAATTTATGAGATAGGATAGGAACAGCAGAGACGATTCCCCCGTCATATTATTTGTCGTTGGTCACTAAGGGATTTCCGGTTTACAGTCGAGTTGATTTCGGGGCCACTGGGAACCATTTCAGTTATGCAAAAATACTTCTGGGTGAATGAGAAGCTAAATTAAACGTTGACCTTAGAGTTTTTAGTTTGTAGCGTATATTAGTTTTCGAAATAATTGCTAGAAGTAGAATTGTGTAGAATTCCATGGTAGTGAAGTACATGGAGCTTTTAGTTTTAGAAGCTTCTCATTAAAAAAAATTAACCTAGTTTGGACCGTTTTTGGTGCTATTCTTATACTAGGTCAGGTCCATCGCGCCTCCTTTCTTTTACATATTGATAATACGACAGGAAGAGCATTTGAACGGAAGAATGATTTTTCGATGACCAAATCAATTTAATATGGATGAAATACTTTATTTTCCAACATAACCTCATTAACTCCAATTACTTTAAACACATTTTTGTTCAATTTGAAATGAATATCAGTAATTTACCAATTAAATATTTTATTTCTTAGAAATAGCAATAATTATCACCAGTATATTCAAAATTAGGTCGACATGGCACTGAAAGTTTTATTTAGCTTTCTAATTCATTGAAATCATATTTTTGTTTTAGATATAGAGTATATCATAAACAAATATGATTAAACTCAAAAAATTTCTGTTATTTCATGCTATCAAAGTCTTGTAGAAATTGTTTTTGTTATTAGTTTTCTATGATTATGAGTATGCAATATCACGTTGTGTTTCGAATGTCACTTTTAAGACGTCATATATCATAATTTCTATTCTCAACTATAGAAATAACTTTGTTTGTACGAGGGATGTCTAAAAGTTAGTTTTTTCCTTTATAATCAATTTTCAACATAGCATCCTTCCAGGATTATACATTCAATTATGCAATAACTCATACTTCTCAATACTCACAATTAACAGTTGCCACCTCTTTTCTCAAAATAGGCTATAATTAATGATTTAAGGTCCTCGTCTGATGAAAATCTCCCTCTTGTGTGTACAGCTTTGGAGTCAAAAAACAGACAGAAGTCGTTTCGCACTTTCCTGGTTGTCACTTCTACACCCTTCCTTCACCTCATGAAGTAATCTCCTGTTCTTATAGTACCTTTTTGAAGATAACCGATGCACACAATCCCATTTCTATTCCAAAAAACGGTCACCTCCACTTTTTCAGCCGATGGAACCGTTTCTGCATTTCCCTTTGCAATCCTCTGTCTTGCTCGTTCCAGAAGTGTAGTGATGGATCCATGTTTTATGAACAGTTATGAATCGAATTAAATAATCGGACTCTTTTAGCTGAAACCGTGTCAATATAGTCTGGAAAATGTTTATTCGAACAAGCTTGTAATCTAAAACGTGCCAGCGCGTACCTTATCGCGAGACAAATGCTTTCTTCTGGTATACCAATAGCTTCGTTTATACACATTTGTTGAATTTTCGAATAATATCGTTGATTATCGCAGTTTTCAGTTGACCCGAATGCTCGTCGTCATCAATTTGGATTCACACCAACGGACACAGATCAGGTCACGGTCAGAGAAAGTTAAGTCAAGATCGCTGACTCGGGATCTCAATGAGAGTGTTCTCACTGGCAGGCACGGTGAGGTAGTGTGTGAATCAGCCTTCAAGGTGCTAGGCCATGTTTAAATACAACTGATACAGTCGTAAATGATAGGACAGAGTCCACGTACACAGAAATCAGCTCCTCTTGTAATCACTTAAGCCTAATGCAATTTTAAAAATCAAATAATCAATAACAGATTATTGACGCAAACACCAAGCATCCAAAATAGTTGAAACTTTTAAAAGAATCTCTTAACGCACGGGTTAATATATTTCCCAAATTATATCGATAAATCCTGATAACTTTTCAGATAACCTTTGTTTGAGCTGAAAATCAAATAATAGATCATATAAATATAGTAATGCTTCAAACGAATTATTTGATATTGAAATTATAACTGAAAATTCTGAGAGATCTCATACTCGTACCATGAAGTGACCACATGCAGAGTCCTGTCATTTCACTTCTTCAGGGATGGTTTCGAAGGAAATTCGAAAAAACGGAAACTCCATTCCATAAATAGATCATTCTAGAAATAGATATTAGATCCAATATTTACTCAATAAAATTATTTATACTCAGATGTGTGCTTACTTCAATGTCTAAGTAGCATATACTGATTTTAATTTGTTAAAAAAATTAGAGTCCAAAATAAAATTGAATGGCTTTGTGGTTACAGTTGTAACCTGCATGTTTGTGATCAAATAATCGGTCTTAAACATTGTTTATTTTAATAGCGATGAATAATAAAATGCCTCATTGATTAATCGATGTGCCAACAATCTTCTTTCTATTTCTTAATACTAAATCTTGCTTTTTTTTAAGTCTGGAGAAGTAGATGTCCAGCTGTCATGCCACCTCTTGGAAGGTTAGCCGGCAGGTCTCCTTGCAGTTGGTTTTTATCCTTTATTCATTCATCCCATCGCTCTTTCATCGTCCTGTCGACGTGGTATCTCCAATATCGTCGTCTCGATATTGTGAATCGTACTATATCCTAAATTTGTGTATCATTTCTTATAATTTACTTCTTACATGATCTCTTAGGCTCACTCCTCAAATAGATCTCTCTCTACTGTCCTCATCATCGTTTTTTTGTGTCCTATCAGTAGATATATGAGGTCTCGCAGATATCCAGAGAATCTTGAGTTCGTACCTTTTGTAAGTTTTTAACGCTCATGATTTCGACTCCTTTGGAGTTGTCGTTCACAGCTAGTTAACATCTTGTAATCTCTTTCGCTATTACCATTGATTCTGTTTTATTTTGCAGATATTTGTGTATTGAGGTTTTCGGTTGTTGTTTGGAACCGAGATAGTAAAAGCTCTAAGTCATCCCCGCTATCAGCTATCACAATTAATTAGTCAGCGTTTTTCTGTGTAGTTTTCTGCGTAATCTTCGCTATCACTTTCTCGTTATCCATATTACGTATTACACGTTCGTTTCCATAATTTCAATCATGATAACATTCTATCAAAAGTATATTTGAAATCAATAATCAATAGAGTTTTAGCTTCTTGCTAATTCAATATCATTTATGAGGTTATAACTTTCAAACAACATCATGAACTTCTGAAACGGACAGCCTGAAATGTGGCTTTATTATTTGTTTTGACGTCTTGACTTTTGCAAATACCGCTTTTCACAAAAGCCCCGTCTGCAGACATTTCACTTGCTGCCACTGCATACCAGACCAACGTAATTAGAAAATTACTGATAGTAAATTGAAATTTAATTAGAATTCCTCCGAGATGCCGAGTGACATATGGCGTTAGGCCCTGTTTATCAAAGTAGTTAACGAGCTCAAAAGCGCAACATTTGGAGAGTTCTTTCCAGTAACGAGCTTTATGTTAAGACTGAAATGGGATTTTAAGTGCTTCGTGCAAATAGGTCAAGTGTCAAAATATACTGAGTTTATTACAAAGAGAAATATGTCTTTATATTGAGCTTGTTACTGTATATTAGGAACAAGCTGTTTAACGTCATAGTTAATCAATGAGACAAAGTCTGTTACATCTGTTTCTAAACGTAAAGAGTAATTCTTTTATACACGGCAAAGTATTAAATTATACAAATAAATTTCATTCCTTTCCGTAGTAATTAGACAATTGGGTTACTCTGTACAACTATTCGTGACAGCTATAAATTTAACATAAACGTAGTTAACACCGCAATACATTAAAATTAACAGCGTAGTTGAAAATCGTATTCTTAACAATCTGTTGTGAAAATATTGTAAACAGCGCTATGTTACATGGTAGCTAATTTCTTAATTATCATTCTTCGTTTCATGTATATTTCATCAATTTGTTTAACAAATATTCATATTTATTTTAAGAAATGGGTGAAAGAGCTAACGCCTAACAGTAAATACTTAATATGATATGTGTAATAGAATGTTTTTTTGTGAAAATAAGCATTGTAAACAAACGGAAACAACTGGAAAAAACACGTGGTATATTTGAGCAGAATGGAAAGTTATTATGTTATTGATCTGTCCTCAACGATTTTACAATTTTGAGCTGGGACACTCCAATAACCATGCCAAAGTTGGCAACATCGCAAAGTTTCAGGCATTTCTTGTTTAAACATGGATGAGCTTTGCGGGAAAAGTGTAATCTCCTCCAACAAAATTTGTTGATTCAAGTAACAAAAAATGAAGATATAGTCCACAAAAAAGACATTTTCTTTATGTAGTTGAAACCTCTACAAATTGCGAATCTATACTTTTGCACTCCAATTTAGTTCTACCTGTCTAATATTGTAGAAAAACTGCATGCAGCCATGTTTTCTTTGGTCTCCCCCTTCTTCTTGTACATCCATTTCCATCTACAACGGCCCTTTTTGCAAATTTTTTTCTCGGCATCCCTTTAGCGTGCCCCAACCATCATATTTTTTGAGCTTTAGATAGATATTTCGACATTTTCAGTAATAATTCTAGCCCATCTACCTGCTCTTACTTGTGAAAATGTCTGTTGTGGTAAAATTTTTGGTAAATAACTCAAGATTACCGAGAGGGATGATGATTAAATATTGATTTGTGTTAAGGAAAATTCATTGTCTACCGAACTAGTCATATTTATCGTATAATATAGTACTGGAAATTATACGAGATAAACAGAATCTACTTACTTATAATTATCTTGCGTATTGTGAATGCTTACCTGGAACTAAAAAGAAAAATATAAATCAGATTATTTTAAATAGTTTCCATGGTATTGAGTATACGTTGATTGTAGAAACAATGATTTCATTTGATGTAGTGATCCAGTTGAGAATGTAATACAAGAATATTAGTACAGGTGAAATCGGATTAAGCTCGAAATTAAGTTGGGCGATTCTGATTTTCTAGATTCACAGAGGTTTTCGGTTACTGAATAAGCCTAGCAACAAAATAATTGGCACGGGTTTTCGAAATTCTGGAACTTGTAACTTGTAAAAAATGCGAATAACTCGAGAACTAAGAGGAATTCGGAAAAACTGTTGAAACATAAAATGTACAGCACAAAATTTTATGCAAAAAAAGTGTGGGGTCATTTTTTTGTTGGAGCCAGTATTTTTGAGTAAATCTTCCTCAACGCGGAAAGCCGGAGCATCCGCTCGTGAATTGTCGCCAGTGCGAATTCAAGCCAATTTACGTTCCAGGCCCAAATGAAAACCGCTCTAATTCTTGGAAAACTACTTCGTTTCAAAAAAATGGAAATGCTTCATGATGGTTAGGATCTCTATTGTCTACTTGGGTAAGCTAGCATCAGTTTTGACTCACAAAGCAATCTGTAGAGAATTTTGTGGTCTACTTTTTTTGTTATGGCAACTTTTTTTTCAAATTTCTCATAATTTTTAAGTTATTCGCAATTGAAAATAGTTTTGAGAGTTCAAACTCATTTTATAATGGAAGTTTTGAGGTTAGGACGAAATTGAAACCTTTTTGTACAGAATGTTGTACTTGACATCTTTTGTCACGCCAATTTGTGATGAAATACTCGTAGTTTTTGAGTTATCTGCAATTCAAAATGTTTTTGAGTACATGCACTCATTTCACCGTGAAAATTTTGAGATTGGAAAAAAATGCCTACAAACCAATCTGTAGAGAAATATCATGGTAGTTTTTTTCGCATTTCTCACAGTTTTCGAGTTATTCGCGATTGAAAATATTTTTGAGCGATCAAACCATTTTGTAATGGAAGTTTTGAGATTAGGACAAAATTAAAACCTTTTTTGTACAGAATGTTGTACTAGAGATTTTTGTCTCGCCAATTTGTGTTGAAATCCTAGTAGTTTTTGAGTTATCTGTAACAAATGTTTTCGAGTACATCACAGAAAGAGTGTTAGTAGCTTACTTTGAAACTAAATACAAAATGTTGAAGTCTTCAACACTATGGTCGACTTATTCAAAGCTAAAAGGCACCCTAATAGTAATTGACGACGTAAACCCATTGCATATTTGGAAAATAAATCAGTTGGCTATAGACCCAAAAAATTAAGTTTCTATTGCAAGCTCCAGACGATCATTATCTGATGCATAAGGTATGACAGCAGAAAAATTTTAATGTAAGCTTAGATATTATTTGTGAAATCTTTTAGGAAAATAAGTATTACTTTACTCACTTATTGCACAAATAACTAATATGATTTGAGGTTAAATGATATTGATATAATGATATAATTCATTAATTTAGTGACTCTGTATTTATTTCATCTTATCACTGTTATAAAACAAATAATTGTTTGTTGATACACCAAATAATTGACAGTACCATAACATAATTAGAGAAGTCTAATGAAAATAGATTTTCATTGGACTACTTAGAAATTTCAGACAAAACTCAAATTAAATCATATTCAACTCCCGTTTGATATGTCTATGAATTCAAAATAATGAACTTTCCCTAATAATCCACTGAATAATTGTTCTATATAAAGATTTTCATTTCGACAAAGGAAGAGTTTAATAAAAATGATAAGTTCAAAACGTAATCTCGATGCAGTCGTTTCAAAAATAAACTGTTCCTCTAAACGAAAACAAAAAACCTCTTTTGTTTCCAGAAACCCTGCTCCAGCCCTGTTGTTGACGTGAAACTCGACGTTATCTTTTTCTTTTATAATTGGCAACATTCTTGTACTGAAAGTAGCAATTTTAAGACGGAAAAAGGCTGAATTTCCACCGCAAAACAAATAGAATGTCTTCTTTTCGAGTGATAGTCACAACCGAGAGTTTGGTACAGATAATATTACCAACTTGCGTGGATTATTTTTATCTTTATTTTCATATTTTCGTGAGTATTGTATTTATTTCAAACGAAAAAGGACTACGAAAACTTGTGTAACTTGAAATAAATACTTTAGTATCGAGATGTCGAATTTTCAGAATTAATTAATCCCGAAAATGTTGAACTAAAATATATTCCCACCAGATCCTTCTCAGTAGACGAGAACACCACCACCTACATCAACATTGACAATTATTCAGTCTCTGAAGACGATAACATAGTTATCGAAACGCGCGTCAGACAATGTAATTATGCTGCGGTTAGACGTGGCGATAAGGATACTACCACGTAAATCGTAATCGTCCCTTTCGTCCCCGTACCAGCCTAGAGCATCTGTTTTCAAAAATTTCTTCCTATTTTTTTTAATAATGATTGAATAAATGGATTAAATCCACTTTTTCTAAGTTAATAATTTTCATAAGCGACATCTCAGTATCTCATTCGCTGGGGACTCAAATATATGTTGAACTGAGTAAAATGTGAATCCTGCAAAATAAATAACAGGATCAAGTCTTCACGTAGATGATAACAAACAGTGTTTTTCTGGTATTTAATCTTAATGTGGACGTGATAAATTATTATCAAAGACGATATGATGTTTAAGCTGCCATTAACTTCGTAGCTGATTCGATGCGCGAGTTTCGTTTGTCCCGTCACATATAACAATAGCAATCCATTAGGATTAGTGTCATATATATTTCAACCGTATCCCAAGTCTCATCATGATTCATTTGCTAAAAAGATCTGTTGCAACCATCGAAAGACCGAACATGTACATGAACACTAACATCAAACATGTAAATCGTATAATGGGGCT
Organism: Diorhabda elongata; assembly: GCA_026230145.1. Lineage (NCBI taxonomy): Eukaryota > Metazoa > Arthropoda > Insecta > Coleoptera > Chrysomelidae > Diorhabda > Diorhabda elongata. The sequence goes on along the minus strand of CM047928.1, from coordinate 16,683,905 downwards.
TTGGATTGAGTGGGAAATTCAGTTATGCTTGAGTTATGCTTACCAGTAAGCTCTTTACCTTTTATTAATTATTACTACAATTTTCGATATAAAGACGAGTGGGTGTATAATACAAAATTTAATATACTCATTGAAATGTCGGAAATGATAATCAATCGAAAAAACATCGTATATAATTGGTACACATTTTTTTCATGTAAAATGTGATTCATTGTTCAATATTTTCCTTGTCAAACTATAAATAGAATTATTGTGTAATCCTCAGTATAAAACATCAAATTTGTAAAAGAGTGATATAAATATATATATATATATATATATATATATATATATATATATATATATATATATATATATATATATACATATATTTATGAAATTAGCTTATGATGATCCTTCCAATATCAATTGCAGAAGACAGTTATACGAGAAACAATCAATATTTCATAAAAACGCACTCATATCAAATTAAGAAATGAAAAATAATGTTCACTCCCCGTATAAAACATCTAACAAACCGTCAGTCCGTGTAGACTCATTATCTCCAAATAGTAGTAGTAACAAAGCTCAAATTTTAGCCTTTATTTCTAAAAAAAATATTCTTCTTTTATGGTTTTTGCTTTGAAATTTCGTTTTCCAGAAATAAGTACACGTCTGGTACCCTGTTTAAGCCAAACCTCCTAGGTACATTTTAGTCGTCTCTTCACGTTTTATAATTTAATAATCAGTTGTAGCAAGTTAACGAGGTATAATAATGTTCAAGTAGGACTTCAATCAAGTGCATCTGTCTAAATAACGGCGTATAAAGCCGTCCAATTGTCTTTTAAACGAATACTCTCTCGCAAAAGATATAATATATTTTTAAAAGTATTTATAAAAATGATAAATTTATAAAATGAGGTGTCTACGCCTATAGTAAATCAAACAAAATTATCGGAAAGGGTTTTTATAATCTGCAATTGATATTAAAAGAACTATATCTATATGGGGCAGACTAAGAGATCCGTTAATGCCCGGTTTAAAGAGCACACAGCTTATTTAAAATATGAAAAATCGAGTGTTGTCGATCACGTTGCTAGTTATAATATGAGAACAGTTTAAATAGAGACAAATGGCTTTGGTTAATACCAGGATAATTGCCCCACTTTTTAAAATAGCTAGCAACTTAACCTAATAAGGAATTTAACCTTCCATTAGGCGCGCGGGTATTTCTAACGTATTTGGTCGCATTGTATCTAGCAGATACATATATCAAATAAATTTTCTTTTGTTATTATTATTTTTAATATATTAATACAGAAAATTTTGTATGAATACTTCTTTTCTCCGCTTTCAATTTAAAATTTTTTGAAGTAAAAAAAAATAATTATTTTATATGTAAAATGTGTAAAATTTTAATTAGGTTATCGACAGAACTAGGTGCAAAGTTACATTATTTATTCAAAATATTTTACAAACTAAAATTAATCGGAGTAATATCACCCTCTTCAATTTCTTTATTATAACAGTTATCACAAATCATATTTATATGAAGTTTTATACATAAATGAATTCCACATTTTTTACAACAATATGCAGACACTGACGTTTTCTTATTTTCTACATAGCATGGTTCGCATCGCTTTCTTTTACTCGGTCCAGGTGTTGCCTCTTGAACTTCTTGTTGTGCATCCAAGGTTTTGTAATTTGTGAGCAAATCTTTGGTTTGTCGTGGAAGACTTTTTATTTGTGCCCCCACTTTTAGTTGTTTGTCTAGCAAGGCTAGTCCTAATTTTTTCAAATATTCTCTTCTTGGGACAAACGTATTTTTGTTTCCAAGAAATATCACCCGCGAGTTGATTCCAGCTACGTACGTAAAAAATTACCATGGGCCACCTCTTAGTTGATCTAGCAACATTATAAGTAGCGCAAAGCTTGTCGACCACATCAACGCCGGATTTTGTGTTGTTATAAAATGATATTATTTCTGGCTTTTTTGAAGCATCTTCTTCCACTTCGTTCGACGCCACATGCAAACTGGAAATAAGGACTACGGTTTTTCCTTTTTTCGGGACATATGAAACTAATGTTTCATTTTTTGTATATCCAAATATACTGTCAAATACTTGACGCCCTTTTTCTTTCACGGTTGAATTTGGCTTTTATACTTTCTATATATAGATTTATGGAATCAACTATCATGTTTAGCATATTATTAAAAAATAGATTCCAGCAATCTAATTCAGTTTCGGCGTTTTTGACTGTTTGACCAATTACACCAGGTAACTTCATCATAAATCATAAGGACGGGCTCGAGTTACTCTTGGTACAATTTTACTCCGTCGTGTTCCGTCTTTGCCTACAATGACCATTTCAATGTAACACAATACAAGTGCATAAAATAGCTCCAGCTTACCCAAAAAAAAAAATTACTGTTTTCTTGGTTTCCACTGTCATCGTTTCCACTGTCATTGTTTCCATCGTCATCATTTCCATCGGCATCGTTTTCATCGACATCGCTTACTTCAAGTTCATGATCAGTCTCGGAATCAACTGATCTTGTCTCGACGTGGTCTTCTGTTTCAGATTCATTAGAGTCATCCACATCTTCTTGTAAATTTTCTTCCTCGGAAAAAGCGAGACTAGTAAGTTCTACAATATCTTCTGGTTTTGAAAAGTCGTAAATTTTTGTACTCATGTTTCAATTTGACACTCGCACAAGCAATTTTAGAATACAAATAAACACTTAAAATCAAAAAAATTTACGTTTGAATAATTAGGATACGTCGAAATGAACGAGAACTTATCCCAACTAAATCTGAAGATAAACTGACGCTTTTGGTCGCGCTGTATCTAGCAGGTATATATTCGGCGGTCGGACGAGTTTAGGGAGGCCAGGGGTTGTAAAAGTGAAATCAGCCGATTGTACTTCTAGGAAAGGCTTCGAGATACATCTGCTGATAACTACTGCAAATCTCTATTTTCTAGAGCTATTACATAAATAAATATTTAGCAAAAAGTTAGCCATCTATCTCATAGATACACGTGTGACTAAAGGAAGGAACTCGTCTAGTACATAATTGAAATCTAAAAAGCTCAAAAAATAGAAAAATAAATACAAGAAACACAAAAAACAGAACATATTTCTAAGATTCTTGATTTTCCGAGTCAACCGACAAGAGGACACTCTCCGATATGGTAACTGCGCATTTCACAAGCAAGTGCCGAGTTATATATTGAGGACAACTGTAAAGGCTGGACCGAGTTAACCCGAAGCAGCTAAGACACACACAAATTAAGACGTCCAGACCATGAAGACGAAAGCGTATAGTCAATTGATTAACTCTTAACAAGAAGGAGTCTACGCGCGAAACTGCAACTGAAGTTGAGCACTTGTCGAAATGACAGGGGGTGGTGAAATGTACTCCTTCGATTTTGATGTTTAGAGGGACGGAACGTGTGTTTGTGTGCGATGATGGCGATCAAGAGGACTATAAATCTCAGTATCATTATGAAGTACTTATATAAATAGAATCATTCAGAACGAAAGAAATATCAAAAAAAAATTCATTTCTTCTAACAAAAATATTGATCAAATTCATTTTATGAGTAGTTTTGAATTGTTTTCCCTGACAAAAATCTTGATTAAAAGTTCGTGCGAAATTGGAATTCCGCATGTACTCAATATCAACTTCAACTCACTCTTTTCAGTGTCACTGATAAATTTTGCGGTTAACAGTGTTTCGTTTCTTTTATGTAATATTCGCTTAATTGGATGAATAAAATTCCAATAAAATAACAGCGGATACCTGAACCTTCAGCTTAAATTACACAAAAAAAATCTCGGAGAGCATTTCCATCTTTATCATAGTCCTGTGTTAGTACTTTTTCGATATTCATATTCATAGTGTTTGTTTTTTTGTTACTACCCTCTGGAGTTGCAATGAATTTTAATTTACCCGGAGCTCATCCATATCATCTTTCTAATTCCTAGTATACTGTTTTTGAAACTACGCTTTCCTCTTTTGAGTTATATCTGATTACCAATAAGCTGACTGAAAAATTCCCACCATCCCTGTCATATTGAAGTCCCGTTGTCTTTGGTGGCAAGATTTTCTGCTTCGGATATTTTCCAACCTAGCAGCAGCGGAACAGCAAAAAAAAACAAATAATGTCTCCAAAAATTTATTGTAACTTTACTAATGGTTGTATCTATGGTAGACCTTGTTTATTTACGAGGTTCTCGACGTAATTTCAAATTACAATATTCAAGAAACTATATATGAAAATAAAAAAGTGGAGGATTAGTTTCCGTAGTACTTTGTGATGTTATCAATTTTTAATATGTCATTAGCAAGATACTTTAAAGCCATTAAAGAATTTTATATGTTTCAATCACAGTGTAAAGAATAGTGATATGCTTGTGAATAGAATAGGATACAGAAACCCTTCAAATGACCTCTACTTTCAAATTCTGTACACGGTGAACATCGTATACGTATACATCCGTAGTTGGGATACGAAATCAATTGAAAAGTGCGAGCGGTTTACATAATTTTTTCATAGTTCACTGGCCTGGATCACATTCTAAAAGAAAATCCTCATACACATTTAACACAATCTATTTTCAGCAGTATACGTCCTCTATATTTTGAAGTTTCCAAATCCAAAGGGGATGCTTGATATATTCAGAAGAAGCGTTCAAAGCATGACCTATTTCAATACATATTTAACGTTTGATTCCACTGCATAAAAGACGCTACTTAATACAGACATGTTCGAAACAGCTTCTGTTGACGGAGCATATATAAAGAGAACAACACTGTAATAAATTTATGGGTGAAGGGAACATCCGAATAAGAATTTTCATGCCTCACGATGAAATTATGCCCTGTTGAACATAGCTAAAGATGCGATAATACCAGTTGATATTTTCTGGTAAATTGAACACACCAGTTTATCAGATGTTTAAATTCGAATGATTCTGATACCTCTGATCTCTATTGACAGGATGATTCGTAGAATATATTCTTCACTTATTTTAGGACAGTAATTCTAAATACTAGTTTATTTGATCGTTGATGTTTTTGTTTTTCGTAGAATCCATTTTAAAATTGTTCTACGAAGAAACCAAGTGAATATGGATACTTGCAGTTTTACCACAGAAACTGAAAATAAACTTAAATATATCAAATTATCGTCACTCCGTGAATTGAAGTTTTTTAGAAATTTTATTTACTAATTGCTTAAACTAAGAAGAAGTTTTTGCTGTTTTGTTTAGGCAAATCGCAGGCACTGTTACAAAGTGACTGGTTTTCTCTTACTTAATTTAGGACTACACTGGACTACAACAGCTGAAAATTTCTCGTTTCTAGTCATTTAAGAAACCGAAGGGTCACGGCGATATTTCTTCGAAATCATCTGCAAGAAGTGGACAGAGATGTGGACAGTTAGGAGGCACTAATATCCCCATTTTCGAGACTCAAGTCTTCCGTTCATGTTGGAAAAGTTTCAGAAGTCTCGGAGACTTGACTGTTGTGATTTTAAAATTAGAATAAATTTGTTCTTAAAAATTACGATGAAGTCATGGAATTTATTTATCCTTATGAGCAAGTTACAAGCCGAGAATTTGCTAAATCTATAAAATATAATATGACACATTACTTAGAATTGTACACTTATCTTTATGTTAACTGTTTAAGATGTTATTTTCAGTTTTAGTTTATGTCTAGCTCTTGTAGTAAAAACACCTTAATTAAAATAAATGTATTGTTTCATGGGATTTTATGAAATGTCCAACATATAATGTATAAAAATCGCATTAAAAAATGCAAAAGTTTGACGAATTCGCAAAACATTGTGACGGGAATGAAGTTAAGCGGAAAATGCACAATTTACGAAACCAGAAATACATTAATCAATAAATTTTATTATTATTTATTATTAATTCTCAATAAAAGAGTGTTATTGGAAGAATTAAGATTCAAAGACTTCCTTTTTGTTGAATACATTTCTGGGAATGCTGTTGTTTATAGATTCTTCACATCTCAGATAGACCCATAATTTCTGAAGGTTTTTTGATTGTAGGAATAATTAGAAATAATCGAGGTCTCGAGACTGCATAGAATGTTGAGTCTCCGGGAGCGGTCTCAAGAACGAAAATGATAGATAATAGCCTGAGACTAGTCTCGAGACTAGTACGAATCTCAGGTGGACACGTACCTTCTGAGAACTACTGGAGTAGGACATACTTCCACTGAATTTGATTCAAAATCTGATCCTTAGCATATCTCATCGTTTGTTATTACTGCCAGGAGGAAATACTCGCTACTGAAGACATTAAAATATTTCTTGCTCCAACGAATATCATAGCAAATAAGAATTATTCATTTTCATAACTTTCAATGAACTTTTGAGAACATAATTCCTTTTACAAGCAAACTGTCAGCAAATTATGTTATAACCAATAAAAATCTGAATTAAAACTTTTGAAATAGCTACAAATTATATACCTGGTATACCTGGCATGAAGTGGGATAAACAAAATAGACCTTTTTTTCATATTCATATTCACATTAAATAATTTCAATATTTCCAAATGCATCCAACAATTATTGATTTTTGCACTGTGATTGTTCTCTTCTAAGGAGATGACTGATTTTTCTTCCATATTGGACGGCGTACTACAAACGACCAACCAGCCTCACAACGATTCCTTCAAGTATATAAGCCATAAATTCCTTACGATTATCGATTCAAATTCACACGACAAATCAGAGAAGTTCCAGAAAGTTCTTATCGTTTCTGCAAGGAACCAAAACAGTCGATCACCTCATTTGCGAGTGCGATGCTCTCTATTGACAAAGGCTGCGATGTTATCCAAGTGGATTCAAGGTTTTCACGACTCAACTCAAATTGGATTTGAATTAAGTGAGTTCTCTCAACTAAACAAAATTCACTACACCAGACAGCATCGTTAGATCTAAAACACTATCAATTCAAAATCAAACATCAACTAATAGGTTAAGCTAAAACCTCAAAAAAATGCAGAGATATTATGAGTTGACTCTCATTATCTCACAGATATCTAATCAATTGGTAAAATATTCTAGAGAACCTTGTTGTAGTTGGCATTGTGAAAAAAACATTGAAGCAATTGATTCATGTAATTTATAACAGAAATTGAAACTTTCTGGAAATAATTCGTTTACAGAATATTCAACAGAAATGTGTTTCGTATCTATGGAAAATCAAATATCGGACAAAAATGATACAGAAAGTCTTTCCCAAAAGTTATTTTTTGCACTACTTCAAGATGACTTTCATATTGGAACTATTGAAGTGAATTCAGTTGATAAGTGGCTATGTACTAATAGGTCTTGTAACCTTAAATCCCCGGTGGGAGAATCATCCTCAGGAAGTGGTATTCGGCTTCAGTTAGGTTAGGTTAGGTTAAGTTGGGTTAGTATGGGACGAACAATTAATATTAAATTGGATCCACTAACTTTTTAACGAACGATGTAAAAAATTAATAAAAAAGGTGAAAAAATTGAAGAAAATAAAAATTAAACGATCTAAAACTATTCCCGGACACGATTATCCAATTTAATATTTATTGCTAAGATCAATGAAATAAGTTTCAACAACAAATAAATTGAATGGAAAAATAGTAAATTCGCATTAACTGCGTATACAAAAGAGCACAACGAACAAAAGCAGTTATAAATTACAAAAAACTCAGACTTGTCTATATATTAAAAATAAGGCTAGGACTTATCTATGGAAATCCGGGATTGTTGCAGCTCTCAACTGGATTCACAGATGTTACAGTTGAGGTTGAGTTTGTAGACTGGTGATTGTTGTGGAAACTCCCAGCCTGGCAGCTGTAGAACAGCGAATATAAAGAATAAAATCACCACAAATTTATTAAAATTCATGCTTGATATGTAGATAAGTGGAGAAAGAATTAGAATCAATTTCGAGGTTTTATTGAATTTCTCCAATGGAGTGGGAGGTTGATAATGAATTAATTTAAATCAGAAGTGACTACTTTGCCACAATACGTGAACAAAGGAATATTCAAAATGGTTGAAGAAAAATAACAAGCCAAATGACATGATAGAGTCTGCATACGGGGATGTATTGATATCTAGTTACCCTAGACCAGTTCCATGCATAAACAAAATATTGCGTTACCATAGCAACGAACAATAACTCATTAGAAGTGTCAGTGTAAAGTTTGACGTCAAAAAAGTAAACCAGAGTTATGCAATAAATTGTGAAAATAGAAAAATTGGAGTATCGAGCCATCTTCGAGTACCTGTATTTAAAAGGGTTAAGAGGTAAGCAGATTTACGAAGATATGCTTAATACCCTTGGTGATCGATGTCCTTCGTATGCGATCGTGAATAATTGGACTGCAAGCTTCAAAAGAGATAAATTTTCCATTGAAGATGATGACCGATGGGGAAGGCCAGTATCTGTGTGAGTTCCTAAAAATATCGATGCAGTTCATGACATGATTTTATCAGACCGTCGAATTGGGCTAAAGCGGATGATATCTGAAGCACCGAATGTTTGAATGTTGACCAAAAGCGTGCAAGTGCAAGTATAAGCATCACGTTCGATCTGAGCTCGATTTGAAAACGATATAGACTTATTAAACCGAATTGTTACTCGACACTCTGGTTCTCCAAGACCTAAGAAGTTTCTCGTCCAAAAATCTACTGGAAAAGTTCTTGCTTCAATTTTTTGGGATTGCCATGGAGTAATCATGATTGATTTTTTGTATAAGAGTAGAACAATAACTGGAGATTACTATTCGACATTACTGACCACTCTACAGGAAAAAATTAAAGAGAAAATACGCGGAAAGCTATCCAAAGGTGTTTTGTTTTTGCAGGACAACGCCCCTTCACACAAATCTCAAATTGCCATGCAAAAAATTCATGATTAAAGGTTTAAATGACTAGAACACTCCCCTTATTCACCAGATTTGGCTCCGTCCGATTATCATCTCTTTCCTCGACTGAAAAAAAGTTTAAAAGGTCGTAAATTTTCGTCAAACGAGGAGGTAATAAAAGCTGTAGAGGCCTGGTTTGCAAAGCAAGAAGAAACATTTTTTTGGAAGGTCTAGAGACGTTGTAAGTTCGCTGTAATAAATATATGTTGAGTAATAGAATATTTTGACATTGAAATTTTGTTTGGTTCTATAGTAGGCTAAGAATTTTTCAATATATCCTCGTATATCATATGAGATTTGAAAAGGGACTGTATTGATATATATCATATTTGTTGTTGCCTCGATCCAACTGGATCTCATTTTGAATTTTTTAGCCTTGTTTCAATTGATGCTTTAAAGCAGCCAAATTTTAAATTTGAATTCAATACAAGAATAACTTGTGAAGAGGAAAGAAACAGATTTGATTGCATTTCTGTAACTGAAAGGAATTCACAAATTTCTTGGGGAACATCGTTACTTCATTTTAATAATCATGATATAAAGTTAAAAAATCACGAATTATGTTAAATGTAAATTTAAGAATGATTGAAATGAATGAAAAATAATTTTTTCGCAATTTATGTTTCCGTTGGAAGCATGTTCCGACTATCATCTTCAGAATATGACAAAAATATTCACCAAACTATGTAAATTGCTGGCGGAAATATCCCACGAGTTTTGCTCGTTTATCCTTTCCGCGTTTCTTGTTATTTACCACAGAAAATTTCTTGTAATATAAATGATAAATACGAAGTGTGTTGGTGGATTAGGAATCAGGTTTAGTACGGGTGTCGTCTTTGATCTCGGATCCTGTGAAGTTAAAGTACACGTTATATTATAATAACCAAACCATTTCAATGCAGCAGTGTGGTTCATTGACGTACTTTAGAAATTTCATTTAATCTAATAGATAATATGGAACTCAGTCATGGATCTGTTGCATAATATGTTTTGAATAAACTTTTGTCTTTTAAGTTTTTCCTAAATTCATCCCTTATGTTATTGAAATACATAATATTGAGTCATTTAAAAACTGGGGTATTCATTTTATTAAAAAATTATCATTTGCGACTACCAAAATATTTTAATTCATGCGGAAAACTAGAAGTTTATGTCAAATTGAATTCCCGAAGTTTATTGTTTTATAAAACGGAGAACCGATGGTGTCAACATGCCTCGTGCCAACGATAATTCCAAAACACAACTGACATGCATGGCATATTTGGGGCTGGAAATAGTTAGGAGTCAAAGGGTACGAAATTGAGCAGTAAAGTTAATTTCCGATGCAAAAACGGGTCCCGGATTGTGATCGTAAACCGGAGACAGTTAACGCTCGAAATCAGTCGGAAATTCAAATTTGCCATTGAAATGACAACTGTTGTTGTCAGAAATACATGGATCCTTCTAAATATGTATTCTGGAGCTTTAGTCTATTTTCTATAAATAACATAATTTCGAAGAGATCTCAATCATGCTTTATCGATATAATACCTTATTCAATGTTAATTAGAGGTAGTGGAAATAGAGTCATATTAACCCAGTATACAATTTTTCGTTTGAAATAGAATTCTACTACATCTTAAAAATTTTAGGTACTGATTTCAATCGCGCTATTGGATTTTCAGACCAATATTTCAATAGTACGCTAATTATCGTTCCGTTTTAGTGATTTTTTTCTTACTTTTCAGTTATTTCATATATTTCGTAATTGTAAATATTTTCAGTACAATTTAATCAACTTTTCTGCACAATAATTTGTGAAAATATTTTATATAGGCCGTGGATTAATTTACTTGGCAGTAAGGTATATATGAACTAAATTTCGACTGGTTCTACTTTGCACAGAAAATTGAAAATGTATTTCTATAGTTTCCAGTTATTTTTGTTGATTAATTCCTGAAATCTTTTGTTTTTGACAAAATCTGGAAGCATGAGTGGCTCCAATCAATCACAGTGAAGCTCGACAAATCAATTACAATGTGTATCAATTTATGAAAATAGAAAACGAATAGAATGCCCTGAAAATTCCTCTAGATAGTTTGTAGGAGAGACTAGCCAAGGCCTATAATGTTTTCGTCGAGTCGGTGAAATGTTTAGTTGGTGAAAATTCCAGAGAAAATGCTTCAAATCGCTGCTTCAAAAAACCTTCAATATACAAAGGATCCGATGATGACTTTGAGGAGTGCCAATATTCAATTCAGTATCCCTGGTACTGTTTTTGTTCTTAAACTTCCCATTTCCTGTATTGTCTGTCAAAATTACGAATAAATTCTCAGATATAATCTACTACTATTTGAATTTTGTCATGATGGTATGAAATATACGAATATTGGACAGACATTTAAAAATTTTGAGAATAATTCATTCACTTTGTGAAAACTAATTATCCAATAATCGAGAGGTGGTGTTATTATTGTTTTCATTGTTGAGCTGTGATTCAAGTCCAGGTTTTCACATTTAATTCAATTTGAATAGTTTCAACTATTATTGTTATAGTTTTATTGCTACGGACGAAAATTAATTTCGTGGAAGATCAATATGTCGGGAATGCGGTAACTTTACCAAGTCTACCGCACTCGAAGTTGAAGTCTGACGTTTCGCCATTATTTGTAAAGTTTGTCATTGGACTCTTTGATGTTGATATTAACGATAGCAGTGGATGACGACGACGACTTTCAATGAATTTCTACCTGAAACAACTTTATCATAAAACTTTTCAATGTTGCCAGAATGTTTATGTGGAAATAGGAGGTTTCCTCTCTTATTACAAAATAAGGAAATTCTTGAAACAAATACTACGCCACTGTTTACAGTTTTTTATAGTTGTTCATGGTGTATAGGAGATTTTATTGATGGATTTCGTTTCGTTTGTCACTGTGAGTGATGTTTATTGCTGTGATTCAGTCTCGATTCACAAAAGAATCAGGAAGGACTAAATAATTTCATAAATATCCACAATCTCCACATTTGCAGTGTTTTCCAACACTCGAAACGTAGTTATACAATTCAGAAGTGAAAAACTATACTTTGAGGTTTGTAATATAAGTGTAAATACTTCTGCAGAAGTATCTAATATTTGGTATATTTGATATTATAACTATGAGCCGCAAAACTTTTATATCCACTTGGAAAGGTTAAAGGTTACTTTGGTCAATAATTGTATTGAGGAAGTCATCAGAGACGAACGAAAAAATTTAAACATTCTTATCGGGAATATTATTTTTCCATACATCCAGGAAGATCTTCATAAACAGCTACAACTTAAGCTCGTAGTAAATCGTTGCACGGCTTACCGAGATGTCACTTAAAAGGTAGAGACTAAAATTGTGTTTTATTTTTCTCCTAAAATTCCACAAAAAATAAAAACATGGAATTCTGTAATTTACGTGCACTCTCAAAGGACAAACTACAGGAATTGTTTCAATATTTCTGTTATTATATACGTGGGTGAAATTAACAACCCTTACTTTAACGCATATTAAAACTTTTTCTCAAAATACGTGTAATAACTTGTTTCATTCAAAATATTTTTTATTCTTGAATAATTTCCCCAAACCAATAGCTGCAAAGACAAAAATAAACACCACAATATATAATTTTTTCAATAGATTGAGTGGATGATAGTAAATATGTAAAATATGATTTTTATTCATGTTAAAAGCTGGAAATAACCAACTCTAGTCAAAATCCATAAACGTAGCCTACATGGCATTGATTACCGTACATGTTCAAAGATTTCAGGTGATTCTTCAGTAGTTGATATCAACTATGGGTATCGTGTAGGCTAATAATTTGAAGTAACTCCACAAACAGAAATCACGAGTATTTAGCTCGGGAGATCGCGGAGGCCAATGCTGGGGGCACCGAGCAATCCAAAGGGTGGAATATGCATCTAAATGTTGCCTAGCAGTCCGACTAAAGATTACTGAAGCACCATCGTGCATCAACCACATGTTTTGTCTGATATTGAGAGCTATGTTCTAGTTCAAGATATCATTTTCGAGAAAGCTGGTGTAAGAAATTGGGAAAATGGTGCTCCAAGATCTCATGGACATTTTCTATTCTAATTCAGAATTGTTAAGCTCATTACATCAAATAGACGGATGATAAAGTGTACAGAGCAACAAATTTGGGCCAATGTTATTGAACTTTCACTAATACAGTTTGTAAGAGTTGATTTTTCTAGATAAAATCAAATTTTCTTAACAATATACTTTCTTGCGACTTATAATTCGATGAATATAAATGAAAATGCCACAATTATATAGGTGCAAACTATTACGTGTAAATATTCTAAAAACAGATATAGATATGCCATTAATTTGCTATTTTCTAAGTCAGCGAAACAGTGCCTAGAGGTAGTCGATTCTACAGAGTGTACCGGGACGTTGCAAAAAACTTTTTTAGTTATGGATCTTTGAAATTCTAAATTATGAATGTTTAATTAATGTTTATGTATGTCCATTTAGTGTGTCTTTCGAAATAAATTCTATACTATTATCTGAAGGACAGGGGCGGCTCGTACCAAATGGTTAAAAATCCGTACAATCATGATGATTTTATAACGTTTGAAGGTACTTATGGTTTAGGAAATATGTGATTTTTAGATCGTTGTACATGCCAAGGAAACCTTTCACCATAAAGAGACATTCTGAAGAAAATTATCATGAATTGTTTATTAAAACTTCTAACAGGATGTGTTAAAACACAATCGAACATGCATACTAACGAATATCTTGTTATTTATTTAGAAAAAATTTTAAATATAGAGAAATGAAAATAAAAAAAAGGTATGATAAATGTTCGAAGTGGGTACTTGCACATCTACATACTTCCGGAGTCTAAGATATTTCTAAGATATTTCTTTGAGCTTGGAAGAGTACTCAAAAGATTCCGCCTCATAGCGTCACAATGGAGGTTTAGTCTATCGATAATTCCGATCCTTATGTTGTGTATTTCAAGCATTTAAGACATAATCAAAAAAGAAAATCCATTGTATTCAATTCAGGGGAACGTGTTGCCTATATAAATGTACTTCCACGACCAATCCACCTATTAGAAAAAATTATTTTCTACATCATTTATGAATGGAGATTTGCTCTACCATTCATGAACCACTTGTCTTTCCGAATCTTTATTATCAAAAACTATGGATCTACTACTATAAAATCGATGTTGATTCTTTGTTTGAATTGTATAGTGAAGATTTCCATCTGCCCATATATCTGAATTATTTGGATACCCTCCGGATACTCCCGAACTGTGTAGAAGTGCCTATTTCGAACAGTTGTGGTTTATCGTAATAAAGTCACGATGAGTACCAAAGTTCAAGAGTCATAATGAAAAGATAGAAACAACCACGTTTGACCAGTACCACGTTCTAGGTCACTTTTACTGTGACAAACGTTTAGTTTATGTATTATCATATATTGTCCGATTTTGGCTTGAGGATTCTAGTTGCTTAATCAATGTCATACTTCCAAATATTACTTCCAGGTAATTCAATACATAATCCAATTATCAAATTTAGGAATATTATCCTTAAATTTCGATCGTCTCACTTGAGTTGAATTCGTTTCTAATTCAATTTCTTATTCTTATATCATTTTTCATTGTTTTGTATCTACTATGAAAGTGATATATTCGTACAAGCAGAAACATTCGGAATTAAATTTATGTCTTTCAAAAACAATAGACCCATTGTGATTTCTCGGTATTTTAAGGGAAAATACGAAGGACATCCAGCAATTATTGTAGTTGAACAATGCTTGGGAATTTGTGAAATACCAATGAATGTATCCGAATATTATTTCACATTGTTCGTTATTCTCAGTTAAAGTTTTATTCAAAATGCTATATGATGTCATAAATAACGAATAATACAATCATTGTTGCGTTGAAAGTGTGAAGTTTCCATTTCGAGTACTCAATAAAATCATACAGTGTGAGCAAAAATACAAAAGACTACTCTTCCAATGGAAGTGTAGTGTGTATCCAATCAGATAATCTTTAGCTAATTGTGGTACATCACCACAACTCTTTTGACTTCTGGAGATCGTGTAAATTATTGGTTACCATTACAAAAATTATGTTCACTCCTTCTTGTTCTATTTGGAAGCGCTAATTCTCACTAAAAGTAGATATTCCAGTTCTTGATTATTCAGTAGTGCGTCAAATTCAACATTATTCTAAATTACATAAGACGTAACAGTTCAAATCAGAATTTGTGAGCACTGTATCATATTCCTCGATATATTTCTAAAGTCTAGTTAGACTAGGATCATTGTGAATCTGGAATCTACATTTGAAGACCGGAATCGTATCATTTATTGCCATTCTTGTGCTCAATTTGGTCTAATCTACATAGACGGTGAGATAATTGAATATTATTGAACTCCTTGCTCCTTCATGTATTTTTACTTTCCTATCTCTAATGCTGTAGAACGTCCAGGTTCAATAACGGATTAAACATATGGGTATATCAATTTCTGTTCCAATTCTTTGAAACAATATTCTTAATACACAATTATAGTCCCAAAAGTACCTGGAATTGGTTCTCTGTTTTCAGTCCATTGTTTTAAATGTACTTTTCTTTCGGGTGGCCCAAGTTACATCAAAATACATACAAAAATTGTTGTCCTCGCAATTTAATTTTTACTAGAGCAAATGCTGGGTATATAATGGAGATTTTTAATGATTTTAAGCATCATTACAAAAACTAAATTCATTGTAGCTCCTGCAGTTGACTTTGGAATATGTCGGGACAATCTTAGCCTATCTGAGATTCCTATTGGATTGCGCGTAACCGGTACGGGGTATACTTAACGGGATTTCAGTGGTATCTTCGATCTGGACAAGAATACAGGCGAGGACGTGACGGTCGAATCGTCGGCTTTGCGGATCAGATAACAAGTGATTAATAAATTTACGGCACCGCTACCACAAATCCACATTAAAATATAACTCGCCTTAAGATGTCTTAGCAAAAGAGCAAGTTCACACTGTAATAACTCTAATGTTTGATATAACGATACCAAGTATGTCTTATATTATGGAAAATGAAATCAATTCTAGCAATATCGGAGAAATTTTAGAATAAAGTAGATAAATGGTGAATATCAATTTATAATCTCATTTTCCTCTAAAAAATCTAGTGAAATTTGATTTTTCAACAATATCAATATTGTCTCATGTGATTTTTGTCGAAATTCGTTAACATTTATCTTGTTTACGTGACATTACATACCTATCGTAAACAAATAAAAATTGGTGTGAGGCGAAAGATAAAACGTGGCGATTTTTCAATGGGTATTACATATTCGAGTCCAATCTAAGAATATTCGATGCAAAAACATTTCCTCTAGTCGTATTTCTACGGAAATGTCTGAAAAATTTCAGACACGCCGCCGCCATAACATATAAAATCCCATCCAAGCAAAAATAGATTATTATACACAAGGGACCTATTACCAAAATCTTCGTAGGTACACTAAAACAACGTTGCCGTTTTTGATTCGTTTAAGGCCAGCTATAAAACTCACTCTGGTGACAGACAGATATTTTTAAAACATTTAAAGAAATTTAGTCTTGGACGAAATGTCGAGATTTATAAGTTCTTGAATTTGAAGAAACACTGACGATAAATATTGGTAGAAATGTATATCCACATCAATGTGATTTATAATGTCATGTTAATCTTCTATAATAAATAGAAATAAACGAGAATTTGTTGGGATTTTTATGAAATAAGTTTTTATTTCTGATACTTTATCCTGTTTCATTCGTGATTTTTTTTTTAATTTGTGGAATAACTAATAAAATTTTTATTTAATAATATTTTTTGTTGAAATGGAAACAAACATCTTTTGGGAAAGGATCGAATAAAAGAAAAAGAAAATATTTAAAAATTCGATACATACTAAAAAACGAGAAAGCTGTCAACAATAAGAAAATCCTAAATGATTTAAGTGAGTTTTATTATTAAATTTCATTAAATTCAATATAACTAGAATCAATTTGATAATATTTATTTTCGATATGAAACCATCAAGTTGTTATGGGTGATTCGCATGAACCATATACCGTGTGTTTTCTAAGAAATCTAAAATATTATAGTCTTCATTTGAAGACGATAATTTCCTATAAACTCTGATTGTAAGTGAAATTATCTTTTTTAATGACGCTTATTCCAAGTGGCCTAAACCTTAACGCACAAAGCAAATAATAAATTTTTATTTTACGAATTTTGGTGTTAACAACGATGTCTACGTTTACTATTATTGAATATGTATGCTCAAAGAAATGTTTAATTTTATAGCTGGAAAACCGGTTTCTTCAAATTAATGTTAATAACCGAATTGTTTGGGATATTCTGGAAGATAATTTATTTTATACATATCGCGTTGATGTCAAAAGAACTATAAAGAATACTTCTACGTAAAATCCAAACAGTTGTTCCCATAAACGAACTCCACAATGCAACAATATCACAGGATAATTAACATAATTAGGAAAAAAACCCAAGGAAAAGAAAGAATGTGCTGGAATATTTCTTGACATACAACAGGCTTTTGACAGAGTCTCTTCTACAAACTAAAACTACATTTATTAGAAAAACTCTATTTTGAAATTATATATCACCGATCGCTACTTTCAAATCAAAATGAAAATACTGAAATTAGCATACGATAGAATCTGGAGTACCTCAGGATAGCGTTCTAGGCTCATTTCTTTATCTGATTTTCTCAGTCGATACCTTCATAGCAGTCCTTACAGACGATACGGCAATTATGACAACAGATATGAACTCAACTGTAGCTGTAGATCAAATAATTTGAATTTGTTACAAAACTGGATTCACCAGCAAAAAATTAACGTTATTGTTGAATTACGAAATTTTGGATCGTGAATAACTCCAAAACTAAGAGGATTTCGAAATAAACTATCCAAACAAAAAATATGGAGGACATAATTTTCCACAAAAACGGTCTGAAATCATTTCTTCGTTTACCCACTATATCTGAGTAAATCTCCCTCAAGCCAATCAACGTTCCAAGCGCAAATGGAAACTGCTCTAACTCTTGGAAAACTACTTTGTTTTTAAAAAAAAATCAAAATGCATCATGATAGTTATTGCATCTATTTTTTATTCGGGTAAAAAATCTTGCGAGATGAAGAGGTATATTGTCCACATAGCACTTGAAGTTTCAATGGATATATATTAGAAAATCCAAACCGCCTAATTCAATTTAAGGTTTTAGCTCAAAATTGCTGAATTCGCCTGTGAATTTCGTTGTGAACGGGTTCTTCGAGAACTGTCTTTTCTCTTCCAAATATTAAGAGGACTACCGCTTAAGACTTCTAATTACAATGATATTTCTTGGTTGGATTGTTGGTTTGATGAGGAAGGACTTTTCAGCTTGGTACCATCTCGTCGATTGCTGTAATCGCTTCCCTTTCTTTAGCGTTGCTAAAGATGGGATCGATGTAGCAGCAACACTTTCAAATAGTAATTCCGGTCTATTTTTCTATTACATTTTTATGATGAGAAATAACGGAGATATAAATTTACATTTAAAATCGATAATATTGTTATTAAAAATTTAAGAAAAATAATAACTTCGTTACACATTTTAGACTGGTAATTCAATATTGAAACTCAAGTCATGACATAATGGATTTGTTTAACACCGAATAGCTATTTTTATGGAGGATATTCCAAGACGCTAAAATGACATTAGAAATTTCATGGAAACATCTCCTCTCTCGAATCGGTTGTTTGCCATCAAAATCCAGCTAGTAAAAGTTCAAAACTCGCGAAATATCTGGTAACTATTCTGATCACGTTTTCTGCTCAGGCTAATTGCACTTATTCGCGAAATTCTCGAAGAGATTTAGTCGGGGCTTCGTTTTATTCTTAACCAGTACGCTTCATCTGTTCCCGAAGTATTTGCTTACGTGATTCTTAATTACTTAATTAAGAACACTCCCCGATCTTCATTTTCGTTAAAAATCTGAGAAAACGTACATACAACAACAAAAATTATATTTTAGAATGCGAAATTTGTTTAGAAAAATGAGGATTGAAATAAAATGAGACAATAAATAACAATTTGGTATAAAATAAATCAAACACCTGACTAATGCTGATTCACAAATAATAAAAAATTTCTGATTGCTAAGATCTTTTAAACTTGTTTATATTTCTAAATCGTCTTGGTTTAAGGTTTTTTGTGTTATACAATTATAAAAGATTTCCAATTTAAATAACTTCTTTCGCGAAAGTAAAATGTAGATCCTTTTACTGATTTCGAAAGGATTATGATACGCAATATTGGCTTAAATCGCACAATAGCCGAAGATACCATACTCAAAAATGAATACGTAATGTCTTATGCACAGATAAAAAAAATTCACCAATAGATTTTCTCGAATATATATGCCTCAGGTCGTTCTTGCTAATTACCTTCAGGCATTTTCACAAATGATTTTATATAAAATCCTCTGACCACCTTCAACGTAGTTAAGCAAAGAGACGCTCTCTCAACAAATCTGTTCAACATCTCAAATATAGAAGTCGAGGAGAGAAAAATTTGTTATTTCGCCTACTTTTAGTCTTCATCAAAATGTTTGCCTTTCTTTTTTATTTCTAACCTTTTTCATAGCTTCTCCATGATAATTTTTTTCCCTAAAATTGCGGCAATTGTTTTTTCCCTTGAGCGTCCTCTTCTTCTCTTCTCTATTTGCCAAATCCTTTTTGTCCATTCTACAAAGGTGTCTAAGCCATCTAAGCTGTTGTTTTCGAATTGTTATTATCACAGGTAAATCGAGTCCTCCGTTATCGTTTCGTTTTTTATTCGATCTTATCTGGTGACAGCTCTGACTCCTGCCTAAGTGCCTCATATCAGTTGTTTTGATTTTTCTTTCGAGTGAGTTTGTAAGTATCCAGGTTCATTTCCGTGTTTTTTGTTATTTCTTTCCTTTCCAGGTAATATCTGTTCAACGAACAATAAAGTTTGATTGCGGCTCTGTTTCTTGATTTCCATTCCTCTGTATGTCTACGGCTAAATACTTGAAAATATTCACTTGTTTTAGTTGTATTCCACCTTTTTTAATTTTGATGTCTTCTCCTTGTTTTCCCACTACCATTATTTTCGTCTTCTCTATATTGGTATTCATGTTCTCCAATTTCAATACTTGTTTCATACTTATAAATTATTTTTCCATGTTTTGACTTCAGCTTCTCTCTGTTGTGAATTATTTGGTTTCTTTAAACGCTGTCAAATGTTTTTTGGATGAACCGAAGTATACTTTTTGAATTGTTTTCAGTTTGTGATTTTTCTAATTAGTTATTTGATTTTTTCTAGTTTTTATTGCATATATTTATCCGCTGTGTCCTCTTCTTCAGAGGTTTTTTTACTGCGTTTTTCCTCTTTTACTTGTCTTTTGCTTTTCTTCGGAATCTCTGGTTTGAATTTATGAGCTCCCTCTCCTCTTAACTAGCTTCAATTCTATTCAAAACTTTCGACATGTAGACTTGACCATCAGTTGATTGGTTTCTATTAAGGTCTGAACTCTTGAATTTTTTATTATTATCTCCGCTCTCAATTTTCTGTTTTCTTTATCCTTTTTTCTGTTATCTTCATCTATTTTTCTATTTTCTTCTCCAAGTTCCTTTAGAATTACTTCTACGAGTAAATGTTTTCTATGTATTTTGACAGACGTGCCTCTGGCATAGGGTTTCTCCGTATTTCAGGTTCCATGTCTGAAACTCCTTTTTTTTTGGTTCACCTATCTTCACCTGAAATACCTAAAATATGAAAGAATGTGCCGGGGTACAGATAGCTGAAAAAATATAGTTTCATCACCTTACCTGACTACCTGAGTCCGTATTTACTGCACCTCTGGGAGGCTCTTTATTAATTCATAGGGTGGTTTCTAAGATCAACCATGAAGTGTTTACAAAGCTAGTTTGGTTTCTTAATTTTTTCCATGATGTAGTGCACTATCAAGGATTCGACTCGTAGTAACTACTATACAAGGTGTCCTACGACGAGTTGAAACTATCTGTATATGGGAAAAAACGTTTTTGGATACGTTCTTTTTAATATTTTCAAAGATTACTGTAACTTTCTTATTTTGAATAAAATACCCTGTATATTAATACATGTTTGAAATCTACATAAAATTTGAGTCTGAAAACTTTTTTCGAAAAACACATACTTAGTTATTGATTTTTTTATATAAAATTTGACCTTTGCAGATTCTTATAAATTATTTTTTTACGAAAGTACCCTTGAAGATATGAAAATGGTTTTTATTCGGTTGATTTTAGCAAGGGCAGACGTATTTGAATCTATGTTGAAAAATTTTTGATTCCATACAGGGTGTGTATAAAAAGTGTTCAAAGTTTAACTTCATGAATATCAAATCCCTTAATTTTTTTAAATAGAACCACCCGGTTTTTTCTATTGTAGTACATTCAGGGGTAAAAATAAGACAAATTCATGTACACTTTTCAATACCCAAGCCTTAACCATACATAAATAACCAATAAAAATGACATATGCGACAAAGTTGTTACATTTTCACTTAATTTTTAGTGAAAGATGAAATCTTATCAAACATACAACAACCATAATCTTCTTCTCATTATAATTAACTCTCTACTAATGAGACAATAATTCCGTAGTGACTTTTAACCCCTGTAATGTAGTTAAATAACATCGAATAATTTTCCAAGATCTTATGGTAATGGTAAGTTCATCGTGCCGCTTCGGAACAATACAGTCTTAACGAGCCTCTTTTAGGACAGTTGTATCAAGTAATTCGGCTACGAACAGAACCGTAATCGGTTTCTTAATTGGTCCATTGAGTTCCAAGACGCCACCTCTGACTAATCCAGTGGTCCATTGATTTTCGTATAATGGATGTTACTTGTGGGATAAGCAAATCTATATTGTGTTTAGTTTGCGGCTTTGTTCAAGTATTAGTTCATTAGTTGTGTTCGGACTTAAAACCGATGAATTGCGGTTAGTTTCAGTTTTAAGCTTACTCTTGGAAGGTCGGCTGAGAATAATATGCGGCTCGAAGGTATACACAAACTGGTTAGTTATATGTTGTAACATGGGAAATCAAGTTCAATGTGTACATTATTCTTGCAGCTTAAGGCCGAATCAATTCACGTTCTTAAAACATAATGTGCAAACAATAATACATTGTGCAGAAAAGCTGGAATGAACAATAAAATCGAGAGGAAATCAAATATTAACAAACATATAGAGTGATCCTTCATTAAAGCATCGATCAATAATTTATTGTTCTGGTAAACTATCGAAATAAACGATGATGCACTAATTTGAATGATATTTTGATCTTCAAAAATAGATAATTGTCGCCAAGAATGTGTAGAAAAATATTGAGTTCGCAATGTATATGACACCCCAATATCCAACTACATATACATATTTGAAAGGTATACGGCAGTTAGTACACTTGGATAAGATTTTTCAAAAATTCATAGTGAAAAATGAAAAGTTTTATACTGAAAATCGTATCGAATTATCGGAATCTCGTTTAAGAATGATCGAAATAAATCGAAATATCACATTTACAATCTCATTCTCAAAAAGTCGATTTTCTCATAATGATAGGTCTCGCAGCGTTTCACGGCTGATTAGATTCACTCCATCGATAGTGCAGATTGTATTAGTTACAAGCCATTGATGCCATTCAGGCACACATTTCATGTGTTATTTGCTTGATAACGTGGCGCAGTGGAAGCGGATTTTAAAATCGATGCGTTTGTTCCTTTGAAATTTATCACTTGCGTCCATTGATGTTCAATAACGTAATTTAGCAAATCTACTTATTGTTCTTCAGTACACGTACGTTCATGTCGTTTGATTTGAAACTAGATAGAATTTGTTATGAATTTATTATAATTTGTCGTTATGCACATATTTGCTGAATTTGAATTTACTATACTAATTAGTTTTGAATAGAAAAGCCAACTAAACATAATATATCTGGTTGAATTCAATAAAATATTGGAAGATATGAAAAAAATTTTTTAATAACAAAAATTTCTTGTGGTATCAATCTACAATTTTATTTATTTTTTAGAAAGTATATACAGGTGGTACAATTGAAAGATATAAATTAACCCTCTACTCCTAAAGTAAATTGGAAGTTGCTTCCTCAAATATCTCTCTTCAAAAAGATACTTTGAAACGAAATTATTCAAAAACAAAAACTAAATGCAAAACTAAAAATATGGAATTCTACGGAAAAATAAGTTTGTTCAATCATATTTGCAGCTGTAGCTCAAAGTTCAATATATTGTATGTACCTTATGTCCATTAAATTAAATCTCGTTTTAAACATGAACGAATAAATATATGTCCAGAAATTGAATAAAATTTGAATAAAAATTTAATGTTTAATGGGAATCAGAATTCGACAAGTAGTTTCACAAATTATTGAAAATTTAACAAAGTATGAAATCAAGAATTTGATGCACAATCCTAACCTAACCTAACATAACATAACCTAACATAACATAACCTAAACTATATTATAGACAAACGTATGGATTTGTATTAATAGTTTTAGAGAGAGTTTTTTTATGACATCTAAAAATTTCTTGGATAACTGTTATGAGAAATATGAAGGAATTTACATCGCAGATGCATATATCGAATAATCAATAAAAGATCGTTAATAGCCACTCGTAGGTCCTACAACCATAAGAAAATTTTGAATACATTTTTCGGGGCTATGAATATTTGTTCTTTTGATGATGGTACGATGGAATATCATTTTTTGTTCTAGTGCATATGAAGTGCCAACTGTTCTTCTACTGGGTAGAAATTCAATCTATTGAGTTAGTGTTGTGGGGTGAAAAATTACTAAGAAGGACAAAGGTAAGAATTTACGTAATTCGATTAATTTGATCAGTAGTTGGGCGATTATTTTCAAATAATCACGGTTTGAATCAATAAACTATCATTGAAATCAACTCTCAGATGTGATAACTGTATCAAAAATTTCCTATATATTAACCAGATCAGGAACAGGTGTCAGACCAGTAATGACATACGCCATAGAAACGAGGGCGGAGACTGCAACTACTAAGCGGATTCTTAGAACGACCGAGATGAAGACATTACGCTCAATCACAGGGAAAACACTAAGAGACAGAATAAGGAGCAATGAAATCAGAAGAATGTGTGACGTTCCGGATATAGTGAGATGGGTCAGAACTAGAAGAAGAGCATGGAGAGATCATGTCAATAGAATGGACGACGATCGACTGGCGAAAATCGCAAAGGAAGAGAGACCCAATACAAGTAGACCGCCTGGAAGACCACCAAAGCGCTGGTATGAGAGCTGGTCCTCGGAGTCACAACTTAGGCTGCCTCTTTGAAAACACAAGACATAGTCTTAAAATAAGAAGAAGAAGAAGAAGAAGAAGAAGAAGAAGAAGAAGAAGAAGAAGAAGGAACAGATGTACCGAGTGCTTTCACTACCTAGTAAACATTCGATGTGGGCCAATTAACGACGTTCAATTAACTTTGTTTTATCTTACAGTAATTTCATTACGATTTATAAGAGAATTTGAGATAGTTACCAGAGTAAAAAAGCTCTAGAATGAAATGGTATGAAAATGGTGGCTTCCAAAGCAACTAATAGATGCAAAATTTTTGTGAAATTTTAATGCTAGGTCACTTCTAATTAACTCTCTAAAATAGTTGGATGGCCTTCTATTTACCATTACCTAATGCCTTCAACAGTCTCATGCAATGTATCAAATTTTGTATTTCAAAGGTTGAATAGAAACTAATTTTTCACGAATTTTTTTCCCGTAATAAGGTACTTACATTTTTTTTGTTCATGATATGAAATAATGTTAGAAAGTGGAATATTCAAATAGTGAAAAATGATATCTGGATATTTAATTGGAATTTAAAATATTTAACTACATAAGAAAAAGATTTTTATCGTTTTTCCGTTGTGAGGTCATGGGTTTAATTAAAATATTGAGTTGTCTGCTTGATGATCACTAGGTTATCGTTGCCTGCAACGTAGCGTGTGGTGTTATAATACAGTTTTAATTTATTAGTTACGTATAAATAAAACAGTTTTCTATATATGAAAATAAAGTGAATCAATCAACGTTTAATAGTAAAGCTTACTGAAATGTTCTAACTACCTACGAAATGTTTGAATTTTCAATAATTTTTTTATGTCAAGCATTGATTCATAGCTCCAGAAGGATTTTGAATTTTATTTTTTTCACGAAAAGTTATAACATATCTACAATTATAGCTATATTTGTCAAAAATACCTAATTCCAATTAGTAGGTGAATTGATAGTTTTTTCTTATACAAATGATTGATAAGAATCCAATCAGCTAAGTGGTATAATCAAACAAAGTACACTATAAAAATTCTCTAAACTCAGCTTATTAAAGCTTAAGTTCTCGAATCGAAATCTAGATACTTTGAACAAGCAGCGGTATAATAAATCTTGTGAATTTCGACAAAATTGTTTAAGTGCTTACCGCATTCGTAAAGTTCTCTCCACATCCGACAAAGTTTGATTTGACCATCAATTAGTTCGGGATACGCCAAATCAACTTGCCCTTGTCTAATCCCCTTCAGACTGATTTACACTACCGCTTTTGCTTTAAATTAAAATTACATTCATTCCCGAATACCCAACACTTGAAACGGTTTTACTTAACAAAATAAAATCATTGATTCGAATTAGTAGGATTTCCATTACGGTTTCATCGATAATGACGATTCACAAGATGAGCTGAATAGAAATAGCTTTTGACTTAAGAGAATGAGTTGACAGAGGTGAAGACTGAAAATAATGGAATTAATTTGATATCGATTCTTGTTAAGTATTTTTTTCAATATTGCTTCGAATCAACTGAATAATTAAAGGAGTAGATAATGATCGTATAAATCATTATGAATGAAAATAATAATGATGTCAATTTGATAACATTTCCGACAATTTATAATGATCGTTCGAAAGTTCCGAGAGGTGTGTCCATGAATATATAATAATTCTTATATGAGAACTCAAATATACGAGATGTGATCGAAAATATGGCGAATGATTTTTTTGTGGTGCAGTAATTAATTCAGTTGCATTCGTTATCGGTCTGTTACAACACACAGTGGCTCCAAACGCCGCAGAAGTCGCCAAAATTCGAAAAAAACAGTTTCTATTTTGGGACTCTTAAGTCATGGGATAGTTGTATTGGTATGTCCATCGCCCCGTTTGAAGCGATACATATGAAGTTGAAAACATGGAAATATCAATGCCATTTGTACGTCGCCAATTATTTTTAATACTTACGACGGATTCGTAGTCAGCGAACTTAAAACCCCCCGCATACCACATTTCAGTAGAACGTGATGATTTCTTAATATTGTTGGACGTAATTTTGTTTTTCAATAAACTAATGATGGATTCGTAATTAGTAATCTCGGAAATCCCCGTATAGCAAATTTCATTGGAAAATAATAATTTTTTAACACTACGGGCCGCCATTTTCAAGCCGCTATTTTTATTTTTCGATAAACTATTGATGGATTCGTGATCAGCGATTTCTAAAACCTGTGTATACCGAATTTCTAGAAAATAAAATTTTTTGAACCATTTTTGAGCCGCCATTTCGGTTTTCAAAAAACTGTTGAGGGATTTGTAAACAGCAATCTCGAAAATCCCCGCATACCAAATTTCAGTAGAAGGTAATGGATTCTCAACATTGCTGGACGTAATTTTGTTTTTCAATAAACTATTGATGGATTCGTGATTAGCGATCTTGAAAATCTCCGTATAACAAATTTCATTGGAAAATAATAATTTTTCAACACGGCGAGCCACCTTTTCAAGCCGCCATTTTTATTTTTCGATAAACTATTGATGGATTCGTAAAAGCGATTTCTAAAACCTTTGTATACCCAATTTGTAGAAAATAATGATTTTTCAGCTCTGCGGACTGCCATTTTCAAGTCGCCATTTTGGTTTTCAAAAAACTGTTGAATGGTTTGTAAGCAGCGATCTCGAAAATCTCCGTATACCAAATTTCAGTAGAACCTAATGATTGATATTGATAACAGTCATTTTGTTTTTCAAATAAAACTTAATTAGATACAGGATTTGACCCAAATGGTCGATTTCTTCTTTCTCAAAGTAATGGTAAAAAAATTACAATTTTAAAAATACTGATTAGAAAGTATTGAAAGTTAATTACCACATTCCTCAATATTCTAATTCTTATATTTTCCTTTTTGTGCTATATTGTGACTACCGTCCAACGGTACTAAAATATTTTGAAATATTTAATGTCTACATAAATTGTGAAGTATCTTTGTGTAAAACAGAACTAAGGATCCCACAAATTATTATTAGATACAAAACAATTTGTATTATCCAGTAAATGCATCGTTTCAGTTATTTCTACGCATTAGATTTCGTCCAAATGACCTATACGCTAGTCATTATTGGCAATTCTCTTTGTTCACTCTCCGTCAATATTATTTTGTTCTGTTTGTATCTTTTCGTAAGTGTAGACCATACGGTGTCCCAATGGCCAAACTGAAACGTCGTTTAAGTACATAAAATAAATGAAAATAAATGAAGGTTTTCGTGCAACTCTGGAAACAGTTTATGTTACGAATACTTGTATTTGGTAACATTACAATTTGCATATAATCAAAATTAAGTATTCTGTTTCGTAACTGCAGGTTTTTCCCAGTATTAATGAACATTCATTACAGCACGTCGAGGACATTTACATAGCTCTTATTTCATGTTTGATAGGTCCGACCACAGTTTAAATAGCAACTTGCTTTAATTATCTATATTATCATCGACATTCTTGTGATGAGTTTTTAATATCATGTATAAGCCACTATGAATAGAAATGTTTAATTATATTCATTCTTCGATGTTGCATGCGGAGTACATATATAAAAAACAAAGGAAACAAAAGCAAAGGAAAACTACGAAGTCTCAGATTATTACATCAATATATTTATTGATATCAATATAGCATTGGATATTGCATGTAGACTAAATGTATTAAAAGTATTTTAGCGGTAAATAAAGATAAACATAAAAAACAATCGATTATGGATTTACAGCATATATATATATATATATATATATATATATATATCGATCAAAGGTTATCAAGAAAATGACATTCTTCAATATTCTGTCACAAGTCGCCCATTATTTTTAATTTGCTATCAATTGCAGTTAAGATAATACATAAAACCATAATAAATATATTGATATATTATTAAAGCATTCGATATTTTGAGTAGATTAAATGTACGAAAATTATTTTAGCAACGGAATATTGTATCGCAATTATTCATGGGAAAAACACCCTAAATATTAGTCATACATCTGTATGGAGAGTTTAGACAGACTAGCGGTTATATCTTTATCACATCCAATAGGTTTTAGCTCTACTATCTGGAGATTTTCCTCAATAATTTAGTTTTTGTCACTGGTGATCGCACAATATGCGACAAAATTTTTAATTAATCCATTGTTTTATTGATTTTTACAATCATCATGTATAGGCAAACGAAAATACCTATAAGATTATAGAGCACCATTTTCAAAAGTTTCACCTTGTTTTTTGTAAATTAGCCTCATTTTCACTTATATCAAAAGCAACGAATTCAATCAATTTAGTGAATAGACAAACAAGTTAAGAAAATTTCATGGTATATCGTCGTTTGCAGAAAATATTCGATTAAAACGCTCTACCACAGAAAGATCTCAATAAATGATTCATTTTGATATAGGAATATAAACCCTTATGGGGACTAGTTGCTGAGATATAGGGTGTTCAAAATTTTACATTTATTTAAATTTGAGAAATTTTCCATTAATCAAGAACGCCAAGATTTTTTTTTCAAATTTGGTGATCAATATGCTCCTTAATAAAGGAATATTTTGAAGTTAACAAAATTTGAGAAAATTGAACCAGTGGCGCGCGTTTTGTTTTAAATAGCCAGATTATTTTCAGTTAAAAAACTAATAACCTTTTATAAAGTTATGAACGGCGTTATTTGTTGTAGATATTTCTAAACAATAGTCTGCAGGTAATTAAATGCTACTCAATATTTCTAAATTATAATCCACTAGGCACGTGTAATATTTTTGATAGTTCGTGACTCTTTTGACATGATATTGGTAGATTAAATCATAGAATTTTGAATTAATTTTTACATTAATTTTGCTGTTATGAAATGAATTTTTCATTTAAAGAATTGACCGATATGAGAAGCTCGAAAAAATTGGTAGAATGGCAGCTAGTTCGTACCAACAAAAATTTCGCAACAACAAACTTTGGAAAAATTTAACCAGTGGCGTGCCGTAAGGGTTAGTTGTCACTTTCATCCCCCTATTTCTCACGCCACCGTAGCAAATTCCTTATTTCAAATTTTGTTTTAATTTGTATGAATATTTTTAATTCAAAAAATTCAAAAAAACGGTGTTGTAGAAATTCACAAATTAATTACTAATATTCATTTAATTTCGAATAATTATTAAGTGTGAGTAGTTGAAAACTAATGAAATTTATTCATAATCTCAATTTTCAAAGTACTGGCCGCAAAAACGTGTCTTTGAGAATCAATCTTGATGGGATTGAATGATTTCTGCCGCAGCTTGAATTATAGCTATTAGATTTTGTTCATATTCGATGATTGTTACGTAAACTAAGGACTTTGCTTAGCTCCATATAATAAAATCGATAGGATTTAAGTCAGCTTAACATTTGGGTCCACACCGACCAATTCATTTTTCTCAAAAACTTCTATTTAAGTAATTTTTTGCTACTGCAACAAAATGAACTGATACCTCACCGTGATGAAACCATATAATTTGTCTTTATATTTAACGGTATTCTCCAACAATTCATCCAAACATTTCTTCCAGAAAGCGCGTATAAATTGCTCCGTTTAATTTATTTGGTAAAATGTAAGTCCCGATTAAGCAATCTCCAACCATACCCACCCACATATTAACCGAACATTTATGCTGAAATCCCCTACGAACAAAGTGCGGATTTTCTTCATCCCAAACGTGACTATTTCTAGAATTGAAAATTTCTTATACCTGTATACAAAACATATTTTGGAAGATTTCGATTTTCACGACACTTTTGTGAATACTAGTTTGAAAATTCCATACGCACCTGAAAATTTTTAGGTTCTAATGTTTGAGCAATGGCCAATTTGTTCTTTTAAAACTTTCCATACTGTAGAATCGTCCACTCTTAAAGCGCGACCAACAGTTCGAGTACTTAAAGATGACCTTTCAAAAATAATCAATATTTCTTCTTCCAGATGCACAATCCTTGTTGTACGTTGCTTTCCAGCATTATTTCTTTCAATTAACAAGTTTCCGGTTTCTTTTAGCCTTATTTTAATACTTGCAAATGTATAATGATGTGGGAATCGACGATTGCGAAATTTTTGTTGGTATGAACGAGCTGCCATTCTACCAATTTTGTCGAGCTTCCCCGTAAAGCAAATCAGTCAACTCTTCGAATGAAAAATTCATTTGTTAACAGCAAAATTAATGTGAAAACTAATTTAAAATTCTGTGATTTAATCTACCAAGATCATGACAAAAAACACGAACTCTAACAAATATGACACGCGCCTAGTAGATTAAAATTTAAAAATATTGAATAGTATTTAATTACCTGCAGACTTTTGTTTAGAAATTTATACAACATACAACGCCGTTCATAGCTCTGTAAAAGGCTATGAGTTTTTCAACTACAAATAATCAGGTGATTTAAATCAAAACCCTGACAGCGCGCCACTGCTTCAATGTTTTCAAATTTTGTTTACGTCAAAATACTCCTTTATTAAGGAGCATATTGATTACCAAATTTAAAAAAAAATTAAAGGCGTTCTTAATTTATGGCAACTTTTTGATTTTAAATTTTGAACACCCTATATCTCAGAAATTACGCCTCGTAAGTATTCTTATATCAAAATGAATCATTTATTGAGATCTGTGGTAGAGCGTTGTCCGTCGAGTATAGAAACACCCTATATAAATTATAAATGGTTGTCCATAAAAATTTTTTGTATGAAATGAAAGATGGTGTATGTCCAAATATCTATAGCATCTACAATTACTAAAAACAGACGGTATTTCATCGACGTTTTCGGAATTTGAAAGAGATAGAAATGATATTGCTAACTGTATGTGATACTGAACGTGACATATACCACAAAACTAGATCAAATGGAGTTTTGGGAAGATGTTCAGTTTACAAATTCAAATATCTCATGAAAAATGCATGACCAAAGTTTGATACTGACGATGTCTAATATTACAATTTCAAATTTAATAACTTGATTGAGTTAAGAAATTCGTATTTCACAAAATATTGGAAATAATATATGATTATAAAATAAAAATTTGATGGGAAAGTAACATCATTCGAACACGAACTAGTAAAAATGATAAAACTTCAAAACATCATATAATTGATTTGAAAAACATTCCATTAATCACTCTGAAGTTTGATACTTACTTAATTCGAGAAAAATTTGACCAAAGACATCATTACATATATAAAGAAATTTTTTGATGTTGGATAATTAGGTTATAACAGCAAATAGTTCATACTAGAAAAGAGTTATCTCAATCTCAAATGATCGAAATAAACAGAGAATTATAATAATAAATAAATTACTGCGTTCAAGCTGCAAGAGAAAAAATTTATAACAGAGCTAAATGGATATTTTGTATAGTTCCTATTCTGGTTCCTTGATATAGAGTCAAAGTATTTTCCTTCTCTTCAT
This sequence comes from Diorhabda elongata, assembly GCA_026230145.1. NCBI lineage: Eukaryota > Metazoa > Arthropoda > Insecta > Coleoptera > Chrysomelidae > Diorhabda > Diorhabda elongata. Next base: position 16,652,050 of record CM047928.1, on the reverse strand, counting down.
GGGAAAAGCTTTTATAATCAGAGGCAGTTTAAAAATTTTAACAAATAAATTCCAGAATTATCTACATAAACCAAGAGCAGAATGAAGCAGAGAGAGGTGATTTATAAGCAATGAACGAACATACTATTAGTCAATAATAGAAATTACAAACTACGTAATAGTAAAAATGAGTGAGCTTATATAAAATAACAATTTAGAGAGAAAAAAGTGGAAAACCCTAATGAACAAAGGCAAGGATTTATGTTTAAGCAAATCAGTAAATAGAATGAACAAGACATGGGGCAACAGAAAAATGAGAAAGCGCGAACAGTACCTGATTCACCTGTTCTATACTGAATCAATTTTCGCGGGAGAAGGTTTATTGATGGGAAAATTCAGTATGAAACCGGTGAGTTATTAGATTTTAGTTTACCTTCAATCTCTGAAGACTTTAACTTGGTAATCGAAAAGCGCGTTAGACAGTGTTGTGGTTGTGAGTGTTGGTGTAGTGTAAACAGTGTGTTCAGTATGAATTTCACGAGAAATTCCAACTCAGTATAGACAAAGTGTCAAAGGAATCCACAAAGATGAACGTTCAGCTGGCTACCTGAAAAGACATAGATTATATAAAAAAATTCACCATAATAACCTTATATACTACGAATTGGAAGCGTGAGACTAGTTGTAAAGGATCATGTTACAATAATATGGGACAAACAAAACAAAAATCAATGCGAATTGTAGAATTTCTTTTTCCAAGTATTTCGCGTTGGTTTTTAGCGATGAATTTAGTAATAAGATCACAACTTAATTGAAGACGTTTGTACATTCTAAAAGTAAATATTTGTGCGTAATTTTATTGTGACCTATTCTTAGTTTGTGACTTGTTTTGGGCGATTATTGCATATTCGTTCAACACATTCCTTTGTTTTAGTTTTTGAAATGATCTTTGCCACTCAGATTGCCACTGATGATTAATTTTCATTTTTATATATTCTTTCACGTCACTATATACCGCACTATTCACTATATGTACACCGTTACATCTTTTGCGTGTTTGTCAGCATCTTCATTTCCTTGGATACTGGCAACCACAAAAATTTAACATCTAAGTTGTTGTTTTGTATTAGATGCAATTATTTCTTGATTTGTATTTCAAGAAGATTGTTGATAGTCTGTTAAAATCACAGTTTTTTGTAGGTTTGATGATCGAATTTCGACCAAAACTTGTAGGATAGTACTCAGAGTTTAAAAGTGAAAGTTCTGATATATTAAGGGGGCATGCGTTTCTGCCTTAAAGATATTCAAACTTAATCAGCCATGAGGAAGGTATATCAATATTTAATTGTAGAACGGGATAAAAGGGATAGTGGACTCTTTTCCTGGATTCGGAAGTGCTTTGATATCTGTTTGCAACTATGCTATTGTAGTTTGGATGTTCATGGTTGCTCATTACAGTACTCGCATATGGAAGTGTAAGGTACTGTCTTCTTTCAGCAAGTGACAATTCTTTTAGTTCTACTTGTGAACTTTCGATGAGAGATTTTGTAAGCTCCAGTATTTATGCATAATTCTTGATTGAATAAACATTTTAGTATCTATTTTTTAGGGAAGGTATAGACGATGGATCCATAATCGATCTTAGATCTTATGACACATCTGTAGATTGAGAAATATATCTGCGACTTTATGACAGGACTAAGACAAAATTTCCATCTACAAAACGACTTAATTTGGCCCCCCATTTACTATCTATAAATTGCTGGCAGACTATTACGTAACAAAGAAAGGGATTTAGTGAGGGAGGACTAAGTGACATCGTAAACAACAAATTGCTCCGGCTATATATGAGTAGATATAAATGTCTTCTTTGTGGAGATATTGTCGGCGATTTACTGGCAGTCTGTAACGCAGAACGATCAACTTAACAAATAAACTTACTCAAGCTCACTGTATCCAAGTAATAGCCGATTTTTTTGCTTAATTAATATTTCCATGTTTCGTTATTCGGATATTAGTTAGTTGATTTGGATTATTTTACGAATCACCATTTTCGTATCAAGTGAAACTTCAAGGTCAGCAACAATAACTGGAGTTCAGATATCGGAGATATGTTCAAGCAATTCTAAGTGCAATTCATGAATTTTAGTCATGGCGATCAACGAAGAGCCGGAAGGTGCGTTGTCTTTATATAAAAGCATTTTATTTTTGCCAATTTTCAACTTTCACTTTTTTTGCGAAGAGTTGAAAAGTAGATCCCATGATTATCACAAAACATGTTCATCATCATTTTTCTACTCTATAAAATCATTTTCGCAATCCACTCTCTTAATTATATTTCGTCACAAAATGGATTATATTTTCTAGTTTTCAAAAAATCTTCACTTATGCGCCTGTCAAACAGAAACTGATTGTTCCATGTGACTGACATTTTCATGAGAATCCACCAATGCAGATATATTTCTTAACTCATATTGATACGTGCTCACCTCTTAACGTAGAAACTTTTCAGACAACCCTTGTAACCCATATAGTAGACTTTTCCATAATATTAGTACATCAATGTCACTTTATCACAAGTGAGTCAAGTAACATTATCTGGTGAAGGCGAGATATTGCCTCTATATTTGATACACTCTGTATTTTATCTTTCATATTTCGACAAACTAAAAAGTATGGAGTAATTTTTAAAATAAGCTCAAAACAATAAGGAATGCAATTAATGTGGTGGGATATACTAACAGTAAAAACCCACAAAAGGAGAGTTTAAAACGAAAAAACTTATAACAAATGAAGTTAATATGAGCGGGTTAAAAATATGAATATATTCAAACTGAAAAAATAAATGAACGACTATGAATTTCAAATCAAATGTAACAATAAAAATAATCTAATGGATAAATTGCTATGTTTGTAATCTCCGTGATTGTACAATATCCAATTCGTTATTAATTTTTCATAAATATTATGACAAGCGGTATATCATGTTCGGAATCACTTTACACGTACGGTTTCGAATTTTATTTCATGTGCCATTTATTTACTTTTAGTCAGTTGTTTTTTCAATCAATAAACGCCTCAAAACACATTATTTGCTTGAACTGTTGCACTGAGAACGATTCGTCGTATTGCCCAATAGATAAAATAGATCCATCGATAAATTGAATGTTTAAACTATGATTTGATATGTTTGACAATGTTTTCCTGCTATATTTATATCATCTCGATAAACCAGGATCTGTTTTGAATAACATAAAATGTAAATCAGAATATTTAACAGGACTTTATGAAATTATCAACCAAACTTGGATGATCTTAACAAGCTTGAATTCAAATGAGGTTTCAAAATGAATGATGACAATTAGTCAGTGACAAGATTATTTCCGGCCTTCCCATAAACTGTTGATATAACCTAGGCTGTCGACAGGATGAAACAAATTTTACAAGAAGAACGAGTCAACAAAAAATGAATACAGCACGACACCACGCTCCAATAACAACATGAATCAGACAGGGTGCTTTTTAACATGTTCCTAGACCGCATAATAAACGGAGTCAAAGCTACACAAGAAGAAGCGACTTCAGTCCTGTATGTAGAATAAATGACAGAACAAGTCATTATGAAAATCTATCGCCAATACAAAATTTATGACAATGAGTAAAGAGGCCATAGATTAGCGATATATACACACTGAACATCTTATTTTTCCTAAATAGACCCTCTAGTCCACTGTTGTATTCACTTTGCCATCGATTTTTGAATCACTCACGGTTGATGGAGTGCGTACCTGCCAAACTTTAGCTTCGATAACAAGACCTGCTTCACGGTCTATATCAGTGAGAAAGTTCGTAACTATATATCTGTGATGTATATTCTCACGAGAATTTAAACATTCTCTTTTCACTGATGGAATTTTCAATACTGCGAAATACAAGAAAAATCATTGCGTAACATCAATATAAGAAATTATTCCGAGACTATTTCGTATTAGGTGCAAAAAGCACAGTTTTTTAATTGGAAATTAGAGTGTACGTAATTTGAGTAGACCAGATATCAGGTTGGTTTTTACTACTTCTTCAATATTTTTTACAGGCAAACTTTTGAAATAATCAATCCCACTGCTTTTGAAAAATCTTCATTAACATTCAAATGAACTTCACAAATTTTTGAAGTCAGAATATATTATAATAGAGGGAGGATTATAGGTGCCGACAAAAATAGATCGAATTAAATCAAAAAATTAAACGGCATTTTAATTTTTATATTCAAGACTAGCGACGATTCAGAATGAGTTACAGAAATTGACGTTTTCATACAATTTATAGAATTTTATTCCATTTTATACTAATTTTCCCGATCTATCAGAGCAATTATGATAATCCTAATTCAATCGCTGGCTTATGACATATTGAAGTCGCTGTATCAATTTGAACAACATCAGTCCAGTAGTTTCTGGAATATCGTGGTCACCGTTTCGGAAAATGGTGTTTGGAGAAAAGTTTGAAAGTTCGCGCATGTGATTTATACTATAACTTTCATCATATAGTACGCCTCGCAAACCTGAACTAATTGACGCTTTCACGGCGTCTCAGTCAATATTAGAAAGCGTCTGTCAACGATCTCGGCTCGGCAATTGCTCGATGGTGAAAGATTTTCCAACAGTTTCAAGGAAATTGACGATTCTTAATATAAAAACGGTATCGAATCTTCGTATTTCCTTTATTGGACCAGATACTTCTTATATTACCATAAACTAAATGATTTCATAACTAGACTAAAGTTAAATTTACTTTTCCCTTCATTTAATGACGGGAAAATAATAATACTAATTGAGGGAGAATCATTCGTACTCACTATCAACATATTGAACAAGCAAACAGTTTATATGCTTGACATGTTAAATTACCCCAAATTCTAATCCTAAGCTGGAAATCAGCCCTCGCACAAAGCATGCAGGGGCGGTATCCATTTATACGAGCCTTCTCCTTTGTAATAACTTTAAGATATTAGAACATGCCTCCAGTTTATCAAGCTAGTATTGTACGTTCATAAAGCATGTAACCCGAAAGAAATATTCAGGGAAGTTGTAAGTTAGCCGAGAAACTCAACACTCGTCTTTGAAATTATGGTAACGGTGTTCAAAATCTTTGGAACCAATTAAGAAACTTAATCCACGAGGAATCTATAATGTTAAGATATCTCATTTGAGAGTTGGGGATCTAATTTAACAAATAAATGTGATCTAACTGATAACATCAGTTAAATCGATTTTGAATATGCGAACTTACACCCTGAATAATCGGGAATATTGCATGGTATGTGTATACATCGATATCAAGCGGTTTTGATTGTTGATTAAAGTTTGGAGTTAATTTTTGAATCAAAAGTTCAATCAAGCTCGATTCAACAAAAATCTGTAGATTTCATTTTCTTCTTATTTCATATCAACGTTGATGATTGAGTTTTCTAACTTTTCTGATCCAAAATTAGTTTCAATACTATTACATAAAGTTTTTCAGAATGAAAAATCACATTCAAAGTCCAGTGAGAAAGAGAATTTAATTGGAAAACAGAAATGTAAAAGTGGAAATTATTCTCATAAATTAAATCCTGATGGCAAAATAAATATTTTCACATACTTCAAATATTTTTCTGACGGATTATCTCCTGTGAATCTGGGTGGATTTATCACGTCGCTCTTTCCCCCATTTTCATATCTTTATAACGTATGGGAAAAAATTTAGAAAAAAAAAATAGAAATGCTTTCCTAGAAACTAGCTTAAAAAACAATGTGAACTAATCGCCGCTATGTTAAAAGTATGTGTAAAAACAAACATCGACGCATTTTACTAGCCGGAGTATTCTCCAAAGTTTAAACTTAACAGGACCGGCTTCACAGTCCATATCGTGGACGAGTTCGTTATAATTCAATACTTAGTGATGTTAAGAGAAATTTTGGTATAACCTCAAGTCGATTCTTTTTTTGCATAACATCAACAATTCAATTAATTCTTTAATGTGAAGTATAATGCATTAGGATGAAGTTTTCGCCAATGAAACTTGACTAGAGAGCAACGTAATTGCCTAAAATTTCTTCTTTTTGTCGGTTCGCTTCAAATCTCCCCGCTTCAACGCTAGTTTTAAAGAAAACCAACTCGGTTTTTGCTTCCATTCAAATGCCTACGTTTTCTTTAATGTATCACTTCGAAGAACTTGCTCCAGGTATTCTGTAGACCCTTCTTCTTCTTAATCTACCATGCAAGCACACTCTGGTTCCCTCTGAGAAAAGAATGGACTTCCAATAATCGTCAGTCTATTTAACCTGTTCTTCGGCAAATCGTTAACGGGTTTCTCGATGGGCTGAGGATAATTAGGGGCTAGTATCTGGTATTTTCGGCTCAAGTTTAATTTCCTTAAGTCTTCGTTTAACAGTCCAGCCACTCACAACCACACATCGCGTTTCTCTGAGCTCTTGGTGAACTTGAACACTAGTGAGGCCCCGATGTATCAGCGATATCCTGATAATGAATCGAAGCACTTTTCTCTACAAGAAACGCGTTTTGGTCTTCTGGTAATGACAGTAAACTCTGGAAACAGTAGACTGGCACTTGTTCAGCTCACTAGCCATTTTTCGCTGACTCTGACCTTGTCGCGATAGGGTGACCGCTTGAGCAACAGGTTTCAACTGCAACAAGAGCCAGAGCTTCGAACTAATCTTTAAATTGTAACTTATCCTTGTACTGATAACCTCGGCCTACTTTCCTGGGGATGTGAATCAAATTCCACCAGAAATAGTAGGTCAACGTATATCACCAGATCGTGTGAGGGAGCACCGATATCAAAGTGAAGATTGAATATCTTTTTTAATAATTGAACTATGAATTCATTCACATTTTTAACAACCAACAAGCCTGACACATGGACCATCCATGTCACACCATTTGAGTATCAAATCTGGAGGCAATACCAGTTTATCCAGAGTCCAGGTCCAAAACTAACTAAGTGGGAGTCGTACTTCGAGAACCTCAACTGAGTCTGAGGGAATCTTCATATAACATAGAGTAACTAGAGAAAATCTCTAATCATTCATTCCACTTGTTCAAGGCGGCATACGAAAACAACTGCCAAATAAAATCAAAGGCAATCCATAGAATCGTGTCTTAGTGGAACAGAGTATTGGATACTAAGGTAAGAAAACGGTTCACCAATGCAAAAAATTCTGACATTTGGTTGAACCAGTGAACAGCCCTAGTAAACTATGCGAAGAACTTGGAGACAGTTTTGCAAGGGAATACATGAGCTAGCCCCAGCAAACATCTATAAAACGTCTTGCTCAAAACACACTCAAACGGAATTGGACTACTTCAAAAGCTAAACGAGGAATACAGCAAAAATGAGCAAGAAAGTTTAGGGATACTTTCAAAGATTCATATTCTCGGCTCAGGAATCAATAAATGCTGAATGAATGCTGAAAACTGGAAGAAAGGATGAATGTTACTAAAGGAGAAGTCAAATTCTGGTAGGACAAATATTTTGAATAAACGGTATCGAGTGGGAGATTAAGAGCTTCAAGCCCTATAAATCACCTGACAAAGTACCCAAAATATTGCAAGAGTCAAAAATAGTGTTCATACCGAAAACGGGTAGATAACCAGAAGATTAACCAAAGTCTTATCGCCCGTTTTGCGTCACCTCCTTATTATTGAACACTATGGTAAAAGCTGAATTACTTGAATTTGATTATGATCATATTTCTTAGTAATCCAACGGCATTGAAAAAAAAAACGTGCTCTTTGTTTTTTTATTGGATTAAACGTATAAACTGAAACGTTCTACAACACGGTTTAGTATACACATTACTTCTATTAAATTTATGATGAGTTTCCAAGCTGAATTTAGATTTATTTTATTTTTAATGTGATTCCCTTGTTGTGACGAAAATGTCACACACACAAATTTGTTACCTATTTGTGTAGCTGAAAGATTCCATTAAGTTGTCATAAAATATTTCAACGTGAACAAAATTAACAAAAAAAAAAGCGATAAAATTTCTAGTTAAAGAAGATTGATCAGTTCAAATATGTGACGGAGAATGCTTGTCGTGACTATAGAAACCTCACGCTGCAGATATTGATAAAACGGAAAGTGTGAAAAAAGACAGAAATTATTTGTGAGATGACTGAAGGCGGATATATTATAATCTTGATACGAAAATGTCGTGCTATTTTCATATTATGTTTGTAAATAGAGTGTTTGTGAGTGGCTGCTTGTAAATACTTATATTTTATATCACAGGGAATGGACTCGATGAACAAAGTACGATATAGTTGTATGAGTAATCCAAAACAACCCGGCGCACCATCATCAATTACTTATTTATAACTATGAATTTTAACCCCATCAAGTTATCATCTTCAATAATTTATTACTCAATTATTATCAATGTGATTATAATGAAATGAATAAATATATTCATCTAATTTTATAATTATTATAGTATAAGATAAGAACTAATGTTCTACGAGGAGTTAAAATTATCTGTATATGGCAAAATACTTATAGTAAAATCATGAAAATTTTTACGTTTGGGTTGTCGGATACAATCTTTTTGACTAAAATATTTTCAAAGATGGGTAGAACCGGGAATCGACTGTAACTTTGTTATTTTACCCTGTATATTAATACATTTTTCAAATTTACGTATAATTTTAGTATAATTTTTTCGAAAAATGCAAACTTTTTGGGTTATTAATTTTTTTGTAAAAAATTTGACCGTTGCAGACCCTTATAAATTATTTTTTTACGCGGATCCTCTTAAAGATATGAAAATTGGTTTCTTATCGGTTGCATTCAGCAAGGTCAGACATATTTAAATCTATGCTGAGAAATTTTTTTTCTATACAGGGTGTGTATAAAAAGTGTTAAAAGTTTAACTTTCTTTATTTTTTAAAATAGAACTACCCGGTTTTATCTATTTTGATGCGTTTAGGGGTGAAACATAAGGCAAATTCATGTATTCTCTCTTAACCTTACAGTTATCCAGTTGAATGAGTATCATTTATTACAAAACCTACTAAAAGTATAGATAAAAAATTAAAATTTGCTAAAAATTACAATAATAATTTGAAACTTCACATATCTCGGAAACCACTAAATGTTGGAATAAGATTAGTAAATACAATTTGATCTGATTTTTATTACAGACCTTGACAAGATAAAAAAAATACTTTTTCATTTCTTAGCGCTTGTATCAACGTGTCAAAATAAAATTTAGGCCATATCTGCATTTCTAAAAATTTACGGAAAACAATTTATATTTGGATAACTATAGTTTAGATATAGGAAAGTATACAAGAATTCATGTTATTTTTCACCCCTGAATGTATTAAAATAAAAAAACCCTAGTGGTTCTATTTAAAAAAATTAAGAAATTTGATGTTCATGAAGTTAAATTTTAAACACTTTTTATACACACCTTGTATAAATTGAAAAATTTCTCAAAATAGAATCAAATACATCTTACTTTGTTAAAAGCAACCAAATAAAAACCATTTTCATATCTTTAAGGGTATCTTCGTAAAAAAATAATTTATATGGATCTGCAACAGTCAAAGTTTTTACAAAACAATTAATAACTCAAAAAGTATGTATTTTTGGAAAAAAATTTTCAAACGAAAGTATACCAAGACTTAGCGTAAATTTCAAAAATTAATATACAGAGTGTTCTATTCAAAATAACAAAGTTACAGTCGATTTCCGGTAGAACCGGAAGTCGACAATCTTTGAAAATATTTTAGTTAAAAAGATCGTATCAGAAACCCCAACCGTAGAAATTTTCATGATTTTACTATAAGAATTTTGTCATATACAGATAGTTTTAACTCGTCTTGGGACACCCGGTATACAGAAGCCTGTAAAACTAATACTTTCTTAGTTCATTTAATTTGATATTCATCTAATACGCCAATCAGATCAGTGTAACCGATTGTAATTTTAAATTATTATTAAATTCTAATTTTTCTGAATAAATTGTTTTTAAAAAGCTAGTTGGTGAATTGAGTTATTCAATTATATTGTTATTATCAACGTTGCATTCTATTATTGTTGGATCAAAAAAGTCGTTTATTGAATAGCGAAAATCTTATTTTTACAGGAAGAGGTAAAAAATGCCCAACAGCAAACTGATTTGTTTCAGAATCAGTGAATCATTTAGAAATATAGATAAACAACAACAATATACCGAAAATTCATCCTTGACCGATTATTAAAACGAAAAATATTGATAAAGTAAAGAACATAAATTGGGTATTGTAAATAATTCAAAATATTTTTTCTATAATAATCAGGAAGGTGTTTTTAGTGAGATTTTTGGTTCACAGTTAGTAGTTAGTTGTGGGATGTGGTTGTTTATTAGGTGGAATTATTCTTTTTAACCTAAAAGTTTATTTTCCCTTTTCCCATTCTCATTGATCTCTATTATTCTGTCTACTATCATATCCGTATTATATTATACACCTACCTATTGAGATCATGACAAGGGAACAATCAGTCTATATTTATTACGATTCGATGATAATTTAGTAGTGCATATCACAATAATTTGAGATTTATTTCCCAGACACAGGCAATAATCGTTTTCCAGATTAATAAAACGGTTAAATGAACGTGTGAACAATGACTCACCGTCCTCTTTTTGTAAAAGGATAATTCATGATTTTGTTTTTTTTTTCATCTTCTAGTTCCTATTCACAATGTGAATTTCATGTTAGAGCGTATATTTTACAAAACAATAATCATAGAATATTTCATCGTTTTCATTTTCTAATACATACATGTACATAATATAGTACATATAGGGTACGTTAGTTCTTCTTCTTCTTATTCATTCATTCTAGCAATTTACAGAGTCAGGATCTCTTCTTCTTTCTCTCCACTGTGCTCTGCATTATCTTCTGTAGCATTAGGTATTTGTCATTGCGGGAGTGAGATGTTTTTCTTATATTAATAATTGTCAACAGCTTTCTTTTGCTGACCAACGCGTCTTAGTACTTCGTCGTTGATGATTCTGTCAGTCCAGAGTATCTACGTTAGCTAGTTAATAAAATTTGTGTTGGAAGACCATGGTTTATAATAGCACAACACCAAAAGTCTTGGCCCCCCTTGTAAGTTTGCCTATGTATAGAGCCCATTTTTTGTTTCCAAATTTTGTGACACCTCAGCTTAGGCGCATACAAACAATTTTCCAACTCTACTATTGAGTCAACGATTTCACCTTGACTCAACTATTTAGTTGTGTAGAGTGCGCATACAGAAAATTGATAGTCGATGAGATCTCGATCATTCTCAATTCCTTTATATTAGTATAAAATGATTAATCGAAATGCTCTCCTTTATTTGGAGGATGAATAGAAAAAGAGGATAATCTGTTCATCCTGTTTTCAACAACAGATTACCATATGGAAAATTACATACGTTTCATGGTAAATTGAAGAAACTATTTCGCTAATTGGTCCGCCCATCCTGAGACGACTTCCCGACTCATCTTTTCTTTCAATTTTCATTTCAAATTCTAGTTTAGTTCCAACCAGATACGTATTCCATGCAAACTTCCTAGCTTTTTCTTCAGATTGATGTTTGAATACTCTTTTAGACTCTTTAAGTGAAGCGAAGGCCTTTTTTCTATACTATTAATCTGTGTCGTCCGCCGTGGTGACAAGAGACGTGGCAACGCTTCAAATGCTTATACTAGAATCGCGATCAGTCATCTCCGATGGGCTCAAGAGCACAGGGATTGGGTATTACAACAATTGCTTAACGTTCTTTTTTCCAACTAGTCCCGATTTGTTTTCCACAGCGATAGTTGACTCAAGTTACCAGAGATGTTGACGGATCCGTAATGTATACCACTTATTGTCATTGAGGGAACAATGTCAGGTACCATATCTATATATATAATAAAACTAAGTCGATAAAATGTGCGTGCCGATAAAACTTAAAAAGGAGTCCCGACACGATAAAGGGACTTATGTGGTGTGATAGCCCTTTATCCCTCCTCGAACAAGAAAGTTCCCGTTTTAATCTAAAGGGCATGTTTTAAGGGACTTTCCGACCCTTCAACTTGGAAATTAAGTCCAGTGGCGCCATCTGTTATCGAATATTTGAACTTCATTCAGGACAACGATTGTTTGGGTTGCATTTCCAAAAGCGTTGCGAGCAATTGTAGCATGTGTAGTAGTAGTGGCGCGAAATTTAAAATTCCAATTTCAATAAAGTCTTAAATTTAATTTGTTGCTATAATAAAGTTATTAAATTTTGTGTATTTATACGTCATTAGCTAACTCATATTTTGAAGTTAAAGCGACATATTTTTAGTTATCCAAATTAGTTCTCAAAACATTAAAAAATTTAGGTTTTTAAATTTCGCGCTTTTACTACAAATGCTACCGCTATAGAAACTTTTATTATGGCGGACGATAATGACCAGAATACTCTAGAAGGTGTGAGAGAGAAAATATTTTCAAATTTTCTCGAATATTCTAGAGCCTAGCTCTCTGAATATATAAGAGCCCGGTGTCGCTCACCAGAGTTGGTTTAATTTGAACAGCGAAACGAGCGATTTCAAAACCAAAAGAAGTTATCTGTGAGCCTTTATTTAGAAGTATTACGTGTGAGTATTTTTAATAGTGTGTTTAATTAACTCTCGATTTTGAAACGAAATAGAAAAAAGTTATTTGTGGGTTTTTATCGTGAAATTTCAAATGTGAGGATTTTTAATAGTGTTTAATTAATTCTAATGGTTTTTTTTTAAATTGTAATTTTCTTAACCTTCAAAAAGTCGCGCGGCGTCGAATTGATGCCTTCTATATACTTTTTGCCGTAAACAAAATATCGCTCGACCGCTTGAAGGTTAAATATATTTTTTTTTGTCTCAACATACCCCACGTTTCCGTTACAAAATAATTATCTATAAAATGTTTATTTAATTTATATTTTATAGAACACAATGCCCAGACGTAAGAGAGGAGGAGATTTGGCCAGTTCTGCAGCGAAACGGCGGAAACAAAAAGAATCTCGAAGAAATGAAACGGAAGAAGAGCATGAAGCACGTTTACAGAATCAACGGACCAGAATGAGTAACCTGAGAAGCAGAAGAAGCGAAGAAAGAACAGCAAATAAAAGTACTGAAGAGTCGAGAATTTTAAAAGATAATCTAACAAAAGAAGCATTCCACTACGAACCGACGAAAAAATATTACAATCATAAATACGTTGTTATTGGAAAAATGAATAACGTTTGCCAGTTTTGCCACGCAAAAAAATTCAGTAAAGAAACACCAGGTCTCTGTTGCATGAATGGAAAAATTCGATTACCACCAATTGAAGCACCTCCGCAGGAATTTCTGCATTACATGCTCGAGGAAACACTAGAATCAAAACACTTTCTTCAAAATATAAGATCATATAACTCCTGCTTTCAAATGACTTCTTTCGGTGCTACTTCGACTAACACTAATAGAAATGAATTTGAATATATATTTTCAATTCAAGGGCAAATTTATCACAAAATAGGATCGTTACTGCCAATGCCTAACGAAGACCATATATTTCTACAAGTATATTTCATCGGAAATGTAGAACAAGAAATTGATCAACGATGCACAAATTTTAATGGACGCGTCATCTCATATCAACTCCCGGGCGAAGCCGGGTTTTTTAGCTAGTACATTATAAAACTGATAGTTCAGCTCTTGCGCAATAATAATGAATTGGCCAGAAAATTCACCAGACACTCCCATTGAACATGTGTGGGATTATATTGGCAGAGCAAAATCCAATAAAAAGAAAATAGATATAATTTTGACATCACAAGATTTTTTATATTGCATTCACAATTTATGAACCGCGAATGTAGCAGTTGAATGCACTACCGCCTGGAAATTTATTTGTTCATATTGGATTAGTAGTATTAGTAATAGTTAATCTTGTAAGACGTCAAAATGAAATTAAGAAATTACAGTGAGCTAGAGAACATAAAAATGGAACGCATGATGGAGTTTTATGGAGTAGTTAGTCAATACTTGGGGATTTTGTTCTTAAAAGAAAAGTGTTTGTGCGCAGGTCAAAGAAAAAACGGACCTCAGATCCGATTGTAAAACTGGTTCACCTTTTTTGAAAGAAAAGCGACTGGAGCCTGATGAATATTGAAGGGATTTTGAAAAAAGAAGACTATAAAAAATGTTAAATGAAAAATAAGGACGTTTAGTCCAACGCCTGAATATCATCCAACACAATAACGATCCAAAGCTGTGCAAAGAGTATGTGGAAGAATCGGGACGGAAAATGCACTGACACAGACACCTGATTAAGGTGTTGTGGAATAGAAAAGTCAGTAATGTACTAATTCGAAATTACATTTTTGGAATATCCTGAAAAACTAATGGAAGTAGACACCGATTATTCTCCCAACGCAGATTAGAATTAGAATTGAAATTTTGAAGGGTGACTTGAGATTGTAGAAACCAAGAAAGCAATAATTCGGAAAGACACTCAATACGTTAGTCATCATTAATTATCATTATGCCACACTGGATATTATGTTTGGAGATGGAAGTACTCACTTTTTGTAGAAGAATAGAAAAAAGATGAATTAAAATTTTGAAAGCAAAAGTGAGAAACAGGCAATTGATTTTCAATTTTTGGTAACATGCGATAAACGCTGGAGGTTAATTTCAGTAAATATGGTAGATAATTAACCATTCGACTCTGTATGAATTATTGCGACAATTATTCTGTTGGGAGAGAATATGGCACTTAAAAAGGCTCTCAAGTAAGTACAAGTACAAGTTTCTTAGGAAATCATTGAACCATGATTGATGCTGATACTCCTGGTCTGAAACTTTCAAAGAAATTTTCATAGATAAGCTGATGAGATCACTGGAAACTGTCTAATGAGTTACCACTAGAAGATCATCAGACAAAATCTCGGAAATCTTGTTATTGCAGCAAATCAAAAAAGAAAATAGCCGAGCACCTCATAATTGAGTGTGAGGCTATCGATCGGCAAAGACTGCGCTTCTTATATTCACAGTTCTTGAGAAATAGTATAGTATAGTATAGTCATATAGTACTTGACAAAGTTATTGATACCTGACCCATGGATAGCTCTGGTGGTATATAATCCAATACTCTTAGCGAGGTCTCTTTACGAATTATAAATATAAACTTGATAAATATTCTGCATATCGAACCTTTTCACTAATTCTTCCAATAACATCCCCAGTATTCATGTGAAAATTCAATTTTTTCGCAAATATGTTTAGCTTGGTTTATATTTCAATATTTCATTGAAACAAATTTCAATTGAAACAAATATTGATGTCTACTGAAAGATCCACTTATTAAGAGGTTTACTACAGACCTCATCTAAGTGACTTTACAATGGACTTTATTTTATGAATATTGATACACCCCGTAGAATATATTCTATGATAATGAGCTCGACGTTTTTCTTTTATAACGAATCAACATTTGATTACTGTATTACATTGGTTAATGAACATCTTTCTTTGATTTAAAAAAACAACGTCATTCGACCCAATATTCTCCATTCCCTGTCGTAAATAGCTTTTCAAAATGTATTTCCTCTCGTTTTTTGACTTATTTAATACATTTCAAGAGCAGAATAACGACGGTGTTCCTTTGAGTTCCCAGTATTTGTTTTAAAACATGCTTTATGCCTTTGTGTCGCAATTTTTTCAGAGATCCAGAATTATTCAATGTTTTATCAAAAGTCGAAGACTGTGCTCCTTTTTTGTCTTTTGTTCCGATCGAAAAGTAATTGCTAAAAGAAACTCCGCAGTCATGACAAATGATGAGATGCAAACAATATTAGAGGAAAAAGTTTAAAACGTCGTTGTCAATCATTGATCTAGAAAATATATCATCTTTTTCATTTATAGGGGAAAAATACCATTCCATTAGCACGGATTGAAGGATGAAATGACATATTTATAAGAACAAACAAACGCCAAACAAAACTTGGATGATATAAAAACGGTTTCATCAAGAAATGTGAACAGATGCTAGTCAAGAAGGCGAGGAAGTAACTTCAAAACTCAAAAGTGTTGGTATCTTCTTGTGGTCGTTCTTAAGCATATATTTGTCCTTCTGGAAATACTGTAACCGCCAAAATATATGAAATAGAGTGTGTGAGATCTAAATTGATGCAGCTCATCAAAAAAGCATATCGTAGGAAGATATGGCAATTGCTTATTATATGAAGGACGTCGTTGTACCTTTTGCAGAGTTGAATTTTACATTTTTTGAGAAGTCTAGGAATGTTGTTAGTTACTGATCTTCCAATAGTTAAGTAAACGTTGACGTAATGAAAAAGACAAATATGGAAGCATGACGTTTATTGATTTCCATGTCCAGTTTCGACAGTTATAAAAAAGTTTGGTTCTTAACAGGCTTTGATCTGATACTAAAATACTCATGTTTCACATTTTGGTGCTTACCTGAAACAAGAAAAATATAATAATTTCTGCTAAAAAAATGCTTGGTACGATACCCAGACTTCCAGACTGGTTCCGGGCCCGTACACTCCTATTTCAGTTCCGTGGGCTGTTTGTGATCAGTCCGTATACCATTTAATAGTCTTTCTGTTCATTTCTTTCATGTTATTTCGATTCCAATTCCTTTTACAGTTTATAATTGAGGTGAAGTTTCTCTCAAAGCTAAACTTTTTCAATTCAACGACCTGAGGCATGTCCCAGAGTTCATTATTCGAGATCGAGTTTTCTTTGAGTTTTGTAGATTGAGGACAGTTCTGAATCTTTTTTGATAATGCATTCAACATATTTCATTCGACCAACTATCCTAGAAGTCTGGAAGAACATGAGTGATAACCTGAACTATATAGAAACAACCTAAAGAAATTTAGAACACGTAATAAAAAAATCTAAGGAATCTAGAACTGAAAAGGAGAGTATAGAGACAGAACTGAATAATATAAAAAATAATATAACGATACAACACAATCTAGATTTACGCCAAAAACAGATAGCAAAAATTAATAACTATTCACTGTTCAGCTGTAAAAAAATTATTGGAAATGAACTTAACCGTTTCCCTCTTTCCATAGCATCAACCTGTTATAAATGAATATTCCTCCCGTATCTGTTAATTTTCATTAGCCTTATAACCGGGTTTTAATCAAAAAATTGCATTCCCTAGAAAGCGATCTGCACATAATGAAACCATTTTCCTCTTCAAACTCCTCGCAAAATTTTATTTACGACTATTTCGACACGCGAAAAACTTTGCTCTATACATACGAAGAAAAAAAATATTTAGTGTTGAATTGAAATTGAAAAAAGGGTTCGTTATATTTATTATAATCAGTTTGAGATACACATAAAGACCCGTAATCTCGTTACCGTTTTACGGTACAATTTTATACTAAGATGAGACGTCGCATTACAAATGAAGATGACACGATCCAGACGTTCTCCACCGCCTTTAACTAATATTTTGTTAACGAATTTGGCACGTATCTTCTTAATTTGTATGTAATTATAACTTGGTCTTTGTTACTAGCACTAACAGATGTCAATAGAAAAGGAATCTAATACACGTAAAAGGGAATTTTTAGAAATGCTTAGATGTATTAGATCTACAGAATCTCGAGATTTTAGGTAGGTTTGGCACCTCAGAACCAAGTAGATCTAACAAGAGTTTTCCAAAGGAGATTCCAAAAGCTGAGGATCAATTTTAACGTCCAACTGATAGAGCTAGACCAAACAAATCGTCCAAAACCTGGATTAAGACCAGCAGTGAGAGCAAAAGGACGAAAAAACAAAGAGAGAAGATGGACAATGGATGTAGCTGTTCCAAAGGAGATTCCAAGAGCTGAGGACCAATTTTAACGTCCAACTGATGGAGCTAGACCAAACAAAACATCCAAAACCTAGATCAAGACCAGCAGGGAGAGCAAAACGACGAAAAAACAAAGAGAGAAGGTGGAGAATGGATGGAGTTGTTCCAAAGAAGATTTCAAGAGCTGAGGACCAATTTTAACGTCCAACTGATGAAGCTAGACAAATTAATTGAAATATTTCACCAAACTAGAAAAAACAAAAGAAGTAATATAATAATTAAGTGCTTTGTATTGTTTGTGACGCTATTTATATAGGACAGAAATCTCAGTATTTGGAAAATAGACTAAGAGATCATCAATACAAAAAAGAGAATTTTTAGAAATCGTTCACATTCATAAGAACGAAAAAGCTATAGATTATAAGATAGATCTAAGTAATTTGAGTGAAATTTATGGCTCTATTTCGTAAATTCTAATAAAACTACAAATAATTTAATTGACTATTGCTATATATTTGAGATGTAAGGACTAGACAAAAATTAATTTTCCTTATAAGAATAAAGTTGTAGTTTGATTTTATTCTTATTTTGATATTCATAATGAAGGTGATTTATTATCAGTATTGTCAGTGTCAATATCACATTTTGATAAAGACTTAAAGAAAAGTCGAATTGTCAAATTTTATCTATCTGTCAAAAATTATTAGAAAAACTGATTTTGAAATAGAAGAGAACTAAAATCAAGAAGATTTAAAAACGTGAACATATTTAAAATGTCTAAGAAATAAGAAATTAAAGAAAGTTATTAATTAATAGAGTTTTTTTAATTTTTCTATGTATAAGAAACTTTGAAATATTTTTGATAAATGGCTGTTTGGATTGATACTTAAGTCAACACCATTAAAGCCTCTTATTTTCAAACAAACATCAGTAACATATCAATATGGGGGAGGAGGAAATTTTAATATTTTTTCCAAAAATTAAACCTGAAATATCACGACACATCATTCTTAACATCCTTAAACATCACAGCCTGTCATCTTGTTGGCGAAGGATAGTTTGTTTTTTATTGGGTTATTGCATTGCTACATCTTAGGTTATAAAAATGATATTGAAGTCTTGAAGGAGAAATACTTTTCCTCGATCTGGATAGTTTAACAAATTCAAGCAAAAAATTACCCAAAGCGGCTCTTTGTTATATTGAAAGGGAAGAAAAATGCCCTACTAACCTGAGTCAACTCGATCAATAATGCAATTTACCGTAAACTAGATCTGAAACAAATGAACCTAAATAAATCGGTAGAATCATTTCGTTTTGGTCTAATGGCAGTGATAAAGGAGACAATATATTTTTGTAAGACGTTTTCGTTCTCTTGTCTACTTTCTTGTATATGGTGTGATTTTAAAATAGTAGAGGGTTGCTCCAACTTCCATCCAATTTGTAAACAATCGTGAGATGCTACGTACGTTTGTCTTTTTCTCTAAAAAATTATATGATTACGAAGTTAACGTAAATTCTGGAGTATCCATTATTCACGATTAAATAGGATTGAAATTTTAATCTTCACTTCACTATATCTTTGGAGTTTTTATATATACAGTTCACCTTCCAAACGCAGTATCTAATCTTGCTTTGTTAAAGTTATATCAACGCTTCTGCAGGTTTCTTCTCTAAAGCAAGTTTTGCTTGGTTTTGCTTAGATATAAATTCCTGGTTACGTGAAAACTTTTCTTCTGCCTAACCTGGAATTTCTGGAACCAGGATATTCATATTGAACACACTGTTCACACCAACCCTCATTATTACACTGTCTGAAGCGCTTTCCGATAACCAAATTATCATCTTCAGAGACTGAAGGTAAACAGTTCACCCACAGGGAAGCTTCAAATCATTTGATTGGTGATTTGATCAGCGAATGACATAAGAAACGAATATAGATATATAAACATAAAGACAGAAGGTGTTTAATCAATTGAGATCAATTAGTTTAGGATCAGGTGTATGTTAATACAAAAATTGAGATAACGAATGATAAATAAAGTGAATCGTTAATGAAAGACCTCAGAAGTCAGAGGAATAGACAGTGAAAATACCAGAGGAGACAGAAAACTAGTTGTGGAATGTCACTATGTAATTACAGTTGGATTTTGTTACCAAGTTATGTCGATTTCGATGTACGAATGAAATTATGGGATTCTACAAAAAACATAAGACAATATAGAAGCTCAACGAGACTGAGACAGTTATAAATTTTAAAATTAGAGTAAAATGGAAATAGAAAGATATGTTGTTGGATCTAGCTTTGGGGTATTAATTAATTCATTATTTGAAGATTTTACATGAAGTTATAATAAAACTAACTAAATATCATTGGCTTTTACTGCGTATGAGTAGGTGGGACCGTTGGGTAAGTTTGGCATCAAAGATTTTGATAAGTCTTGAATGTATTGAATCATATCTATCGTACAATATAGTTTATTAATAATTTAAAAGTTTTTTCATATATTTTACCAGTTGATCAGACTAATAGCTCATTCTGTGATTAGTCGGCATCTAAATTCACTAATCGGATACGTATAAGTTAGAGTCTTAATTTACTTCAACCTTCTAGTCATAGGCGTATCATGATATATTTAACTGAATTGGGAAGCAATTTATTTCGAACCCTCAAGCTTCAGAACACCCTTATTTCTCCAAATAAAATGGAAACATTTCCGACTGGCGGCTATTTTGGTATCTTCATCAACGTAGCTAGCGAAAGTTGTAAATTTTCACATAATTAAATGCTTCTAAACCAAGCAGTAGTAACCGCACCGATGAATCAAGATGCAAAATCAAAAAGAAATATTGCGCAGTTCCACGTGATGGTGGACTTAATTAGTTCTTTGTATTTCAACGAGTCTAGTGGTACATCTTTTAGACAAAATTTATGGGCGAAGAGAACGCCTAATTGTAGATTAACGATGTTTGCTTTTAAACACGATATCCCCGGTTGAAATTCGTTTATTTTCCAGACCAGAATAACATGAATGTTAGTAATATTTTGGATAATACGAGAATCTCACGAAACTATTTTTTAAATTCAACTTCACTAGAAATATCAACTAAGAGTGCACAATTTATATCTTCGATAAATT
This sequence comes from Diorhabda elongata, assembly GCA_026230145.1. NCBI lineage: Eukaryota > Metazoa > Arthropoda > Insecta > Coleoptera > Chrysomelidae > Diorhabda > Diorhabda elongata. The sequence goes on along the minus strand of CM047928.1, from coordinate 16,631,056 downwards.
TTGATGATTGATTGATAATTATTACAAACAAGTTCCATCAAATTCACGTCAATTTATTGTAGGACTAAATAGAGACTTGAGAAATGGTTTGATGCTTGAAGATTTTTTAGCAATTGACCGGAGATTACGTTGAAAACTAAATATATTTTTTACCAAAATTTTTGTATTTTCTTTGTTGTATGCAATAATAGATTATTCATAGCTTTCAGTTTGATGTGCTTCAAAAGCCTGCTTCCAGTTTTTCTTAACTATATTCATTTACAAAAAAATCGCTATTCCTAGTATTTTGTCCATCTGTCTGTCTGTAGCAACGACAACGAAAAGTAATTAGTTCGTTTATGAGACACCCTGTGTATAGCTATAATCAACATTAACATTTCAATATGATTTAAAATAACTCATATATCGGAGTTAGTTGTAAGATTGGAACAAACTGTGGAAATAAATAAACTGTTCTCCAGACAGTATGCCAAATATACATCAAAAACTTGCAGTTTTATTATGTAACGCAACGTTGCATGCTGGAACTTTTCCTAGTCAAATGTTTTTACACGATTTATCAGTGAAATCACAGAAATTAAACGATTAATACTGTAATTGTAATTCATGACAGAAATGGTTGGTAAGCGGTAGTATTCGATAAGTTTTGATCCCTATGTACCCTATCACGCTACTTTGAAGTCAGTTCAAAAGCACTTCGATTTTATTAAATTATGCAAATTTCATCTTTTTCTTTTTTGTGGTTGTGAGTTAAATTGAAGATTACTAAGCTAGTAAATCGATAGTGCAAGAACTTTTAATTTAATTTTCAACGCATTGCGTGGATTTAATTTAAACAGATTCAAAAAAACAAGCTTCCTCATGATCAAATTTTCATGAATAATTGAAAATACACTGTCTTCTAATATCTTCACAGCCTCAGCTATCTCACGCAATTTCAAATTGCGATTAAATAATTTTTGGTCTTTTCTGATGTTTTTTGGAGTAATCACTTCAATTTGTTAGGTTAGACTCGAATGTTCACCATCATCGGTTTCTGTACAGCCACGTTTAAATACAGATTTTGCTCGATGGCCCAGAGTCCAGAAAACACTTTTAAGTCATTGCTGAGCTTGAACAGTGTTTTTTGCCATCAAGAAGCAATGATAAACTAACGCCTGAAGTTGTTTTTAATCCATTGTTTTGAAAATAACTAAAGTAGCTTTACTTAAATGGTTGTCACTTTTTTCTTTTTACTCGAAATGTCATTAAATTTCACATTTAGTATTTTGAAAGTTGGTACTACATGAACGTCAAACAGCACTGCCATCTGTGTGTCAGTCACACGAATTATTGTTATGTTAAAAAGTGACTCAACAATAATAATTTATAGAAACGTGGAATAAGTTATTGTAGTAGTCATAATCACCTAAATGTATCATTTCAACTTCGGCGGAGATATTTCAAGGATTTCGAAAAGCATAAAATAATATACAAAGTGATTCATTTGAAATAACAAAGTTTTTTTCCGGAAAAAGGACAGATTCAAGTTTTTTAGACGACATTTTACTTTTAAATCAACTCCGTACATTTGGAATGAAATAAGTATGAGATCATATCGATTGAAATTTGGCTATAACGCTTTTAGAACATCTATATCACTGTTCTCGTCATCTTACTGTTTTCTTCTATTTGGTGAAATCATTCAAATGTGTTTTATTGCTTTTTTGAGACAATCAAAATATGTGAGCTACTAGAAACAACTTTTGACCTATTGTTAATGACAAATGTCTGCCTCGCGCGGCTATTAAGAATAACGGTGGATTGCGTGACCCTAAAGACAAAGAACAGATCAGATGTTATCCAGTCTACGCTTTATCTCCATATATTATGTCCGCTGTCCTGACTGCCGGTTGCTAGCATAACTCTCCCATACTTTTGGTACATACATTTCCCGGAAGTTATTTTCCCTTATTACGGACGGAATCTTGGTGTCGAAAAACTACATGAGCTCGGACGACAAAGATAAAGTGGATTGGATGAATTGTGTTGTTACTTTGCCAAGAACGGCAACGATCTTGATCGAATTTAAGTGCCGTAAAAAGTTTTTTCACATCAACTGTAACATCTGTAGACTGGTTTTTCTTTATGTGAAATGGAATCATATTAGCGATGCACAACAATGTATGGGGAATAAATTACCAACTATTTTCATGAGTTATAACCAACATAAGAAGAGATTCACTAACGAGGAATATGTTTGGTAAACGAAAAAAATGATACTGAAGAACAGTGATTTTGATTTAGGAGCGATGTACAACATATCTATGCTCACAAATTATTAAATTAAATTGAATCTTGTTCTTTCTTAAATCAATGCTTCTGTCCCAATAACAAAGAACGAAACATGAAATTTATGTCTCACAGCTTTCTGAGCGGCATTTCGTACGTCAAATTTTTCTATCTATCCACACGTTTCCCTAAATAGCCCTTTCTTTCCTCTTTTGTTCAATTCCTTTCTTCCAGGTCCTTGAGGGTCTTCCTCGTCTTCTTCTATTCTGCGGTTGATACATCAATACTTTCACCTTTTCAGCTTTATCCTCATCACATGTCCGTACCAGTTGTCTAGTCTGTATTCTCTCTTAAGTTGAGTATTCTTCGTTGTATATCTTCATTTTGTAAATGCTCTGTTCTGGATATCCTGCACTACCTTCTCAAGTAGTATATTTGCACAGCCTCTATATTTTTCTTCTGTCTATCTGTTACTTCCAGCATTAACATACCTACGTTAAAATAAGTTCTACTATGACTTTGTATTTTGTCATTTTTTTCAGCGACTGCCTCTTTCTTAATACCATAAAGTAATCTGATGGTTCTTCATACCTCTATACCTCACCTCTGTTACTCATAGACCCTGGTTAGAGGATTCTGATAGTTCCTTACTAAAAAAATGTGAACAATACTAAGTGTTTCTTCCAATTCTACAAATTTATGAAACCTCGCCAAGAGAAATGACTTGTACCTAATAAAAAGAAAAAAAGTTTCGTTTTCTTCTGTGAGTTTTGGTCTGATAGATAAAAGGAGACTAAAACTATTTCGAAGAATCTCTGCTTGTCCTGAAAGTACGACAGCAAAAAAACAAGACATGAAATACAAGCTACTTTCAAACGAGCTTCTTGGAAAAAATTTTTTGTACTTATTTTGAGAAAATTTCTAGACGTTTATCATAACATTTCCTATTTATTCGCTTAATTCCATCAGAGGTGGAATAGATTCTTAAACTCTTCTTCTAATTACATTTTACGCCAATCTAATTTAAAGGCTAATAAATCTCGTGTTGCTTGAAACTCTCCTTACATAAATCTAGGTAAGAAAATGAATTTCCAGTAATTTGGCTTTCATTAGTTCCACTACAGTCCAAGTTTCTCGTGTATTCCTTTATTTTTCTTGTCACGCTCCTCCACTTAGTTCTAACTTATTCCATGCTACATGCATTTTAAACTAAAAACAGCGAATGTTTTATAAAAAAAAGTTTCAATCGATATTTTGTTTTATAACCTTCAAGAGCTGTGTCAATAACATACGACGATTTTGGTCGAATTTCTCGATGTATCTAGTCGTTTGGCATCAATTCAAACTATAAGAAGACAACATATATATGAACTTTCCGGAAATTTCAATCTCTTTATGAAAGCGGAAAGTCAAATAAAAATTGGACATACAACAAAACTAGTCCTCGATTTATTGGAATAAATAATTTTAATAGTGTGTTTGTTTGTACAGAATGTTTCATATTTTAAAAGAAAATTTCAACTAAACTTCTCTTATACCAGCGCTTTCCACATTTTCGACGCGGAAATGCTAGTTCCTTTTATTCATCAGAAAAGTATTAATATGAAAAACGACTCATATAATAAATTAATTTTCAAATCGGGTGTTGTTTGCGCAGTCACTAAAAACCACGAACTCGTAAGTTCTTTCCAATTACTCTCGACGTGTAGTGTGTAGTGAGCTTCCAAATTTATCCTTCCCATTAACATATATTCACCAACCATCCAACAAACTCTCTTGATATAACAGTATCTCTTATCTGGCTTCCATGGCTCACTGGACTTGCTGGAAACGATCGCCAGGCCAAAGAAGCCAAAGAAGCCACGAAGAATCCTACTGAAATCCCAGTTCAGCTTGCCAATGATCTGAAGACATACTTCAAAAATTTCATTCGAGAAGAGTATCACAGCATTATATGACATCTACCCTAAACTTTTTGAGTAGGAGATAAGCTGTGACAATAAGGAGACTCCGCATCGACCACACAAAATTTAATCACGGCTATTTGACGTCGTCCTGTCTGCCAAAGTTGTCACATTCCTGTTGAGCACATCCTCACTGACTGCAGAAAATACTCCACTGCATACCAGCAGTTTTATATGGAAATCAATCTCAAGAAGACACTTATAACTGCCCGACAGAAATTAAGAAAAGTCGATCCAATCATTTGGAATTTCTACACACCTGACTAGATGTATTTTGAGTGCTATTTCAGGTGTACAGTTTTATTCAAATTCTATCCAGAACTAGAACCATTAATTGATTAACTAAAAAAAACAAAACAACTAAGAAATTTCTCTGGTTGGTTGGTTTTATTTGAAATACCTGGTGTATTGGCCAGAAAATCTGATATCTTGAGTAGCAGGCTAGTCTAGAAGCTGAATAACTTCGAAAGCAAAACAGTTTTTTGAATTTGATAGACTGGGAGGGATTTGATCGAAGTTCGCCTGCGATTTTCTACCATTTGGAGTACTGAAAGAGTATGGAAAATATTTATGATACGTAGAAAACTCCTTGAACTTCCATGAAATTATAGAAATAATTTGTACAAATACAAAGATCAAAGACCAAAGCTGGTACTTAAAATCAACAGTATGTTTTAATGTATAAATTCATAGTTTTCAAACAATATGTAAAATTTTCTACATTCCTTTTGAAATCAAATGGTAATAGTTTGCAAAATTACTACGAAGAGCCTATTAAGTATATACTATTTTTTGTTATTTCAGATGATTTTTTATAATGCATAAGAATCGCTTGTCAAACTCTTTTCTTCCATATTTTCTATATCTTCCTTGTTTTCCTACCATATTTGGAAGTGAAATTGAGTTAAAGTGAAAAATGCCTTTCATAAAGTGTATATACTTACGGAGAGTGGAAAAACCAAAACTAAAAAATTTTAAATTCACAATTTTTGCGAATGTATTCTGAATATCATAGACCATTACCTTAGCACTTCACCTGGGGACATACGCTGCGTTATTACGAAAGCTTGCTCGTTCGTTGGCATGTGTTCCCCTCTGGAGGTATCGCAGTCTCTTACTGCTTTTTTAGAGCTGATTTTTACTCGTCGTCGAACCATTCCTTTCTCTTCACCGTCTCTCACAATCTCCTGTGCTGCTGTTGCCACGGAGTTTTTTATTTCCACGGTAATTTCCTCTTCATAGCTAGCTGGATCACCTTCTGCGAGTTTAACTTTCTTGAGTGGATTCCTTACGTTTAGGAAGTCCGTTCCGTGACTTACAAGTAGCTTTATGGATGTTTTTCTCTAATTATTGAAATTCTGAATTATTCTAGAGGTGGAAAATAGATTTCAAATCCAAATCATAAACTTCGTATTTTATAATTGAAAGTCTGATTTTCTGATGACTTTTCAATTAACATTTGTTACCAAATGTAAGTTTGACAATTTATGGTTTAGATACCCCGTTATATTGAAAATACTGAGTCAAATAGGAAACACAGGAAATTATGGAAGTCAACTTTCTGTCAGCAGGTGAAGTTTTGCGAAGCAACTAAATGAAATTCTCGTTGTTCTAACGTTACATCAGAAAGTTTGGTTTTTGTCAGAAAATCTCTATTCGACTCCCAGTCGAATTTCGGAATCCAATAAAGACTCAGTTTAATAAATTTTGAACTTTTTAATGAAACTCTAATTAAAAATACATCGAACAGATTGAAAATCACAAATGTTGCTGAAAGTTTCGTTTGTTATTGAATTGAATCGACAAGTGAATGCAAACTAACAAAGTTTCGATAACTTTGTCTGCTGTTTCATTGCATTAAACTGCACTTACAATTTCATCGATTTATAGCTCAAACTTTACATTGTTCTTTAGTATTATGCATATTGATGGCTTTCGTTCCGCAAATTTATTATAAATTTACGCCGAAGCCAGTGAATATGTTTATTTCGAAGTTGAAATAGATTTTAACCTCAAACTAATACCCAACAAGCCAATATATCAACTTCAGTTAGGATGCAAACTGATAGAGTGAATTTATTGCAACCTTCAATGGGAAATTAATTAATATTGTATCTTACTCATTTATTTGTTTCTCTTCTCTATCTTCACCATAACATTAACTTTACTCTCTCTTTCCAGAATCTTAGATTTTCTAGAAAATTTGCCGTAAACAAACAAAGAGTTTTGCTCAAACTATGTCTGATTTATCAATTCTATGATTAAAGTTTTTGAAGAAATTAATTTGTTATCGCCTTCCAACTCTATTCGAAGAATTCAATGAAACTCCAGTTTCGTTGCTAAATCGTCGTCTATCTATCTACACTCTAAAAGTATTTATATCAAAGTAAATACAGCAGAATTATTCTTTAGATTCGCTGGTAAGTTTCTCAAAAATATTTTTAACTTTATTTATTTATTGTAGTGCTTAAAAAACTTCTGTTTTCTTTATTAATTTCCTCTTGTTTTAACTAAATTTTGTATAGTATTTATCTTGTCAATTCGTGTTTTCTATTTATTTGGCGAATAGAACGAATAGAATAGAACAGATTCCTGTTTGTTTATATTTTGAAAAACATGAAATCAGATTTCTTATATGAGCATTAGCTCCTTTTTATTCAATTCTATTCTACTTACTCGTTGCTTTTCCAGTGATTTTCCGTTTCCTTTCTCGTTTTACTTTTTTACCGCAGTTCTACAGCCTCTAGGTTGGGAGTTCAACAAAGGAATCAACGACTCCACCATTACCAACCAACCAATACCAAACTAGTTAAGTTAGTGAATTTGAGGAAAACATTTCTATATTTGATATGGGAGGTATGATATTGATAAAAAGTTTGGATGTTCAGATATGAAAAATCAATTTCTGGTTAAGATGAGTTCAGGTTGGAAATATATTTAAGAGCACATACAATAATTTTGCGATAAATTTCATTGATATTCCAAATCCTCTACAATATCACAATTCATTCAATGAAATAACCAATATTGTGTCTCGCTCATATAATTTATTTACTCACTTAACCGTTGTTTATTATTCATCAACTAACACATTTGGTTTTCAGAATTCAGAAAATTCGCCAAGAAAAATCGAAAAGTTTTTCTCAGATATTGTTTCTATAAACCGTCACAACATAATGTAAGCAGGTTACAAAGGCATACAAAGAAATAACTGCCACATTAAAAGCACTCGACGCATTCGCCAAACCATATTGAAACAGGCTTCTTAGTCCACACCGGTGATCTAACTTAATCAATTGCAAATGTGTATTATTATGGAATTTTACACACTTCGGCTTAGGCACATTTTGAAATTCATTTCTCTATTGTATATTGTTAAACTTTAAAGGATTTATAAATTTATATTCTAATTTAGTTTTTGAGTTTTTCATGTTTACACTGTGGATTAGGTACTTTAGTTCAGATAATACTCTTAATGAATCCGTCAGGAGTTGTATTATATACTCGGTCAACCTTTTCGTTCACCTGAATATCACTGTCCCAAGTGGATTAAAAATTGTAGCGCATACAAGCCAATTTGGGTCGATAATGAGAAAAGTAGTTTTGTCAATAAAATTCATCATTTTCTGGATAATATTTATGAAATATGAACATTTAAATTACTTTACCTTGATGACGAAATTTCGCTATGGCGAAACATTTATTAGACATGTCATTTTACATTGTATTATATTAATCGTACTAATTTTGATAATACAAAGTAACATTTATCATGATTTCCAACTTTTTTTCAGCATGGAAAAATACTATTACAAATATCTCATCAACCGCTGTACAAATTATGCTAAACTACGTTCACGAACTAACCCTAAAAGAAAAAGGCACCGGCAAACATTCTTCAAACTTCCAAGAGCAATTATTCATCTAGAAACACGCAATGAAGTACTGATATTGGCGTAGTCACCGTTGGAAAATATTACAGTCAAATAATTTAATTGTCCGAAATTTGTTATTATGACAATTTCATGAAATTCGATTTTCATACAAAACATTTATTTATATTCAAGCAAAGCGTTTTTACATAAGTTAAGGTCAGATACATAGATGACTGTATATTTCGAAAGACTAGAAAACTACACGTATCTTCAAGAAAATACGATTCTTTGGGTATTGATAAGGCATTTAACTGATTTATATTTTCACATTCTGTAGGCGAATTCTATTATTGCTTTTGGTAGAGAGATGAAGTTTTGTTGATCTCCATTTTTCTCATAAATCTCAGACTTCGGTTAATTTTACTTCCGAAGTCCCCTTAAATAATCAACCAATTTCAGTGCGGACATCTCCTACGTTCATGTTATATATATATACGCCCATGAAAGTTATATCTATTATACAGAGGTAACAGCGAAATATATTAGGTTGCAAATGAATCACTCAACTACTTGCCAAATTGTATTAATGACATTGCGTAATGCAATAAACTCCATTTTCCTGCGAAATTGGCGTTGGCGTAATAATCTCACTCGCTGAAACTCGTACTCTTATCTTATGATGTTGAGATACATTTGGAATTACTAGGAAGTGAGTCTATTCCGTTACTAATTCGAGAGATGTATGTGGTATAGACTGAAATGGGTTTCACGGAATAACTCACATTAGCTTACGCAGACGACGTTCATATATTTTCGAAAGGATATAGGTATTATTTCCACGTAATTAGAGTTTCTATTGCAATATTCAATTATAATATATCTTTTTCATTTTCAGTTAAACGTCAACATATGTCATATTCCTAGCCACAAAGAAGCGATAGATAAAATACAACTACTACTCTGGTTACTCAAATCCAAGTTGATTTTTGGCCTCGCCAACAAGTTACCTCCATCATTTTCTATCCTCAAGAATGTCTACTTCTCCACCAAGTCTCCTCACATCTTCACCCACTTGGTCATTTCATCTTGCTCTTGATTAGAATAAAGAAGAAAAAAAAAAGCTCAAAAGTGCAAACCTATAATCCTAGAACAATTCGAGTGGCACCTGCAATGTGAAAATGCCTGTGAACATTAATCTTGAACTTGGTATCTGATTCCAAAAGTTTGCACTTCTCCAAAGAAAAGACCCCCGATAAATTGACATCCTTGGTACTTTAGGTGGACTCGGTGTTAATGAGCCACGTCTGCCTGTCAAGTAGATCTTGCAAATACTGCTTATAAGTCTATATTGAGTCCTCTTGGGATGCTCGGGAGTCTCGCTCTAAATGTGCGAACAATATTCCGAAGATGGACGGTTCTGGACCTTGTTGAGGATTAGAAGCTGTTACGGAGTAAATAGCGTTTTGTCTTGAAGAGGACTCCAAGCTTTTGTGAAGCTGCCTCAGCTAATTCGACCACGTAGTTATACCAGAATATATTACTCTCAACCTCAACACCCAACAAATTAATCTATTGTGATAGTGGTAATTTCTATACAGACAACACCAAATCCATAGACCCAGTCTCAGCTTGGGTTTTTAAACTCAATCAGACTCATTCCACTTCACACCAGAATGCTTTGAAGATCGGTATAGATATAGAGATCTATCGTAGATCGGGTTTGCAGTTTTATGAAGTAGATCGTTGATGTATATAAATAGAAAACGAATTTCATTCATCAATCTAGCAGAATACTTTCTGTATAAAACTTGACGGAAAAGCTCATGTTGTAGTTGCTGATAGAATCAAACTTATACTCTGACTCATTCGATGGTTTTTTTATTTGAAAATTAGATTGCAAATACTATAAAATAGTCCCAAAATCATTTAAATATTCCAAAACAAAGTACCTAGTAATGAATGTGTGGATGAAGCTGCTATGAGTTGCTCAAGAAGATTGAACCTTTCAAAAGGCTAATAAGTGTTAAAACCAGAATAGTGAAAATCTCAATATGTTGTCTTTAGGAAGTTAAAAAGTAGTGATTATTGTTAACTCTGAGGTGCTCATTGTATTTAAGATAAAATTGTAAGCTACACAAAAAAATTATCAAAAAAATCGTTTATATAATGAAAATATAATTAAGCTAGATGATTCTTTCTGTAACAAAGTGTTTTTCTATGGTTATAGAATGTACTTTAGACAAAATCGGATTGCCTTTGAGAGCAGCGTCGAAATTTCAAGTGAAAATGTATCAACCTCAATTTCTGTATGAATATCTTAAACCTTGTGAAAACTTCTTCGTTTTATTATTCTCATGTTTGTAACTTACAGGCCACCATATTTATTTTTTCTATAATATTAAGCGTTCAGTTAGTATAAAAAAAATTGCAGTCCTTCCAATCTCATCGTACCTTCGAAGGTTTGGAAATAAAAGAGGGAGAAAACTCGAGTAGTTTCGACTTTAATTATTTTAGATGCTCTAGTCTAAGAACTGAGAAGTTAGAAGCAATAATAGAAACCAAACGGACTTTTCTTGTCCCATTCTCGTTGTTATCATAATTAGTTTGTCCTAGTTACTCGTTTGTGTGAAAAAACAGTTTGTGCACAATATCAGTAGGTTTTTGTGATTCATAAAATTTGTGTTGCCTCTAATAAAATTTTTATAGCAATTAAATAGACTTAAATCACTCTTATAGTGACTTCAAATTATGGGCTAGCCCCTGCTTCTGTTTATTCAATTAAAACTATAACATTTTTTTTTTATTTCACGAATTCTAATTTTCACTTTGATCAACTAACATTTAATTGAATACAAGTAATACGCATACTTCATTGTAGTGGTGTTCTAGGTCTAATTCATATGATCAAGACTTCGAATAATGATTTATATGACATAAAAACTATATTATTGTAGGACGTAAGCAGTAGATGGCATTCGAAAACTTTTAAAATTTGATATCGCGACAAGAGTGAAACTGACTAAACATTCCAAACATTCCATTTATTTGTACCAATCGAGTATCTTTCAGCAATTGTCAAATTATGCAGTACTCAACGCGAACCGATATTTCTGACAGTCAAATGTGCATACAATGCATGTAAGTGAAACCAATGCGCAAGTGTGCCTCAATTTCATGATGTGTCATATAACGATCATTCTATATCAGTTCATGCCATAGCATCGCTATTTTCTGTCACGACACCCGATTTTGGATGACCTTCACGAAATTCATTCGATAGCGCAGTGCCAACATGATTGAATTCGGAAAACCAACGAAACATATTGTTCTATTCCGTTTTCTAGTATTTTCTCTACTTTCCACTATTGTTTTCTGCATTTAATATTTCTTTGTAATCGTCTTTCCATATTTGGATCATACCGATTTCATCCATTATTTTACTGGATACACAGTTTACACCAACACTCACAATTACACTGTCTGACGCGTGAACTCCTTGGAGGGAATCTTCTCTTTCATTCCTTGACGACTAAATTAAGAAGTGTACTGTAAGGAATTGCTCCTTTGTCCTTCTTCAGGCTACTCTTACATCTAGCAATTTCAATGCTTTTAAATGCATCCAATAATTTATTAACAGATACAATTTTACATTATTAATATTTAAATTATGATTGTGACTGGCAGGGTGATCGGTAATACTTGATTCACCGGTCCGTCCATACTTTAAATGAGCTATGTGCTCTTTAAATCGGATAATAAGGGATCTCTTAGTCTATCCAATATACTTTAGGTCATATTTATGTATTGTTGGATTTATAAACTAGTTTAAAACCTAATCCGCCAAATATTCCTCCCAATCCTTTTGTATGAAGAGGATTATGAGGTATCAGAGCAAATTTTCCTTGTTTTCCATTTTAAATTTGGAAAAAATTGGTTTCTCATAGAGATTTCTTAAACCTTTTTACAATTCTTTCATCATAACCGTTGAGTACAACTACATTCTCAATGAAGGTCTTCTCCTTATTGTATCTCTCGATGGTGAGTGGAAAGTGGATTAACCGATGCACCAGGAAATGGAGACTGGCTATCTTATGTTGGATACAGTCAAAAGAATCTAATCTAATCCTAAATACATCAAATTCTACTCTATTACTATTCCTAATTACTAAAGTATCTAAAAATGGTAACTGTTCATTATTTTCCAGTTGAGTTCCAATATGGCGAAAATATCATCGTCATATATGTATCATACCCTGGGAAAATACTCAAACTGTTGACTGATTTACTTTTCAAAATGAGTCTTAAACAGTTCAGCCATAAACGGTAATGGGCAGTTTCCCATTGATGTTTCTTCGTCTTGCTTGTAGAATTTGTTGTTGTAGTGAAAATAGTTTCATTCTGCGGAATCGGCAAGCTGAGTAATAATGAACTTACATCAAATGAAATTTCCCCATCTTCAATGTCTTCTACGCGCTTCATCCTGCTCTTCATTCTTTCACGTTCCTTTGCTCTACACCTCTTCTTCGTTATTCTTCTTTGCTCTTCATATCGTTTTTTATCTTTATTTGTAGCATTCGATATATATGTAAATGAAATTCCTTTCCTTGTTACCATGGAATCTTCTTATTCAAAATTGTTCTCTGGAGAGAAAAGTATTTTGTCAAGTATTTTGAAAGTATAATTCCACCACTTAAATTGGAACTGAGTAAATTTAATCAAATTCATGGTCTTTATCAATCTCATCGGAGAAAATCCCTGACACTCGTTTTGGGGATTATTGAGTTTTAATACAAATCACCCTCACTATCATAAGAAAACCCGTGGAAGCAGAATAAACCGAAACTTTTCCGATTCATAACTTTCCGTTTTTCTTTGTGGTTGTTTCCAATTTGATTCACTGTATGGAAAAGTTTAGAATAAAATATTGTTTATGGGTTGCTTTGTCAATAATTCAATACGGTATCTACTTAAGATACTAAGAAGTCAAAATTGAATATTTTTGGTACTTTCCACACCACCACGGAAGAAATTCGAGAAAAAATTTAGATTTTAGTGACTTTATAGATGTTCCTCTCCTGTATGGGACTATTCAAAACCTCATTCAGTTCTGAGTTATTTTAAATGTGATTTGTCAAAGTTTTAACTACAAGGATTGTCTCAGAACTACCTGGTTTGACTTCGACATGGTGGTAGGACAATCAAACAATCTACGCAAGCTTGAAGAAACCACAACATGGAAAAAACTTTAATTTGAAGGGTCTTATCTCAGGAGTTGCTGAGATTGTGTCACAATTATTTCATGTTGTTTTTCAGTTTCAGGTGATTAAATAAGTTATCTAATTATACAACTTCACAACAAAAAAGTGCATCAGCATGTATTTTATCCAGAATAATTAACATCAACTCTACAGCTGCGTATTTAACTAACGAGAAGACGATTACTTCGTTATAGAATTCACCACATCGGATATTATCATTCGCTCATATTTCGTAAGCTTCTTTAATTTAGAATATGGCAATCCTCAATAATCATCAAGAGATTCATCAAGGACTCTATTCTCTGTATAATAAAGAAATCAACAAGTTAAAGTTATCCAGAAGCTATCAGAAAGCTGAAATAAAAAATGCGCAAGTTCTTCTTTTTTAAGACAAGTAAAAATTTGACCTATTGTGGTCTCTATCAAAATGTTACTTGACATTGACTTGACTTATAAAATTATTTTTATCAATAGATCATCCGCAACATATTTTCATTTTGATATCCATGTTGTAAGTTATCTAACAATCAAAATAATTTTGCATTATCAATGTCAAATTATATTCTAATAAAAACCGCAACAGATCAAAATGATGAATTTTCACCTATATTAAATCAAAAACTGAGTTCACTATATGCTTCAAGCTTCAAGCTGCTGTATCTTAAATTACAAATAACCAAAATTCAAATTTTTCCTTTGCATTTTTTAGTTATGTTCAATATGTATCTTTGAGATTCATTCAATTCTGTTGTATGATAGAAATGGGGGGTTATTATCTCCAAATTAGAATCAAAATACATTTTGTTCATATTTATTAGAATCATCACCAAATCTGCGATGTGGTGGTGATGAGGTGAATGTAACATACGGATACAAACAGATGATTGCATAATTTTGCAAAGATATGTAGAGGCTGATGAAGATAAATATCATATGTCTAATGTCTTGATATCTTTTTTCTTCAATTGCGCCCCGACGAAATTTTACAGGTTCGCTAAAATACACAATTTTTCGTCCTTGATACATAAATAAATATTTTAATGTTACATTTAAGAGAATATATTTCTTTATTGTGACCTGCTGTCATCCAAAGCTAACAAATTTCCACAAATACTTTTAATCCGCTCAATTTAGACATTCGAAGTTACATAAATTTCCATCAAGCTGAAAATCAATAAAATTGTGTGTTCCCTATCATTTCCGTGTATGGAAAGTCAATGGTCAAAAAATAGTTATTTTTCTACGACCGTGCGTTTTAACCCACTTTCCCGCACGCATTTTAGCTTTGAAAGTGTCACTTTCCCGCACTAGTGCGGAAAAGTAAAATTATGAATATTTTGACCTTATTAGATAGTTTTTTACTTCGGTGGTTATAACTATTGTTACTACAGGTAAATAAATATTCACGAAATAGTCCATCAAATAAAATTTAATCATTTAATAAAATTTTTGTAGCATTTTTAATTTTTTGAAAATATAAAATAATGAAGATATTTTTTATATAACCTTGTACATTCTTCAAAGGAGTGTCATAGCAACTGATATCAAACCACCCGGGTTTGATAGCAGTTGCTATGACAACCCAGGCGTGTAATTGTTACTAAAACGTCAAAGTTGTTCAAAACGTCTGGGAAGTGACCGAATAAGTACAATCTTCTTCTAAATTAAACCACATTAAACCAAATAACTCCATTGGACCGGCAATTCTTACTAGTCTACAGAATGCAACAAATTGTGTTTTCAATATTAAGATTCATAATACTTAGTAGTTTTTAGTTAAAGTTTTGTATATTATTATGTTTGTTGGAATAAAATAATTTTTGAAAAATGGGTCGTTGTATATACGGTCGTAGAAAAAATAATGTTCCTAACTCATGCGTAAGGTGTCTCCCGCACTTGACCGCTTGCCTGAACTCCGCTCCGCGTCGTTCGGGACAACTGCAGTCGCGTGCGGGAAAGTATCACTTTCCGCACTTGTTAGGAAAATAACTATACCAACCCATTTTTCAAAAATTATTTTATTCCAACAAACATAATAATATACAAAACTTTAACTAAAAACTACTAATTATTATAAATATCAATATTGAAAACACAATTTGTTGCATTCTGTAGACTAGTAAGAATTGCCGGTGCAGTGGAGTTATTTGGTTTCAACTGGAAGGTAGATGACGTCGATGAGGATGGCATCGGTTGCAGGTCGCATAAAGATGACGATGACGGTGACGGTTTTAAGTCATTTGGCAGGTAACAGCTCGGAATTAGTTTCATTTGCAGCCTTCAAAATGGCTTCGGGAAGTTCTTCGTCGGATGAATCCATTAATATTATTGTATCGGATTCAGTTCAATGTGGTTTAATTTAGAAGAAAATTGTACTTATTCGGTCACTTCCAAGACGTTCTGAACAACTTTGACGTTTTAGTAACAATTACATGGTTATATAAAAAATATCTGTATTATTTTATATTTTCAAAAAAAAGGTCAAAATTAGCATAATTTTAATTTCCCGCGGGAAAGTGACACTTTCAAAACTAAAATGTGTGCGGGAAAGTGGGTTAAAACGCACGGTCGTAGAAAATAGTTATTTTCCTAACAAGTGCGGAAAGTGATACTTTCCCGCACGCGACTGCAGTTGTACCGAACGACGCGGAGCGGAGTTCGGGCAAGCGGTCAAGACACTTTACCGCATGAGTTAGGAACATTATTGTTTCTACGACCGTATATACAAAAAAGTATACCAACCCATTTTTCTAAAATTATTTTATTCCAACAAACATAATAATATACAGAACTTTAACTACTAATTATTATAAATATTAATATTGAAAATACAATTTGTTGTATTCTGTAGACTAGTAAGAATTCCCGGTCCAGTGGAGATATTTGGTTTCAACTGGAAGGTAGATGACGTCGATGAGGATGGCATCGGTTCCAAGACGTTTTGAACAACTTTGACGTTTTAGTAACAATTACATGGTTATATAAAAAATATCTGTATTATTTTATATTTTCAAAAAAAAGGTCAAAATTAGCATAATTTTACTTTCCCGCGGGAAAGTGACACTTTCAAAACTAAAATGTGTGCGGGAAAGTGGATTAAAACGCACAGTTGTAGAAAAATGAGTTTTTCGCAATTTTAAGCGAAACGGTGAGTTTTCTCATTAAAATACTTCAGAAAAAAATTGTAGATCATAAACTTATCTGCAAAAACGTATCAATACTTTTTTCTCTACAAGCCACTGTTTCTGAGATATATTGATTAAACAAGTTGTCGTTTTCAGTGATTTCACAAATAACTTTTCATACAACATTGAAATGAACCGAGACTTGTTGTGAGTATTTGTAAGAAATTTCTGCTGACTGGTGAGAAGTTCATCAAATAAATTATCAATTGACGAAGATGTTGCTAAAGTTCGAGGATGCTGTTTTGCAGCTTTGATATTTCTCGTGCAATCATGATAGCAATTAAATTATAACTTTTACAACCTTTTGAATCGTTATATCTCAGAAAAGATGGTTCGTAGGGAAAAACGTACAGATACGTTTCTTGTGAATAATTTTATGATCTACAATTTTTGTCAGAAGTATTTTTATGATAAAACTTACGTTTTGCTGATAATCGCTAAAAACTCATTTTTTTTTACTTTGATCTTGTATTAAATTTTTTCCATACACTGAAATGTTGGGGAACATTCAATAGTTATTTGTATGCCAAGAACTGAAAGTGTTACTACTAAACAAAGTAGTATTTAAGCCGCGGCTTTTTCAATTACACTGAGGAAAGAAAATACATAATAGAAAATTATAAACATTTTATTTATTGAACAGTATAATGTACTTAATGATATTCGCAATGTCAATATTAATTTATTAATTATTTGCTAAAAGTAATGTTGATTGTACCTCCAGGATAATTATTAATATTTAATATGGAATATGTATATATATGTTGATGAAATCTCTGTAGATGTGTTTGTGTTTGTGTCTTCGATAGAATTTGTTGATTGATTCATATTGGTGATACAAAATCATTGAATTTAAATTGTCAACTGTCAACATCGAGCATCCCGAAAATGTTTTGCAGTACGGAACGGTCACTTTCACTAAATGGAACACTCAAAAAGCAACTTTCGGTATGTAAATGAATCCAGAACGAACAACTTTCAGATGACGTCATCTGAAAATTTTATTTTCAATTGTATTTTAAACAATTTTACTGATTTCCAAATTTGGGAATTGATATGTAGTTTCACTCTTATTTTTTGGTCTAATTTGACCAAAGTAATTCCTGATAGAAGCGATGATAAACCTGATTTCGCTAAATATATATTTCAGAATGAATATAGAAAATAAGCACGTACGGCGGACATTTATTCTGTGAAACGTCAGCTCGTGATAATTACCAGGTAATAAGCACCTCCCGGCTACGTGAATATAGTGAATGTTGTTTCCCACTAAACAAAACTCTCTTTGAATTTATTGTTATACGAGAATATCCTTCCCTTTTGAATGTAATCGCGTGTCCAGTATCGGTACGAGAGTCGTATGGATACATATGAGGGAATTACTTCTCCAATTATGTTTCTGTTGATGTTTTAATACGAGTACGAGAATGACTTAATTTTCTCACTTCATTTTATTTGTTTGATACAATTAATTTGTGTTTTAGTGATAGGATGATGTTTTTTTCTCGAAATGACCAATTATAATCCAATTCGAAAAAAAAAACAAATCGCCTCAGGTATCTATATAAAAATAAATAGATTGCATCAGTGAATTCATTTGAGAAAGTAATTTGATTTATGTTTAGAGTAATCACCATCTTCATAACTACACCTTTTTAACCAAAATCTATATCGTTCTTAATCGTGGTACACTGATATCGTAAATTTTGCATCAAACTCAGAATAATCAGAAATCAAACTGAGCTAAATCAGACGAATAGGATGAATGTTCAAAGACTGCACTTATAAATTCAACTGTCTGCTGAGCAGTGTGTGCATTATCATGTTCCCCAAAAAAGGCATTAACTGCCAACATCACCTCTCCATTATTGAAAAATCATTTTCCTTAACGTGGAAACAGAAAATAATCCGAGGGGGCTAAATTTAGAGAATAGAGTGCATGAGGTAGCAATTCGATCTTTAATTCATTAATTGTGGCCATTTCAATAACAGATTTATGAAACAACACTTTCATCTAGTCAAAAGGGACTTGATTTATTCGCTCAAATGCTGCAATTAGTTTGCCTAATACCGGACGCCCATAGTTTTTTTTTATTTGAAGATAACGCCTTTTCAGTGCATTGTTTTTATTTTCCATTTGGTTCAGGTGCTAGTTCAGGTGATGGAACCACGTTTCATCCATGGATATGAAACGGCGCAAAAATTTAGCTTCATTTTTGTGAAACATTGCCAAACATTCGATGGCAACATCTTCTCGACGCTGTTTTTCTTCCAAATTGCGTACTCAGTTAATATGTGATGTACCACACTTTTTGATATGCCTACTAAGCCTGTTAGCTCATGCACTTTCAGTAGACGATGATCCACTTTGTAGATTGTCTTCAACATTTCTGGAGTCACCTCATTTGGTTGACTACTGGTCTTCGCAGGTCGTACAGCATCGTGTAAACTCGGCTACCCAATATTTTACTGTTGATAATTAAGGAATAGTCTCACCCAGAGAAGAATCTAGTTCAGCTTTTATTTTGGTTGGGTTAAGATCTTTCAAATCAAAGTGTTGTATCACATAACGACGATACATTTTTTCTGTTTACAAATTCACTGGCAGCGTTTACTTTTGATGGCTGCAATGGCTGCGTCTTCAAACTTAGAACATATGCTGTAAAGACTGTGTGGTATTTTTCAAGCAAATACAGTCATCACTAGGTCAGGACAGGTACTTCTGGGTCCATTCCCTACATTCTCATTTTGGGTAAGCAATGACACCGTGTCAAAATTAGTAACGTCATCATTATTGAAAAATCTGCATTTTAAAACGAAGAATCCACTTGTTTTTAGTTTTTTATTAGACATAAATTATTGGAAAAGAATCGAATTTATTCCATAATTCAGCAGATCTCCAATGAACCAAGTTTCAATGGCAGTAATCTGTTTCTATATCTGAGTAATAAGAAATTTTTACCATTGTATCATTAAATACGAACAAGAGCTATAATCGGCCTAGAAATACAAAATCCTTCTACTCTCCCGGTTGGAAACTATGTAGTGGTAATACTTATATAACCCACTTTCATACATGATTGATTTGGTTTTATAGGGAATGTGGAGAATGCGGGGGTTCAAAGCTTTCCTTCACGTGAATTTATCTGCTTGACGGAGCACTACATATGCAAAGAGTTGATTTGTGAATGGATTGATTATTTTAAACTATAAATTTCAGAAGCGTGTTATTTATCGTACACGCGAGATTCGAATATATCCAGATACATTATTCACTGATAAATCTGAATGAGCTTGATTGGTCAAAGCATAGCAATCATTGGTTCACATTCGAAACGCAATTTCCATCAGTATCTGAAATAATCTCTTCACCTAAACCATTTGAACAATGATACAATAAATGCATATTATCTTTGTAGAGAAACTAAATAGCTTGTGGGGCTGTTACTTAGTGTTTTCTAAATATCTTTTTCATAAAAGTGGAATATATCAAAAAATGAACAACTACCAATAAAAAGGAGGCAAATTATTCTGATCTCGGTAAGTGAAGAAACATTTTTGAAGTAATATAGAAGTCGGCATAACTGAGGCAACGCTTTCGAAAAATCGACATAAATCCGGCAACTCCAATAAATCTGGCAACGCTGTCGAAATAAATTAAAACGAAGCATGTTCGTAATTCAGCCAGTTATGTCTGTGTTATGATAACACGTGCTATTCGAGTAGATGCTTTTTCAGAATGAATAACCGATACAAGTTGAGGCTTCAAGAGTTTTTATTTATTATGTCGTTTCTGCGTACGAACGCGTATTACGAAATTATGTTTATCGAATTTCAACAATTTCGGAACTCGCCTCTATAAAATGGTTCAACAGTGTGGAATACGTACAAGTTTTTATTAAAAACGGGCTCTGTTACCGACGCGCCGCGATTTCGACGATCGGCATCTGTAACAACTAATGAAAATATGGAAATAGTGTCGCTGGCATTAGTTGAGTAGCTGATTCAATCTGCAGGGCGATTATCGGGAAAATTTTAATTATCCAATCGCTTTTTTAACATTTTTTTTTTTTAATAATTGTGAATTTTATTCAACATTTCAACACTGCGATGCTGGTTATCGCAGGTCGTACATCGTCGCTTCAACTCTGCTACCCAATATTTTCCTGTGGATAACGAAGGACCAGTCTCTTCTTCTGGAACCATCCTCGTAATTAAAAAGGCTTCCAAATTTGGATGGTCACCATACTTGAAAAAAGTCTAGTACTCAAATAGAATGCTAATTATGTACAAGTTTAAGTAATAATACAAAGTTTGTTTTTCCGTGTCAATGTGTATATTCTTATTTGTTGGAAAAAATCCCGATTGATTGGATTGGTTTGATCTCCTAATGTGTGATGGAAAGGAGTGGGTGAACAACACTCAACAAACTTTGTAACAAATTGAATACAAAAGAAAAGTTTAGAGTGAAAGTTTAAGCTTGAACTTTGTCGGAGAAAACAATACTAATAAAAATACACAAATAAAACAGAAGGTGTTCTTTATATATAATTCGATTTTATCTAACACGGTTTCTGTATAAAATAGATATACCAAACCAGCACAACTCCCAAAATAAAAATTTTTAAAAAGGTTTTACTGAATATTTTTTCTAAAGTTATCCGTGGGGATTAAAGCAATTTTAATTTACATCTGAATATGCTCGCAATGGTTGCTTGCATTCGTATTTCCATGTCATCTCCCGTTGCTAGTATATTTTGGAAAGCAAGTCTAGTATTCCATCCATAAAGATATTTTACATCGAAATACTGTCGCGTATTTCTTTAGACGATTTTGCCATATATTTGCGTGGACAGAGCAATAATAGTTCTGGTTCAGTCACAACATCACATATTGCATTTCCACTGGGTTTAGTGCAACCAGTGTTGCTAAATATTGCATAAAATGAAAATCAACTACAAATTTTCATATCAGTTTAATGATTATTTATATATTAAACTCTATATAATCTTTACGTCGATGTATTATTTCGAAGACATTCAAATCATAACATAATCATGGACAACTTCTTCATTTATGGAAGGGTTTCAATCCCTGACTTGTGTGTAAGAAAATTTTACTAGTATACACAAAATATTTCAATATATGTTCTCAAATTGTTTTGTTTTGCTTTCCCTTTCTCGCATATTTGAATTTTTTATTTCGTGACTTATACTGTGTCATCTGTAAAAAGCTGAATCAAAAAAAAAAGTCGATTGATATTGAAATGGGTCCATTCAGAAAATGTCAATTTTTCTTGCAAATTACGATCCGGTAACTGAGAAGAAATGTATATGATAAGTATGCCTTAGATTTTTATTTCTTATTTTATTCTATTTTCTTCAATTAAGGCTTTTTTAGAAATACGTCATATCACCAATGAGCTACGTTAGTTTTCCAAAAGCTCTTTGGTTGGAAACATCGCGGTCTAGAAATCTTTGAAAGTAAATTTACTATGTACAGCTTACAATCTCTGCTATTTTCAATTTCATCTAAAATTCTGTCAAAGTTTACTAAGAAAATGTAAATATTAATTATGGCTCACAATGAATATCAAGGAATCAATTCGTTTCATTGAATTTTGGGTATGGATGGGGTTAAACCAAAATTGTTTCGTACAAATGAAAGAAGATAAAACGTTCAGTCCGTCTTGTATGTAAAAGAGATTATAATTGAAATTCAATCACGGAGAGGTGGATTCATATACACTATATATGTTCTTGCCTATTAAATTCATTTAATAAATTAACACTACGTATTCTAAGCTCGTCACTATTCACTAAACTATACACTAAGAATCAACACCTCACTTATCTACTTTATAACATTTTGATTTATTTAAATACACCGTTTGTCTATCCCGATGTATTTGAGTTGATTATTTATCCACTTCAACTAATAACCAAAATTGTATTAGTACCGAAAAAAAGACCTCGTATAAAGAAAATAAACAAATAAAACTTGTTCTAAAAAGAGCTAGGTGGTCAAAATATTGAGTTATCTCCTATCACTTTATTTTAATATACATTTTCTCAATATATTCCAGTAAATAATCACTTGATCACGCCTTGTGACGACTGAGAAACCTCAAAATAATGTCCCTCGGTAACACCATGTAAAAATTTGTTATTTCGAGTGATAGATCCCAAGTTGTAGCAATTCGATTTCTCATCTTTTCACCCTGTATAGTAACTTAACTTAAATCTTGTCCACACTGAATAGAATAGACTTATATTGTGTATATTTGATAGCTCTTGGAATCACAAAAATAAGTTTAATATTAGGATAATAACGAGTTCCTATGTACTTCCATAAACTGTCTCAAATTCAAGTTTTCGTCAACGGAACTTAGTTTCCGTTATTTCAACATAGATACAATAGAAATCGGTTAACTGAAGTGGAACAACCGAAACTTCATGCATGAGTTCAGTTTAACATCCTCACACCAAAATTATATTCACATTGTGCGGAATACATTAAAAACAAAACATTTCATGTTTTTCCAGAAACCACATCTATAGTTATTTGTTTTATTTAATGGATATTGTGGACGATTTAATATTGCTACACATACAAACGTGGAAAGCCTACAAACAACGAATTTTTCTCCAGGTTGAATTGGATTTAATCCAAGACATCAACAAATAACATCCATTCTCTTCTTTAACTGTTTACAGCTGCTCAATAAATTCCACTCCTTTCAAAAAGTCTAGAATGTGGGATGGCTTCAATTACCAGAGTTCTTCGTCTTCTATCTCATACGCTCCCAGGTGTGTTGCTCTGGAGTTTTGTCCTCTGTACAACAAAACCTGCACGCCGCATTATCTGCTAGGCCTAGCATCTTCAGATGTTTGTTGGGGCGATAGAACTTCTGTGACTATTCGTAGATTGCTCTTACATAGGTTGATACATTCTGCAGATCTACTCTGGTTATAGTTTCCCAGAACAGCCTTTGCCTTTCCCTCGTCCCTTGAAGGTTGTCTCAATGATATTTATGTTACGAGTACGTACCACTCATCTTCATTCTTATAATTATTCAATCTTCTTTTGGATAGTATAGATAAAAGAAAACTAACTTTTGGAAAGCGAAGATAACAGCAAACCAGAGCTCTCCCAATTTCAAACCAGCTTAAGTACATTATCCACGAATACATTTCAAAAATTAATTAAATTTGTACCTGTTTCAAAACTGAAAGAAGACGCCTACAATAAAGACGAATTATCAACAAAAAACTGTTGAAAGTCTTTAAGAGCGTGATTCATTATCCTTTTATCATCGGTCTACATCTCTAATATACTCCAACGATGTATATTCTGCTTGTATCTCCTTCTTCAATGACTACTTCATTCAAATCCATTTCCTGGTATCCTCTCAGCATGCCTCAACAATTTCACATTTTCCCCTTTTATGTAAATTGTAACTGATAGATATTTATGCGGATTCGTCAGTTCTTGGTTATATCTCCTTCACCAGAGACCTTGATTCGCTTTCATTAATATTTATATTTTCTCCAACATAATATTTTTTTTTATATTATTAATTATCCCATGCTTTATATATCTTTCCTCTCATTTATTAGTGCTTCTCTCAAGTGCTCGCAAAATTTTTAAAATTCATATTTCCTTTACTTTCCTGCTCCAAGTCCTTTCTACCACACCACATACTCTTTCTGTTTATTCCTTATTTTTCCATAAGTTTTGCAGCTTCTTACAGCCTACAAAATGCTCATTCCATTTATTTTATACTGAATACACTAACATTACACTAACACTTTCAATTACACTGTCGCACATTTCGATAACCAAGTTACCTTCTTCAAAGATTGAAGGTAAAATGCTTAGCCTTAGTACCCTATTACTATAGTGTCTAGTGTCAGTATTGGAATAAATCAAGTGAGTAAGAGACAGTGCACTGTAAACTTTCTTTACCGTTAGAAATAACGAAATTTTGAAAAATTGGAGATTCAAATCAAAAACTTTCATCTTATCATTTCAATCGATATCCGAATCAGCACTGAAATATTGATATACCCTAGATTCTGTTTCCCATTGAAAATTTCATTGAGCATTTTAAATTCAAGTTTATCAAGTTAGCAATACAAATAATACACTTCATATTCAACTCCGTTGTATGTAAAGTGTGCCTTAGTATTTGTTTCCTCAATTAACCAAGACTTCCAAGTTGAGTGAATAAAATTTACTGTTCGAGATAGACGAACACATCACAAACAATACAATTTCCACTGAATTTTCGAAGCATTGAGTTCAAGTTAGAAGTTGATACACTGAAGTATTAGTAAGACAGTTCTGTTTATTGTTTCTAAGTAGTTTGTATTCTGCAGTTGACATATACCCTATTGTTCGAATACCGCAAACATTTTCCAAAATAAATCAATCTATGAACATCAACCGCACCCTTCAACGTATATACTCACCCCAAATATTATTATCCTAATCATTTGAGCCTTTAAGCTAATCATCATCAACCATTTACTTGATTTTGTACACAGAGAACCCCTTAACCCTCGAACTATTCCGTTTGTAAATAACTTAGGAAACACCTTCTACTGAGGAAATGCAGTGGTAAAAGGGTGAAAGCCGGCGTATCAATTCATTTTGGCCATTTGTCAACTTAATACGTCAAGGCTTTTAGGATTTGACTGAGAACTTGCGTAAGGGGTAGAATGAATAAATTATGAAGGAATCGAGATTTGGAAAAAAAAACATCTTCGAACTGAATTAAATTGTTTCCATATCATTTTCTCAGATATTTATTATCCAAGTGACTTTCACAAAATTCTAGATAGGTACAGTTACAAGATACTGTTACAAAAAAGTATCCACATCGATAATTGGTGATAATCATTAAATTTTGAAAGCATACTGAATCACTTCGAAAAGAAAATACATTTTTCTATGTTATTTGTACTCTATTTTCCTCAATGAAATTTCATTTTTATGTATCCAGAAGTTTGAGAAATACGAAATTAATGAAATTTCATTTTACTACTACTTAACACTTCACTTAAACTATATTATTTATATTATAAATAACACTAATTGTAAATACTGTACAGACAACTACTTTCGGTAAAGAATACACAAAATACTGTGGAAGAAAATGGTTTAGAAGCAAATCCATCAGCCACAGAATTTTTCAATGAACGAGCATATGTTTTTCACTAATATTTGAACAAATTTGAAGCCTCTTATTTCCAGAACCTTAACTATAAACAACGTCTTGTTTTTTTACCTCATACTAAAACGCTTTGGCAACACTCTTTCTAAGTTTCAGCTCAATGTTTCCATTGTTTGAAGCCTCTTATTTCCAGAACCATAACTATAAACAATGTCTTGTTTTTTTTACCTTATACTAAAACCCTTTGGCATACTGTTTCTAAATTTGAGCTCAATGTCTTTATTGTTTGAACAGGATTGTCTTTAATTTAATTAATCCTATAAATACGTAACAAAAAAGTCCATCAAGTACTGAATATTTTGCTAGTGGATCAGCTTCTTGATGACCAAATATTCCAATATGTCCTTTAACCCAAATAAATGCCCTACTCCAATTTATTGATATAGTTTTGATTTCGTATAAGATAGGTCACTGAATTCTTTCAAGATGAGTCTCTTCCATGACTCACAGTGCTGATCTAGAGACAGATAAAATCACACCCCCATCTTTTTTATTTGGTCACCTGGTTTTTCCAATAAATTGGACATGTCGCGATTATTCAATTAGAATATAGTAGAACGGTCAATTCTGAATAGTACATCAGCCAAAAGACACCATGTAAAAAAAATAACCAGTTATAAAAACTCATTCTGTTGAATAGATAAGTTCTGAAGCATATAAAATAAAAGACAAACATGCAGCTTGAGCTATCTCTCATTATGAACTTCCTTAAGGAACTAGGATTATTAGGTCAGCTATAAACACTGAGTATTCCCAGTAATAGATCCCAATTCCTAATTTCCCCATAATAAATAAATTAAATGTGAATTTCTTGATCTTCTCTTAATTCTAAGTAACATACATCTACGTACAGGATCAACTAGCTCATTTCTGTTAGTATACCAAAATTACAATATAATTATTGACGTCGTTTTGGTGCTTTTCGTTGGATCGTTTTTTCGGGAAATCTATGATTATATTGGAATTAAATTGACGGGAGAATGCTTTGTATGAACTAATGAAAATATCTTTCTTTGATGCACAAAACGATTGATCTTTGAAGGGATATATTTCTTAATATTGATATTGCTTTGTGTAGAAAGCAGATTGAATTTTATTACATGCCTCTAATTCTACCAAACAACCACAGCAAATATAACAAAACATATAATTCAAGTGAGTACCTAATTCAAACTATAGAAGAAACGAATATTTTGTTGGTAGTAAAAATTACATTCCAGAAACATGAAATGGAAATTCAAAATTTTATTTTCGAAAAAAATTCGCTACTTGAATGAAATTAGAGCAAAGACAATAGGATAGAAATGAATATAGAGATCCCATCTCACAACTCTTTTCAGTAGCTATACATCTTAAGTCAAATAAATCTACCATTTAACACTTATTCTACTATTAGATATAATAATCCTAATCCAGATTAGTTTCTCTAAATATATTCTTTGGATGTAGCCTTTCAGTATGGATACTGAATTTTACGTGTAGTTTTCTGTCAGTGGGTGATCTCTTACTATCTCAACACCATGGAAAATTATCACTTACTAGAAAGGAATGAACCTATGATAATTCAAATGCTATGAGATGATTCGGCACACTAACATATATTGAACTCATGCCTCAACATTCTCGAACCATTGGCAGAAATTATACATATAAAACAGCGGCCTTATGGGCACAAGATTTATTAAGCCGCTCAACTTAATTCCTATTCTTTCTACATCTCTTCTAGATGCTTCTATCCATTTTTTCCGTGGGCGCCCTCTTCACCTTCTCGCTCATTCTCTACTTGATAAGAATCTTTTCACCCAGCTATCTTTGCCATTCTGGCTATATGCTCTATCAAACGGATTCTTTTCGCTCTGAACACATTTCCCATCTCATCTTGATCATACAGTGCTCCGATCCGTGCGTTCTTTCTTCTCCTACACGTGTTTTGCGCCCAACTCCTTCTGAAAATCCTTTTCTCCCTAATACGTTTAATTTATTTTCTTCTTATTTGTTCAAGATCCAACATTCCCATACATCATCGTAGGTTGTTTGATTTTCTTGTGAATACATAAGTTGTGGGTTATCCTAATAGTGCTCCTAGAGATTCAAAAGTTTTGTTGTTCTTTTGTCGATTTTTTTGATTTCGTTTGACACTGTCGCTTCCAGGTATTCGAACTCCTGGACTTTATCAAATCTGTACTTTCTATTTTTCTCTGTCGTAACTTTATATTGGTTGCAGTTAATCAAATTCTTTCCCAGCCACATATATTTAGCTTTTCGTTCATTTATATGTTCATATTTTCTTTCTTTTTTTTTCAAATTCCTATTTGCTCTAGATATTTTTCGTTTTACTTATGAGTTCCACATCATTTTTAAAGGCAAGATTTGTGTTTTGTTGTTGTATATCATCCCTCTGGATTCGCATGATACTAATCAGAATCAGTGAAAGATTGAAGAGCATTGTTAATAGTTTTCGGCAACTGTTTCATTCTCAGTGTTATGTGGTGATATTTCTATCCTGAAACAATGTTTTCTACTTATTAAATCGTACGTTCACTTGAAATCCACAAAGAGTAATTTCAGGTTCCATCTTTGGTCATAGCTAATGTTTTGAATTGCTTTCTGGTGAAAAATTGATGACTAGTTGACTTTCAAAAACTCCCTGATAGTCTGTCACATTCTCCTTAGGTAAATTATTTCCTTATCCTATTGGTTTGGTAGCTGCTCTTGTTCCCATATTCTCATAATCTTATTATGCGTATATCCGTTTTTCCAAAGGATCACCACCATACTTTATAGCCTCAATTGGAATCCAATTTTTACTTTACCATTCTTCATATAATTTATTACTTCCTCTACTTCTGCTTTCGATGGTGATTCCTCGACTGAGACTGGATCATTCAACGGCCTCTCTTCTTCAAACTCGTTTCCCCCGCTCCCTCTTGTTTTATGATTCAACAGCTTATTGGAATTTTCCCTCCACATGTACAGTTTTTTCCCATTTCTATGTCTGTCCAGTGGTTTTTGTATCTTACTACCTTCTGATAGAAATTTATGATGTCTTTGTTTATTTAATGTTCTCCAATGCCTTCTAATTTGTCCACCAGATGCTGTCGTTTCCTCTCTCTGTACATTTCCTTCACTCTACTCCTTTCCTGTCCGTACTCCTGTTTCAATCCACTATACTCTGTCCTGCTTGGCTTCTTTCTTCTTATGTCCGTTTCTAGTCTTCATCAAACCATTATTTTTTTTTGTCATCTTCCCCAATCTTCTTAGTTCTTTCTCAGTCACATACTTTATCTCTGTCCACTCCATTTCCATATCCTCCAATGTTTGCATTTTTTTCAGATTAGGTTCAATACATTTTCAAATTTTTCATCACACCTTCAGCTTTCAATGCCCTTATATCATATTTTACTAGAATCTAAGGTTTTCCTCTGTTCTTTGGTATTAAGATTTTCAGTTTTATTGACAGCAATTAATTTTGAGTGCTTCCTTTTCACATGATCGATTTGGTTTTTTGTCAGATCTAACGGGGAGATCCAGGTTTCTTTCTGGATGCACTTATGGTGAAATGAATTATGATCCGCATATCATTACTGACTGCAAAATAAAAACATGATTATACCATTTTATTTACTCAAGTCATGCTTGCTTTTTCTCTAATGTGTTAGAGACGGAAAGTCTAATTTAACAAGATATTTCTGCTGATGAGATTAAAATATTGAGAACTATAGAAGCACTGAGGTCAAAGGAGACTTCAAGGAGACCTCCTGCCGATATCCTAGAAGATGGCACAAAAGCTGGACTACTTTTCAATATGGTGAATAATAGATATAACAAGACTAATTATCTAACTACAATTTAGATGGCTTCTGAATGAACAGTGGTGGATGGAAACAAATTGTGTAGTACAACTATTATCAATTTGAATGTGACATCAATAACCAAAGGGAATAGGGAATCCCATAATTAACCATGGATCTTGAAGATTACTCTCCTTATTTATATCAGTACAGCACAAGGCAATGATAAAATTTTATTTTGCTTTTTATTACTCATTAAGTTTAACTACTTAATGTAAGTCTCTTATCCAACCCATCAAAAGACATTAAGTTACCCCTTAGTCTTTTTGTGTTCTGAACAGTCTCAGAAGTGACTTCAAGCTATTTATAATTTTATGTGACTGGTTACGAGCTCGTTTAAAAATAAAATTTTTGCCTTTTTCCTGCTAATAAAGAAGTTGATTTTAACGTCTGTTGTAATTTAAGATACGAGACAGGAAAACATAAACAGAGAACAATAAAAGAAGTTAATTTTAATTAATACGTGCCTTCTTTCAAAAAATTACGACAACAAAATTACTAGAGACGAATGGAGGAATTCACAATGGGAATGAACTATGCCAGATCGTTATATCTAAACAAGTACATTGGAAAATGATTTATTTTTCGGTTAAGAGGAAATTAGAAATTCATAATATACACGAAGATGGTTCCAGAAATACCTAGCCTGACGTAGAAATGGAAGTAGTGTCTTGAAAAATACCATTGTATTAGAAAACACAGTCTACATAGCAATTTTTTCCGTATGGAAAACTATACGTTGTTTGGTATTTGGCAGCCATCAAAAGTGAACGTTTCCAGTAAATTTGTGAACGTACGACCTGAAACAACGTCGAGTAGAGGTTTACATCGAGAAAATTTCTCAGAATGGACTGAAATGGCAGAACCAGCTCCAAAGAAGGCAAAGACCGCCGTTTCATCTGCAGGCAAGTTCAAGTCATCGGTTTTTGGGATGTACATAGGATAATTTTCATTGACCATCTTGGCTATCAACGGCGAGTATTATGCGAACTTATTGCAACGGTTGAGCGAAGAAATCAAGCAAAATTAATGAATCTTATTCGCCAGATTTAACCCGCTCGGATAATTTTTTTTTCCAGATTTGAGAAAATGATTCGGTGGTCAAATATTTTCCTACAATGGAGAGGTGATGACGGTAGTTGATGGCTGTTTTGAGAAGCTTAACGATTAACGGAATTTTTGTGTTTTCGTTGTTCAGTCTAGTACTTCTGGGACCACTAAAGTGTATTCAAACCTCCAGAATTTTGTACTGTCCTTCTTCCTCTATTCTCTTCACCATATCTCTCAATAAATTACAATTATCTGTTCTTCCTCTTCACTCTTCACTTCGTAAGAAGGTGCCGCATTCGTTTTCTTTGGATAAAGCAAGATTTTAGCGACGATTCGTAATCGAAGAAACCTGAATCTGCCACTACAATCTAAAGCTCAATAAATATTCAAGACAGTGAATTCCAAAAGGCGAAGAGGCAACGCGAGTTTTATCGGTCGAAAAAGTGACAGCCACCAGTTTTTTGTAGTAATGGGATTGTGTTCATCGACTATCATCATTTAACTGCTGGATGCTCGGATAAAAGCATGTCTGTTGTAATAGCTCGCTGCGTTCAATTGCTGATAGAATTTTCATTTTACTCATCCCTCTATGGCAATTATTTCTACCTGAATATTTTATAGAAAATGCTGCCATAATCGCCATTTTGCACCAAATACTTCAGCGTCGAGAGCTAGTTATGAACAATATTCCCTCTTCTAATTTTTCTTTTCATCAAACATGATGGTTAAAAACATTTTCTCGTTAATCGAGAAATTTGGAAAAACAATTACATCAATATATCATGAAAAAAAAGAAACAATTTCTTCGAAGATTATCATAATTCTGTAATGAACAAAAAAATATAAGTACAGTCATTAGTTCTAAACAGTAATTTTGACTCTTTAAGAAAATGAAAGAATGAAGTAAAAGGATGCTGTAGCGAGAAAAATAACATTAGACAACCAGTTAGGATTAAGAAGTTAATAAAAACTCTGCGCTCGGTATATTTTCTTATCCGAGATCTCTTAACGAGAGGCATTTAACTAGAAGGAGCATCGTCAATGGCCAGGATAATGAGACAGAGCTGAAAGATCCTGACGAAGTTCTTAAAGCGCCTTCCGGCTTGCCTCATCTTACAGATAACATCTACGGATGCTGACAGTCTTTGATACCCCGAGAACTCTAATTTTGTTTAACCGTCCTTAATAACCCCAAAGACTAGTGAAAGTTGAGCTCGTTTTTTTACAAGCTTAAAATTGGAGCTTAATTATTATGCTTTGACATTTCAAGGATACACTAAAGGGAATTAATAAATTTATATGTTAAAGAGTTTTATCAAAAACTATATTATTATATTCGATGGCTCTTGAAATTTATTTTTACACCAGGAGCGTAGTGAGGGGGGCAATTCATCTGTATTAGTGACACCTTTTACTTGTAAAGAATCAATTATATTTTATCAACAACTACAGTATGAAGAAATATTATATTTTGGTGTAAACATCATAATTACGATATAAGTTTGGTCATTCAAACCCAATGGTTAGTTTCTTCTATCCGTTCTATAAGAAGAAGTACTTCCTGTGGTAGTTCCACTTGTAATATTCTCAACACTTTGTGGGGTACAGTTATTAATCCTAAGCCTTATTTCTTCGTCGTTCCACCTTGTTATTCATGTTGTCGATATAACCATAGACAACGATAGTTGTTTTCTACCCTCCTACTTTTCCCACACCATTCAATTAGCATTAGTCCAGTATTCAATTATATAGGCACTAACTAGCCCACACGATTCTATAATTTTTCTCCAATGATAATGCTCTGTAGAGAAAGCTCAGAAAAAGTAATTTCTTTCGTGATATCTCCAGACAATTTATTTTTTTTCCTCAAAATTCAAATAGTATTAGTCTGTACAGGCATTAGCGAGGCCATCAGTTCAAGATTATGAAAATTTTTAATTACAAATAATTTATATCATCGAAAAACGTAGCATATAAGTAACATTTGATTATGGAACCATTCTCTACTTCAATTATCTATTGATTTTGCACATCTAACTTTCATCGTACTATTAACTTTTTTCGATAACAGCCAATTTCTCAAAAACTTGCACAGCGGAAAATTTAGAAATATGGCACTTAATTAGCAATTAATTACCACATGATTTTCCGTTTATTGTTATTCTGTCTGTTCGTATTGCTCTACTAACTTTAGTGACATAATTAAATCATAGATGTTATTGATAATGAAGTTGAAAATTAAATTGTGAAAGTTGTTAATATAGGAAAGTTGTAGTTTTCATATGGAAGCTAAAACACGAAATATATTTATTTATATAGAAAATATATTTCCAAATAACCGGATTATTTAATTACTATATAAACGTTTTATGATGATAGAAAATAACATGTCACATGTCACATAAAATATTGACTACCAAAAGCTTTTAATGCATGTCGAAAATAATAGGGTTTCATATAAAAGAAGTTAATGTACCTATGAATTAATGACTGTCCAATTTGACAACTAACAAACTCAAAATGAAATTAATCAGCCACATTACCATCTTAACATTTTCTATGTATTGCAATGGAAGGAGTTATCACTTTGAGCTAAGATAAAGTGCTCGATTCTTTGAGATAAATGCTCATAAGGATATAAATTTTGATAGTTTTCATTGTAATATTATATATCATTGGGTCTGCTCTTCACGTCTATCAAAATCGTCATCTGACAACTTTGGAACCAACGCTACTTTGTATGGATGGAATTTATTATCAAGTAAAATTTTCATAACGGATGTTTGCGAAATATCAATTTCCCTGGATATTTATCTAGTATTCAACTGGGGATCGTCTTCTAACAAACATCCAAAAATTTTCATTAAACCTTTTTACTAATTTACTGACAGTAGATCTAGTTATGGGATTTCGGTTAGGATATAAATTATTAAATATATTATAAGTCTTTTGATGACTTCGATCACCATATCTTAATATCACCAAAGTATCAATCCGTTCTTTTCAGATCTATTTAGACATTCAATAAACTTCGAAAATAATAGTTTATTGAAACGTAAAATTTGTTATTGTAGCAATCGTAGCCACCTAAATATATTAACTTCGGATAAATATTTCGAAAAGCGAGAAGGTGACCCATTTGAATAAACAAAGTTCATTATTTTTCTGGAAAAAGAAAAGATCTGACAACAATGTAAATACCACATGGTACCAGCCGTATCACAAGACCCCTGCGCAAAAAAAAATCATAGAAATCGTACGTGATAAATTAGGCGTTCCATAGATAAACCTCACCCTGTATACAAATAACTATATCCATTCACAATAGCAAGTATGAGATATAATTTTTCGTTAGGTTATAGTTGAGACAGTAAATTTCCCGTTAAAATTCACCCTCAGAGCGATCTTATTCTCGTTCGTGCCATTATCTTCAATCTACAAGCAATGAAAATTTCCAAAGAAAACTTCCGAAGACTGCTTAAAGCTAACTCCTGTTCATAATTAGGCCACGTAAACCGTGCAGATTGGAGGCTCCTAGCTTTAATTCATGGCTCTATTTAGTCATGAACAAAGCTTTCCTTCCAACTTTTAATATTCCATCAGCCGGCACATGCTAAAACAATAAACCACGCCTTATTGAGAATATAGCTGAAGTTGGGCGATATACCGAGAAGTTAGGTACGGATAATAGACGTTCATCACTGATGCTAGTCGGAAAAACATTGTTGATTAATTTTTGTAGTTTGCTGTTACTGCTTAATAAATGAAACGACAGAAAAAATAATAATTGAATATCGAGGTTACTTAATTCATAATAGAAAACACTGTTTCCATCACATGAACTTCGTGATAATTTTTAGTTATTCTGATATATCCTCATTCAAAAATAGTTATTAAAATTGTGCGCCACCAAGATAAATCCAGTCTCCACATAAATATTGTGTAACTTATGTGAGATTAATATTAGGCTGAGCTGAACAAGAATCTAGATATTTGTCTTTTGGTGTACCAAAATTTCATGTAAGTGATGTTATTTTTAATTGATTCATACAAACGGTATCACAATAAAATCGAAACACTCTGTCCCGTACCCAAACTTGTTATCGGCCAACATATCAGTCCTACATTGTTCCAAACTGCACTGCAGGATTCTGTTTCTAGTCTGGAATATGTTCTGAGTAGGCTGAATGCTACACCAGACCTCCGTATCCAATTGTCAGACATAAAACCTGACTTCAACGTTATTTTATTTGAAAATATGAAAAAATTTCATTCATCACATAAATATATAAGTCAAACTATACTTACTAGATGCAAACACCAAGCCCAAAAGCCTTAGTATAGTTAATTTATTTCTAATTTGACCTAGAGTTTCGCCCAAAAAGGGTGAACCATAAAGGATTCCGTAGCCAAAATAATTCGGAAACCGCTGCAATACGGTATCTCAAGGTATAACCATCAACTTCAAAAGTACCGCATTTATTGATACAACGAGATTTAAACGATTTTGGTAAGTGATTTGTATTTATTTAGAAAACCAGCTGAGCTTTTGGAGTCTACATTAACCGAATTTACTCTCTTTTGGTACAAAAATTTCGACTTCGTGACGATGAAATGAACTTTTTCTATATCTTATCAGTACCTTGTAGTAAATTTAGAAAATAACTGAAATGATTAAGATGAACGTTCATTCATAACATTTTCAAAAACGAAATATCAAAGATAATATCCAATGAAAAAAATCTAGTGTCAGCTCCAATTAATGCGATTACGCCAATGGAATAATCAAAGTTATCTCAATTCCTACTGTTCTTTTTTATTCTCTCCATCCAATTGTGCGAAGTATCTGGATCCGTTCCCACAAGAGATAAATTTGCAACGTGACGTTTATTTCTACTGTAGTCACGATGACCTTTTTATTAACACGGTTAATGAGAATTTAAACGTTCATTTGTTTAGATACACAATCAGTATCTACTCCTCTCCAGGTAGTTTAATGAATTAGGTAAATTCTATAAGTGAGAATTCCTTCCAAATGATTCATTGAAATGATGAATTAGAATTCATCTATTCATCCACGATTATTAATTGCCGAAACTTGAGATGGAGAGTCAATTTCCGAGGTATCTTAATCACAAACTTTAAATAAAATGACCGTTTTATATTCAAACTCTGGTCGCTCCGTGCAGAATCTCTCGCGCTACACATCAAGCCAGTGTTGACATTCAGGCATCAGTCGGCGTTGTGCTACAGCCACGTAAACATTTCCGCCATTATTATTATTTCAATCACATTCCATCCACTTCTGCAGCTTACTTTGGAGGTATGTCTTTCCCACCGATTTATTGGCTCTTGGGCTTTGTAAATAATGAACGAATCAATAAATGAAGCTGAATCGATTTTCTACATAGCGTGACGACGATCAATGCTGCAATAAGGGATTGTGCAAAGTGAACATCCACCATACTTACCAGATATTAATCCTCGAGGAGTTGTTTCTATTCTCATGATTAAATTTGTTTTTTAATGGAAAGGGTTCTTAGGAAACGTGACGAGGATGATGAATGAAACAAGATTTCTTGTAACGTGGGGTGTGTATCTCAAAGAAGAGTATTGATTGATGTTGAGGGATAATTATTTGATTTTCATTCTCATAGGTTGTATGAAGCTGCTCTTTTGACTAAACTGTTTGAGTTTCGTGGAAATTAGCTCCTTTATTTAGAGAGAAAGTCTAGTTAGTCTTTCACTTCTAATATTTCTCATTTTTCAATTTTCCTGAGGTCAAATAAACCACCTACGTCTTAAGTAAATATCCAACTTTAATTAGAGAAGAAAAAAGACTTTTCTGATTTATTCCTGATTCAATTTCTCCTCTCTTAAGATTCTAATTAATTAATACCAAAGTCATTATTGCGACGCCGACTTTGAATGAAAAAATTTTAAACTTCCAAAAAACTCCTATTAGCAGTTGTTCTTGAGAAAAAGCTCTTGGAATTAAATTCTATTGTTTGGATTAAGAAATAATTAAAAACAAATTATGCAGGAAGATGTGTTTAATCTAGTTTCCGATTGAAAGAAGAGAATGCTGACTGCTCCGAATCAAATTTCGTTTGGTATAAGCTCAAAGAAGCAAATGTACTTGAAAGATTTAACAATAACTACGATGAAAGTGAAGGGATTATTTATAGTTACAGTTAAATTTAAGAGCACGTCTCAAGTCCTCTGAGGATTATGAAAATTTATGTTGGTGAAAGATAAAAATTAAGGAATTAGTTACTATTCTGATCCAGTAGAAGCATGCCTCGAGAAATTACTCCAAAAAAACAGATCAATAAAAAAAATCCCACTCATAGCAGTGAAATATATAATATTAAAAAGCTAAAAGAGATGTGGACTTTAAAAAATTCCATCTTTTTTGTCCACTGAAGCCCTCTTTCGATTATTTGTCATTAATTTCTTTATTTTAATCTGCTGCTATTGAGAATATATTGAAACCATGCAAACATTGGAAAGATGTACTTCTTCAGTCATGTATTGAATCATCTAATTGTCATATCTAATGGAGTTTGGTAGGTTATGCCCTAAAATTGTGGCTCTTCGTGATGCTCATAGTACTTCATACCTCATTTTTTTATTGAAGTACTACTTCTTGTGGAAGAAGCTTCAGCTAGATATTTTCAAAATACACAAGATGGTGAAACATATGAGTAGTGGGGTTCATGACTTCTTAGCTTATCATATGAAAAAAGTCTTAAATGAAAAAAATATGTTTATTTCTCAATATAATCTTTTTTTATTCCCACACACTTTTAAGAACTTCTAACTGAATCTTCCAGCTACTATAAAAATAAGATTTATCTGTAGAGTTGTACATCGTCATATAATTTCTTAATCACTGTTGAA
This sequence comes from Diorhabda elongata, assembly GCA_026230145.1. NCBI lineage: Eukaryota > Metazoa > Arthropoda > Insecta > Coleoptera > Chrysomelidae > Diorhabda > Diorhabda elongata. The sequence goes on along the minus strand of CM047928.1, from coordinate 16,593,461 downwards.
AATTTCACACCTTAACTGGGCCTTTGGCTTTTAAAGAACAAAAAAAAGTCGGGAGGAGCTGGATCATGACTATATGGTGGGTTCTTGATCTCTGTGAAATTACATTCATGTAAAATAGTCTTACAAAGCAAAGCAATGTGAACTGGATCTTATAATTGCATAATTGCCTAAGTAGGTCAAAGTAAACTGTGTTAACATTTGTATTTGGTTTCCAAAGTCAAAGAAAATGATACCCTCTCAGTCCTAAAATATTGTAGACAACATTTTTTGACACTTTTGCGTTTTGAACCGGAGCTCTCATATCCGTTGCCACTCTTTACCTTTAGTCTCTGAAGACGATAACTTAGTTATCGAAACGCGTGTTAAACAGTGTAATTGTGAGTGATGGTGAAGTTATAGTATAAACAGTGTGTTCAATACGAATATCACCAACGGTTTCAGATGTTACAACTCAATTCTTACAAAGTGCTAACTCAAAAACGATTTTTCATATTTGAAAATGAAATTCTAGCAGAGTTGTGATATTTATACTCAGGTCATTTGGCAACTGCCAAATTATCTCAATCAACACCTACTTAATTGCTAAGCTGTCTAAAAATGTCTCCATACTCTTAATGCAATCATCTGAACCGCATTTTCCTGTTTTTGGGTTTTTGTTTATCAAATATTCTTATATTCGATATTTATTTTTTATATTTAATTATATTATTCAATTTTCAATAAAATTGTGTAAAGAAATTATTGGAATAAACACAAAAAAGGCTTCAAGATGTCGCACCTCCGCTCAAATAGTGTATCAAGTCAAAAAATTTGAAATGAAAATCTCTTTCATTGAACCATTAGTGCAAGAAAACTCAAAAATTTCATCCCAAATAACGTCATCTGGATAGTTATCAATATGCTAACCGTGTCAATTTATGAGTTATCACCCGAAAAGTGAGAATCGAAGTTAGAATTAATTTCAAACGCCTGTTATTCGATAGATTATTTTTTTGATTTATGACACTATTTCAGTGAAGGTGCAAGGTATATTAATCGATAAATTACTAACCATAAAAGCGGGTGATTACATGTTTTAGGAAAATTCGTAATAAAAATATATTTCTCAACTTTCCTCTTCGATATATCTGCCGAAATTTCTAATAATCTCCTATAAAACAAAGATTTTCACGCCTCATGCCTTTCGACGTATATATAATCAACATGTGGATTTACGTCAATTTGTTCTTTACATCGTTACTAATTGAGTAATCCGCATAATTAAAGGATTCCAAAATCCGATTTGTCTATCCCACTAATGTGCTAAAATGGACCTGCATGGATACATACTCAGTACTTTGCATATATAACCAGCGAACATTATTCGGTTGCTCGAATTTAATCTGGGATGTGTGATATAGGTCACACAAAAGATATACATATAGAGTAAACAACTATTTGAATCTTTTTAATCACATATAACACTCCAAAGGTAACTACAATTATTCAGAAATCATTAACCGTACTCTAAAGTATGAAAAACCAAATATGAAATCAGTTAGCTAGATTATTGGTGCACAAAAACATTCCAGCCCCAACATAGGAACGATTCCAGTGTGTTGATGCTGTTTCATTTACAATTTATCATATTTTCATATATTTTTGTGCTTCTTTGGTTCAAAGTACTTTAAAGGAATACGGATATTGATTGTAATTTAGTAAAAAATTTGAGGTTGATGCTCATATTTACAGCGTGGTTGTAATAGTTAGAGAATCAAATAATCAATGAAGATAGAACCTTTAATGTATCAGGTATGTAATGGAAACAACAGAGATAAACAGCAGGGAAGAAGAAGAACATAAAGATAATTGAGAGAAAGAAGAAGAAATAGATAGAAGACTCAACTGGACTGTGCATATAATGACAACAAAACCGAGTGAAATGATCAAGACAAACGCAATGGATCCCATTGTTGCCAAGGAGAAGAGGCAGGCCAAGAAAGACTTGGAGAAACGAAATAGAGGAGGACATAAGAGCACTATTGGGAAAATTCCGGAACCTAAAGAAATGGAAAATAATAATAAAAGCAGCCAAGACAAATTGTAAACTTTAAAGAAAACAAAAATAGAAAACGGGGAGTAATCAAAGGATTTTAAAGCGCTCAAAGCGATAGTCATAAACCAGAAGATTGAAAGGCTTGATGATGATGATGATGATTCGAAGTCCAAAAAGCTGGAATGTAGCGAAAACGGGATTAAATATGATATGGAAATTTCAGCAAAGCTAATGGCAACACTAAACGAGATACTTAACGTATACTAAGTTCGCTAGTTTCGTTTTTAGATATGGCAACACTGATGTGAATATGTCTAATCTGACATTTTTATCATAGAGTTTAACATTTTTAATAGTGAACATACTCAAAACGTGTTGTAATATGAGTGCTACTTGAGTTGTTTGCAGATACTTGAAACATTTTCTTGTGATCATTTTCTGTTACTTTTGACGGGAATTTAACCAACTGCAGTGTGTGGATCAAAAGAAAACATCGATGCTGTGCGCAAACTGATATTGCATGATCGTCATGTGACATACCATGTGATTGAGTGCATAATTGAGCATCAGTTCCAAGATTTGGGTGTCGAAAAGATTTGCTTGCGTTTGATACTGCATAATTTGGTAATCACTCAAAAAAGCTTGATTAGATTGGTCGAGCCAAATTTAACAAAAGTTTTACGCGCACGGAGCACTTTTAAGCAAATGGTCGTTTCTTTTTTAGAACATATCGCAACCGCCAGAGCAAAGTAAAACGATCAGTTTTGATAAGTACATGACATAAGGGTTCAAAAAAGTCGAGGAAACCAATGGCAGATGATGAATCATTCTCCACCACAACAATTATTCCAGTTTTCACGCACCAATGTGTTTCTACACCTGAAGATGCGGTTGATGTATTCAAATAATTGTATATTGAACTAATGTTTCACCAAAATATATATATCGCTCGATAAATTCCTCGAATCTTTTCACCAATTCCAACCATTTTATATTTGAATAAATTCTTATAATTCCAAATATTTTCTGATTATTAAGAAAAAATGTCTCTGCTATTATGTAATCTGAATCTCTTCAAAATATTGTTTGTTGTTACATTAAAATTTGAGTATTGAGAACAAATTTTTTTCCGAACATTAATTAATTCAGCATGTGATATGAAATATTTTTTATCTACTGTCGCCGCGATTCATTCAAAATTAATATAACACCACATACGAACGTTACGATTAATATCATTAGTTATGTGTTTAACTCTGGTATTTGAACAATTTAACCTCAAAACTGCCACAAATTATAGCCAATAAAACACCGTTGATACTAATTGGGGTTTAAGTATTTAAAACATCGTTTAAATATTGAACCTCAATTCAATTTGGAGCGGATTACAAAGATTTATTGAATAATTGCAACTGTTAGTTATTATTAATGCAATTTTAGATCGATCCAATCAATATATTAGACTGTAATATGACACATTGTTGGTTCTAGAGCTTTCCATAGATTTAGAGCGATATAACTAATATTGAAGTTGATATAATGATGAAGAAAGAATCAGTCGCTAAATTATATAAGGGTACCAGAATCATATGTTGAATATACCGAAATCTATTGCATATCAAAAAGAATGTAACGGTCAGTAGCGTAGGTAAAATAAATTTTCAACAAGAAATTAAAAGTATATCACACATCGAAGTGGGAGGAATTTCATTAGTGTCGAAAGATTAGAATTAGAGAGGTGTGTATTATGACATTTTCCAACCTTCAATGACGTTAGTAATGACAGTATCGCATATATGGTTGTAAATATAAAAATTACAAGAGTCAGTTCGACAACTTATTACCCTATATGAAATTCAAAAAACAAGTCACATTTCTCAAGAGGACAGTTCATACTCGGGAAAAAATTATGGAGTCATGAATCTATGAAAAAGTTTGGAGAAAATTTAAACAATTTAGCCAGTATAGTTTACGAGGACCTACTTTGTTTTTTGGAACACTTGGTGGAAAGTGCAGTTGCTTTTGTTTCCTCGTCGCCTTTGTCTTGATTATATTACGTGGTGTCACATGTCTTTTGTCGCATACCAGAAGCCATTCATAAATTTCATGACCAGTTTTGACTCATTTCCTTCAAATCTATACGAGATTGTCCATCAGTATCTTGGATGGCTCCCTGAAGAGCATTTGGAGAGACGTAGTCACTTCATTCAATCCACAATGCGTCTCTGTTTGTATGGCACTAAATTTTCAATGAAAACTTGACTAATTAGGTGACCAATTAGTGATAATTAATCTCATTTGGAGATATTTCTTCATGATTTCACTTATAGATGAAGCTAGTCACAATTATACTTTCTATATAGATTGAAATAGATGGCGGTATTGATATTAATAATTAGAATACAAATTTTGATTATAAAAGTTTTGACAATTACTTACTTTCGTTATAAGTAATTATTATTGATTCTTGGAGGTGACTAATGAAAAAATTTGGAATTTGATGTTGAACCCGTGCTAATAATTACTATAAGATTTATCCAAATTGAGGCATTCCATACATAAACCTCACTCTGTAAATTACTCCCAATACACTCTTTATTGTTTATGGAAACGGAAACGATTAAGAAAAACTTCAAATTAATTTATGTATAGATTAGCTTTAGTTTGAATGTGATTGCATCTGTGAACAAAAAGCACTGTTAATTAATATAAAATTATTCAGAGACAAGCACTTTTGGATCGTTAAGATAACGTTGTATTCCCGAATAATAAAAAATCTGACAACTATTCACATTAAAAACTTTCCTCGTTCATGTTACAGTTTACAAAATACAATGTATTTTCATTTTCTTGACTCCTGAAAGTTTAGAGGATGCATTTGAGACATTAAATCTTGGAAAATAATGATAATAAAGCGGACATAACAGAAATTAAACTTTCAAATTTTGTGAAATATATCCTGCCATAAAATGCAAGCATTGCTTTCGACAAACATTAAAACAGACTCACACCGAATGATTTCGAGAAGCTGGCACGTTTCTTGGACTTGGAAACACCTGCGCAATACTACAAACTTTAAAACGTGAGAATAATGTCAAATATTCAGAGTTGAAAAGAATATCAAAAAGAGAAAGTTATATAAGATTTTATGCTATGTTTTATGCTGTTTTAGAGTTCAATGATCTTTGACAAACTTTATAAAAAACATTAGATACAGGAAGTCCTATATTAGACTGTTCCATAAGTTACAAAGATTGTTTTAACAATATTAATAAGGTTTGAGGTTTCAATTCAAGAAAAAAATCAACTAGTAAGTATGCTAGCGAGAAAAAGAAGGATTTAAATCGCACGCTAGCAAAAAATATGTGGCTTTCTGATTTCGGCATCTCCCTTCTCCACTGCCGGTTTCAATAAAAACCAACTAGGTTTTTGCTTCCATTGGAATGCCCATCCAAACCATCAAGGAACCTCTTCCAAAAGCCCAGTTTTCTTTTATGCAAGACTGCACGAATCTTTCTCCAGGTCTTCTGTAGATTCGTCCTCTACTTCATCGAGAGATAGGAGCTCCATTGTACTATCAACTCTGGCTTCAATTTCGTAGCAATGTAATTTATTAACAGCACAAATATAATAGATCAGCTCAATAATGCAGGTTTCCAGAAAATTCTGCATCAATTTCTCATCCTCTATGTGTGAATTTCAAAAATGATTTTGCCAAAGTCCAAGAAAAGCCTTTAATATCGCTGACAACTAATGTAAACAATAAGGGCTCACAGATAATGATAAACAAACCGATATGAATGGTCTTAGCCCACTGATTGAGTCACTTGCTTATGAAGTATTGAGTATCCATGTCGAGAAGTCTCTTCTTGTGAGTAGAGTCGGAAACCTAGGATGTTTGTTTTTGTTTTCTCTACGTTTTGTTAGTGTGTTTTCGTGTGTTCTGTATAATTTTTTTGTGATTTCCCCTTAACTTAACCTATCGATCCCGTTGTCCACCATGTTATTTTGCTTTTTGCACTATTAGTGCTTATTCTGCAGCATACTTAATAGCTTAGGCTAGAGCTGGTGTTATCTTAGCAGCTAGTCAGTAGTTCCTAGTTGAGGTTTTTCAGTAGCGATTTTTTCTCTTCTATTCACTTTGTAGCTTTCTCTGAATATTATGAGAAGAATGCATTCAAAACATTTACAGCTCCATGCATTCTTAAAAATACCTAGCTAAATATTTGAGAGCAAAGAAAGCTAGAGCCGTGACAAAACACTTCGAACGCATAGTATGTTGGACAAAAATACCCCATTCGAAATGGTCATTAACGACTGCTAATTATAGCTTAACAAAAATTTTCCGCAAGCTCGAAATGTACATCTCTGGTACACAGATGATTCGGAGCTAGCGCAAGGAGCGGGACTGGGTATTTTTGGACTAAAATGCGAGCTCTCTATACCCATAAAATCAATAAATGTGCTCAAGTGAGGCTTGAGGTCCTGAAAGCTATTGAGTACACATCCAAACTAGTTGGAAGTGTAAACAAACTCTAAAGGCACTAGCTAACAAAAACAAGTAGCCGTAATGTGGCTTCCAGGCCACCAAGGTAAACCAGGAATTGAGGAAGCAGACAGCCTTTCCCAAAAAAGGTCCAACGACTCCATAACTTGAACCAAAATCCTACTGCGGCTTCACGAGATGCCATATCAATAACGAATTTAATCTGATTGAGTCTTAGTAGAGAAACATTCCAGGCCTAAGAAAATCCAAAAAATTCATAACCAAATCAGCTGAGAAGTGTGTGTCGTGGTCATTCTTCTGACAGGTCCCTGCCCCGTCAACTACCACCTTAAGACAATGGGCATGGTAGAGGACAACTGTAGATACTGCGAGCTAGCCATGGAAATAGCAAATCATCTACTCATCGAATGTCCTGCCCAAAAAATAGCCTTCTTTGGGAGGAGTCTATGTATTTTGGAAGCAGAAGAATAAGATGTAGAGTCTTTCACAAAATATCTTCTAGGTAGTGGTGCAGAGTGGTTGTAAAGCCGAAACAACTCCTCAAAAGAATCTACAATTCTCAAAAATAACAGATACTGATGTGGTCGACGTTGTCTGTATAATTCTCAGTAAAGAGGTAATCTCAACAACTCATTATATGTACATAAGAGGAAATCCGATATCCTACTTCATCTAATTGTTATTTTTTAGAACCGATGTATGTTACTGAAGCTCTAGAATATAATTTTCATATTAAACAAACAAGTTATTATATTCCGACTATGGAAATGTTTACCTAATAACACAACGTTCAAAATAATGATGTAACGTATCGTATATGTTCTCAACTGGAAAATATAATCAGTATTTTTTTCATGGATAATAGAGCTAGAAAATTATTTCCGTACACCAGGTAATAGCAAAAGATATCAATGCCACTACAGTGTGTTCAGTATTGGTTTAAATGTTTAGATCTCTTCAAAGTCTCATGTTTATGATAAAAAAATCGAATTTCACCAAGTCGGGCAGAGTCGATCTCTTTTCCAAGCAATTCATTTTACGTGTTTTCAATAAAGACATTCCTCAACAGTTTATCTACATGTTGTAAAAGCATATAAAGAAACTAAAAAATACACGACTATTAACATCAAATACATTTGAGAAGTTGAAACAGTTGAAAAAAGTCTGATGATTTCTACCCAGTGTTGGATTTATCAGCAGTCTGAGTAGGTTGTAGCCTGATGCTGCAGATTTCAAGGGGCGGAAAACTCTGTTCAAAAATTGAGTGAGTTGATAGTATCGATTCTAATGGAATAACTTGATTTAGAAACGAAATTAGCTCAGGAAAGCTACCTTTCATCTGTAAAAAAGGTTAATAAACCAAAGTTCTCGGTTTTCTTCATCATTAATTCACATTTTAGCTCATCAGGTGGCTCCAAAAGCTCTAGAATTCCTGCGCTTTCTTCCGTTTATGTGGCAATTTCCTCAAGTTAGTGACAACTGGATGAGATGACAGTAGTAAAATACTAAAAAAATCTGCGTGAATGATTTTCTAAAGTGGTTTCTCCGAAATGCTTCCAAATCTTTATTCCCAGATTTTTTTGCTTCGTCGGATAGTTGTGGCCAATTCTTCTCTAGTATATTTGGTTTTTCTTCTTTTAGTTTCTTCGCTACTGACTACTAGAGTAACTTCAAGCTGTCCCATGCGAGAAGTTCATGATTTTTCATCAGGCAATTATGCAATAGATGATGAAAAGTGTTTAAATATAAATTATTGAAATAATACTTTTCAGGTATATTTTATTAGATCCTGTTACAGACCCAGCATCTCTTGTGCAGTTCTTCATATTGATCTATATACACCAGAGACAAATTGTTCATGCGGGAAAAGATATTTTTGGTTAAAAATAGTGGAAAAAATTCATAATGGAGTTTAAGTTTAGAATAGCTATGGAATTTAATATAAAACCAGACCTAAGTTTCATACTACAATATAATTGATGATTTTACCAATTCAAACGCTCGAAAAAATCACTTAGTACATGATTGAAATTTTCTTCGCTTGAAATTCTTCGGCATGAAAATGATCGAGGATCTTGGAAGAAACCTTTGTTCTCACATCATTGGGTTGAAATTTTATTGATAACAAATATGAGTTATCGAATTTCAGATGTCAATAGCCTACAGGCGATGAATCTGTAAATCCTACTGTTTATGACTCGGTACTCAAAGCATACACTATTTCGAAAAACTGCCTAAGTACTGCTTCATTTACGTAATAGGACAATTTTGGAAAGACGGAAACTATTTGTGGTGAAAGTATTTTTGACAGCAAAAATAATTAACTGTTTGTTTCCTAAAATTAGCTCCCCCGAAGACAAACACATCTGTAATAGCCTTGATTCGTCGCCTTTTCTAAAGTTTGACAAAATTTTGACTTTATACGAATATATTTCTGTTCTATATATTCTCTGTGAATGTTTGTAAGATCTAACGCTTCAATCTCTATATTAAATTTTGGTATTTGCATCTATTTATTCCAGCAACTGAAGTTCCTGCATCAGTTTCATCTTAAGCTTTTTTATCTGCTGTCTCTCATTGTAACGTCACGTATTATGACACAGTGGTCACATTTTTCTCATTTTCTATTCCCGAAATAAATATACGAATTTATATGAGAACTATCAAAGAAAATTTACCTAAAACAATGAACAAACGTACCAGTGAATATAAAGAATAAAATCACCAGAAATTTATTAAAATTCAGTTTTGATTGAAGTCTAGAAGAATTTCGAGATTTTATTGAATTCGAATAAAATGAAAGGTCGATAACAAATTAATTTCTTCAAAAACGGGAATGTTCGAATGAATAAATCCAAAGGGACTACTACACCACAATACGTGAACAAAAAAATATTCAAAATGTTTGAAGACAATCCGAATGGCATGTTACATCGTTTTGTATCACCTCTATCCAAAGCTTGTAATAATTGTGATATTCACAGCAAACTTCGGCAGTTGACAAGCAAAACTTTTGTAGATAAAGTTCACGTCCCCATTGCACACACAAGGATAACTTGAGGATTTACATTGTTACCAAAATTCTCACCTAATCACTTTGTCTATAGGAACTATCATAAATATATAAATATTTAGTACGTGTACCGAAAATACAAATTCGCATTGTTGTCATTTTGACAGCAGTTGAGCTGGACGGTTCCAGAAACGCGCCACTGCTAAAATAGGAGCTTCATCTTTCTAACGGGACGGTTATATCGGATCTATGATGAAGTGAATGAGTTTGAAATATTCTAGACGTTAGATAGTACAATTGTTGGTGTAAACATCACCAACGGCTCCAGAAAATCCAGCTTAATAATATCGGTTTTCAAGTATGAATTCTATTTATAGCAATGTTCCATCCATATTATCAATTAATAATTCTAGTAATTCAATTCCGTTTTAATGGCAGTCATTACAATAGCTCTTTATTTAGATTGTTACTTGTATAATTTGAAATAGCCACATACTAGCAAGCGCATATGTTGCGTGACTATGTAATCTAAATTAATTAATTTATCGTTTTATTACGCCCATAGCTATTGACTGGTGCTTTTTGATTTATTAGCATATAGTTAATAGATAAGAAAAACGATAATTCTAAAGTCAAAGCTACTAATATTCTGCAAAAATGTTTAAAGTCACACTATTAGTGATGAAATTTCATATACGGAACTTTATCAGATCGTTTTACGTCCAGACAAATTGATTGTTTCTCAAAATACTAATTTGGAAGTTCCAGATTCGAACCTTCTTATTATGAGGGGTGTCCAATTGTTTGTTGACACGCGAAATTTTTCTTAGTAGAAACATTTTCCGACTTTCATTTCATTAATATTTTCCGTGTGCGAGTCCGTCAATCTTTAGAATGAATTCTTATCAGATTTGTCATTTGAATATATTAGTTACTAATTTTCATTCTGTGGCATTTATATATATTTTTTGACTTTGCTTGTTTCTAATAGCATAATATTGTGATTTAGATGGTAACTTTGATAACAAGAAAATGCGTTTTTTTTTTGTTCTAAATGAGTATTTTCGCTACAAATTATCATTTTTGAGAAAAGGTATGTTTTTCAGTAATTATTGAGAATGTTTTAATATATAAAAATGAATCTACAGCTATTAAAATAAAAGAAAACACCTGAAGGGATTTTAAACAGAGAACTCAGATGTGTGGAGTCCATTGTGAATAATCTAAGACTTCATCTCTGCTTCACCTGATAAACTCAATAATTACTTTGTGAATGTAGGCAAAAATTTATCAAATTCTATAACTCCTTCTCGTGATCAGTTTTCATATCTCCCTAATGTTAATTCTCACACTGTTTCTTCTTTATGCTCGTAGTTTTAGCAGAGCAATTGATGACATCAAAAATATATACTCGTCCAAAACTGATAGACTTACATTAAAAATGTTTTCGAGTCTTACCACTTCAGTTAACGTTTCATTTCGAAATGACACTGTAACCAATTGCCGTAAGACGGCTATAATTATACCTCTGCAAAAAGAAGGAGAGAAAAATCAAGTACCGAATTATCGCCCAATTGAACTCCCTCCTACGTTATTCAAGATCATAGAAAGATTGGTCAAGAAACTTCTATCATTTCGGTTTTAATATAAAATACTTACTACCCATCAATTTTGGTTTTTTAACTAACAAATGCACAAATGATGCTAAATTCTCCCTCCTAAATAATGTCTACTCAAGCCTAAACAGCTATCACTTCACTGCAACAACTTTTGTGATTTTTCTAAGGCTTTCGATTGTGTTAATCATATTTTAACTATCAAATTGCAGTACTAAGATATCAAGGCATGTCATACTTTACCAACAGAAGTCAGCTTGTAAGGGTTCATACAACGATGTCTTCCAGCAAGCCAATAGAATGTGGAGTGCTCCAAGGCTCAGTACTAGACCCAATTTTCTTTCTTCTGTTCATAAACGACATCGTCTATCTAGAAATCATTGTTGAAATATGTCTTTTAGTAGACGATAGTAGTTTCTATTGGAATAACCCTTCATAGGACCATAGGACCTTTTGTCTCAACGTTTCTAGACCTAAAGTTTTATCATATAAAAAAACACCGCAAACTTTCTTATTTAATAAAACTATCATTTAATCGGAGTTGTGGACAATTCTATGAAACTGGAGTTACATATTGCTTTATCTAAAAAATTAAATTCCCTCTATTTTGCGCTGATTCCAGTTTCCAAAGAACTGAACTTATCCACCGCTCTAACTGTTTATTATGCCCTTATTGAGTGCATCTCCGATATACCCTTCCCTTCTAGGGCATGTGCGATTCAATTTTAGCGAATCTTTAAACTACAAAAGCTCACTGCCAGGACTTCTATTCATCTTTGAATCTTTTTGCTTAATTCGTAAGCAATTTTAAAAAGATCGTTGGTTGTACGGCTATCCACTTAGAACACGGAGCACGGCTCAATATTTCCCATTGCAAAAAAATGCACAATCACTTGCCAATTGGAATCAAATCTTCATCTTCTTTTCCCGTATTCCACAATAACTTGAGGGCATATTTACTGGAAATTACCATTCTAATAATAATATTTGATTCCCGACATGTTGCATACTGGTTTGTTATTACTTTTTACAAGCTTTTGTCCATAAATTGTAATCATTTTTTGACTATAAACCATTTCTCTATTTCTTTAAAAGACTTTCGTCGTGGATTAAACCAACAGCACTGTGCCGATCGACTCGATTCGCTTTTTGTTGATTGAGCACCATGATTCAGTGGATGTCCAAATTCAATCATGTTGGCACCTCGTTATAGGATGAATTTCATTCAAATCACATGTTTTGGAGGTACCTAAATCGACAATTGGTTCAACCACATATAAAAGTTTGATCTCTATGGAGAATATTTTGAAAAACAATGAAGTAATTTTCAATCACAAATATTTGTTTTCATTTGTCTACTTCAAAATTTAACCAGCAGCGCTCGTAAACGAAATTTGTGGACTACGTCTCGTGTGATTTCCAGAAATGCTGAGCTGAATTGATATTAAAAGTAAACAAAATTCGTGGAAAATACATATTTCAACTAATTAAAACGAGTTCCAAAATTGATAACCTCATTTCCGCATTATTCAAAACTTTTTAAAAGGTGTATGAATCTCCATTCAACTGAAATTTTAAGTATATTGTGGAGAAGTTCGCTTCACAAAGTTCCCTATTACCTCATGAAAAGCACTCCTGAGTTGGTGTTTTACGTTGATGACCTGTACATTGTTTCAAATTTTCCATCTCCATTACCGTTTCAAGTTTCTCGCTTCGCTTTATCTCGAATTAAAACATACCTTTTGCATTGTTTTATCAGAAGATATAGTTATGCTTCCTCGAGATACATTTTATATTCCGTTTCATTATAATTTAATATTGCCTGCTATCCATATTTCCAAAATAGAGATGAATAACCATTTATTCAGGTGTTGAAAAAGGTTTTCCTCTTGCGTGCGAGTTTCTACATTCAAAAATAAAAAAATATATAGAATAAGTATGTGGGAAAATTAATTTTCAGCACCTACAGCTTTTATAAGTTTATGATAGTTATAATTGTCTTCCACTTACATCTATTGATTCAGAATGTTGTATTTTGACTGCTGGATACACATTAGGGAAGGAAACTTGTATAACTGTCATTTTGCCTTTTCAATAATACCATTGAAACCAATTGAACAAATAGGTAAAGGTGGTGGACATCTAGTAGAGCTATGAATCATACTAACGCAGAGCACGATTTTCGTTTCGTTTATACAAATATTTATCTTTCAATGTATTCTCCTTTCAGCTCCACATATTTTTTTCAGCAATATTTCGATACCATTTTTAAAATGAGAATCGTCAATCTCCTCAAAATAGCCAACAACTACCGAAATCACCTCTTCATTGCTAGAAAATCTTTGACCACCAAGTCTGGGTAAAGAAAATTATCCGAAGGGGCTAGATCTGGCAAATAGGCTGTATGAGATAACAAATCAAATTTCGATTCATTAATTTTGGCCATTGCAATATCGAATCTGTAAGCTGGTGCATTATCTTCTCAGCCAAATGCGGCTGTTTTTGCTTGATCATTGGGTAAGATCTATAGAAACTGTCGATTAGTTCAGAACGTAGAATGTGACAAAAAATAATGGTTTCATTAGACAAATTGCTACTTGCGATGAAAAACATTTATCTAAACAACCCGGACATGGAAAATCAGTGGTTATACAAAAGACAGTGCCCAGAAACTGTCGCAGAGGGAGATCGATTCGAACGGAAAGTTTTTGTTGTGTGTCTGATGAAATTATGAAGGTTAAGTATACAATATGATCGAGCTATTAAATCAGAGATATATAGTAGTTAGCTAGCACAAATTTTGAAAATTGTATCGAGGTTTAGTTAACTGAATCGAGACAACACATATATTACGACAACTACGCGGAAAAGATCAAAGAACTAGTGGTATTTAACTCCTATATCCAGCATGTAGTCGAAAAGGTGTTCCAAATGGTTTAATCACCTATGGTTGAATAACCTGATTTAGGCTTTCTTTTTGTACGATTATTTAATAAACAAAAACCGATATTATTCAGAAGACACCCTTTATAATTTACTTAAGCTCGTCCTCCATAAAAAAAAATTCGCATTATTTTCTTTTAACCGCGTTATTACTTCACATATCATTTATGGCAATAATTTTTCCATTAACCCGAAGACGTTAATATTTTTTAATAGATGAAAGCAAATTAACAATAGTGTGGTGACTTTTGGTTGAGAGGTTTGATTTACTACAACATATTGTTTCAAATCTACGGCTCTCTGGTACAATTAACGATTCACAATAATACATCTCTATTAAAAGCAATCGAAACGTGAAATAGATAAGAGACCCAGACAAGGGTAATGAAATAATGGAGGCTTCTATCGCTCATAGTAGCAAAAACCAAATAAAGGGACCTATTATAGAGATTTTTTGAATAGAATTAATTAGGAAATATGTTATATGAAGACGAATGCAAGTTTATTTCGATGAAAAAATATGCTAAAATTCATGGTATAGTTAACTAAAAATTTTAACGTATTCACGGATTAACACTATTGACATTCTGAGTAATTATTATTTGAGAACAATTTTTGTTCCCATAGAAAATGTTATAATGAATGAAAAACTAACCTCAAAAATATTTATATGTACCAGGACAGTTCAATAAGCGTCACTACGTGATGACGTCGTATCAGCCGAATCATAGATTCGTTCTGATCGCATGGAGTGAAAAATTAGGTTAAGTCCTGATCGATTGAAAATTGGAAATTATATAAGGGGAAGTTCATTGAGAAAATACCTTTCATTTCATAATTTTTTTAAAGAAACGAGCGTCTCTATGAATTTGAATTGTACGCATCTAGTATTGAATATGAGTCGATTTGTGTTAACTCTAAAATCAAACATATAAGGACTTTAATGCAAGAATTGTCCAATACATTATCAATTGACTCTGAAAATATTCAAATCACTGGCCATTTTCCCAAACTAACAAACTAAGTTAAGCTATGAACATCACCGTTACATCTGAGAAAATATGTGAGAAAAATGTCTACCGTGTATTATCTATAAAGGGTGCTTCAAAAAAAAATATTCCGTTTCTAGGGTAAATAGAAAACTGAAAAATATTTGGTGTTTGCTGTTATACACATTTTCCAATTTTGCAACTACTGGCAACCATGTAAGGAAATTTTATAGTAACGTTTTGGAAGCTGATACATCCAGTGAATCTTTTTTATGTTTGTCTCTCATAGAGGGCGCTAGTTACACGGTTCGTGCCACGTAACATAATCCACGTATTTTTTCGCAGATTGCGTCTCGTTATTCGTGGGATAATTAATGATTTTCGAAGCTCTTATGATCTCATAACTGATAAAATTACTCAACAACAATAGTTTGTATATGAGCAAGCCGTATGTCTATGTACCATTTAGTAATTGTACCAAAAAACCATAATTTTGTTTAATAAGTTGAAGCTTCTAAAACCGCATTGTCCCGAATCGAGCATATATGAATAAATTATGAGATTAAGCTATTTATCACGGTTAATTAAAATTTTCGGCTGCACTGTTGGAGCGTTCAATTCTTCAAGATAAAGTCTTCTCATTTCCACTCGACTCTCATTATAGCAAAACTTGCTTGCAGATTTGCGTTTGCTTCCCTCGTTATAATTTTAAATATATATTTCAGGCTCGAAACCACAGGCGCTACTTTCCTTAAACATTTACGTGCTAAACGGTTAAATTGTTTTAAATCTCAAGTCTTAATTTCTTCATATGGATGCAGATGGTAATGCGGGTAATACTGCAGACTTTAATTCCTACAACGAATCTACCGCAGACGGCATATCTTTTTACCTTTCAACTACAGAGAATTCTGACTTCAGTACGTTAATGTCGGAAAACTTTTTGTTTTTTCTTTTGCATTCACTAGTTACTCAGTTTATAATTATCTCTACGTATATAACAGTGAAAATAGAAATTTTATGCAAGAATTCTGACGATGTCAAAGCGTTTGGTAATATTACCTCCAAATGTTCTATTCACAATACAAAATTGGCACTTATATCATTTAATTATACAGAGTGAAACGCCTCAATTATTTCAGAAATGGCTTGTACGATTTTCATAAATTTTTGTGCGCAAAAGTTCTGTGATACGGCCGGTATTATGGTGATATTTACATTGCTGTCAAATCAAATCGACTTTACCATTATCTACATTCGTGTTAACTATCGGTTGTGGATGTTTATCTATACACGCCTCTGTCTACCGCATTGAAAGTGACAACACCACAGTATCTAATCACCGCGTATTGCTCGATACGATCCATTTTGCAATTGAGATGTGACTTCCATAATAGCTAACAATGTGCTATGATAATGGATAATTTGAAGATTTTAAAAATGCCATCCCAAAGTTTTCTACTGAAACTTTACCCCTTAATAATATATTGCATAAGTTTATTCGAAAAAAGTCAATTACCAATCACTATATAAACAAAGGGATAATTCCAGTAGGTACTCCATATGCATATACAACCACTTTTAATGAAAATGGATGCGGTAGTAGGCAAAACATTCACTAGCATTTAATCTATATCACATAGTGACACGAAATCAAATTAGGTGGTCGTTGAATGCTTTTATTGGAAGAAGTTCCACGTAAAAGAATTTAGTTTTTGTATCATGGTGCACCTGCTCACGTTAATCAGTTAATTGATGTGGCTACCAAGGTCACTAGACTAATTTTTCGAGTATCACATCAAGAATAAATTGTACAAAATACCTCCAACAACAAGGAAATGATATGGAAAGTATAAGAAATGAATTACGGGATGTTTTTTTTTTGAAAATACTTCGCTATTTCAATTATCACTTCCAAGCATACATAGATATCTTTGGAGGTCATTCCGAACACCAATTGTGATAATTAATACATGTATGTGAACTGTAGAGAATAGGATAGTTTTTTATTGCTTGGTTCCTGTTACTTATTTGTTGTATTCTCGTTTTTTTTGTATGTTGGTAGTACTTTCCGATACTCATATAAAATACAAAGCAATCCACTTGAAAAAATCAATAAAATAATGTATTAGTATTTTTGATTCAACCTGTTTCAATGAATATTAATGAAATAAATAATTTTCCAGAATTTTCACTAGTATTCGAATGCTTTTGTAGCAACAAATCTTCATTCTTGAATCATTCTTTTATTCTACAGAGTACTGAATTTGTGACGATTTTTATGGAAAATTGATTCTTTTGAAAACCATCCATGTCAAAATTTACGGATTTCTCCAATAGTGCAGAGACTAGAATTGTTTTCTTTTTCTAGAAAATCAGAACTTCAAACTGATAAAATGAAAGCTACTACTACCAATAAAAACTAATATTCTACTCGAATTGGTTTGGAAAACGCAAAGTTAGTTAGTTATCACCTAAAAAATAAGTTATAAGTCAACCCCACTGAAGCCTATAAATTATCATAAATATATTATCCTTTCGAACCCCTTATAAAGATTCTCACTACCAAATTCGATGACAAGTCAAAAAAACAAAAACGTTTCTGGTATAAGTTGTGCTTGTAAACTGTTAAGCCAACAAACTCTTATAATTTCATTTCACAAAAGTTTCGTCAACATCCAAATAGTTTATTCAGGCCGGGGCAACTTCTTATGAAAAAATATGATTCCAGGAGAGTTTCCGGTTGTTTTTCTTTCCAATATTCTCGAGGATCAATTTGATTGATGTTAGGCAAACACGTGGCTCTGTAAATATTTAAACTTGTAATATTCGGGGTTGAAATATGCAGTGTATAGAGATACGTGATTCATTTTCTTGGTGTCGCGCTTCTGCAGGAAATTTTTCTTTTGAAATATGAGCGAATACGTAAGACACACAGCATTTTCTAAATATAAATTATTTAAAACTGATTTAAGAAATGGAAATTCGAGATGAGGTTCTGATTTTACTGATATTTAATTGAGTATTAAATTATATTTGTATAATGTGTATAAAATTATGGGAAATCTAGAAATAAGTCGAAATTCAGCTTAAAAACGCGATCTTTACCTTCAATATCATTGCAATGACATGTGTAATCCCGATTTTTTATACGCGTCTTATCCGTATGTATAACTAACTCTTTGCCCTACTTTAAACGATCAGGTTTAATTCAAACCTCGCATACTTGTCAAAGAGTGAAGACCACGCAATAATTCGATCAATCATCTGATTCTCCTGATTATATTTTCCAGGATCCATAAATTTCTTTTTGTATTATTTGCATAATAGTAAATAATAGCTAGAAGGTGTAGTACGTAAGAACGCAGTTATAGACTTACAAAATCTAGATGCAACTATCAACACATCTGTATTTAATTTCTTACGATCTAAGAAAGTGACTAGCTTCCAGCTAATATATTAGATGTAATAGGATAGACTCTACCCTTATATTTATACCTGATCCTAGCAGGATGGGATTACGTTTGATCCCAACCCCTGTGTCCACAACTAGGATTAAGACAAGGATTACTATTTAATCTAGCTTTGGAAGGCATAATAAGAAGCAGTATCAAAAGAAAGAGCATGATATTTAACAGAAGTCATTAATGCTTAGCTTATGCCGATGATGCGATCAAAACAAAGCAACTAATAACAGCAGGAGACGACAATGACAAAACAAAAAACAGAAATGGGGTGCCAGGAAGAGAAAAATATTGAGAATTTTCAGGGTGATAGAGAAGATCAAACCACGAAATTTATACACTTTTCAATAAGGCACCAATCAGCGCGTTTGTGAAGACAAAAAGATTACAAGGCTAGGTCACTTAGAATGAATGGACGAAGATGAGCTCTGAAAACGAATTGCATGCAAGGTACCAGAGAGCAAGAGAAGAGTATATCAAAAAATTGTGAAAGGAAGCGGTGGAAAAAGACCTTAGAGAGATGAACATCCAGAGCTGTAGAAAAATAGCAAGAGACCGAAAGAAGTAGAAAGAAATTACAAGATCGAAATGGTCTGCAAATAAGCCTAAACAATGCTAATGTTTACTTGTCAAGACGAAAATAGTATCTAAAAGTATTAAGTTCAGCGAGGTTACAAAGAGTACTGTTCATTGAATGAGACTTCAGCTTTAACGAGCATCACTGACATTACAGTTTGGAAATTTGTGCATAATTCGATAGCTCATGAAAAAACACGAAAAGACAATGATGTACCAAAATGTATTGATTTCATTCTAAAGGCATTAATTCATCGCAATCTTCATGAAATATTTGCAAAACTTGTTGCGTGCTCTACATACTTTGTTGTTTTCATTTGAAATAATTGACGAAAGGCAAGTTATAATGGAGTCACAGTACTTACAAAAACTCATAATAGAATATTTTGATGGAATAAATACAGCTAGATCAGAAAACAGATCGATGATCGATCTAGATGAAATTTGATACCAAACCTATGGTAACCCATCAATGAATGGGTTGCTGGTTCAAGGAAACGTTAAACAAAAACAGTGTCTAATGAAGAGTTTTCTGAGCAGTCAAGAATTCCAGCCAAACGTGATGAGGTACGTGACGTTCTCTCATATGAATCGGTTTTTTTTTAAACGGGCAAAGTCCAAGAAAGTAAACTTCCGGAAAACTAAAGAAAATCGTTCAAATCAAAATATTTCACTCACAATATTTTTTAAAAAATTTCAACATGTGAAAAAATTCAATTCACAATAGGATTCAAAATTTCACACTTGTATCTTCATCCATAATTTAGTTACATAACTCTAAAAATATATTTAAAAAAAATAAGTTGCAAGGAGATGAAAAACCATTAAATTCCAAGTGAAAACTGTTATTTTTATTGTAAAATGATGTTTATAATTTATTAAAAGCATAGTAAAATTAGTTTGAAAGAGGGAAAAAATCAAATATGTAGATTTGAGGCCCCATCGCTGATTTATGGGTCATAGTTGGTTTTTCTAACCTCAAAATCGCTGGTAATCTCTTGAAATCTGTCATCAATTGGCCAGTCACAAATTGCTTCGAAAAATCCCCGATGCTCGTCTGGAATGTAGGTTCTCAGTTTTTTAATATCTTTCATCTTTATAGTTTTTATTGGTACTCGACCTTGGTAAGCCTTAAGGTGGAGAAAAAGTATCAGCTTTCGTCTTAGCCAGTAAAAAGTTTTGATTAATAATATCATTAGTTATAGAGTAGGCCTCAACACATCCTTTCAACTTAGATTCATAAACGAACATTAATAGAGTACTAATCTGAAATTACAATTCATCCTTCTTAACTGCGTTTTTTCCTTTTGTTTCTTGTGATATACACGATTTGTCATTTCTTGAAATCTAAAACTATGTCAGATTATGTAACCTCATGAACAATTTACTTATTAAACTGTGATAAGTTTTGCAAAATTATGTTAGTTATTTCATGAACATCAAGAATGTTTCTTTGAAGCCTTGTAGCCACGAACAGGGAAATACTGACCTTCAGTGACCTTTTTTTTGGACTGAGTAGTTTTCACTAAACAGACGAAGCTCATGTATTGGCCAGGTACCGATCTATAGATATTCTGATGTTTAATTTACAAAAACACAAAAACCTGAAAATGGACTTGATAAAAACCAATTTTTATATGTACTTCCTGACCTATCAGTTGATTTTCTCATTTAGACACATTTCCTTCGAGATCAGATAAAATGAATTCTAGCATAACCTCGCATTATCCTTAATTTAAATGTGTTAATTATTAATTAGTACTAAACAAAATTAAGGAGGGAATAGTTTCCTTAGAATTGTATGGAACAAAAATACGTGAACAAAGAACGCTTGTTTTCGTTTCAAATTTCGTCATAATTAAATCAAATACAGGCCAAAGTTAACGTTGAGTTAAATTTCCACTATATGCAATAATGAAGCAACGTTAGTGAAATTACAAGCGTGGAAGACAAGCATCTTGCATACAAATGGGAAGTTTTAACAATTTCTACTAAAATATACTTCATGATAAATTAGTATGGAAATTATGGAGAAATATAACAGAAATTAGAATTTCATTAATGAATGATGAATTTCTGAAAATTTCCTTCTGTTTTTGAAATAAATTACTATGGATATCTATTAAGCCCTTTTTATATAGTATTTTCAAACACCAATTTTGATGTAAATAATACAATTCATCAATTTATTTTCAATATTCTAGGATTAAACTTACGTATCAATTAAGCTCGACCATTCTCTGTTTATCAGAATCTCTATCTCTAATTAGTTCTTTTAATAAATTTTCCATTCTTCACTCTTGAATAGTACCGTGAATGAAAACAAAATTATAATAAAGTCATGCACATAAAACGAAAAAAATTGATTGTGAATTTATATATAGAAAATCATGATTTAAAAATTCGAAATTTAAAGTAATCTAGTGATAACATCTGCTCTAATAAATTTTGTTTTTTAATATCTGCTGTTTATCAATATCAGCATAAACCATATCGAAAGCTAAAAAACAACAAAAAAGCTCATGCTGTTAGTTTGGTGGGATTACAAAAATGTTGTATTTATTGAGCTGCTTCTAATGAATCACACGATCAATTCTGATGTTTATTGTCAACAATTAATGAAATCGGATGAAGCAATAAAAAAGCGGCTAGAATAGTCAAATCGGAAAGGTTTAGTCTTCAGCAATGATAATGCAAGGCCTCACACATATTTGGCAACTCGTTGGAAGCTATTAGGGCTTGGCTAGGAAGTGATGCCAAATCCTCCATACAGCCCCGATCTGGCACCATCTGATAACCATTTGTTTCGAAGTTTGCTTGATTCTTTGAATGATCAAACTTCCGCAAGTAATGATGACTTTCAATCGCACCTGGTTCAGTTTTCGTTGATAACCTAACCAGTAATTTTATGAGTGTGGAATCATGAAGCTGAAAGAAAGATGGCAAAAGGTCATTTAGCAAAATTGAAAATATATAATTGAATAAAAACTATTATTGCTAGAGAAAAAGTGTATTATTTTATACTAAAAAACCGAAACTACTTTGTCACCAACCAATATCCCAACCACATAGCAACATTATGGAAAGGGGTTTTTATGTAAAAAATAGAGAATTGAAAAAAAAAGAATCTTAACAAATTTTCATCTAATAAGAAGCGAGAGGATTGGTCTATAATACGGAAGACCAGGAATAAGCAAGGATGTTTTAAATAGTTTGCTGTGCTTGAAAGAAAACCATCACTAACTATAACAGAGATTTCTTCACAATAAAATATGTTTCAGTTATTTGTGGTGAAGTTTTTGAAGAAAAAGAGATGCTCCCATACAAAGTTCGACTTCTCGAGTGATCGTAAAACAGAAGTTTGGAAATTAGAAATATTCATGAGGCATTGTGAAGAAAATTCAAGTTTTCACACGTTTTATTAGGAAGGTACAGGAAATTGACACAAAAACTAATTTTTTGTTGAGAATCGTTTATCGAATATTCGCTGATTCAAATAATGAGGAAAACTTTTTATTTATATTTTTATATTTGGTACTATCGTCTTCGTCTGTCAAATAGTGAACGGGGCTCTACTTGAACAATTTTGGCTTCATAGAATGCTCTGTAAATTTGGAAGTTTCTACTAAAATAAAGTTTATCTTTTCCTCATGAGATCATTACTTGAATTATTTTCATAATGCATACAATCCACAATCCAGATATACCAATAATGTCAAAAAACTCACTTTCTATTTAAAAAAATATTGATGATTTCATAATTTCATCGATCTTCACTTTCTAATTTTTTTGACTTCTACCAAAAGACACGAAATGGAATTAACTTATTCACGGGACGTTATATTTTTTACATCATCAACATTTAACGTTTTATGAATTTTCTGCATTAGCCTATTATAACTTTATATGAAATGTCCAGGATAATAAAATACGCTCCCATGGATACCACTCGTTAAGACAGTTTTGGGATATGGAAAATATATTGTACAGAAGTTATATTTTTACTACCCTTATCTGGAAATACTTTTTTCATCTATTTCATCAACTTTCTTCCCCATACATCATCTTAACTAATTATAAGACTCGTTGAACACAAGTCCTAAATTTCTCTATTCCCGAAATTCCAAGTTCTAGAACCAAAAGAAAACGTTCAACATGGCACTATAGAGTTTAACATTAAGTTGAAATTCCTTCGAATTTTCAATGAAAAGACAACAAATTATTCCTTTGCTCGAAATTGCTGTCCACTTCAGGAACAGAAACCATTGTATAGGTTTCTATTGACTGTTGACGATGTACAAACCCGATGATATGGAAATGGGACTCATCGGATACCAGAAACTGTCAAAATTAGAAAATGGATCAAGAATTCCATTTGGAAATCCGAGCCCAGACTGCATAACACTCTCCGTATTGTCGTGGGTCCCAGATATTCTATTGAGTAGAGTATCTTTATAATGAGATGATAGTGAGGGCGTGGAGGTCTCGAGGTGATGAGAAAGAAGACCCAGGCTGTAGTCATTAACTTTTTTAGTGTCTAAGTCGCAATGAGCAGGACAACTGGAGACAATAAGAAGCATTACATGTATCACACAAACAACTCATTGTCGCTCACAACATCTAAGGAGATTTTGTAGAACATTGATGGACACAACGATTTAGGAAAATTAGAACAACATGGACCTGCAAAAACGAAATAAAAATACTATTGACAATCTTCACTTGTCGTCTTCTTCTTCTTCTTCCGTGTATTAGGTGTAATTACCTGTATTATCTTCGACATCCTTACCTCCTATCCTACTTCAAAGTGTGCCTCCACCTTTTTCTAGGTCAGCCGGTACTCCTTCGACCCAATGGGGATTTATCGCGCGCTATCTTGGCCAGTTTATTGTTGTCCATACGACTTATGTGCTCATTATATCATTTTCTTCTTGATAGAACCCATTCTATTTTGCACAATCTTCTGATGTTCTGACTTCTTTCCTTGTCCACTATCATATCTGCATTCTTTTGGTTTTTGCCGTTCCTGCGGTGTAGGTCATTGTGTGTCTTGTATATTCTCGATTTGGCCTCTATTCCGATTTGTTTTTTAACTTCGCCTGCATGCCCTATCGGTGGATTGAGTAGCTGAGAAGGGCACGTTGCCGGTACCAAGCCCGGATAAAGAAGGAGTTCTTGGATTAGGTTAGCTCCCTGCCTAAGGTAAAAACAGACATTGCTCAAAGAACCGATAATTTGCCTCGGAACAGGACGAATTTCAATACGACGACCCAGGCTATAAAAAGGAAAATCATTTGTGAAAATTCAAATTGAGTATAAGAGTATTTGGTTAAAAAAACGTTTCAAATGTAAACCCAATATTTGAGTTGGTTAATGAAAAAAAACCTTAAATTTTGAAACCTCCTTTGATCTAAATAACTATGCGCTTTCCATTTTCATCTCTAAGAAAAGTTCTCTACAAACTAAACAATTCGTACAAGTTCTTAAAATTCTAATAACCAGTATCTCACGTTCATATTATCCACACGAATTACCTCAAAGTTTACCGTAGAACTTTCAGTGACATTACGTAGATTCTATCTTCCCGAATTCTTGGAAACTTGCATATTCTGTATTTAAACCATAAACTGGTAATTTCAATGGAATTGTCCAAAATACTGAGAATACATTCCTTACAAAACTTATTTGAATATTGATGAGGTTTTTTTATTATACATAATTCTTTGATTGACTTTATACGAGCACAAATCATTATATATATCGAGTAAGTTAGATGGAAAGAATCACGAGGAAATGTGCGTTTCAAATCGAGCAAAAACTCAGTTTTTGCCTTTGAAAATAATATGAATCGTTGAACACAGAAAGACTTTAGAAGCAGTTTCGAGAGAGTAAGTTTACTGAATGTAAAAACAGATTGAATGTGGAGAGAATTGATAAAATTTAAATAAATGTCTTCCACTCCACTTTGAGACTTTAGTGAAAGAAGAATAGCTATTAAATTGCAATTTAATTTAGAAGAGACTACATCTCATTGATTTTAATAAATGCGCAGTATGTTCAACAGAGTTTAATAATGATATATTATGTACGAAGTTTGGAAGTTTGAACAACTGACATCGATATTCTCTATGTGATATTGCAGAATTTTGGGTTTATGTGCTATACCGATTCATATTCCTCAATAAGAAGACTTGTTATAATTAAATTTATGTAGATAATGAATAATAATGTTGCTTTTTTATAATAAATCACTAATAACATTGTTATTAGCAGCTACAAATGTATAAATCTATATGAAATCATACCCTATCTCATTAAAATTAAACAAATGTTATCTAATTCAGGACAAGTACTTCTGGGACCATCCTCGTATAAGAAAATTATATTTTTTTTTTCAATGAAATCGAATAAAGGGTTATATTTATTGGAAAAGATCCTATAAATGACAACTAGTATTCACAACATCATTATATATATTTTTAATGTTATCGATGGCACTTTTAGCAACCTGCGAAAGCTCTAAATATAAGCACTATGTAGAACTTTAAACAAATTTATGATTTATTGCAAAATTTTATCGTTAAATTGTTTATTATCACCGTTTTAGATATTTAGCGACTTCTTTCAATAAAGTAAATGAGATGAGTACCAATATATCATAAATTCAATAATTCTGCTTGTATTCAATGACCAATATCAACGAAATAGAGCTAAGTTGCCTAAACAAACAAAAACATAGTATTATCTACCACGTCAGATGGATGAATAGTGGGATGCAGAACAAAAAACATTCTCTAGCAAATACGAAAATCCTAAAGCAACAAAAACAACAAGATTTGCTACTTTCTCATGTTTATATTAAACATAGAAGAGATATCCCTACGAAGTGAATGGAATGCACTTCAACACATTCTGAATATATGAAATTCCTCTAGAATTTCCAGTGAAAATATTCCCTCAAGCTAAATGTATTGATAGAAGGAAAAGGCATCAGCACATTGCATTCCATACAATGCTAGAAAAATGTCTACCAATTGATCAGTATCAAGCGAAAGTTCGCATTCATAAGGTTATTAACTTATATTGATGTATGAAATTTTTCATATACAAGGTCATTTCAGTGAGTCCCATATGCTAAAAGTAACATTTTTGAATAATGAATAAACATAGTAAAGAATGATTTAAAACAATGATAAACAAGCTTTTATAATTGGTCAAATTAAAAAATTGAGATATAATTCTCAGTATAATGAAAATTCTTATAAAAATATCTAAAATCAAAAATATATGGCCATACAAGATGGAGTATAATAGTCATTGCATTATATTCTAACGTCAATAATTCGGACGAAGAACAAATTTACAAGAGAGGCTGCAGAAAATATATAACATTGGAGGG
Source organism: Diorhabda elongata (assembly GCA_026230145.1). Classification (NCBI taxonomy): domain Eukaryota; kingdom Metazoa; phylum Arthropoda; class Insecta; order Coleoptera; family Chrysomelidae; genus Diorhabda; species Diorhabda elongata. The sequence continues at coordinate 16,566,919 of CM047928.1, read as the reverse complement.
TACCAACTCCGTCCTGCCCTAGATTTCATCGAATTGTTTGAGATCATAAATTTTTAAAATTATGAATTATGGAGAATAGTGAAACGAATGAACATTAATAAGAAGAAAATTATCAAAAAAATTGAAAAGTTACAACGCATAAAACTTCAACCACACTCTTCATGATACCCATTAACATGTTCTGGTAAATACCGTCAGATGTTAAATAACTTTAGTGATCTATTTTGGTTTTATTTTTCTCTCACTGGTATAAGCTGACGGTATCAATATCAATCATCAAAAAAAATTAAACCCTCACATAATTCGTAAAATTACAATTAATTATACACTGATTAACTCTTGAAGTCCTCATCATCATCGAATATATAGCTTAAAGACAGAGTAAACCAAAAACGTTTTTATGGCCAAGAGAGTCTAGATCTAAGGTGTAAATAGACCTGCAAAGTAAGCAGCAACTGTTGCAGTTAAATCAGTCGAGCATTACAATTTATCGCCTAATTCACCATGTTGAACTGATCAAACACGCTACAAAAACTTGCAGTAGCGAAAATGGTGTGGTGAAGAATGATTCCAAACAATTGAAAAAGTTGTGGATGGTTGGAAAAAATTTGGAAATTAGTGATATTGTTTGTTTCCTCAATAACAAAATTTTCATTCATGAGCTTTTCTTTATGCATCGTAATTGCATCCTATAAATATCTATACACCGTTTTGTTTTTAACAGCATAATATTTCCACTTCATAAATTCGATTTCTTCTCTGACTTTTTGACTAATACAAATCTCTCGATGGACGAACCGAGCACTTAAATTGTTCCAGAAGAAGAAACAAGCTACAAATCCATCTAATTTTTCCACTTCATTATGGACTAAATAGAACGGATTCGAATGACCTAATTGGATGTCTTAACCGTCTTCCATGAAATTATTGGAGTATTGTTTTCATTTATTCAAACTATTTTCACTTATTTATACATTCGCTCTATAATAATTGAATTATCCCTACTAATATTATTATATATTCACTACTTTTATTATTCGTTCAGATTCACTGATCACTTTTAGCTTTTCCGTTCTGTTTGTCATGAATTATAAACTGTCTATCGCTACTAAACAGACAGAAATTTCTATAATTCTAGAAAGTAAACAAACAAATTAATAAACAGACCTTTCTGTGAATCGATTTTACGAAAAAATATGAACAAATCACAACAATGATGAAAATAATGTAATAAAAAACCGTCGCATTTTTCAAACTTTAGACTCTCATTATAGCCGAACAAGACTGACTTTACGGTCCACGTAGTTGACGAGTTTGTACCTTTTTTCTGCTCAACAATTTCCACTGGATCAGATATGTATATATGTTCAAATGAAGTTAGAATTTTCGTATTTTGAATCTGTGGTTTCAAAAACGATACAAGTGAAAAAAATTAGTATAGTATTATGGAATAGGTCGGGTATTGAGAAATACCCCTGTATGACTCTGGTTTCAATATACGTAGATTTTCATTTTTTATCATGAGATGTATTCTTCCAAACTCGAGTTCTTTTTTTTTAATAGACAAGATACAACTTCATAAACTGATCAATTGTATTTTTTATGAAAATGCCGAGAAGGGATAAAAAACCTGGACGTAAAACGTAGGATAGGGGTAATATGTTGAAAGCAATAACTTCTGATCAAGAAGAATATAAAAGATTTTATAGTGCCGACTATCAAAAAAAGGGAATCCTGAATTCATGTCAAAAACAAAAATAGGAGGCAAACCCATTTTTAGATAAGTTCCAGAAAAAGAATTGATCAATCAGTGTTTGGCTGTAGATCGGACATTTTGTGGATCGACATGTAGAGATGTCTACAATATTGCTTTCCAAATTACAAGAACAAACAATTGGCTGAGCAATTTCAGAACAAGATTCTTTAAGCTTGAGACCACGTACTGGAATATCCTTTTTTCGCGGTTTGTTCTCTTTCAAATTTAAAATAAACAGAAAAAACATAACTATTTTCAAAAAATTAAAATAAAAAACCCCAATCCGAGAAGGACAGCAAGCTATCTTTTCGTTATCTTCTAGCAAAAACCCTAAATTTTGGCTTTTTTTATCTCTAGAAAAGCTAGAAAAATAGGGGGTCAATTCCTACATCAGGGTCTACTTCAACAAACCCCCTTATTAAAGGGATAAAGATTAAAATTCTCCTTATCCCACCAATTTCTCTCTTTCTCTGCCAGTTTAGTTTATAGTAAATAGACAGAAATAGAAAGTGATCAAAGACTTTAAATAAATCATTTATGTTGGTTAAGTGAACGTGGTAGTAAATTATTATTGTAGTGTTAAGTGTTTAAATTAATTAAGGAGCCCCACGAATAGAAATCGTATAAATTAATGAGATAAACATTAAAATAATAAACTTATGCATGCTTATTGAATCGAGTGAGCTTTTTGAAAATACGAAATATCATGGAGTCTATAAATTTATTTTTTTCGCTTTTAACTTTTAACAACTCCAATTTTTCTCTCCAGTAACTTTCTAATATTGTAGCAAACGTAATAGCAGGGATTTATATTTTCCTCGACAGCTCAAGCCCTCGTGTCAAAACATTCCACGAATATTAAACTCATAGCGGGCCCAAGTTCAAGTTACAATGTAAATTATAAGGTGGGAAGATCATTTTTTCGTGAAAAATGATGTTGTTTATGACGTGTTTGTGAATCAATTGGGTTCAGTAGATAAAAAAAAATAAATTATTTCTTGCAAACGATTAAATTGATATCTCATATCACATTGTTCCAGGTAAGTAAGTAAGTAGATGAAAGTGAGTATCAGTTTATATTCACATATATCATACGATCGTCTTCAAAGCGAAGCGGGCGAACAAAGAACATGCGGCGTACGTGGAGCGAATTCGTCGCGAACGCGGACTTTGATGCTATTAGTAATATTAGTAATATCATTAAGTTTTATTGCATTTTAGAAGGTAGATAACTATAAAAAGGAAAAGTATTGCAAACGATTACTTCTTATAAGGCAGAAGGCTAAAAAATAATGCCTAGCCTACGCAACCTTCTACAAACACGTAAGAAGTGTCCTAACCCAGGATCTGGGTGTTTATATTATCACTGCAGCCCTTCCTTTAGTGTCGAGACCTTGACTACAGTCAACTAACCCAATAACCACTTGTATATTTCTAAACAATATAAGACAGCGAAAACAGAGAGCGGTTTTTCTCTCAAGGAGAAATACAAACTCCCAATGTCATCCAACAATTTATTAAAGACCCTGTATAACAAAAGTGTTGTAACTAATTTCATATATGCAAGCAATATTTGTGTCTAAATAACATAAGATCTCTGTATAATGTGCTACTATGCAACTGTGCAAAACTATGAAACGTGTACGCATAGAACATTTATTCGTTGAGCTACATAGAGGATTCTTGTAACAACTTTGTCAAAAAATCTGGATCTTTACATGAAACTCATCTTTTAACTCGATGCCAACTAAAACATGATTTTTTTTATCACTTTTAAATCGCGCTTACCACTCTCAAACAGTCTTCAGAGTTATTAGATCATCACAACAGACATATTTTTGAAATTTCTTTGAAACAAAACCATAATGTGTTGTTCAAAAACCTCATCTCATCATATGAGAGAATAAAAATTAATGTATGGCATATCTTCATCATCCCTCGTAGATGTGGTTGGTGATTCGCCCTCAGAGGAATATTTCCTAATTTTCCTCTCAATATATACATTTCACAGAAAAATCACTAGCTTGAATCCACCACACTCAGTTAATTGAGCCGTCAGATACAAAAAACAAATAAAATGAAAAATACCCAAAGTTTCTCCCAATAGCGAAAAATGTAATCGATTTATGTTGTTCGACGTATTTACACAAAAAACCAAACACTCGAAGTGGATTTCCTACTGGAGCTTAATAAGTAATAAATGACGTGGGTCATGACATTTTATTTGTTTTGCCTCTTTCTCATGATGTATACTCCCAAGGAGACAGTTTATTCCTTGTAGGGGGTAGATAATTCTTATGATAAAGGAAAAACTTCGGAAAATGGCCATATCAGGATGTTATCGTTTATTTACACTCATGAATTGATTTTTTAATTTGACATAAATCTAGTATTTAGTTTGGTGAATCATAATTAATCATATCTTAATCTTGTACCAAATGTCTCTCGTGAGAATGGAATTCATCATCCTCTTATTCCTTTTTCTTAAGACTATGTTTTGTTTTGTATACAATACTTACAGGATTGAAACTTAATCCAAAATTTCTTGGAGAAATAATGAATAAATAAAAAACATTTATACTACATATTGTTGAATATCATATTACTGGCATAATAAATCACAATACTACGTTTAAAATTGATGGAAGAGTCAATTCCACCAAAAACTTAATTGCTTAATCTCATTCAAATATGTTGATCTGCTCATCATTCTTTTATTTATTAGAAAGACAACTATTGAGTTTATGAAACTGTATTAGTTTCTAAGCACTTTTCATCTCAACAGAAATATCTTTTCTCGTAGACCATTCTAATACAAACTTCATTGTGTCTGTTGTAGGGTCCATTATCTGATTCTTTTTATTATATTCAGTTGTCCAGCGATTTTTTTTTCTTTTTAAAAAGTATGGAACCATTTCGTCCCTTAACCTTTCATCTAATCATAAATATCACAATAAAATGAAAAAGCGAATTATACCTTCGACAACCGATACGATGCATAACAACAATGCCCCGAACAAAGTAAGCACGTATCTAGGAAATCGGCATCAGAGATGACCCAGCAAAAGACGATAATCGAAGGGTTGTGTCAAGTTAAAAGCCTATCGTTCTATTTAAAATTCACGACAGGACCTCCAGCACTTAACCTTTCGAACTAAAGCTCGATCCGGTCTTAGTCGAATATTTCACGAAAAATGTAATTCATTGGGGCGGTCGAAAAACTATTTTTTTCTTCATATGTGTGTATATAAACAGAAAAAATTGAAATAATACTCCTGAAATATATGATTCACTTCTTTATACTCTCTTGTACATAGAAATATTCGATTTTTGGTGCACTAAAATAATTTATATAACCCGTATTTATAAAGGGTATGTAAAATTACCGTTATTCATAAATTACTTTTAAGCATACCCCGCTATAAATTATTTTATCACCAACATGAGCTCTCTTAAAGGGCCAATGAGTAATTTGTATGAGTTTTTGAATCTATGTTAGTTCTGAAAGCTAGATTATTTTTAGCAATTAAAAAATTTTCAAAATATATATTCCCAAATGTTAAAGCACTGTTTTGTTTTGATCTTCTTTCTATTCTATTTTAACTATAAATCGGCATCTATTTTTGTCCTTTGTACATTCTCTCCGCTCTGCTCAAATCCGATGTTACCTTTTTTATCCATTTTTTTTTTGCCTGTCTCTTCTGCCCCTAATTCTCTCTCACTTCATTTGTACTCCATTGGCAATTCTATCTGCATTCATTCTGCACAATGTCCCAACCTCTCAACCAACTCTGAGGTTTGACTTTTTGTGTTATATTAGGCTCGGTATACATTCCTTTCAGCTAAGCGTTTGTTCTTCTCCATTACTCATTCTTCAATTTCACAGTCACTTAACCTAACTTAACCCAACTTAACCTAACCTAACCTAACTTAACATAACTTAACCTAACCTAACCTAACTTAACATAACTTAACCTAACTTAACCTAACTTAACCTAACCTAACCTAACTTAACCTAACTTAACCTAACTTAACCTAACTTAACCTAACCTAACCTAACTTAACCTAACCTAACTTAACCTAACTTAACCTAACTTAACCTAACTTAACCTAACCTAACTTAACCTAACCTAACTTAACCTAACCTAACTTAACCTAACCTCACTTAACCTAACCTAACTTAACTTAACCTAACCTAACCTAACTTACCACACGATGTTTTACAATAGTTGAACAATCATTTATTTGTAATCTGCTGTCCGCTCAAAAAGGATTAATAAATGATAATTATAAACATAAGTTACTTAATTATAATTTTTGAATTTCTTTTTTATGAGTGATATTTTTACTAAATACAACAAAGAGTACTTGAATAGAGAATTATACACACGCACGCCACTGTCCACCATTCTAGTGAAAAGAGAAAGTTCAATTACTAACAAAAGATCTCGAAATCGTGATGTAACAGGACTGGAGATCAACTTCGACTCTTGAGGACTTTGTTCTACATGTGTCCGTAGGCACTGAAAAGTGATAATGGGGGTTTCACGTACTCTGTAACTTTCCTAGAGCAAAAGGGTTTCAGCTCTTAAGGGGATGGTCGTCTCGACTTGTCACGAAGGTGATCTTGATTATCTGCGACACGGTCACCGCCGTCGAAAGTTTATGCGTGATAGATTGAATGAATTAACGAGGGACTTACAAATTAAAAATCACCCTTCGCAGATTATGAAATCAGCGTGATCTTTGAAACACGACCGGCTCGTATATAATTGATTTGAATTATATTAATAATACGAGGTGAGTTGAGTAAAACATTTCGCAAATGGTGTAAATGTTCCAGTAATAAATTTTAGTTTATCCATTCGTTTCTTCATCTTCGTTTCTTTGCATATTTTATAAAAGTCTTTTGTGATGTTTTGACCTGCAAAAATTGCTCATGATCCATATTGTACAAAGACAGACGATTCGACTGAAGTCTATACATTAGATTGAGAGTCGGAAATGTTTAGAAACACTATTTTATATCGTAATTAGTATACGAGGGTTGCCAGAAGTTTTCGCAAGGGAAACCAATCGCAGAAGACGAATCACTGAGATAATGCGAGCTATCCAGCATCAATTCGAAAACAGAAATGTTTAAACTTTAACTTTCAATCATAGGTTATATCCCTACACTTCTTATTTGGTATGCATATCAGAAATAAATTGCGAGTTCAACCTTCGTAGTATGTAATAAGCATTTGAAGATTACTCCCATCAACGGAAAGCAAAGTCCTCCAATACGTGTCCTCGACATATCTACAAACGTCAGTAATGGAGTTAGATGCAGTCCAAAGTCGGGCTCGAACCAATTTGGAATCTTACTGATTTTGGCTGTAGAAACCAATATCTTGCAGATATAGAGGAAATTCTCTAGCTGCTAGTGGGTGCGAGAAGTGAGGAATCAGTTGCCCCGTTATTTATTTGCATTATGACGGACTAATATGTAAAAATGTCTTCCAATATAATTGGAGCCTTCACTGTGCGGGAAGCACGCACAATCGTGTTAACGCGTAAGATTCTCGACTGGTCAGAAGGTGTTCGTTTTCAAAAAGTGCCTATCGACAAACTCTAATTGATTGCGATAGATTCTGTTTTCATGGTTTGAAGTTCGTTGCTCCATCGAGTCCAGAACCTCTGACTTTGATGTTAACTTAGCCTGATTTCGGGATTAAATGAGACACCTACTTCAGGGAGATTGATCAATGATTGACCAAGGAGTAAATTGAAAGAAGCAAGGGGATTGGAATCGTCGATAACAGAGCACTAAGGACAAATAGAGAGGGAATTGAGAATATCTTGATTCAGGACAGTATAAAAGTGGTGAAGAATGAATTGCCATTTTATGTGTTCATTTACATACATTGAAAACATATGCGTTTTCGAATGTATGTGACTGAACTAGTAATTTATAGAAATTCTAGCTGAACAGTCGGCGTGAGATTAGATGGAAGCTTGTACCCCTTCAAGTTCGCTCGAAGGAGTTTAAGGTACCACGAAGTTTGAAAAGTAGCATCAATTCCTAGTAATGGAAATACTGGATTGTTGCCATTGCTTAAAATGAAACTATTATCATTCCGCTTTTTCAATAATGAATAAAAAATCGATAACCAATATTAGTTTGTCAAAATCTCACCCAAAGTATTAAACAGTTTCCTCTTAATTACACAGTAGGTAACCTGAATAACAAATTCTCTGTTGTTTGGCCTCTATTAAAACTTATCTGATGACTTTTTTGCTATGATTCCAATTAGGGTAATTGGAAATACGGAAACAGCTGAATACGCGAACTTCAAAGTGCCTGTTCGAACGTTAACCTTAATCAATAGTAGGTTGCACCCAATTAAAACAATACAGATTTGTTTTTGTGATACTGTTTGAGGTAGCTATGGATAAGATGATAAGATATTCACACTATTCATGAATTTGTTAAAATTTTCGAAAGGTATAGAAAAGAATTAAACCGATTCGAAAATACGCAGAGAGACGGACTAGAAAGAACCAAATCAGAATAAATAGAGAAAAATTATATACAGGAAGACACAGATAAACAAATATGTTTCATAGATCTTGAAAAAGCATTTGTTAAAATTTTTGAAAGCTATAGAAAGGAATTAAACCGATTCACAGAGTGAAAATAGTTAGATTTATTTAGAAAAAATACGATTTTCATGATAAATCTTTATCAAACAAAAACATTATTCGCAGATATGAACGATACGAATGTAGTTCCAGATTTTAAATCACACAATTTTCAAATTTTATAACTGGAATTTCAGTACATCTTGCGGGTCTTTTCCATGTTTATAAAACGAGAGATTCAGAAATGATCTACTGAAAAGATCTTTTTAATGACTTCATGTAATTTACAATCGAAAATATGCGGTTATTCTACAAGTGACGATCTGCGAAAATCGTGAGAGCGTGGCTCTTTAGATTACTCTATATTTTTCAAAAACTTAGATAAATTCTCTAGAATTCATTGAAATTCTACAAAAATGTCTAAAGTTCCATAGAATTATCAAAATCTCCGAAAACTATTCAAAAACCTCTATAATTCTCTGAAACTCTCGCAAATTCTTCAATTTTTTTTAAGAATTCTCCAATTTTTTATCAAATTCTAAAGCATATGACCTCCTTTATCAAAAATCATCTCTAACATGAATCTAGAATCACTATCCACAATTTTGAGGATCAATTGTTGCATTCAACGTAATAAAAATCGGCATCTTCTTTCTGCAAATTTTTCAAAACAGTGAAGATGGTTTATCTGCGGACAGTGACGGAATTTATTATGTATTTCTTATAGAGCAGTTTTTATAATCCATAATTTGGGTACAACAAACGAATATGATATCATGGAAAGATGTAGATATTATATCAAAGATCTTACAGAAGGAAATGATATAACCGAGAAAAAAAAACAATGAGACCACAGGATAAGTAAGATTAACAAGAATCCAAACAAAAGATGAAATTAGTTCCAAAGAAATACAACAGGCAATACAGAGACTGAAAGGGGAAATGTTTGAGGCACTATATAAGCAATCGATGCATCAATATAGAAGAAAATTATAGTGTGTAAATTATACATTCGAATATTAAGAATTTCTAATTGATGATTGCCAGTAGGTATGTCCATGTAGTGTTTTTAACGAAATAAATACTATCTGAAGGTAAGAGGTGGTTCATGTTAAATGGTTAACAATCCGTAACTTTCACAGGGACAACCTGTACAATCCAATAATAACAAAAATTAATTTTTCAATAGATTTTTCAACAAAAAGGTACTCCTTGTTTAACTCAATGAAATTCAGTCAAAAACCAGCGGTTTTTGAAAAATGTTTGTTCATGTCACAGCATTATTTTCATGTAATCGACTAACTCGCGAATTTTTTGCATCAAGGACGGAAACACTGTGTAGAGGAATCACATATAATAGAATGATAGAAATCAGATTAAGAGACGAAGTAGAAAGAATCATAGAAGACTCACAACAAGGATTCAGAACAAATAGAGAAACAACATGTGCAGGAAGACACGGAGATACACAACTATGTTTCATAGATCTTGAAAAAGCATTTAACATAGTCAACATGTAAAATCATAGAGAAGATATAGAAGAAAAAACAAATCAACGAAGTAAAGGCTTTATATAAACAGACGAAAAACTAAAACAAAGTTAGGGAAAAGGTATTAAATAGGTTCGAAACAACAAAAGTACTGAAGTAAGGACATTGGAGAATAGAAGACGTTAAAATATGATGGCAGAAGAGGAGACAACTTTTATTTCAAAGAAAAAGACACATAATATAAAATTAGTAGAAATATAGAGCAGATCAAATGCTTCAAATATCTTGGCATGACATTAACCCCAGATGGAACAAGAGATACAAGAGAGAAACTGGAAGATTATTCGATGCAATTAAGATATATTGACATACGAATCAGAGACATGGAACATGAACACTAGCACGAAAAAAAAGCAAAATTCAAACTAAATAAATGAAGTTTCTTTGGAAAGTAGAGATTAAATCAAGATACGATAACATAAGGATTAACACTATAAGAGAATATTTGAATTTAGAATCAATTCAGAACAATATAGAAGAAGGACAATTGAGATGGTTTGAGTATGTTACGAGAATGGGAGAAGAGAGGAAGATATAAGAACTTACAAAAAAAAAGGGAAAAAAATCAAATTTGGAGCTGAGCAGAAGAAATTAAGATGACAGGTGAAAATCGAAGAATTATATGGTAGGAAATAAAACAAAAGACATAGGATAGGAAATAATGGAACCTGTTGTAGAATATAAACCAACTTTTCTGCAGTTATTGGTCTATCATAACCTATAAAAGTTTTAATAGGTTTCAATGTAAGTCTATTACCATCACACTATGATAAATCACATCCAATGATACTTAGAATTAAAATTGGCCGGAGACTATTTATCTCTGGACATCACTGGTAGTGGCATTTGGTAAAAGTACAACTTCCCTCATTTCAGAAAATACACTAATAATTTGAACAGAATTTCTTCTAATTGAAAATAAAATTATGGACATCTCAAATATTACCATTACCATTACATTGATTCCTAATCATAAGATTGTTGATTTTTGCAACATTTGTGAGTCATTTCCTTTGATGTTACAAGGTATCTACTCTCATAAGATGACTTGGTGAAAAGTTTATTTCCAAAATATCCCTTACGTTTTTTAAGTTGCTATTCCATAAATATTTTAAGTATATTATATTGTTATTACCGAGAACTTAAGCCTATCAGTAGCCCGTCATTATGTTTGATTACCCGCTCGAGTTTATCAAATTTTCATTGTAAATTACATGGATTATTCTTGGAAAGGTATTTTCATAATACTGTTATTTCATGTCTTTTCAACTCCACCTATCGTTAATTTGATATATAATCAGTTTCATTGAGACTAGAGTCCAAGTCACCTTCGATTAAATGATAGTATAGCTATCGAATTGTAATCATTTATGCATCAGAATGTATTAATATTTTGGATTCGTTGTACATTTCAATACGATATACTCAAGAAAACAAATAATCAAATATATTTCCGCCAATGGATTGTCAGGAATACTGCGTTTCAGGGCTTATTTCTCTACTAAACTATGCTGAATTATGTTAGTACGTGACAATATTGAGAACGTTTCTGAAATACTTTTTTTGGTGTATTTTAGAATGGTCACATCACAAGTTTCCAGAATTTCTCAGACTGTTCTAGAATGCTCTAGAATATTTCAAAGTTTTGTGAACTACGAAAATTTGTGACTGTAGTTGGTCCAGAATATTTTGACCCGAGTCGTTGCTAATTAGTTAAATAGTCGAAAATACCACAAACAAGATCTGTGAAACTTTCTTATGAATATACGCGTTGTAGAAAGTAGCAATAGAAATCTATTCAATTAGGTTTGGAAGAGACAATTCTGCCATAACACAGCTAGTAATTCTTCCGTCGCGTATGAAGAATTTATATTTAGAAAATACTCTAAAAATTTGAACAAATAATAGTGAATAGTGAGAAAAAATCATACCACTCTGTACTAAACAATCCAATCGCAAATATAAATATGAATCTTCTTGTTCTCAGCATCCACCATCTGTCAAAATCCTTCAGACTAATTAATGAATCTTGGTATCAGATAACAATGATCAACCATCAACTCTCCGTAATTTCATTATCGCCTTCTTTGCATTTGCTCCGCTCATTACTCGTCTCGTCTTTATCTCTTTCTCACTTTACTGATCGAATTAATTAAAATTCTAAACGGTGCATGGAAGCATATAATCTGATTTAGAATAGAATAAAAAACCATTGAGTTGATAGAAATGTAGTTAATATTTCAATAATTAGGAATGTTTTGGTTTTTTATGCATTGATTTGAGTATAGCTGGTTTCTTACGAGGATTTCGCTCTCAAAATATCCATTATCTATGGGGCCGAAACCATGTGTCTATCGGGGAGTGACTAGGAGTAAAATGGAGAAGATACTGGGATCCATCAAGACCCATGGAGGGTACGCAAGTGGGTTAATGAAACTCGAGATCAAGAACAAGTTACAGAGAGGGAACCAACTTTTGAATGATCAAAAGGTCGACCAGAAACACCTCTAAAACAGCAACTAATAGCGATTTAGAAACTGTAGAGTTGTTAACCGCAAAAGAGAATCCAAAGAGCTCAAAAAGGTGTCTGCAAATTTACTCAAAACTTCAATGTCTGATGAGTGATACAATCTAACAATTTTGGTATCACCTTAGATTGCTACAAACATTACTAAAATAAATTGAATCACGTCCGTCAAACTGATAAAAATAAACCAGAAAAATTTTCTTCATGAAATAGTCTATCAAATTCGTGTCGCCACGTCAAAGATACCTTTAAGAATCCTTTGGAGTCCAGTGCAATGATCTAAAGACTTACTTCAAAAGCCACATCCTAGAATATTGGCGCGATATATGGGGTAGAAGTCTAACCTGCCCCTGAAGTTTTAGAGAAGGTATGACAATAGAAGACACACAAAACTCATTCATGATGTCATCAGAAAGTCGTTCTGTCTACCAAAATTATCATGTTTCTGTGTCCATCAAGTACATTTTCACCTAATTTAGCCAATGCTACAAGGCATACCATCAGTTAGATTTGAAACTCAACCTTAGGGAGAAACTAAACCGTATCAGGAAATATTTATATTTTGTATTGAATCACGAATAAAAATTACGGCATATTGCTTTTTTATTACGACTAGCATCATATTGATGGTTATTATCATCATCATAAAGTAAATTCTACTCAAGATTATAAGAGATTGGAGAATGTATGCTACAAAAGCCTGAATCCCCACACCTTCATAACTTGTGACTTATCACCTACTAATTTGTAGTAGATATAGAACACGCAGACAAGAAACTCGGAATTTGATTATCATCTAGTTGTTAAACACGACTTTGAAGCCGATTACAAATTCAAATCGTTTTTCTATTTCTGTTTTTATTGTGATGATTCAACTGCAGCGTAATTAGTGTTTTAGACACAGGAAATTATTCGTGAAATACGAGTTGTGATAGAGAATAACAGTGAATTCTTCAGATGAATATAAAAGTTGCATCTATCTGCATTCAAATTACAATTAATAATGTTTGGAAATATTTCGTGAGGTTTTCTTCAAAATAGTTTGAATTTCACGTCGATTTAACGTTAGGAATTGTGTCGAAACTTTATCCTTTAGGAACATTCCTCATTTTTGAATGATACAGAAGTGGCATGGTACCAAAACTGGTTAGCATGAAAATATCAACATTACCAATGCTATTTTAGTTCAATTTCAAAAGAAACTTGATGTTAGAGATGTATAAAGGTAGAAACTGCAAAACACCATCTTATTCTCAATTACAGGTTGGTTTTGCTTTAGAAAAAAAAACGCGTAAATTCCACATCAACCTTCTCATAATTTATGTTCAAAACGTTACATACTTGGCGTGGATCCAAGAGACTTCCAAAACCTTTCTTGTTATTTCTAGGTGTCATCTTTCTGATCTGTAATGTTACGCTCAGTTTAATCATCTACATCGTTTTCACTATCAAATAACAACTCGTCCTGGAACATCCTGTATATGTAAAGGCAGAGTGGGACAGCGTCCTGCACTTATGATAGTAATCGAATTTTTTTGCCCGAAATTCGGTCGAATATAACATCGATCGGTACATTGTATGCTTGATTTGCTTATCTATATATTTCGTTTCTTCTCAGTACATGGTATTGATAACATATTCTTCAGTGTATTGATAAAGATTCGGTCGTTTCCTAATATACAGGGTCTTTCAAAATGTTCGCATGCGAGTTATATCACTGCATTAAGCAAAAAAAGTCGATTAAAAAACAATCACATGTCTATAACGCATAGATTAATCGCAAATTAACAAGATTTAGCCAATAAAAGCTTGTGGAACGTTTAAGTTCCTCCCTATCGAGCGGTCGAGAGAGCCATAAAAGTATTTAGCTGCTGTCGCATTTTTGAACTTTAACATGACATGTGATGGTTTGGTGATTTTTTTCGCTTAATGCAGTGATATAACTCGCATGCGAACGTTGTGAGAGACCCCTTATATTCTCACCATAGTGTTTTTGAATAAAACATTTAAGAAACCTTCAAAATTCTTGAAAATTGTCGCAAAATTTAATATTTTGTAAACACTCTCGAACTTCTATTCTCGTGAAACCTAACCTCATATTGCAAGCTTATGTAAATAAATGATAATGATATTTATATCAATGATAAATCATTCATATAAAATTTCAAGAAAGGCAAAAATGTATTACAATCTTTCAAGCGGCTCGCCAATAAAAATGTTTCACGCTCGAAACACACACAACATAGTGTCGATGGAAGCAAGATTAAATGCATCAAATAGGCCACTAATAGGTATACGAACCAATTTCAACTGCTAAATTCAAAAAATATACAAGTGGTTTAGAATTGCACCTGATTACGATTACCCCATAGATTTTGCTTTTGTATTATTATGGTTGAAAATAAAGTAATTTCGGTTATTTAGTAAGAAATGAAACAAAGAAAACTTTTCAATTAATGATATATTTTCCGTTCTGCTCAATGACCATTTGCCAATTTTCTTTCAGCATAATTATTCCGAGCTCATAAAATTTCTTGTCCTTGCCAACAATAAACTGAACCGTCATCGTCATTTGTGGAAGTTTGACCAGTCTACGAATTCTTCAAACTCCGAAATAAATCATAATCAGATAGCGCCAGATCAGGGCTGTATGAGGGATATAGCATCACTCCCCAACCAAGCTCTGATAGTTTCCAATGAGCTGCCAAAGATGTGTGAGGACTTGCATTATCATGGTTGAACACTAAACCTTTCCGTTCGAAAATTCTGGCCGTTTTTAGTTGTTTGTTTCATCTAATTTCATTAATTGTTGATAGTAAACAACAGTTTTGATCGTCTGGTTCCTTAAAGCAGCTCAAAAAACCCAGCACCTTTATAATCCCACCAAAATGACAGCATGAGCTTTTTTTGTTGTATATGTATCATCTTAGCAGCCTTTTAAACAGTTATATGAGGATATTCTTCAATTATGACTTTAATTTGGTCATCATCAACTTCAGTACGTCGACCAGAACGTTGCTCAACTTTGAGCTGAAAATCGCTAGAACCAATTATAGTACATGCTCTCGGTTAAGCAATCAGAATCATAAACTTAACATATTTCTTTGTGAGCCGCATCAGCTTTCTTTCCTTTAAATAAATAATAAAGTGAAATGTGCCGAAAATGTTCGTTTCTGCATTCCATTTAAAATTAACCAACAACTAATAGATTTAATTAATAAATCAAGCACTACTCGCCATAATCTGTATTGTTAACTTTTATACAATAATTGCAACATAATGTGAGTGTTTGATTTCAATTAGAAATGAGTGGTATGACTGAAAATTCATTATTTGGTAAGCTCCGTCCTTGAGGGTTAGTACGCATTTTAATTTCATCTGTTTAATGGTTCGCTGCGTTTATAATCAGGTCACCTATTCCCTTATATTATCATTATGTCCAAAAACGATTAAATCTATGAGAAAGTCCACAACAACGATTAATTCTATGCAAAACCGGCTATATCTACAGAATTTGATAGTCGCAGCGGTTAAATCCTGTTACATTCAAAAGCACGTAAATCCTCTCGTTATTGACGTTCACTGAATGCTGTTTCAGGTTGAACCCGGTACTTTATATTTAATTAATGTAGTTGTTATTAAGTTTTAATTAAAAATATACTACACATACGTATATACAGCTAATCACGAGTATTTCGTATTTTATATTTTAAACTAACTAGAATATCAATAAACTGGATGTAACTTAGTATATTAAGGTTAAAGGTGATAGATTACTTCACTATAAGATCCAGAGCACTAGCTCAGGTATGTAATTATTCTGGAATATACAGACAAGACGCACTCGTCCATATTACGAAGCTTACGTAGCTTTAAAAATGATTTGAAAGTGATGAGAAGATAGTCTAAATACTAGAGCAGATGATGAAGAAATCCAGCGAAATATAATTGAGAAACATGAAGCAACCAATAATATTTTATATAATTTTACCCTAATACCTGCACCAAATTTTGTTATTTTTTATTTTCCTCTCAAATTATTGAGCTGATGGTATATTTATGGTTATATTGGTTAGAAAATACTACTTCTTCATATTGTCATGAAAAGTTTCCTATTTTCCACTAAATCGATGCTTAGAGATGAATTTTTCACCAAAATTCTGTTTTTATTGACATTATTTTCCAGGGAAAAGAGGGTGGAGTGCTTTGATTTGAAGAAAGCACTGTACTGGAAAGTCGTTAGAGGTGATGGTACTCTAAATAAAAAAGTCTATTTAAATGCTTTTTTCCGCAATTTTCCTGAATTCGAAATTACGTCCCAAGCTATTTTTTTGGAAATGTATATTCCCAATATCGGAATTCAGGTTAGGCAATTTCATTTTATTTTGAATCCAGTTTTCTTACCACATCCAACTATCCTAAGAAAAAAAATCGAAATTTTGAATTTTCAAATACCTTCATTTGATTTTCCTGCCCTATCAATTCAAACCAACTAATGAAAAATCATAGGAGTGTAGGAGAGAACGGGATCCCAACAGAAATTATGTAATACCGAGAAGAATATGACGAATAATAAGAGAAATTTGAAATTAATAACAAATGTTTGAAAGGTGAAATAATAAAAAATAAAATATGAAAGTTATAGCTATAGTTCTAGGAAACAGACTCAACGAGTACCAAGAAAGGATAGTGGGAGCTTTCAAGAAACGAAGAGGAGCAACGGATCAGATAATCACCCTTAAGACTATTATACACCAGGACAACGCGCTATCTGTGAAGCAGTAAGCGCACTCCAGTGCTCGAACACCCGCCGTACTCACCAGATTTGGCACCGTGTGACTTTTTTGTTTCCAAAGATAAAATCTGCTTTGAAAAGGCCTCATTTGAGTCGATGGAAGTAGTAAAGTCACACCACCAAAGAAGACTTCCAGCACTGCTTCAATCAATGGATAAAACGTATGGAAAGGTATGTGGCGAGGGAAGGGGAGTATATTGAAGGGAAGCAATAAAACAATAAAACCCCTTTTTCGTTACCAGTCACGTTATTTAATAGCCGGATCTCGTATAAGCAAAAATATGAGTTTTTTCAATATATTGCAAACTGATGGGCAGGTACACTACTGTAATAATTCTACTAATATATGTAATAATAAATTAATTTAAACATGTTGTTGCGGATCACTATTCGCAATCAAATAGCTTATTAATTTTATATACTTCAATGATATAAGATCTCAAATGCCTTTTTCGCATGTTATTGTCATCATGAATTCAGATTTCCAGTTTCATGTGTCAAAGCAATTTATGGACATCATTGTTCGCCAATAAAATATGCTACTTTTGATATTATACCTCTGTAACAGGCAATATTGAAATTAGACTGAGCAATACGACATTGAAATTTTATTATACAACATGGTGAAATTAGAGCAATAAATTCATTATTCCGTGCAAAGGGGATTCAATAGAGAAACCGAAAAACACATGTATTTTTCATTCTTAACTAGTATTTCGATCTTTTGATTTATGAGATTAATCTTTTGGCGGTGATTTTTTTTTTCAATAATAGCTTGAACTATTAAAAATCACGTTTCTCTTTGTGACTCAATTAATTCTCTACTTAATGTTGTTGATATAAACATCTGCGAGTGACTGTGTTTTTATCTCACCTCACCCAATATAAACCCAGAACACTCAGCTCCATGAAACAAGCTAAAGGATCTGAGTTTTCTCAGAGTAACTATGAAACATCTAGTGGAAGGTGAAGTTATTATGTTAAACTAAAAAGTGATTTAAGTTGGAATATCAGGAACCGTTGGCGATATTCATACTGAATACACTGTTTACCTTCAGGCTCTACAGACGATAACTTGAGTATCGAAACGAGCGTCAGAAAGTGTAATTGTGAGTGTTGTAGTGTAGTAGTGGTGTAAACATTGTGTTCAGTTTGATGTAATGTTTCCATGTTCTTATTTTTGATGGTTATTTCAAAGAAAAAAAGGTTGAACAGTAGTCATTTACAAATTATTACGAATACTCATCTAACAAATGTTTCTCTAAAATTAGAAAGAATGTTTTCATATTAATTTATTTTATTTTTATCGGTGAGATGATTTAATCAACCACTGTCTTTCTCTGACTCAATTTATTGAATTTATTTAAATTCTTCGGTTATTTTTCTAACTAACTCACTCCACTAAACATGCTCGATATATATAGCAAAAACGATATTTCTAGAATTCTAGGAATCCTAGGAATTATTTGGAAAGAAATAATGTAAGCAAACCTCCTGAAATGATAAAATAATATATAAAAATAAACCACAAACGAATTCCGCTGTTTATAAAAAATTAAACGTGTCGCGATTTGGCCAAATTTTAGAATTCCATTATAACGAGACAGGGCCGGCTTTATTCCCTCAAAAAAGTTGTGTTGCCATACCAAAAGAATGGAACAAGAACGAATAATACGAAAGATATACTGGGGGCTCCAGTGCTTGATACAGAAAATTCAGAAGTGAGTAGACGACGTAAAAATAATACTGTGGCATAATGAAATTTTCTCTTATACGATTCCTTGTATCTGAGTTATATGCCTTTGAAATTGCGAAAGCAGAACTCATATTTAAGTTAATTTTCTAAATAATCCGTTCGAACATTATGAATTTTTGATAGATCATTCCGTAACTTTCACTGTTACTACAGGGACTACCTGTACAATCTGAATATTGCAAAAATGAGTTTTTCAATTGATTTTCAACAAAATTGTACTCTTTGTTTAACTTGATAAAACTTATGGTTTAGGAGATATCTAGATTTTTACATCGTTCTACATGCCAAGAAAATCGTTAGCCATAAAGAGACATTCTGAAGAAAACTATCATAAATTGTAATTGTTCACTGGAAATACTCATATCGGCTGAAAAAACACAATCAAACATTCAAATGAGTTTGCTATAAAGAGACATTCTGAAGAAAACTATCATAAATTGTAATTATTTATTGAAAATACATAATTTATGTTAATTTTCTTCAGAATGTGTCTTTATAGTGAACTTATTTGAATGTTTGATCGTGTTTTATTACCTTCTGTGAGTATTTCCAATAAATAATCACAATTTATGATAATTTTCTTCAGTGTAGAATTATACAGAAAATATACTTAAATATAATTTCCGATCTGGCAACTTCAAAGGTCTATAATTCAGAATCGAGGGGTGATGCTGATGTCATCTTCGAACTCCCTAATTTTTTGCGTCTAGTAACACCCGGTATAAAGCAAGAACTTCCAAAATAAGAAAGAAAAGCGAACAGAAGTTGCATAGAAGAAATTAACATGACAAGGTGAAATCAACGAATAAGATGACAGTAAATAAAACAAACGCACAGGATAGTTGTAAAAGAATAGCCCACTCAACTTTAACAAACTTTACATTTGAAAAGGTAGAAAAGCATCAGGGATAAATATGTACTTGTAACTTATTGCGGGGAATCGGGAAGTACGAAACTGAAAACTCATCAATGTTCATAAATATTTGTGTTCGCTAAGCATGGAACGAATTTCAAATATTAACATTCTGTACAATATGAAATATATAATCTTGTTAGGGGACTTCATTATTAAACTTTCAATCTTCTCCAGAAACTTACATAGTAAGCACTGATCTAATCACGTTCTGATTGAACGATTAAAAGATGGTTAAAGTTTAGTTCGTAGAAGTTTCGATTCTACTTCGATTTAACGCATGGTGGTATTTGTAGCCGGAGGTGTATTGCTTATTCCATGGCACTATGTAGACGAAAATATCATCAGAAACTCTCTAGTACGTTATCGTGAATTTTGGGTTTGTTGGATTTTAACAGAATATTCTTGTTCCTATTTCTCCGCAGGTTGTTATCATAATGAATATCAATGTTCATATTATCGTGACTTCTATGTATTGGTTTGAAATTATTGCTCAAATCTCAGAAATCTCAAAAGTCTTTGAGCTTACAATCGAAAAGCTTACAAATATTTTTTAGATTCGATTATATTTTTAGTATGAGTGGTTTCTATTAACAAAATCCGCATCCTTCAAAGCTTTAACTCGTCGATTTTCATCTTTTGATGTGCATTTCTTATAAAAAAAATATTAAGGGTGTGTCATGTGGCAGTAGCTTATATCAACAAACATCAATTTTTGATATACTAAAGTACGAAGAAGGTTCAAATACAAACCGGGATTTTGTTATAAAAAAATTATTTATCATTAAGATTTAGAGCTCAAATTTCCTACATAATCTCCGTCACACTTTACATATATTTTGCTACCTCTTTAGAAACTTTTGTAAGACTTTATCGTGAAAATATCTGGGTTTGTCACGTAATCATTGAAACATGAAGGATTCTACAACCGCATCACTTCCAATTCGCAGTCCGCTAAGTTCCTCTTCCAATGAACCAAATAAATAATAGTTCCATAGCAAAAAATCGGGAGAATGAGGAGGGTGTTCTAGTTTTTCTAATACAATTCGTTCGCGGTTCCATCGTAAGTCGAACTGTACGGATTGGAATATCGTAACATTTTGATCTGTAGACACGTTTCACCGTGTTTCTAAAAAGATATCTGTCGTGATTATGAATTATATAACGGTGTAGTTATGAAAAAAATCAAAATACGTTATCAATTTGAAGATTATCTTATTTAAATCACCGCTGTCCTATTATCCAAGCATTTTACCAACATGCTCTCAATTATTAATTAACGAATTCATTCCATGTGTCCGTTCTACACCTTATATGAGTCGAAATGCAATTTTAAACCTGGTATATTGTGTATATTCGTCTCACAACTTGTTTTTTTCAGCTGCAAACAAATAAGTTTCACATTCAAAATAATCACACAATGTAGTTTAGAAATATTCAATTACTAGTTTTATAATTTACAGGAGGCTTGAGTGTGTTATTATCTTATCATTTTTCAGGTATCCACCCTATTTTTGCACATACCTCCATATTATCACAGTAGCTATATCAACAGAACTTACCTGAAACAAAGAAAAATTGTTAATAAGCAAACTATATATATATGATTATCAAGATATCGAAATTGTATTCGTTTTTTTTTTCCAAATTGTGGAACATGTATACTTTTTAATACTCTTCAATTCATTCTTTTCGAATTTGATGGTTATTTACACCTCTATGAATTACGTTAAACTGCGGTATGTGATAGCAACAAGTGATTGACCGACCTTTTCTAAATTCTGTCATTAGAGAGGCTTCCTCTTCCCAAGTTTTTTCTCTGAAAAATTTTTCTCCCATCCATTAGTAGCTACAAGTTAATCTCAATTTTTCTGCAGGTCGAAACGTCATAAAGCTAATAATATGAATGCATTATGAATGAATGAATACAAAACAAGCAGAACGAAAATAGTCCCATTTCTTTCTAAATTTTATATTATGAAAAGTGCTCTGCAAAATTAATGAAGTTATTCCAGATATTTTTTTGAATCCAATTCTTCTTATTTCCACAGAAAGGATATTGATTACCTGTATGTATTATTTAGTAGCAGTGGACGACGTAATATCTTTGGAATTATTGAAATATTAATTCTTGATTTTTAAAACTTTTTTCACTGGACAAGTAGTATTTTCTTAGACAAACTTCTTGTAGAATTTTGAGTTAGGTATCTAGACGATTAAGTAGTAGGATGAGCAGGACTGGGTACAATGATGAGGAAGTTGAAGGTTGAATAATTCTGAACATTCTACGTACTGGTTTACTATGAATATTGATCTTCAATACAAATTTTTCCACGTCCTAAGATTGCCGTATATTTAATTCAATTATCTGGCGCAATCACATCATTGATTTTGTTTTATTTTGTCAATGTAAATTTATAGAACATAAAAATTTTGACAGTGTACTTTTTGTACATTTTTTATGTGTATACTTCATAAACTCCTGGACAAAATTTGCAGAAATCTTGATTTTTTGATTTAAACTGTGTTAACATTTTTTTAATAAATGCTGATTAAACGGATTCGTACCATCAAAGACCAGGACAACGGTGAAAACCAAATCAAATGAATGAAAAAGACAACGTGTTCTCAGAAATAGGAGACTCACCAACAATCTGCTGAAATGTGTATCATAAGATGTTCCAAATATCGATATATCGTCTCGAGCGGTTGGAAGATGTTTACATAAAGCAGGGGTAAGTAAAAGAGCTAGCTTTAAGCTCCAGATGGAAGTGAGCAATGGGAAAGGTTTGCCAGCTATAATATCTCTCCCGAAGTGCCTTTTGGTTGTAGCTCTAAAATTTTTTAGGAAGGATGTTCGTACTTAATTGTTTCCTATACGTACGAGATCTATAAATGCCCGATATTTTTCAGACAACCTTATTATCGAACATGTGATGAGTTTTGGTCCGTTTGCTGAGCCTAATTTTTTATTCTTGCAGGTCAAGGTTATTATGTCAATATCTCTTCATTCGAGCGGCCACCTAACACTCCGGAAATGAATTCAATAAAACATCTATGGGACTATCTCAAAAAGAAAATTCGAAGTCATAGCTTCCTTTTTAAATAGAAGAATATACAGCAAGCTCTTGTATTTGGGTCCCATCAAGATACACTCTACCAATTTCAAATCACTGATTGGAAAAATTTTTGTTTTAAGATCTGAAATTCTCCTCCATCTGTATTAATGTCTGGCAGGTTGTGGTAGAAAAATTTGTTCGCTTTTAACTAGAGGTTTTTCATCTAAATTTTCAACAACTTACGTGAAAATTGCTCTTCGGGGCGAATTTTCAATTACATCGTGCCTACCACTAACATAAACAACCAAATTTCCTACATCCTTTTTGCAGTCCATTTCAATGTGAATTAACACAGCTTCAAAACTGATTTTGAGTGAAACAATATATAGTGGCCATTCCTCTGAAACTTCAGGGAAACTCAGTTTTTGTGGAGTCTTACAACATAATTCCGAAATACCTTTAATGAAGTAACTAGATTTCTTGTCGAATATGAGAATTTGAAACCGGCGTCTTTCCATTCAACAATTTCCATTCTTATAATCTTGACCCAAGAAGTCGAGCTTTCAATTCTGAGAATCTCAAACCCCGAACGAGATAATTTGAATCATATTGAGTGAGAATATGTAGTTTTGATAAGTCTCTGGGTGAAATTAAAAAAACTGTTGAAGTACTCGATTGACTAACTTGTTAATAGATATCTGCATCATCAAGCGTTCTGTTGCTGTTAACTTTGAAGTTAATTGCAATTGTTTATCGATTTGTCATTGTCACACACTAAGAGACGAACCTGTTCTCTAAATTCAGAATGCGTTGAGCTTGTCTGGAGCACGTAACTCACGGTTTGCAGTCAGTTTAACGAACTGCTAATGCGGCAATTTGTGTTACATGTTATCGTGTCATCAGTTTATGCGAATATTTTGCAAAGTAAGTGGAATAAGTTTGAATTCTTGGTTAAAGTTCAGTCCAATATATCCACAATTTTCGCGTGTGGTGCAGAATATATATAACATCGTGGTTAACACCTGAAAAGTGTCCCTCCTCACTTCCTACGCCGATTTCATGCTACCTCGAGATAATAGATTCATTAAAGTTGAGACTTACGCCCCAATTTCCACCAAGTCATTTGCATAATATGCACACCAATTAAATCTAATAGTATCTTATTCGTAATGATATGCCTTCTCCGCGGAATTAAATCCATGTTAATTTGCGGACTGCGGCTCCTATGTAAATTAGGCGTTTGGGTTACACACAAAACATTATGAGGTAAACGAGGGAGTCTTTCAAATTTGTGGGATACTTGAGTAAACAACATGTTCCTAGAGAACCCTATAAAAAAACACTCTACAACTCTAGTTTCGAGTGATTTCCATGTATGTTTTCTCTCGACGAATTCTTTGCTACACTCGACTTTCATTTCGCTGAAAAAGCGTTCTCAGTTGCTAAGACATTAAAATAATATCCGTTTTTATATGTGCTGGATTCGGATTAGTCAGCGGAATTTGAAAATAGGAGAATCGAGTTTTATTAGCTGACGCATTTATTGACCATTTACATATATTAAACGTTTTTATTTATGCGTAGTTAGTAAAATTAGGAAAACGTTTCATTATCTCTCAATATAATTAAATAGTCCAATTCAACAACTTGCTTTTTAAAAACAACAAACTGAGGTTTAATAATTTAAAGTTATAATTTTTTACACTAATATGACTGGCGTACTATAATATCAAATTAAATGAACAAAGAATTAGTTCTTCAAGCTTCCTTATATATTAGTTCTTATCTAATACACTGATAATTATAAAATTAGATAGATATCTTATAGTCACATTGATAATAATTGAATAATAAATAATTAAAGACGATAACTTAATGGGGTTAAAGTTGACAGTCTAAAAAACTAACAGAAATACGGAATACAGATTATTTAATAATAAACGATAAACTTAATGAGGTTAGAGTTCATAATAATAAATACGTAGTTGATAATGATATGCCGCTGTGATAAGGTTTGTTTTGGATTACTTAACTATGTTGAGCGTTTTTGGTTATGCGTAGTTAGAAACATTGAAAAAACGTTTCATTATATCTCAATATCATAAATACATACTGAAATTCCGGCAGTCGTGGTCTTTTCAATGAAGTTTGTTTTTCAGTAATATAAAAAATTAAGTAAATATTTAATTTAATTACTAACAATCTTCCAGGGTGTGTCATATCAAAGTTACATGAAGTTTGACTTTTCAATCAATTTAATTGATTATTTATCGATTTTTGTTTAAAAATTCGAAATTGGAATATAATTCTGTCCTTATTATGTTATACGTGATCATTATAGTTCATATGTTTTTAGTAAAATTTGATCGTTCCTAAAAAATTGAACCAAAGTATCACATAGAAACAGCTGTGCAAAATGGTGTATCTAATGCTGAAAATGGCCCAAACAAAAATAGTATTAATTATTAAATTAATTACATAACATATGAAACGAATATAACTTATTAATCCACCCCTAAATCTAATATTTAATTCGCTGTTCTGCCTATTTTTCTTGTGATACTTTTTTTTGTTTGGAATGGTGAGACAGCTTCGGGGATTACAAACTCAAAACCAGCTTGTAGGGTATTTGGCGTGTTGCTATTTGAGAGTACCTCTCTTGCAAAAAGCATGATTTCTTGTACATAATTAAATACTTTTTCAGAAGCCATATGAGCCATATATTCAGTAGCTGAGGGCAGATAATTAGAGTGGAAAATAGCAGCGATGTTGACATGCCAAACCTACGATTTCTTAAAACCATCCATGGCAGTAAGCACTGTCGCTTCTCTCAAATAAGTAGTATTAAATAAAAAAGTAATTTACTAAATAAAATTTTTGTTGGGGATATACTGGAACGCATTAGAAACAATTAATTGAAATACAACATCACAACATTTGGTTAGGTCATTAGATCAAATAAACGTGCCCCCAATATCTTCAAATAATTGCTAAACAATCTTTTTAAAACAGACTACTGAAAATTTCGATTTTATCTACTGGTAAAAAGTTGGTTAAACATTCAACCTTAAAGATTTCATTGCATGTTACCCTGATTTCCCAACAAAGATAATTGTACAAATGTTTGTATAATCATTAGTGCTCAATAAACGTACAATAACTCAAATTAGTCAGAAATCTTGTATAAAAATTCAATTGCATGAATACGTTTATACGAGATCAATTAAAAAGTTAAATAAAATGTGACTAGATTCTCAGAAACGCAGCTGATCATCTGATATTAAAATGATTGCAAGATAAAACTATCTCGCTATTCCTGGTGGATACCTTTTAAGATCTGTCTACCATATATTAGGTTATACAATGTGTCTTTTATTTTATGCTCCATGAATATATCGTCTCGGATAACCTAATTTTTGTCTTATATTAATGTAACTGCGAAAAATCATATTCTTTAAGATTTATTGTAAAATGGTCTGACGGGAACCCACCCGTAGTTAAGCGATTCCATATGTCCCTTAGACATCTAACGACCATAAATATAATAAATTACAGCTTTCGTATACAATAGGATGAGTATTTAAGACAGCATATACACGCATAGTGTGCTCTTAATAATCTTGACATCCACGAGAACAGTAGTTAGATTATTGAAACCACTTCAATTATTTATATTTTTTTGCTTAATAAACAGTTTTTAAGAAATTTTGAATTAAGTTATTTAACTAGGTTAGATTCCCATTGATACTTGGGAAAATATATTCTCAGGTGAAAAACTATCATTCTATAGAAGAGCAAAATATATGATATAGATCTTGAATCAGCTACTAATCTAGAACACAATTATAAAGAGTCGAAATCTAAATCGAAAGATATTTTCCAAGCGAGAAAATTCTATTCAAAAGAACAAAAAAGTTGCCGTGAGCTGTTGAATCTTTGAATATTCATATTATAAAGAGGGGGAAGATCTACAGAATTTCTACAGAAGATTTGAATGCTAATTAAAAAATATAACCGGAGAAGTCAGTTAGATAATTGGATGAAATTTCTTTTACGTGTTTTTTACGACTTTGAATAACTCGACTCATTCAATTACGTTAATTAGATCCACTGGTCGGTATAATATAGGAGTCGTTCGAAATAAGTCAAAAATAATATGTTAGCGTTAATATGATACAATTCTTTGCTTCCTAACGATCTGGTTTATTTAATCCGTCATTTCTTATTTTAGCTCCATATTCAGTTAGTAAGATACAAAGTGAATGTAAATAGATAGAAAATAACATAAAGTCTGACTGACCAGACACTTTTGTTGTTTTATTTTGGTTTATAATATGAGGTTAAAAAGTGGATATATTTTGAGTATTCAAATTTATGATAATCTTTTCTCAATAAAAATCAATATTTTGGAATAATCGTAACATAATTTGATGAAATATTCAATAGATTTTAGTCCATATTTCAAATTATAGAAAGAATTTTGAGGACATTCCTGCTCTCATATTAACACAAATTCGTTGTTGATTTATTCATTTGTTCTCCATGAAATGGTTGTTTGTTTTTCAATACGCCCTGTACGTATTTTCAACGAAATATCCTCCGTAGAATCTGGAGGTGTGTAGAGGTGCGATTTAGGCTCTACTCACTCCGGAATTTTTTATTTTTTACATCAAATTCCTGGAGTACCCTGTATAGTGAAAATGTTCTGTTTTTTTAGAAACTCATTTTTTGTTTACCTTAGGTTAGGTTATAATACCCTTCTTTTATTATAAATTGCCTTAAATACATCTACATCTCCTAAGCCATAAATTTTATCTAGTTAATCAAAGAGTATTTTCTTTTCAAAAAATCGATTTGAAAATTTATTTCTGCTATCTTAAAATTGCCACCACCCCTGGCCTCCAGATAGTAGTGTAAAATTATTCATTCCTGACCTAACCAAACGTTACGAATCATCCTCAAAAAAAAAATAGAAATAGACTTAAATATATGGTATAATTTCGCAAATTTGAAGGACTATAACTCAGAAATGAAGGATTGTATGAAAATTTTTTTCATGTCACACCATTATTCTCACGTCATCTAATCCTTGTAGAAACGAGTATAGCAAATTATCTTGTAGCACGAGCTAGAATGGGTCACGATTGGTATTTGGGATTAATGGCGAGACATCCAAATTTGTCATTCAAAAAACCCGAACATTTGCAAAAAATTAAAAAGAATGCACGTTCGTTGTACATGATTTTTATAATAATGTCAAAGAACTGATTAAGAAGATGTCTTTAGATTACCCAACTAAAGATAACTTCCTATTTAATACAAAAAAAAGTGGATTCAATAGTGAATAGGGTACGAGCAATTATCTAGGGCCACATCCGACAAGCAGACAGATTTTGTCCGACCCGCGGAGAGCTAGCAAACTTGAAAACTCCTTTTAGGGAACATATTTTTGATAGCAAATTAAATTTAGTTTACTGAAGTATTCTAATTTTATGTTGAATAATTATTAATATGACATCTACATGGATATGGTCATGGGCTAACTACTCATAACCTTGTTGTAGGCTTATTATTATTGTTTTTGTGATAAGTTGGATAAAGAAACACAGAATTGTAATGAGTAAAGACGTGTATAATATGCTGAAAATTTAACTTCAGTATATAATAACTAACAAATTATTGAAATGAATCCAACTAACATTTTCTACATTTTAAATAAAAACATAACTTATAACAAGCATAATGACATATGAAATGTTTTTATGTAATATTCCACTGAGAATAGTTTGTAGTTGTTGACTAATTTTATTTGTACCAATTATTGAAAGAAATTTAACACGCTCATCAGTTAATTTAGATCTGTAAACATTTTTTGTGTACTTGAGAAGGTCTTCTCGCTCAAATAAGTAGTACCAAAAACAGAAAACAGCCCACGAGCAAATTTATGCAAATTATCAAATTCTGTCAGTGGAAGACTCTTATGAGATTCCAACAAAGATAAGTTTTGATATTTGTTCTTAATTATATCACTGCACTGTAGATCAATCATTTAAATTTGAAGCTCCGGGGGTTTCAATGTCAGTATCAAGAGGTTTCTGAAAAATCTTAATTTGATTTCCAATGGCATCAAAGTCCGAGAAACGAGTATCAAAATTTATTCTTAAAGCACTCAAAGTTTCGATTTCAAAATCGATAGGAAACTCAGTGTCAGTTTTAAAATTTGAAAAACATTCACTTCGTTATTGTGATTGAAACAGTATCAATTTCTTCCGGAATGATTTGATATTAGTGTATAAGTCAGGAAGATTCTGGTTTTCTCCTTGCAATCTCAAATTCAGTTCGTTCACATGTTTTGTCAAATGCGTCGTTTTGTAATTCAGTAAGAGGGCGATGCTTTTCATTCAAAAAAATTTCGATAACTGCTCGAAGTTCAAAAAAGCGCTGAAGGATTTTCCCACAACTAAGCCAACGTACGGCAGTATGAAAAGGTAAGTCATTTTCTCCAATCTCTTTAATAAATTGTCGGAATTGTCGATGATTCAGCCCAAAAGATCTGATAAAATTAACAGTTGATATGACTGGTTTCAGAACTTCAGACATATCCAAACATTTTCCGCATAAAGACTGTTGATGAATGATACAATGTAAGACTAATGGTTTTGAACCACCGTCCTTTTGTACAGCCTTTGACACAAGAGCGACCACTCCTTTATCTTTCCCACTTATGTTTTTGCCTCCATCAGTTGAAATACATTTTAAGTTTTTCCATCGAAGGTTCTTTTGATTAATGGCCATTTCAACTCCTTTAAAATATCTGTACCAGTAGTTGTGCCATGAATACCATACATATCAAGAAGTTCTTCATGCACTTCATAGCTTTTATCCACTCCTCGAATATAAATCAACACCTGAGCAGTGTCTGTCATTTACCTTTTCAGGGCACATTTCTTCGGCTACTGCAATTATGCATTCTTTGATCATATCTTCATCGGTGAAGGGTTTTCTTCGTTTTGCAATTTCAAGAGCCACACGAAAGCTGGCACGAGTTGCAGCCTCTTGTTCAGTTTTGAGTTTTGTAAATGAATGTTGCTGCGATTTCAATCCGCCTTTCATAGCTTCGAATTTTTCTGTTCGCAAACTTCCTGTATATTTTGAGGAATTTCGAAATGACTTGTGGTTGTGCCACTAGCCTTCTTATATATTCCAATTACTGCCATCTAGAAGTGAGTGGAAGACACCAGAACTTTCTCTAACCAACGAGATTATTCTGTACGTGCTATTAGCGCCATCTGTTAGCGGTAGAAGGTACTACCTATTTCCGTGTGTGTCCACCAGATGTCGTGTCACGTTACTCCTCATGGCTCGTACTCTACGACTAATCTAGAATTTACAGATAATGACAGAAAAATATGCAGTGTTGCCGTTTTGATAACTAGTCCGATTTGCAGCTTTTTTTAAACGTTGCGCACTTTTTCGGACTTAATGGAGTAATCAGTATTGCCTTAAGGCTGGAAACTTAGGCATACTCCTAATCTAGAGTGTCAGAAGGCTCTGTCTTGGATAGAAGCAGGCAGTTGACATCTCTTTCCATTCATTTTGTTCAAAGGGTGTACTGTGCATACCCTTTGGGTATCTAAGAACTCCTTTCCCGGTACGCTGTATTCACCATATTTGAAATCGTTTGCGTTTTATTTCTATGCCAAACAAAATTTTTACATTTACCTCCAAATTATGATCAATTTTTTAATTTTGCATTGGGCAAATATAAACGTGATCCAAATTTTCAGTTTTACCTACATCAAATCTCAGAACATCATGTATTGTTAGCGAAAAAGTTCGAGTAATTCATTCTATATAAATCCTAGCGTAAAGTATGACATTCCAAAATTGCTTTACGTAAACAATTTTAGTATAGTTTCGATACTTTCTGACGTTTTATTATAGAGTTAACGCATCAATTTTCTACTTTTTGATAGACATACTTCTAAACTAAAAATAGAACCAATTTATTAAAAGCTTTGAGCATTATTGGCTTCTGTAGTCAATAAAACTGTTGTGATACGACACGAGATATAAAAACAATATTACACAGAGAGAAGTTTCTTCATTCTTTTTAATGACAGTAGAATGTTCAAATTGATAAATAACGTTAACAACCTCGCACGCAATACTATAATAAATCGTTTGGAACTGATGTTGGAAAAATAAAATCATCTTCGCTTATGATATATTTGAGAAAGAGACGAAATGTATGTAAAGCTTCTACCATCCAGAAAGAAACATCTTTGACTTCTGTCAGATCATTTTGATTTGACGAGCATGTCGAGAATTCTCAGTAATTATGTGATAATATTCATAATCGTGAGTGTTAATTGAGAAAAATCATGTTGATAGCTACGAAAAGTTTTCTGTATATTGACGATCTAATAGTAAATTGAACTGAAACGAGGAGAATAAATCTTGATAGAAAAGTGAAATGTGGAAAATGCATCACATAAAAAAATTGTATTGTATAAACAATCGAGAATTAGTAAAAATATGATGATAACCGTTATATTATTAACCGATTACTGGGGAAACAAATTATCAAAACTTTTCTTATCTTCGTTACTACGATTAACATACAAAAAAACGCGAAAATTTCTGTGAGCAAGATCAGGACTGTGAAGTATATGATTTGAATAGTTCCTAGCCAAATTTCGTCCAAACAATTATGTGTGTCGAAATCTAAAAGGACGATCATTGTCATTGATCATCACAACTGCTATGAGCTTTCTACAAGTTACAAGTTCCGCCCGTATTTTGCAATAACGATCTCTGTTCATAATTTCACAACGTGGTAGGAAGTCGATGGACAGAATACTTTATAAATAAAAAAGGTTCATTCCAAAAAGTTTCACAAAAGAGGTCTCAAGTTTAAAACTTGCATATCTTTACAAATAAGGATCCAAAACATAATTGTAAGTGGTCAAAATGTTCGTATTGATTAGCACTTTGAGGTATTATAAGGTGTATCTCGTTTTTTTCAAATTTATATACCCTTAAAACACTTATTACACAAATTATGCTGCTTTTTTCCATGAAAATTTGTACAATCAAACTTCTATAACTTTTCAAAAAAAAAAAAGATAATTTTTGAAAAGCCTACTACTCATTTTAGAGTTCAAACTCGAACGATTAGAATGAGCTGACCCGAATCTTTCTACGTCATATAGGAACTAAGTACTGACTGATAAAGTGAAAAAAAAACGTCAATTTTGCAATAATTTTGCATTATAATGATGATAACTTTTTGAATATTGATATTTTTAAAAAACTGTTGTGGATCTTTTTAAAAAAAATTTTTTATTAGTTATCTACTTTTTTTCATATCTCTCTTCGTTTAAATGTTATAGCTTCATAAACAAATAAATTATTTATAACGAACTATTCGACTAGATTAGGGCTCGGCACCCTTGAAAAATCGATTTTAAGCATCGAAAAACATAGGAAAACGTTTTAAAACTGAGGGGGGTCAAATTATTCAAAATTAGGCTGGGATATATCACAAATTTTGCAATAGAAGAATCGTTAATGTTTTTTCAATACAATCGAAATTTTATTTTGAAACGTGATATATTTATTCATTTCCGTTTTACTATTCTTATTTACCCAGCTTTATTGTTCAAGGGAATCGAATATACGCGATCTATGTTCTTTACAGAGGTCTCAATCGAATGTGCTCTGGGGATTATGTCTCTGACCTGTTCCTTCTCAAGAATATAACAAACCTCCTTTGAAAAGTTCAGATATATGTATGTGAGCGTATTGTTAGAATTCTAATATTAGCTGACGTATGCACTGAATATTCAACAAGGAGTTTGCCAACAAATTTCCGGCAATTCTACTAGAAGTAAAGTTGTTATATTTGAATTGAGTTTCTTTGGCTTCTTGTTTGTTTGTACATACTTTGGTACTGTATTTTAATCGAAAATTCATGAAAATATTGGTATATTAGATACTTGAAATACACATAACATTAAATAAAAACAGTTAGGGACACGTGAGCTAAATTACCAGTATAAATGTCACCAGTAATTCCAGAAAATCTAAATTTTACACACAGTTTGATTTAGGGGTATGGGTTTTTTACCACTCGCTCAGTTAGAGTTCATAAATAACGGCTGGTAATAGTAATATTGATAGAATTCATGACTTTTCTAATATTTCCTGATATATGAATCTAGTATCTTAATTATTGTGATAGAGATGTGCTTCTTCATCTTAGACATTTGCTGATTACTTATGGACAAAGACTTTTTGTAGGAATTGGCACATTTACTGTTCTGAACTTATATATGGAAGTTAATCATTCATCTGTCTCTGAAGTGAATTCTCTTGAGTGAAACTATGATGCTGGATAACGCGCCTAGAGGGCGCCCTAGACGGGTAACGAGTAGTTTGTTGGATATCCAGATATCTTGTCTATGCATGTCCCAGAACATGTTTAAGGCGCGTGATTTTGAGTGGTGTAAGCGCTTTGGTGAGGGCCGAGAGAGCACTGAAGATGACCAGCGTCCAAGTCGCCCTGTAACTATTTCAACTTCAGGAAGAGTGACCCCAATCAACCAAATTATCCGTGCTGATCGTCGAATAAGCATCTGGATGATTGCCGAGGGTGTAAACGCCGATAAATAAACAGTTAGAAAAAGTTTACGCGAGAAAATACACATGACAAAAGTTGGTGCCAATAAATCTGACTCCTGACCAAAAGCTCTTGCGTCTACGGGTCTGCTCAGATTTCCGTGAAAGGTTTCTAATAGTATTGTAACAAAGTGGAATTCTGTCGATTAATTGTTGTCGATTATAAATATTCTTTGTGTCATCTAGTTGCTTTAATCGTGCCCAAATATGGTAATGAACTGGATAGAAATCAGAGGATATTGAAGGTCATGAAATTGGACCAATTCTTCTGGTGTTATAAATCATTTAGATGTTGTCTCACTGCCAGCAAAAAGTGGAGAGATGCGCCATCATGCTGGAAATACAACCCTCGGATTACAACGTTCGCGTTGGAAACCATTTTCGACAAAATATTTTGTAGAAAGTCCAAACAGACTCGAAACGTCATTTCAAGACCCTTCTAAGTTTTGATTGATTTACATTAAGTTCTGAATTGACTTGTCTAGTGGTTATTGTAGAATTCATGGTAACAGCGTCACAAGTTCTCGCATAATTAATTGCGAAAATATGAATAATTATTTTTGATCACTAAATAGCTATCAAGAATTGTAATTTGAAATATATTCGTTACTTTATTGAAGAATACTTTATGGGTTTTGTTAAGATTTACTTGTGAAAATACTATTTCGGCATCCTGTCGATCATCAATAGTTCGCGACGTTAAATGTAGATGACATTTCGGAAAATGATGTTATGGGGTCCTATTTCTATTCTTGAATCGAGAAACGGCATTATTTTCATGGAGGTAAGCTGGTGCCATCTTTTAGTTTGTAATTACTATGGTGAACGAAAGTTCGCCGGATCAGCTAGTTCTAAAATATATTGACAACATAAATACATCAAATAGTTCTTTTTTTTCGTGTCATATGCCAGTTATATTCTTGAGAATACGCTGTTCGTGTTCTAATATAAATTATATCTTCATAATAAAACTCTAAAAATTAAACGTAGTAACTTCCAACTCTATTGTGTTTTTTTATTACGAAACAAACACTCAACGATTTTTTTCCTGGAAATCCAGCTATTCTATATTAAAAAGTGTTCTGGTTTTCAGTAAAAGCTTTGTTTTATCAAGGGAATTCGTATGTTAGCTATTAAAACATAAACGGTACTTGAGTCAGGGCGACCTTTTATTTGCTTTAGACTTGCATGCTGACCAAAATTGTCACTCGAATGGAAAATAGTCACTTAATGTTTTTAAATGTTAATTTTTGTTACCGTCGATTGGTTTGCAAAGTATTATTGTTTTAGAAAAAACTCAGTACGAATTTTATGGGAATCAATGGAGTTTTCAGCACAAACAATTAAAAAAGTTTTATCTAAACGTTACAGAGAATGAATAGCTGTTTGGATAAACTTGTTGCGTGCGATTGTACGTACTATTATTTATTTGGCAAAATTCCTTCATAGATTTTTCGAAAACGAACCATCCTTCAACTGCCAATACCTCAGTTTTCATTGTGATTACACAGGTAATTAAAAAATAGTTCTCTCGGCTTTTCTTTCAGTTACATTTTTGTTGCAAATGATCTTGATAAAACTTTTTGAATTATTCATGACAAATATGTGGAAATACTTTTGTTTTGTCATACAAAACACATATTTTTAATCGTCAATAAATCATAAAGTATCAATTTAAGAAGTAGACACCTTTCAAATATCACCTAAGAATAAGTCAATCTATGGATTCCCAAAATAACTTTTCCCACAAAAATTCTTCTCCTAAAAGGGGTAACAACAACGCATACCTGGCATAAGGTAGATTTTAAAGGAGGTTATGAATAGTACCTTAGTCCTCAGTCTGGAACGCATGGAAAAGAAGTTATATAGGAGCAAAACAAATTATTGGGACAATCTACAGTGGCTAAGACAAGCAAAGACTCTTCTTGAGAAACTATAACCAGAGTAGATCTGCAAAATGTATCAATCCTAGTAAAAACAAACACCTGAAGACGCTAGACCTAGCAGATAAGGCGGTGTGCAGATTTTGAGAGGAAGAAACCTCTATCCAACCTCTAACGTCATCTTTCAAAGTGTGAAACACTAAGGAACTACATCTGTAAGTGCTTGAAACAGAAGACGAAGATCTCAAGCAATTAAAACCCTCCCAAATTCTAGACTTTTTAGAAGGAAAGGGATAAATGGATCAGCTGTAAATATCTACTTATACAAATTTGAGAAAAAATCGTGGTATTTATGAAATTTTTGCAGGAAAATAGCTTATTTATATTTGGAAATATGATAATTCACATACGATTGACATTATCAATTATACGCTGGACCATTATAATGTATACATATTTTCAATTTTTTGGTGAAGAACTCTCATCACACTCCATAAATTCATGTGGCCTTAAACGCAAATTCTGCAGATCAAACAAAAACTATCTAAATCAAGCCCGTTCCCTTTATTTATGACCGTTCATCGGTCGCAATTTATATTCTGTTTAGAGTGTCGCCACCCTACCACCCGACAGGTTGCCCTTAGCTTTTCTCCGCCCCGGCAATTAACGCTAAACGCTCTTAAATTGTTCGTCGCCATCGTTGACGGGCTACACTGTGATTGCTCGCCTCAAGAATACCAAATTTGACCATGTTGCCCGTCTGCCACCCCTCAAGGTTGTTAATTGTTAATTAATAGTTAAATGTGTAAAGCTTCGCGGTCGTTTTCCTGGTTTATCATTTAACTCCTAGTTCATGATGAGTTAATAATAAATAAATTTGAACAGCCAGAGAATATTTGATATTTCAATTATTTTGCTTGCTGAAACGTTAATAATAATTAACAATCTACGCGAGCTTTGAGTGAAATTGAATCGACAATAAACTAGGATAATGAAAAATTTTCTACCACCGTAGGAATATTGGATATGTATTATTAAATTATGCTCAATTCGATCAAAAGATTACTCATGAAAAGGCCTAAGACCTGAATTAAGATTTGCAATAACATATAATTTTCCAATGACAACCTAACATACAGAATGTGTCTTGTGGATAGAAGTTATATCACGATTCACGCTCAAACTGAACACACTGTTTTCGCTACCAATACACCAACACTCACAATTAAACTGTCTGAGACAAGCGTTACGATAACCAAGTTGTCGTCTTCAGAGACTTTTACGTTTTTCAAGTTTACATTCTGTCTCTGAAGACTATAACTTGGTTATCGAAACGTACACCAGGCAGTAAAATCGTAAGTATTGGTGTAGTGGTAATAGTTCCAAAAATTACAACTTAGATTGACTCTCAAGTTTTATTATGTTCAAATTTGAAAATCTATAGCTCATCTTAAAATTCCAGTTCTTTGTTAGCTTCTATTAATATATATCTACGCCTCCAAAGGTTTCTTGTCCTAAGTATCCCTTATAACTGCCCTACGAATCTAAATATTTTTTATCAAGTGGTATCAAGATTCCGAAAGATTCCGAAAGAACTGGTACACCTTTCTCTTCGATCGTCACCTTCTACTGAAACATTTTTTTTGGAGAATTGAACGTTCGTTTCTAGAAAGTGTATGAGTCATGAATTATGTATCAAATGTATACCAGTAACTGCAATAGTGGTTTGATCTATTGAGTTGAAGTAATACTTGCTGATCACTAAGTTAATAGCTAATAAAAGTGATGGATATCCGTCCGCGCTCTATAGTTTTCAGTTTCACAAAATACCATGAAAATTTATCTATCTAATAGTTTATCGACTCAAAATCCCTTTCGATCGTAAAGATAGAAAGCCTTCTATTTCATGATATTTCTTGTTCAAATAGTGATGAAAAATATATTGGTGAGTACTCAACTCATTGGATAGAAAATCCAATAGGTGCTCGTTAGCATCACATGTTTCTTATGAAGGTCATTCTATGGATTATAAACCTGTTTTCACAACAAAAAAATGCATATTTCTAGAAACAACATATATTAGTAGCAATGATCAGAGTATAAATGAAAATACTGATGTATATAACCTTAGTGTAATCTATGTACATCTTTTAGATTTTGAAAAAAAAAACAATTTTTATAAAGGAAATTTAGAGCCATGAGTAACCAATCAATCTTACCTAACCTATAAAATTCAACTTGATTCATAACGGCCCAACCTTTTCTAATCTATGAAAATTTTATGTTGTTCATGATCTAAACAATAACCTAATCTAATATAACCTATGAAAGTTCAATGCCATTCATTTGAAACAGATTTGATTAGCAACCAGAATCACTAGGTTCAGAAACGAATATCACTTTTTCCTTTATTTTTCACATCTCAAAAAATGTAGCAACCATCAATCAAATTATTTGTGGTTGTATCAAAATTCACAATATTCCATTCACTCAAATTGTTTGGTTTTTTCTAAAAATTCTCTTTATCGTGTATTATCAAGTGTCTTGTACTAATTGTGACGCTGTCTACATAGTGCAGATATCTCAGTATTTAGAAAATAGAGTAAAAGGTTATCAATACGATGAAACAATTTTCAATAATTTCACTAAAATTAAAATACCTACAACATTATGAGATATATATTTAAGAAAAAGTGAATGTGTATCAGTAAATTTCAAGTTTCAAAAATTCACTTATGAAAAATGTGAAAATACTTCGAATAACCGTAGACACGCTGACACTAAAATTTTAATTAAATTTTCAAAGTCGACCATTATCTCATAGCTTGATCTCAATATTTTCAACCTTATTTGCCAAGGATGTTAATAATTGTTAAAGATGAAGGCTCAAAATTCGCTTAATTCAAGCCTGAACAATTTCCATCTCTAAAATTTCATTAACAAATTCTCATATTCTCAGAAGACATTCTAAATACACCTCAACAAAGTTTTTTGCGTCAAATTAAAATGAAATTAAAGTTTTTGAAAGCCTTTGTATATTGAACTCGTCACTTCTTTTATTTTTATACTACTAATTGAGATAAACATCTGTGCAGTGTGAAAGTTATCCCTAGATATTTCGTCATAAAATATGAATCAGTTCTTGATGTTGAGTCAATAACTTCCTCCATATTTCTTGTGTCAAGTTATTCAGGGAACTGAAAAAAAAATAGCGTCACAATGGAAGCTTATTTCGTTTCTTGTGTTTACCGGTAAACTCACTCCCGAATTTTTAACATCAAGTCCCGGAACACCCTGTAATTGTGTTCCTAATAAGGGAAACTATCAACAAATATCCTAAAAATAGTGAATGTGCGAAATTTACTGTATGGAGTACTGTGCTCAGTGTGAGCAAGCGGTAAATATAATCTGAGACATATACTGGACACTTCTGGAAAATGAGACTAAAGCTTTTTGCATCTAATGAAACAAGATTGAATCCACCTACAGATTAACTTTGTCTTAGTATCTTTCAGCTGCCACTGGATTATCACAATGCAAACTACGCATGTTTGATAAACAAAAAAATGGGCATTGATATCAAAAAACTTCTGATATCTAAGTATAAAATATCTAAGTATAAAATTTGTCCTAAATTTTGAATAGATTGAAATAGCAAACTGCCAAAATATTCGGTTTACGCTGTACAAGTTTCACTAAAAAAGATCTTAAAAGTATCCACGGAGTACTCTCAACACCATGAAACAATAAAACGATACAAAACGACTCTCGCTACTGGAAAAATTAAGAATAAGCTACAAGCGAAAATCAATTGTTTACCCTACGGGTGCCAATTTGACATAGATCAGTTGTTTTTCTGATTTCGTAAAACGAAAGCAAAAAGGAAGATTGAAGAAAAATTATTTACTCCTGAATCATCATTCAAACGCATTTTGAACATCAGTAATTTCTAGCCTATTGAAAAATTTGTGAGAAAGTTACAATATAAGAAATGCTGAGATAAAATGAAAAAACTGCAATAACCAAAAAACAGTATCTGTTCTGAAATGACAAACATCATGCTGCATTTTGCATAGACATCTTCTTTCCTCAATTCATAAAATACGCATTCTTAGAAGTCTTTTAAAATTTGACCTTTGTTTCCAAGGTTTCCAAAAATGACTTTTCAATAAGCGGATTGATGTAAATC
Source organism: Diorhabda elongata (assembly GCA_026230145.1). Lineage (NCBI taxonomy): Eukaryota > Metazoa > Arthropoda > Insecta > Coleoptera > Chrysomelidae > Diorhabda > Diorhabda elongata. The sequence continues at coordinate 16,527,184 of CM047928.1, read as the reverse complement.
ATCGTTGTATGAATATGATGGGAATCAGAAACTCGCGACAGTCCGCATTTTTGCAAAGAAAATCTCATTTTCCCGGTTAATGGAAACCCAAGGATTTCTTTAGGAATCCTAACCACTTTCGTCCAATTCCTCCCGGTCTAGCTACAGCAATGCAAATTCCTAGAGGACAGGAATCACTGTTTAGCAGATCCATCCAATCAATCAAATTGCTTCCACCCGACAAAATATTTTGAATATCGGTATTGATGATAGTGATCAGTTGCTGCGTACGGATTTGGGTTGTAGCCGAGTTTTTTGGGGTGGATGATTTTATGTTGTATAAAAGAAAAAGAGTAGGTGACAAGATGCATCCCTGGGGAACACCAGAATTAACCACAAACAAAAATGAACAAAAATGAAGGTTGTCCCTATCTCTGTTATATCACTGCTAATATTTTTGGAGTTCCTAGTAGATCTAAGAATTATCACTTTCAGTTATGGATTCGTGACAAATTGCTTTAACTGTTCCAATCAATAAAAAGTTGTTCAAAGTAAGTGTCAATCAATATTAACGAATCATCACAATATACAAGTAATTATATCCAAAATAATGACTATTGAAGCAAGCTATAAAACTATAAATTTACAGCCTGGCGGTTTTTATTTGATAATTTGCAGTAAAATACTCTAAAACCGATGAAAGCTTGAATTATGACTACAAATTATATACTTTCATCAAAAAGCTGTCAGTATATCGTTTCATTTAAATACCATTCAATGGGTTGAACTAACGAAAATTACAAGCATACAGAGCTTTCAGGAAATTGCTTAAATCAGCGATTAAAATATATTCCTATTACAGTAATGATCTTTCTGTACCATATTAGTGTAAAATTTCTCGTTAATCCTCAATTGGTATTTTCAATTAGAATAAATTATGTCCTGGACTACGAAAATTTAATCGCCAGTCCAAAAAAGTGGATAGATAGCAAAAGATAACTCGAATGGCTTCGACCTCTCCAGTTTTCTTTCTAGTTTGATTTTGTCCTACACTTGGATTGTGACCTCTTATTGTACGTGTTATAAGATATGCTGCAGGTGATTCCTCGCAAATTTAGTGATAACCTACATGTTTTATATCTATCTCCAAATAGGAAAATGAAAAAAAATTTTTTTGTGATGGTGAATAAATTCGTTGATTAATGATGACGCAGGTATTATTTCCATAATAACAATACGGATTTGAAAGAGAAGCTGATCAATCCTCAACCTATTAAAAAACCTCGTTTTGTCAAAGAAAAACCAGCTGAAATGGACCTCAATCACTATTTATTGTCGAAGAGGTTAGACCAGTAAAGATCAGTAGTAGATACTCGGCTACCAAACAACTGGAAAAATAGTTCCCTGGTGATGCGAAATATTTTTATGCACCATTCTACTATTCTCGCAAAAAATTTTTCAACCCAGGAATCCGTGAAACTGTTAAGAAGTCCATAGATAACTTGTGGAAAAATACTGAATGTTATATCACCAAGAAATTTATCACCACCAAGTGACAATTAATTGAAACTATAATCTAAATATGAAATGTCAACAACATTCATTGACAGTATGCCTCGACGCCTGAAGTTGTGGATCGTGATAAAAGGCTTAACTGGTATTATTTAAGCAATTAGAACTAATTTTGATATAAAATTGAACGTACTTTGATCACTATTTCACAAAAAAAAAATAGAAAAATGATCATCTTGAGCTAGACGCCTCCGTTTCTCATTTCCCAATATTTGTGATTGTTAACTCTCAACTCAGTACTGTTATTATTTTGTAGTTGAAGAATTACTACAGAATTGATATAATTTTTGATTAATATGATGGAAAATAATATAGAGTTCAACAATACGATTCCATAACACTCTTTCTCTTCTTGTAATTATCAGTTAAATAACCGCGCATGTTCTTTCTGTCTTTCCCAGAGAGTCTGCTTTGTATTTTAGTTGAAGATAGGGCATTTCGTGACGTCTTTCTTGTAATTTATGTTTATGTGATAAATGACTTTGTGCCGTACGTAATTATGGAGTCTCGTTACTTTTTCTTATGCATTATATACAGTGGAACGTGATTTATAATACATTACACTATGAATCATATCTTACCCCAGGTAATAAAAGAAACGTAACATGATAATAATGAAGTCGTATCATCCCATTAAACAAGTGCTTCAATTTAATCGTTTTTTCACTTCTTTAAATAATAAAAATGTGATCGAAAGATGACGAAATGCTTCGGATTGTAGCCAACATATTTTAGTCTCGGACCTTTCTATTATTTATATTCAATAAAGCTCTGTGGTTCTGTTTTGAACGGCTTGGATAGCTCTGTAGCTCTTTAGATAGAAATCTTCGGTTATGCAAGATGCTGGTGAATTGGGGCACACCCTCAAATGTGGAAGGTCCTCCAGTTACGATGGATGTCGCTCGCGGTAATGCATCCCCACTTTGTCGTTTCTGGTTTATAAAAAGGTGTGTCAAAGAGCAGGTGGGTTGAGGTACATCCAGGGGTCCCGTTTGGTTTGGAAAGAGTGGGCTCAGTAAAATGTTGGAAGCCTTTTCCGGATGCCATGCGCCAAAGTGCTGGATGTTAATCATTCATGACATGTCTACTGTCATATTTCTGTTTCGTCAACTCCAAGGCAGCGTCAGTATTCAATGAAAGAATTGGGTATTGGGTCCATTTATTTCCTGTAAACTGTCCCAGTTGAGGTGATGTCAACTTGTTTGCTAAGCATAAACCTAGAGCTGTAGTTTGAAGAGTAGTTGTTTTCGCAGCCCTGTGCCGCTCTAGTTTTGTTCAATTCACTCAAAAGTGAACTTCGGCAGTAACAGCAGTATCTTCGCTATAAATGAAGTTTTTGAGAGCATTACTTCATTAGGTATTTTATCAATAAACCACTCTGTGTACGACTAAAATTATTTTGTTAAACTTCAATAATTTGTATTTTTTATCATAAAGACATTCACAGTTTGTAAACATTTTTCACCAACATTTCAGCTTGGAAATTCACAACACGTACTGAATCCGCTCACCATTAGGAAGATGAAACTCTATGATGGCAATGTCAGATTTGACATATTCACATCAGTGTTGCCATATTTCAAAACTTGAGTAGCAACCAGAGATGACAAATATTTCCATTTTATACAATGCTTTTCACTATTAATAATAGAGAAAAATCAAATTTTCTATGAAGACTATCTGAATATATACGTCGATAAATGTTTGCTTCTTCATATTTGTTATTTAGAAATATATTGTAAATAACTGGAATCGTTTTCTCATATTATTTTATATTTATGTATTCAAAATTGAGAATTTTTCAAATTTCCTGCTCTTAATAAAACTTATTTTGATAAGTTTGCAAAACACAAATACAAATCAAATCAAAACTTCGAAATTGCAATCACAGAAGAATTTTTTGTCAACTATATGAAATTCCTTTCATTCATATATGTTCTTTTCATATTTAATATCATGTCATCTTGTAGAGATATGTATTTTTTAATTTTGAGCTGATTGCGAGAAACGAAAACAAATTAGTTTTCATAGTCTCACTTGAGTGTATTTGAATATATTTCTTCATCGTATTTGAAATAACCGACTCCATTTTATATTTATTCACAACGAGCAGTTTCATAACATTGATAACATATTGATTCTTATGAAAATTTAACTTTTGATTGAAAAATTAAACAATTTAACACCTTCAAATAATAATATGTGGTTTTTCCTTCATATCAAATTATTTCAATTTTTAAATTTAAAGTTTGTTGATGAGGAGGAAATTTACTGGATAGAATTTGAATTGAAAATATTTTTTAAGATGAGGCAGATAAAGAAATCTAAAGCAAATATGGCATGATTAAAGCACTTAAGAACATTCATATTGATTAGATTTTTGATTTGAGTCACTGCCTACATGTTAAATTTTCTGATAAAAAATCAGATTCAGTTGAAAAATGTTCTTACATTTAAAAGTAAGTACGGCAATAATTAGTAATATACAGGGTGATTTATAATTATTGTTAATCAAAATCAATTGAATTATCGCCTACGTTATCTAAGATCACAGAAAGATTGGACAAAAAGAGGGTTTGATCATTTCTATAAGATATTAACTACTCATCGATTTGTCTACTCCAGCCTAAACGGCCAAGGCTTTCTTTTCGAAAACTTCTCGCATGGCATACCTTACCAACAGAAATCAGCTTATGAGGGTTCATACAACGATGTTCTCTTGCAAGCCAATAGAATGTGAAGTGCCCCAATGCTCAGTAATGGGCCCTATTTTGTTTCTTCTCATTATAAACGACATCGTCCATCTAGATATCAGTCGTAGTTTCTCTTTAAGCAACCTTGATCTCACGGCACTTCATTTAGTGTCGAATTTGGGTCAGACAACTAAGATGTAAGGATATAAAAAATATAAAAGAAAAGTAATGGTTAATCATATTGAAGTTGTACTTATTTTACGATTGCCCTTCCTTCTGTTAATAAGTTGCGGACTCTCTGGCTAATCCGGACCGGTTTTATGGGCAACATAACAGGAAATTCTAAAATATGTCAGCCCTTTGTGTTTAAAACCAGATGGTGAAAGTTAGGAGGTAATAATGATCGCGGTGCCATCCCTAAATTCTCCAATTAAGGTATTTTTTTGATATTATTAATGTTCAAAAATACATAAACAATTTAAGCAGTTGATGTAGACTCCACCGGTAACTTGCGGTTTTTCACCACAAGCACCACTTCAACACAACGTCCAAACACCATACTAGTAGAACTATCAAAAGGTGGAACGATCATTTTTAATAATACATCTCCATTGAATTGTTTCTGGAATAAGTGGATGAAAGATTTGAATTTGTACTAAATCGCCTAAAGCAGAAAGGAAACTGTTGTTTCCATGTAAGTTTATTACTGCTAATGAACCAAGAGATGGCGCTTAAACGAATTTGGCTATATAAAGATGTGGTTGATTTATAGTTATGATGAGTTCGACGTATATATTTTTCAATTTGACGCGCAGATTCAATTAACCAATATTTTTTGTGATTTATCAACTCGAAACGGACCTGTTTTCTTCATAACTTGCTTGCAGACTATCATCTATAATATTTAACGGAGCAGTGCAGCAGATGGGCTCTTTTTCAATTCTAATTGAATCGCTGGTTTAGCGGACAGAAGTTTTCAAATAAAACTTGAATGATGTGTTCCCATTGCATCTAATATCGAGAAAGAGGTTCAAATAATTTAATTTCTGTTCGAAAAATACTAAAGATGAATGCGTTTTGTAATTTGTACGGAAATAATGGAAAAAAGTTCTTCCATTATCTTGTAAATACAATTTGATCTGAGGAATTTCGTATAATTTATGCCTTTTTTCGAAAGACGATGATTTGGAAGGGAATTGCTTTTCAATTTATTTCCAATTATTTATTTATTGTTTCGCTTAGATCAAAATTACTAAAGATGTGATATGAGTAATCACCATTAGTTAAATTAGTTAGTTGAAGGTAAAATCTGTCGGACTTTGAGAGGTCTGGATATGACCATCAAAAATATGAGTATCTACTCATTTATGACACCAATCCACACGTTAACCTACAATTTCAACTAGAAAATGTCAATCTCGAATAGCATTTTTTTCTACCCACACATGTGAGTTTATTGTAAATTGGGCTGCATCTGATCTGAGCTCGTCGTGCTCTAAAAATAGTGTCTTCTAAACATTAACATTGATTGAAATTAACTTCAATATCATATACTATTACTAACTTCATTATTACTAAGTTTTAATTGGATTCTTTCTTCCTTATTATACAATTTATAACTTGTCGCTGTTTTTTGTTATGGTAAAAAGTTAAATTTTCCTCTATTTTAAATCAAATACTTTTTGCCCATCAGTGTTTTCAATTCAATTTTTCTACAAAGTAAACTTTTCTACATCATTTTTTTTATCGTAATATAAACTTGAATCAAGTGGTTTTTGATATTATTAATAGTTTCAAAAGCTGGCAAAAGGACTGGAAATCTTTATATTTCATTACATTTCATTCTTTTTTGTGAAGCGGAGTTTTTTTTAATCGGAAAAGTAATTTTCTATTCATTTATGGAATCAAAACGTATATCAAGTGTTTTCTCACTTTTTATGTACCATAAATAAAAAAAAAAAGAAGTTAATATATTCTCAAAATAGTTATTTATGTGAAAAATGTGTCGAAAAAAAGGTTTTTACACACAAATTGCATACAATGTTTTTTCTACTACCCAAAAATCAAAATCAAAACAATGAAGATTAATGGTTATTTTCCTTATTAAATGTATCAAATATTTATTAATATTTTGAACATATTAATTAAGATTATAACAAATTAACAAAACAACAGAGGAATTTGTGTTATTAGATTTCTACGGCATGTATAAATGGTATATAACAATAATTATTACTACATAAGAAGAAAATGAAAAGTGGCATCAGGGCAACTTGAACCGGGGACCTCCTGCTTATGATCCTCATACTCTAGCTACTACACTACAGAGATCTTATTATTATAATTTTTCAAGCATTACAGCTTAAAGTATGTTTCTTTATGCTTCTCTATGTTTACAGTGCATTATACACTCGAAAATGTGTCTAAGTACTTTACGCATAGTAGTAAAATTTTTGTATACAGAATTATCTAGAATGTATCAGAAAACTAATTCTTATCTGAATCAAAACGTTTGAAACGCGACTCGACCATAGCTTCCGTGTAAATGGTTTTACACGGAAACTTACAATTCAAGAAAACAACTCGGCATGGTAGACTTAACTTTTGAAACATTTGATATCACAATTCAACTACTGCCATTTTTTAAAATGTTTTCAACATAATAAAAAAATCTTTTGTTACTTATGAGAGCAGAGATAATAATATTATGTTGTACTAATAAGGAATATTATTATTTCTGCTGTGTTTATAACACAAAATTACCTGAAATATAGGCTAGAAACTTTTCAATTGAAGATTAAATCAGTTTAAACCCCTCGATCATAAAATTACATATCAATTCGGTGTATATTGTTATGAACAAGCTCGCCCTCTTGCCTGCCCTGACCAGCTACAATGGAATTTTAAAATACGGCCAATTCACGAGGCGCCTTTAATCTGTTTAATACGGTATTTTTTTTAAATAATTTTTAGAAAAGTATATTTATTTACTTATTGTGTTTTTTTTCTAGAACTTTTTAGAATTCTATTTGTGGTATATAAATAAGTTTATGTAGCGCAGTAGGCTCAGTTTTAAGCAAATAGTCTTAGTGAAAAGAAATAATTAGTGAATGATATTTATGAGTGAATTATTACAAGTTAAAAGTATTGTATAGTGTGTAAATAAATTAATAACGTAAGACTCAGTTTTTATTAATTCACCATGGAAATAGAAAGAGTAAATAAATACGAAAAACGATACAAGATTCAATAAAACTTATTATATAATGTTATATTCAAACAGTTTGAGGAGAAAAATATTTATTGAAAAATGTTACCTTCTCTTTCCCCTGTTACGTTTTTACTATTTGTCGTTATTATAAGAACACCCACTAAAACTACGACTAATCCCATTATTTTCTTTGATTATATGGTTTATGTAACAAACACTTGAAACAATTATTTTATTTCCAAAAACACAAAATTTATTCACTAATTTATATTACAAATAAATTTTCTCACGAAATCTAGAGTGTGTCTTAAAAACTTCCCGAGAGTTAAATAGAAACTTCAACGAAACTTCGACATTGTCTTAAGTGATCGTTAAACTAAAACCGCTGAAAACGCCGGAAATTTTTAATTTGCCGCTAAAAAATTCCGAAAGTATATCAAGTTGTTAAACTCCACCAATTCTTTATTTCCTTCTTATAATTTCACGAGTGAAAAACCGGAAAATCTTTTTCATTTCCTTCACTTGGGAAACATCGCGAGCATTCGTATCAATTGTCAACACTTCGAATATAGAGTTTACTCGACAAGAAGTTTGGAGAAACTGCAGAGGTTGAGTAATAAAACCCTGTGGATCTTTTTGGTCATGCGCGTCGATAAGGGTCGGATCGTATATTTGCGATTCTGCATTTATTTGTTAATTTTTTCACATTTTCATAACTTTTCCATCAGTTTCAGTGGAGTATATATTGGATAGGTTTTCATTCCAAATTTTCTTCATATCTTGCTCAGAATTTTGTACAATAAACTTGGATATGTAAATATTACTAGAAAGGGTAGAAACCAATTTCCGTGGCGCGGCTATTTGACTTTTATATCTTCATTAACTCAAAGTTAATCTGAAATGAAGAATAAACATTCTCTATATATTGGTACTATGTACTACATATTTATTTTAAAAGTAATGCCACTAAGTTAAAAATACATAAAACGTATGAAATAGAAGTTTTCTTTGATGTGTTTATATCAAAAATCGTGATAAGTGATAAGAAGAATTGCTTAATGAAAGTTTTTTATAAAATTTCGTGCGCAAGGGTCATGTGATACGGCCGGTATTACAAGTTTACATTGTTGTCAGATCTCTCCTTTTTCCGGAAAAATGATAAACTATGTTATTTTGAATGGATCACTCTGTATATTTCTCTCTTTTCTAAATCCTTATAAAATACTGACTTCTGCAATAACAAATTTGACGTTTAAATAAATTATTATTGTTGCAGTTTATTGAAAGTCACAATGGATCGTTTATCTGAAAAAGAACGAATTGATAGAATAGGCGTAGAAGTCAACAAGAAACGTTTAATATCTTTAATAATTTATATCCTAATCGGAATCCTAACAACAAATCGTAACAAGATCTACTGTCAGTAAATTAGTAAAGAAGTTTAACGAAATTGGTTCAGTAAAAAATTTATCGAAATCAGTGCGCAGAAAAGCTGATTCAACTGAAAACGAATCTTTAGATGTTTGTATCCTGTTAGAAGACTGAATACTAGACAAATATCCATATGGAAACGATCCAAATTCTTTGATTAATGTTATGTTATGCGATGAGGTCACTTTTTGTATTGATGGACACTTGAATCGATATAGTAGATACTGTTCACGTAACAATCCTCGTTAGATACGTCAATCCCACACCCAACATAATAGGCGACAAAATTATTATCTCTTTTTCATTGAGGGTAACTTAAATGGTCCGGCGTATTTAGATTTATTGGAAAATAGTATTATACCTGAGTTTAAAATTTAGTGTTAGCTATTAGAATTTATTTTGGTTTCAAAAGTTGACAATAAAGTATGTGACTTCAGATTTGCTTTTATAAAGCTATCTCTTCTTCTGGACCCACTTACCGACGAAGAAGCCTCAGTTACAAGCTTAATGCTTCGTTCCACAACGAAATCTAGGAATCTCCAACTTCCTTTTTTCTTGAATTGCTTCAGTAGATCTGCATATGTAATATGCCTAAAAGTCGGTGGTGGTTAATTATTAATTGCTGATATTTGGAAATTCATAACACTTAACTGAGTTTCTTGTGTGTCATTTCTCTTGCTTTTAGTATTTTTAAAGGTTTATTCTGACAATTGGGCATCCATCGGACCATCTAAACATAAATTGAATGAAACAAAATTCTGAACAATTAATATTTGAACCTAAACTCAACTTTTTGTAACTATTGAGCTAACTATGAGAGCCTTCATTTCACATGTTTTGTATGAAATTGAGGAAACAACATGATAATTTAAAGTTGAATTCACTTTCAACAATACGCCAACCTTTGTTCATTCTGTTGACTAAAAACCTTGGCTACTCAGGTTATGCGGGGTAAATTAATCAATGAAACAATGAGAAACATGATCTAACAAATGAAACTTTTGTAGCTTTGATATTAGATAGTCTTGTTAGTCGTGTACAAATGTGTATTCTGTTAATGAAGGAGATTCTGTCGTTTGGGGTTAGTCTCTATCTCACATTGTACTTTCCTGATATAACTGTAGCTACAATCTCTTGTTTATCGCATTTGAACTCTTCTTTCAATAATAATTTCATTGGTGACATCGTTTTAGTGTTTCAAGACAAAAGGAAAAAGAAGTTATAAACAACTATTCTTCGAAGAAAACATTTAATGAGCTGCTCAGTTTAAATTAAACGATTATATTTGTTTTTGTTAAAATGCCCTATTTCACTTAAACTTTATAAATGTATAAAAATCGATTTCTTAATAGGATTTATATTAATGAAATATTCTATTTGATATTTTTCCTATTTAAGTAAGTTATCTGTAAATTCCTAGCTACAAAGTTAGAGTTATTATACTGATTTCCTCATTAATAAGACTCGAACTTTTAGAAATATTATTTATCTAATACTATTTCGAAAATTTTTGAGAATGAAAACTTTTTTGTTTTTAAATATTCCTAACAATAATGAACACACTGTTTACAACACTTATCGTCTTCAGAGACTGAAGATAAACTACAATCTAATAAGATAATGTAAAAATGTTGAAAATCCAATACCAAATGCATTTGAAAGCATTGAAATTGCTCCATGTAAGAAAAGCTGTAAGAAAGATAGACATATTAATAGTTCAGGTTGAGATCCTCATTTGGTTAGAACAAATAAAATAGTGAATTACTTCATTTTAACTTCATTCGACAAGTGACTGGTCTTTTAAGCGCACCCAGTCATCTAAGATACTGTCTCCATAGTCATCATGGAACGTTACTGAATGCCACGTCATCGATGAGTGCCAGGTTAAAACGCTGTCTTAAGCCTTGAAATCGGCTTTGTAACTTTGAATAGTTCAAGATAAGATTTCTGGTGAGATTTTCAAGGCTCACGAGTAGTTTTAAGTGCGACTGGACGAGCCTATCAGAAAGCATGTGAGCCCAATGTACCCGAACGCTCACCAACCCAACTATGGGCTATGGTCATATGAAAAAAAAGTAGTATAAGTATACATAGGTATTTGGAAAATTCACTCAAAGAAGAGGAAATTGAAGATTGGCACTTACATGGTAACAAAGAAGCCTTATAGCTGATGTTTTAAGACAAAAATTAATGATTCATCTTAAGATCAGTTTCAAATAAACAGAAAAGTGTTTTGCTTAACAGCAATAATGAGTGATCGTTTTCCCCTCACTTGTGATATGTTTGAAATCGTCCGAGAGATATGGTGTGTTTTGGTAGCTCATTGTGAATCTTCCATCAACGTTATTGCTGTGAATATTGTGTGTTAGTCTAAGTTGTTATATTTTTCTTTTCCATGCATTTGATACATTGGTCGTATACTTTTTCAACCACGATCTGCTCTACTTCATCAATATTTTCACTTACTTTCAAATAAACTGAAACCACTGATATTTGTGAAAAAATAAATTCATTCTTTTATCTCTGGATATTCTAAACAGTAAGTTACAGACTAATGTTTATGACAACCAGTTGAAAAGAAACAAAAAATCCACCATATACCATATTTAAATGACCTAGTCGTCTGGCCTCTTGTAATTTCACATTCTCTTTTGTTTTTGACCAATTCATGAATATTATAAGCAACTTTTTTCATCGTGTACGTTGAAATATTCACATTTTTTTGCTGTCATATGAAAAAGTGAGTTCACTCAAGTATACCCTCATATTAAATTATATACCCTCATCATCTATGATTACCTGAGTAAAACAAAGTCAACTCCTTTGTATCAAGAGACTCAATTACCGTACTTTACATTATTACCACAAACACCGCAGTACAGCATGTTAAAACTAACGTATCGTGTAGTTATTTTTCCGCATTAAATCAATATAGAGAAAAGAAGAAGTTATTAATAATTATGTTGAACAGATACGTGCGTGATTTGTACCAAGAAAATTGAATCAAATCCTGAAATCTTCTCCTCATACCTCAAGACTTTGGATGTAATAAATGAACTTTTGAAGTTCTTTTTTTTTATGAAAACCAGCTCTATAGAATGAACTGTAGCTGCATTCTCCATTCCTATATAATTTACTTTTTTTCTATCCACTATTTTCTAGTTCTTGTTTTTTCTTTCAAATAAGTGATATTTATAGCAATTTAGTCTTACATAGCTTTCGTTTGTCATATTTTCTTTAATAATAGAATTCGAAAATCTCTGGCATCCACATACATCCGTTATTACCTTTCATAAATAAATATGGACTCTTCAATACTCAATTTTTGAACAAACTTCGCAACCACTCATTTATACGATTGTCAAAATAAAAAATGGTTGAATCTATCCACGCATGCGCAAATATGTTTCTTAACTATATCAATAAGTGCTGACATGTTGAGTTTGAGGTCGGAAAATTTTTAAACAACCCTCGTACACTTACAGCAATAAAATATTTTCAACTATCTCACAAAATGGAAGCCATAAACATATTCTATTCCAGATTTTCAATGATTAATATTGTCAGATGTACAGAAAATATTTGGTTTTTTCTCCTAATAGGAAAAAATTGTTTTTTTTTTTACAAGCATTCTACTTGACATCACTAGTATTAATGAACATTAACATTGTTCAATTTCATATATGTAATACTCCTAGAACCGAGCTGGAGCCTCGGAGGATCATTGCCATATAGTCTTCCTTGTTTTTAGTATAATTTTGTACTGATTGGTTGTCTTCAGCTTCAAATTTCTACTGGAGCAGAAAATGTTCAATAGAATTTGTTGTTTTCACAAATACTCAAGGTAACTGTTAATGTCCTGTTAGTGAGGGAGTAGTGTATCTTTTTTTAAACCTATTAATAAGAAGAAATTCTGAATTCAATTCCATTCGTTCATTCGTTTCTATAGTTAAATAAAAACCAATTCTCACGTTCAAATTTCAAGAACAAATAGTGAATTACTTGATTGCAATCATCAGATATATTTTTACTCTACTAAGGGGCGAACCTCAGATTAAAGATCAACAAATCATTGTCTACGGAAGAACAAACTACGTGAGATTTTTCCGGGGATGTTTCCTAATAAAAATTCATTGCAGGGAATTATCTTCCTGTACATGTTGCCGCAACACTTTGTCGACAACGGAAAATTTTCCGCCGTTTCACCGTCAAAACGTTTATCTTTATTCGGATGATGCATTAAATCCATTTACAGGCAAGTAGGTGTCATTAATTTTGAGTAAACCACCATAAACTTAGTGACTTGTGTATAACCTTATATTGAAAATACACTCAATCCTTATAATCAATTATTAAAAAAAATTCAACTACGGATCTTTGTTATTTTCAATAAATCAGTTTGACGCAAATTGATAATGAGTTATTTACCACATACAGTGTTTTTTCATTGTTACGGTCGTAATTATGATGGAAATACATCATTATCTACAAGGTGGATCATAACTTCGGATTTCGCTTTAATTTATGGTAGGTCTGAGAAATCAAAACATAAAATCTATTACATAAAAACGATTCGCTGAATGTGCTGCTAAACGCTGATTCTTATTTTTTAAATAATATTAATTGAAGTACGAGGAAGGTCATAAGAAAAGAAAAAATTTAAAAACTGCCTAAGAAAGTATAAAAACAAACACTTTTCTCTCTCCTATAATATAATCAAGTATTAGTGGAGAGGTTCAGTAAACACAAAATAATTGAGTGACTTTTATATCAATCAATATCAACATATCAATACAGTGTGTCTACGTAAGTTGGAACCATATGGTAAACCATAAGCTAAACTATGATGTATAAATTATTTTTCTTCTTCTGCAAATTCAAAGTTGAAAAACTATGTGAAGGGATGATTTCCGCACCCTACATATATAGATGAAATTTTTCGAAATCGTAATCTAGATAATTACCTGAATGATTATTATTAGAAATTGATTTGTGTCATTACATTAGTCGTAACTAATTATATGTTGGAGGGGATTTGGGGGGAGGGATTGTTAAAAGATAGTCTAAATTTTTAACAAACCTCCCCTGCCCCTAATCCTCTCCAACAGTATTTGCAAAATATCAAGTATTCAAGATAGTGTACATTTTCCAATCTTCAAATCTTAAAAACTATGTGAAGGAATATTTTCCACGACCAACATATTTAAATATATTCTTTTTCAGCATAAAAAACTGTATAACATACTAAAATTTCAAGGAAATCGAATGTATGTATCGTATACTACTTCAAAAAACTAATATCTGATAGTTGCATTTCAATTTTTGGATCATGCAGAACTTTTTTCATAAAACCGCTAATAAAAACGTTTTCCAATATTATTCAAAAACCAATTATCTGTCATTCTTTCTGTATACCTCGTTAGGTTCAGATCGTTAAGTTAACTCCTAACAATAATAAATTATTCGCTTTTTGTTGTAATTAAAATGTGATACCACAAATTGTCGAAGCAGCGTTTTTATCATAGAAATTGGTAAATATACTTTAAAATTATTTACGTATCCGGATATCAATAGGCCAATCACTGAGACAAAGACTGTTTGGTTTTTCTCGAGCTGAGATCTATTTATATATTTCATCCGTTTTTCTTTCTTTTTTTTTTTTTTTTTTTTCTTTTCAACTATTGACTGTGATTTTGGCAACCAAGATCACAGCAATATGTCTAACCTTCCCTCACTATCAAAAATCAATCCAAATACTAACTCTCCACCTTTATCATATGCTGCAGCTACCTCAGCAAAATCCCCACCCCCTTCTGTGCCCTCACGAAATCAGGCCATCATTATGCCTTCTATCCCCAACACTGTACTATTTGACTACATCAAATCAATAGGTAGCATCGTCTCTCCTAAAAATGTTATTTTCGCATCCAGAATATCACACGGACGCATATGCATTTATTTATCATCGATGACTCTAGTCGACGAACTTCTAAAAACCAACCAAAGTATCCTAGTTAATTCCAATTTGATCCCTATACGTCGGCTGATATCTCCAACCAAAAGAATACTCATTTCCAATGTCTGTCCATCCATTCCCCATTCCGTCATTGAGAAAGCACTACAAGACCTAGGGTTATCACTCACCTCTCCCATATCATACGTCAAATGTGGCTCACCTAATGACGAATACGCACATGTGCTCAGCTTCCGCCGAGTAACTTACGTATTACCAACCAATAATGATTTTTTCTCTGCAAACTTCGACTGTCATCAGTCATGAAAATACAACGCACAGAATATTCATTTCTACCGACAAACTTGAATGCTTTCTCTGCAAACAGGCTGGGCACACTGCTGATTCATGCCCCAACACTCCCATCCCTCAAGATCCCTCTCCCAAATCAAATGATTCGGTCAATCTGATCCCCACCTCCTGTGCTGACCCTACTGCCACTACTAATACTTCGGTTATTCCCATAGTATCCTCGGAGGACACCCTTTCACATTTCCCCCCCCTAATTTCCTTACCAAAAACTAGCGAAAAACGTCCCCGTTCAAATGACAGCAGCCTTGACTCGCCGCAGTCTATATCTCCTACTGATCTTCATCCAGATCCAATGCCTCCCCCCGAATTTTCTACATCCAGCTCCGGAAACCCTGCGAAAAAGAAGACCAAAAAATCTAAACTGACTAAAAACGATTGTCACTTCATAAGCCCTGAATCACGCTCCGTTATACATAAACAATTTAACGATTCTCCTGAAGCATTTTCCCTCACAGGCACCCAATTTATTGCGTTTCTGGAAAACACGTATGGCATCAATGACCCCCTCCCCGAAGCCAACAAATTTATTTCCGACACAACCCTACTTCTGAAGGATTTGTCCCGAATTTATCCTAATATAAAAGAAAGATCTTTAAAAAACCGTATTACGCGTCTAATCAATAGAATTAACTTTAAACTTCACCCCGATCAAAAAACTCCTCCCGAAGTGTCTATTACTGATGATGGGAATACCACTGACTCCTCGACATTATCTCAGTAAATACTCTCTCCCTTCTTCCTAATCAAGTACATTCTCTCTGATACAGTGGAACTGCGATGGATTTTATCCTCGACTAGAAAGAATTCAGAAAATCATTTCCTCCCATAAACCTGACTTCCTTTGTCTCCAAGAAACCAACTTTAAAATTGATCATAAACGCAACTTGAGAAATTTTGACGGATATCATTACATCCGTACCAACTGCATAAGAGCCAGTGGCGGTACTTCAATATTTGTATCCAGCGACATATACTCATCCCACCTCCCATTAACAACAAACTTTGAAGTAGTAGCTATAACTACTTGGTGCCCCAATAAACTTACCATTTGCAGTATATACATTCCACCGGACCACCCCCTTGATGAAAAAGAGTTAACAGACTTAATTCGTCAGCTTCCTCAACCATACATTCTTGTTGGAGACTTTAATGCACATCACACTATGTGGGGCTCCGACCAAACTCGCACGAGAGGCAACACAATAGAAAAAGTCATAAATTCAACTGGTACCTGTCTGTTAAATACTGGAACCAAAACTCACTTTAACATCTCCTCAGGTTCCTTTTCTGCTATTGACCTCAGCTTCTGTGACCCTAAAACGGCACTATCTCTCTCTTGGCAAGTTTTCGATGACCTACATGATAGCAACCACTTTCCTATTATTATATCCAATCCCTATAATAAAGAAAATGTTGCCAAAAGCTTCTGGCAAATAAAAAATGCAAACTGGCCTGAGTTTACCTCTCTCTCCGAAGCATACTTATCATCTTTGATCATTTCTACGAATATAAACGATACGCTGGATATGTTCACTAAGAGCATACTTGCGGCTGCCGAGGTGCACATTGGTAAAACGGTCTTTTCCTCGGCATGTAGGGCTGTTCCATGGTGGAGTCCGGATTGTGCAAATGCCATACGTGAATCAAAACATGCTCTTAATAGGTTCAGACGTCACAAAACACAAGAAAACCTTATTGCACATAAAAGGCTTAAAGCTAAAGCTAAATTTATTGTCAAGCAAAGTAAAAAATCTGCTTGGCAAAGTTATACTTCATCCCTTACCCACAATACAGACCCCAGTCAAGTTTGGAAAAAAATTGCACAAATTCAAGGCAAAAAAACTAATATCAAAATTCCTTCTTTAATATCTAACGATCTGCTTATCACCGACAGCCAAAAAATCTCTGACACACTCGCGCAACATTTTAAAGAAAATTTCAGCATCCATAATCCGGCATCCGATTTTCATAACTCATATATTCAGCCCTCCTCCGCACTACAGCTAAATCCTCTCGATATTGCGTCTGTCAATGCTCCTATTAGTTTAAATGAACTAAAATTCGCGCTATCGTCCTGCAAAAATTCTGCTGCCGGTCCTGATGATGTCCTGTATATATTTCTCAAAAAACTATCCGACTCGTCCCTCTCCAAGCTCCTTGACATCTATAACATTATTTGGAATACTCACCAATTCCCTGATGCATGGCGCAACTCTATAATCATTCCAATTAAAAAAGCAGGTAAATCCACATTATCCCCTAAGTCTTTCCGTCCAATCTCACTTACTTGCACTACTTGTAAACTCCTTGAAAAAATAATCAATAGAAGACTCCTATGGTTCCTTGAAAAATACAAACTTATTCCCGACGCACAATCGGGTTTTCGACGTAATCGATCGACATACGACAACCTTGTTCTCTTGCAAACAGATATCTCCTCTGCATTAAATAACCATCAGGACGTCATTGCAACTATTCTCGACATTGAAGGCGCTTTTGACTCTATATCCAGAGGTGCAATAATGAATAAACTCACTCAATACAATCTACATGGTAATATATTATCATTCATCCATAATTTCCTAACTGATAGAATTTTCAGGGTTTCCGCAAACGGTAAGCTCTCCCTTCCTCATCCACAAAATACTGGCATCCCTCAAGGTTCAGTATTAAGCTCTACTTTATTTATCCTCACAATAAATGAGCTATGTGACAACTTCCCATCTCCCGTAAAATATGTCCAATACGCTGATGACCTAATCATTTATTGCCACGGTAAATACGTCCCCTCTACATGCCAACTGCTCCAAAACGCAATAAATCTACTACAAGAGAGATCCCCCTACCTAGGATTATCATTTTCCCGAAACAAATCCATGCTGATAAAATTCTCTCGAAGAACATCTATTCACTCACCCCAAATTTTCCTTGATAACTCCCCTCTACCTATCGTGAATCAATGCAAAATCCTTGGTATGACTTTTGATTCTCGACTCAACTGGAACCATCATATTCATGATGTAAAAGGTATTTGCCTAAAGAGGCTGAACATAATTAAAACCCTTAGCCACCTTCACTGGGGCTCCAATGAAACTATACTGCTAAGAGTTTACAGAGCTCTCATACGCTCAAAGCTTGACTATGGTTGTTTTATCTATATGTCCGCCTCCAAGTCTAAAACTGACTTGTTGAACTCTGTACACAACACCGCTCTTCGCCTTTGTCTTGGTGCCTTTCGCTCAAGCCCCGCCGCTAGTGTCAATGTTGAAGCTAATGAGCCACCACTATTCCTCAGACGACAATCTCTTCTCCTGTCATATGCTGCTAAAGTATCTTCCAATCCTTCTAATCCTGTCCATTCGCTATTTACCACCACTTCCGTACCCAATAACTCACGAATAACTGTAAATTCAATCCCTCAATTGCTCACACCTCTACTCCAAAATACCAACCTCTCAATGACCTTTCCACTTTCTTTCCCTTCTTCTCCCCCGTGGATAAAAAATATTCCCATAGTAGACACATCACTAACCATCTACAATAAACACGAATCCCCTAGCGCTCTTGTTGAGAAAGCATTCTTGGAAATTATGCATAAAAATTCCTACGACCTAATTCTCTATACGGATGCCTCCAAAGCTGAATCCGGTGTGGGTTGCGCAGTCACTACAAACCACGAACTCATAAGTTCTTTCCGTTTACCCTCGACGTGTAGTGTTTACACTGGTGAACTATACAGTATCCTTCAAGCCTTCAAATATATTTCTTCTCCCCATAAACATATCGCCATATGTACTGACTCTCTTTCATCCATACAGTCCATCTCAACCATATTCACCGACCACCCAATAGTCCAAAACATTCATGACATCTACCAAACTCTCTTTGCTCTTGATATAACAGTCTCTCTCATATGGCTTCCATCGCACACTGGAATTGCTGGAAACGAATGTGCCGATCGTCATGCCAAAGAAGCCACAAAAAATCATGAAATCCCAGTACAGCTGGACAATGATCTGAAGATTACTTTCAAACACCTCACTAAAAAATCTTGGCACGATACATGGAGCATTAGCACTACAACACTACATCAAATCCACCCAACTACTTCTCACATTTCCCTAAACTTTCTGAATAGGAGAGAAGCTGTGACAATAAGAAGACTTCGCATCAACCACACGAAACTTACTCACGGCTATTTGATGTCGTCAGAAAGTCGTCCTGTCTGCCGAACTTGTCTAGTTCCTGTGACTGTTAAGCACATCCTCACCGACTGCAGAGAATACTCTACCGCATATCAACAGCTTGACATGAAAACCAACCTACAGGAGACACTTAACTGCCCGACGGAAATAAGGAAAATCGTGCAGTTCCTTAAAGTCACCAAGCTGTACAAGAAAATATAATTTAATTTATACATTGTAACAGATTTTATTTTTTGTATGTAACTGTATTTAACTTTCATTTTATTTTTATTTAATTCGAATGTATTTAACTTATGATTGTTTTTGTGTGCCAATGACCAGCGCTGTCGAGGCACGTTAAACTGAAATAAAAAAAAAAAAAAAAAAAAAAAAATTATCTGTGGTAAAATGTGACTCGAAATATGAACAACTCTTGATTATGCGCTACTATAATATTAAAGCTTCAATTTGTGTGTTGAGTGTGTCTCATTAATACTCGACATGCCTCCTATAAGGCGGCGGGCAAATTTAAACAGAAAAACCCGAAATGCAACGAATCACATTAATTATCAATCTAATCGTACAGCCCACGAACGTCATTATCGCAATGAACGTGAAAATATTCGAGTAAGACACACCCGTCAAACGCTTTTTTCGACTAATCATGAACTCAGTTTGCCAATATTAGAAATAAAAAAAATACTGAATAACGTAATAGAAACAATCATATTGGAAGGAAAATGTAAAGAAAAAGACGTCTTAATACCCCGCATTCCAATGATTCCGACTGACGTACCATTTTAGTTTAACCCAGCTTAACCCAGAGGACAGTCGTTAAATTTTGTTGTATTAATCTAAAAAACTCATTTTGTTCATTTCGTATGGTCCATTGTATATTGCCCGTTCCCGTATTCGAAAATCATCTGCTCATTTATGATAAAAACAAAACTTAATTTAGAATACGTTTAAATGATATACAGAGTGAGTTTTATGTATGGAAAGACTCATTTATCTCGGAAACAGCTTGTACGAATTTTATATATCTTTGTGTACAAGGGTTTTGTAATAAGGAATAGTATTTCAAATAGATCATTCTGTATATTTTTCGCTGTTCGAAATTCTTGAAAAATATTTATTATTTTTCATAAATTCGGAGTTATAGCTACATTTGCGTTATATATGCCGAAGTAATATATTTATATGACTATTATAATAATCAACTTGACGTTTCAATAAATTATTATTGTTGAAGTTTTAATGATATTAAGATATAGGGATTGACGTAGAAGCCACCAAGAAACGTGTAATAAATTAAATAATTCAATATGTTGACAAGATGTTGTAAAAGATCGACGTTTGGAATATTAGTCATAACGATTATTTGTACTGAGTTGACAGACATTTTCATTTGATTCATACGAATATTGTTGTTGAAAGTTTCTACTGTCGCTGCGATTAGTGTTAATTTAAAGTTATTATTTTATTCCATAATTTAACTACGTCCTGTAAACTCGTAGCTATTAACATCAGGAAATAAGGATTGACATGTAATATAAAATAAAACAAATTAATATCTACAATTTCACTACGCTAACAACATAAATTCAAAATGTAGTAGGTTTTGATCAGTGACCATCCTCTATCAATAAATCCGACAAATATTATCTGAAGCACCAATCAATGTATAATTTAATTCTTGATGATCGTTGTTACATTTAGAATTGTTAATAATTTACATAAGTGAGAGAATAATATATATTCATAGGAACTAACGAACTGATTGGACTAGCATTTTGATTAATCAAAATGGTGGAAATCAAATTGTAGAGTATTGAATATCCACGAAACATACGGACCATTATATGGTGTTAAACAAACAACAAATTTCAAGCCAAAGCGTCAACAACAAACATTTGTCATGTACAATCTGAATCGATCGTTTGGTAACTGTTTTCTTTTCTTTTGTTATGTAATATACATAATATTATCAGGGTCGTACACTCATAAAATTTTTAAATTTAAATGTGGATGTAGTAATACATTATTTGAAATATCTTTTAAATACCTATTCAGCCATATAAATATGTACAGTAATTGATTTTTGTATTTGTTTAAAAAATTAATAAAATTTTATTATTACAATAAATTATGTATTACTCATTAAATACAACGATACCCAAATTAAGTGCTCAAATAGTTAATACAATGAGAAAGACGTGCCCGAACTCTTCTTGAACCTTCTCTAAAACTTCCGGTGTTCATTGATATTTTGTAGTGTATTTTGGTACATTTCACTTTTCAAGTATCCTCATAAAAAGAAATCAAGAGGAATCAAATCAGGTGTCCTAGACGGCCATTCTATTGTTCCTCTTCGACCTATCCACCAATTTGGAAAGACGTTGTTCAAATAGTTGCGCACCAATACAACACAGGCGCACCATCTTGCTACAGCCATAAATCATTTCTGTTTGAAAACAGCGGGTTCAATTCAGGTAGCAAGAAGTTTTGAAGAAATTCTAAACATCGAGGACCTGTTAAGGTTTCTCCAAAAAAGTGTGGCCCAATAATCCTATTATTATCTATTATTCCAGCCCAAACATTAACTTTCTCTGGGTATAGAGTACGGTACTCTTGCATCCATTGTGGATTTTCTGTAGTCATCTTTCAATTCGTCTATCAAAATCATCTTCCATAAGCTCTTGTACTAATCTTACTTTGTAGGGATGCAACTTTTCCTTCTTTACGTAGAACTGTTGAATGGTTCATGTCATTATCTAATGCTACTTGCCGAGAACTGATATGAGGATTTTCTTCAAAGGCTAACAGAACATCTAGTTGTTTGTTTTCTGATATTGGTTTTCTACTACATTTAGGGAGGTTTTTGACATAACCCGTTTCTCTGAATTTCTTCTCAATTATGCTTATAGTGGATTGTAAAATAGGTTCACGGCTAGGGTATTTATTATAAAATAACGTACATACTTCTTTCTGCGTACGTGCTTTATCTCCACAACCAATCATTATTAGAATTCCAGTAAACATGAAGTCGATAGATACAAAGACTTTTTAATTCGTCTAATACAATAATACTATCAATCATTTGATAGATAGTTAATTATGTCCAAGTGTTACTGTTGATGTTGATAAGGTAACTAGATTTTTAAAAAAGGTAAAAAGTAGGTAAATAAAACATTTCATTACCAGTGACGGCCTTTACAAAATTTATTTTTGTGTGTCAATAAATACATCATACCAATACTTAATACATTTTATAAAGAAATATGTTGATATTTTATAAATAATATTTGTGACAATACGCAAATCAATTACTGTACATATTGATATGCCTGAATAGGTATTTAAAAGACCTTTCAAATAATGTATTACAACACCCACATTTCCATTTAAAAATTTTAGCGATGACGTCATCACGCTCATATAGATGAAGTCAAAAATAAAAAGGTATCGTCACGAATAGTCTGTTAAAAAATAAATATCGACGTGTTTTGGAATTTTTCCTTAAAGTCGCTTACGTAACAAATGTTCCAAATGTATCAACCCACCTTTCTTGGAACCTGACATGTTCTATCACCTCATATTTTCTCTTCATACAAAGAAATTTCTTATTCAACATTCAAAATTTGATTCAAATATCGAGTACAAATTGTAAACAAATATCTAATTATTTTGATGCTACTAAATGTATTTTTTAATTTTAGTTCTCTTCTACTTTAAAATTTGTTTGTTCTATAATTTTTTAAATACAGATGAAAATTTGATAAAGACTATAAAAAGGCGAATTATCAAATTTTCATCCCGTCTTTAAAAAAATATAGCCATGGAGCGGCGCTACTATTTGGAGATGAACGTGGGTAGGGCAGACATGAAAATTTTGACTGAACTGAGTACACCCACCATCACCATTAAACTGTTTAAATCGCGTTTCGGTAACCAAGTTATCGTCTTCAGAAACTGCAGGTAAACTAATCAGTTTCTGATTGGCTGATATTGCTCTGAAAGGAACTATTCCTCAGCAGGAATCAAACTTTGCCGTGTACTACGTTGTGGCTGGGTACCTACATCGGAATAACTTTATTGTTGACCTACCCTACATGGAATGGGGACTCACTAAGCCTAAATTGGTGGACGCGGCTAGTGCGCAGGTAACACAGGTATTAATTTTTAACCAATTTTGAATCCATTTGACCACGTCTGCCGTTTTGAAATTATAAAATATATTATTATTATTATCGGAAAATAACATTGGCAGACTATTATCACGCCGATTTCTTTGTGGCAGACAATTTTGAAATTTCAAAAAAAAGTCAAATTTTGAAAGTATTTGACCAGATCTGCCATTGATGTATTTTATTAATTACAGTCTAAAAACTTTATATATATCACGGCAGACGTCTACATCGCGTATAAATCTCAATAATTAACAAAATCCCAGCGACAGCCCGGTCAGATCTATATGTATTATATTCGTTAATTTACATCAATATAATTAACTTTTGAGTCACTTTATGAGAGTATTTGGAAAAATTAAATTTTTTTTTTATATATATTATATTTGATTATTTAAATGATAAAAAGTATATATTTAAGGATGAACAATAAATAATAAGGTAAAATGGTAATAAAAAAAAATGATAAAATTTCTCATTTCAATTTTTTCATTTCATTTCGTCAACATAAATACAAAATTGTTAAAAAAGTTTAAAAATAAATCATGCATACTTTAAAATATATATTGATATAAGTATATACATCTTAATCATCATTCATCATCATCGTCGTTATCATCATCGTCATCGGAGTCATGTTGGTCTTTAGGTGGCTCGTCCTCATCATCTAATGCGTCAGACTCTGCAAAAATAAAACGTTAGTCGTAAAATATAAATAAATTGATCGGAAAATATTCTAGAAAGGATATATTTTTATAAACTTACCAGAAACTTTGGTGATTAAGTCACCCACAAAAGATGGAACCATTTGAAGGTATATGCGTTGTCTTGCTCATCCCAACCATACTTCAATGGGTCCAAAGTTGTCGGTTGTAATTTGGAAGCATTTCTCCACAGAGAAGAAATGTAGTGGGCCCTCAAAAATTGTTGGTAAAGCTCAGTCTTACATGGTGGTATTGAGCTTGCGTCAAAATTTTGAATTTTCTTCTGAAAATTTTCATTGATGTCTGAGGCTTTATAGTTTCTAACAAACATCTGAAACTCTTGAATAGTGTTAAATAGCTGTTGTAGTTGATCTTCTGTTAAATTATCTTCACCAAGTGTAGCAAATGCTTGTTGAAATCCAGAATTTTTCTTCAGTAAAGTAAAGGGTCTTCTTTTCCCTTTGTTAAAGAATGCTGGATTAAAGTCGCATCCAGTAAATGCATGGAAACCGATTAAACTTTTAGCTAATAGTTCACCAAGTTCTCTATAAATTTTTTTGATGTCAATGTATCTTTCATTATTTCCTGTTCCACTGAGCATTCAAATATTAGAATGAGGGTTCTTTAAATGTGACATATTACCAATCATTAGAATTAAAATGTCGGTATCTGAGGCCCTAATGACAATGTTTGTCTGCTCTGCGATATAAGAAGCATGATAGATAATTTTTGTATCAGCTTCTTCATGTGAAGTACAACATAAATCTTCCACAACACTCGATTCTACTGTATCATCAACAACTTGATACAATTGACAATTCCGAAAATTTAAATAAATCTGTCGGTTACCCAAAAATGATTTTACTTCCTCAGTAGACCAATGCTTTATAAAAAATTCAACAATAGCTTCCTTAAAATTGGTGTTTTTCAATTCTTTTGAAAAATCTGATGGTCGCACCTGATCAGGCCCAGAAATTGTGTAGTCAATCAAAGATGCTTCATGCCGTAGAAATCTTTCACTATCTTTTATTGATGGATAAAAATATTGGTCGAAGATAACATCAATACGTCGGGCAGAATATTTTGTTATCATTGTATTGCGTGGTGGTTCTTGATCAACATTTGGTACAAGACATTTTACAAGTACAGATTTGTCAGTCTTACAAAAACCACCATCTAGATGACATAGAGCAAGAGGTACAGGAGTTATGGGATACGATAAAACTCTTAAAACATCAATTTGATGGTCCATAGAAATTCCCAACAAACGCCCAAATAAATCTCGCTGTAGCTTGATCTCAGGATGCTTACCTCCAATTTTTACCGACTTCTTCTTCATAAGTAGACTTGTGTATCGGTGTCTTTTTTATGGCTTTTTCAAACCTATTGGAGTCAGATGCACATTCCGATATAAAAGTAGTTCGTAGTTCTTCACCTTTTTTTTCGATATTTAAAAGAAATTCACTCACTTGAGTTGATGCAGCTTTCCCAGAACCTATATTAAATAATTGATCGGGTGATAAATCTAAGCTGAAGGGGTTCACATACTGATCGAACGAGTTTATAAACTTATCAAGCTGTTGACAACTTTTCTTGATATTATGTGGCTGCAACTCTACTGAAATATCTTGCTTCTTGGTTATTCCCAACTCTTCTAACACGTGTGTGATTATAGTTGAGCGGATGTCGTGACTTCTCGCCCACCGTTGACGAGCTGAAATGGAATTAGTCAGATGTGAGATACCAGTAAGTGTTCTTGCAGCATCTGCATTGATGGTCTGTTCTAATGTAAGATCAATGGGCTGCCTTGAAAATGGTTTACTGGTACGTTTGATCCCAAAAAATCCTTTTTTAAAGTCCTCCTCTAAACCAGGATGAGTTGTATAAGCTTTCTTTAAGTTGTAATGATACTGAACAGTCCATTTTGCATAATTTTGATGGTTGAAAACAAAAAATAAATTGGTTATTTTTGGTAGAATGTCAAGATACAATTGAAAGTCTCCAGCACGAATGCTTCTGCTTAGTTGTAAATAATGATAAACAAGTTTTATGTAAATCATATAAAATTGCGATGTTTTACCATGATCACCATTTAATGTCTGCTGTTCATAAATAACATAGTCATTACAGATTTCTTTTAAACTTTCATTGTGAATAATAAGTAAAGGTGTCTGACAACTTTGTAATCTTGCAAGTTCTTCTTCGATATCATCAGAAATTTTAATATTTTTAGACTTTAAAAAAGATCTGAAATGCATAATTTGTAGCCCCAAAGCCATCATTGGATGTAATCTTTTACAGCGATTGAAATGCTTGCCCTCAATAAAACTTGAAATAGATCCACTAGCAAGCATTTCGCTGTCAACCATTATGGTTGTCAAACCACAATCATTAATAAACTTTCCAATCGCCTTAAAATATGACATCATAATATGAAAAGCACCCAAGTGTATGAATAGTTTTCTAAAGGTGTTACTTTCCGTAGCTTGGATTTGCGATTTTTGCAATAGCTAAATCGTAAGTTACTTGCATGTACTCTTGATTTAGCTCTTGCAATACTGACATGCATTGATGCATAGTAGCCAAAACAACTGCATTACTTGTTGGAGATTCATTAATCGGAGTTAAGTAGGAAATTAATTGCTGAGGACTATCATCGGTTATTATTTTACTGTTGAAACCAGTCCACATAGGGGTATTGGGCAGCCCAAAAGCGTGACTTAACATCCAAATAATGTCAATTTGATCGTAAAGACTCTTATGCACTATTAAATTCCTCACTTTGAATTTCAATATTAGTCGTGTTTTTCAGTTTTTTAGCGCACTGTGGCAATTCATGTTGGACTGCTTCAAAAGATCGCCTTCTACGTTTATTTCCTGTCATATCTTCAACTCGTGTTTTTTCTCGTTCTTCTTCTTCTTCTTCTTCTTCTAAATTGTCGTGTACAATATTTTGGTATATTATACCAACTGTATCGTGAAGAGTATCTTTTCCATTCCTAGTCTCAACAAATCTATCATAATTGTCGAATGCCATACCTGTCGAAAGATTCTCCTCTTTCTTAATTGCCTCTGGACATATCCCGGTACGTGAAACGGAAGAAAATGTTGCTTCTGTTTCAAGCTCTTCAATTGCGCTGTAACTGATGCAATGGCCGTAACGATTGATGATATCGATAACCTTTCGACTGCTAGTAAGACTTTTTAACGCCATGCCTAAGCAGATGTGTTTCGAAGTCTTAATGTTACCATTGTGACTCATATAAATGATGTCCTGGGACAAAGATTTTACGTGGCGTTGAAAACTATCACAATTCCGATGTTTACGACCATAACCTCCGAGAATTGAAGAAAAAAATTCTGACACCATTGGTGGTGTTGAACATTCCCCATTGATCAGTCGTTGACTTGTTATGTAGTCAGGTAATTTTTTCTTCTTTATTCCCATGATCTCCTGTCGTAAAATGGCGGCGGCTGCTTGATCTTTCAAATGGGCAAATAATGAATCATCGATGGTTGTAATACCTTTAGGGGCAACTACTTTCTTGTTTTTAGAAATGAGAATTTGAATTTTATCATTGAACTTTTTGCGGATTTTTTCTTCTAAAAAGTGTGTGTTAAATATCGATTTTGTTTCCAAGCTTTCACTCAATTCATTAAACATATCTAGATACTCTTTATGTAAGTACGTTAATAAATAACAACGTCCACGTTTTACCACATTTTCTTCTATTAAATTGCATATTTCTTTATAGACCGTTTCATGTAAATCTCTAGAGATATGCCAAGAAGTACGGACAGGACTTTTAACCAAGGAGCTTGTCTTGTTTCTAAAATCTTGCCGACAAACATCATGATAATGAACGTTCTGGAATTGATGACTTTGTAATTTTGACAAATTTTCATTATAAATTTCTGTATCTACTTTGAACTTTGACAAAATACTTTTTTCAAATTGATCCTTATCTGCTGTCCGTAAAGGCTCATTTTTAGACCGGTTTTGTTTCTTTTTTTTGTTACAAAAAAAAACACAATTGCGGGTTGGTTGCCGCCACGTTACCAGAAGCCTGAACATCTTCACATGGTACTTCCTCCAGCGCCTGATCTTCTGCAGCTTCTGTAGTTATGTCCATGTCATCGGATGTTTCGGTCACGTTCACATCTGCATGGGAATCATTTAGCATTGTTACCTGATGACTAGCAGATGTTGATGGTTCATCAATTGCAGAGATAGAATTATGACGTCGTGATTCAACCGTTTCTGTGATCTCTGTCGAAAAAAACTTTTTTTTTAAAGCTGTAAACGATTTATAACAAGCACTGTGATAAGCGGCATCATAAATTTCATCTGGTAAAATAACGTCATTATATTTCAACTTATGAAATTTTCTTAACCTTAAAATCATTCGGCATTTTGCCATTGTCTCTACAGAAAAAGTTATTAATTTTTCATTTTTTATGTTATCACAAAAAACACACTTCACTTGGTCTTTATTACTCGACATCATGTCAGATATATTTGATAAATAATTGACAAAAAAATAAAATAATCAGCACTACGTATATTGCAATATTCACGAAACACGAGGTAACTATATGTACGCATAGAATTATACTGAAAACATCTGGCTACGTTGGGACTGTTATCTGACCCTTCCAGGTATACACCCTATATTTTTTGAACGTTATACGTTGAGAAAGAATATACTAGAATAAGATAGAATAAGCTGTACAGACAAGGATGAGTACAACAGTATTACATGAGTGAAAAAAAGAGATCGCTGTTAAAGCCTAGGCCAACTATCTAACCGGGCTGTCGCTGGGATTTTGTTAATTATTGAGATTTATACGCGATGTAGACGTCTGCCGTGATATATATAAGTTTTTTAGACTGTAATTAATAAAATACATCAATGGCAGATCTGGTCAAATACTTTCAAAATTTGACTTTTTTTTGAAATTTCAAAATTGTCTGCCACAAAGAAATCGGCGTGATAATAGTCTGCCAATGTTATTTTCCGATAATAATAATAATATATTTTATAATTTCAAAACGGCAGACGTGGTCAAATGGATTCAAAATTGGTTAAAAATTAATACCTGTGTTACCTGCGCACTAGCCGCGTCCACCAATTTAGGCTTAGTGAGTCCCCATTCCATGTAGGGTAGGTATAGGGGCCTCAATACACCAAAAATCAGGTCTGGTCAAATACATACAGGTAGCCTTTCACTGGCTCTTAGACTATATAGCTAGAAGGTTTGTTGGAGTTAGCCCTGATAGAGGAGCTGCTCCTCCGCTGAAGTTGTGTTGTTCTGGCTGAAAGAAGGAAAAGCGAAGATTGGCAAGAAGAAGACAAAATATATATCTTTGCAATGTAGTACGTGTTTTCACCTGGAGAACAGAAGCTTCTGTCAAGTCACAGGACTCCAGGTTCTATTTCTTGTACGACTTCATTTCGCACTTCACCGCTTTACTTTTTATGAAAATCCTCAAAAATTATCACGATAACAAAAATTGAAAACCTTAGCTTGCTTATAATATAATGTTACCTGTTCTATCATAGCTGATAGAATCTAAAATTTGGCGGATGCCGTTTTTTATGTAAGGTGAATTTTTTTCTATTTTAGTACATTTTAAATATGATTATAGTGTGTATAAAAGAGTCTTTAACAGCTGTAGTAGTCAGCAAATAATCTAATCTCATCACGAACACATCAGAATTGACCAGTAAACGAACGAATAATTTATAAAATTATTTAAGTGGTTAAAGGTAAGTTGGTGTGTAGTAGATAATTTAGTGATTAGTTTAGTGTATTGAGTAAGTATATGAATAAAAAACGAGGAGCTATTTAAATCAAGTTGGAAACGTCCAGTGGGATTTATATATATATATATATATATATATATATATATATATATATACGGATATAAGTGGTACTGGTAAGTGACCTGGTGAGTAAGCAATCTAATCTAATAAAGAAGGATATTTCTACTCAAATGGACAAGACGATTTGGAATATGAAGTACGATACTTCAATGATCAAAAACAAAATTTCTGCTAATATGGACGAGAAGATTTAAGCAATGAAATACGATATTTCTGCTGATATTTAAGAAAGGATTCTGACTATGAAGTAACATAGTATAACTCAGAATCCCAGGTATTTTGTTCGGACTCTACTATAGAATTCTCTTATCAGTGTTTTGGTAAATTTCATCTAATAATAATTAAACCAACATGATTTCAATTCAAACGCAGAGAAGGTACGCCAAACAGCAGAAATACAAGGATAGGTATCGACAATGTCCCTAGAGACTAACAAACGGACGGAAGCGAACGTGTGACCTCTATTAACACATCCTACACATTAACAAACCCTGCATTACGTTAATTATGTGTATTCAACTGACCTGGTGAGACCTTATTGGATGGCCGATAAGGAAGTCGATTTAAGGGCAATCTTAATATAAGAGAATGGATTGATCGATCAGTTGTTATAAATAGATACAATTTATGAGTGAACGACGAAAATACGTTTGGAAAACATAGTTTGAATATTTTCATTTTCTTTTTTATGGAATAGAATCTTTGCTTCATCCACCAATTCTTTTTCATTACTTCAATAACTTGTTCAATTTTAGTCTCTACAGAACTTAGATATATCGATATTTTCCTATTACAAACAACCGAAGCATCTCATGCATATTATGACGATTACAACTTTTACAATTTTTTCAATCGTTATATCTCAGAAACGGAGGCTTCTAGGAAAAAAAGTATGAATACGTTTTTTGTACATAATTTTATAGTCTACAATTTTTGTCTGAAGTATTTTTGTGATAAAACTCACGGTTACCTTTTTTTTTTCACCTTTAAGCTTGAATAACATTTTTTGGTCTAATTTGACAGGACAAAACAAGTTGTATCGCGACAGTTGATAATATTTTCGAATAATTTTCTTTTGAATTACTAAGGGTTATCGAATGAAACTCTATTACGCGCAGAATTAACTATAATATCATGTATTTAAGTAAATTCGCACTAAAAAAAAAAACAAATTGTTTTCCAACGATATAAGTTCTTGAGGAATTCTCCACAACAATTTTTGTCTAAAGTATTTTTGTTATACAACTCAAGGTTACCAATTTTTTTTACCTTTGACCTTGAATAAAATTTTTTCAGCTTGATGGAAATTTTTGTAGTTATTTTTTGCCTAATTCGACCGGTCTAAACTAGTTTTATCATGATAGTTGATAATATTTTCGAATAATTTTCTTTTAAACTACTCAGGGTTATCGAACGAAACTCTATTATGCGAAGAATGAACTAAAATATAATGTATTTAAGAAAATTCGCACTAAAAAGGAACAAATTGTTTTTCAACGTTATAAGTTTTTAAGAAATTTCCCATAATAAATCATTTGATGTGAATTGGTTACAACCGGTAGATTTATTCAACATTTATAAAACAAGTGAAATATAAGACTGCTGTTATTTGAATTATGCAAAAGGTGTTTTCAACTTAAGAAAACGTACAAGCAGTTATTCATTTTCTCAATTTCTGAGAAATGGATGCTGTTTTTGGTTGAAACGTACATTTGCAATGTACTAACACGTTTCAAGTTAACATATTTTCCATAGAGATATATTTTTTCCCACTAAGTTCTTTTTACCATAAATTCGCTAGCATACTCACCCAGTAATCAATCGATTAGAGATTACAATCATTCGATAGAAATTCTTTTTTCTCTCGATGTATCAATTGTTCATCAAATTGGTCCACGATTGCTTTAAATCATTTACATAATGTGCATGTTGATCAGTACTCTTTTAGAAACTAAAGGATTGTGTTTGAGAATTGTCGATTCAATTAGTTAGAGTTGTTGTGGATGCATTTATTGTTTCATTTACACATCGTATTAAGTTCAAAAATAACCATATTTCCAGTGTATATGAGGGCAATTAATCAACTTTCAAACAGATCAATCGAAGTATCCTGATGAAATTTCGAACGTCACTTAATATTTTATAACATCGATGCATTCGAAATCTGTCTTTATTCAAATCCAGTATATCCATGTGATGAGTTACTTACAATTTGATAACGATTTTATCTAAAATTCTTCGAATCTAACATCACCAAACAAATAGTAAATAATTCTTCACTTTTTCATTAACAAGGAGTGCTATTTTGAAACTATATATCTATATATCTATTTGATTGAGATTTGGAAAACTCCAACGACCATATTGGAGATTATTTGCGTTGTTTATTCAAACATTACATACAGAAGAAATGATGTGGAAAGGAATATCAAGAATCCAATGTGTGAATGAATAAATTTCAAGGCATTAACAAATCTGGAGGATAGTCATCATATTGAACCCTTCTCAGAACATCCAGTGATAACAAAATCACTCAAACCCAATTCACTAGTAATGAAACTTTAAATACGAGGGTTGATATTGAAGTTTTGAGATGGACAGATAAAAACAAGTATTTCTTACATTCCCATTGAGGTTTCCCCAGAAAACATGTGATTTGGACGCATCAACTGCTTCTTCATGTGTAAAAAAACGTTGACCTCGTAATTTATTTTTGATCTGCGGGAATAAGAAGAAATTATTGGGTGCCATACAAGGATTGTACGGCGAATAATCCATCAATTTGATGTTTAGACGGTTTTGAATGTTTTCGTTTGAAATGATGTGTGAGAACTCGCATTATCGTGGTGGAGAATTAATGATTCGACTTCTGTGATTGGTTTCCCTGATTTTTTCGAAACTTCTGGTAAGCAACTATCAGGATACCATTCAGAATTGACCGTTGCTCTTATAAAACGATGGCGCCTTATCTAGATATTCCAAAAACAGGCGACCATTTGCTTCGAAGTGGTTCTTCAGGGAGCCCATTCAGTCGATTGTTGTTAGTTTCGGGTTTATATACATAGATCCACGATTCGTCGCCTATCATAGTCTTATAGACGTCTTTCTGAATACCTTGTTCAACTTTTTTCAGCATTTCTTTGCACCAATAGACACGAGATTCTTTTGGACGATTGTTAACTTATACCGTATCGAAATCTATTTGATAACTAAATGTTTATGCAATATTGAATGTATGCGAGTGGAACTAATGCACTAGTATGCCTCAATCTCAAGATATGTCACATAGCAATCTTGCAGTATCGATTTTTTATAGCAGAAACTTAATTTTGGAGGATTTTCACGAAATTCATTATGTGGCGAAGTGCGTCACAAAAAAACCAGCGAAACATCTGTTGTTTGTTTAATTCACGAGAAAAGTCATAGGAAATGATCGTTTCTTCACAATTCAATCCAAATAGCGCAAATATGACAACACAATATGAGTACGCTAACTGTTAAAAATGTTAAACCCCATGATATGGGAATGTCAGATTTAACAAATCTCAAAATCTAAATAGCAATCTTTCAATTGTGAGGCTTTCGGAGATAATAATTTTTCCACGCCATTCATTCGAAATCGATTAATTTAATAATGTCAAAATATCAATGATACATCCTTGTTATTTGTATCTAATTGAATCATAGATAAAAGTTATGAAGAGACTATTGAAGCGACTAGGGTAATTATCTAAAAATCATCTCCCACCCCATATCGACTTGTGGTTTTGGAGGGTGATAAAGAAGAGTGTAGTGAACAAAAATAGTTATTTTCCTAACAAGCGCGGAAAGTGATACTTTCCCGCACGCGACTGCAGTTGTCCCGAACGACGCGGAGCGGAGCAAGCGGTCAAGTGCGGGAAAGACACTTTGCGCATGAAATAGGCACATTATTTTTTCTACGACCGTATATACAAAAAAGTATACCAACCCATTTCTCTAAAATTATTTTATTCCAACAAACATAATAATATACAAAAATTTAACTGAAAACTAGTAATTATTATGAATATTAATATTGAAAACACAATTTGTTGCATTCTGTAGACTAGTAAGAATTGCCGGTCCAGTGAAGTTATTTGGTTTCAACTGGAAGGTAGATGACGTTGATGAGGATGGCATCGGTTGCAGGTCACATAAAGATGACGATGACGGCAACGGTTTTAAGTAATTTGGCAGGTAACAGCTCGGAATTAGTTTCATTTGCAGCCTTCAAAATGGCTTCGTCAGATGAATCCAGTAATATTATTGTATCGGATTCGGTTTAATGTGGTTTAATTTAGAAGAAGATTGCACTTATTCGGTCACTTTCAAGACGTTTTGAACAACTTTGACGTTTTAGTAACAATTGCATGGTTATATAAAAAATATCTGAATTATTTTATATTTTCAAAAAATTAAAATGCTACAAACAGCTAGAAAAGGTTTAAATTTTATTTGATTTACTATTTCGTAAATATTTATTTAACTGTAGTAACAATAGTTATAATGTCAGAAGTAAAAAACTATCTAATAAGGTCAAAATTTGCATAATTTTACTTTCAAAACTCAAATGCGTGCGGTAAAGTGGGTTAAAACGCACGGTCGTAGAAAAAATAATTATTACAGCCGTCGGTTATCCCTTGTTAAAATAATAGAGAAGGTTAAAGAATAAAAATTTCACATTTTCGGAATTACGTGTATTAACAAATTATAAATTTCATTCGAAAATATATAAACCAAAAATATAGCTGAATAGTGAAAATATTATGTGAAAAATATATGAAATTAATTCAGTCGAATTATGAACAATTATAATTGTTACTTGACGTAACCGTAAGTAATTATTATTTTATCATAGAAAAACACATATGGAAAAATTGAAAATTCAAAAAATATTTTTTTATCGCAGAATAGGGTAAAAAAAGGATCGAGGGGTGTGGCGGGGGGTGAGTTAAAAGAGCACGGAAAGATATTGTATAAAACCTAATTTTCAGATAATTACTGCGACTAGTATTGGTCATTGTGAATGAGATTCAAAGTTGGGATATCATACTATGGTTCCATGAAATAATTATTAGCAATAGTATAGAAAATACGTAGGATGTATATAAAAAACTGAACAAGTTTTCAGAATAATTGATAAATTTTCATCACACGTCGAAAAAAACACCTCTGTTATAAATTTTACCGAGCCAAGACATCTCAGTAGTTTAACACAACAGATTCAAATCGATAAACGAAATATGACCTTGATGCGATCATTTATCTTGAGTCGCATTTTTTATTACGAATTTTATATGAGATTGCGAGATAAAATTAAACATGTTTCTCTGTTTCTGGGATAAGTTTTTGTTGGAACACCATGTATAATGTAATTAAAAATTTATCTGATGTGAACATGACGTTTAAATCATATGTGTAGTTAAATATTAAAGTGAAGTGAAGCACGCGGCATCTAAAGCAAAATAGATCTAACGTCTTGACATATTTTTTTTTATAAAAATGAATAGTACTATTTCAAACGTCTGTTATTTTTGTTATTATACGAAAATTTTCCCTACATCGATCGTCTATTAGGAACGAAAACTGTTGTTTAGGTATTTGAAATTAAGATATTTCGATATGAAATTAGTTTCATCATTTCAACGTAATTTGTGGAATGGTGATAATTTTCGAAGGAATTCAACAATATTAATAAAATATGAGGAAGGCGAGGACTGGAAAGAATTCAGTTTGCATTTTATACAATAAATAACTTTAATAAAATTTCCTACATATTTTCTGTTTTTTCATAAACAAAGATTTTTTTGAAATAATGTACCACTTGTAAACAAAGAAACAGAGTTTAAAAGAGAATAATTGGATATGGTCATGACCATGTATTTAAATAATATATTATGCAACAAGTGGAAAAAGTTCAACTTTTCTCATGAGATTGGAGGTTAGGTTAGATAGACTAGAGCCGCGAACATAAAAGTAAAAAAATGGAATATACAAGTGAAGTAACTTGATATTTTCTCATGGTTGGTTAGGTTAGAAATGATACTGAGGTATTCTGACTCTAAACCGCTGAATATTTTATTTAAAATCATAGTGTATGTTGAAACTTTTAGATATTTTTTTTTTTATTAGAGTTGACGATTTTCAATGGACTATCCGATGCACACTCCTGCCACGGTACTGGATTGCCATGCTACATGCTTTCAAATATTGATACATCCCTTATTAAAATTTTAGCCAAAGAACGTCTGGAGCAGTGTTTGGTACAAAAATAAGCGTTTTCTGATCTTAAACTCATTGCACTTTCAAATACCATACCTACTACCGAATTTCTTAATACCAAGTACCTCTGTGGTATATTTACTTGGCTGGTAATAATGTTTTGGCTAGAAAATCTGTCAATGAGCAGCATATTTTTTATATATGTCATGAAATTCTTCCATTTTATTTGATTTCATTGTACTGTATACACTGTTTACACCAACACTCACGATTACACTGTCTGACGCGCGTTTCGATAATCAAGTGAACGTCTTCAGAAACTCTCATCATAAGCAGATTCTACTGTTCCAGTCTTGAACTTAACACTTACGAGATCTTTAAGCACAATTGATCAATCAATGTTTCAGGATAGACAGGAACTGTAAATTCTACTTCAATTTCTTTGTTTCCAGAAATGCTTGAAATATCTTCAGTACCATAAACTGCAGAAGGCAGAGGGATTGTTTGTGTTACAGAATTCACCTTCGCGTATTTTACCAAGTGCTTCGATTTCCAGGATTTCCTTTGATATTGGTCAAGTAAAAATATCAGTCGCTGATTGGTGATCATTGTATCAAAAGACATTGCTGAAAGTTGTCCATTGAACTAACCGATCAAATTGTTGTGACATCCAATTTTCATTCAGGTTGAAATAAGGACAACAGAGTTTCTTAATTGAAGGCGTTATAACTTTTTTTGGCTACAAGGTATATATTCAATGAATATATAACAAAATAAGTCGAACGAATTAACATTTTACGGGACATTTTACACGAATCAGTGGTTAATAAAGTTCCAAAGGTGATTTTTCGAAAATAATTGATGATAACTGAGCTACTTACAGAAATTTACTGGTGTGTTAATTTGATAAATAAATGACAAAAACTGATATTATTCTATTAACTTTGTAGCGCTAACAATAGAATGCAAAACAGATTTGTTTCAAGTAACTTCGAATGTTGCCTATTGTGAAGAATTTTATTGTTTGAAAGTACAAATACTTATCTTGTAGAATTGGAAATGGCATTTATATAAATTTACACCTACTGGAAAGTTTACTAAACGAAATATTTCTTCTTAATACCTATATGAATGCATCTAAATGCTCTTGATTTTAGGTCTCTTCTATTTTAAAATTTTTTAAAATTTTGATAAAAACTGAAGAAAAGTCGAAACGTCAAATTTTATCATTCATTCAAAAATTTTTTTTAGAAAAAAAACTAATTTTAAAACAGAAGAGAGCTAAAATCAAGAACATTTAGATGCATTAATATATCGAAAGGTCTAAGAAATGAGAAATTGAAGAGATTAGTTTAAAAAGTTTTACAATTGGTCTGATATCAATATATGTATGATTTTTTGGACAAGTAATAGTCTGATTTTTTTTTCCAAAATTGAACTTCTGATACGTGGATACATGAAACTTATTTTCAAAATTGACAGTACCTCACTACATTGAATATCGTGATCCACTGTAGAGAGAGGCATTTAAACTATTCAAAGCATCCCAAAAAATTTTTACTGAATACACAGTTTACACTAACACTCACAATTATACTGTTTGATGCGCGTTTCGACAACTAAGTTATCGTCTTCAGAGACTAAAAATAAATTATGTAATACTCATTTTGCTGTTTCTAAATGTTCTTGATTTTAGGTTTTTTCTGTTTCAAAATTTTTAAAAGATAAAAATTTTACCTCGCGACTTTTCTTTATCAGAATTTGATGAAGACTTGTGGTGAAGTAAACTGTTTGAATATCATCAACAGTTTAAAAACTTAATTAAAGAAAATTTTTGATATATCATGCGAAATATCGTAGCTACTTTCAGTATATTTCGAACATCCCTTTGAAAACCGTCTTCAATCCAAAAAAAAGTGATTTCTGCATAAAAAGGGTGATACTTTATTTTTAGAGAAATTTAGATAAGTGAAACCAAAAAAATTTATTACCAAATTATAACATTTTGAGTGAATTTTATTGAGACATTATTTTTTTTATACTTGAAAAATTTTGTGAAAAAATATTGTATTGGAATTAAATACGATAAAAATCAACAGTATTATTCTGAATTAAAACGAAATTCTCAGGGAATTGTTTCCACAATTTACAAAAAAATATGTAATTTGTACAAAAATCTTCTTACCTCTCAAGACTAATAAAAAATAAGGGGATTGGAATACATTTGTTAGACATCTTATAGTGATTTAGTGTTTTCCAACAAACAAAAATTTCTTTTAGAACATGTCCAGGCAAGAAAGTTATAGATAATGCTTTAATCGACCACAACCAGTACCCTAAAATCAATTCCTTCTACTCAAGTCAAAAGTAACAACAATTTCTCGTACCGAATCATCTAAAGAGAATGTACCAAACCCAATTGTGTTGGGTTGACAAGTATGTACTTGCCTGATCATTTTCAACCGAAATATGCACTTTTTATTTCTGCCTAAACTGAGTATAATGACAATTTCTTCTCAGGAACTATTAGAACCGAAGTACATCAACAATTTCACTTCAGCAATTTGATTTAAAATATTTGAGTGATTTAGAGAGATTTATAATAAAGATCTTTCTCTCTGGTTATTTCAACGAGTTTAATAAAAGCGAAAGTTCTCATTAGAGTTTCCGAATAATTTGTCTAATTTCTCAGAAAGGGAATAATCGGTCTAAGCACACAGAATAAATTCTAAAAGTTATCTGGACTTAGAAGACGAAAGTGCTCGAAATGACCGGAGGCAGTGAAGGCCATTTTCAGCCTCAGTGAACAACAGTATTCCACAAAGACACTTTCCCACTGATAAAACGTCTAACTTTCTCTCCGCTATTCCTTCATTCATATAGTTGAGTTGAAATGTTACCGACATTGTCAGCGTTGAAGAGAGAAAAGCGGTTTTCCACTTGGATATGCAGCAGCAATTGATCAAATAAAATAACGAATCAGCATTTTATTTTTAATGGACTATTATTTTAAGTGGTAGATACAAAATATGAGCTGGTAATTTTTTATACACAAAATAAACTTAAAACAAACCAAACAAATCAATTTTTTATCAAAACAAATAAAAAACAGTTGATTCCGCAAACTTTCAACGACTAGCCCTGCAATTTATTTATGGTTATCGCAAAGTCCAGACGTACCAGAAATAGTAAACGTTTGAAATCGAATTATAAATTTGTTGAAATCATTCGTATACGCGTATACCTTTATGATCATTGTTTCAATGACGTTATTAATCAATTTTCTCACAGGCAGTCTTGTTCCATTGTACAGTCGAGGTTGAGATGACAACTGCAAATTGTGAGGTGGTAATCCGAACAATTCCAAGGAATTTAAAAACTCCGTGGGATAGTTTACTACATCATTTTGGTTAATAGAGGTGTTGGATGATTTAAAGGAAACCAACTGTCCCAGAAGATAATTCTGAATGGTCGCATTGAGATTTTCGACATTTTAATACAACGCCGACCATTTTGCTCGTTCATCTAGCCAATTATGGTTATTGAACTGTGGCGTTATATCTGAGAAAACACGCTCTGTCGAGTCTGTGATATGACAAAAATCTGTGCTCACAAAGAGACTTAAACTTTTTTCAATCATTCCTAATTCTCCTAATTGTTTCACAATACACATTCGGGGGTTGAAAACCATTTTTTTGGTATTCTAGTTTCATCTTATAAGATATAAGCCTTCCTGCAATTTCAGTGTCTGCATTTTTTTGGTACAGGCCAACGTTGCAACATTCTAAGCTGTGCTCGTAAGTAACTCTATTTAAGAATCTGGAAAAATGATGTGTGTATATTCGGAAAAAAATGGTGTAAGGACATTTTCCGATCTTAGCTTCCCGACCTATTGTAATCTCTGTTAATCGCAAACTTTTTTGTGAGTTCGTGCAGGTAGAGGTAAACTAGAAGAAAAGTTTTTGAAACTTAATTATGTTAATTTCAGAGACTTTAACTCTAAATGTATAAATTTCGTTTCAAAATGATGAGGCTCCTAGAATCGCATACAGAAATTATAAGGAGTCTCATTTCTCTAGAGTTTTAAATTAATTAAGTCTCTTTGGTCTCGAAAACTTATATTCAAAGCGTGTTTGATTTCACTTCACGCTACAAGTTCTGTACGCGAACCAATTAATATTTGAACTCTCCATGTTAATTAGCCAATAATGGCTATAAGTAGAATGTGATCAAAGCACGTTCTAAGTTACCAGCAAATGCAAAAATTGCACTCCTTCAGTTTGTTGTAAAAATATTAAATGCTTTTCCGTAAAAGTTTGGAATCAACACTGAATAATATAATTTAAATACTTGATAGCTTTTGTCTTGTAATTCAAATATTTCCATATAAAGTACAT
The DNA here is from genome assembly GCA_026230145.1 of Diorhabda elongata. Lineage (NCBI taxonomy): Eukaryota > Metazoa > Arthropoda > Insecta > Coleoptera > Chrysomelidae > Diorhabda > Diorhabda elongata. Next base: position 16,486,370 of record CM047928.1, on the reverse strand, counting down.
GGTCTGATCAAATTTGATCTGGACTAGCGAGATACTTTGTAATTTAAGATACATTTTACAGTTTCAAAGTTACAAACAGAATGAATAATGATAATGATAATAATAATAATATAAAATTAAAATTAAAATCATTCATCCTGCTGACTACGCCAGTTAAAATACTTTGTACGAGAAATATTTTTTTAAATGTAATTTATTTAATGTAAGATACAAGTTTACAGTTCCAGAGTTATATACAGAAATATGAGAATTGATCATAATAATATAAAGTTCTTTTATGGTTCATCCTACTGACTGCTCCAGTTAAAATATTTTGTACGAGAAATATCTTTTTAAAAGCAACATTTTCAATGTAAGATACAAGTTAACAGTTACAGAGATACAAACAGAATGATTATGATAATGAATAGTAATAATAATATAAAATTCTCTTGTCGTTAAATACTGACACAGATATTTTTATACAATGTGAGCAAAATAACTGTTAAATTGTGTCCATGAATCGAAAGACTGTTTTAGTAAAGCTTTGTTGTCATATCCCAATTAGTGTGTTTGACAGTTATTTGTTTACGATTCGGAAAGTTCATCTGGCGATATTGACTGCGTGAAAAAAATTTGTGTTTTTGATCGCATTACTGGATTACTGATAATTCAAGTTGTTCATGAGACATACCGTAGTTGTTCTACTACAAAACAACAATAGACTGTATGAATATTTCAGGACAGCCAAAACCTACAAAAGTTGTTCGCGCACTTTGAACAAAATTGTCGGTTTTAGAGCAACTAGGGACGGTCAATTCTCAATGGTAAACCTTATAGAATTGTTTGAAAAAATTAGGGAAACCAATCGCAGAAAACGAATTATTTTCCACTATGACAATGCGAGATCTCACACATTAAACAAGTCATCCGCCGTGCAGTCTTGTCTTGGCACCCAATGGTTTCTTTTAGATCAAAAATAAATTGCGAGGTCACCGTTTTTCTATACCTGAAGAAGTGGTTCAAAACAGAGGTTTTGAAAGTACCTCAATCGAAAATCGAAAAAAGGCTTCAAGAATTAGCTCAAATGTCAAAGTTTATAACTTGATGGAGAATATTTTGGAAAGCCATATCCAATTATAAATATTTGTTTTGATCTGTATACCTCGACAATTGAGTAGCAGCGTTTAATTAATTGAAAAATCTGTATTGGTTTATTTAGGAAACAAAAGTATTTTGTGAATACTGTATTTGGTTTATATTCCTTTCTAAACTATGACCATATTTTTTCTGTGCAATTAATCGAGTTGTATCGCCTTCTATATAATATTTTGTGTTTCTTCTATATCAAACATATTTTGTACCTTCTTAAAAGCTTAATGTTTGGACTGCGTTATAATCTCGAATTCTTTTTTTTTTTGTTGAAGAGGAACGAAACACAGAGATAGGTGTAAGCTAAATCCAGATTGATGCGAATGAAGAGATGGACGTACGATCGGCTAACTGAATTACTGCCGCATTACAGAACTAATTTATGGCCCTACAGATTTAATGTGCTTTGTTTTCAGGCGCAGATTTCAAGGATAATGGTGGAATTTGTGTGGGTTTTATAAATTTCAGAATAATCTCTTGGGGTGATTTACGGTATTAATTTTCATGTTGTACTATCTCGCTATTTTTTTCTTCGTGTTTATAACTATTGAAATATTACATAAATTACATACAAATTTTCTAGATTGCAAATCTGTGCATGGAATTCTATATTAATAGATTTATGGAACAAAATTACCATTGAACTTGTTTCACGTGAATTGAAAATTTATGATTTAGTAACAAGCTGAATTTTTCTGTGAGAAAATCTTCTGTTTAACCATATAGATACTGTTCCAACTCAAGCAACACCCATGTGAGTTAATACGACAAACCGAACACGTTGTTGATGCTACTACTAGTCCAATATTCACAATTATCATTTGTGGTAGATAACCCTGAGGATGATTTACTGGATTTCGGGATAAGTGATATTTATGAAATTAGTTGTACAGATTCTGACATGAAGTATATTGGAAAAACTGATATATCCTGTTAATGTCGACTTCAAGTAGCTTCTAAATCATAGAAAGTTGTATGGATGGACCAGAAAATCAAGAAAAAATGCAGTTTATACGAGGTTTCTTTGCAAAAATATTCAGTATATAAAGGTGAGTCATGAATAAAATGTTTTTCATAAAATATAGAATATTCAAAGATTTTTTTCTCAAATCCGTTCTAAACTTTATAAAAACTTTTAGGGTATAGGAAATTAACTGTAAAAAGAAATGTAATTTCTCTATTTTAGAAAATAATACAGGCTCTGACCGAAGTTAGCATATTCTGAGATAAAAAATCTGGGAAAATGGGAATATGATCAAGCAATTTGCTTGAGTTAATATGTCCGTAGTAATCGCGGGTGCATTACCTTGGAACTTTTTCCAGTGGTTTCACATCTTTTCGTAACTTATTACATAATAAAATTCCGTGATTAATGTTCTTTCTTGCTGATTTCTTACTAAAAGTACTCTTTCAGCATCCCCAAATTTGTTACAGTGAAATTTCCTGTTGAAAATAATTGTCTGTAGATTTCTTTTGGTGATAGTGAATTTGCATGTTTCCATTTCCAATTAAGCATTATAGTTATAGATTCATGACACATAATTGACCTTGCAAAAGTTACATGAGAGAAAAACTTAAATTATTCTATAAATTAATACACAAAAAGATCATATTTTGTAGACATCAGTATCTGTTTCAATATAAAAATAGGATTGTTGTAAACACCTTCAATGAATGTTAGTTAATTCAATCGTGAAATTAGTTAAGTTCATTCGCTTATAAAATTGTGGAATAGTGCGCTATCTTTAGTTGTATGAACTTCACATGCATGTACGTTCGTACACACATCACCTCCTCTCTATGTTATACAATACCGCAGATTCCTCTGATTGTTGCCCTTCATCGGAGATGTTTACCGGCCCATGAGGAATAGACCTGGTTTTGTACGTGTCAAGTCGTTCAGCGGATGATGGAAAACCCATTCTTTCAAGCGGCACCGTCCTTTGTACTTATTTGTGTGAGCATATACTCAGATCGGAAATCATCCATGTCTTTGTCAAATCAAAAAACGATCCAGACTACAATTGAGACAAAGAAATTGGGAGAAATTGAATGGGAGTAGAAATATTGATTTGAAAGAAAGAAAAAAGAAAAATATGAAGAATCTTTGAAGTCTGGGCCATCTGCTGATGATGTAAACTGCAATTAAATTGTGGTTAATAATTTCGTACACATAAATACTATTATTCATGACTAGGTCTTTTTTATCGTTGGAATAAGTATTGCAGTTAATTTGAAATAGATTTTTTTGTTCATACAGATATAGTTTTGAAGATTTTAATTCATTCACTAAATTATTTTGACTATATGACACTTAAAACAAGAACTAGTAATGGTAGAGATATTCATCAGTTATCCTCATACACGCTTCCGACTCTTGTTTGACCTGCACAAGCTGTATCTAACAGATCTTTGTGAATTTGAGTTGTGGTCAACTATTTCGAATGCAAGTTTTCAATCACGGTACGTTTTTTGACTCTGCCCATTTTAATACTGAGAAAGAAATAACGTCATCAACAGTCTTGTCATCATTCTCTTGTATTCCATTTTTATAAATATTCACAATCATTTGTTTTTCGCTAACGTAAAAAAGAAGCTTTATAGCTTCTTCTTTGGCTCAGTACACTGGAGTAAGATAATACGATGCCGTCCCTGTACTACATCTGATTTTTTTATTAATGGTACATAATAATCCCACTGATTTGGTCCAAGGATGTTCACGTGCTGATCATGCACTGATCATTGTTTTGGTTTACCATGTTTTTTTATAAATAGAGTTAAGGGCATTTCCACGAATAGATATTCCCATAATTCCATAAATATCTTCTCAAATGAATGCAATATGTCGTTTATTTTATTTTATGTTATATTTTATTATCTAAATCTGAATAATTCAAGATTTATACCAACAAATCTTGAATCAAGTCACATCACACTAATATTGAGAATAAATTAGATGCCCATTATAGAAAATTTTTCCTGAAATGAACAAAGATAAAGAAATTTTAAACAATTTTCAATTCAGTTTTACTTAAAACTGACGATTAAATTAAAATATTCATTCCTATGATTACTTTGTTGGTTAAGGGATTATTCCGCTTCATGCTTTCTTTTGAGAATCAAGCACTTATAACTTCTGAAGAATAATTTATATAAATAAATATTTCAATTCAAAAAAGCGCGGTTGACTTTCAGTAGTCTACATGTAACATTGAGGTAGCTGGCTGAAGACTCTTACTCATAAAATGATATTAGGCTTCAATTAAAGTAATTAAAATTGATATTCAGATTGGGTTGTCACTGCATATTAAATTGGACGCTACGAAATTAGCAAATAGAGTAGGTGGAAAGCACCTTCTAAAAAGTAATGAAAAGAAAAGAAACAACACAGACAGTATAAGTGTAATGAGCAATGTCCTACAAAGAAAAAAATCAATCAATTTTGTTGTAACCTCATACCTTCTTAGAGATAAGTTATAGATTTCGTTCACATTATCTATGAATTTGAGAACAAAATTAGTTGTAATATAAAGACGTCAAAATAATTCTGACTATGAAATTGTTTATTAAAATTGCAAAATAAAGGTTTTCGATTATTATATAATCGATATTTTTTTACGAGAAAAGTCCAGTTTTTTATATGATTCGAGATTTTTGTTCACAAAATTGGGGGATAGAAATAAATTCACGAAAAACATTATTTTCACTGGAAGCACATTCTTCTTACCTCGTTAAACAATTTTCCGCAGCAACTTCGAGAATCACGGCAAGAACATTCAATTTTATACCAATTTTGTCTTCTTATCAAACAAAATGACCACTAGAAAAAAAAAACAATAGATATTGAACAGAAACTAATTAATTTTTCTGTATTTCTCTCATGGAGTTTTCTCTCATTCAACTCGTTTTCTGAAGTTATTCATAATAAAGTATAAGAAAAGAATTATAGTAGGAGCTGTATGATGAAGAAATATTCATTAAACAAAGCTTATCACTAATACGGCAACCCAAACAAAATAAGTGATTTATGTAACTAAAAAGAACCTTGAAAAAAAAAATGAATTATTTATGAAACTTCCAATAGATGTAAAGATGATGTACAATTAAATAAAACTTTTAAAATGATTATAAGCATTCCAAATGGAAATTAAAGGATTTGTTGGTTTTCAACCTCGAAAACAAAATTCCTATCATTCTGAAATTCAAAAATAACATTTCGTAACGCTACTTTTAAAGTATATAGATCCAAAATGTACTTTAGAATGTCTCTCGAGTCGAGATGTTCATTGTTCCAACAAATAAATCACACGTTGAGCTGATGTCAAGTTCCAAGATTGTACAATGCGGGTGGATTTATGTTGTCACAAATTATTATTCACACTTGTTTATTTACGAGAATTAACTTTTTGTCGACAATTCTCTAAGAATATATTACGAGCAGTTCAAAATGTCTCGTATGTAGTTGAGTATTTTAGTACCTATTGTTCAAATAGAAATTAATATCAGAAAGCTATTAGAGATTTACTTAAAAGACTGTTGAAATTTATATTAATGTTTATGAATAACTAAATAAATGTGGCAAGTTGGGATTCAATAAAAGGCGTTTTATCTCCAATGATCACGAACTTTTCACAAGTTATCGTGATGAATATGAGAGATAGTTTTTATTGTTGTTTCTAGTTTTCTCGTATTCTTTATTTTCTTTAGCTCACAGTATTTTTAGTTATCTTTATTCAGTAGAATTTTTATGGTGCATCATTTGAACTAATAACTTGAGACACGTTGCTAATTCAGCCGCTTTAGTGAGACCATGTTTGGCATCAAACTTGGGTCTTTAACATTAAATTACCATTAACTTTTGTTCAAAATTGAACAAATTCTGAAATACATAATATTTTACAATATCTCTATGATGACAAAATAGTTGATGTGATAACAAACCAAAAGTTTGTTCATTGCAACAGGTTTATGGGATACTGCATTCTTTGCAAAGTGACGAAGTGACCAGAAAAATTCATCTGATTTTTTCTTAAGTGTCACAAGGCTTTTTTCCTTTAATTTTCCATTAATTTTCTAAACGATTGGGAGTCAAATATGAGGCCAATTCTGTCTTTGAATTCTTGAGGTGAATTTACCTCTGTACCATAAATTTTTCTTTAAGATACGACCAAACTGTGTACTCAACTCAACTACTACACCTTCTATCAAAGTGCGGTTGAGCTCCAACGTGCATCAAAAATAGATATCTTAGCTTGTTTAGCATTAAATCTTCTAATATCTCGAATAAATGATGGCTTAAATACCCCAGGTACATATCAGCATTGAAATTCCTAGTTAGAAAGTAATAACTCAAAACATTAACTTCAAATTAGTGTTAGTGATATGATACCCTTCTAACATGTGGATTCTCATTACACCAGTAGTGTGGAAATTGAACATATCTTGGCGGGTGAAAGGAATATTTGGATTGGGGGCTGTCCTTACTTTTAATGTTTGACAAAAATCCACTCTAACCAGTAGATCGTCTGACAAGAGCTCTTGGACTTGTCTATAATGATAAGGATGTAGCTGTTGATGTTTAAGTATCATCTAAATACAAGAAGAATACGTAATTGTTTGAATCCCAGACGCGCAGTCTCATTATTTAATAGCCAGACCTCGTATGTTCAGATAGAAGATAAATTCTTAAGCCTGATTTATAATCTGTTATGATAAGCACAATTAAATAATGGGATGTTGATAGAACAATTTAGTTGATGATGATTATGGGAGTTCAATAATCATAAATATGAAGTACTAAAAGACTGTAGAAACATCAAAAAAATATTTGTTTTGAGTTAAATCAAAAACAGAATATTCAAAATCTCCACTCAACAACTATTATTGTACCCTTAGGATTTCATTTTCACAATTGAACCATTTTCTTACCTTTCCCGTTTCTAAAATGATATGCCTCTAATTTGAGATACTTTCCATTAATATTGCTCCAGTACCTAAAATCCGTCTAAATTTATTCCCAAATTACTGTTCGAAATTAACGCTATAAATTATGTAATTGTCTCTTTGTGTTTTCATTCTTTATTTAATTTAAGTGAGTCTAATATTGAAAGGAAATTAAAGAATCTTAAGCTAGGGAACATTTATTTTCAATTAGTTTCGTGGTATTATCTAAAATTTGGCGGTCAGTTATAGATCTTCGAAATTGAAAAACGTGGGAACTCCTCTAGTTGTAACCTTCGGCGTAAGCTTGTTATTAAATTTTGGATAAATGTTTGAGAAAAAATTCTTTTATTCCAAACAAAAAACATGCTCTGATTCTCGTAGAATTATTAGGGCAGTTAGAGGATGCTAAATTATTTAAGAACTATCGGATTTAACTCATAATTCAGCATTGTCCACTTTTAGATTATTTTTTTAATTTCAATTGTATGCTCCACCATAATCTTTAAAATGCGAGACGAATAGTAACTAGCTGTGTTCACTCCTCAAACCAAATTTACTCTAGAATGTTTTATAATTCATATTCAATTAGTATAATCCAAAAATCTTTTTCAAATTTGTCTCACGACCATCGAGAGATATAAACCTCACTTTCTTGTAATTATTCTCAGTCCACTTTGCAAAATATCTACCGAATCTTAACCTAAATCGTAATGAGCAGTAAGTAACTACTTATTAACATACATCTACTAGCAAATCCTATTTTTTTAAGCGTGTCAGATGTTTTGACATTTTTATCAGTTCGATTTAATCAATAAGCTCTTTCTGTTAGTTATCTATTGTCAGAGGAATTCATGTTTTCTAGTCTTTGACTCAACGTTGTTTGAGTAACAAATTTAAATCACTCATCTGCTGAATGATCATCTTTTTTTAACGAAATTATCACCAAATATTGATCTAGCGGATCAATTCACACAAAATAATGATCAACAGCACCTGCGATTTCATATAACTTTTTTGCTTGGTTGTATAGCATACGTTCAAACTACGTAACATAGACCACATATTTCTAAAGTTATAGAACAAAGTTTAAAAGAATGAACATAGTGTGACAGCACTACACATTTCATTTCACATTTTAGCTACTAAAACAATGTCAATGATTCCCAACACTCTTTGTATTTGTTCAGGAGCCTTCTGAATAGAAAAAATTTCAGACATTGTAGATAATGAAGATTTTGAGTCCTTTGGCTAAGAACCGCACCAGGATCCTCTCCCTAACTGACAAGGAACGTTCAGGCATTGTAGTTAATGAAGATTTTGAGTTCTTTGGCTAAAAACACACCCGAATCCTCTCCCCAACTGACAAGGAACGTTCAGGGCTTGTAGTTTATGACAGTTACTTTATAATAAATAATCATAGTGAACAGAATGAAATAGAAGGTAATACATTAATCGAACGTTTGGTATAATTAGTTTGGATATCATTTTATTATGTTGGTCGTTTTAACTACTGAAGAATAAAAACTCTTCAAGTTTCCATCATAGGAGTATGTAATGTCTGATTCAATATTCTTCAATTTCTTATGACTTTTGATATATTGATGCTTATAGATGTTCTGGATTTTAGTCTTCTGTGTTTTGAAAGATTGATAAATAAAATTGACGTTTCGACTTAACTTCAGTCTTTATCAAAATATCATATTAACATTGACAATTTCAGATCGTGAATTTAGATGCTTAGCTATTTAAAAAAGCAAAAGTGCATTGAAAAAAAAATAATTATCCGGAAAAAATATTCCCGAAAAGGATAAACAGATACTACAATCAATTAAAAAACAAAACATAAAATCTCTCAAATTCTCCTTACCATATGTACAAGGACTTTCCCAGCAACTAACGCATTATTTCAGTAAAAATGATATTAGTATAAGTCATAAAGGACGTAATACTTCATCCAAATGTTGCACTAAATTAAAATCTACAACATCAAAAAACAAAAGGAGTAATATTATATATCAAGTACCTTGTACTAATTGTGATGGCAGACACATAGGGCAGACTTCTTAATATTTAGAAAATAGACTAAACGGTCATCAATACGATAAAAGAAATAAAACTGTATTAACGAACAATGGAATATCGAAAAAACATAAATTCGATTATAAAGATTCAAAAATTCTTGGAACGGAATCTAATACACAAAAAAGAGAATTTTTAGAAATGGTTCACATTCATAAGAACGAAAAAGCTATAAATGATAAAAAAGATCTAAACATTTTGAGTGAAATTTATAGCTCTATTTTGTTAATTCTAATAAAACTACAAATAAATTTACTGATTTAATACTGCTACATATTTGAAATGTAAGGACTGAGGAAAAATTAATTTTTCTTATTAGAAACGTCAATTTTTCATCAATCTTTCAAAAACTATTAAACAAAACTAATTTTAAAACAAAAGAGACCTAAAATGAAGAACATTTAGTAGCATTAATATATGATTTATATATTCCAAATATCGTTAATTTTACTTTGAAAATATGAAATAACAAGAATACGAAACATCTAATAACCTGTGAAGTATATCTATATAATCAAAACTTCCGAAATACCTCAAATGAAAAATAACATAAGTTGTTTTACAGTTTGTTTCTTGAGTTCGAAATCAAAGAGAATTCACTTTGGCTCTCCTTTTAGTCTTATTTTGGACAAAATTCAGTTCCTATCACACCCAGAAAACTATCAAAGACTCGAGCGAACACGAAGCATATAGAAAACCACGAGCCAAATGTCATCTCAAGTGTACGACCCTAAATCAAGGCGCTGTCGAATGACACCATTATCAAGCGTTCTAAGACTACGACCAAAGCCGTTTGATGTTATCAACTCCAACGTTTGTACACACCCTCTATTTCTTTGTTCTCTTTTTTTATTTATCCCATCGTTTACGATCATCTTTTATGTTCGTTGAGATGACTGCGAATTAGATTCTGAAATAATTTATGAGGAATAAAATGTTCTGTAGTGCGTGTGAGTATATTTGAGAAAGAAAAAAGATAAGCGGTTAATTCTGATATGCTGGATGGCACGTTTATATACGACGTCGTTTTATGTTGAAGCTTTTGAATATAAAAAAGTATCCATCTCCATTGAATAAACTCAATAATAAATCCATCTTATGAATATGTTCATTGATTATGAAATAAAGCATCGAATGTTAAATTGCCTAAAAATCCGTGAACTAAATTGATATCAAGCGAAGGATTTATAAAAAGATTCCCAAATTGGAGATCAATTATTAGTTATGATTAAGTAAGAACGATAAATAAGAAATAATACTTCTAAAAATACGATTACAACGATTGTTCCGATCTCAATTGGAAGAAAATTGCTTACAAAATGGTACACCTCATTAATAGCATGTGATGAATAGTTTTAACATTAAAAAAACGGTAGCTTTATTAGATTTTGTCTAAGATTTTTGATTATTTTGTTTAAACTGACCGCAAAAGTACAAAATTTCTGGAAACGAACCACTACACCAACACTCACAAATACACTGACTGACGCGAGTTTTGATAAGCAACTTATCGTCTTCAGGGACTGAAGGTAAATTGGTAGTGGTGTTGTAAACAGTATATGTACGATTTAGTTTAAAAAACTTAATAAAGATCAGATATTTGAATTGTGTTTAATATAAATTGGATAATATCTTTTTTTTTATTCAATTGTTATGATTATACATCATCCGATCACAAAGTATAATGGCCAGGAATGAAGCAGATATCTATAGTAGACGACTGCGCATCTGGAAATTCCAATAGATCATTTTCCGTTGAGTTGCAACCACATAAACACGGATTCTCCCATCAAATGTAAATTGCGAGCTGTTATTCGTTTCCTGTGAGCAGAAGGGAATAGTGTAGCGGAAATTCATGACAAAATAAGTATATAGTCACCTGGTGTCGAAAATTTAAAGATGGATGGAGTAATATTCATGAAGAAGTGGCTAGAATAGCTCAAAGGTTCATGAGTGAATTATCGATGTAATTTTCTGTTCTTTCCTGTATTATATCGGTACTGAAAAATGGCGCTTGCGTGATCCCAACGTTGTTACGCACAACGCACAAAACTGAAAAAAATGAATGGAGATGATCGTGACATATTTTATTTTGGAAAAAAAAATTATTATGCTGATCTATTATAATTATCATATGATTATATAATTTTCCAACAGAATCGAAGACGTATAGTTCAAGAAGTACTGGAAATAACGGTTATTTCAAAACTCTCAATAATATCACTCATTTGCAACAACCCGTAATGTCTTTTCGTCGCAATTTGCTGGTTTTATGTCAAAATCCAGCTATTGGATTGCCCGCTCTTGAACAGCGTCAGTGGGGAAAACAAAAAACTCTAGGGGTCACTACAATGAAGCCGGTGACACAGATTGTATTTGCTCTCCTGGATTGATAACCTGAATATCTGCTACTGATTACCCCCACGAAGCTTTTAAGTTACGAAGTCGCAGAAAAACGTTTACAAACAATAGTTCTCAGTAATAACTGAGAAAAATATAACTGAACTGGGAAATATTACCTTATCAAAAATTTTTTAATTCGACGAGTACTGCCTAGTACGAGGAAAAAGCCATTGCGCAAAATAGAAGTAGGAAAGTGCAAAAAGTAGGATGCATTATATAAAAACTCACTTCCGAATCTTACGGTGTGGTTCTGTCTTCGTCTGCAGCTTTCAGACAGAAGAATTGACGTACCTCTCACAATTCAGTTATTTAAATTGCGCTGCCTGGACTTTTCCCAAATAAGATCAGACAGAAACGGAAAACTTTCTCGCTGAATTCTGCGTGATTATTCATAGAGAACTACACATGAAGACTACTCTCTGCATTTTCCTTCTGCAAAACTGGTGCTAGTACTCCGGTTGAGACAAATACATGTACAGGGTCTTTCACGACAAGCTGAATCGATATGTATATGGGAAAGTACTGGGACTAGCGTTCTGAAAATTTGCTTGAATGAGTTTTCCAAATTGCTCGATTCAGCTAAAATGAATTCAGTCTTCTGAAACTTCCGGTTATACCGAAAGTGGACCCAAACTTCGTTATATTAAACCCAAGCAAGCAAATTTTCAGAACACTAGTCGCAGTACTTTCCCATATGCATATCGATTTAGCTCGTCGAGAAGGACGTTGTATTTACAATGGTGTCATTCGTTTCTTGGTCGATTTCTGGTTTCAATGAGAACTGCTGCTGTTGGAGTTTTCCTTTCCCTAGCGAAGCGAAAGGTTTAGTCGCTTTGTCAACGATTATCCGAGCCTCGAAACACGCGTAAATACAATCCAGGCAAATAATTCTTTTGACTATACTATTCAAGAATTAGATTTTGCGTTAAAAAGTAACGATTCAAATTTAAAATCGCTGCTTTTACTTTTCGCAACTACTCGAGAGTTTTTCATTCTAAATCAATTTTCAGTCAAATTACAGTTGATATAACATCACTGCGTCAAGTGCAGAATATTCCTTTACATAATTTAGAGTATTACAAATTAAACAGTTGCAACTCACTCTGTCATAGTACCTTGCTAATTATCACAATATCCCCATGATAGTGATTAGAGGATCACTACCAATTTAATGACATCCTTCAAACAATTATCCAACTGAATAACTTCATAATTGAAATCATCATATATATATGTATTGCTGGCGATTCGAGTGTGAGTACGGATATGTTTACAAGTAGTAATTTGGTGTATGTTTGTGTATTTGATAATCAATCTAGTGTGGATATTTAGTTCAAGGATGTATCCCATAGAAATCCTCCGTATATTCGTGTAGTATCAATAGAATATTGGTTAGTGAACCGAAATAATTAAGCAATTTAAAAACTCTGAGTTTGAATCGATTCTCAATAAACTTAACTTCTCTTGAAGTCTCCATAGATATAGTTGACGCGTTGTTTTTTATCCAATATCAAAAATCACATCTTGGTTTTTTTCGTATATATCAACCAGAAAAAGTTTGTGATTAAACTCTATACAAAAACGATATAAAAAACTTTTCCTCACTTTCGATACCAGAGAATGTATATAAGCAGAAATATCAACATACGAGTATGGTTCCAGAAATACCTGATCTAACCTAGATATGGGGGTAGTTGCTTGCAAAATAACACTGTACTAGAAAGTACGAAGTTTTGAAGACGAAATTCGATAAAATTGTGGGCTTAAGATGTATATAAATATACACCACGCACAGTACTTAGAACTGTCAAAAAAGGCACGTGCACCAGGAATGATTACGGCGTGTGATTAGTTAGTTCAAAGTTCGAGGCAAGTGAGTTAAAGGGTGAGATTTAGTTTTATTTAATTTCAGTATCAGAAACGTACACAATTCACAGTTGTTTACGGGGGTTATCCCATGTGAAGGGCTCAAAAAATCGATTTTTTTCTTAAATTGCTTTCTTAACCTGTCTAGAATACGATAGTAAAGTGATTTCTGCAAATTCGAAATCGTTTTAAAGATACAGCAGGTAGAAGAGCTGTTCGGAGCACTGAGTTGGCAGTTAGCGTCCGGGCCTATTGTGTACCGTCGACTTTATACCTAACCCCCCTTTTATATCCAAGTTTAGGCAAGTTTCTACAGGCTTGAACAGAAATTTCTATAGTTATTGAATATTTTACCGAAGTTATTTTAGACTTGGTTGAACTTCGAAGAGTGCAACAACTACAAATTATTTTTTTTTTTTTTTCATAATGAGTAGACGGAAAGGAAGTACAAGTGGAAATATTCATCCTGGTCGTATTAAAAAGAGGAAGTTTAGTGGAAACCGTTTTACCACCCAAAGTGAAAGTGAATTTACATTAGCTTCGGCGAAAAAACTTCAAAATAGCATGAATTCGTTGATTTGGACTTGTGCTCCTAATCATTCATTCTGGCCCCAAGATTGTGCTAGCTACTTATCAGTTATCAACTTTAATGAAGCCAGGATTGACTCAAGAGCTGAAAAATCTGCTTTAAAAGAGTTTCAAGAGGAAGAGGAAGGAATACTCTATGTTGAGTTGAGATTTTCATAGTTTTAAATGGACTTGAAACTTTAAACGCGTTTTTCTCAAAACTATGCTTTTCAAACTTTCCTCCATCGTATCTCAAAAACGGCTTGACCAAATGACTTGAAATTTATAGGGCACACTCAAATGTAAACGCATGGAATGAACTATTACGAATCGAAAAATTTCCAAAATCTCTATTTTTTATAGCAAAAAACAAAAAAAAACACAAAATTCGTAACTTTTATTTCAAATGTCTACCAAAAGTCCAATTTTTTGTATATTCATTTGGTAATAGTCCATTCCTTGCATTTAGGCTTACAGATTAGAACGCCGTTTTTTATTGCTTCAGATAAGCCAATCAGCCGGAATCGTGGAGGAGTTCAGAACGCTGTAACTCAAGTTCTACACAATATTTTTAGCTAAAATTTATATTTATACTGTCGAAATATATGTTAATAAATTATAATAAACTTGAAGCTCTATCTATTTACTGGTCGTAGAAAAAAAATTCCTAAAAAACAGACCGTTACTTGGGATGACCCCCTTACAGGACTACTACGTAAACCAAGGTAAAATGTTATGTTTCATGGGATTACGTAAATTGAATCGATGGAACAATTGAGTACTAGTAAAAATTTCATACTTTCGTCTTTTACGTGCTATATAATCGTCAAAAACCTTCTTGACGGCAGCTCATACTTCTTAGTAATGATGCCTATAAAATTTATGTCGGTTAAATAAGAAGGTAAAAAGCGAAACAGTGTTTTCCATAGATTGATGGTTATATAAGAACCTCCTTTTTTCACAAAATGCGATGTATTGAATCGATATTCGCAACAGTGAGAAACAGCTGCCTCTACGGGTTTACGTAGAAACACCTATTAGATACGAGGTACGCTTCAAGTTAGTATCGTTTTGAAAAGAAACAAGCAGAGTTTCAACATAATTTCCACCAAAACATCAGTTCTGACATCATCATCGTTATTAGGACGTTGACCTCGAACCTATAGGCTATAACCTTAATTCCCCGGCTGGATACTCTTCCTCAAGAAGTGGTATTCGGCCTTAGTTAAAGTATTTATATAAATGATACTCAGATGTTAAATTGGACACCACCAGCTTCTTAACGAAAGACGTTAAAAATTAATAAAAAAGGCGAAAAAGCTATAAACACCTTATTAATCAAATTAAAATAAAAATTAAACAATCTAAAACTATTCTCGGACACAATTATCCAAATTAATATTTATTGCTAAAAAAATTTAAGCAACACCAAAGTGTACTAACTCTAACATATTTCCAATCTCTCGAATATTCATGAATTCATCGTTTGGTACTGAAATTATGGTCAAGTAGAATATAGAAAATTCTCATTATCTATCTGGTAGAGACTTCGTTCCAATTCACATATATATATATATATATATATATATATATATATATATATATATATATATATATATATATATATATATATATTGTTTGCATTTGAAATAAATTGGATTATGTTTGAATACGAATAGATAAATTTCCTCAAACTACTATTTGAAAGCACTGATCACATTTTCTTCAACACACAGATACGCTCCTGGGATGATCCTCTCTTCGTAATGGGAAAATAGGCAAATAGAGAAACTATTCAAGACGTGACTGAAATTCTGGGTTTCGATTTTCAGTGATAAAAACCGAGAAAACGTAGCTCACCTTGCTCACAAATGATTTCATTAGCTGGTAAGCGATTGTAGATCGCTGGATATATGTGATAGAAATTCTATTTATGTAAAACGTTTCTCTTCAGATCGTTATTAACGCGTCTAAGCTTACAATGTTACGACAAATTTCATGATAATGGGAATTTTACAGCGAATAAAACAATATACTCAAAGAAAAATCATAACATCATACGTTGGATATTTTAATGTCTCCAAGTTCATACTTATCGGGTAGCTCGGTTGAACTACAAGGTCAAGTCTTCAGCCAACTTATGGTGCTACATTGTACTACCATGGGACAGTCCACGCCATTTGTGGATGGTTTCTAAGACTAAGCGTATCATCAAAGCAACCATGAGTTTATAAGTGAAAACTTTTCATAAGATATCATAGTTGATTAATACAATTCGTCCACACCTTTATTGAAAAAAAATTTCAAATCAGCTTACATTTTGACATGACAGCACATGAAATGATTCAACTTTATCTAGTAATCCACTCTAGTCACCTGTTTTGACACTGTGTGATTTCTGGTTATTCTTTAACTCTTTAAACAACATTCTCCTCGTAACTTTTTTAACGAAGGATGAAACGGGCAAAGTCATTTATTAACTTTCAAGAACGCTGATCCATTGAACCATTTTCTAGACTTTGCGACACTTTGACCCAAAAGCTTTCATCGAAAAATGTTTTATTCGAACCAGTAGTTCCTGGTGTTCAAATATCATTGTTCGATTTACAAGTGGGCTCAGTCCTATCCATTAGATTTCTAAAGGAGAATTTACGGACGAACTAGTAGAAAGTTCTTGTAATTAACTCTAAACCAAAGCTTAACAATCCTCCATTAAAGTCAACGGAATACTTACTTCTTGAAGCTTTATAGGGCACTTTACTTTGCTCAATCAGTCTTTTTACAAAACTGGAGTAATATGTTTATAGGCCAGTTATTGACATCATTATAGATCTTTCATTTATCATAATAATATACGCAGTAATTGTTCCAGAAGAATAAAATGGAAAGTTTTGGAGTGAATTGAATATTATCACACTAAAGTCCTGCTGGGACCGAACCTTGATTAGCGAAAATTTGGATTTTATCACAAAATACCATATTTATTATATATCATATTTGTCATATGATGTTTTGAGTTACTTATATAGCTTAAACTGCAATTCAAAATGTTCTATAATAGGATGCATTACTTGACATCATTAAGTCGATATAACGGGGGGTTGGAAAGTGAACAAAGCCTCTATTTTCTCTTATTGTCAATTAAATATGTCAGTCAGTCAGTCGGCGTGTGGTTTTCCACATTCTTCACTTATCCTTGTTATTAGATAGATTAAGAGATAAACTGAAAGTACTAAAAAGACATTTCACCCAATTACTGAAATAATGTGGTATTTCTTGATAAATCACGTCGATATTTGGTCTGATTTCTTGAAAAATTAGTTTAAAAAAACTCGAAAATACTTGGTTTACCAAAAATGCACAAACTTGACATACATCTTGGACCAAAAAGTATTAAGAAAAATATCAAAACAAATATGGAAAACTTTCCAAAAAAATATCAAAATATAATAATTATCCAGAAAAATGATAAAGAGAATTATGAACAAGTATTATAATCAATTGAAGAACAAAACAGAACTTAAATCTCAAAGCGTAAAATATTTTTCCTTACCATACGTATAAGGACTTTCTCAACAACTAGTTATAATCAAAATTATCGAAATCTTCCACTAAACTACAATCTAAAACACCCAAAAACAGATGAAGTAATATTATAAATTATGTAGTTTTATACTTCATATTATATAGTATGCAATGATTGTGATCCTATCTACATAAGACAAACATCTCATTATTTATAAAATGGATTGAAATGTCATCAATACGTTAAAAAAATGAAACTGAACATCAAAATTGGAATTTGAGTACAGAAATCGATTTCTCGTTAAAAAATAATGGGTGTTTACTGGGAATAACATTATATTAATTCAAAGTTTATACGAAAGTATGATCTTGAAAAAAAAATGATGAAGTAACAAAAAGAAAAATTGCCGTAATTATTCAACTGAAAATTAAATCAAGTATCTGAAAAAAGGCAGCAAAAGAAATAATAGACTAAATATCACAGCTTGAGAATAAAAATAAAGGGAGAAATAATGAATTCACAACTCCAAGAGCTTATATATAAGAAACTCCTTGTAGAGGGTACCAAAAAAAAATCAAAAGTGCTATTGAGAAAATAGAATAGGGCATGAGCTTTAAACAATAAGAAAATCATTTCAATCATTTGTCAACCATTTAAAAAATACTTTTTAACCAAATGAAACATAAGCAGCAGAAGTTCTATTGAAAATGAGAGAAAACAATCCATCGTTGTCTCTGAATCTGGAACACAGTATTGTATTGAGACAAGACTATGCTATTCCGAAACTCAAACAGGGAAATACTAGGTTTATCCAAAAAGTATTTCCATTTGTATATATAAAAAACGTGTATAGATGGAGACAAAACATTTTTTGTATAAAAATCTACAATTGTTGAAGTAATTTTGTACATAACTTCCAAAATCTTTGTATCACTTCTTCACTGAAGCTTCTCGTCCAGTTTTCAACCATATGGTAACATGTTTTTCCAGCTCGTCATTATTGTTGAAGTATTGACCACCACGGAAATATTTTAAGTGTAAGAAGACAAGTTAGGCCTCATTTGAAAAGATTTGATGATACCGGGAACCTACCAGCTGTCTTCTGCTTCTGCGGAAACAAGTCCCAGAAGCTTCTATATAGAATGTGGCATATATAACCGAATACACGATTTTTCTAGTACCTCCAGCGGTGAATTTAAGCAGAATTGACAAAAATGTTTCTCACAAAAGTTGTGCGGAATTTCATACACTATAAGGCTGCTATTTAACTTTTTTCCATAGTACGGATAGTTTTCCTGGAAAATCCGCTAAACCGATTCAATTTTTCGCGCACACTAGCTACAAAAAGGATTTGGACTAAAGTTATCGGGACTTTTGTATGCTGCAAATTTTCTATTTACTATTTTCACCGGAAAACCTTAGTTTACCTGAAAACTCAAGAAATGCGTTTTTAAATCTCGCGCGCCCTCTAGCGGCAACGTACGACAAAATATTCAATGGCAAATTTGGAGAAAATTAAATTATATACAACTCGTCTGGGTTAAGTTTTTTGGTGTAATGCATAGTTTCTCTGAAACGGCTATTTTTCGTATAATTTGAGAGGATTAAAACGATATAGAAGTCGTATATGCGATAAATTTGTTTATTGTACAGGTTGGAGTGAAGTACAGAGATTGTTCAACCCATACAACACGATATTTTGAAAACAATAATAAGTTAATTTCATCAGTCAACAAAATCTAGAAATAAAGTCTCTAGTAATATTATGATTTATATAAACCACAACAAGCTATTGGAGGATAATATCAAATATCTTGAGAATTTGCTGGATAACTTTATGTATAGAAATCATCCACTTACTGGCCTGTGTTCAAGACGCATTGTTAGT
The DNA here is from genome assembly GCA_026230145.1 of Diorhabda elongata. NCBI lineage: Eukaryota > Metazoa > Arthropoda > Insecta > Coleoptera > Chrysomelidae > Diorhabda > Diorhabda elongata. The sequence goes on along the minus strand of CM047928.1, from coordinate 16,466,967 downwards.
TGATGTGCAATTCGTTTTGCTGAAGAATTTTATGAAGCTCTTCATATATTCAATCTTCTTCCTTCCTGTTTATTGCAATTGCATGTTTGAGGATACTTTAATACATTTTGAACCGCGAATGAAATGTTTGATTGAATTAGAATAGATATAAAGCATCAATTTGCTCTCAAACATTGTAAATAATTTGTTATTTCAAGATACTCGGAAATATTATCAAAATTTCTTTAGTTTCTAATTCAAATTATATTTAGGTAATATATATTGAGAATAAAATTGTAATTTCATGGTTAGAACTTCATCACAAAACACTAACTACATCACTATCAACAGTTTAGTAGCTTTTCACTCTTGATATCACTTCTTCACCGTCTAAATTCTTGATCTTCTCAATATTCAACTGATTATTCGACTGTGGGCTTCTGATTTGTAAAAGATGTACCGATTTTACTGAATACACTGTTTCCGCTACACCAACATTCACAATTACACTGTCTGACGCGCATATCGATAACCAAGTTATCGTATTCAGAGACTGTAGTAGATAAAGAAGAAGAAAAGAGTTTACTTTCATTCTAGGGACCTATTCATAGAAATATTTAAATAGTCAAATATAATTAGGAAGCTCTATTCATGCTTCTCAATCGTCATAGCTTACAAAACTCCTGCAATCGAAAATAGAATAACGACACATTTAAGATGATTGAGATCAGTTTTTAAATAGTAAGTAACACACTTTATTGGCACTGCATAGAAGTAGGATTTGAAGTCTACCAATCCATGTCATTTTTTTGGTTCAGTCTATTCCTAATTTTTGATCAGCGGTCTCGTCGAAACTTAACACTCTCATTATACGTACTTGATATAATAATAATTATCTATTTATTATATTAACGTTATCATTCAACAGAAGCTCAAATTCGTTATTATGTAGCCTCTATTAAATATATAACTCAAAAACTCTATTACATATGAATGTGTAAACATCCAATACCTTCTGCAGGGACTAAAACGTTGCCGATGTGGCGCGAAGTAGGCGAAAACTTCAACTACATCGATGTCGGGCCCGAAGGTGTCGTTCAAAGATTTATAACTTTGTCTAGAAAAAGGACAAACTTTTATATCTCAGAGCAACTCACCCATATAAACTTTTCCGTTTCGTTTCGTTCTTATCGTTAAAGAGCAGGAGCTGTCAATTTATCCAGAAATGGACGTTTATGTTTTGATATGTAATGGTATAAAGAAAACACCGATGATATAAAGGTGTGGTAGTGTACTTATCAGAGAATTTATTCATGGAATATTTTGTTGTAACATAATCAATCAAAAATTGTTGAATCTATAGATTTAAGGAAAGGATCGAACGACACTATGGGAAATGGGAAATTCATTCAAGATATTCGTTATTTAATGTATTTAAGGGATTTGATGCAAAAAAACTAGTCACTTCACCTTATTTGTGGTCGCTTCAGCTGTTTTCGTAACACCGCAGAAAAAAGAAAGACATCGACGCAGCTTGATTGTTGACCTTCTCGTTTCCCTCTAGGCACTAGAGCTGCGGTGCACAGACTACAGGGACTATAACGACCATTCAGTGAGTTCATGACACAGATAGAGTCCTTTACTGAATCGAATTTTTTTAACGCAGCTTATCAGTATCGAAAGCATTAGGAATATACTTATGTTATTTCTTACCTTGTTTTTCTCATACTTAAGTTTTGAGACTTATGTGAATATGTCAAATCTGACATTGCCATCATAAAGTTTGACATGGTTAATGATGGAAGTACTCGGAACGTGTTGTCATATATTTGAGTTGTTTCCAGATATTTGAAACATTCATCTTGGTTAAACTAGCTTCTACTTTTGTTTGTGAAGCAAAATTTTGTGTTTCGCCTATTTTTCGAATTCAATCGTGATCGCACTTCGTTATAAAATGAATTTCAAGTCGTCCACATTCAGCTGTTTTAACAGGAGAGATGCTATGCGTGAACTGATATTGCAAGAATATCATGTGACATACCATGAAATTGAGGTATACTTGGGCATTAGTTCCACTCGCAAACATTCAATATTGCATGAAGTTTTGCTGCCAAAAACCATTGTTAATGATGAATGCCGCATAATTTGACAATCGATTAAAAAATTATTGTGTAGATTAGTGCGAAGAAATGCTGAAAAAATTCATTGGCACGCGATGAATCATGGATCTATGCACACGAACCAGATATGAAAAAACAATCGACTATTCGCACACAAAGCACTTCGGAGCAAATGGTTACCTCCTGTTTTTTTTTTTTTTCGGAATAACTGGACATGTCACATCAGAGCAACGTGGAACGGCCAATTCTGAGTAAGTAGACGAATCATTTTCCACCACGACAATGCGTGCATCAGTTCAAACAAAATGTTTTTTTAAACATCGAATTTGATGGGTCATCCGCAGTACAGTCTTTTTGTTTGCACCCATTGATTCCTTCTTATCTCACCAGATCATTAATAAACACCTGCAGAAACGATGGATGCATTTAAGCACATGTTTTTGGAGGTATTACAATCGGAATGGAAAGTTCAAAGTGGTTCAATAGTGTATTGATCTTAATGAAAAATATTTTGAGGCATATCCAATTTTGGTTTTTATTTGTTTAGTAGCAACTCTAGTATACAGTATCGAATTTTCGGTTAAAATATTATGAATTTGGAGCAATGGAGATGATTTATTGCTATACTATAATATTGAATTTTCCTCAAGTGTATTTATTAAACCCAAACACAATCGCGCTACTATTTGTATTGTTTTTTAAATTGAGCTCTGGATTATAAAAATAAATTTTCACGAATATTCACGCACTCAACTTATCATGAATTTAAAATTAAACTATGCAAACAACTTTCGGTATCAGACACAGAATGAGAATCGGATTCGCACTACAAAAGCTTTGTTTAAATTGATAAGAAAACATTTACGTTTAAAAGTTTTTATTTATAGAATTCTCTATAATTCGTTTTCTTGGTTACACGATAAGTTCAGTTGATGAAGAACATCGATTTCGTTCATCCGAATGATTTGGAATATTTCCATTTGTACTGAAAATTTCCAATTATTGTGAAATATTCAGGACTATATAGAATTTGACTGTATTGAGCTCTCTCCATGTCCTTGTTTGCGTTTTCACGCTTACAGAACAGCTATTGACTTCCTGCGATTGGTTCTGCATTTTGAACTCTCTATTTGCTATGGATTTTGTATAGAATGAAATAACAGAAACGAACAAAATGTGTGAAAAGATTTTCATCGGAAAAAAGCACTGTATAATCATTAAAGTATTCATTATGTTTACTTGGGATAAGTCGTACCTCAAAGGAAGAAATTATTACAGATTCAACCACGGTACACACGCCTATGCGCTGAAATGCGTGATCTCTCTTCCACAATATGACGTTATCGTCATAAAGTTTTATTTTGATTCCAAAATTAAAATTTGATGTCTATTTATCTATTAATCATAAGGCTATTGAATGTACCAGTTAAATTTCTGATTCTTAAAGGCGCGTGAGGTTTAATCATCATCTTCACCATCCCGTTTAACCTCTTGGATTACGCCTAGCGCATCGGGCTTCCCTTTATTGGGGTGGATTACTCCCCTTATTCTTTATCTAACAGTTTTTTGTTCGTTCTGATTTCTTTCGTCAGCTTTCTTCATTCTGTTTTGCATTTGGCTTTCAAGTCTGCTGTTTCCGCGTGAGGTTTATAAGGAATATAATTTCGTATCTAAATATTTCCAGCCAGACCAAAGCTATTTTTGTTTATAATTCTACAAGTGAATCGAAAACATAAAATACGTATAATTATTAAAAAAAAATAGGAATTGTGCGTGTAATTTTGTGATTTATTTCATTCATTCATCAAATTTTAAATAAATTTTATATTCTCAGCCGCAGGGTCCTATCCACAGCTTCGCCAATTAACAAAAAATGATCACGAACACACAAAAACCCAGTAATCACGTACAACTCCAACTTAATATCAATGGCCAAGAAAATATTGTGATTCCAGCGTGACGTCATGCGCGAGGAGTGTCAAATTTGAGTCGTCAGTTCAGCATAGTGGTGTATGTGTATCGTGGATAGAATCAGTTATTTAGTCACGGCGGTCTATAAATGTTTCTGATGTCCATTGACGCTGATTGAGGTCGAATCACATAAATTTTTACGTATTCAGGTGAATTGACGTCTAATTTTGTCAGATATTGTCGACTAACATCCATTGAGACAATTGAGGTGGTCACTTCATGTTGATTGACAATTTCTGATGTCGATTGCCTCCGATTGAGGTCGAATCAATCGAAGAGCAGCATATATTTTATATAACATATAAAATTCTCCCGCTACAATGATTCTTTGCTTTTTCGTTTTTGTATCATCCAATTTCACTAAATCTATTCTCGACATGTCTCTACCCCGCCAATAGCCACTGCACTCTGTAAATACAATATCAGATTGTGCAATCAAAATTTTATTTGAAAAATTTCGTCCAACTCGAACCCTCTAACTGCAAGGCGAACATGCGATCCACTGCACCACTAACCCTTGATTTGCTTTTATTGCGATCTATCTATTAGATTTTCGAATAGAATCTTCAATTAATTATCTACTACTTTTTACTTACTAGAAAGCACAATAATTAGTAAACGTCACATTTTTCATTACCTTCATATATCCGTTATGAAAAGTAGTTACATACTTTGCCTCACTCATTTTATGCCAAAATTCTTTTCTCGATCTTGTCTCATCATTCAAACCATACAATATGCTTTTCCTTAAATTTATTTATACTCAAAGTTTCCAAGATAGTTTTCATGTTATTTCTCATTCTACATCCAATTTCCTTTTGCATTCACCCCTCAAATATTTCCAATAAAATTGAATTTTCTTTTTCAATATGTTGCATTAGTTCATCTTTCTTCCCTCCTTGTCTTCAAAATCTCGTACGATTTGATATACTATAACTACAATTACTATACTAACTATTTCAATGTTAAAAAGTTCAAAGCTTTCAGTAAAATTTTAATAACTGCTCCACATCGAGTATTCGGATTCATCTATCAATATTATTTAAAGGTTAACCTACGTTTTAATTTGCGTGAGGGAATTTCATATACTCGGTGTTCTTCAATTAATGATTTGCAAATTTCGAGAATAATGTGTTTCCACAATTCAAATATTTACATTTCCAATCATTCCAACCAAGTTTTTTAAAAGTTACGCCTCTTACGCATCTACCATTTGATCTTCCTTTTTGTATAGCTGAATTCAAATTAATAGACTGGTTTCTATAGAAATGTTGAGGAATGCTCGGCAAGCTTTTGATGTTTGATTTACATAAATATTCTCAAAGTTATTGCAAGACTACGAAGTTTGGAATGAAATCTGAATTGATGATTTTTCGATTAAAAAAATGTCGAATTTTTATGGAAAAATGAAGTAGATAACGAGATTCTCCTTTAAATACTTTTCCAAGATATTCACGTCTTATAATTTCCAATTTTTCTTGACAAGAGAAACTCAGTTAGGCAAATTTTTCTGAAAGGATTGTACCTCCTCTCAGTGGAAAAATCGAAATAATAGGAATTAGAGTCTAGTAGCACATAGTACACTCTTCTTTTTTTCTGTTGTTTCGTTGTGTATTGATCGAAATTGATTTAACGTTCTTTGAGAAGAAAAGCAAAAAATAAATTTACAACAGATAATATTTTAGTAAGCACGAAACATTCAATCTGTTTCAAAACTGTAATTACAGAAATATCTCACAAGAGTAAAAAATATTTTTTACATCATTCTCACTATTCAAATATCTTTTTTGAGCAGTCATTTTGAATGTCAAACAAATATAACATCTTAGTCGCGGTTTATACATTAAATATATTTTTGTGCTAAAAAATCATTAGTTATTCAAATTTATTAGTCGAAAAAGACAGTTTCGTCTCACATCTATTCATTGAAAACAATTCAAGAGATGTCAAAATTGCTGAGACACTTTTTTTTAGAATTTTGATCATGGGCTTGAACTTATGGCCTTCAAAATGAAACCTTGGATTAAAACACATTATCATTATCATTAAAACAAAACTAAAATCTAAGATTTTCCAAAATGAGCAAATGTTCAGTATTATATAAAATATTGAACAATTGATTGGTTAGGTTAAGTTAGGTTAGGTTAAGTTAGGTTAAGTTAGGTTAGGTTAAGTTAGGTTAGGTTACGTTAGGTTAGGTTACGTTAGGTTAGTTTAGGTTAGGTTAGGTTACGTTAGGTTAGTTTAGGTTAGATTAGATTAGGTGGCTGGGGCTATAATCGCATTTATCTAAAATTAACTCTTTGTTAGACTATTGTTAACTCTTTTATAATTTTTCTTCTTTTATTTACTGCAATAAACATTTTAAACATTGAAGATACCGTCTTTATACCTGCAAATGGGCGCCCGAATCACCGTACGCTCGATGAACGCATTCAAAACACAAGGATAGATAGAAAGTTTGACTGAAAAGTTTCCGATCTCAACCTGAAGATATAAGCACTTGTCAAAATAAGTTGGGAAATACACATAATGAGTACCCGGTCCATGAATTCTTAGTTAATATGATAATAATATGAAATAATATGAAAACATGTTGCTGCATGCTTAGAGAGAGAATATTCATTCACTACTTGTTTAATTTCGTTATTGCTGTTAAATTTTTCACCCCTTAACTTGGCCTTCATTTTTACGAACAACAATGAGTCGAAGGAGACTGGATCAAGACTATGTGGTTGGTATTCAATCTCTGTGAAGTGACAATCATGTACAGTAGCCTTGGAAAACGAAGTGGTGTAGAATTATTTGATTTTCCACGAGGATTTATTAATTCATCAAAACCGATTTTAAAGTCGTCTGTCAGCTCTAAGACTGCTCGAGTTATGTCAACACTAAACTTCAAAGACGAAAAATTTTTTTCTAAAAATAAGTTTGCTTGTACAGGCAGCACTGAATGAGCACTGAATTATTAGCTCTTGCTGCAACTGTCATTGTCTTCATTCTTGGTCCACCTATCACAGTACCACATATCTATTTTAATCACTAAATTAGCATTGAATGTGCACTAAATTAGCATTGAATGTGCACTAAATTTTGATCCTTGAAACATCTGTAACACAATGAAGTCATTGTTTAATCAGGTAAAGTAGTGGAATTGAAGATTTACATCATTTATCTATTAAAAATAGTGAAGTTACAACACTAAAACTACGCATACATATATCTCTTTCACGTTATATTATAATATAAATCTGTCGACAATATAAATTTAAAACTTCTCGCTTGAATACCGTACATTGTATATAGAAGATTGAATCAAAATATTTACAGACATATTCTACGTGTGTATATTCACGCGTCAGTAAACAGAAAAACCACTTTTCTCGTTTGCATTCTCAGCTCTTTTTATGTCACCTACTACTTGCCTTTTAGGAACGTCGTTTGGTCTAATATAGAACTTGCTATATTCCACAGGAATCGGATATAGATCCAACTTACCTTCCACCACCAGTTGATTCAGTGATTTCGTTTAGTGAACAAGTGAGTGCAGTGCAGTGGAAGTGAGCTCTGACTTTTCCTTTAACAGGTAGCTATCCTATTTTCGCATATAAGAATTGTGTATATCAAAGAAAATTTGACATATTTTATTGTTAGGTACTTCAGGTGAAAATATAGAGAAAAAATCCACGGAAGTAACAGGTATGAAGCCTTAAAACTCCAAAAAGAGAGAAACCATACGACAAAAGTACATCTATGGAAATGCTGGAAACGAAAAGAGGAAATGAGAAGACTAAAGGAAAGGATTGGGTCTCTACTGGAGACAATACAAAGACTGGGAATCAATATGTCAAAGTTCCTAAAGAGAAAACAATTGGAAAAAAAGCTCGCCCCAATAATATTGAAATTAGAAATAGGTAAATAGATGCGAAAGTCCTACTTCTTAAATAAAGGAAACCTATGACTCTGTAGAGAGTCAAATGAATGGAACCAGTTTCATCAGTATAAATTCCTAGACTTCGGAAGTGTGCAGAAGTGGTGGGTGCCCCATTCATCAATTTTTTTTGTTTTTGTTTGATAATTTATGTGCTAACTAAATAAATTTTTCTACATTCCAATTTTTTCCTTATGTAAGTAACACGTCGTTTGGCAGTATTTAGTTCCATTAAAAATGATTGATTGTATTTCAATACAAATAATTACAATTTATGTTAATTTTTTTCATAATATCTCTTCATGGCAAACGGTTTCTTTGGCATGTACAACGATCTAAAAATCTACATATCTCGTTAATTGTAAATTTGATCGAGCTAAACAAGTAGTTTTTTATTAAAAAATCGATTGTGAAATTTATTTTTGCTATCTTTAGATTGTACAGGTTGTCCCTGTAAAAGTTACATACAATTAACTATTGAGCGTGAGCCTCTTCATGCTTTCAAATATTTTCATGAACTTTTTGCATCAAGTCTCGGAACACTATATTTATTTCCGTGGTTAACTTTCAAATTAACCTACTTTAAATCATTTCTATATGATTGAACACACAATAAAACAAGGTGTGTCCATGAGTCTCGAAAATGCGTAATAATAAAACGTACCCGTTTTTTTTAAATTATAATTTTCTGCGCATCTCTTTGTTATAGGTAATCTTTTTATGATAATTAATACTCCTTAGTTTTCTTATATGTTGATATTACGTGTTTTGTAATACTGTTTTTGGGAATTTTGTCCATTAATCCAGCTGATGGTTGAGCTATTTTCTAAATAATGCATCGATCATGTCTTCGTGGTAAACCAAATTCGGAAATTTTTTCAGTGGATAAAAGGAATGACACCTTTACTACAAGCATAAAGTATAATCACTAGTTTTTCCTTTTATCCTAGTATTTAAGTTACAATTTTCATAATGTTGAACTTAGATATTTTTAATCACGTCGGGTATACTAAATATTTCCCTTTTGGCGTCGGTATGTCCAGTATTGGTACTTAACTCACTTCCTAAAACTCATACAGTTTTCGTCGATAAAATCATTAGTTGCATTATCAATTTTCGGTTAACTGTCTTCCATTTTGTACTATGAACACTTGTACACACAATAAATACTAGAGCTTGAAAGTAATTACTCGATACGTTCAATAATAGTTATTTATGTAACAAGTGTGTAAAGTAACCTTTTTTCGACAAATATGAAAAGATTGTCACAATGACATGAGTTGGAAAAAAGCTTTTACAGATGATTTGTATACAATATTTTGTCTCTGACGAGATTAAATTGTAATTTTCTTCATAAAATATATATTTATCAATATTTTCAACATTTTAATCAAGATTACTACTAATCAACAAAAGAACAAACGAATTTTTATCTTAAGTAGGAAAATAAAAAATAACATCAGCGTGACTTGAACCTGGGACCTTCCGCCTCGTACTCTACGGAGACCTGAATAATACGTTTTATTCACGCGCTATAGCTTAAAATATGTTCACCCACTCACACAGATTTAAAATAATAACCTTTTGATATTGGACATACGAATCCTCTCAACACTATATCGTCTAACTAAAATTATTGCCAAAAATTATTTTTCCAAAATACTAAAATTGCATACAAGCTGCATGCAGTTTGATTAATAGTAGGAGGGGAAAACTGTGCAGATTATAATGAGTTTATAGTACAAAAAATTGATGTCTTAATTTAATTTTAACAGATAACATCGATCGAAGATTAAAAAAATGTTCCAAAGTACGAGAAGCACAATTTTAAGAAACCAGACTTTATAGTCTATTTTTATGCAGGAGAGAGTAATAATTTCTGATCCAAAATTTAGTGCGGTCATTCTAAATATTATTACTGATACGAGTTTCCGAGATTTTATTAGTCTTTTATAACCATAAGCTCTGTGCAATAATAGAAAAAAGTTCGCACTACTCAGAAACCCTGTGATTTAAAGATTATATAGCCATATCATGAGATCTATAAGTATCTATTTGTAAATAAAAGTTGAAAATTATTTCAATTCCATGAATCTCTGGAAAATTTCATAGCAAATACGATTTCAGGTATTTCCTTTAGTGAGGAGGCCCAAGTTGTGTATTATAATGATTTCCGTTTGGTTGCAACTCACAAGGTCCATCATGCAATCTATTTTTGATTCTAAGTGTCTTGTAAACGCCGAAAAATCGTTCTTTCACCAATTAATGAAAAAAAAAACAATATTTCAATCACACACGAACATTTATGTAAATGAGTTAACACAATGAAATTAGTTGTACGCTTGATTTTGGAAAATCTACGAATTAGATAGTTATTAAAGAAGAGAAATGTTGCGAGTTTCAAATAGAACGTGAAGTTCCAGGAAAACAAACACTTTAAATAATTCGAAAAAAAAAACTTTGAAGGAAAGTTAATGCGTTCTTATCTCGGTTCGAGATGATAAGGATTATCCTGAACTGAGTAGAAACACACTATGGAAACTTTTAAAAGGAATTATTTTTCGCTGGAAAAAGTATCCTAGAAACTCTATTTCAATGAAAAGTAACGATATCTTGGTATGGAGAAAAAATTACCTGTAGGACTAAAAAAGAATCGTGAAACCAAAGAAATTTTTTTATTTAAATTGTACATGAATCAATGAAGGACCTGCACAAAATCAATTTTGTCAAGATGAAGTTAGGCTTCGTCGAATAATTCATCTACTGGTTCGAATCCACCAACAGGAAAGGGGGCTAGATATATATATATATAGCTTAAGAAAAATTGTCAACATCCAAGATTTACAAAATTAGCTAAATTCAAAGAAAATTGAGTTCCATTCCGGTTTTGTGAGTGTATTCTTTGAGATTCCTTCATAAAAAGAAATTAAAAAAATATGGAATTAATGTACATTTTTTGCTACAGTACTTTTTTCGAATTCCTCGTGATATACGTGATTGAAAATATTTTTGATTGTACCAATTTTAAGATGAAAATTTTGAGACTAGGAACAAATACCTGGGATGCTTTTGTGTAGAGAATTTTGTACTCTACATTTTTTGTAACGTCAGTTTTTTCCGAATTTCTCATAGTCATCAATTTTTTAAGTTTTAAGTCCTAAAATTTCGAAAATCCGTGCCCCTAATTTTGTTAAGAGTTATTAGACTTATTCAGTATCCCAAAATCTCTCTCCAAGAATCTAGAAAATCAAAACCGTCCAATTTAATTTGAGGTTTTAGCTGAAATTCGCCTAATTTGCCTGTACTAACTACTTTATATTTTGAATCAAGCAATTATTGAAGTTGCTTTGTTGCCTTACGACAGTAATATTCGCAGCGATATGATATAAATTCAACTTCATTTTTTACAGTAAGTTATATAGTTAGTATTATTCACAGGGTAAACACCACCACGAAGTGTAACAGGTGTATGCTCGAAAAGGCAGAAACTCAATATGTTTGAGGAAAGTTTTAATGAATTGTAATTAAACATAATTAGCTTTATTCGCAGTGATTCTCCGTTATTAGTTCTCGACACCTGCTCACGCTCTACGTTAAATCAATAATAACATAAAGTCTGCTATAATTGTATCAATTATTTCTACTTTGATAATTCAAATATATATATATATATATATATATATATATATATATATATATATATATGAACAATAAGTTTTGGCCAAAAAAATTTGATCACATCTCTGCCAGCTACCGATGGCATTAGGCAGGAAATACCATGACTAAAATTACGTTACTCTGAATTAAATCGCGTTACCTTCAACTCGACAGCGATTACCATGCCTCAGATTGAGTTACTCTGAATTGAATTGCATGGCGTTACTCTTAACTTGACTGAAATACCCTGAATCAGATCGCGTTACCTTGAATTCAATTACGTTACTCTGAATAAAATGGCGTTATCCTTCTCTTGACGGAGATACCCTGAATCAGATTGCGTTACCTTGAATTATATTGCATCACCATTAATTGTTTTGCTTTACCACGACTCAGATTGAATTACTGTAAATTGAATCGCGTTATTCTAACTCGACTGCGATATCCTGAATCCGATTACATTACCTTGAATTCAATTACGTTACTCTGAATAAAATGGCGTTACTCTTAACTTGACTGAAATACCCTGAATCAGATCGCGTTACCTTGAATTCAATTACGTTACTCTGAATAAAATGGCGTTATCCTTCTCTTGACGGAGATACCCTGAATCAGATTGCGTTACCTTGAATTATATTGCATCACCATTAATTGTTTTGCTTTACCATGACTCAGATTGAATTACTGTGAATTGAATCGCGTTATTCTAACTCGACTGCGATATCCTGAATCCGATTACATTACCTTGAATTCAATACGTTACTCTTAACTTGACTGAAATACCCTGAATCAGATCGCGTTACCTTGAATTCAATTACGTTACTCTGAATAAAATGGCGTTACCCTTCACTTGACTGAGATACCCTGAATCAGATCGCGTTACCTTGAATTCAATTACGTTACTCTGAATTATATTGCATTACAATGGATTAAATTGCATGTATAAAGTTAATGAACGTCCGATTTTTTCTTATCATTAAATAGAGAAGATAATCCGTAGAAGGTTTTATGCAAATGAAGTTTCATTTGCTGCCCAATTCTCTTCAAAGTTTTCTCCGAAAATATTGATTTTAGAGTGAATAGAATATTGTTTTGAATGTTATGTCCCAAAATATCTCAGAAGAAGTCGAATTGATTATATTTTTTCAATGCTGAACGGTGTCCGTTACAGATAGAATTACCCGAAATAGATTTTGTTAAAAATGGCAGCGCCGCTTTTCATCCCTGACTGTTACGAAGCGATAATCTTGAAGAATGATAATTTCTCACTTTTCAGCTATTATTTTGAGACGTATTTTATTATATTGATACTAGCTTCTCATGCTTTCTACAATAAAAAGAATAAAAGTATATTTTGGTTCCCCCAGTATTGGCTATTACTTAAGATCTCAACAGATTGCGTTACCTTGAATCCGATTATTTCTTTCTGTGGTACTCAGATCATTTAATTGTCTAGGTGATGAGTCAATTATAGATTTATATATAATGGTTGATAATTCTAAGTAATATTTTAATAAAGATCCAAGTCGGAATATCAGAAATTACTACTGTGAAGAGTTTATTCATCAAAATCAAACCTTCATTATAATTATTGAGAAAAATAAACAGAGAAAGATTCAAGAAGTAGAAATAAACGTATGTCTAGAATCCAAGGTCGAGCAAAAATCTGTGAAATTACTAACCAAATGGCATTTCATATTTCCCAAACACTTTATTATCATATGCCTCTGACATTGACAGTGACTGCGCGCCTTCGTATGAGATCCCAAATATTTTTCATTTTGATTTCAGATTTGCATTTGGAAAACGGGACGACGAGAAAAGGGAATGATCAGGTTGAGGTTCTATTAAGTAGACACGATTTTGCTTTCAATGCTATATCGTATATCGGTTTGTATGCGATTGAGAGAAGATATTTGCAAATCAGGTGCTACTGGAAACATGAAATCTAATTATTGAAATAACAATCGAGTCGAGAAGGTTCATTGATACAAGCGAATAACATGTTGCGGTGAGTTATTGTTTATACGAAAGATTTGGTGTTGTAACATTAAATTCAAAAAATTGTTTACACTATAAACCAGAAGAACTCGATTTGGATGGTTGAGGAAAAGAAATGAATCAGTTGTTTGAAAAAAAACAACACAATTATTGGGGATATCAAAGTAGATTTCAAATATGAGAAGATCATATGATGGTACTGGGATATAGATCGACGTATGAATAAAAAGAAAAAATAAGATTTTTCGCAAAATCTACGACTAAAGAACATAAAACAAACAATTTTTATAGACTTTGGAAGTGTCTAAGTGGAATAGAGATTTATAATAACGTGAGACGCTCCGCTATTCGACATCTTGTAAGGTTGAACAGGAAATTTTTCTCGCTCAAAGTGAGTCCAGTACTTTCATTTATTTCAAAGTTTTCACTCAACAACTTTTTAAAAAATAATGCAAGTGGCCCTTCATTCCTATCTTGCAATTCATCAATAACATAAGATATAACAGTGCCTGGATGACTTAAATTTGCCCGGTATTTTTTTGCTAAATGATGAAATATGAATAATATTTTTCGATCTTGCCATGCATGAAGACTTGACATGACTATAAGTCAACCCCAACAGATTCGAAAGTTTGCCCTTGGGATTTGTGATGAGTCATGACAAATTCATATCTAGCAGGAAATTGTTGACGCTACACGGTGTGTCCCAATTGTCCTTTTGATGACTCAAAGATTATACTTGGTATATGTACTTCATTGCCGATTTGTTCATCTGTAACCATTTTTGCTTCTAATGATCAATGATCTTAGTTAGTTCCGGAAGCTTCAGATCATAGATCACGAAAAGCTTTTCTAATTTTCGTGATATGTTAACTTAACGTTCAGATGAGATAATCTAATACGTACTTTAGAATTATTGGTGACATAATTTGACACATGACAACAGTATGTTTTGTCAAAGTCCATAAAATTTCGAAATTTTCTGTGTATTCCTAATAAATTCTTGCTAAATGAGTCAAGACAAAGAAGCGCAATGTTTAACAAAAACAAATTTATTAGCATATCAGAAACCTGAAGGAGAGAAAACGGAGCAGAGACCGTGTCAGAAAAGAAAACAGCCTGCATATTCAGCTAGTAAGTTTTCAAGAATAGTTGCATCAAATATATATCATACACGGTTTATTTTTGAATTCGTTCTATTGATTAATCATTGTAACATCGATTGAAAATTGGAATAAAAAAGCCAATTATTTCGATTTCAAATCAAATAGAAAGTTAAATCTTTAAAAATAATCATAATCATTCAACGTTCCTGGTTGAAAATAACTTTTTCCTATAAATAGATAGAATAATTTCCAAATATATGAGTTATTTGTTGTATTAAGAATACAAAAATTGATCTTCGGGATGTAACTGCTTTGTCAATTGTTGATGGAAGTATGACAATTTTTTTAAGTGAATTACATAGTCATTGGTAGTTTTCATAATTTGGAAAGAATGGAATATACTGTATAACAACCATTTCCAAATGTTTGGCGAAGTTTTATCAATCAGTCTCGTCATAAAGACCTTACAAATCCAGTTGTGCTCAAGCTAAGAATTTTTTAATAGCCATAGTGAAACCTTCAAATTGTTGATAGGTTCATCCAATTTTTTATGTGTATTATCAGATACTGTACTTTATAAATACTATTCGTGGAAACATTATAAATGATATTTTTTCACGTTTTCGATAGAGGTTCTTTGAGTATTCTCTTGACGAAGTTGATTTAAGCACATTAGGAGCTAGAAACTAACATAAAACGACAAGAAACAGGAATTTTTGTGGCGAAAATATGTGGAGAAGGATTATGAGGACTGTTTCATCCCATCAATCAATGATTATTTGGTCCAAGTGATTTTTAAGTGTGAATGTGGCAATTGAAGACAAGAAATGTCAAAACTCGATGCAAATTTGTAAATACTTGATCTGTCTCTTAATTTATAAAATGCTGACAATGCTCCGATGAAAACTTTCCAATCTATCCACATCTGTGTACTAATCAAATTTAGCACAAAACAGCTTTTGTATCTTTCATAAAGTGAAAATTTTGCTAGAAACGGAAAGATTTGACCCCATTCCTGGTATTTAGTATGTCGCAAAGGTGAAAATAAAATCAATTTGCAAAAAACCTATCCAAAAATGTTCTTGGTAATTGGTGAATTCCATTACTACTAAAAACCACTACTCGAAAGGGTCCAATTAAAATTTTATATTATATATCACTTTTTTTCAAATAAAATAAGTTACCGTATTCTCTCGATTATACCTCGTATATCCTTATTCAAATTCATAACATATTAAACGGAAAAATAGATGACATTCACGTCTCTAACTGAAAACTCAACCCGGAATATCTAATAAAAATTTTAATACTCCAGATAATCGTCTGTACCAACAAGCTATAAAAAATCTCCCAGTTTATTTGTCTTTGGAAAATCCAGCTGAAGCAAAACATGTGTAACAGCAGTAACGACCACTACTAAACCATTAAAATGTTTATTACCGTCCTGTGTTTGTCGTTAAGTACCTATTCAAATACATTTCTCCATAATGTTCATATGTTTATATTTTTCACCATCATGTTATTCTTTCCAAGAACAACTGCATCCTTTTGTACGAGGATGTTTGGAGTATCGACAATTGAATAAAACAATAGAATCGAAGTTTCAATTATTCATAGATATCAGATAAAAATTTGAAATCTAAGAACTGAGAAAACAAACTATTTCTTGGCTTACGAGGATGGTCGACCAAATGAGGTGACGACTCCAAAAATGTTGAAGAAAAACCACAAAGCGGTACTGGATGATCGTTGACTGAAAATGCGCGAGCTAGCAGACATAATGGGCATTCCAAAAAGTGCAGTATATCGCATATTAACTGAAAGTTTGGACATGAGAATGGGTACCGCGTTTTCTCACAATGGAACAAAAACAGCGTCGTGAAGATGTTTCCATCCAGGGTTTGGTAAGGTTTCACAGAAATAGAGCCATTCTATAACCATGGATGAAATGTGGATTCATCACTTCATACCCGAAACAAAAGAACGATCAAAAAGCTCCAAAAAAAGTAAAGACTGTTCCATCTGTTGGCTAGATCATGGCGTCGGTTATTTGGGATCGGCGTAGGATAATTTCCATTGACTATCTTGAAAGAAATCGTGCAAAAACAATCGAATTTGAAGGAAATTGACAATTCTTATTATAATTAAGTATCAAAGTTATTAAACATCGCTGAGTAAAATAAATATGTTTTTGCATTTTCTTTAACAATAATCTAAATCATCCTAATTAGAAAAATGGAGATTGTAGAATAATTCCGATATAATGAAATATGGAACATCAAAAAAATAGAACAGAAGATTTAGCATCTCTAGATGTAGAAAGAGGCTTACATTGACAGGATTTAGGAGCTAGGAAAAGTATACTCAATCAAAAAATTTAAGCTCATTTTATCCAGAATAATTGCAACAAAATATATCAAAAGGGTTATTAGAGCAAGCTTATTCAAAAAAGTCTTAGCAAATAAACATGTTTTCACTATTCTGAATTGTTTTTAAAAGTATAAACATTCTAGATACTGAACGGAAGTCCTGAAAAGAAATAGATTACCAAAATACCTCAATCTATAAATAACTATTATTTATAATTTGAAGCATATAAATTAATTAAAAGAAAATATTTAATGTTACTTCAAATCTAGTAATCAATTTCAGCTATATCGAGATGCCAACCGAAAGTAATCAAAATATGTACCGGAGCAGAAATGAAAAAAATGTGTCCTCCTCCTTGTGATTGCACAATTAAGCCTCGTTCTTCAGGAAGGTCATCGGGAGCTCTGGGTATCCTTTTTTTAGGAATTAAAGCTGCTATCGCCGCTACTTTGGTATACGTATCTTACGATATGGGAATTTGGGGAACTACTGATGACACTCAAGACTTGTATCGGAAATACTGCGCAGCAACTAGCCAACCAAAGAAAAGGAACGATAAATGGAATCCGCCATCTTGTGAAGCTCAAAAAGAATTATTTGCGGTAAGAGTTATATTTTTTGCATAACTGTTAATAATAAACTTGATGCTCTAAACACGGAATTTATCGAGTAAACTGATACAGCTCAGATTTTATACATTATATTTATTTAATAAGAGAACGAGATTGCTGAAGTAACAGTAATTACAAATATGTGTAAAGGAGCTCACTTACAGTTAGGTCCAGCTAGACCAAGATTTAAAAATATGAAAGTTTCCCATAGAGCTCAATTTTCTAGTACTTAAAAGGTTTCTAGGAATCATCAATATCAAAATTTTCTTGGATTTTGAGTTTGAATACTTCTGACAGAAAAAAACTCGTTTATGTTATTTATGGAGCAGCTATGAAACTTTAGCTCATTAAGTAGTTTCTTATTGCACCAATCATTTTAACAAACTGCTGCTGAAGTAGTACATAGAGTTGTTATCACAGATGTTATCATTTTATCCGCTTACAAACGTAGATAAGCAACCTATCATTAAGAATTGTACAGAGTTGTACTTATAATAGAACAAGCGAAGATAATTTCAGTAAAATTAAATATTTATAGCTCCGAGAGACTTACGGAATTTAACGGAAAATTGGTGAAAAAATATATTGAAACGATTTTAGACGTGATAGACAGAAACTAATATTTTCCTTTGAGGCGTTACCAATAAAATGCACAACAAATTTGGTTGGACTTACTGCGAAATCAGACACACAGCGGTACAATAATTCATTAACTTGATGCGAATCTTATTTGGTGAACTTATTTTCAGTTATGCAACTTTCTATAGAACTTTACTGTCAAACCGCCCCCATATATGTGATTCGAAGCTTGGAGAAATTCTTTTCTTGTTGAAAATTCTAAAGATAATTTTGTTTTAGGCAAGACCTTTTAATCCTTATGGACATTGTGACGAAGCACCAATCAATCCAGAACGATCGTTCCATACTTTCCAAAATAAATGGAATAAAGGAGTTGAATGTGTATTTGGATCATTAGCTTGTTTTCCAAATAACATTATCAATTTGTTCTGCGGCGATAATAAACAAAAAAATCAACTTACACGTGATAAACAAGATACACAACCTCGGTGTATTCCCTATAACCAATTACCGGATGAACAGAAAGTTATTAATTCATACAAATGACAAGTTAAATTTCTGTTCAGTTTGCATATTTTGTAATTAATCTGCTTTTGCATCTTGAAATATAAGAAAACACGAAAATAACCTATCAGTAATTCAAATAGTGCGTATGTACAAGAATTCTTCGATTTTTGTCATTAAACCTCTTTGATATCATCATTTATTTAGTTATTTTGCTGGTTGTAAGAAGCGAAGCTTTTGTTGAAGCTTGAGGGGAATGAAAGTTTCCTTTCAATTTCATTGACAAGCGTTACTTAACCAAAAGCTATTTGGGTGGTCAAGGACGTAAGATAACGGGGTTCAAGGAAAACATACCTGACTGAGAGTGGGTCCGAGGTTTTAAAGGACGAATGGGGCATAAGTCATAAAATTGTAGCAACCTAACCATAGTCCAATATTTTCATAATTTGAAAGAAACTTTGGAGAATGTCCCAGCTACTCATATATTTGATTATGACGAGCAAAATTACAAGAAATTACAATACTAACAAACAAAACGTCGAGGTAGGTAGAGAGAAAATGTGGCAACAGCGGACAGAAATAGGCCCAAAAGAGGAAACGTGTTGCAATGAGAGGTGCAGCTGCTTTGGATCCCGATATACCCGTAAACATCATAGTAAACACCATGTCGCAAAGTTCTCAACTTACATCGCATTCCACAAAAAGTGTTCTAAGATAATTTGCATAAAATAACGTAAACTGTAGCAACTGAACCTAATAATTTTATGAAATATTCCTTAGAAACAGTTGTGTTTGAAATTGAATAGATTTATTGTTTGTATTTTTCTATTTATGTTTAATCAGTTCATATAGAGAAAAACGTACATTTCTCCAAGAAAATCTAGTTTATTGATCATAGTTGTCAGTTTAAACATGAAGTTTGATGATCAATCCCACCATTACTGGACAATTTCACCCCAGAGGATAAGCAAGTTGGTATCGTAGAATAGACAGAAAAAAAGTAATCAACGTATATCTCTACCTATTTGGTAAATATGGTCTAAAATACAAACGATGTAACCAAAGTATGGGATTGTTCATGAACGTTTTTCATTTTATTACTATACCCGCCAGTCCTGAAAATCCCATCTTGGAACAAATTAAAATTCAGATATTTTCGACACTACATCACCTTTACTGCAATAAGAAAATATCAGCAAAAAAATTTTATTGGCGATCAATTCAACTGGGTACATAATTCAAATACAATGTATATACATCGTCAAGTGTTTCGAAAATATATTACAAATATTAATTATTATGTATTAATTAAAAAAAGATAATTATCTTATGTCACATTCCACTTAATATTTATTTCCATGTAGCTCTTAATATTGAGAGAGTGCGGTATGATATTAAAAAAATACAGAAATAACAAACTAACAATTTTACAAATAATTTGTTATGGAAATAAAGCACTGAAGCTTATTTCACGAACAATTTTGGGGAGCTATTACATTTTTCCTACTCTGTGGATAGGGAGGCACGGATCGGTAGAACGGCCACTACGATTTCCTGATCTGACGTTAATAGACTTATTTTTGTTGGAATATGTTAAGTATTATATATATATATATATATATAAATATATATATATATATATATATATATATATATAAATTTAGATGACTTATTTATTTTCCCCATCTGCATAGTTGTATTATGAGTTGCATTTGAATATATACCAGGATTATCAGGTAATTCATAAAAAATTACGAATGTCTTCGTTTTGCACCATGTAAATATTCCAAATTTGGGGTTTCTAGGTTTGCGAATTCACTTTTTTGTCAAAATGCATTATGATAGGTAGCATAGCAGCCTAGTTATTTGGAAGAATGACTGTCTTTTCGGTAAATGCAAACCTATATGAGTTCATCTTCTTAAATTTCGTAATGAAACGGTGTTGATTTCGTTCTTATTCTTTAGTAGTGTGTCTGTGTGTGAAAATTATTTATACTTCTTTTTGTCATTGGAAACTACCAACCCGTAAAAAGTATCGGAGGTCTGTATGTACGTTACATGTTTTATTGATTGCTTTTCGGTCAGTTTCTAGTCATTTGGAATGACTGATTAAGATATTCTTGATTCTTATGGAACAGTTAGATATATGTCGATGCTAATTCGAAACAACGAAAGGATGCTGCTAGCGAAATACTGCCCAAAATATAGACAAGACTAATTACTATTTTTATTGAATTATAATAGGCACAAAGTTTTGTTTTCCACAAAATAGTCACACCTCTCAACATAATGCAGTACTAAAGTATCCTCATATGAATACAAACGGAATCGACTCCTCAAATCCTAAAAGACGCTTGACGCAATTCCTTGAAACAGCAAAATATTACATAGACGAATATTGCATGTCGTTTGACATTATGCAAGTCTCCTACCACTGCATCATGGTTGCTACTAATCAAAATTCCAAAAGTAAAAGTTATTTAATATATTGTGGGTAGTTTAAAATTGACAATAGCAGAGCTAATTAAAGTAAACAAGAAAAAAGTGACCAGTGCATCACTAGCAATCATTTTATCTTTTTTTTTAAGAATATATATTTTTTTTATATGGATCTTACGAATGTCATATTATCTAGTATGATTTTATACAACTTTCAAATGTCGTTTTAGTTTCAGCGAAATCTGTCACTAGTAGTTTCCCGGTAAGATGATTGAATATTCTGTTGAAATTTTCATATTTTGCGTTTCAGGAATTTATGCATATTAATATATCACACTGTATAATTAGAGACGAGAAAACCAAGAACTACGATGATGCGAATATGTTGAGAGTCAAAACAGTCCAAATAAACAGAAGGAATCGTGACAGGAATAGATCAAAAAATAACAAGGCGAAATGATCTTTATTTTTCGCACAAATGTACATCATTTAATCTGCTATGTTCAATCGACTGAAAAATGATTGTTGACAAGGGTGAAATCAAATTACAAAAAGCTTTTTAATTATCATGAACAAATCTCGCGAAATGAGCGCTAAAAGCAATACCACCATCGTTGATTTGAGTTCTGTTTAACGTAATCGCCTTGATTGATTAGTGAATAGCCGTTCTGTATATGAAATTGAGGTCCTTTATCCTTTCACCGTCATATGTACATCATGAACTCCAATAAATTGGATCATGTATACTCTCTAATTGAATGTAAGGGAAAAGCGGGCGAGTGTACATATTTGATGGGTCCATATACAATCATTCGTATATATAGTATGAGAAACGCAATAAGGCGGGTCTTTAAATCCGATTGGAAACCTCAGCAGATTATTGGGATTCGTTCAGACGTCCTCTGGGCAGGGGGAAAGAAGACGATGTACAGTTGAATCGGTCTCCAGGGGACGAAAGAGGGCTTTTCTAAGGACTTGAGCTCCCTATACTGCTGACTCTGTATTATGATGTTCTTCATAATATGTTTTATCGATATATTGTCTATAAAATATATGGTATATATGTTACTGCTTCTTTTATTTTCAATATTCGTCTCAAATAAACCGGAAAGGATAATATGATAGATGAAGGATGTTCTTTTGTTGAAGTATTACGTATACAGAGTGGGTAACAGAAAACACGCATATCACATATAGTCCAAGAGCCCGTGAGTGCCAGACCTTCGGATTTTTATAAAAGCTGAAAATTTTTCTATGTGTGTCCCTAGTACAGGTAAGAATGATCCCCACCCATGAAGCTGAGGCAGCGGTGGCTTTGGCAGGTAACAGGTAACAAAGGTGTATAAAATTCCATCTCAAATTTATCATAAAATAAAACTGAATTTTTTTATATTTGATTCATAATAATATTAAAACTCGCGTTGCTCATTGCCAGACAGTTAGTATGGTTGCAACCTTCTGCCGGACACCCTTAAACTATTATAATTTATAATTATACTTACGTTATATTATAAAACCTAAATTTTATATATAATTTTTTGGGGGCCTATTAATCTATGTTTACATAATAGCCGGACAGTTTCGACGGTTCTATCATCTTGCTAGACGCATTCAAAGTGAGCAGTAATTCGGAGAGCAAGGCGTATACAGTAACTAGTGCGAGTGAGACAGAGCGTTTGGTCTACTGCGGCCCTTCATTGCGCATCAGCTGTTGTTTATTGTAACTATCTGGTGAACGGCTATGCTCATAATAAATGTATTATTTTTCTGTGCAGTTTATAAAATAAATGTGATCAGTTGTAATAAAGTGTTATCATGAGTGACGAAAAAATAGTTTGCTTTGTTTGTAAGAAAAGTGATGAACATATAATAATATTTTCTGAGGAAACTTTAAAAAAATGCCAGACTATTCTTAAATTACGAAAAATACATAACCTAAAGTACAGAGACATTATTTTACCCAGTGAATACACCGAGAGTGGTTATCACAGAGTATGTTACAAGGTATTTACAGGTCTTATGAAAAAATATTTCACCTCTCAACCATTGAGTGCTGAAAAAAAAAAGGAAAAAAACAAGGGAGCTGTGTAATTACAAGCAACTCATCTTCAACCTTGTCGTCGATACGAGATTTGAGTTCCGAACTACCTGATCCACGGTCTTCGTCAACAGAATCTTCATCTCAACTAATTTTACTATCCCAGTCCACAGAAACACAACCTTCGACATCTGAAAATGAATCTCATTTACAGTCTGTATCCATAGAATCTCCTACGACATCTCAGCCAGCTCCAATTTCTGAATCAATAGATCTACAATCTGCAACTCTTCAAGATATTTCTGACGTTTTTGAACCAGAAGTTAGTGATAATAATTTTGTAACTCAAGATGTTAATATTTCGACTGATAATATTGCTGGTAAAAATGATAACGAAGTTGTTTGTATATTTTGTAATAAAAAGAAGAAAAAAGTGCGATCGAGAATGCTTCCGCTTCATGCAGCTGATGTTCAGCAATTTAAAGATAGTGTCAAACCTAATATTGAAAGTCATAAAGAGTTTACAGATTTTTTTAATAAATTGGATAATTTTTCTGGCTCAAAAATCTATTATCATACTGAATGCCGAGTTGATTTTAATAATAAGTTATCTTAATTAAAGGCAACGCCTAGCAAAAAGGAGTGGCATTATCACCGGGAGTATCATCAAAGAGTTTTTAATGAAATTTACAACAAGAAAACATTTTACAAAAATCTGCATTGATTCTGAGAAAAATAATACTCCAGATAGAAAAAAAAATTATCAACAAAAAATATAACATCACAGCCTTTAATATCCGGAGAAGTTTCAATACCAGAAGAATTATCAGACTTTTATTCTACCCTTCTTGGTGGATGTAACCAAAAACGAAAGACTGGCCAAAAATGTTCTCGTCTAGTTCGTTCTTATTGTCAAGATGTTATTTTCGGAGTTCATGATGGTCGAGTTAAAACGTCGAAGCATATCATGTTAGGTATGACTCTAAAAAGCTTAACAAGCAGCAGAAAAATAATTGACATTATAAACAGATATGGACACTGCATTAGTTATCAAGGCGTTGAAGAATTAGAAACTGAAACTACATTTACATCAATGAAAAAGTCTAGCTTATGTCCAGAAAAAATAAAAAAAAAAACCAGAAGTTTTTACTGGTGTGGCATACGATAATTTTGATCGTTTTGTTGAAACTTCTAGTGGTAAGGATACTTTACACGACACAGTCGGAATAATATATCAAAATATCGATGCAGATACAACTGACGAGCCTGAGATGTCCGAAGTTTCAAGTGAAAATACTTCGCCGAATAAAAAAAGAAGAAGAAGAACATTTGATGAAATAAATATAGATGAAATGCCATACCCTAAGAAACCCAAAATGACGAGTGAGTTACAATTATCCGTCGATTATATAGAATGTATAGACACTCAAATAAACACGGAAATTGACAACATATGGATGATTAGTCACGCTTTAGAATTACCTGACGTACCTATGTGGGTTGGTTTCAATAGTCGGATTGATGATCAGGATAGTCCACAACAACATATATCTTACTTGACGCCGATAAATGCATCTCCAACCAGTACATCAATCGTATTAGAAACTATGAAACAAAGCCAAAAAATAGCTGGAGATTTACCCTACATACAGGTAACCTACGATCTAGCTATAGCTAAAGTAGCGTTACAAATACAAGCTACAGAAAAACCAACATTTGATAATTTATTCATTCATTTAGGACCATTTCATATAATGATGGCTTACTTCAAAGCTATCGGTAAAGTAATTAGTGATTGTGGGTTGACTACGGTAATGGTCGAGAGTAGTTTGCTTGCAAACGGTTCAGTTAATGGGTTTTTAGATGGAAACGCTGCAAAAGATTGCATCCTTTAGTAGCATTAGGACTAGAAATACTACATTTTAAGTCATTTTTACAAAATGATAAGATTACTTTAAATGAGGATATAATAGATGAAGTTAAAAGACTCCAAAATTGTAAAATTTCTTTGTTTGAAATTGAAAATGATGGCCTTAAAGAGCTGATGAATAACTACGGTATCTACAAACAACAAACCCTTAACGGGGAGCATGGTAAAACGTCACAATTTTATCTAATTTATATAAATCTAATACATCATTACTTGGACTTATCTCGAAGTATTCGTACTGGAAATTTTCAACTCTTTAAATCAGTGTTACCTAAAATTACAAGCATTTTTTTTATATTGAATCAACAAAACTATGCTAGGTGGAGCGTCAAATATTATGATAATCTACTGAGAGTTGATAAAACTCATCCTGATTTGTATGAAGGATTCCTAAAAGGCTGTTTTGGAATTAAAAGAACTACCAAGCCATTTTCAAGACAACCTATTGACCTGGTTCTAGAGCAAACTATAAATGCAGAAGCTGCAAGAAGGCTGACAGGTGTTATACACTTCACTAACTCAATTTCGGCGCGACAACGGTGGGCTCGAAACCATGATGTGAGATCTACAATTATAAGTCAAGTTTATCTTGAACTTGGACTACAAAAACATCAAGATATTTCAACAGATTTGAATCCCCATAATATCAGGAAAAACGCTAAACAACTACAACAATTTGTCGCAACTTTCGATCAATTTATCAATCCTTTCAGTTTAGAAGTTCCCAAAGACCAATTAGTAAATATTTCATCAGGAAAGTCCGCATCACTGCCAGTAGAAGAATTTCTAATAAATTTAGAAGCTAATGGCGATAGCCT
This sequence comes from Diorhabda elongata, assembly GCA_026230145.1. Taxonomy (NCBI): domain Eukaryota; kingdom Metazoa; phylum Arthropoda; class Insecta; order Coleoptera; family Chrysomelidae; genus Diorhabda; species Diorhabda elongata. The sequence goes on along the minus strand of CM047928.1, from coordinate 16,440,913 downwards.
CCGAAGAACATTCATTTCTGAATGCCAATCTGATATTACGCGATTTGAAAAAGCTATTAAAAAAACCTCTATTAATAATTTTTTTAAAGATTATGAAAAAAAAAATTAAAGTAGGTGGAAAAATTCAAGAAGTTAAAATTCAAAGGGATTTATTTGGACGTATGCTGGGAATCTCAATGGATTACAGCATTGACATTTCAAAAATCTTATCCTACCCGATTACTTCAGTACCATTGTCAATGTGTCATTTGGATGGGACCATTTGCAAGACCGATAAATCTGCTTTGATGAAATGTTTAGAGAAAGAGGTTGAGCATGAAGAGCCATCTCAAATTGATATTCTAATAATTGACGGGTTCTTTTTGTTACATACTATGAAAAATGTTCCTAGAAAATTTGGAGGCATTTCTAAAAAAATGTTGCAGATGGTAACTCAATTAAAAGCGTCAAGAATTGATGTCGTTTTCGACCAGTATTTTACCCCATCGATAAAAGGATACGAACGTTCTCTGCGATTTGAATCTGCACAATTGGAGTATACTATTGCTGGGCCTGAACAAGTCCGTCCTAGTGACTTTGTCATAGAATTGAAAAATTCTAATTTTAAAGAAGCTCTAATTGATTTTTTTATTTTACACTGGGCTTCTGACGAAATGGCGCCGTTTATTGGCAATAAAATGATACATATAAATTTCAGAAAATGTCATTCGTTTACTGTTAATGAGGCCAACAAAGTGATGTCAAGTATAAATGAGGAATTGTCTTGCCCAGAACATGAAGAAGCAGACACCAAAATAGTGTACCACGCGTGTAAAATTAACCATGAAGCAAACATTGTGATTCGAACTGTTGACACCGATGTTGCTGCTATAATGCTAAGTCATATGCATCGTTTTAATGATGGATCACATGTTTGGATGCTTACAGGAGCTGGAAATAATTTAAGATATGTGGACCTAACTAAAATACACACCAAATTAGGAGAATTTATTTGCAGAAGCTTACCTGGACTACACGCTTTCACAGGATGTGATTACAATCCTGCATTTTACAGAAAAGCAATATTGAAACCGTTTAAATTGTTAAAAAAATATGTAGAATTTCAACAAGCATTCATGAAGTTTGGTGACAGCGAAATCATCGAAAATAATAATGAACAAGTATTAATCTTCGATATAATTCAAAGTTTTATATGCTATCTATACAATATGAATGATATCAATGATGTTGATGCTGCTAGGCTACAAATGTTTATTAATTCGTATACAGTATCTGATGTGAACGAAGCTTTTAATCGAAAAAAGTTGCAAAATTTCGATGCTGTTTACCACCCTGCAAAAGTGAGCTATTGCAGCAATTTTTGCGAGCGAATTACATATGTAGCATATGGAACAACGCTCACTTACAAAAGCCAACAGCATATAAACCAGTAAATAATGGTTGGATACTGGAAAATGACCACTACTATTTTAAATGGTTTGAAGGAGATCAATTACCGAATTATGTCAGCGAATCTCTAAAAACAGTTCCAGGTATTTGATAATTATGTTAAATTATTGTACCTTAATTTTGGACTATTTGTAACTAAATTAACTTGGTTTTTTTACTATTGCAGAAAACAATGAAGAAGACGATATTGAAGACGATCAATCCACAGAATGGAATAAAAGTGACGAGGAATATGAATGTATTGACGACGACGATGAAAATGTTTAAAAATTTAATCAAAATAAATGTATTTCTCTGTAAGTTTTTTATTTAAAAAAAATTTTGCCCTTTGATATAATAAACAATAAAATTTGATTTACTTTAATTCGTTGGCTTTACAATTTTGATAGAATTGAAAATAATAAACTTCGTAAAAATGAAAAATAATATAAATAAAATTATTAGAGTTTCGATATGATTGAAGTTGTATTAGAACAATTTTACTGAGTATTGTTTTAAATATTTGTTATTCAAACTGTAAAAATTTATTTAATGAAATTTTTTGATTAAAAAAAAAATAAACTGCACAATTTGAACTTAATAACAGTGAATGCGCAGTGAAGGGCCGCAGTAGACCAAACGCTCTGTCTCACTCGCACTAGTTACTGTATACGCTCCTTGCTCTCCGAATTACTGCTCACTTTGAATGCGTCTGGCAAGATGATAGAACCGTCGAAACTGTCCGGCTATTATGTAAACATAGATTAATAGGCCCCCAAAAAATTATATATAAAATTTAGGTTTTATAATATAACGTAAGTATAATTATAAATTATAATAGTTTAAGGGTGTCCGGCAGAGGGTTGCAACCATACTAACTGTCTGGCAATGAGCAACGCGAGTTTTAATATTATTATGAATCAAATATAAAAAAAATTCAGTTTTATTTTATGATAAATTTGAGATGGAATTTTACCTTTGTTACCTGTTACCTGCCAAAGCCACCGCTGCCTCAGCTTCATGGGTGGGGATCATTCTTACCTGTACTAGGGACACACATAGAAAAATTTTCAGCTTTTATAAAAATCCGAAGGTCTGGCACTCACGGGCTCTTGCTCTAATAGTAGATTTTCTAGTAAATCAATCGCCTGTTTTGTACCTGCTTTGTACACATCAAATAATGTGGTTTATGCATGATGTTGCGCCTGTTGACGCTAGTCAATTAATTAATGGTGAACTGAAAGAGCTATTTCCTCGAATATCTAGAAATGGTCTAGTTCAATAAGATCACCAGATTTCAATAATATTGACTCGTTTTTCTAGGGTCACATTGAGAATAAAGTAAACGAAATATCTTCATCAATAAGGGATGGAAATGATAAGAATTAATTTCAGGATGTTTCTTTGAAAATGCTTCAATTCTCGCCTTCAAAGATAATGTATGCTTGGAGGTCATTTCGAACACCTATTGTGATAATCAATACGTGTATGTGCAGTATAGCACATAGTATAGTTTTTTAATGTTTTTTCCCTGCTATCTATTCGTAATAATTTCGATTTCGCTTTGTATTTGCAGTTCAACTTCCACAGTACCAAACAACAATGATAAAATATCAGTTTTCGACAGAAATGGTAGTACTTTCTGATGCTCACAGGGTGATTCAAATAAAATGAAATACTGTATCTGATTCAATGAATATTAACAAAATAAACAATTTTCCAGAATTCTCACTATTATTTAAATGCTTTGGCCATAATAGATCTTCATTTTTAAATTTCTCTCACATTGTACATTGTATTGAACTTTTTATGTGAAGACTCAAATTTTCAAAAAAATATCTTAATGTACAAAGGCAGCACTGAACTTTCTCATACTAATCAATCACCCTGTATATAAATATAATCTTAATAATGACTCCAAGAGTCAATGTAAAAAACCTAGCAATATTCCTACTCCAATGATTCGTTATTTGGAAGTTGAAGTGCAAAGGAGCGTCTCTGGTGACATAAACGCCTTCTTGTAATCCGTAAAACCGATTTTCGAGTTCATTCTCTAAATTATTAGTGAACAAAGCTCAATCGAACATCAAAATTAAATATTAAGTTGTTTCGGACACTGCTTTGGAAAGGATGGATTTAAAATCTAACAGATTAAGCACTATTCAGGACTACAAACTTTTACTTGCAGAAACTTTCTTAACAACAGCCAAACTTAACGGTCAATACAACATATCCAGATTTAACTCTATGGTAAAGAATTCCTCCGACCAAAGTATTCAATTCACTAGATTGAAACAGATTGTGGAAATAAATTCAAAACTACGAGGTGTGGAAATTAAGTTTCAGGAATTCAATCGTAACTCGGGATCTATCAACACTACGTGACTTCTTAGCAGAGGGAATTTTTCTTCTAGCCTGAAGCCTATAGCATGTTGAGTTTGGAGTTTGTGTATGTTTTTGTAAACAAAGAATTTCAGTGACTTTATAAACAAAGTGTCGTGATCCAATTAGTTGTAACTGGCGGGAGAATATTAAAAAACTCAAGATATGAACATGATATGAAAATTATGGGGATTTAACACGCGAAATATTTGCAGAAAAGTGTAAGTATTCACAATGAATAAAGACAAACTTGAGAATCGATCTACAATTTGTTTCATGATAATACGAAGCCTCATGGATCAGAAATCGAAGTTACTGGATATTTCAGTCGACAAAGGAAAGAAATGAGAACCTCCGCCAAAAGCTTAGTTATCCAAAGTTGGAAGCAATTTTGATTTCCATAGTATCATCATCTTTCGTATATCCTTTCCTATCAAATAGTGACTTTGCAGTTCTATCCGAGCATTTTTTGTGCCTTTTTGTTTTCCATTTATGATCCAAACTCACTCAGACTCACTGGACCTTGCATCAAAACAACGGATTAGCCTATTTGTCATTGATTGCGCAAGAGTTTTGGCAGTTTGTATTTCGGGTATTGCCTCCTGTAACTTGTTCTATTTCCTAAGATGGAGTAACATCTCAAAGTAATTCATGAATGCGGCTTCGAGTAGGTAACTTTAGTTCCAAGTGGACTAGCTTTCTAACAATTATGAAAATTGCGATGTGAAAAGTTGACTCAAGACTGTCATGAAGGTTATGAATGAGATTTTCCACCACACTTTGTCTGCTTCTTTTTCAATCGATCAATTTCTGGAGTTTACGCTATTGGATCAAGCATCTGCATTTTTGTTTTGACAAAGATTATATTTCATTTCCTTCTTGAGTAAGTCCTAAAGATCCTAAAGATAAAATGTTAATTACACATAAAAACACGTTACCTTTTCCATATTTTAGTTCGCTTCTAGTATTTTTATCAGATATAATCAGATATAATATTATCAGATAATTGGAAATCACATAAGCTAAAGAAGTATCTAGGATGAAATCTTCATCTCATTTTCTCGTCTGAAATTACATATTGTTTCTTTACAGATTTACCAAACTTTGAAGGTAAGGAAATCAGTCAATCAATGCGATCTGTTCAAATAACCAACAGAAATATTGTGTCTTTCAATGCTCCAAGGTTGAAAAACGAAGAATAGTAATTTTAGAAGATAATAAACTCTAAAACAGTGAGCCGAGCTTTTTCCATATTCACGATGATGAGGGAACAACATATTTCAACCTTAATCAATGGTTTTATGCAAAAGAGAAAATGAGATATCTAGGGAATAAATACCTGTTCAAAATAGAGTAGACTTTGGAATTGAACACCTCAAACTATACGTTTTTTCATCTTGTATTAACATGTGTTTTCGAAAATTCAATTCTAACAAACACCTTTTAATGAGGTCTTGAGTTGAATTTTCAGGTGTAGCATTAATATTGTCGGATCGATTTATAAACACCCTGTGCAACTATTCCACGCTACAAATGTATTCTAGTTAGCAGCGTGGTAACCAGACAATAATGGAAAGAATTTCCATCGAGCCATTAATCTGCAAAATACATAACCGCATCTCTGATATTCGTTCATTAATCAGATGGAGGCAGCAGGTGTTTTAGCGTTTATTAATCAGAGCAAGACGCAGTTCTTTGCCGGATTTGAATAAAAAATAACATTTTTCCCTGGAGAATGAATAAATTACCTGGTTGAAATTATTTTAAAATATACAAAATATAAGGAAAGGTCCATTTAAGAATGTTGATTAAAATTCCAAATAGATACAAGGTGAGTTGTAGAATTAGTACAGATTGTACCGTGGAAAAAAATTATCCAGAGCTTTCAAAATTTGATTTTCATACAATTTCCTTTGACAATCACTTTTTTGAACAGTCATCGACATTAGGTGCCTTCAGATCTGGTAGTTGACATTACAGAATCATAGTAGGCGAATGCGGGGGCGTTCCCGATCCGGAAAGCGTGATGTATATGTGAAGCTGTCAAAATTATTGACAATTGCACTCTTTCGAGTTTACTGGTCAAACGGCCACATTTTTCTCTGTGGTCTTCTGCGTTGTATGCAATCTCTAACATCATGAGAGTACATCGCATGGATATTTATGACTAGTACCGACAACATTTTTTGGGAAAAAAAAGATAAATTAATTGGAGCTATGCTGAGGCTGTTTTATGTTCACCAGCATGAGGTGGCATAAACTGGAGAAAAGAGAGAACATACGCACTGAATATCTTAACTACAGTAAGAACATAAGAATGTGAAAGATATTTTTCTTTCCGTACACTAGAAAAATTAGGATTATCTATGACAAAAATGGATCAAAAACAAGCATAGCGCAAGCAGGGGAGCAAAAGCACTCAAAAAGCTCCTTTTTGGTGAGAAGACACTGGATTTTTTTTATCTAATTCCGCTGTCAAATGTGACACTTTAAGTCACTCCTTGACATTTGGAAATGTCATATTTTTCTAACTATTCAGGTTTCAAAGAATAATTTATTAATTACTGTAAATACTGAAAATAAATTCATCATTTTAATTCAATAGTATTTTAAGATTTATAAAGATGGTTCGCTGTGGATACACAAAGGGCTATGAACTGGCTGTGGTTACAGAACGGGGGTTTTACAGCGCGGAAATCGAATGCTTCATCCCGAATAAAGTGACGACAAAAATGTCGACAGAACTAGTCATAAATACTCAAGCGACGTACTCTTATGATGTTAGAGACTGCATACGAATCAAACTACAGGAAAACAGATTGAAAAATGTACCCGTATGACTAGCAAACTGAAAAGAGCATGATTTTCAAAAAGTTTGACAGCACTTTAGACTTAACTGTCACTTTCCGGGTCAGGAACTCTCTAGTAGCCCTATGTTCAATTACAAATTAAAATTGAGATAGAACTCCGGAAGTCTTGACATTTTTATTGGAAATTTCCTCCTTTTTATTGAACTTTTTTAAAAATTACTCAAATGTTAGTATTTTCCGAGTGATTGACGAAAAACTGAATCCCATTTTTTTAAAGATTTACTAATAATTTTTTCCTACTCCCGTTATAAGATTCACGTTTTTTTTTTCATTCATTTGCATTTATGAAGAATGTAATTTCTTAATCGGTCAAAAAACGTGGAAAAAGCACCATAACGCGTCACGCAATTATAAAATTGTTTTATCAAAATAGTGGGCTGTGAAGGCTTTCTTTCTCATGTCAATTCGTTTCTCCGATAAACTGTCACGGATTCTGCAGTGAAAATTGCAACGGGAACGACTTCAAGCAACATTGTAAATGTTCACGATCCTACCAACAATCCAATAAGCACCAATACAACTATAGATGTAGAAAAAATTTTTTGTCAAACTCTTGAGTAAGGTAATTTTTTTCACTTGTAATAATTGGCGTCCTATTAGTGGTGAAAAGTATTATTTTACTCACTTGTTGCATAAATAACTATTAACCTGCATCGAAATCCTTCAAAAACATTTTTCGAGAGGTGATTCCGAATCGAACGAGTCCTCCTTTATATTATTAGTACCTTCAGCTCTATTTTTCACGTTTTTGAAGTAACTGGAGTAAAATTTTCATAATTAGTTCCATATTTTTTTGTTTTTAAGAAATATTTTCTCATGAATTTTTTTTCTCTATTTTTAGCGTCAGATGGTATCTGTCCGACAAAGAATTACCTCACTTCCTAAAACAAACGCTTCGCTACGATTTTCACAAATAGCAGTTTTTGCCTCAATTTATAAGTCAAACCCTTATCAATGGCGCGGGTAATATAAATTTTCAAATTGCCATTCAAAAGAACAGAGGCGGCAAGTGATATTCCCGAAGCTAACAATATATATCTTATATTTATCACCAATTTCCATTGTAACCTCGGTCAGTAATAACACTTTTCTATACGCTTTGTATATTTTATTGGCGATGAAATGAAGGGATCAGTTACATTGTCCCTAGGAACGGAATTACACATTTGCTATCTAACTGGATACCCAGGGGCGTAATTGTTTTTTGCATTTAGCTATTCAAAGTAAGGGTAATTCACACAACTGATACATCTTTGGTATGTTTATTAGGGTAGAGCTGAAAAAAATTTATTACTTTGCTATAATAATTACAAAAAGTTTCGTTTAGGTTCAAATAGTGATCGTATAATATTTTGTTCTATTTCAATTATATTTAGAGGGTCAGCCGAATGCACAAATGTTAAAAAAAACGTTAAAATTTTCTTTTGTTTTAATTCACATACCTTCCATTCCGTGTAGATGCTGCTAATAGCAAATACCATGGTAATTCTGGATGAATAAAACGACACTGCAGTTAAAAATTGAGAAAAATTTGATTTATCAGAACTCATGGCTTTGGGATGTGATGTCCTACTAATACTGGTTCAAATATGATTTAGACTAGGACAAGGGGTTGTATCACCATTTAGATGGACAAACTTCAGACAAAATAATAGTACTATTGAATCAATTAGTTTTATTACAGAAATGTAAAACTTTCCCCCTAACTGAATACAGGCCAGTTGAAACAAAAGTTGATTTACCTTTCTCAGCTTTTAACGATCTAAGTCCTATTCAAAGATACCTGATAGAAATATGTCAAGCAGTATCAATGTTTGGCTAAAAGATCTCCTGGAAAAAATCATGCTCGCTGGCTGGCATTTGCGAATCGTATATTATAGATTGTTTGTTGGAACTGAGAATCCTTCTATTCAAAGAATTTAGTAAAGTATATTCACAGGTTTGGTTCAGTATAAAGGGAAGCATTTTATACTCGGATGGTGCACAAAATCTTTGAAATGCTATTAAGTGTTCTATATGTATGAACAAAAAGTATCACAAAGTCATACAACGCAATTCATATTTTGCGTATCCAGAAAACATTATTTTGGTCATGGTGAACAAATTAGAGAACTGAGATTTACGAATAAACTCAGTATTTAAGTATTGGAACTTTTCAAATACTAGTAATTAACTTTGACGAAAGTGAGTATACAGAGAGGATTTATTAGCAAAGCTTCAGGGTAACCGAACCACCGGCATATTACAGAAGCAGATCTGCAAGAAGCAATCAAAGTAAAAAGGAAGTTGGATGTCCCTAAATTTCCTTGTTATAGACAGACAGTTCAACGAAGCATTGAGCTTGTAACTGAGGCTCTTTCGTCAATAATAGGCACAACTGAAGAGATGACTTGATAAAAGTGGAGCTCAAATCACAAACGGTCAATTTTTGAAACCAAATGGTAATATAAATTTCAACAACTGAGAGTGAAGGTCTTGACATGTCATGGGTTTTGATATAGGTGAGGTAGTAGAGCCGGGACGTGGAGGAGCTCAATAAGCAGTCTCCTCCGCTCTAGGTTGTTTGGTCTTGGGTTTAACACGTAAAATAAGCATTTTGTATGAGTTTTGGGATCCTGTTGATAGATACCAATATTTCATATCTGATACGGTGAAGTCCAAGGATCCCATGGTATATAGTGCTTGTGAAAAGGCTATTTAAATATTAGATAAAATAATTACTTTTATAACAGTAGGCATAACAGTAGCCCGCAACTCAGTATTATGTACGAAATGTGGCTATTAAATATCGAGACTGGTTATATAAAATATTTTCTTATGTATACTAACATCTTACCATTCGAATCTTTCATTAGTTGAAACAGCGCCTCCTCTCAGTTTTTCTATTCACACCTTCAACAGACTCGAATGATGTTTTTTAATGCAGATTTGGTGTTAAGAAAGAGGTATAAGTCGCATGATGCAAGATCCGGTGGTCTAGCCCAGTGATTTAGTACTTGGCTAAAACCACCTGGCGGACAGTGCGGAATGAGACACGACTTTTCCTTCCACAATTTTGATCGTTTTTTCTTATCCTTTAACGGAGTGCAGTAAAAAGTGAAGATGTTAATGTTGATTAATAGTTTCAGGAAATCAGTCAAAATATATAATTCGTTGAATATCGTGATAAACAATAATCATTGGTTTGAATTTTGATTTGTACATTTTTGTTCTTGGCGAAGTTGGAGTCCACTGCATGGATTTGCCCTCCGTTTCAGGTGAAAAACCAAGATTCGTCACACGTTATTACCTTGTTTTAATCAAATTCAATCGCATTCACAGTGTCAAATACAAATATTTTTGCGAACTTCTTGTTGTTCAAAAGTGAGGATTTTGGACACCATATTTTGTTCGAAGTTGAAATGTAAAATTTGTCATGCACATTCTTTGTCAAATCCTAAATAATCTCAGTCATCTCTAAAACTTCGAAACCAAGTTTTTTTTTTCAGTTATTCCAATTTGGGAATGTACAAAAGAAAAGAAGCAGCCCCTATACAAACGCAGGACATGGCTACACTACAGACACGGTAGACATCGCATTCGAATGAGTAGGCTTCAGACTAATCATCTGACAGTCGCATGCTTATCTTTTTTGTAGCGGCGCTAGTCTAATTATTTAATAATAGGGATGAGTCGATTCTCGATACCGATTCTCGATACTACCGATTCCTGGACATAGGTATCGGTATCAAGAATCGATCGCAAAAAGTCGGTACCGATACAAAATGAAATTATCATATTTTGAAAAATCATTTGTTAAAATATTTGTCTTTGTTTAAACAACACACTGCCTTGCTTAGATTTAGAGCTTAGACTCCTGCTTTTAAAATAACTTGGATAATAATTTAGATTTTTGAAACAATAACCAAAGAACTTATGTGTTTCCCTCTGTTAAGTATCGGTCCAATTTAATTTCAAAATAAATGTTTATTAAACCATTCTTTGATTTTTATTTGTGAAATTGATCCCTGTATAGGCATAGATATTTAAAAATTTGTTTGTAGGTTGTTCAAACAAATTATAAATATATTTCTAATAATAGAATTTTATTATACATTATATAATATATTATATACTATATTATATATCGAGAATCGATTTTTAATGTATCGGTATCGAGAATCGAAAAATTTACTAGGCATTTATGTAAATCTTCATACGTTTGACAGTGTTGCCATTAAAACAAATTTTATTTGAATTGAATAATTAAATATGTTCCAAATTATAGACGCTTTTTGTATAAACGAGTATGGCGAAAGACCCAAATGATTTTAAGGACGAAGACTGTCGTGTATTAGAAGTTATAGAGAGATACTACGAAGTTGACAATTGTCTGCAACAAAAAGCCACACTTATTTTATTCGTTTCCTCCATCCCTTCCTCACGTTCAAGAAACACGACGCAATAAAGATGAGTGGTCGAGCTTTGGAAGGCAAGTCATATTTCTGACAAGGGCAGCTCTTTTCTCTCCCAACTAAATAAGTTTTATATTATGTCTTGAACTGTCTCGAAAGAATGGTCGATGAGATTTTCAGAGTATGTCCTAGACTTTCTTATCATGACGGATGCGGTATTGTATAGCAATTGGAGGAAACTAAATAAAAACAATAATAAAGGTTTGAAAAGCTTTGAATTATATAAATTTATTTCTCATCTTTTTTGTAGCTGGAGTTAAAAATTATTAGCGGAGTTGAGTGGACAATTGGAGATATTAAATATCAAATTGCACTCTTTTTTCTTGGATACTGAGACAAAAAATTCATCACATACATACAACTAGACCCTGCGTCAAATACTTGACAAAATGATTATAGACGTATGTTTTGCTGAATCTTAGATCTGAACACCGACAATATGCAAATAATGATAACAACTAATCAAATTCCGCAGGAAATACCAGTAGCAAATGGTAAATAGACAGCCAAAGCCCCATCCTCTTCCAGTTAATCATGGACAGAAAAATCATTGGAGTACAACAGCAATTAGAGCAAATAAGAATACAACGAGAAATAACAGCTGATAGTGAACGGACTGTTTGCACATCCACTACATCAGCACTCACAACCTACTTATTTTATACTAAATTTTCCTCCTGCTCCCGCGAGAAATAATCCCAATGGTAAAACTTCTTCTGTAGGAAACTTCACATTGATTTTTTAAGTATTAAACTATAGAGTGGGTTGCAAAAAATAGACGCTTTCTCCCTATTTAAGCCGTGCTTACGTTCGAATTTTTTTATTGCTTTTAAATGCAGCATGGAATTTAGTATTGGATAAATTTTTAAACAATTTGACTATATTTAAATTCATTTCATGATTATGACTGACAGTGTGATCGAAAATATTCGATTTTTTTGTCTATATCTATGTTTCAAATAAGCTACGTGCTCTCAAGACCTGACAATGATAGATCTCTTAGTCTGCTGAATATACGAGTCCAGAAGTACATGGCATGACCTAAATAAAGCAATAGTTGCTTGAAAAATACCACTGTACTGCATATTTTTCAAGTTTGAAGACACTACATTATTTAGTATTTGTCCGGCAGCTATCAATAGTAAACGTCTTCTGTGAATTTGTTAACATGGAAACAATCCGTTATGTTATACAATACATCTATTTTGAAGGCAATAGCCCAACCAAATGAAAGCTGAACTAGATTCTACTCTAAGTTAGACTGCTCGTTCGTTATAAACAGTAAAATATTGGATAGATTTTTAACCAGGCCGCATCGCAGTAGACGACGAAATGAGGTGACGACTCTGACGAAATTCTGAAGAAAATCCACTAAGTGGTGATTAATGATCGTCGATTGAAAGTGCGCGAGCTAGCAAATTTAGTAGGCATTTCCAAAAGTGCAATACATCGCATATTAACTAAAAATTTGGACATCAGAAACTTGTGCGCAAGATGGGTGCTGCGTTTGCTCACAATAGAACAAAAACAGTGTAGTGAAGATGTTTCCTTTAAGCGTTTCACCGAAATAAAAGCAAATATTTACGCCGAATAAAACCAGGATACATCTGAAACAAAAAAAATAATCAAAACAATGGACTGAAAAGGGAGAACCGGCTCCAAAGACCGTTCCATCTGCAGACAAGGTCATGGCGTCGGTTTTTAGTGATGAGCGTGGGATAAAAAAACTATAAACGACGAATATTATGCTAACTCATTACAATGTTTGAGCGAAAAAATCAAGCAAATACGGCCGCATTTGGCTATGAAGAAAGCAATTAATGAATTATAGTTTGGCTACCTCATGCACCCTATTCGTCAGATTTAGCCTCTCAGATTATTTTATGTTCGTAGACTTGAAAAAATGGTTGGGTTATCCAAGATTTTTCAACAATGCAGAGGTGATGTCGGCAGTTAATGGCTATTTTGAAGAACTTGCCGATTCTTATTTTAAAAAAGGTATCGAACTTATTGAACATCGCTGGGAAAAGTGTATGGAGCTAAAAGGTGATTACGTTGAAAAATAAATATATTTTTGTCCCAAAATTTTGTGTTTTGTTTATTGGGAACATTCTCGTATTAATACATGAATACATCAAAGTTACTTTTAATACCATTAGTACATTATCTAAGTGTAATCACCTTCAAATTTTTCAACAACTATTTAATGTATATCAAATCATCCTGATATTTCTGGTAACAAATCTACAATGACTTTAGAAACTATTATTAATAGGATGTCTCAAAACTTCCAAATTTTTTTTCATATTCAATTAACTTGTCCTTCATTAAACATAAAATAAAAGTCACTTATTATGCTGTTTCGATTTGATTTATTTCTAGACTGCATCTTATTTCAACCGTGTATATCTGTTATTCCTTTTCTGGCAAAACTTAATAATAAACTTAAAATTGCATTCTCAGTTACAAATTCAAGCTTAGAATGAATAAATTGGAAAACTGTACTCGCATTATGTACATTTCTTAGGTAAGTTATCGACATACTGTTTTACATAGAGAATTGTTCTAGAAAATTCCGTATTTCACGAAACGTTACTCGTTATTATGAGAATGGAATTGCTCTTCGAATTAAATTTTGTCACAATTATCTGTAGAATGAAGCGAATAATTTTTCGAGTATAAATATTTTATTAAATATAATGTAATAAGACTTTGATCTCGATTATGTATGAAGAAATTAAAAATTAAAGGTTACTGATTTTAAAACGTACTTGACATATTTATACCTCATAGATTATTATTGCATCATATGGTGTAAAATTCTTAAAACATGATTTTTTATGTTGGATGTTATATGGATAACCAAAATTGTTCACCAAGAGTCCACAGAAGACGAAGTTCTACGTTGAGCGTGACAAACAATGGGGGTCCACAATCGTAAGAACTAAAATGTTAATTTCTCCTATCAATATAGGCAGATAATATTTGAAGAATCTCAGCGACTGTTACTTGTGAAACTTTGCATATTCTATATTCAATAAAACCTAAAAAATTTTAGAGAAAACAACACACACAGATTTGAAAGAACTCAACGACAGTTTCAATTCAGTAAAAACAAAGACCGCAATTTCAGCTTTTCCTGGTCATTTAATATTTCCAGATCGTCATGTGACACGCATTGATATTGAGACTTATTTGGGCATTAGTTCCATTCACATACATTAAATATTTCATGAAGATTTGGCTGCCAAAAAAACTTGTTCGTGCTGGATACGGCTTAATTTGAGAATTGCTCAAAAAAGCTCGTGTCGATTGGTGCAAAGTCTATAAGATTGTGACAGGCGACGAATCTAACGATAATTTACTGTATGTATTTTCCATGAGAAGCCAAATCCAACAAAAGTTGTTCTCACCACCGTTCCATTAGAGTAACGTTGAACGGCCAATTCTGAAAGTTACAGAAGTATTTGTTTGCCAGAAGTTTTCGAATAAATATGGATGGTTCATCCGGCGTACAATCCTTATTTGGCATCTAATGATTACATCTTATTCCCGTAGATCAAAAATAAATTGCGAGGTCAACGTTTTTCTACACCTGAAGAAGCATTTGATGGGTTTATTTGTTCAAATAACATGCTTTACAGATACCTCAATCGAAATGGAAATGAAATGCTTCGACAAAACATGAATAGCAACCATGTATTTCAAAATATAACTTTTCTCCAATGAATAGATATTGATACTTTCAACTCAGGTGGTATCAGGTCAAGGTGATTAAATTTAATGCCGAAGCTCATACATACATAAGATTTTTATTAAAATAGAACATGATCAATATTCTTCTATTTTTTGGCCACTGTCATATTTCTTTCATAAATATACGAAAGAAAATCTACTCAAGGCTCTGAACAATAATCAAAAATATCAAAAAGTCTACGAGAGCTGTTGAATACTACGATAGTCTCAAATTCAAAGGTATTATATATAGAGGGCAAACAAAACTTTCCAATGTAGATGAAAAAAGTTAGTTGACGTAATAATTACTTTTCTGAATAGGGTTTTCTGATCCCTACAAGAAACATAAAAGTTTCAGTAGAGAGCTTTCTTGAGCGAAAATGAGTGAGGAATGCACAATTTAGGGACAACTACTCGTGCATTGGCTCGTGAAAATACATGACAACATCCCACAGAAAGACTTGTTCAGAATATAAAAAGAGTACGGCAAATATAACAAAGGAAACTGAGACATCGTATGCATTGATTTATATCAAATTATTTATATCTAGCGTATCCATATGAAAATTTAAGTTGTACAGTTTATACCTGCAACAGATCTAATTGGACCGATTCAGCAACATTTGATATTGATTCCATTCATTGGTTTTGTCATATAACAAGAAACAAACATTTCAAATAAACCCAGAACCCCCAAACTTGTATATGCTGGAATTAGATCATATCTAAGCGAATTATATTTCTTCCTTCCTGAAATTCTTTCGAATCTCCTCAGTCTCCATCATGAACAATAGAAAGTACCAAATTCATTACCCAGCTCACCTCAACCACCAACATCCGCTGCTTCATTAAACGAACCTAATCACCTCATACTCACAGATTTCCTTAGCTAAATCCAAACTCTTCAAAAAATTCACACCACATATTCCTTAACAAACACAATCAAGCAGAAATTGCAATATATAAAAGACAAAAAATAGCATTTTTTGGATCCTCTCATACACTGGAATAAAAGAAAACGAAGAGGTAGACCTGGCAGGTAAGGAAACTGTAAATACTGATAGTGCAGAGTGCGTGAACTTTTTAAGTACTGCCGATGTTAAATCAATCCTAAGGAGTAAAGTGCTCGATGAATGGGAGTGCAAATGGTCAACGTCTATGCACAAACTTCGTGGAGTGAAATACTCAGTAAAACCTTAGTCAATATTACCGAAAAATCGCAGAGACGAAGTTCTTCTAACGCGTGTCAGTCTATGCCATACCCGACTGACCCATAGTTACTTACTTGATGCAAAAATTGTTTTAACTCAGAAAGATCATCATCAAATCTACCACTCGGAACAATACGTGAAATTTTAGGACGTAAATAAAATATTTCTCACATTAAAAATTACTTTAAATAGATCTCGATCATAAACTCAATATAACAAATATGGAAAGTAATACAAGCTGCAGTTGTGAAATTTCTCCTGACAAGCTTTGTTATATTTGTGGAACATTCATGGAGAAGCTTATGTCTTTTATTTTGTTTTTATAATCAAAAATAAAAAAAAAACAATTTTCTGTGTCAGTTGTGGCGTGTCATTGGTTCAGTGGAAGATCCAATGGAAGGACCAGTACCAACCAAATATTTTAATGATTGCTCGTTTTGTAGGACTTTGACTTGAAGTTATTTTGAAAAATGAAATCGTAAGAGTATCCAAATTGGCCATTTGCCGTAAGATCTATTTGTGATTCAATAGATCCAAAAAAATTTTGTTAAAAATAAGTGAATAGATCGTTCCAGAATAACTTTATACTCATCATAGATTTATGCAAATGGTTCAAATTATTTGATAATTTTTGATCTCCCTATTATTGTTATCTGATCATTATCACGATCAATGAACAATCTTGTTCTATCCTAAATTCCTGTAAACTAAGAGAGATTATCATAACTACAATTATTATTGTCTTCACTAACACTAATATGTAAAATTGATCTCTGCTTTTACACTAAGCACTTAGATAAATCGAGAGGCTTCGTCCTCTTCAGTCTTCTCTCTAGGTTCGTGTTATTAAGGAGCTGGATTGCCTCGATGTTCACATGTTTCGAGAGCTGTTTTTCGTAATTTTTTGCGAATCTAGAGGATACCTGCCCTATTGTATCTATACCCCGGTCCCGATGAAGATCTTTATGTCGAATGTACCAGGATGCATCAACGATGCTCCATAGCATCTTTGGATAATTTGGGTGTTGATTTTACTGTCACATCCATCCATCTGAGTTGATTGTCTTTCTAGCAACCAACATTCTCTTGTATCTTTTCTCCTACGAACCTAATTCGCCTCGTTGCTTTTTTTTTGAGAGGTTTCCGTCTAGTGTAAACTTTCATTTGATATTTTTTATTGTGAATATAAAAGAATTTAAGAAATTTCATGAAAACATCTGTAATATGGAATGCATTTCTTCGCATTTTTCAACGAGCATAAAGGCAATTCCTTAATTTATCATTCAAGGATTGATAGAATCCTTACAGCAGATATAAAACATAAAAAGGCAACAAAAAGCCAACTTTCGAAATTTGTCTTGCAAGCAACCCTAAATTCCAATCTGTTCCGAAAATCCAACGATCCCCTGATTCACGATGTCAAGCAAAGTAATCCTATCATGTATAGCGGTGGCACGTTTCCCGGAAAGACAATTGATAACGTCTTTTAAACATCAAGAATTTCCAGTAATTTCAAATTAGACAGATTTCTTACTAATAATGAGCCCGGAGTAAAGGATAATAATTAAATTGAAGGTTGATACAAACCCCTCAAGTATTTCATTTAAAGCTTTTATTAAATGTTTTTGTTAGTTACTTATAAAGGGTGCTTCAACCATAGCGCACGATGTTGAATGTGGATAAAACAAGTTTTCAAAGAATTTTCCTCATTAGTATAAATTACAAATGTGTATGAAACAAATAAGCTCCCCACATTTTCGGTGGCATTCCTACATTCGTAATTTTGAGCCACAACTGTCAGTCGTGAAGCTAGTTCTCGAATTGTTCACAGAATATTGAAATGAAATTCTATAGGGACTAACACCGATTTTAAGGGTACAAAATAGCATGATTAAATATTTTTTCTCGTTTTCTACATTATAGTGACATAAAAAAACTTTTTGTTCATTTTTTATAATAATAAAGTGTTTTTTCCTCTCCAATATCATTTTATAGACAGCGCTCTCAAATTTGGTAATATGAAACAAAAAGTCAATAACCTTTCTAAAGACCACATTTGAATAAAAAATTGAGAATAAAAACAAAACGGCGTATGTTGAAAAAATATGTGAAAATAACGTTTTTTTACTATTTTTCACAATTTTCTGGAGATTACGGTAAAATAAAACAAATAAAACAAAAAATTTAAAAAATCAGTCGATGGGCTACAGAAAAAAACTCGGAGCAGATTGAATAATACCATTTCGAGCAAAATGCATTTGACGTTTTTAGAGCAGCTGTCGATAGCTCTAAACTGCTCGTAGAGCACCGAAAACGCATGCGCGCTCGAACTATTACATCATATTATTTCAAATTTCGCTATGAAATTTCAGGAGATGCTTTTTCAAAGAAAAAGGATTTGATAAATGTAAAAAATATAATTTTCTTCAAATTCTAATAGTGTCTAATGTAATGCAACGTTGTATTTTTCATTCCAATATCATGATTTATGAACCTATTCATTGATCATCACAAAGTATTAACCGTGATGTCTAGACCTACACATTTATTTGTTTATTATTTATTTTTCATTTAATTAAATTGTTGTCGTCGCCAATCAATAACTGGGACGAAGATACGACGAAATTTACATTTATTCTGTGTGGCCTAAAGTAAAAGTGAGATTCAATAGAAATACTTCAGCAAATATTTGTTTGATGACCTCTCCCTGAGTAATAGTCAAATTACATGATCGTGATGGCTAATTGACACCAACAAGTCATTCGAGTTCTTTTCAGTAGGTTGTGTGGTGAGTGACACCGTTTTGTTAGAGATACATATCGTCTTACTCTATATCCTAAATTTCCGACAAATTTTCGGTAAATATTAGAGCTTGGATGAGTATGAATGGTCCTGGAGTTTGATAAAGAATGAATCAAACTTATGATGGAAACAATTGTCCTGTCCAAATCTCCAGCATAATTCAACAATGATTTCGACAAAACAATATTGAGACTTTACCGTGGTCGACAAATAGTCCTGATTTAAATCCTACTGAAAATGTATGCGGGCTATGAAAAGTCATTGAAGCAGCAGCATGCAAAGACCTCAAAGTAAGTGGAAATATTAGTCGGAATTTATTTCACTCCATACCAAGAAGATTAAAATGAATGGAGCTCTAATTAATCACTCAGTTATTTGTTTTCCTTTTCAATAAATTATTGTCAAATATTTCGAACTTTTATTCTGTTTTTGTCCTCTGTCTTTTCAAGTTTTATCATGGATTCTTTTAATCATGATTCAATTACAGGACAAGGATCTATCCGCCTATCGATACCGGGGTAGAGATGGTGATTTTTTCCAAAAAAGATCGATTTTTTAATCGATTAGAATCGTAACCTAATGAATAGATCTATAAAAAAAGGAGGTCTAAAAGATCGATTACCAACAAATGGATTATTTTGGTTGTTACAGAATGTTATCATAATAAACAATCTCCCGGATCGCTTATCAGTAAAATCGAGGATTTTTTAGTTGAGGGCATTCAATAGTTACAATTATTTTTATTATACCACAAAGGTATAAAAGCAGACATTTATTTTCTAAATGTATTTGTTACTTTAAAAAATTTAAGAAAATAGATAATACAATTTATGGTTCCTAATGCTTAAAATCTAAGGTTTTTAAAAGCAACAGTCTGTCAAATCTATTGAGATCCAAGCGGTTCCGCTCATCGCTTGAGATGTTGCCGGCAATTTAAAAAAAGTGATAAATAGAGTTGTTTACTTTGGGTGCACAACTGCCTGGGATAAATAATGTTTTTGATACCAAAACAGAAAAAATCGTCGATTTTCAGGGATGAAATATCGATACATGAATGAATATTCAATTAAAAACTCGATTTATTTGGTCCGAAGAATCGATTCTTCGTATAATCGATTTCAAATAGCCGTACCTTTGCCGGGGGTTTTACTGAAATTAAATCGGACAGCAACCGAATTCGCTGTTCTAGTTTGAAACAATGTTTCAATGTTTTCATCTTGTTCTTTGTGGTTATAACATCGGAAGATCTAATCTATGTTTCATTGTAGATCAGTATGAACATTTTTCTTAATGCTTAAATAATAAAGTTTTTGACCAGATTTCCATGTCTTCTTCAGAAGACAAAAAATACTTGAGCATACCTTGTAACGAACAAACGGTTTTGAATGGTAAGGATTTACCCTAGTCGGTAATAATTATGGTATAATGAAATGTTTATTGTGAATACATACCTCGACTATTCGTTAAAATCCAATGGAAAGTGTTATATCTTTATTTGATAATCGATATCATTCTCTTGTATATCTACGTTCCTGATAAAGAGATTGTGTGAGACGACTTGATTCCGTGGGGTAATTTGATGCGTAGCCGAGCGTTAAAATCCCCGTAGACTATAATGATGAGAGATAAGGTCAGTGGTATGTTCATAGGGCCGTTATCGAAGCCTTAATCTGGCGTCATAAACGGGTTGACCATAAAAATGACAAAAGCGGGACTAATAAGCCAACTCAGATGTATGCGTTCACCTCCGCTTCCTTTCTCGTTATTCGTTTTGTTCGAAACATTAATAAAATAAAATTACCTTCATTCCGTGAATTTCCAGTTCGCAAAAAGATACATTGTAGGTCTACTAAAACTTGTATCAAAATAACGTGCTGGTGGAAATATTTTAATTAATTAGGAACGTACCAGATGTCGAGATCATAGAACGAATAGTAATTTTCTAAGTATTTCCATATTTTCATGAAGTTAATAAGCACTGGAAGATATTTTCATCATTAAATTGTCACTTTTTCTACTTCAGTTATTTGTGCATCCAGTTGAGAACAGTACAATTTTTCGTAACAAGCGAATATTTGCATAATGAGTGAATTTACGAAAAATAATGTCTCTCAATGTGTTTCACTCATTAAGTTAGATGTGAAAAATTTAATTTATATTCATATACTTTAGAGCTAGAGGAATGTGACTACAATTTTCGTTAAACTAAAATTTCCAGTGATTCTTGTTAATTTTCTAAAATTCCAACGGGTTCTCGTAAAAACCATTTTTGGAATATAACAATAATCATAATTCCTTTCATTGTATAGAGGGACTTCGTCAAAAGATCAAAAATTCTGACTCCTTCTTGCTTAATCACCTTTGAATCCGTTTGCACGCTTCTTCAATTTTAGAAAGATCCTTGCTCGGCTATCCACTTAGGAACGCGGAGCATAATCCACGTTGAGAATTAGTTAAGGGCTCAATATTTTACAATGCAAAAAAATGCACAATCACTTGCTAATTGAAATCAAATCTTTTCCCACATTCCGAAATAATTTGATGGTATATTTACTGAAAAGTGCCTTCTACTCTATAAATAATAATAATTATATTAAATTCTGGACAAGCTACAGTTTAATTTTTTTTATGGATCTATTACTATTACCTATAATTTTATCACTAATTGTGGTTTTCTTCTGTATATTGAAATTTTATTTTATTTAGTAATTTTTATGATTGTTTTTTAGTTTTTACAAGCTTTTGTCTTCAAATTGTAACAAATTCACTACTCAACTTTCACACATTCACAGAGCTTCTATCATCAGAAGAACTTCAAATTACACATTTCATGACAACCTCAACGATATGTTGCACGCTATGGGACGAGTTGAAAGCAATGAGAAAAGGGATTTCACTCATAGACAGTTTACGAGTAATTAGGTACAACTAATTTTGGATTGGTAAAAACTGAAATCGATCACGAATATCTCTTGGATAGTTATACACATACGGGAGTAGAGCAACATCATAGGCAGAGTCAGAAAATATGAAGATTAATGTTTTAATGAAAATGTTCAAATTCAAGTTAGTAATTTCGAAACTATTTCTTTTAATATTATTCAATGAGTACCATGTAAATGAAACTATTGACAAAACAACTGTCTACATTGTTGTATATTTAAATTCATTTATGATATACGTTCACCTTGAAAACTTCCCTGCTTGCCTCACTCTTATATTCTTTTGGAATCATTCAGTCAATTCGGAGATATTTATTCGTTGCTATCGGAATAAGTGTCATCTTCAGTTATTTGAGTGTTAGAAGAAGTAGAAACTAATGATGTTCCAAAGTATAATTCAGATAACGACCTCCTTGAACGAAATTTCTCAAAAAATAAGCAAATTGTATTATTTAAATCGGCTTATTACAGTATTTTTCATATTCCGTTGTTCAATTATTGTCAATCGATAGTTGAAGTCTATATTATTACCAGAGGTCAATAGAGTGTGAAATCAAATCATTCTTTATCTACAGAGCTCACCGAACGTGGAACTTGTAGTAAATTGTGGTAAATTTCTGATAAAACTATTCCTTATATGCACCGGTAACTTGTTCTGATACTTTTCTTTACATATGTAGTACGTACATATTTTTTTTGTACAACTGTCAAAAAAATATTGATACGTAAATATTACTGCCAAAATAATCCATGTAATAGATAAAAAATATAACATTTTGGAGGATTTATTTCCAAATAAGTCAATTATTAATTAATTATTTCAATAGAACAATTTAATTTATTGAAATAATACCTCTAGATTCACACCGTGAATGCGCTTTGTTTGCCACAAATAAAATGACGGACTGATCAGTTTTGCAAACAAAAGAGAAACACTGCTAGATATACATCCTCTTCCTTCCTTTATCTACTTGAAACAGTCTACGAAATAATGGCTGAAGCCATAGAAATAAATTTGCGAGAATATAAAGATAACTTGTTCTACAAAACTAGCTTTGAATCTGCGAGAAATACTCAGGGAGAGATATGGCTCTATGATTTTTTGCAACAGAAACTTTGACATTTAACAATATATGTAGAGAAAAAACATTTATTGATCAAGTTGCAAACTAATGAGTATCGCAAATTATAACCACAAAATAACCCTCTATAGCGGAAATACAGTTAGACAACAACCCTGTTATTCTCTTCAAATGCCGTTTAATGTTTTTGTATCTATTACACTTGAAACCTTGAATGTATTGTAATATTATATCGTAAAAACTATTTTTGGTTAGGTTAGGTTAGGTTGCAAATTTTGGTTTCCTTTACGAAAAATTCGTTTTTAAAAAATATATTTATTCTAGCAATTACAAGTTTATTGTTAGAGATCTGAACAGAGAATGAATAATATTAAATGATATTACAAGAAAGAAAGATTTATCTGCATATGTTGTTAAATAACAATTTCTCAGAAAGTATAGTGTTTCTGCTGCGCTTTTAAGTTTCCTTGATAAGCGGCGTATGTAACTCCTCCCTCCTTAAGTCTCGAAAAGTATGGATTGACTTTTCGATTTTTGGGCCCTTTCCAGGTTTTCTTGACTTTTTTCTTTTGTGTGTTTTCGGCATACTAAAATTTTTGATTTAAATTTGAACAAAACACCTGCTATTAAAATAATGAATATTATCGCTAAAAGGCTTTCGATTATTGTTACATGACTCTGTGTATTGGAAGTTTCTTGGATCGGCTTCAATTTTCTTGACAATTCGTTGATTTGGAAAAGATCATCGAGATTGAGATTTGTTATGTTATATTTTTCGTAGTGTTTTGAAGTTGATAATTTGTTTGTTTCTAATTTTGGCAGGACAAATGGTTTACCGTAACTGATTTCGTCGTCATTGATGTATCGTTGATTATTGATCCATAGTTCACAGTTTTTTGGGATTTTGACAAGTGATGGTTCTTCTATTTCGAGGTATCGATCGGATTGACATTTTGAAAGTATTTTTTCTTGTTGAATCGGCATTATCAGGACTTCTTTTGTTGTAACTTGTTGAATGATTGTTTCTTCGATATTGACTTCTAGAATTTGGCAATCATCGAGAGTGTTCCCTTCAAGTAGACTAAGGGTGCAATTATCCCTTTGGACAAAATTTTGACGGCAATAGTAGGTACCTTCGAGTGGTGGACATTCTTCTTTTTCTGATTGGGTTTCATTTTGGGTTCGTGCCAGGTAAGGGAATTTAGGAGTGTACATTTTATTATTTTGGATTATGGGAAAAAGGTGGTAAAATTCAAATGTTTCGGAGATGAGTATAGGTACGTGGATAGCAAAGACTAATTTCGAATCAATGATTGATACTTGAGTTCCAAGAAATTGGTAGTATGTTAAAATGTTAGAAAATTTAGGAATCTGTTTTTCCGAATATAGTTTTTCTAAATGTTGAATTATATCCAGTATCTCGTAACTAGAAATTATAGACGTATGTACAGAATTAAGTTTCGAAAATACAACTGCGTTCTCAATATTATCTATAAACGTTATTGTTGACTGACAGTCTAAATTAATCTGATACAACATACCTTGAAACGTTAGATAACTTTCTAGTGTTTCAATTTTGTTATATACAGAGGCTGAAAATAGTTGTAACCCATTATTAAAGTTTGCTTGATTTTTATTTATAGTAGTAATTGACTTATTGTAATGATCAATGAGTTTCTTATAGAGAGAAATTTGGTTGGTAGTTTTGTCGATTGCTATAAGAATTCGGGTAATTGTTAACAGGTCTGTTATTTGGTACAAAATTTTGATACGTATTAGGATTTTTATAAAAATTTGATTTGGCTCTTTGAGAATTTTGGCTATTCGCATGCTGTATATTAATATTATTAGGTGTATTTTGTCGATTATTTTTATCGTTTAAAGAACCGTACAGTCTTTCAAAATTTTCGAATTCGGCCACATAGGCCATCGCGTCTTCTAAAGAATGTGGTTTTCGTAAATGCATATTATTTTTCAGAGTACCGTCGCACCCTGCAATAAACGTATTTAAAGCGGTTTTATCGTATTGATTTATTTGACAATTTCTTTCTTCGGCAGTTATATTAGGGTCATTGCTAATTCTTTGAATTACACTACTACGAATTAATTGAAGTCTACTTCCAAAATCAATAAGATGCTCGTTTTTTAATGGTTTGGCTCTAATCAACTCTTGCACAAGACAATTTAAATCCCTTCTATCAGCAAAACACTGTAATAAGGCCGTTTTTAATTTTGGCCAAGTATTTAATTCAACTCTGTTACCGACCATGAAGGCTGCTCTACCTTCTAATTTCTCTTGAATACATTCTATAATGTGTAAATTTAATTCTGCATCATTATAAATTCTATATGACTCTATTAAATGCTCACACCTTGTAATGAATTTATTCAAATATTCACTGTCACCGTTAAAAGGTTTAATATTTGATAATTTGGATTTGAAAAGATCCCAATTCATTGCAGGAGGAGCCATTTTGTTAGTACCAGTTTGTTCTACGTTATTTTCGACTAAAGAAATATTATTGAACAATTGAACTATGTTATCGAGATTACTAGAGTTTAATTCACTCATAAATTGATAATTTCTTTTTTATTAATTGTATACGTTTTTGAAACTTGAAAACTCAATAATCAATACTATCTTTCCAAAATCCAAATAAGGTAGGAAAGGCAAGAAGAGGACAATAAGGCACTTACGTTTCTGAAGAACAGGCTTTTAAAATCTTCTCCCTCGATGATTCCCTGTTGCCTCCAATGTTCACCACTAAAGGGCTATTGCACGATAATTGCTAGTCTAATATTGTTCGTTGGATTCGCACTTAAAACGTTGAAACGTTAAAGCCGTGAAGTCACTAAATTATTTCGCACGATCCGAAATTTTGTTACGCACTGTATGCCCGTAAACGTTTTAGTGATTTTTGATTTCGACGACTTGCGCGATCCTACTGACTGCGCCAATTTTGGTTTTCTTTACGAAAAATTCGTTTTTAAAAAATATATTTATTCTAGCAATTACAAGTTTATTGTTAGAGATCTGAACAGAGAATGAATAATATTAAATGATATTACAAGAAAGAAAGATTTATCTGCATATGTTGTTAAATAACAATTTCTCAGAAAGTATAGTGTTTCTGCTGCGCTTTTAAGTTTCCTTGATAAGCGGCGTATGTAACTTGCATCGACTTTTTTGGGTTTATCATAAAAATATTTGACTCATCTGATTGTTTTTTACGTCTATCAAAACTAAGTTGTATTGAACTCACTCACGGTTATCTTATCTATTGAATAAGTAATTAAATACATTTTTCAATTTTTGATTGATATTTTTAATCGGCGGCATTGTCACGTCTATCCAATTCAAAAGACAAGTAAACTTGTTTGAAGAATTCGTGAAATGGAAGTAGATGAAACTTGAAATTAATAATATAACAAGAATAATTTGATGTGTGTATAATTTTAAAATTTATTTCGTCATGAATTTTAATTGAAACAATATATCTAATGGTTATTCTAATTGAATGTGTTTCAAATTATGAGTGGTTTCTAAATAAAATAGAGCAGTCATTCATATTTTTTTATAGTTGCATAGTTAACGATATATCATAGTTTCAAATTTCAAACTGCAACAAACGTTTAAAACTTTCTGAATTGAGGTTATTGACCAAACAATAAAAAGTAAAACTTGTTCGATGATTAAAAATTATTTTTAATTGTTAATAATGTTAATAATTCTTATCCCCTTACTTATCCCTCTAGCTCTCCATTTCGTTGATTATAAGTTTTTGTTTTCCTAGGATTCGCATCAGTATTTTTTTTAATCTTTCTTCGTCTTTTTTAACCTTCCAATTCTTTAGATACTGGCTGGTATTTCCAATTTATATTATTCTCACATTGTGTATGTATTTGTTATTTGAAAACAATATCATCTAATATATAGCATCTTCTTTACTTTATCTCTTCGCGCACTTAACATATACTTCGTTTTTTTTTTGATAAATGCTGCGACATGTATGTTTTGTTTTCTCATTCATTTCTGCTAGTGCTTTTTCCAAAATTTTTTTCGTATATCCGATTATCTGTTTTTCGCGTTGGAATTTTCCATGGTTGTTTTTATGAGCCTGATCAGTTTTTCTGGGATATCACTTTCCCTCAACTTGTAGTAAATTTATAACCACGGACAATATTTATATTGCATATCATCTTCCCATACATCCTCAAACTCTTTTTCACTCATAGATGTTTGTCCAATAAACATTCCATTACATTTTGCCACTCACTTAAGGCTCAACTATAAAAGCTCGCTGATTCAATTTTGCGGTTACCGTGCCTTCTAATTGGAGCTTTAATTACAATTGCAGCTGTTCCCGTAATCCCTTAAGAAAACCCATGTCCCCTAACAGGGTAACAGGATAATTTTCAACTTCAAATAACAACTGGACTAATTTAATTTTTCTTTAATTAAATGATATCAATTGAAAATATAAATAATTACTCAACTAGAGAATTTACAGTCCCTTTCAATTTTGAGAATAAGTATCTTTCAATATGTTCGGCAATGAAAATCATTATACAAGGTGCAAAACTTTTTTTCATTGAGATTCATTTGTTGCGGACATGCTTAGTAATTTCGTTTGTTTCAATAATCCTCAAGATGCATGTATTCAAGCTTCCGTATACACTGCGACCCAAAGGGTCTATTATGTCCTATCTTCTTGCTACTGAGAGTTGCTCAGAGTTAACTGAGTTAACATTCATCAATCCTTTAAGAAAGTTTAGTATGTGTCAAAAAACTCCTTTTCAAACGCTTCCAGTTGTAATGCTCTGGAAACTCGTAGAGTACCTCACGGTAATGTGGATAGAAGTTACATCAGCTGTCAAATATTTCCATGTGTCCATTGAGGTTACTGATTCTTTCCTTATCTACTTCTTTTCTAATGTTTCCTATGTTAAAAAAACCCCAGTCGATGGTTATTTTCCTTCTGAGTGGTTGGTGGCCCTGCTTGTCAAATTCTGTGTTTTTATCTTGACTAACATTATCTTATTAACACGCGTTCCCATTCTCATTTATTTTAATTAATTTTCTCGAGTAGTTAAAACTAGATGAAAAACCATCAGTCTGAGTCGGTCTGAGTTTGTTTGGTTTAGAACATTACCGTCCCAGATTATCCTGAAGCGTATTTTAGGAGAAGAAATTGATTATCTGATTAACGACGAAGACACTTCCAGTGATCATTTGCTATAAAAATAATCACGAATTTAATGAAGGTAAAATCAAAATAGAATGATATATCTAAGCCCTCAAATTTTCCAACTTATCTGACAATTTTTCGAGCTCATAATACCAAATAAAAAGTAATATACTGGAAAAAACTGAATAGCTTGTCTATAGTATGTTTTCGAACTTTCCTGAGTAGTATACAAAATCTCAGTATAATATTAGAGATTATATATCAGCACATTCCAATTTGCCTGTTTTCATTTGCCTCTGAGAATGACAACACATCATATGGCAAAATGGGTAAGAAACTACTATGGACAAAATCTTGACATTGTTATTAGTTTGGTAAGTTTTTGTTATGACAATTTGTTTTTATTCGAGGCGGTATGACATCTAAGTTAACGTCATTTTTTTTTAAAAACACACGCGAGCCTGAACATGATTAAGTATATGTTTTCTATGGTCTGGATTATATTGAACACACTGTTTACACCAACACTCGCAATTACACTGTCTAACGCTCGTTTCGACAACTAAGTTACGCTAGCTTAGGTTAGGTTAGGTTAGGTATGAATATCACAAATGGTTCCAAAATTCCAATCTAACTAAATTATATTGATACGTATACTTCTGTTGCACAATATGGTCAAAAGCTTTTATGAGGTCAATCAATCATAAAAATGCTGGTTTGTTATAATCCATAGATTTTTCAACCAGTTATCATAAGATTAATACTGCATCAAGGATTTTCCTGATCTAAATCTTTACTGCACATCTTTTTGTGATGAGTTTCAGTGTTATAACCAGCCGGATCTCTTCTTAAACATAAGTAAAATTGTACTGGTCTAGTATTTTGCCATAAAGCAAGGTTCTTACGAGAGATCTTGACTACCGTACTTTAGTAGTTGATTATGTTTCTTAAGATCTTCAGCGCATGTTTGACTTTTTGAATTATGACGTTATTCCTCATGTATGTTGGTTTTCTTGGTATAACCTTCTCTTTAAAATAGCTACGTAGATAGTCTATCCATTTGTTTTTTGATATTTAATTTGATTTGAAGTTTTTGTCCTTGTACCTTCCATATTTGTTTATGGGCGGTGTAGAAATCTTCCTCCAATTTTTTCAAGAATTGTTTCCAATGTTAGCTGTCTAACAAGGGGATAAGTGTCCTTCCTAATCAATTTGTATCTGTTGTAAGCTCCTAGTATTGATAACGATCTATACACTAAAGAAGCTTCCCGATTTTACTTACATTTGTATTTAACTTCTCGACGAAAGCATGAAGTAATATTAGTGTTTTTGTTGTCAGTAAACATCACAACAAAACATTCACTATATCATTTTCATATTTCTGGTATTCTGCTAATGGTAAAGAGAGAGGTTCCTTGAATATCGTTTTCAAAATGATAAAACTATAATCATTTAGGACTTGTAGTAACGGAATGAAATTAGCTCAATGTGTAAAGTAAAATGAATATTTTTGAAAGACGCATTATTCCACATATTCCTTATTATGTTCACTTTACACACAGTCTAACTAACAATAATTTATGTGCAGAAACGTATCCTTTTCCAGTTTAACTGCAAAGTGCAATAATAAAGAGCAGTCAGGGCTATTTGGAGCGGTGTATCCAGTGATTGAAATCTTTACGACTGTGCATTCGGTAAGAGCTGCCTTCACTTCACTCGACTCGGTTAACGTTTACGGGAACCAACATGGCAGCTTCCAAATTAAGACGAAGCACTGTCCTGGGCGTTATATTCCCTATTCCAGGACACGTTAAATTCATTAGGGGGCATTAAAGTTACAAACGATTTCACGAGGGCTTTTGTTTATTTCGGCTTACGTCTGTATTGCACCATAAATATTCAGAATAGGTAATTTGAGTATTTTCTCAAAATAAATAATTATGTTGGGTATATAACTAATAATTGTTACTATATTTTTTATCATATGTCAACTTTCTTGGACGAAAAACCGATTTTGTTGCTTAATGATAACTTGATGAAATCATTGGGTAATTATTTAAATACATTTTACATTTTCATCTTAGTAGATATCTGATTTTACTGATACAGGGTTGAATAGGTCTCTTAAATAAAGATTTTGATTTAAAAACGTCAAATTCATTTACAAATGTCCTTAGCGAATTATTTCGAGCGTACTTGGATCATTGGAGATATTTTTTCTGGTATATAGATTCGTCGATCTCAAAATCTGACTAGTTTCGACGTTATTACGTCTCATCAGAGCAGTTTAACAGCTCTCGTTCGAGCTTGATACCCGAACTGAAGACGGCGGTATTAGGCTTGTGAATGTAAACATTCCTCAGCGAACACTAGCTGGCACCATCCTCACTTCCAACTGCGAACCACTGCTAGGTAGAAACCTAGCGTAGTCGCTGATAATATAGATTCCGATGATAAATGAGGTGTGTAAAATATATGATTCCTACTATCCTACTATTCATCTCTGAAATAATTTCGAAATTTAATATTTCGAAAATGTATTCCTACGTTTTTCAAAGGAGAAAACAACTACTTTCCTGGCTAATGCCTCAATGAATATTGAATTACATGTCATTTGAATAGCGTGATGTCAATCGACCTATTTATCGATATTAACATTGCCAATGACTCGCAATTGCAAGCAGATATTTGTAAACACTGACTAGTTTCGACGTTATTACGGCTCATCAGAGTGATTTAACAACTCTCGTTCAGGCTTGATACCCGAACTGAAGACAACGTCAAAGATCGTCGGTATTTAGTTTATGAAGGTAAAAATAGGGGCTGGGAGTCATCTATGAAAATACAGGATAGTTGCAGCTCTCAACAGGATTCACAGATATTAGAGTTGAGGTTGAGTTTGTAATCTGGTGATTGTTGTGGACACTTCCAACCTAGCAGCTGTAGAACAGCGGATATAAAGAATAAAATCACCACATGTTTATTAAAATTTACTTTTGATTGATTTGTAGATATGTAGAGAAAGAATTCGAATCAATTTCGAGGTTTTATTGAATTTCTCGAATGGAGTGGGAGGTCGATAACAAATTAATTTCTCCAAAAACTCGAAAGTTAGAATAAATAAATCCGAAGTGGCTACTGTGCCACAATACGTGAACAAAGGAATATTCAAAATGTTTGAAGAAAAACGTAACAAGCCGAATAGCATTTTACAGAGTGATCCTAGACTCCCCACATTGAAAAATGTGACAATTAAAATTTGCTTTTGATTTCAAAAATTCAAGAAATTATTAAACGATAAGTCCAAGGGAGTCCCCAACCTAAATAAGCTTTCCTTGTTGATGGCATCAACCACCATGTATACGACTTGGGAGAAATAAATTGTTAACAACAATATTATCATGTGCCACTATTCGAATGAAATATTTCAGATTATTCACAAACTTCAATAGTTTACTTTGATATTTTAGAAAAAAAAGCCCGAGCTCTCAGGAAGACCATTATTTAGAAAAAAATTTCACCTCATTTCACAATATATGCTCTGTTGAATTGTCTTTTCTCTCTTTTTTTTCAATTACATGATTTTGGAACCCACAGAAAAGGATTTTAATTGGTCGTTTATTCAACTTAATTAAGTAAAAAATCTGAATGTCCGCCAAATGTCCTACATGGCCCCATTTAACGTACACATACGAAAAAGCATTCCAGAGGAATGTGCCTACATCAGGGACAACTAATCCGAAAATTTACGACGCGTAAATTTGATCCATAACTCAAAAATGTTCGCATACAGAGATTTTTAGTGCAACACGGGTCATTGTAGGCGAGAATACAAGCAAATATAAAGGATAAAATTATGAAAACTACAAATCAAAATGAATACAAACACAGAAACGATAAAGTATGGCTACATTAAAAGGGAAGTGTCATAAAGGTGGTAGGGGAAAGCGAAGTTTGACCGGAAGCTGGCTAAAATATTATCATCGAAACAATAGGGAAGTTTCCGGTGCTCGCCATGCAACAAAGCTACAATAAAACGAATTAAAAATATCACAGGTTCCAACTTCGACTATTTCACATAGGCGTACATTTAAAAATGCATTACTAACTGCATTCCGTGCTGTTAACATGAAATATTATACTAATATATTTTCGCTTAAATGAGAGCTTCTAACAAACTGTAGTTGATTTCGTTATCATAAATAAGTATACTAGATAGATAAATATATACTATATCATATTCACAATTCAATATTTATATAATTTGTAGAATCAAAAACTCACCCACCTTAACAGATACGTCAAAGACAAAATATCCAATGAACGCCATGAAATCCCCTGCTCAGATTGCCCCCGTTCCTATGTTGACCAAACAAATCGACGTATTTCCCTCAGAGCAAAGGAACACTTAATGTATGAATGAACACTGATTCTGATATTTCTTCCACCTTTGCCCAACTTCATGTTCTATTTGATATAGTTGATTTTCCAAAATTTTCATCAACACAAAAATAAATTTTAAATCAAAATTAATAAAACAATAATTTCGATAATACTTGTACGTATTTTGAGAGTGATTTCATCTCGATCTTATTGATGATGATATTGATAGTGCATTGATTTTGCAGATGTTTTTTCAAAATTTCGATTACGTCAAAAACTAATTTGAAATTCAAAATGCATGCAAATATACTTCACTTAAATTTGAAATTCAAGTCAATCTTTATTCGAGAAGCTATCTAATAGAGGATTACCGTCAACCTGGAAACACATTTTTCATACACTTCTTTCCAAAACAACTTTGGCTAAAACTTGTCTTTTAAAACCCCTCGAGAAGCCGAACTCCACACAGTCAAAACCTGCTAATAGGTTACGAGGTCCAGGCGGCTTGCTCACCAGTTAGCTCAAGACCAGTAACCATTGGTAACATTCCAAGGAGTAGGCTGATTGAGGCTTTGGAATCAACTAGAAAATGGGGGATTTGATGCGTGGAGTAGGCAGAATGAAACTTAATCGAATCACTTCTTACCAGTGAAGGAATAACCACACACTTCTCACCGTTCTCTTGATACAAAAATAAATGTCAACAACATTTTACAATATTAGACAATAGTCCAAATTTTTGTAGCTGTGTCTATAAGAAACGCTTATAGACTAGTTGACAAAATTTAGGAATTAGTTCAAATAGCTTAATATCTATTTCACCCCACAAATTTATTATTTTAAGAAAAATAGTTTTGTACATCAGTTTTTAGAGTTTTTAGAAATGAAATTGACTGCGAAAAAGGCCGCGAAACACTGTCATGGCGTCTTGAATGACGTCTCATCTCGCGAAACATCCGTGACAGTCAATTGTTTTTTAATAAATAATGAAATATTCGTATTATAAATTATAGTTAAAGTGAAAGTAAACGATAAAAACGAAAAAAAAAGTGGTTCAAAATGGCAAGCAGGCAAGATTCTATAACTTTATCGACTGATTCCACAATTTATTTCTGT
Organism: Diorhabda elongata; assembly: GCA_026230145.1. Classification (NCBI taxonomy): domain Eukaryota; kingdom Metazoa; phylum Arthropoda; class Insecta; order Coleoptera; family Chrysomelidae; genus Diorhabda; species Diorhabda elongata. The sequence goes on along the minus strand of CM047928.1, from coordinate 16,407,319 downwards.
GAAGATCATTTTGATGTATATATTAAACACTGTTTGCTTTTTCAAATCCTGATTCCATGGTAAATTGTACCTACCTTTGAAGATGAAACTAAAAACGAACTGTATTCAACAATAAAACTCGAAATAACCTTTTCACTTTATATGGAAATGACATCTACAACATGACCTTTCCATGCGGTTCTCTGATTGGTGTTTAGTGTCATGTGGTCGAAAGCCTCATTTTTTCGATTTTATTTCTCAAAAATATGATTAATCTTCCATTATTTCAATACGAGAATTGTTTTTTGTATACTAATTATCATGGTTAACCATTTTAAACTCTGGATTCTTAATGTCAAGTATTTTTAGCAAAACTAGCGACGATTGACATAATTTTCTCTCTATATTTACTTTATTATTCTTGAGACATCAAAGTGTAATAACTGATCAATATATATATCTAGCAACTCCTTCGCTGTCACATATATATTTATATATATATATATATATATATATATATATATATATATATATAAACTTTTTCATTAAACTGATATATAGAAAAGTTTTTAGAACTCAAGTAAGTACCTTATTTTTCATTTTATTATTTCGTAAAAATTTTGGAATGAAAACCATGTTTGTCATCAAAATCGCACCGAATATGAGCCATTTTTCTTTTTATATCCAGCGGTTTCCAGATATGAAGCCGAATCCGGGTCCGGTAATCATATCATATTGGGACATTAAAGTCGTTCGATCACTGATTTATAGGGTTAGGATGGCGTCTGTCCTCGCCTTATAAAAATGCACTCGATAAATTTTGCATGGCTGGAAGATCCAAATTTTCTTCGGAGAATATTTCCACTATTTTTGTTTCCAGACATTTCGGATAAGACGCTAAATTAAAAAAGTTTCCGATCTTGTAGAAGTTAATATTCTCAAAGTTTGCTACTTGACCTTTATCTGGTCAAACGATTTTCACAATTCCACCGATCATTATATTCTCATATTGTTTCTCATAGAAACGTGATATCGTTAAATATACAGAACGAAGATTTCAGCAGCCCTTATTACGATAATATCATACGATTTATGACACTGACAAAAATAAAACTGAAATGCCGAAAAACAGTTTTTAAGAATTTTAGCTGATAACCAAATTAAGTTTTCAAGCAAGTCATAAATTGGAATGGAATTGAAATTGACATTTTCTCATACGAGTGCTATTTGGGTTGTTTACAGATATTTGGAACATACATCTGGGTCAAAAAACAGAATTGAATCGTGATGATTTTCTATGACCTTCGCTTCACTTCACTGCAGGATAAATTTCATGAAGATCGTCCAAAATCGGCTGTTGTGTTAGAAAACAGCGATGCTGAGCGGAAACTAATATTGTGAGATTGAAACATACCTAAGCAAATGTTTCAAATTGACGATCACCCAAAAAAAAGCTTGTGTCAATACGTACAGGAAAAAGACGTCTATAAAATCGTGATAGGTGAAGAATCCTGGATCTATGAACTTCTTGATCAAAAAACGAGATTGAATCGCAAACATTTTGTTCGACGATTTTCTTTGATTATCGACGTGGATTAAACCAACTCGCTTCGACTTTCAGCTACCGTGTGGATGAATTTCGTGAAAATCATTTTAAAACATTTAGATGCATTAATATTTCAATAATTATTCCCGTATTTACAGTTAATGATAACAGAGGGATTGAACTTTACCTTTTCACAAATTTCTTGCTTTGCCGGAGGTTTTCCGTCAATAAAAATAGCACTAAAATTGGAGAAATTGGAAACGGCTCCTGTAAACAATTCTCAAGTGCATCGTAACATTCGGACAAGATTACGACTAGCAATACTGAAGAGTTGCAGCTACGGTAATTGTTTCGTGTATGGGATAAGAGACATATACCGGCTATTTTTATAATAAACTTTTTCAATTTCACGCCTTGTCCGAGTCAATTTGCAATGAAACAACGTTGGAAATGTATGCGAACATTCGATTTTTCAATTTTTCTCGAGAACAACATGTAGTAAACCAATATATTCGAATGTTTCAAATAATGACTTCTCATATACAGAAATTGTATGGAATTTTTATCCTTAAGCTGGTGATAGAATCTAACTGAACATTTTCATATTTTTTTGAGATTTTACAGCCTTAAGGGCTGGTCTATCTATCCGTTACCAAAACCAATTTCATGATAAACTAGTTTTGCCTAAACTAAACTAGTTCCTCCAATACGCGATAGGATTAACTAGTATAATGTATTCCAAACTAGTATGTTATAAGCCCGATAGGATAAACCAGTTTAACCAAATCCAAACTTTTTGATCCTGATATAAATACGCACTCTATAGAATAATCTAGTACGGCCTAATCTGAACATTACAGTTTATGTAGAAAGTCAAAATAAATGAACATACTGTTTACACAATCACAACACTCACAATTACACTTTTTGACACGGGTTTCGATAACCAAATAAACAGAGATTGAAGTTGAACCAAAGTTCAGTTGATCTACAGTTTCTGAAGACGATAAGTTGGTTATCGAAACGCGTGTCAAACAGTATAATTGTCAGTACTGTTTATGTGAACTGTGTGCTCAGTATAATAATAACAGTTTTTCCATTATTGAAATATATTAAGCTAGACCACAATCTTTCGTTTTCTATGTTTCGATGAGTATTTTCAACAGAAAAAGGAGTTTAAACAGAATGAATTAACAGTATTATTACCGAATAGTTTTTTGGTGTATGATTCTAATAATTCTGCTCGCAAATTTCAAGTTTATAATAGGAATATCCAAATTTCTTTGATTGAAATGTATAACACATCAATACAATTCTTGATCTATCTGAGATTATTATCTTATACAGAAATGTGGTAGGATTAGTTCAAACTTTGGTGTTTCACGTAGTTTGATAATTCAACATCGCTTATGGGTTGATGAATTTGTGATTTCTTAATTAACAGTTGAGTATGGAAGCGAGTTGTTGTAACTACAAATCTCGGACTGTTGTAAATAATTTCCATTCAAGAGAACCGCAAGATTGATAATAGATGGAAATTCCAATATTTTGATCGCAATTAAAACTTTCTAGCTAGATAATTGGGTCGTGATACAAATACTTGAAATGACTCGCAGAAAAATGATGCAGTATGTTGTATTTTCCATATGGAATTAACAATAGATCAAGATAAAATATGATTCACAGAATTTTGCGAAAAAAGTAAAAGTTAGTCGACAAAGAACTCCAATTCAAACACTAGACAACAATTGATGCCAAAGGATCCTAATCCCTTATACCACCCCTAAACGGAGCGACCTGTCACCTATGGCGGCTGTGAGGCAGATGTCTCCTACAAGACTAATTTCCCTTGACCTAAACGTAGCCCTGACTTGACGCCTCTTGATTCTTTTTTGTATGGACACCTCAAACATAAAGTCTACATGAACAATCCGTGGGAAATCAGTCAGCTGAAGGAAAATATCCGCCAGGAAATGGCAGCAATCAACCCAGATTTATCGACAAGAGTTTTCTCAAATCTGCGTTCGCGTTTAGAGGAGTGCCGTCTTCGAGAGGCCCGTCTCCATTTAATTACCTAATCATCATATATTTTATTTCAACAAAACCCTACGTATTTATTTTTTTAGTGTATACTTAATAAACGCTCGATATATTGCGCCACCCTGTATATATATGAAAGTTGTTGAAATAGAATAAGACTTAGAAGAAGTGCTTGATTGAAAGATTAATAAAATGAATGAGAAAAGAAGAGTAGAAGAAAGGATTTGAGGAAAATAACAAAAACTAACAAAAAAATAGGAAAAAACTCTATAAATATAAGAAGAGGAAGAAATTACAGATACTAGAGGAAAAAAACATTAAAGCACCGTTGAAATCCAAATGAGCCGATGAAGACAAAATCAATAAACCAATAAAATGAATCCGAGATTATTGATAAAAGTTCCGGAGGACGGATATGACATAAAAGTGTGCAGAGCCTCAATCCCACCCCTAAAATGGTGAAAATAGAATAGAAGAAAAGCATGAGATTATAATACATGTATGGAAACTGTTGAAGCGGAAGAAGGTCTCAATTTTGCCAAAAATTTAGTCGTTAAACTGATTGATATTTCGCAATGGTTTTAGATTCAATTTTTGTATATATGTTAATTATTATAAGTTAACAAGAGAGTACTATCTATTAATTCAACATCAATTATATTTTATGAAACAATAGCAAACTTCGGATATTGCCGTCTGCATAGTGGACGTGTTAAGTTTGGGAACACAAAGCCGATAAGTTCACCGAGTACCATAGATTATTAAATGTTCTATCGCTAACTTATCGGATTTCGCATTTCCTATTATCACGGGATTTGATTTGAACTCCATGAACATTGGCGGACCCGAAGAGCGAAAAAATATGAATTAATAATGTTACCGCTACCAAATACCACTGAACTTGCAATTCTAATGAAAATATCTATATTCAATGAAATTAAATCGAGAATATTACCAAAACGAGAATAATTTAATAGAAGTAAGGTTAAGTAATGTAAGTACAGACTGGCTTTTTGCATACAAAACCACAGAAACAAAGTCAAGAAAGAAATTAATAAAGCAAAAACATGTTAACAATTCGGAGAAGAATTATCAAATAACTGTTGGGATAATAAGAGAAACTTTTGGAACGAAATAAGAGCAATGGGAGAAAGAGAGCGAAAGGCAATAATAAGAAGAAGAAGATAAAGGAAGCTATATAAAAATAAAGATAGAAGATATAATGGAAGCATGTGGGGAATTTTTTGAGGAAAAATTCAGCTGTAGAGGTAGGGGATTGACAAGAGAAGAAGAATTCGATAATGAAAGGAAATCATATGATATAAGGACAAAAGAGATAATCAAGAGGAAGTGGACGGATCGATAGTAAAAACGAAAAAAATGGATGGATATAAAATAAATTCAATATAGAATGGAGCAGAGTTTAAGTGAAAATCAATTAATACCATTAAATTAAAAAGAAGATGACCCAATGTGCAAAAACTTGGAGAGAGAGATTCTTTGGTTAAAGTTCGGTAGGATAAGGACGATTTTTGTAAGGAGGGGGGTTTTTTGGAGTAGGTCCTGATATGGGAATAGCTCGTCTGCAGGGCTGGAGCTGTGGTGGTTGCGTAAGTTTGTGTTTGCCTAACTATTTCCTAAGGTAGATTATGGCCAGAAGAAAGCGAAAATAAAGCAAAAACGAAAGAAAACTCTTTTTTTTAGGCTCTTTAAAAATCCTGTCTTTTGTTTATTTTAAATTTAAAAGAGGACGGGCGGATCGATATAGTGTGTCTGACAAAATAAATAATTCTACACTACCTTAAGAAGGCAAGGGATGGCTTATGCCCAAAGGTTTACAATCCATAACTTTTACAAAAATTAATTTTTTAATCAATTTTTTAACTCGATAAAATTTATGGCTTAAGAGACATAAATTAGATCATCGTTAAACATGCCAAGTAAATCGTTTATCATAAAGAGACATTCTGAAGAAGATTATAATAAATTGTAATTATTTATTGAAAATACTTACAGGTGATATTAAAACACAATCAAACATTTTTTGTACAACTAATTAATAAAGAACCAAACATTTGTACTAATACTATGGGAGATCATATTACTGGCTCAAAGAAAAAATTAGAAGCGACTCAATTTATTAATGTCAGTTTGTTGTCAATCTTTTCAAAACCTGTCATCAAAAATTATCACATCGTATTTAAAGTTTCGATATTGTAGAATGAATGGTGAATATACGAATATGCATTTGATGTATGATTTGACTTCTGGTAACTCGTCAGAAGCCAAAAGGTTGTATACTGAACGCTTGAAGCCACCATGCTCATAACAGAAAAGATTGGCAGTCTGAGGAGCTGTTTCAAACTACTTTTTTAGTTTATGAAATTATCACCTCCGTCGCACCTGAGTGTAGCTGTGGTGATCGCGCTTAGCTAGCCGAGGTGACATTACCTCAAGGAGGAGGGCGAAGGAATCATTCTATGTATCCAATCACTCTAAAGAGTCAAACTAGGATAGTTGATATATATCTAGGATATTCTAACGTTCTTCTTCAAATATTTTCCGTACATACTACATGAAAATGACAAAACTTGTTATTTTCACTAAATATAATCGATAACACAGAAAATTTCATTGAATACAAAAAAAAATTATTCACTTAACCAATAGTTCACCTGCTAGTAGTTCTACTGCCATTTTCTTCCTTAAATATGGTATGTGTTCTTGGTCAAACCCAATTTTAGCATCTCTTGTTATAAATTCTGCGTAAGTACATGTGAATATACCGCAATCATTTCCATTCGATTGCTGAGGTATATCTTTTAAGTTTTCCAATTTGAAATCGGTCGTATAGAGAGGACATTTTTTCTTATCAAGGTGCTCATCTTCTAAGTACTTTTTCAAAACTTTCAAACATCTATTGTTGCTGTTTCCAGTACTGTCATAATATCTGTAATATAATACAGAAATATCAGTATTCGATTTATCATCTTACATAGGATGATTTATTAGTGTGATAAATTTCGTTCTGTTTCGTGGACTAACTCGCTTTGCTCGAAGTCCAGTCATACTAAGCGGCGCTCTTCATGAGCAATTTCTTGCTCTTCAGTTCTTTCATTCGCAATGTCCGGAAAGATTCGATCATTTCGGTATTGTTTGTGATAATATCGGCACGATGAGTTAATAGAAACTCGAAACCATACTCAAGATAAAATTGTGTTTTTCTGTGAGTTGCTTTTTGTTATATCATTTTTAAAAAATTAACGGCTCGATTTCCTGTTTTTTGTGTTTTGTTATACCAAGTTTAATGCACGACTTTCCTTTATACATATCGCACCTACACTCAAATAGTGTCACAACTCAAAAAATTTGAAGAAAAACTCTTTCATTTCATTATTAGCGCTAAAAATCTTGAAAAACTCATTCCAATTAACTTCATGAGAATAGTTGTTATTGCGGAAAATATGTCAGTTTTTGAGACATCATCCAAAAAGTGGAAACATAAAGTTGGAATTAATTTCAAACGCTGATTACTCGATAGTTTGTTTTTTTCGACTTATGACACTATTTCAGCGGAGATACGTTATGTCTCACAGGATGAAAAGTATCCTATGCGATTTTTTTGGTTCTAAGCTAACACCCCACAAATTTTCAGCGAAATTGATACGACTGTTCATTAATTTACAAGAGATATCCAAAAGAAAATACTTACCTGATATATTTGGCTCGCAAATCAATGATGGCCATACACCAATGAAAGCCTAAGTGTATAGGAATACAAATGAGAGCATTTTTAAAAATATCAACTTTCTTGGTCCATCTTCTTAACGAATGGTAACCATCTCTCAATAGCTTTGGATAAAAGAATGTGTTAAATGCGTAAGCTTTGGGCCATTTCGGATTCTCTCCCCTTTCAATGATCATATTCATATAAAAATTAATAATTTCATCGTTTAACCAATTGAGATCTGCCAAAGTTAATAGATCTCGTCTCGTTATGCTCAAGCTAAATTTCTCGGTGATGACTTCGTTTGGATCCCCCATGAAAGCATCATTCACCATTTGTAGTTGAATGTGAGTAAGTTGAGGCATATCCACCGGATCTTTTATATCTAATACCCCATCAACAATTTGAAAAGATTCATTCATCTTACGATTAATTTCCTCCATTTGCATATCTCCATATTTATCGGCACATTCTCTGAAATACTCAATTCCCTTTTTCTTTTCATCTAACAGTTTTCTCTGGCGACTTATCCTTACAAAGAAAACAATGAATATTAGATTTATTCACTCAGAAATATCAATATTTTTGAAATGCAGTCATAAATTTTTGGAAGTGCACCTTCGTAAGACAGAAAGAATTGATATAAAAGATTCTACGCAATCTAAGGACTTGGAGGAGCTCTCCAAGATTCTGTCTTAGAGCGTCAAAATGGAAATTCATTATATCGATCATTCCCTTCTTTATATTTACCGGTGCAGCATATACTTAGCTTTTGAGATTTCCCAAAAAAAAATGAATTCATTGTATTCAATTCAGGAGGACATTGTGGAATTCCCAAACAAATACACCTTGTCACTTACAACGATATAAAGTCTATATATCTTATTTCTTGTTTTTTCAGTGTTTATGTAGAAAGCGGTTGACTCTGATGTATTAATCTCTTGTATTCGTTTTGATTTAACTGCATCAGCACTGATTTGAATACCAGAACTCTTTAACCCCATCATCATAGGCTTATACTCTTCCGGTAAGCCTGCTAACATCAAAGTGCCATGCCACCCATCATTGACACCATTGCTTGACTCCAATTTAGTATTTATCAGTTCTTTAAGTAGACCTACTACATGCTTGTTTTGCAGTTTTACATTCCTGAACATGTACGTAGTTCTGTGGATCCAACAACAATATCTGACTTCGTTTTCACGTCTTTACTTGCATCTACATCATCGGGATGTTCGACACAGCAGCATAGGTCTTCGTGTTCTAAACACACTTTAATACTGAATTTTCATGCCGCGAAGTTTTTTCTTCCAACCAGCTTCTCCAACAGATTTCGACTCATCTTGCAGGATTTCACCAGAAATATCTAATTTTCAACTGTAATCGTAAACCTCAAATTCAAATTGCAGAGACAATTTTTCACTTTCTTGATATTTCACTTCTGAATCAACGAAGTTGTTGATAACGACGAAACTTTCGTTTAGTTTCTCACGAGTTTAGCCAAGTTGTTTGAAACTTAAAGGCTCTCCTGCATTCGCCTTGTAGTTACGATCTTATATCTGTAGTGATATTTCCTTATTTTTAAGAACGAACTAGCTGGCAACATTGCGTTCTGATTATCGAAGTTTAATCGTTATAATAAGTGCATATTTATTCAATAACTATGTTTGATGATGAATTGTAGTAATTTTTTTATACACGATTTGTCGTTTGTCTTTCCAGTGAATCTAAGTGTGGGATTGCTATAAGCCTGATCTAGCTTCGCAGCATTTTGGATAAATACGATAAATATTTTCACTTCTAAAAGTTTAAAATCTTACCTTATGAAATAATGCTTTAATTTGGATAACATTTTTTCCACAAAATTGCCCATGACCGTCAAAATTTCGATTAAAAATTAAGATAAATATAAATTCTGATGTAAACAAACAACGATTTTGACATTATTTGAGTAATGTCTGACAGATGACATATACATTTGAGGTTATGTATATTCAGTAATCATATAAATAGGCCGGTAGCTAGGAAGTTTAAGTGTATTACATTCAAGATCAATATCACGTTATCACTTACGTCTTAATCTAAAATATGAGCGACACCATTCTAAATAGGAACATAACCAACTAAATGTCTTCGATTGAAATATAACTCTGAAGACATTGTCAAATTTTTGACATACCGTGTTTAATTCAGTTTGAAAACGCTAATTGCAATTAGAAATTTGCGGTCATGAAAGATAGTTTGTAATTCTAGTTTTTTAATGTTTATAGACGTCAATTAAATAATCACAAGCATCAAAATCCTGTTGATGAAGCAGCTCAAAAGAATTTATAAAACAAATATGTACAGGGAAATAATGAGTTTAGTAAAAATAATCAAGCAGTCAGGTTGGGTGTTAAGCGTCCGGTTCTTAAGACAAGTTCAGAAAAAGAAGAAAATCTTTATTAATAATTTCCAATTTATTTTTTTCGTCGATCTAACTAGTTAATAGTTTCTGGGTAGCTAAATATCAATAGATGTTTTCTTTTTTGTTCTTTTTATTAGCGCATGGTTCAAATAACACATGGTCTATGCTTTTTAATGTTTGGTGTAGATCAATAACATAATGAAACATTGCAAAAATGAAGACATGCAGACAAGTGTGCAAATAAAGCACAATTTGCTTGACTTCTGTTGGAATACTTTTTAAAACAAAAATGCAAGATGCTACAGTCGAACTCCAATAATTCGAACTGCAAGAGACCGTAGCAAAAGTTCGAATTATCGAGGTGTTCGAATTATCGGAGTTGTGCACATTTACATACATATATGTATGCATTTCGATGCATCTTTCCATTTTATAAATAAATAAATAAATATGTTATGGGTATATAACATGTTTATTTATTTATTTATTTATTTAAAATAATAATTTGTATACGTTTGAAGAATTTTTGGTCCTAAAAAGGACCGATTATTTATCTTAAAATAAAAAAAAATACATATACATATTTATTTTTTTGTAAAGAAATCAGCTATGCTAGATTGCTTCATGCTGACGATTTTTTCCTTTGAAGCAAATCGAGTGGTTCGACAAAATATCGTCGTCTTACCTAGAATCTGAAGATTCGAATTTTTCAATTTTTTTCAACACTAACAGTTCGAATTTTTTAATACATACGTACATACATAATTTATACAAGAAAAATTCGAATTTTTCAATTATTCGAACATCAAAAATTCGAACTTTTCAATTATTTAAACGCCAAAAATTCGAATTTTTCGGTAATTTTAACACAGAAAATACGAACTTCAAAAGTTCGAATTATCGAGGTTTTTTTACATGTGTTAGTATAGGAATGTCAAGGGACCGACTCAAAAGTTCGAATTAACGAGGAATTCGAATTATCGGTGTTCGAATTATCGGAGTTCGACTGTATTTGATAGGCACCTTTTTCTGCAGTGCATTCTGGTCACATAAAACGCGTGGACTTTCATGAAGAGCAATTATGTAACGTTGAATTATATGTCGCAGGTTGACGCAAATCTTATTTGTTGGTAAGTAAAACCTGCTTCAAGTCAAATGCACATATGACGTGGAAATGATTGCCGAAGACCTTTTTCTTATCCGTTGCTTTTGCTTCATATGCTAAATATGCTGATGTGAGGTCCCATTTAACTCTTTCTTAAGATATACTTGTATACAATGTATCACCTCTTGAGCATGAATCTTCTTGAAATGTTTTTGAGCTGTTATGTAGCATATACAGCTGGACAGCTGTTCAACTTTTCCCATGAGGTACTCCCCCTTCTCTCTACCCTCTATAGTTAAGGATAAAAAATATTTTTAAAATGCAACTGCTGTTTTCGCGATAATGCTTTTTATTTTTTTCGTGATTGGATCAAAGTTTTGATGTGGTTAGAATAGTCTGTTAGAGATACTGATACAGCTCAGCTATTTCCAATGACAACGAATTAGAGAAATATCAAAAATAATCTTGATTATAAAAAAGCCGTGAGCAGCAGAGCTCCATCACGAAAGTCGAATTTTTCGTCGAATGAAGAATTTAACTAATACACAAACAAATCTTTCCATAAAATGAATTTCTTGGAAATGATATCAATTCTCAATCTTATTTCTTTATACGGAAAAATTTGCTATTCCTCAATAACTTTTCATTTCACAAGTTAACTCTCCCTCTCGAATGAAAATTCATAATTTCAAGAGACCCGGTGGTCTCGAACCCTCTTGTTCAATTCCAATTGACAACAAAGAAGAAATTGTCATAATGACAAGAAATTTCGAAAATGGGAAGTAAAAAAAATCACCCTTGCAACGATCATACTCGTATTATTCATTAAATAGGAGGCGGTCCAGTTCAACAATTACAACGATCAAAATGATTTCGGGCGTTTTGTGCTAGAAGAACTGAAGAAGAAAACTTTGAACTTGAGAAAGACAATTCTTCAACATCACCCCTACTTGCATGCGAAGTTCGAACCCTCTCCAAAAAATAAAAAAATATAACAAAAATGACCATAAAATGGAGAGGGGTGGAGATGGAAAGTTTCGACCTTAGACAGGAAATCATCTCGCAACTGATTGAACCTATTTGTGAAATTTCATTTTTAAGTCGCTTTTCGTTTGACCTGCAGAGATGAGCAAAGGTCAAAAACCACTTTTTTGCACTGCGACCCCTCGAAATATTCATTTGTTTTCAACCAAACTCTAATAACATCAATCCGCCGCCAAAAAAACCATGAATGCTAATTTTGAACCAAATCGGACCCATAGCAATTGCTCGAGAGATGAAAATAAGAATTGTAGCTTAAACAGATATATAGATATATAATATAAACTACAGACAATGGAAAAACCATCATAATCGTGTTCAGGAGGTCTCAAAACATGGGAAAAATGATGTGCCGCCCATTTTTCTTCTAGTCTTGCCTATAGTAATAGTCTAATTTTTCCTTGAAAAATTCGACTAAAAATTTGAAGTGAATAATCGATTTTAATGTGATCTATGAATTTTCTAAATAATTCAAAATTCACCTCTATTACTAAGAGGAAGTGAAAAGACAGTAGGTATCACTGTGATCAGTAGACGCTGCTAGAAATAAATGTAATAAGTGAGATCCTGAAAAAGCTTCATTCAATCGGCTATACATTTCGCGATATCGAATAAAATTGGACGGGCCATTTACAGTAATATATCTGCAATCGATGCTAAGAATAAAGAAGTTATCTACAGACATTTAATTGCATTCCGAAGGCTTTTGCCACACTAAAAATGAGGAAAAGAGCTATGTCTTGTTCATTATGATATTTTTAGGGTTATCGAATAAGATTTACGGTTGGAACTTAATGGAATTAGGATTATATTTTACGTTTTCCACGGAATTTTTTTAATGAAAAGAGAGATATATTTAGTTCGCTGAACGAATCGATAAAATATATATCCGAGTATCGATTTCTTCGTTATTTTAGATAATTGAAATTTGATTCCACCTCTCTGATCTAGTCTTTCTTAACTAACATATACATTTGAAGCAAATTATTAGAGGTACTGTATTTTTTTGCGAATTTTATGTTTCTCGAGAGTTTTTATACCGTTATTGTATATTAAAACTATTATATTTGATTTGTTATAGACTACCTATTTGTATTTATTTTCAGCATATGGCAACACTGTGTTAATAAATGCAAACCTGTACCGGAACTGCCTCAGGTACGGACGTGCTTCTGTGACTTGTTTTTTTACAGCGTTGTATTACTCAGTTATTAATATATTATCTATACAGTGTTTAAAAAAAAATAATTTGACTATTTTATTATGGGTAGAAGATGCGAGCTTTCAAGTTAAAAAGCTGAAGTGAAGAAGGAAACATTTACTGGGAAATATCTCGAAAATTGAATGTTTCTGAAGCTTGTCTACGACGTATAAAAAAAATGAATCAGGGGAAGTCAAAAATTAAATTGCAATGCACTGTTCGAAAAAAATTGAAAGAATTGGATTTTTATTAAACAAAGAAGTTTATATATTTTTCTATTTTTGACTGATCTGTTTCAATAACGAAAGCACATTCGAAATTTTGCTTAATAAAGCTCTGCATAAAAAAAAGTACGTACTGACTGTTCCAACAATTAAACATCGTGATGATCTGGTCAGAAAAGGAAAAATGAGGCAAGATAAATGAGTTAACAAATCGGTTGATTCCGCAGCTCAAGCTGGAGCTACATGTCACTTGTCTCGGACAGCTTTTTTGCGGAATAAAATATCCCTATGTTGGTTTGACCGAGTAATGGCCCCTATATGAGCCCAATTAAAAATGCATGAGAGCTTATGAAAAGGGAAGTGACTGAAGAGGCGATCATCAACGAAACCCAGCTCCTAGAAAAAATTATTCATGTGTGAAATCGACATTCTCAAATACAGGAGACATGACAATCTTGCATTGGATAATGTGAAAATAAAAAACATGAATTTTAAAAAATAAAATTGTACAATATCATTCGTTAATTAATATTTTACATGAAGCAGTACGTCTAATAATTTGGCCAGGGAATGTATATTCTTTTTGGCTGTATAGGGTGTAAATTCAAAAACGTACCACTTATTACAGGACCTTTCGAAAACTTTGAACGGGTTAACCGGAAACTAACCCGTATCACGTTAATTATTGTTCGGAAACATATCAAGTTAATCGGGTCAATGTCTTATCTTATAATCCTTTCTAGCATGATAGATCTGTGGGTGAATACGATCAGCTGACGGATTGTTTAATTTGTCTATGTTTTTTTCAGGTTTAAAAGTTATTAATTCTTCTTAAATGGATATTTACTATTAATTCTCATGTCCAACGTCTTGACTTTGATGGTCGCATCCACCAAAACTTACACACTACTACACCAATTTTTCAATCGTTGCTTCAATGGCTTTTTGTATAAATTCAGCAACGAAAAAACCGGATATGTTAAAAATTGGTTAATTTATAAGTTATTTAAACAAAATCTATCAAAACTGGATAATTTTTATTGATTATTTACAAAAAATGTAAAATATTCTTTATTTTTATTAGGTTTATTAGCTCTAGCCCTATCAGGCATCGAAGAAATTGAATTTTGGACGTACTTCATCAGCATAGCAATCCATTCTTCTCGAAGAGCAGTTTGGAGTTGATTCGAGTCACTAGGAAGAGGATGACGTCGTCTAACACGACTCACTAAACTATCCCATCAATACTCTTTGGGATTCATATCGGGAGATCGTGCAGACCAGTCCAAAACTGTGATTCCCACTTTCTGCAAGTATTCAGAATTATCCTGCATTAGAATCAATTGCTCACCAATAAATAGACCAAATGGGATCACAGCTTCTAAATGGATTTCCTCAATGTACCTCCAAGCAGTCACAGTCCCATTATTTATGAAAATCAGTTCAATCCGGGCGTGCAAATTAATTCCACCTCAAATCATAGCTGATCTCCTTTCAAAAGGTCGTGATTCACTAATAGTACATTAAGCAAATCGCTCCCTTGATCGTCTTCAGAGTTCAAATAATCGCCTTTCTCCTCGATGCATTTCCAGGAGTTGTGGCCCTATCGCGGATCGCCTTGATAAGATTTCATGCTTAAAGTTTTTCTCGAACCTCAGGAGTCGTTAAATGTTGATCTCTCAATACCTAGAGCGTAATAAATCGATCGTCTACTGTCGTTGTAGCTCTTGGTCGCCCACTACAAGCCCTCATATCGTAGCTATCGCTCTCCCGGAAACGCCAGAGTGCGTCGCTACCCCAAAATTTTCGGCAATTTTCCGTAAGCTCCGGACTTCTCTGACCAAGGTATCAACTCGATCTATGTCAACCTTTGAAAGAATCATCATTCTGGACCAAAACAAAAATAATATGTCTGTCCCAATCATAGAAAAGGCTTGGTTAATAAATTTAAGATGTTTAATTGTGTGAAAAACTACTCACACTTTAGAATAGGTCCTACGGGTAATTTCAAGATAAATAAATCAAATCTTAGTTTCATCTAATTGCTTACTAATTCTGAAGGGATTAGTTTAATATGTCCATTAAACCCTAAATTCTCTGAAATAACTAGAATGCCCTCAAAAGCCCACACATCGATGGAAATAAGCATTTAATAAGAAAAACCATATTTGGCAGGTTTTTTTTGGTGTTGAGTGTATAAACATTTCTCTACCCATACTTTCTTCATACAACTCGAATTGGGAAAGCCCGGCTCAGTTCAAATTCATATGAAAAAGTTCAAGAACGAATATTATATTCCAACCACCTCTGTTGTAGTATATGAATATGCTGTTTAGAATAAACAACTCGTGATTCGGAAACAAGAAGAGCAGAGCTGCAAGAATATATCATCGTTTCCTCGGCGTGTTCAGTATATTTTGGTATTGCTTCCAAACTTTTATCATATTTTGGCAGGCCAGAACCTGCAAAAGATGCACTTCCATTCCAAAAATATTGCCATACATCTTTGTGTTGAAATAAAATAACTTCGATAGTGTCAGAGACATTGTTTTATTCGCTGTGTACGTATACATTATTTATCCTTTATCGGATGGAAAGCAAACATTTTCACGGGAAAAATATGAAACGAGAAACGAGGGATATATTAAATATTCCAATTTATAATAAAATAACGTCAAGATTCATATCTTTCTAGATGTGAGTTTCTAATTATTTAAAAAAATAAACTGGGGTTTTTCTATTATCAACATTCTCCTGTATCAATAAAAATGATAGAAAATTAAGATTCTGAACGTAATTTCATCCGTCACAGCACCTCAAATAAAAATATGATCATCATTGAAAACGCTTCAAGCATTGATTTTCTTTTCAATAGCTTTCATTTTCGTTATTTTCCTTTTTCCGTAGAATTCCAAGCAAATTAGCAACCCGTAGAGTGTCTCTCTTTCAGTTAATGATATGAGAATCGAAATGTAATTGTTTTTCTAATTCGGAGTTTCAAGTATTTTTCTTAGAAACTTAAGAGGTTGAGCGGACAGTGGCAGATAAATAAGGTAGAGCAAGACCTCCCCGACCACACCTATTAAAAAAAATTTCGAAAGTGCATCGTGCATGAACCACAAACGGTTAGAGGAAAGTTCTAGCAGTTGAATGATGGTTTTTTAGGCTGTAGTAAACGTTATTTAAGAGGAAAATATCTTATATAACGTAGGAAGTAATACAAATGGACGATTGTTCAATGTCTGATCTTCAACTCCTCCTCTATGCAGAGATATGATTATTGCCCAATTTTAAAATGAAATATTTATCAAAGTGGTAAGGTAATTTAATGTGTAAACTCGCAAACATTTTTATGAACTAATAACGCCAGACCAATTGAGGATTTTGATCCAAAAATTTAATTGTATACATAGATAATAAATAGATGTTTTGCTCATAGATATCAGAAATTCTCAGCTGCATTTAATCAATCACAGTATATTTTAGAAATGATATTACAGATCTAGTACTCAAGAAACAGGACTGGCCTTCAATTGTACCGAGGATAGGGTTTAAGAGCTCTCCTGAGAACTCTGAGTATTTTAGTTGCTACGTGGCTCAAAATTTTATTCATTAGACCATAAAGCATCACATTGTTATTGACTATATTCATATACCTTTATGATTATTGGAGGTAATTAACCAAAATACGATTTAATGTGGCCTTAAACTCGATTCACTGTTCATGATTTTTCAACCGTGAAACTTTTTACGAAGGATCACTTCCAAATCAAGTTGAGAATAATAAAATTTAACAAAATGCAAATTTCGAATTTTATGCTCGGAAATTTATAATTTTTACATAGAAATTATCGGGAATGTACTTCCTTCGACATGAAAAAATTATCAAAAAAAACATGCTTCCAAAAAGTTTCATTCAATAATTTTGTTAACCTCAGCATATAAGTTTTTTTCTGTTATAAACAGAAGTAGTCCGGCTATTTCAGTACGTTAATGAAATTTCCTGCATTCTGTACATCAACTAAATTGCCTGTTTTTAAATAACCGCACGAATAGCATAAGAAGTAACATGAAAATTCAGTGATGTTACATATAACGTTCTTGAAACCCCGTAAAATGCTTTCAAACACTATTTCTTGTGATATTTTCCGTGTTGTTTCTATCTAGAAAATGATACTAAACGCTATTTTATGTGTGAGGGAAGGTTGCCTATATTGACTTTGACCACCTAGTCATTTTTTCAGGTCTAAAAATAGAAAATAATCAGAGAGGGGTCCAAATCTAGCTTGGGTTAACAATTCAAACTAAAATTCATTAATTTTGGTCATTGCAATAACGAATATATATAATTTTATTAATCAACACTTTCTTCTTAACCAAAAGTGGCCGTTTTCGTCTAATGTCTTCGCTCAAAGTTCACACAATACTTGCCGTTGAGAGTTTTTTTTTACAAAATAGTCAATGAAAAATATCTCTCGCGCATTTGAAAAAACTGACCCGTTGATCTTGCCTGTAGATGGAACGTTTTTTGTCTTTTTTTGGAGCCGGTTCCTCATTTGAGTCCATTTTGATTGTTTTTTTTTTTGTAAATTTATAGGCCCACGTTATCCATTGTTATGAAACGGCGCTAAAATTTGGCTATGAACCATTGTCAAATACTAGATGGAAACATCTTCACGTAGCTGTTCCATTGTGAGCAAACGATGACCAATTTACAAATTTACTGAGAACGTTGTCTATTGATGGCTGCCAAACAAATACTAAACAAGATGGCGTCTTCAAACTTGAAGCATATGCTGTTAATCCGGTCAATTTAGACATTCGAAGTTTTCATATATTCCCATCAAGCTGAAAATCAGTAAAATTGTTTAAGAAACAATTGAATATAGAATTTCAATGTTCCCCAACATTTCCGTGTATGGGAAAAATTTTATTTGAGATGAAATGTCAAAAAAATGAGTTTTTCGCAATTTTCAGCAGAACGGAGAATTTTACCATAAAAATATCTTCGACAAAAAAACGTATCGATACTTTCTCTCCTACAATTCACTGTTTCTGAGATATAAAGATTCAAAAAGATGTAAAAGTCGTATTTAATGGTTTCACCAATATATTTTCATCAGTAAACTTTTACAACATTGAAATGAACTGAGACTTGTTAGAAATTTCTATGGATTAGTAGAAACTGTCATAAATTTATAAAATTAATTATCAATTGCTAAAGTTCGAGGATGTTGTTCTGCAGCTCTGATATTTATAGCCATTAAATGCAGTAAATCTGAAACATTATAACTTTTACAGCTTTTTGAATCGTTATATCTCAGAAAAGGTGGCTCGTACAAAAGAAGTATTAACACGTTTTGTGTAAATAATTTTATGGTCTACAATTTTTGTTTTAGGTATTTTTATGATAAAACTCACCGTTTTGCTGATAATCGCAAAATGCTCATTTTTTTTACCTATGACCTTAAATTAAATTTTTTCCCATACACGGAAATGATGGGAAACATTCAAATTTCATTTTAATTTGTATTTTAAACAATTTACAAATTTTCAACTTTATGGGAATTTATGTAGCTTCGCTCTTATTTTTCGGTCTAATTTGAGCGGACTATGTATATAATGTACTTTCTAATATAGTTGTATTTTTCAAGCAGCTACCGCCATCTCTAGGTCAGGCCAGGTTCTTCTGGAATCATCCTTGTAATTTTAATAAGTGGTATCTCCACTAATATATATTTATTATTTTTTTACTTCTAAATTTTTTGAGAGATTTGCAACACTGCAGCGTTATTGCACTAGCCGCTCCTAATGTTGCTTATTGTTGTTATTATTTATCAAAATAGGCTAGATTTCAATTCAATTTTTCACATAATTGGTAAAATACGAAAACTCATCACTCCATTTTATAGTTTTATACTAATCATTTTTCATTCATAACCAAAATAACGTGGGGAATTCTATTTTTTAGTATTTTGATTAGTCAAATATTAATGTGAAATAGACTGTTTCAAAATAGATGGATGGTAATAGCATATATTTCATATATTAAAAAAACATTTTCAAAGATATTCCCATGCAAAATCTAGTTTTCATAAGTCTGTTCAAATATTCATAATCTACATTATTAATTATATAAAATATGGATCTTTTACTTCAGGATCTCAGTGTATTTAGTTCCAATTTCATTTCGTTTTAGTTATAATTTTAATACATATTCTAGGAAAACTAAAATAATTTTCATGCATTATTTAATGGAAGTATATATCAACATCCGTATGTTTTTACGTTTTCATTAAATATAACTTGTTATGCCTCTCTTTAACTACACATTAAGACTGTCATTTGAATAATACAGATCGAGGTTAGTTTAGGTTAGAGACGAACAACTCCTGTTTGAAACTGCATTGCGGCCATTATGTGTGCACCAGACAGACAGGATAACAGGACAATGTACGCGCGACCAGGACATAAATCTAGAACAATGCGACCGGCGGAAGGACGACTGTGCGCCAGGAAGCTTCATGAATATCCTTACTTCTGAAACAACAAATCTCTAGCCATCGTCAGAGAAATATTCGTCAAGGTTCTTGTTGTGTTTCTCGCTATCCCTTATCGTCCTTATTATTTGTCTTGATGGTAAAAATTCGACGACTTCACACTTATTTCACTCAAATTATATAAACTTGTTTATGTTCTTAATATAATTTAGAAAAAATGCTACTCATGGTTAAATTTCATTTATAATGTAGATAAAACCATTTGACCCTATTTACAGTGTGAAATAATCGAATGGTATGAGTTCGTTAATAACTACTATAAGTTTTTCTAATATTTTCTTAGCTGCTATCAACTAAAAAAGTTTTGTCCATTTTTGTAACCTTAGAAACTTGTTTTCTTCTTAATGACGGCAGTTTGGTTTTAACAAATCCATCAATGGTCCCAGAGCCCACCCTTGGTGTAACCAAAATTTGATCACGTCTTGCAAGGCAGTCTCTGCTTAGATGGACGGAAACTCCTGATATAAGACAAGCGAAGACACTCATATGTCTTCTGCATCTCTTTTCAAATAACTTCTTCTCTACAACAGCAGCGAAATTTGCTTGGTGATTTGCTTTTCAACCAGGCACGGTCATCTCAGATACCACCTTCACACTCTGGGCATTACGGACGATTGGTAATACCCAACTGGGGTATGGAGAAGAAGAAACTACAGACTGCGTCATCGGTGAGAGATCAGTACTAACAGTGATAGATTCAAACGCTTGGGCAAGTTCAACAATTTGCTCAGTTTCTGAAGGTAAGTTTATACTTTTGCAAAACATGAGAAATTTTCTTGTACCTACATCCGAATTCTAGTTCAATAGTTCTAATCTAATCATATTTTTTTGAATTGACGATTTTTTCTACGACCGTGCGTTTTAACCCACTTTCCCGCACGCATTTTAGTTTTGAAAGTGTCAGACATTCTTCAAAGGAGAAACAACTATCAAACCACCCGGGTTGGTATCAGTTCCTATGACAACCCAAGCGTGTAATTGTTACTAAAACGTCAAAGTTGTTCAAAACGTCTTGGAAGTGACCGAATGAGAACAATCTTCTTCTAAATCAAACCACATTAAACCGAATCCGATACAATAATATTAATGGATTCATCCGACGAAGAACTTCCCGAAGCCATTTTGAAGGCTGCAAATGAAGCTAATTCCGAGCCTTATCCAGACTAAAGTATGAGAAGCAATACGACCATTTTGTTACATGGTATAAGGAGAAAGGGGCCAAAACTTATAAGGAAGAGGTATTTCTGGCGTATTTTTCAGACCTAAGTAAAGTTTTGAAATCTAATACATTATGGTCCCGCTATTCGATGGTCAAAAGTTTAGTAAAAATAAAACAAAATTTGGATATAGGAAACTTCCATAATCTAACGTCGTTTCTTAAACAAAAAAATATTGGTTTTCGAGCACAGAAAGCACAAGTTTTTACCAAAGAAGATATATCCAGGGTTATGCTAGCTCCCGATGAAGTATACCTGATGATTAAAGTGAGTACAATTTTTGCACTGGCTGGCGCTCTCCGCATATCCGAGCTTGTAAATATCACTGTCGACGACATTCAAGATAAAGGCAACTTAATTGTTGTGAAAATTTCTGATTCCAAAAATCATTCGTCAAGATCATTTGTTTTATCTGAAGATATAAATGATGGAACCTATTTGACGCTGTACGGAAAGTACGCAGATTTACGACCACCTACCGCTCCACACCGCCGATTTTTTATTCATTATAAAAATGGAAAATGCTCAGTTTTGGTAAGATGCCAGCAGAGATTGCCGCATATTTACGCCTACCTAATCCGGAACGTTATACAGGACACAGTTTCAGACGTTCTTCGGCAACGTTCCTAGCAGACTCCGGCGAAGAAATAAACAACCTAAAGCGCCTGAGTGGCTGGAAGTCTACTACTGTCGCTGAGAGCTATTTGGAGGACTCCGAGAATCAGAAGAAAAAAATTTCAAATAAAATTCTCTGTACTACAAATGACTTAAAGCCGTTGCCGTCACCGTCATCGTCATCTTTATGCGACCTGCAACCGATGCCATCCTCACCAACGCCATCTACCTTCCAGTTGAAACCAAATAAATCCACTGGGCCGGCAATTCTTACTGGTCTACAGAATGCAACAAATTGCGTTTTCAATATTAATATTTATAATAATTAGTAATTTTTAGTTATATTTTTGTAGTTTCGTATAAATTTTGTATATTATTATGTTTGTTGGAATAAAATAACTTTTGAAAAATGGGTTGGTATACTTTTTTGTATATACGGTCGTAGAAAAAATAATGTTCCTAACTCATGCGTAAAGTGCCTTTCCCGCACTTGACCGCTTGCCCGAACTCCGATCTGCGTCGTTCGGGACAACTGCAGTCGCGTGCGGGAAAGTATCACTTTCCGCACTTGTTAGGAAAATAACTATTTTCCAATAATGGGAAAAGGTAATGTACCAGATTCAAATATAGTAATAGATAGAACCCAAAGGTTAAAAATACTATTCTTTTTGGTAACATCTTTTTTTTTTCGTTGTTTACATCTTTAAATCAGAATGTTTTCTTTTGAATATATGAACCTGAATCTCTATCAACTGCTAAAAGTTTGTATAATTAAAACAAATTGCACATTATCTTTACCATAAATTAAAAGGTAGCGGAGCGTCAGAAACCAGCATAATACCACAAGCCACAACATAAAGGTCATTTATAACTGTCAAGACAAAATGCAACGTGCGTCCGATAGCGCAGTGGACATATCTGTCGCAGCTCACAAAGCAATATCCTGATCGTGACTAGATAATCCTCTCGGCAGATTCTGTTTAAATAATGGAGATAGTTCCAGTTGAAATTTAAATCACATTAGCTTGATCGTCAACGTCACCCTATGACTTTTTAATTGTATTGAATCGTTGAGTTATAAAGAATTTTTAATGATTCAACGTGAAAGTTTTCATTTTTGTTCATAAATCATTTCAGTGCATAGATCACCAGCAATTATTTGGTTATTACAGTGGAATTTGGAATCAGTTGACGCTATAAATATTTTCATTTTTATAACGTTTCGAAGTATACAGGTATACAGGGTGCGTTGTCAGAGAGAGGACGAATTGAAATATTACAGATATTAATTCATGGTGATACGCGTGAGGAATGAAAACAAATTGTTGTATCTTCACTAGTTTACATTGATAACAGAGTTTGATCAAACGGTTGCCGTCAAATCAAAGCGTAAAAAAATTTCAACAAATATTTAGATAACCTCTGATTGAAATTGAAAATAATTTCGTGTTTTATATTAGGAAGATGGTCCCAGAAATACCTGGCATGACCGGTAGTTGCTTGAAAAATACCACTGTAGGTATTAGAAAGTACATAATCTACACAGCAGGTTTAGTATTGATTTGGCAGCCATCAATTAACGTTATTAGTAAATTTGTAAACATAGAAAAAAATTGGTTACCTTTACGTGACATAATACTTTTATTTGAAAGACCTTACTCCAACCAGTATAAAAGCTGAACTAGATTCTACTCTGGGTGAGACTATTCCTTTGTTATAAATAGTAAAATATTTGAGAGCAGAGTTTAAACGAGGCCGTATCGCAGTAGCCGATCAAATGAGGTGACGACTCCAGAAATGTTGAAAAAAATCCACAAAGAGGTACTTGGTGATCGTCGATTGAAAGTTTACGAGCTAACAGATATAGTAGGCATTTCAAAAAGTGCAATAAATCGCATATCAACTAAAAATATGGACATGAGAAAGAAAAAGAAATGGGGATAATAGGGAGAACCTACTCCAAATACCGTTTTATCTGCAGACAAGGTCTTGGCGTCGATTTTATAAGCTGCGATGGCAATAATTTTCATTGACTATTTTGAAAAAACTATCTATCATCGACGAATGTTATGCGAACTCTTGGCTACGTTTGAATGAAGAAATTAAGTAAAAACATCCGTATTTGGCTAAGAATAGAATGTTGTTTCACACTACGAACAAAAAACTTTTACAACTTAATTTTTGTTAACCTGATAGTTATTCAGGACAGTCACGGAAGTTCCTTCAGTATATGGAGTTTTGATAAGTTGTTGGAGCCGTCAAAGAATAATTGTTTTCTCCTTTCTTTGACTTTATATATTATTATATTCAATATTATTCTTGGGCATTTCTTTTCACCATGAAATTTATGATTATAAAGAAGCAGCATATGGTATTGTGCAGTTGTAGAAAACGCGATATCCATTTATGATGTGATGCTTTTCGCGAAACAGAAAATGATAAATGCGACACAATCGTTAGTTTAAATCGAAATTCAAACTGCAAGAGTGGAAGCCCATTAAAAACACTAAAATTGAACATTAAATAAGCAATCCAAGTATTGACGGATAAACACATTGTTCACACAAACAATGAAATCCGTATCAATGTTACCACAATTTTCAACTTTGCCAAAACTAAGAATAGGTCAAACTAATCAATTTTCTGAGTTTACGAAGACGCATGAATCAAAATCAGTTGATCAAGTTCAATGGAATAGGTACTTAATCAAAATGGTGACAAAGACATTTCAGAAAATTGATCTTTATCATCAGTTATCAACTTGGTTGATGCATCAGTAGATATCTAGCTGGAAAAAAAATTTGATTAAACAGAAAAAAAACTAAAAGTTTGTTTGCACCAACTTAAACATCAAAAAAGTATCGAACTTATTGAACATCGCTGATAAAAGTGAATGGATCTATAAGAATATATTATTTTCCAAAATTTTTGTCTTCTCTTTGTTGGGCCAGGTACTTATGGCACCATCCTCGTACAATTGTACGTAATTAAAGAGAAAACTCATGATCAACCGATTAAAAGCTTTTAAGTAAATCGATGATACCACTTTTGTTATTAGCCTTTATGTCAATATCCAGTCATCCCAACGTTGTTCGATAGCCGGAGAAACTTGGTATTTCCTTAACTGGAGTCTTCCACTTTCATCTTATAAAAGAGAAACAAAAAAAGATTCTACAAAGACTATGTCTTAATATAACGTTCCTTCATTCACTATAAAATATGTGAGGAAAACAACTGGGGATCCCCTGAAAACACCAGCACCAGGCATTCATTGAAGCCAGCTCATTCGTATCTGGAGAGGCCGGTCCTAGTTACCATCTCGATAAACAACAAAGAAATATCTAGCTGTGAGGATTTGTTAATATATGGAGTGTACAGCTCCATAAGAAGAAAAATAAACTTAAGCTATGGCGACTGGGAAAATCCACTGAAATTTAAAAACCTGGGAAAGATCCTGTTAATTTTAGAAGCTATCCAGTCACCTCTCCACTGTACTATATAATAAAAGCCCTAGTTGAAATGATACTGTCAAGAATAACAGACAGTTTAGACCAAAAACAAATACCAGATTCAGCCAGCTTGCGATAAGGGCAATCATTTCACTAAGTAAATTGTGAATGGCTTCAATGTCGCACTCTGAAAATAAATACGCAGGAGTTACCTCCAGAGTTTATAAAATTATTACTCATAAATTCAACTATGTTTGACTATCAAAAATAAAAGACTCTGTCATGTACAGTGAAAAAATAAAAACGTGATACTTGATTCTAGTATGCATTATGATGACGAGATAAATAGAGCCAAACTTTATAACGTGAATTTTTATAATGGTACCAAATCTGTAGTTGATAAGGTTGATAGGAAAGCAGCAATCTAAAATTGGGTGAGAAATACCAGATACTGGCCCATGGTGGTATTATATTTTTTGCTCAATATGGCAGCAATCGATGCGCATATCATTTTTTGCGCATAACCGAAACGTAGAATTGGTGAGATGATAGTTATCAGCGCATTAGTGATTATGGCAATCATAAAATTGAGTGAGAACATGCTCTCAATATTGATGAAGTATCCACCGGATCTAGATGAATCTGATTTGGGAAACGATGATATAATTGGCATTATTTGGGTTTTAATGTTTTTTCTGTGTTGAATATGTTTCATTGTATTTTTTTCATGTATTCCATATTATTGATACCAACAACAATATATTCAGCAAAATGCTCAAAATTACCCAAAAATACTATTGATTCAATATCACCTAGCGCGGCCATACTTTGCAAAAAACAGGTGGCGACTACTCCACGGCTAAGGAAAAAAGTGTGGTTCAAATAAATTTCATATCGAGTCAAAGTTTGTTGAAAAAGGTTTGAACGCCCTGTAACTCATTAACAACTAGACTTATCGCACTTGTGTTCAAGAAGTTGCGCTCTGAAATTGATCAACATATCGTCCATAGCAATATTCCAGATCAATTTTAAGCAGCTTGTATTTCAATAGAATGTTTATTCACGAAATTAATCATCGTTTTCTATTTTTATTTATTATTTGTATGATGTGTCTTGAGTCACCATTTTGGTCTTTTCTCAGTCTCCAATTCAATCTTTTCCTTCGAATTTTTAGTTGCTCCCTGCAATATAATCATCCCTTATTTATGATCTCATATCATCATCACTGACTTCAATTTGTATAATAAGGTCTTGTTCTACGTAATTTGTAACTGACCAAACTTCTTCGCGTTCCAATATATTTTTCCAAGCAAAAGTAAATTCAGAACTGACAAGATCTCTATACATATATATCTTATCATTAAAAACTGAGAAGATAAATAACTAAAATTGTGCGTTTTTGTCCATGTCACTGTTCCCTCAATGAAATTGAGAAAAAAGGCCAAGTTCAGTTTATTTTAAGAAATTTCGCTACGAAAAATCATAAAGATTGACTAGAAGATACGTTAAATTTATTACATACGATCTAACGGCATCTTCAGTGGAACTCTAACCATAGAATCACTTATTATTATATATGTGTTATCAAAAAATAATTCTATAATTATTTTTTTATCACTAAAAATGGATGATATTCAAGTATATTGTATTATTGATTTAATTTCAAGTCTTACTAATCAATCGTTGGAAGTTCTTCAGTTTAGTGGCAACGTGCTTTTCGATACGGTTAATCAGACTATTAGAAAATTTACACACAACAGGTGTTATCGAGACAATCCATCTCCTTGATAACGTTGTAATTCAGGTATCGGATTGCCTCGGGTGCCAGTTTTTTATACGCTGAAACCAGTTGAACAGACTTTACTTCTTATGGATTGGTTACATTGGTTTTTTCTGCTGGTGTTCTTCACGAAACTTTGAGGTATAGAGTCGTATAAGAATGCAAGAAAAATGATTGGACACAATTTCCTTTATTTAAAATGAAAATATAAATATACCAAATATGAAAAAAAAACAAAGCTAACAAAATAAGAATCGAAACAATGGACAGAAAAGGGAGAACCGATTCCAAAGAAGGGTAAAGACCGTTTCATCTGCAAGCAAGGTCATGGCGTCGGATTTTTGAGATGTGCGTGGGATAATTTTCATTTACTATTAACGTTTGAGCGAAGAAATCAAGCAAAAACGACTACATTTGGCTATGAAGAAAGTGGCTTCATCAAGACAAAGCACCAGCTCACACATACGTTATTACAATGGACAAAAATAATTAGTTAAAGTTTGAATTCCTACCTCATGCACCCTATTCGCCAGATTTAGCTTTTTCGGATTATTGCCTGCTGATCAAAGATTTGCCAACAATGTAGAGGTTAAGTCTGCAGTTAATGGTTATTTTGAGGAGCTTCACGATTCTTCTTATCAAAAAAGTATCGAACTAATTGAACATAGTTGGGAAAAGTGTGAGAAGCCAAAAGGATTTTACTTTGAAAAATAAATATATTTTTGTTGGTCCAGGTACTTGTAGGACCATCCTCGTATATTCATATTCCCTTTTCTAACAACAACAATTCCAAATCAAACTATTTTATGGTAGCACACTAGTGAAAAGAGTTTTTATCTACAAAATAATGAAAGGAGAATAAACGAAGTGAAATAATAACATTCTACGTACATTTTCAACCATTTTTCATATTTTTATTGCTTGAAGGTACGTTTTTTTTTTGGTTATTACATTTCTCATTTTACGGTAAAAACTGTCAAAAATATTCAATTTTGAATTGTCAACAATCTATTCACGTGAAATTTAATGTATTCCGTTCTAACAAAACTGTATATCTAAAGTACTTTCAATTAGAATATGAAAATTTTCACAATGTTTGGTTTAGGTATTTTCTCATTCATTTCTCATTATTCAGCAATCTTTTGAGAGAAGGTTGAATAGCATTACAATATAGATCAATAAGCAATTACCCATCATTAATAATGTCACCAACTCAATTAAATCTATGTCAAATCTGTATAATCGACAAAATGGATGATCTCCATAAAGGGTCGGACTAACTGATTCAGATTCATAGCAAAGGTACAATCAATTGTCTGGTACTACTTCGATTTTTTGATATACCATAATTATTGAAACACAAACCGCCGAGTATACAGGGTGATTGATTAGTGTGATGAAGTTCAGTGTCTCTTCTTTGAGATATCAATTTGAGGGATTGTAGCAATCGTTAGTCTTCATATTTTGAAACTATTTACAATTTTACAGATTGTTTCGAGCATTATGTTAATATGTCGATGCTAGTTTGTCGATTTTGAAGACTTGAATACATTGTGTTGTGACTTGTTAACTTCTGAATATACAAATATCTAGATAGATTTGAAAATATGTGTTTCGCAACTTATGGTATTATTTCTTACCGGCGAACATTTTTTGAAATCAGTGAATACCCAGTGATCACTGAGGGGCCAGTGTTTGTTTCTTCAACATATGAAGCCGTTTTTCCTTTTACTTGATATAGCATTCGCTATTGATTATCTCTCCCTTTTAGAGATAGTCGATGAACAATATTCCATGCGCATCCCAAAATACTAAAGCCATAACCTTCCTCGCTGTTGTGCCTTTGGACGCTTCGGACCTGGTTCAGCAAGTTCAGTCCATTCAGATGATGATCGATTTGATTCCGGAATGAAGTGATGGATGCGAAAAATCTCATTTATCACTTGCAAACATGGCCAAATACTGCTCTGAATCATCAACACGTTCAAGTTTTTGATTGACTCTAAGTAAGATTCATTATTTTTCCTCCATGGGCAACTGTTGGCCTTTTTGCTGTTCTGTATATATTCATTTTAGTACGTCTACTGATTTTTTTGCAATGTATGGTATGCTGTGGACAGCGTGGATGCTTTGAGTGGCCTCTCCTCGTTCATTTTGGTTATTTACTGTATTTGATATCTTGGAAAGGGGTGGACTGAAGAAATTTTATTATACAAAAGAACCATCTTTCATATGAGCAATCACCTCCTGAATGTCCCATTAAAACACCCTGTATATCAAAAAGAACTCTCACAAGATATATTGAAATTAAATACTCAATTTCAATACTCTTAAATAAATAATTTTCGAAAACTTTTCACTTATAATCTCCCCAGAGCGTCACTTATTTTCGAAAATTTTTTCGAGGAGCGAATTTAAATTTGTGGGAAAATTTTGTACTACGAATAATAGAAAACTTATTAGTATAACACATACGAACTCAAGTTCTTACTAGGGAAACAAACTACAGTTTAGTCTCCCTCTTTGTACAGAGGGGCTTTTTCTCATCTTCATTAACTTCGATATTTACAAAATCTTCATCATCATTTTCAATACGGGAGAATCTTGATGCTCCTCTTCATTTTCTAAAACGTTCACATTATCAATACTACTGCCAGATGCCTCCAGCCATTTGAGTTTTTATCTTATCAGTCCAGGTTAAAATTCTTCGCCCATCGCTAACTGTTTGACTTAACAAATAGACACTTTTTTTGGACTTTTGGCCATGTTTTCGGCGTTTGAAACCACTGTGAGTTGTCAAGCAATTTTTGCAGTTATTTTCAAAACATAATACGGATTGTTGCTATAGCAACTTATCAAAGTTGAGGCTTAAAATGACAGGTATAAAAAACATGTTTTTTCTAAAAAATCACATTGTCGAATTTTATTCTTATTAATATCATTTCGTTCACAAAAATATGTAGTAGCAGACCAGAAAGAGTCGGTCCGTTGCTGAGAAACGATATTTCGCAAACCCGCATCCTTTTTATAAATGGCTCACATCTCTTGACATTTAATATCCATACATTACACAAACCTACCCTCAACCGCCACCATCAAAAAAGTCTTGTATTCCATTTAATCGCGACGTAATATTTTCATTTTTTTCCTGATGTGCGACATGAATGCTAAGCCTTTTTTAACAGCTACGAATGACTGATTGGAGGGGAGTTTTTATAAGGGTATTTAGATGAAAGTCTCATATTTTCTAAAACCATTTGGTAGTCGAGGGTTGTTTCACAATTATTAAAAATTCTTCTAAAATGCGCCTTCACTCACTATATATTTTCAAATTCGATGATTTATAAGGTTTTAATACAAATAGATTTAAAATTTCCTTAATTAACACCCTTCAAAGCTCCTAACTGTTAAATTGGTTATAGCAGCATCTATCGGACAATCGCAAAACCTTCTATGTCGTTGCATCTCATGGATTTACTCAAAAACTTCTAGGTCTGCATTTTGCATTAGGCCGTCATTGTTCAAAATGATTTTGAATTTCTGCTTGAAAGGAAAAAACTGAGTCATACAGCTTCACCAGCTTCTATACAGTTCCAACGAACCATCTGGCTACTTCATGGAATTAAAAATGAAAATGCTGGTTTGACGAAAAGACAATTTCGAAAACAGATTTCTAGAACTATTCAGAAAACAGCGATGGAAACGTGTTAATCAATCAAATAAAAAGTATTCTGAAGAAAGTCAAGAAGAACCACACCAAATCGTAGATATTAGATACTTTCGTGTCAACTCTCGTATACCATTATGATTTATCAACAAAGAATAATTCTCGTTCTTACGCTCTTACACTCTCATATGCAGTTCAACAATGAATTATATCCTTCATTCAAAGTGCACACTAACTGTGAATATATTGGTAAATATTTTAGGAAACAAAGGATTATTAATGTGAAATATCCAACCAACTAAAATCGTGTTCACTAGTCTAAATTATAATGGAACGTCGTGATAGTTTCAACTGTTCCACTGGATTTACAATCCATTCTTTGAGTATCCTACTTCGGAGTTTAGTAGTAGCAAAATCATACAATATGAAAAGGGAATTGGGCAAGCACACATCGATTCCACAGAAATAAAAACTAGTCCCAACAAAACCTATAACGAATAATTTAAATTAGATAAATCGTTACGTATTCTCATCATAATGACTCGAAGTAAATCATAGGACAAAAAAATTTCAAATATAAATAATAATTTGAACAAGAATAGAAATTAAAAAAATCTCATCATATACTGGCCAACACGAACGATTGAGTTGAAATTTGATATACGAAATTGGGGTTAGCTTTATTACAAACAAAATGGCGGCTTCAAAATGGAGACCGGATGTAGTGAAATGAATTGCCACGAAATTTGGTATTTGGAGGTTTTCCCGGTAAAAAGTCCGACAATAGATTCGTCGAGTGTTTGAAAATATTTAAATATGAATATGAATAGATATTCGAGAGCTCACCACTCACGCTAATTACGCTATTTCCTGGTCACCAGATTTTAATAAAATGGACTCATTTTTCTGGAGTTACATTAAAACACCTTCAACAACAAGGGATAACATGATGGAGAGAATTCGGATTGAATTTCGAAATGTTTCTATAGAATTACTTCGTCATTCTTCCAATTATCGTTTTCAAGCATTCATAGATGGCTTTGGAGGTTAGGCTAGGCTAGGTCAAAATTAAATAATAACTATAATATCTATAATCGCTCAAATTTTCAAAGGACAAAGGAAACACTGAACTTTATCACACTAATCAATCTCACTGTATGTTGTCTTTTCCAAAATTTGATGTTACTAATTTTTCTTCGCTACTATTAATAATTTTTAGCATCCTACATTGTTTACATACCACGTTTATTCTTGGAATGATTATTGGATTTATAGTTTTGAGTTTTTTCAATATCTAGAAATCAGATTGTAAGTCAGTCAGTCAGATTTATTACATATGCCGTAAGCATCTTCTATCTCTTGAATCTCAATGACAGCTCAAGACTCAATTTTTTCCATTTGCTCATATCGACTCACTTATGCGATTGTCAAAGAAAAACTAAGCATCAAAAACAGCTGAAGTTTCAGTAAGAATCTATCTATTGATAGTTTTCATACAACCCTCGTTGATTCTTAGTCAATAAAATGTTAGGAGTTAGTTACTAGATTTTAGTTCCATTGGAAAATTCGTTCCTTTTCGGAGTTGAGATTATAAATCAAATATCAATAAAAGATTTCTTATTGTTATCTACTCAAATTTTCATCTGAAATATTAAGGTATTTAGTAAATTGGACAGATGCCAGATATATGTCTAAGGAGTGGTGTTGTCGTTAAGAACATTAATCGAGAAATACAGAGGTTAAAAAATTACTTGTCGGTTTCGGTTAAATCCATCGGAAATAATATCCGCTATATGTCATTCTTCATATACGACTATGATAAAAAAAACAGCTTGCTGTCAGAACGAAAGTAATCTAGCGAACATTTCGATTAATATTTTAGGTATGGAACATAAATCAAATTTTTGAACGTGAATCCTATATTTCAGCAATAATTAGCCTAGTCCGCATTTCTCAACATGAGAAATCGATTATTGAAGTGAAATATTAGAAATGTAGAACGATCGGCGAGAAAGTTCAATTTTTCTCTCCATAATTTGAAATCTAATTTCGCGTTTTCGCGTCTATATATGATTTAAGATGGCGTATGACAATGGGACTTTTGACAGAATCGTGTCAAATCAGAAAAGTATAATAATAATAATGATTCAAAACTCCTTATGGTGCTGCGCCACAAACATGCTCTCCAGATGCTCTTGTTGGGGAGGATCAATCCCGATAGTTCATATCTACACCTTGTCGCTTATTCCCCGCCACAACTTCTTATTTCCTGTCTTTTCCTGCCAGTTTATAACTTCTTTTCTTAGGTCATCTTCCTTTTCTTTTAACATTTCTGTCCTAAGCCTATCTTTTTTCTACCGCTCGGTTCTCGTTGCATCATATTGAATGCTATAGATTTTGTTCCTTTTTTCAATACACGCTCCAGCTACTCAACTCGCTGAGTTTTGATTTTTTCTGCAATATCTTCGCCGTTGATTTCGACTGTTATTTTTAGGTTAGTTGTTATCTAATACCTAACTTTTCTTGATCTCATTTTCTCTCTGTTATTTTCAATATTTCTTCATAATTTCTAGTTAATGTTATTGTTTCAGCTGAGTACACCACTTCTGGCTTTATCATCGTTCTACATATTAATCTTCGTTCGTTTCTGTGAGTAGTTTACTTTTCAATAATTTCTTCAATCTCAATACTCCTGTCTCCTCTATTATTGATTATGACGCCGAGCTACTCAAACTTTTTACCTCCATAAATTCATACACGCCAAGTTTCACCTTTTCCCTTGATATTGCTTTCCAAAGCTCATTATTTTTATTTTGTTTTCACTGATTTCTAAACCTATTCGTTTTCCCTCTATAACTATATTGTTCAACATTGTCTACATTATAGATCTTTTGGTTAGGTTAGTTAACCCTTTCACTCTCAATGGGACATATATATCCCGCCACATATTCAAAAATTACTAGAGGGAAATTGAGACGTGCTAAACTGAATCAAATAAGTCCCGCTGGTAGTTCACAACCGTACGAATAAACATATGTTAAAAATGGGGTTAGGCGCGCACTTTATTGGTGCGAGCACGATAGTAGACGAAGTTCTCGAATATTTTTATATTTTTGATTATTCGAGTGATTTGTCGCTGTGATTGTTTTCAAATAATATCCAGGTAATAAATAGAGTATATCCAGAAATAAAATCGTCACCTGTTAGCTGCAAACTCCATTGAGTTGGTCACAAGAAAATTATAATTTTGTTTTGGGACATATACGTCCCAATGGTTATGATTTTTGGGATCTTTGGGAGTTTATGTTTTGCAAAAAAAGAAAGTCGGGCTAAATTACAGTATATGGTTGAACATTTGTCTGATATTGAGGACCCTTATAAAGATAGCGGTTCAGTATTTGAACCTGACGAGTCAGAAGATAATGGGGAGTCGGATGTGTCTACAGAATTTCCAGGAGCAATTCATCTTGGCTCTTCTGCTGAGAATTCAGGAGGAGAATCTGAAAACAATGAAGAACTAGAAAATATTAGTTCAGATAATGAGGTACAAACTGCCTCTCCGCTTGTTTCTTCGTACACTTGGAAGAAACTACACGCGCAATTCACTCCAAGAAAGAATGTTCCTAGTGCTAAACCATGCAGCATTCTGGCTGATCTGAGCAGCGGATCAACTGAGCTTGATGTATCCAAGAAGTCTTTTTTATGGATTGCTCAACAAACCAATGAAAGATAAAAAAAGGCTGTTCTAACCGATCAGCACGAGATAATGATTGTACTGGGATACTACTTCATTATGTCTTACAAGAGGGTTCCAGACTTCCAACATTATTGGTCTTCTAATTCTTCAATGGGAAACACTACAATCAAACAGGCCATATCCAGAAATAGGTTCCAACTTTTGTCCTCGAAGATGTACTTCAACCATCCTGAAAAAAACGAGAACGCGACTAAACTGTACTACATTGAACCAGTAGTTGATTGTTTGAAAGAAAGATTTCAAAAAGCAAGGGGTGGGAGCACTTTCCAAAGTATTGATGAAGCCATGGCTAAGTCAAGGGCAGGAGTTCTCTGAAACTGTACCTCCCTTTGAAACCTACAAAGCGAGGAATAAAAATATGGGAACGCTGTGATTCCAAAACACATATGATTTCAATATTTATTGTGGAAAGGATGCCAACAGAGATACCGAATCCACTCTTGTAGATTCAGTCGTCACGAAGCTTTCGTCTTCAATAAGAGATCCAGAGGTTAGTTTATGTTTTGATCGTTTTTTCACGTCGACGAAATTAATAAACAGCTCTCCATTTGCTTGTGTTGGCACAGTGATTGGCAATCGCAGAAACATGTCTAAATTCGAAAAAAAGAAAAGAAAAGAAACAGGGGTGAAGCTGAATTTGTGCATAATCAATTTGGTACTAGGGCGGTTTTGTGGAAAAATACAAGAGAAGTAACGCTGCTTTCAAATTGTCATGGAAATGATATGACCTTTGTGAAAAGAACAGAAAAAGTTGGCAATAAAAAGGAAATTCCTTGTCCTGAAATTGTCGCCCATTACAATAGGTTCATGGGGGGTGTTAATCTTTCTATTTATGACATGGATCGTAAGTCTTTGAAATGGTAAAAAAATGTTTTTTACCGTTTGCTTATGACCAGTGCGGTAAATGCAATTTGGAGAGAAACACATCGTGAAGAAAATTTCTTTCCTGGATTTTCTGGTTCCACTTGCGGAGTCAATGATTTCTGAGGCTCGAAAATATGCCAAGGTTGTTAGAAAACGCCAATACGGCAGACCCTCAAAATCACCCAAAGAGTTATTGAATGTTGGGGATCATCCTCCAAATGAAGAAACAACTCGTAGGAGATGTCACAGTTGTGGAAAAAAAATAAGAGAGAAAAACGCACAAAAACCTTTTGCTCAGCTTGCAATGTTCCTCTGTGCAAAAATTGTTTTTCTAGTTTTCATACATGAAAATTTGTTGTGAATAAAATTATAATGAATACCATTGGTTTAAATATGTCCCGCACAAAGTTTCCACTGGGATCTATGTGTCCCACTACCCCCTAGCTATCCCCTTGAAATAAAAAATGAATCAACAATTTTTCTATATCATTTGAGTGTTGAATAGCCCATTAAACTGTTGAGTACCATAATTACTCGCAAAAAAACAATTGGGAGCGAAAGGGTTAAGTATTATACAGCAATTTTAATTTTCTTCACAATTATCAAATTTGGAATGGAACAACCTATATATACTATTGAATATTTTACATTTTAGATTACACGTATAACCGGTTTTTTATTGATCCCTGAAAACGGCCTAAAAAATCGACAAAAACATTTCAATGTTTCTATTGGCTTTCAATATATGGAACAAGTTACCGGTTAACCTATCGGCTACAACTTTGGTTGGAACGTACCTTTTAATAACAATGCTTAATTCTCCGTCCGTCCAAGCACTATACTGTTTACGTTATTGTGAACATGAAATCATAGTTAGCTTCAATATGCCAAAAATAGTAGAAATGTCACGTTCAAACGCTAAATCTGGCAATTCAATAAAGATAAAGATACATAACACCAGTTGCAATTTCTCAGCTGAGTATTCGAGAAGAAAGGCAGAGTTTGGTAAAGAAATAAATGGATCGATTAAGGATATTACTTTCCGCAAAAAAAAAATTGGATTGACGAAACAAATGGAAAAACTAGATATTACCGACCGGAAGGACGACAAAACTGGACAAACGTATGATAATCCCGCAAGGAATAAGGTACCTGAAGACAATTATCGAGAGATACGGAAGGTTGCAAAACTCATATCTCACCTTTGCGATGTTTTACTAGCTAGATGCAAAGATGAACTTCACAACAAGATGTCACATAAACATAAAAGAAAAACTAAATGATGTTGTTGTTAATACTTGTATCATAGCAATATTCAATTTATTTTTATTGTTCCATATTAAGTTTATTAAAAAAATCTATATCAGTATAATTCGAATTGCTAGTTTTTTCTATTGTAATCAAAATGTAATTATAATTCATGTTACATTTCATTTGTTTTTATTTGATGTTCATGTTTCAACAATCAAACAAAAAAAAATATGAGCGTTAGCAAAGAAAACAAATCCAAAACGTTGGAAAATTAATAGAAATAAAAAAGCAAAAATTCCTAAACAAGTTATCATTCAAATGGTTTCTGTGTATTTTTCGTTTATCATCTTCGCACTTGAATAGAAAATAGCTAAAATTTTTCTAATTTCTCTTTGACTGGAAAGAAAAAATGGAAGAAACAGTTTTCATGCAAAATCCTAAAAAGGCGTGTTCGGAAATTTTGATCTAAATCTCGTTGTAGACTAGGATTCTCAATCAACTGATAGCTGATCTTCTTCGGGTTATAGTTTCCTGGTTGTTATAGTTTCGTGAAATCTGAAAGATTGGAACATTATTTAAAATTTGTAGCTAAGGATGCTTCAAGATATAAAAAGCAATTAACCCTTCTCACCACAAATGTTATTTATCACGGTTTCTTTGTCCTCCGAAAAGGGTTTCCTTGACACTATTCAACAACAATCATATATAAAGGAAAATAAGCTAACAAATCATTGTTTTCAATCTTATATTGTACTAAGTCAACTTCATCAAATTAATGATGCCAGGTCATGTTACTGAGCATTGGTAAGTCACCTAATCGTTCCTTGAAGGCGCCAGAAAATTAAAAAAACCTGCCATAGTTTCTTCAGTCCCCAGATGCTGATTGATGAACATAGACCTCCCGGAAAAAACGCCACAACAACCTTTGCTCTTTTTATATTTTGTCTTTTTCCAAATATACATATAAAAGAACCATTTGTTATTGGTTTGCTGAATTTAAACGTAGTCCAGACACTAATCATGGTGAACGTTGTGGTCGTCCAATTGAGATGGTTACTCCAGAAAACATCAAAAAAAGTCCACAAATTGGTTATATCTAATCGTAAAATGAAATTGCGTGAGATAGCTGAGGCCTTAAATATATTAGAAGGCAGTGTGTTTATAATTACGCATGAGCATTTGAGCATGAGAAAGCTTTTTACAAAGTGGATGCCGCTTTTACTCACAGTCGATCAAAAACAACATCATCTGAGTGAGTGAACCAAGTCCGAAGCGTCCAAAGGTGCAATAGTCAGCTGGAAAGTATTTTGGAAGGCGCATAGAATATTGTTCATCGACTATCTCCAAAATGGAGATCATTTGATTACAAAAATCAAGGAAAAGCCTTAAAAGTCGTAGAAAAAACCATTGTTCCACCAAGATAATGTAGCGATTTAGAAGTCGATGACAACTATGGTTAAATTGAACGTATTACACTTTGAATTGGGTCGTCTTCCACCGTATAATCTAGATCTGGCCTCCAGTGACTTCTGGCTATTCCTGACATCAAAAAAATGCTCGCGGTAAGAAATTTAGCTCAAATGAAGAATCATTTGCTGAAACTGAAGACTGTTTCGAGGCAAAGGACAAATCCTTCTACAAGAACGGCACCGAGAAGTAAGAGAAGCGTTGGGATTATTGTATTGCTATTACATTTTTGAATTATATCGATTTTTGGCAAAAAATGTGTTTTTCTTAGTTAGTCACACGACTACGGATTTTTCTTATATTTTTTATCTTCTAATTTATCAACTGACAGATAAGGAAAACATCTCATTATAAACAATTTAATAATACGTTTAAAAGCACGCAAGCGCATAGCGACATAGCTGGAATTTGCAGTGTACGCAGTGTATTTAGCCTTTCCATCGAATTATGACATCGGTGTTTGAGAATGTTTTAGAACTTGAATATATTACTTGAATATTATCTTAAATCCCATATATTTGAAACTTAACTTTACATATTGGATTTACTGGATACCTAATAAGTCTTTTTAAAATAAATTTCTACTGATTTACTCAAATGAAGAATTACTAAACTATTGACAAAATGAACACACTTTATAGTCTCACGCTACACCAACATTTTCACTTGCACTAACAATTGAGATTAAAACTATGATAATTTTTATAATTATAGTGAAATTAATCAATTTGGATCTAAAAACAATCCGAAATTATATCAAATGCTTCTTGGAATTGGAATATTGAATATTTGAATCCATTGTTTGATCGATAATCAAATTGCACTGACTGTTGTTGGAACGTACACTATTATAACTATTTTTAGTTATCCGTCCGGCCAAATACTACGGTACTAACTTTATTATGAATTATCAAATTATAGACAGAGTCCATTTGCCAAAAAAAGCAAAGTTACTTCCAAACGTTAAATCTGACATTTCAACAAAGATGAATACCACCAGCTGCAATGTTTCAGCAGAGTTTTCTCAACAAAATGCAGAGCATAATAAAAAAATAAATAGATCGAATGAAGCAATTATTCCTCAAGAAAACAAAATTAATAAGACGGAAAAAATGGAAAACGGAGCTGGAAAATCATATCAAAATGACGCAGATGATGAGGTAGATCCAGACAATCAACAAGCGATTATGAAGGTTGTGAGACTCATGAATCACATTTGCGATTATGCACTATTAATATACAAGGATTAAGGACAAGTTGTTACAAAGATACAGAACGAAAAATCAATGATGTAGAAATACAAAATTGTTGCATTTGTTCAATTTAAACTTGGATTAATGTTATTCATAGTTTTAGTTTTTCTTATTATAAACGAATTCTTAATAAAGTTCCTGTGACATTTAATGTGTTTTCATTCAAACAATGTAACAAAAAAGTATCATTGGTGGTAACCAAAAAAAATTTTTGACAAAGAAAAAACTTGAAGTACTTGAAATGTATTTTTCTAATTTTTCACTTTTTACTAAATTACTAGGTATAACATTTTTTCGATACTGGTTTTTGTAGCTCATTTTGCAGTACGAGATGTGACTCGATTCTTGTTTCCACAGTCGACACTCTCAACAGGTCCAGATTTGTTTCTAGCATAAGATTAAACATAATAGATTGTGACTTGATGAAAAATGATTTTTTGGATTCATAAATGGATCATATATGTAATATATCTGTATTGACAGTTTCGATAAGTAGAAGTTGTTCGAAATATAGAAGAATGGCAACGATTTCTCTATTCTCCGAGGTTTCAGCTCGATTCTGCGCATACTCAAGCATGCGTACTATAGATAAAGTGTCGCGAACGAGAGAGAAAATGAATATTGTCCCTATAGGAGTATTACATATATGAAATGGACACATATTATACGATCTATCGTAATACAGGTTGTACGACACCAAATTCCAGCTAATGAGAAGTTTAAGTTGTTAGTGAATATTCACTAACAGTAACCCTAAGAAAACTTCAATAATTGGAAGTTTAGGGTTGAAGTGAAATAGAAACAAGTAGCTGTTGCATTGGCGATAGCAGTAGAACACTTCAATACATATTGGAAGAAAAAGTTATTAACCCTTAATTGCACAACAAATAAATTAGATCATTTATAGAAGTTTTATTTCAATTATTCAATTCAACAATTATTTTTACTATTTTTAATCGGTGACATTTATTATTTTCAATTGTAATATTTTTCTTATTCTGGTTGATTCTTGACAATGATTACAAAAAGAGTTCTTAGTATCAATTTTGGGAAAGATTCAACAACTCCAAGATAAATACAAAAACTTGTAGAAAGAAGCAAAGACTAAGTTATTTGATGTTTTGCATGTGACCCTTTGTGTTTTGCAGACTAAATCTACTGTATTGTCAGGCAGCAAAAGCAAGCGAAAGTTACAGCCAGAAAAATGTATTGATTCTTATAATGTGAATACAGTATTCATGTAAACTGAAAAAGTCTCTGAACCAACAACTTAGATCAACAGCCAATCCACTGATAGAAGTAAAAAAAATATGAAAAAAATATTAATGGAAGAGGAAACTGAAATTACGGCAAGAAAAGTAGCACAAGAAAAAAATGATTCTTCTAAATCTTCAAATTAAAAGATTTAAATTCTTAATTATATTAATCAATAGATCACCTAAATCATGAATATCAAAATAAAAAAATCATAAAAGAAATATTGTATTAAAATTGATGAAATAGAATTGAAAATTTGTATATGAACCATTAAAAGAATTCTTTACTATATTTATTTACAGAAATGTTATTTATTATTAATTTCTGTCAACTGTCTTAATAATTCTACTACCGCGTTCTCTATGCCGGGAAATCGTACCGGCTAGACAACAAACAACGCAGCCACGTTCCACATCAAGATATGTTGCAATAAGAAAAGATTATTTCTAGATATGGTTTTCAAATAAGGAACAAAAAAGCTATCAATGATAAAGAATATTATGGATTAGGGAAGAGTGTGCTGGTGAAAATAATTAAAGATGTAATAATTGGAAGATTGTCTTCTATTTAAACTAGAGTTTTTGAGGTATATTATTACAATTTTAAGTATCACTTACAATTATTGAATATTCTAGTTCTGTATGTTATATTCCATTGCAATATATTTTCATATGGTACGTGGCCGTGCTCCTTGTTGCCTACCCGGTAGGCTGGAGTAATACTCAACGTAGGAAACGTGGTAGTAAAATTATTAAGACAGTTGACAGATATCAAGAATAAGATGCACTAGCGTAGGTCTAAATAACGTTTCTGTTTTATTTTATTTTTATAAAATAGATTATATTTTATTCAAAACTCCACAAATAATTATTTACCTGTACCATTCGGTACATGTTGTTTCTTTTTCTAACGATACATATTGGAAAAGGACAGAGTATTGCCAAGTAGCCACTTTGTTTCATTAGCAGTTTAAACGTGGAATATGTTAATCATAGAATTATCACTGCTGGTTTTTACAAAATATTTAGCATACCCTTAATTATAAAATCACATTTTTCAACGCCAATGTGTGAATATCGAGTTTCTTCGTGGAAACGGTAATAAACTACTGTGGATAGGTATATCATATTTGACTTTGAAAAACGTTCAAAGAAGAACGAAAAGTAATATCTGGAATCTGTAGGCTGAATTCAATATATGAAAAGATTTTTGAATTATACTTTGATTATAGCAAAAAATGAAATTTGAAGTAGAAATATATCGAATGGAGCACATTGACATTGTGCTTTTTGCATATTCAATCATTTTATCGACGTTATAAAATCCTCCTCAGCTGAAATATCAGAAATTCAGATTAAACATATCATCGAGATATTCTTTCGATTTCTTAGTATCCACGTAAAATTCAAAAAAGTTTTAGAGTAAAATACATGATCATTAGTATGCATACAAGTGTTGTCATAAAATTCCAAAAGTGTTTTTAGTGTTTCCTCGAGGTCTACACACGGTGCATTCCACTAAGCGTTCACTCGTCCAATACAAGAGTTTGTGTAGAAATTTGATGTGGTGGACTGTTATTCCTTATCTCCCATACAGTTCGGATTTAGCCTCCAGTGATTTTCACTTCTTCTTAAATTAAAAGAACACTTAGGTGGCAACCGCTTCAAACTAATCAAGGATTAAGTCCAAGTAGAGGTCACACGGTTCGTCAACGGATTGGCGGAAGACTTCTTCGACTTAGAAATACAAGAGCACCGTCTTCAGGAGTCTGTTGAAAAAAAATGGAGAATATGTTTCTTTTCAAAGATATTATAATTAAGGCGAATATAGTATATTAGTAAATTATTAACCAAAGCTGGTGATTGGTCAATAATTCGTAATAAAATTCTTTGTTGCCTGTCAATAAGAACAATAAAGAAATAATGAAAATTTTAATAGCGAGATCCTGTAGGGAATGGGAAAAGTCTATAATCGATTGGTACAGGAATCAAAAATAATTGGCTTTAGGAAGAATGGTGAAAATAATAAATATAAGGAAGTGCAAAGGCAAAGGACGAATGAGCTCTTCGACTATCTAGAGGTTTGTTCTTGGTAGCTGCACTGGCAGTTATATACTCATGAACTGGCCTGCACTGGTCCAGTTCCAGTGCAGTTACCAAGAACAAACTTTATACACTCATGAACTGGTCCAGTTCCAGTGCTGCTACCAAGAACAAACTTTAGGTGTGCTGATTACGAATACGGATGATGGGACGAAAGGGCTAGAACATCGAGTAATAAAATAATGGGGTACTTAAATAATATTTTTAAAGCAAAAACAGCAATCTTCAAAGAAAGAAAGATTGCCAGGTAGTTGAAGCATGTGTGCAGAAAGGAAGCAAACAGCTTTGTACAAATGAAGGACGGAATTAGAATAAGAAACAGGCCGAAAAAGAAACGGATATGATTGGTAACATTCGTTTTAAAAAGAGTGGAAATAACTAAGGAGAAAGAACAGGGGCCTGAAACGGGTATTTATATATTTGAAATTGATTATATTGGAATGAAGGATTGTAAAAAAAATCGAAAATTTGATAGATTGATACATTTTATTATCGATTAAAAATATATAAAACTTGATAATAAAGAACAAAATCCTCGGATCATTCTTCTGGGGTTAACTGATACGATACAGATATGCTGGCGGATTGTCCTTTTAAGCCGTTGGCATCATTGGTGATCATAATTCCAGCAATATGATGATAATCTAATCCAAAAACGTTATTTACATTTGCTGAATCCACATTAGATCCACAGGATGCTGTACGACCATCTGTAAACAAAAATTCAAACATATCTAATGCATTACATCCCCACACTGTCAATTTTTTCAAATATGCTCCTTTGAAATCTATCGGAATTGTTTCTGGAGATGCTTCTCCTAAATTTATCGAATCACCATTTTCGTAGTGGATAACCATCCCTTGAATTTTCGGAATATTCCTAGATGATCTGAAAATAGCTACTGTGATTCCTATCATTTTATTTCTTCTACCGTTGATTAATTTCGGTTGCAATGGACAACCTACTTCAATAGGTATCATCTCTCTAGCTAAAAGCGGCGTTGGCCGAGAAAAGTGTGTGGAGTACGATATTGCAGTGTTGTAGGGTTTCTTCGTAGTAAATGGATCTTTTAAAATTGATCGCCAATAATCAATATATTCAAAACCGTTAAGCGCGCAATACTGACGCACTGCTGCCATAGAATTGTACACTATATCAGGAAAACACGTCTCATATTCTAAATAGTATTGGTCAACAAAAACTTTATTAATGTATTGAACTGCCCCATCTTCATCTTCTATAAGAGTGTTCATCCACATCTTTAACATGTTAATGTTGTCATTAGTTAATTCCAATTTCGCTTGATTAACTATTCCAAATTGATAAAATAGTATCTTCATGTTAACTACAGCCGAATACATAGGTAAGAGAAAGTAATTGATATTTGCATAATCAGAATCTTCTTCTTTAGTAAACGTGAATTTCTTCTCAAATCCAATTAAAGTTTGTGCGATTGTAAAATAATGTTCTCCCGTGTTGGGTAAATTGAGCTCCAGCTCTTGATGCAACATCTGAATCTGAGTTTTCAGCGACCTTAAAAATAAGGTTAGTATGATTAAAAAGTTTTAATTAAAAAGTGTTACTCTCAACCTAACATATAAAGAAAAGTCTGAAATCTCCCTTTACGTTC
Organism: Diorhabda elongata; assembly: GCA_026230145.1. Lineage (NCBI taxonomy): Eukaryota > Metazoa > Arthropoda > Insecta > Coleoptera > Chrysomelidae > Diorhabda > Diorhabda elongata. Next base: position 16,363,179 of record CM047928.1, on the reverse strand, counting down.
CACAAAATATCTGTCCTCTAAATTGATACCGTTCAGACTGCTTGTATCTATAAAACGTCAACAACAATATTCATATTCATCAAATCAAAATTATTGTCAATTCTTTAGAAATAATCGTTACGACTAATATTATAAAGGTCCGCCTTTTAGGAATTGAAAATTAAAAACAAATTTAACTTTATCAATTGTTTGTATTTTATGTATGATATCCGAGCGCTTTTAAATAATACTAAATTGATCTTATTACACCACGTGTATTTATTCAACATGTTCACAAAACTGCCAGGTTATGGTCCTTATCTCTTATGATACACTAGCCTCAACCTCCCATGCCTGTTGAGCCAATTAATTGTAACATGAATTGAAGACATGAGTTGATAAAGGTGCTATGTCCACTTTTTAAAGTTTTGAGTAAATGAGGAAAACGCGTTTCAACTCGGAACTTTTTTACAAAATTTTCAATCAATACAAACAGTATCTCATAAGGTCGGTATTTGTTTGTACTACTTAGCTTGTTATTTTATAATCAAATAAACTTTAATGATTTATAGTTATTTTGATTTTGATGGACATAGCACTTTTATCAACTAACATCTAAAGCGAGTTATACTATTTATTTTAGTGGATAGAGGAACTATTTTGCTTTTGATTTGAAATAACTTGGAAAATCACTCAGGTATATTGAAATAATTTTTTATTTCTTATGAAACTAAACAAAACACAAGTTGACACAAAGAAACTTGAAGCCTAATAGGTCTTCCGATTTTTCTTAGGGTTTTTTTTAGTTTCTTCCAAAACAATATCAAAGTACCATCTGTAATCTGTTGGGATGAATTTCAGTTGATCTTGCAGATTGCACTAGGAAGACATAAATTCTTATCTGTTATCAATGCCAACATTCTCTTAGTTCTGGAACTCATGATGAACTATTATTATGTAGTTTTAAAACCTATTCCTTCTTTAGAAATCCCGGATTTGGTCACAGAAACAGTATAAATATTATAAACATAACCTTAAAATATCACATAGCACCCGAACATGTGAACAGAACTTTCCAATAGTTTAGTGGATAAAGGTGCTATGTCACCAAATTGGACATAGCACCTTTATCTACTAATATATGGCGAATGCGTGACTGACATAGCACCTTTATCAATAAAAAATATCCCATATTATTGAAAATCTGACAATCTAGGTTTATTCAGGGGTTGCATTGGGTTATTAGAGAACCAAATAAACCAAAACCTAATTATTTGAAAAAAGTGGACATAGCACCTTTATCAACTCATGTCTTCAATTGTCTCAGCTGGAGTAACACTATATTATCAATTTTTTTATATCTATCTAAAGTAATAAGTGCGAAATACACTTCCCAACAAGTTGTATACACTATTTTTCTTACGATCATGTAAAAAATTCTTCAAAAAACGTATTTTTTAAAAAAGAAAGTCAATCAATATCACACATTGTTGAAAAGTATATACACACGTGTACTGAAAAGTGACACTTTCAAAACTAAAATGCGTGTAGGAAAGTGGGTTAAAACGCATGGTCGTAGAAAAATATATTTTACTATATTGTAAATACACTATCACCATTTTTTCTATAATTTCGGAGAAAGCATGCTGTTTGACTAGCAATATTTGTTAGTACTATTAAGTATTATTACTCCATGAAATGAAAATGTAAAAAAAGACAAGACTCAAAACTGAATTTGAATGATTAACCTAATAAAACTATGAATTATTGAAAAAATGAACATATTGTATATATATATATATATATATATATATATATATATATATATATATATATATATATATTGGTGCATTTGGATGTAAAGATGACCAATACACACTATGGTAGACTCGCGTATCTGTAGCTCGTTTCGTTATACTAGATATTGCCACTGTAAACTCACCTAACTGCGTGAATCTTGTTTTTCGACCTCTGTAAAGTAGCGAATTTATAGATTGGTGACTTTACCGTAGTGAATTTTAATAACACATGCATCTCTTTACCAATGTATACTCGCGAATAGGCGAATTCGTTAGTCTACTGTTGTGAACTATTTCGTAAATGTTATCAGCGTGTTGTAAACTCGCGTAACTTATGGACATTTTACTCTTTTGGATACAAACAATTTTTATTGCGCTTTTGGATTTGGATAAATTTCCAACGTGTGTCTTTATTTGTTACAGCACTATGAATTCAAGAACGATATTTTACTATAAATGATAATGAGTACGATTTTTTGAACCTAAGACTAAGTAATTTGAAAAATTCTTAATAGGTATTCAAATAACTATTAATTTGTTAACTTACATTTTGTACGAGTTTTACAAGTCAAGTTCGGCTTAAGGTTTTTACTTATTATAAACAAATACCTATGTGTATCAACTATTCATTATTCTTTGTTAACATTACAAGATAGTATAAATTTGTATACATTTTAAAATCCGAATTAAACAAACGTAAGTATACCGTATACGAAGTACAATGTATTTCAAAGAAAACTATCATGATTAAGGATAAGAAGCATTGTATAAACAATTTTGTAGTATAGATTAACATTTAGTTGCATATTGCGTTTTCGGGTGGAAGCACTAATGCTTTTTTCGTTTGTTGGTGCTGTATTGAAATTAATTCATCGGTTAAGTTTAAATAGTGAAGTTTCTTGAAAACATGATGAGTAGATCGAAGAGGCTAGTGGAAATGGCATTAAAGCAACATGAAAAAGGTAAATTAAATAATTTAAAAGCTTCTAGTGGTGATAATCAAAGCACTAAAAATATATTTTTTTTGCAATTTTAGAGAAAACTGAGGAGAAAACGTCAGTAGATGAAGATTTGCCAATTCCATCCACTTCGCGTGTTTTGCCTTTACCTTGTAAGTAATTTTGATCTACATTTTGTACCTACAACTCTGCAAACTTCACATAAAAGTTTTATTTCGGCAAGGTTTTGACAAAAGTAATGATTTTTCTTTTGTAGGTTCTAGAGAATCGTCACCTATTCCTTCCTTCGGTTCGGATCTGGAAAATGCTTTCAGCTCAGATGATAGTGTTTTTGATAAGGATTACCAACCTCCATCGGATAATTTGAGTGATTTGGAAACAAGTATGCATAACCTTGATTAATTTTAGCTCAAATTGAAACCTTTTTTTTTCAGGTGCTACAGAAAATATTAATGAATTACCACAGGAAATAATATCAAACAAAGAAACTACTTCTCCGTCTAAACAGGCAACACCGAAGAAAAGGAAGGTATCAGACCCTACTCTCTGGAAAAGAAGTGTTGAAAAAGCGAATCGACTCAAGGGAAAATCTTATAAAACAACTACTGGTAAAAATATTCCTGCTAGACCTATAATAGCTCCTCGTTGCTTGAATCTTCCTAAACACAAGTGTAAAGATTTAATTCCTGAAGATGGCAGGTTACAAATTTATAAAACATTTCACGGGTTAGATACTTTATACCAGCAACGTGAATTTATTGTAAAACATGTGACTGTCAATCTTCCAAAAAGAAAAACAACGAATCATGAGTCTCGAAGGAAAGCAACAAAGAGTTACTCTCTAACATACAAAGGGGAGAAACATAACGTCTGCAGGAATTATTTTTTAGATACTCTAAATATTCCAGAAGCTACTATTAGGGGTGCTTTAGCTAAGGTTAGTGAAACAGGCCAAATGCTACCTGATATGAGAGGAAAGAAGGCACCACCACAAAAAACAGATGAGAATTCAGAGAAATTTTTTAGGCAGCATATTCTTTCCTTTCCTTCTGTGGAATCCCATTACTGCCGTAAAAAATCAGAATATAAATATCTTGATTCTTCATTAACAATTAAAACTATGTATAAATTATATAAACTGGAGTGTGAGAAAATTTCTAGTAAGCCCGTGTGTTTTGAAAAGTACAGGAGGGTGTTTAGAGAATACAAGTTAACATTCCATAAACCAAAAAAAGATTTTTGTAAAACCTGTGAGGTTCATAAAAATACAGAGGGAAATGATGACCAAAACAATAGTCATGATGATCATTTAAAACGCAAGGAAGCTGCACGTCAATGCAGGGACGAGGATAAAGAAACAGCAAGGCAAGATACGTCTGTTTTGGCGTTTAACTTTGACTTACAGTCAGTTCTTAACACTCCTAAGGGTGCAGCCGGACCTCTGTTTTATGTCAGGAAACTTGCAGTTTACAATCTTACGACATATAACTTAGGAAATTCTGATGCTACCTGTTACCTTTGGGATGAAACTGAAGGAAAGCGGGGAAGTGTGGAAATTTCTACTTGTATTTACAATTTTATAATGAATAAACCAGAAATAAGGCATGTTCGAATGATGTCAGATAATTGTGCAGGGCAACCAAAGAACGTAACTTTTTCTATAATGTGTCTCCATTTACTAAAAGTACACCCTGTTCTTGAGGTGATAGATCACAAGTTTTTCGAATCTGGATACACCTAAATGCGACTCCATTCACGGTAAGATAGAGCAGAAATCGAAAAATATTCCTATATACACCCCAGAAGGCTGGGCACAAGTGATAAGAACAGCACGATCAAATCCAAGACCTTATGACGTCACGTATCTTTTACACGATGATTTCATAGATTTTAACCAATCTAAAAAATCTGTTTTCCAAGACGAGTCAGGTCAGAAACTTAAGTTTCGCAATGCAGTGTGGCTGCATTATGAAAAATCGGCTCCAGAGACAATTTTTTTTAAAAATAGTTACAACGATACGTCATATACTAAATGTACTTTGAAGAAGCTACGAGGGCGTCCTGTAATAATATCAGAGCCTGCAAAACTGTATTCTTCTCGAATTCCGATTTTGAATGCAAAAAAGAAAGACTTAAAAAAACTTTGTGATGAATTAGTGATACCCAAAGTTAATCACGATTACTATGATAATTTACCTACAAATAAATTGGCAAGAGACAACTTGCTAGAACCAGATCAGCTGGAAGAGTCTGATTATTCTGAATAATAAATTCTAAGGATTAATCTAAGTTGATTTTTGAGATTTAATTTTTGTTGATTTTGTATTTTTTAATTTGATCTTATAATTATTAATTTACGTTTAGTTTTGAGATTTAATTTTTGATAACGATAAATATTTTTTAATTTGTTCTTGTATTTGGTTTGGACTAAGTACTTTTTTTATATTAAAATATGTACCCTAAAACTATTGTGCATTAGTATAGCGAAGTTGTGTAATAAAAACCGACAATTGAGTGAATAATAACATTAAATTTGGAACAATAATTATTACGGATTCGCTAGTTTACTGTCAAACTACAATAATTACCAAATGTGTACCACAGTAAACTAACGAATCTGCGTTTTAGGCCTTTAAAATCGAAAATTTTCAAAGTTGCTCTTATAGCCTTCAAAATAGCCTCAAGTTATACATTATAGGCAAAAATAACATTTAAAAAGAATTAAAACTGATTTTAGGGAAACAAATCGAATTGCTTTTTGCTCCCCTGAATAATTGAGATTTTGCAGATTCGCGAGTTTACCATATATATATATATATATATATATGGTATATATATATATGGTATATATATATATGGTATATATATATATATATATATATATATATATATATATATATATATTTACCGATGACTTTGGATAGTCCATTATTCATAGAATCACCAATAAATTTCTTACATACCTGAGTTCTGCGCCAAGTATTCCTTCAATCGCTTCTCTTACTTTTTGATCAATTAAATTGCTAACTTGATCTTTGATTTGATCCCACACATTGGCTTTATTTGAAGGCCATAAATAATCCAAAATGGATGCAAATACCTTACCAACAATTGGTATTTTCCCAACTCCAAATTTAACAAAGATTTTCACAACTTTGTTTATGTCAATTTTTAAAGGGATTTCAGGACCATCATGGAATGAAGAATATCCATCAACGGTAGAACAGTGTACTAGAGCTCTATGCACTCCACTACAATAATGACAACTTAAAGAGAAACACAAAGTCTAATAAGAGAAGCAAAAATATAGAAGAAAAAAGAAAGACCCAGGAAAATTTTGATAGAATCAGTAGGACATAAAGTCTGTCTCAACTCTCAAAAGAAGATATAGAGTCAAGTACATACAAACAAGTACAAGTACATAGAAACAAGAAATGCAAATGTTAAAAATGCCTTAAAATTCATTTAAATTATTAAATTAAATTATTTAAATATCTACATACAGATTGCGAACTTTTTGTCCTGTAACATAATAAACTCTATCATCAATTTCTAAAATTTTTCTTTCTCCTGGTTTCACAACTACTGGCCCTGTTATTATCCCAATCCAAGAAATAGCTGTCCCATATACCGCTTCTGCACTAACTTCTGATTTTCCCAAATTGTAGAAAACATAATTTGGTTTATAATTAGGAAAAACTGGAGAATCTGACTGTGTACATACTTTTTCCTCATTAACATCAATTCCATAACACTGGATGCTGTATCTAGTCATGTTAAGCTGAAAGAGATCAACAGAAAAGAATAATGCAGTCACGGATCCCTCCAACAATATTTGATAAAATTAAAAAAATTATTTGCCCATTCTTGCCTCGAATTTATTCATCATATATTGCATATTTTCGTCCTATAAGCCTATTAACCTATCGGTTTAGAGATGTTTCAGAAAAGCTCAACTCATGCTACGAATTTTCATCAAGTTTTAAACGAACTTTAAAAAATGAGACATTGGGTCAGCTCAATAACAAGGTTACTTTCAATTTCCGATTTTGATCATTTTGTAACGATTTAAACATTAAGTTGACTGATATTAACTGATAAATCAATTTAAATAATTGCTTCGACAAATGTATAGTAATAACTAGGTATTATTACTTTCAACTACAAAGTCTAGTTAGTTTTGAATATTTTATGTATGTTTCAAGCTTCCGGAATTTTCTTATTCCAGTATTGAAATACTTATTTTAACAAATTGCATAAATTATACAATTTTTATCAACTATTTTAATCTTCGAATGAAGACTATATACAGTACAATATATTCCTTATTTCAAATTGTCTACTATTAATAGCATAACACTAATATTAATGAATACTTTGGTTGAATTAACTTACACAAATAATGATCTAAGAAAGTAATGATCATAAACAGAAATACTTACTGATAATGATGAATTGTATAGTTAATTCTCAAAGTTTTTATTCTTATTGGAGTAAAAATAATCAACTTCTCGAATAGAAATCCAGGTTTATCTGAAGTTGTGTGGGAATTACCAGGATACCAGGGCAATGATTAGTAGTACACAGATAAGCACTTAATAAAAATAATTACCATTAGTAGATGTATTATACTTATTTTGAACAGAGAAAATATTTTAAAACTGATATGTTAAATTCATCGTGTTATTTAATATTATATGTGTATGTATTATATTATCTATGAGTATAACCAATTCTCCACTTTTATCGTGATTTATCAATGATTACGTGGCTAATGTAGTGTGAAATACAAATATCTGCTTCACAACTAAATTACATCCTTTCAAGAATTTTTCCTAATAAGTATACAACCATTTATACCGTACAGTTGTAAACAATTACACAGAATATTAACAAGACAAAATGGGTCACTTTTGTCTAAATGATTGAAATCGGGCGTACAAAAACATGTCGACACATTCTTTTTTGTCACTGTGTGAGATATATAGTTATAAAAATTAACAATAAGAATGCTGCGAATAATAAACAGAGAAGGATTCTATTTACCGAAATATTGAATACATAATACATACCTTAACGAAATTTATACAGGTTAATCCAAATCACCAACAACAATGGAATACGGGTAAAAAAATAATTTTAATAGTGTTTTAGAAATTGCCCTAATTAAACAAAAAACAGATTTTTAAAGGCGTAAAATATTTAATTTCATATTGAGTTTTATCGATTTTTCTACGGAATAACTATATTTTAAATTTGGGTTTGCAAATTTAAGTGTGAAATAAATACGCAGCCTGGTATAGTTTTAAAAATATTTATGAGGAAATTCTCTTAATAAAAGGCATATTTTTATATAACTTTTTGAGTTTTGCTTCGACTGAATTTATTAAACGTTGTTTCCCATATAAATTATACTTTAGGAAATTTTATTCTAGTACAATAACTAACTCACTATAAGTGTGTAGGGATGTAGTGCGTTTAGGCTTTTAGTGTGAAGAGTTTTTAAATAAATTAGTGTGTCAAGAATTAGATAAGTGTTTAGTCTTAGGGCATAGTTTAGTGAATTTGATGTTAATGTATAAATAAATTGAGTAAGTAAACACCATCGTATATATTAATTCACCCCACTGTTAAAAACAGTTTAAATAAATTAGAAAAATATTACAATTTATTCAGTGTTTATTGATAATGGAATAATAGCTGCTAGGTGTAAGCATGTATGTAACTAAAATAAAATAAACATTTTTTGCTCAAATTTAATTGAATTTTAATATCCACTTGTCATAGGAAAAATATAAACAGTTACTCGATAAGAATAATAGAATTGATACTTCTGGATTGACACAGAATTTATTAATTCTTTCTGCTTTATGAAATAAATATTGCAACGGATCCTCATGGTGCTTTACTATTATCGAAAATATACATCTTTCATATTGCCAAAGGAGAACTAGCTACAGATCATGGCTTCATATCCTCAAAAATAGATATAATTGTGATTCCAGGAAAGTTTATAGCCCTCCGAAACTATATGAAGAATTGTATACCGAAAATATATTAAACTGCAACACCAATTTCATCTTGTTTTTTCTTTGACCTTATAGAACTGGCCCTACTGTTTTCTACGGTATCTATGAAAGATGTCAGCATACCCTCGACTTCTGACATTGCATACTTCAAATTGGTATTGTCTATATGACCTAGAGATTCATCTAAACAAAAATTGTTGGCTAATATTTGTTGAAGTTTCGCTAATGCTTCATCTAAATTATTATGGAGTTCACCAGGAGATGTTTTAGAAACAGATTTGGTTGTCATGTTCATTTTTAGCCCGTTGTTTGGGGGTCCTGAAAATAAAAGTACATGTTTGTTTTGAAAATGACGTTTGTTATATTATAGCTGAATTTATTGCAAACAAAATTAATATACCATAGAAGTACACAAGAGTTATGTTTATCTAATAATTTGACTTTGAAGGTGTCCTTGTAAGTTTTTCTGTAATTAGTAGTTAAACTAGAACGAGAAAGTGTATTAAGGACGTTCGTACGAAAATAATTTTCCAATCAATCGCATAAGTGTCTTCTAAATGCATTTGAGTCACTAAATTTTTTGAAAAATTAACTGTAGAAGATTGTATATTCAACACGTAAACTATTCCAGCGATCGGTTATCAGAAAATAGTAACAATTTTTATGCAATTGTCTTTACAAATTGAATGTCTTGATTGATAGTAACCAATTATATTAATACAAACACAATGGTAAGCAGTATTCGTTTTGCTGTAACAGTTACACTGCTAAATTTTGAATAAAAAACAAAATAAATATAGAAATCAAACTCATTATATATCTATAATATTTCATACAATAATGTCTTACCCCCTATCCATGTACTAATGTCATCAATGCCATATGCAGAGCTTTTATCTTCTATAAAATCTCCGCTTGTATCTTCAGTATCATGAACTCCTTCGTAATTATCATTGACATTTTCTACAGTTTCAGCACCTGAAGCTATAGGACTCAGTATGTCTATAGATTTCGTTTCAGATCGATCTATTTTGTAAGTATTTCTAATAACTGGAGTTGACTCCGCAATCCTTTTCTTGGTTGATTTACGAAAAGTGAGATTGGGAGAAATGTTATTAGAACTTATACAATTCTAAAAATTAAAAAAAGTTAACTATTCCATCTGTAAACTACTGAAAAATTGAAAAGTAACTTAGGCCTAGTTTTACTGATTACTATGTTTACTACCACTATACCAACACACATAATTTAAGTTATCGAGACCTAAGCTTGTTAACCAGTATGAGAGAGAGGAATGCTTTATTGTCAAAAAATTGTTACAATTTGTAGATAAAAGTTTGTAAAAACTAAAAAAACAAACATAAAAATAACTAAATAACAATGAATAACAAAATTATAGGTAATAGTAATAGTTTATAAGTCCATAGAAAAAATTAAAGCAATACGCAGCATGTCCGAACTTTCCAGAAAATATGACCTCAAATTATTTCGAAATGCGGGAAAAGATTTGATTTCAATTGGCAAGTAATTGTTCATTTTTTGCATTGTAAAATATTGAGCCCTAAACTGATTCTGAACGTGGACATTTGAGGAAGTTAAAATCATATTGGATCCAAGAAAACAAAACGTCAGGTGAAACAGCGACATAAATAGCGTTTCATCATATTAACACAAGAGAAAACTAGAAGATGTTACTTATATTAAAATGGTTTACTGATGAGACTGCATTTACTACTAACGAAATTTTATCATATGAAAACTCTAGATACTGAGCTACAGATTATCCTCATTGGGTCATAAGTTGTTAGAATATTTTAAGCATTAGATTAAATATACCTTTAACGTTTTTAATTTATCTATTTGTGCGTTAATGTGTATCCTATGCTCCTCCAAGTATCTCATAACTTCTTTTTCTTTCAAATTTTCCATAAATAAAAATTGCTGAAGTTCTTTATTTTGCATTTCCAATCGTTTTATAATAAGAGCCAATTGAGCGTGCGGCGAAGACATAGGTCTAATATCGCAAACTTCTTTTTTATCTGTGGTCACGATACAATCCTGATCATTGCTAAAATTAATAAATAATTATAATCTTTGTAGGTAAACTAATTTAATTTTCCAAATTTCAATTTTTTTCCTTGTGTAAGTAACACGATGTTCGACACTATGCAGTTCAATTAGAAATGATTTAATACTTCCTATAAGTATTTTCAAATATTAATTACAATTTATGATAATTTTTTTAAGAATGTCTCTTTATGGCGAACGGTTTTCTTAGCTTATACAACGATCTAAAAATCTACATAAATTTTGTCGAGTTAAGCAAACATCTATGGAAAAATTAATTTTTGCTATCTTTAGATTGTACAGGTTGTCTCTATACCTTCAAACGAGGGTTCGTATGAGAATTTTTTCGCCATAGCATTATTTTCGCCTCATCTACTCACTTCCAAATTTTTTGCGTCAAGTCTTCGAACGTATAATTGGCAAAATTTCAAAATTAGAAGATAGAAAGGCATGGAGACATAAGATAATGATCAATTGATAAATCATAATTTGGATGGGCATAAATATAACAAATGCATTCGTACATAAAAACTCCAAATAATATCAAATCGGAAATGGAAACTACCAACCAAGTGTTAATGTTAAGAAATAATCTGGAAACATTGAAATGGAACTGAAAATCAGTACAAAATCTTATTAATAACTTATTTTTCAAAATGAAACAAATTCCTCATCCCACAACAAAATAAATATTTATATGCAGTTATTAAGCAGCTCTGAGAAACCCTTGACACGATGAGCATGAACAAAGTTAAAAAATATACAGAAATGTAAAAAATGACAAACACTTTCTTAATAAGATGCATCAGCATCATTTGTGTTCATATGGCCACTTTTACATTTTAAAAACCATTGAGTAAGATAGAGGATTTTAGAAATAATATTGACGTGGCTTTTTTCTTTGATTGTTTTTCCATGTAATTCATATTTACCCGGAAACAGTTATGTTCATATGAATAATTTTTGTCAGTTTTATTTTAAAATGAAATATGAATCTATTATTTTTCCTCGAGAAAAGTGGTTAATTAGTGAAGTTACCTCATTGGTTTTGCATCTACAACGACCGTTTGACCATTTCGACTACAAGGTATAATTTTACGAAGTTTATTGAATAATTTATTCTTGCTATAACTTTTTCCCACTACTGTGCAATATTCCCGCATCGAATGAGAAAGTTTATGGGAGCTGGTAATTCGACCTGTGAAGAAACATCTTTGGCATTGAGTATAGCGCCTACATTTTGTACATTTATACAGTAATCCAAGAACTGGGTTGGTTTTGCAGGACGTGCATTTGATCGAATGTAAGGCTAAAACAAAAAAAAACTACCAAATGAATCTCTGTACTAACTGTGTAGCATGTCATATATTATAGCTGCTAAAATTAGGAGGTACTCATCCACGACATGGTCCGTGATGCCGATCCCGTTCGGTTATGATGGAAGAGTCTTAAGTCTGGCGAATGTGACTTTTTTTACATGTTTTCATTACAGCGGTTATTTATGTATATTGTTATTTAGAATCAATTTATAAGACCTTTTTATTTATTTGTTCGTTCACTTTCTAGAATTAATCGAGAAATTATTTTCTTGTATAAATACGTACTTGTTTATCAGCGAGAAGTCAGTATATAATTGAATGTTACGGCGAACGAAATAGTGAATAATAACCGGTGAATTTACATCAATTATACGAGTAGTGAAAAGTTAATTATTATATATGGTGAAGTTAAATTAAGAGACAGTGTTCTATAATGAATAAGGGAAACATTATAATACTAAAGATTGTTTACAAGTAGGCTTAGTTAGATGGCGGTTAGAAATCGAAAAACGTAGACAAAAAAGACAAATTGGTGGAAAAATTTTAGGAAATAATCTTCTGAAACCACATAGTTAAGTTGCCAATTCTCTTTCTGAACGCACTTTTGCGTTTGTTAAATCATTTGCTTGAATATTGACATGCCTCGCTCCAAAATCGAATTTCATTAGTTCTGGATGGACACAGCAGTCATGTTTATTATCCAGCAGTGAAGTATGCAAAAGGTAAGTGCGATAAGTTCGAATCCAATCATTATATGTTTTAATTTTGGCGCTAAGACCACTTAGTACAAACAAGAAATAGAAATGTGGTTAAAGGTGAATTCTGGTTATATAGTAGGGCCGTTTGAAATAGAAAAGCTGTTTTCCACGACTTATTTATGCCTAATTTGGTAACGGACCACCATTCATCAAACTGCAGCTTCTTAAGTCAAAACATGGCAATTATTGGAACAAGATAGAATTACTCAAGTGTAGATTCATCTAAAACTTTGAAACCTCGCTATATAAAAGTAGTTTAGTCTTAACGTGACAAATCCCAGAGGAAAACCGTTTAACTTTCAATTATGTCATTACTTTCAAAGAAATTACATGACACACTGTTTGCACTAAATACTACTACACCAACTCTTAAATTACACTGTCTGACGCGCGTTTCGTTAATCAAGTTTTCGTCTTCACGACTGAGTAAACAGTTTACCTTCCAGACAGTGTAATTGTGAGATTTGGTGTAGTATAAACATTGTGTTCAGTATGAATATCACTAACGTTCCGGAAATTCCAAAATAATCATATACAGGTCGACGAAAAAATGTAATAAGCATCCCGGAGAAAAACTGTCTGTTTGTCTCGACTGTACCTCAATTTGCACGGTCGGCTATAATAGGTAATTTGTCGTCCGTGATACATAAATAAATATTTTTTGCTGAGTGTTATAATCACTTACTTGGTTCTGCCATTTTTATTCTGTTAAGAATCGGGATCCAATTGAGTATTTTTGGTTGGTTTTCTGCCCATAATATAAACGTAGATTCGTTTATGCCTACAAAGCCGGGAGACTGAAACAGATTATTACAAAGCATGACGCTTAAAAATGATCCCATGTATCCATTTCCAGTATACTAGGATGGTTCCAGAAGTACCTAGCTCAACAAAGAAAACACAAAAATTTTGGAAAAAAATATATTTATTTTTCAACGTAATCTCCTTTTAGCTCCATATACTGTGGACATCCCCTCTTCATTGCTCGACCACCAAGCCTTTTTTCAAGTCTGGGATCAGAAAATAATCCCAGGGAGCTACATCTGGCGAATAGGGTGAATGAGGCAACAATTCAAACTTTAATTAATTAATTTTGGTCATTGCAATAACGGATACATTGTCTTGATTGAATAACACTTCCTTCTTAGCAAAATTCCGCCGTTTTTGCTTGATTTTTTAACTCAAACGTAAGTTCGGATAATACTCACCTTGATACTTTCTCCTTTTTCAAGATAGTCAATGAAAATTATCTCACGCGCATCCCTAAAAACTGACGCCATGACCTTGTCTGCATATGGAACGTTCTTTGTCTTATTTGGAGCCGGTTCTCCCTTTTCAGTCCATTGTTTTTATTGTTCTTTTGTTTCTGGTTTGAAGTGATATACCCACTTTCCATCTATGATTATGGAACGGCTCTATTTTAAATATTGCCAAACACTCGATGGAGTGTACCACACTTTATGTCGACGATCATCCAGTGGATTATCTTCAACATTTCTGGAGTTGTCACCTCATTTGGTCGACCACTGCGATGCTGGTCATCGTAGGTCGTAAAGCCTCATTTAAACTCTGCTACCCAATATTTTACTGTTGATAACATCACAAAACGATGACCGATGGTCTCCAGGTTTACAAATTGACCGAAAGCATCCACTATTGATGGCTAAACAAGTACTAAACAACGTGGCGTCTTTAAGCTTGAAACATACGCTGTATACATTGTGTTTTTTTCTATTACTGGTATTTTCGAAGCAACGACAGCCACCTCTAAGTCAGGCTAGGTACTTCTACGACCATCCTCGTACTGAATGTATTAAACTTACGTTTAGAAAACAATTTTCCACTGATATATTTATCAACTTTGGACCATAGCTTGCATATTCGTGTAGATATTTAGTAATTTCGATTATTTTTAATAAAAAAGAATGTAATCTTTGGCGAGTTATGCAGTTATTATGATCAGAAAATTGCTGAAAAATGTATCTATATACTTCTTGCAAATCACAATTACTCAAAATTGCCAAAGTCAGTTTAGTCGACATAACTTGAATTTTTCCTTTTCTGTCCCTGAAATAAAAAACACCAAACTTTGTCAAACTATTGTAACTATTTTCAACCAAATCGAAATTTGGAACATTCGAAAGTTGCCTAACTTATGCCGAACTATCTATAATATATAATTTTTAATTGCAGAAAAACTAAAAGCTTAGATTTAGCTGTTTTTCTAATTTTGCGATTTGATAACCTAACCTCCAGCTTTGTACGTTTTTCTAATATCTACAATTTCTTCTAAATATTGTTCATGTGGGCGTTAGTTTTTTCGCCAAATAAGAAAAATCATATTTTGACCTCTTAGAAAGTGTGGAGAATGATATAAATAATTTTGCCAAAAGTTACGACCTTCAGTTTCCACATTCCTAGCATACTGGACAAGAAAAAACAGCCACATATTGATTTTCTTCGAGAATAATTTCGTTGTAATGCTACATTTACTCTATTTAATTTGTTATCGATTGAATATTAGATTTCTATTGAGGACTTGACTTACTTATCGAAAACATTATACAAAAAATTGAGCATTAGTTCAGCAGCGAAATCAACGTCGATGTTTGTATGATTTTTCTTGTTCGAGGCAAAATAAATGTCGGAAAGCACTGCTTCCAGCTCACAGCTTTCAAGACACAGGGAACCTTCATTAGCACCCAATCGATGTTTTTCAAAAACTCCAGATACTACAGATAGCGGCACGTCATCCACTAAAACAAAATGGGGGTTATTATGGTATGGAAGCCCACGATGCTAAATGGGGAATTACTCGAGTGTCATAGACACTGAATAGGATTGCAAAGCTTAGATAAAAAGAACAACAAAATGTTATATAATGTATATTATAATGTACAAAAAAAAAAATTCGCCATTTTGAAATATTCAAACGCGTCAGATTAAGATATATTTTGATCTATTATTTCCTAGTATCTCATAATGTGACGATTATCTAAAGGAATTTGCCTAATCTGGGAAAAAAAATAATTTCTTTGAACCTTTGAACTCAATTAATTGAAAAGATCATGAACTACTTACTATATAATGCGTTCTGCAGTACTCGAAATTTCAAAGCCACCCTATAGATGGAGTACTTCACGTAGTTACAATCGTCGAGGCGTTGCTTAATTTCACTGAATTTTGGATGGTCCCATTGTCTCACCCCAGTTGATTTACTAGAAAACATATTCAAATATACAGTGTTTAAATTTAAAGCAAATATTTTTATTAAAGTTTACAAAAGGTAAAATGTTTATTTACATATCGTCTTGATCAGTATTTTGGTTGTTATTAAGATCCTAGATTTGACATGGTTTATTGTACTGCAGAAAGAATTGGACTCTAATTTGTAGGATTTTATGGTAGTTTATAATTCTCTTGCTTGTTGTCATTTTGCGTAAAACTTCTTCATTTGCAATTCTATCTGTCCATGATATTCATAGTATCCTTCTCAATATCCACATTTCAAGGATTTCCAGTTTTTTCATTATTGCTTAATTTAAAGTTGCTGCCTTCATTCCGTACAAAAGGATCGAGTATTTGTAACATTTTATCATTTTCTTTTCTAATTCGTTATTCAAGTTTTTACTTCGAAAGAAGTCATAATAATAATTGTGCAAAAGATGTTGTTAGACTTGTGAAATAAACAGAACATGTACAAACACTATTAGATAACTTACTAAATACACAAAATAAAGTAATTTGAGACAATTTTTCATAAAAGTCGTATTTAAGCCACAAATTCGTCCGACCCTGTATATAAATTTCGCCATATACGACCTAGAATATCGAATTTTGATGCTTCAAAGTCACACTCAAATTATACGCTGAATCGTTTTATTTCTAGTCAGCTTTTTCAACTCTAATAAAAAGTATTAATACTTATTCAGCATATACAGGGTATTCTGGGACTTGATGCAACAATTATTTAAAAAAATTTTTGCTATCTTTTATACAGGTTATCCTCAGTGACGTATTTTAAAATTTGACGGCCTGGACCGATTAGGTTTGCCGCCCCATAAATCAAGGAATGAAAACCGTTTAATAATGAAACAAGACCATACAAAAATTGACACCATTTATCAAATATTTACATTTTTAGTGATGCACAAATGTGAGCAGAAAAATGCGTAATGCTATTTTTCTACATGGAATCTCTTTCTTTAATAAATAGGTTAAGTTGCCTCAAAATCATTTTGTTTCACATGTCAAGAATTGTTCCAATTATAAAGCAAGTTCAGATATTGTATCCAATTTCCTTACAAATGCAAAATTGGCGGTTACTGCATCATAAGAATATGCGTCTTTTAAACTCCCTCAAATGGACCAAAGAAAAAATGTTTGTCTATGCTTCATAGACTACGAAAAAGCTTTCGATAAAGTTCAACATCACAAACTTATTCGTTGTATCGAAAATCTGTATTGGCACCAAAAAGTCAAAGTAAATCATGGTCTAACTGAGCAAGTTCGGATTCGCAGAGGAGTACGTCAAGATTGTATATTGTCGCCGCTCCTGTTTAATATATACTCTGAAGCCATCTTTCGAGAGTCACTTGCAGATAGAGACATTGGGATCAAAGTCAATGGAGTCTGGATCAATAACATACGTTACGCCGATGACACAGTACTGATTACAGATACCTACAACTAATTAATATAGTAGGCGGACGTAGCCAAAACATGGGATTAAACATCAACATCAAAGAAACTAAATTTATAATTATCACTAGGGAAGCGAATACGTTTAGAAAATCTAGAGTAACATATAATGGAAAAACTATAGAACGGGTAGAAAAATTTAAATATCTAGGAATATGGCTCTATGAAGAATGGTCGTTGGACGGTGAAATAAAATGCCGAATTGAACAAGCTCGAAGTACATTCATAAAATTTAAAAATGTATTTACATGTACCGACTTTGATCTTGATCTTAGACTGAGACTTTTGCGGTGCTACGTTTGGTCAGCGCTTTTTTACGGGATGGAGGGTTGGACCCTTAAGATAAAAAACATCAACAAATTAGAGACATTCGAAATGTGGGTATATCGCAGAATCCTGAAGATACCATGGACTGCCAAAGTGAGGAATGAGGATATTCTCAGGCGTATCAATAAAGACCGTGAACTCTTTAACATCGTGAAGAAACGAAAGATTGCATATCTTGGCCATATAATGCGAGGCCATAAATATCAATTCCTTCAGCTGATAGTCGAGGGCAAGATTGAAGGTAAGAGAGGATTGGGACGGAAGAGGATGTCATGATTGCGGAACGTGAGGCAGTGGACGGGTATACAAATATTCAGACATTGATCCATACTGCTAGAGATAGAGAAGCCATGAAAAATGTGGTCGCGAACCATTAATGGATATGCATTAAAAGAAAAAGAAGAAACTTCCTCAACAATTGGTCGCATATTGGGAAGCTTTCTTCAAAAGCATCAAAAGATCCCCTTTTGCTTCTATGAAAGTGATGAATGACTCCTGGAGCCCTACATTTGCGTCAACACCTATATTAAATTGTTTTAACACAGATCCTCAAAATTCCGATAATATGACCGTTGTTAGACAATTTAATTGAGCCAAGAGCTTCATTTTTAACCAAAGCCTTCCGTGGGATCACTATTTATACCTTCTAGAACCGATATTAACTTGTCATGGGCTGACCATCGCGTATGCCGTCAACACGATCGCCCCGTAGACTCGTGCTCTGTATTTTGTTTCTGTCTCCCTGCGCCACGGGCCATGGCCCTTTGGTAAATATGCCACTGGTTGTCCCTGTAAAAGTTACGGATTGTTAACCATTGGGCATGAGCCATCCCTGGCCATCAGGATACTAGTGTAGAATTATTTATACCGTCAAATTCACTACAAAGACATACGTAATCATTCATTAAACATTCATAATGTTTGGATGTAAAATTTAGAAAACATACGTTTTAATTTCGCAAATTTAAATGCCTATAATTCAGAAACGAGGGGTAGTACGAAAAAATTTTTCTCATATCACAGCATTATTTTCACCTAAGAATCAGTTCTTATTTACAGTCAATTGATAGCAAAAAACCCACATTTCCATTTTTCAAGTAAATTGAACTATATTCAAATGTGAATGAATCAACAAACTTCGATAATGAAATAAGAAAATACAAATAATTTCTTCTACATCGAGAAGTATTGTATAAACTTATCTATACTTACTTAAAATAATAAATAAAACCATTTTCATCTTCTATCTTCTTCCATGAGAGAGAATTCATATTGAATAAATTCTAATTGTTATTAAACAACGATTAAATCACAACCAAGCAGGTGCAAGAATCGTTGTCATAACAGGTAGAAAACAGGTAACACGACACACACGATAAACCTTAGAAGCAATTGCAATTTCAATTTCTTATAAACGTTGATACGATGAATCAAACAACCTATTTCAAACAAATTATTATGATATTTATACTGTGTATTTATATTTTTTATTCACAAAAGGTCAAAATAACCGTTTTTTAACGATAACAAGTTAAAAATTTGAACTACAACGACCACTTCCTTTTCACGTTATTCAGCTTTGGTTGTCTCACTTTGTCTAACAAGTGGAATTCCGTGATTCTTATTGGTGCCATCTTTTCTTAAGTTAAGATACATACATCGGTATTGTGTGTTGCCTATAGACAATTGTAGTTAAAAAGAGTATTGTGTGTTGCCTATAGACAATTGCAGTTAAAGAACGTATTAACTAAACTATTGATCATATTGTACATAAATATGCAATTTGAATCAATAGGGAATTATTTGATTTATAAACTTCCCACTTCATATGGACTACCACCCCCTTTAAAAAAATGTTACAACATTTCGCTTTTCTATGATAATTAGTAACACCAAACCTATATTTTTGTTTGTAATCAAATCTTGCAAGTTAACTTGGACTACTTCCAAAATATTTTGAAGTCAAGTCGAAACGTCAATTTTTTATCAATCTGTCAAATATTATTAAAAAACTAATTTTAAAACAGAAGAGACATAAAATCAAGAACATTTAGAAGCATTAATATTATTATACAAAAAAATAGACATAGAGCTGATCTGATGATAGAGATGGAAAGAGGCCATAGGTACCCCGTCGACGCCGACGCATCCCCATCGAGTTTGTCTTCATTTGATTCGTCTTGAAGAGTACTTCGATACTAGATGGTAACCAGGGTCTAATGATGGAGCTGGGAGATGGCCCTGGGAACTCCGTAATTAAACGAAGCAACCCCATCGAGTTTCAGTTCATTTGATTCTTTTTTCGAGTACTTCGATACTAGATGGTAATCAAGGTCTAATGATAGAGCTGGAAAGTGTCCATAGGAACTCCGTCAACGCAACCCCACCGAGTTTGGGCTCATGTGATTCGTCTTGACGAATATAGCAACAAATTCGGAAGAAAAAGTTCGTTCTGTTTGTTATGAGTGTGGATTATGTCTGATTTATTGTATGGATGGATGACTCTTTGACAAGGTGACCACTTGCCGAGGGCTGAATGGTATGAGGGTGTATAAACATTTCATATCGCTAATGCTGCGCCTCAGGGTACAAGGGCGAAACCTGTTGTACTGAAGCCCTTATACCTCTACTATAGACTTCTGGGGGATGTACCGTTTTTATCTTATTCTCGTGCGAGCAAAATCAAAAAATAATATTGAAATATTGAATTACCAAATCAATCTTCATTGGATTTCTATATAGTACATAATTATAGACTTTTTCACACAAGAACCAACATATTGCGATTTAATTTGTATTGAAATCTGGTATAAAATGCGTAATTGAATAGTCGAAGTAGTTCAAAGAGGAACAAGAATAAGTAGAAAACCATCCACGTGAAGGATTTCTCACATACCGACGTGCAGTCGACTGTTTGACCGGCGGCGCCTAATCATTGATATTTACCTGATGTGTTGAATATCAACAAGATGCCGTCGGCGACTGAAGGCAATGATATTCAAACAGTAAGTAGAAATTCTATGCCAACGTCTTGGAGTGACATCTTGTGCAATCCGTACTCGGGAAGACCAGCTGGACCGTATATACAATCCCAACGAAAGGGGCCCAATTCCGTTAGTAGCAACAGACCATCACCATGAGTATCGATCTTGAAAATATTCTGGAGTGGGGTGGAAGCTATCTGATTGAATTTAATGCAGCAAAGACCCAGAATACTTTTTCTACAAAGAAGACCGGCAGCTCAAGACATAATCCCACTTAGAGCAGAATCTGCAGGATCTACTCGACAGGCAGACGTGGCTCATGCACACGAAGTTCGCCTACAGACTTCCAGGACGTCAATTCATCGGGACATCTCACTTTGGAGAAGAGCACGCCTTTGGAATCAGCTATCAAGGCATTCTTTTCATCTTGTGCTTGCTTTCCACATAAAAAAACACAATTAATACAAAAATTATTTATATTATCACCAATTAATTTCGAGAACGAATGCATTGGCAGAAATAATATTCTATTGATTTGAGAGTACCTACGTACATTTTACAAGATTTTTTAATTAATCAAATCTATTCAAACATTATATCCAACAATGTGACGTTTACCAATACATTCTCCAACGTAGAACCAACATAATACTTCAATTATAACAAGAATATTGAGCCACGATTCTCTAACTGTTTGATTTTTCCAAGAACTTCTTCTTAGAGCTGTTATAACCCTACCAACTCCCGCACATATCCGGACTCTGATCCATCGAAAAGAACCATTTGTTATTGGTTTTCGACGACGGTGTCTACGAATTGGTTATATCTAATCGTATATCGTGAAATAGTTGAGGCCGTAAAGATATCAGAAGGCAGTGTTTTTACAATAAATAAGAGATAATCAATAGCGAATACTGCATAGAGTTGTTAGAAAGGTTTGAATGTAAAAATCAAGAAAAAACTGTCTTAAAAGTGGAAGAAAAAACCACTATTTCACAAATACAAGTCGATGGCAACACGAATGTTTACGGCGAACCAACAACTATTATTGTTCGTTGATTGTTATATTTGAATATTGGGAAACATAAAAACACCACTAATTTTTGGGTTCTCCACTCTACGACCATTCTCTCTCTAATCTATTGAATTATATCGCTGAAGCTCGGCGTGATGGAAACCACGTTGCCACGTGCTGTTTATATCTTATATATTAAGGAAATATATTCATATCTATAGTGTTTTGATACATTATAAAGACTTTTCAGGATTCCCCTGTAAATTCCATTCTCACGAACAATAATACACATGCCGCGTGCTCGGTGCGATTTCTCCTCGATGCTGACGTCGTACTCGTATTCTAAGCTGACCTTTCCTCGTCCCCATGCCATGCAGGAACAGAGCAGGTGAACACTCCGGCATACCGACTACGAGTCAATTCCATCGACCAGATACATTTCAACTGTTAGTGTTGCTCGGTCTCTCATAAACTACAAACCCGATTGCAAAATGGCCACGAAGTGAACATAATCACTCTTATTGGTGCTAGTGATCATTTTTTTTTTATTACCAAGAGTATGTTTCATCTGTTTTTCGACGTATTTCGCCGCGTGAGTTAATAATTGGATTATATAATGTGCGTAAGTATTTAAAAAAGACATCAGGTGTAAAGTGATACAATAGACATTTTAATCAATCGGTGAGTATGTTTACATCATCAAGAGGATATTAATTTAAGTGTAGGTTTGGTGCGAAGGATGTGGTTGAAATTATTTATTATTTTTGGTGAAGTTATCGAATACGAGTAGGGAAAGAAGTCAATAGGAGGTTAAGAGAGAAACCTTATGTTATTACTACAGGGTCGGGTTAGTCAATGATTTAATAGAAGAAAATAATATCACTAGAAATAAATACTCAGTGTATATTATTGTCAATTGATTAAACACTGTATCTTTAAGATGTAATGAGTGTTATATATTGATAAATTCATCCCTGTACAACATGTAAACAAAAAATAATATTTCTAGCATGGAATTTAGGATAATGAATTTATTATTAAATTATACGCTGTTTATTAATATGCAGAATGCTTTTGATGTTGTAAGCTTCGATATATTATTACTAAAGTTGTATAATATGGGTTTATAGTATATATAATAAAGTTATATCTACTAGGAAGGACGCAATATATTGTAATTGTTGATGTTCTCAGTAACGTGCTTTCAAACGAGTTTTGAGTGCTCCAAGGTTCTGTACTTGGACCTTTTTTATATTTACTTCATTATAGATATTGGGTTTTTGCTGAAGACTTTTTTTAGTCTATACCAGAGAAAATCTGAAATTGTTGATCAATGCTAAATCAAAATTATGTTTCAACTGGCGTCAAATTCATAAACTAAGTATTAAGAAAAAAAAATAATGTATTAATTGAATAAATGGAAATTTTTCACGTCATCTACTCACTCCCGTATTTTTTCCCGGACTACCCTGTATATATCAGTCATATTATTTTGAGAATCACCCAAATTAGGGCTTCAGCCTAATTTTGGAAATAAAACCAAATGCACTAAATTTGTAAGCAGATATTAAATTGTAGTTTTGACGGAATTGATAATAACTAGAGACAAAATTTGGAATACAGTCAAAAAACGATTGTTTCGGAAGGAATTGTTTTTCTCAAGCATCTTACATTGAGCTATTGAGCCGACTAGGTCATAAAAACCAAGATCAACAAATCCAGCGGGCAAATAAGATCTAATATTGAATTGAATCAATCGATAAAAACAGTAAACTGCGAAACGAAATGAAACAAACATGCGAAATGAATAGGAAGAAATTCCAGGTCCAGTATAATATAATAATGAAATATAAGGTATAAAGTGACTACGAAAGTATTGATGGACGCAAAGGCAGAAAAGCTAATCGAGGAATTGGGAACACGCCGGAATGAGGAATTGAGAAATTTCACTCACTATGGCAGAGAAGAATGCAGAATTTATGAGAAACCGAAGAGACAATGAGATCTTTGGGCATATTAGAGACGTACAAATCACAAAATCGCACACAAATTAAGGATATACCAAAGCTAAAAAAAAATATAACTTCACCCCAAAAAAAAGATCCTAGGACTCAAATCAACACACAAGCGTTAAAGAAGGAAGATTCTACACAAAACAGCAAAAATATAAATACAACAACCTAACAGTGATGACAAGGGTGTATAGCCACTGGAATTAACCCTTAACGAGAAGAGAATACGTCTCGTAGTCTTCCTCAGTACTAGGGGAAGTGAAAAGGATCTAAGTGCAAAATACGACTAAGATACTTAACGAAACGGGTTTTCATATGTGTGTATGACAGTGGTAGGTAGCGAAAGTCATCCAAAAATGCTCAATTTCAAAGAGTCACTTATTTAAATACAATTCTTAGTATTCCTAGTGCCAATAGATTATTAAACTATTCTAACTTCAATTATTAAAACTTGTTCAATATAAACAGACCTAAAAAATTTACTTATGCAATGTAGAGTTGCCAGTTAACACCTACACATTTCTTATATTACAAATTAATAAATGATGTAATTATATTCAAAGAATGTGTATGTTATAAGTTAGATGATAAATTATTCATTACAGAGAATGATTTATTTGTTTTTAAATAATAATTTTGGATATTCAGTTAACACATCAATATTTCATTATACTCTGAAAACGCTGAGTTTTATGATGAAATTGACAGAGTTTTGGTTTCAAATTATTGCCGAAGTATCACTGAAATTATTATTTTTTGGCGTTTCGATCTAATTTTGCATTTTATTAAATTATTATTTGACAGAGTTCTAATATTAAAATACCATTTTCAATATTCAAGAAAGAAGTGATTATTCACAGTTACATCAAAATTATTGGAATATTATTTATTATACATTTTGATCAAATTTTGAAGATAATTTTGGCAAGACTGAATTGTTCGCTCAAAATAAGCCAATAACGATTATTGGGACAACTCATAATGATAATAAAAACTCAAGAAAACAGTCAAAGAAACACGTCAAATTATCCAATCGATATGCGTTGAGTTTAGTTCCAAATAATACTTTAATTAGCAATAAACACAAATTTAATTGCAGGTACAGCGGTGTTCCAATTACGTTGAAGGGTTATAAGATGTTAGATTGCATCATTGGGTCAGAGAAGTCTCGATTCAATTCTAGTATCTATATGATATTAATAATGTAATAACTCGGCCGGTTTATCTGGTTTTTCTGGAATGTATAATGAACTTAACGAAACTAGTATGGCTTCAAGTATTGTTAGGAAGCGTATATCTATCGAAATCAATATTTTGGATGTAACTAGCTATATTGTTCCTAGTATATCGAGAACTTATTTATTTTAATTTCACTTTCTCTATTTATTGAATTAGTATCAAATATTTTCCAACAAGTAGTTTATCATCGTTACTTTCAACTTCGTTAAATCATTCCAACAAATTTATTTTCACAATTGGGATCTCGAGTGATTCGGGAGTGCCTACCATAACCTACAAACCGGAAGGAGTTGAATGAGTGATAAAGTGGTGATCACGTTGTCAAGGAAAAAACATTTTAATAAACTCTCATAAACTTGCAATAAAATACACAAAAACAAACAAAAACTACTGGAGCTTTTGCGAACCTTTGTGCAAAGAAAGAGACGAAAAAAATATACCAACGACTTTCTTTTTATTAGCGAGTTTTTAAGCTTAAATGGAAACATTTCCTACATTGAAGTGGCAAATGAAAGTCATTCTGAAAGAAGCTTCGTTTTTCAAAATTCTTTCAGTGATGGATTCAGCGTTAGAAACAATTCGTTGATTGACATTAATTCAAATCTAACGTTACTTCTTTAATTTGTTTTTGATAAAATTATCCATCGTATTTTTATGAAACCTTTTATGAAACTTCTCGCTGTAAGTATATCACAAGAAAGTTTCAAAATTTTATACTAGTACACCAAACAATTCGGTAATATTTATATACCGCAAAATTGATGTGAAAATTCCAATGCAGCATTGTTTATTGTTCATTTTAAGAAAGTATACACATAAAAACACATTAAGAAACAAGATGATTTGTACCGTTCTAATTAATCTTGTAGGAATTTTCTAATTCACTAAGTTATGTATAGCGGTATTGAGATAATCACGTAAATGAAAATTATCTGTTATCTTGTAATAGTATAAACTTGTGGTTAGTTGTGGGTTGTTTAGAAGCCGCATAATTATTTATATTTTAGTCTTGTAAAGTTGCGTAAAAAAATGAATGTTACCCAAGAGTATATCGTTGTTAGGAAACCAAAAATTATTGAAATTTCCAAATCTATTAAAATACTTTCTAATAATCTGTATTCCCTACTTTTTACACTCGCTTTATATTTACATATATACAATATGTCCAAACTACATGACACAGTTATTCATTAAATCTAATATGAACATTTTCTTATTTACAACTGACCTACTTACAAATAAAAATTGATAATTATATCATCTTTATTTTACAATATAATCCTCATTAGAGGTAAGATATGTTTCCCAACGAATATTTCTAAAGAGTTTACAAAGAAAAATTGTTCAACCTATCAAATCACTGAATTACTGCATATTAACCGAATAAAATCAATTTCCATACAGTCAATAATTGCTTGAAGTCGAATCAGGACAATATGGTGGATGCTTTACTAATTTAAGATCTGCCCTAGCTTTTGCGGCTGATGCAATATCAGACCTGTCACTGAATGCTTTTTCTTAATTACACAGAACACCTTCGCGCAGCTTCCTCCTGTGTTCTTTTTTGATTGCCCTACGTAATTTTGGAATTGAGAAAATAAATACCTGAAATCTCAGATAATCTTCTTAAAAAAACGTTTTCGTAATAAAAAAATAAGTCTGCTGAAGATTGCTTCTCTTCCTCAGTACTTTGGTCTCCACAACATAGTGATGAATACATGATTTCTCGATTGTTACTATTTTTGCAAGAAAATTTCCTTTGTCTTGTCGATGCTTTGTTAAAAGACGATTCCAAATGTCTTGAAGAGTTTTTTATTGTATGTGTTTGTAAATGTTACCCGTCCTGCGGACAATATTATCATGCTCAGTTGAATACTAAGTAGATCTAGCATCTCAAAAACACAAAGTTTTTCAACATTTTCGGTTGTGGTAACGGTTTTTGGTGCCCCAGTTGAATCAACTCTTCTAAACTCAAATATTTAATCCCCCCGCGCTGCTCGATTTTGATACTGAGTTACGACTCTTCCCTTGAACAGCTTGTTCGGAATATTGTGTGGATTTAAGCAAATGACAAAAATAAGAATAAAATCAATTGTAGTTGTTGGCTTTTTTCTGTATGTTCTAGCATAAAAATTTTGAAACACAACAAATATGGGAAACCCTAAGTAGAATAAGGAAAAACAACTTTGGGAAATTGATACTTCACTATAAAATTATGAAGAAACATCGACATAACATGTGGCCCTCATTCGAGTTTATTGAATGTTTCAAATTTGAAACTGAAAGAGTTCTACAACCGTTGATTTTTTTCCAAAACTGAAAGCATTATATTTTGGACTCCGTGCTAGTTGAGGAAATTCACTTACGAGGATGATCCCAGAAGTACTTGGCCCAACAAAGATCGATACCCTTTTTATATTAAGAATCCAGAAGCTCCTCAAAATAGTCATTAACTGTGGATATCACCTCTTCATTGTAGGAAAATGACCATCGAACCATTTTTTCAAGCCTGTGAACAGAACATAATCCAAGAGAGCTAAATCTAACTAATATACAAAAATGGTTCTTAACATAAGTTAATTCATATTGATTAAACATTTATGAAAACTCTTCTGTTTTGGAGTTTTGAAATTAAACCCTAACCTATCGGGCTCGAAGAATTTATCTTTTGCGGTGAAATACTCCTCTGACTTTTCTTTGTTCACTCACCAAACTGTTACAGCTTCTTGTTTGCTTCCCTCACTATCCTGTTCCACTTATCTCTATCCTCCAAGACTTGTCTTCAGTTCCTCACCAGCCTCCTGCTGCAATATCCTACATTACTTGTTCTCAACGTGATTTGGATCATCGACCTCTTGGTCGTTCTATGGCTGGCTGCTATTCTGTTATCTTCCGTATCAGGGCTTCTTCGTATATGTCCAAACCATTCAAGTATTTGGATCTTTATCACTATACCATCCTCTTTTATCTCTTCTTAGGTCTCCCTCCATCGGTCTTGACAGGTCCCAGTATCTATCTATCTAATATTCGAAGATTCTCCTCGTCCTTCCCCGACAGGCACTTGGTTTCTTCTAATTTCTGTGCTGTATATTTTTAACTTTGTGTTCGTGGTGTAGAAAAGAGGAAATCCCTGGTTGATTTCACTAGAAATGGGAATCAACCAGGATGGGAGAGGTTAGTATATTTGTTGAAAAAAAAATTGGGAAATTGTAGATCCTTAAGGTTTCTTCTGGCTCTTTCTTAAAATGGTGTGTCCAATTTTGTTGTGCTGTATATCTTTTGGAAACGTTGAGTGAAGATGTTCGTAGAAGTTGGATGCTCTTTATTATTAGCGATATCGGAAGTATATGAAAGACATAGATGTCTGAAATGCAAGCTTAAAAGTGGAAACCAGTTTGGGCATTGTTAGCTTCTAAATGGGGTTGTACAAAATGCGCCTGTAGCTATTTGTAAAGCTGTTTTGAATGATCTCCAAGGATTTCAATATTGAAGTTTTAGTGGAAACGTAAACTGTGGTAAACTGCTTGGTATGCTTTTTTTAAATCGTCTAAAAGTTTTTTCCATGATAGTTTTTTATCGAAAGTCATGTATAAGAAACGAATATTATTTATAAAACTGAGCGTTTGATTGCATAACTTCATATGTGGCTATTTTTATTTTCATGGCTATCTACGTATTCAGTAGAATCTTCTCTACAGGGCTATAAGAATTGAAAGATTCGAATAAAAACAAATTTTTTATTAAAAATAGCGATTTGGTAATTTGAAGAGTATTATGAATTTTTATATAGAGCCTCGAGGTAAAAAGCATAAATAATTTGCCGTGTTTTCACATTAACACAAGGTTATTCAATTTCAAACAATCAATGTAAAAAATTAGCATTGGAGTACATAGAAAATTCGTGCATGGCCTGCAATTCTCAAGGAATTGTCCCTGTAATATTAAGTCACTTTCTCCAATTGTCACCAATTGTAACCATGGGATATTTGGGAGTTTGTTACATCCAACTCTTCACTCGCTCATTTTTACAACTTTCCACGCGGTCAATATCGATGAGTTCTGTGCTCTAATCAATCGTATTCAGTGCAATCCACTGAGTTTTTTTCAGTGATAGTGCTCTCACGTATCAAGTACAGCTTCAAGTTTTATAGGAGAACCTACTTTCACTTCCGTTCCGAACATAGCTTCATATGGATCAAATTTAATGCCTTTTTGGTGGGTTCTACTTCTTATCATTGCGTTTGAGTTTGAATTTGGTAAACCAGCGATAGTTCTTCATAATAAAAAGTCGAAGCGAGTTGATCTGTACACCACTGGTGGTATTATCCACGTCGATAAACGAACAATTCAAATAACACTCGTATGACAACACGTATGTCAAACTTTATTAGGGTATTGTCCGATTTATTGCCATATCTCAAAATTTCATTTCACTACTTCTTTTGTTTTGTTGTCATCTCTCTACTCCGTATATGACCATAGGTCTTATCGTGATGTTATAGATGTTGCACATAAATTAATTAATCTGTTGATGTGTTGAAAAAGTACGCCACTGACTTTTCACATGCATATTAATGATCGTTTGTAGTAATAATAGCGTGTCTATAACAATCTTTTTTTGTTCTAGTGCATCCCAACATCAGAAAGTGTGCTAATGCAAATAATCATTTAATGAAATTAATGACTGAAATCTACGAGTGCGTGTAAAGCAACGTTATCAGAGCGAAAATTACCGTCCCAGAATATCCATAAAAATAATTTTGAACACAAAAAAATGTTACAGAATTCTTACAAGGCTATGTACCGCCCAAATTTTTACGAAAGTACATGCTTAAGGTGCAACGAAACTGTATATCAAGTAGATCGAGTAGGACCTTTAAAAGACTTTACGTTTTACCACAGTGGGTGTTTCAAGTGCGCCATTTGTGGGACGAAATTGACATTGAAAACGTATTATAATAACCAACACCGACAGGAAGACAAAGAAGTGTATTGTAATAGTCATGTACCGAAAATTGGAGCGGGGCATTTAGATGGATCCTCAGTTGGAATTAGATCAGCTCTTAACGTTCCAAAGAGTTCGAATTTTGTTAATGAACAAATAAGGGGACCTAGTCGAGTTAGCAATGATTCGGAAGGTAAGTTTTGGAATATTTTGTTAACATTATAAGCTTCCCTATCAATTTTATACTTTCTTTTAAATATTTTACCTCTCAGCTTGGTAAAAAAAAATAATCAATCGGGGCCATATGGCAACAGAAATTTGCCGATCAACTCGCTTCGACTTTTATTATTCTACTTCCCACATTAGTTAATGTTCAGCTTAGAAATAAATAATCCGAATGTGTTAATCGATAGTGCGTGATCGATTGCTAAACCTATCCTAACCATGTGATGGCGATCCACATGAATACTTACTAGCTGTTACTTCCTTCAAAATCTCTTCAATTTTTCTCCATTCGCCCATTCTCCAAAACATCCCCAAACCATTACCGAGCTTCCACCGTGTTTTACAATCAGGCTTACATGAATCTAACATCCGTTATTTCTTTAACCTGCGCTGCCTGCCTTTACCTCAATCTCTAAATTCATTGATCTGAGCTGCTATCTTTGAGCCCGTGAATCATTGATC
Source organism: Diorhabda elongata (assembly GCA_026230145.1). Classification (NCBI taxonomy): domain Eukaryota; kingdom Metazoa; phylum Arthropoda; class Insecta; order Coleoptera; family Chrysomelidae; genus Diorhabda; species Diorhabda elongata. The sequence continues at coordinate 16,332,359 of CM047928.1, read as the reverse complement.
ACGTTTACAAATCAATACAATACGTTTGTTTTCAACGGTTGTGGGTTTTAAAGGCAGCCTTGAACGTTTTCTAACGCTAAAATTTTTGGTGGATGCATATTTTTCACTCTGTGGTCCACTTTACGTTGAAGTATTTCTAATTCGTCGGCAATGTTACGGTTATTTGCCTAAACTGTGAAAAGTTGCGGTCAATGTACAAGTTTCAACCGATAGTTCCTTGGTTTTAGCAATTTTAAAACTTAGAAGTTCAAATTTGTGACAACGAAAACAATTCGTCTGCGAACTAGTCTTGGACCAAAAAGTATTATCACTGCACAGTATTGCGTCTCACGGGTCTAATTAGGACTAAAGTACAATTATAAATACTTGTTGAAAAATAATATACAAAATATAAACATGCTCTCGTATAAACAAAGACACTTTTTAAACTTTCGCTTATCAATATGAAAGAGAAATTTTGACCGGTAGTGTATAAGCCATAAATTGTATTCATATAGGAAATATAGTATGCTAATAAATAAATTTAACTTATTAATACTTTGATTTCTGTATAGTTAAAAAATGTTTAACCAAAAATATTCCAAATCACTAAGACCCACCCACTGCATCAGTTGATTAGGAGCTCACAGACTACTAAGTTACTTTTAAATAACCTAATAACATATTAAATTATTTGTACCTGCTAATTATATCCGTTATCAAAACGTCAATTAGTTTTTTCTAATAAATATTGAACAAATATGTTAGAATTAAATAAATTATGAGAACTATTTGAAAGATGTTATTACACATAATTCTAGTCGACTTATTGTCAGAATTATTTTGAACATTTGAACTGTAAACCAGTTTTTCTACCTTCGTGAGACTGATTCTCGTGGTTTTAGTGTACCAAGTATTGTCATAGCTAGTTCCTTTTCGTATTTGATTAGGATTTTTTTAATTATAATTTTCTATAACAATTGGGAGGCGTATTCAAAATATGTGCAGCATACCACTTCATTTGGTGATTGCCAGTTCGTATGGTTTTACTGATGATTTACACTATACCACACTTTCAGCCTGAACCAAGACAAATTTGAATTGTTCTTCAAGATCTGTAAATTGGAAGAAGTTAATTAAATGACTATGTCATACTCGATCAGTCGACTATTCATTTTTTCTACTTATTTTTTTACATCAAAAGTTTCTAAAATACCGTCCAAGAATATGATATCATTTGCTGAACAATTTTGAGCATTTCAAAAATGATAAATGTCTTCCAATTACTATCACAATTTTTCCTGCAGATACAAAATTGAGAAACAATCGAAGCATTGGAAATATGTTAACAAATATCAACAATTTGTATAAAAAAGAAAGATTAAAAATAACTTTTTTAAAAACAATTTAATTCGATTTATTAAGTGAAACTACAACGGTTGAAGTTATTTTATAGTGCAAATATAATAAACATATTTTGATTATAATGCAGATTAGCAGGTGTCTCTTGATAACAGACATAATTTGGGACCGTCCAAATCACTTTTAACCAGGACCGGCTTAAGCTAGGGGTTTGGGGGAGTCATAGCCTGGAGCTCCAGGTCCAAGAGGGCCCCATCAATTGGAAAACAATCTGTATTTTTTGATGCCACAAATCTAACGTATTGATATTATTTTTTTAATTTTTCCGGGCTACCCAATTCCTTAAAGGGGACCCGTTATTATATTAGCTCCGGATATTATAAATCTAAATCCGTTACTGCATTTAGTTAGGAATTTTTAATTCATATTAATTTTTTTATTATTCAGCCTTGTAACGGAATATATTATTCTGAATCTCGCATTCTCGAATCAGTTTTCTTAATTGAATTTGTCTCTAAATATTTAGCTACTATGATAAGGCAATTCATAATAAACGAATTCATTCAGTAGACCTTGTAACAATGGTTTTTATTTATTTATAAAACTATTGACGTAGTTTATGTATAATCTTTGAAATCGTAAATCGCTCTAGAAACTCGATGTTTATACACATGACTTTATTTATTATTGTCACATTGTTATTCACATATTTGTTTAGTAACCTTATCACTAAATTCATAAACAATTTGGAAATTATTATTAAATAAAATTACAAAATTATAAACAGTATTAAGTAGTAGTAAATAAAATGTATAAAATGAGGTTATTAATTTGAATGCTAAATATAAATCCATTTCATATCACTGAAAGTTTTATAGAAAATAGCTCGGAAAATTTGCGATGAATTACCGTGGATTTTACATTATCTTTGAGCAAAAAAAACGAATAATGATCGAAGAGTAACAGACAGTGGTACATTCTTCTCGTTTGTTACTATAAGTTCATTAAAAAAGAGGATACGGGGTCCTGGCTGTTTTCTACGCTTCGTAACAGAACCCAGTCTAACTCCCAGTACAACCACTTTTACGAGACTAAATTTTTCGCGCGTTTATTCAAAAATTCCGGTTTATATTCGAACCACCCTCGTACATGCCCTATTTGAAGTTTCGATTTTTTTCTCGAGTATCTCCATTTGTTATCAAAATATGTAGAATATCTGAAATAAAAATAGACTAACCTAATTTTTATAATATTAGCTATCCGCAAATGAAAATTTCGTCAAATCACATTCAGCCCTTTCAGAGAATAGCCGGAACAAACAGATGGACAGACAAATAGGCAAACATCTACTTTCATATGAATTTAGTGAAAAGAAGTTACTTCTAAATTATACATCGAAATTCAATTTATTTGTATAGATTCACAAATAAGGGGCTGGGAATGTAGAAGAAACAGATATTGTTTTTATTAACAATCAGAATATTTTTTACATTCTATGGGTTAATTTGCTCGCGAGGGCTAGATAATCTAACATCTATAATGTCTTGGTGAGGCTTACATCCAGTGATGTAACCTCTTATACCTCATATTAAGTCTATTGGCCAACTTTTTTTCAGTCTTTTCGCGTTTCTTGGTGCCAACCACACTAGTAGTGGATTTGGGTGGGTTTCTATGGGGAATGGTGTGAATTGTTACATGCCGTGGAGCATCTACTAGTTGACGGAGTATTTTACATTGGGATCTCTGAATAATATTTGTATTAGAGCGTAGCTCTATTCCATATGTCCATAGAGGCTTGATGACAGATTTGTAGATAAGGACTTTGATTTCAAGTGAGACTTTGGATTTTCTCTCTATCAACCAATGAAGTTCTTCTTGCTTTTATATCAAGTCTTTTTTTTGTGATATGTTGTTTCAAGTTTTTTGTCTAAGGGGATTCCTAAGTATTTGGCACTATCAGACAGATATTTGTATCGTAATAAATTATAGTATAGAAATACTAAAAATCATAATCAACCTAAAATTAAATAATTCTTGACATGAACATAAAATTGTTAATGAGAAAATTATCGTCTTCATTATGAAAACGAGGCATGCTTTCAATGACATTTTTAAATCAACTTTTCGTTTTTCAACCAATAGATCTGAGACTGATAACCTATCCAGGGACCGTCTAAATCTTTTTTCGACCATTGTGAATTAGGATCTCCTTTTCCATTATTCCTTCCCTTTCTTTCCTAATTTTCTTAATAAGCTCGTACGTTTTTCTAAGATAGCTCAACTGGTAAAGATTTTTGCGCGTAACCGGTTAGATCTAGATTTGATCCCTATTCCAGGTCTTCTGAATAATTCATTTACCTAACTGCTAAAAATGGTAATTTAAAACTTGATGTCACTAGTTTCATTCCGAAATACATATTTAGTTTGAAAATGTCATTGAAAGCACCCCACGCTTTCATAATTTTATGATAGTGACATATAATTTCTTAGTATTTTTAAAATGTAATTAATTTTTCACTTGAACTGTATTTAATATTTTTGTATTTAGTTCAATTTACTATTTTGAGCATGTACAGATGTGTTTATAATTGCATTTCGATTTTGTAAGTCTGAGACTGCGCTCTTACGTAATTCGCCCACTAGTTCTATCATTTTTAGACTCGTACATAGGATACAAAAAAAAATTTATGAATAATAGCGAATCTAATCATATATTTGAACCGAATTATCGAATTGTCGGCAGTCTTTGAGAACTGTGCGAAACTTAAATTGAATAAGATCGTTACAAGTAGGGTGGAATCAAGGACAAAAAGTCAGTTACAAACATACAGATGAAAATAATAGAAACGTGTTGAAAATATGTCCTTACAAGAATCCCTCACAGAAATAGATCTCCAGTATTTTCTTAAAATCTAATAATACTTCCATATATCGGTGAGGGACTATTTTTTGTGACTCACACAGTATAATATCAAATTATCTTTTATCTTATATTTACATAAATATTGAAAATAAACCGATTTTTATTTTTATTTTGATCTTGATGTTGTAGGTGATCCATTAATTAATATAATTATACAAATTATACAAAAAGTCCGAAACGTCGTTTTTTACCAGTTTTCGCAACTAATTTTTCATCATTAGAAACAAAGAATCAAAATGATTTATCTAGAAAAACCTAAGAAAATACTAGAGAATTAAATTTCGACTTTATTGTGCTCTTTGGATAAACGCTTTCATTTTTTTTAGGTCTACATATACGGACTCACATAAATGGCAGTCATCAACAGCCGCATTCGCCAACTTATGGCGGATATAGCAGCCCCAGTCATAATAATTATTATCATCGTGACACTTCACCTTCGTACCAATATGGGAGATTCGACGCAAGTGCCCTTCATATAGCACACGCCTTGAAACAAACGGAATTACAAAAATCGTACAAAGTACATAGGGAAAAACCGATAGATTGTTATTTGGTGAGTGAAGCCCATTTTATGTTTTACTTCATTGGAATGGAATTATCTAACTTGATTCCGATTGATTGACACCATATTGTCTTTTTATGAATACTTCTACAACCACGACGGCTTTGAAAAACACGATTCTTCAAGAAGACACAACTATCTTAAGTGATTCTTTATCGCAAAACCTAACTAGCAAGGAACCAGCAATTATTTTCAATCACAGTTGTACAATAAACGTTGTACATTATTTCCAAATGTTCGACAATTACTAATCATGCAATCAATTTATTTATATAAATTAAACATCAAATAAAAGGACCCTTCATATCTTTTGTAATCAAAGATAATTATCAATCATGTGTTTGTTTTGTGAGTAATCTGATTATTAGAATGTAGGGTGTTAGTCCATTGAACTAATCCCTTCATGATGATTATACTTTTAAATAAGATTTAATTTACGGTTTTCGCAAACATTCAAACATCTTTCATTCTCAACTAAATAAACTAGAAGAATATCATCATTTACAGTTTTAACTTTTTAGAGATCTCGCCATGTATTATGAAAATAAAATGTTTGTAACACAATTCTCATCCGAATTTGCATTTTTTTCGAAAAGTATAATAAAAAATATCGTTTATTACATGTCCAGAAATGGATTTTTTCATGCTTGCATGACTTCCCCATGAGAATTTATCATCCTCAATTCAAGACTTCTTATGAAGTGTTTTATGTTCACATAAACATAAAACAAATGGTGAAACTTCTATTGATTTATTTGTTGTACATTAGAAATTTCTCTGCTTTTATGACTGTATTAACGTCACTAGTTGGTGTGTGACTCATGTCGAGAAATTCACGAAAATTATTAATACCGATACATATAATATTATCAGTATGATAAATGATAATTTTTGGTGTTGTTTTTTCTTAAATGAATATCCTTTTTTTTTCTTTTTGCCTGTCAAAATTACTGTTCCATTCACATAAAAGGAACATTCATACAAAAAATAAATATTGAATGAAAAGTTTGCATTAGTATTTGTTATCAGTTATAAATACACAAAATTGTAGTCGTCTGTCTGGGTCATTTCTATTTATTTCCTGTTTCGAATGTATCCTGTAAAGTGAAATTTATGATATTTCAGAACGCGAAAAAGGAAATTCTTTGTTCAATTTTTTGTTTTAGTCGTAGGATTTGAATTGATATGATCTAAAATTACTACTTCTTCAATTGCAGTTGTTTTCATAATTTTTTTGCATTTTTAAATTAGCTTCTGATTCCGTTTGTTCTAATACTTATGAAAATTAAAATTAGGTGCTTCGTAAAACACCTGAATTTAACAACTAATAACAATGTGTACTTTACTAATTTGTTTTAATTCACTTTTGATGTGACAGCAAAAATTCGCAATTAGCAAACCATAAGCGTTACGCTTCGTTTCTAAATTTCAATTTTTGCAAAGACTGGTAGACTGCTAAGTAAATGGATTTGGAAATTATTTGGTAACTTACACGTCTGAGGACAAGCCATGTAGTCCTTTAGTGATTGGGCAGCTTTCGAATTTCTAATGGAATTTAGATAGATAATTGAAATTAAGTCTATCCTGGTCTACCAAACGCTACCTTTCTATTAAAAGTTTTTTTGTATTATAAAATAACCGCTGGACTATCAAGAATGAGCTGTTATGGTGACTATTTCCTTCGAAAAATTTAAGCCAACTAAAAAGCTAAATTATCGACAATTTGACATGCACTCGGGACATTAATATTGATAAAACCTTCGAAGAGACTTTGATGCAGTGGTTTGATGAAGCCGAAGATAACGCAAATGATATAGACGAAATCCTAGATGATCACTAGTTACAATATGAACATAGGACTGCCTCTGAACCTACTAAAGACCTGTGCGAAGTAACCACGCCACACAATTTTTCTTGAAATTTGGCGTTGGACAAACCATAATTTCACTCAAATAAGCATCGGGTAGGAAAAGAAGCGAATAATATAAAAAATGTGATTTGGTGGAATTGAAAACTTTTCCTAGTGCTATCGATTTTTATTGTTTTTAATACACATCATGAAAATAAACAAACTCTTATTGTTTATTATAAAAAAGAAAAAATTGATCGATATACTAGAGAAAGCAAATACCATGAGTCTAAGGCACCAAGGAGTAAATGTTTAGCGAAAAAATGTGTCAAAAAATGGTAGAAAGAAGAATATGGAGGATGCGTTAAATTGTTATCTATGATTCTGTCTGCTAACCAAGTTAAACCAGGGTATAATCGAACAATGGCCACTTGTCCATTTTTATCATAAAACTTTCTCTTAATAAAATTTGCCGCTCCAGACAGATCCAAAGGGGGATCACTAATAATTATTAAAAGGGTTGCGCCCCCTTTAGGCTAAAATACATTGCTGTAGACAATGAATTTTTACTGGCATTTCATTCGATAATTTTCACTTAGCTACAGAAAAAAATAAGCTGGCTTTTTCCTCCTAGGTTAGATTTTCAAGTTAGTGGTTTCAAAATATACTACAATTAATTTTTTGCTAATTGTTTATGGAGAAATAAGTCCTTGTACTGTGTTCGATATATGTCCATTAGAAAAACTGAACATTCTACTTTCTATTAATCAATTTATCGAGCATACGAGCGATTTAATGATTCAGATTTAACTAATAGTTTCACTTTTCTCACATACTTCTGCGACATTATTTGCATAATTGCAAGATCAATGATCTAAAGATTCTTCCTCTGGATTAGATTAAACCGAATTGATAAAAAGTATATTAAATTACACTTTCTACCAACACTACACAACATTTTTAAGGATATATGTAGTAATTCATGTGGAAGTATGTAGACGAAAGGCAAGGAGCGGATATGAAATTGAAAGTTGTGTTCAGTCTCATACTTTATATATACAGGATATTACATAAGTAAAGATTAAAATTGTGGGAACAAACAACAAGACCACCACAATTTTCTTAAATACAATGTTTCTTCTTGAAAAACAATATCAATTCATTTGTAATAATTCAATCTATTCAGATATGTATTCGGTGCATTTGTATGGTAAATTTCTACAAATGGAATGTGTTATACAACAAAACAATCAGTTACTGTTTTCAACATTCCATGATACTAAAGAGCTAGAGATCTCGCCATTAATACTAACTATTGATCATAAAATTATGTATTTATTTATTTACTATTATTTACGCGAATTATTTCCTCAGTATTATTCGATTAAGTAACTGGTTTTACTTTGGCGATTTCAAGGGGTTAATTTTTTGTGTAATTTTATGGTTTATCTTTACTTTTAAATGAATCACTGATACTGAAAATTAAATATTGTGATGCGGACCTGGACAAGTTGTTTGCTATTCAGTTTGCAGTAAGGCGGCTCTTATATCTTTTTGTAAAGATATTTAATGATTACCACAAAAAAATGGATGCAGAGGTTGGAAAATAATCCGGCGTCCCCAATCGACGTTTGAGAGACACTATCTACACAAGCATGGGAAAAAACTTCAAGATTAGTTAGTTACCTAAGTTTGAAGTGAAATTTTGGTTTAAAAATAATTAGAAATTTATTTTAGTTTGTTTTCATCCCACTCACAAATTAAGTCGCACGCCTTTTATATCGACGTGCTAAATGATATTGAAGTGGCACTGAACTCTCACCATTTATAGTGTGACTATATTACATATCCTGTACGGATAAGATTTATTCAGTTATGTGATACATTTATCTGGAAACAGAAATTTTTCAAAATATTAGTCTTCGTTATTATTATGATAAAAAATCTCGATTTATATTTCCATTCTTCAAAGTCCATCCTTGTTATGTTAAAGACTAATTTCCAATAGAATTCTAGTTTTGCAAAACTAAGTATTCAGAGAATTTGTTTAGTATCCACATTTAGATCTCTTATGTAGTTCACCAAATAGTCCAGTGATAAAAGCAGTTTTTTTCCTATTACAGAGTGAGTTCAAAGGTATAATTGGTCTCATTTTAAAGGTAATCGTATAATTGACGACCTCATGCAAGGGGTTCGCTGCTGGGTATAGCAGAGTCACAAACAAATGTGTTTAAGTTCACCCAGACAACCAGCAAAAAACAATCCCGTTCGTGTTGTTTTTCCAAGAAACTTTTACAAGTCTGAATTTTTTGCAGATGCAGTTAAAAAGTAGAGACTCTAACGAGTAAAATGCACTTTCTTTTGTCCCGAAATGTTGAGTTTTCAAGGAGACAGCAGTTTCTTTTTCGGTCGTAATATCCCTCAGACTCTACGTGGAGCGAGTAAGATGCGACCCCGAAGCTTGAGCGTATTTTACAAATAAATGACTGTTCTTAGGGAAAAATCACAGGAAACCTTTTTTGTAGAAAATTTCTTAAACTACATTTTTGATCTGTCTACTTTTTCCGAAATTTAGCATAGATTTCTTAGCTTAGCTGCCAAAATTTTAATGTTAACTTTTTCTGTATCGATAAAGGACTCTGAGAACTACCTAAATCCAGAAAATCAGAATCTGTGATCACTGAACTAAATGTGAAATAATGTTTAGTTTACCAACTGGGTGTTCTCTTAACTAAATGAAAATTAGACGTTGTAAACTGATTTATATTAGGAGCGTTAGTAGATTCACGCTCGTGAATTTGCTTAGAGTCCATCTGATTCGGAATTTGAGCTGTCTTCACCAATATTTATTATCACTGGTTCAATATCTACATTCAACAATTTTCGTTCTTTACTAAATCAATTCTTCAATTTTTTATCGGTATATCTAGCACACAATCATTTGCACTACAATTTTCCAAATCTCTTTCCATATATTCAAGACCCTTTTATCGCCGTATCCAACTTTACCAATGTACTTATTATAATATATTTTGCAGTGGGTACAAATAAATTCAATAACATTGAATTTGCGATTGTAGTGTAGCGGTAGCCTTAAGACTTCAAGATCATGTTTTCGGAACAATTCAACAATGACATTTACATTTTCTTTTCGATTCATTTAAGTAATTTGTGATAGTTTTGGTCTTGAGAGGTTTTCATTAAAGACAACATTATTGGCTTTTTTTGACGAAATGGACGAACTTTAAGCTGTCTTCGCCAATATTTATTATCACTGGTTCAATATCTACATTCACCAAATTTAGTTTTCGACTAAACAGATCCTTCTATATTTTTTTCAGTATGTCTAGCACAATTATCCCAAGCATTTACACTACAAAGCCTCTTTCCAGAAAACATCAACACCTTAGCGCCCTCGAATCAAAGTTTATCAAAGTTGGAGTGACATTTTGGTTTAAAAATAATCAAAAATTTATTTTAGTTTCTTTTCAATCCACTCACAAATTGAGTCGCAAGCCTTTTGTGCTTTTTATTGGCGAACACGATACATCAGTGTTTGTGGTATTATCAGTTTGCACTTGTTTATATCGAGAGAAGTCTCTTCTTCTAACTTTTATTTTTTTATGTCCCATACGATCATTGCTGAGAGCAGGATTGGGTCTGTCATCAGAGAGGTCGAGCGGATTGTTTTCAATAGCATCATTACTATAATTAACCCACTCACCTGCGTTTGAAGTATGCGTAACATTTGATGACTATATTTTGGATTTCTTAGCGACGTTTTTTCGCTGTAGCACCTTTTTCAGGTTTGATATTTAAAAATTTGAGGCAAATCTGAATCTTAAGTTCCCGTCCAACATCTTCCACTTCATGATTCTCCATATCAGTTTCAAAATGGAATACAAAATCATAGAATACTATTACGATCCAGTCTTTATATTTAAATTTAAACATTTTGTGAATGTTTGTTCTGCAAGAGTCCATACATCGAATGAAGGTAACCCTAAGTTAGCGTCCAGACCACCAGGCTTTACCAGGCAAAAACTAGACCAGAGCAGGTCCGTGGCCTCACGAGATGCGACATTAAGAACGAACTGAACGAATGGTTAAAGAATCTTACTGGAGAAACACTCCAGGCCTAAGATAATCTAAAAGATTCCACATCTGCTAAGAAATATGAAGAATTTCTCGTAATAAAGACAAACGATATGGTTGGTTTTCTGTCAGGTGACCTGAACAAGATGGGCATGGCAGAGGACGACAACTGCAGATTCTGCGAACAAGCCATGGACACGGCAGAGCATCTACTCTGTGAATGTACTGCCTATTTCGCTAAAAAGCTCCAGTACCTTGAGGAGTAGGGACATAAAGACCCCAAAAAAATAGCAATAACAATAAGATGTAAAGTATTGTAGAAAATATCTTTTAGGTATAGGTACAGAGTTGCTGTAAAGCCAAAACGACTCCCCAAAATCAATATACTGAATTTTATGATGATTAAACGTTATCCTCTCTTATTTTTATTAAGCATTCACAAGTATTGACCATATAAAGATTTGATTGAAGATAAAAAGTAATGTTCTATCTAATCGTAACCAGTACGACAATTGTTCTTTACACAATTATTTTTTTGGATAATAACTGATATTTAACGAGTAGATAAACTGTTAAAAAAAGAAAATCTTGTTCTACATATATGTACTTTTAGTATTTCTTTCATGGTAAGTACCTAGAAAGCTACTGATTCGATTGTGAATACACAATTCCACTTCTATCTTGTTATGGTAGGTACACGGTGATGATCATTCACTCTTCATGCAGGAAGTGCACTTCTCGATAACGTCCGTTCTATGTGTATTTAACTGCATTGTTTGTCAGTTATATCAACATTACAGTATGTATTTTATAACGAAATACCTATCTTATGTATAATTCTGTTATACACTGGAAAACGTAGTCACACCAATTAAATATTTCAAGGTCGGAAAAGATAATTTAAACAATGGAATCACCGAACCCGACATTTTGAAAAAACACCTGATCTGGCTGCCATCAAATGACCATTGTAAAAAATTGTGTCGAATAAAGTAAACCTTGATTTATTTATTCGCATGTGAGTAAAGCGAGTGTTGGTACTGGTAAAGTATGATAAAATAATGCACAAATTTCATAAAAAGTAAAATATTCATGTTCAAGAGAAAACAAAAGTCACAACAAACAGTTCATTTTATTCAGCGACAAAAGTCATCAATAGTTTTTCAAATAGGTTGTTTACAATATTTTCAAAAGCTTGTTTTTCTGCATTATAAAAAAATAATTTGAGTATGGGTCACAAGGAAACAGCAAACAAAAAAATAAATAAGAATCTCAATTAATTTTAGTAATAATTCTTAAATCATCATCTAAAAACAAGGGGTGTAAGATTAAGTCACTTATGTAACCATTAATAGACGACTCATCATTCACCAAACTGAGTATCCATACATCTTAGAACATTAAGATCATAATGTAGAGGTAAACATTCTCATCGGTACCACTGGAATCAAAGTTTTTCCTATTATTTGGATCTGGAAATGCCGCAATTAGTACTGCTGTACCAAGATGTTCCAAATATCGCTCAACTGTTGAATTCTCGTGAAAGAAGTACGAACTATTCCTACCCAAAGATTGTGCAATTTTTGTTTCTTTATTACTACCGACTGACTAACATTTTGACAATTTCTGTTGTAGTTGTATGAGTATCGTCTTCTATCCAACAACAGTAAGGTATCTAGCTTTCCATCATTGTTCATTTATGGTCTTCCAGCTTTTGGAGATTACTTCACGCTTTCCGTTGCGGTAAATTTTGTAACAATTCTGTTTATTATACTTCTAGCAATAATTGTAAATCTTTTATAATGCGTTTTACATTTTTTGTTTCAAATGAACATTGCACGTTGTATATAAATGATACAGTGCACTGAAACGCGAACTAGGTCTGGTGTGAAATTTGTCTCGTTCTAAGAGATATAATCGTTGTGAGAACTGAGATAGGAATACAGTGCTAAATTAGCACAATCAAGGGGAGAGTAATTAAAAAAACAAAAGATTTCAAATATTCTCGTTTGTGTTTAAAATAACTAACAACAAGTTATTTCTCGGATTATTGTTTTTATTCATATAGCAATTTGAAAATATAGTAAAGAACAATTGGTATTTCTTCATTATCTTTAATATATTATGTGACATAGAAACCCTAATATTTCACTTCGCTAATAATTATAGCACAATTCAAGTAGTTTATTATATGTGAGGAATTCAAACTTTGCTTCAATCGAATGAAGTTAATCTAAATGGCTTCGTTACTGCAAAGAAGCTCTACGATTTTTTACATATATCCTTATGGTCTAGACATACTCATAATCAGACTATTGATATCTTCATGAGGTATCTCGTTCCCTGTCACCTCTATCTTATCTTACTTCGAAGAGTCATCAGAGTTTGGAGTGTACATAATGAATTCCTTAAAATTTCACCGATTATATCCTAAACATATTTAATTCAGGAAAAATCGGGTATCTTAATGACCAAGGTATTGAAGGAAACCTTGAATGATAAACATACCATTCCTCCAACAGTGCGATGTACTTATCACTCAAAAAATGATTGGGAGTCTCAATATTTTGACTCATCTTCCTTGCTCGACTTTCATACATATTTAGGCAGTACTCGAACTCGTCATTCAAGTCGATGAATAATACCATTCTCAAGAATTCGAGTCGAAATATTATTCTCCCGAGATTAACATAAATCTTATAAGTGGATTCATTTCAATCATATTTACTTGATCTAGATCTCTCCGAGTACTTTTTGTTAACAAACTTGAAAAATGGTTAAATGGATGATGATTTGAATAACTGAAGAGATGATAGAAGCGATAAATGCGTATTTTATTGAACTTTTATGTGTAGCTTAATCATACAAACCTTTTTTCTTTTCCTGATTTCACGTTAGATCACTAAATTCAATAATTCTCCATGTTCGACTTCCTTGGTCTCATTTCTGACAACATTTCTGTTTTTTTTTACGATACATTTCTCGGAATTTCCTCTTTAAAACAACATTTCGAACCGCTAAACTTGATTGAAATGTATTCTGAGTCAAGCCAATTCCGTGTCCAGGTTTCTATGCGACTGAGTTTATAAAATCCATAAACCTACTATTTTGAATTCTCAATTTCATTGTGGTTACAGTAATTTGGGTTGGAATATTCATTTTGTACCCAAAAAGTCGTACGACGTTGTTCGTTACCTAATTGATACTTTTTCTTGTTCAGATTTCGTACACTCATTGATTTTTTTATTCCATGCATCTATGGTAATATTGGTTTTCCTCTCTTTTTATTCTCCTGTAGGATCCACTTCATTATTTTTTTCGGCAATCTTTCCTCTCCGAAGCTTTCCATCAATATTTTTTATTGTATCGTTTCTGATTGGATCTAATCTTGACGTTCTATTTGCTCCAGGGCGTCCATTTCCACGGTTTCTATTTTTTTTTTTTTTTTAGTTTTCCACGTTTCCCCGATTCCATTAAGTGAACCGTGTCTTTATTACTTTTATCTGCAGTCCCCATTCTTCATATTCTTCATTTAGTTTGAGATCTATGTATTCTGACTCATATCGTATTTATATGCGATAAATTTTGCAATCTATGCACTAAAAAATAATAAAATATGCACAAAAATTTGGAAAATACACATTTTGTACATTGATATTCTCAGAAACGAACAAAAAGAATTCCAAATTTAACGCTCAGTACCTATTTTATTCTACAATAATATTTTATGGGGGTATATTTATTTGGTCCAAATAATATACACTTTTTGCAATATTTGCAATATACGTATTTTGCATTAGTATTGAACTATAGTTGGCATAAGCAATAACGAATGGCAGTTTCCATTTTTTGTAATCAAAAATAGAAACCAAATATTAAAAAACTATTGATTTCTGTGTCAAATGAATAATGAAAATATTTGTACTCAATACGCGATTACTTGTGTAATAAATTTATTTAATGTCAATTTTCATAGATGCTATAAACATAAGAATAGGTGTGTCATTTTAATAAGTTTATTATTTAAAAAAAAAATCATTATAGTATGTACCATAAATGCATGACCAATACCCAGTGACGATATAATCAATCGAAAACAAATACCCACGCCCCTTATAGTATAAATAACGCCCAAATATTTGATAAAAAAATGACGTGGCGTCATATTCACAATGTCATTAAGCTTGAACCGTCTCCTTTACAGGTTATATTCGCTGAGTGGATATGATTATCACAATATTTTTCAGAATACCAAAACATACTAACAGCGTCGCGTAGGCAAGTTTATCGAGAGGCAAACGCATATTTTACATTTTAAAACATACAAATCATACGAAGATAAACATTTATTCATAATTTCCGCAAATTTATTATAATAGTTCATAGACTTTTCTTTTATACAGTGTCAGTCAATTAGATTGACTATTTCCTTCGAAAAATTTAAGCCAACCAAAAAGCTGTAATATTTTATGTTTACCTAGCAACGATCAAATTTCAGCGATAATACTGCACTAGTGCAAATTATCGATAATTTGCACTAGTGCCAAATTTTCGTCTAGGATTAATAAACATCATTTGGTTTTAATTTTATATTTTAAGAAAAGGAACAATTATTGTTTATTTTAAATTAAATTTTTCTCAGGAAATAGTCTGCCAAAATGCCCTCTCGTGCATGTCAAATTAAATTATCGACAATTTGACATGCACTCGGGACATTAATATTGAAAATTCAATAAAAATAACTAACTTTCTATAAGTGTGTAGGGATGTTCTTAAGGCCGCTTGACATGATGCAAGACAACGTGCAATGCAATGCAAGATGCATTATTTCTTGATCAAAAGTATGCACAAATCAGTTTCTAATCTACTAATATTACGTTTTATTTTCATTAGGAGTTTTTCCATTGTTTCTTCATCCATACTCAACTAATTTTTCTATGTTTTTCTCGTCTAATTTTCTAACTAATCTGTCCATCACACTCCAAAAGCAAGTCAGAGGAAGATATAATTATTGCCAGTGATGCACCGGTCACTTTTTTCTTGTTTACTTTAAGTAGCTTTGTTATTTTCTATTTTAAACTGCCCACAAAATATTAAATAAAGTTTGAGGTTAGGAAATTGTGCAATTTCTTTCACGTTTTCTTGCACCATGTCATGCAGCCTTTATCGAAAGGGTTGTAGACAATGGAAGTATGCTTTATTTAGGTTAATAAAGTATTTTTCATTAAAGTAACGAATATATTTCAAATTACAATTCTTGGAATGAGCGTAATATTCAACATCAGGCTTATACTAAGATGCTAGTCGAGGAAATAAATCGATGTAAATACTCGAAGAACCTGTTAACGTTGTTGGTCAATTCTTCTATGTCTGATGATTATGAATCTGCGCGTTCCTCTTCGTTCTAATTGACTGTTGCGATTATGATTCACATAACTGCGCCGTGCTCATACGCAAATCTGCATTGTTCGCCTGATCTTCGTGGTCTTATATTTTGCTCCCTTTGCGTCTTGCTAGCATTACTGACTGTACAATAACCTATAAATAAATCAAATACTCATCGGTGAAAAACAGTGATTTAATATTGTATTCCTTTGCTTATTATTCGACTTACCTTACCTTAAAAACGTTAAGTACAATATGTACAGGTACGTTACTGGCCGTTGTTGGCGGAGGCTCGTGTTTATTTATATGAGAGTAAAAACCGTCGTTCCAGTTATTGTTCTGGAAATTAATGTTAAATTGTATAGAAAAATCAAACCAATCAAATATAATTAGAAGAAATTGAAATTATAAATTCTGAATAAGAATTCATCGTACTCCAATTATTATATTTTCAATTACCATCTTGCAACCCTATTGCGAATCTGTGGATAAAATAAAAATTTTGATCTTAGACAAAGATTAGTAGAAATAGAGAGGTAGTTCATCTTTTTTCTTTAATAGTAACCTCTTAATAACGAAATCTCTTCTTGAGATGCTGAGCTCCAGCTCTCATCCCACTTCTTCAGTGGTCTCCGAGTGTTTGGCGTCTGTTTTTTGCCCAATGTAAAATAAAGTGTTGTTTGTCTTTCTGTGAGTCAAATCATTAAAAATGTTGTTCATAAATTATCTTTATTTTTAGATCTTTATCAATGAAGATTTCCTGCACCAAACTGGAACTAGTCGAAACGTAAATATTATATGCTTTTAAACGGAATCTTAATTGGTAGAGACCTAAAATGAAGACCATATGAAAGAATTAAGAAATTGAAGAAAATTATGAAAAATTATACCTGAAATGTATCGACTGCGTTTCAGGATTGGATTGTGAATGATTAATAACCATTATCGACCTTGAATATGTACTCTTGTCTAAATTACTTTCACCAGAAGTCGACGACAGTATTTTTATGATGGGCGTTCTGTGTTATAAATTCAGCAATCCAGTTGGCGTACTTTTGAAGGACGTTGATTGTAAATTCATCACCAAGCTGCAGGCTATTTAACGAGGTGTCCTAGTTAATAAATAACGAGGCGTCTATTTACAATAATCGAGAGTTATAACAAATACACTTTATTTTATTGGTGAAATTCAGTTTCACACGCCCATTTTACGTGAATTAGAATCTTCTTTTCCAAATCGGCAACTTCGCAATTAATTTATCGCGCTATAACAAAATGATAATGGAATCACTATTTTAAAAGAAAGCAATTCATTCCAATATAATGAATAAAACTTCGTACGAGAACAAGGAAAAACCTTCATCACACCATAATTGGTCTACGTTTATAAGAAGATAACAGATCAGAACGATGTGGAGTGTACAAGGACTAGTATGCGTTGTTGAATTGAAGAAGAAACGACTCCTTTCTTAATGGAAAAAGTGTATTTCCGCCATAATAACACGTTCTCTCCACGATCAAATTACTCGAATTGTGTTCTGGAATTAACAGCATATGATCTACATTGGCTACCTGTAGAATGGCAAAATGGCCACTTGGCTGAACTATGTCGAATTGTTGGAATGATTTGACGATGAACTGAAGAGAAAACGACTCCATTTGCAAATGAAAAACTGTACTCCCACCATGACAATGCGCTCTCTCCACGACCAAATAACTCGAATTGGGCTACGAAATGATTCCCTATCCACCGAATTCATTCACATATAGATTTATTCAATTATGTGCTTGTTTCAGATTCTGTCTTACTGTTTTTTGAATATTCCAGTCAAACATCTTCCGTTTTTGTTTCGTACTCAATCTCTCAATTGGTTACACTTTTTACTACTCTAAGATTTCTTTTCGCTTCAAAAGGGTACATCTAAATTCAGATGGTGATTGCTCGTATGATGGGTCTTTCCTATAATACCCACCCCTTTCCAAGATATCACCCTTAAAAGGTGGTGACTAAAATTGAGTTTTTATTTTTCTTATACAATTTCAGTGAAGCTAGAAACTGTAATTTTTTATCTTTTTATTTATGTCTTACAAAAATTGGCGAATCTGTGAAGCAGAAAGTAAAGAAGCTACAGAATGAATAATTTATAATACCTTGGATCGTAAAGCTAAAAATACTACATACATGTAGCTGTAAAAACGTAATAGCTGGAAACGAACAACATGGTTAATTCCTTAAACACTAAACACAAAGGTTATAGAGATGGATTCAATAAAGAAGTTGGTAGGGTTGCAAAGAGAAACCATTGAGTTGGTTTAATTATATCTAAAGAATGCGAGAGGACAACCAACATCCTAAAAACATAAATAGAAGAAGAAATAGCAAAGATTATAGTTGACAAAATTGTATGAATCAGGAAAATTAAAGATGTAAAGAAAACGTTGTAAGGAATTTGAAAAGGGACATAATTTAAAATTAATGGAGCTGTAACAATGAGAATTGAAAGTAATTGCATCGTGAAATGAAAAATTCACATCACTCTTTAAAATAGGGAATGGAAACAAAATTTTTTGCCTCTTCGTTCGCTATTCAAAGATTACTGAATGAATGAACTACAGTATCATGGATATGAAGCGCCAACTCTTCTAAACATGTAAAATTCCAAGAAATGAAGTAGATTGTAGTATTTACTAATTTGGAAATCATACATGATATTAAATTGTATTAAAAGAAACAATTTGATATTTATCTTTGTAATCACTTCAGTTCTTATTTCTCTTTCCAACTAAAGAATTTCACTGTCAACTTTCTTTTATGAAACTTTTAATTCCAATTGATGTTTATACGCTTACCATATTTATTTTGAATCGAAAGGATAGAAACTGTCGTTATTTGATCGAATGATAATGTGAGTCTAGTCAACTGGCATCGATCTTAATTAATTGTGATTCAAGCTTGTTCAGACACCTGTGTTATTAAACATGTGCCAATCACATTCTGATATTAAGTTATATTTTTAATCAAGAATGTTTCATTTTATAGACTCTGTAATTTCCCAATTTCGATTCTAGGTTCCAAACATTTTACAACATTGACACATAAGACGTGCAGCTGTTAAAGTTTCTATAATTGCTCTTGTTTTACATAATAAATGATAATTATATAATATATAATCGCATTCAAAGTGTCAATACAAATATTTTTACGAGCTTCTTTCAGTTACAGTTTCAAGTAAAGTTTCAGAACAATACTTTGTATATTTTTACATCGATCATTTCCTTACAATGAAATACAAAACAGCCCCTATACAAATAAGAGCCACGGCTACACTGGTTTGTCTACAGAGACGGTAGATATTATATATTAATACCTGACAGTAGTTAACCTTTGGAGCATGTCTACTTTTTCTATAGCAGTCTTAATCTCGTCACTTAATGGCCACACCTCGTATTATAATTCTTTGAATGATTATGTAATTGTTAATAATTTCGATAATACGTATTATTACAGGACCGAGATGAGCAGAAAAAATTAGAAATGAGACATAGAAAAGAAGAAGACGACCTGTATAGAAAGTTCCAAAGGCAAAGAGAAGAAGAAGAGAAACGAATTAGGGATGAATTCAGGGTAAGTTGAGGAAACTTTGAATAAGTTGTATATACAGTGTGACCTAACAAAATCTATTAGAGCTTGTTATTAATGGATATGCTTTAAACATTTATCCAATAATATATTGTTGGATGTATTCGAAAGCATTGATATTATTATTTGGGAGAACAGTTTAAATAAAGACAAAGGGTCCATTCCTTACAGCCCACTCTATAGTTTAGTACGTAAGAAATAAATGTGAGTATTCCCACCAAGGAAATTTTCCCACTAGAATTGTTTCCCGCTAGAGAAGGTTCATAGGTAGGAAATTTAGTAGTAGTAAGTCAAATTAATGGGTTTTAGTTCTGAAGACGATAACTTGGTTATCGAAACGCGTCTCAGATAGTGTAATTGTAAGTGTTACTGTACTGGTAGTTTGAACAGTTTAATTAGTATCTATATGAAAAGATAACAATATTTATGATGAATTAATTGAGCCAGTTATTATTGACTTCAATAACTTCTTTTTACGAGTATGAAGCAGAAGATCTCATCCAGTACCAACTATTTCTGTGGTTAATTTATTTTGTTATTTATCGTCAATACTACTTCATTTGAAACATAGAATTTTCTGAACTGAACCAAATAATTTTTTCTAATAATATAGAAAATCAATACATCATCCATTTTGTTTCAATATAATCAGTAATTTTTTAAGACGCATAGGATTTGATTTAAAAAAAAACACACAAATTGTTGAAATCTTTATTGTAATTGATAGAAAAATCAGTATAATTTGATGTTTGAAGATGATTCCATGCAAATATTGGCCGCGGCTCCGTTTTAGATAGCCCATGAGCAAGGTCCAATTTTAGCACACTCTCTCCAACATATCGGTCGGTATTTCACGAATAAATGCTTCGATATTGGCTTCCAGTGCATCAATTGCTATTGGTTTATCTCTGCAGACATTAACCTTAACATGGTCCTACAAGAAATAGTCCAAAGGCGTTAAATCACACGATCTATGCGGCCAATTAACGGGCCCCAAAAGTGAAATCAACTGTTTACAGAAGGCGGCTCTCAATATGGCATGTGGCACCGTTGAAACCACATATCGGACATGTCCAATGTTTCCATTTTGTACAAAAAAATCGTCAATCATCACACGGTAGCGCTCGCCATTCATAGTAACGTTCCGGCCATCGTTGCTTTTGAAGAAGTACGGCCCATAATCCACACCAAACAGAGACTTTTTCGGAATGCATTGGTAGCTCTTGGAATGCTTCTAACTGGTCTTCACTCCAGATACGACAATTTTGCTTGTTTTCGTATCCATTTAACCAGAAATGAGCTTCGTTACTGAACACAATTTGCACAACTTTGCTAGCGCCCATTCACGAAATGTTAGACGTTGTGGGAGATCGTATGGCTTCAATTCTTGCACCAGCCATACCATATGAGGTTTTACACCCAAATCCTTTCGCAAAATTTTCCACGTAGTGGAGTAACAGAGGCCCTATTGCTGCGAATCGACATTTCACGGTCATCAGTAACACAGCCGCAATATTTTCTTCGGTCCCCACTGTACGTTTGCGTGTTTGTCCAATAGTGTAAGCTGGGTTAGAAATTTAGTCACAAGCTTCCGAAATATTCCCTCAATAGGCTGTCCAAACTGCCCATAAATTGGAAAAAGTGCGCGATGCACTTTCTTAACCGAGCATGAATTTTCATAGTAAAATTCAATAATTTTCAAGCGTTGTTCGTTCGTAAGTCGATTCATGATTAAATTATAGACCAAACTGAACAAGTTTAACAATGAGACAAGACACGATTCACGCGTGATCTGTTAAAAGCAGTGTTGCCAAAAAGATACCAGCTATAAAATCACTAGTTACAAGTTTGAATATTCACGCTGAATATAAGTTGGATATACGATACTAAATTCAAAATTCGCCACCAGCAATTATAGCTTTCTAATGATTAAATGAGTTTAGAAACTGATTAGGTATTTATTGAGTTTATCCATATCAGATAAACATACAAATTATTACTTCATCCAATTCATAATTTTCAATTCAATACTGAATTTGCTTGATTTGCAACCAACGATAATATGTATTAATATGGTAAAATTAATATTCTAATTACCCCTTTGAAATAATTTTTTTCCGAATTAAAATAATTCTATGACCTTGTTCGTTTTAATTGTTTATGTTTTATAGACCACATCAACAGTTTTTTAAACGCCATTTGAATAACAATGACGGTAATTATCTTTAGAAATCATCTTTTCCTTCCAAGATGTATTGGGCATTTTCATTATAATGTAATAGAATGTTTATACAGGGTGTTCTGTGGCAAAAAATTCGGGAGTGGGTAGATGACGTGAAAATAATGCTGTGATATGAGACAAATTTGTTTCGAATGACCCTTCGTTTCTGAGTTATAGGCCATCAAATTTGCGAAATCAGAACTTTTATTTAAGTATCTTCGAATTTCAAAATTGTTGGTACAAATAAGCCATATATTCCACCAGCAATGTTTGGCTCTCATAAAAAATAACCATTTGCAGTTATGTGCCAAAAAAGAAATTGTGACAGTGCAGAGGAAAAACCCAAACTAACTGAGTTTTATAACTGGTCAAAAGCTGGAGTAGACACAATGTAAAAAATACTTGATACATATACTAAATCAAGATTCTACTCTAGTTTTTTACTATAATATTTTCGGAAGTCGCCTGCCATCCACCATATATTCTGTATTATGAGAATAATAAATAATTTTATTAGAGATAGACTCCATTCGTTGAAAATCGTTCGTTAGATTTACAAATCACGTCTCAAAGAAAAAGTCAAGTAGAAATTTTCTTCATAGAGCTATCAATCCATAAGTACATCCAATAATTCAAAAAATATTGCCGCAAAACTAGAAAAATATTACAAATCCTATATTTGTGATGAACATTACAACTACGACATGTGAAGGGTGTTTTGTTGATAAAATTTACTTTCATCTTTATGTGGTTTTGTATTATTATAAAAAGTGAAAAAAAAAGCAAAAATTAGGTGTCAATATTCACAACACTGTTTTTGTTGTATTGTGAGTGAGATTGTCCAAATTTTCAGTTAATGTGCGATGTACTGCACTTTTTAAAAGGCCTATTATATCGCATTTTCAATAGACGAAAAGATAACATTCCTGTAGTCGTCACCCCATTTGGTCAAACACAGCGATGTTAGTCTTCGCAGGCAATAATTTACTTAACGATGGAGCAGTCTCAACGAGCGTAGAATCTAGCTCAACATTCATATTGGTTGAGCTAAAGGCTTTCCAAATAAAAGTATACTAAACTACATGGGCTCTTCAAACTTGAAACATATGATGTATACATTGTTTACTTTCTGATACAGTGGTATTTTCCAAGCAACTACCGCCATCTATAGGTCAAGCCAGGTACTTCTGGCACATTCATTGTGTAATATCAATATTATCATATAAATATGATAACGAATTTATCATCCGTATCAAATGAATGCAAAATAAATATTATTATTAAAGTTTTTTTTGAAATTCGTATCGTAATATCAAAATAGTAGCTATAATATTAATTTTGAAACAGTAATTACTATTTATGGTATTTTTAGGATGAATGGGAAAAAGAACTTGAAAGGCTGACATCAAAATTCGAGAGGGAAATGCAAATGAAGAGGAAACGAGATGATCAAAACATTTTGACGTTAAGACATCAGCAAGAGAGGGAGGACTTAGAAAAAAATATGACGCTTAGAAGAGACAAGAAAAAAGAATCGCTTACTAGGAAAATGTTAGAACATGAGAGGTGAGTAAGTTTTAGAAGTTACTTTTCTAAAACTTCACCTCGTGAATAATATACTAAAATTCAATACTTTTATTCTTTGGATTCGAGTTAATAATGGAATAAAGTCCATTCGGGGTTAGAGCTTTTGAAAAATGATAATACTACTGAAATATTTTCCTCTCGTTTAAATAATTTTGTCAATATTATAACCTAGCAACAGATTCATCGACAAAACGAAATTATTTTATCACTTGGCACACAATCATTTAAATAATAAATGTAAATGTAGAAATATGCAAAATAAGACATAACTTCACGTTCGTCATTAAAAATAAGTTATCAATATCGCTAATTAAATAATCATCATTTTGGTATGTACTATTAGAATGTGTTGTTCATATTTTTACATTCTTCTATTCACTTCGCTTCGTCTTGGTTGTGTGTGAATGTATTTTTTGTTCTTAATATTCCATCGATATTGAAATAATTGAAATCGCAAAAGTGAAATGGTACGGCCACTTAAGACGGATGGAGAATGTGAGACAGGTCAAGGAATATCTGGGAACGAAGAAGACACGAGAAAAAGTTGAGAACAAGTCAACCAACCACATAGGATCAAGCAAACAAAAGATTAACGAATAAAAGCACTATAAGCTCCACGTTAAAATAAATATTTTTGGACAATTATCTTCTTATTAGCCCTCGTATTAAGCCTTCTACATTCGTCACGTAATTCAAATTTTACCGTGAGAATTTATTCCACGCAGATCCCTTTATTTTCGATCGAACATTCGATCAGAGTCTTGTCTTGACGGAAAAATGACTTCAAATGCTTGGAGATGAAGAAAATAGCAGAATTAGAACTGAAAACTTTATTACGAATTGGTAATGCTTAAAAATGAAATATAAGATGGTAAAATTTGATAGGAAGGTTGGATGGTTAATTAATTTCCAAATTGTGAAAGAGGACATTGGACCTTGGGCATTCGACGGAATCACGACCAAGTAGGGGTGAAGTTGCCTAGACCAACCAAATCAAGTCTTCAATATCCAATTTCATAAAGGACCCGTGGAAAACGGGTGTCACCAGTAAATAAAATTAAAAGTTCAATATAATTTTCTTTAATAATATCTATATAAAATTGCCATTATTTCACATACTTTGAGTAAGGACATATTCTCAATTCCGTGAAAGCAAAAGAAATTACTTCCCTGCACTTTACGAACATACTACCACTTTTGAAAAGATATTGTTCCTTGTTAACATCATGTATCATTAAATAATTAAATAAAAAACATTATTTTTTAGGGCGGCAACGGCGGCGTTGGTAGAAAAACAAAGTCATGAAATGTTGGAACTTATCAATGAAAAACGTAGTGAATTCATGCAAGCCGAATCTTTGTATCTAGATCACAACGACAGTTACAATGAGGAAGTTCAGCCCTATCCTAGCCTCGCTCCTGTACCCGCTCCACCAGCACTAAGCAAATTTCAGGTAACATAATTAGCAGTTTAATCATTGAGATTTATGGAAAAAAGGATTTATTTATGAGCGATCATCAGGATAAGGATCATCCTTTAAATTGGTAGTATTTGTTAAATAATTAAAATACGGTTTTTTCGATACCCCGTTCACGGATAAACGGTCTAAAGAAGTGGTTGCCTGTTTAGAAATGATAGAGGTTAATATCTGGTCTCACGTTGGTATTTCCAGGGATTTTCCTTGTTTTTCGAGGAAGACGAGACCATTCGCTCCCAATATGGAAGTGGAGTAATACCAACTTTCACCACCTCCAGGGCCCCACTATAATGTCCTTAAGCGAGAACGCTATCACAAACGTAAACGCCTTTTTTGAGAAGAAATACGGAAACTATTATTAGAAGGGTTGGGGCATAAGTCATAATGCATGGAAAGTAAACCAATTAATGGGATTGCATTCCTGAAAATTTTCCAAAAATCACCAACAACTTTAACAATCTCAAGAATTATTATTTTCATTTTATACTATGATTTAATATTTTTTTGTTATTGAAAAATTAAATAAAATCTTCCGTGTGTTATTTCAGGTTTATAATGATCCAGTAGAATTTGCTAACGTAGATCAAATAGCAATATCAGTAGCTCAAGAAGACCAAAAATCCTTTACAGACTTAGTTAGACAACTAGTGGGAAGATGCGGATCGGATGTAGAAAAAGCTAGGTATTAATTTAATTTTCGTAACGAGACCATCATAATAAATTGATAATTAAATGATTGAATGTGTAATTACACCAGCACACGAAAAAAACTAAGTTGTTCCCAATGAAGTGTTTTCGTGGTTTCGCGGCCGCAGAATCGAAATCCGCTACTGTACGTCCCCACTATCTACTTTAAAACTTGCTGAAAACGTTCTATAACTAACACTCCAACGTGTTAGTTCTAACCACTTGCAGGTATTATCTGTCTCTAAATTTATTATATTCATGATATGCGGTACCCAATCAGTATATTCATCCTATTTACAACAGTTTTTATGATGGTTTCTTATATGTACAGAAATCGTTTTACGATTTGGTGAAACTTTACATTAACCTCAAAAATAACAGAAAACATCTTGATATTCTTCTAACATCAGAGGCGCGTCGCGTTAAAAAGCACGACCCATATAGGATTTTACTAAGGGCCCAGTATAGGCCCAAACTTGTGCCAAGTATGTACAATTCTGGCCCTGGCTTGGAAGCCATTCTTGGCCCAGACTTGGCGGAACTCTGGAATGATAACAATGTCCCACGCTTGGTTTGCAGCCCTGGGCCAGGCCTGGTTGTCCAGATAAACCCAAGAATGGTTTGCATGCCTAGGCCAGGCTTGGTTTCTTAGATAGACCAAAGGCTAGTTTGTTAGTCTGGTCCAGGCATGTTTCGAAACATGGAATCTAACTTGGTACTAACTCTATTCATTGATGTAGATCGAGTCGACTCGAAGCGATCCCGCACTGATGAGACATTGCTTCTTGTAAACGGCAGATAATTTGATGTCATTAAGTGAAACAATCACTTAATAATCACATCGTTCAGTATGTGATGCAACGCGTTACATAAAAATAACGCGCAATTGAAGAAAATGGCCCTTTAAATATAATATAAATGGCGGTTCTTGTGAACTATATGTTAAGAAAAAGTGCTGAATAAATGTTATTATTTCGTTGTTTGAAAATTGCACTACAAATTTTTTACATACGTTATTGAGTTGTGACAAATAATATTTGAATGATGATAATATTTTATTTCAGAACAATATTCAGATGGATTACGGTAAAAAATTTGAATACCATGTCTTTTGACGATAACCTTAGAGGAGATACGCCAATGGGATTGCTGCGAGGAATTAAAAATGGAACTGAAAGCTATCATGTGCTTTTTAAAAGATTATGCAGGTGAGTTAACAATAAAACATTGCCTTAAAAAAGGTCATATTTAAAACTTTCATGACGCAATCTTATTTTGTATTTTAAAGAAAGCTTATAAAAATTCAATCGCCGTGCTTCAAAAGACGACTATGAGATCATGACAGACGACGAAGGTATACCCAAAACCCAAAACTAAACAACAATCGGCTGTTTCAATAAGAGCCTAATAGTTGTTTTTTTAGCAACGTAAAACGGTCAATTCTGAATGCAGCTGTTTGCAGGAAGTGTTCGAAAAAATCAGGGAAACCAATCGCAGAAGATGAAACATTCTCCACCATGACAATGCGAGCAGTTAAAACCTCGAATTGAAGGGTCATTCGCCGTAAAGTCTACCCGAAGAAACTGTTGATGCGTTCAAATCACAAATCCTTCGATCGTTGGTTCAAACGCATGCAAAAGTATATTGATCTTAATTGAGAATATTTTGAAAAACAATGAAGCCATATCCAATTATAAATATTGATTTTTATTTATCCATCTCAAAACTTAAACAGCAGCCCTCGTAATCTGTTGTACGCGTATTTTAAAAATATAACTTAGTTGTAAAAAAAACAGTGTTATTGTGAGTACTCATGAAGCATCCAATCGGTAAAACAGATTGAGAAATAGCTGGTATTAAATTTCATTTAATATTTTTGCAGTTATGCTGGGCTCCATTGTGTGGTGATTAAGGGTTACTCTAAATCGGCAGGATATCAACCAGGTGTCCGATTCGAAGATAATAGATTCAGGAACTCTTGGAATGCTGTGTACGTGGCTGGAGCGTGGAGATTTGTGCAATGTAACTGGGGAGCCAGACATCTAGTCAATGCTAAAGAGGCGCCAAAAGCTGGTAATAAAGCTAAATCAGATAGTTTGAGGTAAGTATCAATAATTGTTTCAATTTAAACCATGAGCCAATAATAATTAGAGTTTTGGCGATGAATGATTTCGATTTGAGGTCTCTATCAATTAAAATTTAGTTTCGATTTAATTCTATTAGTCTTCGATTTTATTAGATACCAGATTTATTCCATACAATCAACCATGACCTTTTAAGAAATGCAATGCTAAAATTTGGATACTCCAACAAAAATACCCAGTTAACAATGTCCAGAAACTAAAAATTGGAAACAAGCCCCAAATTCTCGTAATCTGAAAGTTTTTTGTATCATTGTTTTTCCATAAACCATTTCTCCTTAGTAGCCTAAATATTTTCTTTGCAATTATAACGAATATCGAGCAGAAGTGGTAAATCGTTAATTCAGGGGATGATGATTCCAAGTGACAAAGTGAACGTTCGAACAAATCATTTGCAACAGGACATTGACTAAAATGATCAATGACAGTCTAGAAATATAGTCAAATATAGGAATGGGTGGATTTCCTATTTAATAAATTCATAAATTCTTGTTGACAAACCTCAAAAATAAAAAAAATTACCAAGTTTGTTCCTCGCCATGCTCGTATTTTTTGTAAAACGCATTCAATATTCGAAATGCGCATATACATGTTTATTTTACTATAACAGATTGAAAAATGTTTTTGTTTTAGATATGAATACGACGACCACTATTTTCTTACTGATCCCAAAGAGTTTATTTACGAGTTTTTCCCACTGCAGTCAGAATGGCAATTGCTCAAAAGTCCTATTACTTTACAAGAGTTTGAGGAGCTACCTTTCGTTCGATCATTGTTTTTCCGATACGGACTTTACTTCTCCGATCCTAATACAAAAGCTGTTATGTACACGGACTCTACAGGTAATAAATCAGGTTTTTATAACCACAATAATTTCATCTTTTTGTACGAAGATCTAGACTGATAAATAAGTTGTGAATAGGTCATGAATTGACGCCATACTGTACTGTAATGTGACGATCGTAATGTGTCGAATCTCTATATTTGAATCTGTATCAAAACGAATATATGATATATCTATAAATATAATAAAACTAAGTCGATAAAATGTGCGTGCCCATAAAACTTAAAAAGGAGTCCCGACACGATAAAGGGACTTATGTGGTGTGATAGCCCTTTATCCTCGAACAAGAAAGTTTCCGTTTTAATCTAAAGGGCATGTTTTAAGGGACTTTCCGACCCTTCAACTTGGAAATTAAGTCCAGTGGCGCCATCTGTTATCGAATATTTGAACTTCGTTCAAGACAACTATGGAGACTATACACTCCAATAGTCATAGTGTATAGTCTCCATAGTTGTGAGCCATTGCAGCATGTGTAGTAGTGGCGCGAAATTTAAAATTCCAATTTCAATAAAATCTTAAATTTCATTTGTTACTATAATAAAGTTGTTAAATTTTGTGGTATTTATACGTCATTATTTAACGTATATTTTGGAGTTAAAGCGACATAATTTTAGTTATCCAAATTAGTTCTCAAAACATTAAAAAATTTAGGTTTTTAAATTTCGCGCCTTTACTACATACGCTACCGCTACAGAAGCTAGAAAGTTCCCGTTTTAATCTAAAGGGCGTGTTTCTAAAGATATAAGGAACTTTCCAACCCTACAACTTGGAAATTAAGTATAGTGGCGCCATCTGTTATCGAATATTTGAACTTCATTCAGGACAACGATTGTTTGGGTTGCATTTCCAAAAGCGTTGCGAGCAATTGTAGCATGTGTAGTAGTGGCGCGAAATTTAAAATTCCAATTTCAATAAAGTCTTAAATTTAAAAACATGAGAGTTGAATTATCAAGAGATGAAACAACAGCACAATTTGCTAAAATACTTTTACAAATCGGCGAAGGTACATATCCTACTGACCAAACGACCGGCCTCATTGAACTTAATAGTGATTTCTGTAATATAGCCACTACTGAAGACGAACTAATCGACAAAATTTATCCAAATATTATTCAGAACTATACTAATGCAGAGTGGTTATTTCAAAGAGCAATTTTGGCCACTAAAAATAATATTGTTGACGATATCAATTTTAATATTCTAAAGAAAATACCTGGTGAAGAGAAAATATATAAATCGATCGACACGATGGTATCCATTGAAGAAAGTGTCAACTTCCCCACTGAATTTCTAAACTTTTTACAAGTACCAGGAATGCCATTACACTGCCTTCGTCTGAAAATTGGAACTCCAATCATACTACTCAGAAATCTCAACTCCCCAAAATTATGTAATGGAACTAGAATGATCGTAAAACAGCTATCGAATAATATCATTGAAGCTGAACTTATTTCTGGAAAGACCAAAGGACAGACAGTATTTATACCTAGAATACCTCTGATCCCTTCGGAATTGCCATTTCAATTTAAAAGACTACAGTTTCCAATAAAATTAGCCTTTAGTTTTACAATTAACAAAGCGCAAGGACAAACTTTAAAATATTGTGGCATTAACCTCAAAGAATCCTGCTTCTCTCACGGTCAGCTATATGTAGCTTGCTCAAGAGTAGGAAATCCAAAAAATTTATGTATATATACTCCGGACAATAAAATGAAAAATGTTGTTTATAAACAAGTATTGTAAATAATGAGAAAACGTTTTCAATAAACTTTTTTTTTCCTTTTAAGTCATAGTTTATTTTTTTATTTCGACTCTACAACGTCATCTCATATCAACTCCCGGGCGAAGCCGGGTTTTTTAGCTAGTATATATATATATATATATATATATATATATATATATATATATATATACATATATATATATTTCTCTGTGTCTTCGTCTTAGTTATTACTTGGTAATGATGATCATTCAACTATTAAAACAACATAGAGTTAACACGATATTATATTTTAAGCAAAATCAAAATGTAATACATAATAACTAGGTCGAATGATTCTGAGAAACAAATAAACATTTAATAACTAGATCCATAATCATTATAATCATATAAAATATATCTTCGGGTGAAAAGGAAAGTTTGATCTACAAGGAAAACAATTTTGAGACTATTTTATATGCATTTTGACTTCAATGAATTCGATAAATTGACTGAATTTCTTCTTTTTCTTCCACTCATTTCAAAAATAATTCTTATTCATTTTTCACTCGAAATATAAACTAAATATCTACTTCTATTTTAAGATTATTTTATAAATTTCTTTTAATTATATGGATTAGTTATTTTTTCCAAATTTCTTCATATTTAATTTATCTCTTATTTTAATACTATTTTATTAATTTCTTCTTTCTCAGTTAAAGGTGAAATTTCAAACTTCACTACTTAAACAATATTCCACAATTCCCTCTCTCTATTACTGCTAGTTCGTTTTCTAAGTCATGGGGGTTGGGACCTCTTTGGAATGTCTTTATTTCATTTTGGTGTAAAGATACGTGAAAACGTCGTTTGATTTGTTCAGACCATTTCATAGGCGATCGGCCTCTTCTTCGTTTTCCTTTCACTTTGCCCCTCATTTTATGATTCAATAATTTAATAATAATAATTAATATAGAGAATTTAATTGAGTAATTATATAAAGAAAATTTATTTTCTTAGGTGCTGCCACAGTTCGAATTGCTATGCCCTCTCATATGCAGGCCACGCTCATCTTTCATTATAATCTGAAATTCTACGACAGTGAAGGTGACACCTTCGATGGAGTTTCTCTTAAAAGATTCGTAATGCAAGTAAGTAATATATAGTGCTATTAATGATTAGCTATAATCAAATATAAAATATTCTTACAGTCTGTTGTTGGAAATATGGTTGCATTCAGAGTACACGCACCTTGTAGCGGGGCTTTTTTACTGGACATATTTGCAAATGCTGTCACACCTAAAGAATACCTAACGGGAGAGCCGATGAAATTCAAAAGTGTATGCAAGTTCAAAATTTGTTGTGAAGATTTACAAACTGTCATGGTTCCTTTACCAGATTGTGCTAGTGGAGAATGGGGTCCTACCAAAGCCACAAGGTTGTTTGGACTTGTACCTATTACCCATCAGGTAGGATTTGAATATAATAATTGAACACTGAAGATATTTTCGGTTGTAGTTTGATGACGATAAACAGAGCCGGACTTAGAGTCATCGTGGCCCCCGGGCTAAAATACTTGAGGGGCCTATGTAAGGCGGGCGTTTTACGTGAATTCTTACATCAAGTTGATTTTTCATTATAGTCAATTTATTCATTATTTCTAACTAAAAATAGTACAAAATTACGTTCATAAATTAAAAACATTTTTTTCTTATTTTGCTACCTACAAATTCTTCAATAACACTAGTGCAGTCAATCGATTTCAGTAGCTCATTTTCAATACACAATACGCTATATCGATTTAGTTTGCAGTGTTTCCTATGTTTCGCAATGTACGAGGTGATTTCAAGAAAGCCTAAAAAACAAGCGCTCGCGTACACTCGTAAATATGTAATAAAATATCTACAGCTCATCCGGGGGAAGCGTAGTTTATAACTCGTCGTTGTGATTTTAAAAAATAAATCAGCGATACCATGCATTGGGCGCAACTTCGAGCTTTCATTTTTTTAAATATGATTTTTCGGAACTTTTAAAATGATTGCGCATAAAAAAATTTATGTTGATTCTGAACATTGGCTATGGATGTATTTTTTCGCTTGCATTCATGTGTTTAAAAATCAATCATATGGCTCGTCGCGAGCCCCCCCCGCAGCGGGGGCCCCCGGCGCACGCCCGGGTTGGCCCATGCCTAAGTCTGGTTCTGACGATAAATAAATCCAAATAAAAATACAATCGATTCTGATATTTATATTTTAAAAAAAACATACAAATAAAAATATAGTAATAATAAAACGACAATCTGTAATTGTTATTTATTTAAATTTTCGATTCATGGATATAACCTCCTTTTGCACAATTTTGACATTTTCTGCATAAATATAATCGTCGTCGATGTTCCAAAGTAGTTAAGTGGAAGTAGGAAACTGCTTTCTGACTTCTCTGACAATTTGTCACACTACAACTCAATCGGATTGAGATCTGGTGACTGTATCGGCCGTTTACTCTCAGTACATTCTTCTTGGACACGTGAATCGTCGTTGATGTGTAAAACTAGATCATGATATGGTACAGTGTAGTGAATCTCGTTGCTTCTAATTTGTAGTATGTTTACGTAAATTTGTGATTTGTACATAAATTTCAAAAATGCATAAACCAATCAAGTTTTTGACTCGATGATATATCTTCTTATTGAAATATACGTTATAGGTATTTGTTTTTATTCGTAGGATTCATTGGTTTTTGCTGGAAGAGAGCTAGAGATCCAGTTCCGAATGTCTCGCCAACTGACAGACTTCATGGCAACTCTACACAAAAACGGCGTAGAAGAAAAACGTTTATCGAAATTCGTATCTCACAGTGTTGCGGAAGACATTGTCACTTTCAACATTAGTTTTCCTGAAGAGGGTCAATACGGTTTAGATATATATACGAGAGAAATGGCTTCAAATACCGAAACTACAGGAGAAAAACACTTGTTAACGCATTGTTGTAAATATCTCATTAATTCTTCCAAAAGGAATTGAAAACGTGATTATTGAGTTGATTCAGAAAAGAATTATTGGTAATTGTGTGTGAAATTGAACTCGCATCATGTTTTATATAGACGTTAATACTTCAATATATCGTAACTCCGAATTTTACATTTTACAGATAAAAATAAAAATTTGGTTTCCTTTTCAAATTATAATAGTGCTATAATACTTTAAATATTTTCATTTCAACAACAAATTATTTGACATATCATACCTTGTTTTTATCTGTTATTGGCGCAATTGAGATACTGAATTACAAGAAACAATTTTCCTTGACGGAAAACTTGAATTTAGATAATTTGTAGTTACGACGAAATTGAAATGTTACTGTCGATTTAATTTTCTGAATATTTTGAATCTTGGATTGTTACATTCGATATTCGATAGATCAAATAATTTCTTTTTGAAAAGAAGTAAAGATTGTTATATCGTTATATCTTCACGAGATGTATTATTTCAATAAAATCAACCAACATTTCTGAATTAGCATAATGGTGCTCTTTAACGACGCAGTGGCGTAGATTGAAGACCAAAAAAATAACAAAATATTTGTTTTTTTTTCTTTTTTTCCAAAGCATCCGTTTTACATTAAAAATATTAATCAAAAGAAGAAGCACTATAACAATTTTGAGTGTTTCCACAATGTTTAACTTTTACCGCATTATATATGAAATTTATTTAACAATTGAGTTTAACTTCTGGACAAATGAAGTAGGACAATCCATCCATCCACTTCACATATCAATTAAGTTATTTGAAAGGTTCAAGAGGCTTTTGTAAAGACAATTAATATGATAAAATGTGATTTCGACCCTCTAAGATTGGGGTACGTATTATTGGTGTTACTGTAAAGAAATAATGTATAGAAAAAGAGCCAAAATTGAGATAGTTTCGTAGATGGTACAAGCTCTATTGAAAAAATCAATATTTACTTGAAAATAAATATAGTCTTTAGACGACAAACAAAAAAAAGGTTTAAATTCATTATTTTTCAGAATATTAAGGGCATGGTAAATTGTGTAAAACAAAAAATATATTTCCTTCTTAAAAGAAACAAATAAAAGTGTTACTTCGAACGTCCTCCAACATCTAACCCGTTTTTTCTCTATTCTTATCTTTTGAGTATCGCCCCAAAGAAAATAAACATCCGGCATCGCTGTAACCACTTTCAACTGAAGAAGGCTTCTTCAATTAATCCTCACTGTTTGGTGTAGATCTAGCAAGGATCTAGTTGTCCTTTTTATGTATTTCTTGATGTAAACGGTTGAGTTTTATTTTAAAGCTGATCCTGAATGTCTCTTCAATCTTCTTTTTTTTACCAAGCTTTCTTGGCGATCATTTTAGTAGAAAGTCAGTGTAATAATAGAAATTTTTATAATTATAATATTTAGGATTTTGTTTTAATATTTTTATTAATGTAAAACGGAAAAGTGTCAGTAGAATATTTTGAGTAGTTAATATGGAAATGCGATATACCTAGAAAATGATTTAGAATCATTTTCTTTGCTACTACTTGCTCTTCTTCTACAATTCCTTTCTATTTATTTGATTCGTGGGATTTTCTTGAGCTACCTTCTTTTTCTAAGCCCATTGCAGACTGTTCCCGTTATAGCAGCTCTTTTAGAGTAGTGGAACAGCACTTTACATTATACATATATACGATTTTTGGGATGTTCGAACGTCGTGGGTTGTGTCTTGCTCTTGGCGTTTCATCAATAGCATAGAAACTGCAATCGACTTCTAGTGACCTACTCACGAGTCCTGAAGATACCTACCTGTTGTGTACCGTGCATATATTGGACAATGGCGCGCGATAACAAAATTCAGATATACAGATATATATATATATATATATATATATATATATATATATATATATATATATATACAAAAGTGGGTATTCAAACTATATTACGCTTTTTTTGAATTACAAAATTCTCTACGGATTGTTGTGTTGCTTCTCAAGAACGCCACTGTTTTTTTATACCGTAGTCAAATTTGAAGTCACTTTATTATATAAGTATCTCAATTCCAAGGGATTTAGATCCCTTATCTTATAGGAAGTTACTCCTTCAATAATTAGAAACAACAACAAAGTCTGGTTTCTTCACGTTCTAATAAACTTCCAACTAGTTATTAGCCGCATAACTTTAGTAGGAACTTTCAATTGTCCAATAAATATTTACAATTTCTTTACCCTAGTTTGTTTAAATCCGAACTGTTGGTAACACTATAAAAGATGCCTATATAGCTATCGTCCATGTATTGAATAAGGAAAGAAATAAGCGAAAAAACGTTCTTCTATTGACAATTTCCTATGATCTGTATTTGTGACAACGATCTGTGCTCAATTAAATTTGCACGTGTTTTGTTAAGGTTAATATTGAAATAGTCGTGAAGTTGTGTTGGTCTGAAAATTATAGTTTATATTCAGAATAATTGATAATGAAAACGGAAACGATAAAAAATGTCATCAACGGACCAACGGACGAACGGAATTAGCCGTATTTCCTTAATCAATTCCTATATTTGTATGACAGATATTTCCAAAAATGACTAATCAAACAAAGGTATAACCATATATGGACTGTTGGTATGGGAAATAACGTCCCTACGCATTTTCTCTCTCGTTCGAGACACTTTATCTATGCTGCGGATGCTTGAGAATGCGCAGAACCGAGCTGGTACCTCGGAGGATAGAGAAATCGTTATCATTTTGTGTTCTTTAGTCGGAACAGCTTCCACTTTTAGAAACTATCCATGTGGAACATACATATATGGGTATAATAAACAAATAAACCACTTTTGATGTATAATATTTTAGGTTAAGTTTCTACTAACTCTTTAAATGACAGTTGTGACTTCCTAATAATTATTTGGCAAATAATTCGATTTATTCGGAGGCTTAATATATCAGAATATGAAGAAACTTAATTTTTGGTTATTAAGTAAATAATAGTTAATAGGGACTTTATTAGGAAGTGAAGAAACCCGGCCTAAATGTTAAATTTTAATAATAAATAACTTGAATAACATAGCACCACGTTATTCATTGGTGTTTTATTTTCACAATAATAAGAAATGTTCTTGAAAATTGTGATACTTTGATTATAAAATGACTTACAAATAAACATAGGACAAATTTACCGCCTAACACTTGCCTAAAAACACATATGTATATCTAACTTTCATGAAATAACGAAAAAAGTGCAATAATAATCAATTGACAAACTTTATTAAATACCAGCGTTTTGTTTTTTATATGTTTTGTTATTAATATAATAAGCACATGTTATTTAATATTATATTTTCTGTTAATAAATTATTACCTTATTTACAAAAATATGAAAAAATAAAATGATAAATCGGCCGCTTTTTCTACTATGAATTTATATTTGTAACTGAACATGAAATATTCAATAAATCTATTTATTTTTAATTTTAACAAAGACTTTTCTTTAACCTTCAAATAAAAAATAGGCAGAGTTGTGGCACCATTTTCCTGGAGCAAAACCATACAAAATATTTTGTTGATTTATAATTGAATCAAAATTTAATAATCATTGTGGATCAAAAGCTGTTGCAGGGTATATAGCTTTTTGGTCTTAAAGATGGCTCCAGGTACACAAATACAATTTTTTTTTCACAAAGTTTCCTGAGACTCACAAATGCACTTTGTTTTATCTAGATCCATTGCCTCTTTTGCTTCATGTCCTCATTTATCAAGAAAAATGGATATTGTAGGTACATGTACATTAAAAAATAGCAAAGATTCATATATAAGAATAATAATATTATTTATTCTTCCACAATTTCTCATTTAAAAAGCAGTAACTGTTTGTAAGATGATGGAAATGAGAAACAAAAATATTGTAATTTAAGAAAAACATAATGTTGCAACATTTACGGATTTAATCAGTCACATATATAACTTGATTAGTTATGTCCACTATTTCACTCCTCTCATCATCACTATCAGAAATAACTAAAACATTATCGGATTGATCGTTTGGTTCATTATCAAGTATTACAATTGGTCTGGTATGTTCTGATAAATCTGACATAAGTTTTTTCCATAACTTCAATTTTATGTTAAAATCAAAAGAAGAATGAGTTAGAGCTTCTAATTCCTCCTGGATGAATTGTGAATTTGGCAACTCTAAAAAAACATGTCTAATCAATTTATGATATTTTATCTCAATTTACTTTTTGACATACTTCCGTCTTTATCAAATATGATTTGAAACTAACAATTTGTGTAATCATATTAATCAATAGATCATCATAAATATCAAAATAAAAATAAAATAAAAATAGAAAATGGTTTCATCTTTAGTTGCATTAAAATTTATAAATAAAACTATAAATTTTACTTAAATTATTTAGGTATTTGTTATCATTGATAGCTTTCTCATTCCTATTTATAAGTCCTTAAGGAAATAATACATGATCCAAATATTTTACTGAACTAAATCTAAAACACCCAAAAACAAAAAAAGTTCCTTGTAACGATTCCGACATTGCAGACATCTCAGTATCCAGAAAATAGATTAGAAGAGTCATTTCCCATTTACACAATTTGAGCACCCATTTGAGCATATGGTGCCCAATGCTTCAAACCCATATTCCAAATTGTCGTTTTAGAGGATCTGTGCATCAAACACTGATACTGGGGAGCCCTTGCCACTCAAACACCAGATAAATATTTAGGCTCCATGAGCTTCAAAATTGTGCTTTAAACACAAACTGTAAAACTGACATTCTGTGGGCATTCATTTCTAACTCATTTCAATTTATTTGGATTTACATTTGCTTTGAACAAAATTTTCTTATATTATTAGATTCAGAGACAAATTGAGAATATGCATTATTACTTAATGAAGATCATAAAGGGGTCTTAGATGGTATATATAGTGAAAAACATAGTTTCAAAGAAGTGCTTCCTTAGCATTCGTACTTCATATTCAATTAATCAAGTATCTTGTATTTCGGACACAGGAACAAACAATTAATTTGTGATATGTTTTTAGAAATGGTTCACATACATAAGAACAAGAAAGCTATCAATGATAAAAAAACTGAAATAATATAAGTAAAATTTGGAGTTCCATTTTATAATTTAATTGCAACTATAAATAATTTGATTGATGGTTGCTACATATTTTTGAGATGTGAAAAACTAAGGAAAAATTAATTTTAAAACAGTTGCATATAAGATGGTTTATTGAAATATTGAAAAGAACTAGTACTTACCAAAATTATTATAATACACTTCAATGGTATCCAAAATGTCACAATTCTTCAAATCCCAGCCTATTTTCCAGCATATTTCTATCATAATATTGGGAGAATCACAAGTATACTTTATACATAAAGCATCTTCATCGTTTCTATACAAAGAAATTCTTGGTTCTTTTTTAAGTACAATATTTATTATCAATCTTCGAGCTTCACAAAGTCTTGAAAATTTTTTCAGATTTAAAAAAGTAGAATTTATATTTCTACTTCTCTGCAAAAAGTTTCGACAAACTTCCAGTTCTTTTTGCAAATCTTCATCTTGTAGCTTCAGGTCTAATTTCAAAATTTCAGAAGAACTTTCCTAAAAATTGTAATATGCTTTCCTGCAAAAATTCATAACATAAAAATACGTACGTAAATAAATACCAACAGCTTCATGCAATACATCAAATTGAATATGCGGAATTTAATGATATAGAGAGTAGTAAGTTTTTCTCCGAAATTATTTTCATTGATTTCAGTTTTATAATTTTCTTTATGAATTTGTAAGAATTGTATGTCAGACAAATCTTCTATCACACCAAAATCTTTCTTTAATTTGTTTATTTTGTTCTCCATATTTTAAAAACAATCTTAGCTCCATTGTTATATTTAAAAAACATAACTTAATATAAACATTTATACTGTCTCCATATTTGTGATGATTCAGTGACAGTATCATTAAACTGACAATCTGTCCTCTTCTCTGCGCGTATGTGTGATTTTTAGGCCTCCATCTAGTATTTAATCCGATTGCTGATATGTATTTAGATAATATTCTCGTTGTCTGTAATTATTCATCTTTCTCTTCCTTTGATGCAACGTGAAAAAATAGCTTTTATATGTTTATAATTATAATATATTATTATTATTATTATAATTATATATTTAGTGATTCTCTGACAAGTCAAATGTTTGCGCATGAACGGAAACAGCTGATTCCTGTTTAGTCAAAATATTTTGCTGGTTCTGAAATGTCAGTCTGTATGTACAACAAAGAGTGATTGGAGTTGTATCCCATGTATATTTCTCAAGTAAAATGTCGTGGTATCAAAATATATTACCGGAGAGTATAAAAAAAAATGTGTGTGCGTATTTGCTTCAAAGATACCTCGGACAGTTCTTTGAAGAAAAATTAACTCGAGATCAACTGAATATTGACCTATACAATGGCACTGGAACTGTAGAAAATATCAGCCTTGATGTTCAGGTAATAAATGCTAAAGACGCAATACAATTTTTCGTATCTATTTTTAAAATATTACAATATTCACATTAAATTTATTAGTTGATAATTGATATTTTTTGATATTACAAATAGTATATTTATTTGTTTACATTATAATCTTTGCATCATATATTAGTTGCACATTTGAAAACATGTGGAATTTTTTATTGTGAATAACCTACAAATCATATACTTTTATCTGTTGTTTATATCTCTAATCATTAAGCCTAAAATGTTCTATGCTGATTAAATGAAATTGAAGATTGCAGTTGTAAAGTAAATTCATTTAATTAGTTGTAAAGTAGGTAAACCAATTTCAATATTATTTTTTTAAGCTTAAACATTTTCTCTAATACTCTATTTAATTGAATTATCTTCTCTCAGGGTTTGAAACTTACAAAGCCATTATTTTCGTAAGGGTTTTATACCTATCATGTTTTATCCCATTGTGGCTTCTTAATATTTTTATACTCTATGGTCCTAGTTTACTCAAATAAATTTAGTATTTAATTAAAATAGTGCAAAATATTATTAAGAAGTCCAGTCCCAGAAATAGCAAGTATCCATGATAAAAACTTATAAATAAATTCTACCTGTTAAAGGTTTTAAGCCAAGTTAAACTATACTTAAAGGAAGAATATAATGAGAAGATTTACTTTCACAGGTAGAAAGGTAAGAAAACCTTACAAACATAAAATTGGAAAGGGTAATAAATTAAAAGAGAACCATTGTACTTTTGTTATAAAGAATTATATTTAAACATGACTTTGGGACAGGTTTTAGTACTCAGATGTTATTGTTTTTTTTTTGGATTAAGAATCTTATGATCATTTTGTGAGCAAACAAACTATTCTGTTTTGACAAATATAAGTATAATGTTAGTGTCATTTTTAACAATTTTCACTCCATCTCTATTGCTTTGAATTTTCATTATTATTGGCCTTCCAATTATCATGAGGTGATTTTATTTTCTTGTATTCTGTAAATAGTGCAAAAAATTACAGCTCATATCAGTTGCTATCAATATGATAGTACAAAGAATTCTCCAATAATATAATTTCTTATTATTACTTCTTGTTTTTTGTACACTTACCTAGCTAGAAAATTCCTTAATTTAGACATCATCCTCACTTCATATCATGACATTAGTAGTCATTTTTTTGAGTTTTTCTAAAGAAAATTTTGTAATATGGCACTTAATTAACATTTAATTAGTACTTAATTTTCTGCTTATTGTTTTGTACGTTTGCTCATATTTGCTTTGTTAACTTTAGAACATCATCTAGGGTTCTAAACACTAGCTAAAATATCAACTAGAACATTGTATATTAATGTGAATCATCTATAAAGTTGGTTGATTATGGGTAGGGTGCTGAGTGCCAAATTTATTAATTTTGATGGTCCAGATGAATTAGAGTGTTTGTCTATTGATTTATAAATATAAATAGTACCAAATATTTAGCATATGTAGAATGTACTATCCACATTTCAATCATTTTTTTGTTACAGGCACTAAACGAATTAGGGGAACAGCAAAATTGGCCATTGGAATTTGTAGATGGATATATTGAGAGCCTTTTTATCAGTGTCCCGTTTATGTCCATACTAAAAGATTCTAGCTATGTTGAGGTGAAAGGTTTAAAAATTACTGTTCAACCCAAACAGAGAAATGAATCTGGTAAAATAATATTGTTCAATAATTCTAAGCTCAAAACTTCTCAACCATATTTTAAGAATTCTTATCAGAACCTAGTATAAAATTTTTTCTTGTATTTTCTAACTACTAATAATTCGATAGTCTTTAGAGAAGCAGCACATAATTAGTACAAACTACTTGAGGGTAGGAACTGAGAGTACTAAAGTAGAGCTGTGTCAGGTTGAAGAGGGTACACCAGAAGGCATTTCCTTGCCTGAAACCTCGTCCTATTACCAGTGGTATGGAAAGCTTGTGATCCAAAAATACCTGAAATAGCTTTTTATGCTAGCTTTGAACTATCTGTATATCAGAGAGATCAATTTCAATCTTGACGAAAAACTTTATTGACACATGATTGCTATGCATATGATTCATTGGTTTGTCACTGCTTTTGAGCTCCATCAATTTTAGAATACTTAGGTGACCTGCAGATTTCTTGTCTTGATTTATATTGACAAAAAATAAGTGTTGTTAGAAGTTAAACTTGTTATATAATGCTTCTCTAATATTAAATTTGTTGTTTATTTTGTTAAGTAAACAATATTCCAGCTACATCAATGTTTGAATCAATGTGGAACTCAATGACAAGTTCCATGCAATTAGCAGAAGAATGTGCAAGGCAAGATGGAGTGAATTCATCAAATCCCATAGAATCCTATGAAGGAATTAAACTTTTTGCTCAAACCATAGATTCGAGTAAGTGTTGGTTAGACAACATTGTTGAAAATCGAATGTAATAATTTATTTCTTCCAGTATTAAGCAGAGTAAAAGTAAAGTTTGTAGATACAGTTCTCCAAATTGAACATGTTCCCAAAAATAGCACAACCGGAGTAGGAGTCTTAATGAATATAGATTTGTAAGTATTTTATTGAAAAAGTTGAAAATATCTAAAAATATCTACATGGTCAGTCACTTGTATATATTGTATCTAGTTTAGTGATAAATTTCAAAATTTTTTGTCAAGTAGCTATAAGAACATCAGGTACAGCTATCAACTGAAATGTTTAAACTACCTACAAAATTTTTGAATTTTCTATAATTTTTTTCTCTATAAATATTGATCGAAGAATTAAAAAATTATATAATAAAAGTTGTATATATACTATCCAAAACTATTATTTTCTCAAACCATGCAAGTTCCCCTTAAAATATTATGAGTTAATGTAGTTTTATTTCACCATTAATGGATAGCGTTCAAAAATACTCCAAACATTCCAGTACGTTAAGTAGAGCCCCCTAGTACGTTATTAACCAAACAATTCATAACGACCTAAACATCCCACTAATCAAAGATGTGATAAAAAACTATTAGACAAGATACAAAAACCGATCCATTGACCACAACAAAGAATTAATAAATAATCTATTCAACCAGCTACTAGCAAAGAGAAGATTGAAAAGAATATGGCCAGAATATATCCCCCAATAAATACTCTCAGAGTATGGATGGACTCTGTTTAGTGAATTATAGACAATTTACTTATTATTATGTTTATAGAGTAGATTGTAATTCACTATTAATAAATCGGTTTGAAACTATTAACTTACCATATTTCATTTTAGAATTGAATATTCAGATGAAGCAGGTAGCGATCCATCTACTGATGAAGCTACAAACCCTACTCAAGACCAAAAGAAAGCATATATGGAAAATACTTTTACTACAAAAATTTTTTCTATAACAGGTGTGACACTATCGACAGTGGAATTTTCGAGTAAAGCTAGAACTTTTAGTAAATCGCTTTTTGTTCAGTCTCAATTAGAAACAGAAAATGATTCTTTAGTTACTGTGATAGAGTCTTCTAATCGTGCTAAAGATTCCTCGATGAATACTGAAAAAATAAACATTGAAAATGTTTTTAAAAAAGTGGAGCAATGTGTGGACGATCACCGGCATGTTATAAAATTTGCAAAAATTACTGATAAGCAACAGGTAAGATTAAAAAAATTATTTAGTTTCAATCTTTATATTTTTCTATTTTGGGGTTGAATTTCTTTTTTGATCCACTTATTGAGACACGCGTTGGTAGTGCAATGGTATGCCGGCTGTGTACAATCAATCTTTTGAATGCAGACAAGAGGAAACGTTCTTACCAGTAGTGTGGCGTTGATCTAGACTAACATTCTCTGTTACAAATATTTAGTGGCTGTTTTATAAGGGAACATAATTTTTGATTTGTATTATTGATAGAATCTTGCATTTGTAGTTTGGTCACAATTAAAGCTTTCGCAACATTGCACTAATGTAAACCAGACAGAGATCCAACTTGTGAATTATCTCACCAATTGAAGTTCCATTCACGAATCAAATTACTACTTTTATTTTATATTGATGTGTCTCTAAACGACCATAAATACCCATTATAGCTTTTGTATTCGATAAGATTTAGTATTTAAGGCAGATTGTACACGGATTAGGGGCTTTGGTAGTTTGACATTCATCGAATTTTGCATATGAATATTAATATCTGCAAAAATAAGTTTTGTGATATCCGATTAATGTTTTAAGGTTAAAGTCAGATTAAAACAATCTGAAGATACAGAAGGGCCTAAAGTATCTATAGACGTTCTATTTGGTTCTTTTATAATATTTTTATCACCAAGGCAATTCCATGTTCTTATAGAGGTTGTAGATGGTTTATCAAAACCCGATACGGTTGATACAAGGTAAGCTATTTAGTAGATCCGGAAATATGTACATTGATCTCTACAGCTGATAGAACATTATGATAAACGTTTTTTTATATACAATAAACAATCCTTTTGAAATTAGCAATTTTACAATGTATTCAAACATAAAATAGCATTAAATCTGCAAATTTATGCAAAAGGTTGCAAGGTTAGTATTTAGAAATGAATCACTTACACTACCCACAATCACAATTAAAAAAAGTTGATAGTTTTTATCATAATACTTGTTGAAAATAATCAGAGCTTAATATTATTGTATCGTTTTTAAATGCAATAAATCGACCCAAAAGTATAGTTTATAAATAAAACAATATTTCATTAATTTTTATGCATTAATTTAAAGGCAATTAAATGAAATGACACCTTATACAAGATGTTTCTAAATTCATGCGACAAAATTCAGAAGGATATTGCTCGTATGAAATCTTTCCTATAACAACATT
Source organism: Diorhabda elongata (assembly GCA_026230145.1). Classification (NCBI taxonomy): domain Eukaryota; kingdom Metazoa; phylum Arthropoda; class Insecta; order Coleoptera; family Chrysomelidae; genus Diorhabda; species Diorhabda elongata. The sequence continues at coordinate 16,287,539 of CM047928.1, read as the reverse complement.
TCAACAGTCCACCCCTTTCTAAGATATCACCCTTAAAAAGTGATAACTAAAATTGAGTTCTTATTTTTTTATAAAATTTCATCAAAGCTAGAAATTTCCACCTCCGTGTAATGTCATTGTCTATAAAAGGGGAATTAGGAACTAAATGTGGTTCTAAAATCTCTGTAATGTTAATGTACCTATGAGCAATTAACGATTCTTTGTCCAACAATACTCATTCTGTGTGAGCCCTTAAAGAAAGGCCACCACTTCAAAATTTGTTGTTCTATGTTGCAAGGAAAATACCTCTCGCCATCTCTTCCATAAACAGGTATTCTCCAATCTGAAGTATATAAACAGAATCTGGACTCATTCGTGAAAAGTACATACTCAAATATGCAACATTCCAGTCTGCATATTCTCATACGAATCTTATTATAGCTGCTTTGCTGATCAGTTGAAGAGCAGTGGTCTAATTCCAACATTTATCACATTTTGTGAAATTACTCTTATCGTTACATTTCTCTTCTTCTCTACTGGCCTTCTGTCATATCCTCTAGTCTCTTAATATATCTCAATGTAAATGACCTTGTAACATAATATTAAAAGGTATTAATGAAACTGCTGATTTTGTTTTATTCAAGTATTTGTTTTTCTAAATTTTCATTGTTTATTATATTATTTTTCTAGTAACGTCGTTCCAAGAAGAAAATGTGAAGCTAAACCGATGACATCGTGGGACTACAAAAGAGTAGAGCAAGAACTGCAACATCAATTACAGACTTTATCGGATGAACAGATAGCGGGTCTAAAAGCGGCACAGGGATGGTCATCGGGAGCCTTAGGTACACATTTTATTTATAAGTTCTCTTAATTAAATTCCATTTTTTTAGATGAGAGTACGGAAGAAACCTTTCTACCAATGAAAAGTAACGTAAGTGGAATATTTGAAAGTACAATGTCTGGTCTTGGTAGCAGTATGGAATCGAGCGTTAATTCTAGTATAATAAGTTCTGTTACAGATCAAACTACTAGAACTAGAAGGCGATGTAAATTAATTAAGTATATTAAAGTAATAAATTTCTAACGGATCATCTTTCAGATAATAACATTGATTCTGATCCAACTGCTGAAATATCAAGTTTCAAAATAAGAATTGATGCAGTGGCTACTGTTCTATTATTAGAAGATATATTATTTCAACCTGTAGAAAATGATATAATTTTAGCTCCATCGAGTGTAGAAAGAATGCTACAAATTGTCGATGATTTTTTTGGTAAATTGCAAGAGTTTTCTTTTACAAATTTCGAAATTAAAGAATTCGATCGTGGTAGAGAACTTTTGGATAAAGCTTGTTGTTCAAATAACATAAAGTAAGTGAAATATTGAACATTAAGTGTATATATTAGTAATGAAAATAATTTTCATATTACAACCAAACTTCCCTCTTTTCAGATCAAAAAAATCTGCAGGTTTTCTTCACACATGTTAATTAAAAATATTAATTAATTGATAATGACTGGAGTACTGAAAATATTGTTTTATTAAAAACCAAAGTCATAAATTATTCATATGAAGAAAACACGTTATTTATTACAATGAAACAAAAATAAATAACATTAATTATATAAAACGATTTCTGACATTTTGATTAAACTTTAATACGCATAATTAATAATTGAAGGTGGAAAATCACTTTTCAATAAATTTATTTATTACGTTTACAGTTAGAAAATTCGTTTAATTATGTGACAACTAACTCCTACTTTTACTCTGGATTTTTTCCAAATATGATTTGTGGTTAATATCAGGTATTGATTTACTGTTTAATTATGCCACGCTAACGTTATGTTATTACTACAAAAGCTTTATAAAATGGAGCTAACAGAGGTAGGCCATAACCTTTTCAAAACATACTGAAATTGGAGAAAGCTCTATACACCGGTGACACAAAAATTGTAAATATAGGTGTGGCACAATGTTCTGTACTGGTGCCACTACAATAATACCTTTTATATGTACATAGGTTAAAATATCTGGGGCTAAATCTGATTATATAATGTTTGTTGATGACACTGTTTTATTGTATTCCGGTATGAATGAATGAAAGTGAAATTGAAAAAACATTAATAGTGGTCTTATTCCCTATTATGATTGACTGTGTGATAATAAACTTAGTGTAAATGTTGAGAAAACAGTGTATATGGTAAGAGACAGTGTAACCCCACTATTACCTGAACTGAACTGAACAACTCAATACTTAAAAGAGTACAGGAATACAGACATCTAGATTCAATCAATAGTGCCAGAATATATGGCTACGATAAATTATTTCAAAGTTCAAGTGAGTAATTAATTTTGTAAAAAAAATTTCAGGTTGTTTGCTGCTCCTTTTCAAATAGATGGCGCCGAAAAAACTACTAGTTCAGCATTTTCTATATCTGGAGAGTTGTCATTTATGAAAGTAGAACTGTACGAATGCCTATATAATACATCAAACAACTCTGCGAAATATATCCAATTAATTTCATTCAAAGAACGTGCTTTGCCCAAATCCTCAAATTCGGGGTCAATACCGAATTTAAAAATGTCCTTTAAACGCGTAGAAAAATTAAAAAATGGTACTAGAAGGGGCGGCCCCAAATCAGACATAACGTAAGTATTTTAAATTACCATATAATGGACTTAGCATTTGAAAAGGTATATAGAATAGAGAAGATTCTGCAATACTCTGACAGAAGGCAGTGGAAGAAGTGAGTACAAGAGAACACATTACAACATTGACACCTGAACAAATAAAAGGAAAAGTCAAGAAGATTTTGTAATACATCTGAACGATATGCTACCGAATTATTTTTAATGAAAAATTTATCAAAATCTGCAACGACTAATCAATTTTAATTTGCAGTTATTGTTTTTTGCTTGTTTTCCTATTTATTTACTTTTTATTTATTATATTAGAAGTATTTGCAGTTGGATTTTACTTCAATTTCAGGCTGTCATTGGAAAAATTAGATTTGGAACTGGATATTACCCTCATAGATAGAATAAGTGCATTAATAAATTCTCCAAATATTTGCGCCCCTGACATTTCAATGTGCAATCCATGGAAAACGCCTGAAAAATTACATGATAATATGCAAACTTTATTTCCGAACACTTTTCAATCTAAGATAGACTGGAAAATTTTGTGTCCGTTCATAAATGCAAAATTGAGGTTAGTATTCAGTGTGGTTTGTTTTCGTATTTAAAATATAAAATAGAACTATGAGTTGAGTATTATTTATGTACCGGGTGGGCAACTAAGAACGGCCGTACGTCATATCTCAGGAATGGATTATATTTTAGCTTCAGTAAAAAAGAATTTTAACTATAGTGACCCCGAAAAACACGATGAAATTATTTTCAGATCCTCCACTAGAGGACGTATATCATAAAATTAGAAGTTTTTTCAAAATTTTCATTTATATATGATAATAAAATTCTGTGCATTTTTAATTAACGGTTTAATTAGCAACCTTAATGCTAGGGGACGTTTTGAACACACTGTTTACACTACCACTAAACCAACACTCACATTCACACTGTCTGATGAACGTTTTGATAACAAAGGACACCTTCGGTGTCTGAAAATGATAACTTGGTTACCGAAACGCGTGTCTGACATTGTAATTATGAGCGTTGGTGTAGTGATAGTGTAAACAATATGTTCAGTATGAATATCACCAACAGTTCTAAAAATTCCTTAGCTACAGGACGAAGATTTTGGAACGGAAATGTTCATTGATTGAAACTTTTTTTCTTAATATTGAATCACCAAAAACACTAGATTTATAATCCCTTTCAATTGTAATAAATTTATAGGTTCCCAGTACCAGACTTCCGTCCATCCTATGATATCAACAGAATTCCTTGGTGGAATAGAAGCGTTAGGAATGACTATTTGTCTTTAATTTTTGCCGATGCTGTGATACAATCGAGCGTCGCGACTGATCATAATTTTCAAGAATTTACATTGCAATCTAAATCTTTGGACATATTATATTATGAAAACGAAAATGTTATTCCCTTGCCTGTAGGCAAAGCGGAATTCATTAACAAAGATGGATATTCCATGGAAGATGTACGGTCCCAAATTAGGTAACACAAATTAATTTCATATAATTTCAAAAATTGGAATCAAATGAGTAGTTTTAATTTTGAAATTGGAAAATTCAATACATTATTTTTATCTAACTACTAGTCTACCAATAATATCATTTTTTTTTCATTAATATAAACTTTTCATTTAGGTTAACTCTGAAATTGTTTCCCAAGAACGAACAGGATAACGTGGAACCCAAACAAAATATTATGACTGCTTCTTGTTACGGTGCTTTTGAAAATCATATTAAAGAAGTACCAGGACCTTTTTGCGCCAAAAAAGTGGTACATCAAAGCGATACCCCACATTCCAAACATCCAAATGGTAAGTTCATTCAAGACATTTCTCGTATTGCTGGAATCGATCATAATATATCGTCTGATGCTGATGGAGGACAACCCTATCCAAGAGGTTATCCGCCCGAGTGAAAGCTCAACGTTAAATATGTCTCATAATTACATTGAACATCACTTGAATTTTTCAGATGATAACGACGAAATAATACTACCAGGTGACAAACACGAACTAGAACAATTCATAGAATCGACTATAGAATCTGCTAAATTTCACATTGACGTATATATTCCTCAAATTTCTGCCCAATTGAAGTCGAAACATATCTACGAATTATTGTACAACAGAATAAATAACGATTTGTTGCTATGGACTCCAAGTGCTCCTAAAGTGAAATCACAACCAACGAATTTAACTTATTCTTGTTATGGCGAAAAAGAAATAATTGTTGATGGTCAGGATACATTTAGATTGTGTAAAGGTGTTCTAGAATATGGTAAGCTTTTGTTTACATGAAGTAAATTTTAATTTGATGGGTTCAAGTGAGTTATAATAAACATAAGATGCTACACAACGACGAATGTAGTACAACTCTTTACAATTAGTCTATCAAGGGTTTTTTGGAAACTATGATCGGGTTGTATGGATCACGTTCATTCTAATCATATGATAGGGTTCTTTCAAACCGTATTACAATATCGTCAAGGTGATTCTGTAGAAAAATAAGCTGTATTGTACCTTACTTTTGGTAATAAAATCTATATGTTAAAAAAAACAACCCTCGTATATTCGCCATTTTGCTGAAACTTCTAGAGGGTTTGTGATGGATTGCCATAACTGTTTTTAATTTCTGAAAGATTCTGGTGAGGTCCTTTCATCTCCTTTATTGTTAGGTACATTTATCTGCATTTCTTTAGTCACTTGATTTGATTCTATAAAATATTTCTGTTTTCATTAATTCTATGATTCTTGGACTTTTTGAAAAATTCTTTGTTTCTGTGAAAAACCCTATAACAGAAACTTTAATATTTTCTTTATATCCCGTACACAATCTTGATTTTTTTTTCTGTATACTATAAATTGAATGGTGGACAATATTATGTTCTTATAATTTTATTTAAACAGTGTTATTTGAATTTTTTGCAATAATAGCTGTCTCTGATAAGTTTATATGAACAAATATTAATTTTGATATCAATTTTAGAAAGCGAAAGTGACAGTGAAGAATCAGAAGAGAATATATTTTTTTCAATTTATGACAATAAACTGCGCCAGTCAATGAAACAGTTGCAGGTTCAAGAACCAATCATCAAATCACAAAGTGATTTTGTTCTAAGTATCCAAATAGGACGGGGAATTTTAGAAATGCATCCTCCAGTTCGAGATTCGGGCAATAATGTCATACCAGGACAGCAAGGCGAATTTCTGTTGAGCTTAGAAGATGCTAACGTATTCGTAGTTAGTGGTTATAAAGGAGATGATACCTTAGGATTTGTATGTGTTCAACTACAGAATGCAAAATTATATCATTGTGGTAATTATCATCTTTTTTTATGTTATATTGTGCGCCATCCTACAGTAAGTTCGGATAATTTTTTTTTTCAAAATGACACAATATACTGCATCGACAGCTCTAGCCCAAACCTGGAAGTCTGGTAACTAAAAAAGAGCGGGACTAGGCCACCATAGAGTGCAACTAACACATAGTCAAAATTTTATGCTTCGGTTGCTTTATTACAAGCATTGTAGGGCGAGGAGTTTTTTTGTAGGTATAATCACCATATGCGCCCTGATATCAGCATGACATAAATTCATTATTTCTTGAAAACGCCGGAAATACCCATGTCTCATTAGGAATTGCGTCAGGTAGATGTGGTTAAGTCTTACAACTACTGACTACGGCAGATGTTTTAGAACAGCATATGATGGTACCAAATACACCTATTGTGGCAGAGTATTTTTATCAATAAATGATTATGTAGGCCAATATGGGGCTAGAGTGAAACAAAATTTTATCCAGGAAGTGCATTAGTTTGACCTTTAAGAAGTCCTGATCTTAACCCATTCCACACTTTTGGAAAGAATTTAAATTTGGATGTACCCTATATTTTTATTATCTAAATTTGACACCCTTGAAAATATATTCAGGCAATTTCAAACAATTCTTTTCGTTGACGTCAGTTTTAAAAAATTGTAAATTATTTTTTAATTTTTAATGCATTACTTCTAGATATGATGTCCATACCCTCTCAAATGCAGCCTCTAAAAGAATATGGTGCCCCCGTAGGTAAACATTTATGTCCAACAATTTACAAATCTGAGCGAGGCATGTTGGTAACTTCAAAAAATAGAGGTGGGCAAAGAGAAATGTTTACAGTCTCGGTTAGAATTCAAGCTGGCCATGAAACACATCACCTCAAGGTATGACATAATTTCTAATGTTTTCAACATGTTTCACCTGTGATATTATTTTGTTACTGTGTCAACAATAACCTATAATTTTAGCGAAATCTTATTTAATATACATTTTTCATATAAAGTTAACTAGTTCATCAATGTGGGTTTACTAAAGGTTCATTTTTTCGTTTTTAGAACTGCTCGAACTTCTTCAAAAGTGACAATTTTCGAAAAAAAAATATTGAAACGATTTTATACGTGAATAACAATAAACTTATACCAATACCAATAAAATGCACTAAAGATTTGGTTTCAGTCACTTTTTCAAGTCACCTCTAAATGCCTTATAGATTTTTTTTGATATTCTACATATTTTTGGAATCTAAGCCTCAGTTGCCTAAAGTAATTCCTTTATTTGTTTCGTGAGATATACTCTTAAGGGAGCAATAAAAGGGTTTGATGGAATGGTACTTCACAATTACATTTTTTTCTTACACGGAAAAATGCTTTGTGAAATATGATTTTATCTTCATTTCAGACCATTCGAGTGGCTCTTGGTTTAAACAAAAGTACATTGAAGCATCGCATGTGTGCAGAACCAAACACTTGGATCTCACAGCTATTGGATTTTTTTAATGTTCAAGATTATCCGATAGCCAACTATCATGCCAAAGAAGTTGTAACGGAATTACATCTTAATGTATGGGATTGTGCCATAGATTACAGGTATTTTGTAACACTGCAACTAAATTTTCGTTAATTTTACATATAAATGTATGTGGCCAAAGTTCCGCGAGAAAACACATTTCTCACAATATAAGCAAAATATTTTAAAAATTAGGTTAAACTCAGCAGTTGTAGAAAAAACATTTTCCAAGATTGTATATTAATAGATGTATGTTTCAGACCACTGAACTTAGCAACAAGAGCGGCATTCACAATTGGAAACTTCAGCATGTCTTCTCACTTTGCAGCTCAATCAAATTCGTCCACTTTGAGATTCATTTTTGAAGAATGCGAGTTATTTTTAAGCGAGAAAGCACCATCAAAAAATGGCAAAATATCTGTAGCTCCTGTTGATCTGGTTAGAGATTACGTCAATGTTATTGAACTAGGTTTATTTGAGCTTAGTTTGAAAACAACGGATAAAGTAAGAAATCTTTAAATATCAATTTTTTTATAGGGATCAAAAATCTGTGGCTTATAGATTCTATAATATTACATCTAAATCAAGAATCTTCATAAACTAAACTAATTAAATTGAATTCAATTGATTCTTACTTTTAAAATAGCGCTCGCAATATTTTATTACCAAACATTCTGTATTGATGATCAAAGTAAAATAAAGTATCTCTGTGGAGTCCTTTGCTCAATTTTTTTCTTTTCGTTTAACAATTCCTATAATTCTTAAAATCTCCTCCACTGCTTTTAGTCAATTAGATATTGGTCTTTCTTGTCGCATTCTAGCTCCTGGCTCTCACTTTTACGATGTTAAAATTTTCAAGGAAAATTTGCTGCACACATTCTCTGTCAATTCCTATAGATTCGGCAATCGCACGATTACTTAGCCGACGGTTAAATCGAATAAAATTACCAACTTTTTCAGTATTTTCATCCGTTTTTGACGTTGAAGAGCAATTTGAACGTGAATCGTCTTCAACATCTTCTCGGTCATCTTGTAAATGTTAAACCACTCAAAAACACTTGGACGCCAAAAACAAGTTTAATGCCGAATTTCACAACAATCCCTTGTTCTATTTTCACTTCGATCATTTTCATGGCAAACTATAAAACAGCCTCTATACAAACAAAGACAACGGCTACACTGGTTTGTCTACACACAGATATCGCATTCAACGTTTTCTGTAGCAGCGCTAGTCTCGTTACTTAACAGCCACGCCACGTATATTAAATTGTTTTAAGCACAATATAGACTGATTTTGTTATAATAGTAGAGTTGGATTATAAACAATAAAAAATCGTGTATCAACTTTTACAAATTATATTAGCAGTCTTTGAAAACTGTAATAAGTATGAAAAGTAATTCATTAGTTGCCAACTGTTACTTTTAATCACCCAACCATTTTTTGTTATACTCAATCATACAAATCCATTTTATTTGAAATATTCATAATTTCAGAAAGATAGAGCTCATCCTCACATAGACCTTCGAGTGTCTAACAACATTCTAAAAATCAATACATGCGCCGATAGTGGTCGTATGTTGATGTTATTGATCATTTATTTTGCAAACGATGGAGATTTAGTGCAACCGTCCTCAACGAATTCGACACCTCCATTTTCTAGTCCCAGACATCGTGTGGAAACAGAATTAGTTTCGGTCGAACCGCAGATTAGTAATTTGTCAAAAAGTCAACATGAACATGTTAATTCTTTACTGGGAGAGGCTATGAAGGAAAAGGATGTACCGAAAGAAGGTAAGTGAATCCACAACAGTGCAAATTTATTATTAAATTCAACAAATCCGGAAATATGTCGACATTCGCTCTATTTTTTGAAAGACTATCCAATTTTGTTTCAAATTCTTTAACTTTATATCTACTTATGCTGGAAGATCTATCTAAGATTCTAATTATAATATTGATTAAACCTTGAAACATTAGAATTTCTTATTATTTAGTTTTAGACAATAGTATACAGGATTATTGTTATACATACTATCAGCTCTTAGAAATTAATATAATTATTGACCAACTTCTATTAATTGAGCAGTTTTAAAATTGACGATATTAGTATACTATTACTTTTGATTTTTTCCATCTCTAGTTGGTCACAAATTTGCATTTATGTCTAATATCATGTTGATGTTAATACATCTGAATACTCATTTTATTTTTTAGATAAAAAGATCTCGGCTTTTGGCATAGATCCCGAAGTATTTTATTTCCCTGGCGAAAAACACATGGCTCAACAAGATACCATTTCACATTTGCCACCCCAAGTGAAATATGAATTAGGCGATGTCACTTATAATTCTAATAGGAGTAGCGATACTGATGACGAATTTTGTTTCATAGGAAAGGATTCCGGACTTGGACATTGCCCACAAATTCCTGACGTTCTTTGGCAGGACAATGATCCTTTACGAGTCGTAGAATATCATTACGTTACCCCTGATGGCAAAACAGATCACTTGAAAGCACCTAAGTCATTTCCTGTTCCTATCGCCCAATACACTCTTTGTGATATGACAATTGTATGGAATATATATGGCGGAAATGATTTTCATATATCCGATGGTGAAAATAAGAAAGTGAATGTACAATTTTCCGAAACTCAGCTCAATGACAGCGTTAGTTTTTCGAGGACTAAGCAAGATGAGGTACTCATTAAAAGTAAAGTGCATAAAAAGAAGGCTAATATGAATTGGATACTCAAAGGAGGTGTTAATAGAAACCATGACGTTCATATGGAATTTCATTTAAATAAGGTAAATTATTTTTAATGAATTCATTCCATATTTTACTAACTTTTTTGTAAAAAACAAAATATAATCAATGCCCAGTTCCAAAACGTTTTTTCCATATGATTCAAAATCATAATTTTTAAATCAAACGTCTCCAAGTGCCACCAGTTTGGCCACATTGCTAAATTTTCGGATGGACGCTGGGAATACAGAATTTTGGAGTGGAGACCTCGTCAAGACGCATAGTAGGAGACGCCGACCATCGAAATGATCTGACGATAATTAGAAAATGCAATAAACTGGTAGATGCAGTACACAATCTACTTAAATGGATTCAATTACGGGAGTCTTATGTCCAGCAATTGATTCAGATGAGCTGAATGATGAAGATCCATTTCTATTAGTTGCCTTTAAGATCGGTCAATCGTCATTATTGCATGTCATCGTGAATCGTGGATGTTCACAACGTCAGCGATAGATAACCAAAATGCCAGTCCGAAACAAGCGTTACATAAAATTAGAAAAGCAGTGCATGTCTAGCGATTTTATATATATGGCTGGAAAAAGCAGAATTCACGGGAACTAAAGGCCATTTGTCTAAAGCTAGAGCTTTAGTTGAGTTCTATATAGGGTGGTTGAAAATCTTGCAAACCAAATGAGGAAATATCAAAAATTATAACAACATATGAAACTGTTTCTTATTTTATATCAGCATAACATAATCGTATCTCGTACTTACTCTAATTATAATTATGTTTTAGATTAGGTTTCAACATGAAGTTTATCCCGAAACAACGGTGCAAGCCTCCCGGCAAGTACTTTTAATATCTGATGTGGAAATCGTGGATAGATTGGAATCGAGCCAGTTTAATAAATTTTTATATCAATATACTAGCCAGAGTAGACCAAAGCAGTCACAGGCGCATATGGTAAGAATAAATATGCCCTGTTCTTTGTTGAATACTCTGATTTATATTAATTATTAAAAATTACCGTTTCCAATTTCCCACAAGAATTCATTTTATATTGTCGAAATTTCTATTTATTTTTTCTAGAATGTTTTCATATCGTCAATCTAGTTTGACCACTATAAATAAAACTGATTCAATGTGTAGTCGCTTTGATTTTTTTTGTAGAAGTTTATTCATATAAATGGACCAAAGCACCAAGTTGAAATTTTGTTTAAAGCTTATCGAGACTTGTCACTGACGTGTGCATAAAGATTTTTGCGACCGCACTGTATTTACTATGTGCGGCCGAGAACTCTCATAGAGTGCACTACGTAGCTATTGAAATATTAAACTGATTATTTCGGAACAGCAAATCTCCACATTTAAATTTAAAAAGTTTTAATAACAAATTATTGCAATTCTTATACCAACACTTAAACTGTCTGGTCCTTTGAGTTGGATATAAACCAAAGACATATGGAAGGTTCGAGGGATCAGGCAATATGAGTAACACCAACGAATCCAGATATTTTATTCTTCAGGTTATGATAAAAGCATTACATATTAGACCAGATCCGAAACTACCAACACAAGAATGCTGTCTAAAAATATCAATGTTACCTCTTAGGCTCAATATTGATCAAGATTCGTTATTGTTTCTCATACATTTTTTTAGTGATCTTGGTAATGACAGTTCCGCAAAATCAGGTAAGTTGAAACAAATTTGTTAATTATTTCTCATTGGTACAGTATTCAAAAGTCATGTTCTGATAATTATTTTTCAAAGGTACATATTTTCTAATTTATTTTTCTTTCAATTTTATGTCACCTGTAGTTAATAATAAATATCCAATTTATGAAACGTAGATTTTAGGACTTAAAATCTTAATCAGTCCAATATGCTCAAGGCCTAACCTTTTTTACGAATTTCTCAACAATTTCTTATGATTCAGTAATTTCTATTTGAAAAAAAAAGTATTTTCAAGTTGTTTAATGTGGCGATTGAAAATGTTAATGTTAATTTAGCTTTGCCAATAGAGGACTAGTCAGAGATTAATACTTTTATAAAAAATCATACCAAACTGTTCCAAAATATCCAGGGTCACATATTTGGGACAGTCTTTCCTTCTCTGGAGACATTACTATCAATTCTCAAGGTAAAATTTCAGTTGATGTTGTAAAAAACCTCGTGGTATCTTCTTTTTCTTTAACCGGCGCTACGATCCTTTGAAAACCATTGCCTTCTCAACAATCGAGTGCCAATATTTTCTGTCATGAGCATGATACCTCCAACGTCCAACCCCTAGATGGATCAATCAGAAGACATCCTCTGTACGTGTTCAAGCTACCTCAGACGCGCGCCCCGGATGAACGTTATCAAATTTCGCTCGCCATACATCTGTCTTATCTCAGCATTCTTCCATATCCTCTACGCACCGTTATCGTAAACAGGGCCAAAAAGTTATCGTCTTTAGAGACTGAAAATAAACAGTTTAACTACTTACACTGTTGGTGAAGTGGTAGTGTAAACAGTGTGTTTAGTACGAATATCACCAACGGTTCAAAAAATTTCAACTTAATGGTAATATTCCTCATATCCAAAAATTCAAGTGGAAACCACTGGAACGAATTTTTAAAAAAATCGAATTTAAAATTAAAATCTTTGAAACCTCTAATATACAGTTTAAAGTCATTCATTAATCATCTCTTATATTCACATGTACATACTCGGCATTGTAGATGATCAAGGTAATCGTTCAAAACATAATACTCCCACTCATCAACCCCCAATCATGACCGTTAGTATAGAAAATGGAGATATTTTTAAGAAAAAAGCCATGAAAGCAGTCGATGAAAATTTGATTATGTTAATGGAAGAGAGTAGGCACCAGTTCGATTTTGATAGTGTGTCAACAGATTCCACTACGAGTTCTTCAGACGGATCTCCAGTATTCTTTAGGTAAAATAATTCTAATATTATTATTGAAAAATTTGGTTTCATCCAGAGAAATATCTCTCATTATATGGCGTGTACGGAATAAGTGTCATAAAGCATATCACATACAATTTTACCAAGTGTATCCACATCGTTCCAATTGCATCTGTTTCAAATTTTACAAGATTCATCCACTCACAAGTATTCAAATATACCATATATATGTATACTTGGTCATATAATTACTTTTATATATCTAAATTATTGACCTAAGTTGCATATTATGGACCTGTTGTGTCAATAGAAAGAGATATTACTAATATTATCATCAAAAGTGCATGTTATTATGTTATATTATTATTAAATATGGTACTAAAAATTTGAATTTACCTCATCTAAAAATAAAGATTTCTAAGCGAATTTTTTTTAGAAAACTTAAATTTAGCCTGGAAGTGCCAATACGACTCGATTATCATGGGAAACGTTTAGATATGACGCACGGTTCTATTCCTGGACTATTGATGGGTCTCGGACAATTGAATTGCTCTGAATTGAGATTGAAAAAGATAACATATAGACATGGATTACTAGGAGTTGACAAACTTATGGCATTTTTAATTCAAGAATGGCTAAGTGACATCCGAAAAAATCAATTGCCTAGTTTGCTGGGTGGAGTAGGTCCGATGCATACACTTGTTCAACTGTGTAAGTACGTCAATAAAAAAAAATATCACGGTTTTCAATAAAGTCCAAAATAAACAATTATTGAATAATTATGACTCATTGAAGCTCTAAAAGTATTTTAATTGATATTTAGTCTGTTGTCTAGAGCACGGATTAATTTGATTTGGAGTTGAGGTCTGAAAAGAGTTGTGGAATATTAGTAAATTGATTTCCTTTTCAAAGAAACTATTTTGAAAAGCCACAAGTACAGGCATATAAAGAATGCTTACTAAACCTAGTGCAGAAGTGAACTTGAATGAAACCTGTATTGTTTTATAGTACCTTGAAAGAAGTACTTGGTCATTGTGATAGTACAAAAGTAATTTCAAAGGAGTTAGAACAAGCAAAACTATAGTTCAAAAATTTAAAGTTTATTTATTTATCAATAGCATTGGACGAAATATGTCAGGTAATGTCAGTAGACGTGGGAGTCCACATATATAACAAAACTTGTGGCACATATGTCATTTGTATCTGCACAAAATCATTCACTTTAAAACTCAAAAGTGAACTAAATAAAAAAATAAATGAACTACTCTACAAAAAAAATTTCTAATATAATATAAAATTTACTACCTGTGAACAAAAATGGATCTAAAAAACAGTTGGTTGCTTTTACCTTGAATACCGCACAAACCTAATTATACAGAGAAAAAAAATTATATAACAACCCAAAAAATCAGTTTATTGGTAAAGAGAGTAATTACAACTCTTTTTTTTTCCATTAATTCATTTTTATTTTATTTTTTTCTAGTCCAAGGAGTACGAGATTTGTTTTGGTTACCTATTGAACAATATCAAAAAGATGGTAGGATCGTTAGAGGTCTCCAAAAAGGTGCTAATAGTTTTACTACATGTACAGCTATGGCTGCTTTGGAACTTACTTCTAGATTAATACATTTGATACAGGTAGATCTATTTAAAGTTTATCAATTTTTCTTTCTTCGAATGATATATTATGATTATTATTATTAATTTTTCAGATTACTGCCGAAACAGCATATGATATGTTGTCACCTGGTCCCAGTGTAAGAATGGTAGCTAAATCTAAAGGAAAGAGAAAGAGATATCATCAACCACAAGATATTCGAGAAGGGATGACAAATGCTTTTATGTTAATGAAAGAGGTAGTAATATTTTGGTGTTATTTCTGATTCACATAAAAGATATAAAAAACAATTGACTATTATATTGTAAAATACTTAGGTTCATCTTTATCATTACCATCCCTACTTAAGCCTTTTTGGATCAAGTAGCAATACATACTTAACACATCTCACAATTTACAATAATCAAGAACGAATAATTGTTTCAACACAAGTCTTAAGCATGAAGTGTAACATGTTCGTTCAGCTCGTCATCAATCACCATGATAAATGTTCACTACGTTCTTTACTGAGCACTGGGTAGTCACCAGCCATTTGAACTGTTGAATCCCTCTCCTCCATGTGCACGAATCAACATAGAACTGAAAACAGCGTTATATCGTTACGCTTGATCCACAGTGACTGCTGAGTATGTGCAGAACTACAACTGCAGCGCTGCCACGGAAAATAATGCAAATTAAATTTACTTTGTGAATCTACCTCTTTGAATACGGTTCAATAGGGTTTCGATCCAGTTTTACTCTATAAATTGACTTTTTGATAATGCCCAGTCATTTGGATGTAATTTCTTCTCTTAGTAAAAGTAACCAAATTAACTCGATTCTACTGTTTTTTGTTAATAATATTTAGGAGGTTGTCATTTTACGCTTGAATATTTAGCGTGAAATGATTTTTTATGCTATTTTCCTGATTGATGTTTTTTTTTTTAATTTTATGATTTTTACAGGGTATTGGTGAGACAGCTGACACTATAGTTCAAGTAGCAGCACACGAAAAAGAACAAAAGGGCTACAGCGGAGCTGTAGGCGGTGTTTTGCGTCAAATTCCACCGACTATTTTGAAACCAATTATAATAGCGTCGGAGGCTACGAGCAACGTTCTAGGTGGTATGCGCAGTCAATTAGTGCCGGATGCAAGACGCGAAGCTAACCAAAAATGGCGAAGTGACGATAATACGCAATGTGATAATAATTAAAGACTGTGATTGAAATGATCTTCTTTAATAAAATTATTTTTAAGTAATCTAAATTTTGTTTTTAGGTTAATTATAGGTTCATTTTTATAGGATTGATATAAAATGCTTATGATCGAGTATTTTTATGTATACCTATTAAAATTATGTGACAATATTTAATATTATTTTCAAATGGATGTTCATTTAAATATTTTGCTAATGATATTCATTAAGGCATGTTG
Source organism: Diorhabda elongata (assembly GCA_026230145.1). Taxonomy (NCBI): domain Eukaryota; kingdom Metazoa; phylum Arthropoda; class Insecta; order Coleoptera; family Chrysomelidae; genus Diorhabda; species Diorhabda elongata. The sequence goes on along the minus strand of CM047928.1, from coordinate 16,271,386 downwards.
ATTGTGTAAATAAAATATGTTTTTATTTTAAGGTGTCTGTGTTTTAAATAATATACTTTTAAGTCGATAAATTTTTTTTATCATAGATCTACACGTTTTATACAATTATTGATAATTGAATAAAATATGAAACTAATTCGTTTAAATTTATTTTGTAGCAAATATAGTTGGAGACTTCCACCACTTTTTTGGATAGCAAACTGGTAAATGTAAAAGCACAACGCAGTAAGAAGAGATGTCTGAGAAAAACGGAATTAAGGACAAAGTGTATAGAAAAAAATATTACAAACAAAGAAATTAAGTAGATATGCATATCATAAATGTTAATATTTCCACAATAATCTCTCTGAACCTTGAATTATGAGACCCTGGGCGAAAAAAAATTTCCGTAAAAAATTCAAAATCATCAAATACCATTTTTACACAAACGGCTAAATGTAGTCTATCATCTATATCACTTAATTCATCAAATTGTAAGAAAAAATAACTACAACGATCAAAGTTTAGTTTTAAGCTAAGAATTTATATCAGATCTCATGTTTTCAACTCTTTGTAACATAAGTTTTGTTTATAAAGGGATCAAATATTGTATCTGCAGCTTCTAAAACAGTAGCTTTAATCAACTCACCATATTCGTACGATTTCCGATGTTGGGCGATGGCTACCTTGCTCTTGTCCCGTATCTTAAAAAAAGTTTATTGTTGAGCATTGAGTTGAGATTTCAACTACATTTCTTTTTTCAGCGGATAGACCTTTTCCACTGTAAATGATCTTGAAATGGCGCTCAACGTTTCTTTTATTTCCAAATGAGATACTCATTTTAAACAGCAAACATACACATTTATCTTTAACTTGCATGAAAAAGTAATCGGTTCCTACTCTGCACGAAAATGATAAGTTTTTGCTCGAGCTAGTCTTACTAAAAATAAACCAGGAATACGCTTAAAGTTGAACTTATGGAATTGAATACACATGTAACATAACCTCACTCTTGTTAAAGGAGTGACAATTGATTGCGAACTTCGGCTATAGTTTGCATTCATCGATACAACCTTGACTCATCGGTCGCAACCGGATAACAAAGTTTCCAATTCGAGCGTGACCGTTAGCTATTTAAAAGTTATCCGTATGCTACCAGTAGCTCGCAATCGACTGTTTAGCGACCCCTATCATAGACAGATCTTAACATTCGTCAACGTATTTCTACCACTTGAAACAAAAATTCGTATTTTGTTTAAAATTCATGTCTGACTACAGACACTGCAAATATAATCTCACTCAAGAGATTATAATTACATACTGACAAACCGGAACAGGTTCGAACTTGTCACTGATTACCTCAATAGAAGAAACCGATAGATTAGGAATGTAGAGAAATATCAGTGAAAGTGGGTATTGTATATTGAGATGATTATCTATGTAACAACTATTCACATCACTCCTTATATACCGTTTAAAAATAATAACCATTCATAATATATTACATTAAGTACAGAACAATACCATATTTTGGCCTTGTTGTAAAAATAAAAAATATTTACAACCAGGAATACTAAATAATATCACTCAATGAAATGCTTTTAAGAAACATGTAATAAATATATAAATAGTGTCCAAAAATTACCTTAATTATATTGTTTCATGTAACAGTCCAATGGATTTGTTATATAAAGTGTAATTTCTATTTTTAAGTTTTAAGATGGATTGTGATCGAAATATTCGAACTAGGTACTTATTCAATTGTTAGAATTTTAAAAGTACATTATGCGGATTAGATTAGATTCATGTAAATTTATGAGTTACTATTTTTTCTAAATTCTTATGAGCAATGAGAAATTGTAACATTTCCCATAACTCCATTACTTATCTCCTTCGAACGAGCTGTTAATTATAAATTACTCAATATAAAATTCAAAATAATTATTCTTCGAAATGATATTTTTTATATCCAATCAAACTATTATATAAAACACCTTATATTCTAATAATTTCAGGGCAACAATAATGTCAAAAAAATATTGCACAGTAATTTTGATTTGAAGTATACATCTAATCATTTGCACACTCAGTGACTCTAAAAACGGGTTTAACAATTTATTTCCTATAGTGCACTACTGTTGAGAAATAAATTTTGCACAATTCGCTCATTTTTTGTGTTGAGAACTTGTTTATCGAATTTTTCTAATTGTTACACTAGTAGCAAATAAGAATTTTACAAGATTCTCTACTAGAAAAGTAATGTCTACAAAATTGTTGAAAAAGGACTACAATGCGATGAGAGAACAAACATCGGGAGGTTTCATTTTTTTTATTACGAATTAATGCCCTTGAAAAGTTTTTTTCCAATAAAAGCCAATTTGGGTTTTTTTTTCGGAAAAAACTCTTAAAATCTTTTCCGAAAATGTACCCATCATTAAGCACAACCTATTCATAAGTTAATTTAGGATAAAAAGAATAATAAAAAATAATTTAAAAAAAACCGACATGTTCAATTGAATTTGAAAAGATTCAAGTGTTAGACAAAAACAAGGACTACGAAGAAAATATATCAATTGGTTGAAACTCATAACATAACTTCGACAAATAGCTGAAAAAATGGAATAGAAATCGTGCAGAGAAAATTAAGTTTGAAAAGGGATTGTTTACATGGCATAGCAATAGAAGCATAACCAGTAAAAAGAACCTCAAGGGAAAGGTAATTGGAAATTCGAATCAAGAGCGCTGAATATAAAAAGAAAAATTCTCATGTGGTTTAATTGAATGATTCAAAATTTGTTTGTTGGCATGGTATACTATAATTTCTGTTTAATATACGGTATCTCTTATTTTACAAATACCAACACAAAAAATTTATTTTCTACTAAACCCAACTCCGTCTAATTATTCACATTGTTCAGCTGTAAAAAATGAAAAAATAAGGCACAACTTGATGATTTAAATGCTTAAAATTGAATACAAATTTAAGTACAATGTAAATAAATTTCGAGGTTAGATTTAAAATAAATTTCAAGTGGTATTAACAAAAAAAAACAGAAGATTACAGAATATTTCAAAGAATAACTGTACTTTCAATTTTTTATGAAGTTTTCTAACCTCAAAATTCTATATCTAATAACTTTTTACATAAATATTAAAAATATCTTTAACAGATAAATCTATGATATTTTTATAGTAAAATAAATCATAACAAAGATGCTAACGTTGTACAGAACTCAAGAAATACTAATTTAAACGTAGATTAAATTTTTTTGTTTTTCAAATAATTGCCTATTAAACTTTTGTTTTCATGTCGGTTGAAACTCTGCATTATTGTTACATTTATGTGCATATAACAAATTATTTAACTTTCTAAACTTGCGTTAGAATAACACCGAAATGGTTTTGGAAGAAAAATGAAAATAGATTTTTTTTATTTATGTTTCCAATTATTTGAATGGTATTATTTTACCTTCTATCAATATGTTATATAATTTTTTTACAATAGGCCGACCAAACCGTTTCTATATCAGTTTTACAAAAGTTCTGAACAACATCCTTTAAATATAAACTAAAATTAAATACAAATTACATATTATAAAAAGTAGTTTTCCAAATTACTCATAATGAATATGAGTGTATTATCCATCTTTTTGAAAGATAATGATACACTTTTTTGAAATAAATATTAAGGGAAATACCGCAATTAATATTTTGTGATTAGATTTTTGAAATTAAAATGATTGTTTAAAACATTTCCTAAAAACCATGTTGAATAATTCAAACTTTTTCTTCTTAATTGACGTAGCAAAAAAATCATTAATGACAATATTGCTAACCAAAATTTCCACCTTTGTAAATTACTGAAAGTTTGAAACACGAGAACATTCTCCAAGAAAATAAAAATTTTTTCTCATTTCTAATAATATATATTTTCAAATTATGGAGAAGTGTCAAATATAATTTTTAAACAATTAAATATAACGGAGATGGTATTCCTAGCAGGACTTGTTTATTGAAAATTTCCTCTTCTTCAAATTTATTATTTGAAATTTGACAAATAGGGGTAGAAAACTCAGCATAGGTCTTTTTAAAGTTTTCTGTATAATTTCAATCATTCTTCAAAGATTACTAGAAATTATTTGTTATATTGAGGTTCTTGCAGTAGCAGTACTCCATCAACAATATTTGAAATAAATATTATAGTGTAACAAACTAAAAGTGAATTTCATCAGCTACATAACGCCAATGGTATAGGGATCGAAAATATTAGTATGTGTTATAAACTACAAGAGGTACTTACTGCTTTGTTTATCATTTATCGATATTTGTTTATGTTCTACCGTAAGATTTTGAGGAAACCGAACTTTATGTTAAATTTGAGACAGCTACCTGTGCTCGATCCTTTTCAGAACTTTATTTTGTCAGTACCATATGAAGGGACGTTTTATGCGGCACTTTAAATCATTACTTGACATAAAAATGTTACATGTGAAATATCAAAAACAACAGTAAAATGTTTAAAACAAAGCCAATATTTTAAATTATAATTATTTAGAACATCAGAAATAATTAAGATTGGTGTTTGAATTCCAATGTATCGATAATGTAACTGATTAATTTCAATTTTAGTTTATCAAACTTTGGTACTACTAGGTAAACTAATTTAGTTATAGATAAATACTAAGGATAAACAAAAGCTAGATTATCTGAGAGAAAGAAATGTTTTGAAGAGTATGATGGAAGGAATAATAACTGCAAAACTTGATTGGAGAAAATGTACAGAAGAAATGATGGTTGACAGACGATATTCGACTACATTGTGTGTTTATAATACTTTTATGAATTTAGGACTACTATTTTCAATTATATTTTCTTTGACTTTTATATTAGAAGAAAATAAAAATGGTACTATTCAAGTAGCGATTTTTACATTTCTAAAAAAATATTTTTTTATTTTGTATATCATAATTCCGCTAGTTCCCGTTTAGAATTCTCTACCTGTACAAATATACACAACCTTACAGTACAACCTGATTCCTTGGTCATTTCTTTTTAGATACTCCCGTTCGCTCTCTTAAAGACAAAAAATCCAATTCTGGCAAAACCAAACCAGGTAACTGACTAGTCTTTTTTTGTGTCACCACATTCGATCTGTTTATTTCGTTTCCAATCGAAAACTGATTTTGATTAAAGTACTGACCAGCATTGGATCGTGAAGTGGTTACTGACTGATTCCAATTATGTTGCCCTGGGGTATTGGAAGAATTTTGAAGAGGAGGTAATGGACTGGATACAAATTCACCCCACTCATCATCTTCTTGTCCATTTATTACAAAATTCCCACTTATTTGATTAGATTTTTTCTTTGGAATGGGGGCAGATGATTGTGATGGATTTGTAGAATAGTTGTAAGATGGAGAAGTATTGAAACCAACATTATAAGCTTGAGATGCGAATTGATTGCTAATAATAGACGGCTGTGACTGTGGTTGTTTGGGAATTATAAAATTGGATTTTTGTTGGGAAACTGAATTCGTACTACTAGATAATCTCGTTTGGACTAAACCTTGAGGAGTAATTACTGGAATTGGTTGTTTCGTGGGTTGTATGCTGCCTAAATTAAGGACGGAGAGGGTTAAATCGGGACTAGAAGTTTTATTTCTATCTGATAGTTTAGTTTTATGAACTGGGGAAGGTTTTGTGACAGAAACAAAATCTGTCCATTCATCTTCTTCTGTAGATGGATTTTGTTTTATTTCTATTTTTTTCGGGTCCAATTTTTTATGCACTTTATGCACTGGAGAGGTGTCCCACATAGGGAATTCAGTCCTGAAAATATAGGAAGAATATAAATCAATTCATAAATCGAAATTTAAAAACTACATTGTCTTAAGAGATACAAAAATAGTGTTTAAACAAAGTTACAGAGATAATACATCATCTTATATATTATCCTGAATTTTAAACTCTCATTTTTTACGTATTTTTAAATATTGGTCACTTTTATGCAATGTATATTGTTGGAAAGTACACAATCTTAAATCTTTTTTATCTTAAAGTTGTTTGAGCCTAATTACAAAAGTTTGTTCTGACTTTATGAAACATCCTGTTTAATGAAAAATATGAACAACTTTGTCAAAAAACTTTTTTTTATATTCCCAAAATGGAGGTTTTAGGAAAACAATGGATATTCAATATATAGTCACAGCCTATTTCGCCTCCTGTGAAGCCTACCCATTGAAATATCAATAAATAGCCAGAGTAGTACTTTATTTTTTGGATCAATTTGACCAAACATCAAAATAATCATTCAAAATAAAAATTAAAAAAAAAAAAACGTTACCTTGGTGCAGGTGTACCAGATTTCTTAGGATGCGTTGTCACGTCTTTGGTGCTATTAACAATTACTTCAACATTCTTTTCTTTTTTAGGTGTCTCTTCAGTTTTTGGGACAACTGGTTTTGCAAATGCTACTTCAAATTTCTTAATTTCATCATCGGTAATTCCTGGATCCGGCCAATTGATCTGACTAGAAGGAGCGCTAGAATAAACAATTGTAGGCTTTAAAGGTTCTAAGACAGGCATCGCCGTAGGAACTTTTGGCTGGGGTATTGGAACTGAAGAATGAAAATCTGTAAAATCGTCGTCTTCATGACTAATTTCAATTTCCGTAGACTTTTCATCGTGTACCCCAACCTTTTCAGAATTCTCGAAATCTTTTTTGGTAAACGAGTCACATGTTGATAAAGTTGAAGGCTTCTCAAAAATATCAGTTGTCCCAAAATTATATGGAATAGATTGAGGTGTCGGAAAATTTGTTGGTAAATTATCTGTTGAGTATTTTCTTGGAATGTCTGAAATTTCTAATACACTTTTATCCATCAATTCATTCAAATTAGTTGAATAACTTTGAGAAGCTTTTAATGTATTCGTTAATATATTTGAATTTATGAGAGAGTCATCTGGTACAACTTTAAAAGAATCGGTAAATTCATTAGAATGCTTGATGTAGTTGTCATCAGTTTGTATTTCGAGAATGTTTTTATTTGGAATATTTTCTTCAGATATATTACCGACGTTTATTTCTCTGTTACTTTCAACATCTTTATTATTGACAGGAGTACTCATTTGAAAATCATCAAATTCAATATCATCGTCTTGGATATTATTAATTTCTTTAACGTCGACGTTCGTTTCGGTAAATTCTGGTTCATCCTCGGTGCTTATGATTTTTCTGGGCATTTCAGGAGTAACAATTGTCGGTTGTAGATAAACATCAACATCGATATGGGATTGTGTAACTTCAGATATGTAGGTTTCCCTTAAAGGTACGTTAGGCCAACTAGTTGAAAGTTGAGATGGTTCCGATGATTGGAATGAAGTAAATTCTTCGAAGTTATCTGCTTGAACACCAGACTTAGAATCTTCCGAATTAGTGGGGCCAGAAGTTGAACCTAATTGTATTAATAAGAAAAAATATAAATAAAGCATTTCAATAATTTTTAAAGCAATACACTTAGAACATTCAACCCCATTACTATATTATTTTTTAAATATATACGAGCTAAGACAAAAATTATCCCTTTTTTAATAGTATTAAATGATGTACGAAGATTGAATAAAAATCAAATTAATTGGCAACAGCAATGCTTCAGCTATTTTTCAAATAGCTGTCACTGGAATTATCGTATCGTGGGATCAACTTGTATATCTCTCTGTCGTAGAAATCTGCCGCCTGTTAATGGAACAAGTATGAGAAAGAAGTCTTCAATTATTGATCTTTGCAAAAACTCTTAATTTTTTGAGGTGCAAGAAAACTTAAAAATCTCTGGAAGCAAAATCAGGGTTGTAGGGTGGTGGATGATTAAACTACTAGCAGCCAAATTTCGTCAAAACAGATGATGTGTGTCGTATGTGAACGAGCACTATCATGACATGCTACTAGCACGAGATGGGACTTTATCAGCTGGCATATGGTTGATACGTCATAGATTTGTTAAGCATATACAATTGACTCGTTTAATTACATCCAATTTAAACAGGAAAACGTCAGCAAACTCATTTTCAGGCTGTCTCGTAATTACTTTTATTCTCTGCGTCTCTATTAGCATCATTCAACTTAACAATATCTCAGAGTGTTGTTAAGAAAGTGTCGAAACTAACTACAAACGAAAAAGGATCGAATTTCTTCGAAATATTTGTAATCATAGATGGTACGTGGTATCAATGCAACGTAAGGTAAAAAAATGAGGTTCCACACTACCACGCCCAAAAAGGACAAATTTGCCTCTCATTCAATTTGATCTTCATGTAATTTATGGTTGGGGATGATAAATTTTGGAATCAAAAATTTTTTTTATCAGTACACTAATGTTCAACCTAAAAATATACTTACACTCTAACCATACATCCCAATCTTCTTGAACTCTAGCGGTGGATAAAGTTGGATAACTGGGACTAGAACTAGGTATATCTAGAGATGCAACTAATTGCTCTAGATCTAATAATGTGTTTTGGCAGTCTTAAATTACAAGGTAATGTAGGTGCGCATTAATAAATTTTAAGGTTTTGTTTGGGATTAGTGGGTATTCGGAGTAGGGAATCCATAGCAAGCATGAAAAATGTTAAAGAAGTATGTCAAGGTTCTCTTATGCACTAGCTAAAAATTTTATTCGGTGTAGCAATTAGTGAAGTAAAAATAACATTTTGGGATAATTATTAAAATATAATTAGAAAAATGGAGTTTTCCTTTAAATTAATTGGTCATATAATGTATAGTATTAACGGAATTCTCAAACATGATAATAATGACCATTCTCGTGATAATATTATCAAAAATGGAAAATGCAGTTTTTTGTTTATCAAAGTTTTGATGATATACTTTCAGTAACAATCTCTGTAGTCTCATCCCTTTTGGCCTCATATCAAACATTAGGGCTTTTTTGTAACCATAATCTTGGATTAAGTAAATCAAGTATTACCTTCATCAATTTTTCTACGATTTTGTATGTTTATATACATATTTTTAGTTTTTCTGTGTTTATGGAACCTTTTTTTAATTTTATAATGGATTTTAGATGTTTATTATTGTGCATTTATTAGCGATTCACCATACCAAATTTAATAATAACAAAGAACCAAAAAATACAAAAACCACAAATTTTTGCTGAGATGTCTAGATATTTAAATGGATTGTTCAATTAAAATTCTCATATTCTCAATGATTTCTCTGGCTAACATTTTTTTCTTCTACAAATTTGTAAATTTGGGAAAATGAAATTAATATAAGTTATATATCAGGTCCCCTAGTGCTTTGTTTTCTGGTCCATTTAGAAAAATTCCTTAAAGAGGTAACCTCATTACGCTCTGTTAGCACTGTCCAAAATATCTTTGCTTTTGGTGCTCTTAAATTATAATACTGCTACATAATGTATAAGTTATGTTATTTCTGTTCATTCAATTGAATAGCTGATTCTTATTGCAAAGTACATGGTGCAAGCTTCTCTTTTTTACATATAACAATTAATCTAGAGAATCAGAGCCAATTAAAAAAAGTACCTTAAAGGCATTAGAGCTCAGCACCATTTGTGTTCAAAATAACTATGAAACAATAGACCACATATTTTTTTATTTTGTAGGTTTGAGTAATTATAAAACAAAACTTAATACTTTGAAATAAAATAAAATTTACAACTAAACACTTACAATCTAATGGATTCACTAGACCAGAACTAGTCCAATCAAACTCCGCATTAGGTACTTCTTGAATATCTGTTTGTGCCTGAAAGGTCGTCTGAACAATAGGTGGTGTTGATGGTGATGGCGTTGGGGCTAGAGATTCCATTTTTACAGGTTCCAATGGTTGGAGACCCAAATTAGCTGCGAATCTTGGTACTGATGAATTTCGTGAATGACCACTATAAAGCTTTAGGGAAAATGTTAAGATTATCTTAAACTAGTTACTTTTGAAAAAATATATTACTGGCCCCAAACATTCTCTAAACAATTTTTCACACACCAGTTATTAGAAAGTAGAAGACATGGAATATTTTCTGCCATTTTTCAATTTTTGAGACCTAAATGCTAGAAACTATCGGTTCTAACTAGTTCCTTAAGTTCATATTTGAGAACTAAAAGCATTGTAAATTTCTTAAGCTTTTAGAGCCAGTCAGAATATTATTGAATATGTATGAAATTAATTGTATTTAATAATTTATAAATGAAACTGAAAATACTTACAATATTTCTCGAGTCAATGTTCAAGCTTTTCAGAAGCAACTTTTGACTGGTAGATTTTGACCAATGGTAATTTAAAGCTGGTGTGTTGGTAATGTCTTGTATCTGATTGAAAATAAAATCGTCTTTTATCAAGTCAAATTGTTGAAAGTCATCTAACACTTCTTCGATTGGATTAAACATATCTTTTATGACCTCCTGAGCTTTTATCAATGCTTCTCTTTGATTTAAAAGTGTATACTCGGTTTTTTGAGTGGATGTTCCTGGAGTTGGTTGATTTTGAGAATCAAAAGTAGATGATGTAAAGTCACCAAATTCTCCAAATTCATCATCTGACATATTAGGATTGGGTGGATCAGGATCGATTTTGACAGGAAAAGTTGCAAAATCTTCAAAATCATCATTTTTTTCTGTTTTACTTAATGTATTTGATATAATAGATTGTGTTGGGAATTCAGCAAAATTTCCATATGTACTGGAAATGGTTAAATCTTCTGTTGGTTTACTTAACATAGATGATTCTTTACTTGGCCCCTCTTCATCTGTAGCAGAAAATGTAGCAAAATTTGCAAATTCTTCATCAGCCGTTTCTAATACATTTGATAAATCTCCTTCATTTTTCGAAACAAATGTACCAAAATTGTCTAAATCAGAATTATCTGATGATATTAGATCACTATTATTTGACTTTAAAATATTTTGTGTAGGGTCTACAGTATTAGCACTGAAAGTAGTAAAATCATTTTCTCTATCAGCATCTTGAATTTCCTCACTTTTAATATCCATGGTATTATAACCAGTGTTTTTTATTCCAATTTCTTCCTTTGAAAAGCCTTCAATTTCCTTATTATTCAAACTGGGTTCCAGTTGCTCAGTGAAGTTTCCAAAATTCACATCTCCACTCTTGAAATCTGAATAAGCCGAAACAGTTTTCACTGTATTAGTTTCTAAAGAAACATTATTGGGTGAATGTGATTCAATAATGTGATTACTCTCATTATTTACAGAATTAATTTCTACATTATCTATGACTAGATTTGAAGTTTCAATATTGGAATGTTTAGAATAGGATGGAGAGTCATTAAAAGTCTGATCAGAAATATCTAAGTTCTCAGTTGATACATCATATATTGGTGTAGAACGATTTTCTGAAGTTTCAATAGAAAAAATTATCCTATGTATATCATCAACATTTGCTGGATTCAAACCAGGTGATAATGATTTTTCTGAATTGAAATGACTTTCTTCATTCTGAAGATTTACAAAATCAGCAGACCAATTTGTATATAAATTGTTATCTGCACTACTGTGTTTCATTGTATTCACAGTATGTCCATTTATTAAATTAAGTACAGTACTTTTATTATGAGTTGTTTCATTTATTTTATCACTATTATCACAAATTTCTTTTTCTTGATTGAAACATTTACTTTCAAGAATCAATTGACTTGGAATGTTTTCTTTAAAATCAACATCTAAATCTTTGTTAACAAAATTATTTTTTAGAATAAGATCATTGGAATCTTCTGCTATATGATTACAACTACTTGAACCTTCACTAATTGTTGATTCATTATTTTTTCTTGTGGAGTTAACATCTTTTTCAACTTTACTACTAAGTTTACCATCATCCATTTGTCCATTATTTTTGCTATCAGGTGCGAAATCAAATTCTGATTCATGTTTACTAGTTGACATTTCATTGGGAATTTTCTTTGGGGACTGTTCCGGGGATGATGTTATGGAAAAACCTAAAATGACAAAGAACTACACATAAGTATGATGTAAAAAAGTAATATAAGCTACTTAATGAGTTTCAAATAAATAAATTTTAGTAAAAACTATAAAAATATGGTACAATAAAAAATAAGTTTTTTCGGTGTTTTATAATAGGGTATCATCGTTCACACATAACAATTTATGTTTTTAACTTGTATAGGGTCATATAATATATTAAAAATAAAGAAATATAATTTAAAGACTAACTTGGTTATACATTGTAGTTCCTACAACCTTTCCGTGTTCAAACATTTAAACTAATACATATAATTTTCTTAATTTTAAAGCAATTTAGTAACAATTTCGATCACTGAAATTATTTTCAATTTGTCCCTTAATTTATAATCCTAATTTTCAGGTAAGAGGGCAATAGAAAATTTCTATGACTGACTTAATTTTGTTGGTTCTTTCTTGTCAATAAATACAAATGATGGAAAACTGACATACTACTTGACAAATTACAAGAAATACTATAGCAATCAAAGAATTGAACATCACATTAATTACTCTGCTAAATCAAATACCAGTTTTTATTTAGGTAGTAATAAAGTTTTTATTTAGGTAGTAATAAAATGTAACATATTTTTCAGCTGTGAACCATCAATACAAATAAATAATTTTTTCTAGGTACATACAATATTACATAATTCTAATGTTGCACATAAAATTTAACCACAATTTCACAAACATTCTAGTAGTAATGATGCAAATATGAATTTATTTTCGAGATTTCTTACATTTGATAAAAAGTTAGTACTCAGAACTTTAAAACAATTACTTGAGACAATGTAAGAAGTATTTTGAATTTGAAGCCAAAAACTAATTTCAAAATACAAAAAAGAAACAATTACTAAGATGATTAAGATAAATCCCTAAGTATTTTCAAAATAGTTTATACTATTAAAATATTTACAATAATCATAAATATTGATATTTTTCTTACTGTCACAGCCATATGAGAGATCATTTGACTCTCGAAAATCATCAAACTCGTCCTCTTCTTCATCTTCCGATGGGGGAGGTGGTGGAGAATCGCTAACAAGAGGAGGAATTATATTTGCCATCTGAAAATATTTTCCACTTGTAACAGTTGTTATTAACTGAATACAGAAAAAGATTTTAATTTACCTTTATTATCACTTGAGGTTTAAATACATGTACGTTATGAACACTTTGATTACATAAATTCTAATACAATAAAAAATAATTGTTAACAATTCTTTTTCTAATAAAATAATTCTCTGTCAAAGATAAAAACAGAGGTTACCATATTGATTATTGACATGTCATTTTTAAAGCTCAATTCCCATAGTTCACACTTGAGGGCCTGTTCTAAATTTCTATTGGTTGAATTAAGTCCACAAAATACTAATTAAATAAGAAATATAACCACAAAGCTTATTTCCTGACTTTGTTACTCTGCTTCATTCTATAAAATTTTTTAGCTCTATGCACTTGAAATAGGGTTTAAATTAAAACAAATATAAAAATATATTCTAAGTATGATTCAGAATAATAGAACAAATTAGTTAGTTATTTTCTTTAAAATATCTGTTTGTTAGTTGCTTCTAAATAACTAGCTACCGTGAAAATTGTTACAAACTCCAAAAAAGAAGAAAGTATTAACCTTTCTTATTATTTAAATTTGACTTACATGAACATCTGTAAAACTGGTTCTGATAGTGTTTAATTATAAAATTTTACATTCAATTTATTTTATTAGAGAATAATTATCAGCAATTGATTGATATACATAGTATTTATTTTATTTATTTATGTGAGTATTGAACAAAATAGTTGATCCATCTAATTATCGTCTCCCAATAACAGCTGTCTCAATGACTACAATTAATTTTAAACTTGCAACATACTTATTGTATGGAGTAGAACGTGAGAATATACACTTACCAGTACTATTAGATGTTTTATTAACTTCTTTCCCTCACAAATAGATACCACTTGACAGAGAAATAATATATCTGATTTTTAGTTAATTTTTCACTATTACGCAAAGATATGGCTGGAGAAGTAGAAAATAATTTAATAGAATTAAACCTGAATCAAAATAAAGAAGATGACATAGTGGATCCATGGACAGTAACAAGCAGCAATGAAACTGGGATAGATTATGATAAATTGATCAGTAAGTAAAATCATAAACAACATTTACCTATTTGTTATCAGGCAACGTAAGTTTTTTGGTCTGCTCTGAGTATACTGTATACTGCATATATGTACAGATTCTCTCTCTACTGGTCTATGTCTTCATTAAGTAAGGTATTCTCTCTACTTATAATCTACAAATGTGGTTTCAATTTTTATCAATAAATTAAAGTCGGATCACGATTGTCTATTTAAATCAAAAATTAAAATCTTCATTTTAGAAAGATTCGGCAGTTCAAAGATTGACATGGAACTATTAGACAGATTTGAAAAAGTAACAGGCAAGAAAGTACATCATTTTTTAAGGCGAGGTATTGTTTTTTCACATCGCGATATGCACACAATACTAACAAATTATGAAGCTGGAAAACCTTTTTACCTTTATACCGGAAGAGGACCTTCATCTACTTCTATTCATCTTGGGCATTTAATCCCATTTCAGGTAATATTTGCTGTACATTATGAAACCATGATTAATAGTTATTTCTCATTTCTGCAATGAATGGTTGCATTTTTTGAATCAACACCTCCATGTCTTGTTTAGAAATATTTTGGGCAGCACACTTATTTGTAGAATTAGATTAATTTTTTTTGGTGTAGCAATAATTTAATGTTAATTTTTGTTTTAGTTTTGTAAATGGTTGCAAGATGTCTTTGATGTTCCTCTGGTTATACAATTGACCGATGATGAGAAGACTTTATGGAGGGATCTATCTCTAGAGGAAGCACACAAATTGGCCTATGAAAATGCTAAAGATATAATTGCAGTGGGATTTGATGTTGAGAAAACTTTCATTTTCTCTGATGTCGATTATATTGGGTAATATTAGTAAAATTAATTCTTATTTAGAAAAAATGAAATATATTTCAATTTCTATTTCATTTTTTCTTGGAATGCTGATGGTAGTAATTGAACTTCAATTTCCAACATCAATTAAGAGCAAATGTTGGTTTTTGTCTTTTTGTTTCTTGTTGATTCTCCTCAAATATCCTACTCAATTAGATATGTATAATTATTAAAAAAAAAAAATGTTTTGTTTTATGTTTCAGTCAAAGGCCCGAATTTTACAGGAATATGATCAGGATACAAAAGTGTGTTACCTTTAATCAAGTCAAAGGGATTTTTGGTTTTGATGATAGTACTGTAATAGGGAAAATCGCATTTCCAGCTGTTCAAGCTACACCAGCATTGTCTACCTCTTTTCCTGACATATTCAAGGATAAAAAGATTCCTTGCTTAATACCTTGCGCCATAGATCAAGATCCATATTTTCGAATGACACGAGATGTATGTCCTAGAATTGGTTTTCAAAAACCAGCATTACTTCATTCGATTTTTTTCCCCGCTTTACAAGGTGCACAAACAAAGATGTCTGCTTCTGAAGCTAATAGTACAATATACTGTAGTGATACCCCAAAACAGGTAAAAAATAAGATAAACAAATATGCATTTTCTGGAGGACAGGCCACAGTAGAAGATCATAGGAAACTAGGGGGAAATTGTGATGTTGATATCACTTACCAATACTTGAAATTCTTTTTAGAAGATGACGATAAATTAGAGCAAATTAGAAAGGATTATAGTAGCGGTAATTTATTAACAGGAGAATTGAAGAAGATACTTATTGATATACTCACTCCCCTTGTACAAGAACATCAAAAAAGAAGAGCCGAAGTTACCGATGAGATTTTACAAAAGTTTATGACACCTAGAAAATTGCATGTAGATTATTGAGGTTAGATTTTCGATAAAATATCTTTATTGCTTCGATAAGTAAAAAACAAAAGTTTGCATTATCAATCTCAAACAACCACATGTAAATGGTTTTTATACTGAGCTAATTTTATATGTTTGTCATAAAATGAATAAATTGTTGCATTTTCAAGATAATCTTTTGTTTTATTTAATATGAATACTAGAAGTAGATTAAGGACCACATTGCACTGCAATCTTAAGGTCTACTGTGCTACTTCACGAGAGCTGTTCCAATATCAGGAGCTTGCCGATTTAAAATTTTTACGGCGGATTGATTAGATTTCTTCTGCTTTTGTTTTATATTTATATAAGTATTCATTAGAATCGATTAGAAGAGTATTTTTAAAAGCTTAAAAATTAGTAATTAGATCACAAATGTAATTGTTAGTTATGTAGCTTGCAGCTGGTCCAGCACTTTTGAAATTAAATCTATAGGAATCATTTTTCACAAGTAAATTGTTGTTTCTTTATTGAATTTAGCTACTATTAATTTTAAATATATAAAATGCAAATACTTTAACAATTGACAAGGTTAAGAATAGGCGTAACATAAAATAGTATATAATTTTCCTAAAAAAACTCGGAAAACCAAATTTATTTTTCAAATCTTTATTGCATAAAAGATAATTTTACGTTTTTACTGAAATAGATGACGTACTGGTTCCAGAATCTATTTTGAACATTGATTCTAATTTACCAAATCTCTCAGTATTGAGATATCGCAAGTTGGTTTTATCCGAAAGCCATCCCCTGAAGGCGTCCACATGATCTGAATTCGAAGATCTTTTATCCTCATATGCGAAACTTTCCCTACACACATAAGTTTCTCTGTTATTCAGCATTCTCTAAAATTTGTATACAATGAACAATAGGATTATTGCAAACAAAATTCTGATCGATAAAAACGTCGACAGAAATCGTTGGTTATAGAAATTATTATTTATCTAAACTAAACATTTCATAAATAATGATTCAATTCAGCGTGTGCTGAAAAATTATATCAATCGAGCGATGACTGAACTGTACAAGAAATTAAGGTCAAATTATCAACTTTCACGCCATCGTTCACATTCAACAATAAATTTTATTCTTCTTTCCATACCTCGATTGATTGCTACCTTCATATGAAGTTCGAATATTAGAAATTTTTACGTCACTATTATGAAAATAAAATTTCTCACCTGCAAAGATATTTGATCATCTAATGCATACAAATCTCCTAATAGCAAACTTTCTTCTTCTTCAATACCCATCAATGGTTTGGTTGGATGGCACATTGTAGCCGCATCGGTCATTGAAAAATTACATTTTTCTGATGTATCCCTTTCCGGTGTCAAATCGTAATCATCTCCTAATAATTTTTGTTCTAAAAAAGTGTTCAATCCTCTCTCCAATTCAGTGGAAGTTTTCAAAGACATTTCTTCTTTAGGATTAAATTCTGGAATTGAATCTTTACGTGTTATCACAGTATATGGGTCGAGGTCGTCAGTATCACATTTTTGGTTAGATACCATTGAGATACTTTGAGTGGATCTGTTGAAAGTTGTCGGTTTTTTTGATAGCAATCTGGGAGACGTCTGGATAGATTGTTCGTAAACTTTTATCGGAGGTAGATTGATTTGGATGTTCACATCTGCTGTTTTGGGTATTTCTTCAGCAAATGCCGTGTCAGTACCACGATCGATTTTCAATGGAATATCCGTTATTGGAATACATTTTTCTTCATTTCCAGAAACGCGCAACATAGCTTCTTTTTGTTCTATAATATAGGTTTTCCCAGATTCTTTAAGGTCACAGTCGCACGCTTTCTCAATATTTTGACGTATGTCTTGAAGACTATCTTCTGGACTAGTTTTATCGGTTATTAAAACCTCACTCAATATTTCTCTAATATGAAGATCTGGAATGTATAAATATATTAGTAAGAGAGAAATAATAAAAAGAAAAATGAATACCACACAACAGAAGAAGACTAATTTATGGTGAGAGAACATAAGACACAATTAAAAAGAAAAAACAAATTGTAGGAAGTATACACAAATATATCAAAACTCTGTCATATAATATATATCAAATTAAGATAACTGAGAAAGGTACACAGTCGCACGCCATCCTGTCATGTAATAAGAACTGTAAAAGATGATGGGTGGCTCAATCTATTATTGGGTAACCATTGGACTATTGAATAACTGGACCCAGAAAATTTCACAATGTTTTGGAATTCTTGGGAAAGTATATTTAAGCATATAGTTGAATACGGCAAACGATATAAACAATGCGGTTGATAAAAAAAGTGACATCTAAAATTAGGTTATAGTTACTAAATTGTGAGTATTATTGTAATTAGTGTAATAAAGTTTTAACTATCAAATTAATTTAAACAATACCCTTTTCAGTTGGATCCTCATTACTCGCTGAAATAATTTCCGTCTTTGTTGTAGGCATTGGATAATCTGTAGTGGAAGGGTCTAGAAAAGTTTGATTAGAAACTTTAGCTACTACAGTCACTGATGAAGTTGTCGGTTCGGTACATTCTGTAACTCTTCCTGAAACGAATTAACTTTCTGATTACATTCAAAATGAAATACAACTCAAATCAAATTATAACGAGGCTAGATAGATTGTTCAATTAATTAGGTTATTTTTTTTCTCATAACTTGATCTTTATGTCCGCTCAACACTCGCGACGTGTCTCCTAGAGACCCTCGACACGAATCTTGGTAAGTGAAGATGGTTGGAGTGCTAGCCATCCGCACTCTCGATGCATTCCGTTGCTCGCTACGTTCATCACAAAATAGACGTAGTTCAAGTGACATTTATACAAGAAATGGATTCAATTTATGCTCTTTTTTTCCTCAGACGCGTCATAATAGAAACCAAAATTTTGTTTTTAATGAAATCTATTTTTTTCCACCAAACTAGTCGCAGATAAACTATTAAAACTTTCAGTATTTCAATGATCACTTACCTAAACTATGCTTGTAATAAACTGTATCATCAAAGTATCCTTTATCAGGTTCTTCATCTAGAAATGTCAAAAAACCTTCGAATTCGCTTTTGGGACTTTCACATTCGCAAGTGGCATTTAGACATAATATATTAACGTAAGAAGGACCGACTTCGAGGCTCCTCTTCTCAACCTCCAGCTCATTATCCGAAAGGTTCAATTCTGCAGCAAGATTTGCTATGTGCTGTTCCATTTTTTTCTAAAACAAATTTATTTTAAAGTTACATTGGAATGAAATAAAAAAAAATTTGTGTTAATTGCAATTGACATTGCAAAATAGATGGTACTAGAGTGGCTTGATAGAAACAATGTAGCCACATGGTGTCTTGTTTTTGATGGGTCGAACAGCCGCGTGCCATGTGGTGTCTTGTTTTTGATTGGCCAAACAGCCGCGTGCCATGTTTAACCCGAAATTGGTTTGCTTAAATCGAATATTCGGATATTCACATTGAGAGAAGTTCATTCTCTCGGTACAGCGAAGCGAACAGTTCTCGAACGCCTAGATCTTTGCGGAACTACGCTACTCTTACAGTTTCGACACGCGCGACTTATATATATTGTTTTGTCGATGTATACATAGGAAGTTCAAGTAGTTATCGAACTTTGTTTATTGTGTTAGCTCTTTATCATCCTCGGCACTAAGACCAGTACCCATACTACCGAATTTTTTTGTTCAAAACTTTGGTTTTTCATACACAACACGTAACATTTACACTTAGAAGTGTGTGTAGTACCACAAGTGTTGATTCCAACTTAGTTTCAATGTAGGGTACTACTTTTACGCGGGTAAAAAAATTCTACTTTCCATGGTCAACATTTCAATACCATGCGACGCGTCCAAACATACCAGCGTCCAACGTTGGAAGCATTGGGCACATCTTGTGGTACCAGCTTCAAGTTAATAATTTGAAGATGGTACATGCCTCTACAGGACTGCATTAGGAATAAGGAAACATCCAATGATTCAGTTGAAGCGTACTTTCACTACTTCTGGACAAATGACCCACGACGATCAATACCATCAGAAATCTACTTATAAATAATTGTTAGTAGATATGCTGTCATGGCGTAGAGATTGTAGGCTTTGAGTGAAATGCGAAGGAAAAACATTGAAATAAATAGAATATCATTTACCTCATCTAATACATGTTTGTTCATTGCTATATGTTGTTGAAAAACTCTTTGGATATCTTCATTTGAAATATAATTATTCATTATTATATCTTCAGTGATCCTTAATAGAAAATGCAAATATTCATGTTCTTCAATCCTAAAAAGATACATAAATTTGGAACGCCTCGAAATTGTTAATAAACTTGTCACCGGTACTATTAGGCATAAGTTGTCTGTAAGTAATCCAACAATGTAAAAGCTCTATTACCTTTCTAATATTCACAAACCTAAGAAGGTGTGAGAAGCGCTTTAAAGCGTCAGAGACCATGTGTTGGAATCTAACATGGTAAAATCGGCTATATCATGAACATTGTAGAGGTGATCACATATTAATTTGCAGTTTTACCCCCCATCATCAGTACTCTTTCCAAAAAACTTTGACATTCGAAATGTGACTGTACTGAAAAATCCTACATATACCTTGGATTAATTGACTAACAAGTACAGAAATGCCAAGGAGGAAGGTCCCGAATACAGTTGAGGCTGGAAGCTTGCATTTAGTGCGTGATGAGAGCCTCTACAGAAGATCCTCCAAAGTGAGGTATATAAAATCAAGGGAGCATAGGGATAATATCGTGGATAAAAATGCAAAAACGCTATAAATCAATCCCAGGCTATATAAGTTGCTTAAAACTATGTTAAATTAAAAACTTACGATCCCACACTTCTATTATCTCCTACGCCTCTTTTATTCTCAATGGATCTCCTAGAACTGCCTGTGAATATTTCACTTTCTTCTTCGTTACCACTATATGTTGAACAAGAAACGTTGGAGGAAGCTCTGTTACTACTACTGTGTTTCTTTCTTCGATGGGAACTTCTATTTGTACGTTCAGAGTTATGAAGTTCTTGTATTGAATAGTTTTCACTTCTATGGAGCTGACGTGACGAATGACAATTATTTTTTTTCATGTTTTTATGTTTTTTTGGAATTCCACCCACTGACTGGGATCTGTATTTCTTGTCTAACTACAAAATAGTAATTTTTTAAAATGTATAACACAGAATGTCAGTTTTTATTCTCGGATTGTGACTTATACAATTTAATATAAAATCACACTAGTGGTGATATAAGTACATGAGTTAAAAAAAAAATAAAACAAAAAAGAGGCTTTTAGCAATAATCCAACTAAAAAGGAAAAAAGGCGAAAAACAGTTTGTAAATATAATTTCAATATATACTGGTTTCTTTTTTTTACATTTAGGTGACAGGTGTTACTAAAGATAACCATTACTTATCTTAATATTGGTTTAAATAGTTTTTTATCGCCGGTAGTAGATAAAGAATCAAGATTTTTCAATATCAATATCAACATTTCTCACAAAAATGTGAGGTCTCAATTTTTTTTTCGCCTTTCTTATTAGATTTTTCTATAAGAATTACGAATCACATAAGGAAAAAAAATTATAATTTTTTTGTTGCCTAGTGTTATTCGACGCAAATAACTATAACACTATTTCATTATAGTCGATATATTGATTTACATACAGTTTTCTAGTTATATGTACAAAAAATACTTTATTACAAAACATCTTGTGAAACTATTTAAGTATACACAAACAAAATAACTACATACCATTTTATCAGGAGCCCAATCGTTAGGATTTCTTCGGGTTCTAGGTCGAGGTAATAAAGCTGTATCACTAATTCTGTCTTCAGAGTATGAGCAAATATGTCGTTTGGGAACATCATAGTAAGGAATATGAACAAAATTTGAAAAGTGCCTACAATTGATACAAATTTTAAAGTACCAAAATTTTCAATTAAATTTTATAACTATTTAAACAGAATCAGAAATTAAATTTGGACGGGTTAATGCATTGAAATTATAATTATTTTAGTACAGAGAAGTGTACACTTATATTTAGTAAATGAATACACCAATTGAATCAAGCTTCAACTAAATTTATGTGTTAATTTTCTTGTATTTGATTATCACATTTTCACATTTTTTTAATTATTATTGAAGTATGATAATAATGTGAAACTACATTAATTATACATAATAGTACAATATCTACTTACTTGTTTTCAAATTTAATCGTTCTTTGTACTGTATTGCAGTGTGTCGAACTGCAAAAGGCACGCTTGGCTGCAGCTTTTGGAAAAGAAAAATCATAAGAACTCTTAATATTTTCTATCTTTTTGTAATGATTTCTCATATGAAAATAAACATCAAGATCTGCATTTTTTAACGTCATAATAAATAACGTATATAATATTAACTATTGATGAAAGTCAGAATTCAAACAATTTTTTTCGCAGTTTATATATAAAATGTTTGTATTGTAGGTAACAGAGGTTACAAGCGCGTATTTTAAATAGATGAACAGTCAGAAGGCTATTACTCACCCATAGAACAAGTTTTTATGCCATCTCAGTTAAAATTGATTGAATTAAATTTTGAATTAGTCGCCCCCCGCAAATACTAAACACTTTTATCAAATTCAAAATATTTTCACTTTTCAAATTAAAATTGACATTGACAGGTAGACACTTTTTCTATACATCCACAGAGCTCGTGCTTCAATTTATGCGGTATGGCCATAGATAAATATCGATTCTAATTATTAGGTTTAAGATAGTCAATCTACTTATATTATATCAAAAAGTATTCAAATAACTTTTATTAATAACAAGGACTTTTCATACAATTGCTTATAAGCAGAGTAACTAATAGATACGTAAATGATTTAATACTATTTCGATGAAGCTTACACTTTCGAACGCTTCTCATCATTAAATGACATCGTCATGCTAAAAATTTCAAGGTTATTATTGTCAGATAGTAAGTGCCAGTGGATAATTTTAAAAATAATGATCAGTAATCTAATTGTCTCCATGCAGTAACCAAGATAGTAAATACAATAATAACATTTTATTAAAACACAAAGCAAAATATTTATTTTCACATATTGTCTGTATTACAATTTTATTCCTGTTATGTAATTAATATATTTTCAAATAAGTGAACATGTTAAACCTAAGATCACTGAAAAACAAGGATATTAAATAATTGTGGAATAATTGGAATATCCGAGTTTCAAAAAATAGGCAGCTTAAGGGTGTCATAATGGCATACAACTTGGATTGGATCATTCCTAGATTAAGGAGCCCTACCACAATTTGGAAAATTGCTAGTGCTGTTACCGTATGTGCTGTGGGTCTATTTAGCAAAATTTTAATCCGTAATAGTACATAATTGCCTCATTGGAGGAATATTTTTATGATGCGTATTTTTGTAGATCTCTTTAATCGAGCTAAAGTTCACAATAGGCATGTTATAAGCGATTTATTAGATAATAGGCCTAAACAAGTACCTTTGATAACAGTTTCAAATCACCATTCATGCTTTGATGATCCTGGTATATGGGGTAAGTTCCTTAACAATAAAGTAGAATATTGCATTTTCTCCTGAAAAAGCTTGTTTTTGGAAATTGGCAATAAGTAATTTATTATCTAAGTTTTGCACTTTATAGTTACCTTGAATATATAAACATTGGTCTGTCATATCACATATTTCATTATAATTGTTTTAAAGTCTTTCACTGAATTGTATGGCGATTTTCTACTCATTTGCTTTTCAAACACCTAGGAAAGTATTATTTACTGTTGTTATGGTTATATAGGAAATTATTAATTTTGACACATCAAATCGTCAGCCACAACCTTGAAAATAGAAGAAATATAGAAACTTAATCAAAAAGTTAATTGATTCTTAAGCTACTAGGTATCTAAGACTTCATGAAGACTTATAAAAGATCTTTTGTTTTTTATGCCATAAGATAATTTATTTGGAAAAAAAAGAAGTTCAGAACCGAAGGTTTTGTGTTTGATCTAATTTTTATTTTTCTATAACTATAATTATTACTTAACTGCACAAAGTACCTAATTGACTGTAAATCTTTCCAACTAAATTTTACAAAATGAAAGTTAACTTAGCGGTTTCATTTTACAAATATTTTCTTTAATAGAGGGAATTTCAAGAACATCTCTATTTCTACTTCTCCAGAAGAAACCGTACCATATAGTTATAAAAGTAAGCTATGTTGTATTTAATGGGAAGAGTACAATTCCCATGGCACCACAATCTGCAATGAATTTATCATAAATAGACTAAAATTAATCGAAAATGAAGAATAAAATTTTTATACATCTTGTTTCGTTTTCTAGATATCAATGCTTGAAGTCATAATCAAACATTAGTTTAATATTTTATAGAACAGATGTCATTTAATACATTGTCTAGAACATAGATTTTATCACTTTAAATTCAAAATAAGTCTTGTAATTGAACAAACTAAATAATTTTTTATCTAATTTCTACATAATTTATCATTATATTCCAATAATATATTTAAAAAACAGATTGCTAAAACAAAATGGGTAGTTATATATGATTTTCATTTCTCCCTGATAAATATAACATAATATATGATGAATATAGGAATAGTTCAACATTTTTTTTAGAAAGAATAGAAAGAAAGAATACTGTTTATAAAATAAATAATCATTTGAAGATTTCATTGATAAATAAATGTAGAAATATGTTGCTTCCATCTTATCTAGCAAGAAGTGCGCTTCGAATGCTTTTAAAGGCGAAGCCCCCGTGGATTTTTTCGTCTTTAACTATCGATATCTCGAAAATGAAGCGAGATATCGAAAAATTTCATTCCTCATTTTCGCTACGGAAATCGTACTCGTGCCTATTTAATGATTGTTTCAAATTTTTCCGAGTTACCTGATTCTATATGTATTTTTAGCATGTTAGACAAAGTAATATTAAGTAACAGTAACTTTTTGAAGCTTTAGCAGTGATAACAACGTAAACAAGTTTTTATGAAATAACTGCTATATTATAATTACTGAATACTTGTTTTGCTACGACTATAATTATTAATTATCGTGCCTGTGATTGTCATTTAATTTATTGTACATTTTTTCAATTTTCAATGCAATGGGTGTCTAGCAAATATTCTTTCAAACAAATATTACAGATACTAGATGTGATTCTATGTTCATTTAACCTACCTAATTCACCTGTATTAAAACATTCCTCCTAAATGAGGTAGAGCTTTTTTGAGGATGTTACACTTAAGTGGGTTTTCAAGCATACTTCCCCAAAAAAACTTCCACCTATAACTTCATAGTTGGTATATTGGTCTATAAACTCACGTCGCAAACCGATAAATGAAAATTATCAATACTGTATAGATTAACCTAATCTACCAAACGATTTTTTACTGCTCCTACAAGATGTTTATTCTAAGGTCTTTCGTTGATATTTTTGAAATTTAGGTATTGTTGGAGATGTCCTTGCTACAATCACGGATTATTAACCAGTTGGCACAAGGCGCCTCTGGATATCTGTGTGTAGATTCTTGGCTACCCTATATGATTTATTTGATGATTGTTCTACAATCATTTATTAATTACTTTTTTTATAGGAACATTAAATTTGAGGCATCTTCTAAGTCCTAAGGTGATGAGGTGGTCACTTGCGGCGCATGATATTTGTTATACTTGCGCTCAACACGCGTATTTTTTCAGTCTTGGTAAATGTATACCGGTGGTTCGAGGTGCTGGGGTTTACCAGGATGCCGTGGACTTTTGTATAGAACAACTTGCTAAAGGCGGATGGGTTCATCTTTTTCCAGAAGGTTAGTATTCAGTTATGTCAAAGTTATACTGTATAAAACCTTTTATACTTAAATCTTAAATCTGTAAAGTAGCATTATCACGTTTGTTGAACTTTTCTCCAGAAAGCTTTGAATATTGGTTTCTGAAGTTTATAATTAATTGTTTCTTATTATTTGAATTCAATGTCTTATTCTTTAAACATTAATATAAGAAGCAAAAATCAATTTGGAATGAAGCCGGTCTCACTTCAAGCACCAGCAATATTCAGGCTTTGTCTTTTTTTCATATGAGAGTTGTCAGAAAAGTGTTAGTTCTCCTCCTGAAGATGTCAGCATTTATCAATAAAAATTTGGAAATATATTTGGGCATGCATTGAGAAATTCTCATTAAAATTTCAGCAATTTTGGACATTTAGTTTCTGTATAAGTGAATCATTGAATTGGGTTTTGAATATAGAATTCAAAATATTTTGTCCAATGAAAAGTACAAATTTGAGAATAAATGGGATTGCTCTAAGTATGAAAAAAGATTCGACATTCGGAAGTGTAGTTTCCATCGATAAACATCTAGCTCTTACTTGATGCTTTCTAGCTATATCTGTTCAAGATGTCGATGCAAATAATTTCACTAATCGTAACGATGTGTCAGCGTTTTACCTAATTTCTTCAAGGCAAGATAATTAACGCTCGTGTACACAGTCTGAATCATAATTGAAACTACTCGAGGCCAATGGTTTGCAGGGTCCCACTTTCTGTTCTTATTCATTTATTTTAAAGGAGATCGACACGGAACTAAACAGATTGGATACTGAATCTAATTTGAGAATAAATTTAAGTATTTATTACTATGTGATAGTGAACATTATCATAAGCTCGAATTATATAAGATATAATACTTTACTTGCTATTCGTCTATTATAATTCTATTGATAGGGTGTCAGGTGCGTCTGCAGCGTATAGAAATACAAAATGTCCGATTCATTATCAACAGATACGTTTTTATCTCCAATATATTTTTATAACCAACAATTTTCATCGTAACTATGTCGCCTCGAATTATATAGACACTATAAATTTTGTTATCTATTTCAAGGAAATTACCGAAATTAATGTAAACTTAACGTGTTTACTCCGCATTTGGAATTTGAACACTTATTTAAGGTGTAGTTACTTAAAATGTTCCTTACAGTTTGTAGTAATTCATCATCACATAAAATCGAAATGTGTAAATTTATGGACCGATATTATAGTAGATTTTTTTATTAAACCAAAAATTTTACTAAACAAATTAAATAGAGTATTTTAGACGAAGTTCTTGTTGGTTTAGTTTATGGTTTCAATATAGCGTAGCAGCATCTTAGGCTGAGAAAATAGATTGATCATTACTTGTAGTAGTGACACTAAGAAATAATACATAAAAAGAGAAACCACATAATAGAGGGCTTGCTAATCCGTGGTGGCGAGTAAAATATTAAGTAGGGACTATTTCATGGTCGTTTTTAGTCGTAATCAATGGGTTATAAATTTATATAAGCTTCTTATAACACACGCTCAACAAGAACTTGGGAAAAGAAATGAAACGTATAGTTCTCTCCTAAAGAAAAAAAGCAGAACGGTTAATTGGTAACATCATTATCAGAAGAAAGAAGGGAATTATTCCATTCAGGTTTTAGAGCCATGGAAGAAAGGTATTGACGCCGGTGGGATGGCAGACTACTACCGAAGCTTACGATGAATACTTTACAGAAATACGATTCCCTATCATATTTCTGTACAGTTTGTGCGCCATGGTCAAATATCGTGTCAGTGTCGTGTTTATGTTTGGCATTTAGCCTAACCTGATAATTAATTCCATGTTGAAATGATTTTATTTGATTTTCTGTTCGATTATGGACTTAAATGTAAGGACTTCTGGGTTGCGGTAGAAGTTTGCCAAGTAAATTCTCGGAAAAAGCCAATGCGTAAATAGGTTTGGCTCTGGAATCAAAGGAGAACAAGCCGTTCGACTTGGAACGTGTTGAATTGTTAAACAACGAGCTTCTGCAAAAAGATCCAATAGCATATAAAAACTTTTTAAGGATGTATCAAACACAACTTGATTATTTTGTTTTAAATGAAAACGAAACCAATTAAACATACAAAATACCCGATGGTAAGTAAATGTCAATTGTCAATGACTTTTGGCAGCTCTATACGACCGATAAGAGGCGTTGTTTTTGTAAATTTCAATATAGAAAATTACAAAAGTGTCATAATTAATAGACGTAAAGTTCCCTGTACAGGAAATTGTACAGTTTTTGTCGATATTGACAACTGTTCGAAAAACGATATCGAACACATTATATGGTCTAAGTTATAAGACTAATAAATATATAATGGTAAATTGATATATTTATAATTGCTGCGATCTCAATTTTAATTTCATATCAGATGATTTTCTCATTAATTCTTGTATATTCTTCGAATTTTCAATAACTTTACACCGTTATGAATCGCCTCTTCAAAGAAACCGTACGAATAATATTTGATAATAGATTATGGAAAAAATTGATATATAGAATGATCTAAAAATAAATAATTGAATTTCGAGGTGCGAATTAACGCTTTATAAGTAATACCATTATTTTAGGTGATTAACCTTGAACTAGATGAACAAATTATACAATTTATGCATTTAGAAGTGTTTTAGTTAAGATCAAAACGAATTATCGGAAATCTAGTGCGATAAGAGAAATAATACAGCAATCTCAAAAGTAAAGGTCAATCCATAAACTTGATGTTAGGTTCGCCGACCGTCATTCGTCTACCTTTCACAAACTAGTTCAATGGGCTGCTTTTTATTTAAATAAAGGAAAAAAATCTTATGTTTATAATATCGATTAGCACATCGAAATTTAATGTTTCAGAATAAAAAATTCAGTTCATGGATGTATTCAGACTTTTTTTTATTTGTCACAAATATTTTGCTGATAATTATCAACTTGTTTACAATTTATTTCGAAAACAAAAATAAATATTAATAATTACAAGTACGTATATGTTATTAGGCATCAACTTATTTTAGATTTAAAGGGATTTATAATACAGGACGCAGTTAACTAAATAAATTAATATCGAGCTGATAATTCATCAATGCTATTGCTATGTCATCCGGTGGGTGGATTGAGTAGCTCTTCGGATGACACTGCCGGTCCCAAGCCCGGATAAACGAGGAGGGTTCTCATGCGAGGTTAGCTACCTACCTGGGGTAAAAGAACCAATTGGCTCACAGAACTGAAAATGAAAATTACATTCGAAACACCTGAAAATTTACATTTTTAAACATTAGAAATAAACTCCATATGAACAATCTTCATTAAATATTAACAAAACTTCAGCTTGTTACAATGCCTCTAGTTTTGTTAACGGCCTGAATTTTCCGGGGCTTTTTATATACAGTTTGATTATTTTAATAGTTTCCTCAGCAACGATATAATAAAATATCTCGAATTTTGTTCTACTTTAAATGTACCATTTTTATTTTTAGGTAAAGTAAACATGACTAAAGAAAATATGAGGTTTAAGTGGGGCGTTGGCAGAATGATTTACGAAGCGCCTGTAACGCCCATAGTTTTACCTATTTGGCATATAGGAATGGACGATGTGTTACCTAATGAACCGCCTTACGTTTTGAAATTTCGAAAAAACCTCACCTTCAACTACGGTCAACCTCTAGATTTATCCGAAATGGTTAACACTTTAAGAAACAAAAATGTTACCGAAGAACAGGCTAGGAAACACATTACAGACTTTTTGCAAGAAACGTTATTAAAGTTGAAAGAACAAACAGAAGAATTGCATCAAAAAAATTTCAAAGTAAAATCATGACAACGGCCTAATATTAGTGATAAATAATTATTTTTAGGTATATCAGAACAGATTGGCTTGTATTTAATTTTATTTTTAAATTGTTAATTATCTACACCGGCTATATTAAAAAAAAATCTTTCTACTCATACTATTTTACGCTTTTCGATTAAAAGTCTTATGTAGTCGATCAAGAGCAAAGCATAATAATGACATTTCTAAAAAATATTTTATAAGGAAAAATATATTTCAACATAATGCGAATGAAATTCATTAAGGTATTTCTATCGACGCAGATGAATTAGATTCAAACCTACATTTACGGGGCTTAGTATTGTGCGAGAAGTAGAAAAAAAACTAATAATTGACAACTTCATAAAATAGCTCTTTTACAAATTAGTGGTCTAGAAGCAAAACCCCCCAAAAAAATTCGTGTTTCCAGTCTTTTTTAACGTAAACAAATGATTATATTATTGCTTTTTATAAAATTTGTCACCATTCTGGAATTATATTTTCAATAAAATACAATGGGGATGACGTGCATTGCGATTTAGTATCGATTATTAAATTTCAACCCTTAACTATCATGGCTAAAACTTTTTACGGTTGTATGTACGCTATGTACCATAGCAGGATGAAGTTTGACTACCCAATCTTTTAACAACTTCTGATTTTTATTACAGTTATTTTCACCAGGATCACATTTGGGCATCTCTCCTATATTATCTAATGTTTGTAAGTTTCCTAGAAAACTTTTTGGTAAAAAACTGACTGTAAGAGGCATAACTGGCGCAACACTTCTCTGCTAGCATGATGTTTGCAAACATATCTTCTTCATTTATCACAAGTTATGCTTCCCTTTTTTTTGCTTAGGGACAAATCTGACATCGTCCTCTTTTTTACCCACCGTTCTTCTGGATCTGGATAATCTTATAGGTTTGATATTTACACGTATCGACTATGCTTTTCTAGTTGAACCTGTTTTTTTCTACTCAAATAGGGAATTTTACTATTATACATTAATCTATGATTGTTTTACAATTAATACAATGAAACCGTTATAAATGCACTGCCGACTGCTTCGAACAGTCACGTGAGTATAATATTGTTGTTTATTGGCTGTCCTGCATACAGCGGAATTTGAAAATACGATAACGAGTTTTGAATATCTAGATGTATATATGTATCTAGACCACTCATATATAAGCACAAGAATAAGCTTACACTTTCTAAATAATTGCACAAATCGTTGCGTATTTTTTTTGAAATCCATAATTATTCATAATTGCATAGAGATATAAAATGAATTAATGATGCAACGTATAAGCTTCTTTAGATTACATGAAAAAAATAACAGTGAAAACTAATGAATTATATTGGTTACTAAGGACACCAATGTTTGTTGCAAATAATACTTTCAAATATGTCTTTGTAATAATAAAAGTCATGAGGAAACCTATATCATAACTTTGACCACCAAAAAATCATATTTATAGTTAATTTTTTTTGTTAACATAATATTCAGATACTGAACATTCTTTTTACTACCATTTATTTTCATGCTTTCGGTCTCTGAAGAAAATAACGACCATTCGTGTAAGTGTTAGTAAATTATGTAATGGTAATGAGATGAGTATTCAGTATGAATATTAAAAATTGTTTTAGATTTTCCATTGTAAGGTTTACTTTATATTGGATGATTAGCTTATACACGGAGTTTAGTAACTACATTCTCTTAAATGATATAATAATAATATTTATGATAAAATTATAAATTGTTGTCGGCCTCACATTTTACAATTGTTCTATAAAATAAAAGCTGTTTCATAATGTTGTTATAGCAAACTGAAGTTATTTTTTTTCTCAAATACACGCTATATATCATATTAGATTTTTATTCACTTTTTCTATTCACAGTATAGGGTTTAATATGAATTTGTTTAAAAGCTAGTACCCTTTCTTTATATCAATCTTTTAGTGTTAATAAAATTAAGGAATGACTATAGTTTATTTCAGAAATGTATGGAGCAATAAAAACTTATTAGGTATGCAAAGGGACCACAGAGTGACCCAACGAATATTTAAGTCACTTTCATAGTTTGGCATTGATTTCATTATAAAATTTTTTTTATCAAGTGTAGATAGTACCACCCGGGTTAGGGTCAATTAATGGGTTTAGCCTATTGTTATCCATTCACAAACACTGGAAATATTGTACCAAAGGCGTGCCGGTAGGATACTCGTAAAAAGGAAAGAATTTTATTTTAACAGATTAAAAATTAGGCATTATGTACATAGTATTAGGTACACTTTTATACAAAAAATACATTATACAGAAATATTAAATTATAAAAAATCATAATATTCTTCGTCATCTGAGGAACTGTCATCTTCTCTTGATAATTAACAGGTCGACGATCCAATCGATGAAGTAGTCAAGATCCCACATTTCTACTCTTCTTTATTGACATGCTGGACTGTTTTTCGCCAGTTCTCTGGTGTCTCCACCTTAATGGCTTGATCAAACAGTAGCTAAACGTCTTTCATTTGGAATGTCGTGTTGTGTCTTGCTACAAATCCTTTCACTACCGCCCATATAATTTCCATAGGATTTAGTTCGCAATGATATGGTGGTTTTGTGCAGCACAGTTACGTTTTTCTGCTATATCTTCCACGGCGTATTTTAAACGATGTTTGTGATAATTTGCTACAGCTAATAGTCCTTTTTCTATCAAATTATCTTCAAATTCAATTCTTTTGGTGGTTAACCAGTCAATAATTTCTTGTTTCCTCCAAGATGAAATTGGAGTCTTCTCTATGCGTCGAGAATGATAACTTGCGTTATCCATAACAACTACTGAATCAGCCTGAAGATATTTTATCAATTCACCAAAATAGTCTTCAAAAATATCCGTATACATGTTCTCGTGGTAATCTCTTCTTTTAAAAATCCCTCTTCGCTTCCAATATGGACGATTATTAGTCTTTACCCTTTAACTTAATACCCGTTGACTGGCCTTCTATGAAAGCTTGGCGAGTACTAGTTATATTTTTGTCTTGTCACATTCTTTAATATTTCTCTAATCCATATCTCATTAAGATAAAAGATTTTTTTCTGCTCTGCTCTGTACTGCTTTATACTTCTTAAGTATTTTCGTCGCCAGCAAACAATTTCATCGCTTTCCAGTAAAAGTGCTTTACGATTATGTACGGTAAAATAAAAACAGTGAACTTTTCTTCGAATTACACTTTTGGTGTCTTCATCAAGGACTTTTACTGGTCTGTCTGGACTTTTCCTGGGAGGTTACACTTGGCCTGCTATCTTTCTCCCCTGCAATAATTTAAAAACGGTGGACTTTCCAACTCCAGCCATTCGGGAACATCGGTCGACAGTTTCTTGTACAGTAAATTTCGGGTAATCGTATTTTATGCAATCGTGTACATTTAAAATAATAAGTTTTGTGGAGAATTATTGGAACATCTTTAGGTTGATGTAAATGTCGCCATTTTATTACTAATCTTATAATACTGTGAACACTTAACAGCAAATACTGATGCGTTAAACTAAACAAATATACTTATAAAGGTCTAAAAATTTCTTCTTCCGGCGCATGGTTAAGCGGAATCTGAAATAGGCTTGGAATTAGGCAGAGGTACTAATAGAAGGTTAAACGGTACCTGTTAAACGCAAAACGTAACTGTATAATCACTACACAATATTTCAAGACCAACACATATGGCCGACATCGAAATTGAGCCGAACTGGACGGAATTCCCCATTTTATTGCTATATACATTTCTGGAATAGACTATAAAATGCCGAGGTTATTAAATTATTATTATAAGACATTTTTGATGAATAAAGATCTTAATTTTATTTCTACACATAATTACTATTGGACAAACCCCAAAAAATTTCAGCATTAATAGATGTTACAGTGAGCTTTTCAAAAAAAAAATAAATTCGTACTCTACCAATCAAAAGTTTTTGCCCATCCTATAGTTTGCATGATACACAACAAATAAAAAAAAATACAATCGATTTTGATATTTATATTTCAAAGAACATATATATTACAAATATAAATTTATTATTCATCGATGTTACCCCCTTTTGCTTTTATTAAATCTGTGCACAATTTTGGCATTCTCTGTATACATTTCGACAAATAATTGTCTATTTGGCTCTAATCGTTTTTTAGACACTATTTTCTGAATTACCTGACCAATTTATTCCACAACAATTCAATGAATTGAGGTCGGACGACTATGACGGCCAATCATTACTTTCGGTACATTCTTCCTTTCCAATTACTTTCATATATTCAAATATACGGATCCTTGGGATAGTAATGCTGGAAGATAAATTTTCTTTCCGATCAGACGCTGGTTAAAACTCTCTTCCACTCTAGGCAAATCTCTAGATTTTAATCGATCTGAGTGTTGTGGTTTTCAAGACCGCCCTGAACGTTTTCTATCGCCCAAACTCCTGGGCTGATACATAGTTTTTTAAAGTTGTACGGTACGCCGAGGTATTTTTATTTTGACGGTACTTTTGCCCATATTATGAAGACAGAACGAAAACAATTCTTATAGGAACTTTACAAAAAGATGTCTTGGTTCAAAAAGTATAAAACCCACCACTTTATGGCGCCTCACAGGGTAACTGAGACTAAATTACAATCATATAAAGAAACAATTCACAGTTAAAGAATTATAAACAAATTAGCCGGTACTTGCAAGTTTATATTACTATAAGTGTAATTGAATAATTTCAAATTGTAGCCCGTAAATCGTATATACAGAATGGGCCACAGTCCATCCTGATATTTGGCATTATTCGTTAGATTTTTGGGAAATTCTGGAAAAGGAACAATTAAAATTCTTTAAGCTCCTCGTATCCACTCACCCTACAAATAATTTTTAGATAAGGGATATACCATGTGAGACACATCATCAGAAAGACTTAAATTGTTTTCGATATCTTAAATGTGATACGCAACGTCTATAGTTTGTGACTCTATTTTCTTTTAACTTTTCTACGTCATCTTCGTTTTTCGAATTAGTAATTTTATTATTGATTTCAGGTAGGCATATGAAAATGTTTATTGATTGAAGAACGTAGAATTTAGAGCATAGTTATTAAGATTTATTTCAAGTTCCAAAATATTAGCTGCATATGTGTTTAGAACAAAACAATACATTTCTGTTATCTCGGTATCGAGAAAATTTTACATAATTTAGGGTGGTCCTTATCTCCAAATTAAATAAACATGAGAAAGGATTCTGTTGAACATTATATCAAAATCAATATCAAAAAAAATATATTCGAAATGATAAAGTAAACGAAAATTCTTCGAACAAAGACAAAGGTATTTAGGAAGTAAACCATCGATCCAAAATAAAAAAACTATTCCACAAACAGATACATACTTTCGATCTGCATTCGAAATTCTTTATATACTTGTTAGAATTTGCACATTAACGCACTTTGGAGAATAAATATTGCGATTTCGATTGAATGAAATGAAAATAACACTCAACTGTGTTGAAAATTCGAAAAAAAATTAAATTATTAGTTTAGTAACAATCAATTTTTATACAAATATGAAGAAAAATGTTGTCTTTATTAGATTAATAATGAGAGAAAAGAATTTTTAGTGTGTGAAATGTGAAAAGCGATTCTAAACAAATGAAGGGGTGATGATGAAAAGTGTATTAAATGAAGAGATAATTTTTAACAGTAACTGTTTCATTGAAAAGTCATATTTCCGTCAAACAACCTTCGTGTATTTATCTTACAAAACGAATTGAGATTATTTTCTGTACACTTAAAGCGTGTAAAAAGAATTTATTCCGCACTAATACAAAATGATGATAGTCATTAAGAAAATGATCTCTATTTCCACCAAAACTAACACCCCCACTTCGAAACAGAGCTGTAATAATATAATCAACGATTATGCATATGTATAAAGAACAGAACAAAACATTTTTGTTATCTTCGTTTTATTTTGATTATTTATCGAGAATTCTGTGATTTTGATTTCAAAATTTCCCATAGTGTAGAGTGGTCCTCATCCCCAAATTAGATAAACGATATTAGAAAAGATTCTATTAAACGTTATGTTTCCTATGAATATCAAAAATAAATTCGAAATTTGAAGAAAATCAAGAATTCTTCCAATAAAGACAAATGCATCTAAGAAGGGCCAGCACGTGTAATTTTTCGAAGTTGTCAGTAATCAACCCTCATTATATATTGTAATCTTCGTATTATTTTGATTGTTTATCGAGAATACTGGAAATTTCTCATATTGTAGGGTGGTTCTTATCTCCAAATTAAATAAACAATCAGAGAGGATTCACTTGAACGTTAAGTTTTTCTACGCCATATCTTCGTTTTTCGAATTAGTAATTTTTTTATTGATTACAGGTAAGCACATGAAAATGTTTGTTAATTGAAGAACGTAGAATTTAGAACGAAGTTATTAAGATTTATTTCAAGTTCCCAAAATTAGCTGCACATGTATAAAGAACAAAAATACATTTCTGTTATCTTGGTATCGAGAATTTTGCGATTTTAAAATTTCCCACAATTTAGGGTGATCCTTATCTCCAAATTAAATAAACATTCAGAAAGGATTCTATTGAATGTTATCTCATGAATATAAAAAAAAAAATATTTTCGAAATGTAAACACACATTTCTTGAAACAAAGACAAATGCATCCAAACAGGAGCTGCACGGTCATTTTCCGTTATCGGTATTAAACCCTCTTTATAATGTGAACAAACTATTCAACAAACCGATAAAAAGAGTTCCACAACTGCGCCGCACGTGTTATTTTTCAAATACAGCGATTATCAACCCAAGGATACTTGGAACAAAAAAAGTGTCTGATAATGGTCAATAACAGAATATAATATAAACGAAAGATTTCCAAAATAAACACACCAGACTCCATTGTAAACCATTAAAAAAAATTGTTTTTCTGAACATACGAATATGATGGCTAAAATTACTAATCAGTGAGGAGGAATTCATTCAGATTATAATGATAAACGAAATACATAGTAAATCATAATATTTATATTAGCAATGAAATAAAATAAACCAAATCATATAATTCAACTATAGTCATATATATATATTTTCAAAGTAAAGTTACTTTGTTGTTGAAGGTAGCTTCATGATGTAAAGATTACAAGGTGTGCTCTTCCCGAGGGCTCATTTACGACTCGTTCAACGCATCTCTAAAGAGCCAATAAGAATTCGCTTCCAAATTGGCGTATCGTTTTGGGAGCGAATTCTCATTGGCTGCTTCCCAGCTGGTGAGCAATAGTAGTCTTTACATCATGGGTAGCTTTACAAGTTGTAAGATTATGATTTTAAATAATATTCGGGCGCTTCATCAATTTTTTGATTAAACTCAAAGCATACAATAACTGTAAGAAATACAACATATTTTTAATTTTGAACATTTGTTTTCCTGAAGGAAATATTATTACATTCACATATGGGAAAATATTTTTTACTTCATAATCTGGAACTGAGGGTTGAATCATCATTCTTTACTTCATCGGGCTGGAAAATATTCACATTTAATACCAATTTGGGAGAGAGATATTGAAAATTATTTCACTAGTTTCATTGCAAATACAAATCCATAGTTGATTATATTTGCTTTATAATTTTTCAAATATTTTGTCCAAAAACCTATGGGCCCGACGCCCCTGAGCTTAGGCTCTTTTATAGTCTTCTTTATTAAATAATACTTATTTCAGCAACCAATACCATAAGGGAAAATTTTTTTGAGCAGATTTGTGGTTCTACTTCAAAAACACAAATTCTACTATTCTTCAGTTTGTGTCTGAAGTTTTGCGTACCCACAATCTCAATTAACAAATGAAACATATTCTGCTTAACAAATTAGTAAAAGGCCATTGCAGTTTAATAACCGAAGCTGAGTAGAAGTAATAAAAAACATATTTAGTTGGTTCTGGAAGGTTAAACTTATACTGATCAATTTTCATTGAAATTTCAATAATACAAATGAACCGTATTTAATTAAAACATGATGATGAATTAAAAAATCAATGGCGCAAATAACTGATGAACTGAAAAATTCTGCTCCTCTAGAGATTGATGTATCATTTAATCATGTAAGTAATAGTCTGTTCTCTAACACAATTTATGCTATTTTTGAATAAAACAATGTATTTTTGATCACTTTATTCTTATAAAATTCATTATACTTCGTCAACAATTTTTTGCATTTATAAATATAAGAAATTATTTCCTAAGAAGGTTCACATTTTGATAAGACAAGTGTTTTGAGTGAGTCAGAATCAACGTGATTTTCTCGCCAAAACTGTAAACTCTGGGGAGTATTGTGGTATTTTCATTTGTGGATATCCTTGTCATTTCTATATGTTTCAAAATTATTTTCCATGTGCTAGTCTGAAATAATTAAATTATATATTAAAGAAGAGAACAATTCGGGGGAAAATAGAGTTCTTTTGGAAAATAATAAAAAAAATTGTTGAATTGTGTAGGTGTGGAAAAAAATATGAAGTTAAAAGTTAATAATAAAACATGTATTATAGATCATCCGAGAGAACTACTTGTATGCAATCAATAATACAAGTTATGATAGACTGCTTTTTAATAGTGGCGGCGAGAATTGAATTGTTCTGATAAAATATTAATTTTTTTCATCTATTCATAGGCTATTATAAAAGAAGCTATCAAAACAAAGTTTTCAAATCCAAAAAATAAAATAACGAACGAATCAATTGAACTAGTTTCAGAAATAGCTAAAATTTTAGTAACAGAAGCCTTAATTAGAGCTATTAAACAGGCAAAAATGGAGTTTCGATCGAAAGTTACTATAGAACACATGGAAACAATTCTACCCCAGCTTGTAAGTGATTATTATAAAAAATATAATTTGGTTAATGTTACATTTGTTGGTTATGTAATTAATGAATCAAATGTTTCAGTTTTGCTCTTTTTACACTATGTACAATTGAATTATGAATCATAAGTTTACTGCCGGTCATTCCTAATCTCCATCTCTCATGCCACTGTTGACAGTTTGCCTTTGTTTCAGGCTGTCCACCCTCGACCTTGTTGCCGGTTTTAAAAAGTTCTTGATATTTAATAATGTCAGAAAGTAAAATATTTAATTTAAAGTGAAAAAATATCTAAATAGTTCATTGAAAATCGCAAAAATTTCAAATTTTCAACTTCATAAGAAAACTATTCTCATTGGTTTTCAGTTGTGACGTCAGTATAGAATTAGTTCGATTCAAATATATCCAAACCCCAGACCAATCACCATCTTTAGATAACCAACTTGAGTTCTCGTTTCACTGCTATGTCTTGGTTCATTAGCAGTACTAATCGTATATGGAAACAACAGTTTCAATATTATTTCAACTTTTTGTTAGAATATAAATTTTTTATCGAGTTCAAGTTATGTAAAAAGTGAAATAAAAATATTATAATTTTTTTTTATTTCAGATATTAGATTTTCCATAAGGGGGATCTTGAACTATCTATTTTGATCTATTTCTGGTATTGTGTAAAAATCCAATAGCTTTAGAATAAAACTAGTAATAATTACTAGAATGTTTGTATTATTGAAATAATATATTTATTATCTTTTATAATCTGCTATTTTTTTTTAAATATATAGATTTTATGTATATTTGAATATTTTCAAATCGACTAGTACCAATACTACACGAAACGGTTATAAAAACTTAACCTTTTTAGTCATGGCATTATTACTGACTCAAAAATTCATTTAGGTTTTTTTGTGTTTATTTAATAACAATATTAACAATTCTATAACTTATTTTATTAACTTTGAGGTTGGAAAAAGAAAAACTTATATTGAATAATCCACTAATCTCACAGCAGCAAATAAAATTGATAACCTCATGATATGATGAAAAGTCTTCCTGGAATGCATCGTTCTTTGAAGGATGTATTTTGAAAGCCTCGGGTTTGGACTAGGTTTGTGTATTGAGAGTAGTTGCAATAGCTATCAAGTATAATAACAATTTAAATGTTTCCATATCAATACAAAATATAAACTAAATCGAAAACTGCCATCTGCATAGTTAGATAAGGTTTCAAAAGGTATCAGATAATTTACCAGAGGCTTATGATTTCAGAACCAACATGGTCTAAGTAACAATTTAGAAAAACGAATTAAGTGTAAATTTCGACAGTTCATCAGGTAAAATGTGGAAATATTAGCATAGATTTTACAATAATAAACTAGATTTGACTTCTAATATCTCCAAAGTAAAATATTGGCGCTTAGACCCTTTTGGTTCTTACTCCTTCAATTGTGTTTATGTAATTATATTCATTCAGCAACAGCATACAAATTCATGTATAGCAATATGCACAGACTCCTTATCTACCGTAAATTCCATAAAATTTGCTTAAACCATACATTCTTTAGTCGTAGATATACATCACATAAATGAATTATGGAGAAATCAAAATACCATAATTATAACTATTATATGGGTTCACGCTCAAGAAACTCAATCTATGGTTACTGGAAAAAGAAGTGGAATTAATATGAGACTAATATCCAAGAAATTGCAATATCAATATATTACATAGATAAATATTTTATTTAATATTTGTGTGCTGTTTGAAAATGAAAATAACTAAACAAGATGAAGTCACAAAGGAAAAAGTGGTCAGTGCATCACTAGCAGCAAAAATTATATCGTCTGCTACTTTTCTTTTGGAATATGATGGACTGAACATTCCTAACCTCAAATTTCATTTAATATTTTGTGCCTAGTTTAACAATTTGAATAATGCTAAGTTTTACGATCTGTTTATTCAAAAGTAACTAAATTTTTTCCTAGAATTGCAATTTGCATGCAATAAAATGACATCTAAGGGTCGCTTGACATGATGCAAGACAACTTGCAATGCACGCAATATTTCTTGATCAAAAGCATGCGCAAATGAGTTTCTAATTTGCTGATATTGTTTAATTTTCCTTGGGAGTTTTTTAAATGTTTCTTCATCCATTCTCAACTAATTTTTCTATGTTTTATCCACTAACTCTCTAGCTAAAATGTCCATCAGACTCCAAAAGTAAGGCAGAGACAGATATAATTATTGCCAGTTTTTGAGGTTAGGAAATTGCTTACTTTTACTTTTGAAATTTTGATTAGTGGCAACCATGATGCAATGGTAAAAGACTTTCAATGAATTGCATGCAATTTCTTGCTTGTTGTCTTGCATCATGTTAAGCGGCCTAAACCGA
This sequence comes from Diorhabda elongata, assembly GCA_026230145.1. Lineage (NCBI taxonomy): Eukaryota > Metazoa > Arthropoda > Insecta > Coleoptera > Chrysomelidae > Diorhabda > Diorhabda elongata. The sequence continues at coordinate 16,230,496 of CM047928.1, read as the reverse complement.
TAATACTGAAAGTGCAAAATCTTGCATAAAACAATCAACTGAACTTCATCTGCACAAGCTTTTGATCAAGAAATATTATGTCTTGCATTGCGTTGCCCATTAATTTGCTTAAAATGTTAAAAACTATAGGCTTTTAATGTCTGAACCAAATTTAAAGAAAATCTGATTTGGAATGACTCTGTATCTTAGATAAAAAAATAAATGAATGCTAACATTCTACAATGCAGATTTTTTGGATGCCTCATCCCATACTGTTGTCCCATCACACGCGCAGATTAATTTGGGGTTTTGGAAAAGACCAGCCGAGCGCGCGATAACACCACAAACAATTTTTTTAGTATTATCCGATTCTTCAGTGATTACAAAGGATCTGCCAATTAAATCTGATACTTTAATAACATTATTTTCAAAACGAAATGTTGCTCTTTTGTTGTCATCGCTGATTATTTTGCCCAAATATCCATAAGAATGTCCCTCTGGACTATTTGTTGGATTGAAAATGTTACCAACGTTTTCACAACCTGAAACAACGTTTGCAAATAAAGTTCAGGATTATAGAATTTGCAGAAATTTGGGAATTTGATTCATACCTTATGTAACGTTTTTTTCCTACGACCACTTATGAAAATGATAGATTGCATACTCATTTTTACACCTAAGAAAGTAGCCTATTTCACACATGTACTAAAAAATAACAGAACATACATATTTTGAAATGCTCCTTTTTCTTATGTTATGGTCTCGATAGAGGGAATACGCGATTACAGTATGAATCTGGCTGGGTGCCGAAAGGCCAAATTCAAGAAGACTGAAGAAGTAGACAATACATACTAATGTCTGAAAGATAATTTAAACGTTAAAATTAGGTGTTATTACTATTACTGTAATCATGTAAATACGGTTAAAATGATAAAAATAATCATTGAATGGAATAATTGAAATTGAAGAATTAAATTGGCAAATACAAAACACAACAGCGCACCACCCAAGATCAAGTCAAAAGAAAAATTAGCGACAAAATAAAAAAGGAATTGAAAAATTACCAAAGATCGAACCAAAAGAAATGTTAGCGACAAAATAACACTTCTACGTTTTATTTTTTTTTTCTAACGACATATTGGAAAAGGACGGAATATTGTCGACCTAATTTTAACTTCTTGAAGGAGCCTTAACTTGAGAGACCGTTACAAATCGATTATGGAACCACTTCACTCCAACATCCAAGTTAAAGGGCCCTTTAATCTAAAGAAACATTTAGTTAAAGTGTCTGTTAGGGGAAATTATGAAACCGGCTGTTAGTGTTGCACAAGTGCACATAATTTAATTGTAGACTCCAAGGATTAAAATAAGTTAATACAACTTATCTAAATCTGAAATCGCCTTGTTAAGTTCAGGTTTTTCCAATAACTGTTGTATGCTGGAAACTTTCTTCATCTTTTTTTCAGAGACATATCTTCAGTCATATTTTTGATTTTGTGTAAAAAGAAAACAGTTTGGTATTTTATACTTAGTTTAAAAGGGACAATAAAGTTAAATTTCTGAAAGTGGTTAAACTTCATTTGAAAAGGTATGATATTTTCACCCCCCTCAATATATACCCCTTCTCTAATCACTACATCGCTTCATGCGACTCTTCCATTGTTTAAAACAGTACAGGACGTCTGTCAGTTCATTCACAGCTCCCACAAACTCAAATCTTGTTCCTAATAGATTTGATTTGAGGTAGAAGCCGCACAGTGTAAGATCAAGCGAATAAAGTGGGCAGTCCAGCATTAGAATATTGTACTTGGCTATAAACCTTTTAATGAACAGTTAGAAATAAGTTGGCGCATTGTCTTGATGAATAAACAATGACTTCGATCGCTATCTGAGCCTGTGAGAGAGCATCACGACTCCAATCCACTTTTGTCCAACAAGGTGTTCTCGTGTAAAATTCAATCTGGTAATCTGGTATTTAAAGGAAAGCTCTAGTATGTGAAGATAATCCAGCAGCATAAAATCGCCTCTTAACTGTCCACTCACTTACGTTTCCAGCATGACCATTGGAGTTCTCAAAGCACTAGAAATGAGAAAGTGTCATTTCTAGCTCTTAAAGTCCTGCCACGTCCTGAACCAAATCTTTGCTTGAGCAAATCAGCCTCTTTGTACCACTGCTTTACTCGTTGCAGACTTGAGAGATTAATATCAATGTTTCTAGACATTTCGCACTAACCGCGACTGTCTTCTAAAGCCGCCACAATAACACAATTACTTCTCATTGAAATACTTTGATTATACAATAGACAGAGAAAAAAGGAAACAATAAAATACTGATAATGGTTTTTAGGAATTATGGTGAGGGGCTCTTTTGGGTCAAATGCTTATCAAAACAACAAAAACTTGCTAATTCAAGCAAACAGGTACAACCAAACAAAAAAACAAAATATGTAAAATAACTTCAAATTACTCTAATTTTATGCTTGGCAGTGTATATGATCTATTTCAAGTTTATTGGAATGCTTTTGTTTCATCAATAGTAATTTGCTTTTTGTATCATATATTGAGAATTAGGTATTTTTTTTAAATACTGCACATACAAAAAAGCATAGAAAATAATATATACCTGCAGAAATATCTCCACACTCATAAATATAACTTCTATAGGTACCCATTTTCAAGCCATCAACTGTACCATCAACTATGCATATATCTGAAGTTGGTTGTATAAATCTAACAACCCCTTGAATACTTTCATTCCCAGCTTCCAATATTGAAACCGCAGCTTGTCCACCAGCGTATCCTTTGATAGCTACTTTCTTACCAGTGGATTCAAGAATTTGTAATAATTTCAATGTTGGTAGTGTACTTTGTATAACTACCCTCTGTTGCTCTAAATAGAACTGTATATCTTTGATACCTTGGACATCAGAAAAATGAGATTTTATTGTGTCTATACAGTTTTTACAAGTCATTTGTACAGCAAATTCTATTGTAGTCGAAGCCATATTGATGACATTTATGTTTTAAATTACCTAGTAATATTAATTTTTCCAGAATAAATTCAGATTATTGACAAAGTTTTCTGACAAAAAAATAACTGAAAATAGAAAGTATGTAAATTGTAACTACTTTGTAGTTTATACGATAGAAGTTAATAAGTATTATAAACTGTTATTAAGTATACTTTGAATTAAGTAAATTATAAACAAGAAAACGTGTATGACGCATTATGCTTCTTCTTGTAATTGCGTATGAGGCACCAATAATATATAAGCTCTACAGCTTCAGTATAATGAATTTTTGGAATTTATTTAATTCAGAAACGTTATTTGAAATTTAAAATATTGGTACTTTTGGGACCACTATCTTACATATATAAGACGTTTGGAAATAATAATTTTTCATTTGTTTTAAAATTCAGCCCTCTATGATTAATATTTTGAACCCGTGGTACAACTGAAATAGTACAACACTGTAATTGTTTTGTTGATAAAGGAGGGAAATGGAATGAAAGAAAAAATTTTTGACAGAATGAAATGTTAGAGACAATTAGGTTTTGCTGAAGAACATTTTCTTAAATTTATTAATATAATCAACAAGTTTCGTTACTAAAATTAGCGATGGAACACGATGACATTGTTCTTGAAGAGGGAGAGGTAATTTTGTAGTCAGTTTTCCTAACTATTTTAATAAATTAATAATTCTAGTTGTGCGATTCTGATGATGAATATACACCTCTTGAACGTCCTACAAACTATTCAAAAACTCAGCCTTTACCAAGGCTTCCCTCGAATCCAGTATCAGAAAGTGATGAGGAGGAACGTCAATCTGATAGCGATAGCGACTCCGATCCCAACACAAAAAAGGTTAAAAAACCCAAAATTCGATTAAAACCACAACCTCAACAGAGATCTCAAAAACATAAAAAATTCGATATATGGAGCAATCGACTCCAAGAAGATACTTTAGCTGCCACTCTAGATAACTGTGATGTTGTACAGAAAGACAGATCAAGAGATGTTGAATCCTATGATTTTACAATAGCTCACAAGTATTATGAAAACAAATTTAAAGTAGTTGAAAGAACAAATAATAAAAGAAGGCATGACGATCGAAATACTAATTTTAGGTATGTATTGAATAATATTTCCAAGTTTGAGTAAAACTAGACAGTGTACTACATTTATACTCAATTTAAACAAGCTAGAAGTAATAATTATTAATAATGCAGTGATTTTTACTTATTATTTTACTTAATAAATGTTATCTACTCAGAGCTAATGAAAATATTTTCTTTTGAAGAAAGTACACTGAAGTTGCAACCATCTTTTTCTCTACTAGAACTCTTCATGCCCTTTCTATTATCAGAGTATTGGGGTTTTAGTTTTCATTCTTTTATCCAGTTTTTCCAATCTTTGGCTACTCCCTTCATTTGCTGTATTGTTTTCCCTTGTCTTGCTCTTTCCTGTGCTACTTGTTGTAGCTAAGTTTTCTTGGGTTAAGACCAGAAGATTATTGTTCAAAAACTTTTAGTTAAAATATGGCTGAAAGCATTAACTGCCAATCCAATTTTTTGCGTCATGATCGATTTTCAACTCTGCTGCTAGTTTCCTAGCACACAATATTAAATTATTTTTTGTTTTTAGAAACTTCTTCTTTGCCATAAATTTTTTCTGGAGGAAACATTGGGGAAGGTCCCATTTTTTTCAACTCAGGATATTTTCCATGAAATTTTCCCCAAATTCTTCGTACATAATAGCAATTCCTACAAGTACACAATTTTTTGAAACAAACAGAGACATTTGCATGTTCTTATTTTTATCCAAATTCAATTTTGTCCACTTTGTACTACATTTTCTTCATTATACTTATAATTGACATAACATGTTAACCACTGATACGAACCAAATATATGTGTACCCAAAGTCGTCACACCCCTAAATTTAAAAAAAAACAAAGTAACTTTGATTACAAGCCTTTTAGTTGAATTGTTATTATCCATAATTCACAGAAAACTAAAAGTATCAAGAATATGTTCCCAATTTGGATGTTAAAAAGTCTGTATTTAACAATACTTACCATAGAAAAATCTTATTAGAATTCACAGAAATATCACGGTTTATTTGACATCAACCCAAAAATATCTTTTTTACTCCACTAAATGGTAGAATGTCGGTTATTTAACATGGTAAATACATAAAGGGAATCCTATTTCTAATTTAATTATTAACAGATAGATGAGGATAATGATAGTTTCCTTAATTTTTTACTATATTTAGTACCTAATAACTTTCCATTTATTAGGTACTAAATATACACTTTTCTATGAATTTTTTCAAGTATTTTAATTATCAAATATTTCATATTCATAGCTAACAATTGTAAAAGTTGTCTAGGACATAGATGCCCTTACCTGTACCCTCCTTAATTTAGATGTTTCTATAGGCTATTTCAGAACGTGTGTCCCTAACCTAACCTAGTCTAACCTAACACTAGCCTAATTATTATTTTTACTATTTGTATTTTGCATATTTTTAGACAAATACGTCGATCTACAAGTAGTGATAGAGACATCAAAGGTGTAGCCAAAATTATTTCAGATTTAAAAATAGACATAAATGGTAAACCAGAAGATCTAGCCAGAGACATTGCCAATAAATTATTTGAAGAAAAAGAGGAATTAATTTGTATGCATTCTAAAATTATTATCAAATGTAGAATTAGATTAGATTAGACCTTATATTTAATTATTTACTGAGATTTATGCTATAAAAAAAATAGGATTTTATCTAATATTAAATTTTTCAGTGAAAGCGATAAATATATTGGGCAAACAAAAAGCTATAGATATATTCAATAAAGTAAAAGATATTGAAGCTGATGGTGGTATGTTGATTATGGTAAGAAATTGGTTGGAACTTCCCACCCATTTTTATCCTTCTAGTTATAGACCTCTAAATTTTTTAAATAAAAACTTGTATAGTATATGGATTCAAAAAATAAATTTACTAATAAAAAACATCCTGTTGATGTTGAAACGAAAAGTTTAGGAAACATTTGAATTTTTCAATTAGAGCGTTTGTTTTTTTGATCATATTCTGTAAAATGAAACTTTTCATAAATAACCTTATTTAATTATCACTACTTATTGAAAATATGAATTGATACAAACAGGCTGGGTTTAGAGCAGGATGATCCTCTGTAGACCGTATTTTTAAACTTAACCTGTTCATTGTAAAAAAATGGCAACAGCTAGAAACACCCGTTCTTTAACAAAAGCCTACGACAACGTTTCTTTTAGTAAACTTTAGCAAGTACTTGAAAAGACTTCTCTTAATTTAAATCTGATTCAAGCTAAGATAACTCCTCCTCGAAAAATAAAATAAACAACCAGTTTTTCTCTAGCTCCAGAATAACAAACGGCAGTCTATCGCCAATTATATTGAAAATCTATTTAGATGAAACATTGAGATCGTGTCACGGAATGGGTATCTGACTAAGTGATCACATGATGGACGATTTGGACTCTTCCACGAATATCAGAATATAAAAAAATCGGGGTGGAAGGTCAATATGCAAAAAACTAAGTATGTATGTGTCGGATTAGAAATAGAAGATTTACAAATTGAAGACCGAAGACAAATACCGGTCAATGAAGAATACATGTAATAAGGAACAAAAATCACAAGCAGTGACAGAATGGAATTAGAAATAGAAGAACGAATAATAAAAGGAAAAAAATTGCAGCACTTGACTTGGTACTATGATCCAGTCAAATATTTAACACAATTTTTAAGAGCGTTGTCTTATATGTGGGCGTGAAACGGGTCAGCTACCGTCAAGAATAACGTATTATCACTAGAAATAGATTTTTGGCGCCAAAACGCAGAAATCTACAGAAAGCTCCAATATATTTCAAATATCACAATAAGAGAAATGATTAATGTTAACAAAACCATATCATACCTGATAATGAGTGAGTATGGAATACCAAAACAAATAATGAATTGGAACTCACTGGAACGTCGTAAACAAGGAAGACCGAAATAATCTGGATAAAAGTAGTAAGCAAGACAATGTCGACGAGAGATCTCAGACCAGGGGACTTTGAGGACCGAGAGCAATAACGATTGACTGAAAACGCTATAGAATTGGAACGAAGTTTTTACCAGCTAGATTAAGAGCGTTTTCGTAGGGGCATTGTGGCAAAATTAAACACCAATGTGTACTAACTCTAATATATTTCCGAGCTTTCGAAAGTATAACAATAATAAAAATTATTTACTATTTTTTATATTGTTATACTTTCATACATATTTTTATATTTTACTTGACCATAATTTCATTACCAAACTATGAATACATAAGTATATTATAATACAAATATATTAGGGTTATTACACATTGGTGTTTAATTTTGCCACAATCCCACTACGAAAACAGTCTTGTATCATTTACATACAAAAAAACAATTTTAGATTCAGTTCAAGCGTTTCCATATAAGAGAATGGTCTCAGAAGGACCTGGCTCGATCTCGAGATGTTATTGGGGCAGGTACATCTGGGACCATCCTCTTATTTAAACGTGAATATTTATCTAATCTCATATTTCTTTTTATCACATGTTAATAGAATAAAACACGGCGAAGAACCCCTGGAGGTGTTTATTTATTTTTGGTAAGACATGATTACCATATTACTCCGGATCAAAGAAATGAAATATTTGGGGAAGAACGACAGAACTATAAAAATTTGATTAAGAAAAAACAAAAAGAAAAACGTTTGAAACTACGACAGGAAATTGGTGAGTAAAAATTGATTATCGGATGTTAGTGATATCTCATCATAATTTATATATAATACTTTTGAAAAATTAACACGCTTTTATTGGCTTCCCCTGTATATATCATTGTTGTGCTATCAGTAGTAATTGTAATATCGAACTTTATTTCTTCAGAAAGCAAGATTGGATTAACAAAAAATAGTGTTATAAGACTAACTTGATACACGCAATTACAACATTGACACCTTAAAATAAACGAATTTCAACATAATTTTAGTTGTAAAACGACAATTTTCTCCCACAAAACTATAACATAAACTAAAAATTTTGCATGATTATCAAAGACAGATGATATTACAATAATTTCATAAGTGAATACCATTATATTTGTCAGAATCACTAGGATAGCAAGAAACGGAATTTTTAGACTCGATTTTTACTCACAAAATGGTTTCGTGCAGCATTTATCGAGCCATAATTTTGTTTAAAACTAAACAAAATATCTCTGAATTTAAATATATGGGAAGTTAGCATCTTATGAAATCCACACTGCATCGGTTTCTGAACTCCGTCCGACACCATTTCTCCTACTAAGTGCAGTACCAGCTTCTAAAAGACCTTCAAAAGAGATATCCTCTGTCATAGATAGACGGGTTATCGTCTCTGAATTCGAACTGTTTATCTAAATAATGGTAAATGTTGTTATTAAACATTTGGAAATCGGAAACTGTATTTTGAAAAACGTCTGCTTGATTCTTGGCCATCCTTAGGTAGAAACCGAAAAATTGTTATTTCCTAGCAATAATTTGTTCTTTGAAAGATTTCGTAGTTGCAAAGAATTCAGTTTTCTGAAGAACTTTGTTTGGTTTTTCTACGGTGCCACATATATTTGCAAGAATATAAAAATATATAGCGGTTTCTAGTGATCAAATGTTCCTGGATGATCTTGGATAAAATCTTCTAAAACCAGCAGTTGTTTCAACGCATTTGGGCAATCGTCTCCCAAAGAGAAAAAATACGAAATAAAAGAAGTATAAAATTCATCTTGAATAAGTGCAAACCAAATATTTATAATTTTTGAAAAATTAAACAAAAAGGTCTGCCAAGTTTTCTATTTAGATAAAAATAATTTTTTTGCTTGTAATCGTTATGTGAAACAAAAGGCACAAAATTATTTTTATTCAAATAGGGATCACCAAGTTTGAAAAACCTGGAGGACATTTTCTTGAATCTTTCGAAAAGTCGTTTATTTACGGTAAATTTTTAGTACATTTATTTGACTTAGGCCAGCCAATTTTATAGAGGTCCTGAATCACTAGGATAGCATATAAAGGAATTTTTGGACTAAATTTTCCCCACAAAATGGTTAGATAAATTAAAAATTTGCACATTTGTCAAGGACAGATAATAATACAATAATTTTATCAATTCATAACTTGATTCCTAAAAACAAATTGGCAGAGTATTATATAACAATGAGGCATTGGTTGAAATATTAGACTGAAATAATTATTAAGACGAGGTCATGTATGATACTATAAATCAATTATATATCAAAACGCATACTTTTATAATTAATAGAATTAAAGAATAAAATATAGTTGAATCAAAAACTAAAAAAAACGAAGTTGCGTTTCGCATGAAAACTGATACGGAATTATAACAATATTGAGCATCCCCCCCTCGCTCTTACTGCACCGATATATATTTTCTCGTCAGTTAGTTTGATTAACTATAAAAGCGCATTTTCCATTTACTTTTATACAAATAAAATTAAGTTTGTTTATGAATCACTTTATTTCAGCTAAATCAAGAGAAAAAATGTTTCCCGATCTCTTAACAAGAGCAGAAATGTTGGCATCCCAGAATCCAACAAGAAAAGAAAAGGAAACTGACGATCAAGATTTCGTGAATCCGCCTCCTACCCCAGAGACTGATGGATACGAAAACAGTAGAGACGGTATGGAGGGATCTACCCCACCCGTAATTAATTCCAATGATTCACTCAATACCTCAAGGGCTGAATTGAACACTTATGATGACGACTTTCTTGATCTTGGCTGTGCAGACGATATGGACTTGTTTTAAATCAATTAATCAGAAATCGTTTATATGTAATTGCATGTGAGGTGAATATGTTGATTTTAAGTTGAACTGTAATTTTTTTAATTATCGGGTGATGCTGTATTTGTAGACAACTTATTTAAAACCTCACTGACTTGTTCTGATAACAACAAAAATGTTTCCATTGTGAGTGAATACAGAGCATTTAAATTCTAGCTTTGTTTTTATTTTTCCTATATCAGCGCCATTACTACACCCCACACGAACTTGTCTTTCAGTTTTTCTTCCGTGTTTTTAATATGACACTGGTCTAGTGTGATTAAAGAGATTGATTGATCTTTAAAGTGCCTTCTCTAAGAATATCGCTGTTGATATATTCTGGATACAAGTAAACAATTTGTAATATCTATTGGTTCTTACATGGGAAAGTTTTTTCATGTTCAAATCCATAGTTTCCAACACGTAAGTCACTTATACAGTAACTGTAATTTATCCACTTCCATTCAACCTGAAGTATTGTTGATATGAAATTCGGATCAATGGGATAGCGGTTTAGTTAATTAGAGGCAGCAGAAAACGTATCTACTGAACAGAAATAGATACAACCTCTTGTGTGTAAATTGATTCACCTCCTGATGGTAACTATTAGGATCTGTTAATCATCTGGTTGGGTGACACAAAGCGTTAACTACCTAACTTAAGGATCATTGTATTCTTTAAAATTTATGGTACACGATCCCAATGGGGACCTATATATATATATATATATAATGTTTTCTAATGAAATTTGTAAAATCACTTTCTACTAAAAGATTTTCACACAAGCGATAATTTCATGTTGAACAATGAATTTTACAAAAATTCTTCCTATTCAGAAGACATATTAGAAAACCGTTTGAGAAATTTAAATAAATGATTATTCCTCTAGACAATTGACATTGACAGTAATGACACAATTTTACTACATTAGCGTCACGATTGGTAAGTGGCAGAACAAAATTTGTGTTGCTGATGTTTCGATGAAGTCTACCGTCTTATTGGGTATGTTCTGTGGATAGATCTAAGCAAACGTAAAATAAATAGGTAGCAGAAGTAATGTATCGATCCATTAGGAAGCAACGGACGAAACCGTTGTGCAACTGTTGTACAACCATAGCGGATTCGTTCGGTGACATATACGCTACGAACTCAACACATTCTCGAGTAGACTCCTTGCTTCGGAACGCTTTTAATTCGTGCTAGGACTGTGTTTTGTGGTCAAACGTCAAGCTGTAACCATTCTTATAAAAAAATGATTGAATTCGCTTAAGAATATAAGGAAAGTTGGATAAAAGCAACCAAAATAGCTGTCATAGAGTAACAAGACACAGAAAACATAATAGTATTGACATCGAATGCACGTTCCTAATCGTTACCGTTCCCGATAGGTAGCAGTAGCGCTCTGCGGTCCGTCCGTTGAATGCGACCAATGGATGTAGGTAATGGGAATATTTTGCAAAAATGAAAAGACATATTTTAACTTTAACAAATATCGGAGGAATTATTTTTTTTAATTGTCCGCTTCATTTGCAATCTATAACAATAAGCAAATTATGTGACAATACAATATAAATTGACATACTCGAAAAGAAATCCACTGATTACTTTCTTATACAGCTATACAGATCAATTAGGTTTGGCTATTGGAAACACACCAACACTCGTTAGAAACTACTAATTAGGTCGTATGGAATACGCCTTTTGAGTCTACACTGTACTGTTGGTTGCACCTTTAGGTTAGATACCAACCTGTCTGGGTGCAGGCTTAACCTATTTTTAAAACTTATGGATTTTTATTTCCGCTTTTATGCTTCAACCGTTGGCATATGGAGGTCACGAGTTATGACAAAGTTTGGCACAAACCATAATTCGTAGGACCTTCGATTGCAATCGCTCCAGAATTTAAATATTACAGTTGGCTGCGGATCCCCACAATGGGACTCCGTAGGTCCATATGGACTTGAGGAATGCTTTGTAGATTAGTACTTTGTTTGATAATTGGGATTTCCTACCTATAAGCTAATATAAATTCCTTAGTTTCAAAACCCAATTGTTTACATTTGATGAATATGTGTTTCCACCAGGTTAATCACTTGTCCAGGTCCGCGCCAAGATATTTGACATCTTCGCGTTGTGGTAGAGCTTGATTGTTTATAGTGACTTCTGGGCATTCGCCTTTGCGATCGGACTCATTTCGATTCGTTTTCTTTAAAGTTTCTTGTTAAGATGGAGCTGTAATTTATTTGATGCAATTATAGGATCTCTGTTGGATACTAGTATGGCGATGTCATATGTCAATGTCACTGCTGATACATTATTGTTAGTTTGTAGATGGAATTGTTTAAAAAATGCCATGTTGTTCACTTCTTGGCTTACCCTGTAGATATTCGCATATTTTCCGAATAAGGACCATATCTTTTCTTGTGAATTTATGAATAATTCCTATTGATGTCACCCTGTATATATATATATATATATATATATATATATTCACAATTCAATTCATTTTGAATTAATAATTAAAGTTAACACTAGATCAGCAGATGGTTTTATTTATCTGCCCGTATCTCTTTTTGTTGCACGGCAGCATATAACGGCCCGGGGCTGGTAATGTAAGTTGGGTGGTCCACTGTGTGGCCAACATCGTGTGTGGTGATGCGCCCCCCTTTCACCCTACTTATCAGGCTTCTCTTCCAGCAATAACGTGCAGTCAACCAGCCGGTAGAGAGTCATCCTCCTACTTCGTTTCTCTTCAAGTGCCATCGGGATCCGAGTGATATTTTCTTCTCTGATTTCGTGAGTTGTAGTCATTATTGGTTTGTTACGTTTTTATAAAATATCGTATTAAGACATCATAGTATATTTATATTTGTGAGAAAAGTATATAATTTGTGCTACTGTTTTATAAATTATTTACTTTTACGAGGATATATTGAATGTCAAAATATTTTATTACTCAACATATTCTCCTCTTAATTGCAACCTGCAACGTTTCTAGACCTTTAAAAAAATGTTGCTTCTTGCTCTGCAAACCAGACCTCTGCAGCTTTTATTACCTTCTCGTTGGAAGAAAATTTACGACCTTTTAAACTTTTTTTCAGTCGAGGAAAGAGATGATAATCGGACGGAGCCAAATCTGGTAAATAAGGGGGGTGTTCTAGTAATTAAAGCTTTAAAACACGAATTTTTTACTGGGCAACATGAGATTTGTGTGCAAAAACAAAACACCTTTGGATAGCTTTCCGCGTCTTTTCTCTTCAATTTTTTCCGTAGAATGGTCGGTAATGTCGAATAGTAATCTCCACTTATTGTTCTGCCGTTATCCAAAAAAATCAATCATGATTACTTCATGGCAATCAGAAAAACTGAAGCAAGAATTTTTTCAGCAGATTTTTGGACACGAAACTTCTTAGGTCTTGGAGAACCAGAATGTCGCCATTCCATGGATTGTTACTTTGTTTCTGGATCGTAGAAATGTACCCAAATCTCATCCATAGTAACAATTCGGTTTAAGAAGTCTATATCGTTTTCAAATCGAGCACAGATCGAACGCGATGCTTTTACCCTTGGACGCTTTTGGTCAACATTCAAACATTTGGGGATCCATTTTGCAGTAATTTTTCTCACGTCATGTCCAAATTGACGTGACTATATGAAATATTCAGTGCTTCAGATATCCGTTTTAGCCCAATTCGACGGTCTGATAAAATCATATCATGAACTGCATCGATATTTTCGAGAATTGACACAGAAACTGGCCTTCCCGATCTTCAATGGAAAATTTATCTCTATTGAAGCTTGCAGTCAAATTTTTCACGGTCGCATTCGAAGGACATTGATCACCAAGGGTATTAAGCATATCTTCGTAGATCTGCTTATCTCTTAACCCTTCTAAATACAGATGGCTCGATACCCCTTTTTTATTTTAATTTATTGCGTACTTCAATTAAAATCGACTTTAAAAACAGTTATCTGAAGATTATCGCACATATTTCTCAACTGAAATTTTGCTTTTTTTATAAAGTGGTGATACTTAATTTTTTATTCGTTTAAAAATTAAAGGCAAGTGTACAGAAAATGACATTAAAAAATTCTGATTACTTATTTAAAATACACCCTATATACCTGTACTTATTTTACAAATCTATTAGCAAAATCTCAAACCAAATTATCATTTTTTCTAATAGGCAATTATTGTAACAATTATTAAAATAAAAAAATAGTGTTTCATGGAGGAATAACTTGAAGTAATCATTTTGGCCGAAACTGATCATCATTGAAAGATTCTTATTTCCAAAATATTTCGTTGAGTCATCGATCGGAAACACATCAACCATTTTGAATATTTTCTTTTGTCGAAACTTTATTTTTTTGTTTGGACCTATAAGAGATCTTTGAGTTTCTCGTGATACAACAATAAATTTTCACGTCACGATTTTTGTTCTTTTCACCAACAACGTAGTAGATATAATTGACTTTGCATAAACGAGATAAATTTAGCAAATTGACAACTATTTGAGGTCGTAGGATAAAATACGAAGATTAATCCCTTTACTCCGCTTCTGACCGACTTACAGTTATATTTAAAAAAATGAACATTTTATTTATTAAATTATATAAGTATATAATATACGGTTGTTAAAAGTCGTATCAAAGTTATAAAAGATGGTAGATAATTATGTTGAGCTTGAGGATCCAGATACTTGACAAGCTCATTGATGTCAGGTATCAGATTAGTTGTCGTTATTTTGAGAATTGATTGGAGATGTTCATTCGTCTTGTCTTGTGCGATGTTTGTTCTTATTTATTTTCATGACGGAAAACATCTGCTTACATAAATAGGTGCTACCAAACATGCAGAGAATGCGTGCTGCATGCTTTTTTAATTCTGGGTAATTATCCAAACTCTTGAAATATCGTGTATAAAATATAAGAGCGTTAATCTCATTAAATTTTTCTTTGAAAATACTGTCCGATTGAAGATCTATCAACTCCATTTGCAAATGAACTGGTGCCTGTGAAACTTCAAAATTGAATGGATTGTTGAAAATTGGAAGTCTTCAAAACAAAACGATTGTTGAATCCCGTAATCAAATTTTGCAGAAGTTGAGAATATTTATCTAATTTTTTCTGGTTTACTGTATCCCAAATGATCCTAAATGAAGGAAATGGTCCAAAGTTTGATTTTTTACTTGATTTTCTCACAGTCTCAACTTTGCTTCAAATGCTTGAATATATGAATACATTTGAGTGATAACCAGATTTTTACCCTGTAACTTTATATTTAGATCAGTCAAGTCTACCAAAAAGGCACAATCAATCCACCAGTCATTGTCATAATCAATTGGTTTGCCTTTTTCTAACATGAATGCTTGAATGAATAGGGTCACGTAATTCAAAAATATTTCTAAAACTACTCCTCGACTGAGCTAACGAACTTTGGTGAAATAAGGAACATCAGATAAATTTTAGTCCAAAAGTTGTAAAAATCGCCTGAAATTTAGGTGATATAGTCCTCTGCTCCTTATAAACTTTACAATTTTTAATTATAGGTCTATTTTTAAATGTTTGGGTGCCAATGATTCCTGATAAATTATACAGAGAAATCCCACAACATTCCCTGATGTTTCCTGTTTCAATTTAGTTACAACGCCGTAGACTTAGAGACTTAGACGTAGAGTACGAGTATTTAAAACATCCGTAGAGGAATCGGATGAAGTCTAAATGATCTAAAAAACATGATTCTTCTTTCTTTAACACATTGCGATCGCGGGCCTAATTGATACGGCCTGCGGGCCATTTTTTTCTCGTTCGAGACACTTTATCTCACTTACGCATGCTTCATGCGCGCTAAAGATGCGCAGAACTAACTGAAGCGCTTGAAGGAGAGAGAGAACGATACAATATTTGTTTCAATTAGTCGGAACACCTTCTACTTATAGGAACTGTCAATATAAAAGTTTTAACATCAATTCTCTAGTATTTTTAATGCGTCTCAAAACAATAATTGTTCAGCATTTGCAAACCAATGATTCATTATGTTTACTTACTTTACAGGCAGTAATCGATGGAGATTTTCTTCTTAGCGTGCCGTATCAAGTGCGATCAGCATGACAAAACTCGATACTATCTTGAGCTAGTCTAAATCACTGTCCTGCTTCTCTTATCCTTATCCTTATTTCTTATCCATTAACATTATCCAACATTTATTAGAGGAAACTATAAAAGGGATTCGAAAAAGGGTTATTTGATAAATGCATTTACGGCAACGATTACCAACGGAGAGGCGGATGCAGTGAGGCATATAAAGCTGTCAAATTCTTCTCCAATTGTAGTTCAGAGGTCGGGAAGAGTTCGTGTTTTTGTTGTCCTTGAAAACATTCCACAGGAAGAAATCACAGTGAACACGCCATCCACTTAACAAATACTCGTTTCCCTATCCATCCTGCATGAACTGACGGATTGTCGCGAGTATTGGATCGTTGTCCATCTGCCCACGTAAATCTTCGAGCACTTCCAGATAACTTTGGTCCGACTCGTGACCCTAAAAGAGGACGCACCCGCGAGATCCCCGGCATGGATACCCGCACACCCACCCCAGACAGTTCTAATTCTTCTGAACCCGCAAATATGCCGATTTTCCATAGCTTTCAGCTTAAAAGTTGCTTCATCCGACCACAAAATGGAATACCGGATTATCATCATGATAAGGTCGATAGTGCATGTATTCGTCGTAAAGAACAATCGGAGCTCTCCCGATATCCGAAACTATAGAATGTTTCATATTTTAGTTAGTTCTTACAGATACCGGTCGTCCAGAACGCGGCGCGTCGGCAACAGAGCCCGTTCTTAAGAATTTCTGGTACGTCTTCCGCATGTTGAACGATTTGGTAGCGGCGAGTTCGGAAATTGTTGTTGAAATTCGGTAAACACTGGTTAGCAATCAACGTTTGTACGTAGATACGACTTACCAAAAAAAATATTTTTTTGAAGCGTGAACTTGTATCGGTTATTCATTCTGAAAACGCGTCTACTCGACAAGCACGTGTTTTCATAAACACAACTGTCAGAAACATGAACATTTAATGTTTTTCGATAGCGTTGTCAAATTTGTGAGAGTTGTCGCTCTCTGTAGTAGTTTTCGTATTATGTCTGATAAGTATCGTGTTTTCACACATGTATTTCAGGAAAAACGGTGTTGTTTGATAAGAGAATGGCGCATTTCTACGTACTAACGGAAATAGTAAAACTTCTTCCCAATAATACAGAAAGACTTTTGTTTTTGTGTTTTAAAGTAGTATGACCAATGATTTATTTATTATTTGATACTTTTTAATAATAAACTACACAATAGTTCACGCCGACTGACTCCAAATAGTTGTAACATTAACCATCAAGCATTTCTCATCTGGTGACTCGTTTATAATCTTTACAACGTTGATTACCTTGAAATATTGACAAATTCAATCAAAATTAGTCTATTTGATCATCAAAATAGGGCATTTGTATAAAAAGCATTGTATGAAATTTATGTTAAAAGTCTTGGTCCTGTTCAATCCTGTACGTTTGGCCCTCTTCCTGGATCTTCCTAAGAAGCTGAACTCTTGCGCTCGTACCATCTCTTTGGTGGTCTGCCTACAGTTTTAGTTTTAGCCCATTTTGCCAATCTGTCTTCTGGCATTCTTTCTACGTGATTCCTCTAGTATTCGTAAAACTTTTTCACTAATAAAATAAAACATCTCTTTTAACATTTATATCATAAATATATATCATATATATCATCAGGAGTTTGTATTGTTAATTAGAAAAAAAAAAAAATAAATGCTAACTAGGAATTTTTGGAGAGGCTCTTTTTATATGTTACGTGGTTTGTACAGTTTTTATTATTATAAACAATCATGTGAAAAAACTAATTTATAAACAAATTTATTTACTTAATTATTACAAAAAAATTAAATCGATATAATTTATAGTATATATAATTCACCAATCAAAATAAAACAATCTCATTTACAGTTCTTGGGAGTGGAAACGAAAGTTCCGAAAACAAAAATAGTGTGAAGGGTTTTCTTTTTACAGCATTGATACTTCACAAATATAATTTGAAATCGACAATATCTGTTTTAACCACACTAAATACTTTTTAAAAATAATTTTATCGTTAGTTGTCATATCTCAAAAATAAGCAGCAGCCCCCCAATTAATTTATTTATAGTTGATTTGAAATTTATAAATTTAATTAATCGTACGTCATAAAAATATGATTAATTTAGGTGAAAGATCTTGAATTAAGATGCATAGCTTTCAAAAAAAGCAGAAACTGCATTAAGAGAAAATAATTATCATGAAAAATAAGTGATAAGTAACATAGATATTCAGAAAAGTCTGAAAATTCGAGTATTTGTGGATTCGAGTAGCTGAAGTTTTCTTTTTCCTCATCATTCATTGTTAGTAATTAATTTAGACAAAACTTCGGATAAAACAAATAATTTCAAAAAATACAAAATTTGAGGTTATGCAAAATCATCGAAGTGAAACTGTCAACTGTCAACATTGAAGTGGCTAGAATCACATTTAAGGATGTTAAAGTTATCTACTCCAGAGCGTCCCGAAAGTGTTTTGCAGTACGGAACTGTCACTTTCACTACATGGAACACTCAAAACGCAGCTTTCAGATGGCGTCGTCTAAAAAATAGTTTTCCTCATCGTATATACTACAACTTTCAAATTATTTTAATAAATATGATATTGTTTAGGTAGTACCATCATTTCAAGGTACTTGTGACGCTGTTTACATCTCAGTTTCAAGTAATCAATATAAAAGCAAAGCAGCATTAATATTGTAAAAAAACATGATTACAACTTTAAAAATTCAATTTTTGAAACATGTCAAATACATTTTAAAAATAATTCACAGAAATAGAGAGAGGATTCGGTGGAACAAATTTTTGATGGGATAATGGAAATTTGGAATAGGAGGAAAGTTTGTTGGGTTGGCCCTGATATAGGAGTTGCTCTTCTGCAGAGCAGGGGTTAGTTTGCTTGGGGTTGTGTTTGCTGTGCTCGCTAGAAAGGAGGAAAAGCGAACGATCATTGGCCAGAAGAAAACCAAAAGAGAGCTCTAGTAAGCGACTCTCCTCAGCTTAGTGATTTTTTTGTTTGTTTTTTGAAAATATATTTTTCATAGGGTGTGGGCGGATACTTCTGCGGCTGCATTATTCCCTAGCGTCGGCACATAAATACCTACACAAGTCGGCACATAAATACCTACACAATTTGAGTAAAATTAATGATTCTTAATCACGCAAATTGTGAGTGTCTAAAAATAATTAATTAAGACCGAAACTCCTGGGTCAAAACATCAATATTTTCATCTGTCCAGAATCAAAGTTTCGAATTAAATAGACATAAAATCAAAACAAGTTATGATCAAAGAAATTTATACTTCTTCAGTTTCTCAATTTCTAAACCATTTTAAATGTTTCGTGGCTGAGCGGTCTTTAGGTTTAGGTTTATGAGTAAATATTTGTGACGTGTCGTCTTTATTAAAATATAATCTGACACTCATATAAGAAGCAACCTTTAATTCCAACTGTCACAGTCACAATTTTAAGCAAATTCTTTACGCTTTTTTATTATTGATGGATTTCTCATTTCTATGAATATGAAAAATTATACAGAGTGAGTTTTATGTATTTACATTGTTGTCAGATCTCCCTTTTTTCCGGAAAAATAATGAACTTTGTTATATCAAATAGATCACCCTGTATATTTCTCGCTTTTGAAAATTATAAACGAATGCTTATTATTTTTCATTTAATGTTCCCTATATCTACATGCCGTAATTTCGGAATTACAGCTAAATCTCCGCCGAACTTAAAATAATACATTTAGGTGGCTATGACTGCTACAATAATAAATTTGACGTTTCAATAAATTGTTATTGTTGAAGTTTATTGAAAGTCACAATGTACCGTTTATATGAAAAATAACTAATCGATGTTTTAATGATATTAGGATATGGTGATAGGTGTAGAAGTTAACATATAATATCTTTAATAATTTATATCCTAACCGAAATAGATTAAAGAAACTGGTTCAGTAAGAGATTTATCAAATCACAGAAAGACTGCATCAACTGAAAACAAATCTTTAGATGTTTGTGTCCTATTAGAAGACGATCCACATTTGAGAACTAGACAAATATCCAGGGAACTTGATATTTCGACAATATCCGTAATGAAAATTTTACGTGATAATAAATTCCATCCATACAAAGTATCGTTGGTTCAAGAGTTGTCAGATGACGATTCTGAAGAGTTTGATGGAAAAATGTTACAATAAAACGATCCAATTTTTTAAAATAATGTTATGTTTTGCGATAAGGACACTTTTTGTATTAATGGAAACGTAATAATTGTAGATACTGGTCACGTAACAATCCTCGTTAGATGCGTAAATCCCATACCCAATAACCCAAAAAACTGAATGTCAAAAGAGCACATAACTTGAAATGTCTCAAAGGATGCACTCTTTGTCTGAGGTACTTGGTTGTCAAATTGTCAAATATTATGATTGCGTTCAGGAATTTAATTTGTAAATGCTGCATCATTTTATTACTCTCCTATTCATAAAAATGGACTATATATATATATGGTGTACAATACCAACATAGTCCTCACGATATTTGAGCTTTAATTCATGTTTATTTCATTTGACAAAAAATATTATACAATTTATAACTACAGGAAACCGTATCGATTTTCAATGATTCATTTATAAATTATCATTTATTGTTTTAGTCCTCAATGTTTATTTAATAGTTAATTTGAAATGAAAAATCGATTAAGTAGAAACAAGGATATTAAAGATTAAGAAGATCTAAACAATTTTAGCATAATTTATAATTCTATTTTACTTATTTCAATGTAACTAAGAATAATTTAAATTATTATTATTAAAGGAGACCGAAAACTAAATACATTTCTTTACAATATATTATATATATCAAAATAAATGATTTCTACTAATCACCTCTGAAATACTTTCAAAATTTAACATTTTGGAAATGTATTCTGCCGTTCTTCAAAGAGTTAATGCCTCGACGAATATTAAATTACATCTTCTAAAGAGCGTTATGTCAATCGACCTGTTAACTTCCCCATTTTCTCGCAATAGCAAGGAGAGGTTTGTAGCCACTGACTAGTTTCGATGTTATTACGTCTCATCAGAGTGGTATACCAAAGAAAGTGGTATATTTGGTTCATGTAGTTGAACATCACCCAGCGAACGCTATCTGCGGCCATCGTCACTTTCAACTGCGAACCACATCTCATTTACCATCGAAATCTACATTATCGGCGATAAGATTGATTTCTACCTAACCAGAGGTGCGCAGTTGGAGAAAAACTAATTTTATAACAGAAGAGACCTAAAATCAAGACGATTTACAAACATAAACGTATATAAAAGGTCTAAAAAATAAGAAATTAAAGAAATGTATATTTATATAATTTTTTTTTGGATTTCTATCATATAAAACCTGCATTTTGTTTTTATCTTAAAATCAGAAAAAAAGGCGTATCTTATTGGATACTTTTCTACATATATGGCATATATAAGAAAAATTTATTAGTTTGGGTATGTTGGTTTTTCTGGAGATCTATTCTATAATTTATTTCGACTTCTAACATTGTTTTCATCTTTTTCACATCATATTGGAAAAAAGTTGAATATCTTGTTTATTTTCTTGAATAAATATTTCTAATTTTTGGTTTGTTTTAATAAATGATTTGTATTTTAAACTTTGAGCGATCATCTTGCTTTAACTGAAATTCCTATTCCATTCCTCCGAGGCAGCTTCGATATGGCTTTTTAGTTTTTGTTTGATAGCTTAAATATCACAACTTTCTCAAATAAATAAATACGTTTTAATTCTAAAGAGGTAGATTCAACAGATAACTAAAATTTAAGTCACAAAAGTATATCGTTTAGGTAACTAATGACACCAATAAAACTATAAATGACCAACTGATCGTTGCTTGAAATGCACTGCTGGTAATTATAACTGTCGGAGTTTCGTCTTCTTTATTTTCGTGATGAGTTTGATTACGATGTTTGGAATGCTTGTGGAAACATAGTTTATCCATATTTCGTTGAATACCATGACAATCATAATCTTCGAAACCTACAAAAAATAGAAAATCTTATGAAATAAGCATCTTTCGTTATATTTTGTTCAAATGTTCAAATGATATTAATCGCGAGCAAAAAAATCCACACAAAAAGTCTCTACCAAAAAATCTGTAGCTTCCATCATTTTTCTAATTTCAGCATCTCAAACCCATTAGTATCAGCTTTGTAAAGAGTAGTCTAGGTGGGCTGGAGTTAATTTGGGGCCAGAAACGAGTCTTCGATGAAAGTTACTAGACTTTTGATTAACGACGGTTAACTCTGGAAGCAGAAGACTCATGATCAGTGCACTGGTCACTTCTCTCTGATAATGGCCTTGTCGTAAGTGACTGCTTGAACAGCTCTTTCATTTGTATCCATTCTCATATAAAATTCTTGTTTGTTGTTAACGGAGATGTGTATCGGTTAAGGTTTGATGGCTAACTGATAGTGGTAGATAACCTTTTATAAGGGTTAGTTATTCCTAATTAGTACTGGTTTAAGTGTATTCGTCATCACTGCTATTGACTGGAGTATTATATTTTCTTTGTTGACACTGCCCGGAGCATACCACGATAAAAAATGGAGTTTCAGGCAAACTGAACTATGGCGTTAAACCAACACGTAAACCAAGTCGAACCAAGCACTTCAATAAAAGAAATAATATAAAGAGCTCATTTTGCGAACCTAAAGTTGCTGCTAAACAAACTAATAACAAGAAGAACGTAGTTAAAAATCTACAGGACTCTAATAACACCAATGGTAAGTTATGGTGGTAAAAGTTGGGTAATGACACAAAAAGACCAAAAAAGATTAAGAATATATGAAGGAAAAATTATCAGAAGAATATATAGAAACAGAATTCGAAATAATAGAAAAATCGATGAGATACTAGGAAATGAAAACATCGTCATTCAAACTGAATATACTGTTTACACCACCACTACACCAACACTAACAATTACACAGTCCGACGTGCGTTTCGATAACCAAGTTATCGCCTTCAGAGACTGAAGGTAAACTGTTTACCTTTAGTGTGAATATCGCCAACGGTTCCAGACATTCCAACTCAATCGTCATTCAAAGCATGAGAGAAAAGCGGATGCTTGAACCAAAATTGCCAAAATATACAGCAGTAGAAAATAGATAGATTAGATCAAGTTCATTAAGTTCAAGAAAACGTTGGTAGAGAACAAACCAATTTAGAGGCAAATTTTCGAGGAGGCCAAGGCTCACACCGAGCTGTAGGGCCAATTGGTAAGGTAATCTAAGATATTTTGTTGGAATACTAATATTAAATGTTTTTCTATTTCACATTTTCATGCCTATAAAGTATTTAGAAAATAGTATCGAGCCTAGTAGTAGGTCTAAATGGAGATAATAGTCTTTTTTTACTTGAAATTCACAATATAAAATTATTAAGTCAATAATAACCAAAAAACTCACCATCACATTTACAGGTCTTCAGTTTGGCAGCTTTCTCTTGCTTCCGTAAAATATTAATGGAGTTATTACATCTTGCTGTACACTTCTTACCATGGAACATGGCTTTGCAATATTCCTTATAATATTCGAAAGCTTTTGAACACTGTGTATCAGCCATACAAATCCATTGGGCTACTGTACATGGTACTACTGAGGAATGTATAGAATGTAAAACCGCCGGTCTACAAACTTCAGTACGTTGTTTTTGATTCTCACAATATTTGTCACCACATTCGCACTGAAACAAACGTATATAATTTGAACCAATGCTTTGAGTCTGCAAATTATCAATCAGAACCACATCTTAATACGTATTTCAAAGAACAAAAGGAAATTTTGGTTAGTACCACTGTTCATCAATGAATAATGGAATTTATTGGGTTGAAGTACAGGATTAGGTACTAAACAATAAAAGTGAGAGTAGGAGCTGAACTTATTTCACCTTTCCACTTGTGTCAAAACAATGGCCGTATTTATATTAATTTATGAAGCATTATTAGTAATGGAAAATCTTGAGGAAACTATCTTGAGCAAACTCGACGCAAATATTCATCAATCTGTTAAAATCACTTGTCAAGTACTTAGGGTTCCATTTATATGGAAAACTTATATAGAAACTGCATATCAAAAACAAGAGAAAACAGTTAGACTTGGAACTAAAAAATAGGACTGGCTACTTAACAAAAGGTCTCAAGTAAGACTCGAAAATAAATTGTTTATCTACAAAACTATATTCATACCAATTTGGTCGTATGGAATAGAACTAAGGAGCTGCGGAAAATCTTCAAATATACAGGAACTCCAAACATTTCAATACAAAACACCCCGTATGTTAAGTAAATTCCCTTGTTAAGTTACTAACCAAATAATTTCTAACGATCTGATCATCCCATTAATCAAAGATGTGATAAAAAACTTTTCCACAAGATACAAATATTGATCAAATAACCATAACAATGAATTAATAAATAATCTATTCAACCAGCCACTACTAAAAGATGATTGAAGAAAATATGGTCAAAAGATCTAGTGTATCCTCAATTGATTGTTCCTGATGCACTCTAGTGACTTATAATCAATTTACTTATTAATCTGCTTATAGAATAGATTGTGAAAGGGCTTATAATAATAAAAAAAATTCTACTACATCAAAAAATGAAATCGAGAACATAAATCAAAGAATTAATTCTTATTCATAACAAAATCAATTATCTTAATATCACATTACATACAATAAAACAGATTACCTCCAATGTGAGGTTAAAAAGTGAAGTGGATGAGGTGTCCCTTTGCTTCACCCCTCTTTTTTGTTCAAAACTTTCTTAAAGTCAATTTCACCAATCTTAGTTAGTCATACAGCCTCATACAACTTTGTCTATTTTATCGTAAGTTTTTTTATAATCTATGGATAGTAGATGAAGTTCTAGATTTTCGTCTTGATTATTGCTTTATATTGTTCCTTTTTTCTAAAGCTATTATTCTTCTTGGTTATGGTATACATGGTATACAAAACCAAATCGGTTGCCAAGATATTAAAACTTCAAATCGTGTTACAAAAAAGTGATATAAGTTTGGCTGATTTTGAAATTATATATTTAGTTGTTCAAAAAACAAAAACTTCATTAAGAGAAAATATTTATCCCGAAAAGTTGATTACATATTGAAGAAATGGATGAACAAATACAACCAAACAGAACAAAAACTAAATATCAAAACGTCCAAGGACTTTCACATCAACTATCGAATTATTTCAATAAATATGATATTAGTATAAGTCATAAAGGACATAATACAATTTTATAGAGAGATATCTTGTAATGATTGTGACGCTGTTTACATAGGACAGACATCTCAATATTTAGAAAATACGTATAATCAGTTATAAAAATTTGACATTTCTTAAATGAGAATCAAATACAAGAAAAAGAGAATTTTATAAATAGTACACATACATAGGAATGAGGAAGTTATTAATGATAAAAAGAACCAAATACTTTAAATAAAATACATAATTCTATCTTATAAATGTCAATAATCCACGAATAATTCAATTTGTGGCTGATATTTATTTTTATGCTCCTAAATGTTCTTGATTTTAGGTATCTGATTTAAAATTTATGTTTCTTTTATAAATTTTTGTAGACCGATAAAAATCTGACGTTTATCAAAATATATTTTGATAGACTAAAAGAAAATTATAAAAGAAACTTATTTTAAATCAAAAAAGACTTAAAATTAGGAATATTTAGAAGTAAAAACATATCAAAAGGTTTAAAAAATAAGAAATTAAAGAAATTTCTGCCCATTTTTTATGTATAACAACTAAGAAAAAATTACTTATTGTCGTTAAACAGATTTTTATTTTGATATTTGTGCTAAGGGTAACCCAAAGATTAATATACTTGCAATTATCAATGACACATTATATTTTGACATTTTCGTTTCATTCTTCAAGCTATTAAATAAACTCTGCATCTGGGAGTGCTTTCAAGAAAATGGGGGACTAGTATCATGTATGCAATGTATTAATGTACCTAAAAACAAGTAACAAAGCTTGGATACATAATAGTATATCTAATAGTCATTCACGTTAAATAATTAGCTGATTCATTCCCAATCAATTCATTATTTTAGTGTTTTACCGAAATGGAATGGGTATGACTGTTCTTTTGGTGACGTGCTACTTACTTTTTCAATTTTATTTCATTTTGGTCTACCACAGTTTGGCTTTCATCCAAAGCACATTCAACCACACGATTCGGAGTATCGTTTTATTTTTGCTCAAGAAAGACAGAAGCTTTTCTATTCTTATATTATTAGCAAGTGAATATGCTAAACTTATTAATAGATTGTGAAAATTTTCTTGCTTCTCCCAAAATAAAGAAAATTTGAAAGGTTTGCCCTCGCTGCTTTTAAATTATTAAGAAATGATTGTCCATGTGAATTTTGGAGGCGTTTGTTTTTACGAGGGCTGCTACCGAGGTTTATAATAAAAACAAATATTCATAATTTGTGATCAATACATTACTGGATGCGTTTGAACCAATAGTCGAAGCATTTTTTTCCATTCCGATCGAGGTAACTCCAAAACATGTGATTTAACCAATTTAATCACTTCTTCAGAGTACAAAAACTGATGCGTGAGAGCTCCCAATGTCGTGGTTGACATGACTCGTCACTGCGATTGATTTCCCCGATTTTATCAAACACTTTTTTCGAATAAATGCTGGTGTACCATTCAGAATCGGCCGTACTCTAATGGAACAATGGAGACATTTCCAGTTATTCTAAAAAACAGGCGACCATTCGCTTCGAAGGAATTCCTCCGCGAAAAACTTTTTTGTTATTGTTAAATTTCGTGTATATAAGCATAGATCCATGATTTGTCGCCTGTCACGATCTTATAGACGTCTTTTGAATCACGGCTATGGAATTTTTTCAGCAAATTTTTGCACTAAGTTATACAATCTTTTGATTGAGCGATTGTTAAATTATGCATTATCCAACGTGAACGAATCTTTTTGATAACCAAATGCTCATGCATTATTGAATGTATGCAAGTGGTGATAATGTACAAGTATGCCTCAATCTCACGATATGTCACATGACGATCTTCAAAGTTTCTATAATCTGTAAACAGTATGACAAAACGTTCTGAGTATGTTCACCACTAGAAATGTCAAACTTTATAATGGCAATGTCAGATTTCACATATTCAAAGCAGTATTGCCATATCCCAAAATACAAATAGTAACCCACGTTTTTGAAAGTATACATTTTAAATTCACTTCTACTTTGATCTAACATGATACTTTTGTAACGTATTGTGTGTTTTATATATGAATTTATAAATTCAAGATTAATATCAAAATTCAGGAGCATTTTTGTTTCATTAGATGCGGCTTGCGTTATGCTAAAATTTGCCATGTTCTTCTATGTTCTTATTTGTTCAAATGTTGGCCAATTGTGGTACTTAAAAATATACTTCCGCATATATAATCTTTTTGGTGATCTACTTAATGGTTTCTTTGTTTTTGATTTCTGTTTATTTGCTGTTATTCTTTCGACAGAAATATAACCAACTTAGTTTACGCTCCCCAACCCATCTCACCATATTCTTGATTTATTCCTTAACAGGATAATTAAATATCAATTTGTATGCCTCTTCGTCACATCTATCGCCTTCGTTTTGTCTTTATCTGTCTCTTCCTTTATTCTATTAGCTCTTAACTCGGCATTATTATTTGAGTGCAGAGTTTATCAACCACGAGCACTTTCAATATCGCAAAAAATTCATACGGTTAGAAGTATTAACCTGCGACTACCACATGTTCGAACCTTCGAAAGAACGGCTCGGAAGCTGGAAATTATCGAAATGGAAGAGCATTTCAGCGCAACTGACGCTCGATACAATATGGGAAATACTTGAATATTCCTTCCTCCCTTCAATCCCGATCTATCAACCTGCGACCACCACATGTTGGGACCTTTGAAAGAACGCCTCCTGTTTCTGTGGACATGAATGTCCGAGTTGTATTAGAAATTCTTTAATATCTGTAACAAATAAAGCTTCCGGAGGGATGGCAAAAATATGTAACTAGTATTTATCAGAGCATTTGTCTCGATAATATTCGAACCGCTCTCGTATAATATGTGAATAATTGAATAATTTTTGTTAATGTCTTCGTTTTTATTGAAGGATTTGGCAACGATTGGGGTGGGATTTTTATCCGATTATACTCTGGTTTTTTAGGTCTTCCAAAATTTGTTGAACTTTGCAAATTTAAAATAATTTTTTATAACTACTTTAATCGACATTGAAACTTGAACCATTTGCAATTTCGTTTCACCAGAACTAATCAAAAATTCTATCGACAGTCGACTATTAAAAATTATTTTCAATGCCGTAAAATTACTTGAGAAGAATTCTAATTGATATGTTTTTGCTTACAGGGATATATTTAATTTATTTTAGTTATTATAATCGACATTGTTTGAATGTTAATTGTGAATTATGGATCTCGAATAACATAACGAACGAAACTAAAATTTGGTACATTTGCAAAATAGACAATTCAATGATAAAATTTTTATCTACACTACCTCAAGAATTTTGATATGAAACTATGAAAGCCAACCTCTTATTCGTACTCATTTTGGTACAAAAAATTACGAAAAAAAATGTTCTTGATTTTAGATCTCTTCTGATTTATAATTAGTTTTTTTAATAATTTTTGAGATTGATAAAAAATTGACGTTTCGATTTAACACTCTTTATCAAAATATATATTTTGACTCAACTCTAGTCTTTAGCAAAATATATATGAAGTTAAGTCGAATCGTCAATTTTTTATCAACAGAAGAGACCGAAAATCAAGAACATTTAGAAACATTAATATATCAAAAAGTCTAAGAAATAATAAATTAAATAAAAACAAATATTTATTACTGGACATGGCTACAGCATTTTTAAAAATATTCTCCATTAATACTAATACACTTTTCCATTCCGTTGACCTCGCAGATGAAAAATGATTTAAGAGAGAATAAGATAAAATCTATAGTTTTTCTTTGAACTGATGTGTAAGAGTTCGCATTGTCGTGGTGCAGAATGATTAGTCTTCTACGTTTGGTTTCCCTGATTCTTTTGAACATTTCTCACAAGCAAATGCTGGTGTACCATTCAGAATTGACCGTTCTACTTTGCTCTAATAGAGCTGTGGCCATATGTCCAGTAATTACAAGAAACAGGCAACCATTTGCTTCGAAATGCTTCGTGCGTGCGTCTTGAAAGATCCATACAATCGATTTTTGTTTAGTTAGCCGATTTTGGACGACCTTGACGAAATTCATCTTGTAGCGAAGTGCGACAACGACTGAATTCAGAAAACCAGCGAAATACAGTGGTTAGAGATGGTGCTTCATCACCAAAAGTCGAAACGAATTGATAAATACATTGTTGTTGGTTTAACCACGTCCAAAGTCATAAAAAATTCTTCTTCTTCTTCCTGCTGTGTATAGGCATCATTGCCTGTTTTTCTTCACGTCATTGCCTCTGCTCAGTTACCTGGGAGGTTGTCACTCCATCTTTTCCTAGGTCTTCCAATGCTTCTTTGTCCTGCTGGTGATTTGTCCCTTGATATTTTCACAACTCCGCCTGCATGATCGCTGGGTGGATTGAGTAGCTTAGCGATTGTGTTGCCGGTCCCAAGCCCGAGAAAAGGAGGAGGGTTAGTGCAACGGGTTAGCAGCCCATCCACCGTAAAACCGAATATAGCTCATAGACCCACAAATTTGCCTCATAAAAAATTATCGCTCGAAAATGTTCGCGATTAAATTCCATGTTTTTACCTCGATGAATGTTTCAAATATCTGTAAACAACTCAAATAGCACTCGTATAACAACTACACGTTCTGAGTACATCATTCATTACAAATTTTAAACTTTATGATTGATATATGTATTTACATCAGTGTTGCGATATCTCATATTTACAAAAAACAAGTTTTAATGTTGGGATGAGAAACATAATATTACATGTAATTCAATGCTCAATTTAGAAGACCACATTAATTGAGAGATATTTGAGCAATACTGTTTTTCGAAAATACACTTATTCAGACAGTAAAGGATATTTCAGCCGTTAGTCCAGGAGCTGAAAATCTAAAAAGTCCTCTCATACCGTGCACGTAATTTTTCTTATGAAAATTGATAGTCGAAACTATAGGAATTGGAAATGCGAGGTTTGCGTGGATTTGTAAGGCCGGAAAAATGTTTAAATAAATTAATTATTGAAAAAATCTATCTCATGGTATGAAATAGATAGAAAATTTCATTCTCTTTCAGAAAAAAATCAGTCTTTGTTTAAAGTGTGTGATGAGGGAGGAAATTTCTCTCTATAAAAAATAAACTTTTAAGAAATGTCAAAACATTCAGACAATTGAAATAGTTAAATTATGCGAATTTGAGTTTAAACTTTTAGTGATAGTGGATATCATCTATAAAAAATGTCTACCTATACCTGTTAATCATCTAGAAAAATATGAGTCGTGGGCCGTACGTAAAAATTTATTTTAGATTATATTCATTGACTATAATTCTATTTATCAAAAATGAGTTCGGAGTCAATGGATTTGTAGATGGTTTGCTGGATATTTCCGGCCGTTTCTGAGCCCGCAAACCGAGATAATCTTAAAGTAGACATTAAAAAGAACAAAATAAACAAAAAACATGTTACGTAATCAAAGATAATTTTTCTCCCTCAACATAAACTTTAAAAAAGGCTTGTCTGACACTTCCAGACAAAAAAATTCTAGGCAAACCATTTCATACCAGAAAGAAACATTTATCGATGTTTGATTGATAAATTAATCCAAATACATTAAATTTGTTCTAACAAGTTAGCATGAACCGTTTTTGGAAGCGTTTAAATGATATTTTCTGCGAAATTTACGACTATGCGCGATTCTTGAAACAGTGATTGCTATCAACTAGGTAGCGAAAAGACCGTCTCAGAAACGGTTCACAAACGATAACTACGTTGTTTGGAACACAAAATAGAATCGTTCGAATAAAGGTATTTGCCCAATTGAAACACGTACGCAGAATCGTCACCGTATCAAGACTAACCTAACCTATTAATAATTCTCACACTACAGGAACATAGTATATTACACATCAAGATGGTGAAGACTATTATTATTGACCCAGCACCAAGATTAAAATGAAATAAAGAGCGATGTTTCTAAATGTATACATGATCTTACTGTATATACAATATTTGGCCACTACTATCCAAATGTAAGGCAAAAACTATGAATATTTTCTTGTAAAAATCTAGTAACTCAAAAACGCAGGCTGAAGTTTATTTTCTTGAAACAGAAAATTTTTTAGCTTGTTTTCATTACGATGAAAGTAGGGGAAAATTACCCATAACTTTTTTAATTCAATTCAAATCATTGAATTCCGTCGTATACAGCGTTAAGCAGAAAATGAAAAGATCTAACTTACGTCCATCAATTCCATTCCTTCTTCAGTAGATGTGAGGGCAATAAGTGTATATTGGCATATTTCTGGACAATTAGTGGGAAATCTATCACCTTGTAAAACTGTTGAACAGTCAACTATATATTTTTGAAGAACCCTTCCACATCCATCTCTGTAGGCGCATCGCATTCGTGCTTCTTCGCATGGAACTCCTATTGTTGTACCCACTAACCAAGCCACAGATACCATAATCAACCACATAACGCCTGTAACAACCAAAAGAGATGTTAAGTAGATATTATAAAATAATAATTTGCCTAAATGATAATTATAATTCAATATTAATATCTTACTCGATACTAAATATTAAATTATGTCAGTCTATGGTAAATTGTACAATTCTGCCATAGAATAATAAGGTATTTCAAGCAGAAATACCTCCGGAAATTCTGAAGGCATTAAAGGTGATAGAATTTTTTATCAGATACTATTAAGTAAATGTCCAAATTTTTTCTTCTAGTAGGGTATGCATGCATGGATCTCTCTTTTGAAAGTGCTTGCGAACCAAATAAACTGATTTGAAAAGCAGAACCAGAATCGAGCTGCTTAGACACAGATGTACAGATGTACAAACCATTGAGGGGCACCGTCGAAATGTGGACCAAGAAACTTTGAAGATCGTACTAAGTCGTTGTTGAGTTTTAGAAGTTGTAAAGCTCCTTTGTAGGATAAAGATTTCTCTAAACAGAGACCGTTCGCGTCAGGACAGGTTGTAATAGCAATAAGATCTTTGGCCATGGTAAAACATGAAGCCTAGATATCTGGACTATTCCACTGGTGCCATCAGCATAAAGTTAATTTACTATTAATTCTGTGACATCATTGATGAATACCAAAAAAAGAATTGGACTTAAAATTGAACCCTGAGGTACACCAATTGGAAAATTACTCATAATTTTATCATTATTCCGTATGAGCTGTTTTTTACATTCAAGGTAAGATACAAATCATTTAAAAGAAATACATCGGATGACATATGTTTATTTGTTAATCAACACAATCGAAGGCCTTAGCGAAATCACGAAAAATCAAAGGTAGGGAACCAAATTGTTGAGATTTCAAAATTTTATGTTAACTGATAACCCATCGATGCCACAGGAAGTCTTGTTTTGAAGGCTGAGCATGGTTTGCTATAGAAAAAAATCTATCTACAAGTCTAAGTAATCTAGTTTCATATTTTATTATAACAATTTTCGAAAGATGATTGAGCAAGACGATTATTGTAGTTATTTAGAGCTAAAAAGATACATGATATGTTCCAAACTGGCAAGGACTTTTCCACAAATTATAGGATGGTCTACTTAACGAAGAAGAAACCAAGCCAAGCAGAAAATGTTACAGAGACGAAGAAAAATTAACGTGTAGTGCAAAAAACCGAAAAAGAATGGAGAACAGAATAAGGTGGATAGAAGAAAACTTTGTAAATAAAGAAATGAGGAATTTCTATAGAGAAATAAAGTAGAATAAAGGAAGCTGAAGAATGGGGAAATAATAATGGATGAGATCGAAACGATTCAAAGATGGGAAGAGCAAGTTAAAGAAATATTAAATGCAAAAAACGAATAGGAAAAGCTTACAATACAAGATTGGATTTAGAGACTGTCACCATCGAAAGAGGAAATAATACAAAGAACGGTAAACTGCTCTAAAAATGAAAATCTATCTACAAGTAATGTATGAGAACAAGAGACAATGCCAGAAGCGTGAAGAATAGCGATAATAGTACCAATAGACAAGAAAGTAGAATGCAGAAAACTTGTTCGGAGTGTACCAATTCTGGTTCAGATCATATTTTCAGTCTTAGGTAAGCACAAAGAATGGGGTATGAATATAATCTGCCAATTTACTCAGTTTTCATATATTTCCAAAAAGCCCACAATACTGTCAATAGAAATTATTTGTACAGAATTATGAATGGTTTTAACTCCGCAGCCTAAACTCAATTCCAGCTGATTTTCGAGTCTACGTGAGTAAACTAATAACGATAAATAATATACCCAGTGCTATCTGTCGAGGAGTTTCCGGAAATATGAAGAATAGGTTTGAAGAATGCGAGCTGCGAGATGGCGGCCACTATTTTTAAGAAACGTTTTTCCATTTTATGTTCTTCATGTTAAATAAACATTCGTTAAACATAAGGAGGAGCTATCTAAGTCGAAGAACTGAATATTGGATATTGAAATGTGGAGAGTGGAGAACCAATGCAACTAATATCTCTATAGAAATTATATGTGAGATACACGCTTAAAATCTGATACATATATAAAAAAATAAAAAGAACCGAAAAATTTACGATAGAATATACGAATAATAAATCATAAAGCAACGATTTACGTGGGAAATATCTGCAAAACCATAATACCTTGTATAATTTATAATCATTATTAATTTGCTTAAAAATGTGATGTCAACATTTTTAGTGCAGATTATCATCATATAATTGTATTAATGTCAATATTATTTATATATAAGTATAAACAACCAGGTTAGTAGGTCAGTAATGCAAATTATCTTTCAGCTTAGTTACTTACATTTTAAATTGTTTACCGTTATTACTAAGCCGTTTTAATATTTTTGTTTTATATATTTTTTAATAAGAAAATAGCAAATTATAATAAAAAAGTAGGAAAACGAAAGGAAATCAGAATTAGAGTTACCGTATTCGAAAAGAATTCCGACACTCACCCAAATAGCGTCACTTAACTTTTTGAATCTTATTCTTCTTATCGGATTCACTAGCTGGCACTTACATCTCGCAACACTGTCCTCAAGCACGTAGAACTCTGAATTTGAATATGTGCTGAATTTTCAATATATTTTATTACATATCATTACTCGTATATATCAAAATATTCCTTTTGCATCTCTGTATCGATTGGTTTTGAATTCTTCAATCCACGGATATACAAATCGGCAGAAGCATTGCGACAAAAAGGTCTGTTCAAATGGTTTTTTTTCAGATTCCCATTTATTAAAAATATTTGAGTAAGAATGACATTCCATCAAATTTTCTAAATTTGGAGCTCCGTCATAGGAGTTTCGTGTCTCACATTTTCAGTGTTGGAATTCAGATTATGGATCTATGGCCACTCTCCGACTATAAAGAAATATGCATGACGCTAGGCTAGGTTAGGTTAGGTTATGGACCTTAAACGAATTAAAACCAACCCTTTCTTGAAAAGAATCATTATTGGTGATGAAAAATGGGTCCTGTACAGTAACAAAGTTCGAGAACAATCATGGAGCAAACATGATGAACCTGCACAAACCACATCGAAAGCTGCGAAACAACAAAAAATCTCATACTGTCAGTTTGGTGAGATTATGAAGGTGTTGTGTTTTTTGAGCAACTACCAAGGAACCAACCAACGATTAATTAAACTGGATGAAGAAATCAAAGAAAAAGGTTTAGTGTTCTATCATGATAATGTAGGACCTCATACATCTTTGAAAACTCGTAGAACACTATTGGGCTTGGCTGGGAAGTGATGTCATATCTCCCACACAGCCCTGATCTGGCACCATCTGATTATCATTTACTTCATAGTTTGCAGAATTCCTTGAATGGTCAAACTTTCACAAATGAGGATGACCTTGGTTCAGTTTTTTGCCGATAAGGATCAGAAATTTCATGAGCGCGGAGACATCAGACGAAAGCTCATTGAGCAGAATGGAGAATATTTAAATATAAAAATATACATTTGGCTGTAGTTTCTGCACAATTTGAATTTAATACCTACGGGTGTAATTTAATATTGTTTCGATGTTCTGGATACCACAAGTTCGGCTAATCGCTTGCGAAGTCGATAGACCAGGATTGCGTTGAACTGAAACTCTAACTTGTAGAATTGTGTCTTCTGTTCTTGTTGATCTTTCTGACCCACGATCAAATCACACTCATCCCCACCACCCGCGCCTTTCTGGCCCACCCTTTACTACGAACAGTTAATCTGGAGTCATCAAAATATTAAAAATTAGTCCAAGAAAACCCTTGCAATGGATAATTTGTATATTATATGCAAATGAAACTTTGAGGCACCTATTTCAATATCTTGATGGTTTTTAGAGGATAATCTGGTTCAATAAACAAACAGCTTGAAAATTGCGAAGAACTTTTGCAAATTATAAAAAAAATTGAATTGAATTTGCCAGAAATTGATTAGGAAAGTTTAAATGTTAACCAGAAGTACTTATTTGAAATTTTTATAAGTAGTTTTAATCGAAGTATTTTCATGAAGACTTGTCAAATAGAAAACCAGGAAAAGTTGGTCATTCTCGTTGGTTATCTCTTTCTCGGAATCTTGAAATTCTTGCCGATTTGTTACTAAAGCTTATAGTCAGATGTGCTACAGTATTAAAGTGAAATCTTCTGCTCAAGGATTGAGCTATTCATTAATTCATCTAATATACTAGTTACTTCGAAAAACAGTATAGATACGTTTAGTTAATCGAAGAAATAAGTTTTTTTCTGACTCAGAATATATTGTTTTAGCAATGGTAACTGACTCTAGGAAATATATTAAGGAACTTGGACATTATGGCAGCTGGATCAAGATGTAATGAAAGTATGGTGGTGATTTTAATTACTTCATCTTAATTTTGATGTATCTCAATATATAGATTTAATAAATTGGAATGATTACTAATGTTGTCACAATAGACTGAAGAAGAAATTGTGAAACTGGTTCAGACAGGAAATGCCCCATATTCCCTGTCATTCCCAGGAGGTGGAGAGGATATGAAGATAGAGATGGTTTTATTTTTGGAAAACTAAAATCACGAAATAATATGCCAAAGTTTGAAACTAAAAAAGCCAGCCACCTCCTCGTTGTGACTTGTAATATTTCAATTATCAATTTTTTGTTAACTAAGTTCCACCATAATGCAAATGGGAGTGACACATAATTTTAGCTGTTGTTTAAACATAATTTTTTATGAAATTTCTTTTGTTTTTTTATTCACTATTAGCACTGAATTTATTCTCCAATATTCTAAGATGATAAAAAAAGATTTTTATGAAATTTAATCATTCAAACTTATTGTGAGTACCCGATCTAATTGTTTTTCAGATATTTATTCGTATCTAAACATATAAATGCCTGGTTTTCGTGAGAAAAAAATAATGTTTTTGTATAAATTGAGTGATACGTAGTGATTTTTCATAAGGAAAAAATCAAATCAGTTGTTTTAGGACCTGAAAACACAATGGAAGTTTATATATAATTATTTAAATAACTAGTTTCCTTCAGAAAGATTCGACAAAGCCCATACATTAGGTAAAACGAAAAATTTCTTCGGAATTAAGTTATTAAACCTTCTAGGAACATGTGCAACTGACAAGATGATTGAACGATTTGAACCCAAAATAATTTTTACCTGAGTACCATACTGAATAAAACTAAAATCTTCTTGAATAACGAACAGCTGAATCGTAAAATAAAATTAGTTGGTTTGTCCCAGAGAAAAGATTTTTTACATTCTGACAATTATTTGGGTTGATAAATGGGGATTTGAAAACTTCAGGTGGCTCGTATTAAAGTTATAATGGGTTCTGCCAGGAATGAAGTTTAGAAATCTCACGTATAACTTTAAAAAAAATCACAATAGTTTTATGAAGCCGTAAATACCTGAGGTTTTTTGAATTAAAAAAAAAGAAGAATGAATTGAGAGACACAAGAAAAACTTAAACTATCCGACTATTCAATCGTTACTATTGATTTGCTTATGTTATTGATATTTTTTAACCATGAATTGGTCAAAAATACAATAAATTTCATTCTCAAGACCCAATTTTATCATCTGTTAACATCTATGCCTTTTGGCGAATGAAAATAGAAAAGATTGATGTTTTCGTTCAGCTTATATGCTTTATTATATGAGTCAAATCAACTGTTGATAACTTAGTGGATTATTTGAAATAGTTTTTTTTCTGTACGCTCATCTTGAGATTTCCTTTTCTATTAGCCTGTCGTGATATTGGTTCGAACTATCAACGTAGTTTTTCACGTTTAGTGAATTGAACGTTAAGCTGCTATTCCTGAATTTTGAGCATATGTGAATATCCACACATTCTCAGAAAAGAATTTCAGTTTGTTTCCCAATTGCCATGAATTGTTTATATGCAGGTTCACATTGTTCCTTTGACATCGATGGTAATAAATGTCCACTGATTTGTGTGGATCTATTTACAATTTCAGGGTCAGTTAGTTTCTCCTGCTCATTTTTATCGCAGAAATTCAAATTTTCCTGGAATATACAAATATTTTTTTGTCCAATATATAAATTACTATATTTCAATACAACATTCTCTCAAATTTATTTGCCAACGGTTCAAAAGTGAAATTTAAAATATCATTCGGCAAAGAAGTCTAAACGATCATAAATGTCCTTATCTACTGATTTTATTATTTATAGTTATATATACGATAAGATTCAGTACTTGAGATATTTGTACGCTGACCAAAGTGTCTTCTTCTTCGTACGTTAGGACTTAGTCCTGTCGTTGCATCAATGGTTGCCTAGCTGCAGCTGGGACGATGAAGACCAGCTTCCATACCATCTTATAGGTGGTCGTCCTGGTGGTCGGGATGTATTCGGTTTTTCTTCCGTTGCAATCTTCGCATTTCAGTAGTTCTTAAAAGCCTCCTCTGGTCTCTATGGCGTATGTCATTACTGGTGTTACACAAGTCTTGTACATTCTGACTTTGCTCCTGGTAGTCAGATATTTATTCCGCTAAATTACATCTCTCAGGTCCCTTATTATTAATGACGCCTTTATTGTTTCAGCTTCCACTTCATTCTTTAAATTTCTATTACTTGTTATTTTCGCTACTAGATATTTGGATGACATCACTTGTTCTAAAATCTGACCATATATCGCGAGTTTAAATCTTCTCGGTTCACTGGATACTGTAACAGATTTGATTTTTTATGTTAATAGCTTTCGCTATTTGTTCAAACCTATACAGTAGCCTTTGTAAGTTATCTTAGTAAGTAAGTAAGGAAATTGGTAACTTACTTATTTTTATTTGATATTAATGTGACTCTAAACGATCATAAATATCCGTATCAATTGATTTTATAATTATTCATAGTTATTATTGTATACGATAAGATTTAGTATTTAAGGCAGTTTGTACACTGATACGGGGTTCTTAATAGTTTGATGTACGTCGAGTACGCTAGTCAGATTATGAAATTACTTCATTTATTTATTTTTTTCTGCTTAATTTATTGTTTTTTTTTTCACAAAGTTTTGATTTGTGCTCGGGAACAAATTGAACTTGAGTGCAGTTTATTTTTTCTGAAAACTTTACTATAACCGACTGCTAACATTTTGTTGATATGCAATTTCAGTCGTTCTTATTTTATGAAATTTCGCAATAATTCTACTTACTGTGTTTTTAGCGGATTAGAAGTTTTTCAAAATGTGATTTTTTACATGAAATATATGCTTCTAGAAAAAATTTGAAGTCTAGTGGAAGTAACCTACAATCATTACAAACTTCTATTCATTTTTTCCTTTCTTTTTGTCTTGAAAAGAATTTAAAAATCGATATTAATCCATTCTGGTTACATAAATAATAATAAATCCATAATGTACAACAAAATATTATTATAGAACACCAAAATTTGAAACGTGTGCTATCCTATGTTGTATATATCACGTGCACGTGCATGAATGAGTACATGTGTTTCGGAAAAAGCACTTACCAATGTTGAAAGTATATGTAATATGTCTATTAATCATCCTATCCATAAATTACTCTGGGTATAATTAATAATATAAACTCAGATCTAAGAAATTTAACGATCCAACTTGATCAACCTGAAATTAGGTGAAAACAAAATAAAAACTGTTACAGTTATATAGATCTTTGATGTATGTCCTCAATTACATTGGCTGTTGATTTCTGGATTATGATTATACGAGGAAATTTTCAGTGAAAAAATAGCTGGACATTGGCACAGAAACAAAAAATATAAAAATTACATTACATTACAACGTCTGTGACAAAATCTATTGCAATATATAAATTATATGATTCATATTTTCGGATGCAAATTGGTTTCCTTTGAGGAACTACAAGAATTTCCTAATTTCTCTGGGGGAGTTGAGTGTTGCTCTCAGGCTAGGTTTTAGATTAAGTTGATCTTATGTGTATGTGATTATTGTTTGCATTCGTTGAGGATGCGCTTGACGGACAATGTTGGCAAACAAAACGACTCTCTAAAGACATCAAATAACCCTTGAGTTTGGTTTGATTAATAAAGAGTTTTCTTTTTGCCAGAGCTTCTTCTCCTCTTCAGTTACAGTTGCGCGAGATGGCTTTCCACCAAACAATATTTTCATGTCATATCATATCATCATATCTAGTGATCTAATCATCCTCAAATGATGGTACGTTTCTATAACCAAATATAACTTCATATAAAATTAAATAACACCACCATTGACGTCGTTAAATCAGTAAAATTCTTAGTGCTTGTTGTAGATAATTCTTTGAAATGGGAGTTAGATATCGCCGCTATATCTTGAAAATTAAGTTCTGCCTGGTTTGTGCTAAAATCAGTTTCCAAAGAACTGAACTTATCCACCTCCTTAACAGTTTAATACGCCCTTATTGAGTCGCATCTCCGATATGCCCTTCCCTTCTGGCATACGTATAGTGCGACTCAACTTGAACGAATCATCAAATTTCAAAAGATATTTACTCAGACTAAACAACAAGGCTCACTGAAGGGGCTTCTTCAAAAGATTGAAAATATTGACTCTTCTTTTCTTATTTATCTTTGAATCCGCTCGCCTATTTCGATCACAGTTAGTACTTACGAACGTGAAGCATGACCTTAATCTACCTACTTCACGTTCAGAATTAGTTGAGGGCTCGATATTTTACAATGCATAAAAATGCACAATCATTTGTCAATTGAAATCAAAATCTATTACATCAATTCCCGTATTTTGCAATAATATGAAGGCATATTTACTGGAAAGTGCCTTCTACTTTATAAA
This sequence comes from Diorhabda elongata, assembly GCA_026230145.1. Lineage (NCBI taxonomy): Eukaryota > Metazoa > Arthropoda > Insecta > Coleoptera > Chrysomelidae > Diorhabda > Diorhabda elongata. The sequence continues at coordinate 16,189,913 of CM047928.1, read as the reverse complement.
CGACTTTCATTATAATAATAATATTCAATTCGGAGGGTACAGCGCATTGGTTTAATGTTGTTATCGATTGTTAATACAAATTATTACCTATTTTAGAATTGTAGTCTAGTTAATTTTCACAAGTATATTTTAAAAGTTAATTTCGTTATTCATTGTAGATTTCTTGTGTATAGTTTCTATTTAGATTTTATTTTATTTGTGTCTTTATTTAGTTCTTTGTATTTTTAGTTTTTTACAAGCTTTTCTTTATTTCGATTTAGTTACCCACTTTTATTGTGATATTTTCAATTTAATTATTGTTAGTTTGTGTCCCTCACCCTGTGTTTTCGATATCATTAACATTTATTTCATAATTTCATGCTGGTTTCATCTTTTACAACGGAATGTATCTCAACGAGTTCAGTACAAGTGCGAACGCTATCAGTTATAATAAGACATATATTTTCAATTATAGTTGACCTTGTTACTTGACCTTTTTCAAACTAAAATATGAATCTACTTCGCGTTGATCTTTGCTTAAATGAATAACTAAAAATGAATTGGTTAACGAAGAATACTTCAAAGCGAATTGAAACATTATGAGGCGAGTGTAGTACTCGTATTGTATAGATATAAAATAAACTACGGGATGAGTAGAAAAATCCTTTTAAATCCTAGATCGATGAGACATAACTTATTTTCACGTAGTGCGTGCGTGCTGATGGAGATCTCCTTGTAACGCAAATATAAATTAAGAAAGTTCATTAAAAATAATAGTTATTCAACTTAAATTTGTATAGTTGTTCATATACTAGTGAGCAAAAATATCGACACGTTCGAAGTCAAAAGTTTTCAGCAAAAAATCAGTAGCCTCAATTCTTTTTCTGATTGCAACATCTATCTTAGCTTTATAATGTTAGAATTGGATGATTTTTTTGGTAAAGAAAAAGTATCAAACGGAAAGGAATCTAAAACGTATTTGAAATTAATCTATCAATTTTGAGTGTTCCCTCCCCTGGCCTTAATAACAGCTTCCAATAAGTTTCTTTATTCGATCCTGTTCGATGCTATCTCTTTCTTTAGTGAGCGCCATATTAAACTCCGATTTCGTGGCTGTTGTAGTATTAATAGCCCCAAATTTTCTCTTCCCATGAATGTTTGATAAAAGTCCAAGCTACGCGCTGGCCAATCTATTGAGGCAATTTCGACATCTTATAAATACTGATGCACGGAACGAGCACTGTCCTACATTACGATGAAGTTTTCGCCTATGAAACTGGCGTAAGGACGTAATAAATTAAAAATTTCTTCTATATATCGGTTAATCCCCCCGTTCCACCACCAGTATAAATAAGAACCAGCTCGGTTTATGCTTCCATTGAAATTCCCGCCCAAACCTTCTCCAAAAGGTGCGTTTCCTTTTGTGCAATAATGCATCCAGGTCTTCTGTGAACACGTCCTCTTCTAACGCTACCATGCAGACACCCTCTGCTTTCGTTTGAGAAGAAAACGGAGAACCGTTGTTCGTCTGTACAATTAACATGTTCTCTGGAAAATCGTAAACGGGCTGCTCGGCGGGCTGGAGTTAATTTGGAACTAGTAGCTGACCTTTTTTTGACTCAAGGCTAGCTGCTAGAGTCTTCTTTTGAATGTCCAGTCACTCACAGCCACTCCCCGTGTTTATCAAAGCTCTTGTTGGACTTTAACACCAGTATGGGCCTAATTTCTCAGCGATGTTCTTTCAGATATGCACCTTTGTCTTTTGGAACCGTTGCAAGTCTCTTGGTAACGACGAAACAGTAGACTGAGTTATCTTCAGCGCACCATTTCTCGCTAACTGCTTGATCAGCCTTATCACTTCTTGTTTGTTGTTAATAGATATGTGTATCGGTTGACGTTTGAAAGTAATTTTTCAGGAAAATAACCCTTTATAATGGTCAGTTATGTCAATTGTAATGGACATCAAAGACGACAGGGCAGAAAAACATCGTAACGAGGAATTAATTGAACTTGCAGTTAAACCAGAGACGATTAAATGAAACACGGGAGGCCGAGAAGACAACTGGATGGATAAGCTAAGTTTACTTCCAAGATCCTAGGTTTTCCGAGTCAACTCATAAGAAGACAACCCTCACACGGTAACTCCGAGTTATACACCGGGGACAGTTGGAAAGAAGGTGAAGAACCACTCGAATTAGATCTTTTCCTGTCGAAGGAGGCTGAAAAGAATTTACTCGAGGCAGCGAAAGCATACACACATTAAGACGTCCAGAAACCAAGAAGTCAAGAATGTATAGCCAACAGGCTAAAAGATAAGACTCCTATAGAACTAAGGGGGGAGGAAGGAGTCTACGCGCGAGCCTGCGACGCAAACGAGGATCTGTTGAAATGACAGGGGGTGATGGAATTTACTTCTTCGCATTCATTCGTGGATTTATCCGAGGGTGGCTTAACTACACGCGCGCTGTGCGTACAGCATGTTCTTGTACTGTAGGATAAAGAAACGTTATAATATTTTATATCATTTTGAAGTTAATACCATTAACAAAATGGTGTATCCTCTGCTTTGTTACGTTTTGCATCAATAGCTCCGTAATATTGTTTTGAACAGATGTAGCTTCGCCTTTCTGGAGATTTTTTTGGATATAATTATTATCGCATTCAGGGTTCCCAATTGTTTACTTACCTTCGTTTTCCTTGCTTCTACATTCACCGTCGTTCTTGATAACCGCCCCATTATATACATAATTTTGAATGAGTTATCGTTTCTAGTTTCTTGTTTTTTTTGTGGTGTTGTCATTATCATTAACTTCGATTTTCGATTTTTATGAAGGCTCTGCAGGTTTCCTTTTCTGTTCTAACCGATTTTATTTAAGACTATATTGGAAACATTTCGATATTCTTTGGTTTGCCTTTATCTTTGTTTTTGTATGTTCAAGTGTCATTTTGGAAATAATTATTAGGTTTTTTTTTGGAATGAAATGATGGTTCATAACACTGTACAAATATATTCTATTGAAAGTATTTGAGTTTCACAAATTTAAATATTTTTCGTGTATGTATCGCATTTCAATTTTAGTAACCTTAAACTATAACTTACTTTGAAAAAAATGATTGAAATCCAAATTCTCACTTGTTCATCAACATGAATTTTGTTTGTAATTGAGGCATGATTTAAATTTATACACACACCACTTGAAGAAAAAACCAAAACACTCGGTTTAGATAGATGGACCGTTATGAAACCAAAACACAGTGAATACCGCCGAAGGCTAGTAACTAGAAAGCTTTAAACGCCAGACTAGGAAACGAAACAATTGTCTATCCATACGCGTCGAACTACAAAGTACTACCAGTGCGATCTAAACCACTATATGAAGTCCTCGGAAGTTTCAAGTGGAATCTCAAGCAAAGCGCTCTTTCATGAACAGCTCTCTCCCTCTTTCAAACGAAAGCTTTTGGTTCGTTCTCTCTCTTTTTTATCTCGAAGAGAAAATTAAGTTGTGTAGAAAGAACTGACAGGCCGCTGGTACCTGAAATATAAACATGGGCGGAGATATTCGGTTGATAAGAAAGGGGCTTTCATGTATTCCCGAAGTAGGAGGAGGAATGAGACATAAAATGTTTTTATAGTTATACATTATCAACGTATATAATTATATATATGTTCTGTAATATATGTAAACTTCATTATACAGTATGATATTGCAATATAGTTCTTCCAATATCAATTGCAGATTATAAAAACCCTTATCGACAATTTTGTTTGATTTTTCATAGGCGTAGATACCTCATTTTATGAATTTATTATTTTTATAAATACTTTTAAAAATATGTATTCGTTTTTTTGTGTTTAAAACAGTTTTTCTTTAGATCTTTTTCGGTTATGTGAATGATCCATAGCAACCCCTTTCGTAACTACTCGATAAATGGAAAATTCATTTACTCTAGTTAATTCAACAATTATTATTATGATTGCATTATCAGATTTTCTCTTTTTAAGCATTCGAAGATAATTTGCTGTGTATATCCAAATATTTATTATTATATTCATACCTGTCTTTATTCTCACTACACTGTGCAATTTGATTGTCTTCATTTGCCTATTTTTTATTTATTTAGAGAAATTTATTAATTAAATGAATCTCATCACTGCTTATCACAGACTGTCTGGCATACATATACTTTCCGACATCTTCGGCCAATAGAAATGCATTTCTGTTTACGATTCGATGTTTTCATTGGTAAACAGTGGACATATTATGAGTCCACGTGGACTGACGGTTTGTTAGATGTTTACATTTGAAATAAAACAATGGAAAAATAATTTAATTTATGTAAAACTTTTATTCTCTACAATTCTCATAATAATTCGTTTATGAAAGGAAAAATATGATTCATAAATAAAAGTTTCAATTTTGTAAACACTTAATTTTGCAAAGACTCAATCGATTGTTGTGGTTTGCATTTATTGTAACTTCTCTTGAAGATACTAAATTGATGCTATAGGAGGGTCGCTACTTTTTGCGATAGACAAATGAAAAAAATATTTATAATTGTACTTGACTGGATTTATTGATATTCATCAATAAGATCAAACATTTCGCATGCGTTTGAACCAATTGTTGAAGATTTTTCTCCATTCCGATTGAGATACGTAGAAAACATGTGATTTGAACGCATCAGGTGTAGATAAACGTTCAACCCGCAGTTTATTTTGATCAACATTTTTTAGAAGAAATCATTAGGTGCCAAACAAAGACTCACCGCGTCTTCTGAAGCACTGAGATTGAATTTTTTCATTATTTCTTCTAAGTAAGCCACGCGAGCTTTGTTTGAGCCAATGTCAAATTATGCGGTATCCAAGGCGAACAAATCTTTTTGGTAGTCAAATATTCATGAAATATTGAGGAACTAATGCCCAAGAATACCTCAATCTTAATGTATGTCCCATGACGATCTTGCAATTTCAGTATCGAAATAAATTCTGTAGCGAAGTGAGACCATGATTGAATTTAGTGGCTGAAGATGGTACTTCATCAACAAAAATCGAAGCGAGTTGATTGGCACACTGCTGTTGGTTTTATCATCGTGGAAAGTCATTGAAAATCATCCCACCAAAAATGTTCGCGATTTATATCCATGTTTTGAACAAGACGATTCCAGTATCTGTAAACAACTCGAATAGCGCTCGTATGACAAAACGTTCTGAGTATGTTCACCATTAAAAATGTCATGATGGAAATGTTAGATTTGACATAAGCGTTGCCATATCTCGAAACCTAAGTAGCAACTCTCGTATGTTGCTTCCAAAAAAAGTTCAAATTTGGTGGTTGTTCAGAAATCTTGATTACAATTAAAAAAAGTTTGACATTATCACATTATTAACTAATATTGGCGAGAATTTCTATCGCTTTGGCATATCTACAGCTATATAGGAATTAAATGCGAAAAACTTGAGCTCACTATATCGCTGTGAGGAAATATCTAGTAATAGCGCATTTTTGGTAAATCACAATTTGTCAAAAAAAAAAAAATATGTTGAATGAAAAAATTATATGATTATTTTGATGTCATAGTAATTCTAGGAGTTCGAAAAAGCTATAAGCTGCTCGGAAAATTGAGAAAAATTCATGAAAATTGGATTTTCCAGAAAATTATACTGATCTAACATGATTTTTGGATTTTTCGGAAAAAAATACATAATAATTCATATAGTTTTTCGAATACTTTCACTAGAAAGCTGTATTTCAACCATTATGTCAAAAATTCCAAAAAAAAATGATAAAAAGTTCTATATTTCCGAAACCATCTATTATCACTAGTATATTCACTTTCAGGTTCTCAACTCAACTCAACTTCTTCAAATAAGGGAAAAATGGTTTTCAAATTGGTTTCTTATTCACATATGTAATAAAAATAAACGTTTTTGAAAGACGGGACCAAAAAATAAAAAGTTGCAAATGAATATTTCTCAATCTTTGGACTTTTTCATATAATTTATTCTTGTGAATGAATGATCGGATTTGATTTTCGCACTATTACGATAAATGCACTGGCAGGATACTATTCAAATCATGATTTCTAATGAAGCAATCAAAATTCCGTTTCAGGAAAAAATTAGAAAAGTCTAACATTACCAACATAAATAAAAATCATGAAATTAACTTCTATACGCAATTAATGTTTTCATTACATAAATATCAACATGAACTTATTAGTGAATCAATAAAAAATATAAGCAGCGTTAACTAATACTGATGTTGCTTCAAATTGTGACTATTATTCACTGAAACCGAACGATATTCAATAAATAAACAGTCAATCAGTCAAGTCGTTATGCATTTCTTATAATCTCAACATTGAGAACAAGCCTTTGCTTGTACATGTGGAGAAAATATTGAGAAAAAGTAAAATTTGGACCATCTGCTTATATCCACTAGAAGTTTACACGGTGCTCTTCAAAATAATTTATTAATATATTATTGTACACAATGAAACACCAAAGTGGACTAACTTTAATATATTTTCCGAGCTTTCGAATACTTATGTATTCATCGTCTGGGACTGTAATTATGGTCTGGTATGTATGAAAATAGTAAGTGGAAATTTTATTATTTTTTTTCATATTTCTTATATTGTATTTAACCATAATTTCGGTCCCAGAGGATGAATATATATAACAGACAATGATCGCTCGTCTTTTTCTAGCTGTTATCCTTTTCTATACCGAGGCAAGTTCTTTTGCCAACTCAAATCGAAAATCTTGCTTGTCTTTTCAATCGTGGTTCTTTTTATATAAAACCTAATTCAAAATATTGAAGCATATTCTTCTGAGACATTTTAATTTTAACGAAATAGTTCCTAACCATTTGGTCTGTGAGTTTGCAAAAAAAGGAAAGGTAATTTTTTGCCACAAAAAATAATCACTCTACAAGCACACAAGTACCTACTAACTCACTTGATCCTGATGCTTTAGGTTTTCAATAGCGTCTTGCGTGCTTGTGAAGATCTCCTTGTGACACCTGGGCAAATCTACATTTAGAAAGTTATTCAAATGGCTTTTCTTATACTCGTTAGCAAAAAAATCGACTCAAGTCGCACGCTCGCAGTCAAAAGTCTATAGCAAAAAATCTACAGCCTCCATTATTTTTCTGATTGTAGCATCTCAAAGCCATTTATCTTAGCTTTATAATGAGTAGTATATGTTGTTATTGAGTTATTTTTTTGGTAGAGGAAAAGTATCAAACGATTAATTTCTTTAGAATTAACGTATCAATATTTATTGTTTCCTCCTCTGGCTCTAATAACAGCTTGCAATCGCTTTTTCCTTTCTACCTTTCCAAGTATAAGACTTGTTGATATTAAGTCAGTGCGTGAGCTCCTCTTTCTATAGCTGTTTCCATTCTTTGCTTACTTGTGTTTCTGTTTTATGCCCTACAATTTTATTCATCATTTATTCCCCACCATCTTTATTTGTTCTGTCCAACTGCTTGTCGATCTTCTTTTTTTTGTAGCTTCGTGCTTCATATATCTTACGCATTTCTCTACTTTTGGTTTCTTTGTAAGTGTCAATGTTGTGGTATTTCTTTTTTGGCTAGGAATTGGGAACTAGGAATTGTGACTTAATTGCTTACTAACTTTTATGTTTGTTAATTGTGTACTGCTGAAAGATAACAACTACGAGCGCTGCTAATTTTGTTTTGACATATGGCAACATTGATGTGATTATGTCAAATATAACATTGACATCTTGAAGTTTGACATTTTTAATAGTGAACGTACTCGGAACGTGTTGTCCTACAAGTGCTATTCGAGTTGTTCACAGGTACTTGAAACGTTGTCCAATGAAGCATTGATGCTGTGTGTGAACTGATATTGCAAGATGAGATATACCGTGAGATTGAAGCATACTTGAGCATTAGTTCCACTCGCATACGTTCAATATTGCATGAGCATTTGGGTATCAAAAAGATTTGTTCGCGTTGGATACCCCAGAATTTGACAATTGTTCAAAAAAAGCTCGTGTCGATTTATGCAAAGAAATGGTGAAAAACTTCACTCGCGGTACTTCAAAAAACGTCTATAAGATCGTGACAGGCAACGAATTATGGATCTATGGACATGAACGCGAGTCCAAACAACAATCGACTGTATCGGTCTTTCAAGATGAATCAACATCAACAAAAGTTGTTCGCGGAAGCTGCATTTCGAAACAAATGGTCGCCTGTTTTTTCGGAATAACTGGATGTGTCCCATCAGTTCCAATAGAGCAACGTAGGACGGTCAAAGCTGAATAATACACCAGCATTTTTTCGCCAGAAGTATTCGACAATGCGAGTTTTCGCAAATCAGTTCAAACGAAAACTTTTTTGAATATAGAATTGATGGATCATCCGCCGTACAGTTCTTGTTTGGCGCCCAATGATTTCTTTTTATTCAACAAATGGTTTAATATTTGAGGAATATTTTGGAAAACAATTAAGCTATATCCAAACATAAATATTTGTTTTTATTTATCAAAATAATTTAAGTAGCAACTTTCGTAATACAAGTAAATTGAAATTTTATTTTGATTTGAATATCAGTTTTAATTTTGAAAGTACTTTTATAATTCTTCAACGAATTGTCTTGTTACATGCTACGAAGCCACACTGTCAGTTCCCATTCAGGGTTACTTTAAGTTGCCGTGAATGGACACATTTTTAATAGGTTTTAAATCTTATATATACGTTGGTACCATATGGTTCGTTTTCGATGGATTTTTCAAACATGCATGTGTAGGCAGCGTTGTACTGTGCCGTATTATGTTTCTTTTAGAAGTGTATACGAATAACAGATATTCGGGAGCAATAGAATTTTGGAAAAATATGTTTCAACAACTATCTTTTATAATAAAAATGATGGAAAATTTTTGATGATGAATATTTGAAAAAGTAACTGCTCAAATTTCTCTCTCTCTCTCTCTCTTCCATTAAATACCGTAGCGACATATCAAAAAATTGTAGAAAAACAGGAAAAGCGGTTAGCTTTAAACAAAATGGCGATCTGGAGTTTTTCTGTCAGATGCACGGAGTGGTTTGAGAATTAAACTGGTTTCTCTAAATCTGATCTTTTCGTGGATTATTATAATTTATTATCTATAATTATCTTTATCTGATCTATTAATGGTGCTAGCGATTTACTCCTTAGTCTCTTTCCTTCAATCTTATGGAATTTTCAATGTACTTGTTTTTAATATTCGCCGATATTTCCAGTCGTTTGTTAACGTAGTATAGAAAGGAAAAAGAAAATTTTCTTGTTCTTGCAAACCGTATTCTGCAAAAAAGTAACGATTACAGGCATTTATTATGCCAATTTAGCTTCAAATTACCTCTGATGATGAAATTAAATTATTTACTGATATTTAATTTCAAAATTACCCTGATAGCTACTATCAGATCAAATTATTTACTGATGTGACTGCTAAACTATCCAGATCTCCAGAATAAAAATAATTGAAATATTTTAGTAATTTTCAATATAAAAGTAGTCACAACATAATGTTGCCACATAAGAAACTATAAATAAAATATCTAAAAAGTGAGTCAAAATTATAATACAGCGTGTGGCTTAGAATACTGGAAAGAAAAAATTCCACCCGCCTCTTTTTTAATCGTTTTCGATATATTATAATGTTTTTATTATTTATGTTTACTATTTCTATCGGTGTCAATTTATTTAAACAATTACACTAGACTTACAAACATCTAAGGCGCCGTGAATTCACCCAATTCTAGAATTCTTTTATAACTAGAGAGGACCGGCTTCACTGTCTACATTATGGACGAGCTCTAAACAATATAAGCAAAGTTTCCTGTAAAAATTTTATTACAGTTGTGAAAATGCATTAAAACGTCGTCAATAATATAAAACAACCTCAATATATTAATAATTGATTGAAAAATCAATTCATCAATATTGTTAATCGTTTTTTTTATACAAGGATATTTTTTTAGAAACAATTTTTTCGGTTCAAATTTTGTAAAAATAATTCTAGTGGAAATATATTTGAAATAAATACTGGAAATAAGAACTATTTCATAAATTCTGCACAATCCGAGACAAAAACCATGAATCCGGAATAAATATTGAGCGTGGAAGAATCCGGGACACAAGGTGGAAATCCATGACTGTCCGGGCCAATTCGGGACCTTATAATAACCAAATAACAAGATAAACATGTATTCAAAGATTTTGAAAATTTTTTGAAATGATATTGAAATTAAAAATTTCGTTAATGATCAAAAAGATCTAAAAACTGAACCGGAAAAATTTTGGTTAGGTTAGGTAATATCTGTAGTCACTACCATTTTTCATACCCGCAATATTTTAATTCGAAACAGATGCCCACATACCTCAAGTAATTGTGAAAGATGATGAATTCAACATTTTACACATATTGGGGGCTTCCAAGTGTGAAAAGCAAACTTCAAAAGTATGATTTGGTTTCAAAATTTCATGTATGTATTTTCGCCAGAGAGAAATGTTTTATGAGCTTAACTGAAAGTAGAAAAAACACTTTATTATCATATTTGGAGCAACCTATATTACTATATTTCTGTATAAAATTTTTCACGATCCAAGAAAGTGATTAGCCTTCAGTTAATATATGAGATGCAATAGAATTGAGAATTAAAAGCTACTCCTCTGCAGAGCTGGGGCTGTTGGGTTGTGCTTGAAGCCTTGGCTGGAAAGGAAGAAAAGCGAACGTCCATTGTCCAGATGAAAACGAAAAGTTGTATTTTTTTTTTAAATTGAATGAGGGCCAAGCGGGTTCAGTTGCGGATGCATTATTCCCTGTCGTCAGCCGTTTGGCTGGAGAAACGGCTCATCAGGTTACAGGGAAACCGCAGAAAACCTGGAATATAATAAAATCTACCCTTATATTTATACCTAAACCTAACAGGGTAGAATTATATATCATTCCAACGCATTTGGCTGTGTCAGCTGTTTGTGTGTTTGTATTATAAAGTGTTTTTTTAAATAGCAGCCAAACAACGAAAATGTTTACAGGTTGAGGGGTTGAGGCAAAGATGATAGTTGGAAGGATAATGCATCCTGTTATAGTCGCCAAAAGAATAAAATACTAGGTTGCAGTAATAGAAAAAGTGAAATACAAGAATTTTTGTGCAAATAACAATTTTCATGAACGTTATAATGTTCAACATTTGTTAGAAACTGTAAAAAATTATAAGAAAGCAGGTGGTTTCCATCTACTTTAAACAGTAGTGTGATCCAATAAGACGAATGTTGAAAATGTAGCCGTTGAAAACTGGAGATACTGTATTCAAGACGTGACAAAAATTGAGAACGCTCCGATTCCACCATTTACATCAAATTGCTCAAAATGATGGTATCCAAATTAGTATGTGTTGATGGTTGCATTTCGATTCTAACAAGTGTGCAATATATTCAAAGTAGGATAAAATCGAGACCACAAATTCATTTACAAACACAATTACTCTTTGGGACAATGATAGACAGATTATCTATTAGAAAATATCACAAAACTTATTATTAATTGACTTGTCCACTTAAAATAATCGATTCAAGGTAATGAATAATTGATTAAGATAACCAAAGAAGTAAAAATGAATATCAATGAGTGCACGTGCTGTTAGTTGCGGGATAATCAGACATGATGTGAATCGAATTAGAAAGATATTTGGTTTGACATTAGCGTGACATTTTATAAAAGCAGTAATAGAATAAAATGAAAAAAAAAGCCGTGAGCAGCAGAGCTCCAGCACGAAAGTCGAATTTTTCGTCGAATGAAGAATTTAACTAAAACACAAACAAATCTTTCCATAAAATGAATTTCTTGGAAATGATATCAATTCTCAATCTTATTTCTTTATATGGAAAATTTGCTATTCCTCAATAACTTTTCATTTCACAAGTTAACTCTCTCTCTCGAATGAAAATTCATAATTTCAATAGACCCGGTGGTCTCGAACCCTCTTGTTCAATTCCAATTGGCAACAAAGAAAAAATTGTCATAATGACAAGAAATTTCGAAAATGGGAAGTAAAAAAAATCACCTTAGCAACGATCATATTCGTATTATTCATTAAATAGGAGGCGGTCCAGTTCAACAATTACAACGATCAAAATGATTTCGGGCGTTTTGTGCTAGAAGAACTGAAGAAGAAAACTCTGAACTTGAGAAAGACAATTCTTCAACATCACCCCTACTTGCATGCTAAGTTCGAACCCTCTAGTTAAACTTTTTCTGGCCAAAAAATAAGAAAATATAACAAAAATGACCATAAAATGGAGAGGGGTGGAGATGGAAAATTTCGACCTTAGACAGGAAATCATCTCGCAACTAATTGAACCTACACGTGAAATTTCATTTTTCAGTCGCTTTTCGTTTGACCTGCAGAGGTGAGCAAAGGTCAAAAACCACTTTTTTTGCACTGCGACCCCTCGAAATATTCATTTGTTTTCAACCAAACTCTAATAACATCAATCCGCCGCCAAAAAAGCCTTGTTTGCTAATTTTGAACCAAATCGGACCCATAGCAATTGTTCGAGAGACGAAAATAAGAATTGTAGCTTAAACAGATATATAGATATACATATATATATATATATATATATATATATATATATATATATATATATATATAAAATACAGACATTCGAAAAATCATCATAATCGTGTTCAGGAGGTCTCAAAACATGGGAAAAATGATGTGCCCCCCATTTTTCTTCTAGTCATACCTACCGTAATAGTTTAATTTTTACTTGAAAAATTCGACTAAAAAGAGAAATATTGGTACAAATTGGTTTAGATAAATATTAAAATTCGTACTGATCTGAGCATTTGCGCGTGCACAAGCGCTGTGCGCTTAAAATTGCTCAAATGAGTGCAATGACTAGGGGACTTTACCATTCTTCATTATACGAGTAAAGACATAATTTCCATTTTATTATTAGTATCCGAAATTACAAAAACGGCGAAAAAAACTATTTTTTCCTTTGCACTGATGTGGGGTGGAAGCTTATGCCTTCCTCATAGCGGGCTGTGCGATGCTATGAGCTCGTGATTCTCACCTCACTAAACCCCCCTCCTCTATTAACATAGGAGGGAGATAATGAGGTTTTGCCCGCGTATATTTGTTATCCCCTACTGCTTTCTCAACTACTTACTTCCTTCCGCATTTCTTATCCTCTTAACTCTTTCTCTTCATTAAATTTTTTTTTCACAAGGTTCTGTATTTTCCCCAATTTTCTACAGTCAATATTCCTAACCCTTTCCTCTTTCCTTCCTTCCATCGGACGCATACATATATTACATGTTCCGTATCATCTCGGCAATTGCATAGTTCGTGGATGTCATCTGGTATTTTCTTTAGTAAACGTACGAAATGAGACATTTATGTCCTATTTTATAAAGGAAACACCTTTCTGCCACAATTAAATCAATTGGCGGGGCTCATACGATTAATTACAGCGCTTGCGCTGATACCGTTCGGTATGCTGACGCCATTTTTGTTGTATCGGTATCAGTTCTTAAAATTTTTTTAATTCCTCCCTCCATATGGCTGCTGTATAAAGTAGTATGCTATGTACTAACTATTATTTTTATGTTTTTGAATGCCTTTTGAGTACTCGAACTATCTTAACCTAATCCGACTCAACCCAACCTCTTCCAACTTAACCTAACCTAAAATCTAGCCTTAAACCTAACTTTACCTAATATTAATCCAACTTAACCTAATCTTAACCTAATTATAACCTAACCTATCCTAACCTAACCTATTATTGATTGTTGTTGAGGTTTATTATGAGAGTTTCAGTATTACCGTATCCCACCAGATCAGATAAAGGATATTGGAATCGGTGAAACTCAAAATTGATAATATTCGGCACAAAAATTTTCTGGGAAAATTACGCGAGTGTATGACAGAAGACGAAAATATTATTCAATAGGTTTATCGATTTTACCATTAAACCCAGTGTCATGTCAATTTTTGAGTCTATAATGCCATTTTGCAATATAAATAGGTCATCACTAAATTAAATCTTTTTCAGTTGACAGCTGCATACTCTCGACCATCTGCCAAATTGGCATAGAACCTTTTTCACAATAAGGTAATGAGGTCAGTGGCAGAGCAAAGTAGATATTTGAGTATCGTAAGGCCCTTTTAATTTGAAAGTCGTATATACATAGTAAAAATAATTAAAATAGTCAAATTCTTGAGAAAAAAAAAACAAATGCAATAGTTTTTTCACTCATCTAAACGTTTGTATATTTGTAACGAAGCAATTATATTCCACGTCGAATCTAGAGAATCAGATACCTCCTATAACGTTAAGTTTTGGTTTGCTCAAAAATATTCACGAAAGATATGATTCGAATATTTTCAACTACCACAAAATTTCCATTTATACTTTTCAACGTTTCAATGAAGTTGCTTATAAAAATAAAATTGTCCTTAAGTGCGCCTATTTTCGTCTGAATACAATCAGTGCTGTTGTAGATAGGTAGGAGGGGTTAACGACCATAAACTGACGTCTTTATTGTAGGATTGGGACTGGTTTTAGAATCCCTATAGAGTACCTATTAGATTCGTTTGGTCAGTGGCGTAATTATTTAAATTTGCCCATATTAATTTACTTGCTTCGGCAGGACATATACTAAAATTGGAAGATTAGCATGGCCCCTGTGCGACGATGACACGCAAAATCGTGAAGAGTTCCACATTTTTACATAGCCGACTGTTAAAGATTTCGTAACAAAAATTTCAACAAACTTTTACAATTATTGTCTGCCAAAAGATCAAAACCACAAATCGCGCAGGAGATATCCACGACAGTGGGTGTTAGCTTCTGCATGGTTCACTAATCATTTAGCTTGGTTGAAAAATTCTTCAAAATTCGTTTAATACCAAAATAATCGTGAATTAAAACTTTCATATATTAATACGAATTATAATCAACGACAGGTAAGTTGCCTTCTCGAAAACTAAAACTCCGATCGATATTTGAAACCCTGTTTTTCAGCTGCTTTCCAGAGATATTTTAACCGAAAGATTCTGGGAGTCACAACTATATACAAAGGACAAAGTAATTGTACCTACATGAAAATTGTGGATAATGCCCCATTGCAAGTAACCACAACGTTGCATCCAGACGTACAAATGACATCTACGGATCGCCAGAACATTCGCCAATATTAGTACAGCCATTCAAGCTTAAAATCGACCGAAACCTCGCAATTTCAAAGACCTGCATCGATCTTCTTGAAAATTTGGAATTAAGTTCATCTTACCCTCCTCTTCAAACCTGACTTGGCCGCAAAGTATGCTTTTTATTTTTAAGGGGTGGTTATAGCTTTGTTCAAATATAATAAATGTTGATTGTTTTGTATCATGATTTTAATAACCACCAAAAATCACCCCTCAGAATGGAAAAAATTGCAAATTACTAAATGGAAGCAGTTATAAGGATCATTATTATGTTCAAACATATGAAATGATTGTTGTTTTTTTATAATGTAAGTACTATTTCTTTTTTTTTATATGTAGCTACCCTTAAAAACTACCCTAATATAGTTGTTTAAAAGACGGCTGAAAGTATGAAATCATTTTATTTTCGATTTTGAGTAGAAAAAATATATATAATTGAAATATAACAAATATATGTATATATAAAGAAAGAAATTTTAAGCAGGTGTTCATCACGAAAGAACCCCTCTTTAAATCGAATATACATATATATTATTTTTTTGCATGTATTTATACAAGTGGGAGTCCAAATATATAAATACAAAGGAGAAACAGCATGTATGAAAAAATAAATACTCGCACTCCAAAAAGATCAAAACTTAGACGTTTCGTGATTTTCCAGCATTGTCTCTAGAAAAATGTATTCGGTTTTTTAATAGTAACTCGGTTTCCCTTAAGGCTTTTAGCATTCATTCATGCATCATTTTGTAGGGAATTTCATAAGCTACAAAACCAAGAGAGTTGCAACCCTTCTAGGCCCTTTTCTTCAGAGAATTTATATGTTAAAGGGTTAGCATTGAAATCAATACTTTAAACGCTTATATCTCGTTTAATTTTCAAGCTACGTGAGTTTAATACGAGCAAAATGTTCAATAAAATAAAAGCTAAATTTTAGTTACCAAACAATTTTTTCGTTGATCTAATAGTTTTTGAGATATTTTGAAAAAATAAGGTTTTTTTTTTAAATCGAAAAAAAAAAATTTCGCATTAAGCAACTTTTTTCAAAATATGTTCCAAACCATTCAAACTTCTGTAACATGTTATTAGGGCTTGAACAAAGATAATTTTACAAGGCATACGATTAATTTTAATTTTGCCGCTATGGTGTCAAATTGACCGACATTTTTTTTTCAAATCGAGTTACTCCACTTATTTTCATCATAGCTCGCTTAATTTTTATGCTAGACGGTTTTATGAAAGCTCATTTCAAAGGTCTGAAAAAGAACTTTAAAAATGCTTTTTACAACTTTTTATGAAAAATTGATCGTTTTTCCGTTATTTGAGCTCAAACCTCTGCATAAATTTACGAAAAAGGAAAAATTGGCTTTCAGTGACTCATAAGTTACTGAATATTATTTGAAAAATTTAATTCAAACTGACTAATTTCTTTGTTTTTTTATAAGCTTCAGTTTTGAAAAGAATAATATTTTCCAGAAAATGCGTAATTTTCGAGTTCGTGAAAAAATGTTGATTAACGTGATTTTTTTTTGTAATTTTAAATCGCGAATAACTCAGAAATTATTGAGTTAAATAAAAAACTTCATTCTACATTTTCTTCAAAAAAGTCAATTCTTTATCGATTACCGGTATTATTTTGAAATTTTAAATTTCCATCCCAGAGTAAGGGTGGCATTCACCCCTAGGGTAGAAGCATATATTGGCACCAAATCAGGTTTGTTATTTGCTTCTGTCCAAATTACATCCATGAAGGTCTTTAAAATTGCGAGGTGATTTGCTTGGTTTACTGTACTACATATAAAATTTGTTAATCTATTGGGTGAAATGGTATTCAAGCCTCCTCCTTCCTTCGCCCCCGACCCGAACAATATTTTCACGATTATGAATTAATTATTGAAGAGAAGCTTCAGACATAATAAAAAAGCATGTTTAATTATTATTCTTTTTAATTATTCAATGAATCATCAATTTCTAGAGGATACATTGTACACATTTCATTAAAAATGCATTTACCTAACCTAACCTAACTTAACTTAACCTAACCTAACCTAACCTAACCTAACCTAACCTAACCTAACCTAACCTAACCTAACCTAACTTAACTTAACCTAACCTAACCTAACCTAACCTAACCTAACCTAACCTAACCCAACCTTTTCATGAAACGCTTTATTTCTATTATCAAAAAAATTAGAAACTTCAACTATTTCGGGAAAATACCCTTCTTCACCTGAATTATTATTGAAAAATTTCTTTTAATTAATATTATATTGTCCGCCTCTGAGTAGAACCAGTTTCTATTATACATAATTAATCTGTTTTGTTACGTTAATGCATTTAAAGTTTTTCGTGATTTGAGTGTGCTCGTGATATGGCATAAAATGGCGTATTCCATACCCACGTGAATAGATTGATTCTTTTTCAGATTTACTTCTAACAAAAAAGTACAAAAAATCGAAATCTGTTTTATTTAAATATTGCTAGATCTTGTTAAGTAGGAATCTTTACTAATTATTAATGTTATTTAGTACTAAATTATATAAAAAAAAATTCATAGAAATTGCCAAGTTGCTGTCTCTATAAGGTAATAGGAAGTTGTCGGAATAATGGCGATTTCAATGAAGTCTGGCTATTAAATAGACTGCGCGCCTAGAGGGCGTTGGGTATCTAGATATCTTGTCTCAAATTTCTCGTTAAATTGAAAAAAGCTCCCATCGAGTGCTATAAATTGTTGCAAGAGGCCTATGGGGACAATTCTCTATTTCGAGCGCATGTTTTTGAGTAATGTAAGCGATTTAGTGCGGGCGAAGAGAGCACTGAAGATAACTAGCGCCCAAGTCATCCTGTAACTGTTTCAACTCCGGAAACAGTGACCAAAATCAATCAAATTGTGCGTGCAGATCGTCGAATTAACATCCGGATGATGGCCGAGGCTGTAAACGATGATAAAGAAACGGTTAGAAAAATTTTACACATGACAAAAGTATGTGCGAAGCTGGTGCCGAAAAATCTGACTTCTAACCAAAAGCTCTTGCGTCAACGGATCTGCTCAGATTTCCTTGACGGTTAGAAAGGTTAGAAAAAGATCTGCTTTGAAAGGGACACGATGTTTATAATTTTTGATTAAATGAAATATATATCGATAAATATTTCATTTAATGTCGGCACTTATGTATGGAATACAATATCACATGAATGTCCGCCTCTGTTAGATTCACAAATGCGAGCCCTTTTGAGCACATTTTCAGTACATTCTCACACATTTCACGAGGTATTTCATTAATTTCATCACGAATATTTTGTTTGAGCTGGTCCAGCGTTTCTGATTTTTTTTCATAAATCTTGCTTTTCTGATGTCTCCCCCCAAAAAGAGGTCCGGAGTAGTCAAATCAGGAGACCGTGGAGGCCAATCAACATCACCATTTCTTGAAATAACTTATTGTGGAATGAGGTTTCGCAGTAATTTCATTGTAATCCTGGCTATATGCGATGTGGCACCGTCTTGTTGATAACACGTGTTAATCAAGCCCAAAGCATGTAGTCGTGGCGTCAGAAAGTTTTCAATCATAGCTCCCCATTGACACCGTTTTCAGTTTCAAAGAAGTAAGGTACAATGATTCCTTCTGAGCACCAGACTGTCACTTTTAATAGATGCAAAGATCGACTATTCTATTTATTACAAATCCATTCAAATGAAAATGCCTCGTCACTCATTATGATTTTTTCATGAAAATCGGGGCTGTCATGGACGAGCTGTAACATCCTATTGGTATATGTACGGCGGCGTAAATGGTGTTCTGAGAGAAGCTGTTATGTCAACTGAATCTTAGATAGAAACGAATCAAATCTTGTGCAAAATTGTGGCGAAAGATGTTCTTTGAAGAGTAACCTCCTGAGCACGGCGTCGAATTTAGGTTGATGGATTGTTTTGAAAACTTTCTTGAGCAGCAGTAATGTCTTCAGCCGATCTTGCAGTAAGCTGTGGTCCATGCTTGTGCCTTATCAACTCTCTCTACAAAATTATTCACAACACGATAAATAGTGCGTCTTTTTGCACGTTGTTTTTCCCAAAAATTTCACTCAACATTCTCATCGTCACAGTAATCGATTATTGATTTTGATAAAATGTTTTAACGATTAAAATACGGTGTTTTCCTGAATATTTTTCCATAATAAATTTGCCACATCTTCACGATTGTCAAATAAGAACTGTCAACACATTTTGGTAATGTTTACCAAAATGGCAACAAAACAAAGTAGTATACCTTCCCAGCGGACACTCGGTAGTTTTTTGTTTGTTGGATATTTTCTTTTTCAGTAACTGTCAGCAAAACATTAATTTAATTTTCTTTTGCCACATTATTTTCTTAATTTACTGAGACCGTAAGATTGAACCGCTCCATCGATATCTCCCAGCTTGCTTGACATTTATGAATGGAACCCGACTCTTCCAACGTCTCGGCTTATTAGCATAAACCAATGACTTGATGTAACCCCAAAGAAAAAATCTAGAGGCGTTAAATCGCACGAACGAGGCGGTCAATCGACTGGTCTTGAGATAACACGCTCATCAAACTTGTTCTTCAATAAATCGATTGTAACGTGTGCTGCATGGCTTGTGGCACCGTCCTGTTGAAATCACATACTGTACAAAAATAATCTATAATCATGGCGCGATACCGATCACCATTCACAGTAACGTGGCAGCATGCAAACCGCACCAAACAGTTATCTTTTGTGGATGAAGTGGTTTTTCATTAAGCGCATATTTTATTTATTGACAAACCCATTAAGCCGGGAATGAGCTTTGTCACTGAAGATGATTTTGCGATGAAATTGATCATCTTGGCCCAATCGGAGAATGAACGTCAACTCAAATGGTCCATCGGCTTCAATTATTGAGTGAGCCAGATCTTGTATGGGTGTAAAGGCCTCTCCACACTCTCGTGAGAACGCAAGAAACATGTGAGAAACCGAGCCGTTTCGATTTTTCAAGTTCAGCGCGACAAAGGAGCGCGAGAACGTGAGAATGGGCGATAAGGTTTATTGACTCCACACTCGCATGATTCTCAGTAACGAGCGAGTCGCCGATATTGTACACCGCAAGGCATCAATATGAACGGAACTTGGACAAACGAACTTGAAGAATAAACTGAAAAACGATGATGCGTGGAGTCTAATCATTCTTTATTCTACGCATAATTATAACATGCAAATGCACAAAACAAACACATAACTTGGCGCAGTCACTTCAGCGTCCATCGTTATCGAGCGGAGAACTGAAGTGAGAACTGTAGTGAGAGTTTTTTGAGAGTGTGTACCCAAAGAAGTTCTCACTACGTTCTCGCGAGAATCTCGTGAAGATTCTCAGCGAGATTCTCGCGAGAGTGTGGAGGGGCCATAAAGTAAGATTACGCAAAATTCGCCATAAAGTGGTATTGGCGATGCCCAACTCTTGAGAACGCCGTGGAATTGACGACTGATTTGGATAATTTGCTACGGACGTTTCAACGGCAGCGATATTTTCGACACTTCGACCAACTCGTAGTCTCACTGGCAACATCACACAACGAATATGTAGACTCAAACTTTTTCACTAACTTGTTACTGCCTGTGTACTAGGTAGAGAATTACGACCGAAAATCGGAGTTAACGCTCTTAAAGTAGCGGCTACCGAATCCGAATATCTGTAGTGAATTTTTAAGATTTGCAGACGTTGTTCGTTCGTGTACTTCACCATGATGAAAAGGATATGTCTACTGAATAACCTGATAGTGACAGTTCGATATTAAGTGAAAAGGTGCGTTCACAAACTAAATTCAAAATTGTCAAGTCTCTATTGGAAAATCCTCCCGATATCCTGATCATATTATTCCATCATTAGTGAAAGTCTGGTTCAAATTCGTCAAAACACCAAAAAAAAAAAAATACCAAACCAGTTAATTAAAAAACAATCAGTGTTTTGCAAAGAAAAATAAAAATATCTCATAAGCTAATAATTTTAGTATAGGGAATGCTCCAAAAAAAGTATGTTGGTAGTACTTTTCGATATTCACATAAAATACGAGGTGATTTGAAAAAAACGAGAAAATATCGTATTAGTACTTTGATCTACTACTCAAATGCTTTGGTAGCAAAAAATTTTCATGCTTTAATTTACCTTACACTCTACAGGGTATTGAACTTTTCACTTTTTTTATGGGAAATTGGTTATAACTTTTAAAAAACCCCATGTACACATCACAACCCTACATTATTATAATGGGAGAGTGAAGCTGATTCTAACGATGCAATAACTCTGGAATATTGTAAATAATTTTAATAAGAAAGGAAAAGAGACCCCGAACTTTATAACACTTACATGATTTTTTTGTAATTAAGTAAAAAAATGTTTGTTATTGAAGAATATTGTCCACGCCAATGAACGTATGTCCAATCTACAAGCGAGAAATTACGATTTAAATCGAATTGTTTAGATGATGAAAAAACCAAATGATTATGGCAACGAAGCGTTTGCCGTGGTAACAAAAAACTGTACGCTCGAATAAAAATGCCTTTCGAACAAGAGTAGACAGAATTGAAATTACCTGAACTGGATTTTTTATTCTTCTTGGACTTCCTGCTATACTGCTTCTAAGAATATTTTAATAGCTTCCAGTCTTAAGTACGGGGAGTGACTCGTTTCACATACTTAATTTTTCATTTGATACATTTCAATTCATTTTATAATATAGATAGGTGTAGAATCTGAATTGACGTTTTTATATAAGCTGAAATTAGGACCAATGGTCGTAAATGATTTCGCTTAAACTGATCGAGGATCAAACATATTTATTTAATAAATGGATATAAAATGGTTTAAGAATTGACAAAATTTGAGATAAATTAAGCATTAGAATTTAATATACGATAATTTGCCGTTGTTTTGAACTACTTTTAGATCAGTTCAGTAGTGAAAAATGTCAGTTTTTTTGCAACCTTTTCAAAACAAAAAAAAATTAACTTGTAGAAGGTTTATTCTCTTTCAAATTTTTAATGATTTTATTAAGTTTTATTACAACCCGTGCCTGTCACTTATATTATTATCGTAGTGAAATTATCCAAATTTATTCACAATTCACCTTATTGGCCTTACCTGGCACCCATCGATTATTTTATGGTCGTACATTTGAGAAAGTAGCTTGGTAGTGATTTCAGACAAATTAAGAGATAATGGCTGAGACCAACGCGAATTTTGCGGAACGAGAAAACATATTTTCTGAAATTATTAAATTGTATATAGTATGCTGGAGTTAAGTAATCCAAAACAATCCAATCCAAAACTCTAACCTCATTAAGTTATCGTTACTATAAGTTGGCTGTGTTTAGTTTGTCTGTCAGTTTTATAGGATTCAACTTCAACCCCATTAAGGTATCGTATTTAATTATTTATTATTATAATGTGACTATAATGAACCATAAATATATTTATCTAATTTTATAATTATTATTGTAAGAGATAAGACTAATTGTATAAAGAAGTATGTAAAACTAATACTTTGTTCATTCAATTTGATATTCGTCTAGTACGCAGGTCAGATTAGTGTAACTTTAAATTAGGTTTGTTCCAACGTGTTAGTCTGGACCGTTCTTGGAGTGGTTTATAGATATTTTCTGCGAAATCTCGAGCTATGCACGGTTCTTGCTATCAAATAGAAAAGACCGTCACTGTAACGGTTCAAAAACGATACATAAGTCGGTTGGAACACAAAATAGAATCGTACGTATAACAGTAACCGCCATGTTGGAACACGTAATCTCTATTGAGCAGAATCGTCACCGTACCAAGGACAGTTTTTTGATGGGTTGGAACTAACCTATTAGTCTAAGATCCCATCGTTTGATCTGTTTTTTTGATGATATTAATTCTAAAGGAATGAGAATTTGATCCCAAAACGACGCGCCAATTTGAAACATTTGAATTGAATACATGATGTAAAGATTACAAGGTGTGCTATTGCGCACCAGCTGGGAAGCAGCCAATGAGAATTCGCTTCCAAACGGCGCGCCAATTTGAAACATTTGAATTGAATACATGATGTAAAGACTACAAGGTGTGCTATTGCGCACCAGCTGGGAAGCAGCCAATGAGAATTCGCTTCCAAACGGCGCGCCAATTTGAAACATTTGAATTGAATACATGATGTAAAGATTACAAGGTGTGCTATTGCGCACCAGCTGGGAAGCAGCCAATGAGAATTCGCTTCCAAACGACGCGCCAATTTGAAACATTTGAATTGAATACATGATGTAAAGACTACAAGGTGTGCTATTGCACACCAGCTGGAAAGCAGCCAATGAGAATTTGATCCCAAAACGACGCGCCGATTTGAAACATTTGAATTGAATACATGATGTAAAGATTACAAGGAGTGCTATTGCGCACCAGCTGGGATGCAGCCAATGAGAATTCGCTCCCAAAACGACTCGTCTATTTGAGAGCGAATTCTCATTGGCTCTTAAGAGATGCGCAGAACGAGTTAAAAATGAGTCCTTGGGAAGAACACACCTTGTAGTCTTTGCATCAAGGGTTGCCTTATAAAAATTAACCGCAATTACCTGTAATTAATTTTAATGTCATTAATGTACTAATATGAGTTGCAGCTATATGTTTTTTCAGTCAATTCAACATCATTTGGAAGAAAATGATGTCACAAATCAAAATAAAAATTGTTGCCAGCTCTCAGCCGGCCGCAGCATAGGGTTTCCAGGTGTAAACAAGTATAATATTAACTAACCGCATTCACCGTTTTTTTTTTTTAATTTTTATGCAAAATCAAAGTTTGTAACGAGTTTCGCTCCAGGTAAGTGGAAGCGCAAGAGAGAAGATGCACGAATTGTTACGTGCTGTTAACAATAGTATGAAGTTGTGAAAATTAAGTTACTTATTATTTATTAAAAATAAATTTTTGGGTATAATGAAATGCCTAAACAGCATATAAACTGTATAAGTGTCGCAGCTGCCAAGTTTTGTCCTTATTCATCGCTCGTAAAATGCGTGCATCTTGTCTCTTGCGCTTCCACTTATCTGGAGCGAGGTTCGTTAACAAAAATCATGGCAACCTCTTTTTGTGGCCATTGTGCAACTGGCAGCCATGGATTATCAAGATTAATATATATATATATATATATATATATATATATATATATATATATATATATATATATATATAAACTTTGATTTTGCATAAAAATTTAAAAAGAAAACGGCGAAAGTAGTTAATTATCAATAACATACCTGTTTACACCTGGAAACCCTATTGCTGCGGCCGACTGAGAGATGGCAACCAATTTTATTTTAATTTGTTACATCATTTTATTTTATATGATGTTGAATTGACTGCAAAAACATATAGTTGCAAGTCATATTAGTATATTGATGACACAATTAATTACAGGTAATTGCGGCTAATTTTTACAAGGCAACCAACCTATCTTTAATCCATTCCATACATCCTCAATATTCCTTTGAAATTAATTTCATTAAAAACAACAGATACCTGCAAGATCAAGCTGTGGGATCTTAGACTATATTATTAATTCCTCAGTTTGCTAAATAAATTTTTTTTAAAAAGCAAGTTGGTGAATTGATTTATTTAATTTTTGTACAAATAATGCCGGAAATACTCATATTCTTTCCCGAATCACATTATTCCCCGACTCTGATGAAAGTCGAATCATAAAATAGTTGTTCAGCATCGCGTTAGCGCGCTTCTCTCCGACCATATTTTTATTTTGTGTTGTACGACTATCTTCAACTTATAAATAAGACGTTATCTTCAGTCATGTTAGAGAATACAGCGTTGCCAATACGTATACAAAATGTTTCCGTCTTAGAAGCACTAAATGAGCAGAATCTATCAAGATCAATTTTTATTAGGGTAATAAATATAAATAACCAAAATTAAATATCTTAATGATTTTTTTTGCCAGGTATTTTAGATTGCATTCTTCATTGAAGCAGCAGCTTGTAAAAATGGATTATCTACGTTCAAACCACAAATTTTCACGTTCCATAGCGAATTCAATAAGTAACTTTCCATTTTCTTTACTTTGCTTATGCTTACTCTTCTCTCTTGTTACTTTCTTGTAGCATTCAAATCTCCTACCACCATCATTATATCGTAATTTGAGGTTTTCATTAGTTCGCTTGCCATATCTTCATAAAACTCGTATTTCTGTTTTTATTCTTTATTTTCTATAGACACATTTATTTATATTTGTATGTGCTAAGTCTTGAACTAACAAGTTAGCTATGCAAACTCTTTTCTCTATCATATAAAAGAGGTCTCCTTCCTATAGATTGGAAAATTAATCGAGTTCAACCCATACTAAAAGAAAAAACCAATAATTACCGTCCGATTTTTTAGTCCCAGCAATTGCCAAGATTATGAAGAAAGTCCTTAACTAGCGAATCTTGAGATATCTTGAGTCTACAAACATCATCAGCGACCATCAATATGGCTTCCGAAACATAGATCAACCGGTGACTGACTGATCTATGTCACCAACTCATGGACTGAAGCTATAGAGAAATATGGAGAATCTAGAGCAATCGCACTGTACATATCGAAAGCTTTTGACAGGATTTGGCATCATAAACTTCTAAATAAATGAAGATCATACGGTTTGTTGTCCTCACTCATCGACTGGTTTAGTAGCTTTCTCAATCTCTCCATCCAGGTCGCTATAGATGGACAGAAAGGTTTGAGGTCAATGCAACTCTGGATTTGGTCCTGTTAGGTGTTGAGACAAGACAGCTTCACAAAAACTTTGAACCCTCTTTGATACCAAAGATACGCCGCAACAGCTTTCAATCTTCTACGAAACCCAGATGCGTCAATTTTTGGGATATTGCTCGTCTATTTGTTGCTCTGAAGGTGCGCGACTCAAAACAAAAGAGAGCACTTCGACTGCGAAATTCAGAGTTAACCAGAAACAGCTTAGAGCATAGAAGAAAGTTCACCAACCTGACTCTGTTTTACCGATACTACCACAGCAAATGCTCTTCTGAGGTGCTCAGTATAATTCCGCCTAGAGCAGTTTTTGCAAAATCTACTCAACAGGCAGATGTGGCTCATGATCACCGAGTTCACCTGCAGGATGTCCAGAATTTACCACGACTCAATTCTTTGGAGATGTGCAAGCCTGAGTAATTAGTTACCAAAGCACGTCTTTCCCCGTCTTTTACATTTTCTTGTACTTTCTTAAATATTCATATTTTCATTCCCTTGATTGCTGCTCTAATTCATGCCTGTCAGTTTGTTGAGCTATTCTCTTCTTGCCCTTCTTCTTGTATTCGTTTTTTGCTCTTCATTCCATTACCATACATTGCCGTTAAAAATGATTTCCTTGATAATTTTTTTATTGTAAGTTTGTAAGGGGCAAAGCAACTGAACTAGCCCACAACATGTTCTTTTTATTCAAGCACCATATAGTTGAATCAAATCAAATTTTCACCATGATAAGGTAACAAGATTATTATTATACTTTCCATTGAAATCTCAATGCCACTGGATCGAAGTGACAAAATATGTAAATAGGAGCCCAATCAATTAATATAATGGAAGTATACGAGGGCCGTTTTTTTTTCAACCTCAGATCGCTCCGTGCAGACGCTACACAGCAGAAGAAAGCGAGCATGTATTGTAAGTGACTGCGAAGCTATCGCATTACACACTCCGCCTTTGTTGACATTCAGACGTCAGTCGGCGTTGTGCTACAGCTACGTAAACATATCCGCCATTATTGATCCTGCCGTCAAGTGTGAATTGCGAAATGTGATTCGGTTTCTACAGGCTGAAGGTCATAGTGCTGCAGAAATCCATGACCTGCTTCAACGAGTTGACAGAATGGTTAAAGAAAACCGCATTACTGCTTTGTCCGCGGAATTGAACTTGAAATCATTGGTAGCAACTCCTTTGAAGGGAGTACTGAAAAACTACTGAAAATTAATGTTTTATATGGACTTGTCTTTTATTTATAGCCTATAGGAGGTTGAAAAAAAAACGGTCCTCTGGTCCTCTACAATAAAATTCATCCAATATGACAAATATTAGAGAACTAAAATATGAGCAGAATACGAACGATATCGAATAAAAGAATTATCATTAATTATTTTGAATAGACAAATATCTTATTGAAAGTCCATAGTTTGAGAATGTTCTTTGTTCATTCACTCAAATTTAATATTTCTCAAAAAAAATGATGAAACGCTACTAGTGGCAACTTTGGTATGTTGTGAGGTGTTTTGGTTTTTTATTATGCCGGTTTCTCATTTGAATACGAGAGTCTACAGTTCTGGACACGAGTTTTCTCACCCCGATCGCATCTTTAAAACATTCAAAGTCGTGACTACAAGAGAATACAAAGGAGTGTAGATAGTATAATATATACTTGTGATTTGATTTTTTTATACTGTTTAGTTGACACATGTACTTGTAAGACAAGTAATAATTATATTTATACAAGAATGTATTGATATCTAATTAGCCTAGACCAGTTCATTGCATAAACAAAATATTGCGTTACCATAGCAACGAACAATAATTTATTAGAAGTGTCAGTGTAAAGTTTAACGTCAAAGAAGTAAACCAGAGTTATGCAATAGATTAAAAGAAAAAAGAGTATTGAGTCATCATCAAATACCTGTATTTAAAAGGGTTAAGAGGTAAGCAGATTTACGAAGATATGCTTAATACCCTTGCTTAATGTCCTTTGTATGCGACCATGATAAATTGGACTGCAAGCTTCAAAAGAGGTAAATTTTCCATTAAAGATGATGACCGATCGGGAAGGCTAGTTTCTGTGTCAGTCCCCGACAGATCAAATAAGTTCACAAACTAAAGAAAAGCATTTGGCGGGTCTTCTTCGTTATACTACCACCACTAAAATAATAATAATATTCAGAGGTTGACACGAACAATGATGACGAAGAACCACCACCCGAATTCATGCACTATTAGAACAACATTACCCCGAAAAGAGGGTGGAAGAGGCTTGATCGACCTTATCAACCTGCACTCTCGACAGGTAATTAAACTACGTAAATTCTTTCATATTAAATCGGAAGTCTCAACTCTGGACCGGTTTACATCCGAAGCGGATAAGAATTATTCACCTCTCAACCTCGTATCGCCAGAATCTGACTTAAATATAGTATTGGACACCGAGAAGCTGGAACAGTGGTCACGGAAGTCACTACACGGTAGACATCATCATGACCTCAACCAACTGCATGTTGACAAGGAAGCTTCAAACAGATGGCTTACTAGCGGGAATTTCTTTCCAGAGACTGAACGCTTCATGATGGCTATCCAGGATCAAATTATTAACACCAATAACAACCAATAAGAAAAATATTATTAAGGATCCGAACACTCAATTTGACAAATGCAGAAAGTGTCAACAAACATCAGAGACCACCCAACATATAACATCTGCTTGTAGTGTGTTACCTAATACCGACTATCTACACCGACATAACCAAGTGTGCAACATCATCCACCAGAAACTGGCCAACAAGTTCGGTCTTCTCAATACGTATACACCGTATTACAAGTACCAGTCGCAGAAGGTGCTCGAAAATGACAATAGTCCCATTTATTATGTCAGAAACTGGCGTCGTGTCTAAGACCCTGCACGATAGTAACGCCAAACTGGGATTACCAAAAAACACCTCAGTCGACATCCAGAAGGCTGTAATACTGAATACTTGCCACAAAGTGCGAAGTTCATTATGTGAACCGAACCTAATACTTTTGATACTTTGTATCCAGGATAGGTAAATAATACCGGCTCTAAGCTGAGTAGTGCATAAGTCTTTCGCATAATAATAATAATAATAATAATATTAATAGTAATAATAATAATAATAATAATAATGATAATAATAATAATTATTATTATTAATAATAATAATAATAATGACGAGATACAGTGTTTTAGAAGAAAAGCAATTAAAATTAAGGCGGAAAACGCAAAAAAATTTATATTTTCAAAAAATTCTACATATATGTAAATAAAAGTATAATATTTAATATTTTTCAAAATTTAAAAATTTTGGAAAAAAAATTTCCAAAAAATAAAACTTTTTTTCCATTCTCTCCATCTCTCCCGACCTAACCTAATCTAACCTAACCTAACCCAACCTAACTTTACCTAACCTAACCTGCGCCGACTTTACTCCTTACTCCGTTTTCTTTTTTCTTCGACTTAAAAATAAAACTATAAATATATAAATAAATGTATAAAATATAAATAAAATAGACATGACACATAAACCACATACTACAACACTTAAACAGACAAAACAATATAGATAAAATAGACAAAACGTATGTATAAATAAAAAACGCTATAAAATGATTGTATAGATAAAAAAACTAACATAACTTATTCTAACCTTATCCTATCTTAAAATATTTGTATAAATAAAAACATTAAACCTACTGTATAAATAAAAAATAATAATAAAAAATAAAGGAGTCTAATTCTAAGCAAAAAACTGTATAGATAAAAGATTAAAAGGGGTGTATAAATAAAAAGAGTTGAAAATTTAAAAGCTTGTATATATAAAAACGGATAAAATAAATAAATAAATTACGACAACACATACACGTTAAAATAACCCAATATTACACGTCACGCTTTCTTTCTTTTTCCTCTTTAGCCCTTATTATTCCCGTAATAATATCTATAATCCGGTCGTAAACCTTCTTGTCTATTCTAGGACGTCACCTCCTATTATCTTTTTTAGTTCTTCTTGTTTCTGCACTCTAGCACCACGTGACGTGGATCCTTCGTCACACCGTAGCTGGGGCATAGGTCGTCTCGCGTTTTTTGATTCCATATGTATATTTCTCGAATGATCCATACCCCGTTAGAAATTGAGTGAAAAAGTAGTGGGTTCTGCGGTGTGCACACTTGTCACGTTCGGTATCAGAGTCCTTGTCCAAACGGCCTTGGCACCCTCTTCTTGCCACTCTCGCTGCCATTTGTCCACACTGATTTCACTTTCTTCCTCTTTAATTTTTTCCGTTGTTTTCCCTTCTCGACCAGTTTGGACTCTCTTGTATATTCTGACCCTCTCATCGACCAATATATGAATGGGAATCGCACCCGCGATGGTCTGCAACGCTATTGCGGAAACGGTTCTATATGCGCTGCAGACTCGAAGCAGCGGTTTTCGTTGTGTCATAGTCTATATGTTTTTATATTTTTTTATTTTCATGACTTTGGAGTGGATCATCTCCAGCAACATCAGTAATGTTTTTTGAAGGGCGGAAGTCCTCTCCTCCGCTTTTTTTACCGCCGCTTCCATGTATTTGGAGAAGGTCAGTTTATTATCGAAGGTTACGCCCTATCCAGGAATTTTTCGAGCCTTTTCTTATAAGTATTTCATAATATTTTCCCAGACAGTCTAACAAACATACCGGCCTATTTGAGGCCGGCGAATTGGGGGTTTCCCAGGCTTCAGCAACAATGTCAGGTTTCCTACTTTTACTTCCTTGGGAAACTCTTGCCTACTCAGTAGTTCATTAAAGACGGATCTAATCATTTCCGGTTTCGTTGTAATCAGGGTTTTGATTGCCTCAGACGGCAGGCCATCAGGGCCGGGGACTTTACCCTGTTTGATTTGTTCCCCAGTGACTGGGATTTCCTCTAGAGTGAATGTTGGTATTTCCGCGTCGCTGTCCTGTCGAAAATTTTCTTCCCTTTTTTTAGGGTAGAGCAGCGACGCGGCCTCTAGCCGCTGCTCCTCATTCAGATTGTTTGGGGCGATGACTTTTAACGTTTTCATTGTTATTTTATACGCATCGCTCCATATGTCCTTTTCTAGATCGTCGTATATGGCCTGTCAATTTTTTCGCTTTTGATTAATTATATAGTTTTCTACGCCCCCGCTTCTTGTATATGTTTTCCGGGCTTCTCTATCTCATCGTTCCACCAATATGGTAATTTCTTATTTTCATTTATTTTATTATTATTTTGTTTATTTACTTTGGTTTTAATTTTTTTCAGGACCGACTGAAGTTATCACCTTTCCCTCCTCTATTTTTTTAATTTCGTAACCTAACCTCATCTAACCCAATCTAACCTCACCTAACCTAACCTAACCTAACCTAGCCTTTTTCGTCTCGCAATTTTCAGACTTTTCCAATAAAGTATCACTTTCAGTCCTTGGCATACAAATAACTATTATTGACAACGGCATATTTGAGATGTAGACATTACTCAAGAGACATCCTGTATATTTCACATTATCTGTTTTAATTTGTACTTAGTTTTTTCACTAAACTATACAAGAATAGCTAGAATATTGAGAGGGTGTTTTTATGTTACCTGATATATAATGTGGGCTGAAAAAGGCTGTTGAGTATTTTTCAATGCTCTAATATTATCAAAAGAGAATCTGATCCTCATATGGTACGCATCGATATGATGGTAAAACAAAGAATTGAAATACAACATTCATCCAAAGCTCTGCCACCCAAGAAGAAATTTTAAATTATTTGAAAATTCCTGTTATTAAAGATTCATTTAAAAAGGTTTTTATAGAGGAAATGAAAGCAAAAATAACTATTGATACGTGATCATTTACAGTGATTTTCAAACAACATAAATAATCATTGAAAACGACATATGAAACAATGTTGTCGTACTAATTTAATTTTCACAGAATTAAAAAATCTCGTCAAACATAGAACTACCTTATTGATGTATCACATAATAAGATATTAATATAAATAAATGTTAAAAATTTCAAGTATATCAACTAAGATTTATTAGAATAGAAAAACGACAATAAAAATCAATGATCATCTTGTTTTCTTGGAGATTCTGTTAGCCCCGTTCAACATCGTTATGAACGAAGTAATAAAGAGCACTCGTAACCTGAAAGGGTATAAAATGATGTTCTGATTGCAGAAAACGAAGATGACCTACTGAGATTACTATTCAAACTCAACAACCGGAAAAAGTTTAAAAATGAAGATATCTGCAGCAAAAATGGAGATATCTGCAGCAAAAATGGAGATATCTGCAGCAAAACTGAAGATATCTACAGCAAAAACGAAATGTTTTACCTCATCAAAAACACCTATCAGATGCAAAGTGGTTGTAGATGATGAAATTATACAACAAGAGATGAAATTCAAATATTTAGGCATAGAAATATCAGGATACGGTGATATCGAAGAAACCAAGCGGCAAAAGCAGCACGAACCTCAGCTTACCTGAACAATACAATCTTCCGAAACAAATATATAGGAATCGACACCAAATCTCGGATCTACAAGGCTGTCATCCGGCCTATATTAACAAGAGAAGCGAGGACATTAGAAGAACATGTAAGATTGAAAACGTCAGCGATTGAGTATTGGGAAGAAAGAGAGAGCGGAACGAACATATAGATCTAATGAACGACGAAAGAATGGTCAAAATAGACGAGTCGCCCTTTGAAGCTTTGAAAGACCCCGCAAGATATGGAGCGATAACCTCTCTAATAACTAAACGGCAGAGGATACGATGAAAAACATCGATTTTGCTTACATTACAAGAAGATGAAGAAGTAACAGTAATTGAGTCATAAAGATTTGAATAAATACAACAAAATGAAAATAACTTTCGAAATGGATCCCAGTAGCATCTAGACATTTTTGTTGCCAAATTTTTAGTTGCCGTATTGAATTATGGTAGCCATGGTACTAGCCACAAGAAACCCTCCTTCATGACTCACCCTGAATGGAGATTATCAGTGTGCTTCGTTAATGACGTCTGTCGAAGCATCTAGCCAAAGTACCTCAGACTGATCAGTACTTTGTTGGTTGTAGAAGCGCTCTGCACTTGCACATATAATATAGAAAGATGTTGTATACTGGAAACCAAATTTTACACACAGTTATTTAAACTAAGTCCATTTTATGGGTGAATATTCTCTTGAACTCTAATGTTAATTTCATTTGAAGCTGTGATATCTACATGTATGTCAATTTTTTTTTAATTTTTTGTTGGATTGTTGGATTCCCATCCTCCGTGTTGCTTTATTTTTAGAATGTCCGCTCTTGGGTCTTCCAAAAGAGACGCTGAGGAGCGTCTGAAACAATGTCCTGTGTATCCTTTAACATTAGGTAGACCCAGCTATTGAACAATCTTTACTGGTAATTGACCACAAATTAGGGAATAACGAGTATTTTTCTATCTAAAATTGTAATTTTAAAAAAGGGGCCTTCATCAAATACGTTTCCTTCTCGTAGGAACGACAGTTCAGGCTTCCTGCAGGCTACCGCATTCCCTTTTTTTATTGCGACCTAGGGAACAGATCTCTTTAATAATAAATTATAAACATATAGTAAATTAAGTCGTACGTTTGCAAATAAAAATATTTTAGAAATATTTCTACATTCTCCTTCGACAAAATCTTTTGTTTTTTGGTATGGTATCATGATGAGCGTCTCTTCAGCCAAATCAAAAGCCTAGTGTACGTCTTAATATCGATATTTTTGGGTACAGTAAGTTCAGATCTCAATATTGAATATGTAGTCCACAAAGTCGACACCTTCAATGTTTACAAATTTTCAAAATAAGCACGTAGTACCTTCTCGTTGATGTTCTATTATATTTTTCGAATCGCATTTTTCAAATTTTTGGTAGGCCAGCGCGTATCCACTTCTTGATTTTTCAGTTATTAAACTACCCACTGCAGCATTTGCAGACTATCTTACTTCAAATGGAAAGTCTGGTTCACTATAAGAAGACATTTCAAGAAATTATTTCTGACTTGTTGTGACTTCTTTTGTAGAATCGTTGTTTGCTTCTATAGTAAGAATACTTTAAGACTTGCTTCAATGATAGCAATACCTCTAACACCATTTGATTCCGCAATAATATTTTCATTGTGATTAAAGATTCTATTAAATATTATAAGAGGGCGAGTTAAGAAACGACAAAGGCTGAGTCAAAATAAAATAAATGATTACATTGTATTTTCATAAAGTTTATAAATAGAATTACGTTATATTAAAACTAAGATTGTTTGTTTGCTGCAACTTAATGAATGAACGTCTTCATTGTAATTTTACGTTTTTTAATGTATTTTTCTGACATAACAGATAAAACGTTGTACATAAACACGTTATGAATAGAGTGATATTGTTCAACAAGCGTAATATTTTCCAAAACGAGTACAGCGAGTTTTTCAAATTAGGCCTAACTAGTTATGTAAATAACTATGAATCACAACAACCCAAAATTATTTGAATGAACACCATAAACTGTCAGTATTTTTGATAGTCAGGCAGTAAAAACTTCCATTATATGCTACTATTGTTAATTTCAAAATAGTCTTTTCGTAGTCAGTAAGACATCAATCAAATTTGCTAGAAAAGAGTATATATACGAGGAACGAGACGCTACGAGGACAGAAGCTTGCGATGAAGGCAAGCCTCGCACTATACACTCCGCCATTGTTGACATTCAGGCGTCAGTCGGCGTTGTGCTACAGCCACGTAAACATGTTCGCCATTATTGATGCTTCGTTTTCTACAGGCTGAAGGCCGCAGTGCTGCGGAAATCCATCGAAGAATGAGTCAAGTTGAAGGAAGCCAAGAAATTTGTCGATTAAGATTACCTGGTTCAACCAGTTGACAGAATGGTTAAAGATAATCGCAGATTCACCATCACTACTTTGCCTATGGAATTTCCAGAAGTTTCAAGGTCTCTTTTGTACTTTACTCGAATTCATTTGTGGCAACTTTCTTTTAAGAGGGTATTGAAAAGCTTGTCCACAGATATGACAAATATCTTAATTTATTCGGTGATTATGTCGAAAACTAACCCTAAGTGTACCAATTGCTGATAAAATTATTGTTTTATATAAACTTGTCTTTTATTTACAGTCTATCGGAGGTTTATTAAAATATTTATTTTCCCGAAGAAATTGATTTATTTATTAAAATAGAATATCAGGAACTAAAAAATACCTCAAACGCCGAAGCAAAATATATAAAATATTTCATTGATACCCCGCTTCGTTCAAACATCCTTGTTTGAATCAATAAATCGCTGAATATCGTTATTCCAACGAATTACATCAAATACTTGAAATATTATGTGATCAGCATTCCACCCTTCGTAACTTGACCGAGACTTCAGTTAGTTAATGTATACTGTTCATTATTTTTTTTTGTTTTATACTCAACACAAACTTGTACCGCCCCAAGGCGCTTTCGCCTTAACAACTTAATTTTCTTAACTTGTAACTATACAGATCAGGATCAGCTGGATACCAAATTTTATTCATTACGATTTATACAGAGAGAAGAAGAAAAATTGAAAGTTTGGAATAATAGGCTTGTTTCCACTAAGAATAAATCGGATGGCTTTGAGTTTTTAATTATTAACCATGATATTTAGTAAATAAAAAAAAACAACTTTTCTACAAAAATAATTAGAGATCAATAATATTTTTGGAAAATAAAATCGACAAAAGTGACCAGGTTATTACGAGTTTTCACCAATTATTGTTAAATTAATAAAGTTCGTTTTTAGTTTAATATTGAAAGACAGTTATAATTTGCCATGGAATCAGGATTTATTTAACAAAGCAAACTGCAAAAATTTGTCCAAAAATTGACGTCGTTATGCTTGACAAGTTTTTGCAATGTTTGTTCAACGAAAGTCCTCAGTGTTAAAACTTATATGTAAGTATTATGTAAGGAACAAACAAATTTTTATTTAATTAGCAGTTACCAGTCAG
Source organism: Diorhabda elongata (assembly GCA_026230145.1). NCBI lineage: Eukaryota > Metazoa > Arthropoda > Insecta > Coleoptera > Chrysomelidae > Diorhabda > Diorhabda elongata. The sequence goes on along the minus strand of CM047928.1, from coordinate 16,153,901 downwards.
AGAGTTCCATTTACCCACTGTGAAATGAAAATACTTAACTGATTTTTAGGTTAGCGAATACAAAGTTTCAATAACTTTAACTTAATTAAGTCATAACATTTTATATGTTATGTGTGGTATATTATGGTAGATTTTGAACATTTATATACATCATTTTTGTTTGATACTCACATCAAAATGATCTTCACAGAAATAATTTGTGAAATTAGTTGATAAAGTAAGAGCATCTTGTCTCCTTGCCATTTTTAACCACTTTCTTCGTATTTCTTTATTGTTTGAAACGTATATGAATGGTTTATCTGTCTTTTTTATAGTTGTACTTTCATATTGGGGCACTATACAGTATTTATAATAAGAGGAATTCATTATTTATCAAAAAACACAATTGTTTGTCTTAAACAAATACGGCTGTTTCGCGAGGTGACACAGTCTTTGCCTTTTTCGGGTCAATTTCAAATTTATTTCTAAAAATTCAAAATACTAACGTGAAACACTTATTTTTCTTAAAATAATATATTTTTGGGGTGAAAAGAAGAAGATGCTAAGCTATAGTTTTAAACTAATTTCCAAATTTTGTCAACTAGCCTATTAGATGTGTGTGGTTATCAAGTCACAACCGTCGATAACATCGTTATTATATTATGGAAATTATTCGAAAAAGTTAGAGCTGCGTGTCAAAGCGAATCATATATATTTCCTCGTTTATTATTTTCTCAATAATTCCTTTTTCACATAATTCATATTTTGTGGGTTTAAATTCTCCACTTGACCAGTGGGCAGCTGCAGCTGCGACCACTCACAGAAAATGAGGGGTTTCTTTTTTAATAATCGATTAATGACAGTTTATTAAATTATTTATTGGTGTTTTCTAGATGATAATAAAAAAATGACGTTTCGACTTAACTTCGAATCAAAATATTTTGATAAAGACTAATGTTAAGTCGAAATGTCATTTTTTTATCAACCTTTCAAAAATTATTAAAAAAAACTAATTTTAAAACAGAAAAGACTTAAAATCAAGAGCATTTAGAAGCATTAATGTATAAAAAGGTCTAAAAAATAAGAAATTGAAGAAACTTATGAGATTTTTTGATAATTGCGAAAATACATAATCAACCAGTGAGTGTATGACCATTGATGAACAACTGCTTGCAGCGCAAGGGTGATTTACCAAATTAATTCAGGTTATATGCATCAGAAAAGGCTTTCGTTTTTAGAGAACCTTGAAATATCATAAGTACAAGGCAATGTGTCATCTCGATGATGTCCGATATTTTGAACTCAGAACGAGGATCAAAAACTCACTTGGTGAATCTAAAGAAAATGTAAATAATGGACCAAAGGGGCACAAACAAATTGGGGGATGCGGTTTGTGTCCAAGAATTAAAGATCGTAAATCTAAAAAAAATTGTATGTGTGTGTCAGCTCCGACGCATGACTGGAATTTACTCCTTAAGTTCGATAGTCTAACCAGACGCAAAAAGAGTTTATTTAACTTAAAAAAGATTGGTTGATTGCCAGAATATTTTGAGCTTCCTTCATTAATTTTTTTTTAATCTGTAAGCTCACTGTCTCTCGGTTGGAGTTTTTGGAGGTTTAGATTTTTTCCTAGTCAAAAAATATAAAAAAAAATTAGAAAATTTATAAATGCATAATTATAAAAATTTTAACCGACTTTAAGAAAATTGATAGAAAAAGGTTTTTATAAACATTTTTTTAAAATTATTTAAATTAATTTTTTATTTAAAATATAATATTATCTTAATAATTAACAAAAATGGTTATAAAAAGATAATTATGTCACAAAATCTTTTACATACAATAATAAATAGTACATGAAAATTATTTAAATTAGCTAAAAAATAACTTTTCGAATGAAAATTATATAAAAACATTATTATAATGAAAAAATATTGTCGATTTTTCTGATAATATTATCGAATTATTGTCTGCAGTTGTTAATATTTAAAAATTATTTATAAAATAAATCATAATAACGTGGAAGAATTTATAGACATCGACAAAAAAATTAATTTTTGGTTAGGTTAGAAATTTTCTATTTTATGCGCTTTATAATTCATATTGGGTTGATTATCTAATTTTATGTGTTGTTTTCAAATACATATTTATATGAACTACATCGATAATTATTAAAATATTGAATAAATACAAATTTCACATGCTCATACATGTAATACATGAATTATAACGTATCTTGCAACCACGTGTTTGTTAGATGTTCCGGCAATATCTTCTACACATCTTTCTGACATAGTTATTTGAAAATACTTTCAGTTCACTTTAGCGGAACACAATGATAATAAAACTTCACAATGACAGCAATATAAGTATGTTGACACTGACAAATTAGAAAGTTGCGCATCATAGGATGCGCACCAAAAACGTAACGAGGTCATTCATCGATAGATTTTACTCCTCACATTTTTCTCATACCGGGCCCCTTATATATGCAAATCGATTCTTAAGGAGTAAACTCTAAAAAAATGTGCGCACTTTGTTGGAAATACGTCATAAGATTATGCCTAAGCTGCTTGAAATAAAACATTCATAACTTTTTCATATGAAAACTTTTCATTTTTGTTTTGTCGTTTTTGACGCATCTATTTCTTGTTATTTGGAAATAACAATACTAAAAATATTTTTCGTTGCTTTGTTATAGCTGTTTATTAAAAAATGCATAATAATTTTTTTTGCACATACATGAAGTTGAATAAATTCACCACAAACGCGCCGTATTAATGCATTAATGACTTTAAAATTAGAATTAAGGTATTCTCATTGGCGTTTCTCAGGCTTTGTAATATGAATTGCACTGAAGTTTAACGTGCACACACAAGCTCTGATCTTCATAAGTCTTCATTCTAACAAAGTATTGTCAAGAAGATGATGGATTCAATATTTATATGAAGTGTGTGTCTTTTTATAACTTTCGGCTAATTTTCTTCTCTGGTGTTCACTCATGTAGAATATTTTGATTTTCCTCATTCGAGGCTCCTAAGGAACTAAGAACTATGATTTTCGTGATGTTCAGGATCAATTTGGAGGTTTAGGGTTTTAAGAACTTGTACTAGCACGGTTCGAATGATTGGTAATTTTATTATTTGTAATATCGAGTCGAATATTTGGTTGATTTACAATTTTTGTTTTTCCAAAAGGGATTTAGAGTTAAAAAAGTCGTTTAGACGATATGTTTTCATTTTTTTTGTAGCCTTCCAATTCTTTCGACCCACTCGGTGTGGTCTTTGAAAATATTGTATCTTGATTTTGTTCTTCTTTAAAATTATACAGTTTGCAGCTTCTCCCCCCCTTCAAACTGATTCATAATGAGCTATATGGAAGAATCTTTTTTGAAATCTCTTTGGGTTGTCTACATTCCACAATTTTGCCATTTTTACTATATATTTCTTGTTAAATGCTACACAACTTTTCTTTTTTTAACATGAAATATAATTCTTTTCATTTACTATTTCTCGCAATACGAGCTACTTTAAAAGTTTTGTCGGCAAAAGGATCAAATTTAATATTTAATCATTGAAATATTTTTCATGAATCATCTTCGCAGTTGAATTCCAAATTGATTTAACTGCATAATCCTCTACTTTTTTATAAGCTTCCTCTTTTTCATATCATAGGCCCATTACTTTAATATTTCTGCTACTTTTTGTAACAGAAATATTTTCGACAGTTCGTAATTTCGTACTTGACAAAACTCCATGAATTGTCTCCATATTGACGCTTTAGTATTTTTTGTGGATTGGGGGATTCCTTTTTCTATATTTTTTGTTATTTTTTGAGTCGAAACTTCCCCGAAACGACTCATGTTGTAATTTTATCGGTGATAAAATGACAAAACAGTCATATTTAAATAACACATTTTATGTAAGAGTTGATTTATCCTTATAAGGAACCGGTTCTGTCGTGGTTCAAATTACCGCTACAATAATTTCGAGATTTATGGGAAAATCGTGGCTTATGAACATTTGATTGGGTAAGAACTAACAATCTGGGTGTTCCGAATTACAGTACACAAACTATTATTTAAATTTCAAACCAATGAATTCCAAATAGTTATTTCATCTATTTTATTAGTATTATACAATTCAGTGAACATTTTTAAAAAATATTTTCTATATAAAAAATATACATAGTCTTAAAAAAGAACAAAATGAAGTGAATGGACGTTAAAGAAAACAAAAAAAGGATTTGGTGTAAGTGATAATACTGATGACATTCAAAAGCACTTTTGGCTATTAAAAAATAACAAGACTGGTTACGAAAAAGGGTTTTATTATAAAAATTATTCTACATTTGAATGCTAACTTTCAATATACTCCCCTTCTCTCGCCATACACCTTTCCATACGTATTTCCATTGACCGAAGCAGTGCTGGAAGTCTTCTTTGGTGAAGGCCTTTAGGAGCACTGCCGTTTTTTGCTTTACCGCTTCTATCGACTCAAATCAGATCTCTTTCAAAGCAGATCCTTTTCTAACCTCTCAAAGAAATCTGAACAGACCCGTTGATGCAAGAACTTTTGGTCAGGAGTCACATTTTTTGGCACCAACTTCGCACAGACTTTTGTCATGTGTAATTTCTCGTCTAAAATTTTTTTACCGTTTCTTTATCGTTGTTACATCCTCTGAAATCATCCGGATGCTCATTCGAGGATCTGCATGCACAATTTGGTTGATTTTGGTCACTGTTTCCGGAGTTGAAACAGTCACAGAGCGACCTGGGCGCTGGTCATCTTCAGTGCTCTCTCGGCCCTCACTAAAGCGATTACACCATTCAAAAACAAGCGCATGAGATAGAGAATTGTCCCCATAGGCGTCTTGTAACAATTTACGCGGAGTTTTTTTCAATTTAACGAGAAATTTGAGATTGATACGTTGCTCTCTAGACGCGCAGTCTATTTATTTAATAGCCAGACCTCGTACACTGTTAAATCACGAATTATCTCGTCTTATATTAATGTGACTGTGAAGAATCATAAGTCTACTATTCGTAAAGATTTATTGTAAACTTACCGTCCTCAACGTCTTACTCAAGCGGTTCCATATGTCCTTTAGACACTCCATTAACTTCAAGGAAGGCAATATTGTTGGAGATGTTAAAACAGTATTGAACACAGGGAAAGAATATTGCAAAGGAAGACACTGAAATCGGGAAAGTCCAGGAATTAGTTAAACCGACGTGAACTATAAAAGAAATTGAAAATGTAATTAGGAGGATGAGGAGAAGCAGGAATATCAGTAGAATTAATAAAGTACGGTGGGAGATTAATGGTGAAGGTTTTCCATAAAATGAGAATTAAGGTCTGGAACCTGGAAATTATGCCCAAATAATGGAAGGAAGTGATAGTCCTCATTCATAAAAAAGGAGATGAAGTAGAATGCTCAAACTAAAGGGGATATCTACTACTGACTGACTGACTGACAACTACTGACCAAATATTTATCATGAAAAAGCTGGCCTCAAAGTACTGGGAATATGATAGAGATTTATACATACTATTTATTGACTTTAGGATGGCTTATGATAGCCTAACAAGATCAAAACTATGTGATGGGCTCAGAGAGAATAACATACCAGAAAAGATAATAAGACTTATATAAAAATGTGTTTTGAAGGTCAGACTAGGATTAGAATACACAGATATCTTCACCACGGAAGTGTGTGACGTGCCGACCACAAATATAATCAATTAGCTTTTGTACACAATAGGATTAGTATTTAAGAGAGCATGAACACGCATAGAGTGCTTTATATACTCTTGACATCCAACAGTAGTCAGATTATTGAAACCAATTTATTTATTTATATTTTATGTATAAATAGTTTTTCAAAGTTGTGAATTATGTTATTTAACTTATGTAAAAAACTCGTTCTTATGTTCTTATTGAAATTTCATTTGTTTTAAACTTGCATGTGTTAAAACATAGTTTCATAAATGATAGTGTTCTCTAATAAATTTTCAAGAACACTGTTATTGAACTCTTTACAATCACAAAGGATGCCTGCTGCTCTTCCAATTCATTCAAGCTCTCTTTAAGTATTTTGATGATGTATCACAGACGAAAACTTTTAGAAATATCAAAGGAGTGAGCCTAAGATAAGATCTGAAAATCAGGATAGTACGCATCACGGAATAGAGACGAGGATCTGGGAGAGACCACGTCGACAGAATCATGGAAGATCGAAGGATGTTGAATAGTAAAAGAAACAAGACTGAGTCTTAAGAAAAGAGAAAGAAGAACAAGATAATTTATTGTAACAGTGTATTATTAAAGTGTTACAAAATACAAGACGCTCAATTACATTTTATATATGTAAATATGGTGTTTTAATAAATTGTTCAATATTGTAAATTTACTTATTGCTAGTATGTCATTTGAATGAGCTATTTGACAAAGTCAAGACTTATTCATTATTTATTGAGATCTAGAATTAATTTCATTCAATTGGGGTGATAACAGTCAGTTCTCTGATAAAATATTCTTGAATTTTTTATTGATTTTGCATCAACAAAATCCTTCACACATCCCAAACGTTTTCTATCGCCAAATCCTGGTGAATGTATATTTTTTCACGTTGTAGTCCACTGTACGTTGAGGTGTTTTTAATTCGACGGCAATGCTGCGGTTACTTTTGCCTAGACTATGAAGACTCGCGGTTAGTTCAACCAATAGTTCCTTGGTTAAGAGGGACTAAACTATAAACATAAACACTCAAGAAATAATTCACAGTTAAAGAATAATAGACAAATCAGCCGGTTTTAACGCAATCATCGACAAAATATGAACATGCGCTCCGTTTCAATCTTCGCTTATCAATATTTATTATTTTTAAATGTGATGAAAAAAAAAAGAGTTTCAGATTCTACTTCAATTGCATTCGGAGGTCGGGAAGGATCCGTGGTCCTTTTGCAAAAACGCGGTCTTTGAGAAGGTTCCACAGGAAGAAATCACAGGGAGTCAGATCACATGAACGGGAGGGCCATTCAACGAATCCTCGTGTGCCTATCCATGCTCCAAAATTAACCTTAAGGTTCGGTGTGGCTTCATGCTGCATGTTCGATCGTTGTCCATTTGCCCATTTAAATCTTTGTGCATTTCCAGACAACTTTGGCCCGTCACGTGATCATAAAAAAATACAGACCTTCCGCATAGATACCTGATCGCATACGCAGTTCCCAGGCAGGTTTAATTTTTCTTTAATATAGATTTTGGACGTTCTGTTGAACGATTTGGTTGCAGGAATTCGGAAATTGTTGTTGAAACTCGATCAGCACGTGTTATCATGACTCAGGTATAACTATCTGAAGCTGCATCGTTTTAATATCTTTTTCGTAGCGTTGTCAGACTTATGAGCGTTGCCAAACTTATGTCGATTTTTCAAGAGCGTTGCCAAGCTTATGTCGATTTGTCTAAGAATGAAACGAAAAGTGTTCGTTTTAGGGAAATAGATTGTAAGGACTTGAAATAATTTTATGCGAAACTGAGTAGTATATATGATTTTATTGTCTACATAAACATTATTTTCTATTATGGATAGTTCACAATATTGAATTGAATTACATAACTTAAATTTTCCGGATAATTTTAATTTACCTAGTTATTTACCCATATCATATTTCCATAATACTCTATCGTACGGGAGTTACATTAGTCCAGTAAATAAGGACTGGAAAGTGTATCAACTTGAACAAAATCTTCAGTAATTTTTGTTTTAATCACTGGTACTTTGAAGTAAGAAGTTCTCCATGTAATTGTTCCATAAAACGGTTTGCAATAAATAAATATGCAATTTTTGCTTGGTTAATAAATTTGGAAATTCGTTGAATGCACTTATTTCTAGATACAAAGAGTCTTCCTAAACATTGAAATATTTATATAAAGAAAAAACTGCAACAGAGACATTTTTAATCGTCTATTCTTAACTTTAGATCCACTACTAGCAGGCATCAGGAAAGGAACAAAAAAAATTGAATTCCTTACATTGAATTGCACTTATTTTATCTGCAAAATCATATGAAATTAACGAAAACTCTTCGAGCAGCAGAGTGTGTGTGCATTTTTTTGATAAAAGTATAATTTTATTAATTTTTTAGATTTTTTTTCCAACATACATAATTTTGTCACCTTTTTCTCAATAAATGTGCCCAATCCGAAGATGAAAAGTTTTTCTTTATCACATGTCGAACACACAGATGGCGCTGCCATTGTCAAATTTATATGACGTTTATGAAGTACCAACTTTCAAAAGACTATATGGAACATTTTATGACATTTCGATTAGTCATAAAAACTGACAGCCATTTAAGTGAAGCTACTTTTGTTTTTTTCAGAACAATGGATTCAAAACAATTTAAAGTGTTTTATCATTGCTTTTTGATAAAAAAAATACTGTACAAGCTCAGCAATGGCTTCAAAAGTGTGAGCAGTAGGTTATGGCTTGAGTATTTTGGGATAGACATGAAATATTGTTCATTGAATATGTCTAGAAAGGAGAGAAAATCAATAACGAGTACTACACAGAGGTCCATGGCAACGATGGTTGAATTGCTTCGTCATCCATCGTATAGTTCAGATATGGTCCCCAGTGACTACTGGCTATTTTCTGATCTCAAAAAAATTCTCTTAAATTAGTTCAAATGAAGAAGCGGTTACTGAAACTGAAGCATGCTGCAAAAGATACATCCATCTACAATCACCGCATCGAGAAGTTAGAGAAGCCTTGGATTGGATTTTTGGCAATAAACAGTTTTTTTTTAGTTAGTAACACGACTTATAGTTCAAAAATGATGTCTCTTGAAAAACGATTTGGTTAGATCAAATTTATAATTAGTTATTGTTTCTTCTCTCTAAATTAATGAAAATGGAGCTCATGGAGCACTTAGAGGATATAATAATTAGGAAAAAACTACTATATGAAAGTTTGACCTCTTTTTTGAATAAAAGATAAAAATCAAGTTACAAGATACCATATCTGTAGATTTTCTTTCAACGTGTACTTTGCATAATACCTACCAGTCTAAAGCTCGTGCTGTTTTGATTCTCAGAACTATAGAATCAATTTTCTCCCACTCCATTTTTTTATTTAAAATTACCGGTCATAACCAACTGATTAAAATAATTACTTCACTACGAGATTTTGTTGTTGTTGCCGGACTATTATTTGAATTTCATCAAAAGTTTTGTGAGGAAACAAAGTTATTGATGAAATATCTAAATATTTATGATACATTATTTGGAAAAACGCTTTCTACAAATGAGATTGATATGCACACTTATAAAACATTTTTTTAAACATATTCTGTGATTATAACGAATAAGCTTCGTCAAAAGACATTATTTATGTCTTACGTATCAAATGTCCAATGCTATTTTCATGCACCTAAAAGAGGAAGCTTTTATACACTATTTTAAATGTTATTTCTGGAGTCTAACGGAAAGTTCTCATTATTATTTTGGGTGGACTAAATCAAATTTCCAAACTCGATTTGGTCCGATTTCGACTATATAAAGGGCTGATCCATTCGGACATACTGCAATGTCATGAGGATTTCCAAATTTTTCCTGAAAACATACATCACATTTGAAAAGTGCGAACATAGCAAACAGACGAATCATAATTTTTAGCTCTTTATATGTTGAATTTAAAAAAAAATTTAAAACAAGTAGATAATTATCTTCCAAACACAGCAATTATTTCCTAAATGTGTAAATCGACATGAAATTCGCTGGATAATCCATTGAATTATTAACATTACATGAACATTTTTTTTCTGGCTAAAGTCGATAGAACCTTGAAAAATGACATCGCTTGGATCTGGCATGTTCACTTAATTTTAATTTTATGACGTTAAAAAGGACTAAATATTGACGTGAGAAAGACGACATTGCGCTACCTTTTCTTTTCTGTTTGTTTCCAAATAATTGATAAATATTATACTTTCCAAATCTGAAAATACTGTGGCAATGACCTTATTGGTTTAAACAACGGATTTGCTATCTTGATGATGTGATATATCCATAGAAAAATTTCCTTGAACATCTGTTTTGAAGTTTTAATGCAAGCGAGCTTTTAATCAGCGTCAAAATTTTCGGCATTCATTTTTAGGCCAGGTATTCAGGCATTTCCCCTCCGAATTCTTTAATGCCGCAGCGATTTATTTGAAATTTTGACAGATGATAAGTGTGTTTTCAAAAAAAAAAAAAAAGATCCATATAGTGCCGAAGTGTGTAATCTCCCCTTTTCAGGGGAGGAAAAATTTTTCACCCAAAATAAAGCAAGTTATAGATACATGAATAACTTGAATTGAGCATTTAACTTCAAATAACGGAAAAAGGGTACATTTTTCAACAAAAAGTCATAGAATACTTTTTAAATTTCCTTAAACATCTGTCTGAAGTTTTAATGCAAGCGAGCTTTTAACCAGCGTCAAAATTTTCGGCATTCATTTTTAGGCCAGGTATTTAGGCATTTCCCCTCCGAATTCTTTAATGCCGCAGCGATTTATTTGAAATTTTGACAGATGATAAGTGTGTTTTCAAAAAAAAAAAGATCCATATAGTGCCGAAGTGTGTAATCTCCCCTTTTCAGGGGAGGAAAAATTTTTCACCCAAAATAAAGCAAGTTATAGATAGATGAATAACTTGAATTGAGCATTTAACCTCAAATAACGGAAAAAGGGTACATTTTTCAACAAAAAGTCATAGAATACTTTTTAAATTTCCTTAAACATCTGTCTGAAGTTTTAATGCAAGCGAGCTTTTAATCAGCGTCAAAATTTTCGGCATTCATTTTTAGGCCAGGTATTCAGGCATTTCCCCTCCGAATTCTTTAATGCCGCAGCGATTTATTTGAAATTTTGACAGATGATAAGTGTGTTTTCAAAAAAAAAAAGATCCATATAGTGCCGAAGTGTGTAATCTCCCCTTTTCAGGGGAGGAAAAATTTTTCACCCAAAATAAAGCAAGTTATAGATACATGAACAACTTGAATTGAGCATTTAACCTCAAATAACGGAAAAAGGGTACATTTTTCAACAAAAAGTCATAGAATACTTTTTAAAAAGATTAACAAGTATTTTCAAATGACTACTAATTGTAGTAGACTGAAATTTCAGTGAGATATGATGGAAAATAGTTAAAGCTAAAATAAAAAATTGCACTAAAAAGAATGCCACTTCATTGAAAATCAAAATTAAACTTATTCCTTATACCAAATACTTTGTTTGGATGTTATTTACGACATCTGAAAGTTTGACTGATTAAAAAAGCATAATTTTGAAAAAAATGAGCATTAAATAATATTTTTTTTATTTTAAGAAAAATTTTGTTTTGCTCGTTTTTCCTCCATAACTATGAGAGATAGAAAAACAAATAAACAATAAAATCAAAGCATTTTTTATGACGATTATTTTGCTTTTTTAATTTTTTTTGTAGCATAAAAATTGACGAAATTATAACAAAATTAATCTGTCACTATAGTGCGACAATTGCTTATCCACAGCCCTTTGGCCCTTTATTAATAAAATGTAGAGGGTCTCATGCCCTTTTAACATACATAGCCCTGAAAATTATCTTTAAAAAGGTTTTTGGTATGATGTGATAGCTTTAAAATTAATGGAGTTACATAAAAAATGAGAATTTGAATTTTTTTTGTGGATTATAGGATATGAAAAAGTTTCAAATTTTGACGCAAGGATTTTTTCTGTTGATGCTAAGTTGCCTGAAGGTACATTTGAGAGAAAGATTTTTTTCTATATTATTTTCATTATAAGGGTAGTTTTTAAAGAGTGTTGATACTTCAAAATATATAAATATTCTATTATACAATAAGTTAAGATATTTATGCTGCCCAAACGAAAAACATTTGAATTGAAATGAAGGGGTAGATTTCACTCCTTAAAAACAATTAACACCTCTTGCGACCATGTAGATCTTGATATGGAGGGTGAGTTGAGCTCATTTCTAAATTTTCAGGAAAATCGGAGCTGCATTAAAGAATTCGGAGGTTTGACACCATTTTGAGCTTGAATGCCTCCACTATTTGCAGATAGTTTCTTCATCTGTAATCTTTCTTGTAAAATATTGCAGACCCGTTTGGTTGTAATATTTACTTCATCAGCTCTCTCACGTCCATTTAGGTAGATTGTAGAGTTCTTAAGTACAAGGTTACGGTTTTTATTATCCATTTATGTAGATGTTAATCCTTCGGTATCCTTCATTGTTTTCAGTGATTCAATCCTTCAGTGTTTCATAGTTCTCTTCTGATATGGCACTATTCCATCAAACTGCCTCCACAAATGTTAAGAATGTTATCAGTTAGGTTTAGTTCCTTTTTGTATCACTCCTAAATGAAAGCAATGGAATATTAAGTTATGAATCCAGCAAGTACTTCAACAAGTTATTTATGTAACTGAAGGATTGAAACTCCTGAAAGAAGATATCTTGCAAATTCAGGATCAAAAATGAAAGAGAAAGACAAGGTGGAAACACTTTAATTGTCCTCAAATAAAGAATATGAGTAATGTTGTATTTTTTCAAATCTAAATTAGGTTAGGTTTAATTGAAAACTAGTAAAATGTCATTTTATATGGTGTAAGCAAGAAATCAGAAGCTTAAGAGGAATCATTGGAGGTAAAAGATGAATCAATTAAAAAAAGTAGAGCCACACCACATTTTTAATCAAAGTTGAAGAAAGCACAACAAACAAATAAATAAAATTACTTAATCTTGTATATTGGATGAATCCAGCATATGGTTATTGAAGAATTATAGAAGTTATCGAAATTTATTGATTTTGAATTCGTATTTGCTAATTTTCAATAATGTTTTAGTCATTTTCTGAGTAAAAAATGTAAGTAGTTACCTCTTTTGGCGCCCAATGATCGATGACGGATTCTGTCTGTGGGTTGATGGTCATACCCTGGACGGTAAGAGCAGGCGTTGGTCCATTCACAGCGTAAACAAACTTGCCTACAAACAAAATTAGATCATATATTATGTAATGTTTTTTTTTCTATCAGAACACGAACAGATATACACGGTGTTTATAAATAAACGCTACAAAACTCAGGAGGTAATGCTCCTATAAAATTATGAGCAGTGTTTCCTATAACAAAATTTCCTTTACAATGTGATGAGTTTTCTTTTTGCTCAAAGTAACGATAATTCAATAATTAAATTGAATATAGTAACTTATAATTTTGTAAATTCCATTGGAAAGTATTAACCATCATTTTTTTTCAATAGTCCTTTCACATTAAAGGTCCTTCACTTTATTTATTAACAAATATTTCTTACCAATTCAGTTCCATACAAAACAAAAACAATAGATTAGAAAAAAAATCTTTTTCCAATCTCCATATGTATTAAAAATTAAGATGGTATTCCATTTCTTTTTCCCATATCTATTGAATCTATAAAAACCTTTCAAGGTTAATTAAATTTTTTCAAAAAAAGACGTGAATGTGTCGCAATTACGAAGAGAAAGGCGTTATCGTCTGACCGGTTTCGATGTTATGCATCTCATCAGATTGTTTTAACAACTTAAGTTCAGATTTTCTAATCTGAACTGAAGACGGAAAAAGGATGAATAGAGTACAGACTCTATATAAACAGATTAAAAATTATGTAGTTAGAGGAGAGATATCAAATAGTTACGAAATGAGTAAAGCAAGGATGTATACTAAGTTCATTATTATTAATCATGAAGGAATTTAAACAATAAAAAGTCTAATTGAATAATATGAGGTCAGAAAAGTGGAAAATGGAAGACACTAAAATAAAGGAGACAATATATACAGACCACGTGATAATTAATAATGGTAGAAGATTTGAAAACCTTGAACTCGAGCTTAAAAATATAGAATGATAGTCTACAGATAATGAATATGAAAATAAATGAGCACAAAGCTAAGTCAATGATAATAAATCGAAAGGAGATGAATCAAAAATAGAGCAGGTCAACACACAACACAAGATGGAAGATTGGAACAAGAGATAAACGAGAGATCCGGAGCAGATGTTAGATTATTCAGTACAATCATGACACAGTTTCTAGTCAAAAAGGAAAAACCAATAGAATTAAAAACAGAAATGAATAAAACAGTGGCCACACCCACATACGGATCAGAGACATGAACATTTATAGAAAATACAAAGTACAAAAATTAGATTAAAAAAAAAAATAAAGATACGACAAAATAAGGAATAAGACTATAAGTGAAAATTTGAATTTAAAATCAATTCAAACAAAAAAAAATAAGATGGTTTGGCCATGTTATGAGAATAGGAGAAGAAGGATTAATAAGGAAGATATATGCATATAAGCACAAACTTACAAAACAAAAGGAATATCGATGAGGAGCTGGACAAAATAAATAGGAAAGAATGGAATCTGCCGTGGAAAATGGATCCTTTGTAATGACTCAACTCCAGTATGCCTTACACCTGAAAAGGTAGAAAGGCTTCAGCATTAAGTAAGTAGTCAGGTATATTGAACCGTAGTGACCTATATTTCTTCATCAACATTTAATTTATTTAAATATCATTCCTATATTTATCTCAGCTGTTCTATAAATCAGGGTCAGGTAATCAAGTTTTAGTACATAGCAGTGTGTCTCACTCACTAAAACACAATTTTTGGGCCACTTTGGTCTTCATAGATAATAGTTTAAAATTTTGAAAAAATACAATAAATGCTATAGAGTTTCTTTTATTTAGTCGAACAACCTTCATCTAATCTATACCAATTTGAATTAATTTTTTATAGATAGATAATTTGTAATCATTTAATGAATGCTACCAACCTCTAGCTGCAATTCCAAACACACGTCCCATATCTGGTAAAGTAATTGTAAGGGGTGGTTCTTTTTTCCCTTGTAACGAGTATAATCCTGCTCTAGGACAAACAACTCTCATATTTTCTCTATCGGCTACACAAATCCTGTCCTGAGACTCAATTAACGCTAATCCGTGAGGTACTTGTAACGACAAAACATCTGGAAAATATTGAATTTTCATTATTTATAATAATCACAATCAGTAAGTCCTTTTGAGATGACAATATACTTACTTATAATGAAACAAGCAGAAAATGAAGACGACTTACAACTATATAACTATATAAGATGAAAATTTCTACCCAAAAGATCCCATTAGATGCAAATTGGCAGTCGATGGTGGAATAGTACGGCAGGTATCAAGATTCAATTACCTGGGAATAAATATATCTAACATGACAGAAGAAGTACGAACACAAGCGATGAAAGCATCAAAATTCATCGGCTGTCTGAGAGATTTAGTGAGCAGAATAAAAGCGATGAGCTCACTCAGCAAGACCAGAATCTATAAAACGTGTGTGAGACCTATTCTTACATATGCCTCAGAAACCAGAGCCGAGAAATCAACGACAAAAAGAATAATGAGAACCACAGAGATGAAAATACTGCGAACCATCAGGGGAGTCACCCTCAGGGTCCGAAAAGGAGTGATGATATAAGAGGAAAATTGGACGTACAGGATGTCGTGAAATGGGTCAGGGCACGAAAAAGATTCTGAAGGGAACACGTAGAAAAAATGCCAGAAGACAGAAGGGCAAAGTGGGCTAACACACCGAGACCGAACACACGCAGATCTCAGGAAGATCCAGGAAGAGGCCCAAACGTACAAGATTGAACAGGATATGGTCGTATTGAAAGAGGAAGAAGAAGAAGATAATGAAACAACCCGTACCTAATTCAAATTACAGAGGCAAACAGTTAAAACACAGGTACGCGCATCGTAATTACCATTCTTTGCTATCATTAGAAAGTGACAGTAAATATCGAAATCCACTAGCTACACGCCACGCCACTCCATACTCAATGCGATAAAACTTTTTTCTACGCCCATGTCTGTAAACGTCAAAAATCGCATTGTCAACATTCCTTGTAAATAACATTTAACATGCACATAATGAGATCTCATAACATACACGTGCGTTTTGAGAAGAAAATTTAAACTTCTTGGTTTAATTAAATTACAATCAAATTTTTATTTCCGTAAGACTTTATTTAGTCTATTTACATAAATTTAGTCAATTAAAAAACATGAAAACTTTTAGCATTATCGAGATATATTTAGGATTGAAAGAGTGATGCCTCTAAATGTAGGCAGCACGTTATGCAATTTCTTAAAAAATAGGACACGTTTTCTTAAGTAGCCTGCTATGAAAATAAATGTTATGTTATTTATACTGTCAATTTCTTGAACAAAATATGTATCCGAACATTTTCTCAACTTTATCCACGAATATGTCTGATAGTAATAAATAATAAGGCACAATCGATTAACAATCAATTGTTATTAACAACTATAATGATAAAGTTTAAATAATTTCGATTCTTTTTATTCAATGGAAAAAAATGAAAGGGCTTAGAAAAAATATAATACGTTACACGAGTTGTAAGCCCATAACGCACTCACGAAATTTTTCACTTCATGCTTAATGGGTTACTTGCAACTCATTCACACGTCTGAGAATTTTGAATCGTGCACACAGACAATTAAATTAAATGGAAAAAAATTGCACACATATTCGGAACGTAGTATGGAGTGGCGTGGCGTGTTGCTAGTGGGTTTCAGCTTTAATCGCTATGTCTGTGATGAATATTTTTCGTAGATGTTAACTTATAGCAGTTATTTCGATCGCGTGATTGATCTGTGCATCTTCTTGAGTTTGATACAGTCTCACTTAAATAATGAAAGTTTAGACAATTGTACGTTTCATAGTTCAGTAGAATCTCATTTGAAATCTATACACTTAGTTCAGTAAGTTTTCAATTTTTTCAAACAGTATAAAACATAATCTTTAAGAAGTTAATCAAAATTTTGTTTGCTTTTGCAATTATTTCTTCATTTCTTGGAATCGCTATCTACCAATACAATAAAACGTGAAGCAGTTCAGCTTCGTACTATACTTTTCGAAGTATTCGAAAAAAATTGAGTGATGATCACACAATTTGTATTAGAAACTTTTTTCTCTTCTTATCTTCCAGATCGAACTAATTCGAATTCTGTTTGACATTTTAGTTAGAATCACTAGAAAAACGCTAAATTTCTCGATGGAACGTAAATAGAAGAAGGCAGTTGATAAAAAGTTATCAATTCAATCAATATTTACATACGTAGATGTAATAGGTTGATATTTCGAGTACGCCGATCCTCGAAGCAATCAGTCGTGTAAATAATGATACTTTGACTACGATTTTTATTGAGTGTTAACGAGTGGAATGTTGATTATATTGTTATTTAGCTCAAATATTTGAATATATTCTAACCATTCAACTATTCACATAATTAGGAAAATGATATGAATATACTGAGGTGTCATGTAGTTTCAATTTTTGCCTACGTCCACTACCAGTCAAATGATTTGGCAAAATAATACTCTTCAATAAATTTTTATTTCATACCTCGACGTACCGTGGATTACAACGTGAAAAAATATCTATCCATCAGGAGTTTTTGCGATAGAAGACGTTCAAGGCAGCCTGGAAAAATCACAACCGTTAAAGACAAAGAATAAGTATTGATTAATAAACGTAATCAACGATCACAGGCCCAGAGAAAGCAGCTCAGATCAGTGATTCTAGGGATCTACCTAGTACTACTACTTTGAGTACTTCTATAGAAAAAAGGTGTTAAGATGTAAAAATAAAATTCAGAGGCTGTAGTGGGCTAAATTGGACGCATGGACAGTAGGATAGAATTTTATGGAGTGAGAGTCAAAGTTTGCGGTTTTTGGGTCTAAGAGAAGAATATTTGTGGGCAAGTTAAAGAAAAACGGTTAAAGATCAACGTGTAAGCTGAATTGTAAAACATGGAGAAGGCTCAGTAATAGTTTGGGGGTGTTTTGGAAGAAAGATGACTAAAAATTGAAGGTATTTCGAAAAAAGAAGACTATAAAGAATATTAAAGGAAGCTAAAGTTTGATCAGCAGAAAATTGATCTTTCAGCATGATAATGATCCCAATCTATTCCTCGAAGCAGTACAAAGAGTATTTGAAAAAATTGGAAAGGAAGAATGTACTGAAAGTAATGATTTGTTCAATCCTATGGACAAATTGGACAAGGAGGTCCAGTATTTCATGAAAAACGAATAGAACCAAATAGACGACAATTATTTGTGTCGAAGAGAGAATACTAATATAAAATCCATCGTATTGTTGTTATTTGAAAACTATAGAATGGGCAAAAACTTTTAACCGGTAGTGTAGATTTCTGCTGCAGAAAGAACGGCATCGGTATTAATTTCAATCGGAATGTGTCTATATCAACTATATTGCGAAGATAGTTAAATTTCGTAGATGTTTACCTGGAGCTGTGGGAAATATTCTGAGTAAACTTCCAGCTGCGTTATATTTAAGTATCCTTGTGTTGCAATAACCATCGGCGATGAAAATCTCACCAGTAAAAGCAATAGCTGTTGAAGTTGGTTTGCAAAAGTGGTTTTTATCAGATCCTGGTTCGAATCTTTGACCAAAGGTTTGTGACGGCTGAAGCTCACCGGGCTTGAACTGAAAAATAATTTCATATCATACCTAGTAGATCTACCTCCATTTATAAATCTTATTTCTAATTGTAAGCATGAGATTTCGGTAAGAATTTAGTATTAGTAAACGCGAGAAGTGGCTATGAGTGACGGGATTGTCAGAAAAAACTTAAAGCAGCTAATCTTAAGCCAAAAAGGCCAGCTTCTGGACCCAAACTATTTACAGCCTACAGAGGAGCCCGTCTACGATTTGCCAGAGAACACGTTAATATGACTGACAAACAATAGGGCTCGTTTTGGACAAAGATTCGCGCAGTGTTGCATAAAAGAGAAGGTGACTTTCGGAGGAGGTTCCTGGTCATTTCAATAGAAGCAAAAATCTAGTTGGTTTTTATTCAAACTGTGGAGCAAGGGGCGTTCAAAAAATGCCCGTCCAAATACTGAAGATTCCGTATGGCAATATTTACAGGATGTCGGCCAGCGCCTAGACTAAACTTAAATCCTATCGAGCATTTATGGGATAAACTTAAGAGAAAAGTTCGTGCTAAAAAGAGTGAAGATTAAGTTGAGAAACTTTTTATGAAAAAAGGTTTTGAAGCTGTTATTAGTACCAGGAGATAAAACACTAAATATTTATAGGTTCATTCCAAATAAATTATTATTTTGACGAATTATAGCTTGTACTTGTACTCTCTATTGTTAATTATAAGTCAGAAAGGTCGTTGAACAGCTATCCACTTGGGAACGTGGAGCACGACCTTTACCTACCTAATCCACGTTCAGAATTAGTTAAGGGTCAATATTTAACAATGAAACAAATGCACAATCACTTGCCAATTGATATCAAACCGATATCAAATCGATGTAATCATTTCCCGCATAATTTGAGGGCATATATGGTAGAAAAAAAAATTACTCAATAACAACATAGGTCACTTAATATGAAATTAAAACTAATGGCTTTGAGATACTAAAATCAGAAAAGAATGGAAGCTACAAATTTTTTGCTAGATAAATTTGACCCCGAGGGTGCGAATTCAGTAGATTTTTTTCCTAACAGGTGTTTTAGATTTCTGAATATTACCTTGAATACTTGATGCAACGCAACGTCTGTTAACCAAAGATTATCGTGTCTATCAATTGTTAACCCATGTGGCATATAAAAGAAATCTGCTCCCCATTTTCCCAATATTTTCCCTGTTTGGGGATCGAGCGTAAGAACTGTATGCTCTTTTATTGGTCCCAGATAAGCCAGCTGGAAGTGATGTGTTTCGTTGAAAGAGCTAAAAAAATTTCAAATATGTATTAAAAATTCAGTTCAGTCAACTTTCGAAAGAAAGCCCACTTTTCATTTACGACTAATATTCATTCTGAACCTCCATGCAGAACCGTTTTTATATGAGTGTTAAAGCCGATATCATTTCAAAAGCTGATTGGGCACTTTGACTTGATTGTTTCATATACACTGGTCGAATTGTGAGGCTTGCTTAAGTGCTGGGCACTCATCGATCACGTTTGTAGATAGTTCGTGATGCTTATAGCATGGAAATAGCGTCTTAGATGGTCGAAGTCATTTGAAAAGCTGATCAGGCACTTTGACTTGATTGTTTCATATACACTGGTCGAATTGTGAGGCTTGCTTAAATGCTGGGCACTCATCGATCACGTTTGCAGATAGTTCGTGATGCTTATAGCATGGAAATAGGGTCTTAGATGGTCGAAGTCATTTGAAAAGCTGATCAGGCACTTTGACTTGATTGTTTCATATACACTGGTCGAACTGTGAGGCTTGCTTAAATGCTGGGCACTCATCGATCACGTTTGCAGATAGTTCGTGATGCTTATAGCATGGAAATTGCATCTTAAGTGGCCGTGTCCGATTGAAATACAAATCACGAGTCATATTTTATGCATGTTTAAGCGGGTAGTTGAGTGATAAGATATGGCGAAATACCCGATTGCAACGGCTTACCTTCTTAGAGACCGTGATTACTATATTGATGGCCATCCTACGAATAGGCTGTGGATCTCTTCATATTACGAAATATGAAAAATAATATATCAGTTGTATATATATAATAACTTCACAATTCTCAATTAAAATCAGTGAATTATTCACGGTTTATCACTTTTAAATTATTATTAAGCGTTTTGAAGACAAATCAATTTTGGGATATTACTAGAAATCTTTATTACTTATTACAACAATAAAGGCACAGCTGTACCCACTCTTTCATCTTACGTTCAGTCATTACACCCCAAAAGCTGTTTGGTTCATCGAGAAACTTCATTTTGTTGTATTGTTTTATTTCACCAACAGCTAAATTCAATTCAAAGTGCGATGGCTAGCGGAAACAACACCAAAAAAATCATCCCAACTCCAGTCCAATATCAAGGTTATTTTTAAAACAAAGTTTTTCTCTTTTCGTTTATTTCATCCACTACATAAACGAGCTTCACATTTTGTGAAGCTCGCATAAACCAATTATTAATAGTACCTATTAATAGAAATTCGGGTATTTGTAGTGATTTTTTTCATTAATCATGATTCAATATTTGTATGCATTTGCTACCTTGAATTTCTAAGATAAGCAGTTAAAGTTTCTTACACTAATTGGGTGAAGCATAACCTCAAGGAAATCATACTTACAATCGATCCCATACTCGGTCTGCTCTATGAAAGATAACAGGTTGCAAGGCCGAATTGACAGATACACCAGAAACTTGCCCTAGTTTTAAAGGCTGCTCCGGCCAATTTTTCACCTCTTTCGGTATATCAGGTTTCTCAGAAATATCGACTGTTGGTTCTTGTTTCTCATTTTGTGGTTCATCCTGGAAATAAATTTAAATAAAATTGTCCATCCTAGGATTTTGTAATTATAAAAAACGGAATATGTTTCCATGTCAACCTCTTGTTTTTCAAGCAATTTCGAAAGATCAAAATACCGAGTATTAATTTGCTCACTCTATGCAACAAATTATCCTCATAACAACCAACAAATCAATAAATTTTTTCTAATGTGAAATTAGGTTAATAGCTTTGGCGTGGAGTTTGAATAGCGAGTTTCTGATCGGACTACTGAGAAGAGACGATGGTTCTATCGGTTAATTGGCAGATTAAGACCAAGGAGTTGAATGCATGCATGCAATTGATAAACATATCATTTTTAGATTGCTCAAACTTTGTATTCCACTGATTGAAATTATTCTTCAAGTTTTGATAATATCCGGTGATTGCTGCGGTGCACTCTGGTGAATATGGAATTGATTCAAATCCCACCTAGGTTATTGCGGCCTGATGTACGTGAATTCTTTTGTGCAACGCCTAACGAAATGTCGTAACTGAATTGACATGAAAACAACATCACACGTCACTCAATAAGTCATGTGACTGATTAAGAAAAACACTTTTTTGCTGAAACTATATTTTATTCATCAATGTAATCTCATTTAAGAGCAATACAATCATTCAAACGCTTCCCTAACTTCTTATCTCCGCGGTTGTAAAAGGATTTGTCTTTGCCCACAAAATAGGCTCCAGTTTAAGCAATTGCTTTTTCATTTCAGTTGAATTCTTCACCGGCTAGCATTTTTTTGAGATTAGCGGATAGCTAGTTGCCACTGGGCGCTAGATCTGGGCTATACGGAGGATGAGGAAACAATTCGAATTGTAATTTGTTCAATTTAATCATCTTTGCCATCGACTTGTGAATCGTTGGACTGTCTTGATGAAACAGTAGTTTTTTTCTTGGTTTTTGAATTCAAATGATCCAACAACTCTATGTAGTATTCGCTATTGATTGTTTCTACCTTTTGAAGATAGTCAATAAACATTATTCCAAAATACTGAAGCCAGAACCTTTCCACCTGTCGTGTGAAACCAGCTTCATGAGTAAACAGTAGTTTTCCAATAAATTTATTATCAATTAGTTCTTTATCTAGAAACTAACGAGCGTAGTCCAGTCTTGCTGGATAATCTTTGATGTACAAATGTTTATTTATTTATTCATAAGTTTTCCAAGAAATGTTTGATTGTGTTTTTAAACCTCCTGTAAGTATTTACTCATCTACTCACTCCTGAATTTTTTGCATCGAGTCCCGGAACATCCGTATGTTTGAGAAAAATTTCATTTAATTTCATTCATTCATTTCATTCAAATTCATAACACTGTAATAGGTGAGTGAAAGATTTTCAAAATAAACAAATTATTCGTGAAACCTCTAAAGTTTAAAGGAATATCATGATACCTTGTGATATGAATCCTTCGCAAAAGTCCGATATTGAAGTATAACGTCAAAGTGCTGCTATGAATCAAACATATTTGATAGATCACATGGTATCTTACTACTTACGTTTTTTGTTGATTCAACCACACTAACAATTATTATTATTGAGAAAAAAAATGATAAAGTAACCACTGCCACGACATAATTCGCTTTTATTTTCATCGTAGTACCGGTCGCACCATATTTCAATACACTCTAAAGGTGTACTGTCTACCAGGAGATTGTTGAGGTCAGTTGATTTTGTATAACGGTATATTTCTCGTTAATGCTTGATGTACCTCTAACATTAACGAAAAATTCTCAGCACCCAGTCGTATCGGAAGTTTCCACTTAATTTGGAATTTATTAAAACATTTATTGAACTACATTATTTTAGAGTCATCAAAATCATTTACCTATAGCCACGTGATGGCAATAAGTAGTAACAAACCAAAGGCGTACGGGACACTTTTTCAGGACAGTACTCTCCAAACTAAATGGTATATTTTGATGCAATTAAAGTGATGATGTAATTGATCCTAATCGAAAACATCTTAGTTCAAAATTTTTTGAAAATTCTTTATAATTGAATACAATAAAAGAACTTCCATCTATTAGGGAGACTGGAAAGTAATGTCCTTTAATCGCATGTTGTTATTTTTAGTGGGTTTGGGTTCTTTGTTGAGTTTCAAAAGGTACCTGTTAATGTACACAAAACTCAGTTTCTAACTTTCACAATTTTATTAAAAAAATATTCAGGACAAACTTATTTGTTTGTTCACAATTCTTACAAGCTTGTGAAAGAAAATTAATGAACAAAGTTTTGGCATGTGGCGACAAGATTTGAATACAAAAATGAAGCTTAATTTGATACGCAATGAGCATACCTTTTGAATATTCTGATAATACTTGTTTTGATTAACGAAACAGAACTAAACAATCGTCGGATTGTTGCTCAATACTTAACAATTCTTCATATTACAAATTGGAGCACGTTTACCTGTCGCCATTTCATTTCGCTTTTTCGCTGTCGCGTGAATATATCAACTGCAAACTTAACTAAATTAAAAATTAACATAAACATGGTTACCAGCTTTGACTCTATATAAAACAAAATAGTGTGAGGTAAGGTCAGTCAATTTGATCAATTCTCAACACATGTCAATATTTCATTGTCACTTGTTAGCTCATTGTGTGCATTGAAGTCGTTTTAATAACATTTTAAGTTTATTGCGACTTGTTCGTTTCTTAATTATTGAAATTTAGCCAAATACCAGATGAGCTTCTTGAGTTTAGTAAGAAGAGTAAGAGACAACTCCTTAACACTCTTTACCAATTATTTCTTTGACAATACAAGGGCATTTCCAGCAGATCAAAAAAATAAGCAGAGTAGGTGTTTTGGTCCCCCATAATCTATGTGGAAAGAAAAAAACGGGCCGATTAATTATGGTGAATTGCTTCAACGGCACCATACAGAACCAATCTTCGATCGCTTGATCACTGGAGGCGAAAAACGTAGTTGCTTTTCGCTTTTCTTCCATGTTTTATGGATTATATGCGTTTTTTTTTTTATTTTGAAGTGGCGAAACCTGGACACGCTGTTAATTCAAATATCTGTTGTGAACAATCGAGTGCATAAATCTTTAATAAAAGTATTTGGTGATTATCAATAGAAAAAGATCTATTTCGCATTTTTTTCACTGGTTCTAAATAACGAAGTCAATTTCATTTAAATAAAAAATGTTTTAAAAAGGTAAGAGAAAACTCTGGATATATGTTTGCAAACCAAAAAGTTCATAGTTCAATTCAAGAATCTGGAATACCAGATCCTACAACAAAGTTTGGTGAAGGGAAGATCTGATAGATTAAGAAGTCGCGGTTGCCAGAGACGATTAAGACTGTTTAAAACTGGAATGAGGTCAGTTTTAAAAACAATTTTCATTTCGTGCTCTATAAAATATTGTTTATGAGGATTATAGAAATATTTATTGTTTTTAAGTCGACTAATTAATCGAGATTCTAGTAAAAAAATGAAAGGCGTTACTCAGGCGAGACATCCTACCGAATTAAACGTTTGAACGATGAACTAATGGTGTCGTTTGTTATAACGAGATTGGGCGCCTGTATATTGTTTATGAGCAAGTCATACATACTTGCAACAAGATGGTTTCCTATACAGAAAAATTTGTGTTTATATACGAGAAAATTTATTTTTTCAGGGCACTATTATTCTATTATAATTGGTTCTCCCATCTTGAAAATGGACAATTACTAAACTGTATGGCAGTTCCAGATATGTATTAGAAATATCAGTGAATCTGGAGATTTAATGTAAGTTCAATTTTCTCATCAATATTTTTTTTCTTTCCGAGAATATAATCATTGCTTTCCTCCCCTAAAGTGATAGTTCTTTCCTTTACTTCCATTTTAATTTCCAAGTTTATATTTTCTTCAGCTTAGCACTCGGTTTTTCATATATTTTATCTTATTCCATTTCACATCATGTTCAGTTTGATTTATCTTATTGGAAAACTAAGAACTCTCAATTCTGTTCAAGCTCTTTTAGTCGTACAATTCTTATTCAAATACAGTGTTTGAAAATTTTGCAATATTCACTCATTTTATAGGAATTATGGACTCCGTCGAGTAGCACCACCCTCTATTTCTTCAGATACTAATGCTAAGTGCTGAATTTGAACATGGTATACAGTTATAAATCAAAAAACCTACAGGTGTTGAACCAGCCCATATGAAGGGGGAAAAATGCACACAAGCAAACTAGAAAAACATTTCCAGTTATCTTTTAAAGCAGTCAATTAAAAATATTTACAATTGAAAACGGATCGTTCCGATGCTAGATGCAATTCGAGCGACAAGTTTCTTTGCATACATGTTACTATTTGCTTGATAGCTTGTTCTTGTTTATTCAAATTAAGAATATGATATTTTTCGTTACTTTATTGCTGTAAGCACGTGTTTTAATAGTTTTTTGGGTGTTTTCAAGGAAGTACTGGTACATCGAGACACTGAACACTTGAAAAACATTTTATTACACAAAAACAAACAAAACACAAAAGAAAGCTGTTTACACTGAATAAGTTATTTGAAATTGTTGAATTTCTCTGAGCAAAATTGAATCCTATTTTACAAATTATTTTTTATTTTAGTATTTTAACATTATGCTTAGATTTTATGTTTAAGGAAACTTAACATTTAGTTGAAAGATATTTTAGAAAAGGAAAAGTAAGTCCTACCTCTGTTTTATGACCCCGGACACATGGGACACACAAAGGACTCTTTTACTTTTCGGAGTAATGCATATATTTTAGTAAAACATCTGTAATTTTACGATTCTTAAGGAGAGGCTTAGACCTCATTGTAAATATTTTATTATTAGTTTTTAGTGAGTACAAACCGACTCTTTCAAGCGTGAGGACGCTTCTCGAAAACGTAGTCTTTTAAATAAAGACTTTATTAATATATGAATGTTAAACACTGTGTATTTCATTTATAAATATAAAACCTAATAATCACGATTACCTATCCATAACTTTCAACAGGTTATGGGCCCAGATAACGTGAATAATTAAATCGTGAAAATAGTGAACTTAAATAATAATTTGTGATTGAAATCAAACTTGTAAAAGTACTTGTTAGACATTCCACAATTAAGTGATAATTGTAGTGTGTGTATAAAAATATTTTAAATAGAAGATATATTAAGTGAATTATTTTATTGTAAGTGAATTGAGATAATTCGACACAATGACAAATTCGAACTTAAACTCGCAAAGAGGAATAAATCCTTTTAATGGACAGAATTATAGTATTTGGAAGAAGAGAGTGCGCCTACTGTTGAAAGAGCACCATATACTCAGCATTATTGACGAAGAAGTTCCTGTGTTTCCAAATGATAAATGGAATAAAAAGAATGACGTTGCCCATAGTATTGTCGGTTCGCTTTTGGCGGACTCGCTGCTTCATTTTACGGATGCTAAGAATATTTTGGAAAAATTAGATTCTGTATATGATCGAAAAAGTCTTCCAACACAAATGATGATGAATCAAAGACTTTCAGAATTAAAATTAGCGCCTGATATGCCACTAAGAGAACACTTATCAATTTTTGATACGTACGTAAATGATCTGCTAGCGTCTGGATCAATAATAGATGAAGCAGGTAAAGTACTTAGTTTATTAAAAACACTTCCATCATCGTATGAAGCAGTATCTATTGCAATCGAAACATTACGTGAAGATCAACTAGATTTAGACTTTGTAAAATCGCGTTTATTGAATCACGAAATTAAAGTGAAAGGACAAAATCGTGATACTAGTACAAAAATATTAGTTGCCAAAAATAGTGATAAATCGAGTGAAAAGAAGTTTCCCTTCCGGAGATCAAATAATAATGGAAAATCAAAATTTAAGAATGGTCACAAGCCATCCAAGGATTTTAAAAACTCTTTTAAAAGTAAAAATAAAACAAAATGCTATCAGTGTGGCCGCATAGGACATATAAGAAGAGATTGCATTTACTTTAAGAAAAACCAAGAGTACAACGAACGAAAAACAACTAAGGCTGCTCAAATTGCTCAATCAGTGGAATCGAATTCGCAAGCTATCACTTTTATGGCTGGTGGAAATAAATTAATTGAAACAAATCAAAATAAAATTGTTTTCTTGCTATATTCCAGAGCATCCGATCATATTATAAACAGAGAAACATCGCCAGAACATTTGAGCCACTTGAAACACCAATTAAAATTTTGGTTGCCAAGAGCGAGCAGTACATTTCAGCAACCAAACGAGGTTCAATTAATGTGACAACCAACAAAGACGTAAAGGTGACAATTGGAGAAGTTCTTTACAGTCCAGAAGTCCCATACAATCTACTGTCGGTTTCCAAGCTCCAAAAGTCAGGCATGGTTATCTTGTTCGATCAGCATGGATTAAAGATAAGTAAAAATGGTACACTTATCATGCAAGGTAAGCCACTAAATAGTTTGACGCAAATAAACTTTACTATTGAAAATTACGAAATAAATTCTGTCGTCAAAATACTCGACAATAAGAAAATAAATTATGACATTTGGCATAAGAGATTAGGTCATATAAGTAAGGATAAATTTGTAAAATTAAAGATACATAATATGATAGACGATTTCGAAAAAATAAAAGAAATTAATCCGACTGATAAGATATGTGAAGCTTGTATTAATGGCAAGCAAACTCGATTACCTTTCAATAAAGTTAAAAATCGAGATCATGTAAGAAGACCATTGTTTATTGTACATTCTGATGTATGTGGTCCAATCATTCCGACGGCACTAAATGATAAAAATTATTTTGTCTTATTTCTTGATCATTATACTCATTATTGTGTAGTATATTTGCTTAAACATAAATCAGAGGTGTTTTCAGTATTTAAAGATTTTGTCGCGAAAAGTGAATCACATTTCAACCTCAAATTAAATTACTTATACATAGATAACGGTAGAGAATATTTATCAAATGATATGAAATATTACTGTAAAAATTAAGGCATAACTTATCATTTAACAGTTCCGCGAACTCCTCAATTAAATGGCGCTGCTGAACGTGTGGTTAGAACAATTACAGAAAAAGCTCGGTCAATGATAGCTGGATCTTGTTTAGATAAAGTTTTCTGGGGTGATGCAGTTTTAACAGCAACTTACTTGATAAATATTATTCCGAGTAGAGCATTAAAAATAATGAAGACACCTTATTAGTTGTGGCATAGCAAAAAGCCTTTGTTTAAATATTTAAAAGTATTTGGTTCTACTGTATATGTACATGATAAACTCAATAAAACTAAATTCGATAATAAATCTTGGAAAGGTGTACTGGTTGGTTATGAACCAAATGGTTACAGAGTATGGGATGTAGAATCTCATAAACATGCCGTTGTAAGGGATGTTATTGTGGACGAGACAAATTATTTGGTGTCTCGGCCAGTTATAAAATCTGACAGAACAAATAAGGGTTCCGCAGATGAAACTGATTCATTTGAAGTTTCAGTGATGGAAAATAAATCTGGTAATGATGAACCAGATAGTTTCAATAAATCTGATATTGAGAAATCAGATAGTGTATATAAATCTGATGATGTTAAATCAGATAATGTATCTGATATTGAGAAATCAGATAGTGTATGTAAAACTGGTAATGATAAACCAGGTAATGAATCTGATAATGAGAAATCAGATGTACTCTGTGATCCCAGAAATAAATTTCCAAGATTAGAAATAGAAAATAGTAATTTTGACGCCAGTCGTCGGAGGAGTGAAAGGATCAGAGGTCTTCCTAAAATATCATATGATGAATCTGGTAGTCCAGAAGAATGTATGTTATCAGCTCAAATAATAATAAGTGCTGTACCGAAGTCATTTGATGAAATTAAAAATAGGCCGGATAGAGTTCAATGGGAACAAGCTATTGAAAGTGAACTTAATTCACTTGATACAAATAATACTTGGACATTAGTACCAAGACCTACTGATAAAAATATTGTAGACTGTAAATGGGTATTTACAATTGAGAATAATGAATTTGGTAGTCCTTGTAAATATAAAGCTCGTTTAGTAGCAAGAGGTTTTAGTCAGGAATATATGGTAGACTATGACGAAACTTTTGCGCCAGTTGCTAGAATATCTAGTTTTAGATTCATTGTCGCTTTTGCTAACCAGAATAATCTGTTACTACACCATATGGATGTAAAAACAGCATTTTTGAATGGCAAATTAAAAGAAGAAATTTTTATGAGAGTACTTGAGGGTGTTCAATGTAAAAAGGGTCAGGTTTGAAGCAGGCAGCCCGGTGTTGGTTTGAGGTATTTGACAAAACTTTAAAATCAATGAATTTTCAAAATTCTCCAGTAGATCGGTGCATTTATATCTTAGATTTGGGGAATATTTCCAGGAATATTTATGTCGTACTATATGTTGATGATCTTGTTATTGCCACTCTGAACAAAGATACGATGGATAGTTTAAAAGAATATTTAATGCATAAATTTCAAATGGTAGATCTTAAAGAAATAAGATTATTTCTAGGTATAAGAGTTTCCAGAACATTAGATAAAAGTGAGGATGTAAAATTAGTTCTAGAAAAATTTAAGATGCAAGATTGTGATCCAGAAAATAGTCCTCTTGAAAACAAAATAGATTATGAAGCTTTAAATTTAGATAAAAATTGTAATAAGCCATGTCGAAGTATTATTGGTTGTTTGATGTATTTAATGATTTGTACTCGCCCAGATCTGAGTTTTTCAGTCAATATTGTTAGTAGATATATGAACAAAAATAATATTAAATTATGGCAATATTTAAAAAGAATCTTAAGATATTTAAAGGGCACAATCGATTTAGAATTAGTATATACTAGAAGTCATTATAAAAATATAATAAGTGGATATGCTGATGCTGATTGGGCGGGTGATATTAATTATAGAAAAAGTACGACGGGTTATCTTTTTAAATTATACGAAAATTGTACTATCTGTTGGGCTACGAAGCGGCAGACTTCCGTGGCAGGCTCTACTCCGGAAGCTGAATATATGGCTTTGTATGAGAAGCTCTGTGGTTGCGATCAGTAGCAGAGAGTATAAAAATAATTATATCAGGTCCTATAATAATACATGAGGATAACAATGGATGCATAAGTATTGCAAATAATCCATCAAGTCACAAAAGATCGAAACATATCGATATAAAATATCACTATTCTCGAGATAAAGTAGAAAAGGGACTAATCAAATTAATTTATATGCCTACAGATCAGCAGATAGCCGATGTATTGACTAAATCACTGACAGGGGCACAATTTATGGAGTTCAGAACAAAAATGGACTAGAAATAGTTTTTAAGAATTTTTTTTTTTTCGTATTGTAAATTGGTCTGGTAAGGTTTTCCCATAAGATGTTGGGTTTTCCCTTAAACCCTTAAGCAACAAATGTTGGACCAGGTAGAGTCATATTAAGTTGATGGACTACGTTGAGAGAAGGGTCATTACAGTTTTTATTCAAGTAAAGATAATATTGTAAGAAATGTATGGGGTACTTAATACTTAGGATTTTAGTTGTAAAATATTATTATGTAAACTGTATTTTTACAAGTTTTTTTTTATGTAAGGGATTCATTTTTGAGGGGGCGTGTTGAATTTCTCTGAGCAAAATTGAATCCTATTTTACAAATTATTTTTTATTTTAGTATTTTAACATTATGCTTAGATTTTATGTTTAAGGAAACTTAACATTTAGTTGAAAGATATTTTAGAAAAGGAAAAGTAAGTCCTACCTCTGTTTTATGACCCCAGACACATGGGACACACAAAGGACTCTTTTACTTTTCGAAGTAATGCATATATTTTAGTAAAACATCTGTAATTTTACGATTCTTGAGGAGAGGCTTAGACCTCATTGTAAATATTTTATTATTAGTTTTTAGTCAGTACAAACCGACTCTTTCAAGCGTGAGGACGCTTCTCGAAAACGTAGTCTTTTAAATAAAGACTTAATATATGAATGTTAAACACTGTTTATTTCATTTATAAATATAAAACCTAATAATCACGATTACCTATCCATAACTTTCAACAGAAATTTTGATACAATATGAAAAAAAAATGGTAAACCTATAAACGGTGGTTGCTACTCAAGTTTCGAGACAAAGAAACATATTTATTATTGGATACGACTTCATTGTTTTTCAAAATATTTGTGATTTCAAATCATCGACTGCTTATTTAGGTATAGAAAAATAGGAAATGAAAAATACCTAGCAATTTATTTTTAATCTCCTGGAGTAAGAAGAAGTTATTGCTGCAATCAACACGAGCTTTTTTAAGCGATTGTCAAATTATGCGGTATTCAAAGCGAACAAAACTTTTTGACAGCCAAATATCCATGCAATTTTGAATTATGCGAGTGGAATCTCAAGGTGTGTTAAATGAAGAATCTGCAATATACCAACAGCATCGATGTTTCTTGGCATAACAGCATATTTTGGACGACCTTGACGAAATTCATCCTGTAGCAGATTGCGTCCATGATTGATTTAGGAAAACTAGCGAAGCTGAAGATGGTGCTTCGTCACTAAAAGTTTAATTCACGCCATACAAAATCATCGCACGAAAATGTTTGCGATTTAATTCCTCTTTTGACCAAAATAAATATTTGAAGTGTCTGTAAATAACTCTAATAGTCCTCGTATGACAACGTGCTGGGTACGTTCACCATCAAAAAATCAAACTTTAAACGTCAAACTACATCAGTGTAGCCAGTGTTAAAAACTTAAATAGCATCCCTCTTATAACTATAGCAATAGTTGCAAAACAATATTTGAATCTATGAACAAAATATTCAATATATACACAAGTACATTAAAATTTTTTTTCTTTTATGAAAAATTTTGAAAAAACTTATATACAAAATTCTACTTTGTAGGAAGGAGACAAAACTTTTTCGGAAACATAGCAGAGCACCTAAAAATGTTTACCATGAGCCGCCACTGTTAAGAACACTAAAATTCTGAAAATAGTTGCATACATATATATTACATTTTTTTTACATATAATTTACATATTATCAAAAGAATTAGTAAACAGTTTATTTATAATACCCGTGCGATACATGACCATTATTTCAACAAAAATATATTTACGATAATCTCAGTTAAGGGTTAATATCTTCTATCAATCTAAAATAAACCTATTAAACTAGTCAATCTTTAGCTCGCTGCCTGCATAGGTCTATACTAAGGTTTGTTTTTGGTAGCTGCACTGGAACTGTACTGAACTGGACGAGTACAGGCCAGTTCATGAGTGTATAGAATTAGTTCGAGTAGTGCAGAGAGCAATGGAGCATTTGTTGATTGTTGTATTTGAGGTTGAGAAGCCTTATAGCATCAATAATAATGGAAAACGATTTAGTACTATTTTATATATTACATTTGTCCGATGACGAATATGTAGTACCACCATTTCCAGATTACACTTATTGCACTGTCTTGCACTCCACTGGCTGAACAGGCTCTAGACCCAGTGCAAGCAGTACAGTGAACTGAGTGAACTAGTTCTCTTGCACTGCTACTAAGAACAGCGACACTAGCGCTGGTTCTGCTGCAAAGAACGCTTTAGTGTACAATAGTTATGCCAGTGCAGCTACCAAGAACAAACCTTTAGTTGCGTCCGGGTTGGCCATTTTCTTATCTTCAGGCTAAAGTTAGGTTAGGTTAGGTTAGATCATAACATTTCAACTAATTACTCTAAATTTATTTCCATCCATAGCAGTTATCCCAACATGAGAGTGGTGTTATGATTAACAAGTTTGTGAGCTCCAGGTAAAAAAATTGTTAACCAGAATTCAATATTTAGATGTTGATAATCTCGGAAAGTATAATAGTTTGCAGAAATATTTTGACCAAATTTCTTGAAAAGGTGAAAAATTTGACACTTGATTAGCTATATTCGATTTAAGGACTATTTGTTTTTATAAAATGAAAGAACTTCACATCCGTAAATATATAAAAGGGAGTTTAAGGGGCCGGTGAACTACTGGACTATATGGAAAAGACAGTTTTCATGTACGAAAATTGATCTTTATTTGCATAATTAATTGCGTAATAAATATTTTTATCCGTTACTTTATAATTTTAATATGAGTAATATGAACTGAAATATATAAATATTGTTTTCCAAGCACTTGATAAACAGACGGTGGAATTACGGAACAAATAAAACCAATCTGAAAACCTCATAATATTATATCTACACAATTCGCATACATTCATATTCACATTAAATACAGTCTATACAGGATAGTTATTTAAAAATGGAATAGATAATTATTGGAATATCCGCCATTATAAGAAATAATTTCTTACTATTATTATAACCCAAGTCAACTATGAATTGTTACATGTTAAATTGATACGTCTACTGACGGCATCAAAACAATTCACAACAACCCGACCACAACACTACACAATTATTATTGCTGTCAACTTTCCGAATTGGAATAGCTCAGTTTCGTTAAATTATGATCATAATGCAATACGAAGATTTAGACTGTGGAATTATAAAAAATATGAACGAAAATAGGCAGATGACAGATGACAGATAAAAGATGACAGATAAAAGATGACATTGGTGATAATTATTTGTTGGTTATGTCATGGAAGATTGTATTTTTGGTTTTATAATCAGACAGCTTTAGGTAATGGGCTTGCAGGGATATACCATTGAGATGATCTTCGAAAATTGAAAAAGTCTATCGACTTGATAGGGATTTTGAATTACCAAAATTGCAAATTTAGACAAAATAACCCTTGATATCAATAAATTTGGTACCATGGTAAAAAATATTTGCAATTATATTGGCCACTGTTTTCGCAGGTCATTTACTATCTTAGTCAATACTGTAGCAAATTTTTTTAATTCGAAATCGTTGTTGAAAATCCAACTCTAAATTCTTTATGGATAACTCTGTAGTTAACAAAATGGAAATGGTATAGAAAAATTGAGTCAGCCTGAATAGGAATACAAAAATGCTGTGCAAGCTCAGTCTTTTTTCTCATTTGCATAAACGTCGACCCTGATTAATATGTCAATTACGGAAAATTTGTTGAAGCCAGACGATCCACCTGGAATTACCAAAATTGTCCAAATATAACTATTAATTACAATTCTATGTGAAATATAAGAATTAGTGTAATTAATGTATAATGGATTGAAATTCAAAACCTTGTTTTGAGCACATAAAAACATCGTATACTTTTATATTGTATATTTTTAGATACTTTGAAAGGAAAACTGCATTTTCCAAGACCATCATTCTCAAGTAGTAAACTTTGACTGCAGATGATTCGCTGCCATTAAAACTTAATATAGTTTTGAAAGGTGTAGATGAAAGATTAAAAGATGATTGCTCAAAATGGCATACAAAAACTTTAGAAAATACAAGAAACTGTTATATTAGTAGTTTTACAATAATTAGGGCACTATCACCTCAATGAACACCTGAAGACGTTAAACTTAGTAGATAATGCAGCCAGCAGAGTTCGAAACGTTTATCCACGATCTCTAGAAGTGTGAAACACTAAAGAACTCCAGAGATCTACACCTGGGAGCGTATACAATGGAAATATAAGAGCCATCCCATAATCTAAACTATCCAATAAAAGGAAAATTAAGTCGCAATGTATATAAAATAATCTAATATATAATATGTTTATTTTGAATTTTTTTAATGTAATAAAAAACTGTCGTTTGTCTCATTTTTTTTGTTTTATTTATGAAGCCCTATTCTCCCCATAATTAAAAATGAAAGTATGTTCAAGAGCAACGTCCAGTTGGACGAAAGATTTGAATTTGAACGTTTAGTACTGCTAATGAACCAAGATATGGCGCTGAAACGGTAACTCGAGTTGGCTATCTATAGTATGTGGTTCATCTACAGGGTGTTTCTATATTGGACAACGCTCTACCACAGAGAGATTTCAAGAAAAGTGACAACTAACCCTGACAGCGCGCCACTGGTTAAATGTTTCCAAAGATTGTTCATGTAAAACTTTATTAAGGAGCGTATTGGTCACCAAATTCATATCAAAATAAATCATTTATTGAGATTTCTCTGTGGTACAGCGTTTTCGGTCGAATATAGAGTCAGAGTAAATAGTAATACATACAATTTGCCCTCAGATATTCAATTTCTTAAGAAAACATGTACGCGATGTGATTTATTAGGAATTCAAAGAGAAAAAAAGACTTGCAACAGTTGCAACGCACATTTGGTGATGAAAGTCCTTCACCAGCAACTGTATTTTACTGCTAAAGCGAATTTGGAAGAGGATATAGACAAGAACACATTATTATCTTATATTAAAATTGAACGCTCTACAAAAAAGTTCTTTTATAATTTTTCGAGAAACTGACGCTATTCGAAATTATTCAAGTTTAAAATAAAATTTAAATTATTTTTTCTTTTTGACTATCAATTTTATCAAAAAATTTTTTGAAACGTTTCAAATTTTTTGTATTTCATTATTTTTTTGGTTTCACGGATGCTTTTATGTAATTTCGAAATTTTTCAATAAATTAAAATTATTTTTTTTTTCAACTGAAAATCTTTTTTATGTTTTTTCTCTTTAACTTTGTGTTGAATAAAAGCATTTGTAAAAACAGAAAAAATTTAAAAAATTGACAAATTTTTTCTAAAAACTACATAGTTTCGTAAAAAAATTGGATAAAAAGTTGAATAACTCAATTTTATACGAAGATGTATTGATATCTAGTTAGCCTAAACCAGTTCCATGCATAAACAAAATATTGCGTTACCATAGCAACGAACAATAACTTAATAGAAGTGTCAGTGTAAAGTTTGACGTCAAAAAAGTAAACGAGAGTTACGCAATAAATTAAAAGAAAAAAGTCCACCAAAATTGTGAAAATCGAAAAATCGGAGTATCGAGCCATCATCAAGTACCTGTATTTGAAAGGGTTAAGAGGTAAGCAGATTTACGAAAATATGCTTAATACCCTTGGTGAGCAATGTCCTTCGTATGCGACCGTGAAAAATTGGACTGCAAGCTTCAAAAGAGGTAAATTTTCCATTGAAGATCGGGACGGCCAGTTTCTGTGTCAGTCCTCGAAAATATCGATGCAGTTTATGACATGATTTTATCAGACCGTCGAATTGGGCTAAAAAGAATAGTTCTCGTCAATTTGGACATGAGAAAAATTGCTGTAAAATGGATCCCCAAATGTTTGAATGTTAACTAAAAGCGTGCAAGGGTAGAAACATCGCGTTCGATCTGTGCTCGATTTGAAAACCATGTGGACTTCTTAAACCGAATTGTTACTATGGATGAGATTTGGGTACATTTCTACGATTCAGAAACAAAGCAACCATCGATGGAATGGCGACACTCTGGTTCTGCAAGACCTAAGAAGTTTCGTGTCCAAAAATCTTGCCTCAGTCTTTTGGGATTGTCATGGAGTAATCATGATTGAATTATTGGATAAGGGTAGAACAATAACTGGAGATTACTATTCAATATTACTGACTACTCTACGAGAAAAAATTAAAGAGAAAAGACGCGGAAAGCGATCCAAAGGTGTTTTGTTTTTGCAGGACAACGCCCTTGCAAACAAATCTCATGTTGCCATGCAAAAAATTCGTGATTTAGGGTTTGAATTAATAGAACACCCCCCTTATTCTCCAGATTTGGTTCCGTCCGATTAACATCTCTTTCCTCAACTGAAAAAAAGTTTAGAAGGTCGTTAATTTTCTTCCAACGAGGCGGTAATAAAAGCTGCAGAGGTCTGGTTTGCAGAGCAAGAAGAAACATTTTTTTTAAAGGTTTAGAGATATTGCAAATTCGCTGTAACAAATATATCCAATAAAGAGAAGAATATGTTGAGTAATAAGATATTTCGACATTTAAATTTTGTTTGGTTCTACAGTAGGCTAAGAGTTTTTCAATATATCCTCGTATAATACAATTATTTGGTCTAGCCGTTCTTATGAACCATTAATGAGTTATAAAATTAACTTGACTCAAAAAAAAACTTTCCTGTTAATTATACCGAAAATTCAAATTTATCGTGCGGGATATGTTAATAATTAATATTCATCATTTTCAACAATATTTTCGATATCTTCAAGAAAAAAAAATATAGGCGATTTTTTTTAATTTTCTCTAGTCTCTTAGATATATTAAGACATGTACCAATAGAAAATATATGGATGCTGTAAGATAAAAAGATAAATAAACAACATATGATTGCTCACCTGAACATATCTTTCATTGAGTCTAAGCAATTGCCTTACTTCATCGTAGAGCTCTTTGGTGGCCCTTTGGTTAACATCCTCGAACCCTAAAGCCGAAAGTTGCACCACCAACAATCCAAAAACAGAAAATGCGGCGACGATTGAGTTGACCATGGCCGACTGAGATCGATACAGGACGCGGCGGAACAAACGACGATCGGCGGCGAAAGCGCGTACAAGGTATGGATGAACGTATTTAGCTCTGGAGTATGGCAGGTGGAAAGTTTCAGGGGTAGGAGGACAGAATAGGGTGCGCTATAGGTTTCAATTATTCCCGTACTTATTATATACTTTGAAACAGAAAAACTTCTTGATATAATTGGATAATTAGACGTTTTTCTTATCAAGTTTATTCCAATGTGGTGTTAAAGAATTCTTCCGCTAAAATGTATTGAATAATAGGAAAATTTGAGTTTGAAACGTTTCTAAAACTGTTCTATCATGTAAAAATAATTCATTGCAGCTTTTTTTATTAAATAACACCACCATTGACGTCGTTGAATATGTAAAACTCTTAGGGCTTGTTGTTGAAAATTTCTTGAAATGGGAGTTATATATTTTTTGCGCTGAGATCGGTTTCCAAAAAACTGAACTTTTTCACTTTCTTAACAGTTTATTAAGCCCTTGCATCTCAGATATGCCATTCTCTTCTGGAATACGTGTGGCGGGTCTAGATTTGGTCGAATCTTCAAACTATCTTTGAATCCGTTTGCTTCTCCAATTTCGAAATTTCGATTATCCACTTAGGAACGCGGAGCACGACCTTCACCTACCTACTCCACGTTCAGAATTAGTAAAGTGCTCAATATTGTACAATGCAAAAAAAATGTACAATCACTTGCCAATTGAAATCAAATCGATATCTTATCCCGCATCCCGCAATAATTTGAGGGCATATTTACTGGAAAGTACTTTCTACTCTGTAAAGGACTTATTACCTATCACTATTACTTATAATTTTGTTATTCATTGAGGTTTTCTTCTGTATACTGTATATTTATTTTATTGGTATCTTCATTTAATTATTTTTATGTTTGCTCTTTAGTTTTTACAACCTTTTGTCTACAAATTATTACAATATAGCATTAACAATTAAATTTATATGAAAAATCTTGAATAACTACAAAAAAATGTAGAATTTATCCACGTTTGTATAGTTAAATCAAAAATGATTTGTAAAATCTAATGCTTGATTTAACATCATAAATCATTGAGAGTTTTCAAACTAAAATGTTTGATATTATTTGTGCGAAAATATAATTTTTGGTTTATTTAAATAAAAATCTAAATTTTCATCTCAAATTTTCTATCCATTTCAGTCAACAAAAATAAGTACTGACCCCACTACATCAACACTCACAGTGACATTGTATTCTGAATAAAAAACTTTATTCATCAATTGAATTCGTGTAATAAAAATGAACCAGAGTGTCTAAATATGTTCCTGTGAAAGAAGTAAATTTTACTGTATTAAGGTGTTTATAATACCTATGCAATCATACTAATTTACGATGTTTTCAACAGTTAAAATAAATGAAAACCAAAGTTTTACTTTGGCATTCAATTAATAAATACTTAAGAACAAGTTCTTACGATAATAATTCAAAATGTGCTCGATATACTTCCTGGCAGTGAAAGATCCTATTATTAAATTCTTGTCGGACTCGATAAAAGTTGTCAGTGGAAATTCAACAATTCGTTGTTTTAAAGCCGGGATGTCACTGCGCGGAACTGTTTCCCGAAACTGTTTCCCAAAACTATTTCGTGAAACTGTTTCCTAAAACTGTTTCCCGAAAGTATTTCGCGAAACTGTTTCATGCAAATTTCCTCACTTAGGAAATCCCAGTTACTTATTTTGGGGATCCGAAGTCATCTTTCTTTTATAACCTTCTTAACGTCTTAATAGTATCTCGGAAACCTCGTACACGTTTAAGGAAAAACCAACATACTTACATACACCCAGGTGACACCTTGTGAATCGAAGAATAGTTCGCTTTTTCTCGCTACCTCATGTACTCTATTTGACAGATTTACTTCTTTGGATTATTTTCTGATAGTAGACTTAAAGAAACGTCGCAGGGAACAGTTTATGGAGTTGAAAGGTTATTACGTTGAAAAATAAATATATAAATTTGTTTTGTAGAACCAGATACTTCTGGGACCATCCTCGTAACATGATAAACGTCATATTATATAACCCAACGACGACTAAAATTTTTGCAAAATACAGTATAATTATTTAGCCACCCAGTAAACAAATTTATCGAATCATAGGTTGGTTTTTTATCTTTCTCATATTTCGAGGAATAAATTAATCAAAATCTGATTTATGCCTCACAAAATATTGACTATTTCAACTGACCATACTTATTTTTAGAAATTTAGATTATCGTATTTGAATATTCAACCCAATATCAAATAACATATCACGCATATTTCACTATCAAAAAATTGAATAGCTCATAAATTGCTTTATTCGTTTCTCAAAAATCGGGTCCAAATTGTTAAAAACCAATTAATGTCATATAAGTATAAAACTTGTTTCATGAACATAATTTCGAGTTAAAAACTTGCTACGGTGTATATTTCGGTCGTTATGGAAAACTCTACAAGTTCATTTTCTTTAAGTTAGACAGTGGCTAAAGGCTAGATTACCCGTGGTCGCATGGAAAAAAAATGAAGACGACCGCCTCTAAATTTGTTTCTATTAAGGAATATGAAATAAATTGTTTATTAAACTCATACTTGACATTTGAATCATTTAAATACTTATACTGGATCCCTTCATAACTATCTCTAAGACTAGATGGCGAAAACATTGCAGTCGGAGGCTTTGTTTGGTATAATGGCATGGAAACTTATCATCACAGATATAACACAGGCAAGACCGCCGATACTTTCTCTGGAATAGAGGAAAAAAATACAATGCACATCCTCTGCAACTGCTCGTATAAACGCACGAAGGAAAGTCCTACGATATGACCTAGTGGAAGAATTTGATTTGAAGCCAGTGACTACCAGATAATTTTGGAGAGTCTTTATGAGCTAGAACTAGGACGATCTAGGTGACTTCAAAGGGATTAACCAGGCAATAAAGTATATCAAGACTTCTTAAATCACTGGATTCTTTTAGTCAATGAATCTTATAATGTTAGCTTATCATATGTGTCAAAATTTGTCAAAAATCTCTGAGTAGTATTCGCTATTGATTGTCTCTCCTTTTGGAGATAGTTAATGAACCATAACTTTCCCAGCTGACTGTTGTACATTTGGACGTTTCAGAAGTGGTTCACTCAAATGATGATGGTTTGATTCTGGAGTTATGGATTCATGTTTCATCCATTGTCACATATTGATGCAAAAAATCTTATTTATTACGTGTGAACATGACCAAACACTACTCTGAATAATCAACACGTTGTTGTTTTTAATCGAATGTGGTTAAACGCGGCACCCACTTTGAAAAAAGCTATCTCGTTGTCAAATATTAATCCATAATCCTGCTTTTCAGCCTCAGCTATCTGACACAATTTCAATTTATGATTAGATATAATCAATTTGTGGACTTTTTTGATGTTTTCTCAAATAATCAACTCAATTCGACAACAATAACGTTCACGATCATCGGTGTCTATACGACCACGTTTAAACTCAGCAAACCATTAACAAATGGTTCTTTTCGATGAAATAGAGTCCGGATAACACTTTTGAAGCCATTGCTGAGCTTATACAGTATTTTTTTTCCATCAAGAAGCAATGATAAATTAACATAAGAAATTGTTTTCAAAATAACAAGTAGCTTCACTTACATGACCGTCAATTTTTTCTGGCTAATCGAAATGTCTCGAAACTTCACACATGAAGTTGGTACTTCATAAACGTCATATGGATTTGACAATGGCAGCACCATCTGTCAGCCACACGACCTATTGAGTCATGTAATATATTAGTTGACAAGTAATTAGATGTCAAGGTGAAATTTTCATTATAATACCTATCAAAACAATACAAAATGATTGGGTAATTCATTTGCTTTCTTCGGTGGTAGGTTTGAATGTATTCCATTGAATAGTAATGAGAACATATTGATAAAAATACTAATATCTCGGTTTTTAATAATATTTATTATTTAGTACATTCAAAAAACGATTAACAAATTAATTGATAAACCAGCCTGCAGAAATATCACATGTGTCCATTAACAACATCAAATCTTTTTAAGTGGGATTTCTAGTAAACTTTAAGTGTGATATTGAAGCTCTGTAACTACAACTTTCAGTCGAAAGATAACCAGAATATATGAAATAGTACGTTCCATTTGCAATAGGACAGAATATATTTTCCATAATACAATATGTAAAAAAAATAACCTCAAATCTCAACTTTTCCTTTGTTATGTCATTGGAAAATGATTGAAAAGTGAATTCACAAAATCTAAAAACGAAAGTATGCTGCAAATTAGAAAAAATGGTTTATATTGGAAAACACCCAGAGAGTTATTACCGTTTGTTTCGAATTATTTCTTGACTGCTTTCACTTTTATATCACATCGTTACAGAAGTTTTTTAAAAATTTCACTGAAACCGATAATTGTCAATATTATGAAAGCCCATACAATGGATTAATGGAAATAAATACAAATTGGAAATAAAAACCATAGTTTTCAATAAATCTTGCAATATGTTTGAGATAGGCATTCCATCTAGGTTTGTGTTTCTGCTGCCTCTCTCCATCCAGGCTGTTTCCAAATATATCCAGTTGTTGTCATGGTACAAAAAGCGTTATAATACTTTCCTGGAGCTCTGCAATATGACCATTCCGGACATTTACATCTAAACTGACTTCTGAATTCTTCTTTACAAATTTCGTTCCACCAACAAATCCTCTGTAAGTGAAATAAGTTTTTAAAATCCAACTATATTAGGTAACTAAGATTAAAAAATAGTGAAATTTTTCAATTATTATGATTATTATTTATTCGTTTTGTCCTTGATAATAAAAATGGTTGGAACCCTCGAAAAATTTGACAAAAACTCGAAATCTAGCGGTTATTACTCTATGGAATGATCGAATAAATTCAAAATAATGTCTTAGTATCATCGAGATAGATAAATTATTTACCCATAAAATACTACATGATATCAAAGTTTTTTTTCGTGGAAAAAATATAACTAATCAATTCAAATCACAATACTAGAATAGATAAATTCCTGCTTTTTGTTAAGATCCTTCTTACCACTTCTATTAAAAAGAGAGTTCAATAAATATTCTTGTATATTTAGAAGACTAGTTTTCAGAAATTACACATTAAGAAATAATAATTCAGGATAGAGTGTCAATAGAATTAGCATTAAGCGCCGATTAAAGTGATATGCCACTCGACCATACTCATAGTTTAGGATTATAAGGGTACCATTTTATCTCATCTGGTAGATCAACCCAAAAGAGATTAAACAAAAAATGATTGAGGAAAATTTTTATCTCTGAATGTAGTGTTTATATTTTCTATAACTATGCATTCAACTTCATAATCTCATAGTTTGTTAACTAATAATCATTCATCTTTTTGGTAAGATGAGTTGAAGTCTAAATATCTTGAGGACCAAGCTGAAGTTTGAATATCTATCTTGAGAAACAAGTTGTGTTTGTATACCATTCGACTTTCATATTATTGTTAACTCTGAATGACATATAATTTTTTTTTTATTTTTGTATAATATCGACGTTTCCTTACCATGTGAACAAAGATCTCTTCAAATATTAAATTATATTAATAAACATATTATTAGGGACGTAATACATTCTCATAATATTTCACTAAACAAAAAAATTATATATGTGGATAGAAGTTTCGAATTCTATATAAGTACTACTGGTCAAAAGTTTTGTTTTCACTCCATAATTCATTCATCAATTTCCAAAATTATATACTTTATTTAGTTTCTCTTCCATATTGTCAAGTGAGATACTTAAACGAATTGTTTTTAGTTATAAAATGGGTTAAACCTAAAGAATCTATCGGTTAAAACACGTGCATTAATCGCAAATCATCATGGTCTAGGTAAAAATAAACGTACCATTAAAAAAACCTCGACGTACGGTGGACTATAACATGAAATATATGCATCCACCAGGAGATTTGGCGAAAGAAAACGTTCATGGAGTTCTCGAAAAACCACAAAAGCAAAACATCTTCACGATGCTGTTTTTGTTCCATTGTGAGCAAACGCGGCAACCATCTTGTACACAACTTTCTCATAACCAAATTTTGAGTTAAAATGCGATGTACCGCATTTTTTGAAATGCCTACTACGTCTGCTAGCTCGCGCATTTTCAATCGACGATCATCCAGTACCGCTTTGTAGACTTTCTTCAATATTTCTGCAATCGCCTCCTCATTTGGTCTACAACGGCGATGCTGGTCTTCGCAGGTCGTACGGCCTCTCCTACGCAATATTTTACTGTTGATAACGAAGAATCAGTCTCATCCAGAGTAGAATCTTTTATATTGATTGGGCTAACGCCTTTCAAGTAAAAGTGTTGCATCACACAACAATGACCAATTTTTTCCATATCTACAAACTGAAAACTGAAAACGTTCTCTATTGATGGCTACCAAACTAATCTTAAACAACGTGGCGTCTTGAAATATTTGCTGTATAGATTGTGTATTTTCTAATAAATTGGTATTCTTCAAGCAACTACCGCCATCTCTAGGCCAGGCCAGGTACTTCTGGGACCATATAATAAACAATCACTTGTCAAAATAAAATGTTACAAGGAAAATCACAGCAGTTTTCAAATCAGTCAATTAATATGCGTGTTATAATGTAGAGAATATCTTGA
Source organism: Diorhabda elongata (assembly GCA_026230145.1). Lineage (NCBI taxonomy): Eukaryota > Metazoa > Arthropoda > Insecta > Coleoptera > Chrysomelidae > Diorhabda > Diorhabda elongata. The sequence goes on along the minus strand of CM047928.1, from coordinate 16,109,373 downwards.
TAAAACGGAATGTGAAGAAAACCACGTTATCATTATGATGGATAGATGAATAGAAAAAACCAAACAGGCATAGGAGTTTATTCTAAGATATATTATATATAACGAATTCCAATCTGTCTCACATTAAATTGAGTTGTTATATATGTATCGTTTTAGCTATGATAAAGGTTGAAAATACTAAAATACCCACCTCAGTCAGATATCCTTTGATGGAACTATCAGTACTTCTTCTAATTATCACCCTATTATACACCACGTTACATATACTGATTAAGAAACATATCTAAAAATAATATTGCTAGGAATACAAAATCTCTGTTTTCTGGAAAGAACTCACCTGTAGCAATAGTTTGAACATCTTCTAGGGGAAGCTGTGGAAACTGAAAACGTCTACTATCTCGCTAACGGGGAAATTTAATTCCCTCAGTTCCATAATTCTTGTCATCTAAATTCTAAATGGTTTTCAACTTTATTAATTAGAGCTGTTTTTGTAGAATGATAGATTGTAGTTTAGGATTATCTCTGGCTTTTTTCAATTTATGTTTAGGAGTTTGCAATTATCTATTATCGTTTACGGCTTCAATTTTCTGATATTTTGATCTATTTGCTTTTTTCTTCTCCTTCATAGCCGAAAGATATGGATTGCAGCCTAAACAACTATTGAATATGCTGCTGGTTATTCAGGGTATTTCCAACATTAATCCTAATTATACGGAGGATGAATCCTTAATGCTAATTAAAAGTTCACTCGCATTAAACATTTAAAGGAAGTTTTAGATGATACATCATGACCCTTAATTGGAATTGAAGCAATGGACTTCATCAGAGACGCGTGCTGGTAAGGTCAAGTCTAGTGGTATTCAGAAGGTGTAAATTTTTAGATTACTTGGAGAAGGAGACAAGCTATAACTGACCAAATTATGCTCATAAGCTTTAATACCAATATTAATAAAAAAGTTTTGTTTCATCACGATAACACATCTGCCTCTTTATCTGATATTGTTGTAGAGAAATTAACTGCGGTACGATATGATTTATTGTCCCATCCACCACATTCCCCTGGTCTGGTTCAATCAAATTTCTGTAATTGTGATGGTTACTGGAGTAAATGTGTATGGCAGATGATATTAAAAAATAAAATATGTTTTTGACGGTTAAGTAAATTTTTCATCTGAAAGTCGACATCAAAACGTAGACCAAAACAATTTCTCATAACAACATATTAGTTATCAAAGTGACAAATGACTGATTTTATTGAGAACAATCAATAAAAATCTTCCTTCTTTCAAACATTACATTCAATTTTTCGCTTATTTCCATAGTCCTATAACTTAAAATGGAGACATATCCAGTAGCTTCCGGATGACATGTTGAAGTCCGAATTGGATTTCAAAATAGTAAAGTCCTTCTCGATTCTAATTGCCAGGGTAATATCCCATGGAGGTAGACAGTTACAGAGAATATATGTCCTCCTCTTTTCCACACAACTATCAGTCCGGTTAGCGGGAAATCTAAGCTGTTTGTCTTACCTATAAGTTTTCAGCTATTCTGCAGTCATATGACTAGATCAATTCCTCCTTGTTGTTACTCACTTCCACAGCTCAAGATATTTCATAGTCTGCAAGTAAGAGTAGAGCGATTCTACCGCTAGCAAGCTTATTAACTGCTTTGTAGCATTCAAGATACAACTTTGATACAGTGGTCAAGCAATGTATTGTTCTTAGTGCCTCTGCAGTCTTTATGTTGATTTTCGAGGTGAGTATATTTACTAGCTAGGTCCACAGCATTTATTAGGGAAAGGATTTGATATTATACCCATCCATATAATCCATTTTGTATTCTGAAGACAATCTGACCTCATTCTAATCCCCATTCCTTCTGGCTGGACAGCTTAACCTTGATTTTACTAATGGAGAAGCTCAGAGGATGTGGGATGTTTGAGCTTTTTTTTATCACAATCATAGCTATTTTTTGGCAATCCTCTTCTATCAGACCGAAGAAACCTAAATTAATCTTTGTTTGAAATTGATCTCCAATTTTCACCTCCACAGACCACAGAACAACATATTTTAAATCGTGAATAATTTGTTTTGCACTTATTCCGTTGATATTGAAGTAAATCTAAACTTCTTTCACAAATATATGAGAGTTGCTGAATTTGAAAGCTAAGAAACGTTATTGAAGACTTTACTTAAGAAGCTTAAGCTAGTCTGAAGCCATGAGAAGCTATGATGTGTCAGTCATGACAAATGGTTTTCTATTGATGATCTTGTATAAGCCAGTAAACTGTTGGTGGTTTTTCCGCGTTCGAAGTATTCGATAAGTATGAGACCTTACCTACCGAGAGCACAGTCTTGAATTGTTCGTTGGCATGCAATTCACCTACATAATGAAATGGCACAACTCTCGTTACTGGTATCATTCCACTCCAGGAAAGCAGGGTTTTCATGATACCGAAAGATATGCTGCAGTACTAGTCCCATACGCAGTTAGCTGAGCTCCTTCGGAAACCACAACCACAACGGGTATCAAGACTACCAGCATTCATACTTCGAGAAGTCGATTTGTATTCACCAGATCTTTCATACGGTTTAGCCTGATCTCGGATGAATAATGGACCGCATTCAGAAATTTGGTATCACCTTACTATGCTCCAATTGTCGACTTTAGAAGGTTAATGCCTTAATGTCCTCAGATGAACTGCCGTACTTCCAGGCAGTTGTGTGTTATCCCATAACGACGTATTCAATTCTCAAATGAATAATTAATTATACTAGTAAAAACTGTATGTTCATTTTATGTCAATCGATGTCTATACAAAATAATTATTGATTGGATTATCAGAATAAAGCAAAACTGTGTTAAAAATAATTGTACCTTAATGAATCCCTGATTCCGTTACGATAAAAAAATAAACTTAAGCTGTTGAATAATTTTAATCTATAAATTATCTTAAGAATTATGAAAATATGAATTGACATCACGATTTGTTTAAAACAAAATAAAGTTAAGTTACACGTCGGAGTAAAGTGAGACACGTTCAAAGTTTTATCGATTTTCTTTCAGAAGATCTACTCTTGCGTCATCTTTTGTTGAATTTTAGAAGGTTCAAGAATATTATTTCGTTGCACCAGGGATATAAGAAACAGTATTAACCTTTCCTCTAATAAACAAGGTTTAAGGCTAAGTTTTTTACAGTTAAAAAAATGACAAAATATATATTTCAGACTTGAGTATAATCAAACTCTTTAAGCTTTGTTTTCCACTACTGTCTTTATTATACATCTCCATCCGTTTCAGTTCTCATCTTCTTCTCTCCACTAAGTTATTTTCACTCTTTTCAAAAATAATGTCACCTCTTTTACCCATTTCTTTTTTTGCCTTCCTCTTCTTCTGATTCCCTCTCCCTCCATTTGTGTTCTCTTGGCAATTCTGTTTGTATCCATTCTGTACAAATGCCTCAACCACCTGAGTCTTTGGGCTCGGAATAAATCTTTAATATTAGACGTCTTATTTATATATTTCGATTCAGAATTTTGTTTCCTTTGCTATGCATCGTACTTTCCTCTATCACACTTTTCAGCACTCTTCTGGGCTAGTACCCAGGCCTCACACCGTACAGTACAGTCGTTTTGAACAAACTGTTTCTTGCGGTTTTAAATATTCCTTTTCCTCTCAGAATGTTACTCAAGGACCTCATTGTTCTACAACCCTTAGCTATCTGATTTTCTAGCTTATCATCCGTATTCGTAATCCTAGAAACTTTTTTAAAATGATATTCTCTAAAGCTGTGCGAAAGATGGGTGTCGCGTTTGCTCACAATAGAACCAATACAGTGTCATGAAGATGTTTGGCAATGAAAACAATGGACTGAAAAGGGAGAAACGGTTCCAAAGAAGGCAGAGATGGTTCCATCTGCAGGCAAGATCATGGCGTATGTTTTTTGAGATGCGCTTTGGATAATTTTCATTGAATATCTTAAAACATGGAAAACTATCAACAGCGAGTATTATTACATCAAGAAAATGCACCAGTCCACACATCCGTTATGGCAGTGGTCAAAATTAATGAATTAAAGTTTTAGTTAATACCTCGTGCAATTTATTGACCTGATTTAGCCCCTCCAGATTATTTTCTATGCCCTTTTGGAGCCATCCTCGTAATGTATCGTAATATACAGGAATGTTAAAAACGAATAGATTAAATAAAAACACTCACGGAGAACTGTCAGCTCAAGTATGGAAATTTTAAGATTAGTAATGTGAGTTACGTGAAAGAAAATTCCAAAACTTAAAAATTAAAGCCCATTTATTTTAATATAAATGGGATTGTAGTAAATAATGAATTGTAGTTAATTCGCTTGTGAAATTAATTCTGTTCGTTCAAACTTTGAAAAATAATTGTAATTTCGAGTTTAATAAATTTTTGGACATTGAAAATATAACTGGTGCAGACAGTAGGATTCGTGCGGTTGCGATTTTTTTCGCATAGTGTAGTTTTAAATTTTTAAAAATAAATTTTCAGACTTGTGTTGCCTCAGGTACTGACGTTTAGCGACAAAGTTACCGCAACCATCAGAGATTATACACTTAATAAAAACCGCAGAATTGGTTATAGCGTCCCAGAATTTGTAACAGTTCATTAAAAGCTCTGAAGCTTTAGTGAATCTCTTTATTCCGTGTAAGACCAGCAAATATTAAATTGAAATGTTTGTTGTGGCAGTTGCGCGATTGTTTTAAATTAAAAATACGTCTTTAGGACAACAAAATATTTGACATACTGAATATACTGTTCACACCACCACTACACCAACACTAACAATTATACTGTCTGACGCGCGTGTCGATAACCAAGTTATCGTCTTTAGAGACTGAAGGTAAACTGACGTAACGCGCGTCAGACAGTATAATTGTTAGTGTTGGTGCAGTGGTACAGTATATTCAGTATGAATATCGCCAACGGTTCCAGAAACTCCAACTTGAACTATATGACAGTTCAAAAAGAGTAATAGTCCAAACGTAACAGTGGAAGATAATGTAAACCTTTGAGCAGTTAGGGCCGAAATATAAATATAAAATCTCAAAAATTCCCCTATAAATTCAAGTATTTTCATATTCGTACAATCTCGCGCTTTAGAGTCTTATGTAACTAAGAAAAAGAATGTTCTGATACTGTCTAGTACGCATCGGGGAAAAAATAAGACAGAAACCAGAATGAATTAAAATAATATCAATGATTTTGTTCTGTTTAATCAGAAAAACATATAAAGGAGTGAATTTTATAGAAAATTGGCTTTGCATGTATCACATTATCACTAGATCTGCAAAATGCATAGCGAGGAAGGTTGAAAATGTTTCCATTACCATAAGAAGAAAAACCGAAAAATAGAATTGGTTAAAACATGAACTAGACTCTAGAGTAGCAATTTTCATTTCGATTTAACCAATGTGGAAGTTGCTATGTTCTTTTTTTTCTATAATAGGAAGATTTTTGTTCAAGTCAGAATCGTTCATAGTAAAATAGGTTTGGAATATCTTAAAAATATATGAAAACTCATTTTCACAAGACATTTTCTAGAATAAACGATTTTGCAAGGTTTGATCTTGCTAGCTCCAGAGGGTTGAATAACCAAGAGGGAATGAATTGGAACGCTATCTTCTAGTCAATAAAGAAACAAAGTATCACGTTTATTCTCTCATTTATTTATCTTTATAAGTAAAAAACCATATTCAAATGCTATCGGTACCATTGAAGAAACGCCATAAGACTAAACCCACTCAATATACATATAGCTCTAGACATTCTATAAATTCTTCTCTCTTTTTCTCTATTCAATACTTCGAAAAAGGTTATATACAAAATTGTACCCGCTGATAGTCCTTCAAGAGCTACAACAGCCGTTGATTTACCTTTAGTATCTAGGTCACTGGTGTAACTAACAAGGATTCCCAAGAATACTCCTAAGGTGCTTGAGAAAGCTAAACCGAAAGCATGAATACATATCGCTCTGAAATTAACTCTTGCTATAACCATTTCTAAAGTAATGCAGAACAAAATAGTAGCTGAATGTATGCAAACGGCAATAAACATATACCAAATGTTGCCGATATTTTTTTGTAATCCTATAGCTAAGCCTTCAAAAATAGCATGAAAAGAAAGAGCAACTATCACTAATACTCCACGTATAACTTGTTGTTTAGATTTAATTTCAACATCGATTCGTTCTTCTCTAAGAATTTTTTTTTCATTTTCTCTGGAATGCCCGTCCATATCGGCATTTTTCTCATTTTCTCGCTCAACGCTAGAATTTAAGCTCAACGAATCAAAAACAATGGACTCATGATTCTCGTCTATACTTAAAACATCTTTCGATTTCCTTATACTGTTATCATCATCTTTTTCTATTGGTGAGCTTTCTTTATCTTCTTCTTCTTCTACAATTACCTTATTATATTCTTCAATAATAAATACTTTCTTTTCGCAATTTGGTGAAGATGGATGGTCAGGAATTCTAGTAACTGCCCAGTGAGAAATTTCTTCTAAAAAGTATACAAAGAAAAATCCCAAACATATCGCTAGTTGAGCTAATGGATAATCATCATTAATATCTCCGAATTGCTTCAAATACTCCACAGAATTGTTAACCTTGAAAAAAAGATATCAGTGAAAGACTGTTAGTTCTTTGAAATGTTACAATTTAAGGACCAAATATTACATTTTTCAGAGAACGCAATTTATTTTTTGGGACATGCGTGGGGGCTCAATAGAAGCCTAGCCTCAAGTTTGTGGGGCTGCTACCCTTGTCCTCCAGCCACCATGTTTGAAAAAGAGGTTTTTCGTGATATCTCAGAAACTATGGGTATTACAAAAAAATCGTTGAAACATAATTTGTTGCAAATTGTTTTGCCTACTAATGTACTCATACAACTTTTGCCCTTAATTTGATATTAAAGAAGTTATAAGCAAAAAAGTGCTCTATAACTTTTTTTATACATTTTACAAGAAAATTACCTCAGACCAATCTTGTTGATGTTCTTTAGAGGAAAATTTCTCAGAATTTTGCAGAAAAGCAGGCTTGAAATGCTCTACAGTATGCCTCCATTGTTCTGGCAAAACATGCAGTAACAATGTCACAGTTAAATGGAAGAAAATGAATTCGAAGAACAACTACGATTCCAATTTTAACTCCTCTCATTTCTCAAACTTTGACGTCGATTCACATTCTTAGCCGTGGCTTGGACCATCGAGGAAAAGTAGATTAGAGTAGCTAGATAATAATTGATTGAAAATATTATGATTTCAAGAATTATCTTATAAGTAAAATGTCCGTGGAATAGGCCTACTGGGGATAGCACGTAAAAAAACGGGCCTACAGAGTCTATCTCATAGATGGCGGGGAAAGGAGTTAGCAATGAATAAGTGAAGTTGTACGCATTTAACAAAAATTTCTTAAGAATATATTTACAATAAAAAAAAAAATCAAAAATAAGTTAAACATTTCGTTTTGACCGGATTCTCATGAGTATTGACGAACCCGGTCAACTTTGGATCGCTGTAACAATGTTTTAAATGAATGAAATAAAAAAAATTACAGAGAAAAATTTTTCTCGAAAGATCATCTACAACATTGGTTTGAAGTAATTTTTTGGTAAAATGTATGAAAAAAAAGTTATATATGAAGAAATAAATTTTTTATAAAAAAATACAGCACTTATTTGCTTATAACTTTTTTAATTTTAAATTTAGGGCAAAAAGTTATATGAACATATTTGTAGGCAAAACAATTTGCAATAGATTACGTCTTCACCAATTTTTTGTAAGACGTATTGTTTCCGGGATATCCGGAAAAAGGTGTTTGCACTCCTTTTTCCAAGGGTGGCGATCCCACGAACTTGAGGTTAAGCTTCTATTGACCCCCACATATGTCCCAAAAAAGCTCATGTAACATTTCAATGGACTATGTGACAAATACAATCACTTATTTTATCCGTATGAAAATTTCAATCGTTCATATATACACTTCTGTTTATTTAAATAGCATACAATTCTTGGGACATATTTTTACAATTTTTGACCTGTGTAAATTTGTCATTTGTTGCCATTTCTACCAATAATAAATCTTCAGAGAAATATCTTCATTATACGGTAATTATTAACCCTTTCAGTCAAGTTGACGTATGCTTGAGCTTAAGCTCAAGTTTACTACTCACTAATACTAAAAAATCTCTTTATGCCGTTGTATCTATAACAACCAATACTCTTTTTACTCCATCTTACTAAATTTATCTAGAAGAACTTGAGTTGATATGGACATCTGATCAAAAACTATGTTCTTTGGACATTAGGAAAAATGTTTATAGTGATCAGTAATGAAACAAATGAGGTAAACAATGAAGTCTTCCGATGTTATTGGCAAAAAGAACTACAAAATGAAAACATTCAAAATAAATCGTATTGGTTCATGATAGAACAGCAAACATTGGCTCAAAACATATCACACTCAACAACATATCGCACGACTTGAATGTTTTTTCATCTGTAAAGACAATTCCTTCCCTAAAGCAATGTTTTGTAGAACTTGCACAGCTTTTCAAATCGCAAGCTTCAAATCGTTATTTCTACATGCCGTAGGACTCGATTCTGGAAAGTTTTTTGCACATACAGCCGATTCAAAGGAATGATCTCTTAAAAAAAATAATCAATGCAATATCTTGTGAGTCACTTGAAAGTTCCCTTCATCCATGCCCAACCTTTCGGTTGGGCATCCTGTCTTCTATTGCTTCTTCACTTTGGATATGGTGCTCACATTAAGACCTAGATCGATTGCTGATTTTCTGATAGACTAGCTACCTTCCAATCTGGCAATAATGGCAGCTTTCTGAATTCTGAGTTTTCAGTAATCGGAATTGTACATGAACATTATTAAAATTATATACGAGGGTGGTTTGAGGGAGGCGTAATTTTACAGGGGTTGACAACAGTTTCGCTACGATCATTAGTTGTTAGTTTCCGCCATTTTTCCCAAGTTTGTTTACGTACTAAATATGAGAATGAATCGTTTCTCTCAAGTTCTTGTATTAAAAAAATATTGTTGTTAAAAATATCTATCTAACTATCACCTAAGTGATAAACAAAGAACTGTTTTTTTATAAGATTCAAAGAGATTAAAAATACATCTAGAAATTGTAAATATGATGCTGATGAATTTTGTTATATTATATGTGCTGGATTTATAAAAGTACGAGACATAAAATTTATTTATAATCATAGTTGCCAAATGTTAAAATATTAATTTTCAGTTAAATTTGTGTTTCTAAGGACTTAAAAGTGAAATACGGAAAACGGAAAACAAGTTAATTTCTTAAAAATTTCTATTCTAACAATAATATAATGAAAAAGATGCTACTTGGAGGAGAGGATAGAGCAGACCTTCATGCTTCATATTTTGATATTCAGCATTCATTTCAGAATACTTATCTTTTTTGATTTTTAGTATGATTGATTTTGATGAAACTAACTGAGATTGGAAGAATCTCCTATAATATATAGATGGAAGTAGAACTAGAAGAAGCCTACAACCATTTGTCCTACTTTATCAATGTGGCATATAAAAACAAATGACCAGTAAAATCAATGGCAATCCATAAAGACGTACATTGGTGGCAGGAAAGCTGGATCGCTCGAGACCTGGGGCAAAGAAGCGGTTCAACGCAAAGAATACTGACAATTGGAAAATAACAGTCCTAGCAAACTATGCTAAGGAACATTTAAGAGAAGAGCTTGGAAACAGTTCTGCAAGGGAATACATGAGTTAGCCACAGCACAACGTCTCTTAAAAGTCTTAACCAAGAGCTATTCAAACAATATTGGACTAATTCAGAAGCTAAACGGAGATTATTGCTATAATCATCAAGACAATTTGGAGATCCTTTTAAAGACTTAATTTTCTGACTCAATAATAAGAAAAAAAACGAAATAAACGAGTCCCTGGGGAATGTACTGAAAGTAGGTATTTAAGAACGTACATAATTATAACTCACTTGGAAAAGGCAACATTTTTTTAGCCATGCTACCAAAAGGCTGTGAAGTAATGAAGAAACATTCGAAAGGTTTTTGAAGTTAGCCTGATTGTAGGCTACATACCCAAAATATGGAGAGAGGCAAAAGTAGTATTTATATAAAAAATGGGCAGGATATTAGATGCAGAGATTTGTCCAAAATATCTTGTAGGTGTAGGTACCGCGTGTCTAAAACGCCACAGCAATCTACATGACACAACCATCAATTTGTTTATATTCTTTATACTTAAGTGTAATTATTTAATAAATTGAACTACAACTGTAGAGAAGATATACTTACCTCTAACATCATATGCAGAAAACAAGTAGCAAATAAAACACCACCTCCAAAGGACTGACAGAAGGCAATTGCTAGCGTAACTTGCTTGTGTCGTTTGTGATTAATAAATTGCCCTGAAGAGGCGTCTTCTCCCTCCCATTTTCTCAAAAAATTATACAACTTCACTGGTAAAATTGAGAAATTAAATCTTATGAAGAAAAACAGCACTGCCACTAGTATTTTTGTAGCCATTAAATTCATATTTCTTTACAATTGTACCTGAGGTGTGTTCACCACTAACCTTCATCAGTATATAACTCGAATACTCAGTACTACAGCCTGTTCATATAAATTGAGCATTTGGAAGATAAATAAAAATGTTTACATTACATCATCGTAAATACAAGGAAATAATTTGATATTGATCGATTCTTTCACAGCGGTAGAGAGTTCTGTAAACTCTTATCAATTCTTAAGATAATAAAGGTTATGAGTTATCTTATTATCAAGAAATCATCACTGTACCATTAGTCCAGAAGGACCAGTTACTATATTACTCAGTTCCTTACAGTCCACGGGGGTTTTGGAATTTTAAACGTTCAGGAAAAAGGGAGACCAAGAGCTGTATGTGTTGTGGATACGAAAGAGACAACGCAGAACACATCGCTTTCCTCTGTATGAGGAATTAAATTTCAATCAAATTGAAAACTAAACCGCGAGACAAAGCTACCATGCGCCAAATGTTAGCGACTGTCAACTGTTTAACCTTTACCCTATTCTTTCGAATGCGATATCTACCGCGTCTGAGGATAAATCAGTCTAGCCGTGGCATTCGTTTGTATAGAAACTCTTTTTTTGTTTTGTCATAAAAAGTATCGACGTAATAATATGTAGTGCAACGGATTGTTGTCAAATTTTAAAAGAAACTTGGAAAACTGCAACTGAAACTTATAATTTATTAAAACAATGTTAATCGCGTCCACGTGTTTTTGAGTGGTTTAAATGTTAAAGTGACCGAGGAGATGTTGAAGGATGATTCACATTCAGGACTCCCTTCCACGTCAAAAACGGATGAAAATATCGGCTAATTATTCGTGCGATTGCTGAATCTATAGAAATTGTGCGGTAAATTTTAGTGTCTGCAGGTTTGATGCCTAAAATCCATTTGAACAATAAGAAGTTTGCAACTACAACATCCCAGTGTGACCACCCAACTCAATTGCTGGATCTTGCATCGTGCGACCTTTTTCCTAAGGTCAAATTAGTACTAAAAGGAACAAGATTTGAGTCTTTTGAAGCTGTGAAAGAAAAAGGAAATGACAGAAAAAGACCGTTTCGGACAATGGAAGATTCGCATGGAGCGATGTAGTGTATATATTGAAGGAGATAATAAATGAATAAACATGTCTTTTCCTAAATCAAGATGTTAGATACGAAAAATAATATTTCCTTGTACAAAGCTATATCGATTTTGATGAAAATTTATAAATATATAGTTTCAATCCAATTATTTTCTATTTTTTTGGAAATTTCTGTAGTTTTTTATTGAAACTATCAAACTAATTGATAGACTTAAGCTATACAAATGAGTGAATTGAAATTAATTTGGCGAAAAAGTGCACTATCAGATATTTATGTGTAATACAAACTTGGCTGTAGTGCTTTCTATGCAAAAAAATCAACGTCACCGAGTACATTTTCAGTTAAATGTTTTAGTGAGACTGGAAAGAAATAAGAAGTGAAAATAATATTGGAGCTGGAATTTATTATTTAGGTCGCGCATGCTACTTCACTTTGTTACGTTTTGAGAACTCTCATGTAAATTAGATCCATTCCCCTTGATTGGAAGTATATAATTTCGCAGCCCCATTAGCAAGTTATTGGACGTAGGGTTGCGATAGTATTGACGTAAATTTCATGCAATGTTTACTAGTCGAGTAGTTTCTTTGCGAAATGCATTAAACACGAAATATTTTTGACTTGATGAAATTGATTTCCAGTCACGTACTCCTAGAATTTGCATATCTTGTGGAATCTGATCTGATTTGGTCTACCTGGCAATCTTTTCTCTAGGTCTCCATTCCTTAGTTTTATTTGTAGTTTGTCGTTTTTCCTCTCTTTAAATGTGTTCGTACCATTGTTTTATTTTTACTTTAATTGTATCCTACTCCTACTACATCCTCATTTTCCTATATATTCTTAATTTCGTAGTTTATTTATTTATTATTTCTAACTTTCACTGGTCCATGTATTTTCCTAATCATTCTCCTCTCATATATCCTTAGTTGTTCTTTGTCTATATTTGTTAGTCTCATTAATTTAGCGTCGTATGTAACTATTGGTTTTATCGGTGTCTTGTATACTCTTAATTTGATTGCTCGGCTTATTATTTTGCTTTGCATTATAATTTTATACTATATATCTATATCCCGCATGAATTCTTTGTCTTGTCTTATTCTTTGTGTCATTTTTGTTGCTTATCATTTCGTTGCTAAGTGCTTAAAGGTGTCGAATACTTTTCAATTTCCATATATTTTGTCTTTTTCTGATTTATTTAATTTATTTATTTGATATGTCTTCAAAAATTTCTTTGTTTCTATTAGAGTTTAATTTTCAGCATATACTATTGCTTGCTTTGATTTATCAATGATATTTCCATAGATATTACAATCCCCAATTATGCCTTCAACTACAATGTTAAGCAATACCGCTGAAAGTCCATCACCTTGCCTTACCCTATTATTTATTTCTAATTCCTTAGATGGTCCGTTTTTTGTTATTATGACCCTAGAAGTCAACACACTCATTTTCACCAATCGTATCAACTTTTGGGTAGTTGTAGTTTTTTAGTTTTTCCATGTCCGTGGAAAAGTTAATTCACTGTAAACAAATTATCTAATTCAACTCAATTCGAGTCCAATTTTTCATACTATCCAAAAAAATAATCTTCTATACTATAAACAATTTATTTTGACACTATATACAAACAAATATTTATAAATATGTTGCTATAGTAATCGGTTAAAGTTATCCATAATTGCGTGCGAAAATTATTAAATATTATTACATAAGTCGCAAGTTATATTTTTGATGTCTGAAAATATGTTTTTAAAAATTTATTAAAGTCGAAATTACAATATTTTTACAAAGTTGAATGAACAGAATTAATACCACAACCGAATTAACTACAATTCATTGACAAGTGTTAACAATAATACTATTTTATATTAACAATTAAAAATTAACACATGTTTACAAAGTATGATTTTTTCACGTCCTAATTTTTAGACTAATCTAGATTTTTCTTTATGTAATTCACACTCTTGGCATGTAAAACTATAGCAATTAGTAAATATTAACAAAAAATTGTAATTCTTAAATAGTTCGGTCAATTTAGACATTCGAAGTTACATTCAACGTTGAAAATATAATTACAAATATGATTAGAAAGCTCCCCATATTTCTGTTGCATGGAAAATTTTTTGTTTGAGGTTAAATGTCAAAAAATGTGTTCTTCACCATTTCCAGTAAAAGGGTAAATGAAAATAATCCAGTTAAAAATTGTAGATCACGAACTTATCTATAAAAAATACATCAATACCTTTTTTTCTACGAGCCACCAATTCTGAGATATAACGATTCAAGAAGTTTCCACACCACTTATGAAGTAGTGTAATTAGCGCGTTTTTTTTAACGTGGTTTCCCCAGAAGACCTATTCCACGGGTCAGTTATGATCCTATTTAGGTTGAAACTATTGAAAAATAATGGAGATTAGCAAAGACAGGAAAAGATCAAAGCGCAGTAACTTAAAAACAACAAGTTCATTCATACTTTCAAATTCTTGATTCTTTTCTTGGTCTTCTTCTTGTTTTATCTTCTTCTTCTCGTTCATTTTGTTCTTCTTGTGAAGAGATATCGGTGCTACAGACAGACGGACGAATGGATAAAACGCCACTAATAGCAAAAATAAATTTTGTATGCTTCAATCGTTCTCAACTAATGATATCCAGTGACAGATTTGAGCTTAAAGCCGCCCCAAGCCCTGATTATCGCACCGCCCTCAATGTTGGAATACATTTTAGTAATTTTGATACATTATTTACATTTAAAATAAATGTATTTCACTAGAATATAATTATTAATTGAAGCTGATTAATTATCTGTCTCTCATGTCATGAAGGAATAGAGCCAAATAACTATAGATAAGCACAACGAATGATAAATCTACTTGAGATTACATTCCAAACAAAGACTAGAATTGCTGTTTCTAAATGCTGTAATTTTCACCGCAATCCAACCGCAGACCAACGAGTTTGAGATAGACTCTTAACTTTGTACGCTGCACCAAGATTTCCCGACGATGGGTGGATATAAATTCTTCGCAAAAATTAATCTGAATTGATTTCACTTTTTTCCCTTCAAATCATACCTAGTGCCTAGGCGTGAATCCATCACTGGTGATATCTCTTATAGTAACGAAATTTTCTTTAAACTTTTCACTTCTTAGACCTTTTATACGTTTTTCGTGATATTTGTCTTCATTTTCATGAAAATCGTAATAATCCGAAACTAAATATCTTATTTGGGTTCGCCAACAACTCTAATTCAAATTAGCGAATCAACCTCAATCTGAAAGTATTATTTCTATAGAGAGAAATTTTTAACTCTAGATTTGATGATGATTATTTTTTCAAATGACGACATTTTTTTCGGAACGAACAAATATCAATCTATGTCTGTTCTGTTGCTACATTAGTTCGATTTCCCCTCGTCTTTTTCGTCCTGGTTGATTGCTGCAATATATGTAAACAGTGGGGTCGTTATCAACTATACTATTAGAGATTCCCGTGTAATTTCATCGATTAAATACATATGAATAAAGTTGTTTGGTGTTTCAAAGGGATCGATCAAGTTTATGTCAAATATATTTCAAGTCAGTTAAGTCATTTGAAGTTTCATCCACATGATACGTTATTAAAAATATAATAAACTACAATGTTCGAATTGCCGGTATACAAGTGTACCAAGAAACTATATAATAAGATGCCGAACGATGTTGCTCTTCCTAATCCGACTATTCCAGGGTCGTACCAACACGTAAGTCATTACAGTTTTATCAATTAAATTTCATATTTGAACCAATTTTTTTTAAATTTGTTTATATGATGGAAATTAATAAACAGAGCGTAAAATTCTCTAGATATTATTGTATATTTCGATGCATTGCTCTTTGTATTTGTTCTAGTATTTTATCTTCTGTTTTCTAGGAGTTCTCGATAGTCCACGAGAAAATGTTTAAGGGTCAGTTCCATAATCATTTCAATTTTTCAACATAATCTGGTTTTGAATCTACACATTTTCAGTGCTCTAGCCTTTTACCAAGTTTATACTCTTGGTAACCGTTCACTACTAGTAAAATGTCGAGTTCTGCGGATCAGATCTGGTGAATAAGATGAATGGGCAACCAATTTGAATTGTAATTCGTTAATATTAACCTTGGCAATTACCGAAAAGCGATAAGAGGTGTTGTTTTGATGGAATAGCTCTCTGCTTCAAATGCAGTCGATTTTTCCAATTTCTCTCTTTATTACATCAAACTATACGCAATACTTTTCTGTTATTGAAGATAGTCAATATACACAATTCAATATCCTAAAAACACTCGCCATCATTTTTCCGGCTTATGGAAGCGTATTAACTTTTTCGCAGCAGGTTTCCCTTTTGCAATCCTCTGTTTTCACTGTTTTTTTCATTTCAGGGGTATCTTGGTGGGTCCAGGCTTCATTTAATATTATGAATTAACGCAAAAAATTCGACTTATTTTGTTTAAAATTCTTTAAAAGGTCTGAGAAATTTTTATTCGAATGCGCCTTGGGTTCAAAGATAGCAAACCATTTTAAATTGATACCAATGATTAACAATATATTTTCAATGTTTCCAAATATTGTTTTTATATTGAGTATATAAGCAGATATATTTTTCTAAGTACCCGAAACACTTGCTTCGATAGAGACATAGAAGTTGGATATATTAGCCTATTTATCTGGTGTTCACAAACTAGATCTTTTTTCTGATCTGTTGCTCTTCATGTAACAGCAATCGTGGTTTTGGTTTCTCGACTAAAATGCCTGCTGCTTCGTAAGTTGAATGGTCTAACATGTAAATGTATGTCTCCTTCAACTTTTCTGTTGCTTACACCGAAATCGATGTGGCGTTTATAAGTCTAAATAATTGGTTTTCTAAATATGAAGATAATCTTTTACATATTAATGATCCCTATGTACGTAAGCAATTTCTAAACTGTTAATTATATAGTTATATATTATAGTTATATATAATTAATATTTTTTGAATATTTTTGCTCTTTCGTTAAGTTTCTATTTCGCTGATTTTTAAGGACTGAGCTGGAAAGTTAGTAGGCTGACACATAGATAGCATTATCTATGTGCCTACTAATATCGAATCCATGATTTTCAGTTAGTCATAACCTTCAAAAGACTTGTATATAAATTTGACATCTGTCGTACGATTAGTTTGCCAGTTATAGTATTTTGAGTTAACCTATATTGTTACTTTGAAAAAATTAATTAAAAGGAATTTCGTTTGCTAATAAAGCATTAGTTATGGGCAAAAAATACTATTAAAGCTTAAACTTGGCTTGATAAACATTATTCAGACTCCATCCCAGGAAAATTAAGCTTTGAAAACTGTCTTATGTGGCGGAATGAGCACTGATCACGTTGCACGCAGGCTGTCACCGACGCACACATCGAAAAAGTCCACAAAATAATTTCGGATAACTGTAAAGTTGCGCCGATTGAGATACCTTAGACTTTAAACGTATCAAAGGAACGTGTTAGACATATTGTGAAATAATACTTGGGAGCACAAATTGTAAAGTGTGGAAAGATGTAAGAATCTGTATTTTGAGAAGCGCATGGTATAATATTCATCGGCATTTTTGACAAAGCGATAAATAGCGACTATAAGATAGTGTTTGAAAAACAGAATCTTGGAAAAGACCTATTTGAAGAACAAAATAAAGCTGTTTCGTGAAGACAATGCAGCATGTCACAAAACAATGAAAAAAATGGCAAAATTGCATGAATTCTTACGTATTCCCGAGGTTTTTCACCCAGCGACCTTTTCTTGTTTTCAAAACTAAAGAAGATGCTCATTGGACAGAAATTATGGCGTTGAAAAGCTTAACGCCGAAACTGAAGCCTATTATGAGACTAAAGACAAATTGTACTATAAAAGTGGTATCGAAAAATTGTTGTATGGCCCTCGAAGGCAACTGTGTTGAATAATAGAATCGAATTCTATCAAAAAAATATTTGTTTTTCCTATCCTATTAAATTATTAGTGGCAAATTTTTTCTAGTTTGCAATGTAAATATAAATATATATGTAATAAATATAATTTTTCGTAATAAATTTATATGTTTTGTACAGGTTGGAAAATCACCGTGTACCAATCATCTGTTTCGTGCTTACGAAGCTAGACGCAAAAGGGATGTAGAAGAAAAATTAAGGGAAGACGAGGGATCAAAACTGTATCAGAAGGGTTATGTTTCTATGATGTATGATAACCACGTGGAAAAAAAACGGACTCAGAGAAGAATACGAGAAAAAGTAGAACAGAAGATACAAGATTACGAAGAAAGTATCAATAAAAGAAGAGAAAAGTGAGTTAAGGGATGTTTTTCCAGCGGGGAGATACCTATTTGGCGTGAAATTTCATATCGGTTCCTTAACAACTAAATTATAGAGTAGTGAGGAATAGGTTTATATAGGTCTATGTAAATTATCCTCACATTTTTTTATACACATTATTTTTTAACAATTTTACATTATTTACGTTTAACTCATGACCCAGTGTGCACATTTTCAATGAACTATGTGCTCTTTAAACCCATTATTAACGGATCTCTTCGTCTGCCCAATATATTTCCTGTCACGATCATTGCAGCTAATTCCATAGATACCGTTTTTGTTTTCAAATCTGATATTTTATCGTTGGGGTTACCCTACAATCGTTTAGATTACTCCTCCTTTTCATTTTGATTTTGGAAAAATCTACATTATCGAATCATCATGTCTTGTACCGAGAATAAATGTTCATTCTAGACCCACATTTTTTTCATTTCTAGACTCCAAAAAATGCTTTGTATTGAAGAGAGAGAGTTCTATCGAATGACTGTTGAACAAGCCCAAAGAGGAGACGAAAGAAAAATGGATAATATGAAACGAACAGTTGAACAAATCAGAGCCAAGAGGGAAGAAGAAAGATTGGAACTTGTGAGAAAGAAGAGAATTGAACAATACATGTAAGAATCAATTATCATGCCTTGAATCGTGAATTCTAATCTCTAATCTCCCCTATATGAAATTTCATTTTTTTATGTATATGTACATATTCTCTTTTTCCAATTTTCAGAACTCGATGTCAAGATCTCAGGCCCGCTTTGTTGAAGAAACATCTCATTGAATCCAAAAACGCTCAACTTCAACAAATGAGAGAAAATGAGGCAAAACGAGAGGCAAATAAGGAACTTGATAGAATGTGGAATGAATTGAACCAAAAAGAGTTACGAGCCAAGGTATGAAAATAGAAAAACTACCACGCGATTTTCCAGAAAAATATCATTATACACAATGGAAATTGTTCACAGTTCAATGAGGCACTTACTCTCACAAAATCATAAATAACATATGAGGGGTGGTGTTTATTTGATATTCGCATTTCTGATCTTCATCGTTCAATGTTATAATGAAATTCATTATTCGATTCGCAGATTGAAAGGGAGGAAAGGGAATTATTAGCAGCAAAAGCACAGCAGATAAATGTACACGAGATTTTGAAAAAACAAATCAGGGCAAAGGAACTTCTGAAAGCTGAAGAGAAAAAAGTAACTATGGAAGATAAGATTGAAATCGCTAGACACATGGAAAAAACACGATTAGAAAAAATAGAAGGTCAGTAGTTTACAAAAATTCATTCTAGTGTGATGGTGTTAGCGTTAATGTTATAGGAAATTATCTTACAATATTTTTCCAACGATAGTGCGAAAAAGGAATTTGTATTTCTACAGAATACTGGGAGTATAATTTGTGTTCTGAAATGTATAAATATAACAATCACTCAACAGTTCTTTGAGGAATTTCTTAACTCTATCCCAACCTCAACGGGAATGGCTCTAATGGCATTTCTATATGTTGTATATTTTCCAAGTATCGTCTGCAGAAATCTGCTCTGGCCAAACCATTCGTTCGGAAGCTATCATATTACCAACTGGAGCCTCCATCCAGTATTCTCAGTGTTATGTGACTCGTAACTTCTTGGTTATGTATCATTAAGTCCCAAGGTAAAGATCCAATAGAACTTCAATTGCCCTATTGGGTACGTATGGATCTCGTTATAATAAGATACAGGAGACGACACCAAATTTTGTCTAGTTGCGTTTCAATTTTTCCTTTTTTTCAAGAAATAGTAAGGTTAATCTTTTCAAATGCTACAGCTTATTAGATACTTACCAAATTCCCAAATTCTTTGGATCCTAAAGGTATAGTGTGGTATTTTCAATATTAATGTCCCGAGTGCATGTCAAATTGTCGATAATTTAATTATGAGACAATTTGACATGCACGAGAGGGCATTTTGGCAGACTATTTCCTGAGAAAAATTTAATTTAAAATAAACAATAATTGTTCCTTTTCTTAAAATATAAAATTAAAACCAAATGATGTTCATTAATCCTAGACGAAAATTTGGCACTAGTGCAAATTATCGACAATTTGCACTAGTGCAGTATTATCGCTGAAATTTGATCGTTGCTAGGTAAACATAAAATATTACAGCTTTTTGGTTGGCTTAAATTTTTCGAAGGAAATAGTCAATTCAATAATTATCAGATTCTTTTTCCCTGAGAGTACCCAAACAAAGGTACTTAGAGTTTTCAACTGACGGTTCGTTAATTCTTTTTGAAAATATTACTCTACGAAATAGATTAAAAAGGTGTATCTGCAAGACATTAACAGCCGCTTTCCGAGAATAATTGTCCCTTGCTTTTTCTCTCCAGCTCTGGATGTTTCTCTCTTAAGGTCTTCTTTCATCGCTTCCCTTCACCGTTTTTTTGGTCTACCTCTTTTTCTTTTGTTCTCTGTTATCCATGCAACTCCGTTCAAGAGCCTGTTTTTGTCCATTCGTTCATTGTAATCTTTTTTTCTTTATAAACGCGCTGATTGGTGCCTTAATTAAAAGTTTATAAAATTCATGGTTTGATCTTCTCTCCTATACTAACTGCTTTTCTCCAAAAAATTCTTCTTAATATTTTTCTCTCCCAGATTTCTGTCTCTTTCTGTTAATATTCTTCTAAGGCTGTTACTTTTGGCAATTCTTAGTTCGATTTTTTGTTCCTGTTAGCATTTAGGAAACCCTAGAATGAAACTGTTTTTATCACTATTGTAGAATTGAAAAATAAACGGAGGGATGCAGATTCGCTGCGTCAAGATCTTCTCGATCAAATACGTACTAACCAAGATATTCTCGAGAAACGAAAACGAGAGGAAGAGGCGATTGATCAGGCATTTGCTCATATGAGCAAATTGGAAATGGAGAGAGAAATGACAGCATTCGAAGGTAACTTGGAATTTTATTTTATTCAATGAAATCCGGTAAATGATCCGATTTCCAGTATACTACTAATCCAGAGATAAACTTAATTTTTGTTCAATTTTGAGATTAGTACCAAAGAAAAAGGCTATAGAACATAGTGTTCTTTATCCAGGAGATATTATACACACCAAAATTTCAGTTTAGAATTATGGTAAATTTAAAATTCGCGCTTGATTTGATTTTTAATATCTTGCTAATAAGCGTAGGACAATCATGCTCGTTTCGAGGTTAGGTTATGTTATAGATAATTAATAGTGGAAAGTTAGTATACTACCATGGTGAAGTCATTTATAGGCCTCGCATTTTATTCCTTAATCTTGGTGCTCGGTCAATAATAATAGTCTTCACGGTACAAGTTCTTTTAATAAATATCGGCAACATTACCAGATATGGCGTCGTCTAAAACGTTCAAGTAGAGTGCGTTTGAACCCCAAATATTCTCGAGTAAATTATTTAATGTTTGCCGATTATGTAACCTAACATAACCTAACCTAAGCACTTGATATATTCTCGTGAAAAAATGTTTCGCTCATTTTCTGGACACTCTGTATATAATAATAAGACTTTTATTTGGATACATGTAGATTTCGTAATTTATATGTTTTTATCATTGAAGAATCCGTATCACAAATGAAGAAAGAAACTGCAATGTATAAGGAACATCTGAAGGAACTGAACGCAAGTAGAAAAAAAGAAGAAGAGGAACTGAATGCGCTCCTAGAAGAGCATAGGCAAGCGGTTCAAAAACAACAGGATGAGGCAAAATGCAAGATTATCGAAGCTAAGAGAGCTTTACAGTGTGTAAGTTTAAATTATAGTTCTTCTTGATTAATATTGGAACTTTAGACGTTTCCTTTCAAGTTAATTATAATAGTTGTTGTTACTGTGAGAAAAGCTTATAAAGAAAAAAATATTTCAAATACAAAAGGACTACAACTGGTTTTCTTCCAAATAAGCACAACCCTCCGACTTTTAATAGTAGCACCAATGGTGGAAACAGATTGAATTATTTAGTGTTACTCAATATGGAACATGAAACAGCTGAAATATTTGACATTTGACAACATCATTGACTATTTTGCCAGAATGGAGGCTAGAAAGAAAGAGTTTTAATTTCAATTTAATAATTTTAATGGAAAAGCTTCATGTTTGTTAGATAATATATGGACTGTAGTAATTTGTAATAATATGGGGTTTAAGAATTGTTTTATCTTAAATTTTATTTTTTGAATGACAGATTATGAAGCTTCAAAAAATGCAACATGATATTTCTAAATAAAGTATGGTGTTTTTTATTAATTAGTTTCAAAATTGTTCGAATATTTTGTTAACTAGTAATATCAGAAATAGTCAATTAAAACGAAAAACTAAATAAAACTAAAAATTAATAGTTCAATTGAAAATTTCAATACCAAAATGTTTATAATTTAAAAATTAAGTACCAAAATTTACCTACTTATTTCGAACGTAGGTATGTAACAAATGATTTGTATTTTGATGAAACATTTTCAGACTATATTACATTTTCTAGTCCTATAAGCCAATTAACCTATTGGTGTAAAGATGTTTCAGAAAAGCTCGGCTCATGCCACGAATTGTTATTAAGTTTCAGACGTACTTTGGGAAAATGAGATATTAGACCAGTTCAAGAACAAAGTTACTTTCAATTCCCGATTTTGTCAATTTTCCCACGGGGGAGAGGCTCGGGATTAAACTCTGCTCCGGGCCACTAAAAATCTGTCGGCGGCTCTGCGTATTTGTCTAAAATTGTGCCTAAACTTATAGCATGTATTTTAGCTCAATCCCAAATTTGTTTTCATCTTTCTTTACAGCCTTTTATAACCACAAGCTTTGGATTCTTCTTGCTATTAATGCTCATTTAACTAACATGTTTTTCAGTTATTTTTCATACATGAATTGTTACTTAAATAAATTTATTTGAGCTCATTTATCGGGATCTACTAATTTTATATATAAACCTATATATCTAGTATTAAATATTTGTCATCAGTACTAAATACGGCGTTAATTATTTTGCTTCGTAGGACGTACAGAAGGGACGCGCAGAGCAATTGGAACATAAGAAGAAGGAAGCGGAATACCAATTGAAATTAAAACAAGCTGAAAATGAGCTACTCCGATTAGCATTCGAAACCAATGCTTGCCTCCAAGCGGAAAGTGACCGTCTCGAACAAGAAGCTATTAGACAATACAGAGACGATTTGAGAAAGCAGATCGAATACAACAATTTGTTGAGAGTAAGGGATTATGATTATTATTTTAACTATGAGAGAACATTTTTAACTGGAAATGTTATTTTAATCATAAAATTGTTCATAAATTGTTTTATAATCTAAATGGACTCTCTCTAAGACATCTGACGCATGCTTACAATGTTTGAAACTCATTTGGGAATCAAGTTCCTAGTTCTTTGAGTTCAGAATACATACCATTTTACTTTGTTAGATCCATAGAAAATATTTTACAAGAAAAATTTTCATGTTTACTATTATTTAAATCTGTACAAACTACGTATCATATTGTTTGATAGACAGCAAACTAAATCAAACGAGTACATGTTTTATGATTTTTAATCATAATAATATCCAATATCCTACTTTCCATAATCCAAAACGGCCCATTGGATATACAGATGCGTCAAAGACGCAACTAGGTGCAGAAGTAAATCAGCTTTTAAACTAGTCTATTAACCACAATGTTTCAAAGTTAGATGCAGTTTGGGCAGATGCTCGATATCTAATCGACTAAAATTACAAGAACAAACACAGTTCTATCTGCTATGATAATCGACAAGCTCTTGAGGCTTTGCAATCGTGAGTTATTACCTCTAAGGTGGTAAGAAAACTATATCGAGCGGCTATCAACGAACGACTATGTCGAACTTCTGTGTGTTCTTGGAGATTTTAGTGTCAAAGAAAATGAAAAGACAGACGTGCTAGTGTTAAGTGCTGTCATGAACTCTTTACCGGTGTCCTCAATGAAAAATCTGATGGACAGAAGAACTGGATACAGTTTACTGAACAGGTGGCTAGAAACCAGTGGCATGCGAATCGCCGAAAACTCTACAGAAGATCATCCTTACTACTGGGGGATAGTTCCACCTAACTCACTCAACACACATCAATAAAGACTGATCATCGGGTTCATTACTGTCATTGGTTAAAGGCAAAGCACCGTTAAGAAGATGGTTAGGTTAGGTCACGCAAGATCCTTAAGTGCTGTCGTTAGCTCTTTACCAGTCTTCCTAATGAAAAATCCTATGGACAGAAGAGCTGGATACAGTTTACTGAACAGGTGTCTGGAAACCAGTGGCATGCGACTCGCCAAAACCTCTCCAGAAGATCTTTCTTACTACTGGAGGACAGTTCCACCTAACTCACTCAACACACATCAATAAAGACTGATCATCGGGTTCATTATCGTCAGTGGTTAAAGGCAAAGAATCATTAAGAAGATGGTCTTCAATGTTCAAGATGCAAAAGAGAGGAGGAAATACTAATCCACGTACTGTTCAAATACGCTACCCTTTGAGTGATGGAGCGCGGGAAAACCTTTCAGTATTAAGGAGTCAGATACATGTAGACTTCTTAGCTCAGTACACAAATCTCTACTCTAACCCATAAATTTCAGTTTGAAGGGCTAAATTGCTGAGCGCCAGGATGAGTCAGAATTCAATTCCTAAGAAAACAATACGTATTTTTTCTCTACAGTAACTTCGGGTCCAACTGGTTTCATCCGAATTAACTATGACTTGATTAACACTGACACTATTGTATTAGTAAGAAAAAAAGTATCACAGCAATTGAAATTGAAATAAATAATCGAAACGGCGAAAAAATAGAAAACAAAGGTTTTGTAAATATACAGGGATTGTTTGACAACAATATTGATTGATTGATATGCGTAGATGTGAAAAAAAGTATAGTTTTACTAATAAGGTGAAATCTGAGATTAAATCAAAATTCAAATTGGTTAATGCCCGAGAATTTTCGTCACTAAACAGTACTCGACATATTATTATTATATAGAATGATCTCTGCATTTAATTTCATGTTCATCTTGGAATTTCTTTTTTAATTCACGAATTCGTGAAGTGAAAGTGATACCTGACATAATTTTTAACTCAATATATGTCATAATCGAATTTCTCATCATGTTACCAAATTAATGAAATAGTATGAGAAGCTCCCTAGTAGTTTTTTCACTTGACATTGGCGTAGACGACTGAACAATTAGAGTTGCATCAAATTCGAAAGTAGTTCATGGAGTAGATCATCAAAATATTTGTTTCAACTTTACTTTAAACCTTCAAGATCAATACTAAGTATTGGTCCATTTTTTTTCCTTTTATAGATTGGAATCATAATTACATTTGATGAAAATAGGTTATGTATTTTTCATGTGAACGTCCTTGAGAAACAGTGGATAGCCACGTTAAAATATATTTTCATTCGAAAGAATACATATTAAAGTCGACGAAAATCTCAATCTGTTAAACTAATCACGTCAATCCTTACTAATATTATAAATCTAAATGCGTGGATACTTGTTACGGTTTCACGCAAAAACTACTTGACGAATCATCATGAAACTTTGTACATATATTCTGGGAGGTACTAGAAGTAACATAGTATACTTTTTATTAAAAAATATTGTTTACAAAATAAAAAAAAATTGTCAACAAATATCAACATTTTGCTACTTCAGCGCCATCTTACATACAGTAATGAAGTATTCAATTGTCTAAAGTTTCAGCCGTTTGGAATTTTTGAGGTTAGGTACCATTGTTATTTTCAACTGTCACTGAAAGCGTATGTCTAAAAATTCATCACGGGCCCGTGCAGCAAAAGTTGCACGAAATCAAGAATCTTCGGTTAATGCAGAGCTGAAAAGACAAAAGCAAGTAAGGCAACAAAGTGATTTGAGAGCTGCTGAAACACCTTTTCAGATCCAATGTCGTTTAGAAAGACATGTTCAGCAGTGGGTAGCTAGAAGAGCGATAGAAACGCCAGAAAAATCACAGGCTAGGAGAATTGTTCGAGCAGAAATGCAGACCACGCGCCGTCCAAATTTCATGTGTAAGAAGTGGTCCGTATTTAATGATACTGGATTTCAATATGACCCTACAATGGCATATCACCATCATCCTATGGCTCAATAAATAAAAAATGTCAATAGTTATGAAATTTCTCGGGAGGTAGATTATGATTCCATAGGACCACATCATCAAGCGACAAAATTAGACTCTCAATTACTTCCAGAGTTTTCTATCAAGTTTTACGTAGAATAGACTCCGGCAATGGTGGACTCTTCCTTCTCGACGCACCAGGAGGAACCGGAAAAACGTTTTTGCTCAACTTATTACTAATGTCCGTCAGAGTTGCCGTAGCTTACAGGAAAATAAATTCTAACATTTGTTATTGTATTTCAATAAAGCATGTTTTGATTGTATGTAGTAATTTTTAAAAAAATATTTGTTATGCTTACAGATAAGTTTCATTCATTAGTTTGCAATTTAGTATTCCGAGTATCAATTTATCTTCAAATCTTAATTTTAATTAAAGAGGATCAAACAGGATTTCATGTCTGTCGTTAAATATCAAACAAGAATACACTAAAAGGCATCCGGGTTTGACGCTGAAGAGCATACCTGGAGTATTTCTTATCAAATAAAATCTATGATATTGGATTTTGGGAAAGGACCTTGAAGTTTTCCATCCCATCTAGTCCACTTAGAATGTTACTGACAGGATTCCTTACTTCTTGGAGAAAGTGAGGCGGAATTCCATCGTACGTGAACCATTTATCTCTTCTAATTGTAGAGATTATTATTCGAAAAAAGTTATGGAAAATCATCTGGTGTATGCGATTTTCTACAAACATATATATACATATATATATATATATATATATATATATATATATACATATAAATTATGTTAAAATATAATTTTCTGGTACTGTGCGTGAAGTATTTACTTTAGACACACTAGAATGCGTGAAACTTTGAGCAGTATTGCGTAGAAAACGTATTATTAAGGTCTCCGAAGTGTTAAAATCACGTTGTGATTGCCATTTATTATTTTTTTACTTATATTGTAATAATTATTTTTAGGTAGCAAAGTTATTGTGTCTGTTATTTTGTTTTAATCTCAGCTGTGTCGTCAAACGAACGCTCATATAATGAAAATCTATTTGAGTTACTAATTTTGACCCTAAACTCGAAATTTTGGTATTAAATTATTAACGATGGATCGATGAAAACTTTTTTTTTTTTGTTTTTAGGAAAGAGAACGACAAGAGCTGGAACGACAATTACAGAAAGGTAAAGAGGAAGAGGAATATTATCAAAAACTAGTTCAAGAGATTATACTCCAAGAGGCTGACAGACCAGGAAATAAACACCCATTGAAGGGTTCTTGAACAATATGATTGTAGATGTCCAATACCTCCATTCTAGTAATGAAATATATACAATTCATTTCTTGTATGGAACCAATGAAAAAATACATATGTCCGTTATTTTTCCAAGTATATTCGAAATTATTTCTTTTTGATATTACATAAAGTGAGTTTCATGATTCCTCTCCAAAGTTCCATCACCTTCCGTCGACCAGAAGGTTCCAGAAGTACCGAGCCTGATCTGAGATGCCTGTAGTTGTTTGGAAAATAGCATATAGCAATAAAATTTAAAGTTTGAGGACCCCACAAAACTTTTACTTGAAAGGCGTTAGCCCAACCAATATAAAAGCTAAATTAGATTCTACTTTGGTTGAGACTGCTCCTTCGTTATCAACAGTAAAATATTGGGTAATAGAGTTTAAACGAGGCAGTACGACCTGCGAAGACCAGCCTCTCACTGGTAGACCAAATGAGGAGGCGACTCCAGAAATGTTGAAGAAAATCCACATCTAGATTCAAAATTGATGGTCTTCATTGGCGCGATGTTGGCACAAAAGAAATTAAAATATTCTTTGGATATCTACTAAATATGGGTTTCAATTAAAAACCACAAATTTCAATGTAATGGAGTACGCGCTACTCCATGGTTTCTAGAGTCAAAAAAGTATTTTATTAGTATTAAAATTCTTAAGATTTGCTGACCCAAATGCTCTTCAAGCAAATGATACATTATGATGTGTTAGACCATTTTTATCAACCAAATAATGTTAATAAATCATTGATGTTATATAAAGGTCGCTTGCATGTCCGACAATATATAAAGTTAAAGCGGTCCAGATTCGGCGTAAAAATTTTTAGTCTGGACAAGGTCAGCAGCAGTGTCTTCTTCCTGACGGTGTTGATAACGCTAGATTATCGCTTTCAGAAATAATAGTAATTAGTCTTGGTAGAAACTTACTGAACTTGGGTTATTCTTTCTATACAGATTATTGGTACAGAAGCACTCGGCTTGCTGAATATTTATTACCAAGAGGCTACTTACTGGTACGATACGGTCGGATAGAGAGGTTTCAAATGTATTAAAAACTTCTCCACTCAATAGACACCAGTCAGCATTTGCAAGAAAATGGAATTTAATTATTTTAAAAGTGCGCGAGCTAGCAGACATAATAGGGATTTTAAATAGTGCGTTACATCGCATTTTAACTCAAAATTAGGCTATGAGAAAGTTGTGTACAAGATGATTGCCGAGTTTGCTCACAATGGAACAAAAACAGCTTCGTCAAAATGTTCATATCCAATGAGTGTTTGACAATGTTTCACTTGGGTCCATCACTTCACATCCGAAACAAAAAAAAAAAAAAACAATCCAAACAATGGCCTGAAAAGGGAAGACCAGGTGCAAAGAAGGCAAAGACCGTTCCATCTGCAGGCAGGGCCATGGAATCTGTTTTTTGGGATGCGCGTGAGATAATTTTCATTTATTATTTCGAAAAAGGAAAAACTATCAACGACGAGTATTTTACGAACTTATTGCAACGTTTGAGCGAAGAAATTAAGCAAAAACGACCGCATTTGGTTAAGAAGAAAGTGTTGTTTTATCAAGACAATGCACCAGCTCGCACATCTGTTATTGCAATGATAAAAATTAGTGAATTAAAGCTTGAATTACTCATTCATACAAACTTCTTGCCAGATGTAGTCCCCAGACTTGAAAAAATGGCTCGGTGGTCAAAGATTTACCAGCAATGCAGAGGTGATGCTGGCAGTTGATAGCTTAACGATTCTTATTAAAAAAATGGTATCGAACTTATTGAACATCGCTGGGATAAGTGTATGGAGCTGGAAGGAGATAACGTTGAAAAATAAAGAAATTTTTTTTCAATATATTAGTGTTTTCTTTGTTGCGCGAAATACTTCTTAGACCTCGTAATTTGGTTGTTACATACAATTTTTTTAAGACGACACCATCTGAAAATTGTTCGCTCTGTATTCATTTACATAACGAAAGTTGCGTTTTGAGTGTTCCATGTAGTAAAAGTGACAGTTCCGTAATGCAAAACATTTTCGGAACGCTCTGGAGTAGACAACCTTAAATGTAACTCTAGCCACTTCAATGTTGACAGTTGACAGTTTTAATTCGATGATTTTACATAGCCTTAAATTATCATTTATTAGAGTAGTGGTCTTTTATATTTTTCTAATAATAACTGTGGCAGGTGGATTACGATGGGATGAATTGTGAAAATTAAAATTGAATGATGTTCAAGATAAAAATGATTTGTCAATTATAACAGTACCAGAAACCAAAACTGGCAAACAACGTATCTTAACTGTAACAAACAAAATTTGTCTTGGTATAAATCCCATCGAATTGTTTCGTAAATACTTAGCATTGAGACCTCCACACAAAAACCAATCAAATTTCTTTCTCAGCTATCATAAAAGCAAGTGTTCAACCCAAGTTGTAGGAATTCATACCTTTAGTAAGATATCATGTAATATTGCTAAACATCTACATATACAAAATCCAGGAGATTATTCAGGTCACTGTTTTAGACGCATCTCAGCATCCCTTTTAGCTGATACTGGCGCAGACCTTCTAATGTTAAAAACGCATGGTGGGTGGGTTTCTTCCACTGTAGCGGAAGCTTATATAGATTATTCCACCACAAATATGAATCAATAAACAAATTCTATCGAAGACGCAAACACATCTACAGAGATTCCATCAACATCTAGTGGAGATATATATATTTTGTCTGAATCCAATACAATAAATATTATTAATTGTCCTGGAAGTACAATCAACATTATTTTTTTCAAATAACTAATATTGACATTACAAATATCATTAAGTACATTATATTGTTAAATAGATAAGATGTTTACAATTCTCTATTATTTATTTTTTTTCCTCAATGTGATTGAAAAAGTTGTGGATCTTAGGCGTCGTCTAAAAAATGTTGTGTACGCCGCGGATGAAATACTACTTTGTTGGACTCGTCTGTTTTCAGACTCGTCCAATAAAGTAGCACTTTTAGTCCTTGGCATACAAATAACTATTAACGTTACGGACGATCCGGCATGTTTTCTGGTTTCAACAGAAGAACTCGTTATAAGCTAGTGATGAACTTTCCGGACATTTTTTACTGATAAAATTATTCTCATTAACACTTAAGTAAGAATTGCTAAAACGGCATACTATTACGCATTACATTATAAATAATTGTAAAGGATTCACTTTTACTAATTACCTTGAAATCCATCTCAAACCACCTACATTCATTTATTACAGATTGTTAGAAGTAAGTTTTTATTTGTATTACAACAGAAGACCTCTATTTTTATGTGAAAGGATGTTAAGTATCATTGGCGCTATAAAGACTTTTTGGTATAAACATATTTCATTCATTGTGCAATGACTATTCAACGTGAAAATTCCAATTTTGTACATACCAGAATTTTGTTGAAACTTACATCATTATTAATGAAACACAATATAGAATGTCAATAGAAATTATAAAATGTGTCATTACTTACAATGTCGCTCAGAAAAAGGAATATGGAGAAAAGAATGAAAAAAGTATCAACGCTTTCTACACCCGGTAAAAAAATAGGGAGTACGACCATAGCTTGAGATATGATTGTCTCAAATCTGACATTGTCATCATAAAATTCAACATTTTTAATGATAAACGTTCTAGGATAGGTGAGGTTAGTTGGTTGTTAATGGCGTTGAATTTTATAGAATTTGTTTTTTCAAAATCACCGAAAATCTTAATTAATTATTGTAAGTAAAATTTTATCATTTTTTATACATTTATACTTATTTCATATACTGTATTTAACCATAATTTCAGTCCCAGCCTTAGGGCGATACTGATTACTCCAGTAAGTTCCGAGGGCCAAAACCATATTATCATTGTTGCCGGTGGTAAAAAGTGTAATAGTCCACTGATGAAAAAAAAAAGTCCGAAAAAGTACGCAACGTTTAAAAAAGGCTGCAAATTGTACTAAAGTCCGCAAAACGACAACACTGCATATTATTAATTTTCCTGTCATTATCTGTAATTTCTAGATTCTGGTGTCTTCCACTCACTTCTAGATGGCAGTAATTGGAATATATAAGAAGGCTAGTGGCGCAACCACAAGTCAGTTCCTATGACACTGTTGTGAAATAAAATAGTGCGTACCTCCTTAAAACATGTTTATGCGTGTTTGTAACAGTATTTTGATTTGAATTGTTGCTTTTGTATATGATTTAGTAGTATGGAAAAGAAGCGAATAATTGATAGTGAATGCAGAAAATTCAAAGATCAGTGGAACATTCAGTATTTCGTAAATGAGTCCAATAACAAGGCGCTATGTTTGATTTGCAATGAAAGCATAGCTGTTCTCAGAGAATATAACATTAAACCTCATTATGAAACAAAACATTTTCAAAATTACTCAAAATATACAGAAAGTTTGCGAACAGAAAAATTCGAAGCTATGTAGGGCGGATTGAAATCGCAGCAATCTTCATTTACAAAACTCAAAACTGAACAAGAGGCTGAAACTCGTGCCAGCTTTCGTGTGGCTCTTGAAATTGAAAAACGTGGAAAACCATTCACCGATGGAGAAATAATCAAAGAATGCGTAATTGCAGTAGCTGAAGAAATGTGCCCTGAAAAGGTAAATTTATTAAAAACTGTCGGTATGTCAGCAAACACTGTGGCTCGATGAAAATATATCCTCCCAACTGTTCGACAAAAATGGATGAGTCAACGCATGTGTCAGATACTGCTCAGGTGTTGATTTATATTCGAGAAGTAGATAAAAGCTATGAAGTGCATGAAGAACTTCTTGATATGTATAGTATTCATGGCACAACTACTGGTACAGATATTTTTAAAGGAGTTGAAATGGCCATTAATCAAAAGATCCTTCAATGGAAAAACTTGAAATGTATTACAACTGATGGAGGCAAAAACATGAGTGGGAAAGATAAAGGAGTGGTCGCTCTTGGTTCAAAACCATTAGTCTTACATTGTATCATTCATCAACAGTCTTTGTGCGGAAAATGTTTGGACATGACTGAAGTTCTGAAACCAGTCATATCAAATGTTAATTTTATCAGATCTTTAGGACTAAATCACCGACAATTTCTACAATTTATTGAAGAGATTGGAGAAAATGACTTACCTTTTTTGAACTTCGAGCAGTGATCGAAATTTTTTTGAATGAAAAGCATCGCCCTCTTACTGAATTACAAAACAACGCATGGCTGTGGAAGTTAGCATTCTCCGTTGCTTTGACAAAATATGTGTACGAAATGAATTTGAGATTTCAAGGAGAAAACCTGCATCTTCCTGATTTATACATCAATATCAAATCATTCCGGAAGAAATTGATACTGTTCCAATCACAACTACGAGGTAAATGTTTTTCACTTTTTAAAACATGTGAAATATCAGCCACATCACTGAGACTGAGTTTCATATCGATTTTACAATCGAACATTTGAGTGCTTTGAAAATAAATTTTGATCATCGTTTCTCGGACTTTGATGCCATTTCGAATTAAATTAAGATTTTTCAGAATCCTTTTGATACTGACATTGAAACCCTAGCTCCGGAACTTCAAAAGAAAATGATTGATCTACAGTGCAGTGATATAATTAAGAACAAATATCAAAACTTATCTTTGTTGGAATTTTATAAGAGTCTTCCACTGATACAATTTGATAATTTGCATAAATTTGCTCGTGGGCTGTTTTCTGTTTATGGTACTACTTATTTGTGTGAGAAGACCTTCTCCAAAATGAAGTACACAAAAAAAATGTTTACCGATCTAAATTAACTGATGAGCGTGTTAAATCTCTTTTAATAATTGGTACAAATAAAATTAGTCCACAACTACAAACTATTGTCAGTGGAAAATCTCAATTACATAAATATCATTAGTATTTCATATGTCATTATGCTTGTTATAAGTTATGTTTTTATTTAAAATGTAGAAAATGTTAGTTGGATTCATTTCAATAATTTGTTAGTTATACTGTAGTTATATTTTCTGCATATTATACATGTCTTTACTCATTACAATTCTGTGTTTCTTTATCCAACTTATCACAAAAACAATAAGAATAAACCTACAACAATGTTATGAGTAGTTAGCCCATGACCATATCAATATTTATATATATTAAAAATTGTTACGTTTTACGAAAAACTTGTCGGCCAGTGAAATTTTTAATGAGTTTTAACTTTGAAAAAGATCGCCTGCTAGAAGCTACAGATACAGATCATAATAATTTTTAGTAAAATGCTTATGTTTGGCAGGTTGGAAATTAAATTGTTTATTGTGAAATACTTAAGGGGCGAGTAGCATGAGGTAATGAAAACAATTTTGAAGCTTCAATTTCATTGAACAAATCATCGGAGTCTATATCGTTATTATCCTGATTTGTCAGTCGAAATTCAGAACAGTTTTAAAAAATTTCAACTTTTATATTAAAATTGGTTTTTTTTTGCAAATTTTTTTGCATTGTTTTGGATCCTAGGTTTTGAAGCCTCTAAAGGATACCGCCCGTGTGTATTGATTGGAATACAATTACAAAGTTGAAGAGTATGTTAATCCTAGATAGAGAAAATTATCACTTAGCTCAACGTTGTGTATGATATATAGAAAAAATAAGACAAATGGTAAGTGTTTTCAGGTTCCAGTAACATATGGTGATCATTTTATTATTGATACTGATACGAGTACGAGAAAGATATCATGGATAAATATCACCATATGGAATTATTATCAATTATAGTCTCTCTAATTACATTTTCTGCTTAAATGAACATTCAACAACTTTAGTACCTCAATCATTGTCATAATTCATTGTTATCCTTTAATGCGTGATATTATTACTTATATTACCATAATCTAATTATTTAATGTCGACATGTTATGTCTGCCACTCGTTATAGGGTGAGACAAGTTGAAGAAATGATGTAAACTCAAATAAATATTTAATCACAATTCAAACATCAATCACAGAAAAATTCCAATATAGTACAAACTTCAAGTAATACTTTTCGAGTTATTCGCGATTGAAATTGTTGATTTTCAGGCAAGAAACAAGTTAAATAACTGAAAAAAAAATATTTATTTATGATATTTGCGAATTTTTTCGAAAGTTTTTAGCTTATCAAAAAAGAATATATGATACAACGGTTGTTTGAAAATTTAACGGCTTAACAAATTTTCAAATGTTTAATACAAACTTGCATACTTCACGTTAATATGAAAAAAAAAATAATTTATAAATTAAATTGAGCTTCTGATTGAGTCTAATAACAACTATCAATATTGCAAAACTATTATCTGAGAATAAATTAGGTTATGTAAATGATTACTTACTTTAGACCATAATCAATAAAGCCATACCAGTTGACAGTCCATTATTTTTTATTTGATGTCTAATGCAATTCAATATACAAGGATTGCCTACAAATTTTTCGACCTAAAAGAGAAACAAGATATATATTTTTCCCATAATCATTTTCATTTTTAAGCCTAATCTCCTTTCAAGTCTATACACTTTTTTTAGCGATGCTCTTAACTTTTTAACCATTTTTAACAACCAACCCATACTTCATGAAGCGATGAAGCTAGATATCACTTACAAGGTTTACGAGGTCGCTTATTACGAATTTGGTGTTAGAACCACAAAAGAAACGATCCCAATTGTTCATCAGTCCAATTAATGTGTTCTCGGGCAAATCGCAGACGGGCTGCCGGTGATCTGGGGTTAATTTGAAAATGCGTATTCGAAGGAAGTGTCCGAAGGCCATTTCTCGCTGACTCTGGTCGCAAGAGGGTGATGAAGCTGCTCAAGAGATAAGCAGCTTTATCACATGTTGTGTCCCATTTTCTAATGGAGATGTGTATCGATTAACGTTTAATGGTGAGTTAGGTAGATAGCCTCTTAAAAGGTACATTTACCATTAACTGGTACTGTTATAAATAAGCATTAATAGGGGGGTTAAACTTTGAGAGCAAGAAACTTTACAATTTTCATATCATTTTGAAACTAATGCTGATAGTTTTGAAATTTTACTAAGAAAAATACAATTTCGTGTTCAGTTTTTGTACCAGTGATATGCTTGGTTTCTTCATACAGTTTAAATATTTAGAGCATTTCCGTCTATCTGCAGAGCTATCTCTCGCAGGAATTATTTTTGCATTTAATTGCTGTATAGCTGTAGACGTGCCGAAAAAAAAAAGATATTTTGAGTATTATTAGGAAAAAAATAATTAAATTAAACAAAATGTGATCCCATTGGGCAAATTACATGGATTGATTTGAATCGACATCGAGAGACATCATAAGATATCGATCAACATCAAATGACAATAAAAATTATTATTATTTTTTTTCTATTTTATTATTCATGGAAGCTTCCTTGTAGTAGTTGTAGTGTGCTGGTTTGAGGATATAATTTAGACTACCACTATTGTGAATAATATTAACCACATCAAATTTCAATTTTTTCTATCGATAATTGTACAAATACAATTGAGTATTTTTGCGTTAGAAATTACGTAGATAATAAATTTAGTTTAGGATCTACTGTATTTTAATCTATCATTAGATATAAGTTATATCGCATTGATTTGAAGAGGTGAAAGCAGATATAAGCCAAGGATGGGTGAAAGTCACGATCTATGTGTTTTTTAATTACAATTATTATTAGCGGTAGTTAGACTGCAACCTTCAATTGTTTGCGTTATGTTAACTATTTATATCACATATGTTCATGTTCTTATCACAATACGATTCCAGAAGTACTTTCATCATTTCCGTCACTATTGTCTTTGTTTTTAATTTAAATTCTAAAACAATGAAATAATTAATATACGATAATGTACGAAGCGAATATGCGTGTTGATACAACTGCATGATGAACAGTAAATTGATTTTTCAAAATATTTTGATAAAGATCGAAATTTAAATGAAACTCTATAAAGATTTTCACTAAAATTGAATGAAAGAATCCAAAATCACGGGTCAACAAATTTTTGTGTTTCACTCTCGCGGACTCCTCGTTTTTTGGCTCTAGAAAATCGAAAAATCATCCGATTTCGATGAATTTTTGAAGTGAAAACTTCTTTAGCGGCGTTTTAAACTTTTTGTGTATGTCTGCCCCGCTAAACGAAACAGCAGGTAGCAACTATTGATTGAATTTTTAAATAATGAATTTGGTATAACTATGTCAAACGATCGGAATCTTACAACAACGAAATATAAAACTACTATTGTTGCGGTCTTTATTAGACATTTAAATAGGTTCGAATCAAAACTGTTCGTTTCTTACTTCAGCTATCATAAACCGATCGTATTAGTTTTAGAGATGGGCGATGATGGTTCTGGTAATAAAGATGGTAAAAAAGTCGTCGAAATTATGGATAGAAGTCGATTTTTCTGAGAGATAAACTGTCAAATAAATAAATATTGTATTCTACCACATAAATAATAGTACTTTTATACGTGCAAAATTATTCCCTAACCATTCCAAAATATTAAAAATGCACATCGTTAATATTCAAGTTTACACTTCTGCCGCCACTCCCCGAGTGCAACCTGTCGTTTTTTATAAATTTCTGATATCAGTAACATTCCTTATTTGGGAATTTGAGTCAATACGGAACCAATTTAGAACAAACTATAAATTTATTGAAAAATCTTTTATAAAAAACCATTTTGATCAAGAAATAATAAATATAGTATAAATAATATATAGTATAAATAGTATAAATAAATAGTATAAATAATAAATAATAAATAAATAATAAATAGAGGCTCTATCAATTCATTTTTTAATAATAATTTTTCTAAATTTTTCATTCAGATATCAACAATTTTCTTTAATATTAAATAAATTTAGACATTGTTCGTTCCATTATTAAATTTTCATCGATACTGGCTTTATTTTGTATATACAAATATTATTTTTATAATAATAATCAACGAAACATGTCAATAAAAAGAAAAATCGAATAGTACCAACTTTATATTTAAATTTAAAATTAAATTGAAATTATTTAATTTTAACTACAAATAAAAGCACTTGATTTCAATTGGACATTTTCTAACCCTTCTAGATATACTTAGTTGGTTTATTTTTCATATATGTAGTTTCACTCGTTTTTCCAAAATTATTGGTATTTACAATCCAATAAGAGATGGAACAAATTTTCTTTCCCGTTACTCATTTCGTAGAGGTGCAAACTTGTATAAATTAATTTGAATTAATGTTTCATAATTTTCTGAAATTTCAATTCATAATTTTACTGTTATATGCGGAATGGCATGTTACAACTTTGCTCCAACATTGTAGAGACTGTCATTTTAATGATAAACCTCAACAGTTTTTTTTATTTTATTTTATAATAATTTTACGGCGGATTTACGGAAAAAATTATGGGAATAAAAAAAGTGAAAACTTATATTGCTTCTAGGGCTTTAAATGTTCATGAAAATGCACTCATTCACGTATATTTTGTAGATAAGTTTTTTCCAAGTTTTTATATTTTTTTTCATAATCTACACAAAAAAAACAAACAAAATTGAAAGTAAAATTCCTACAAAAATGTTGATTTGAGAATAACTGTTTTTACAAATAAAAATAATAATAAATAATAATTAAATTGACCTTTTCTGACATATAATCGTTTGTACCTTTTTTATTAAGTAATCAGTTATATGTACAAAAACATTCTTAAAATCACTTATTGTAATCAAGTATACAATATTAGAAGTTAACTTTGAAAAATTGAAAATTTTCACTATTAAAAAAATGATATTTTACTAAGTTTGACTGTTAGAGATAAAAAAGTAATAAAGAAACATTTTTTCAATTTTTTTTTCCAAAATGTTCGTTTTTTGTGTAGATTTATCAAAAAAAAATATTTGAACTGCGTTTGATGCTTTGTAAAAAAGTTATGAACGATTATATGTGAAGAAGAGCGTTTATGATCACATTTAAAGTCATAAACCTATATTGAAATTTTCAGATAAGATATTTTCCATATTTTTTTTCATGAATCCGTCGTAAAAACTAAGATTTAAAAAGAAATTCATCGAAATCGGAAGAGCGAAAGTAGATATCAAATTACCACATTCTGATTCTATAAGCATACCATATGTTTTTGAGGAAACCGGCCATAGATTTCTCATGTTACCATTTAAACTCCATGGCTACTTTCTCGCTCTGAGGGGGCGGTCGACCACCAACCTTTTTGGGGTCAGTCTTTCTACTAAATTTTATTGTTAATACATTGATTAACAATTTTCGTTCATAATTTTTTATCTTCTCAATGCTATTTTATCAAAGGGTATGAAATTACATTTATTTTGGTTTTTGAATGAAAAAATCGAACAGCTTTAACAAATAACACGTCTGATTAATAGCTTGAAACTGTTTTTTTGTAGTTTAAAAATCGTTCTCGGGCGCCTAGCCTCTTAAGACATTTTTTGAGACACCTTCTGGTCCTCTTAACCAAAAATTATGTTTAAAATTATTATCGGAAAGCTTTGATTTGAAAAGTAATATTTACTTTAATGTTCTTCATTTATTGTGTAATAAAAATTTTGTCATAAAATACTATTAGTAAATTTGTTCATTTACAAACACTTAAAATAAAAAATACCACTT
The DNA here is from genome assembly GCA_026230145.1 of Diorhabda elongata. Classification (NCBI taxonomy): domain Eukaryota; kingdom Metazoa; phylum Arthropoda; class Insecta; order Coleoptera; family Chrysomelidae; genus Diorhabda; species Diorhabda elongata. Next base: position 16,070,238 of record CM047928.1, on the reverse strand, counting down.
TACTCTCTGATCGAATATTAAAAAAAATTGTTGTTATAAAATGAGATAAAGCAAAAACATAAAAAATTAACAAAATGAAAATTCAGTCAAAAAGTTTCAAGCAATTAATCAGACCTGTAATTTGTTAAAGTTGATCGATTTTTTCATTCAAAAACCAAAATTTCATAATGCTTAATAAAATAGCATTAAGAATATAAAAAATTATGAAAAAAAAAATGTTATTTCCAAGATCGGCCCCACCAGTAGTGAGGAGGGTCTGGCCGCGCAGGTAGGCGACTCGAAGTTAACATGGAGTTTAAATGGTAACATGGGAAATTCTGTGGCCGGTTTCCACAAAAACATACGATATACATAAAAAGAAATGTAATTACAATTTATGATTTGATTTGATAATGTCTGAATTTTGCACCCAATTGGTGGTGTAGAAAGAAAAGTAAAAGGGTGTTTGAGTAGTGTTTTTTTGCATCGCTAGTTGTGTACGACAGTTGGTGTTTGAATATTACAGAGAAATATCGTCTTTACTTACCATCCACATCTGCTCTAATATCACATACAGAAGAAAATCCTGTACCTGCTCCACCTTTGTTGGAAAAGCAACTACTCTCTCAAGGCAGCACGCAATCACGAAATTCATCTGTATCCGTATATTCTGAATTCGTTTTTGAATCTGAATAAAAAATACCACACCTCATTAACTCTCAAGATCTCAATGACTTAATAGGATATTTAAATCTTTCAAAAAGTAAAGCCGAGTTACTAGCATCGTGGTTAAAACAATGGAATTGAATTAAATCTAATGTTCGAATATTCTTGTTTCTTCAGTAAGGAAAATGGGTATTCCATGTCATACATCTGAATGGCGTCTTTTTATTGATAGTTCAACTAAAAGACTGAAAGCTGTTCTACTACATAATGAGAACAAATTTCCATCGATTCCATTGGCACATTCCGTACATCTCAAAGAAAATTACGACAGTATCAATTTGCTATAACTAACAATTAAATATATGGAGTACAAGTGGGAAGTTATTGGTGATTTCAAGATGGTGTTTTTTTGAACAGGACTCCCTACCGACTCTACATGCACGTACTGAACACAAAGTAGGAAAATACGAAGTTAAACGGAAGGCTATTGTCGATCTCAAGACTATATTAATGCATATTAAATTGAATCTTATTAAACAATTTTTAAACGCTCTTAATCATGAGTCTAATGCTTTCAAATATTTGGAAAATGTTTTACCATGGCTCGCAACTACTCAGTAATAAATGGAAAAAACACTGGATCATGTTAAAGTCAGTAGTTCATATTTTTCTTGGAAACCATAGAGCTGAAAAGTGCGAAGAGCTGATCACTGACACGATCAGGAATTTTTCTATTATAGGATGTGGAATGTCCTTAAAAATACTGAAAGCATGATGGGAGACAAAACTTCGAACGAATATGGCAGAAAAATTAAAAAAAATTCTCAACTCCACTTTAAAACTGTCAATTATTGATTTGTTTCAATGAATCATCTCTTTGGGGATTTTATATGTACTTTCATTGATTTTATACTCATAAAAACAATTTCAGAAGTTTTTTTGTTCTAATTCTTATTTCTAGGCAAAAATATTGTAGACCTGTGTAATAGACAACAAATATTTACTAAGATCAAGACCTTTTCTTAGTAAATTTCTTTTCTCTTGATGCAGGTTTTTTTACGTTATCAAATGGTGTTCTTTGGACTGTCCGTTATATTATTGCAAGCCTCCTTTTTGTGTTTATTAGCCTATTAGTTACCAGAATAGGAAATTCCCACTTCATTAGCTCATTCCATCTAGTGCCGATGGAGGGAAAAAATAACTACATAAAGTAACTCTCAGCATATGGTCATTGATCCTTCCTAAATACATTTTTTTGTGACAGTTTCGAGCCCAATTATTTTTTTTGGTATCCATTAATATAATTAAGTCCTGGTCCGACGCGGACTGAGAAAACTTTGGTTTTATCCTACAATGGAAGTTTTATGACCTCTAAAACTCAACAATGACTTCATACGATCTTCAAAGTTTCTTGCTCTACATATGTTCGGTGCCCTTCAATGGTCTGTACATGGATACACATGTACAAAGTTATTCTCTGCTTGTGTCGCATTAAAATTGTGTCTGAACTTCTCGATTCTAGTAATGCTTTAACAACTTACTACTCGTTTTTCAAATCGCATCTTCGGTTTGCCTTTCTGGGGGTATTGTAGTTTGCACCTCAAAATTTCAACTCTTCCCACTTTTTTCATTGGTTAACAAACACAATTCAATTGGAATTGAAAATTGCAAATACGTAAGTTCTGAAATCCCTCAAATTCTTATCTGAGTAAATTCTCATACAAAAATGAAAGCAGGTATTTTATAAACAAATTTTCACTATTGAAAATAGTGAAATTTTTTATCCCTGCACAGATATTGGCTTTTTCATCCAATAAATTACATTATGTAGCTCTATCTTCTTCTGATAAGATTAAATACATAGATTGTATCGCGTTACAATTATAACTAATTTTTTCAGTGATTATTGTAAACCAATTTCGATTGGATAGGAAGAACTGCGGTAGAAATGTGAACATGTTATTAGTTCGTTGTACTATACACTTGTTTTTTGTTAAACTATTATGTATATTATTTCTCGTTGCTACTAAAACATCAGAAAATGATTTGGTCAAGGTGAGTTCCTCATTAAAATTCGTAATTTTGTAATTGGAACCAGTTTAGTTCAGTTCCTTTGTAAAATTCTCATTACCAATCGCTTCTCAATCCAACAGTCGTTTTTTTGCGTTATCACGGTAGATACATGATGGCATTAATAGTTTTATATTCCCGACTTCTTCATATCAGTCAGAAAAATTTCACTTATTTTGTTCTGGGTATCAAGATACCCCAATGTTAAAACTGCTTCATTTATCTGTTTCCTCATTTAATCACCCTGAAATAAAATTATTCTAATTTTGTATTCAATATTTGCAAACTTGGTAAGATTGATAACTTCCAATAAAGAATTTTTCTGTTGTAATCGCGAATTGAGTATTGTTTAAAGAAATATAGATGCTGCTTTTTCCAATTTATATATTCAATAAGCAATTCTCAAATTCGCGAATAAATATAAAACTTTTGGCATAATATAGTTTGTTATATAACTTTTTACGAAGATAAACAATTATAGGAACTTCATATTAAAATTATCCTGAAACCGCTTAGTTCTATGGAATGGTTTGTAACTAATTTGTTGCTTTCAAAACTGGAGGGATAATCCTAAATATCCGGATAATAATTCACTGTACTACTCCAAAATTGTTTGGTAAAATCTGTGCCCTTATACCTACCATTTGTAGATCAAAAGTATGTGAGAGGGCTGATGAAATAAATATTTTAACTGTATGAGGATGCAAGCAGAAGCTATCTGCGAGGTGGGTGCTGCGATTGTTTAATGCTGATCAAATGTTCTCTCGCATGAAAATTCAAACGAATACTGGTCTCCAGGAGGCGATAAATGTTTTTACAGTCAAATAGTCATTAAAATATTGTTTTGGTATTTCCATTTTGATTATTTAGAAAAATGAAAAACGATTACTGAACCATATTATGCTAAGATGGCACTGCCATTGTCAAAGCCATATTACGTTTATGAAGTACTAACTTTCAAACGAGTATGTGTAAAATTTCATGACATTTCGATTAGTCAGAAAAAAGTGACGGCCATTTAAGTAAAGTTCTTTTTAAAACAATGAATTCAAAACAAGTTCGTGTGTTAATTTATTATTGCTTCTTGATAAAACAAAAAAATACTGTACAGGTTGATTAATGGCTTTAAAAATGTTATCCGGACTCTGCTTTATTGAAAAATTTGTTATTGGTTTGCTGAATGTAAACGTAGTCGTACAGATCCCGATGATGGTGAACTTACTGGTCGTCCAATTGAGGTGGTTACTCCAGAAAACATCAAAAAGGCCACTAACCTAATTGTGAATTGAAATTGCGTGAGCATTTGATCATGAGAAAGCATTTTTCAAAGTGGGTGCTGCGTTTACTTACAGTCGGTCAAACACAACAACGTGTTGATGTTTGAGAACAGTGTTTAGGCATGTTTACTCGTAATAAATTAGATGTATTGCGTCAATAATTGACAATTTATGGAACGTCCGAATACACAACAGTCTGCTTAGAAGGTTATTGCTTCCTTATTTTGGGAGGCGCACAGAGTTGTTGGTCTGTTTAAATGAAAAATCAAGGAAAAATAGCTTCATTTGTCGAAGAAAAAACCACTGTTTCATCAAGACAATCCACCAAGTCGATAGCAATGATGGTTAAATTGAAAGAATTACACTTCTTCATCCAAAGTATAGTCAAGTTTTTGCCCCCAGTGACTACTGGCTTTTCGCTGATCTCAGAAAAATGCTTGCCAGTGAGAAATTGAGATACATTGAAGAAGCAAATGCTAAAACTGAAGACTATTATGAAGCAAAAGACAAATCTTTCTACAAGCACGGCATCGAGAAGATAGAGAAGCGTTGGAATGATTGTATTGCTTTTGAAGGTGATTACAATGATGAATAGAATCGATTTTTGGCAAATTTTTTCAATAAGTTACACCACTTATTGAGTGATGTTCTAGGAATGGTGATGTGATTGTTTTAATGTAACTAAGTATAAAGTTGAATGGAGATTATGTTGCGAAAATAAAATATCTTTCATCAACAGGATTTCGGAGTACATTTCTTTCAATCCTAAATATTTATTCTCTATTCTCTCGAGTTCAAGACCCTCAAAAAATCAGGAAGTTTTCTCCTTTCCTATCATACTTTCTTTTGTGAAAAATCTTGTTTCACCACTAGTTGTTTGTATTTGCGAGACCTTTCGTTTTAATTATTAGTTTTACACTTTTTTTATCCTTCCTCAGTTTTTTCTATACTATGTTAGTACGCCAGTTTGCATTGAAAGTAATATATCATTTGGAAAAAATCAGTTAAGCAATCCGAATAGTAACAATGTCTAATTAATTTTCTGCTAGCACCTCCACGTTACTAGTTGAAGTAACATCGTTTCCATACGTATAATTTTTCTTATTATGCCTATCACTCTTTCCCATTGAAGATGTTCATGATTTTATAACTAACTAATCAATCTTAACTGATAGCTCAATATCTGGATATTTCTTTGATCAGTATATGAATTGAGATTATGATCTGAGATGTTCTTATGGAGCGAGAAGAATAGTTTTAGGAGCTCAAATTTTTACCTTCACTGAACATCAAAAACTCATTTCCAAAATCTATTAAATCTACAGTATGTTTCGGTTTGACGAAAGAGTGGTTTTTGAAAAAAAGTTTTTTATATCGTAAAGAAAAAAGTTTCCTACCAAGCCTTATTTAGATTGCGAGAATCGCGGTGAATCAAATCAGATTATTAAGACGGATGAAGCAATGACTAGTAACTTGCGTACTAGAGGAAAAAATCGTTGGCGTGTTGTCTAGATGGAACACTACAAATTAGCAGGATATTCGCCGGTTATAGTTTTCCATTTCCCAATGATCAATGAAGATTACACCTTTGGAATCGGTAAGAAAGTGGCCACACCTGTTCGTTGAAAATGTTTACTCCATTGAATGTAACCTTTTATTATTTAATCGATAAGTATAAGGGCAGGAATTTTATTAATCATTTCTTTAACGTGTGCTCTTAACATTAAATGACAGTACCTACAGGATTTCCTGCATCATTTGTGTTTATAGGACCAGTTTTAAAACCAGAGAATCATTCACAAATCATTCCATGTGATGCACCACTTTTTCATCAAATCTTTTCCATAAAGTTCATTAACTGAATTTAAATAAACCTAGGAAGTAATGCATTCTTGCCGTAGAAGTCTGTAATCAAATATTTTTTTAAATATTCACTAAAAATAACTATTAAAAAATTATCTAACATCCCTTGAATTTTTGAAAAACGAATACTTTTATTTTTGTATGAAGGAATGTCCGTCAGAAATTCAGGATGGAATTGTATGGCCAAAAACTATGGAAAATGAATGTACTTCTTCGGAACCAATGTGCCTTGACACAAATCGGGAAATAATAAAGAGGTGTTGTTTAGAGAACCAAATATGGGAAGTAAGTCCTGCATGTGAATCGTACCAAGATGACACCAGGAATCCTTGTCCGGTTTCGTCAATTAGGAAGAGTAATATTTGTTTATTTGTATTAAATTCGACTTTTCCTCCAAAATGTCCTTACGCAGAGAATCTGGACTTTCAAGAATATATAAGTTATGTAGATGATGATCTTTTTCCGATTTGGCTACCAGTAGAAAAAGAATATTCGATTTATGGGGAAGGTAGGTATATACTTTCAAGCTAATATTAATTGTTATTATTGAAAACACACATTTGAGAAGAAAGTTTTTAAGATTTATTGTGATAATGATCGAAAAATCTATATATTTATGTTTCCAAATGTGCTTGATTTCAGGTCTCTTTTGTTTCGTTTTACTTAATAATTTTTAAGAGCTTGATAAAAAATTCCGATTAATTTAAAGTCTTAAAATCAAAAACATTTAGAAACATGAACATAACAAAAGGTCTAAGAAATAAAAAACTAAAAAAATCTATATATATATATATATATATATATATATATATATATATATATATATATATAATACAATGTGTTCCAAATGGAATGGAATAAATTCAATTTTAGAGTTATTATGTTAAAAAAGCTGAAATAGATCGATTTTTATTCTTTAATTGACAATTTACCGTATTAAAATATCATCTTCCTTCAGCACTTCCTCTGAATTATAAGCACGCCCTTTAAAATTTTAAATAAGACAGCCACATATTTGTGTGGTACTTTGTTGGAAAGGGATTTTAGTCCTTTGTTCAGTGATATAAATTTTTTCAATGTACTTTACAATTAAATTAAATGACAACCATTCACTTTATGAAAATAATCGAGACGATTCTGGGAATCTCGTACAACATGGGATTATTTTGTTATCCTAACTTTTGTCTGGTCTATTGAAACTTAAGAAATAATCACATTAATCACAAGATACTAGAATATTAGTCAAAAAGCCAAATAAATGCTGCCTTTTAGGTATTTAAAGTTACTAAAAGTCGTCTTTGATTGGCTGTGGTAATAAAACAAAAACACGAAAGAAGATTTGTGAAATTTTTAATAATAAATATTTGGTCAACACTCTACAGTAAGCAAAATTGAAAAAAAGTTTCGTGAAACTGGACATGTAAAAAATATTAGAAAACCAGGTAGAAACGTTCAATTTTCTTATGGAAAAAAACTAGATGTACTTCAAGAGTTTGAGAGTTTTACATAAAGAAAAATTCTGCCCTTACAAAGCTCAGTAAGTTCAGGAGTTAATTGAAGATGATCTGTGAATTGATGAAGGTCAGAATGAACGCAGATTTGCAGTTCATTAACAAAATAGTTTTTTCTGATGAAACCACGTTTCATTCAAACAAACAGAGCTGTAGATATTGGAGCAGAGGAAATCCTCACTGGATGTGTGAGGCTCACACTCAATATCCTAAAAAAGTGAACGTTTGGGCTGGTATAATTGATAATAAGATGATTAGCCCCTATTTTTTTGAGGGCACAGTTAACGGTGATCTAGATTTTTTGATTAACTTCTTATTGCCTAAATTACAAAGACTTTTTGCTGATGTTAATCATCCAAATGAGACAGATCGATCTATTTACTACTAGCAAGACGGAGCTCCACTGCATTTTGCTTATAACAAGGAGAAGGACATAGAATATTTTCTATCTCGATTTCGAGGGACGTGAAAAAAGGAAACGAATGGAAAACCGAAAAATTTAACTGACAAACCATCAGTTTTGTTAAAAATGGTAGAACAAAACGCAATTGACATAGTCTGCCAAAACGCAACTGACAGCTAAACGCGACGAAGATGGAATATTGCGAATTAAAGGAGTAAATAAGAGCAAGAAATTGCACGTGAGCTGTGCCGTGTTAGTGGGCTAGACTTGGTGCTTATCAATCGAAAGATCAAAGCGAGCAGCTCGCAAAACGGCTCGGTTGACTATGCAAAATAGTCGAGCAATTCTCAAGAACAACAACTATATAATTTTCAACGCGCAAGAAGAAGTCTTTGAAGAACTGATTTGAATCGAGAAAAGTTTCGATTACAGCACTGATGATCGCGTTGGCATTGGGCCAATGGACCCGAAAAATGAAATTATCTAGAAAAACAAATACAACCGTTTTTAAATGTTCTAATTAGAAACAAACATTATCGAAGAACTAAGGTTTAATCCGACATTCATCTATTTATTTGGATGTACCAAGCTTACCAGCGCACAATTTAAGATTGAATGTTGATTCCGTAGTAATCATACTTCGAAATATAAATCAACTGAAACTGTGGAACGGAAAGCTTTTGGTGGTATGTAATAAATAGATGAACAATGTGATTTATGCGACGATACTCAAAGGCAAATTCGAACGTGAGGTTCCCATTCTAAGGATCCCGATGATCCCAATCGATTTGGCGTTTGAGTTTAAACGGTGTACATCACAATGTGCTTTAATAAAGAGTGCAACCTAGAACCCAAAATACCTGACCATCAAAATATTTGATTTTTTTCAATTTATATTGATTAATATAATAATAAATTGAAGTTAATAACATCCAAAATCTGTTTTATTGCTTCTAAGGCGCAACAAAGTTCGCGGGGCTAATTAGTAACGTATATTTGCAACTTTTGAAATCAGCTATTCTATTGGAAGACAACCTTTAAATTCAAATTCAAGTTATGTAATAATTTACATTGCAATTGGATGGTTAATGCATACATGTCATAAAATTTAATTATGTAAATGAAACGATTAACAAGTTAAGTAATACGTAATATATAAGATTTTTATTGCTAAGAATGTAAAAAATCAACGTTTCGACCTATTTTGGTACATATCATATAGTTGACCTCACCTATTCTCCATACATTCAGTAAACTATTTATTGGGTTTCTGATAATTCTTTGAAGCATACCAGTTGTTCTTTAACTCTTAAAGGTTCCTTGGATGGTTCACATAAGCACGAAGAAAACTCACGGAAAAAAGTAAAAAAGGGAGATGGGATTAACAACTGCATATTGCACCTAATTGCGACGAGGCGTTTCTCAGAAGTATTGCCCCGAATCAGCCTTCGATGCTCTGTGTGGTATTTGTCGTCGCATCACCTTGTATTCATTGAAAGTGGAATATTTTGCTCAAAGAACCAATGACTAATCATTACTCAGGAAATTCCAGACCACACTGTAAATTCAGCTGAATGTAAAGACCTCATGTAATTTTCAACTTCAAGGACACAAAATTAAGGTCTATTAGACCAGTACGTGTATACAAATACATTTTTTAAATCGTCAGCCTATAAGGTTAATACTTTTGATTACTGTTTACTTATTTTTATCGGTGAGATGAATTTATAAGTCTCTTACTTATTGGATTTATTCAGATTCACCGGTTACTTTTCTATATCGTCACTATGACTTTTTATTATAAACTAACTAACTCTGCTAAGCATGCTTAATTTATGTCAGAAACGACATTTCTAGAATTTTAGAAAGTAAATAAACAAAAACAAACAAATAAAAAGACCTTCATAAAGATGAGTTCTAAAAAAAACAGGTACCGATAAACATCAAACGATTCGGCATATACGCAAAATTTTAGGATCGGCTTCACGGTCCATGTCGAAGTCTTGTTCGAAACAATATTCTATTATCTAGTACCTATGAAATATTGATAAATTTTTAAAACTGTGATTTAGGGGTAATAGTTTATATTCATTTTAAATTTTTCGTTTCAGGTTTATATTATTGGAAAGAAAAATCTGAAAATTACATGTCGGTGTTCAATAGCTCTTTCATCTACGATCAGAATTCCACCAATAAGTCTTGTTTACTCTATTATCCAGATTTCTCAGTGCAAACTGCTCTCTGTGACGAAATACATACTGCAATTTGCGCATACGATTCGATCACCAATCGAAATAAAACTTTCTGTTCTCAAGTATTCGGATCGTCATGTAAGCAAAGCAACTACTCTCCAAATTCAACATGTTTCTGCAGCATTCATCGAAACGAAGAAATTTTGTACAAAATTGAATTATCGATCCCCTACCAAAATTTGTTGTTTCAAAATCTGGATGAAACGTGTCACATAGGATTGCAAAAGACATACAATGGGTATATATGGGTGAATTCAAATACTTCTATAGATTATACTTATTGGTCACGTGACGCGAGTTTTGGTAAAAATTATTTATACGGTGTTATATCTGCTGACGGGTGGTTATTGACATCCGAAGACCAAGAAAATAATTGTACCTTGATTGAGAAAATGCTACCTGAAGCAGAGGATGAAATAATTTTAGCATACAATGAGACAAGTTCTGAGTTTACCGTCACAATTCGAAAATCGTCGTTATGGAAACATAAGAAAGGTTCTGATGATCCATTAATCATTTGTTTCACCGACACCAGTATCCAACATGTGATCAAAAAGCTAAACATTAAAAGAACTGATGATAATCGCGTTGTGAGTTTTACCTTTCCAGCATTAGAGGATGGACCTGGAAATTACTGGTGTAATGGATTTCTTTATCCAACTTTGGAAGTAAAGAGATCGGAAATATATTTTATACGGTAAGAAATACAACATGAGTTTATGTATTGAACGTCTCAAAAATCTCGGAAACGGCTTGTGATACAGCCGAAATGATGGCCTTCTTGTGTACCATTTCAAAACTTCAATGGTAAGTACTAAGCACATTTTTAAAATCGTGTTCAGGATTTGATCTGAGGAACGCCGAGGCATTTGGGCCCCCCCAAGACCGGAGGTACCGTCCAACTTTAGATCAGCCGTAGCAATCTACACCAAGGAGCTCAGAAAATCTCAGAGAAGAACTTGAAAAACAATTCTGCAAGGGAATATATATGTTAGGACCCACTCAACGTTTCCAAAACCTACCCAAAAGGAATTCAACTAAATCAAAAACTCAAAATTGCAGCGATTAGCAAGAAAGATCGTTCTAAAGAAGCAATTACTAGGATTAAAAAGCATAAAAGATACTGAAAACATACTAAAAAAATCTTTTGAATAAACAGAATCAAGTGGGCGGCTGACAGTTCCAAGCCCTACAAATCACCTAATAAAAAAGGGGTTTATCTTTGCCAGCCAGCTTGATTCTAGGTTACATATTAAAAATATGAAACGAGGAGTTTTTCTACCAAAAAGAAATATAAATTCTTACGTTTCGATTTTTCTTTAAGTCTTTATCAAAATACGATATTGACACTGACAATTATCTTATTTTTATTGATCCATAGATCACCTTCCAATAAGAAAAATTAATTCAATATATTTGAGATGTGGAAACTAAGGAAAAATTAATTGTCAGTGTCAATATCGTAATTTGATTTCCGACTAAAAGAAAAGTCGGAAAGTCAAAATTTATCTTTCTTTTAAAAACTATCAACAAAAAACTAATTTTGAAACAGAAGACGCCTAAACTTAAGAACATTTAGATTTATATATATATAAATATAAATATCATCTTGAGCTGTATTATTACCAAATATTTCTTCGTAAAAAATTATTTTGATTTTCAGACCCTCTTATGAAGAATTCGTAGCACCGATTTCCCATTTATTCTCGGATAAAACGAACCCATTTTCCGAAGAATATCTTCAGTATACTCAAGAACTTATGGAAAAGGAACTAGAAAAAAATTTGCCGGACACCCCGTTATACCCTAGGATATTTGGTATTTCAAATATTAACCTCAAGACCAATACAGCGGTTCTTAATTACCATTTCACTACCAACGTTTATGTCTCAGTATATTCAACGCATATGTCGTTACTATCTTTACAACTCGATAACTTTTCCCTTTCAAGTGTATACACATTTTCTAGTTGTATTGGAGGTCGGACAACTAACTCCGATGGTAGTCAAATCACTTGGACCACCACTAAGTACGGTAACACCCTCTATAAACCTAACGAGGGATGGTGTATTGATCAAGATGGATTTGTGGTTACACGAACATGTAAAGGTCAGTATATATTCAGAGATTGACAATGATTTCTCTTAAATCTGCCAGACTAGCATTTATTATTGTATAAACTTTTTTTGTTTCGTCATTATAAGGGAAAAGAGTCTCGACTGTCAAAAACTAAGAAAAATGTTACAGAGTGATTTGTAACTGGTTGTGGAGAGCCAGTAACAGAATTTTATATTATATTATAAACTGGCAGGAAACGACAGGAAATGGAAAGTTGTGGCGGGAAATAAGCGACAAGGTGTTGAAATGAACTATGGGAATTGATTCATATATATATATATATATATATATATATATATATATATATATATATATATATATATTAATCGGGTTAAAACGTTCTTCGCCGTCTTCCGATTCCCAGTTTCCATTTTTCTTGTTTCAATCCTCTCTCTCGAATATCCTTCTTGATACCTTCTCTCCAACGTAATCTTGGTCTTTCTCTCTTTCTTCTTCCTTTTGGTGCCCAATTTAAGATTTGTTTGGGTCTTCATGCGGTCTTCAGGCATTCTTTGGACATGTCCGTACCATCTTAACTGATTCACCCTAATGTCTTTCGTAATCGTGTGTTGCACCTTCATGATCTCCCTGATTCTGTCGTTTCTTATTTTTTCCAGTCTTGATATTCCTGCCGCGCGTCTCCAATAATCCATTTCTGTGGCTTCAAGCATTTTGACTGTTTTTTCTTTTAGAGGCCAGACTTCGCTACTATATGTTGTTATACTTTTTATTATGCTATTGTATATTCGATGTTGGTTTTCCTTTGATATTTGTTTGTCCCACAATACACTATTTCGTTGTCTTATTGCTTGTCTTCCTTGGTTATTTCTTTGTGCTATTGCTTCATCTAATCTTCCATCATTAGTGATGATCATGCCTAGGTATTTGTATTTTGTACAATGACTTATTTTTTGTTGTGTTTCTTCAAGTATTAAATTTTGTTGTTCTCCTCCAATACACATATATTCCGTTTTACTAAAATTTACTTCTAGACCCCATTTCCTGTATTCCTCTACTAGCTTTCTTGTCATATATTCTAAGTCTTCGTAGTCCTGTGCCAAGATTATTTGGTCATCTGCAAAGCACAGGGTATATGTGTGGAATCGATTAGTGGAATGCCCATGTTCTTACATTTCCTTTTCCAGTGTGCTAGTGCGTGTTCCAGGTATATCTTGAAGAGTGTGGGCGACAGACAGCATCCTTGCTTTAACCCCTTATTGATGGAAAATCCTTTTGAGACCTTGTTTCCTATTTTTACTTGTGATTTACTGTTTTCATAAAGCTTTTGTACTGCTTTTATTAGGGCCGCATTTATATTTGTTCTTCCCATAGTTTTGTTTGAGGTACGCTTTTTTAAGGTCAACATACAAAAGGTGGAGTTCTTGATTTTTGGCGGTTTTCTTATCAATTATTTGCGAAATCGTAAATAAATGATCAATAGTCGACCTCCCCGCTCTAAAGCCTGCCTGTTCTTCTTCCTCCATGTTGCAATATTCCTGTTCGATTTTATTTTTTATGATTTTTCCATAAATTCTGGATATTGTACACAGCACTGTAAGTCCCCGGTAGTTGTCGCAATTTTCTCTGTCCCCTTTTTTATATACGGTAGTCATATAAGATGTTTTCCACTCTTGGGGTAGCGCTTCACCATTTATACACTTCTGGAAAAGCATTTGCAGATGAGAAAAAAGTTTTTCGGTGCCATTTTTAATTATTTGCAGATGAGAAAAAAGTTTTTCGGTGCCATTTTTAATTAACTCTGGTTCTATTTGACCCGGGCCTGGAGATATTCGATTCTTTAGTGACTGACAAACGTCTTTTACTTCTTTAATTGTAATTCTAAGCGGAGATGTGATGATGTTTATATTGTCCTGTTTTTGATTTTTGAACTCTGGTCTTGTTTCTGTAAACAATTTAGAGAAGTACTCATCCCATTTTTCTAATTTTATTGGCGATATAAGATTATTTGATCTGTCTTCTCGAAGAGATTTTAAGGTTTTCCAACTTTCTGTGTTTCTGCTGCCTCCTAGGTAGGTGTTTATTTGAGTGCAGGTCTTTTCCCATGTCTCGTTTTTCTTTTTTGTTATAGCTTTTCTTACTTTTGTCTGTGCTTCTTTGAAATTTCTTTTATTATTATCATTTTTCGTGCATAGAAACTTGGAGAACTTTACTTTCTTATCGTTTATGAGATCCTCAATTTGTTACTTCTTCCCCGAATCTTCCTACTATCTGATCGTCTATTTTCTTGCCTGTTCTTGCATTTAGGTCTCCTAGGATAATTACCTCTCTTGAGGTGCCTACTTTAGAAATTTCTTCGGACAAACATTCAAAATCTTTGTTATTTACTGTGTCGTCTTCATTTACCCCATATGTTCCTATGACTGTCGTTTTGTTTCCGCAAATAGCTATATTTATTTTGATAATTCGTTGATTGACTGCTTCCCACGATGACACGTATTTTCTTAAGCTTTTCTTAATTAATATAGATACTCCTTTCTGAGCTCGTTTGTCCTTAGATATTCCCGAATAGAAGTGATCATAATGACCCAAATTTTCTGAATCTTGTCCTTTCTTCTTTGGTTCCGTTAGCACCACTATATCCATATTTAGTTGTCTTATTTCTCGTAGAACTTCATTGATTTTGGTGGAGAGGCCTTGTACGTTCCATGTTCCTAAATTCATTTTCCGTTTCCGTTGCTTTGGTCGTCTTAATTTTTTACTTTTCCTATTCCGAGGCTTTCGACTGGGATTTTTAACCTTTATTCGTTTTTACGAGTATCGAGGGGTTGGCCCGACGCCTCAACCCTCAACCTGGAGGACCAGGGTTTTAAATCGGAGTGCCTTCTCCTAGATAAATTGCTTTCTCTGCAGCTAATGAGTTTTATCTACCCACTTTCCTCTTTTATTAACCCTAGAAGCAAGGGTTGTCACTCGCGCCGGATCCGCCGAGTTGAAGTTCTTCTTCTTCGCCTTCTCCGCCGTTGTGGTCTTCACCCGTATCCCTGGGTGAACTTAGCCACCGACTCTTTTGAGTCGGGCCCACCCCCGCGACTTGGACGCGCCTGCTGAGATTTGCCTAAGTGAGGTCAGAGACGACAGCTCTGGGGCTCCTTAAGCCGGGTTAATGCTCATATATGGTGCTATGAGCAAACATTATATCAGTATTTTTAAGTGGATCAAATTGTTTTCTTCTCTAATAATGTCACTGATAGTTCCATCAACATTTTTTTAAAAATCAAGTTTTAAAGTCGAAAACGAAATTGGCATCAAACTATGGAGTTAATAAGCATTTTTATTATACAAGGGAAAAAAATACACATTTTTTTTCTGTGACGTACTATATTGTACAGGGTCCTTTACGACGAGCTGAATCGATATGTATAAGGGAAAGTACTGCGACTATTGTTCTGAAAATTTGCTTGCATGATTTTCCGAAATGGTCGTTTCAGCTAAAATAATTTCAGTTTTCTGAAACTTCCCGTTATACCCAAACTTCGTTATTTCAAGCGGAATGCTATAGTTTTTGTTAAATTTTTAGAATTTATGAAAAATTTCAATATAACTTTATATAAGGCATGGATGCCTGGAGTCCACCATTTTTTAATTATTTCACATTTTCGAAATGCAGCCCTCCACTAAACAATTTATATTTCTAATTTAAGTGAGTCAGGTCTAATATTATGAGGATTTGGACAAATTTGGACACTTACAGCCATCAAAATCTGTGGAAATGTTGACGAAAATGTATATAGGGTGTTCAGTAAATGGTTCCGAATTTCGCTACCTAAAAACATCGAAAACTTAATTTTTTCAAATGGCAACCCCCATTTTTCTCTTGGATTATATGCTTTAAATTAAAGTAACTTCATATATCTCAAATTAACGGATTTCTAGAAACTTGAAAATACTGAAATCTTCATGGTTTTTAATTGTCGGTTGAGTGGAGCGACAAAAAAAAAGCATATCAACAAACAATGAAGACATTTTGTGAATTGATTTAAAAATTGTGAACCTAGTATTGCTTAGAATTAATTTTCAATACTATAAAGTGAAAAATATCTGATTCCAACATTGTGGTCGATTGTAATGTAGCCATTTGAAAATATTCCAAACTAATTACATTTCTGGAACAAAATGGGAACGGTTACAAGCTCAAGAATGCTACGATTTTTACAAGTACATTAAATTAATGATTTTTTTAATAATGCTCCCGATTAAGTACATCTAATAGTCAAGGTTGTTGTTATATTTGGGATTTATGAAATCAGCCAGGTAACATCAGATGATATTGAAGATTCGGAAACGTTATTAATCGTCAAACTTAAGGAAACACAGAATGATGTAAACAGGAAACACCGAGACAGTGCCTAATTTTCTTCAACTTAAAAATGCTAACTTATACAGATCCTTCATTTCGATAATCGTCTGCTACACATATAGTTAAATAAGGTGGAGACTTGATGACATTAAAGAAACATGGTGGTAGAAAATCATTGACAGTCACTGAAGGCTATGCTGATGAATTAGTAGCACGCAGGACAGAAACAGCGAATAAAATGTTTAGAACCTTTGGTAGTGCTAAACCAACAGAAATTGTGATGACAAGAAGAAACAGAAAGAGAAATGATTTATTGTCAAAAAATTTTTACAATTTGTAGATAAAAGCTTGTAAAAACAAAAAATAATATAGAAGTAAACTACTATGAATAACAAAATTATAGGTAATAGTAATAGGTGATAATTAGTATATAAGTCGATAGCAAAATTAAAACCAGTTTGCAGAATGTCCGGAATTAAAAATTATTTTTAGAATAGAATTTACAGAGTAGAAGGCACTTTCCAGTAAATATTCCCTCAAATTATTGCGGAATGCGCGAAAAGATTATATCGATTTTATTTCAATTGGTAAGTTATTGTGCATTTTTTTGTATTGTAAAATATTGAGCCTTTAACTAATTCCAAACGTAGAGTAGGTAGATAAAGGTCCTAAGTGGATAGCCATACAATGATCTTTCTGAAATTGGAGAAGCGTGCTTACGAAATAGGCAAGATCCGAGTAAATATCTAACGACTCTTTTATGTAGTTTGAAGATTCGCTAAATTGAGTCGCACCGCACGTGGCCCAGATGGGAAGGGCGTATCGGAGATGCGACTCAATAAGGTCATAATAAACTGTTAAGGAGGTGAATAAGTTCAGTTCTTTGGAAACCGATCTCAGCGCAAAATAGGAGGAACTTAATACGTAACTCCCATTTCAAAGAACTTTCCACAACAAGCACTAATAATTTCACAGATTCAACGATGTCAATGGTGGTGTTGAGACAGAGAAGAATAGTATCGCATTATGATTTAAGGGTGATTATGTCATTAGATATGGTCCTATTAAGTGTCGCGAGATCAGGGTTGTTTCAAGAGAAACTAGAGTCGTTTGGAAATTAACATATTCTATCACTGATGTTTAAATACAAAATTAGGCCTAGTACTGAGCCTTGGGGCACTCCACATTCTATTGGCTTGCAAGATGACATCGTTGTATGAACCCTTACAAGTTGACTTCTGTTAGTGAAGTATGACTTAAACCACGTAAGAGGTATTTCCCTGAAACGGTAGTACTGCAATTTGTTGATTAAATATCATGATTAACACAATCGGAACCTTAGAAAAATCACAGTTGATGGTGGCTTAGGCTAGATTAGACACCATTTAGGAGGGAGAATATAGCAACATTTTTAGTAATATGATTTCAATACAAGAAAATTCGACAATCGTACCGAATAGTTGAGGGAACGTGTTATTCATGCAAAGTATATTCAATAATTGTAATTTTGATATAGAAGAAATGTACTTTATTGTATAATAAAATATGCCAAAATTGAATATCTACGTTTGCTCATATTTTTATACAATATCTGGTTATGTCAACAATATCAAACTTTTTCCTGTCAAAACAATTTCGTTAATATTAGTTTATTGATTTATTTTCATCAACCCAATATGAATCTTCCCAATATTCCAATGCTGTTAGAAATAAAACTAAAATATTTCTCTCGTATTAATCTTTGAATAATCTAGAAAATTTTTTCCAGGTAATTTCATTGAAGGAGCATCTTGGAGCGACATTTCTGGACAGAACTGTTCCCTGGACTGGTATGACGTCAGTCCAACTTTAATCTTGGAACAAATCATAAATGCCGAGCATCCAAATATGTATATGCCGTTAGCCGTTCTACAAGCTCAAAGAATATATGAAATGCAACCCAATGATGTTGATCTGGTAGCCCTATATTTGAATATCTTAGTTCAACAAAATAATGACATTAACATAACACAGTTATCTCAACTCGTAGATGCTGTAATGAAAATTCCTCAATCGGTCTTAAAAGCGTCACAAGAAAGTTACAAAAGCACTGATAAAATTTTGAACAATTTTCTCGAGATTTTAAGAAAAATTAATTTTATTGGAACCGTCACCCAGGACTATTTATCTATTACATCTTTTTCCATAGACACCTTCTACAGCGATTCTATTATTTGGAGGAAAGTTAATGATACATACATTGTGGATTTCTTTAACGCAACTGACAGTAATATCATAGATGAAGAAGCATTTGAATCGGGTATTATTTTGAATCAAGAAATAATGAAAGATATAAATAATATTTCCAATAACAATAGTCGAATAATAATCATAGCTTACTTCAAACCTACGCTTTTCAACGAATATTTCGTGAGAGACTATAAATCAATTATATACAGTACAATATTTCTTAATATGAATATATCTTCAAAAAATAACTTGGACAATCTTTTAGTTGTTATTTACAACAACAACTTTAGTTCTAATACGTTCAGTTGTTCTTATTGGAATGACGGATTTTGGATACATAAAACCACAAGCCATTCCGATTCAAAGATACTCTGCAGCTTCAAAAATACTATAAACGTTGGTTTAGTTTCTACTACTAATATAACTGCCCTTCTAGAGGAACTACAGAAAGATATATCTTGTTATGATAGCATCTCAAAAACTTTGATGTATTTGAAAAAATATTTGTCACTATTCCAACCTATTGATGTTAGTATGGTATATCTAATATTAGATAAATGTAAAGACGAAGATTTATTTTATATACACTTGAATATAGTGAACCAACTACTGGATCTACCAGTTAATATCATTCAGACTGCCAGAACAGAGTTTAATGCGAATATTTTACAAACTTTCGAACAAATATTAATAGGATATAATCGTGAGTTTCCACTTACAGAATTTAAGAATTTCATGGTTGCAATACAGGATATAGATCAAAAGAATTTAACAGGATTATATATTTCGT
The DNA here is from genome assembly GCA_026230145.1 of Diorhabda elongata. Lineage (NCBI taxonomy): Eukaryota > Metazoa > Arthropoda > Insecta > Coleoptera > Chrysomelidae > Diorhabda > Diorhabda elongata. The sequence goes on along the minus strand of CM047928.1, from coordinate 16,050,762 downwards.
GCAACAAAAATAAATGTTCCGTAAAGATGATGCATAACTATTCATATATACCAGAAGAAAGTGAGATCTACCTTGTGTTCGATGAACATCTCCTCGATCAGCTTATATCGAACAAAATCCCAAGAATTATTATTACTTTATTTGCCAACGATGCTTTTTTCCTCACCAAATCCGAGTACGGCGAAAAATCATTTTCAATCATTATAGGTGTAACTATCCCCGGGTTTGATATGGAATTGGAAGGGAATATATCTGTTACATATAAATTGCATTCCGAAGTGGTGGATAAAACCTGTGAATATTGGGACGACTATGAGCAGAAATGGGTTGTATCAAGTCCAGGGATATCAATGAACAATCAAAGTTACATTTGTACATTTTCGAAAACAAGGTAAGTATATTTAATAAAATAATAGTGAAAATAAAGTTGTAACTATAATAAAAAGTCGATTTTGTACCAGTTTTCAAATATTGATATCTCAGCTTCTATATAACCGAAAGACTCATGCCCAGTGATATTTTTTTTAGGAAGACTTCTACTTACTAAAAATAGATATTAGATTTATATTTATATCAGGCTCTGTTAATAGCTTCCAAATAAACAATTGTTTTGGTTAAATTTTACCTATTGTAATATTTCTATTATTTATTTATACTATTTCAATCAGTGGGGTGGATTTATAAACACTGTCTCTTATTTTTTAAATTAATTAAAAAACTTACACTAGACTTGACTTATATAAAAAATAACTCATCGTTACTTGTATAATAGTCATTTATGCAACAAGTGAGTAGAGTAATACTTTTCCCACGAGTAAGATGTTTGACAAATTCTGGTGGTGGAGTGAAAAAAAAGATACTTTACTCACGAGTTTCATACAAAAAAATTAGAATAATTCGACAAAACTTTTGTCAATTGGTATTTGAATTGACAACATTTAACGAGTTCAAAGAAATAACACCGTCTGTAGCTGTAGTAGTACTTATTGGATTGTTTGTAGGATCGTGAACATTTACAATGTTGCTTCAAGTCGAACTAGTTGTTCTCGTTAAAATTTCCACTGCGGAATCCATTTTGTTTTTTATTGAGTCATCTATGTAACCCTCCGCAACTGTGTTGGATTTCCACCCACCGTGCTTCTTTAGTTGAATTATATTACCACCGGAATCCGCTAATAGAGATGTTGAAGAGCGTGGAAATGTATGCCCAGTGTAGTTTTTTGGATTAGGTAAATTCAGATATGTTGTTGGGGAATTTTTGAAAATGTATTGATACCTACAACTGCAACTATTTTGTATTTTCCATTTCTATAATGCAAAAAGAAATGATCTGTTTTGACATTTGTGGGTCGTTGGTTTTTAAATTTTTTTTATAAATGTTTACCAAGTTTAATCTATTGTCAGATATTTCACCAATAACAGTAAATCGAAGTTGAATATGGGTTTTTGTATCAGGTACTATGATAATTAAAACAGTTCCGGTATTATTAATATCGTTATATAATTCGTCCATTTGCATAGGTCCTGCGATTCCGAATATTGAAGCAGCCTGAAAGATTTTACAAATAATATCTAAGCTACATTAAAATTTATTGCTGTCATACCTTTAGCATGAGATGGTAAATCGTCTAGGCGCTTGCAACAGAAACTTATTAATTTCTTCACAGGCAAATGTTTTAAATTTTTTGAGTCTAATTAGGCCAACTGATTTATTTTTCAAATTCGCAATGAGTTTCGAGTATTTACTGATGTCTACGTCGTTATTTATTATTAGGATGACTTTTAGTTCTGAATACGTCGACCAAAGTGTTGAAGACTTCCAAATTTTGCATTTAGTTTCAATGTAAAACTCTTTCTGTGAAGCTGTTTATGCTTTTTTAGTACACCACTCCATAAGAGAATTATATTCCTTTAAATACATTTCCCTGGATTTCTCAGGAAGAAGATTCATAATCGATGCAGTTTCTTTATTATTACTCTCCATCACTAATAATAATCCTACACTGCTTTTAATTAGACACAAAACGGATTTTCTTGTACGAATTTCAAGAAGTTTCAGACTTTTTCACCAGTTTAGAAATTACATTCTTTATAAATTCAAATGATTGAAAAAAAAAAAACGTGAATATTATAACGGACGTAGAAAAATAAATATTCACCACAATCACTTTTCTAATCTATTTCAATTTGCTGGTTATTTTTCTATTGAATTTTGTTCACTATGAATTTTAAATATTAACTAAATCTCGCTGTTTTCTCGAATATATATCACAAACGACATTTCTAGAATTCTAGAAAGTAAGCAAATATATGAAAAAATAACAAACAACTCGCCGTTGTTTATAAAAAGCATACCAAAGGTGCCGCGAATATGCCAAATTTTACAATTCCATTTTAAGCGAACCGGCTTCATGGCTCACTATTTATAAAACATTATTATATGTACCATATCTGAAGTTGAGGGTCGACCAGCGGCTTTTATCTTTTGTCGAGTTATATTCCATTGAAATTCATCAAGCTTCTAATTAATTGATCCGATTTTGTAAAGTTATAGCTATCAATGTTTTAAAAATCACGGTTTTTGAATAGCTAGAACTTTTTTCTTTGAAATTTATTTCAAACTTCTAGGATAGTTGCTTCATTTCCCAAGAAGCATTTTAAACTTGAACTGGGGAATGGAGATTGTATATGAGTTATCATTTTTTTTAACTTTGTCAAAATCGCTTTGTTGGATACAATGTTTGCTAATAATTTCTTGTTGATATGTGTTTTATAGATATGTAGCTACTGTTAGTTTTCAATTTTAAATAGTTTTTCTCGTTAAAAATCGCTACGATTGTTTTTATAATGTTTGAATTTGTACTAAGGTCGAGCCAAGAGAGATTCGTTGGGTATATTTTGGGTGAGTTGAGGAAATTTTTTATAGAGAGGAAAGTTCATTGGAATTGTCCCTGATATCCTGATATAGGAGCTACTCCTCTGCAGGGGTTGTGGTAACAGGTTTCTAATTGCGCTGCGCCAGGAAAAAAGATAAAAACGGACTACCAAACGTGAAGAAGAAGAAAAGAAAGCTCAAGCCTAAAAAACAAACGGTTTTTTCCAGGTTTAGGTCATTTTTGTTTTTTTTTGCAATTTAGTGTATTAGGGGGCGGGTGGATACAGCTGCGGCTGCATTATCCCCTTTCGTCGGGCATTTGGCTGGTGAACCAGTACACCAGGTTACAGGGAAACCGCAGAAAACCTTCAGTAACAAAACAGCCCCGGCGCGACCTTTAATATAAATTCAAACACCGTAGGGTTTTTAAGCGGGAAGTATCTACTGTAAATGTTATTTAAATAACTACTAAATAGCAGATACATCTCAATACAAAACATATTGGTACTTTATTTGTCGAAACTAATATCTCAATGCGATTTTTTCTGAACATGCAGAATTGTAAAACAATGCTCGATGATGATTTTTTTGTTTGAATTGTACCATGAGGATTTTCATCTGCCCATAAATGTAAATTAAGAGAATTAATAAAACTCTTGTGAAACCAGCTTCATCAGTACTTTTCCAACAAATGTATTGTCAACTCATTTTAAAAACTAAAGAGCGTCGGCTAGTCTTGGTGGATAATCTTCTACTTCCATGGCATGCACTTTTTGGATGTGAATGGGATAAAGAAGTTGCTCCCGAAGAATCCTATGAATCATTGATACTTTAAATTTTAGTGCCATTTCGCGTATTCTGGTTGTGGGATCAGTATCTGATGCATTTTGCTCTAAAGCTGGTGTTTGTATAGTTCGTTGTTGACCTTTGCCACCTTTTTTTGGTAGAAAACTTCATAAAATATCCTTTTAAAGAAAATAATGGAAACTAGTTCATTTGTTTTATTCAGACACACATAGACATAATTCTAGAGTCTGGTATAATTCTGCCAGGAAAGTGTTCAGTATACAACCTCCTGGCTTCTGACGAGTTACCAGAAGCCAAACCATACATCATGCATGTCGGCATATTAAATTGAGGTGAATTGTACCATACTGAGAAAATTCATCGAAAAATTCAGGTTATCCCTGTAAACACATTAAAAATTCACAATGTTCGAATGTATAATTTAGAAAATATACTAAAATATAAGTTCTGATTTTGCAAGGCTTAAAGGCCTATAACTCAGAAACGAGAAGTAGTATGAGAAAATTATTTTTTTTTAAGTCACAGCATTATTTTCACGTTATCTACTCACTCCCGAGTGTTTTGCAAGTCCCGGGAACATCTTGTATAAATAATAATCTCACTGTTATTTTTCTTTTCAGTTACTATGTATTAGCCTTCAATGCGTTGAATGTTACCAACTTATTGGAAACACTTTTGAATTCAAAGGAGAATAATCTAGACATTTTGGAAGGAATCGAAAATATCACATCTAAACATCTAGCGAAATTAGAAGCAATAGATATTTCGCTAATTGCCATTTACTTCCAGACAATACAAAATGAAGATGAGTTAGGATATGACGATATTAATATTTCTATACAAATTATCAACAATCTTATGCATGCTGCGCGATATATCATACAACAAGCTGAATCAGACTTCTACGCATCAAGCAAAATATTGATGTTTTTAAAAAAACAAATGACTAAAATAGAAACATCACAAACATTCTGTAGCACCAGAATCATTGTGACAGTATCATATAATTCAAATGTATCCGGAATCGAGATATACAACAATAAAAATTTCTGCAATTATGAGTTAATAGAAAAGAACCATGATTATGGTATAAACACCACAGGAATAATATTTACTGGAGATTATATGGAACAAATCTCAAATTCGGATCAAAAAATTATCATCATCGCATTCTATAATGACGTATTTTTCTATGACGGAGTTGTTAATAATCTTGAGGAAAATATAATGACGATTGGAGTATTAGTACCCGATAATACAGTTAAACAATTCTACGAAGAAATATCTGTATTTTATTCCAATATAACAAATGATCTTAATACTATAACTTGTGTTAGTTGGGGGTTATATGACCCGAAAAACATAGCAGATGGATTTTGGGAACTACAAAGAAAATTATCAGACGATTACTCTTGTAACTATTTCAAAGAAGGTTGGTATACATTGTGGACGCAAAATCAACAGATAAATGTTACGTTGATGTTAGAAGATATTAAAGATGGATCAGTTGAGAGAAAATTAGATCAACTCGAAGCAGTTACATCTTTTTATGATAGCTTCTCCTCTCACGACGTATTTTTGATGTTAAATATATTATATAGATGTACCGATTTAACCACAGATTCAAGTACGCTATCAGTTTTGGGAAGAATAATAATTAATTTCTCCAAAATACCGGAAGATGTTAAAAGAAACTCTCAGAAACAATATAAAACCAACGCAATCATGTTAAATTTCATATCTAAACTGGCTACTTTAATAGATACTAACATTAATTATAATATCAAAAATTACTTCCAAATATCAGTTTGTAACCTCACTGAGAGCAGTAGCATTATTATAATGGATGAAAAAATCGATTGCTATTCTTTAGAAGAAAATAACTATAATTATAGTTTACGTCTAGATTACTATCCGTATATACTAGTGAATCCTGAGGTTCTCACAGTAACAGTTTTTAAAAACAACGAACTGTTTCAAAATGATGAAAATTACGATACTTCGGATATAATACATCTTTCCTTGAAATCATATTATAATCAGTTAAGTACTTTCACCGTGGAATTCAATCAGGTTCAAATACAGAAAATGGATTATTCGTGTGCTTGTGGATCAGGTTATGGAACATCCTCAGATCATAACTGGATGTATTTCAAAACAATAAGGAATGATTTTTTAACAATTTGTGAAGTTCCAAATCTAGTAACATGTTCATACGTTTCATTGGTGAATCTTAGCGTTACTGATATACTGTCAGGCATATATTATAGGAGTGGAACTAGTAACAAGCTTTTATTATTGGTGAACGTTCTCACTTATTATCAGGATCAACTGCAACTTTCCCATATAGAGAAAGTTTATGACATATTGAATATTTGCGAAATCGGAGACGATAAGGATTTAGACAACTTGGCAGCTATTGTTGATGTTATAATGGATTTGGATAGAAACATTTTGGCTTCGGCGCGTGATAATTTTACAGAAGAATTACATAACTGCATCGAAAAATTGATCAAACAATTTAAAGGTGAGTATTTTCTTTAAAAAAATTATTCCAAAGAATTAGTAATTAGCTCTTTTTGGTTAAAAATTGCCCTCTAAATATCTTTGGACTGCTTTACTACACTTGTGGGCAAAAAAATCGACTCAAATAGCACGCACACATCAAAAGTTTCTAACAATAAATCTGTAGCTTCCATTCTTTTTCTGATCTCAGCATCTAAAACCATTGATCTTGTTTTATAATTAGTGGTCACATTGTTATTGAAATTAACCTATCAATCGCTTTTTCATGGATCGAATCCAAGTTTCTTCTTCGATGCTATCCAATTCTTCATTGAACGCATTTTTGAGGTCCGATTTCGTGGCTATTGCAGGATTTCAAACACAAACTTTTCTCTTAATTTCATTCCATAAATGCTCGATTCAAATCCGGACTACACGGTGGCCAAGCCATAGCGGCAATTTCGTCATTCTGTAAATATTGCCTTTCGGAGCCTGCAGTATATGAACGAATATTATCCTGTATTAGAATGAACTTTTCGCAGTTGAAACTGGCGTAGAAACAACGTGATCTATTTGAATTTCTTCTATGTATCGGTTCGTCTTTAATTCGCTTAATCGCCAGTTTCAATAACTCGGTTTTCACTTCCATTGAAATGCCCGCCCAAACCATCCAGGAACCTCCTCCAAAAGCCACATTTTCTTTCATGCACTAATATAAGTGTATTAATCGTTCGATGGGCAGAAGTTAAATCTTCTTCTGAACGTCCAGCTTTTCCTCGTATTTTTCCAAGCTCTTGTTGGTGTTGAACATCAATGAAGATTCGATTTTTTTTCCGGAACCACATCTTCACTGAAAGTTATCAGTAAAGACGCTGAGATTTGGAAACAGCTGGCTGACTTATGATCAGCGCACTGGTCATTTTTCGCTGACTCTGGCCTTGTCTCTTTATCACTTATACTTGATGTGTAGAATTCTTGATTTTTGTCAACGAAGATGTGTATTGGTTGGTGTTTGATGGCTAACTGAAAATGGTGGGTCACATAGATAGCCTTTTAAAAGGGCATTACTCTTAATTAGCACCATTGCTTAAATACAGGGGCAGACATCTCAGTATTTAGAAAATAGACTAAGACATCATCAATACGATAAAAAATAAAACTGCATTAGCGAACCACGAAATATCAAAAAACTATGAATTCAGTTACAAAAATTAGAAAAATCTTTGGAACTGTATCTCATAGATGGTTCACAAATTTCTATTTTGATTTTATTTTTAAATTGTTAATCAATATGTGGGTTGATTGATTAAGTTGATTAATATAAATACCTGAAATGTTTAACTTTCTTTAAAAAAAAACTGATTTTAAATCAGAATAGTCATAAAAAGTCGATTTAGAAACGTATTAAGAGTTCTAAGAAATAAGAAGTCAAAGAAATTCAACAATAATTTGATCAACGTATTTTTTTCCTATAGGTGAAACTAGAATATTGCAATATACAAACTTCGCCGTACTTATTGGATCAGATATTACTGGTATATTGTTCGAAGAATCCAACTCTTCAATGTATTCCATTAAAAGAGTTCTTACTGATGAGTTTGATACGTTATATACCTCAGACATAACGTTGATCATATCAAGTTTCATGGTAGATGAATTAGATACTGAATATACAAAAGTGTACCTGACAGTTTATTTTAATGATGCTTTATTCATCGGAAGGTTGAATATGGCATTCAAAAAGTATGGAATAATAATTGGATTAGAGTTTGTAGATCAAACCATAGGAGACTATATGAAGTAAGTATTGAACAATCGAAGTAGATCCATAAAATTTGGTTATGATAACAGAATAACTATATATGGTATTTAAGGCAGTGCCAGGGGGTTGAGATGATTCCAACTAATTTTGATTTAAGATGAAAATAGATCTAGTGATCTTGTCTTGTATTGAGATAGGAAAATAGCTCAACATACTAGCGGCTAGCTAAAGATTTGGGGATTGAGGATTATTATTATTATAGTAATTCCAATTTGAATAACATACTAGCGGCTAGCTAAAGATCTGGGGATTGAGGATTATTATTATTATACTAATTCCCGAATACCGTTTTCCGGTCTACAGCAACACCCGACTAGAATTTTTGGTGAGGACCCGATAAGGACCTCATGTAGCTCCGCAACTAAGTCAGGTATAGGTGAGGATAACCTGACAAGCAGCTGACAAGGATGTAACGAAGATCAGTTATGAGGTTCTGATCAGGTTTACATTATATGGTTCTGATCAGGATTGCCTCATAAGATCCTTATCAGGATTACGTTATATAGTTCTGGTCAGGATTAGTTAACATGGTCTTCATCAGGATGACCTTGGACTGCTCCTCACCTAACATATTACCGATTAAATTTTTCTTCTGGTTTGAATGGGAGTAAATGGGTAATACGTTCAATAAATTATTCATAAAAATCAATTATAGAAACTTATATCCATAATGAATTTTGTTTGAAAAATTCGTATTACAAAAAAAAATCATAAACACTGTCTTTTTTTTCAAAATTTCAAATTTTAGATAATTCTCAAAATCATTAAACAGTAATTTTGTTAATGCATCAGTTATTTCGATAAAATAGGGCCATCCTGATCCTAGCGTGGCCTTCGCCAGATCATTATGATGTTTCAAGAAATGAGGAGAGAATTCTAGTTATTCTACCCCTCCATATTGACTAAAATTTGTTAGTTTTACTTGTCACAACTCATTTTCAATTGATCACTCCCATAGTTTTAGTTTTAGTCTGTATAAATTCACCACTGAAGTCTTGAATTTGCTACTTCATCTGGTTTGCAGAAATTTCTTTAGCAATCATTCTGAGCAAAACTCGCCCTCCTTTTGGTACTTCATTTTTAACATCCAATATAAGAGCTGTTAAATATTTACTCATACTAAACAGCAGCATTCACTTCTGGGACTCCTTTGAGAGATTAAAAAATTTGACTCTCTAATTCATGAGCACGATTCTCTAGTTTTAGAAAGATCTTTGCACTGCTATCTACTTAGGAAGGCGCAGTATGACCATCATCTACCTATTCCACGTTCAGAATTAGTTAAAGGCTCGATACTTTACAATGCAAAAAAATGCACAATCATTAAATCAATATTTTCTCGCGCATTTCGCAATGATTTGAAGGCATCACCATTCAATGAATTGCCTAGCACAGTATATGAAATAAATTGTTCAAATTGTGACAAAAAATACATTGGTCAGACTAAGAGGTCACTCATCAATCGAATAACCTCCCACAAGAGTGATAGCAGATTATATCCTGATGGATTTTCATTAGCGACACATATCTATTATGAAGGACATAATTATGAATTATGAATCTGCGAATGTTTTGACAACTAAAAAAAAACGTCTATTTTTAGAACAAAATATTGCCCAAAATTATCAATGCATCAATAAGAAAAGTGATTTAAATAACCTTAGTCGAGAATTGTCAAAACTCCAACGGGGTTCAACTCGTGAACTTAGTTCTTTTGTTCATAATCCTGTCATGATTTTGAGTCTCTTTTCAATGATAATTAGATTGAACAAACGCGTGAAAATAGAAACCAATTATCACAAACCAAAGTGTAGTAACTTATATATTTTTCCGAGCTCTCGTATACTTATGTATTTACCATCAGGAAATTAATTAGTTGAGATTTTTAGTGTCTTAAATGTTGTTATTTCATATATACCTCACTTAACAATAAATTTTTTACGGCTTCGGTTTTTTGTGATTTTGTTAAAGCCTTCTATTGTGTTTATCATAAAATTCTGATTAATAAATTAGAGTATTATAGCATCCAAGGTGTTACTTTAAAATGGTTTGTATCTTACCTAAAATGTCGAAATAAATTGGTACGAGCTAATGGTAAAGTTTCAAGTAAATTGCCAATTGGCAGTGGTGTGCCTGAGGGTTCATTTTTGTGTCCAATTCTTTTTTTGGTATTCATTAATGATGTCACAGAATTAATAGTGAATTAATTTTATCTGCTGATGACACCGGTGCAACCTGGAGTGGTCCGTCCAGATATACAAGCTCTACATTCGACCATGGGCAATGATCTTATAACTATTTAGTCCTGGTCTGACGCAAACGGTCTCATAAACACTGAGAAAAATTTAATTTTATCCTACAAAGTGGTTTAAAACTCAACGATTATAGATACATAAGTATTCGAAAGCTCGAAAAAAATGAGAATCACTTTTTGATTTTCCCATTTAGGATATATTTCGACAACTACCAAAATAACACAAATGTCTGTGCGTACTGGAACCATCAAATAATTGATACAAACATTCAAACTTGGTATTGGGATACAGTCAATCAAAGTCTTTGTGAAAACAGAAAAGGCATAAAATATTTCGCTGTATTAGAGAGCTATAATGTTACCGGCAAATTGGAAGATATTTTTCAGTCCAATAGTTCAACCGAAGATCAACTACAAGAAGTTATAGACATCGTTAACGAGAATTCAGGAGATCTCAAACCAATTGATATTCATCTTATAGCAAATATACTAGGTGAGATAAAATTTTTGGATACTTTTGGTCCTTAAAACTTCTTTATTTAAACAACAACTGCGCATTAAAATTCCGTTTCATTTTTCATAAACGATCAAGCTATAATTCAACATAAACATCTTCTTCCCCAAAATTGATGTAGGTCTCCATTGAGGTCAACACATTCTACCTTCGATGTTCTAGCATCAACTAGTAGAAACCACCAATTCGCCTTACTTATGACTTCAATATCTGAAGAAATTCGCTTACCACAAAACATCCAGTTATCTCTGCAGGTTATGTCTGAAAGATATGGTGTAATTGAAAACTATTGTGGCTGTTGCAACTTCTCCTGCCATTTTTTCTTTAACACCTCATATTATACCAAAAGTAGAGTAAGTCAGTATGATGGAATATACATTTTTGATTTTTTTCGGCGGTTACAAACCTCTTTTTATTGTGCATTTTGGTAGTGATAGATTCATGACTCATCTACTGTTATTAATCCTGCAAGAAATTTCTCTTTTTCTTGTATATAATGCGTTAAAAGACGACTAAAGTTGTGTGCATCTGTTAACATTAGAAATGGCTCTGGATGATCGCCTAGCATGTTCGTCGCCATATGATTATCCACTATATTTAAAGCCCCATAACACAATCTTTCCAGTATGCCATAATATATTGTATATTTCCTTTATGTATTTACCAAAATCATGTTGCTTTGATAATGAATAATAGATTTGATTTATAAAAATGTTGGAAGCAATGGAATCAGTCCTTTTGAAGTATACACTAATTATATTGTCACTTCTCAAATAAATACCTTGGAAATTTTTGTACTGAATAGTTTTTAGGAATACAGCCAAACTATCCATTATTTGAACTGATTCAATTAATATATTTCTCAAGCCAACAATTTATTACCGATTTTCAATATGATAAAATATCTTTTCCAATTTTGGAAAGCTTCCGTTTCAAATATAAAAACTTATTGATAGTAAACAAAACTTTTGTTTAAAATTCAATTTTTGGTCTTAAAAACATCGAGAAAACTTAACTTTATTATAAATTTGTTTATAGGAAAAATGCTACTAAGTACGAACATCACTAAAGAACATATTGAGCTCACTTCTTGCATCATAAGTTATCTGTTTACTGTAAACAAGCAAATTTTGGCTGAAGCGCAAGCAATTTACTCTGCAACAGACAGTATATTATTCACAATCGATGAAATATTACGACGATGTGAGGATGTCTTCGTTGAACCCATTATTTATAATAATTTCACAATATTAAAAACAGAATTCAAATCAGGTAACATAACAGGTGTCATACTAGATGAATGTGCAAATACAACTTGCAAAATAAGCTTTCTGATGAATCAAACTCAGATAAGTGTAATTTCAACGGAGAGCATGGAAATATCCATAATATTCAGTGATAAACTAATGCAGCAGATTGTTTCAAATGGGAATCCTGTTAAATTGATTTTAACTATACATTTCCACAATAATTTTTTCACCAGTGTATCAAACAAAGATATCCAGACAAGTAAAATCTTGGGAATTATATTAGATGGTGAGTAACTGATCTATAATTTAATTCGTGCGGTTTAATAAGAGATGGCGTAACTTGTATAATATTACAACGTTCCAATATTACGAACCTGCGTTGGAAAGCTACTGTTATTGTACGTCTTTTCAGTATATGTCATTCATTTGAAGCCTTAACAACAATAATTTTTTTTTACACAAATAAATCGTAATTTGTTCCTGAAAAAGTATTTTTACGGGGAGTTCTTTTTCGTTATTTCAATGTTGAAGAAAAATGCTACCGAAAGTCATCGTATTTTCGTGGAAGTTTATGGTGAACTTGCTCTAGCTGAGCGAATTTGCACGATTTAAAAGTGGTGATTTGGGCTTGGAAGACGATGAACGTCCTGGGCAGCCAAAAAAAGTTTGAAGATGAAGAACTGGAAGCATTACTCGGTTAAGATTGTTGCCAAACACAAGAAGAGCTCGCAGAATCTTTGGGTGTCACTCAAGCAGCCATTTCAAAACGTTTAAAAGCAGCTCGATATACTCAAAAGCAATGAAATTGGGTTCCACATGAACTCAAGCCGAGACACGTCGAAAGGCGGTTTTGCATGTCCTGGAACGCCACAGAAGGAAGTCATTTTTGCATCGGATTGTTACTGGTAATGGATACATTACGACAATCATAAGCGCAAAAAATAATATGTGAAATCCGGCTAACTAGCCAATTTAACGGCAACCATCAATAGAGAACGCTACCGAACACAATAATCCGTTTGAGCAATAGTCGAAACACGCCTAGAATATGCGACCAGACACGAGGCAATAATTTTCCATCATTACAACGCTCGACACCACGTTGATATACTGGTTAAGAATTATTTGGAATAGAGTGGATGGAAAGTTTTACCTCACCCGCCTTATAGTCCAGACCTTGCCCCTTCTGACTATCATTTGTTCCGGTCGATGCAGAACGCCCTCACTGGAATACGGTTCACATCAGAGCAAGATATCAAAAATTAGCTTGATTCATTCTTGGTTGCCAAGTCGGCGCAGTTCTTTTGGGATGGGATCCACAAATTGCCAGAAAGGTGGGAAAGACCAAACTTCAGATGGGCAATATTTTGAATAATACTATTGTACATGTTTTTCATCAATAAAAGTTAAAATTTAAAAAAAAGAAACCACACGAATTAAGTTATAGACCACAATTTTTATAATTTGTGATCTACCGAAATAAAATTGTCAATACTACGCTGTTATACTACTAAATTTTTGAGATATACGAATTAAAACAAATATTTGGATATGGCTTCATTACTTTGCAAAATATTCTTATTAAGAGCAATACACTTTGCATGCGATCGAACCAATTGTCGAAACATTTTTTTTTTCTATTCCTACACACCATTTAGATTTGAATGCAGGTGTAGAAAAATGTTGACCTTGCAATTTATTTTTCATCTGGGGTAATAAGAAGAAATCATTGATTGTCAAATATGGAGTGTGTCGTGGATAACCCATCAATTCGATGTTTTGACTGTTCCAAACGTTTATGTTTGAACTGATGTATGAAAACTCGCATTGTCGTAGGGAACATGATTCGTCTTATGCGATTGTTATTTTTTCGAATAATTCTAGTAAGCAAATGTTTGTATACATCCAGAATTGACCGTTCTACGTTGATCTAAGAAACTGGTGGCCAGTTATTCCGAAAAATTGCTTCGAAGTGCTTCGTCCGCGACCAGCTTTTGTTGAATTTAGTTCGTTTTGATACGATTGTTGTTAAGTGTCGGATTTGTATACGTCTCATAGACGTATTTTGAAGCACCGCGATTGAAGTTTCTCAGCATTTCTTTGCACCAATCGATACGAGCATTATCAAATTATGCGATATCGAACGCGAAAAAATCTCTTTGACAGCCAAATGTTGATGTAATATTTAATATATACAAGTGGGAAAAAATGCCGAAGTATGCCTCAATCTCCCCGTATAACACATGACGAGCTTGCAATATTAGTTCATGCAGAGTATCATGTTTTCTGACAGAATAAACAATTCATTCTTCAACGACCATTATTGAATTCAAAGAACCAGTAAAACACGGTGGCTAGAGATGGTGTTTCATCGTCAAAAGTCGAAGCGAGTTGACCGGCACGTATTTTAATTATCTGTAAACAACTTTAACTTCATGATGGACATGTCACATCAGTGTTACCACATCTCAAAACTTAGTAGCAGGCCTCGTGAAGTGAATTCTTAAAGAGATCAATAACCCAGATAGAAACTTAACCACTACAATAAACTTCTTCGTCGCTGCTCCAATGAGTAATTGCGACGGTTGATTGGTGCTCTTTCCATTTACCAATACGTTACAAGGTCAAACCAATGTATTTGAATGGAAATTTGAATCGAAATTCATTTGAAATAATAATAATTATTATTTTAAAAGTCGTAGATAAAATAAGAAGAGGAGTTGAAGGTAGTAGGTTGCATTCTATTTCAATTCCACTTTAATTTGGACTCTAAAGAAAACTTCGATGAAGTTTTAGAGAACGCTGATGAAGGTATCTTGGTTAATGTCTTTCTTGTGCACAAAGGAACGTAGATTAGAATGGTTTAGTCACTTTCTTTAAATAAGGATCATCCTCACTTGTTCATGCAGGGCAAAATTATGAACAGATGGAGAGTAGTTTGGTGCATAACATTGTGGTTCACAAATCTCAATCAATATTTCAGTCCGCTACGACTCCGCGAAGGAGGCGTATAAAAAAACTAGGCAATAATTTCTTATATAATATGTCAACTTGTAGCTAACTATCACATAGTGTATTATACTTTATCTGGTTCTTTTAACCATTATTTTGTCATTTGGATTTTTTTTTTCAGGACTGGAGGATCCAGTTTTACAAGGGCCAATTTTAATTACCTATAAGGCCAATCATTTAATTAACGATAATAGTAGTTGTTCTTTCTGGAATTATCAGGTGAGGCTGAATGAAGTTTTTCTGATCAACTTTAGCTATATAAATTACCGGTCAAAAGTTTTTGCGCACCCTATAGTTTGCGTGCTACACATATAAAAACAATACGATCGATTCACACTTTAGATAGAGAAGATATATATTTGAAAATTTATAAAAGTACAATCTGTTATTTTTACAAATTTAAATTTTTAATTCATCTGTATAACCCCCTTTTGCTTTTATTATTTTGGTGTACAGTTTTGGCGTTCTTTCAAAGCAAGGTAGTCTGTTTGGTTCCATTCGTTTTTCAGGATATACCAAAGATGTGAAATGAAAGTAGGACACTGCTTTCTGACTTCTCCTGTCCAATTTTTCCAACAACTCAAACCTCAATTGCTTCGAGGGATCCTAGGGATCGTAGCTACATTTTTTACCTAATACGGTGTGGGCAACTTATAATAAGGAAGCCTTTTTTTTGGAAGTTTTTCTAAAAAGTTTCCGATATGTTACCACATATCAATATAAGTAGTGCGCTCCATGACTTCTTAGCGTTTCATAAAAAGTAAAGTCACAAATGAAATAACCCTAATTATTTTTCAATATATTATTTCTTTATTTCCACACACTTTTAAAAACGTCTGACTAAAGCTTCTATGCCACTATAAAATGATGATGTATCTTTAGGTTCATTGTCTGTTTAATTTCATCGTGGCTTTTAAATCTTTCACCTCTTAATTCGGCCTTCAACTTTGGGAACAAAAAATAATCGGACGGAACCAGATCAGGATTATATGGTGAGTGTTCAATTTTTGTAAAGCCACATTCGTATACAGTAACCTTGAAAAGCGAAGCATTGTGGACTGGTTCATTGTCATGAAGTAAGCTCACATCTTGGTTGATTTTTTCCATAATTTTTCAACGCAATTATCTCAGTAATTTAGAGTAATATACCGCGTTTATGGTTTGTATTCGATTCCTTAAAATCAATCAAAAGGATAACCTAGCAGTTCCAAAATATTTTAGCTATTACTTTAATGCTGTTTTTCGTGATATTTACTTTTTTAAAACGAGCTTTCCTTCCTGAAGCCTCGGAATACACTTCTTGGTCCTCGAGACCGCGATAGCTCACAATATTCTATTCGACACTGCTTTTGCCGCCTATCTTTAAGATACAAGAACAATAGGAGATTATCACGCATCATTACTGGATAATGTATAAATAGAACAAATCGAACCATTTCAGAGAAAAAACGTATCAAGGTGACGAACTTTTTCAAACTTCGGTGATTGTCATGACGAATTGTGTTGACCACCACCGTATTCTCCAGATCTGGTTTCCAGCGGCATTTTTCCTTGTGTCGATTCAATTAAGTTCATATTGGCTTTTTGAGACCTTTGAGGTTAATAACCACCACATAAAGCTAAGAACATCACTGAAAAAGCGTATAGACTCAAAAGGAGACTGGAGACTCCTCAAAAACCCTCGTATTGGAAGTTTTAAATAAGCATTAATATTTAGTTTCATAATATAATCGGAAATCATTTAATAAAAGTTCCAATGCAAAATTGGCATGTTGTTTATCCTAATCATTTCTTATTTTCACAGGTACAAACTTACAACGGATATTGGCAACATGACAGCTCCCCTACTAACTTTGGCAATAAATATCTGACGTGCGAATACGATCATTTAACACATTTTGTACTTTTACTTGCAGGCTCTAGTGGCGCGGTTGATTATATGAACAATAGTCATATCTTGGATATACTCACAAATATAAACAGCATTTTGTCTTTACTAGGCCTTTTCGGTATATTATTGACCGCTGTATTATTCGACAGATGGAGAAACAATACAGGAAATCAAATTTTGATTAATTTCACAGTAGCTGTATCCATAAAAAACGTTATGCTCTACATCAGTGAAGGGGTTTATACTGAAAATAATTCTAGCATGGGATGTACTATAACTGGTGGTATTTTACATTATTCTATACTTTCGGAATTTTGTTGGATGTTGATTATAGCGATATTACAATTTAAAAGGTTCGTAGAAGTTCTTGGAGGACCTCTCAAATACATTTTGCTCAAAGCTTGTATTTGTGGTTGGGTATTTCCATCCCTCCCGGTATTTCTTATTATTATCATTGATGTTAATAACTACAACGCTAGTAAAGTAGGTTTGTGCTATCCATCAGGTTTTGGTTTATATTTAGGGGTTTGGCTCCCTCTGTTAGTGATAATAAGTATAAATTCCATAATTTTTGTCTTTATACTTTACAATGTTTTCCATAAAAAAACCGAATACAGAGAGCAAGTGAATCATGAAATTATATTTCAATGGCGACTCGCTATACTCCTATTCTCTATGTTGGGTCTAACTTGGGTTTTCGGATTTCTAGCTTTATTATCTTCGGTTACAATATTTGCAGTAATTTTTTGTTTTTTGGCTACCTTACAAGGGTTCATAATGTTTTTGTTTTTTATTGTCTTCAACAAAAATACTAGATACATGTACATACAGGGTTTTAGTTGGTGGATGTATTCTAAGGGTTATAAAGACAGATTGCATTAAACCAAATAATGCAAATAGCGGTTAACCAGTCATCATGTATACGAAAATGGTCTCAGAAGTACCTGACCCGACCTAAAGATTACGGTAGTTGCTTGAAAAATACCATAGAAATTACACAATCTATGCGGTATGTGTTTAGAGTTTTAAGACGCCACGTTGTTTGGTATTTGTTTGTATTTGAACGTTTTCAGTGAATTTGTGAACATAGAAAAAATTGGTCACCGTTATGTGACACATACTTTTATTTGAAAGGTCTTAGCCCAACTAAGCATCGCTGTGATCGACCAAATGAGGTGACGACTCAAAAAATGTCGAAGAAAATCCACAAAGTGGTACTGGACGATCGTCGACTGCAAATTTGGACACTGTGCGCAAGATGAGTGCCGCGTTTTCTCACAATGGAACAAAAACAGCGTCGAAAATGTTTCCAACGAGTGTTTGGCCATATTTTAAATAAGTAAAGCCGAATTTTTGCACCGTTTCTAACCATGGATGGAACATAGGTCAATCACTTGACACCCGAAACAAAAGAACAATCAAAACAATGGACTGATAAGGGAATAGCGGCTCCAAAAAAGGCAGGCGAGGTCGTAGCGTCGGTTTTTTGGGATGCGCGTGGAATTATTTCCACTGACGATTTTAAAAAGGGAAAAACTATCGACGGCAAGTACTATGCAAACTTATTGCAACGTTTGAGCGAAGAAATCAAGCAAAAACGGCCGCATCTGGCTAAGAAGAAAGACAATGCACAAAATTAATGGATTAAAGTTTGAATTGCTAACTGTATTCACCAGATTTAGCCACATTAGATTATTTTGTATATTGTTTAGAGCTGAACGCTAGTATTTTATTTTTTGGGTCAGTTACTTGTGCGACCACCCTCGTAATTGGAATGGACTGAAAATCTGAAATGAAATAAAATTTTCAGGACCGGCCTATTTTATCACGTGAAACTCACAACATAATAGTAGTTGTTCTTTCTAAATATCGTCACTATATGAATAAAAAAATTAAAAATATCATCCAGTTCTTTTATTTTTATTTAAAAATATAAGAAAATGAATCAGATTTACGGGTTGAAGCGTGTAGAAAATTTCTTCGTTCCCGTTGTGTCAATCTGACTACTGTACCCTAAGATCACCCTTTCGACAGATTCCCCACCAAAGAAAATGAAAGTAGCCGAAATAGAAAAATAACATTTTATATTATTTTTTTCATTATCATTTATCATACAAATCTTATATTTAAACGCCTAATCAATTATTTTGCAAATATTGAAATATTTTTAAATACTACATTGTGTTACTAACAAGGTACTAATACAAAAAAAATTCGATTTTCATTCGTTTCACCATCTCAAACGATGCAGTTGAATGTTCGTTTGATAATTTTTTTTATATATTTTTTATCATTTCATGAGTTTTACGAAGATTTCAGTTACTTCAGTATCGCATCATCAACTTCCAAGATGAATACTTTTGATAAAAATTGAGCAAACTGAGATTTTGGAAAGTATATCAATCAACTCATTACATTGGGTTGTTTAGAATTGAGCTAGGCAACTTGTTAATTAAAATAAATAAAATTATACATACTACCCAGGAATATTATTTCATCGACCACCAACTTTCAGATTCCAACAGAATAAACGTTTTGATAATTCAGTTACTAACTTATCGAGACAACCAATATTCGTAGTTAAATATAAAAGAATATGATAGATTTAATCGGTTCCTATAATTATTATCATTATAAATATTACTTGCAATTTAACTCAGTTCATCTTTACAATCATTTTCGCTTCGGAAGACTTTCACCTTGCAATTATTACACAATTCCTATGAACATTCAGGTGGTGAACAGAATTCTTAACACCTCGGGCGTACATGTACGTAACTAGATGCTTTTTTGAGGGATTAATTTATCTATTTATTTATATAAATGAATTGCTATAGTTTCGCTAAAACTCGAAAACGGCTGGACCGAATTATTTGTACAAGTCCAGAGAAAGTTTGAAAGGTGAATAAATATGAAAATGCACGGAATTAAATGAAAACAATAATTTTGTTTTTCCTTGATGCTACAAATTAAATTTATGAACGCAACCATAATATTTGGCAGTTAACAACCAACTAATATGTCGGTCGATCCTCTATTCGATCAATTCATTCTTCTATCTTTGTGAGTGACGATTAATTCGGTGATTTTTTGTGATAGTGACATTACAAGATTTCAAGTACTGCGCTTTTTTTGTTGACCTTTTGTGACAGTGAAATAATAAAGTCCCTGACCGGATTCATCACAGATTTCTATGACATCACAGACTCAAAAAAGGAGCTTATTCAGAGTGTTTTCCTAGATATAGCGCAACAGTTCAATAATAATAATTGGCTGGGACAACGAGCAATATTGACGGCGGCGAAAATTGAAGATGTCGAGGATCTCAATGCGACAATTTTAAAATTATCTTCTGGGGATGGTTGGTTTCCTTCAAATCAGTCGACACCATTATGAACCAGTATGACGTAGTTAACTATCCCACGGAGTTTTTAAATTCACTGGAATCATCTGGATTACCACCTCACAATTTGCAGTTAAAAGTAGGATCAGTTGTGATCATGCTGCTTAACATTAATGAACCTCGACTTGAACTAAAAGGCTGGCTGTGAAAAAGGTGATGAATAACGTCATTGAGGAAAATACAAAGGAGAGGATGATTGCAACGGATTTACCTTTCGATATAAAACATTTAAGTTTGCGGAATCAACTTGGAGTTTCGCGCTTGGATAATTATACGTCGCGTGTTTGCGCGTTAGAAAACCTTTATTTATATAGTTTATCAGAAAGCTTTGAATTGATTAACAGTCTTTTTCACAGCTGTGTATGTCTGTCAATATCAAATTGAAACCTAATAAATAGCCGGTATTTCAGGGACAACTTTGTTTTGTGAATAAGTAACATCATGTGTAATTAATCGAAAATAATAATAAAACTTCATTCATATCGAGCATACCGAATTTATTTTATACAAAAGTAGGGCACAATAAACGATTATCGACAAAATAAAAAATAATATTATGTTAAAATATTGTTAAAATAAAACCATGTTTTTTCATATGGAATTCAGTATCAACAATAAGTTTCTGTGAAATGAATATACAGCCATTATTCCACTGATTTATATCTGCGGTATTGTCTGCAATCGGTGAGGATAAACTCGACGTATTTCTGTCAAAGTTGGAGACGAATCTCTGACGATATCAAATAGCCATGGAGGGTTAATACGGAATTGTCCACAGCTTCTCTTCTACTAAAAAAATTTAGGGACAGGTGAGAAGTAGATGGATGGATGTTGTTTAGTGACGTTTTTCTCTTGCACCCTATATATCGCCAAGATTCTTGGATGAGATTTTTGAAGTAAGTCTTGAGATTATTATAAAACTAAACTAGGATTTCAGAAGGGTTATTGGGGGCGATCTGCAGATAAGACTTACAACTTTTTGAAGTAATAGTATTATTAAGACGCAGATAACTGTTTCTCTACTTATTTAAAACAGTTTCATTCGGTAAAATTACTCGTAAAGTAAATTGAGGAAAATTTTCTACTTCTCATAATTTTATAAAATATTATCCAAAATACAAACAAGATATGCGTTAAACTACTCGCTACTTTGAAGATGTAATTGGGGTCGTTCACGAGAACAGGATGTTTTTGAAGTGGATTGTACACGGGCGCTGATGGTGGGAGGGGCACGTGACTGGTATCTAACGTTACCTTCGTTCATAGCGTTTATATTTCAGTCATTGAGATGGAGCCGTGGACGTGTATGACAGTTTTATGTGAAATGACGAATCCGTAACTGCTGTTCAGCGAGATTTCCGCCGTCAGTTTAATATCCATGGTAATGCATCGTAACACAATATTGCGATGGGTGAACAACCTTCGAACAAGTGGATAAATATTGAAGAAAAAACCCCAACTCCGGAGAACATCCAACGAGTAAGCCTTTGGCTGAAGCCCACGCCGCTCTATTCAGAGGCATTAAGCAGCATTTCAAATGAGCACAAGTACGGTAAGACGAATTCTGCATACAGATCTTACAAGATAGCCGTCGTGCAGCAGTTAAAAGAGCAAGATTCCCAGCAGCGATTACAATTTTGTCGACAAATCGTTGGGCACCTGGTGGTTTTCTCTTCAATATTGATCCACTTGTTCGAAGGTTGTTTATCCATTGCGATAATGTGTTACGAGAAGGAAAACTTCCTTAACGATGGATATTGAACTGACTTAAACTGCGTTGGTCACGGTCACGGCTTCCCAATGACTGAAATGTAAATACTATGAACAAAGGAAACGTTAGATACAGAAACATCCGGTTCCCGTGAATGATCCTGTATATATACATAAAATTGGAGCGGTAAATTTCATAGATCCTGCAAACCGCAACAATGATACAACTATGGTAACACTTATCATGAAAAGTGTGTGTCACCGAACCTCTGACCTCAATTTTAGAAACCACAATCCTCACTCGTCGCATCGTTGAAATAAATTAAACTATTTAATTTCGTTTATAGCATAATGAAAACTTTGGATTGGAAATTATAGGTATTAGAAAGGCATTTACCAATAGAGACGTAGAATAATCCAATAACAGTTTTTTAGTTGTCGTAATTGAGACTAACATTGAAGAAAATAGATCAATGATGATTCGAACATCTAGAAATGCAAGAAAGTATTGAGAAGATGAACTAATAATAGTTGAAAAGTGAGTTGAAAAGTGTATAAAACGTTTACCATGCTGCTTGGTGTAGCATAATTTCACGTGCGGGACATGACGCTGGGAGTTGCAAGGGTGGTTTGATGGAAAAATGACTGTTCAATAAAAAAGTTATTTTATTGCTATAAACCAAGTCCAGCAAATTTCCAACTTTGTCAAATTATTAAAAAAAGTAGCTCAAAATAAGTATTTGTCTCTGCCATACCTCTTCATTTGACAGAAATTACTTCCCTCAAATTACTTTCCTCCAAACAACAATGTCTTGAGTTTAAGTTTAGAAGATAATCGAAAAGAGTCTTATCAATTGAATTTGGGATTGAACAGTAACGCAATTCTACCGATTTTTCTGCAACAGTAATGTAGACGCATTGTCGTGATATGAAAAAACTCTTTTTTCAAAAATGCGATCCGGAATCTTCTCATTTCCCCTTCCTTAATTTGATTAATAAATAATATGTTGGGGTTATTGATTAGGTAAATGGTGTATTTGTAAAAAAAGCTAAATACATTATCAATTGGAAGATTATTTGGTAATTATTTAGTTTAGGTTGCATACGCCCGATTTCCTTGAAATTTTAGTATGTTGTGGAGAAAATGATTAGGTTAGGTTAGGTTAGATTAGGTTAGGTTAGGTTAGGTTAGGTTAGGTTAGGTTAGGTTAGGCTCGTACTCAAAATATTGAGCGATTTTGGCGAGATATTAATGATAATATACCTTGTTATGGAAGAACTAGATTTTCGTCAGTAATTTGGTGAAGTTCTATTTAAAAGACATCCATATTCAAATAGAATTGAAGCATTTATTTAAGAAATGTCACGAATGTATCCAATAGAAATTAATAATTATTAGTACGTGTAAATAAATTATTATTATTAGAAATTGATTTGTGTCATTACATTTGTCGCTACTAATTATATTTAATGCTGGAAAGTATTGGGGACGGGAGGAGTTAAAAGATAGTCTGAGTGTTCAAAAGACCCCTCACGCCCCTAATCCTCCCCAATATCAAGAATTTGAAAAATATCAACTATTCAAGATAGTGTACATTTTCCAATGATCAAACCTTAAAAACTATGTGGAGGAATGTTTTCCGCGCCCAACATATATATTCTTTTTCAGCATAAAAAACTGTAAAACATATTTCAAGGAAATTGGGCGTATGCAACCTAAGCTAAGTAATTACCGATTATTTCATTTATTTTAGAGTTTTTGATTTCGGATCGTAGAGGATTAACTACCTACTATCTAAATTTAATATATTTTGGATTTGTATTATCGATTTTATATTTAAACTTATAGCGGGTTTTACTGTAGTTCGATAACCTTTATTTTTCCTTATTTTAGGAAATACCAAAATATATTATCCAGCAAGGTAAAAAATGTGTTTAGCAGATGTACTTCCAAAATTGTATTAAAGTTGTTATTATAAAAGTATAATATCTTAAAAGAGGAGGATGTTTGCATTCAATATTTCCAGAATACATTTTTTTGTATCCCTAAATACTATAAACCTTATTGGCAGAAATAACAATTTCTGCCAATGGGTTCGCCATGGGTAACGTTCACGAACTTTCTATTACTTCAAAGTTTCCTTTACAGCGCAGAGTTGGTCAACAAACGAAGACTTTTTTATCTAATCTTCTTATCTATTATGTTGAAAGATAAAAATTATTTTGGAAAAAAAAAACCCGATACAACATAATCGAGAAGAGACAAATTATGACTTTTATTGAACAGGAATAGAAATTTTATATGTTATGAAAGATATTGAGATAATTGATTACGAACTTTCGCTTTTTTAAATTGAAATGAAGTATATCGAATTAGAATGTGGACCGTCCAAATCTTTTTAGATATATAAATATTTTATCGTTATATAATTATTATGTTCAATAAAATTCGACAATCTCAATCAACTACTAATGTTTTATATCTTCTCGTTCAAGTAAAAGTTTTTTCTCCTCTCTACACATCTATGAGAATATCTACACTCATAAATATAACAGTAGAATAACCTTAGCTTGAAACAAACCAATTTCTTAAAAAAATCGAATATCTCTCCGAATTTTGACATTTGCAAAGGAAACTCCGAATTCCCCAATGCCCCTATACAACATTTATTTTTCGGGCTATCGAATCAGAATTAAGCACGGATTCGAAATAACAAATTTAAGTTGCATTTTACCACCAATTAATAAACTCATAGTATAAAAACTAGACATTCTCCTGAAAACAAAGACTTTGTGAGGTAAATATCTCGCTAAAATAATAATATAAATACTAAATGATGCACGTTAAATATTTTCTCGTATTTCAAATTTCAAATTATGATTTTTTTCATAAAATCAATCCTCACAATTAAGGCAGGAGTCCATTTTTATAAAATGGCCCTACAATAAAGGAAGGACTTTTACTGAGGATGTGGCTGTAGTCAACGGTTATAATGAGGAATTTCTTTTCCAAAATCAAAACCGGAAAACGGGAAAAATGTTCTGATAGATCTCAATACTGTTTAAACCTAATGATCGGACACCATATTCAACAGGGGTGGGTTCAAAATGAATTTAAAATCCAACAATACATTAAAACAACAATACATTTGTGTATACACAACATAAAGTACTAGATTTGGAAAAGATTGGTTGGGCCAATTAAGAGCTTTGTTAACGTAAGACTTAAGGAACACCTAGATCGTTTGAAATATGGACCGACGAAAAAATCGGGTATTGCTGAGCGCGCTGTCTGTCATAGTCATGGAATAAATATGGATTAAGCAAAATTGTTAAAAATTCAATACAATAACAGATTTTTGGTGCGTTTGGAAAGATTTAGATTGCCAAATATGAGAAAGCTGAAGGTAAATAATTCACCTTTAGTCTCTGAAGACGATAACTTTTGGTGTAGTGGTAATATGAAAAGTGTGCTCACTATATCACCAAAAGTTCCTGGGTTATGATATAGAAACTGGTATAACAAAATCAGAAAAAGTTTATAGAAATAATACTATATAAATAGTTGAATTAGAAAAAACGTCAAATAAACAGTTGTATTTGTCCACTATGTTATAATATGAAAAATACGTTATAGTTCATTTAATGGTGAGGTGATTATTCAAATTTCTTGAATAATATGAGGATGTTGATTAATAAATCTTTAGCAACAACTATTGTTACCATATTATCAAATTCCACACGGAATTGAATGATGAGAAGTAATTAAAATGTAAATAGGAGCTGATGTGGAATTCAGCCGTACCAAGTTTTTTTTTTTTAGAAAACAATGGACTAATTACAAAACATAAAAAATGTAAATTGTAGGCTGGGAATATTATTTTGTTATATTTGAGTTTTCGGTAAAAGAATTTTTTTCGAATATATGTTATGGAATAAGTGATTTATAAAGCACTATTGATAATGGATCTTTCTCAAAGAATTTCGTCGTTATTAAATTTTTCTGTGAGTAAAAAACAGTTGGATTAGTTGTTTCATTGTACCGTTTATTTGAACGAGTTTTCTCCCAGTACTGATATGTTAATGTCCCATTTTTATAAGTACGATTCAGTATAATTAGGTGTTTATGCCCTTTTTTATTGCGATATCATTTTCTAGCACCAATAATTACAGAGCTGACAATCCCGCTTATTACAAGAGTATAACAAAAATTACATACTAAATTTATTTTTGTTGACTGAAATCTCAAGAATCAATTTTAGGAAGAGAACCAAATAATGATAAGCTGCGAGCGATCTTATTCAAATAGACAGAACTATGCAAGTGAGAGAACTTGTTCATATTATTTAAAACAAAAGCCTATTTAGAAGAAAATATTGGTAAAACCATAATGGAGATGAAACTTTGTCAAACAGAGGCAAATTGTGGATTCTAGGACCACTCTTAAGTCCTAATCCTTCCAATGAAGCGGGTTCGGTATTTTGGGGTTACGTTTACCAATCAACAGTAATTCTTTCATTAGGGGATTGCCCCATAAATATTAATCCAGATGCTCTATATTGAGGATTTAGTACGCTATTCAATAAAAACCTCTGGCAATCTATTGCACATGAGTCCAGGTGCTTTATATTGGGGATTTAGTACTTTATTCAATAGAAACATTTGCCAATATATTGCACAGTAAATCTTTCATTAAGGAATTGCCTCATAAACATTAATCCAGGTGCTCTATATTGAGGATTTAGTTCGCTAATCAATGGAAACTTTTGCCAATCTATTGCACAGTAAATCGTTCATTGAGGAATTGCCTTACAGTTTAACCGTGATGTGGAGTAGCGGTTTTTTGTTAAAACATAAAACAGAATCATCTGAGTATCTATATTCCCATACATTCAATTTAAGAAAATGTTTTTCGTGGAAAATCTACTCAAGGATTGTCTGCGTTAATATTTTTTTTGTTACTTGTAATCTCACAAAACCGTTTTGTGTATCTTCATTGAAAACAGCCGTTGACGATTATATTTTAATTTGGAAAAAAAGAGGTTAAAAAAGATGATAAATGACGGATTTCTGTATTCCAAAAATGTATCCCTCTTAGGACGTGCCTCAAATTCTTCTCAAAATCCAATGAATACTATGAATTGTTGTTTGTGTTACAATTTGTTATTTTGTTCTAATCAAGATTATGATTATGATTATGATTAAATGACACCTAAAAATAATTATTAGAACATAAGTATAAAGATGAAAATGGCATCAGCGCAACTTGAACCTGGGTCCTCCCCCATATGAGCCTCGTACTTAGCTAGTATACTACGAAGACCTTAATAATACATTTTTCACACACGACTACTTAAAGTATGTGTCTTTACGTAATACTGCGTGAAGTATAGTTTTACGCACTCGAAAGTGTGTCTACAGTACGTATTTTATGCATTGCAGTAAATAAAATTATTTATTGATCACGAGCCGATTAGGGAAACATTCGAGGTTTACTAAGAAAAATATTATTTTTAATTTTGAAGTACCATGCAGTTTATGACTTACAACAATTTTCACTTTGAAGTTTTATCCAGTTTCTTAGAAACTAACTAATTTTATTACTCGGCAAAGTAATTAGATTTTTATAGAGGATAATTATGAATAAACTCGAAGCACATATATTCACCACTTTCTCTAATTGTATCCTCAATTCCAAAATTACTTGTTTTTGCAGAATTATTTTGAAACTGATTTTAAGGTTTTTTCGCCGATTTTGACACTTTTCTATTTGTAACCAAATGCAACGTAATTATTATCATTAATGTCTTACGTAATTACACACTTATGAATTACTCAAAAGTAACTCCATACATTACGTAATCAACAATACAATAATTCAATCGTCATTCTCTCGACAAAGTTTCAACAAAAATTTGAGTCTGCACGATTTACCGTCTAGTCAACTTTCACATTGCCCCTTTCTCTGCAGCAATTCGCCCTTCTACTTAATATTGTCTTCAAGAGACTTCTTCTTAGATCTTCACTGCATTTAGTACCGTTTCTCTCTCGTCCCGAATGTGTTTATCGAGAGAATACTCTGCAATATCGGAAGATCATCATCAATGAGCCAATGATCACTATTATTAACTATTAAAGTGACGTGATAGTGTTTGTGTCGCGAGAAGATACTTTTGATACGAAAATGAGGACTTTTACAATAAGTGTGAGTTTACGCTATTAAAATTAGGATTAACCAAGTTACAGAGTTATGACGAAAATCTTTAATCATTTAGTCGTACGTTCTAGATGGCACTGAGTTTAAATCTATTTTATTATATGTTTCTAGAGTCAACTAAGCATGAGTATTTTCAAATTCTCTTCTCCGCCATTCTTCGTTATTTGTGATTAAATCCTCCTCCACGAAATGTATTTTTTATTGAAAAAACTGTAGCTACTATAATATGGGCATGTTATACCAACACATAAAATATTTTTGAGGCCTCATGGGTCCTTAGTTTATATCATATGATTAGGATTATTTTTCAAGAGAAACGAAGCTGATTATTTAAAATTGTAACCAATGAAGATATATTGAATTCCTTAATAAATCATATGAGGTGTTTAAATTGGTTGTCAACAAGCAGGGTTGAGAATAGAGTTGTCACAAGTTAAAGACATATTCGTATACGCTGTTTTAAAAGCCCTTATATGTTCTTGAGAGAAGAAGAATTTTTTTACAGTTTCTCTATACAATCACCTTTCAATGGACTAAATAAATAATAGTTGCATGGTGACAAATTGGGACTATAAGGAGAGTGCTCCAGTATTTTTCTAGTCATTTTTTTTAGCTTTTCCATCACAAACCGAGCTGTATGCGATCTAGCTTTCTCTTGCAGCAATATCCAATTGAAAATTGCGTCATTTTGATCTATAGACAGGTTTCACTGTGATTTTTAGGAAATTATTGCAATGCTGTGCGTTTACAGTTCGTTGTTCAGTGATAAAACCAACTGCATAAAATACACAACACCTTTCTCGGTGACAGTGTAACCGCCGCCCTCCTCCACTCCATAATCACGCGTTTACTTTCCAGAATATAGTGTTGTTTCGTCTATGGTGAGTATTCATTGCCTTCCTCCTCAAACCGCTGCAGAAGTCGCGTGCGAACTTGATGTCAGTTTCAACTCAAAATTCGGAAGTCTTTGGCTGAAATTTTGCTGTCATCGAGCCATTCATGAATTATTTACTCAATACTACCTGCGCTACTGCTCAATTTTCCAGTGCTTCGGTCTCTTGAAATGAGTTTTTCTACAGCGCTGACGTTCTGGTAGGTAAACACTTGTCCTGGCGCGCGCGCATGGGGAACCACTTTCAGAAGGCAGAACTCCATTAAGTTTCGATAAATTTCCGCGGATTTCAGATTATCTTTGGCTAAAATATACATTGGTACATCCTTCCTATAAGTACATTAAAAAGTGAGGTTTAAAAAGCGCGTCTATTAAAAAATTCCACTTTCGTATTTTCAATTTCGCGACTTTACCAATATTATTAATAACAACAATCCAAATTTCATTAGCTTACAAGTCTCCAATTGCGAACTCGAACAAGTTGATTAAATCCTTTCTCCTTTCATCTAACGAGTTGTTGCTCTCTCGTCATGTTTCACCAACGTTCGCTTAAAATATTATTTATTCATATAATTTCCTTCTTGTCGACGTAGCGAGTGATTTGTTGACAATCCGAAAGAATATTATTGCGATAAGTCTATTTATGTATTGAGGAATGACAACACTGGTATCGTGAAATCTTTCGACAACATATTAAATTTTAATATGCGAAAAATATGAACTTCATTTTTTCACTCAGAACTTTCCTGTCCTAGATCTTGAATACCACATTGAATGATATCATTACTAATTAATATGAAAAAAGTTCAAGAATACACATAAGTCACAATAGTGTATTGAAATGAAAAAATCTAATTAACGAATCGGTTTACACAGGGTTACTGAAAATTTGATATCAGTTAGATAAAAAGTCGAATTTTTGAATTTAGATTCAAAAAGCAGATGTTAAATAAGCTTTAAAATTCAAGCTTTAAGCATTTAAAGTTTTAAAAAATCCCATAAATATGTAAGAGAGTTTTTTTAGTGGGATTGTGGCTAAATTAAACACTAATATATTTACGTCTTTCGAATACTTATGTCTCTCATCGTATTGATTAAATTAGTTAAGAAACGCGGCATTTAAAATTTCGTTGATTATTTTAAAAAATACTATATTCATTGATTTCAAAAAGCAATATTTGAATTGATAGAAATATCAAGGCTATTGTTTATTATTTTGTTTAATTTAGTGAAAAAAGGCTTTTATGAAGTTATTTAATCAAAAAATGATTCAAATGGGTCGAAAAGTTGATATAGTATTATTTGAGTTTTGTTGAAAATGCATTCCCGAGTCCAATTTTGTGATTGCATTGGAAAAGAAAGGTTTTTTTGAATAGAATTAAGTCAAACAATGGTGTTTCTAAGCCTACTTTGAAAAAAACTGAATTTAATTTTGTCCTTACCATTTTCCACAGAGTTTAATATAGTCGAAAAATTGCATTTTCAGCTTATTGGGATGCAAAAACAATCAATAACCTTGATGTTTCTATCAAGCATCAATTTAAATATTGCTTTTTTCTATTTAATGTTTTTCAAAAGATTCAACGTAATTTAAAATAACGCAATTCCCAGATGATGAATAAATAAGTATTCGTAAGCTCGGAAATATATTAGAGTTAGTACACTTTGGTGTTTAATTTGATTTATCCTAGCTGGCAAGAACTTATTTTTTCGCTGACTAGCTAGAACAAACTAACCTAGCCTAACCCAACCCAACCTAACCTCAATCAAGTTGATAGGAGTAGATATTGGATAAGCGAGCTCAGAGACAAATGAATGCAGTGGATTCATGGTACCCTATTTAACCCTCGTAAACGTAACGAAGATACACCATGTAAGAAAATCAGTTCTTCGCAACAATCAAAATATAATATTCTCACACAAACAAGTCGGAATATGAACTACAGACTAAACTAGAATCATTATTTGTTTGTATTATAATGAGTTGGGCAGACATGGTCACTTACTTCTTAATAACATGTTGTACACGGCTCATTTACCTCAGTGAATCATGCAATACAGTTAAATTATTTTTTTTAAGACCAGTGACCTACAGTGTGAATATAGATTACATAGATTTCAATATATATCAAAATAAATAATTTCTACTATACCTCTCTAAAAATAATTTTGAAATTTAATATTTTGAAAATGTATTCTGTCGAGAAAATAACTACTTTCCTGGCTAATGCACATTGAATTACAAATCCTCTGAAGAGCGTGATGTTTATAGACTCAAATGACACGTAATAACGTCGAAACTAGCAAGTGGTTACAACCCTCTTCTACTACTATTGTTCCATTTTTTATTTTTGACTCTTAACAACAAACACGCAAAAAATGATAGTGTCAAGGTGTAGATGTGATTAAAAGAAAAATTGGTAAATTAAAATCAAAAGAAAAAAATATTCCTTATCCAGAACGGATTTAAAAGATTTTCACCCTCAAAGAATTATTATCTACTTAGTGGCCTTAATAAAACGGTGAGGACTTCAATCCAATACGTAACCTAAGTACAATTTTTACATGAATTGTCTTGTCTGCAGTATTAAATTCCTGTCAATACTTTCAATTGTATTCTATTCTTTTACATCGACATATTTCGAAGTAACGATTTTCAATCTACTTTTACTCGAGCATACTTTGCCAAAGGATATACTCTGTTTATTGTTACATGAGACATATTAATTAATTTCAAATCGAGCTCAGCCAGTTAAGTACTAGAAAGTGAAAGGACCAGTAACAGTATAGTATATATATTTATAACACCTGCAGAATCCTCCATAATTCATATAAAATACTTACATGTAATAATCACTCGATGCAATACGTATCTTGTTTGAGAAATAAATTCTGATTTATTACATAATATCGATTAGATTCATGGACAAATGATATCATTACTTCAGTAATTTAATAATATATTAGGTTTCATAGTTAGAACTAAGTTGCAACTAAACAAACCAACATTCTCTGATGTTGTTTGACAAAATTTTACATAAATCGACGGATAACTTTGTTTTCATACCAATTTTTTACGTAGAAAAATAATTAGAAAACGCGAGGGAAAGTAACTTGAATAAACCCGGATGTTCTTCTACCGAACTGTTATGCAATAGCACAATTGTTTGCTTAATGCCGATCAAAAATTCGCTGGCATTAAAAACTCAATTTTATGTTTAATATATATTGAAATAGGTTCGACACAAAGATGGAAAATTACACAGAAAAAATTGTCCGAACTAATGATAATAATCTTTATATATAATAAAACATTTGGTACAAAAATGATCATTATATACCATGTACTTATATAAAAGTGATTCCATAATTTTCTTCTTTCCTAGAACTCTTTTAGTTCTTTCGAGTATTGGAATTTTAGTTTTCAATGTCTTTTCATAAATTTTTTGCATTCTTTTTAATCCATTGCTAGTTCATTTATCAACAGTATTGTTTTCTCTTGTCTTCCACCTTTCCGTAACCAAATTTTCGTGGACTTTTTTTCCTTATCTGCTTCTATAAATTTTCTTATTAGGCTTTGTAGAGTTTCTCTCTTTAGGTGTTTTTAAATGATTTGAATAAATCCGGATGTTCTTCAACCGAACTGTTATGCAATAGTACAATTGCTTGCTTAATGCCGATCAAAAGCTCGCTATTATTAAAAATTCAAATCAATGCTTAGATATCTTCAAACATAATCTAAGAAAGATTTTTAATTTAAGTAGATGAAACTTGTATCATTATACCCATATTCGCCATAATCACCTGATCTAGCTCTCTCCGATTACGTTTCCCGAGCTTGGTGGAAAGTCATCTCACATAAATGAAGAGAGGACTGGTAAATATCGACGCGTATTTTAGGGAACTTCAGAAATATCATTTTTGGTGATGTGAAAGAATTAGAAACTAAGTGTGAAAAGTAAAAAAGAAATTATGTTAAGAAAAGATATGTTTTACTAGTGGATTACCGTTTTCTTTGCTAAGTTCATCTTACATTAAACCGCCCTTGTTTAATATATTGAAACAGGCTCGACATAAAGATAGAAAATTACAAAAACCATTGATAACAATTTTAGACAATGATGACAAAATATAACTGAAACATTTGGTATAAAAATGATTATGATATTCCATCTGCCTATATAAAAGTGATTCCATAATTTTCTTCTTCCCTAGAATTCCTTAATTCCTTTCGAGTATTGGGATTTTAGTTTTCAATGTCTTTCCCCATACATTTTTTCCATTATTTCCAATCTTTTTCTACTTCATTCATCAACAGTATTGTTTTCACTTCTTCCTCCTTTCCGTAACCAAATTTTCATGGATCTTTCTTCACTTATTTTCTTACATCTTTCTGTTCCTATCACTTTTCTTATTAGGCTTTATGGTGCTGCTTCATCTTAGATGTTACTATCTTTTATCTGAAAATTCTCATATTTAAGTCATAGTTTTGGTTGAAAATGACTTCCAGATATTAAAAAGTGTTCACTCTATCTACCCGTTGTCATTTCATTATTAAATCTTCCCTATGTTCCCTATGTTTTTGATTCATCACAATCTTTTGGCATTTCTTGATATTTACTTCCCTTTCCAGATCTAATATTTTCGTTGTCGATTTGTCTACTTTCTCTTCTATTTTCTTAAAGGTATCTGCTACGATTACTATATTGTCTGCATATACTAAACCGTCTATTTTCACTAGCTTTGCTTCTATAACTAATTATTATCTACACTTTAGGTAGGTCTTTTCTTTAATTATGTTTATCATGATATCCATGACAAATATAAATAGATGAGGACTAAGATTATCTCATCTCTTGTCCTAACTTTCTCAAACGTTATTTAAACTGTTCCTCTTTGTGTTTATATACCTCTTGTTCAGTTTAATAATCGGCAAATTGAACTAATTAACATGACTAAGTCAAATACCTCATTGACTCAGCTATTAAAATGACTGACTAGGTCTACGAACGTAAGTAAAAGATAAGATTACACTTATCTATGTAAATAAGTCAACTAATAGCCAAAAAGATACATGGAAATTCGAGCAAAGTAATTTGTATGCTACTTTAAATACGAAAAAAGCTCAAAGATGAAGTTTTCGCACCAAATCTAAGAGAAAAAAGTATCAAAATGTCAAACGGATAAGGAGAAATACATCATTTTCAGTATAAATCCACAAAGCACAACCTCCGATCGCTTCATGCAGACGCTACATGTGCAGAAGAAAACGGCCCTGCGCTCTCGTCGACTGCGAAGTTCTCGCAGTACACACTCCATCATTGTTAACATTCGAGCGTCAATCGGCGTTGTGCTACAGCCACGTAAACATGTCAGCTATTAATGATGCTCCCACCAAGTGTAAATTGCGAACTGAGATTCGTTTTCTACAGGCACTAGTACTACAGAAATTCATTGGAGAGTAAATAAGTGAATAGTGTCGAAAGTTTAAAGATGCGCATAATGAAGGAAGCCAAGGACGCAAATCTGTCCATTCAGATGACCGGAGATTGAAAAAAATGGCCCTCGTATAAGAGCAAACACTAACACTGGCACAGACATTAACATTCAAGATGTCAAGAATATAAATTTTTTTCATATAACTCAACATCAAGACTATCAAAATAAATTATCATATAAGGCTAGCTTGAAATTAAACGCTAGAGAGGCACAGAAAATTTTCCACTTTCTTCGACAAACTCAGGGGAAAATACGCTTAACTAGACGATAGTACTAATTATAATTTTAAGCAAATACTGGGAAGATACATCTTCCCAATCAACTCGAGGTTATTGTAGTAAATATATTTTCTTTCATTCCGGTACATTCCATAGAATATTGGAATTCAAATGACTGATGATTAAATTTTATAAACAATCACTTTGAGATATTATCGGGTTCGTTGGAAAACTTTTAGAAAGTATAAGTGAAAGAATTGCTGTTATATTATATTAAAAAAGTCAACTCTCATTAACTAATTCATATCTATGTATTAGAATGATATAAACTTCACCATATGGTACTTATACTCATTTTTGAACATTTAAACAACTATAGAACGTAATAATTGCAGAAATCGTATCTACGATTATGTAATAAGGCTAAGAAATCGGTAAATATTAGAATGAAGTCGGATGAGAGAAAAATACAACAAGGAGAAGTGCTAATATTCGTGGTGATTGTTCACAATCAAGTTATGAATTTTTACTAATATCTCTTAAGAAAATATAACAAAACCAGATAGGATAAAGACTGGATAATATTAGAATAAATTATTCGCAGATATATATAAACAACTAGAATGAATAAATTGGTGAACATTCAAGAATAAAGATCATCATCGTTTATAATTTACTGTGGAGTAATTATCGATTCCAAAAAAAGAGAATTTTAATATTGCTTACTACAGTGTAACGTTTTTCGTATTTACACTCTTTCTATTCGTGGGATGAATTAATAAACGTTGTCTCTGACGTTCTTAATTTATTTACACACTAAACACTACACTAATTTATAAAAATCTGATATATAAAATGCTCGTGTCGCGGTGTTTGTAATTGTACTCCTCCAAAACGGCTTGACCAATTCTCATGAGTATGTTATCTTCTCAATCCTCAAATCTCCAATTCTTCTGGTAGCATATTCTTTAGATCTAGCTCTCGGTAAAACTATCGGATTCTGATGTATCGAGAGCCGTTCGCTTTTTGTACAAGGCTGATGTTTTGATGGGCTTTGAGCTTATTGTGGTAACTCTTGGCAATATATTTCCACGCTGTATATACCATGATTGGGATAACGATGGCGTTTTTGATGTAATTTCAATTTTGAACAATTTTCAATTTCTGAATTCACATGAATATTACAGTGATATATACAAAAAGGAAACATTTAAAGTCTGCAATCTGCAAAAATTTCCCTCCAATATCTATAATAATTCCGTAGAAAACATTCTTTTTTCTTATGTGTCAATAATCAATTTTCTTCAATACAAATATGTTCGTGCTACTTTTTTCTCATTCCTATTTAGACAGTAGTTAACAATAGAAAGTTTATTCCAAAGAAGAGTAATTGCCTCTTCGCTTCTGCGTAACATCAAAATTTGTTTAAAAATTGCTGTTACCGTTTATTCACTGTCTATTCGGACTTTTCACTATTCGATACATCGATTTTCACTCCTTAAGTAAGTTGTTTATCTGTATTTCATTACATTAAACTTAACCTCTTTTCAGATCCGTAAAAGTTTTATGAAAAGCAATCGCAGAACCTGCCAATAATATTTAATCATAAAGTGAATGAAATGTATTAGTTTGTTTATTATACAGGTTGTCTTAATTTCGTAATAGCGGACATATCAGTGGAATGAACTATCCAATAACAGCGTTATATTCGTACAGATCATCATAGAATATGAAAGTACAGGGTATTCCAAAATTTTCTGTACAACTTCAAAAATTCATAACTTCGAAAATAAACAAGATATTTATATTCTGTCTTTTGCATGTATTTTGCATGTGCATTTTACTGTAATTAATATCAATTTCAAGCCGGTGTCCGGTAAACAATGTCCTTTAAATAACCCCACAAGAAGGAGTCGAGGGGTATTATTTCCGGAGACATTGGTGACCGTGAAATTGGGCCGTATTGTACAATCCATCGGTTAGGAAAACTGTCGTTGAGGTGTTCCCGATATGCTGTCAACTAGTGTGTTGATGCACCATCCTGTTGAAAGGACAAGTACAATCCAACTGAGGAAGAGCAATGTTTTGAAGCATATCCAGGTACACATAGCCAGTAACTGTGGTTTCTATGAAGAAGAAAAGACCAATGATTTCGTTGTGCAAAAGCCATATACACATTAACCTTTGGGCTGTCACGTTGAAGCTCCACTACTGCATGTGGGGTTTCAGAACCCCAAATTCGTACGTTGTGGCTATTTATTATATCAGACACATGGAACGTGGCCTCATCACTGGAACACACCTTTTTCAAGAAATCTTTATCATGCTAAATAAGTTGTAACGTGTCTACGGCAAATTCCACACATTTTGATCGATCTGTTGGTAACAGTGCCTGCAGGAACTGTACTTTATAGGCATACAGACGCAACTGTTTATTAAGAACCCTGTGGATTGTGGTTGTAGGCATTTGGAGTTGTCTGACGAATTGAAGCTTTCGGATTATGCTGGAATGTTTGCAGTATTCGCTCCACATTTCCTGGACTTGTGCTGGATCGTCCAGCTCCACTTTTTTGCAATACTGATCCGGTGCTCATAGTGTACCATGCAAGGATGGGGAGTCTGGATGGTGGGTCTCTTTGGAATTTTGTCCTGAAGTTCGTATGTATCTGATTTCGTCTCTATGAACTATGATACGCATTGAACTTCCTGTTGTGATGTCCACATCTTCACTTATAACTGTTCAGCATACTGGAAAAAAACGTTATCAGTTGCAGTAATACATGCAAAAGACATAATAAAAATACATATCTTGTTTATGGTTCCAAGTTATGAATTTTTGAAGTTGTAAAGATAATTTTGGAACACCGTGTATAAGTGGATATTAAGGTGTATTTGAGTGATTTTTCGAGCACGACGGGTTCCACGAATACTTACTATAATACAAAATGATTTTCGATATTGATTATTTGAACAGTGACTGTTATACGTATCGTTTTGATTTTTCTATCCAACTTCCCTGGTAATTTTACTCTCGTCGTCAATTTATCATTAATTTCCAGTACAATAATTATTTATTAATAATTGAAAAAAGAGTTTTTACTATCATGTAAATAAACACGTGTATGAGCTACCGCTAACAACGGCCATTATCGTACCTGTACATATTGTACTTAACATTTTTTGCAAATAGTTTTAAATCAAATCAGAAACGCAATGATATTTATTTTTCGTTTTTACTATTTTCACCACAGTCGTTTTTCGTTATGCTTCGATTCAAAATGAGTTCTGATATCGATTATTTGAACAGTAATCACTAGTAATACCCCAAAAATCGTAACTTGCATGTGAAAAGGAATTCGATAAGCAAGAACTCAAGAACACAGTCATTTTTAACCCATTAGTGACCAGCTCCAACGAAAGTTGCATAATAATTCAGAATTTTCTGAGAAAAAAGTTTTCATCTTTTAGGATAACTTTTAATGTTAAAACGGCGACTGTAAAAAATATGGCTTAGTTGACAATATCATGTTGCTGCTTTTTATTTAAGGAAAAACTGAAAAACTTTCTTGTATTTTGTTATATCTCTATTATCTACAGGCAGAATATTCCATTTTACAACGGAAATATGTGAGAAAAAATTATATTCTTGATATATTGAGAATTGAATAAACTTAAACAAAATAGTCCTGTGGGAATAGTGACTTCACGTAGAAATAAAGAAATAAAGTAGGTGGAGGTGGCCTCATTGGTTTGGGTATGACGGGTATTGAATAGGCAGATTAGATTCTAGCATAGATCTTTTGTAATTCGAGAGTGACTATGACCTGTACATTCTTCAGAATTATGGTCCTGAACAACACAATGCTCATACAGGAAGAAATGAGCTTGGTTTAAGATTGCTAAAAGGAAATCCAAATATTGAGTGTGTGTATCATATAAAAACCTAACAATTTACTTATGTAAGAAATGCAATCTTCCACTCCATCTAGAATGTTTTTTTGGGCATCATCACCCATAAAATATGAGTTGTTGACGATTGGAGAAAGAATTTATGAAATTTGAAAGTAAAAAGATTAGATTTCAATTCAGATTGTAGATAAATAACTTTTTATTGTCATAATTTAACTCCAGTATTTCTCGATGGAAATTACTCTTTAAGTAATCAGAAGCAAGTTTAGTTTCTTGGGCCTAACTTGATTGATGATTACTTATTATTATGTATTGAAGACCTTTTTGAAACTTTAGAACAAATGATTCAACAATTAATTTTAAAAACATTTTGGGCATTAATGGGTTGGAGCAGAATAAACTTTCTTGTTTGATTAATAACGATGTTTAAGTGATAGATCAAGGAGTGGAAGCATCCGAGATTACCACTACCAAACGTGAAGATAGAACAGCCGAAATAGCTCAAGCAAGTCTCTAATGATATGCATATCAATTCTGAATGGTACACCAGCATTTGTTTGCTAGAAGTGTTCGAAAAAATCAGAGCAACCAATCGCAGAAGACAAATCATTTATACCACAACAATGGGAGCTCTCATTTCAGTTCAAACCAGAACGGTTTTGAGCAGTCGAATATTGAATTGATGGATCTTCCGCTTTATAGTTATTTCTTCTTATTACCGCAAATCAAATCACTATAATTCGGTGGTAACCTCCGGCAGGAAACTTCGTGGTAAGGTGCTCCCCTACCCTCCCGAAATAGCTAGAGTAGGTCTCAAATTATTTGCGTATCTTTCACATTCCCAAATTTAGCTCATAGAGATTTTAAAGTTGAAGCATGAGACTTTATTGAGATATATTTACCAATTTCTTTGCATGTAAATCGGCGGCGAAGCAAAACGATCAGTCATTGTAGTTTTTGTAATTTTGGCAAAAGTTATTGACACAATTTTCAGTACCTCATTTTTGAATCACAAAAACGAAGATGCTATCAATTTTTTAAAAGTAAAACAAACACAACAAATAAAAATATGTATATTAATAATTCAATATGAATCAGCTTGAAACGAAATATTTAAAATCGTCGTTTTGTAATTATTGCTCCATATGGTAACAGGAAATGATTTAATAATAAGCATAGAATTGTGAAGAAATTATCTGTTGATGAATTTGATACATGAACATTGAACTGGAATCTGCAGATTAAATCGTTTAATGAAATTTCTAATGTATTATTAAGAGAGGAATTCATTTAATAATATAAAAATCGTTGATTAATGTTATTTATAATAGGTGCTTTCTCTATTAATGTACTGTTAACGTTACTTATACATTAAATAAGTTATTTCCCATACGATTACCTCATTAAAATGAATTCACTAGCATTTAGGGTAATCGAGAAACTGGAACAGCATCTGCTATGTTCGAAATATTTTATCTCCGATAGTGATCTAGTATATTCAAGGGATATTTTGAATCATAAAATAGTTATTTATGTAACGAGGTCTGGTTATTAAATAACAAGATTGGTTACGAAACACGGTTTTATTATATCCCCTCTCCCCCTTTCTATACGTTTTATCCATTGATCAAAGTGATGCTGGAAGTCTTTTTGGTGAGCGCTTTTAGGAGCTCTGTCGTTTTTTGCTTTACCGCTTCCATCGACTAAAATCGGATCCCTTTCAAAGCAGATCTTTTTCTAGCCTTTCAAGGAAATCTGACACAAAAGCTTTTGATCAGGAGTCAGATTTTCTGGCACCTACTTCGTACATACTTTTGTCATGTGTAATTTCTCATGTAAAATATTGATTTTGGTCACTGTTTCCGGAGTTGAAACAGTCACAGGGCGACCTGGGCGTTGCTCATCTTCAGTGGTTTCTCGATCATCACTAATGCGCCTACACCTCATAAAAACACGCGCACGAGATAGAGAATTGTCCCCATGGTTCTGTCAAATCTGACACTGCCATTATGATGTTAAACATTTTAAATGGTGGACGTATTTAGAATGTGTTTCCATACGAATGCTATTTGAGTTGTTGAAAATGAATCGCAAACATTTCTGTACGTTGACTTGCTATTACTTTCTACGTGGATTAAACTAACAGCCAATTAACTATCGGTGATGGAGCACTATCTCGAACTATCGTCTTTCGTTGGTTTTTCAGAATCAATCATAGTCGCATTTCGCTACAGGATGAATTTTTTGATGTTCGTTCTAAATCGGCTGTTGTATCAGAAAACATCTATGCTGATGCTGTTGACATTGAAAGTGACATACCACGAGATTGAGGCATACTTGGGCATTGGTTTCACTCGCATACATTCAGTATTGCATGAATATTTGGCTGTCAAAAAGATTTATTCGCGTTGGATACGGCATAGTTTGAATAACGCTCAAAAAAGCTCCTGTCGATTGGTGCTAAGAAAAAATTCAATCGCAATACTTCGAAAGGAGTCTATAAAATTGTGGCAGGCAACGAATCGACTGTATGAGTCTTACAAGACTAGCCAAATCCAACAAAAGTTATTCGCACATGAAGCACTCAGAAGCCTGTCGCCTGTTTTTACAGAATAACTGGAAATGTCTATACGGTTCCAATAGAGCAACGTAGAATGGTCAACTCTGATTGTTTGCTAGAAGTGTTCAAAAAAATTAGGGAAAGCAATCGCACCGTTTTTAAACAATTAAAACGTTTTTCTATACCTGAAGAAACGGTTGATGCTATCAAATCACTTC
The DNA here is from genome assembly GCA_026230145.1 of Diorhabda elongata. Lineage (NCBI taxonomy): Eukaryota > Metazoa > Arthropoda > Insecta > Coleoptera > Chrysomelidae > Diorhabda > Diorhabda elongata. The sequence goes on along the minus strand of CM047928.1, from coordinate 16,009,206 downwards.
AATCTCATAACTTGAATAACAACCGTCGTAAAACAAATGTAGTACAATTCTTTTTTCTATTTTGTCCCTATTTTATATCGAAAAACATTATATTAGGAAAATTGTGGCAACTATAATTTGATGTTAACAAACTAGACAATCAATCGCAAGTTTTAAATTTTCATCTGTTGACATCTCAAAATATAAAAGTTTTCCTCAAAAATTGAAGAAATGGAGAATGGAACGAGGTGAAGGATATAATTGCAAACCTCCAGGACCACAAAAAGTAGCAGTAGAGTTCATAAATAGTTTGTTTCCAAAAAATTCACGCCTCGTTTTCGAAAAAGCCTATTAGACATTTCGATTATGGTGCGACGCTAATAACATTCACACAATAATTTAAATTATTATGCTTATTTTCAAAGTAAAGATAAAAAATGATCCACCCTATTGTCCACACATTCAAAGTTGAAGGTCTGCTAGGTTGTAGATTAAAATGTTATATATTTCGAATTATTCAAGATTTTACGCTTACTTGAAAATATTTTCTCAAGAATATGGACCTAAAAGTCCAAAGTTTTGGAATCTGATGATAGGAGAGCAAAGGAAAACTAAGAAATAGAGAATGAGCTAGCGAAGGAAAATATAGTGAGATATATAAAAGCACAAAGACTCAACTAGGATGGGCATATAATCAGAAAACGATCGAAATGATCAAAAGAATAACGCAATGAACCCCTTTGTGGCCAAGGAGAAGGGGCAGGTCGAGAAAGACTTGGAGAAACGAAGTAGAGGAGGACATAAGAGCTCTTAATATAGAGAACTGGAAGGCAAAATGCCGGAACCAGAAGGAATGGGAAATGACAATAAAAGCAGCCAAGACAAACGATAAACTATAAAGAAAGCAAAAATAGAAAACAAGGAGTAATTCACCTCAAAAAAATTATTTTACTTTAGTGATTTTGTTCCAATAAAGAAGGCGTTAGAGCAATTTTAATTCTCTAGCCATACATCATTGAAGGGCAATAACCATCAATTAATAAAAGTAAATAAAATATTAAAAAAGTGTTTCATTAAGCTTTCCACTATAAAAATATACATTGAGAGTACTAAATGATTTGTGAAAGTTGTCCAGCAATGTCTTTTACCGACAATATCCGATGATGAAATAGCCAATAATTTAAATTCTTCAGATGGGTACTTTCAAAAATTCTGTATATATTATACCGGAATTTTAATCAGAGAAACCGGTTATTTGGTTCTTGTAATGCGTTTGACTAAGCGCGATGATGTCTCTGAAATGTTAAATGAGTTTAGACAAAACACAACCGAGAAACCCGTTAATAGTTACCCTACTTGAAGAAAAATTTTATCATCTTAAATGCCAAAAAATCATTCAAATACATTTAACAAGTTCCGGAGATTGAAAAAGGCATTTATGCCCGAAAGATCTTATTATTCTGTGGCAGAATTCTACAATCTACCATAGATTGGAATATGAAATAAGATATTAATATTGTATTATAATAATTTTTAAGCCAAATTCTTATGTTGTATTATCTTATACAGGGTGTTTCGAAAAAAGGTAATCCCGTCTCTAGAATAGATAGAAAAGTGAAAAATGTTTGGGGTTTGCTCAGTAAAAAATTTTTGTAACGCCATCTGTATTCAAGATAGAGGAAGTTGTAGAAAAAAAATGATTTCTTATACCTTACGATTGTGCCGCAACTACTGGCAACGTTGTATTGAAATTTTATGCGAATATGTTTGCTGATACATCTAATGAATTTGTTTTTAAGTTTGATTCTCATAGAGGACACTAGTTACACTGTTCGTACCAAGTAGTATTCAACATCACTTTTTCAATATTAGATTTATTAAGCAAATTTTCAAAAGAACTTGATCATTATTTCATTTTACACCAAAAAGATACTCTTGATAAAACTCGATACTGTGTATTGTTTCGGAATATTTTGATAAAATGATAAAATTATTAATTATTATTATTAGTTATTAAGCATTATTAGCATTGAAAGTTTTTTTCGCGTGAATTAGACCCTATCGATAAAACGAATACATTAAAAAAAACTGCGACTACAGGCTTTTGTTTCTTGTAACGTTTCACAAAAATCCAGTCTAATCAGTATGAAATCTTGTTTTCCAAAGTTGAATAATTATAATCACTGAGCTATTTGAGGCATTAGTACGAAACAAACAACAATTTGATGATTATGTATATCATCAAGCTGTTGTCTGTTTTGTACTAAGGGACACACTGACATGTTATAAACCTTAGCTTAGGAAACTTTTATGCAGAAAAGTTTCCTCGAAGAAACACATTTAGAGCAATTGAACGACGTTGTCGAGAAACTGGTAATATGATACTTAAAAAAATAAATTCCGGTAGGCCAAGAATGATTTTAAGATGATTTTAAATTTAGTTGATCAGAATCCAACAGTTAGGTTAGGTTAGGTTAGCGTAAGGCATATTCAAGACAAACAAATACGTCTTCTTCAAGTACTTGGAAGATACTCAAAGAGCTACATCCTTATCATGACAGATAAGAGCTCTTGCCAGACGATCTACTGATTAAAATTGATTTTTGTGAAACATTACAAAAAATTACAATTTTTTAAAATGTATTCTTTTTTAATTTACATAATGTCTACTAATTAAAAATAATAATAATAATAATTGATAGTTCTATTAATACTTTATACTAGCATCGGTTATTACTTCATAATTTTCAAATCAAAATATTCCGAAAACGGTACACAGAGTTTTATCAAAAGTACCTTTTTGGTGTAAAATTAAATGATGTTCAACGTTCACTTGAAATTTTGTTTAATAAATCTAATATTGAAAAAGTTATTTCAATACGATGTTACAGAAAAATCTTAGAAAATGTGTATTTTTTCTACAACGATCTATTCTAGAGACGGGAACACCTTTTTTTGAAACACCTGTATAAAATTGTGTGGCTTTAGGTACTTGCTATTCAAAAAGATGCATGTTTCATTTGAAGGTCGATAAATGTGAATTTAAAATTATGTACGGTAACCAAAATAAATTTATTCCAAAATCTATATCCACAAACATTATCATCACAATTGCAATTATTATGTTTGATAATTTTTTACTAATAGATTTATAAGATAAGAATTCATCTAGAGAATTTGTGGTTCAGACCTTTCTACGCGAAAGAATTTTCCGTAAATTCCTTAGAGAAAACATTTCTTTTTATTGGGTAAATAATGTTGAGTAAAAGTGAATGAATAAAATAGAAAAAACAGAAATTTACGATACTCAACGTGAAATTATTTACCGTTAAGCTAAGTAACCTTTCAAGGTCGAATTTATTGGTCGTGGCCTTAATTTGTTGCTTACTTTTAAATGTTTTACTACAAAATACTAGAGAAAGGAACGGTATGGACGAAAACAGTAACATAATAGGGAATAGTCAATTCAACACACTTCTTTTTTATATTAAAGGAAATATTTTAATTTTAGTGAACCATACAGGGGGTTAGTGCTTAAAATTTTATTTGGCTTAACTTAACTAGGCCAAAATAAATCGAAAATGAAGAATGAGATTTTTTGATATCTCGCTTCGTTTTCGAGATATCGATACTTGAAGTTACAATCAAACGTTAGTTCCAAATTCGCTTTATTGAAGAGATGGCGTTCAATATTTTGTTTCAAATGAGTATTTCATCACTTCAAATTCAATATGAATCTTATAACTCAATAAACAAAAGATTTTTTAATCAATTTTCATATTATTTACCCTGACACTCCGAAATTATATTGAAAAAAACAGATTTTTATAACAAAATGAGCCATTTTAAATAACTCTCATCACTTTCACACAAATATTGAATTAAAATCTCGAAAACGAAGCGAGATATCGAAAAATTTTATTCTCTATTTTCGACTTATTTTGGGTCGATTCACAAAATTGCATAATCAAATCTTTGTGCCAAGGAAATCGTACTCGTGCCAGCTTTTGTATCTGACCACTAAGTCCTTTGGGCGTGCGCTCGAGATTTTAATACCCGTCATAAAATTTTAAATTCTGTTATAATGTGCCAACTCGTGATCGTGGTTGTCATGAAGATTAAACAACTCGTGAAAAACAAAAATAAAATATAAATTCGCAGTGTATTTCAGTAAAAAATATTTTAGATTCCTAATATGTAACAAAACACATGAAAAACGATAGAAAAAGATCACATTTTGTATCTATAGACCTGTTTTGCTTTCGAGAATTTTAAAACTTCATTTCTCTATTAATTTTGGAATCTCCCAGCTTTACAAAGTGGATTATGTAATACTCCTAATGAATCTGCTACGAGTTGTATTATGTACTCGGACTACCTTTTCGTTTACCTGAAATATCCCCATGCCGAATCATCGAATGCGTAGTAGAAAAGCTTTCATTTCGGATTTCGGATTCCACTATTATTTACTATTAGCTAGCATTATATATACATTGAATGATATATTTTTCATTTCGAATCTTCGTGATAAATCTGATAATATCTCTCTTCGATCTTATAAAGAAATAAAATTAGTTCTAATTGATTTGGGGACTCCACATTGAAAAATATCAACCACACAATAATAAGAAATTCTCGAAAAGTGAATTTATCAAATTATTCCAATTATCACAAGAAATGTTTAATGATTTTCAATTACTATAGAAAGTTATGTTATCAAATGTTATCCCTTCAAACGTCAGTGGGTAAATCGCCGTTGATTTAGTCAACAGTTTCTTCCCTTTTCCACAATTAGCGATATTACGAATCGTTCCCGATTCCTTTAGAGCTTGGAAATGGTCTCTTAGTTGAAGATGTTCGATTAAAAATACAATTCAGATTTAAATTACTAAACCTTTTGAAGGTCTATCTATGAGTGCCTCAGCTTTTCTCTTGCGTGGTATTTCCAATCATAGTTCTATAGAGACTCTCTTGCAAGAAAACTTCTCAGCCAAGTGAAAACTAAGAATTGACTTTAGACCTTACAGTAGACCTTACCATATCCGAGAAAAATTATTTCGACCAAGTTTTCCTTGAAATGTTGTTGGTATTAATAAATTATTATCAAATAAATGGACTTCAAATTAAATCAATCAAACAATTTATTTTCATTCGGACACAAAACTTCTACTAATCGTATTACATTTGACCTCGATCTATGTGTACATGAATCGACTAAATAATTATATTGTATCTTAATATATTTACTAGAATTTATCATTTTCCAGATTATCATCTGTTCCTTATTGGAGTTCACGTCTGCTATAGATGAACACCGGCCAAAAAAGAGCGTCGAAGATCGAGGAAAAAGAAATCTTGAACGTCAAGTATCTCACCATTATTCATCTCTTCCAAACTACCGTTTAGAAAGAAGAATTTCATCTGGTCCTCACTATCAAAATCCACAGTTCTATTCCCGACCATATAATAAAGGTAGACCACAATCTTATCCCATTCCTCCTTATGCAGTTCAAATGGAACCTCTTGTCCATTATTCTCAAAGAGATCCTTTGTATGATACTAACATTTTGTCCCTAGATCCAAAGAACGGAGATCTACTAACAGAAAATAATCAAGTCCAAGAAAACATCGACAGATATGGATACCATAAGCCACGTGTCATTGAAAGACCCGTGTATATCAAAGAACCAGAGCCTATCATCGAAATTATCATCAAAGAGTCTAATGTGTCATTACCGGCGCCACCCACAGCACCTCCACCACCGAAAAAAAAGAAAGAACAAGTACAGGTATTTTACGTCAAGTACCAGAAAAACCCACATGGATCAGGAAAAGACAGCATTTTATACGATAAACCAGTACCTGCCATTTCACCTCATATTCCTGATGATGAACCGGAAGAAACACCAATTCCACAATACCAACAGAGCGTAACTGTACCTCCACCTCCAAGTACTACTCTTAGAACTATTATTAAGCCCGATTCTGAGGTTTATCATAGTCCAAGTGGGGTTAAAGTCACATTCGGTAAAGAAGGATTTGATTACGATAAAAGATCTAATAAACCTGAGGATTATGTTCCTTTACGATCTGCCGCCCCACAAGGAAGACAACTAACATCCTTTTCAAATACTTATTTTAAGAGTCCTACTAGTAACAGTTTTCCAACTGTACCACGTGGCTTGAGCTCAAACTTGAGACAACCACAGCCTTACAGAACCATTAATCTTCCTTCTAGTTATAAACCATTCGGAAGGCAATCTGGACCGTCTGCACCGCAACAGATTCCAAGTTTCTCATTCCAAAATTCTCAATTTGGAGCACAATTCAGTAGTTTCTCTCAACCCACCCCATCCAAATTTGAGCATTCCGTTTCTCACCCTGCTCCTGCTAGATTCCAGGCTCCATCAAAACCAAATCTTCCTCAAAATAGACAACCTGTACCTTATAAACCGTTCGATAATCTGCAACCACAGCAGAATCTTCCACAAACATCTGCACTACATCAACCCATACAATTAAGACCTGAGACTCATTTCCCAATACAACAACAATTACCTCTACATGAAGAAACTCGCAACTTCAACTCCCAGAGATTCAATCATTTGAATAGTGGAGAAATATCAGTTCGACAACCTATCTCACAACTCCAGATTCCACAACAATATCAACAACTGCCAAAAAATCTACCACAAGCAAACTTCCGCCTACCTCAGCAAGATCACTTGACTCAAACTTTTCAACAAACTAGACCAGACCATCAACTGAACGTGTACAGACCCCAAAACAATATACAACCTCAAATAAACTACCAAATTAAAAATCCCGCTCCGGCTGCTACTCCATCGCAATTCCAACATCCTCAATCTAATCCTCCTGAACATTTCCATGCTCCTCATCAACATAATTTCCTTTCTCAGCAAAATGCTCCTCCTCAAACAGCACCATTTAATATTCAAAGAAGTCCACAACAGCAACAAAATTTCGTTACTCAATCACCTCATCAACAAAATGAGCACGTTAAAGATATATCAGCAGCTCAAAGTATTTTACCACCTGGTGGACAACTAATTCCATCAGTATCCAAATACGAAACACATATTTCTTCGATCGAACCAGCTCCTTCACAAAGTCTATCGCCACAACAATATCAACAAAAAATTATACAGCAATTCAATCAAGACAATTTACCCCATAAAGAAACGAATCGGGAGTTGCTGGGCAGTAACGAACTACTTACTAGACAACAAAGTTCTGGATTACCACATAACAATCAAGCGTTCCGTACTTATCAACAAAGCAATTCGGGACAACAAAATACTATACATCAACAATATTTCTCTCAACAACAAAATAAAAACCCACAACCGAATCAAAACGAAAACTATAATCAGTATTTTAGAAATACTCAATTGGCAGAGACCTCACAACCTCAACAAAGTAGTCGAAACAAGGAAAGCCAATTCAATGGACGACAAGAAGAGCAAATAAGGCAGTTCTACCAGCAAAGTTCCGATTTTGGGCAGGGTGCAAGAGGTAACTACTTTCTACTTAAAATTATTCATTATTTTATTTAGGTTTATATTTGTTTCTCAAGTTCAAATATTAAGGTGTTGGAAATACCATAAAATTGTGGGTTTCTGATTGGGGCTCTGCTTATTTGCAAAATGAAAAGAATTTTCAAATAAATATTGTATATTATATTGCCTTCTACTTTAAAAAAGTTTGTTGCAACAAAGAAGTAAAAACATATATTGTTGAAGAGATAGGATAAGGCTTTTTCAGCTAGAGTTTAAGGAATGTTGGAGATGTGTCGGGCTGAACATTGTATTTTAATTTTTTTATATCTCAAAATATATAGCGTTACTCATTGCCACAAGAATATTCATATGTTGCTTTGTACATTATAGTTTTTTCACCAATTCGCAGGTAATACTGTAAGCTACTCGCAGTCGATTGGAAACGAATATCGAACAGGAGACGTGAAAACAACATCCAGAAACACTTACCAAACTACTACGCCAACATCTACCACCACCACAACGACACCAAAGCCTCCTTCAACTACTACCAAGGATCCAAAAATTTTAGAAGCTCAACTTCCAGATGAAGTACCTGATGATCTTAGGAAGCAACTGTTATCTTCGGGTATCTTGAATCATGCTGATATTTCAGTACTTGATTACGATAAAGTTGGAGATATTCCATTATCTGCTTTACCACCAGATCAACTTGCCAACTTTTATGGAGCAGGAGGCGCCGCTCAATTATCAGGTAAATTCTTGATATTTTATTTTGTATTTATATTTCAATAACAATCATTCTTTTCCGATCATATCGTGACATATCTGCAATTTATTATCGATTTCTCAACACCAGTGAGGTATTTGTAAAGCAATTATCTTGTCAGCTTCTCGTATTTTGTGTGTGTAATCAATTTACCGCACATATTCTTTGTCAATACCTACAGATTTATCGCACGAATACTTAACCGACTTTTTCGCCATTTTCATCTATTTTTGAATTGGGAAGGTTCCAAGATTACAAGTTCTATGTGAAATTTCTTAACAATCCGTTGTTTTAGTTTTATGTCGATATTTTTTACGGCAAAACATAAAAACAGTCCTTATACAAACGAAATATTTCAGGGCAAACAGCTGATAGTAGCTAATGTTTCGCACATGCGTACTTTTTTGTTGCAACGATCTCGTTACTTGATAGCCACACCTCATACTCAACTAACATTGGTGGAACTCATCCGTACTTTGGCTATTTGCCTTGTCATGTGTCAATAACGAAGCAGATTGATAATCTTTTATATTGAATGCACAAATAAATTGTATGTAATTACACACTTATTACTTGATAGTTAAGATAGGAGATTAATTCGTTGAGAAATAGTTTTTTAAGTACTAATGAGTCATTTTTTTGCTGGCATCTTTTTTGAAACACCGTTTTTGAGAAATCACGCGTGAATCGTGTCTTGTATCATTGTCAAACTTGCTCAGTTTGGTCTATAATTTAATCATGAATCGACGAACAACGCTTGCCAATTATTGAATTTTACTATCAAAATTCATGCTCGGTGCATTGCTAACTTCTTCCAATTTATGGGCAGTTTGGTCGGTCTACCTAGGGAACTATTCGGAAGCTTGTGACTGAATTTCTCGCCCAGTTTACACCGTTTGGCATTAAACCACTAACATACAAACTTACAGTGAGAACGAAGAAAATTTTGCGAAAGGATTTTTTATCAAAAAATTGTGTTCAGAGACGAAGCTCGTTTCTGGTTGAATGGAAACGTCAACAAGCAAAATTGCCGCATCTGGTGTGAAGACCAGCCAGAAGCATTGCGAGAGCTACCAATGCATCCCGGAAAATTCACTGTTTGGTGTGGATTTGGCCGATGGCATCATCTTCTTCAAAAGCGACAAAATGACCGGAACGTTACTGTGAATGGCGAGCGCCACCATGTAATGATTTACAATTTTTTTTACCAAAATGGAAGAGTTGGACATGCCTGACATGTGGTTTCAACAAGACGGTGCCACGTGCCAAACGGCACGCGAAACAATGGCCAAATTGAGAACCGCCTTCGGTGAACATTTCATCCCTTGTTTGGGAGCATTGCGAGAGCTACCAATGCATCCCGGAAAATTCACTGTTTGTTGTGGATTTGGCCGATGGCATCATCTTCTTCAAAAGCAACAAAATGACCGGAACGTTACTGTGAATGGCGAGCGCCACCATGTAATGATTTACAATTTTTTTTACCAAAATGGAAGAGTTGGACATGCCTGACATGTGGTTTCAACAAGACGGTGCCACGTGCCAAACGGCACGCGAAACAATGGCCAAATTGAGAACCGCCTTCGGTGAACATTTCATCCCTTGTTTGGGAGCATTGCGAGAGCTACCAATGCATCCCGGAAAATTCACTGTTTGTTGTGGATTTGGCCGATGGCATCATCTTCTTCAAAAGCAACAAAATGACCGGAACGTTACTGTGAATGGCGAGCGCCACCATGTAATGATTTACAATTTTTTTTACCAAAATGGAAGAGTTGGACATGCCTGACATGTGGTTTCAACAAGACGGTGCCACGTGCCAAACGGCACGCGAAACAATGGCCAAATTGAGAACCGCCTTCGGTGAACATTTCATCCCTTGTTTGGGAGCATTGCGAGAGCTACCAATGCATCCCGGAAAATTCACTGTTTGTTGTGGATTTGGCCGATGGCATCATCTTCTTCAAAAGCAACAAAATGACCGGAACGTTACTGTGAATGGCGAGCGCCACCATGTGATGATTGACGATTTTTTTTTTACCAAAATTGAAGAGCTGGACATGCCTGACATGTGGTTTCAACAAGACGGTGCCACGTGTCAAACGGCACGCGAAACAATGGCCAAATTGAGAACCGCCTTCGGTGAACATTTCATCCCACGTTTGGGGCCCTAGATCGTCTGATTTAACGCGTTTGGACTATTTCTTGTGGGGCTAATGTCTACAGGGATAAACCAGCAATGATTGACGCAATGGAAGTCGATATTAGTATATTAAAATTGGAGGGACTATCTGAAGCGGAGCCACGGCCAACACTTGCATGAAATCATCTTCTAAATTATACTGATCGTTCTATTCCAATATAGATTTCATCAATTTTTTCAATTTTTTTGTAGTTTTTTCTTCAAAATCAAATCCAACAACTCTTAAAAAATCACTGATTACAACTATCAACATTAATTTTTATAGAGTTCATATTATTATTGAAATATAAAACGACGACATAAGAATATTAATCACACGATTACTAATCTTTATTAACAACAGATGTCTTAGCTAGCATGAAACAATTAGTGCCACAAGAAGATGAAATTTTTTTGTAATTGATGTACAGTCTCGATAAAACTTCACCTACCACCATTTCCTTGACCTTAATTGTTACAGCCAGTGACCCAGTTCCTTCGGTGGTACGACAAGACGGCACAACAGTTGAAGATCACGTGGAATTCGAAGGCGACGAACCTGAAATGGCTGCATCGGAATTAGTAGAAAAAATAGTTGCAAGTCCGTTGGTGGCTGAGCCCTCTAGTCTCGAAATGAAGGTGGTCCGGTACGATCCAAGTACCGATAACGGACAACAGGTGCAAGAAAAGTATGTCGAAGACGAAGCGGATCAGGTGAATCCGGTGGTATTAAACGATAACTCGTATAACAGGTGAGAAAATAAAGTCTTGCTACAGATTAATACTACTATAAATTACCTCCTTTTACAGAATAGGAACAATCTATCTGACAAAGATATCATTTAAACAAATGAAATAACATTGAATATATGAAATAACATTAAATTTAATGTATTAAAAGTTTACAATGAAATAAATAATCACAATGTAATATCTTGTCTCAACTAAACTATGAAATGGCAAGGTAGCGGGCCTTGGTAAGTTATGAAAATTGAATTACTGTAGTTTTATAGTGCACAGAAGTACCTGGCCTGACCTAAAGAGGGCGGTAGTTGCTTGAAACTGTATTAGAAAGTACCTAATCTATACAGCATATGTTTCAAATTTGAAGACGCAGCGTTGTTTAGTATTTGTTTGGTAGCAATCAATAGTGAATTGTTAAACAAGGAAAAATTAGTCATCGTTATTTGATACAAGACTTTCATTTGGAAGGCCTCAGCCCAACCGATATAAAAGCTGAACTAGCTTCTGCTCTGGTTAAGACTGTGTAGCAAAGTTTACAAAAGGCCGTACGACCTGTGGGGTCCAGCATCACAGTTGTCGACTAAATGAAGTGACGACTTCAGCTCAAGGTCTTGACGTCGGTTTTTTAGCATGTGGGTGGGATAATTTTCATTGACTATCTTGAAAGAGACAAAAACTATCAACGGCGAAAATTTTGCGATCTCATTACAACGTTTGAGAGAAGAAAACAAGCAAAAACGGTTGTTTTTCGCTAAGAATATCCCAAATAATTACAATCATGCCCAAGAACGGGCATATCAGGCATTTTGTTTATTTTGGAATTCTATTGATATTTTCACGATTCTGTGATTATAAAAAATATATTTTCTTCAATGATGACTGCAAGTATGATCTTTGTAGTAGTAATGTTTAGCTATAGCAAACCCATATAAGATTCTACGATGGGCCCAGTATAGGCCCAGTCTTGGGCAAAATATGTACAACTCTGGCCCTAGCTTGGAATCCATTATTGGCCCAGATTTGCTGTGACTCTGGCATGATCACAATGTCCCTTGCTTGGTTTGCAAGCCTGGACCAGGCCTGGTTGCCTAGATAAACCCAAGACTGGTCTGCAACCGTAGGCCAGGCTGGTTGCTTGTAATGGGATGGGTGGGATGCTCATGGTACATAGACTTCAACCAGGTTTAACTGACTATAGAATGGCTGGGGCTAAGCTACTCGGACTTTAACCAGGCTTGGACCATTATTGGTTTGCCAAGGCCGGTTCAACAGACGTTAGCTCAAGCTAAGCCCCGTCGTTCAAGTATGAGGACTCCCACATTGGAGAAGAAGACCCATTATACTTTTAGGTTAAAAATCTACCGATAAATTAAGCGAAGAGAAAACAAAATAATAACAATAAATTCATAATCCTATTATCTTGATCCTAATATACCAATTTCCGTTTTTTTTTCAGATACCTTCCTTTGAAAATTAACGGAACTCAATTTCCAATTCCTGATGTACAAGAATTGAAAGGAAAGAGAATTTCTAGTGTAGTGGTTCTTGCTCCAATAAGTTACGACTTTTCTGTCAATCGAAAATCAAGAGAAACAACCAGAGAGCTGTCGAAAAAGTCGAATGATATCGATTTAATCGAGGGAACAAGTCTGAAGGAATTGCTGAGGAACCCTTCTTCGGATAATTTTAGAAAATTTCTTGAAACCGAAAACAGAACTAGTAGCGACAAACAAGCAGTTATTTTATTAGTAGCAGAGTGAGTAGTTGACCTGAATTATCTTTCATTTTTGAGCTAGAATATATCTTTGGAATTACGATCATGGTATTCATAATTTGATCAACCATTTCAAATAGATTATTTCTTTTCCAACAATTTTATCGATATCTTCGGATATTTGGCCAATGGAAATCGAATCGAATTCTACGTTCTTTTTTGATCACTATTTATCGCTAGTTAATTCTCAGTTAGGAGTTCTATTAATACGTATTATTTCGCAAAGAGGAGAAAGTGGTTTGAATTATATTTATAGAAGAACAAAGTAAACTAAAACAATGATCAGTTCGTGATCATCACGTAAACATTCCGGACGAAACGCGACGCAGCTTCGTTATTGGTCTAAATCAGTTGGACCTCAATATACCACAAATAAAATGCTACGTGGGAGAGGCGAGCGCCACATCGCTGAAGAAGTCGTTAGATCAGGTGTAATACAGGCATCGTATTATCGTACTGCAGTGAGATGGTTTATATTTGTCTGTTGCGTAATTTTCTAAAATACGCCTAACACGGAGACAGATGATGAAGTTGTTGACATTAGCTATACTCCACCTAAGGACAGAACTAAAAAGCTTAATTTCAACTCTGGTGAAAAACAAATGATTATATATATTTATAAAAATGGAATGCAAGAAGATGATGATAAGAATCTTAATGAAGTTATTTCGAAAAACGGTATATTTTTCGAGAATATCTTGTTTAAGTCTCAACCAAAATGAAAAATTAACATTTTCTAGCGTAAAAGATATTTTATATGAAGCTATTAAAGAACTACACTTGATAAGTGGATAAAGTGTATTCAACATGTCCATCAAAAGATTGAAACAAAAATTTGGAATATAGACATTGATATTGATGTAAAAGTTGAACCCCTTATTATAAATGTGTTTATTGTGGTAGAAAATGAAGATTTTATTTTAATGTTTCACTATAGTTATAGTTCTTCCAATATCAATTGCATTCATACTAAATTATGAAATGAATAATAATGTTCACTACCCGTATAGAATTAGTCAGTCCACACGGACATATAATCTTCACTGTTTACCAATGAAAACATCGAATCTTAAACATAAATGCATTTCTATTGGCTGAAGCTGTCGGGAGGCGTATATACACAATTTCTTCGAAATATTCCTGCTAGACAGTCTGCTATAAGCAGTGGTGTGGCTTGGTGAGGTTAATTTACTTCATATTTTTTTAAATAAATAGAAATATGACGTTCTTCAGACCATGGGCGAATGAGGACAATTAAATTGCACAGTGTAGTGAGAATAAAGTCAGGCAAGTTATTTTAAATATATTCGAATGTTAAAAAAAAGGAAAGTATTCAGCAAACTGATGATGTGATCATAATAAGAATTGCTGAATTAATAAGAGTAAATAAATTTTCCATTTATCGAGTAATCATGAATGGGGTTGCTGTGGATCATTCACAGAATCGAAAAATATGTAAAGAAAAACTGAAATAATTTGACAAAAGGTAGCAAATTATCCGGAATACCATTATACCAGTTGCGTTTTGTGAGCATATGGTTTTAAACACAAAAAACTGAATGAACGGATGGCAATAACCCAATCGTCAAGGATAGTTCGATGACTACAAAATTTTTTGCATCAGATAAAAGACTACCGAAGTTCTAATAGACGAATTGGTTACAAAAAAGGCTCAGTTCATGTCTGGTACCCTGTTTAAACCAAACTCCCGCACAGGCTGTTACATTTTACTCGTTTATTTACGTTTTATAATTTAATATTCAGTTGTAGCAAGTTATCGAGTTATAATAATCATTTTTTTAAATACGACTTCAATCGAGTGTATCTGTATCTATATAAAATTTTTTTTAATTATCTAAAAATCATCCACCACCTCCTATCGACTTGGGGTTGTGGAGGGTAATAAAGAAAAGTGTACTAAACACAAAAAAAATTATTCTAGCCCTCCGTCATCCCTTGTTAAAAAAATAGAGAGGGTTAAAATAAAAATTTGACTTTTTTGGAATTACATGTGGTAACAAAATATATAAACAAAAAATACGGCTAAATGGTGATATGAAAAATTTTAAAATTCAATAACTATGTTTTTATGGTAAAATAGGGTGTAGGGTGAGGTAGGGTTTTAAAAGAGAACGTAAAGATATTGTATAAATAGTGTTGAGTAGAACCTAACCTAACTTAAAAACAATGACCGACCACCTTTCATTTATTGTAATTACCTCCCACAACCCCAAGTCGATAGGATATGGGATATGGGGGATGATTTTTAGATAATCTTCAAATGATATTGGAAGAACTACATATCTTTTCGAATATTATAAATTTTTAAATAAAGTTGTTCCATCTTCTAGGAATTCACTTTATATCTAATCCAAACTTCACGTTCACATTGTATATTTTTGTAATAATAATTGTGAATAATTATTTATAATTTATATGATTAATCTGCTGTATGAAACCGCAAATTATTTCTCAAGTGCGGAGTGCGGTCCTGTTAGATGCTCAAGTTTAGAGCTTTCAACCCTGATCAAGTGCTCTATGCGTGAATATGTTTTGATTTACCATTTTTCTTCAATTTGGGATATCACTTGTCGTCCTAATACCACATAAAACAACTTATTTGAGTAGAACTCTTTTTAATTATTTCATAACTCATAAAATTTATATTAACCTATCAGTAGACGATTTCGATAGAATTGGATTATTTTATTTGTTGAGAGGTGTGAAAATACTATTTACACACACATACACACACACACAAGTGGGAGTCTCACCTCGGTTAGGGTGACGCCCTACCACACCTCTGCTACCACCTTTACGAAATTTTGGGACCGCTTAAACATTATTTCACTTTCGCACACACAACTTCACGTTGTCTGATATATTATTTCTATACTTCTTCTTTTTCTTTGTGGTGATAGGCTCAATCCTAGATTATTCATCCAGGCTAATTTTTTCACTGCTACTGAAGTCTCTTAATTGAGAGTCAGCTCTCTTTATTCCTAGGAAATCTTCTATCATCTTGACAAAAGTAGTCGAAAGTTTTCAGTAGTGAGGATGGTATTTATTTCTCTACGGCATTTTTCTCTTTATATATTCCCCCGACAGTAAAGAGGGGATCGGCGTCGTCGTTGCTGTTACAGTATAGACATATTAGGCTGTCAATTACGTGGAAACGATACAGTTAGCTCTTAAATACCATGTCCTTAAAGTGCTAAAAACTCATTTCGCCGTGTTTCTTATTGATTCAATCGGGTAAGTTTTGAATGAGTGTTCTCATCCAATTGTTTGTGTTTTCCCAACGATTTTTCCATCGAAGCATAATGGTATTAAGTCGTAGTCGTAGTTTTGTCGGCTCCCGAGTGCCTTTCATGTCGTTCTGTGACTAGCAAATCTACGGGTGGGCCCTTGGCGAGTACTGCGATAGTTGAGATAGTCGGGTATTCACAGCGGCACGCGTACGTTTTCCGTGGCGCCTGGATTTGAATATTCCATTTTGTAAATCGACCCAGAATAAGTCGAAAACTAGGAATAAAATTATTCGAGATATCGATACTTGAAGCTGGAAAAATTCATTTTTATCAACCTAACCCAACTTAACCTAATCTAACTTTTTCGTGGTTGAGTGCAAAAAGTTCAAAAATCGTGTATTTTTTACAGCCAAAATTGTCTAAAAAAATTTTTCTTCGCGTGATGATTATTCTAGTTTTATTTTATTATTATTTTTATTTTCTTATGGGGGGCTTTGCCCCCTTTCCCCCCGGGGTAAATTTTGTGGGCTCTTGCCATCTCCATAATTTCTCTTCATACTAAAGCTTCGTGGAGAATGGTTAAGTAGGCACATGAACACTATACTTTTCTTGATAACACGCCAATAAGCTTTGAAGTTTTCTTGATGGTTTTAGCTTCGTGTCCATTCTATTCCTAGATACGTTTTCTACGCCTCATAGCTGTTTTCTACTTCGAATTCAATTGGGTTTAATAGTCTTCTTGATGTCAATAGATTCGATCTCGTTTTTTCTGGAAGAATAATATTGTGAGTCATTTGAAGATTTGCTATCCAGTATTAACCTATTTATAAATGAAGAATAGTTTGAAAATCTCAATTGATTTGTGGGGTTTATTTATTCAAGTAATGTTTTTTCCTTTCTAGTTCTGATTCTGTGAACGGTCAAAAAGAAATTTTCATGTATGACGTAGCAACACAAACCGTGAACAAATTGGACGGAGAATTATCATCTGCCTTTGTAGAAGCTGCTGAAGCGAATTCTGATGATAGCGCTGAGGATTTTGCCTCTTCGAATATTGTGGAAACGACTGTTCCGTTACAGCTTCAAAAAAGTGGACAGAGCTTTTCTGACTTCGAGATGAGCGCAAGAAGGAACATCGAATCAAAGGTAAAAAAATATATTATTATAAATTGGTCTAATAACGAAGAAAAAATGTATGTGTAAACATAGAGATACAATTTTTTGTTGATATATGGGCTTTGTGGATTTTTTTGAAATT
Organism: Diorhabda elongata; assembly: GCA_026230145.1. Classification (NCBI taxonomy): domain Eukaryota; kingdom Metazoa; phylum Arthropoda; class Insecta; order Coleoptera; family Chrysomelidae; genus Diorhabda; species Diorhabda elongata. Next base: position 15,991,729 of record CM047928.1, on the reverse strand, counting down.
ATATATTCCGTGCCTTCTAATGCCTATTTATAGGGACAACTAGTGTTGTATTTCTTACAGCTCGCCTTATGTAGCGAAGTGCTTGTTGAAAAACTCTTTTAGGTAGCGGAGTAACAAAACATTTGGAGTTATGTTTGGACTATATAGTGAGTAGGAAACCTGTTCCCATGCAAAAAATCTAATCTTTCAAGCTTCATGTACTCGCCTAACAAAACCTCTTGTTTATTCGAAAGCGTAGATGCCATGACCACGGTAATGAGATTGTTTTTATGGCCTCGATTCTGTTCGATAAAATTGTGTGACGCCAGTTCATCGATTGATTTTGTAAAAAAACCACGTCTTGTCCTCAATTTTTTCTCCTTCTTTTCCGCTTTTATTCTTCAGTGAGTGTGCAAAATTTGAGCTCCACAAATATTTGGAAATTCCAATATCTACTAGACTTGAAATTATGAATCATCAATAATCACTGATGGTTGACCTGAACTCGGCTCCTTACGACCATTTATCCGTCCGTCCTTGAAAGCGATCATCCTCTTTCCAACTTTATCACTACTTGCGTTAACTGATCAATTCTACTGAACATTTAGACTAAACCACGAACATTAATAGTTTAAGTTAGCGCTACATAGAATTAGCTTCAAGGACTCAGACCTTAGTTTTCGATTGACCTAGATGTCAAGGAATCTTCAATTCTCCTGGAACTACCATAAATACAAAGAATTGTTGTACAGGTTTTTTCATCAGCTTGCCATAGGGTTCCATTTGAAATAATTGATCTAGTAGGAAATTTTATGTTGGTATGTAAGAAGAAGGGACTTTTGAATAGCTGGCCAAATATTTCTTTGAAAAATCTTTGAAAAATCTTTGAAAAATCTTTGAAAAATCTTTGAAAAATCTTTGAAAAATCTTTGAAAAATCTTTGAAAAATCTTTGAAAAATCTTTGAAAAATCTTTGAAAAATCTTTGAAAAATCTTTGAAAAATCTTTGAAAAATCTTTGAAAAATCTTTGAAAAATCTTTGAAAAATCTTTGAAAAATCTTTGAAAAATCTTTGAAAACTCTTTAAAAAATTTTTGAAAATCTTTAAAAAATCTTTGAAACTTTTTTATCTCCATCAAAATTCCCAAATTGATGTAAAATTTTCAAGTATCATTCCATATTTTCCAAAATATCTCCTTTTTCATGATTAGGTACTTATAGGAAATTTTGAAATCCTGAATATTTCATTTACAAATTTCACCATTTTGTGTAAGACGAAGGGACTTTTGAATAGCAAGGCAAATATTTCCATGAAAAATCTTTGAAACCCTTCAATATCCATCTTAATTTTCATATTAATGTCAAATTTTCAGGTGCCAATTATGAATATATCCCAAGATGAGGACATGGAAACACAAGCATCAGAGCAACTAGGAAATTTCGTTGATATATCCGCATATTGAAGATTTCAGTGTTTCCATTACAATCAAAATAATGTGAAGACTGGTGAAAAATTTGCAACATGTAAATATAAATATTAAGTTATACAGAGTAGCAATAAAAACTCGATCATTTTGTCTCTTCATTTGGTTTCTATCAATCACAAAGTAGAAATACATTTTTAGTAAATAACTTTTTGTTATACATAATAAGAAAAAAATTATAATATTAAGCAATATCTTGAGCTTCCACAGCATACAGTTTTCCCTTGTACGAAAACTAATCCATTTGCTGTGCCCCTGTGTTATTTTTGGATCAAAAAAATAAAAAAATCAATGCTGATGTAATTTCTAATTGTATGGGGTATAAAAAGATTCATTTATATTCCATATCTATCGAAGATTACCCAAGTTAATTGTAAAATTTGATCAATTTTTAATAAAAATTTGATGATTCAAATCTTGTAAGCCTCGTATAATTGATCCAGAATCCATTTAGGTGAATAAAATATAATCTGAAATGAATAACGAATTAGTATTATGAAACTGGAGTGCGATAAAGTCTGGATAGCGTGATTTTTAAGAAATTTTTTATAAGAAATTAAAACAAATGATCCATGGCTCGCACTCCATTCGGGTTCAGAAATTTGTGAAAAATTATTTCGTGTATCCTAATGTCCTAATTTTAATCACCAGCTTTGAAAATTTCATGTTATTGAATGATCTGTAGCTTATATTATAAATGATTTTGATTTTATTCTCTGTATGAGCATTTGATCAATCTTTAACAACATGAAAAACGATAATTGTACAGTGTAAGATATTTTATATTATTTTTGTAATAAAAATGTGAATCAGTCTTTTTATTCAATTACTTCCCCCTCCTCTAATAAAACTAAAAGTAGTATTTGAATGACATAATCTATTAGGTACTTATCGACTAACATAAAGCCACTTATTTAACGATGGTTATTAAATTAAAACATCACGAAAATCATTTTATTAGATAAAATAACAATTCTAGAATCTATAAATAACAAAAAATCACTTTCACTTAAGGTTAAAAAAGTTATAAAATGACGAAGTAGTCGTGATCCATAGGCGCATCCTTTTTTTTAGTAGACAGTTGAAGTTATACCTCTAAATAACTAAAGTGCAAATTTTTGTAATTGTTTTATTTTTTCATAGATACGTTCAGAGCATTGTGTCATACTAGTTATAGAGGGTGTTTCAAAAAAAGGTTATCCCGTATCTAGGATACGAGGTCCAGGCTATTAAATAACGAGACTGCGCGCCTAGAGGGTGTCCTAGACGGTTGATATCTTGTGTATGCACGTCTCAAAACACTATTAGAGTATTTGTGCAGTAGCGGTTTGAAACAAACGTGTTTTTTTTTCTCGTGATGAAAAACAAATTTCTCGTTAAATTGAAAAAAACTCCGACTGAGTGCTATAAATTGTTGTAATAAGTCTCTGGGGATAATGTTCTATCTCGTGCGCTTGTTTTTGAGTGAGGGCCGAAAGAGCAAATTAAAATTCAAAGCAATAATGAACGTTTTTTTCGACATGTATCATGATGACTGAATGGGTTCCAGAGGATCAGACTATTAACCAGACTTACTATTTGTTAGTTTTGGCAACACTACAAGAACAAGTTCGTAAAAAACTGCACGATTTTGCACCAGGACAATGCACCTGCCCATAACGCGGTATCTGTGAAGCAGTATTTGGCTAGTAAGCGTGCTCCAATTGAATGCAATTGGACGAGGGACGGGGTTACGTTCAGGAAGTAGCAGATAAATCAGTATCATGCAATGATCTCTTTTTCGATAACATATCACCCTGATTACCAAAATCGTCAGAAATAGTAGAACATGTATAGAACATGATTGGTTGAAAGGTGTTGAATGTGCTGCATGCTTCATAAACATTAGCAGCTTATGAAGTTGAGGTAGCTTATAATGGAATATCACAATATCAGACCCAAACTAAGAGGCAATAATGAGTACAGTGGAAATCAGTCAATATATAATCCAATTACTAAAAAGAAGTTATAATAAAAAATAAATCACTAGAAAACGAGTGGATGGAACCAAAATGTTTCCTCAAGATATTTAAGAATGTTAATCCGTGTCATTAGGCTTGCCAGATCTCCGGTTTTCGACCGGACAGTTCGGTTTTTTCGAGGATCATCCGGTTGAAAAATTGTTGGTAAACCGGAGAAGCACAAATAATTATGAAAATTTTTGCAGAATTTTCGAATTCTGTAAAAAAAGGAAGAGTTGACGGAGTTCTTTGATTTTTTTGAAAGTGAATACAGGGGTGTTATTCGACACGTTCCTACAAGATGGCTAAGTTTATTTAAAGCACTTGATACAGTACTCTCATCATGGGAACCATTAAAACGGTATTTCTTACAAGAAGGCCCCGAAAATTGTCCTACGGCACTTTGGGGTATCAGATCAAGAAAACGAAATTGCAAATGAGACCAATCCTACTTATAATGAACAGTATTTGTATTTTACTTATAATTTTACGAAGTCTTTCCAAGAAATTTTGCCTTTGCTAGAAAAACATACTACAGCAGCGTATAATCTGTATAATATAATGATTAAATTCAGAAACACCCTTCTAAAAAAAATAAGCGACCAACATTTTGGCATAAAAATACACATGGCCTTGAAGAATATCAGAATATCATTCTAAACAATTTGTGACGAATGCTCTAAATGTTTACCAAAGCGCTCTGGTTTACATTGCAAAATGGTATAGCTTTGAAAATAAGCATTTTATGACTTCTAGTTGCTTAGACTTGGAATCCGGAATATTGCCCACCCTGAAGCAACTAATAGATTTGTGGTTAATTTCTCCTTGGTAACAAGAACCTCCTGAAAATCTATACGAAGAACTGGCTGCACGCACACCTTGTTTCCCGTACTTGAAGGTAAAACAGTAGATTGTGGTGTACCATCTTCAAGAAAGAGGTAGCATCAAGTTTGTTGAAACTTGTGCAATATGTTTGCAGCATTCCCTTATCCAATGCCTTTGTAGAAAGGATATTTAGTGTTATTGGAAATGTTTGGGCAAATGAAAGAAATCGTCTCTCTGTAGAAAGCGTTGAGTGTGAGCTCTGTGTTTTTTTCAACATAAACAGAATTTAAAAATAAGATATCAAGAAATAGGGAGTTATTAAAAGCACCGGCATCTATGTGAAATATATTAAAAAGTGAAAAAATATTAAATATTCTGTGTTTTTTAAACTTGTTATTATGGAATAAAATAGCTCTATTTTTTGAAATTAGAACTTGTCCGGTTTTTTTTCGAGCACGTCTGGCAACCCTACATGTCATCATCTCTCCAAAACATATTGAAAAAAAAATTTTTTTAAGAAATAACTAATAGAATATGCGGATGACATAAATAATATAAAGAATTAGCAATTATGATAACATTTCAGTTATAAAAAATCGGCAACACCAAACAATAAAGTGAGTTTCTTGTAATAATAAAATACTGTTTACATACATACAAATTTGTTAAGTACGTCAAGAGTCCATCAATAAGATAAGAATTCCAAAATACTTGGAAACGAGGGATTATATAACAAAATTTGTCATAGGAGGAACGTTTGTTGGAAATTACCCTGATAACAGGCAACATACATTACTCTCCTTTGTATTACTAGTTGCAGCAATGACAACACTTACGCGCAAGTGTCATTAAATTTTCAATTAAATGTCAAATTAGTGACTAAACAATCACTATAATGTCAGTGTACTTTATATGATTTTGTGTGTAGTTTTTCTTGAATTTCGTGGATATGGAAGGGTCTCTTAGCAAATGGACTAATGTTATGAAGGGATGGCAATACAGATGGTTCGTGTTAGACGATAATTCTGGTCTGCTGTCCTATTATACGGTAAGCGAACATCTCACCATTTTACCTAGTTCCATAACCCAAGTTCTACTCATTTCATATTTAATTTTATGTACTGAATTTGTATTTTCGGTTAAAAACAAGTTTATATCATATAAGGTTGCATAACCACAGTTAGTGAATTTTTAATTAGTGATTCAACTTATTAACACGTTTTTTTTTCGAGGATTTTTAATGAAACTTAGGCAGTCGTAGATGTAATTGGTTTCAGTTTATTATCAGTTTAATTCTAATTACATTCATTAATTCTAAAAGTTTAGTATTGTTTACAAACGACTCACTTTAACAACTTATTCTCAGTGGCGTTTCCTTTGAAAATGGTATATGTAATAATATACATAAATCCAATGAAATATTAGTAAATAATGGCACTTAATAATAATAATAATTGTGAAAATTAAAATTATTTTATATCACTAATTACTCTTATTAATGATTATAAGTATCATTAATACCAATATAGAAGTATACTTGATAGACTATATTAAAATTTGTTATAGTCAACTATGTATTTAATGATTTTGTTGAACACACCAATAAAATCAAAATTAAATAATTTACTGAATCTACACATGTCATACTAAAAGTCTTAGCAGGAAATGTGAAAACTTATCACTAATGTTAGTAAAATAAAAAATAATCACCAATGTAGTATTCAAAAAACAAAAATTAGATTATGTTAGATTTATTAATTCAAGCAAGTAGTTGGTACTGTGTTGCAGAATTACATTTTGAGTACAATAAGGCATTAAGAGTAGAATTAATGTCTATTTTGATGAATTCAGTAAATTGGATATTCAAATAAAAATTTTAAATCAAGCAAATTTACAGGATCAGCATTTTCAGGATTATACTTTTGTTAGTATTTCTGTTAGTTATGATGTCTCTATCAAAGTTTAAGAACTTATTTTCTGGAACTGTACACAGATCTCATGTATATACTTTCCGTGTATTCAGCTAGTAAATCCACTCTTATATTTCTTAAATTACTTACCGAAACAACGATTTAAAACATGAATTAACTCTTGTACTTGAATTTCCAAATTGTACCTAGTGTCTAAAAAGTCACATTGATGTTTAAACATATCCCTGACACATCTTCATGTCTGTCACTTTATTAAAAAAGGACCTTGTCCGTCTAATCTCTAATCAGACTTAAACAACAACAGAGTTGTAAGGGAAGTAGGTCTCCTATTTGCCTCCAAAGATTAAAATCTATAAGATTCTTATATAAAGTAATTCTAGCATCCCTAGATCTTATTTGTGAACTAGCTATAAGTAGTAATAAGAGTTTATTTGTCCTACATTGACACCATTATGATAATGGTTTATTATTTTAACAACTTTTTACTGGAAAGGTTTGTCATCTCTTAACTTCTGTCAATAATTTTTTTATGTATTCACTCATTTTTATATTTGTAATATTGTGTAAACATTATTGATACCTAACTGCACTTTTTATACTACTAGTCTTTTATATTCATTAATAAATATCATTTTCTTACTCACTCCTTATTTTTTCCTCATCTTTTTAAAAAATCTTGTTATGATTACTTATATTTTTTTAAAAAATTCCATTTTTTTTTCATATTCAATATTTATTACTTAGAATAAATAAGTAGTGTTAATAAAAGTAAATTTGAAGCAACTAACTACTTATTTCTGAAAGACAGAGAAATGTTAAGTTAAATGTACAGAGTTAGCTTATAGTATGGAAACACCTTTATACTTCACACATTGGAAAGGATAGAAACATCCAAATTCGATCGACTTCTCTTCTACATTATTTATATTACAGGAAAATTAGGCGATTTTGAGCTAAAACCTTAAGTTGAATTGGGCGGTTTTGAGATACTGAATAAGTCTAACAACTCTTTACAAAATTGCGGGCACGTATTTCTGAAATTTTGGGACTTAAAAACGCGAATAACTCGAAAACTATGAGGAATTCGAAAAACACTGTCGTAACAAATAATGTAGAGTACAAAATTCTCTACCAAAAAGTATGTCATATATAATATATCATCTAATGATTTGATGCAAATATCGCAGTCTACAACTAGATATCTCCTTGACTAATGGTTCGCAGTTGAAAGTGAGCCATTAGGGATGTCAATTTCGGCGGATTGTCGATAACATCACGTTCTTCGGAGGAGATTTTATTCAATATTTTTCGTGGTATTAGCCAGGAAAGTAGTTGTTTGCTCCATTCAGGAACGACAAGCCGACATTTCGAATAATGATATTCGGAATAATAGGTGTAAATAGATATTATGTTTTTTAATTAGAGAGAATGCCATATATATCACCTAACGATTTGATTCACGTATCGTTGTTTACGCCGTATAATCTTATCATTATTTACGCAATTTAATAAAAATCTTGATTCAATTCACAATTATCTTATCGTGCCGCATAATACACATAACTTGTAGCCGGCCATAGTACGGCTGAATAATCGAAATCAAATTCTATGTGTTAAGAATTACATAAAAGTGTAATTACGTACGAAATGAAAACTGTGTGTTGTAAATTTTTTCCTGTAAGTTAATTGAAAATTTCACATTTAAATCATCACAATAATTACCAATATCAATATAAAATATTCTACCAACTAAAAACCAGTCCAACAGTATAAATTTGAGTAAAAAGTCCATTTGACCAAAACATTAATATCTATTATTTAATACAATATTTAAATTTGGGCGCTGTTTATTTGAACATTTTTGTTTAAATTGTTATTTTACTTTATGGACTGCCTCCATGTCGATAGCAAAATATAGAATTTTTTCAAATAACGTTCCATTACAACAAAACATTATCAGTAGATAACTGTGTTAAAGGACAGAAATTTCAATACTGTCGTCAAATATTTCAAATCAGGCATTGGACTAAGAAGTGTTTATAGGCGAATAAGAAATTCTGGGCTTTTTCGGTAACTCAGTTGGTGTTACCTTTTTAACTATGAAACATTTTCTTCAATCCCTTTTTCGTTCTACTTCATCTGCGTAGACAAGGATCTGTGTTTTGTTGCACCCTGGATTCGTATGCTACTAATTCTCAGGATCATTTTTGGTTGAAGAGCACTGTTGATAGTGGCTCTCTTTGCTTCGAACTGCGTTACGATTTATTGTTTCATCTGTCATATTAACGTAGTTTTCTTCCGAAAATTTGACATCAAATAATAAAATCTGATGTTAAATATTAAAGAGTTATTTTCAGGCAATATCAATAAATCGTTCGGAACAATTATTAATGACGTAGAAACCTTTGCTATCAGAAGATTAGCACCACGTTATTGAGATTATAATAGGGGAACTGTAATCGGTTTAAATATCCGGTTAAACTAAGTTAATAGTACCGGGTGGGCAATTTAGAACGGCCGTCGGCCATATTCTCAGAAACGGATTATACTACAGCTTCGGGGAAACAAAAGTATCCCACGGAAACACGTGGAAATTATTTTCAGAATCTAAGGTCCACCACTTGAGGGCATATTTGAAAATACAAAATAAAATTTTTTCAAATTTATCGAATTAAGTGGCACTTTATATTCGATAATCCTAAACCGGCTCTTTTATCGACATTGAATAAGAACACGTTTTTATCTCTGAGTAGATTGGTAAATTTATTTTTGGGGCTGCTCGTACCCTAACCAATTTATTAATCTTCTTCTTTCTCTTGTCTTAAGATTTAGTCTTATTTCTTCTACTATCCATCTTATTGAGAAGTAGATGTACAGCTTTCGTGCCATCTCTTAGAAGCTCGGCCGGGAGGTTTCCTTGAAGTTTGTTTCTTATCCTTTGCTCATTTAGCAGATCTTTCATAATTCTGATCTCGTAAATCTTATTCTATTCTGAATTTTCGGATCTCCTCTTATAGTTTTGCTTCTCTTAGGCTCACACCTTTAATAGTTCTTAATTTCATCGCGGCTGTCCTCATCGTTTTATTTTTGTGACCGCTTGAGTTTCCCCTGCATGTATAAGTATATGTTTTACGATTATTTTGTACATGCGGTCTTTACTATTGATGGACATATATTTGTTATATCATATGAGGTCCCGCAGACAGCCAGAGATTCTTGAACTTTATTTACTTGAGTTCATATTTCTTGTTGTAAGTTGTAAGTAATTTATGCTATATTAAGTATAGATTTACGTTAGAAACTGGCAGGTCTCTTGAAGTGTGTCTACAGTAAAGGCTCGAATTTGAAATTCACGTCTTAGTATCAAAATTGAACGTGTACAGCAACGTGCGGTGATTTAAAACTTGCGTTCAAGAGTTGATCCCGACTTAAATGGATGAGTCATTTATCCATCACTACGACGTAGAGATCAAAATACAAAATCAAATATCGAGTTTGACCATCGGCGAAAAGATTTGAGGATGATCATGATAACCGTATTTTGGGAGACTGAAAGGATAATTTTAATAGGTAACCTGTTAAAAGTAAGCCACGATTACAGGTGATTATTAAACCAATTCAGTTTAAAAATTATGTGATATAAAATAAAAACGTCGAGGTTGTTTTTTTTTTTTTTTTCATTAGAAAAACGTACCCAATTGCAACTTATGTAAATTTCGAATCGGATAATTATTAACTATCATATTATCCAGATTTGGTACGCAGCTATTACCGGTTGTTTACAAAACTCGTGTCGTAAATGATTTTCTTCGGATCAAGGTAAATAAGTGGGTTCGTAGGGATTAAAAATTTTCCTTTCGAGCACATCTAGAAAATCGATAAGTACAATATGTTAATCTAAGACTAATTTGAAAATTAAAAATAGCTCTGAAATGAATTGCATTAATATCATATAGACTAGGCTTAGGAATTAAAATTTGCTAGGTAGTACGAACAGTGTTTTATTTTTCTTACATAGATACAAAAAAGTCGGTTTTTAACTTGGAAGATGTAAAAACTTTACAATACTGGACAACCCAAAAGATAAATTGACATTCAATGTTTAGTCACTGTTCTTTCCTTTTTTGTCCAATCATAAGTTTCTCTGAACACATAATTTTCTAGTTGTTACTGGTAGAAACTTGTTATGATATCTTCCTTTCCTTTTTGTGATGATTCAGAGATGCGGATTTGGATTTGTAACTATCCTTGTAAAAATCGTAGAACATTTTGAAAATTAATACCAGATTTGGGAGGTACAATAACATGAAGTATTTAGGTATATCACATTCTGGATGAAAAGCGCTTAATGAATGAATTATCAATATTGTGAATTGTATCTGTAAAAAAAATATAATTAATAGAATTAACTTAAGTATCTGTCCGATCTAGGATCATAATTAAAAGTTCAAGATATAATACCGGTCATCAAATAGCGAAAATTTTCAGAATCAGTGAATCATTTGAAAATATAGAAGAATAACATTAAACAAAAAATTAATCACTTGGAATTACTAAATAAAACCGGTTACTGAATCGAACAGTACTGAAAAGATTATGAAATTAGATATAATTTCTATAATAACAAGTAGGTACTTTTAGTAGAGTTTCTGGTTCACAAAAGTATAATTGATTAATTGCAGTGATCTAAATAACCAGTGTTCTTATACCAGGATCTCGTTGAGCCATGCAATGGAATGAGAAGATAATTTATTTTTGTCAAATTTGTCAAAATCGAACAAAAACTTTATGTGAAAATGAAACTATTCGACTGCAGCAATATTTGACATATAATTTGGAAATGTTAACGTCGAAATTTAGTAATGTATGTAATACATACCATTTGACACATAGTTAGCCTTGGTTTCCATGGTCTCAATTTTTTCTGCCATTCTGGTCCTAGCGATGACATATAATAATAGGTGTACATAAGCACGTGTATAAAGGAGTTCAACATTGACGGAACCGATGCCATGCCACCTTAAAATAAAATCAGACGAATGAGAAACTGCTGCTTTTGTTTATTATGAGCCAAATCCTTACTAATATTATAAATGAGAATGTAAGTTTTTCTTTTACGCTTTTGAGTACTTTACCGATCATCATGAAACTTTGTACACATATTCTTGGAGGTATTAGAAGTAGCATGAAAAAAAATCTCAAAACTAGCTTCTTCAACGCCATCTAGCATTCCAGTAATTTCAGCTGATTTGAATTTTTCTATACCACTTTTGTGGTTAGGTGCTATTCTTTATTTTAAATCTTACTCTACGGTCTTAATTCTTACTATGTTTTTCTTCAAAAATGAATCGGAAGTACAAATCTGGTCTATCCAAAGATTCATCGCAAGCTCTTACAGCAAAAATTTACGCAGAGCTGAGTTCGTTCAGAAAGACAAGCTACCCTGCAGACAACTAGAAGAGCAAAAAGAATGTATAATGCAGAAATTCCGACCACGCGCCGTTGAAATTTCAAGAGTAAGGGTTGGACAGTATTTACTGAGTTTCAATTTATGAATATCATAACTATCCTTTGATTGTTATTGGCTCAATGAATGAAAAATCTCATTACTGCTATGCTCTTTCGTTTCGTTTTTCAGGATATTCCCAAGATTTGAAGTCGAAGTAGGACACTGCTTTCTGACTTCCTTGTCCAATTTATCCCACAACAACTCATTGGGGTTGAGGTCAACATTTTCCTTTAATAGTTTTTCTTCATAACCCCTTCTATTTTCAACAGGTGTCCAATCGCACTTCCTCCAAAACATCTCTAAATATCTGTTCTTTTTTTGACCCAAGGACAAACACTCTTCGACCCAAAAACCTCAAACTTTGGTTCATAACTCAATAATACACTCTCCCACTCTTCAAGCGTTTAATTTTCATGCTCTCTAGCTATCTGCAACCTCTTAATTTCACTTTGAGGTCTTAAATGAGATTTCTTCACTGCCACCCTTCCGAAAAAGACCAGGTTCTCTCAATATCCTTTCCGCTGTAGACGTCAGATTCCTAGATACATTGATGCGAGCTGATCAGTACATTTATCTTCAGAGGTTGTGGTTAGTTTTGGCCATCCTGAACATCCTATTACAAAAGCTCCTGGTAGATACATATTCTTTCACGTTGGATGATTTTAATTGGGTGGAAATGGTATAAAACAATTTATATACGAATTTCACAAACAAATCAGCCAGTATTTGAAAGTTCTAACTTCTAACGAAAAAATATAAACAAGTGCTCGTGGAATGTAAACAAATAACGGACAACATTATGTTTGGCTTGTCATGACAATATAAAATGAAACTTTAGAATTTTAAATGTGAACGAGCTTATTATCGGCATTAAGCAATCACGGCACCCATCTTGGGTTGATAAAATGGGGCGGATGTTATTAAACATTCCCATTTTCATAAGAGTGAAGCGCTTTTTGGATAATATTTATGTAGGTTTCTCTCATTTCTTCGTTTGCTTAAAATAATAATTTTCAGTTAGCAATCGAAATTCCGTTTTTACTATATTTATTCATCAACGAAAACTATTTTCAGTGATGACATCAGACTCATGGTGGTAACTAATTTTAAAATCACCGTTGTGTGAAAGCTTTCATAAAATTAAATGTTTCTCAATAAGGATTTAGCTGTTTACAGTAGAATTTTTACTCTTTTACTATCGATCTTTGGTATTTCTAATAAATAACTAACCTCCTACAAATTTGCATCCAATCCAGGTTAAGAAAAACGTCGAACTGTGATGATAAACATGTAAACCAGATATTTGATTGAACTTTTTCCTCAAGGCAAAGAATATTGTTTCTACCAATTCCACACCTTTCAAACAATACAACCAGTAGAAAGTACCGACCATTCGTAGCGCATTTGGTTTATTGGACCAATCAACTGGAGCGCAACCGATACTATATTCACCTTGTATCCATCCTGATGTCAAGTACTGCAAATGAAATTATATATTGTTCAAGCCAAGGAATATTTGTCACAGCAGAACTTCATATAAAAATTATGTCTTGACACTTTTTTTTGAATTACGCGAGGTGTCTGGCGGTAGAATTATCTTTTGAAAATTAAATTGAAAAGTAATTGAACATTGTTTTAATAAAGATATTTATGATGAAGTCCAGATGAGAATTTTACTTTTTAAAAATTATGTTATCCAAATTTTGTTTCGCGATACACACTGCAGTAGAAGTAGTTTGAATTGCGCTTATTTCATCTCAAATAGGCCCACATATTATTACAGTAAACTATTTCTTTGAGGTATTAGCCCCATAAAAATCCATGAGAGTCAACGTGGCCGTTCAAATGGAAATGTCGCACTTAACATTGTGAAAACGCTAAGTCATTTCAACATTTAAATGATTTGGATTTTGAAATCATAGAATCTCAAATATTTTTCAAGCCAGTGACGCTGCCCTTTTTCGTGCATTTATAAGTCCCAATTTCAATAATTTTGGAGTTCCTTCGAGATCAAGTACGATCTGATCAAGGAGTGTTGTAATTGGGTGAAACCTCTGCTACCACCAACTAATTAAATTTATATCTGGTGCATTATTTAATCTTCCGATCCCGAAGTGAGAAAAAACTATCCACGAGCGACAACGAAAGGATGATGACTCTTGAAAACGCTTCGATGACGCACGAACTTCACTGGACCAATGTGGCATCATGACTGAGAAACCCAATGCCGCCTTCTCCTCGCATCGCTTATAACTTTCCAAAATATTCGTATTTAAAAACAAATTTGCCACCAGACACCATGCACTATAGTTAATTGAATGATGTCTTGTTAAAATTTTTCTAAACTTATTTCTGAGGTTAATAATATATTTTATGGAAAAAATTGAAAATGCGTGAGTGAAGCTACTATTTTTTTTTAGTTTTCTAACCTCATTTAACAAAAAAAAAATCTGTAGCTTCCATTCTTTTTCTGATTTTCGCATCTCAAAACCATTAATCTTAGTTTTATAATGTTGTTATTGAGTCATTTTTTTGTAAAGAAAAATATCAAACTAAAAGAAATCTTAAACAATGAAAATGGGTTATAATTAACATTAAAGAAAATACAAGCTTAAATTCGTCAAAATTATTATTTATTTGAAATTAACCTATCAATATTAAATTACCCTACTAACAACTTCCGATCAGTTTTGAGGTTCGATTTCGTGGCGTTTGCAGGATTTCTAGCTCTTTTTGCTTCTATTGGAAGGGCCGTCCAAACCATCCAGGAACCTCCTCCAAAAGACACATTTTCTCTTATGAAACACTGTGCAAATCTTTTTTCCAGTTTTTCGAAGGGCTGCTCGGTGGGTCGGGGGCCTTTTTGGCTCAAGGTTCTTTTGACTGTCCAGACAATCCGCGCTTTTTTCTGTGCTCTTATTGGACTTATTGGACTGATTTCTCAGCGATGTACTGACATTGTATCGGTCATATATTTGTGTACCTTTTTGGTAACGATTCTGGAATCAGCAGACTGACCCTGTTCAGCTCATTGGACATTTCTCGCTTACTCTGGACTCGTCGCAATAGGGTTACCGTTTGAACAGCAAATAATATCATAAGTCAAAAAAAACTATCGAGAGATAAGCGTTTAAAATTAATTCATTGTTCACTCATAAAGATACTGCAATGGTAATTTTTCACATAACATTATTTAAGATAGAATTTCTCAGTTTTCTAGCACTAAAAGAGATTTTACAATGTTTTGACTTAGGACACTATTTGAGCGGAAGTGCGACATGTTGTGTCTATTTTCAGGTAGAATTCTAGTTTGTTGCTAGAAATGTTGATGTTTGATGTCCAACTGATATTGGTGTGTCAGTAAATAACCATTTATAAGGGTTAGTTATCCCTATCTAAGACTATTGTGAACAAGCTTTGAGATTTTACTAAGAAAAATATAATTTCGTTTTCAGTTTTTTTGGCAGTGACTTGCAATTGTAGTAGTGTCGACTTCTATGCTCAGGATTGTACATTTTTTCCAAATATTTCCATGAAGAAATTTACGGTTGCTATTTGTTGTTAACGATGCGTTGTAAAAAAGTGTGTTAATATTTCTTGGGAAAATTTATTATAGTATCCATAATATTTACCTACCATATAAATAAGCAAAATACACGCAACTACTTGAAATATATTGTATAACCTTATGATTCGTGTTAAATTGAATGGTTTCCTATTTTTCATGTAAAGAGGTAATATTTTCAAAACTAATAACAGATACACTGCTATTATGGCCAGTGTTGGTAGAGGGTTGTCCATGAAGACCCATTGTTTTACTCGGGGATCTGAAATGATAATAAAAAAGAAAATTTCAATGAATATTCGAACTCATTCTATTGAAAAGTTACTTTCTATCGGGCTTAGCGTTCATTTGTCAGAGAATTTTATTTTTTAAATATTAACACGTTGACTGCGGCAGTCGAAGGGTATTCGACGGTAGCGCCCCTTCCCAAATGGTAGCCGTCTACGACCTTTCGACATAATCGAAAAGAATCGACTTTTCATTTTTCCTTTGATTCCGGAAATATAAAAAACTCTGTTCAGTCGCCAAAATGTTTTAAGGGAAGGTTAGTGTAAAATTACTTTCTAGTTTATGAGCTTGAAACTCTGAGTCTTCGGCCACCATTTTGAAAAATGGGTACAAATGGTTGATCTTAAAGGTATCACAAAAACTATCGAAACGTTATTTTTGGAAAATAAAATTCTTCATAACTTCAGACCAATAACTTATAATCGTAGAACAAAAGATAGCAAACATTTACAAAACAGAGCAGACAATTTGTATTTGAGGGTTTTTTGGTAATCGAAAAATAGAAAAAATTTGTAGACGCAATTTCAATTTATGATTAGATATAATCAATTTGTGGACTTTTTTGATGTTTTCTAGAGTAACTATCTCAATTGGACGACCAGAACGTTTACCATATGTACAACCACGTTTAAACTCAGCAACCCAATAACAAATGGTACTTTACGATGGAGCATAGTTCAGATAACACTTTCGAAGTATTGCTGAGCTTGTACAATATTTTTTTTTTCATCAATAAGCAATGATAAATTAACACACTTAAATGGCTGTCTCTTTTTTCTTACCAATCGAAATGTCGTGAAATTTTCCACATAGTTTTTTGAAAGTTCGTACTTCATAAACGTCATATAGATTTGACATTGGCAGCGCCATCTGTTTGGCAATCACACAACTTATTGAGTGATGTAATGATGAAGTCAAAGAAACATCTTACCGTAGTTACTGTATGTTTTATCAGTAGTAGCTGATTCTTTCCAGAAAATCCAGATATAGGCTTCAATTCTGTATAAAATCACTTAATTTGCGTTGAAGTTGATAATCCCAGATTAGTAGATGTATCATAACAACTGTTGCAAGCAATTGCATTCTAAAAAATTTTGATATAAAGAAGGAAAGTTTTGCTGCATCAATGAAATGAAGTGTAACGAAAAGTGCCAATTTTGCATGGCGGATTTGATAAAAACTATGGAAGAAGAAGAAGGTTTTTCATAGGAAAGTTCACCTTTGTACGCTCCAAGCCCTCGACTTATTGGAAAGTAGGTCGAGAAGTTAGAAGAGATCGGATCAACATAGGAGAAATCCAAAATCCGGGGACCCAGGGTCGTCTACACCGTTCAAAAACACAGTGTTATTGGGTCGTACTTTTCTTGAAATTGTTTGTTTTTATTGAAGACACCTTATACAAGACGAAATTTGGTTTTTCAATGAAACTGGTCAAGATTGTATAGTCTGTTCAAAGATTTTCTTCACAAAACTACATCCAGTACACAAACCAGTAGTACGATATCAAGCAATATCTCCGTTCTGATGATTTTCTGAAGGACATTAACGTTTTGGTTTCCGTAATCAACACGCAAGTCACTAACATCGCTCATTTTATTGTACAAAAACTGGAGCTACTAAAGTCGTTTCTTCCTATGTTACTTTTGGATATTGGATTTTTCTTGAAAAAATACGGCTCCAGTAATAGTAATGACTTGTCTTAGCTTCCAGCGATATTCCAATCCGTACTGCGATAATGCTGCAAGACAAAGCATACACCTGAGCTTATAAGGGAACCGTTGAACGTATTGGATTAGTAAACACCCTCCTTATTATTCCGATTTGTCGTCATGCGATTGTTTGATTAATTTGATCTATTGGAAGGGACACTTGGCGAACTGAACCGGAATATTTTTACGAAAAAGGCATCCGAAAGCTTCCGAAGTGATGCCAAAAGTCTGTAGAGTGCGAAGTATTTTATCTAAAACAACTCTGTAACTTGATAGCAAAATTTTCTATAGCCAAATTCCCGTTTTTATTTGAACCACCTCGTATACGAGGGCTGCTACTTGGAGATATGAATATGTCAAATCTGACAATGGTGAACGTACTCGGAACGTGCTGACATACGATTGCTATTTGAGTTATTTACAGATACGTCTTGGTCAAAATTAATTCGCAAACATTCAGTGCGATGATTTTCTAACACATGGAGATTAAATCAACAGCAATATGCCGATCGACTCGCATTAACTTTTGGTGATGAAGCGCCATCTGGAACCACAGAGTTTCGCCTTTTTCCGAATTTAATCGTGGTCGCACTATTTTCCATGATGAATTTCGTGAAGGTCGTACAAAATTGGCTGTTGTTTCCAAAAAACATCGGTACTATGCGTAAACTGATATATCAAGATCTTCATGTGACATATTTTGTAATTGAGGCATACATGGGCATTGGTTTCAATCGCATACATCCAATATTCCATTAACATTTGGCTGTCCAAAAGATTTGTTCGCGGTCGATGTCGCATAATTTGACAATCGCTACGAAACAGGCTCGATTTGTGTAAAGAAATCCTGAAAAAATTCAAGCGGAGCTTAAAAGCTGTCTATAAGATCGTGACAAGCGAGAAATCATGGATCTATGCATATAGATCCAGATGAGCCAAATCCAATAAAAGATGTTCGCGCACTAAACACTCTTAGCAACTGGTCCTGTTTTTGCGGATTAATGTCCATTAGGGCAAAGTAGACAGGTCAATTCTGAATGGTACAATAGCATTTTTTACCACAAGTGTGAGAAATGTGAAAAATGAGGGAAACTAATCGAAAAAGACGAATCATTTTCCATAACGTGGTTTTGCACATCAGTTCAAACAAAAACGTTTTTGAACAGCCAAAACTTCGAATTGATGGGTCACAACATAATATGTTTAATAAAGAATAAAACTATTTACGTCCAAAAATTTATGTTTTTTCATTATAAGGCAAGAAATATAAATAGTAATCCCCGTATTTGTATTGAATTTGTTCCTTGAGTTTTCGTTTCTTACGTTAAAAAATGATTATAGTCGATTTTATATCGATTGCCAAATTCCTTTGTGGCAACATCCTTGAATAAATCTGATAACATATTCGTGTTGAAATAAAAAAGTAGTTTCTATATTCAGATTTTTTCTATTCTAAAAATTCGTAAAAAAATATGGGATCAAGTTCTAAACACCATGAAAGTTACTTTGGTAATTAAAAGGTTTTGTTGATCATAATTCATGAACGACAATTACTTGCAAAAATGTTTCGCTGATTTCCATTGTAAATTATTCATAATTTTCGTGTATTTTTAGTTGAAAACCATTTTGATTTTTTTTACAATGTTAAGCACGTATTTCGAATAGTTAATTAGAATTTTTGTACATGCCGTATAAAGTTAAAGTTGAAAAAAATTATACAGAACGTGTAATGGATTATGCTCATATAGCAATTAAGTTTATCGTTCTCAACGGATTAGTACATACGAGGTTCTTAGAAAATTACATGAAAATAGTTCCATAGGGTTTAACTATGTTTTTATACAAAACCGAGGGTTATCTGCAAAATTTATGAACTCAAACGGCAAAAATCAGTTTCGTATAATCGTATAAGTGAAGTTTTTCTGAGAATGGAGCTGTTAAATATTTGTTTTTGAAAGTCAATGTGCCTATATAAACGAAAGAAGTATTATATTATGTATGGTGAATCTGTACTATAACATTTCCGACCTTAAATTGTTTGGCAGCCAAATTCGAACGTGTCCGTATCTGCACAACTGATGACAACCGTTCGGGACAGCCAGAAACTGCGACAACCGTCGATATCATCGAAATAGTTCACCAAATGCCACGTTTGCTCAATTTGGACCAAAAGAGCATTCGAATTTCCCAGGCTTTATTGACGCGGTTTAAGCAAAACGTATCTGATTTTTGGTAGATGATTTTATCGGTCGGAAATGTGAATGCGATCTTTTTTTGGAATAGTCATGGGCTTGTGTTGGTAAACTATCTTCGAAAAGGTGAAACTACAGGAGTGCAAAAGCAACCGCATTTGAGAAAAAAACGAAAGAGTTTTTTCATGAGAACAACTCGTCTTCTCACATATCGGTGATCGCCATGACTAAAACTTACCTACTGCACTTTTAATTAGTTAACAGCCAACCGTATTCACCAGATCTGTCCCCCACTGACTTTTTCTTGTTTCCTAACCGTAAAGTTTAACTTGAAATAGAGAGATTTTCATCATACGAAGACGTTATCGCGAAGAAAAGAAAAATATTGCTGACTAGGGCTTCTACTATCGTAATATAAAATAAATAAAGGAAAAAACTAGAAATTTGTTCATATTATGCAACAAATAATGAATTTTATGTGTTAGTTTCTGAAATACAAAAGCTGGTAATACTGCAATTGATGTAAAAAGATATTTGTGAACAGAACGAAAAGACAATAATACATATTGAGTACCGCACATCTCCTGTACCTCAGAAATGCCGCAGAAATTTTACCGGTTGGTTCAGTTAACAATTTTCAGTAAGTCCTTTCGGTAAACATAAAAAGAGACAGAAGCTTCGATGGCATTTGTGAAAGTTACTGAAAACTTTTTAGGTAACTACAGATCTCAATATTCTGACCTCATTAAGAATTCTCAATGTATATTATAAATTAGGATGTGTCTTTGAAAATACACTACTTTTTTACATTCCCACCTAAACAGACAATATTACCTCTTTATTACATTTTTGGAAAATATTTGACCACCGAGCTATTTTTCTGTCTGAGAACAGAAAATACTGTGAGAGGGCTAAATATGGCGAATAGGGGGCGTGAGGTAGCAAATCATTGATTTTGGCGAATGCACATCTTGCGCACAGCTTTCTCATATCTAAATTTTCAGTTGTTACGCGATGTACCGTGCTTTTTCAAATGCCCACTATGTCTTCTAGCTCGCGCACTTTCAGTCGACGATCATCCGGTACCGTTTAGTGGATTTTCTTCAAAATTTCTGGAGTCGTCACCTCATTTGGTCGACCACTGATTTTACTGATGATAACGAAGAAGCAGTCTTACCCAGAGAAGAATAGTTCAGTTTTTATATTTGTTGGGCTAATGCCTTTCAAATAAAAGTACTGTAGATCTGATACAGACGATGACGATGTTTACAAATTTACTGAAAACGTTATTATTGATGATTGTCAAACAAATAATAAAAGTGGCGTTTTCAAACATCAAACATATGCTGTATATACTGTGTGGTGCTTCTCAAGCAACTACGGCCATCTCTAGATCAGGTCAGATACTTCTAGGACCATCTTCGTAAAGAGATCAAGCCTAATGAGAAACGTAACAGAAGCAAAAAGATCGAAGAAAAGAAAATAATGACTCAATAAAACGTGGATACGACAAAAAAAGGGAAGATAAGGGAAAACAATGCAGCAGATGAATGAAGTAGCGAAGTAAATTGTAGTTACAAAATTAATTATTTGTATGCACGTTTTGTCAATGAAAAATTGGAAATAAAGGTGATTTGATCCAAACTTCTAAAAGAAATAACATTTTAGGCATACTGCAATTATTGATATTCGTACTCACAATTGAATTTGGTAATTTTGAATAGAATTTTACGTCATGACGTCATATCTCAAAAAAAGTTTATAATAATTAATATTATAATATAATTATAATAATCGTTTATAATTATAAATTAAACGAAAGACAAGAAAAAATTTCATTTTGTATAATAATGTTTCGTCTAAATTGCCCGATCCTGTATATCACTCTTTTTTAGTGGTTTTTATAAGGCCAGAATTCTAGATGTAGTACAATGTCTTCTTTAAAATAAATAAATTTTATTTTGAAATCATTGTCTCAACACATGTGGAAAACTATTGTTATTTGGGAAAAATATATAGTTCATTTTGAGGAAATGATCAGTAAAAAGTAAATCTTTTCAAAATCTTGATACTTTTTTTTGATACATTATCAACTTCTGTCGATTCATTAAAAAAATGTTTTTCCTGATAATATCTTTATCTTTCCAACGTCTAACCGGCGATTTTAAAAATTTATTTATCGTTTCTCACCTGCTGATCTCGATATAAAATCATTATAATATTGAATAAGGACCGACATTATCAAAACTAATCGGACACTCAGCACCCCCAACCCTCTCTCATCAAACACTCGGAAGCACTGCAACAATATATTTTAAACCCACATTATAAATGTTTACCTTACAATTTTTTCAATAGAAAAGAGCGACTATTGTTTGTTAATATATTCATTTACAGAACATGATTTGACGTTTTAACATAAAATTAATTGTTATGGCCAGATACGATAAAATGTTATCGAAATTGTAGGTGAGTTTGTTTTTATCAAGACTTGAATTATCGTTCTGGTATTAAAATTACTTTCGCTTATTGTGAGAGTGGCCAGTTAATATCAAATTTTAAATCAAAATTCCAAAGTCCATATTATATGATATCTCAAATATCCCTGACCTTATTTGTCGTACATTTTTTATATGTTCACATTGTACAATCACATGGATCTAACATCCGTTTTTCCTTTGACTTGCGTGCAATCAGTCTTTTCCTAAACACAACAACTCTCAAACTTTGATTCATCACTCCATAAAACTCTTCAAAAGTCCAATTTTTATGTTCTTTAACCCACTGCAACCTATTAATTTTATTCTGACTTCTCAAAAGAAGTTCCACCCTTCCAAAAATATTGACCATATTCGTTGTATTAAAACATCAAAACTACTTTGAAATAAACTATTTATTAAATAATAAAAGTAGTTAGACGTAGTTTCAATAATCCCACGACAATACTCGAATGAACGCCAGATTATCAAGACATCTATCTCTTTACACACCGCACAACAAAAAATCCTTTTATATGAAAGGTTATAATTATAAGTCTGGTCGTTAGACAATAAAGTATGTAATTTGATATATTAATGAAACTCAAGTGTCCAAGGGACACCCGGAATCAATCATCTATGATGTGGGTCCCTATTAAGATCGTGTACCATAAATTTTAATGAATACAATAAACCTTGAATTTAAGTAGGTAAATTTATGATTCTTCATAGTCACATTATCCTCCTAAACAGATTTACACACAAGAGATTACATCTGTGTCTGGGGTACATTTGCGCAATGTTGTTAAATTTAAAAAATTTTAAATCTCTCTATGGATGTAGAAGTGCTCGAAGCAGATATCTACACTCTGTGCCCGCGAGTCGTCGATCACGTTTTCTGATGCGGTTCTGGTTTCTCGAGACCGCCCTAAACGTTTTCTCCTGGTGGATAAACATTTTTTCACGTTGTAGTCAATAGTACGTCGAGATATTTTCAATTCGTCGGTAATGGTACGATTACTTTTACCTAGACTATGAAGACTTGCGATTAATGCACGATTTTCAACCGATAGTTCCTTGGTTTTTTTTCCATTTTAAAACTTACAAGTCTGAATCTGCGAAAACGAAAATAATTTGTGTACAAACTTAACAAAAAGATGTCTTGGTCCAAAAAATATGAACCACAGTTGCGTCTCAAAGAGCTAACTGGGACTAAACTACAATCATTAACGGCTGTGGTAGCAAGTTTTAACTTGTCGCTTTCACCGATAAAATTATTTTTGGTTTGTAAAACATCATTTCAACTTTCGCTTGACAATAAGAGAGAAAAATTTGGGGTGAACAAAAACTTTCGACCGATAGTACGGTAAAAATAACAAACAATTCTGCCGTTTTCAGCGGTGTCCCGTATCTAAATTGTATTATAATAGAGTTTGATCGATATTATTTGTTTTTTCACAACTCACGCTGTTTATAAAGAAATAAAATGATTTCGAGTTTTTATGGGATCCTTAGTTTTTCTGACCGTGTAACCTCAATCTTCCGTAAAAAATAGCACTAAGCTGTAAATCATCGAAGCACTTCATTTTTGGGCGAATTGTACCTCAACCTCAAAACTAAACATGATTTTTCACTTCCCTATGAGCCCTTATACCTTAACACAAAATCGATGTTGATTATTTGTTTGATCCTATAAGGCAGGCTCTTTCGAGTTCAAAGAAATATCCTCCGAAAGTGTGTAAGTAAGTTCAATTTTTTCCTCAAGTAAGTAACACGATTTCGACAGTATACAATTCAAATAGAAGTGTTTGATTGTGTTTGAATACCTCCTGTAAATATTTTCAATAAATAATTACAATTTATGATAATTTTCTTAAGAATGTCTCTTTATGGCGAGAGGCTCCGTTCCATATATTTATCGAGTTAAACAAAGAGTAACTTTTTGTTACAGATGTTGTACAGATTGTCCATGAAAAAGTTACGGAATGTTAACCATTGGGTATGAGTCGACGTTGGCGTTCAGATAGTAGTGTAGAATAATTTATTGCGTCAATCACACTACATGGACATGTACATTTAGAAAATATATTTAAATATAAGTTCTGATTTCGTAACAGGCCTACAACTAAGAAACGAGGGGTCGTTTTATTTGAAATGTACCGAGCACTTCTTTTTTAGGTCAAAACATTACAATACAATGATTAGAACTATTTTTTTGTTATCCCGGAACTCTAACTTCACAGACATCTTCTTTCTAAATATTTAAAGTGAAGAAAGATAGAGATCTCAACATCAAACCATGAAATAGGCAAAAAAGATCATTAGAATAGAACCAAATACAAGAAAAAGAAAATTTTTGATGTTTCACAAAAATGGAAAATGATTCACTGTAAAAAATAAATAATTTGCTTCCAAAAAAGTCGCGCCTCGCTTACGAAATTTCGATTATGGCGCTAACAATATTCGCACAATAACCGAAAATACGATGCTTGCTCAAATCGAAATTCTGAATAAAGTTGGGGTTTTCTTGCGTGTTAATGTAAAATATTGAAAGTTTGAGGTTATGTTCAAAGTTTTCGTCTTTCGTTGGACGTTAACTAGTTGCCGGCTGCCTCTACTATCTACAATACCCATTTTTGATAAATTTGGTGATAATTCTTCATCCTTGAATATGCTGAAAAGAATTTTATGTTGATTTATTAATTAATCAACCGAGCAAGTTCATCACCTTAATGTGTTCATAATATTCGCTAAATATTGTTTATTGATTTCAAGGATATATGACAAGACTTTTTGTTTGGTAATTTTTTCCTAATGATGTTTTTTTTTTGGAAATTTATAAGATTTACTTTGACGCGTAGTATACAACAATGATCATTTAAATTTTTCGGACGTCACTGCATATATGTTTTATTCACTAGCAAAATCATGAATTATATTAAATATGCTACGTTATTATTCCAAAATATGATAAAACGAAAAGATAATCAAATTTTGATCGTTACTGCCACTGTCGATTCCCTGATGTGCTTCGTCGCTTTATATTGCAATTTTATGTTGTCGATCGACGCTTAACATGTTAACTACAAAATAATTCATAATTCACATCCCATGAAGAGTTTTTTTTCAAATAATTCAACTAAGTTTTTCTAAAATCCTACATTTTCTCTACCTTTCAATGATAACTGTTTATTTAAATTTAATGCGATTAAATGGAATTGTGGAAATTGCCTTGGCAGTCAACGTGTTAATTTTAACTCGGTCACGTGCTAAGAATTAGGCTAGAACGCAATCCCAAATGAATGTAGCGTCAACCGTGAAGAGCGTTGATTGCAGGGAAAAACAAAGTAACCAGTTTGACACTCAACGTTCATTCTGATTTTTCAGTTGGTTAGAAATATTTTATGTAGGATTTGCTTCTTTTCGGATGGCCCTTTTTACTCAAAGTTTGAATTCGCTGAATTACGAAATTTCCATTAAGGCGCAACACTAACGTTTTATAGTCGATGTTCATACATAAATTTAGTACGAAGAACCTCAAATCATGTTAAGGAGTGAATATCAATTTTTCCCAACAACACTAAGGCTAACTAACTTTTAAAAAAATGTCAAATATAAAACAACTGCAAAAATAAGGGCGATAAAAGTCAAAAAAACTGAAATCGGTATCCAAAATTTTCTATAGTGCACCATTTTATCCCCGATTTCATTACTAACCCTATACATATTCAGCGCGACCTGCTGAAATCAGTAGAAGATTGGTAAAAACATCATACTGTATATCTTGCGCAAATGGCATCATTGAATGTGTATAGAATCAGTAGATTCAACCTACGATCGCTCGGTGCAGACGCTACGCGGGCATAAGAAAGCGGGAATGCGACTGCATAGCTCTCGCACTACACACTCCGCCATTGTTGACATTCGAGCGTCAGTCGGCGTTGTGCTACGGCCACGTAAACATTCCGCTATTATTGATGCATCCGCCAAGGGTGTGAATCGTTTTCAGTAGGCTGATGGCCATAGTGCTGCAGAAATCCATCGGAAAATTAGGGAAAAACTTCATGAGTGATGGTGTAGAAAGCCAAGAACGCAAGTCTGTTGTTTCAGATGACCTGCTTGAACGAGTTGATAGAATGGTTAATGAAAACCGCATTACTACTTTGTCTATGGAATTTCCAGAAGTTTCAAAGTGTGTTTTGTACACTATTTGAATTTATTGGCGGCAACTTTTGTTGGAGAGGGTATTCAAAAGCTTGTTCACAGATATGATAAATGTCTCCATCTCTTGGGTAATTATTTCGAAAAAAAAAACCGAAAGTTTACCAATCATTTGGTAATAAAATGATGGTTAAATGTGAACTTGTTTTTCATTTATAGCCTATCGGGGGCTTTCCCCTTTTCAGCGCACAAAGCGAGTAGAAATTACGAGGCAGTAGGCACTCTGATTGATTGGCTGATATAGCACCATTTGCAAAGATCATGGTAGAAGGTTTATGCACAACGAGTGCATAAACACGACCCTCAGAGTTTTACAGAAACTGGTGCAAGGATACCACATCCATCGGCACTAAACTACCTGCGGGTCAACACTTAGGAACCCCTAGAAAGCAGCTGGATCCCTAAAGGGAACATCGTCTCGCGGTTCGCAAACCATCAAACCCATTAAAAAAACGTGCGAGTTAGGGATTAAAGGCTACGGCTATGATGATTTGTTTAGCGGGTCGCTCTGTATTAGTGACAGAAAGTTTTATATTAACAGTTTTTTGCAGAGAATTGCTTCTGTAGCACACTACTTGAAGCAGCGGTGAAAGTCCTCTTCTTCCAGAAAATTTGATAATAATATCATAATAACCTAACCTAACCTAACATAACTGTTTATTCATAAATTCATCATACAGCTGTGAATAAAATGTGTGAGATTCTATTGAAATATGACTTTGGAATGTGGTTTGACGGAATTTCCATACGAATTAAGAGGTTGTACGTTTTAAAAAATATGGGTACATTACAAATCATTTTAACAGTACACCTCAATTAAATCTATTAAGGTGTAACTAAAGGTGTTGACAGTGTATTTATTGAACTTACTTTCATTTTCGTGATGTAAAAATAATTATGTCAATGTTTAAATATCATTCAAATTTGGTAAAACAATGGAGAAAATTCAGGAATCTAATATAAAATTGAAATTACATTACGTTATAACCTACTGCATACGTTTGACTTTTAATTGCAATACATTTGCATTTATTTGACATGTATGTAATAGAATTTTCTGCAGTTGAGTTATTATGAAAGAAACTATAAAGAAATAGTCCATTCATTTAATAATGAGTTTCGGATTAGAATCCTATCATAAATTACAGTGTATTAAATTTTAAATTGCACTTGAATATTCAGTTGAAATAAGGATAAATACATTATTGATACCTAACTATTAACACCAACCAAAACTGACAAACTTTCCTCGGGGCCCGTTTTTTTTGTGTTTCTTTACTCCATGGGGTGAGCATCCAAGGAAAAATAATAAAAAAAATTATTTCGAATAGAAAGTGCAAAAATGATGTTTTTTATGTTTATTCATAGATACTCTACAAAAGAAGATGAAGAAATTGAATTACTCGCAAAGAAAACGGTGAAGGAATAACAATACTAGAATGAAAAAATAATGATCCTTTTTACAAAGTATGCTTTTGAGACAATAAACATTGACAGACGATCAGAAATGATTGTAAAGCCTTAAGCAGTGGTCGACTATAACAAATGCAAATTTTCTACAGATCTGTCTAATCAAATGGCAAGTTACAACACTTCTTTGAGAAGGACGTTGATGGGGCATAGAAAAATTGCTATTGCGCTATAATTTCGTACAGAAATGGTAAATGCCCATATTCTTTATAAAATAATAACAAAAAAAGAATATAACAATTACTGATTCTCAAATCAGTGTACCAAAATAGTTACTGAGGAAAGAAACTAGTATTAAAGAAAAAAGGTATAAGTCACAAGGTAGAAAGAGATTGTGTAGGGTATAGTGAAAAAGTCATCATAAAAAAACACAAAAGGACCAAGTGTAAAGTAATGTTTCAAGGACCCAGGACGGTTCAACCAAACTGTAAAACACATTTAAATAAGGTACCTTGAGCTGAGGAGAAGGTTCGAAATAAAATACGTCGTGCGGGCCATAGGATAGCTCTGGGCAGTGGAGAATGTGGAGTTGCGGTCCTGTATATCACACCGAAGTTCCACGTCTTAACCTTGAGTAAGGAAGGAGTCTAAAATAATATAACGTACAAACTAAAAAAAAAGTGGAAATACCGAAGGTCAGCAAAACATTAATGAACATATGACAAAGACACAAATTTTTTGGCACATTTAATTAATTTTCAATATTCTTTTCTTTTACTATGTCGTATACTGGGACCAAATAACCAATTTCTGCACAAAACCCCAAATTATATATCTATCTGCTCAAGAAAAAATCTTTTTATATTCCTTATCACTTGTTTAGACCGGTTTTATGTTGACCGTCTTCAAGAGAATTTGCACTGTTGAATATAATTAACATTTTTTGTGTTTTTAAAAACTTTTATGTTCAAGTATTCATATCAAAGTAAAAAAACAAGTTTAAGACATGTGCCGCCCTAATTTTATTGGTGTAGAGGAGAGTTTTTGTGAATTTGACATCAAAATCATAATTAGCCAGCCCGAAAACCTTGGAAATGATATGTAACTTTATTGTTCTATGAAGTATGAGCTATTTCATGCAAGGGGGTGATTATTAGGGGTTGAAAGTTATGATATTTTGTTAATTTGACATCAAATTCGTAATAGTTACCCTGAAAACTTTGAAAATGATGTGTAACTTCATTGTTCTATGAAGTGTAGGTTCAAATGCAAGAAGGTGATTATTAGGTTAGGTTAGGTTAGGTCCAATTCGTAATCACCTCGAAAATCTTGGAAGTGTTATGTAACTTCATTGTTTTTGTGAAGCATGAGCTATTTCAATGAAGGGAATAGTTATTGGGGTGTGAAGAGAGTACGTTTTTATAGATTTGACTTCGAACTTGTTGTCAGCAAACCCAGAGCATCCGCATCATATATATAGCACACATGATCAACTTCTTGGTTTCAAATGAACTAAGACTTCTTAATAGTTTTTCTTTCACAAAAATTTGGGTACTCATCTTGTGCTCTACAGTTTTTGGCTCAGGCACTTTTTTTTTGTTTTTTACGTAGTTTACGATTTATTTTTGAGCGTTCAAACCCATTTTATAGAAGGAATTTTGAGGCTAGGAAACAAATTAAACCTTTTCTGTACAGAATGTTGTGCTCCACAATTTTTGACCCGGAGGCTTATGTCGAAATCATCATAGTTTTCGAGTTATCCGCAATTCATAATATTTTTGAGTACATGAACCCATTTAACGGTGAAAATTGTGAGGTTAGAAAAAAATATTTACAGACCAATCTGTAGATAATTTTGTGCCGTACATTCTCTGCTTCCTACTTTTTTTAATTCCTCGCAATTTTCGAGTTATTCGTGATTTAAAATATTTTTGAGTGTATAAACGCATTTTAAAGTGAAAATTTTGAGGTTAGGAACAAATACATGGGATACTTTTTTGTAGATAATTTTTGTACACGACAGTTTTTTTTCGAATTCCTCATTTCAAAAATCCGTATTTTTTTTAAGACTTATTCATTATCCCAAAACCTCCCAAAATCTAGATAATCAAAACTGCCCTATGTAATTTAAGGTTTTAGCCCAAAATCACCTAATTTGCCTGTACTAAAATAGAAATATTTCATCAACAGCATCTTTTATAAATATTTCTACATTCTCTTTCGTCAAAATCTCCGATTTCTTTGCATGCTATCCTGCTGACTCGACATATTTAATGTTTTTAAATTTTCAAAATAAGCAAGTATTACCATTTCTCTGATATTCTTTATGACTTTAAAATTTTTGGTAGGCCAGCGCGTAACTAATTCACCATTTTTCAGTTATTAAACTACCCACTGCAGCATTCGCAGATTCTCTTACTACAAATGGAATGTCTGAATCACTACCTGAAGACGTTCCAATTAAATACCTTCCTTGTTTGCTTTCATAGTAAGAATATTTTAAAACCTGCTTCTTTATTAACACTAATTCTAATACCATTTGATTTCACAATAATATTTTCATTGTAATTGAAGATTGTATTAAATATCATAAAAGTGCGGAATTAGATAAAACGTTGAACGTAAACACGTTATGCAAAGAGGGATATTGTTCAACTCGCGGAATTTGCAAAGCTGGCGCTCGTTTTGGCAAATATTCCGCTTGCTGAACAACTAGTTACGAAAATAATTATCATTTGGTTCCTTGTTTTAGTCGAAAGAAAAAATGATGCGCGGAGTTCGGAGAGGATGCGTTCGGTTGAAAGGAGCAGTGATCGGTATAGATGATGAAGATGATAGTACATTTACAGTCACAGTAGATCACAAAACCTTCCATTTTCAGGCCAGAGATGCCGAAGAAAGACAAAAATGGGTGCAAGCGCTGGAGGAAACTATTATAAGGCACGGTAATAGGGTGAGTTATTGAATGAAAGTATTCGAATTTATATTAGTTTTTCGGCATCACTTATCTCATATTTTTCCCTGAAATTGTGAAATAATCCGTTCCTCAGATACAACATAAATTGCTTGAAAAAATCGACTTTTTTCATTGCTCTAATTGGTCATGTTTCAAAAAAAAAAAAACATAAACTCTAACTTTGTTATTTTAAATGGAACACCCTGGATATTAATACATTGATATTTGAAGTTAAACTTTGAACACTTTTTATACACACCTTGTATAAAATAAAAAATTTCTCAACAAAGATTCAAATACGTCTGACCTTGCCGAAGGAAACCGAACAGAAACCATTTTCATATCTTAAGGGTATCCTCGTAAAAAAATAATTTACAAGGAACTGCAACGGTCAAATTTTTTACAAAAAAATTAATAACTCAAAAATTATGCATTTTTCGAAAAAAGTTTTTGGACAAAAGTATACTTAAATTTTACGTAGATTTAAAAAACGTATTAATATACAGGGTGTTCCATTTAAAATAACAAAGTTACAGTCGACTTCCGAAATCCCAAAGGTAGAAATTTTCGTGATTTTACTATGAGTATTTTGCCATATACAGATAGTTTTAACTCGTCGTGGGACACCCTATATAATGAACACTTTTTTTAATTAGACTGCACAAAAAATTCTTGATGCGTCCGTAGTTTGTTCTACTTAGGAAATTTACTGAGGAAGAAAAGGAATTTTCAAGAAGTTACGAGAACCCTTACAAAGGGTGTATATTTACAATGGTTGCACGTGGAGGATTTCCTTTGAAACTTGTTAAAATTAAGTTGGAGGAAGTAAAAGCGAGAAGTGATTCGTTAGCGAACTCAATTAATTTCTTAGTTTGAATAAAAATAATAGTTCTATATTGTAGAAGGATAATTATTGTAAACAAACATATGCAATTTGTTGAATGAAAATTTTATCAGGTTTTTTTGTGGCGTAATATTTTCCGAATTGATTCAAGAGTCAAATTAAATAAATTTAAATAATTTATTAGAAAGGGTAATTGGTATTTGGGGTAGGTAATTGATGCCTGCAGTGAACAAACTAGATCTTATTTGAACTGGGGATTCTTTTGATTCACATTTTTTCAACCAAAAGCGTGTGGTGTTTATCATTAATCTGAATATAAGGCGTCAGTTAATGACCATGTCCACTTTGTTTGAGTAACTGCTCTTTTCAATACCTCTTATCACAAGTTTTGATGAGACAGGTGCTTATAAGCAATAGCCCTGGTTAGCAGTGTTGTTGGTGCCAGAATTTTTGCATCTGATTCCATTGGTGTCATGAATTCTATCAATTCGACGTTTTAACTGCTCAAACACGTTTTTTGTTTGAACTGATATGCAAGAGCTCGTATTGCCGAGGGGGGGGGGGGAAATGATTCGTCTTCTACATTGTTCCAATGAAACGGTGACGACATTTTATTCCGAAACAACAGATGACCATCTGCATCGAAGGGCTTCGTGCGTGAATAACTTTTCAATTTGGCAGTCTTAAAAGGCCTATACAGTCGATTTTTTAGTTTCGAATTCATATGCATAAATGGCTATCAGGACCAAATCTATTTGACAGCCAAATGTTCATTCAATATTGCAAGTGGAACTAATGCCCAAGTATGCCTCAATCTCACGGTATGTGACATGACGATCTTGCAATATCAGTTTACGCACAGTTTTTTGGACGACCTTTTCAAAATTCATCCTGTAGCGAAATGCGATCACGATTGAATTCGGAAAACCAGCGAAATAGGGTTGCTAGAGATGGTGCTTCATCACCAAAACCGAAGCGAGTTTGATCCGCGTCGACATTCTCCAATGCATTTTGGAACAGTCCCTTTTTATACTCCATCAGTGATTTACCATAATTTGCGAATCTTCCATAATTTTCAATCTTTTACCTTGTTTTTCACTGGTATCTTTCTGAGAAATGATCTAAATAAAGCACCTTGAGGCTCATGGAATTTGAAATTGTTAAGCGTCTCATTTACCTAACCTAACCAATTGAATATATTTTTCCGCCTTCGATTTACCCAAAATATGTTGGAAAACTGCAATAATCGAAGTTCATGCTTTTCTTTCAGTTTCACCTATACGAGGTCTGGCTGATAAATAACGAGGCTGGTTACGAAAAAAGGGTTTATTATAAAAATTATTCTACATTCTATTGCCCCCCTTCAATATACTCTCCTTCCCACGCCACACACCTTTCCATACGTTTTTTCCACTGATCGAAGCAGTGCTAGAAGTCTTCTTTGGTAAGAGCCTTTAGGAGCTCTACCGTTTTTTCCTCACAGCTTCCATCGACTGAAAACGGGTCCCTTTCAAAGCGGATTTTATCTTCGGAAACAAAAAAAAGTCGCACGGTGTCAAATGTTGTGAGCACGGTGGGTGTTCGATCACTGGAGTGTGCTTACTGTCCAAATACTGCTTCACAGATAGCGCGTTTTGGGCAGGTGCGTTGTCCTGGTGCAAAATCGGGCTGTTTTTTACGAACTCGTTCTCGCAGTGTTGCCAAAACAGTTCAGTCATCACGATACCGTTAATGTCGAAAGAAATGATCATTATTGCCTTGCATTTTTATAAAAACCCTTCTCAAACTGCTTCGTAAGGTTCAACTCCATATTAAGTGGAGATGAAATAATTTTTTCTCGTTCAACTAAGAGGTTGTTAATAATATTTTTTCCTCTAGCATCCGCTTGCTTTCTCTCTTTAACCACACTTCTCTATCCCAGAGATGGGCTTTGTCTCCGCATCCTAGAGGCAAAAGAAGCAAAATAAATAAGATACAGTATTCAACATGAATAAGAGCTTTTGACAACACTCCTCATTTGTTTATTAACGAATTCATAGATCTTAGCAAAAAATTGTATTAACGAAAAAGCAAATTGTCAATATAATAAAATCTTCTGAATACTGTTCAGTTCAAAACGAAAAGAAAAATATTCCATAATTGAAGATGTGATGCAAATGTGCTGCAAAGCAAGGCTGCTCAACCTTTTGAAAAGTCGGGCCAAACGATGGATTCAGTCGTTAACGACTAACGCCACTTACATTTCCTTTTTCAGTCGTTAACGACTAACGCCACTTACATTTCCTTTTTCAGTCGTTAACGACTAACGCCACTTACATTTCCTGTTTCAGTTACTCTCAGGACAAGCGCAATAAAAACTTAATTATTAAGAAAATAAAATTGAATTATTGTTTATTAGGAACAAATTGTATCTTATTCTAAAATCTAAATAAAGAAACAAAATTGAACTTACATCTAGTTTAATTTGTTTATACAATCAATGTTTGGCGACAAATCCGTCCTTGACAGTAACAAGTCACAAATATGTTGCTTAGTTAAGGATGTGCGGTTTTTATTTTTTTACCTAATTAAGATATGAAAAAACGTTTTTGCGTACATATGTTGATCCGAAACTACTTAAAAACTGTAACGCCAGGTCAGTTATTGCTGGAAATTATCCTTTTGATACCAATTTTCAGAAAACTGCAAAATAATCTGAAGAATTTTGTGCTTTCGAAGACGATTTGAATATTGGCAGGATCAGTAACTATTTCAGCCAAACTTATTACGAAAGGATTTATAAAAATTTGTTCATTTTGTTTTTTACTCTCAAAATCTTGAATTCTCCTCTCAAATAACTGTGATAAGCATTTAATTTAGATTGGTATTTAGAGTAATTAACAGAAACAATATTGAGCTCCTCTTTCTAATGTTAAGTGTGGGAAAATCAAATTAAACATAGTCGAAAGTGAACACTCTAACCTGTAATTTGAGATTAAAAATATTGAGGTAATTTGTAAAGAAAAGCAATATCACTCAACCATGATGTATTCTTCAGTAAATCAAATTCGAATGGTAAAGCCCCTTTCTGCTCTAAAAATTGCGACACCTGTTTGAAGAAATGTTTCAACATGCTGCCCCTTGAAAGCCATCGCACAGCACAATACAGTTGTAACTCTCCATATTCTCTAATTTTTTCTTCAAATAATAGTCTGAATTGCACGTATGTAATTTATGCAGCGTACTACTGAATCTGTAATGTGCGCCGCGGGATTTTTGAATTTGATGCGTATTTTTAAACCACACTTGCGCGGGCCACTTAAAATTCCTTCGCGGACCACACTGTGGCCCGCGGGCCTGGGATTGAGCAGCCTGGCTCTAAAGTATACAAGGATAGGGTTCTAGCGCCTACATTTTAGTTGATCTATATTTACATCGTCGACTTTTAAAAATTTGTATCGATGATTCTTTCATCCGACTTCCAATTGTCAATTTAATTCCTTAGTTTTGATAACTTTCAGTTCTCTATAACTCATTTGATTCTATAAAACATTGTTTTTTTTTTTCGATTTAAAAGGATTACCAATCCATATAAATTTTGAATTGACGCAATTTTGGTATCCAGTGTCACTGTTATATTTTTAACTTTACCTTAAAAGGATTAAGGAGCTATTTCTAGGATTTCACTAAAATAAATTACAAAGACGTTTCATTTAGCAAAAACACCATTCTTCTCAAAATATTTCTAGAATTTAATGGAGATAATATATAAATGCATTGAAAATATACAAGGTATGGCTATTCAGTACGGAAAAAGTACGCAAGCGTCAAAAGTTAGCGAAACTAAACTGTTTAGCCTGCAGCCTACTCTTTATTGTGAACTTTCACATGAAGCATGGAAAAATTGCAACAGAAACTTCGTTCTAAGTGGACTAGCCATTTTAACCATCTTTATAAACGCGGTGATTGGTGACTCATTGAAAAGTGTGTAAATTTCATGGTTTAATCTCTCTCTCAGATTTCCAATTTCTGTTTAGTTCTATTTGTCATTATCCAGGTTTTACATTGCGTATCTCAGAGTGGGTCTCAAAATTATTTTATAAATTCACATCTTCGTAGATTTGGATATCTCTTTCGACGTTAATATTGTAGAGTTTTTCGTATTTATTCCCCCCCTCTTTCTATTCGTGGCGTGAATTAATAAACACTGTCACTTACGTTCTTAATTTATTGAAATATCTTACACTTCACTAACTTATAATAATTCACTTATCACTATCATTTAACTAATTTGCATAATTTAGTTAAATTCTTCGATTACTTTGTTAATTCTTTCTTTTCACTACGACTATTTATTATAAACTGAACTAAACTGGACTAAACAACTCCTTATATATCTCAAAAGAATTGTAAAAGTTCTAGAAAATAGAGAAACAAAACAAATGAACAAATACACCTTCCTAGATTTTCTTCTAAAGAAACAATGTAAATAAACCGCCTGATATAATGAAAAGTTATACAAATAGCAAAAAGGTGTAGGTCTATTTCTTCTGCTACTGTTATTAGTTGTTTTGTGGTTTCTTTAAATCTTCTTCTGTCGAAACTGAAACTTTTTATTTATTTATTGAAATAAGTATGTGGCAATGAATGTTTGTCGCGTCCACGTGTTTTTTAGTGGTTTAGGTGTTTTCAAAATAGCCGAGATGTTAAAGTCGATTCACGTTCGGGTTGCCGTTCCACGATCAGACCGTCAGCTAAGTATTCTTGTAATTGCTGAGTCTATAGAAATAGACAAAGAATGTGTACGGCAAATTTTACATAAAAATTCGATCACTATGGGCAAAACTGGTGTCTCTTTCTTGCCTAGTATAGCATTCCAATGCCACACATCTACTACTTTATTATTAGGATCAAATCTGCATTAAAAGGAACAAGATTTGAGTCTGTTGAAGCTGTGAAACGAAAAGCTGCTTAAGCTACCACCATATCAACACGGTCTGGTCTGACATGCGTTTCGATAATCAGGTTGTCGTTTTCAGAGACTGAAAGTATATTAAAACTTGTTAATTTGACCCACCTATTCATACCCAATTTTTTTCCTTCCACAAAAAATATTTTCAAAGGAAAAACCATATGCAAACTATTCTTTCATTTAACAATCTCAATACTTCCAAATGCATCCACAATTTTACGTTATTTCTATTTATTCAATGATTATTACTGACGGCGAGCTCGACAATATCAAATTTTTTTGTTTGTTCATATTTTAATTATATTAGGTGTTCATTAAAACGGATAATAAAGAATCTCTTGGTTTGTCTTACACACAATTCATTTCCAAATTTGATATTTTATCCTCGAGATTACACAACGATTATGTATTGTTGGATTTATGAAATCTTAGTTGAAATCCACTGTGTAAAAGATATGTTCTAATCGTATTAAAAGGTACCAGAACAAATTTTTCCTGTTTTTATTTCCATTTGGGAAAAAGGAATTTCATTAAACGTCTGACGGTTAATCAATTTATCTACAATTTTCTTATCATCGTCGTTGAGAACAGCCATATCCTCGATCTTTTTCTTATCTAATACTGAGTGTAGAATTCAAGATAACATTGAAATAAATTTTGAAATATTCTTTCCTCTGGACTGAGACAAGAACTTGGTTAGTGGAACGTACTAGTAAGGTACCAGTATGTCATTTCAAACGCTTCCATACACATTGTCTATGAGGCTACAGGAGTAAACGTGAGTGCGAGAGTGTGGATGGTGCGATCCTTCCGCACTAAGCGTTTCGTGTATGTTTTTCGAGCGCAAGGCAAGTACGTGACGGCTTGAATATGAAATAAATTGGGATAGAAGATGGCTGGCACTCCGGTCGCTCCCTCTCGTCAAGACTAGTGTCGAGAGTCTCTAGGGGATATTGTATGCAATATATTCTTTATTTTCAGATGAGATATGAAACGCATCATCCCTCGCCGACTATCAGAGATTTCGATAACAAAGTATCTGAAGCCGATGCATATCTACAACTCATGATCGACCAAACTAGGGTAAGTTTTTGACTTTTTTCAATGAATTTCAACTGATATTAAAGTGGGTTTAGTAACTGATATGTGATTGAAAAGTGCGGTTAATTAGGTAATAAATAATACCAATTTCAATCGACGATCATCCAGTACCGCCTTGGGGAATTTCTGGAGTCGTCACCTCATTTGGTCGATCACTGGGAAGCTGGTCACGGCAGATCGTACGGCCTTAAACTCGGCTACGCAATATTTTACTGTTGATAACGAAGGAGCAGTCTCACCCAGAGTAGAATTTAGTTCACCTTTTATATTGGTGAGGCTAAGGCCATTCAAATAAAAGTATTGTATCACATAACGATGACCAATTTTTCACAAATTGACTATTTATGCTTGCTAAACAACGTGGCGTCTTCAAACTTGAAACATATGCTGTATAGATTATGCACTGTCTAATTCAGTGGTATTTTTCAAGCAACTACCGCCATCTATAGCTCTATAGCATTTAAGTCTATTTTTCTTTTGGATTTTCCTTGGCCTATGTAAAGAAAATTTAAATTTAGAAAAATATGCATTAAACTAAGCTGTTACAAAATTCACCATGTATGTCCGAAATCCTAATTTTTGAGCCTCTCTGTGACATGTGGATCTTGAAACCCGCCTACCCACTGCATTACTCCAAAGTACACTTAATTGACCATAGTTAGCACGTCTGTTTTGTTGAATTAAAATAAAATAAAAGTTTAAAAAAATTTTACTTTTTGGCATTTTGAAATAAAGTTTAAAAATTTGGAAAAGTGGGCCAACTGAAATGGGACGAGGCTCGTATATAAGATTCATTTCCAACTCAACCAAATGAGAAATAATATTTGTTACAGAAATTAGAAGATAGAATAGCCATCATTAGCGACTCTGATGAAAAAGTTAAATGCCAGGTTATATTAGATCACGCAAATGTAAGTTATATTAAATCTCATTACTTTTGTTATAACTATTTGATAGCTAGTTAAATTCTATACATTATAATATTTATTTCATCCCAATTCCAAAATAGAACAAATTTTAGTAATAAAATTGCAGGTTAAATATTTTTTGACTTAAAAATTGTATCTACATAAAACTAAATTTTCTAGTTAATATTCTTGTATAAATCTAAATATAATCAGTAAGGGAATGGAAACTCATTTAGTTCGTCGTTCATAAGAAATTGTTTTCCATGATGTAGTTTCTCGTTTTCTTTTTTCTTTTTATAAATATAAAAGTTTTCTATGACTGTTATTCCATACTTTATGCTTTTTTTCCAGATTATGTTGGATAACATCAAACATTCTATAGTGCTATTACAAATAGCAAAAGTAAGTATAAAACTTCTCATATTTAATATTAATTTTAAATACGAAACGAATACATGCAGACGTCAATGAATTTTCGAAATCAAATCAGTTTCCTTGTAAATATTTACATGGATGGATTTAATACTTTTAGTCCACTCAAATTAGACTTTCTTGCAGAGAAATTTTCCCCACAGTAACTTGATCAGTCAATTCCGATATATTTTGGCTGTTGGAAAACGAATTTTGGTCTAAAAAAGGGGGGAGTGGTGGAGATAATGACATAATACATATAAAAATCGCTGTTTTTGCACTCATTTCACTATTTTGCGAGAAAACTATGTGTCTCAGCGAAAAACTTAATCCAGTCGAGTTGTAGATAATTAAATTTCCTCCAACTTTGCCAACATTCCCGCTCTTCCCGGGAAAATAGTGAACGACAAAGTTGTAGCATACAAAATTTCCGACAACTTTTGCCTGAAACTATTTTCTTAATAACGCATATTTTCGCCGCTAGAGGGCGAGAAAAATTTTTAAAAATCAGTTATACCTCAATTTTACCCACCACCTTACCTTGTAGAAGGAAATTTTGTTATAGGTAAACCCATTATAGTTTTATGTGTAAAATCACCTAAATTTTATCGTCGAATTTAGAAACATCCTGTATTCATTTACTGAATGAAAATATACAAAAATAAGAGTTTTATCACTGTTTTAACCAATATTGATATTTATTTTTTCCCAATCATGTTAAAATTTCTATCCAAACAACTAAATTTGACAAAATGCCGTCATAATAATTTATTCGTATTAATTCTTCTTCAAAAGATTAAGAATTCTGATTCTTCCTTCCTTATTCATCTTTGAATCCACTTAGGAACGCGAAGCACGACCTTCGCCTACCTACTCGACGTTTAGAATTAGTTGAGAGCTCGATACTTTACAATGCAAAAAATGCACAATCATTTGCCAAATGATTTTGAAGGTGTATTTATTGGAAAGTGCCTCCTACTCTGTAAACGACTTCTTTTCTAATAATATTTAATTCCCGGCTTGCTGCATACTGGTTTAATTTTTGCTATGGACCCATTTACTAATTTTTCCTATAATTTTGTTATTTATCGTGGTTTTCTTCTGTATATTGAAATTTTATTGTATTTGTATCTTTATTTAGTTATTCTGTTTGTTTTTTATTTTTTACAAGTTTTTATCTACAAATTGTAACATTTTGCTGACAATAAAGCATTTCTCTCTTCCTGTTTTTAGAATACGGCACATCCTGTTAATGGAATATACCACCAGAGATCAAGTACTTCAAACTCCAATGTTGCCGCAACGGGTAAGTTTTTTTTATTTACGATTTCCAATATTTCCATCCAGTTTTCTCTTCATATCATACGTATCATTCATAAACCGCAGGGCAGGATTAAGATTTTTGAGGCCCGGGGCTAAAGTAGTGACGGGCCCCCCTTTAGGAATTCGGAAGCCCGGAAAAACAAGAGTAATAAAAGTAATAGGCATTTTCAATAATATAATATTTTAAAAATAATATCAATACATTAGATTTGTGGTATCGAAACATCAAAAATACAGAATGTTTTCCAAATGATGGGGCCCGGGGCTATAGCCCCCCAAGCCCCTAGCTTAATCCGGCTCTGATAAACCGTGTGAAGTTATCCAAGGATTTCATCCACGAATATGTTTTTACAAAATAAACTGAAATTTTGTGAAAAAATGTAAATAAAGTAGACATAT
Organism: Diorhabda elongata; assembly: GCA_026230145.1. Lineage (NCBI taxonomy): Eukaryota > Metazoa > Arthropoda > Insecta > Coleoptera > Chrysomelidae > Diorhabda > Diorhabda elongata. The sequence goes on along the minus strand of CM047928.1, from coordinate 15,951,246 downwards.
AATGTCATTATAATAGGCTACGTAATTTTACCAAAATTTGAAGGTTGAGTGGATAAAACATTTTTAAACGCGTGTTTTTGCACATATGATTCTGAATCGAAGATGCAAAAAGAATTATATCTAATTGTTACAAGGTTCACCTAATTAAAAAACAAATAACCAAAAGTAGTAAGTTGACACAATATAATTCACCATATTGTGATTGGTGAAGTAAATTGCATTTCGGGATACTTAAAATCTGTGCATCCTTAGTGGTTATTTGTAATGCTTCTAAATGCTCTTAATTTTAGGTCTCTTCTGTTTTAAAATTAGTTTTTTTAAATATTTTTTGAAAGATTGATAAGAAATTAACGTTTCTACTTTTCTTTATCAAAATATGGACACTGACAATTTATATTAACCATGAACATCAAAATAAGAATAAAATAAAAATAGAAATTCAGTCTAATAAGAAGAATTAATTTTTTCCTCAGTCCTTACATCTCAATTTCTCAGTTTCATTAGAATTTACAAAATTGAGCTATAAATTTTACTCAAATTATTTACTGCTACTACTACTGCTATTTGAAATGTAAGGAGGGAGGAAAAAATTAAATTTTCTTATTAGAACAAACTTCTATTTTGATTTTATTCTTATTTTGATGTTCATGATTAATATAAGTCAGTGTCCATATTTTGATAAAGACTTAAAGAAAAATAGAAACGTCAAATTTTTATCAATCTTTCAAAAAATATTTAAAAAAAAACAGAAGAGATCTAGAATCAAAAACATTTAGATGTATTTATATATCAAATGGTCTAAGAAATAAAACATTAAAGTGGTATTTTTTATATATAGATAAATATCAGTTGGATTTTTTATTAACAAATGACAAATAGCTCGAGTGAATTATAAATCTGTGAAAAAATAAACGATTTTTTCATGATTCAAAGCGAAGTACATATATTTTAGGAAATGAGACTATAGCAGGTGAGGCTGTTGTTCAGTCAGGCATCGAATTAGGTTCTGAATGTGTTGAAAACGCCAGGCGGCACAGTAGAACAATCAGTAAGTATTTTTTTTTAACCGTTAACAGTTATATATTAAAAGTTTTGTTTAAAATTATTCATAGAAAAAAAATTGAATTAGTCTCGATTCTAATTTCTATTTTTTGATGCTTAACCATAATTGCATGACCCCCACATTTGATGGTGGGTCCTGTAACCGGATCAGCCCCCCTTTCACGTATACTATGTTTCAAAAATTAAATGGTAGACGGGGGAAAGTAGAAGGAGATTAAATAGTAACTAACCTAGAATCTAGAATTGATAGATTTACGGTAAAACATGCTGCTATAAATTGAAAAATTGAATCAAAAGAGGGATAGACCCGAGCCCTGTGACCAAAGTTGCACCAGACCCACCCTTGTGGGAGCCATGCATAATTTACAAAAAATAACTGTTCAAAAATGTGGATAACTACAACAACGTCAAGTTTGATTGACAATTATCCAGAAGAAAAACTTGAATTTCAAATTTTAGTATTATTTTATTTAATTTATCCAATATCTACCCACTCTAAAGCCAGTTGCAGCAACTACCATAAACACAAGCAGGATTATTACCATTAAATCGTTTTTACACACAGACTCTTATTTTTTTAATTGGAATTATTGGAACTGTTGGTGATGTTCATAATGAACACACTGTTCACACTACCACTACACCAAACTCATAATTACACTGTCTGATATGAGCGTTTCGATAACCAAGTTATCGTCTTCAGAGACTGAAGATAAACTTCCCTATAAACGCAAAAGAAATAATGCAAATATTAGAGCATTCAATGTAAACATAGCGCGCAGATCCTCGACCATTCAAAAAGGAGACACCATGTGACCACACTGTTTCTATCAAGCCACTAGAGTCACAATAACCTGATCTCGAACTTCTGTAGGCGGTAGTGTTCGGGAAAGAAGCGCGATAACTCTAGATTCTTCATATTGCTCTATAGCTTCAGTCTATATTTTGGTACCATGAGGTACACGGTTGATTATTGATGATGTTAATATTCTCAAGATATCTCAAGACTGCCGGTTAACGACTTTTTTCATGACTTTGGCAATGACTGGGACTTTATTGGCAACCGTCTTTCTCTTTTTTTGGTACGGGTTGAACCCGTGCAATTTTCCGATCTGTAGGGAAGAGTTTGCATAGCAGTTGCCCAGTTCCACAATACGAACGGTGGTATTTCATCTGGGTCAGTCGCTTCATTGGTGTTTAAGAAGTTTTGCCACATCTTGGTGTCGAAATTCTATTTCTGGCAAGCTCGGTGGTAGTTTTACCCGCAAATGAATGCGAACCAAGAAGTCCGCCTCCTCTTTTGCGGTCACTGCGATTGTTCCATCTTCTCCGGTCAACGGTGGAATTTTTGACTTGGCTGGGCGCTTTTTTTACGGACCAGAAAGACCTCAATACATTTAGGCAACTGAGAAGTTTGCTTTTCACTCTTTGATCCAAGCATCCATGGTCTGCTTGCAGGTATTTCTCGAGACAACAAAGTTAATACGATTTTCGGTTCAGATAAGATACTAAGTTGACTAATAAGTCATACCTGCTAAGATTACTTCCGAAATTTCGTTTGCATACACTGAAGGGTCGTTGGAATTGAAGCTAACGTTCTAAGGAAACATAAAAAGGAAATCGTTTAGATGCTTTCTTTTGGCCAAAATTTACGTGGTCTTGATGGATCCTGAGTTTGGATTTATAGTTGGTGCGTTGCTGTAATCAGTTTGTGATTTGATGTTACGAGTGTTGCATACATCATCTATCATTACTACTAGAGAACATCGCAACTTCTAATATTCAGTGTCTAAATTTCCTATATAATCTTAAATCCAATGACTTATTTTCGTTACGAATTTTTCATTATTATGATATGTCAAATCTGCCGTTATTTCTTTATAAAGACATGGATTTTTTTGGTAGATAACGCAACATCGTTAATGGTACCTGATATGTCGTATTCGAGTTCCGAAGGAGAGGACGACTTTTACGATGCTAATGATTCGCCGTTTTCCTCTGGTAGCCAACTTCCTTCGCCATCGTAAGTAATAATTACAAATTCACTTGAATTTAGCTATCGATCGATATCAAAAAAGACAAAAGTGTTCAGCGTTTATTGTTAATAATTTTTTTTTTCGTAATAAAATTTTTGCATACATACAAAAGTTGAAGACATGAGTTTTAGTAATTGGAAATTTAATTGAATTGCAAAATTATTAATAAAGTAACATGACGTAACCCGTTTTGAATATTTTCTCAATATAGAAGTTATTAAAATTTTATGCTCTTGAGAGTTTGGATAGTTTTGGACGCCCTCCGGTATTGATGGTCTTTAACCTTTCGCAATCACGACAACGCATGCTACATCGACGCCGACGCATAAACGGCTATGATATCTCTATGCTATGTTGCCAATGTTCGTCGGAAAGTTACGAAATCTATTACTAAAATACTTTCCTTTTTTATTTTTCCTAATCTGTATTCAATGTTTTCTCATTCATATCCTAAGAATATTCAAAACTTTTTTTAGTCAGAACAATTTTCTGACCTCGCGCTAGTTATGATCGTTTTCAGGTTAAGAAATGGTCAGTCATATTTATACCATCGTTATTATTTTGATGAATGAATGGGATTTTCTTTGAAGAACAAAATGGAGTTTGAAACATCTTGGATGTACAAAGACATCGTTACTCACATGAATGACCAGCAGTAGCTAACTATACAATCAAATAGTTATGAATTTTGAGATTAGTACTGAAAAGTCCATAAAACATAAGGTTTTAAATCGTACTTAACGTGTTTAATGCACTAATTTACTTTACATCCACGAGAGGGTACTTAACGCGTTTAGTGCACCAATTTACTTAGTGCAACATCAAAATTTTAGTTTGAAATTAGGGTTAATTCAAAATTTGCGTTAGATTTGATTTTTGCTACTATAATAAGCGTCAAGAATAACAAATCATGGTCGTTTTGAAATTAAGTTACGTTAGAGAAAAATTTTTAATTTCATCTTTATATTCGATAGTGGAAAAAAATAGTAAGTATACTAGACTGGGCAAAAAAACTATACGAATTTTTCTAACGATACTGTGAAAATATCATTCATGATGATAAAAAGAAATTTTCGTGAAAGTTTGAGTCTTTTAAAATAATATTAAGGGATGAATAGTTTCGACTATTCATTTTTTAACAGTAATCGCATTTTTTATTCAAAACTCGTCAATTATCAATTTAAAAAATTTTAGCGATGCGTATTCTTATAGGAAATTAGATTTACTAAAAAAAGCTTTAATAGTGAATTAATGCATAAAAAGCCGTTTCCTTGTAATCGTATAATAAACATTAATTTTTTTATTCTATTTTGCGTTTAGTTAAATTTTGTTATCCTATATACTGACCAGTCACGCCACGTGGCTTAATATTTGTTTGGCGACCATCAGTAGTAAAAGTTTTCAGAGAATTTGTAAACATGGAAAAAACTGGTCATCGTTATGTGTTACAATACAATTTTAAAGGCATTAGCCCAACCAATATAAAAGCTGAACTAGATTCTACTCTGGGCGAGACTGTTCCTTCGTTATCAACAGTAAAATATTGTGTAGCAGGGTTTTTTCATGAACATGGATGAAACTGAGCCCACCATTTCACGCCAGTTTCCAAAAGCAATCAAAATAATGAATTGTAAAAGGAGAACCGGCTACAAAGAAGACATGAGCCCTTCATCTGCAGACAAGGTCATGACGTCGGTTTTTTGGGATACGCGTGAAATAATTTTCATTGACTATCTTGAAAAAGGAAAGTTATTGCAATATTTGAAGATATCAATCAATAATGGCCGTATTTGGCTAAGAAGAAAGTGTTGTTTCGTCAAGAAAAAGCACCAACTCAGACATCTACTATTGCAATGCCCACAATTGATGAATTGAAGTTTGAATTGCTACCTCATGCACCCTATTCGCCAAATTTAGCCCCCTCGGATTATTTTCTGTTCTCAGACTTGAAAAATGGCTTGGTATTCGAATATTTTCCAAGAATGAGAAACTTGATGATTATTAATATGAAAACAATATCGAACTTATTGAACATCGCCGGGAAAAGTGTATGGTTAGGTTCATTGGGCCAAATACTTCTGGTACCATCCTTGTATACACCAAGATAGTGAAGACATTACACCTTATTACTTGGAGCTCAGTCAATAATAATATTCTTAACCATTTTGGTGTATAATACACTATTAACTATTTCATAAAAAAATGTTATTAATCAATGTAGTGAAAGTTTCGTTTTATAAATTTCGGCAACATTGCCAGACACGGCGCCGACTAAAACGTTCAAGTAGAGTGCGTTTGAACCCCTAATGTCTGGAAAATAGCGTATTCACGTGTAAATTACGTAATGTTTGCCGATTGAGCTCTTCCCAGAACGTATGTTGATAGACTTATACCGTACCTGTTACCAATTATTTTTTATATAGTTCTTGAAATATTTTAAATAGAGTGGATGTGTATTGTTAGTATTATCAACCGAGTTTGTGTATAAAATGATGCGATTATGGAATAGCAGACTAAATTTTAGAAGACGCAGGTATATAGACACAATAATTTAGTTTGTTTATTGTAGGTATGACAAGTTTATTTTTAAACTTGTAAGTCAGTATAATCATTAATAATTAAGTGATAAATACACTTTTCGCTAAACTGAAGTGAGTGTGTACTGTCTTTTAATTCTACATCAACTGAAACAAAATTATTATCTTATTATCTTTGGTTAGTATTAATCGCAGTATGACAATTGAATAAAACTCAAGAAAAAATAATACGCTCGTGGTCAAAATTCTCTAGCAAAAAATCTGTAGCTTCATTTCTTTTTCTGATCTCAGCATCTCAAAACCATTATTCTTGCTTCATAATTAGTGGTTCATATTGTCATTGAGTAATTTTTTTAGTAAAAAAAAAAAATATAAAACTTAAAGGAATCTTGAACAATTGAATACTCGATTAAATTCAAGTCCGGACTATGCGCTGGCCAATCCTTAGTGGCAATTTTGAGACACCTCCTATATACTGCCGCACGGAACCTACAATAAGTAGACGGGCATTGTCCTGCACTAGGATGGACTTATTGCCAATGGAACTGGCGTAGACAACATGATTCCCAAAAATTTTTCGGTTTTTACTTCCATTAAAATGCCTGCTTAAATCAGCCACGATTTTATTATATTATTTCAAGATTAGCTGTTTTAAATCTTCATCTGACTGTCCAGTCACTCCTCGCGTTTCTTTGAACTCTTGTTGGACTTAAACACTAGTGAGGGTCCGATTTCTCAGTCATGTGCTGACAATGAATCTGTCATATTTGAGGGATGTGCACGTCTTTCTTCCTAAACAGCGTCTTTGATGTAATTTACCAGAAGAACAGCAGACCAGCAGACTGACTTATGTTCAACGCACTGGCCACTCTTAGTTGAAATGTTTGCCCATACCAGCCACATTTTTTGCTATGGAACACTACGCGAATCTTTATCCAGGTCTTTCATAGACTCGTCCTCTTCCATCACTAGCAGGCAGGCACACTCTGATTTCGTCTGAGAAGAGAATGAAGCCCCATTGTTTGTCCAATTAATGTACTCTCTGGCAAATCGTAGATGGCTGCTCAGTAAGCTGAGGTCAATTTGGAGGCAGTAGTTTGCTTTTTTGGCTCAAGATTAGCTGCCTTGAGTCTTCTTCTGAATGTCCAGTCACTCGCAGCCACTCCTCGCGTTTCTCCGAGCTCTTGTTGGACTTGAACACTAGCGAGGGTCTCATTTCTCAACCATGTGCTGACAATGATTCGGTTCATATGATGAGCTCCTTTCGCTTGCCATATCAACGGTGGTAACAATAAGCGGTGTTAAAATAAAGTAAACTGAAAATTATAGCAGGAAAAACCGCACTTGATCCTTTCCAACTCCTTTAGAACGTCCTACCACCGAATATAACGAAGGCATGTTATATTTATTTCAAATTTTAAAACTACTCTTTATCGTTATAATAAATTTGAATTTATATTTATGAGCCTCTCACGGCAGTATGGCAAATGACGTCATCGCAGAATAATCAATATTAATTATGACAATGACAGTAGCATATCGTATTTGTATTTGCGCATTTTTATTTTTCAGTAGTATAAGGTCATTTGATAATGACACCCAAATTCCAGTTCCTGTTAACAAATCATCTATTGATTCAATCGCTAATAACATCAGACAAGATAGTATTAGATCCAGATCAACAAATTTCGAGGATCTAGATTACGATGGTAAGTAAACAATAATAAGTTTCCTGTTTTTATAATTGCAAACATCGAAAACTGATAAGGTGCTCTGTCAATTTCCATATAAACAATAATAGAATTCCATTAATAATATAAAGTGAAATTTGGTTCAGTGAGGCATGAAAGGATCAGCAAATTGGCTTCACTCATATATGTATTCCACTTACCAAACATTTCAAATATCAAGTTGTTGTATCTACAGTTATTGTGGCACTCCTGATTCTAATCAAGCAATCATTAATTCTGTCCCTGTAATTATTATTCGATTTAGTTTGAAATATAAGCGTCATCGTCCCTAGAAAAGATCTCACCTCATCAACGTTCCTGGGGCGAGACATATCGGCCACAGCTTTGGTTAGAATTTCTGGAATAATTGGTGATATTCATACTGAACACACTATTTATTTCTAGCACTACACCAACACGTCTGACCCGCGTTTTAATAACCAAGTTATCGTCTTCAGAGACTGAAGGAATCAGTTTACTTTCAGAAGAAGATAACTTGGTTATCGAAACGATCTATCAAACGGTGTAGTTGTGGTGTGAACAGTTTATCCAGTCAGGGGACTTAGTATTTTATTATGTTCAACTATATTCCCAAGAAATGAAACACGAGTTTGGAAGACAGCACATTTGTGTTCTTGTTCCGGTGCAAATCAGATTTTGCTGGGCCGTTTGATGGTAACTATTTTCGAATTTATATGCAAATTCCAAATGGCTGGAGGTGAGGATACTGGAAGATGCAACGATATTTGTTAGCTTCGAGTTCCAATACTACTGTACTTTCGCAAAAACCTATCGCACCTAGACACCCAGAGACCAACGTCTTGGAAGAGTGAAGAGTCCAAACGATTAAGCAAAAGTTGAAGGGAATATCTGAAGAAAAAATTGTCACTGGCTGAGAAGGTCTAGGAAGGAAATTACGGACCGAACTGGATGCTATTTTTCCGCCAAAGGAATCAAATCCTCATCTTAACATAATATTGAATTAAAATAATGGGTTTTGTCGGTTTTTGCGGTAATCAATAAATTATTTTTTGAAACTTGAACAGTTACGTAAAATTTTTACATAACTACTTTCTATAACTAACACATGAAGGTTTCGTAATATCAAGAAGTAATCACATTTGATAGAGGGATTAGATAAACTCTTTTTTTTCAGCATTGTATGAAGAAAACGACGAAAATAGCTTAGAGTTGGAAAGCCATGGATCCGTTATTCGACATCTCCTGTCACAAGTGAAGATAGGAATGGATCTTACTAAAGTAGTCCTACCGACGTTTATATTAGAAAGACGATCGTTACTGGAGATGTACGCTGATTATTTTGCTCATCCAGATATGTTTCTTAAGTGAGTTTTGTTACAACATAATAAGTTAAAACAGCGCTCACCATATCGAATTAAATTTCAAACATCACCTTCATATTAGTTCGAAATTAATTTTCATCCATTGCAGTTTATTTGAAAATAGGGAGGCAAACCCAATTTAACGGTGGGGTGAATTTATACACTAAATACTAAACTATTCACTAAATTATCCACTAAGATTTACTCTTCGCTAACATATATAATTTATTTAAAGTCACCGGTTACTTTTCACTATTCCGATCTTTTTACTATGACTTGAAGTATTTATTGACTTTTTTGCTAAGGATCAAGTTGACGATCACTCGGATTTCAAAATGTGAACAAACAAAAAGGCCTTGATATTATAAAAATGGCTATAAGATACATACATTATAAAAACAATATAAATAAATTGCGGCCGTTTATAAGAAAAACTAATGTAAGTCCTTCTGGAAATTACCCGCCTCATCTGATTTTATTAACATAATTGGATCAGTACCGGCTTCACTATTTACGTCAGCGGACGAGTTGGGAACATTAATGTAAATCAGATTAAAAAAATTTCTAAAATATTCTTCTTTAATTTTCTAGTCTTTTTCAATCATTATTTCCATATTTCATTCAATAATTAATATTTGCATCACTTTAAACGTCCCCTGTCTTTTATTAGCTTGGTTTGTATAGATTTTTTCATGATCTAAGAAAGTGACTAGCACTTAATATATGAGATGCAATAGAATAGACTCTACCCTCATATTTATACCCGACCCTAAAAAGGTCTGATTATGTATGGTACCAACGCCCTTGTTATTTCACTTCGAGCCATGAAATAGTGTGTATTACAAAGTTTTAACATGTCTACCGTTTTTTAATTCAAACTGCAATATTCCTCAATAATTTAACCTTTAGAGTAATATACCAAGTTTATTTTTTATACCAAACCACTTCTAGTATTCCGAATATCAAAGATCCCAGGGATCGTATGGTACAAGTAGTCCGGTGGTATTTATCATCGTATCATGCTGGAAGAAAAAGTACCGTAGCAAAAAAACCTTATAATCCAATTTTGGGAGAAGTATTTCGATGCCATTGGGACGTCCCCAATGTAGATAACGGCTCGGATGACAGTTTAGTTGACGACGGACCTATACCGTGGTGCAAGAAATCCCAACTCACATTCGTTGCCGAACAAGTATCCCACCACCCACCTAGTAAGTAGTAATTAAAAAAAATTTCGACGCAGTACTTTTATTATGTTGGTTTTAACGTTTCCATGTGATTTTATTTGTTATATCAAGATATAAAAAGTAGTACCCCACGAACTATGACCATGTTGGCAGAGGTTGCAGTACATCCCAGGGTCCCTAAAGTGCCTTTTTCATTTTAGGTCCCTGAATATCCCTTTTTTGCAAATTAATCCCTAATTCCTTATATTTTTTCTGGTGTCCAACAAGACCTCAGAGAAACAGAGACCTGCTGAACAGTCCAAATAAGACTTAAGGTAGCTAACCTTGAGCAGCCCATTTACGATTTGCCAGAAAGTATAACATCATAATATAATAAGTTATAAAGACTCTATAGCGACGAGTGTTCAGTGCCTTGAACATGAGTCAGTTTACTGTTTCCATAGTTTACTGACGTCGCAAAGAGATTACTAAGTTAAATCTAAGACGCAGTTTCGGAAGAAAAAGATGCACATCGGAGAAATGATCGAATCATTGTCAGCACATGGCTGAGAAATGAGAACCTCGCTGGTGTTCAAGTCCAACAAGAGCTCAGAGAAACGTGAGAAGTGACTGTGAGTGGCTAGACAGTCAGAAGAAGACTTAAGACAGCTAAGATTGAGCCAAATAGGCCCCAAAGTAACCTCAGCTCACCGAGCATCCACGATTTGCTAGTACGTTAATTGGACGAACAATGAGACTTCATTCTCTTCTAAGAGTGTGCCTGCATAGTAGCGACAGAAGAGGACGAGTATGTAGAAGACCTGGATAAAAATTCGCCAAGTGTTGCAAGAAAGAAAACAAAGCTTTTTGGAGGAATTTCTTAGATGGTTTGGTAGGGCATATCAATGAAAGCAAAAATTGAGTTGGTGTTTATTGAAACTGGCGGTGGACCTAACCGATACGTAGCAGAAATTTCAGGGGATCACATAGTTCCTTACGTCAGCTTTATCGACGAAAACTTTATCCTAATGTAATTTATCTTGTTCAGCTCCTCCCGATCTTCCTTTCTTTCTGTTTTATATATCTTCCTTATTAATAGCTTTTCTTCCATTCGTAGCCAAACCATCTTTGTAGTCCTTATGATGTTAATCCTCGTTGTGTCGTACTTGATTTTTTCTCTTAGAAATCTAATTTCTGTACTTTGAATTTTGCCTTTTTGTTTCTATGTGTTCATTTTTTTTGAGATTTGAGAATATTTAATTTCATGTCAACATTCACCCCCCCTTATTCGATTTAGAAAAATTTTTGAGGATAATGGAGAGCTATCAACCATTTATTTGAATATTTTAAGACCGAGCAGTAATACAATAAGTTGCGTGCAGTTTTTTGCATGTTGTGTTGCTTCATCAGTGATTCTCACCAACAGTCTGTTCACGATCGCTTTAGACATCAAATTCAGTACCTACTGTGTTAAAATATCTTTTGAAAGGTCAACTTTTTGACACTACTCTCATGTCGAGAAAGTTATCCTCACAAACTTCTACACGTCCTTATTCAGCTTTAGGAAAAAAATTTAGGATGTTGTACGCTTTGTATATCTATAATTGATTAATGAAATAATATATTTTTTCAGTTTCTGCATTTTATGCCGAACATTACAACAAACGCATCAGCTTCAATGCTCACGTTTACACGAAATCCAAATTTCTTGGTCTGTCGATATGCGTCTACAACATTGGACAAGGTATTGTTAACGTCATAGACTACGACGAAGAATATATCTTAACATTTCCAAACGGATATGGTAGATCGATATTAACTGTACCTTGGGTTGAACTGGGAGGTACCGTTACCATAAGTTGTCCAAAAACCGGTTATAATTGTAATATCGAATTTATAACAAAACCATTTTACGGTAATAAAAAAAATAAGATTACTGCTGATATTTACGGACCGGATGAGAAGAAGCCATTTTTGACGGTATCCGGAGAATGGAGTGGCGTCATGGACTACAAGTGGACTGACAGAGTAAGTCAAATTACATTCCTATACTCCTATCCTATACTTTTCCTCATCGGTCTCCACTGATGCATAAGTTGCTAATCCATAGGTTGCGATCCCGAACTTTTATTCTACCTCTCAAATATCCTTCAAAACTACAACCAACCATTGTTTCTTTAGCCTTCTCCTCCTTCTTGTACCTCCCTCTCCCTGTTCAATGACTTTTTTTGCAGATTCCCGGCATCCAACTATCTTACTCCCTGGGCTTTTATGTATTTGGTTATTGATGGGTATCTATACAAAACCTTCAGTTCTTTTTTAGTTCTTCTTCATAGCCCTTCACTTGTTTTCATCAACCCTCAACACCTTCCTCTACCAACTAGTTTTATTTCTTCAGCCTTTGTTAAAACCCATTTTTCTCTTCAATATATGAGGGCTTTATCATACTAGCGGATTGCGAGCGTCTTCAAAGCGGAGAGAGTGCGCAACGAATTCGCTGCGAATAGCAATATGGACGCCATTTTGCACTGTGTACTTATTTAATGTTAAACATATACCTTATAATAATTACGAGCCTCCCTTCAGGTGTCACTCATAATCTTTTGTATCAGAGGCAAAAACTCAAAATGTAGGTCTTGACATTGGCAGTAATTTTTTTTGGATTATTTATTATTCGTTTGCAAAACAACATAAAGTAGTCGCTGTCTTCCATTCGATCCTCACAAATTCATCAATGCTTTCGGAATTCATTTTATTAATGAATATATTGTGCGCTACAAACACTCGACGAAAACGTTCGCGACTTCCTCGCGGCGTGCTCGCGACGCATTCGTTGCAAGCCCACTCGCAAACCGCTAGTTTGATAAGACTAACTAATCTAGTAATTTAACGACGTCCCGGCTTTATTTCCTTTAAGTATTCTTCATTTATTTCAGTCCGATCTTCATTTTTATATTACAGTGTTTCTGCCAGGTATTCGAATCCACAAGCTTTTTAATCTTATATTTTATGATCTATATCTACCAATCACATTCCGTCTTAACACCATATACTTTTTTTCCTCTTGGTTTACTTTTGATCCATAACTTTTTGCAGCCACTTCAATTTTACCGAATGCTGTTACCATTTCTTTCTGTGTTGTGTAAAATATTTGATATCCTTGTTTTAATCCCTTTTCAATCCTAAATTGTTGTCATAGTTATCTAATATCTTCCTGACTAGCTTAACAATTTGTTTTGGGTATCCTAGTATATTAAGGACAACATACATTTTATTTTTATCTACCATGTCGTAATCTATAAACATAATATGAAGGTCTAGATTCCGCTCATAGCATTTATCCAACGGTGAATATCTGATCCGTTATTCTTCTATCTTTCTTGAAACCTCCTTGATTAGCAGATGGTTCCCGGACAAAAAGTTGTATTTCTGTCTGGGTTACATTAGTGCAATATTGCCTAATATAATGGTCTATTTCAGGAGACTGAAGAACATGTAGACGTAAACCAATTGAGTATAATAAAAAAATTAGTCCGACCAATAAACATGCAAGAAGATAACGAATCGCGTAAATTGTGGAAAGAAGTAACTGCCGGTTTGAAATTCAACGAGATTGACAGAGCTACAGCTGCTAAGCAATCGTTGGAGCAAAAACAGAGAGACGAAGCGAGGGAAAGGAAGGAAAGCGGACAGGAATGGCAAACTAGGGTAATTTCATGTCATTGTCTTGTTTAAATTTATGTTCAAGTAGGGTTGGGTATAAGGGACCCTTATACATGAGAAAAATATAAACTGTCATCAAATATGAATAATTCTTCTCTGTTGTTTGTTTTATTGGTATTGTTTGTTGGCTTTACCTTATGAAATGGTAGGGTATTATAACTGTAATAAACAAGGGCTATGTTGATCATTCCATTGCTTTTAGAAATACTATTGAGGAAAAAATTCTTTCAACCTCAACAACTCAATAGATTTTAAACCATCATCATCCTATTCTACTTTTTCACATACAAAATAAAACATTCCTTTCAACACTCATATCATAAATAACTAATTCTTCAATTTTGTTTTATACAAAGTGCGTTTTTGAAATGTCTTCAGATCATTAGGAAATGAGTTAGGCTGGTTATTTTTCCTACCTCACAGCATTTAAATCACCAAGAAACAGTGGTCAACACAACACTAAGCGTTGCTGTGGAACCGTTTCACCTTTCAAGTAACTTTGTACCATCGTTTTCGAACCTGTTTTGAAATTAATCGCAACCAGCTAGTGCCTAGTGCAAATTCGATAAAGTTGAAGGTCAAAAATTTTGTGAAAATCGGTAAAACAACGAGCAAAAGAGGTGGTAGAACGAGATCCGTTCGAACTCCTTAGAATGTTGCTTTGGAAAGAAGCGCGTCGGTAGAGTGCCGCTCTGGGAATTTCAGACATATCTGTCTGAAGGATTTGGAAGTCAGAATATCACCCTCACAATTTTGTGTGAGTGGTTCAAGCATTGAATGAAAATGATTTTGGGCATGAATAAAATATGGTATTTGTTCACAACTTCTCAATGAGTGATGAGTCACATTTTCATCGTTTGTTCGAGATTTACGAACAAACAAACAGATACACAATTCCCAGCGCAAGCTTCATGAAGATATGGACAATTTGAGAAATGCATTTGTGTGTATGTTTTTTAATACACAATAAGATTATAATAATAAAATTTTTGAAAAAGCATACTTTTATTTAACACAGCCATTTTAAAAATGCAGGATTGATTGAGTATTATATATTTCACTGTAATACATATATTAGTTAATTGAGAATTGTGGTATAAAATTTTATAGTTTAAATAACAACTTTAAAAACATCGGAAGTGAATTTTTCCATTTTTAAATTGAAATCGTTTCGATCCGTTACGAATGACGTTAAATTTTTATAAAATATATTTTTTCAGAATCTGATGAAATTAATATTTGAATCAGTTTTTTTCACGTTCATAATTGTAATAACCCATTATTTATTTACTTTTAATATTTCTTTTGCTTTCAGTTATTCTACAAATCTGGAGAAGAATCATACACATATATAAAGCCTTTAAAACAGAGGATATCATCTGGCCAATCAACGAACACTTGAGAATACGACACAACTCGTATTTGTTACGAATAATATTGTGCTTTTTCTAAACTTTCCTGACAGAAAAACTACTTTCGCCTGAGTTATTATTGTTAGTGAACTGTGATACATATTATATGCATGAAAGATGTATTTTTAAATAAATCGCTTGGGTTGAGCAGAGCGATTAAAAAATACACGAAACAGAGTTTTATGAGGTTTTTATACACTGAATCGGTGATTGATTTCATTATATTTTAGTTTAGTGGGAAAATGGGAAAATACAACGGTGTATCATAAATTGTTAATTCTATCCTCCAGAACATCGCATTTTCATCAATTAATCCTTAATATTTAAGAGTTTATTGTTTTTCTCTATTAATAAACATTTATAAAGTATTAATCAGCCTTTTTATACCCATCATCCTGTCGTACAATGATATAATTATAGTTCAATTTATAAACTTTTGCGCACGCGCTGTCGCCTACGTTGGTATGGTATAAACAATTTACGAAATTCGATTTATAAATACAAATGCGGATACGGAAGAAAAAGGTGCACATATACGAGAATAATGACAGATTCATTGATAGCGCATCGATGAGGAATCGGATCCTTACTGATGTTGAAAACCAACAGGAGATCAGAGAAACGCGAGAAATTACTTAGTGATCCCAGTTAAGTTGTTCCAAGATCAAAATGACTTTTTTGGGCGAAAGGCGAACATAGTGTTGGCTCACGCATAGACCAGACTTAAATCATATTGAGCATTTGTGGAATGAACTTAAGAGGAAAGTTCGGGCTAGAAATCCCGCATCAGTCCCGAAATCGCACCACTGCGATTACTGAAGAATGAGATATCATCGAACAAGTTCCAGTAATAAAACTAGGGATTTTGCGGATATATAAATTCGATTTCGAAAAGTCGGAATTCCCGATTGATATTAAACCTTCGGTTCCTATAAATTACAACATCCTAAATCCGAAATCGCTGGGAAAGGACTGGTTCCCGATTTTAGATTTTTTCGTTATTTAGATCATACGAACATTTGAATGCATTTATGGTAGCGCTTACGAGAAATGTAAACAAAACGTAATAGTACTGCACAAAAACACATTTAGAAAGTAATAATAATAACAAGATTAAATACTTAAACATATTCTTCATGTTATCTAGTGTTAAATACAGAAGTTAAAAATTACGATACGAACGAACGAAATTTGTATAAAAAATCGATAAAAACATTGCGCACCATGCTCCAAAGTAGAAAGTTTTTCCAGAAAATATGTCTTCAAATTATCGAGTAATGTGGGAAAAGATTGGCAAATGATTGTGCACCTTTTTATATTGTAAAGTATTAACTAATTCTGAACGTGGAGTAAGTAGGTGAAGGTCATACTAATTACCTCTGAAATACTTGGAAACAGCAACTACAATCATATGGTCGATGCCATTTTGAAAATCTAATCTATAAATTTAGTTAATTTTCGTTGCATTGCAATTTTAATATTTGTTTTTGTAAGATTTATCCTAATTTTAGTGTGGTTTTGAAAACATCAACATTTCTTGGCAAAGTGGTGCTTATTATTATATAATTAAATTTGTTACATAGCCCATTATTTTGGTCGCCCATTTTTTTAATTGACTGAAATAGAAACAAAGGATATGAAAATAACTTTAGTTTTAGGTTTTATTTAATAATTTTTATATTGTAATCTTCCAAATTCAACTAAAAAATCGAGAATAATCAAATTGGATTTTAACAGTATTTTGTTTTCGTTTCTTTCGCGGTGCCAGCCAGACTGTACTAAGCTGAAAAATTTTATCTGATAGTGACTTTTATTTACATTGATAATTATAATTCTGTCATTGTTATTGCAAAAATTAGGAGCAATAAATATCAGCGAAAGATACGACTGGAGGTATCATCTGGAATCCCTTGCTTTCCTTTCAATTCTGGAATTTCTATGTAGTCATGAATTTCCCATTCTTCTTCTCGAGGTATGTCATAATTTTCAGATAAAGTCTTTTTTATAGGTCTACCAAAAGAATCAACTGATAAGTAGTCTTTTATATGTTGAGGAATGTCTTGATGTGGTCGAGCATTTTGTAAAAATGATAGATCATCTATAAGACCGTTGCTTCTAGATAACTTGAAATTCTAAAACAAAAAAAAATATACAATCTAGACTATATCGTAAAAAATTGTAATACATTCTATTATATTTTTATGTTATCTTATTCAAATCATTATTATATGAAGCGAGTCATGGTAAATAGCCCACCCTGATGGAAACATTCGTCAAATTCTATAATATAATTCTGCTCTCTTGAGAGCAATTTGACCAGAGTTGACTAGAGACAGCTTAGAGCATTGACCTCACTTTGTTTTATCGATACTAAAACGGCAAATTTTCTTCCGAGCTGTCTTCAACGATCAATATTTGCGAGCAGACGTGGCTCATAAACACTCGCCTGCAGACACCCAGAACTTTAGTTTATTGAGACTTCTTTCATTGGAGAATTGCAAGCCTTTAGAATCAGTTTCTGAACACTACAACCTACAGAAGTTCAAGATCAATATCCACAAGCATCTCCACGCGGTTTGCCCTCTTGGACTTGCTTTTTATTATCTTTTAGTAATGGAATAAATCTAGTAATTCAATTTACTTTATGCGACTTTCTGAATTACTTACCTCTGGTAAACAATGATGCTGTAAACAATAATAATTTAAGTTATTTCTCTTGTTGCACCAAGTTCCATCCGGAAAATATGGCGAGATGCCAAGATCATTTAATTCTATTCTTGGGGTGTAATATGTTGGGGAATCGGCTCTCTTGCAAAAAATAGCGCAACCCATCCAAAGTCGATCTACAAAACAACGATTAATTGAATGAAGAACCATATATTCAGGTTAAAGTGAGAACTATCCAAATAAGAAAAAAAATATTAATAGAAATTACCTTCTTCGTGTGGAGATTGGAGACCAAATCCTTTGGAATCCAGCTCAGGCAATACTCTTGAAAATTCGCGGCATTTTTTAGAAGCATAATCAACTGCAGATATTTTCTCATTGCACACCTGAAAACGCACAAGTTTCAATTATCTTAGTAGTAGTTTTGTTTAACAAGTGATTGCAACAAATTGTTTGTTTTATGAATGTATTACTGCGATGAAAGGCCGTTGACCTGATTCTGTTTTTACTGATACTACCACGGCAGATGCTCTTCCGAGCTATCTAACAACAACCTACCTAGAGCAATATTTGTAGGCCCTAAGAACGTCAATTTATCGGGACTCTTTTCTGTGAATAAGTGCGACCCTTTTGTACATTTTTATTAACTTTACCTTATTGTCATTACACAGACCAAACTCTATACCAGATCCTTCACATCCTTGATCGGTATTGACAGGAATCGGATTATTACAAAGTCTTCTTTTAGAAGTATGACCCATTGAATTTATTATGCAACCCGAATTACAAACACCTTGTTTCCAACTGCTCCATCCTCCTGGTACTACTTTAATTGGTTTGGGTAAAGCTTTTTTAATACAGTTACCTCCAAAACAGTACTACAAAAGAATTTAAATAATAACTGTATCGTATAACAATATTTTCAATAAAATGTACCTTTCCGTTTCCGCATTGGGTTCCTTCAAGAGCTGGTCCTGCAAAATAATGCCCACTTTTGTGGGGAGTTTTACAGTGTAAATTGTAACAAATTGTTGATTGATCTTGACTTGACAAAATCGTGGCATCTTTGTCTCTCAACAATATTTCGCACTGTTGCTTTGCGGTATATTTTTGACCTGGTATACCCAAGAATTTGTTGTGGTCATAATTTTTATTCGTTTTCGGAGAATCCTCTAAGCATTGTGCCCATCTATAAGGATTAGTTTACATCATTAATATCATATCATTAATATAAAGTAAATTTTAATGAAGTATCAAACCCTGTCTACATATCAATAAATTCTCTTCGTAAAATACCTAGAGTAATAAACGAATTGGTGCAGAACATTTTTCATTAGTATATTATCAAATAAAAAGAATACTTAATGGGTAATAATAAATTTATTTGCTTATTGAATAAACTGTTTACACCACCACTACACCAACACTCACGATCACACTGTCTGACTCACGTTTCGATAACCAAGTTATCGTCTTCAGAGACTAAAGGTAAACTGTTTACCTCCAGTTTCTGAAGACGATAACTGGGTTATAGAAACCCGCTGTAGACAGTGAAATTGTGTATTCAATATGAATATTACCAACGGCTCCAGAAATTCCAACTTAATTTATTTGGTTTATAATTAATTTTATTTCATTTCAAAAATGCTTTTTTTCATGAAAAAAGCAAACACAAGAAGATAAACCAGTTTACACTCTGGTAGCTCGAGTGGTGTCTGTCGTGTGGAGATGCTTGTGGATATTCATCTTGAACTTGAATTATAGGTTTTAGTGTTCGTGAAAGACGTTCCAAGTTTGCTCTTCTCCTAAGAAATGAGTCCCGATCGATGTTCATATGCTACGTCTACCAGTCGAGTAGGTCTTACAAAAACTACTCTAGGGTCGATAGAGAGAATCTCTGCCTTGTAGAGGACTAGAAGCTGGCTACTCCTGGCTATAGTCACCCGACTATGCCAGGACATATCGATTCCAATCTCAACACCCAACAAGCGAATTTGTGGTGATGATGATATTTTATGCTCTGACAGAATAAAATCTTGAGCTTCAGCTCCAGCCTTCTTTGTAAAAATAGCAGCCTGGGACCTTACTGCATTAAACTCACTCAGATTGTTTACATTACGCTCCAAAATGTTACCAAGATCGGTATTGATGGCGATGATCTGCTTCTGCTTACGGATTTGGGTGTTAGCTGAATTAATTTGGGTGGATAAAATACTAGATCCTGTACACTACACACTGTATACCAGCAGTATACCAAATCTTGAATAAAATCAAATTGCAAGGTTTTCCTATGATACGGTCATTATAGCTGTCGAAAACAAACATCCATAGACCATATTAACACCTGGACTAATAGATGTATCAAGTTGAACGAAAATAAATCTGCTCATGTTAACTTCACCAACAAACGAAATATGCTAATAACAATAAAAATTCCTCATACTAACGATGCAAAGTATTTGGGAAGGATTTCTGACACTAGACATTGCTGAAGGGTACAATTTAAAAATAAACAAGAAGAGTTCGGCACAAAAAAAAGAAGATAGTGATTTCTAGGAAGAAACTCCAAATTATTGACCCACAAGAAACTGCTTCTCTTCAAACAGATATTGAAACTTTTCTGGACACATGGTTTACAGCTTTGAGGCCGTGAGTAATACAATGTTTCTAATATAGAGTATTAATGAACCTCCATACACCATAAAGAATATTGACTTGGAGAATAATTGAAAATTACGAAAATTTTTTATAAAGTATTATTTTTGTTCCAAAATTCAACTAAGGTTAACTAATATCAAGTTTTTTAGAATATGTATTGGCTTAAAACTGAGTTGGAATTTCTGGAATCATTGTGATATTCATACTGAATACACTACCACTCAACAAAACACTCCCAATTACAGTGTTTACTTTCAGTCTCTGAGGATGATAACTTGGGTATCGAAACGCGCGGCAGACTGTGAGTGGTAGAATATTTAGTAAGTTTAAAACTAGTTGAAAGAAACTTATGGTAATTTGCATGATAATGATTTATTATTCCCTTATTTTCCAAATGAATTATTGGTATTAATAATTTACATTTAAAGTAACACTGCAATTACTATTTATTTTTTAGGAGTCTATGATGTTTTTAACCCAATTATTCATTACTATTTTATCGTTTTGGTAGAAGAAATGTTCAGAAATTTCCTACCCTAGTTTTGCCATCACAGATGCACTACAAGTCGACCATTGAGTTTCACCATTTGTACCTCTAGATGGTGACATTATGTACCCCTCTTTTGGACAATTATTTCCAATACTATCGTGATGCATACCCAAACTAAAAAAAAAATAGAATTATCGGATTTTGATAGAATGAGATAGAAATGATTTACTTGTGTCCGATTTCATGAGCTAAAATATAAACACTTGTGAAACCTGCGCTGGGATACGGTTTTCCAAATACATTTGTCGTGCCAAATTCTGCAATCACGCAAGCATATTTATCCAAACATACACCGCCCACTGTAGCTAAACCCATAGTTACACCACTTTTTTTACCCTTATCGTATGCAAAGAAATCTAACCTAAAAAGTTGAATATTTATTTAATGCGAATAATCATGGGTAATAAACACCAAAATAATGAAACACCCGATATAAGCATGTATTCAATTGTTGCTTTTTTCTTCATAACTACGAATTTACGTAACAAGTGCCACTTTACAGGCAAATTGCATACAATATTTTTTCTACTAGAGAAAATTTGATCAAACTACAGACGTTTAATGATACTTAAGTTTAATGTTCCATTAGAATTATTCATTATAAAATATATTGTATGTTTATTTATATTCTAAACATTTTAATCAAGATTTTTAATCAATGCTAACATTGAAGTTGAATTTTTCGCAGTTATTTAATTTATTAATTCTTCTCTTCGTCATGCATAAATGCCACCTAAAAATAGTTTTTATTATATAAGACAGAAAAATGAGATGACCTCGACTTCGACTTGAGCCTGGAACCTCCCGTATGTGAGCTTGGTACTCTAGCAGTGACCTTAATAATAATTCTTTACGCACTGATGCTTAATGTATGTTTCTTTACGTGATAGTGCGTAAAGTTTTACGCACTTGAAAGTATGTCTTAAGTACGTACTTCACGCATAGTAGTAGAAAAAATATTTTTATTTGATATTATGTATATTATTATCTGTTTCAAGAGATATATCGCGAGAACCAACACAAGAATTGAATTTGAAGATGATTATTATCTTTTATGAGACTCTGTAAAAAAAAATACGTAGTGATTGGTAAAACGCTAGAAGATATGTTTAGGTTAGGATCTGGATTATAATTTTCTCGAGGACAAGTATCCAGTGGCAATATATAGTTTGGCAAACACAGGATTGACTGTCGAGAAACGTACGAGAGTCACCAAGTTTATTAAGAAAATATTCGGATGACAAAGAGGGTAATATGCGCTTGGTAAATTAGTACATAATCGAAGTACTAAAATCTGTACCCCAGAATCAAAATATATATTCAATTTCGGTATCCAGTAAAAACAATGAAAGTAGGTACCCACGCAGTGCTCTTATAATAGACACAATAGAACTGACAATAGTAGTCACGTATAGTTGCTTGAGGGACCGTACTAATCCCTACTACTATCATCTAGTAACGCGAATTGATGAGCGTGACTATTTCACATTGATTCCTGTATTTGCCAAAGTGTAGCTCTGTAGAAAAAACACCTTAGAGGAATGTCTGGTGATTCCCGAGTTTATAGTTTCTAGTAATCAATCAATAAAAAATTTTTTTGTATTTGAAATTTTTGCAATATATCTAGACATAATTTTTTTCCTAAAAACTTCCCAATCGAATACTCCTACGAAATGTATATTATTTTGACCCGTAATTGCTCCCAAAATTTAAGCGTCATATTTTTGTTCAAACAGTATATATCTTCACTTTATTTGGTAAGAGCGATTGGGCATTTTTCTTTGAGAAAACTTGATTTTGTATATCACTTACCCTGAAACATATATTCCCATATCCCAATGTTCTGGATTACGATCACCTCGAGGATTCAAATTTTCTTGATAAGCACAAAAACTGTCCAATAGTTTGTCTCTTTCGCCGTCATAGTGCTGCATATTTGACGGTTGACTTTTCATAATATCAAGTCTCACTAAAGCTAATTCTAACGATGTCCCTAAACTAGGGTGATGGTACAAAGCTTGTACCTAAAATATAATCGATTATATACCGGTTACAGTGGAAATGGAACTCAATTTCTTCATAATGATTCACGTTTCTCATTTTTAGAACCTTCAACGAAATTAAATCCGTACATCATTCGAAGAAGGCAGTGACCTTTCAGTTATTTCAATTCATTTCAATGAACGAGTCAGTTCCATTCATAAATGTTTTTAATGTACTTTAACCCGATAATAAAGTTTTTTAAATATCTCAAATGGTTTCCATTCTATTTTGAAAAAAAGTTGGCAAGTCCTTATTAATTAATTATATCAACTTCTTTGCTTATAACCTTAAAGGCCACTTGACATCATGGAATAAAGCGTGCAATGCAATGCAAGACGCAATATTTCTTGATCAAAAACATGCGCAGATGAGGTTGGGCTGATACAAAATCTCGTACTTGCAACATTATCGATTTGATGTTGATTTGCGTGGGTGCGTGCAAGCTGCAATTCTAACGACTTTCAATTCTAATTACTTTTCGCATAAAAACCAGCCTATTCATGAGTCTGCAAAAGCGAGGCTGCGGCAGATATCATTATTGCCAATTATTCATTGATCACTTTTCCTTGACTATTTCACTTACCTTTGTTATTTTCAGTTATAAATCTGCCACAAAATATTAAATAAAATTTGACGTTACGAGCTTTTTTAATTTACATATGGAATTTTTGTTATTGGTGGTAGTTGTGATGTCAAACGACGCGCAATATTAGGTTTGTTCCAACCTGCTAGTTGGGACTGTAATTGGAACGGTTATCGGAAGCGTTTATAGATATTTTATGCGCAATCTCCTATGCACGGTACTTGCTATCAACCAAGTATCGAAAAGATACCAAGGGCGGTTTTTGATGGGCTGGAACGAACCTATTAATCTGTGAAATATTTTGACCTTGTGTCCAATTTTTTGCACCATGTCAAGATGCCTTAAAACT
Organism: Diorhabda elongata; assembly: GCA_026230145.1. Taxonomy (NCBI): domain Eukaryota; kingdom Metazoa; phylum Arthropoda; class Insecta; order Coleoptera; family Chrysomelidae; genus Diorhabda; species Diorhabda elongata. The sequence goes on along the minus strand of CM047928.1, from coordinate 15,927,387 downwards.
CAACTTAGCAGTTTATGTAAATAATTGAGGAAGTGATATTTGAATTTTGTCAATACTTCATCAGATTCATCATGACTCACATTGTGTCGAAAAGGACTATACACTAATGGAATTATTGGTTTGTTATCCATTTTGAGCTCAAAACTTGTACACTGTACTTGTTGTATATGGTTTGAAAAGTTTATGGTTGAGTGAGGATTTGATGATTAGTTCTGTACAGTTCCATCCAGATTATTTGAGAAGTATTATAGTATGGAATTTCGACGAAATTTTTTTTCCTGGATTGACTCTCAGATACAGGCAATATATCTATTCTAATTATTTCTATAAATAGTATGATTTTTTGTACATGGTTACTTACACCGTTTGCATTCCATGCTGCAATTCGTATGGGATTATTGAATTTTATTTTCAAAACTTATTTGCCAGTGTTGACAACATAGTATGCGACCCCAAGGACCTGTTGTCTCCCTTTCTTGCTGCAATACTGAAGAACCCAATATTTAGAGCTGATCTATCAGCTGATCCATCAATATCACGACTTTTAAAAGTCTAGATTGTGGGACGGCTTTAATTGCCACAGATCTTAGTCTTCTATTTCAAGAACTACCAGGTGTAGTGCTCTGGAGTTCGAGTTCGAGAGAATGTCGATAGAGTCTTCGTCCTCTGTTGCAAAAAGATCTGAACGCTACATTATCTGATAGGTCTAGCGTCTAGGTGTTTGTTGAGGTGACAGTGCCCCGATAGAACTCCTGTTAGTATTCGTAGATTTTTCTTACTTAGGTTGATACATTTAGCGAATCTACTCTGGTTATAATTTCTCAGAAGAGTTTTTGCCTGTCTCAGCCCCTGTAGGTTGTCCCAAAAATTGGTTTTGCTCCTATTTACCTTCTTCTCCAGTACTTTTTCCACTGTTCTGTAGCTGATACCATAAAACGGTTCGTCTGCACCAGTTTTAGCGAGGTAAACTAATTACCTTAGTCTCTGAGGAGGTGTAGTTATGGATCTTGGTGTAGTGATGATGTAAACAGTATGTTCAATATAATCTGAATTGTAGTTTGTACTCTAAGGCGATCCATTATTGTTTAATTCTTGTGTATGTTTTGCGGTTGAGATTGAGATAGATAAAAATTATTAGCGTTCCTTGTGAAACTAAAACTTTGTTAATACTAACACCTTCATTTCTTGATACTTGGATCACACTTAAGAGCACTCAATATAGAAAACTGTAAAATTCCGAAACAGAAAAGAATGAAAAATAATAACAAAAGCAGCCAAAACAAAAGATAAACTATAAAGAAAATAAAAATTAGAAAACGAGGAGTAATCCATCTCAAGAAAAAGAGCCAAAAGCGATAGCCATAATCCACATGGGATTGAAAGGCTTAATGATGATGATGGATGACACATTGAGACGGTTCACTAAGAATTCCAAATTTATTAAAAAAAAAAAAAAAATTAGTAGACCTATCATATATAATCAAGAAAATGTTATAGAGTTGGTATACTTGAGAATTTTGAAAAAAAAAACTCCCATCCGCTCAGAAATTTCAAGCTGGTGACAATCAACGAAGGATATTGAGCAAAATTAAGAAAAAGGAACTTTTTTTACACAATTTGTTTTGACATTTGGCAAAGGCAAATAGCTTCAGAAAGGGCGAAAGACTATCAAATTAGAGTTAGGAAGTTTTCCACTTTACGACGAAAAAATAATCGCGGCACAAGGGTGTACAGTTTTTAGAGCTTCACCAGAAGACCTCCTGGAATATCCCAGAGAACTAGGAGAAGAGGAAGGAAACTACGAGTGGAAAACAAGACGTAAAATACGATGAGGATCTGTCGGATGACAGAAGTTGGTGGGATGTCCTGTTTAGAATTCATCTTTGGATTTTTTGCTGGGGTGGGTGTTTACACACATTTCGAAATTTTAGAAAATGTTTTTAAAATTAATTTCTACTAATATAACTATTAGCAATATAATATCTTTTTACGTGATTCTTTTTGTTTCGAATATTTTTTTTCATTTGATGTTACGAAAACTAAAATATTTTAGACATTTCAATATTTCCAATAAAGTTAAATTTAAATACATTCTAGCTACTAAAAATGCGATACTGTATTCAATTTTGAAAATATGCTTTTACTTAAAGCAGAAGTCGTCAGCAATTGAAAATATTTTAACGTAATTGAGGTGCTCGAAATACTTCGTGACTAACTTTTCAGAAAAATATTATCAGTAGTTTCCGGTGCATACGTGGATTTAGCTTATTTTGTGAAATTTATTAACGTTTAAGCAAATAGCATCTTTTCATAACTCAAATAATATTCAAGTGCTTTCTACAAAATATTTTGTTTTTTTCTCATTTCTGTACGTTGTAATTGAGACGTGGAAGTTAGAAGAAAGAAGTTCATGATGGAAAACAAAGCGTAAGTTTCTATTTTACAGAATAATTTCAAATGGAATCAGGAGTAAACTTTTATATGAAGATTTATACCATAGAACTAGATTACTTATTAGATCAATAAACAAAAAACCATCTAACGTCCAAATTTCACATTTTCAACGCGATTTCACCTGTGAACCTATTCAATTTTTCTAATAGATAATCAGTTTTCTCTTTTCATACAATCAGCTATGGATGAAAATTCTCTGCTTATGGTCGTTTGGTGCTCAAAACTAAACAAACACGATAGAAAACAACTAAATTGAGCAAAAATTGACCTCTAAAAAGAAAATCATGTTATTGAAGCGACTTCATTTAGAACTTTGTAACTGGTCGAACTTTTCAAGAAACGGCCAGGATGGAAATCGAAAATTGCCATACTTAGTGAACCAATTATACAAGGTGAATCACCTTTATTTATATCATGTATAGTAAGCGAAATTTTCATAATGTTTCCATATCGCAGTACTGGAAGAAAAATGTGTAAAATGAAAATAATTTGGGCAATTTGTAAGGCAATGTTTAACAAAAACCTGGATTGCCTTCTTTCCAATTTGAATAGCATTCTTTCCTTAATGTATGATTTGCTTGAAATAACTTCCGAAGTTTTACTTTACTGAAAATATTAAGAAATGACCGGAAGAACTAACAAAAGATAGTTGTTTGTTTTTTCACTACACTAAGCGTCTTTTCTAGTTTGTCAAACCATAATTTATTTTTTATTAGTAATAAGTCAGAAACATTGTTCTCTATAGCTCGTTACTTTGAGTATCTATGTTGTTACCAAATTTTTGGTTTTTATAGAACCAAATACCTTTCCCGACAACACGAAAATATCCTCTTGAACGTACACAAAAGGTTGTTATGATTATGATAAAATTGCAATAGTTAGTGATGTTTATACGAAAGGAAATTAGTGACCAACAAAGAAAAAGATTGAATTTTGGTGTATCGATACTTGTAAATCTGAACACAAACACCAGAAAATTATCGGACTAACGATTGTAAGTGTATAAGTTATTGAATTGTTCCGAATTTTACTATTACTACAATTTGATTGACAAATTTATACATACTGGAGACCATCAGAATCGGAGGAACTTTATAATGATAACAATCAATACTGTATACTTTGTCTGAGCGTATTTGATAGTGTTTTCGACAAATTTCATGAAAAAATGAGATAGAACAAATTCTTTTTCATATAATTTTAACTGACAATTCAAAGTAAACATTTAGAAAATCTAAGTATACGTGTCTATTTCAGTATTTCGTTCTTTTTTGTGTTTATTCATGTATATAGAGGACAACTGAACTAAAACTTAAACTAAATTGTAAACTGATATGATCGTCTAAAAGGGTTCTATCGCCCATCAAGATTCTCAGCTTGTTTCTCCGAAAACTGTTTTCGCGTAACTGTCGACGTCTCCGAGAGGTGGAGGTGGAGCTTACGTTGAGTGGTCGAATACTTTTATCGACAGAATGACGAAGTATTACAGAAAAGTTTTATATTTCTAGGACAAACAAATAATTCTCTTTTCTTTATGAAGATGTTTTCTCAATGGAGTGTGGTTGTTTCGCACTTGATAATTTTATTTATTCATCTTTGAACTTTACTTTCTCTCAAATTTGAAAATAGATTTTCATATTTCATTTATATCAGTACGGATATTAATCGGTATTAAAAATTATCTCCCAGGAGATATCACGATTGCTGATTTTTCTCTTATAACTTATATTCAAACATAATCTGCGTTAATTTTTTCGTTTCGTCAATATGTAACTGTAGAATAAACTAATATACACCATTAAAACCTAAAATGAAAATATAGTCGATACAATGGACTTTACCCAAAGAAGGCGCTCCTTAGGAAACGTGTTTTCGTCCAGTGAAGATATACGTTGTATTAGAACCAATCAGCTGCAGTTGGAAATCATAACGTGGTGTAAGGCAAGGATGTGTCCTCTCCCCACTTCTGTTCAACCTTTATTCTAAAGACATCTTTCAAGAAGCCCTCCACGGTTAACAATTAGATATCAAAGTAAATCATGGATCAATAATATACGAAATTCCGTTGATTGCAGATGACATGAATGACCTTCAAAGTCTCCTGATCTTAGATTGAATACACAGTCGGTTTATGGGAATCATAAGATCAACATAAAGAAGACAAAATTACCCGCAAATTAAATGAATTCCTGAATGTACAACTAGCTTACAATAGTGTAACGGGTAACAAAGTTTAACTATCTGGGAACTTGGTTATGTTTACACTGGTCATCAGAAGTAAAGATCAAGGGCTGGATATAAAAAGCAAAGCGCTCATTCATGAATTTCAAAAACTACATGCTACATATTATTTTGAAAAGTATTGAAATTATTTAAGAATTTCTAAGTAAATTACTCACGAGTGTATACCCTAAAATATTATTCTACCAATAAATAATTTGACATTTTCACAATTTATTTTATAAAATTTGGAAATATTTTATTAAATCGATGATGTGGGACAGAAATAATAACGTTATAATATAAAAATATGAAATTTTTCAAAAGACTCACCCCATTTATGTAGGCTAGTAGCATGTCTTGTAATTTCTTATCGTTATATTTGAAGAATGGCGAAAACATTTTATAGGCAGCTTCATCAAAGAACATAGCCAGTTCTAAAGTAAGAATTTGACCTTTAGAAGTTGCAGCTTCATACCGCTCTCTAAAATTATATCGCTCCTTTGCTTCTGTTAGCTGCTCGACTCTTATTTCTTCAGTTTCTGACCAAATATTGTCTACTATTGGAAACAATTCGGCTTCATTATATAAATAACCTGGTAAAAAAGTTGCCCTTTTCACGAGATGCGGAATTTTCATTTCTTCCGATAAAAATGTTTCCATGATGGGTTCCTCGATACGTAGTAATGATTTCAATCTATCTGTTAATGGCTGAACTTCTAAAGTAGAATTTTCCAAGAATATCAACCCTTGCTACAAATCATTGGCATTATTTATCGGAATATATGAACTAACTTTCACTGTATTAAATCAATCAATCAATATTTAAATTGACGCAAAGAATATCGATTTTTGATATCCTAGAAACCAAAAAGTAATCACATACACAAAAAAAGAAGGAAAAGGATAATTTGGAAATAGAATTGCAATTTATATTCTCCATTTCCTTATTTCTATCAATCTTTTTATTCATTACGGTGTCGTGGAGGTTCGTTATATCGTCCGTTCTTTTAAACGACATAATAAAAACCTTATAGATTTATACCTTGAGGATTTTATAGTATTTATCATTATTTTTGTCTGTACATAAAAAATAACGAAACTACCATACACCATAAAATAAACTTCGGTTACAATGTGCCAACTTGTGATCGTGGTTGACATGAAGATTAGACAACTCGTGAAGGAAGATTATGCATTTCGGGACGTTAATTTTGAAATAAAAAATAATAAAATATATATTCCAGCAAATTATATCCTACATTCCAATCACATAACAACACAAATGAAAAAACATTCATTTTGTATTTGTAAGAGATTTGCTTCTCAAATTCATATTCTGTTATTTTATTTGACTAACCTACCATAACCAATTGCAAGTGTGCATTATTACGTTAGATGGAATTCTACAAATTAAGGTTTCGGCAAATTTTAAATATTCATTTTTCAATTGTTTCTTATATTGTTCAGAACCTACCAAAGGTTAAAATGCAATTTAGAAGATTCAAGAATACTGAGTTTTCCAACTTTACTAAGCGGATTAGGTACTAAATTCCAAGTAATACTTTTGATGAATCTGTCACGAGTTGTATTATGTATTCGGACTTTTCGTTCACCTGAAATATCCCCGTACCGATTTGGCGCATCCTTATCTCAACGGATTAAAAATCGTCACGAGTCCATGTGAAAAATTCAATAAAGTAAATTTGATGAATTAACAATAACAAAATAGATGCTTTGTTACAACCTCTCGATCCGTTTATTTGGTACTACATTTCGTTGTCTTTTTAAAGACAGCAATTGAATTGAATTATATTAATCTTGCTGCTCTAACTACAGAATTGTAGTCTCTAAGTAATGAAAAGGTTAATCGTTTAATGTCGCAGCTCAATATCCAGCACAACCTTCGGCATATCGAGCCATTCATGAATATTTCCATGGAAAAATTCCTGAAATTCATTCATACGTCAATTAGCTCTGATACAAATAAGTATAAGTGCTTTTCAGGTGTAATTGTTCCCTTATTTGGTCCAAGCTTTCTTTGATACAATCGCAAGTTTCTGGAGCTATATAAACAGTATTCTAATTGTCATTATTTTATAGACAGATAGTTTTGCTATTTTCTTGTCTAAGCAGAATCTGTAGAACCGCTTAAAGCTTTCAATCACTTCCTGGTTCACAGGTTGATGAACTCCGGTTGGATTCTGAGGAAATAGCAAGCTTGCGATTTGATGTGTCTAACAAAAGCATTTCTAGGGCTCTTAGTCTTGATATTTTTATCGTCATCCATCCACGGATTTTTGTGGTTTTGGTAGATGATTGGTAATTTTACAATTTCTTGGAAGCATCGCGGGTTCTCAATAGTCCCCTTGACAAGCAACAGAAGGATGTGAGTTGTTGTTGTTGTCTATATATAGATATTGCTGTTTAAGTAGGCTTCCTTACTCAACAACGGAATCTTTGAACTGTCACTGACCAATGCTGAGAGACGACTGAGTTCTGAGTAGTAGCAGCGACGCGCGAAGCTATGGAGCACGATAGTTTAGTTTGGCGCGAGATTTAAATTTGGATTTTTTGTTTTTCTCACCTTTTGATTGAAGGATCTGCTGTATTTATAATTTATTAATAATATTCAGTCTATGGATAAAACATATAAAATATAGTGAAAAATATTTCAATTTGCGAAAAAAAAAATCTGTACTTACGACACTTTTAGGTGAACATATACTAATTGAAGCTACAGTAGTACCATCTCTGTGTAGGTAATGACAATTTTTAGGAGTATTATTGAGCACAGAAAATCCATTTTCATCATGTACATATGTCCGAAAGTTTGGACTTAAGATATCATCATTTCTTGTCAATTTTAACTGGACAGGTCTGAAAAAATTATAACTTTCTTCAATTGACTATTGAACATCTATGACTGAATGTTTCTCATTCACAAATTAAAATAATTAAATAAAACGTCACATTGGAACCTATTATCTGAAGACAGATGTTGACGATGTCTTTAGTATAAACAGGAATCCGAGAGTCATCTCGATATAAAATAGTTGATCCCAAAGTCAATTTACAAGGATTATAATAAGAAAATTGGTAGAATCATAAGATAGTGTTAAGTTTTGTGCAGATGAACGTACAGGTGAAGTCTAGTCTAGAATCTCATGTTGCAAAATCGATGGGTCACTAGGCTAGGAAAATAATTGTAAAAAAATGAACTCTCATACTATGGTACATGATAAAGCAGCATACAAACTAAACATGGAAAAACTGTCTGCACAATAGGTATCACGAATGGTAAAAAATGGAAATAAGCAGACGCGAAAAAGACATTTTTAGTAATTTTTCATCGCAGTACAGACAAGATAAAATTTCCTTCCTACAAAATTAGTAACAATTACTAATTATACTAATTTAGTTTCAGAATTAATTTAAGCGATAAAAGAAAAACAAGGGAAAATAATGTATGGTATGCCGCCAGTTACAGATTCGCCCGTAGCTCAGACTCTCCATATTTGGCCGCTAGCGTTTACGGATTGCTTCCAAAATTTCGAAAACACTTACGTGGTAAACAGTGTTCTTTAAATAATCAATGTTTTGCAAAAGTGAAAATTGATAAATGATTAAATTATTAGTCCACCAAAATCACTAACTGTTCAGATCAGACGAATGTTTGGAATATCTTCGTGAAAAAGGTTATTATCACAACTTGATTCAAAAATAACAATTTCCTCACTTTTATCCATATTTTGTGTATTAATTCATCAGAATCGTCTGCATCAAGCAGATATTTTGCGTATATTCATTTTTTTCTACAAAATCGTTGCACCTTATACCAGATTATACCAATTTACGAAGATCAGTCGGAAACTGTTGACCTTACGTTATTTCTTAAAAAAATGCCAAAAAAGTTTGTAAAATGTCTGTGATCCAAATTGCAACATGACATGTTTAATATGCCAACAATAAATATTATCTATAGTAACTTTCTCTCCCAACTCTCTGGGTAAAATTACGTGGGTGAAGCGTACATTAATTTCAAAAAATAACGAGGGCGCATTATTCGAATGATTTCTTTCCTGATTAAGTTTGAATATACAAATTAATATACATTGAACTAATGGTGCAAACAGCATTTTATATATTTTGCCGAGGATGTTACTCAAAAACTAGATCGTTAAAAGACGCTATTGTTAAAATATTGTTCTCTCTAGATACTAAAAATGGCCATCGAATTGTAGGAATAGATCGTCTTCTAAACAATACGGCCGTTTCAGTTACAAGAAAAATGCCATGAGTTGCATTTTAAATTCTAAGGGCTCTATTTTCGTTGATTGTACGCCAAGACTGAAAAACAAAATTCTTCACTGGCCCCCAAAAAGTAAACATCTAAAAGAGTCGAGTCTGTTGACCTGGCTGATTTGGGAAACAGTATCTCCCTTTCTATCCATCGATTTATATACGAATTTAGACGTTCTCTCAAATTAATTACACAATTCAGTGGACGGAAATTAGGTTGCAGGAACATATTGCATCTAAAATCAAGATTTACGTCTTTTAGAAAAAAATGGGATACAAAAAATCAGTGCCTCACCAAAAAAATAGGGTGCTATACCTTAAATTGAAACTCTAACTTTTTGCGTCTTATTCATTTTCTGCATAATACATATTATGACGATTTACCTTACAAATGTACGTTTAATGATATGAAAATTGAGAATTTGCAAAAAACAATGGTAATAGTCAATCTTCTTATCGAAATGAACTACAGGTCGAAAGTTTTTGCCCACCCCATAATTAATCCAATTATTAAATTTCAAAATACTCGTAGTATACTTTCTTATTGCCGAGCTAAAATCGAAATGATGTTTCACAAATCAAAAATAATAATGTACGTTATTTGTTGATTGTCAATAATCTATTCAGTGTTTAGTCCCAGCTAGATGTATGAGACGTGAGAATATGTTATCATTCATACTTTTTGGTCCATGACATCTTTATGTAAAGTTCGTATACGAATTGTATTATCTTTCGAAATTCAAACTTGTAAGTTTTGAAATCGGCGAAACCAAGGAACTTTCGGTCAAAACTATTACTGTATTAATTCCAAGTCTTAATAGTCTAGGGAAAACTAACCGTACCATTAATGCCGATTCAAAGCATCTAGACGTACCGTGGACTACAACATGAAAAAAGATGCAACCACCAGTAGCTTTGGCAATAGAAAACTTTTAAGATGGCTTCAAAAAGACCTCAATCACTGAAGATAAACGTCGATCAGTAAACTTGATCGACGATTCACGATACTATAGATAGAAGTTCTGATCAATAAATCTAGGGAAGTAATGAATAAACCTCTTTTAATCTGTCAAAATAAAACTAAAAGGTTGCAGAAGTATGCCTTAACTTGTCTTATACTAGGTAGTTCCCTTCATTTCAACAGAGTCTGTTTTGCGACCAGAATACTGAGAGATGTGATTACAACACTTTTGGCTACACAAAGAATAAGTCCTGGATTCAGTGGTGGATTAACTGATCGCAATATGTCGTTGTCGTTGGGGCCTCGAATGACCAGGCACGCAAACGAGCTTCGTATTGCAGACAGTTGGCCAGTTCTTGTGAAATAACTATTTTTCTTGTTACATATGATTTATCAATACATTACAGTTGAAAAGTCTGCTTTTAGTTGATTGAAATAGAAAATTGAAAGTGATATCAATAAAATTGGTAATAAAATGGGTGAAGAGAAAATTAATGTCACTGTTCTAAAAACGGGTTCTCAGTATTGATAGTTTCATCTCGAAATGAAAGTTATTTAAAAAAGAAATGTTGTATTCTATTGATCAGTAAACGTGACTGACGACTCATGAGCCCATATATAGCAGCTCAGATTAATGATTCTAGGGATCTACCTTTGAGTACTTTTACAATGAAAAGGTGACAAGACTGGTCGCATAAAGATTGGGAGAGAGAAGCATTCCTCGAAGCTGCGCAAATAGTATTTTAAAGAATTGCAAAGGAAAAATGTACTGAAAGTAATGATTTGATCATCACAATCGCTGGACCTCAACCCAATTAAGTTGTTGTGGGATAAATTAGAAAGGGAAGTCAGAAGGCAGTGTCCTACCTCACAATTTTGGAATATCCTGACAAACGATTGGAACGAAATAGACGACAGGGAATGCCAATATTGTGCACCGAAATAATATAAGCAAAAAGGGTATATATTTTCAACAATATATGTTCTTTGAAATATAAAAATCGATCGTATTTGTTTTTTATTTTGTTGTGTATCAAGCAAATATAGGGTGAGCAAAAACTTTTAACCTGTAGGATATATTTCATTTTAGATTTAACGAAAAATCTCATTATGAGGATGTTATTGATTTGAAGTAATTTCAATCAATATAAAATCTGAATAACTTCCATAATATGGTGTTTTTTGAATCAATAAGATATACGTTTTAAACGGCATATATTACACAGGCCTACAAAAAAAATTTTTTTGGGTGCCTAGTATTTTTGAGCTGATTTTAACTATATTTTTATTGCTGAATGTAACTATGAAAGCAGTTTTTCTGTATCAGCTCTGGATTTTTCGATAAATTCACTTATCTATCAATGCTTTCTTCTATTTCATACTTTCAAGTATGAGTGTTTTAAAATTTATACAGGGATAGATTCTTGTATATTCTCCCTATTGTCAGTCTTCTTTTGCAACAAATTGAATTTAAAATAATAATATTTATGAAATAACTTATTATTATTTTAAAAACTAATTATTATTACAATTCATTTATTACAAAAAGAAGACTAACAATATGAGATATAAAACTGATTGGTTGACAAACTGTTAACAAGTGGGATTTAATTTAAACTTATTAGTGTCATCCAGTTAGTTGCATAGAAATCCGATAGATGGAGCTGTCCAGTATCTGAAGTGACCTCCAAAATTTCAACTGCAGTTGAGAGTTGAGGTTAGTTTATAAATTCTCGCGGTGCAGATAGTTAGAAGTTAGCGTCGTATGAAATTTCTCTTTAGTAACGAGTTGTTGAAAAGTAAATCTAAAACGTAGATTGTTAATGTGAATTGCTGTATTTGTGTTCTTGAATAGAAATAAAATGAGTTCAAGTAGAAGAAGCTGTGTACATCATCCTGATATTTTTTGCTGCATATGCGGAGAATACACGTTACTGGAAAACAGAAAAACTATTAGTGACTTTGTAAAGAGGGCTTATCTTGGATATTTTGGTGTCAAGCTTGGTGATCAGGATAAAACCTGGGCACCACATATTGTCTGTAAAACTTGTACAGAGCATTTACGACAGTGGAGTACCGGGAATAGGAAAAGTCTGAAATTGGGAGTACCAATGGTTTGGAGAGAACCAAAAAATCACTTCGATGACTGTTACTTCTGCCTAGTAAATATTACTGGAATCAATCGAAAGAACCGTAACAATTGGGCTTATCCAGATTAAGTTTCTGCAAGACGCCCTATCCCTTACTCAGAAGAAGTGCCAATTCCAACTTTTCAACAGTTACCAGAACTCTGTGAGAACACATATTGTCTTTCTGATCAGAATTCTGACACTACTGAAGGTGACAGTGATTTTGAAACGATTTCATCAATTCCTCAATGTTTCAACCAAGATGAGTTAAATGACCTCACTAGAGATCTCTATCTGTCGAAAGAAGCTTCTGAATTACTGGCTTCCGAGTTGAAGGAAAAAAATTTACTTGAACCAGGAACGAAAACTACATTTTATCGCACAAGGCAGAAAGATCTGATACCTTTTTTCTCTGAAGAACAAAATCTTGTATTTTGCCATGCTATTAGAGAACTCCTGGTAAAAGTGGGCCTTCCTGAATATTTTCCGGATGATTAGCGCCTACTTATTGAAAGCTCAAAGCGAAGTTTGAAATGTGTTCTTCTACATAATGGGAACAAATATGGCTCAATACCAATTGCTCACTCAACGAAAATGAAAAAGCAATATGACATTATAGCTTTGGTTTTGGAATAAATAAAGTATCATGAACACCAATGAGTGATTTGTGTAGACTTAAAAATAGTAAACTTTCTTCTTGGACAGCAAAGTGGCCACACCAAGTATCCTTGTTTCTTGTGCCTCTGGCATAGTAGAGACAAAACGCAACACTGTGTTAGAAAAGATTGGCCCGAGGGAGGAAACATGAATGTTGGGGAAAACAATATCATCAATGATCCTTTAGTTCCACGAGAGAAAATCATCTTTCCACCACTGCATATCAAGCTGGGTCTAATGAAGCAGTTTGTAAAGGCTCTTGATAAAAATGGATCATGCTTTGCATATATAGGGAAAAAATGCCTCAACTAAGTTAAGAAAACATTAAAGCAGGAATATTTGACGGCCCAAAAATAAGACAGCTGATTAAAGACCCTGAGTTCATAAATTCAATGATTGAGATTGAACAAAAAGCCTGGAATTCATTTGTTTCAGTTGTTCAAAATTTTCTAGGTAAACACAAAGATGAAAACTATGTTGAATTAGTCAATGAGATGCTGAATAATTTCAGATCACTTGGGTGTAACATGAGCATTAAGGTACACTATTTACACAGCTACTTAGACCGTTTTCCTGATAATTTAGGCGACATTAGTGAGGAGCAAGATGAAAGATTTCACCAAGATATAAAATATATGGAGGATCGCTATCAAGGAAGATGGGATACTCACGTGATGGCAGATTACTGCTGGTCTTTAAAAGGGGATTGTTCTAAAATACATTCAAGAATGTCACGCAAAAGAAGTTTCCGAAATGTTTAGTGAGTAATTGGTTTAAATGTTCACTTTTTCTGTTTTCTATTGTATATAATAAATAATATCTGTAATATCTGAGTAAAATAATAAAAATTCCGTGTTTAATGTGTTTCTTTAAACCATAGTTTTTCTTTTAAAATAGTGTAATGTGGAATTCACAAAAATGTTGATATCTTAAAAATTCGAGCTGATAGGCAAAAACTAATAGCATATTTGAATTCAGGGCATCAAATTCATAAGAAATCACCTCCAAAAACTTCGGCACCAAAACCACTGTTGACCAGTGTTATATACACTATAGGGTGGTGAATTCATTTTCAAAAGCACCTTTTCGGTAATCGTTAGTCATGTCCGTCAACATTCTTTGTTAACAATATAGGGGCGAGAAAAATAGTACTTCAAGCTTTATATGTTTCTAAAGTATCAGCATAGTAAGTGTCTTCTATTCGTAGTAACTCCCAACTGTTTTCGATTATAAAGTGCCAACTTATGAGAGTTTTAGTTTATACAACCACATATAATCTAGTGCTTAATCCTCTCACAAAATTTTACGCCCGCCTTTTGTTTCGACACTTTATACGTTATTGAAGTGGCTCTCAATAATTTATGGATTCAGTGTTACTGATTTTTATGTTTGTAAATGATCAATTTATGAACTGAAATGTCTTTCATTTGTTACAACTTTTCTATTTTGAAAGTTAAGTAGCACTCTTCATTCATTACTGCTTTTAAAAATATTTGGCTAGCTGGGCTTATTGGGGAGGAAATCAACTGAAATTTTATATTCTTAAAAAACTTCTAGTTCTTAAAATGGTTTAATCAGTTTTATATGAATGTTTGTATATAAGAAAATCTTTGAATCAAATTTTCTAGTACTTCAAAGTGTTGGATTAGTTTGAAATTTTACACACTCATTAAAGACCGATAACAAGACTATAAGTTCATCAACTTATACTGTTATCTTTACCAGAACTACCAGGATAGCTTGTAACAGAATATTTCATCCTCAACGATCACATACATACAAAAATTTCATAGATTTCTGAAGAACTAATAATAATACACTAAGTTGATGATTTTGCACTAGCTACAAGATGTAAAATTGAATGAATAATCATACAATAATTTATTTAGTTCTCCGATTGTTCGCTATTGGATAAGCTTATGCTGTAGTACTAAACCGCGTATGGTCCGTGAACGGTATACGAATAGAAAAACTAAATATAACCAGCAAAGTCCCATTAAACAATTAAACAGTTAAGCATTTGATGAAAATACTTAAGATGATCTGGTATGTCGGTAAATGATGTAAAAACTAAATTATTGTTAGAAATACGCTTCTATTCTAATTAGATTGAAGGATAAAAAATATATTATTGTTTAAGAGGATACCAGTTGATAGAAAACTGCACATTTGTTGTAGTAGCACTGAACCACGGCGGAGTCCCACGTAACAGTGACTGCGAAATGATTCGAAAGACGAACTGATAGTTCATAGTTGTGGGTTGTCAGGGACCGTTGCTTATAGAAGCCTTCTTATAGGTCCGCCTGCCTCACTAGAGGCTACCAAAATCCGATATCATGCAAAGTGACAAGGAAAACTATGAGATTTGCTTTGACCTAGTAAACTTACCGATTAAGTGGGCTATACTTTCTTAGAGTGACAGAAGCTTCCTTTCATCTCGACAAGGTATGTTTCGTGATAAGACTATACAAAGAATGAGTTCTGGGCCCAGTGGTGGATTCATTAATTCCAATATGACGAGTTTATCAACCTTGTTGTTGTCGTTGCTGCCGGATTGACCGGGCATCCAAAAGAGCTGGATCTTGAAGACACTTGTTTTATACGACTTTATTAATGGATTGCAGTTAAAACTCATAAGTTGATGGTTTCGATTACTGTGTCTGGTTAAAAGTTCAATCACCAGTAGAATTTTGTGCTTGTTTAAGCGGAAAAGTGATAAGTGCGATTTTAGGTGAATAAAATGGAAAATTAAAAAAAAAAATTAATAAAATGGTAATGAAATGGGCGAAGAAAAATTGAAGTGAAGATTCTCAGTATTGATAGTTTCATTGCGAAATGCAAAGTTATTCGAAAAGAAATATCGTAAAAAGCACCCTTCGCTTTTAAAAGAGTGGAAATCATTTTCTCGTTAAAATCAAATATGCCGATAATAAGAATTATGCTTCATTTTATAGTTCAATGAAATATGAAAGTAGGTTATTGGTTTTCTTTTATATAAAATATTCATATTAAAAACTTAACATTCATGTTGTGAATAAATTTCTAATGTATTAAATTGATAGAAAACTATAATTACCTTTCAAAAGCACTAAAGGTGTAATAAATTTCTTCAGTAGTAACGCCCGATGTATCAAATGCTTCTTTAGTCGGTAGAACTACAGGTAATTCTACTATTTCGTATTCTGGTACAGCAGATCTGTCATTAGTTTGGAAATAATAACCAAGCTCTTCATCAGTCATTGAATTATGTAAACCTTCTTTGGAAAAACATATCACAGAATTTTCTTTGCAAATAATAAACAAAATGATTAGTATTCGACTCATTTTAAACGAAATATTTGTATATATGAAATTTTGTATCATCTTGCCCACGTTTTATATAAATAAGTGTAAAAATCTTTACAGTTATTCCAATTTTCTGCTGGTAGGTACTTCTTAAAAAAGTCCTCATCAACACATCAAATAAACCAGAGTCGTAGGATATATTTGGTAGACTTTGGTAGATTTTTTATACTAGAATTGCAATTTTATCACCAAATAGATCGAAAAAAATTCTTATGATTTTATTACTTTCCCATTAATAAAAATAATTTATAAAATGGCAATTTTTTTTCGTTAGATGAAGAGGCGTTCTTTTAAAATATTCAAGTTGATTCATACACTGTGATTAAACATTTCGATTATATTAAACTGTAATTTGATATGCATATGCGATTTCTACGAATCAGTATTTACTGTTTCACTATTAATATTCACTAAATCATCATCGAAAATGTCACCCACATCAATATAATAATTTTCTCTATTACTACACCTATAGCTGATTCCAGAGGAGGAATTGTTGTTTCACGTTTTGCCATAATAGTAAGAACTTTATATGTTCGCCGGAGCATGGAGAACGTCCACAAGCCCCAAGTCTTTACAAACGTTTGGACGCCATTCACAAGCTTGGCAGTGCATTAGTGTAGACGTGGACGTTGTATCAGAAATCACATGCCTCGACGAAAATTATAGTATTGCCTTTTGACCACCAAAAACTCATGATACATATGTTGTACAGTCCGGGCAGCACAAGGTAAAAACATTTGTTCGGCGAAGGGACACTAAATACCCGCCTACATGTAAGCGCTTGCCACAAAGAATCTTTTAATCTGTGATCAAAATTTAACACAAGCTCAGATCAGATCGCTTGTCGAGGTTTGTCAAGCGTTTGAACGTAGCAATACAATTTGCAATATATTGTTTAAGAGACGTCCAAAAAAGTGAAGATCGGGGTGATATAGCGGTAATCTCAAAGTGTGACCACATTGTTCTAAAATTTTGTCAACTTCATAAGTCTTGAATCTAAACTTATACTTCTTAATAATACTAATTGAATCTACTTTTAGCAAAGAAAAATATTGTAAACTACTTTGGTCTCGTCTCGTTTTTTTCGAGATGCGGATGTAGGAGATTTTTAAAACTGCACATTGTAATTACGAGAACACTAAGCGGGGTATCAGATTGGTATTTCGTTATTATTTTTCAGTCCAAGCTTTTGATGCGTGTGAGATGAATGGATGTTCGTTCCGTTTATGCAGATAATGGGCTGACCCCTTTCACGTTATTATTTTATTTCCCTTAAAAGCATTGTCCTCAATTCTCTAATGTTATGTCGCTCCATCAGTACCGTATAGTTAATTTTCTGCCATCGAAAACTTAAATTGTCCTTGCCACCGCACTCCCGTGTCTTTAATTTTTTTTTTATTTTAGTATCTCAAAATCATTTTTCTTAACTTTATAATGCGTGGTCTATATTGTTATTCACTTATTTTTTCGTGAAAGAATATCAAATGAAAAAGAATCTTAAGCAATGAAGGAAATATAAACTTAAATTCGTCAAAATGATAATTCATTTGAAATTAACCTGTCAATATTTAGTATGATAGTAGATCTTGTTTGGTGCTATCTCTTTCTTCAATTAGAACCAATTTGAAGTTCGATTTCGTGGCAGTGTAGGATTTTAAGCCCGAACTCCTCTCTTAAGTTCTTCTCATAAGTTCTCGATAGAATCCATAGCGGATTGATCGACATCTTGTAAATACAGCGTACGGAACCTGCAGTATTTGGACGGGCATTATACTGCATTAGGATGCGGTTGAGTACAACGTGATCCCCTAAAATTACTTCTATGTATCGTTTAGCCATTAATTCCTCCGCTCAACCGCCAGTCTCAATAAAAACCCACTTGGTTCTTGCTTCCATTGAAGTGCACACCTAAACTACCCGGGAATCTCCTCCAAAAGTCACGTTTTTTTATGCAACACTCCGGGATCTTTCTCCACGTTCTCTTCTATCGTAGTCTATTTTGTCTCAAAGTTAGCTGTCTTAAGTCTTCTCCTGACTATCCAGCCACAATAACGCGTTTTTCTGAGCACTCGTTGAATTTGAGTAACATTGAGGACTCAATTTCTAAACGATGTGCTGACAATTAATGGATCACTTTCGATGGAAGTCACTAGTCTCTTAATAACGACGGTAAATTCAGAAAATAGCAGACTAAGTCATCTTCAGCGCAGTGACCATTCCTCGCCAACTCTGGCCGCGATAAGGTGATTGAGTAGCTTCATAAATTCATTTTCATTTAGAATTCTTAATTTTTGGAGTTTACTCCTTAAGAATCGATTTGCATATATAAGGTGCCCGGTATGAGAAAAATTTGAGGAGTAAAATCTATCGATGAATGACCTCGTTACGTTTTTGATGCGCAACTTTCTAATTTGTCAGTGTCGACATACTTATATTGCTGAAAGTATTTTCAAATAACTATGGCAGAAAGAGGTGTAGATGATATTGCCGGAACATCTAACAAACACGTGGTTGCAAGGTATGTTATAATTCATGTATTATATGTATGAGCATGTGCAATTTGTATTTATTAAATATTTTAATAATTATCGATGTAGTTCATATAAATATATATTTGAAAACAACACATAAAATTAGATAATCAACCCAATATGAATTATCGAGATTATTGACTATTGTAAAAAGTTTAATGTAAAATATTTCGTCGATTAGTTATAATAAATGTATATGAAATGAATAAATTGAATAAATATATATTTATAATGTATATTATGTTTATTAATTAACAAATTTACCCTTTTATACAGTATCAATCTTTTTTAAGTTAAATAAACTCTTTTTGCGTCTGGTTAGATTATCGAACTTAAGGAGTAAACTCCAGTCGTTCGTCGGAGCTGACACACACAATTTTTGTTAACAGATATAAGTATCAGTTGACATTTTATGGCTAGCTGATAGAGGTGGGTCAGATAAATAACCTTTTATAAAGGGCAGTTACAATTTTCTGTTCAGTGACTTGTGATTGCAGGTAAATCGATTAGTTTGCTCAATATTGTATTCGATATGGATTGATACAACTTTCCTTCTACTAAAATTTTTACTTCCCTCGATAATATTTTATATTTTGCCCACTGTAGAACTGCTTAGATCTCTTTGCTACAATTTTGTGAGCAATTAATGTCTTACCGTGAGGAAATGGAAACGTGTGAAACTTATGAGATGACAACTACGAAATTATAATTATTTGACTTGATGCATACTGAGATGAAAATAGGGATGATGTCAATTTATTTTATAAATGATTTAATTTTTTGAGGTCTTGAAAACTCAACTTAGCTATCCGTTCATTGTGGAAGCTTCTTAATTTCGGAACTATATCGTTAAAGATAAGGATGATTTTCAAATTTAGATAGTTAGTACATTGAGTTTTTTTTGTATTGAAGATATAACTTATTTTGATTTTTCAACGATTCTAAAAACCAAATCGTGATAACAAAAATTCACAATATCGAGGGTTTTAATATTTTTTGTACGCCATTGTTTCCGAAATGACCTCAGCAGGTGGAAAAGTAAACTTTTATTTTAATATTGATGTAAAAATATAAAATACAAACAAACCACTTTCGATTGAAACAAAGCCGTATGTCAAGGTTATGAAATTATTATAAATTTTTAACTACTTTAGGTATAATATTACACAAACTGCTGGTAACAATATTTAAGATAAAAATGCAAATATATGGAATCAGGTTATTTCTTCACAACTTCAGTTCAATTCAACTCAATTTGTTCTATAAACGTAGTGAACAATTAACAACTGAATATCAAATAGGTTAGAAAAATTATGTTGCAACAATTAGAATTTTCCAATAAAACTGAATGTTTACTAACTTTGTATTGAATTATTCATGCAAGTATATAAAATGGAATTCACAACATCAGCAGAAGAAGTTAGAAAATACAACAAAGGACACCGTTCGATCCTTATGGAAATTGGTCAAGTTTTATAACACAATGATAGTTTGAAGCAAGATCAATGAATACAAAACCCCAACATCTCCAAGACGCTTGTGCACAAAAACCTCAATATAATTTTTTATATTATAAATATATTTTTTCTTAATTTTTTACAGACACGCGCTAAAATGAATAAGTGATATCGTATCTAAATATTTCAAAGCACATCACACATCACCGTATTATTATCTTCTATAAAAAAGTACAATCAAGTACAGAAAATAATAACAGTTAGGTCAACTCTATAATAGTCTTGAATTCTGGCTAAGCTGCTAAGCATTAAAAAAAAAGAATAACACGATAAATGCATAACTCTGACCTAAAGTCAAAGGCCAAGAAAAGATTCTGCTTCCAGCATTACGTCATGCTCGAAGCTTGTCAAATTTGAATCGACAATTCAGCATACCGGTGTGTTACACATACAAGCAAACATCATACAGAGACAATCAAAAAGGTTCTTTATAATATGATGAAGAAACAACGGATAAAGAATAAATTAAGCGTGAAGAATATAAAAGACAAAAGAGACATGGTAATCACGGAGGAAGACCAAGTTATGGGAAGATGGCGAAAATACTTCAAGCTTCTGAATGGTGAAAACAAAAGTGAAGGAAAAACGAATTAAATAGAATAAATCTGGGAGAGAAAATAACATTATAAGAAATACAATAAGTGAAGCCAAAAAGACAAGATAATAGCGAGAAACAGAGGAAGAGTAAGGAAGACCAGGATGGAAGAAATCAACAAAGCGAATAGGAGCAGAGGCATGAATTTTTTGGAACCGTTGGTGATTTTGATATTGAACACACTACCACTACACCAACGCTCACAATTACACTATTTTGCGCGAGTTTCGATAACTAAATTATCGTCTTCTTATCTTCAGAGACTGAAGTTAAACTGGACAAGAAACCACATGAGGTACTACCATAAACAAAAGATGGAAAAAATGAAAAGAATTTTGGAAGAATAACTCAACCTCATGTCTTATCACCTTTGTAAATAAACAATAATTATTGTAACGTTTAGCTTGGTACAAAAACCGTGTAAGCTAGTGTAATATCCAAATAATATTTAAGAAAATGTTAATAGGAATAGTGATTGAGATAAAATCCATCTCTTAGAAAAATAAATTGTGCCTTTACAATGTAATACTTTATTTACGAAATTGGTGACAACCTCCACTCAATAAACTGACCTATCAGTATCCAATGGACCATAGAATGCAGCGTTTGTAAGATCGCATCGTTATTTATATATTTTTCAGAAGAACTGGCAAATATTGAGTAGATCCTATGATACGGCCGTTAAGCATGCCTTGATTTCATATGGGCACGAATTCTGGAGGAGAACGGGATAGAAAAGACGCGCGCATCATGGTGGCATGGCAGCAGCATCCATCGGGATAGTTGGTGTTTCGATTCCGTCGGAAAACGTCGATTACCTTTATATAGTGAAAAATTCAAAAAGTTACTTAAAAATATGGGATAGCTATGAGAAAAGTTTTGAGTTTATGGTGCTGGATTGCGCTGTTGCTTTCTTCAGGTACGTGTAAAACTATGTGTCCGTTTCGTGCGTTCAAGAAAGTAGGTTACACACCGGTAATAAAATTATAACCTTTAAATTTTTTCGATGCCTGTTTTTTAAAAGGAACTGAATATTCTCTTATATTCAAAATACATTAAGAGAATTCTATTTGTCCGTTTATTAAAATAAAAAAGCGATTTACAACTTTTGTTTCGTATTTTCTTATATATACAGGGTCAGTTTTTAATGGCGGTCGATAATAATTTCCGTTATTATGGAAATTAGGTATAAACGTTATTAATAAAATATATAGGAAACAACATCTTAAAATGTGACTCTGTGTATCTTTTTTTTTATTTGAATTCTAATTTTTGTAACATTTAGTTTTATCAAATTATATAGGGTTTTTTAGAACAATTTTGAGAAACACCTCGTATTCAAAAACGTAAACTTTCGAGAAATCGAAATAATCCAAAGTCCAAATTTTCACATTATACAGGATGATCCATGACAAACTTTTACCGTCTTATTAATTTGAGAATTGTTATAGTGTTTATCCAGTTCATTTGATTTTTGAAATTTTTTGATGGTGTAATACACTATTATCAAGCATTCGATTGGTATTAGCTAAACTCTGAAATACCAGGACCAGCTTTGGAAAAACCAATATAGGGTTTCGTATTGAATATTGCACCCTGTATAAGATTTTTTCAAATGCAATGAGTGATTTTCGAACTGCATTAATAACCAATGAAAATGACATGTCGCAATGCTCTATTTGTCAAATTGGGTGTTTGTTTACATAGCTTAGGATGTGTGGGGACGTATTTTTTTCTCGTGCCGAAAACCATGTGTGATGAAAAACAGAAGCAAACTCAAATTTCTCGTGAAATTGAAAAAAAAACTCCTACTGTGTGCTATAAATTGTTGCAAGAGGCCTATGGGGACAATTTCCCATCTCGTGGGCGTCTTTTTGGGTGGTGTAAGCGCTTTAGTGAAGGCCGAGAGAGCAAATCAAGATTCAAAACAACGTTGATCGTTTTTTTGGACATTAACGGTATAACGTACTATTTGAAAGTTTTGGCAACACTACGAAAACGATTTCGTGAAAAACGGCCCGATTTTGCACCAGGACAACGCACTTGTCCATCACGTGATATCTGTGAAACAGTATTTGGCCAGTAAACGCACTCCAGTGCTCGAATACCCGCCGTATTCACCAGATTTGAAACCGTGCGATTTTTTTGTTTTCGAAGTAATAATCCGCTTTGAAACGGTCCCGTATGGAAAGGTGTGTGGCGAGGGGAGGGGTGTATACTGAAGGGGAGCATTCGAATGTAGAATAATTTTTATAATAAAACCCTTTTTCGTAACCAGTCTCGTTATTTAATAGCCAGACCTCGTATAGGTGGGATAATGCCTCAGATGAGGAAGGAAAAAATTAAAGCAGGATCATTTGATGGCCCATTAATAAGACAATTCATCAAAATTTCTTTCTTTCTTAAATTCAATGAATAAAACTGAAAGAAAAACATGAACTTCTATTATTGCAGTTTTTTAACATTTTTTTAGCAAATCGAAGGCGGAAAACTATATTCAACTGGTAGACCAGTCTCGTTATTTAATAGCCAGACCTCGTATATGACATTAATCGAAAATTGGTCCTAAATATTAAAGGTATACGTATCAGTAATACTGTGGTTGTCCTCGTTGATTAACTTTTTGTAAATGAGATTAGTAACAGTAAAAAATCCGCGTTGACAGATTTTTTTATTAAGGAATTAATTGCGATGACGCTACTTCTTACAAAAACGGTGAGAAGTCATTTTTTCCATTATTAGTACAGAAGCAAAAATGGCGCTCATATTTCTCTACACGGCGCTGTATATGTTGATTTTCTTAAAAATCGTTTGTCATCATTACTTCAAAATGCTCTATTCAAGTTTTTCCAAATAATTATTTACAACTATTTATATTTTCTTTGGAGGTGCTTAGACCGATCAAGACCAAATGCATGGCCAAATGATTACTGATATTATACTAAAAAAATTGATTGTTGGGTCTATTAAGAGGAGT
Source organism: Diorhabda elongata (assembly GCA_026230145.1). NCBI lineage: Eukaryota > Metazoa > Arthropoda > Insecta > Coleoptera > Chrysomelidae > Diorhabda > Diorhabda elongata. The sequence goes on along the minus strand of CM047928.1, from coordinate 15,903,696 downwards.
ACTTGCAATAAACGCCGTGGGAATGAAAAAATAAGACAAACTTCTAATATTATTCACGTACAAATGTAGAAAATTCATATGGAAATTGAAATTAAACTAGCATAAACAATGTAGGTGGAAATGTGAAAGATTTAATATAAATATTCTCATTAAAATAATTGTTTATATTACTCAAGATTTAGAAAAAAATTACTAAACTCATAACTTTTAGCATAGGAAATGCTTCTTCTAAATAAAAAGACATACTGAATGAAATAAAGATCCTACCTTTTCAAAAATGAATATTTGTTTTAAATCAACTTGTATACAGATGTTCATTGATGATTTTTTTTGAAAACTTACTATGCAAAATTAATGATATTCAATAGTTTCTCATATACAGAGTATTTATTTCGTATGGTCATATCGTTTTAAATGCCATATACAATTTAGTGAAGCTGCATACTGTAGAAACAAAAAGAAATCTAGATATGAGAAAAAATAAAGGTTATCGCATTTGAGAAATTGTATGAGACGCAGTTATCAAGCACCCTGTAGAAATTCGTAAATTTGCATGATAAAGAGCATGTTGTTGCCTATAATGTTTGTTTATATTCTGTTTTGAATAATTTTCATAATAACGAAGTCATAGACCGTTGTCACACTAAAACATTCTGACCGTTCTCCGAAGAAGAAAGCAACCACTTTCGTGGCATCCAAGGGGATGTAATTCAATATTAGAGATAACATTTAGCCAGGAAAGTAATTACGTTTCCCTCTGAAGGACAGTCAGAGAGATGTAATATATATACAGTAAAGATTATTACCCTCAATTTTATTCTTCAGCAAAAGACAACTAGATATATGAATTAATTCATTGCGTCCTATATAAACATCTGCCAAATTATCAATGTTTATCGTAAAATACGAATGAACAAAATATTAAAGTTGTTTTCTTACATGGAAACGAATGGAGAACCAATTTTGTTCTCAAAATATTTAAACTTCAATTGATGTCATCCTATGTGACAAAAAGATTGGACAGGTTTTTCGAGAGTAAATTAAATTAACATCAAAATAGCGAAAACTGAATGTCGATATCTTTTTGCCTTATTTTCTACTCATAAATGCATTAAAATAGAAAAAACCGGGTGGTTCTATTTAAAAAAATAGAGAAATTTGATATGGATGGATAGGAAAGAAAAATAGAAATACGATAGTAAACGCACCTAACCTAACCTAACCTAACCTAACCTAACCTAACCTAACCTACCTAACCTAACTTAACCTAACCTAAACTAACCTACCTAACCTAACCATTTTCATACCTTTAAGGGTATAATTTATGTCTGTGTCTGCAACAGTCAAATTTTTCACAAAAAACTTAATAACTCAAAAAGTGTGCATTTTTGGAAAACATTTTTTAGACAAAAGTATACTAAAATTTTACGTAGATTTCCAAAATGTATTAATATACAGGGTGCTCCATTCAAATGAACAAAGTTATAGTCGATTTCCGGTAGAACCGGAAGTCGGCTATTTTTGAGAATATTTTAGTTGAAAAGATCGTATCTGAAAACACAAACGTAGAAATTTTCATGATTTTACTATAAGTAAGTATTTTGCCTTATACAGATAGTTTTAACACGTCGTGCAATACCCTGTATAGAATGTGTTAACAAAAATTTATTTAAAATAAGAAAGTTACAGTTGACTTCCGGTAGAATCGGAAGACGGCCATTTTTGAAAATATTTTAGTTGAAAAGATCGTATCCGAAAACCTGAACGTAGAAATTTTCATGATTTTACTATAAGTAAGTATTTTGCCTTATACAGATAGTTTTAACACGTCGTGGAATACCCTGTATAGAATGTGTTAACAAAAATTTATTTAAAATAAGAAAGTTACAGTTGACTTCCGGTAGAATCGGAAGACGGCCATCTTTGAAAATATTTTAGTTGAAAAGATCGTATCCGAAAACCCAAACGTATTTTACTATGAGTATTTATACAGATAGTTTCAGCTCTATATCTTAAGATATATTTCTTATTTCTTAGACTTTTTGATATATTAATGCATCTAAATGTTCTTGATTCTAGGTCTCTTCTATTTTAAAATTAATTTTTCAATAAGATAAAATTTCATACAGACTTAAAGAAAAATTGAAGACCTAAAATCAAGAACAGTTAGATGCATCGATATATACATAACTGATATGTGTAAACAGGTGCGAATTATTTTTCAACCGTCTATTAGGATGATTCGGAAAAAAGTTTATACGTTTGCCTACCTGTAGTAATTTGAATTTCTCATAATAACCTTATTATTGCCGATAGATGGCGTTATCTAAATGTAAAACTAACGTTACTAACAATGAAAACCAACCATGGAAAACAAATCTAAAAATTAACATCTCAGATAACCGTAATTCTTAACTAATTCATTCCCTTATTCCCAGATGATGAATACATAAGTATTCGAAACCTCGAAAATACTCGTATATTAGAGTTAGTACACTTTGGGGTTTGATTTTGCCACAATTTCACTACGAAAATATATACAAACCCACCTAAACACACATATTTTTTTTTATTAAAACTTCTTGATCTCTTAGGTTGATATTTATTTGGATTTTATTTCCGTATACATACGGAACGACAAAACTAAACTGAACTAAACTAAGTCGCGCGTGCCGAAACTCGAGATATGCTCGCTTCGATGTCTCGGGAAAAAGCGAAGTTCTCTTCAATTCTAAATGTTTCGACTGGGCTCGTATAAGTATATTGGTTTTTCCTAAAACGTGTACCAGGTATATCGAAGAGAATTGAGTCATGAAATAAAGATGATTTGGAATTCTCTAAAGGAGGTAACCTGAAATTAGTTCTGTCATGTGTCGAGGGATTATTATTTTTTTTTTTTTGAGGAAGTTGTTCGAGGAAATGTATTTTTAAATGCGAGCGTACATGGAGTGGTCGCCATATATTACGTTTTTCAAAGAATTTTTTAAATACTAAAAATATATAAATTATTTATATAATATAAAAATATATACTAAAATATACTTAAATACTAAAAATATATAAATATTTCGCTAAAGTCTCCGGTAACTGAATAAATTGAAACCGCGTTTAAAATACCTCCGCTAAACTGAAGTCTGAAACCCCATAATTATAATTACAGTCGGTATTGTCGTAATAAATCCTGCAACCTGCATAACTTCAGACCTAGTTGCAAGAGGCTTCTTATACGAGTTCACTCAACTCAAGAGGTCTGCTGGTATCATGAATTTCTCCCTCAGATTTCTAAAGGAGTCGACAGGGATCCGAAACACCATATTGGGGTCGGGGTTATAGATTTCAAGCCTTTTGTCACTTTTACAAGCAAAAATCATTCAAGACGATAATATTTCTTTTATGTTTTGAACTTATTCATATTTAAACGAGTGAAGTTTTTCTATTCTGATCATTTACATATTGCAAAAATGCAAAAAATCAGTATAAAAGTAAGTAGATTGAAATGCATAATTATGTAATTCAATATCCTCGAAAAAATGTTTTTATATGTTTTCCTGTATTGAGTGATTTGAGAAATAAGATCCTCATACATGATATGGTGGAAAATATGAGCTGCTCATAGCAAGAAACTTGATTAAACTAAATTATATATTCAGAAACGTGTCATAGAAAATACGTCAACAAAATAGGTGAATTACTTGAGTAGAAATTGAATTGCAACATAATGAAGTTTATTTATTTATTCCAGAACTTATATTTATAGACACCAAGCTCCATAAAACATCTTCTACATTCTCTTGCTGTATTTATAGGTGATACTAGATTATTCTATTAAGTTCTAATAACTCTTATAGTTCAGTAATATTCCAGAATAGTTGAGAGCAAACAAGAATATTTGATAATCAATATGAGCAAAGGTCAAATTAAAGGAAACTAAATATTAAGTCTTGTTGAACAGCTCCCCTCTTAAAGAATCATCCGTTCTAGAATGAGAACTTTCTCATCTCAAATTTTGTACACTTCCTCGCTTCCCTTGTGATTCCAGGCAATAATGATCGAATTCCTCGGATATACGACTAAGAAGAAATAACTTTATTGATCTTCTTTTCAACTTCAATAATCGCATTTTTTACTTCACAATACTTTGGTATATGCCTCATATTCTCTTGTTCATCAATGACTCCTCTTAGAACGCTCTTCGCTATTTTTTTATAGGACCGTCACCGTGACTAATTCTTTTGAAACCATGTTTTCTAATCACTTCTATGGAATTGCTTTCTTGTTGACGCCCCAAATATTCTCAATCATATACCTTCGATCTTCGCCGATCTTCCTAGAAACGTCATCACCACTTTCTCATTTACACCAAGTAATCAATCGATCTATAGTAGTAACACCTTTCAATAGATTTCACGGTATCAATTTTATTCTTTCATTTTGGTATTTGGTTTCAAACTATCGCCACTCAAGCTCTATTCTGAGCTCAATCTCTTTAACAAATAGGTTTTTGATTTTTGGTTAGTCAAAACACACGAATTTTTAATACATTGGGACTAAATCCCAATTTATTACATAGATACAGAATTTATTTATTTTTATGGGTTATTTGTGATGAAACACATCGGACGAAAGGCCTCCACGACTTTGTATACACATACGTATTGGTTTGTCGAAATTTTACATGATTGTTGTGAATAAATGTGGCTGAATTTCGTTGATGCAAGAAATCTAATGGTGTTAAATCAAACGAACTAGGGGGCTAATTGTAATCAATGAAATGAGAGAGTACACGACAGAGATTTCCAAAGCAGTGATTGAAATGTTTCATGAAGTGTATGGCATATGGCACATTTTTGTTGAAATCACATATTGGTCACATCAGTACCATCCAATTTCGACAAAAGTACTGCATTATCGAGTACCAGTATCAGTCACTGTTTGACCAGCCTCATTTTCAAAAAACTATAGTCCAATCCAATCCAAAATATACAACAAAAAGTGTCACATTGTGAATGCAATAATCACATATGAGTTCTCAGAACCTGAAAAGCGGCAATTTTGGCGATTAGCAAACCTATCAAGGTGAAAATGCGCTTCGTTGTTTAAATTTTCAGGTAAGAAGTTCAGGTGCGGGTGAAAGAAGTGGACTTCGAGAGACATGAAATGCAATTCGACGTTTTAAGGATCTAATATTCTCTCAAATTCTTCAGAATAGTTTCCTAAGAACAAAGTTATATATAAAATGGACCAAAAATGATCGTACTGTTGATGAGAAGTAATTGCTATTGTAAGAACTACATTCCGAGATAATTTTGCCGAATTAATTTATCTTTATGAAAAACTGTTCTCCACACAGATGCAACTAATCAAGATCGAAAATAAGTTGCATGTATATGCAAGGCGTTCTAACATGTTTTACGAGGAATAATCTCGAATATAGATTTCTATTTGTGTATGAAGATAACATTTTCTATTTCACTCACTTCTTCTTTTATCTTCTTTTATTTATCGCTGTTAGTGTAAGTTCCTATTTGATTTCTGGTCTACAAGTTATTTGGAAAAGTCAGTATACCAAGTAGTAGTATGTTTTTTAAATTAAGCAAGATAACTCTACGTGAAACAAACAATAATCTTTTGTTTCTGTTAAATCAACTATTAGCAGTTCTGGGAGGAGACTTTTTATCGTAAAGGTCTCGCATTTTTCGTCTCTAACCATCTTGAAAATATACGCGATGTCATGTTTTTTGATTAGATTGTGCAATAGAACTAAGTTTGAGAGCTACTGTTGGACTGCTGAAATCACCTTTTACGAAATATTGGGAAATAATCGAGAAAAGAAACAATGAATCACATAGAGCTAACTTTTTTGCAGCATTAGGGGACGAATCGAGACGTGCGTTGTCTTGAAGCACGTTTGTTTAGACGTTTTATCGACTATATTTTTATTTCTAGTGTATAATAGTATACGTAAGTTTCATTCAGCTTACTCTTGAAGATATGAACGAACTTTTGATCAGCATTAAATAGTCGCGACAGATATTTCTCATAAAAAATATTACATTCTAGTTTGGTTGAAATATACATTTCTGTTGTTCATATGGCTATGTTTTAAAGCAGAGACTCACTGTGGCATGTCAATCTATGGAATTGAAACTTACAATATCTTGGTTTCTTGTCCTCTGCTTTAAAAGTAATATTTTTTCTTCAAACTTACTGCAAAGCAAAAACATATGAGTATTACAACAAACCTATTTGTCAGATTTATATGAAATTTTGACAGATGACATCAGAAACATGGCGGAAACAGTGTCACCATAAGTGTTATAAACTTCTGGAAAGTTGCTTTCCAATCTCACCCCCCTCGTATATGATTAATAACAAAATGCTTCCAGGTTTACATCGTTTAGTAAATAGATTTGTACAATATTCTGATTTATAATAGGATAGGATCAATTTTTGTAATGAAATTATTTTTTATTATGATTCACTTACCCGTTCAACTTTGTATTAATAATTACTCTCATAAAATATTTCAAATGAAAAGTGGTAACGTGTGATATCGGCCTATTATAGTTGTATAAAATACCTACTTTTCGATATAAACGAATTAAAAAGTGAAAAATAGCTCTATAAGAATGACGAAAAACATTTATGTCACTGGTGTTAAAGTGGAGGGTGTTGAATATTAATCGTTATAATTTCTAACTAAGTATATTCCTAAACGGAAAGTTTTACAATCAAAATATAGTACAACACACCTGAGACTCTTAAAACAATGACATTCATTTCTTCGTCAGTCATTTTAATCTAATTTCAAAATGATTTTTCACTTATGAAATGTGTAGGTTAGTATTTTGTTTAAAATCTAATCTTTTTTTCAATAGTTGGAATAATTTTTATTTGTTGATTCAAATAAGACTATAATATCAGATTTCCTGAAAATGTACTTGGTAATTTTGAGCAATCAATATTTTCTGATCACATACCATCTATACACTCGGCTCACTGCTACTACATAAGCTTGTCTAGCATCCAACAGCAAAGAAACTAGATAAACAATTGTATGATCAACCATACAGCCTTACATCTTGTGAACAGTGAATGTACAATTTTTTAAATCAATAAATACATTTATTAATATCAAACTGTTTATACGACCACAATACTCACAAATACAATGTTTGACGCGCGTTTCGATAACCAAATTATCGTCTTCAGAGACTGAAGGTGAACTAAAACCTATTAACTTGACTCACCTAGTTTATACAAAATTTCCATCAATAAACATTCTCCCGAGAAAAATAATTCCAGCGGGAAAACCTCCTTGGTAGGAATCTTCACATTTATTTATTAACTACTAAACTATAGACTGGACTGTAAGGAATAGGCTTTTTATCTTTATTTGAACTGGTCTTAAATTTGGCAATTTCAATGCTTCTAAATGCATCCAACAATTTATTGTTGATTGTATTTTTTATCACTATTAATTTTCATACATTTTATGGCTAGGACATATAAAAAATAACAGAATGCAAACGCTTGAGAAAGCGGCCCAAAGGAGGACCAAAAGCCAATGGGAAAGTTAAGTAACAAGTGATCTAAATAAAATGGGAGACCGTGGATGGTGGAGTAAAAAAGAACAGAGAAAAAAGGAGGAAAAGCCGTAACATGCAATGAACTTGTTAGGTTATGTTAGAGATTTTGATTGAGCGATTAGTATTCATATACTTGAATGTAGAATCGAATATATTATCAAGTTTACATTATCAATATTTATTTCATGATTAAGACTGACAGCGTGTTCGGCAATAATAGATTTTTAGTCCGTCTTTATTTTAAATGAGCTATGTGCTCTTGAATCCGGCAGATCTTTTAGTCTGCCCAATATACTACACTATACAACAGATTATTAAAATTACCCAACAATTATTCTAATGTATTGCTGGATTTATAAACCAATGTAGAACCCAATCTGTTGAAAATTCCTTCCAATCCCTTTGTGTAAACAGGATTGGAAGATACGAGAGCAATTGTTACATCCTAAATAAAGGAAGTTTCCTTATTGTAGCTCTCGATATGTAATGGAGAGTGAATTAAACGATGTACCAAGAAATGGAGACTGGGATATACCTGTACATTTAAAATTTCTCCTCATTGAATTTTTGTACTTTTCCCTCTGATGATAAATTTTGACGAAGTATTCACTAAAAAACTCTCCGATTTGATGGGTAGGTTTTCAAACTCCTTCGCTAATCAACTGGAAAAATTATAACTAGGGGTATAAGTTGTTGAAATAATAGGCCTTCCCAGATTTGTGAATTTTGGGAAGGATCTTCGACAATGCTGGGCTACTTATTTATAACTTATACTTGACTATACCAGTGAAAAAGTTTTTACAATTTTTAAGTGTTTCTTACACATTTCAGATCATATTATTCAGAGGATTCTTTGGGATTTCGGTGTGTGGTCTTGCTTCAATCTAGCTGTTCTCTCTCTCGAAATAGTCCTTTATAACAACCTTTTTCTGTTTTTAAAGAGTAAAAACAATCCTCTCCAAAATCCTGACAGTGTTCATATATTTTTTGGCCGACTGATGAATTTGTATCGTTAATAGGCACCGTTTTTCGAGATCTGACTCCTTCACGCCTCCCGGACAAAATTTTTAGCGTCATGAGAAAGATACTAGATGCAATTTTCAATATATCCAATGAATTCGTCAAGATCGCAATCGCCAATAACACCAAAACTCAATTTCTTATTTAACATATACATCTTCTTCTTAAATTTTGAATCAATGACCCTGAAGATGTTTTTTTTTAAATTCAGACCAGTTTTAAAACTAGAAATTGCTCAATTTATATGTTAGCTTCTTGCATATGATCAGGTAATATGTGCAAACCACAGAGGTGACTTAGAAAATGTGACACGCAAACTAAAAGAATAATACGGAGCTACAGATGAATGAAGGAGAAACCTAGTACTTAGTAATGTTTAGAATGAAGAATAAACAGAGCAAAAACAATAAAATACTAAATGAAAAACAGTGCATTACTGAAATAGAAAAAAGTATCCTGGTATATGGATCGAAACGTGAACAAAAACAACTTGAGAAAATAAAATAGAAGCCACAGAAATGGACGCTATAAGGAGAGAAAAAACAACGTTAAGGATAGATCTAACTAGGAACCAGACAAAGAAAGAGCAATTGAACCTGAAAGAAACAATTATAGAACATCCTTAGAAAAATCATCAAACAACTCAACCAAATTTAGAAAGGCAACAGTATGTACATATTTATATTCACGTATACATTTACATATTTTCAAGAAGGTCACGGCACCATGAGTATTCAGAATTATTTATTACTCCATAATAAAACAACTAGCATCATTCCTGTACTTAAAGTTAACAAACAGTTATGTAAATTATTACGGGACGCTTTCCCTCCTGAATAATGTAGGAAAAGTGCTAGATAATATCACTCTCTGTAGATTGGAAAACGCAGAAGCTGAATTAAAGATTATTTTCCTTGAACACTACGGATTCAGAGGTGGCCACTGCATCATGTACAAAAAGCTTTATTCTTATATTCAGTTTATCTAATGAAACTCTTAGGTAATGTTCAATTAACTACGTATAATCGTATATCTATCTGTCTTAATTCTGTACGTAAGTTGTGGAGGTCTAGTTTAACTTCATACAATTTTAACGTTCCGGTTCTCTCTGTAATCATTTTCATGAGAATAGGTTGAAACACATATCAAATTGAATTTTTTTAATGATAGGGAAAAAAATAATATCCACTACCCATCATTTTACCTCAGAATTTTCTGCAAAACAAAAATTAAATTTGAAAGCTCATCTAGTTTAATACAAAAAAATCTTTTCGTGGATAAACGATATGGTGTTTCTCAATGGATAGCATTCGTTTTTATGTAAAATATTTTTAGCGTTACATCCTAATTGGTATTTATTGAAATAATCTATCATTGACAATTTTTACAATTATATCAATCAATCATGTAAGGAAATTTTTAACCTTCAATATTCGTAAAAAGAAGCAACACCCTCAATTCGAATTATTCATTATTATATTTACATTGACATTCATAAAGTTTTTTAAAATCTCAAAATCATATTCATTATTGATATTGGATATGATATTGAATTCGAGAGTGAGTAGATTTCTGTCGTTTTTGCGATATAGGTCTTTAAAATTGCGAAAACAGAATTCATATTTAAGACTATTTTCTAAATTGAATCATGAATTTTTAATGAATGATTACGTATGTTCATGTAGTATATTTGGCGGAATAAATGATTCTACACTACTATCTGAAGACCAGGGGCGGCATATGCCCAATGATTAACAATGAGTAATTTTTACAGGCACAATCTAAAAATAGCACAAATTGATTTAGAAATCGATTTTTTAACAAAACGAAACTCCTCGTTTAACTCGATAAAATTTATGGTTTATGAGTTTTAGATCGTTGTACAAGTAAAAGAAAGAAATCCTTCACCATTCAGAAATATTCTGAAGAAAATTATTCAGACACAGAGAAGATGGATTGAACTAGATTAAGAGAAATCAGTTGTTAGACCTACTTCTTTAAAAAAAGTTCTTACGGAAATAAGGACATACATAAATCCTAAAAAAGCCCCTGAATTTGATATCAACACTGGGAAAATCCTGAAGCTACTTCTATGCAAAGCTATAGTCAAATCACCCAAACTTATTAATGCGTTATTTAAACTGAGATAGCTAAGATAGGTAAACCTCTCCAGGACATCAAATTCTACCTGTGTACTTCTTTGGAAGACTAACACATATGATAGATAAGATGAACATCTTCCCATCTCATCAATTTGGTTTTCGATTCTCAATCGATTGAGCTGATAATCACAAACATAATCGAAATGTCCTTAGAGGAAAACAAACTGTGTCTGCTGCTACTCTAGACGAGCCCCAGGCATAAGGGCTTAAATTATAAGTTATAATTATGTTACTACCCCGTATATTCAGTCGAAAAGACCACGAAGAAACTAATATAAAGTTACGAACATCTATGGATCTTATTAACACCTGGACAAATAGATAGCGTATCAAGTTGAACGAAAACAAATCTGCTCATGTTAACTAATAAACGGAAATAAAACTTCCTATTACCATTAAACAATGTTCAAATTCCTTACATTAACGATGCAAAGTATTTGAGAATGACATTTAACGCTAAATATCGTTGAAGAGTTCACGTTGAAAATAAACGCGAAGAGCTTAGCAATAAATATGAAAAGATATACAAGCTTCTCTTCAAACAGATATTGAAACCTCTCTGGATATATATATGGCTTACATCTTTGGAACCTGTGCCAGTAAAAATGATTTAACGTTTCCAATATAGAGTAATAGTGAACATCGTTGAGGCAACTTGGTGGTGCAGAAACTTCTATGTAGAAACAGTTGACCAGAGTATAGACAAATTTGCCATTAGTCATGGACAACGGATCGTACAACATACAAGCTCAACCCATCGGGGCTACAGATTTTCGGGGGAAACTAGGTGAAAACGGTTATTAATATTCCTACGTCAGAGCTATAGTTAAAACAAAATCATATTCCACATAAAAGATCCCTCATCTAATGAAGAAAATATATACAACGATCTTCTTTCTATCTCTATGCTGTTGCAATTTGTATAAATTAGTTTTGAGTTAGTTAGGTTAGGTGTTTATAAATTTCGTTTCTTATTTTTCAATTTTATGTTTACCATTTATTGAGAAATTAATATATAAGAATTTTACACCTGAAGGAATAAATACAAAAGGCTCTATATTTTCAGTTTTTTTTAGAAGAAATTTGGAATTTCGGAAACAAAAGATTGGAGAGGTATTTAAATTTGATAACCCCAGATGTTTCGCTCTATTCTCTAGTTGTGGTTATGTTTTGATATTCAATCTCTTCTCGCCGTTGTTGAAATTATTTCATATATCGTTATTTAGATGACTGGTGCCAAATTTAATAATTTTATATTTGATATAAGTAATTTTTCGAGTAAGGACCAACGAGACCTGTTTGAAGTTTTCCCGGTAGCCGTACTACAGATTGGTTCGGCTGCTTCGATAGTTGTTACAGATACCGGTCGTCCAAAACGCGGCGCGTCGACTACGGAGCTCGTTTTTAAGAATTTCTGGTACTTCGTTCACGCTTTTGAAAGATTTCATAGCGGCAAGTTCGGAAATTATTGTTGAAATGCGGTAAATATAGTTATTCAATCTGAAAACGCGTCTACTCGACAAGCACGTGTTATCATGACAACTGTTTAAAGCACGAACATGCTTCGTTTTAATCTTTTTCAACGGCGTTGCCAGAATTATGCCGATTTTTCGAAAGCGTTGCCTGATTTATGTTCAACCTCTGTATAACTACATTTCGTATTCAAAGCTGGGCAAGAATTGTTGGGAACCATGTCATTGGTTTTTTTGAGAGCAATTTGATTGGCGATAATTATTTGAAACATCATTAATTGTGTACAAACCAAACTTTTCGATTCAAATATCATAAAAGAACGTATAACGCTTTCGATTAGGTCGATTGTTACACCTGATATGTTACATTAGATTTCTTTCAATATTGGAAAGTTGGTGATTATTTTGACATTTTGACATATGATATTCATAGAGCTTTTCAGTGTTTGACATTTCATTACATTTTGCAGTATATTTCATTTTTTGAGACCAATCAAATAACATAAAACAAGATTATATCTTTCAAGAATTTATAATTTAAAGTTAAAGTATTTCCAGATTTCGTTTATTTTATTCGGTTTTTAGACAATGTGTGGCCAATTGGAATTACAAACCGGTTATCATAACTGCTCTCGATCTAATAGACTCCATTCCAATATATTTCGAGAAATTTTGAATCATTCTAATTTAAAAAATTATTATTCTCCAACGGACAACTCTGAGTTGTATACCAATACCCTCGGGATACTTATAGCACGCCATTGATAAGTAGTATAATGGAAATAGGGATCTGGGAGGTGTATGAGTGCACGCGAAAGAGGAGCAAGAAAAGGTCTAGAATACAGCAGCCTCATTAGCGAGTTCAAAATAACTACTCGTGCTTGCAATAGTGGCATTGATGAATTTTTCAACTCATGCACAAACACGTTCTAATTAGTATGGTTTCGTCTATATTAAAGTTAATATGGTTCTCAGTTGATGAAACTTTCCCATAATAGATTACATTTTACTGAATATTTAATATCAGAAATCCGATAAAACACTGCTCGAAATAATTAGAAGAATACATATTTATGTCTAATTACTTTAATCAATATAGAAATCAGAAATATGATATCCAACAATTGTGACGTAAAACATTTGACAGTAGTTTTGGAAAATCAGGTAACTAATTAAAGTCACAGTAATTTATGATATTCTATTCTCGAAGCAAAATAATAAGGAAGCAGAAATAAGCAATATAATAGGAAAGCAAAACTAAGCAATATAATAAGGAAGTAGAACTAAGCAAAATGATAGGAAGCAGAATTAAGCAAAATAATAAGGAAGCAGAAATAAGCAATATAATAAGGAAGCAGAATTAAGCAATATAATAAGGAAGCACAACTAAGCAATATAATAAGATAGCAGAACTAAGCAAAATAATAAGGAAGTTGAACTAAGCAAAATGATAGGAAGCAGAACTAAGCAAAATAATAAGGAAGCAGAGCTAAGCAAAATAATAAGGAAGTAGAACTAAGTAATATAATAATGAAGCAGAACTAAGCAATATAATAAGAAAGCAGAACTAAGCAAAATAATAAGGAAGCAGAATTAAGCAAAATTATAAGGAAGCAGAAATAAGCAAAATAATAAGGAAGCAGAATTAAGCAAATTAATGAGGAAGTAGAACTAAGCAAAATGATAGGAAGCAGAATTAAGCAAAATAATGAGGAAGCGGAAATAAGCAATATAATAAAGAAGCAGAAATAAGCAATATAATAAGGAAGCACAACTAAGCAATATAATAAGGTAGCAGAACTAAGCAAAATAATAAGGAAGCAGAATTAAGCAAAATTATAAGGAAGCAGAAATAAGAAAAATAATAAGGAAGCAGAACTAAGCAAAATAATAAGGAAGCAGAATTAAGCAAAATTATAAGGAAGCAGAAATAAGCTAAATAATAAGGAAGCAGAATTAAGCAAATTAATGAGGAAGTAGAACTAAGCAAAATGATAGGAAGCAGAATTAACCAAAATAATAAGGAAGCAGAAATAAGCAATATAATAAGGAAGCAGAAATAAGCAATATAATAAGGAAGCACAACTAAGCAATATAATAAGGTAGCAGAACTAAGCAAAATAATAAGGAAGCAGAATTAAGCAAAATTATAAGGAAGCAGAAATAACAAAAATAATAAGGAAGCAGAACTAAGCAAAATAATAAGGAAGCAGAATTAAGCAAAATTATAAGGAAGCAGAAATAAGCTAAATAATAAGGAAGCAGAATTAAGCAAATTAATGAGGAAGTAGAACTAAGCAAAATGATAGGAAGCAGAACTAAGCAAAATAATAAGGAAGCAGAATTAAGCAAATTAATGAGGAAGTAGAACTAAGCAAAATGATAGGAAGCAGAACTAAGCAAAATAATAAGGAAGCAGAACTAAGCAAAATAATAAGGAAGCAGAATTAAGCAAAATTATAAGGAAGCAGAAATAAGCTAAATAATAAGGAAGCAGAACTAAGCAAAATAATAAGGAAGCAGAATTAAGCAAAATTATAAGGAAGCAGAAATAAGCTAAATAATAAGGAAGCAGAATTAAGCAAATTAATGAGGAAGTAGAACTAAGCAAAATGATAGGAAGCAGAACTAAGCAAAATAATAAGGAAGCATAATTAAGCAAATTAATGAGGAAGTAGAACTAAGCAAAATGATAGGAAGCAGAACTAAGCAAAATAATAAGGAAGCAGAACTAAGCAAAATAATAAGGAAGCAGAATTAAGCAAAATTATAAGGAAGCAGAAATAAGCTAAATAATAAGGAAGCAGAATTAAGCAAATTAATGAGGAAGTAGAACTAAGCAAAATGATAGGAAGCAGAACTAAGCAAAATAATAAGGAAGCAGAATTAAGCAAATTAATGAGGAAGTAGAACTAAGCAAAATGATAGGAAGCAGAACTAAGCAAAATAATAAGGAAGCAGAATTAAGCAAAATAATGAGGAAGCAGAATTAAGCAAAATAATAAGGAAGCAGAAATAAGCAATATAATAATGAAGCAGAACTAAGCAATATGATAAGGAAGCAGAATTAAGCAAAATTATAAGGAAGCAGAAATTAGCAAAATAATAAGGAAGCAGAACTAAGCAAATTATGAGGAAGTTGAACTAAGCGAAATGATAGGAAGCAGAACTAAGCAAAATAATAAGGAAGCAGAGCTAAGCAAAATAATAAGGAAGTAGAACTAAGTAATATAATAATGAAGCAGAACTAAGCAATATAATAAGAAAGCAGAACTAAGCAAAATAATAAGGAAGCAGAATTAAGCAATATAATAAGGAAGCAGAAATAAGAAATATAATAAGGAAGCAGAACTAAGCAATATAATAAGGAAGCAGAAATAAGCAATATAATAAGGAAGCACAACTAAGCAATATAATAAGGTAGCAGAACTAAGCAAAATATTAAGGAAGCAGAATTAAGCAAAATTATAAGGAAGCAGAAATAAGCAATATAATAGGGAAGCAAAACTAAGCAATATAATAAGGAAGCAGAACTAAGCAGTATAATAAGGAAGCAGAATTAAGCAAAATTATAAGGAAGCAGAAATAAGCAAAATAATAAGGAAGCAGGATTAAGCAAATTAATGAGGAAGTAGAACTAAGCAAAATGATAGGAAGCAGAATTAAGCAAAATTATAAGGAAGCAGAAATAAGAAAAATAATAAGGAAGCAGAACTAAGCAAAATAATAAGGAAGCAGAATTAAACAAAATTATAAGGAAGCAGAAATAAGCAAAATAATAAGGAAGCAGAATTGAGCAAATTAATGAGGAAGTAGAACTAAGCAAAATGATAGGAAGCAGAACTAAGCAAAATAATAAGGAAGCAGAACTAAGCAAAATAATAAGGAAGCAGAATTAAGCAAAATTATAAGGAAGCAGAAATAAGCTAAATAATAAGGAAGCAGAATTATGCAAATTAATAAGGAAGCAGAAATAAGCAGTATAATAATGAAGCAGAACTAAGCAACATAATAAGGAAGCAGAATTAAGCAAAATTATAAGGAAGCAGAAATTAGCAAAATAATAAGGAAGCAGAACTAAGCAAATTATGAGGAAGTTGAACTAAGCAAAATGATAGGAAGCAGAACTAAGCAAAATAATAAGGAAGCAGAGCTAAGCAAAATAATAAGGAAGTAGAACTAAGTAATATAATAATGAAGCAGAACTAAGCAATATAATAAGAAAGCAGAACTAAGCAAAATAATAAGGAAGCAGAATTAAGCAAAATAATGAGGAAGCAGAATTAAGCAAAATAATAAGGAAGCAGAAATAAGCAATATAATAATGAAGCAGAACTAAGCAATATGATAAGGAAGCAGAATTAAGCAAAATTATAAGGAAGCAGAAATTAGCAAAATAATAAGGAAGCAGAACTAAGCAAATTATGAGGAAGTTGAACTAAGCGAAATGATAGGAAGCAGAACTAAGCAAAATAATAAGGAAGCAGAGCTAAGCAAAATAATAAGGAAGTAGAACTAAGTAATATAATAATGAAGCAGAACTAAGCAATATAATAAGAAAGCAGAACTAAGCAAAATAATAAGGAAGCAGAATTAAGCAATATAATAAGGAAGCAGAAATAAGAAATATAATAAGGAAGCAGAACTAAGCAATATAATAAGGAAGCAGAAATAAGCAATATAATAAGGAAGCACAACTAAGCAATATAATAAGGTAGCAGAACTAAGCAAAATATTAAGGAAGCAGAATTAAGCAAAATTATAAGGAAGCAGAAATAAGCAATATAATAGGGAAGCAAAACTAAGCAATATAATAAGGAAGCAGAACTAAGCAGTATAATAAGGAAGCAGAATTAAGCAAAATTATAAGGAAGCAGAAATAAGCAAAATAATAAGGAAGCAGGATTAAGCAAATTAATGAGGAAGTAGAACTAAGCAAAATGATAGGAAGCAGAATTAAGCAAAATTATAAGGAAGCAGAAATAAGAAAAATAATAAGGAAGCAGAACTAAGCAAAATAATAAGGAAGCAGAATTAAACAAAATTATAAGGAAGCAGAAATAAGCAAAATAATAAGGAAGCAGAATTGAGCAAATTAATGAGGAAGTAGAACTAAGCAAAATGATAGGAAGCAGAACTAAGCAAAATAATAAGGAAGCAGAACCAAGCAAAATAATAAGGAAGCAGAATTAAGCAAAATTATAAGGAAGCAGAAATAAGCTAAATAATAAGGAAGCAGAATTATGCAAATTAATAAGGAAGCAGAAATAAGCAGTATAATAATGAAGCAGAACTAAGCAACATAATAAGGAAGCAGAATTAAGCAAAATTATAAGGAAGCAGAAATTAGCAAAATAATAAGGAAGCAGAACTAAGCAAATTATGAGGAAGTTGAACTAAGCAAAATGATAGGAAGCAGAACTAAGCAAAATAATAAGGAAGCAGAGCTAAGCAAAATAATAAGGAAGTAGAACTAAGTAATATAATAATGAAGCAGAACTAAGCAATATAATAAGAAAGCAGAACTAAGCAAAATAATAAGTAAGCAGAATTAAGCAAAATTATAAGGAAGCAGAAATAAGCAAAATAATAAGGAAGCAGAATTAAGCAAATTAATGAGGAAGTAGAACTAAGCAAAATGATAGGAAGCAGAATTAAGCAAAATAATAAGGAAGCAGAAATAAGCAATATAATAAGGAAGCAGAAATAAGCAATATAATAAGGAAGCACAACTAAGCAATATAATAAGATAGCAGAACTAAGCAAAATAATAAGGAAGCAGAATTAAGCAAAATTATAAGGAAGCACAAATAAGAAAAATAATAAGGAAGCAGAACTAAGCAAAATAATAAGGAAGCAGAATTAAGCAAAATTATAAGGAAGCAGAAATAAGCTAAATAATAAGGAAGCAGAATTAAGCAAATTAATGAGGAAGTAGAATTAAGCAAAATGATAGGAAGCAGAACTAAGAAAAAATAAGAAGGAAGCAGAATTAAGCAAATTAATGAGGAGGTAGAACTAAGCAAAATGATAGGAAGCAGAACTAAGCAAAATAATAAGGAAGCAGAACTAAGCAAAATACTAAGGAAGCAGAATTAAGCAAAATTATAAGGAATAAGAAATAAGCTAAATAATAAGGAAGCAGAATTAAGCAAATTAATGAGGAAGTAGAACTAAGCAAAATGATAGGAAGCAGAACTAAGCAAAATAATAAGGAAGCAGAGCTAAGCAAAGTAATAAGGAAGTAGAACTAAGTAATATAATAATGAAGCAGAACTAAGCAAAATAATAAGGAAGCAGAATTAAGCAAAATAATGAGGAAGCAGAATTAAGCAAAATAATAAGGAAGCAGAAATAAGCAATATAATAATGAAGCAGAACTAAGCAATATAATAAGGAAGCAGAATTAAGCAAAATTATAAGGAAGCAGAAATTAGCAAAATAATAAGGAAGCAGAACTAAGCAAATTATGAGGAAGTTGAACTAAGCAAAATGATAGGAAGCAGAACTAAGCAAAATAATAAGGAAGTAGAACTAAGTAATATAATAATGAAGCAGAACTAAGCAATATAATAAGAAAGCAGAACTAAGCAAAATAATAAGGAAGCAGAATTAAGCAAAATTATAAGGAAGCAGAAATAAGCAGAATAATAAGGAAGCAGAATTAAGCAAATTAATGAGGAAGTAGAACTAAGCAAAATGATAGGAAGCAGAACTAAGCAAAATAATAAGGAAGCAGAATTAAGCAAATTAATGAGGAAGTAGAACTAAGCAAAATGATAGGAAGCAGAACTAAGCAAAATAATAAGGAAGCAGAACTAAGCAAAATAATAAGGAAGCAGAATTAAGCAAAATTATAAGGAAGCAGAAATAAGCTAAATAATAAGGAAGCAGAATTAAGCAAATTAATGAGGAAGTAGAACTAAGCAAAATGATAGGAAGCAGAACTAAGCAAAATAATAAGGAAGCAGAATTAAGCAAAATAATGAGGAAGCAGAATTAAGCAAAATAATAAGGAAGCAGAAATAAGCAATATAATAATGAAGCAGAACTAAGCAATATAATAAGGAAGCAGAATTAAGCAAAATTATAAGGAAGCAGAAATTAGCAAAATAATAAGGAAGCAGAACTAAGCAAATTATGAGGAAGTTGAACTAAGCAAAATGATAGGAAGCAGAACTAAGCAAAATAATAAGGAAGCAGAGCTAAGCAAAATAATAAGGAAGTAGAACTAAGTAATATAATAATGAAGCAGAACTAAGCAATATAATAAGAAAGCAGAACTAAGCAAAATAATAAGGAAGCAGAATTAAGCAAAATTATAAGGAAGCAGAAATAAGCAAAATAATAAGGAAGCAGAATTAAGCAAATTAATGAGGAAGTAGAACTAAGCAAAATGATAGGAAGCAGAACTAAGCAAAATGATAGGAAGCAGAACTAAGCAAAATAATAAGGAAGCAGAGCTAAGCAAAATAATAAGGAAGTAGAACTAAGTAATATAATAATGAAGCAGAACTAAGCAATATAATAAGAAAGCAGAACTAAGCAAAATAATAAGGAAGCAGAATTAAGCAAAATTATAAGCAAGCAGAAATAAGCAAAATAATAAGGAAGCAGAATTAAGCAAATTAATGAGGAAGTAGAACTAAACAAAATGATAGGAAGCAGAATTAAGCAAAATAATAAGGAAGCAGAAATAAGCAATATAATAAGGAAGCAGAAATAAGCAATATAATAAGGAAGCACAACTAAGCAATATAATAAGGTAGCAGAACTAAGCAAAATAATAAGGAAGCAGAATTAAGCAAAATTATAAGGAAGCAGAAATAAGCTAAATAATAAGGAAGCAGAATTAAGCAAATTAATGAGGAAGTAGAACTAAGCAAAATGATAGGAAGCAGAACTAAGCAAAATAATAAGGAAGCAGAATTAAGCAAATCAATGAGGAAGTAGAACTAAGCAAAATGATAGGAAGCAGAACTAAGCAAAATAATAAGGAAGCAGAACTAAGCAAAATAATAAGGAAGCAGAATTAAGCAAAATTATAAGGAAGCAGAAATAAGCTAAATAATAAGGAAGCAGAATTAAGCAAATTAATGAGGAAGTAGAACTAAGCAAAATGATAGGAAGCAGAACTAAGCAAAATAATAAGGAAGCAGAATTAAGCAAATTAATGAGGAAGTAGAACTAAGCAAAATGATAGGAAGCAGAACTAAGCAAAATAATAAGGAAGCAGAATTAAGCAAAATAATGAGGAAGCAGAATTAAGCAAAATAATAAGGAAGCAGAAATAAGCAATATAATAATGAAGCAGAACTAAGCAATATAATAAGGAAGCAGAATTAAGCAAAATTATAAGGAAGCAGAAATTACCAAAATAATAAGGAAGCAGAACTAAGCAAATTATGAGGAAGTTGAACTAAGCAAAATGATAGGAAGCAGAACTAAGCAAAATAATAAGGAAGCAGAGCTAAGCAAAATAATAAGGAAGTAGAACTAAGTAATATAATAATGAAGCAGAACTAAGCAATATAATAAGAAAGCAGAACTAAGCAAAATAATAAGGAAGCAGAATTAAGCAAAATTATAAGGAAGCAGAAATAAGCAAATTAATGAGGAAGTAGAACTAAGCAAAATGATAGGAAGCAGAACTAAGCAAAATAATAAGGAAGCAAAACTAATATATATATATATATATATATATATATATATATATATATATATATATATATATATATATATATATATATATATATATATATATATATTAGCACAATTGGAGAACTTGGAAAACTTCTGTTGGGTAATCAATAGAATACATCCGTTAATTTGTTTTTTTTTTGGCATTTAAAGATTTTTTTACTATATATTTTGGTTTTAAACTTAGGTTAGTTCATGTTATTGAAGATTATATAGTGAACTAGTATTTGAAAGCCAAAATTATATTTACCTCAATACCAATCCATTAGAGGGGTTTTATATCCCTAATGGCTGGAAATACACTGAAATTGAAGGATAAAAAATATATGGGAACAACTGGCTTTTTTAGAGGTACTTAAAACCACTCACAAATTATCTCGCCAAAACAATTTCGTGAAAGTTAACCAGGCTTTTATCATCGCGTCATAAAATTATCTTGAGAGTAAATGGATGATTTCCACCAAGTACGACCTGCATATATACGAGGTTTGATCATTTTTCTCCGCTCCTGACCCACTTACAAGTCGCGATTAAGTTTAATACATTTATAAAAATAGAAACTACTGATTAAGGAAATTGTTTACCACGCAAGCGTTTTTCGAGCTTTGGAGGCCTAATTTGGTAAATAGGTATATATTTAACTAATTCTAAGCCTGCCCAATCTATTGCGGTTGTTCCAATGATGAACCTGAGGCTTTGTTGGCTCGAGGAGCATAGAATAAACATGTTATATATATATATATCAATATATATATATATATATATATATATATATATATATATATATATATATATTGATAATATTAATAAAATGGCGTAACTCAATTTAATCTTTTTCTCATTTATTTAAACTGTTTTCAACAGTGGGATGAATTTACAGACAAAGTTTCTTACTCAATTTATTCATACGCTTACTCTACATTTATTCAAACGCACTGTCTACTTGTCTATCCCGATGTATTTAGGATAACATCGGATTTACTGACTGACCCCGCTCATTTATACAAAACGGATTTCTCGATAATTCGATTCTAGATTGTAAACAAACATAAAGGTCTTCCCAAAAATTGTAGCATGACATTCGGCTTGTTATGTTTTTCTTCAAACATTTTGAATATTCCTTTGTTGATTTTTTGTGGCCCAGTAGTCACATCTATTTTAATTCTAACATTCCAGTTTTTGAACAAATTGATTTATTATCGATAAGCTCTATAAAACCTCGAAATTGATTCTAATTCTTTCTCTACCTATCTATATTCTAAATAAAAGTAAGTTTTAGTAAATTTGTTCAGTTATCGTTATTAGTTTTAAGCATACTTTGCATCAAATTTCCGCTAAAATTCGTATTTTCTATTTATTTTAGGAACAGAATGAATTGAATGGAACAGATTCCTGTTCATTTTAATTTAAAAAAAAATGTAGAATCAGTATAAGCTCCTCTCATTCAAATCTATTCTCTTTACTCGTTCCTTCTTCAGTACTTAATTTCCATCCGTGTTTCTATTTTCTATCTCATTCAATTGTATAAAAACTAACGTACTGTACATAAGTAATAAGAATGATTCAAAGGTTTTCCACTTTATAACCGTTCTTAGAAATTCTATTCGACACGACCATCAAATTTTAGATTTTATTAACAACAGGACCGGCTTCACGGTCCATGTCGTTGACGAGTTCGTGAAATTTTTGAATCTCCTGTTAAATTGTAGATCCTTCCTTTTGTAATGTACTCAGATAGGATATTAATTTGTATGTTCAATAATTAAAAATAACAAAAATAAATTACTCAATTGCTTTATTTTTAATAAGAAGCAATTTATATCGAAAAATTTATTTCAAATTTTCATGAAAATATATTAAAGTTAAATGTAGAAAGTAGAAGATGCTATAAACAAAAAAACTAGTGCGTAATTAGGGACTGACCAAAACTAAGAAATAAGAGAGATACTTTGAGAAAAGCGCAGTCAATGAAAAGAAAAAAGATTAATAATGTTTTGCAAGACCAAGAGATGAGAACGAAATTGAAACAAAGAGTTAGAGCAATGAAGTAATCAGAAGCAAATTTAATGACAATCAAAGTAGAAATCGAAGAGTTTCCTAATCAAAAATAGACGAATAATACAGGATGATTCACTATCTACAAAACTATTTAATACATCGTTAGAGCACGTACTAAGAAACATAGATAAAACCAAATAAACAACGGGGTTCCAATAATGGTATACGCAGACGACATAGTCCAGATTATGGAAAAAAACAGACATAATGGGTATGTAAAGAAACTGAAGGAGAAGAAAACGAGTTAAACATAAGTGAAATAAAACAATCATGAGATATTGCAAACAATCTATAAAGATAATAATAAAAATAAGAGAATTTAAAGAAGTACAAGACTCGATAATGTGGAACGCTGATCGGAAATGAAAGTATAAAATAGAGCACATCATGCAAATAAGAAATATGATCTTAAAAGCAGAATAATAAATAAGAAGACCAAAATGAATATTTGTAAAATAGTAATACGACGGAAGTTACGTAGTAAAAGATGATACGAATATTAGAACAATTAAAAATTGATTAAAATGAATACAGACAACGTGTGATGATGGAATTGAGGAGAGAACTGAAGGAAAAGAATAAGATATGTGGAGAACAGGCGAAGATATAGTAGCTTTGTCTAGCTTTGAGGTAGTATTGAAATTTTTCAAATTTCAAATCTTCATAAAAAGGTATTGATAATTATGTTTTCTTTGCTTCATAACTGTGTATAAATATATTCTTTCGCAATAACGCTATCATTCGCTGTTGAAATTTTATCAATTATCACATTTTCTATATACGAGAAGGTCCCAGAAGACTTCTGGAACAAGGACTTAGAGATGGCGGTAGTTGATTGAAACATATGTTTCAAGTTTGAAAACGTGACATTGTTTATTATTTGTTTGACAATCATCAATAGTGAGCGTTTTCAGTGAATTTGTAAACATCGTCATCGTTATCTGATACAGTATTTTTATTAGAAAGGCCTCAGCCCAACAAATATAAAAGCTGAACATGACCTGCAAAGACCAGCATCACAGTGGTTGACTAAATGAGGTGAGGACTCCAGAAATGTTGTTTGTTGTTTCAAAAAGTACAGTACATCGTATATTAACTGAAAATTTGGACATTAGAAAGCTGTGCGCAAGATGGGTGCCGCGCTTGCTCACTATAAAACAAAAGCAATGTTACCTTCGAATGCTAGGCAATATTTCACAGAAATAAATATAAATTTGTTTCATAACCACGATGAAGCGTGTATTCATCACTTCATACCCGAAACAAAGAGAAATCAAAGCAATGGGCTGAAAAAGGAGAACCGATTTCAAAGAAGGCAGAGTCCGTTCTATCTGCAGGCAAGGTTATGGCGTCGGTTTTTTGAGATGCTCGTGGGATAATTTTCATTTACTATTTCGAAAAAGGAAAAACTATCAATGGCGAGTATTTTGCGAACTTATTACAACGTTTAAGCGAAGAAATCAAGCAAAAAACGACCGCATTTGGATAAGAAGAAAGTGTTGTTTTATTAAACCAATGCACCAGCTCACACATCCGTTATTGAAATAGCAAAAATTGAAGAAGTTTGAATTGCTACCTCATGTACCCCATTCGCTAGATTTAGCCTACTCGGATTATTTTCTGTTCCCAGAGTTGAAAAATTTGCTCGGTGGTCAAAGATTTTCTAACAATGAAGAGATTATGTCGGCAGTTAATGACTATTTTAAGGAGCCTGACGATTCTTATCATAAAAAGGGTATCGAACTTATTTAACATCACTGAGAAAAGTGTATGGAGCTGAAAGGAGATTACGTTGATATTTTTTCCCAAAATTTATGTTTCATGTATTATGTGACAAATTATTTGCGAATATTACATACGGTTATATTTAAGAAGGAAAACATTGATTTGACGTTATTAACGAGACTAAATGACACCGACGGCCGTAGAGGAGTTATGAATTGTTCCTTTGAATTGCAAGCCAAAAGAATGGTGTGACCGACAAAAAAAACCGAATACGGACGCGTTTATTACTAAGCATCAAGCCAGGCTGTAATGGACCGCTGGAGAATTGGATACGGTAACAAAGAATAGTGGATAATGCTTTTTAACTTCCTAACTAATTTAGAGAATTTTTGATTACATTAGATACTCAACAAGGAAATAAAATAGAGACCTTTTCAGTTTTATTAATTAATTTATAAGGATGGTTCCAAATTTCGTCGCTCATGTACGTTCGGACGGTCCACGTTTTTATCCTTTTAAAAAATTAATCTCTGACAGTTTTATGATTTGTCAATGATGGAATATTTATTGTAAATAAAAATACGCAGCAAGTTTTGAATTTTTCGATCTGCTTCTACAAAAGTTTCACATTGATTTCAGCTTTTTGTTTACCATTAATAATCTTAGTTGAAAATGATACGTTGATGATGTCTTCGAATTCGAACAGCTATAATTCTTGTGGGAAAAAAAAGAAACTGTCGTCAAATCGACATTTTTGTTGACAACATTCGAATATTGATCTAAATTCACCATTTAGGAAATGTATTATTAGGAATTTCGTGGACGATTATTGCATTTCATTTTTCCAATTTTTTAAACCTAAGTGCTGACATATTTAAAAAAAAACAATTATTTATCATCATGTCACATTGTAGGAGGGTTGCTACTTAACTTTTGAGATATGGCAACATTGATGTCAATATGTCAAATCTGATATTGCCATCATATGACTTTTGACGTACTCACATATTCACTTACGAGTGCTATTTGAGTTGTTTACAGATATTTGAAACATTCATCTTGGTTAAAAAACTAAACTCAAATAGAGTGCCGATCAACTCGCTTCGACTTTTGGTTATAAAGCTCGTGTCGATTGGTGCAAAAAAATGCTGAAAAAACGAACTAGCGGTGCTTTCAGAGATATCTATAAGATTATGACATGCAACGAATCACTAATCTATGAATATGACCCCGAAACTAAACAATAATCGACGGTATGGGTCTGTCAAGACAAGCCAAATCCAACAAAAGTTGTTTGCGCACTAAAAACTTCGAAGCAAATGTCGCATATTTTTTTGGACATGTCTCCACGGTTCCCTTAGAGCAAAGTAGAACAGTCAATTCTGAATAGTACACCAGCATTTGTTTACCAGAAGACGACATTCTTCACCACGATAATGCGAGCTCTCACACATCAGTTCTAACAAAAAAAGTTTTCCAACATCGAATTGCTGCGCTGCCGTGCAGTCTTTATTTGGTAAGCGAATTCAATGTTTTTCTAGACCTGAAGAAGCGGATGATACCTCAATTGGAATGGAAAAAATGTTTCGACTATTAGTTCAAACGCGTGTATTGATCTTAATGGGGAATATTTTGAAAAACAATAAAGGCATATAAAATGAATATTAGTTTTTATTTGTCTCTCAAAAATTAAGAACTTCCCTCGTACATATGTATTGTATAACGTGTGAGGTAGTTGAGCTATCGTAAATTGTGGTACATAATATACTTACTGTTTATCTTTCTAAATGTTCTTGATTTCAGGTCTCTTTTGTTTCAAAATTAGTTTTTTTTTTAAATCTAAAAAGATATTTTGAAAAAGATTTAAGAGAAAGTCGAAACGTCAATTTTTAGGTATCTTTTTAAAATTATTAAAAAAACTATTTTTGAAACAAAATAAACTTAAAATCAAGAAAATTTAGAAGCATATAGATATCGAAAGATCTAAGATATAAGCAATTAAAAAAATTACTGTTTATATTATATATATATATATATATATATATATATATATGCATTTATGTTCATTTTTAAAGCAGCAAAGACAAAGTGAATCAAAGTTTCTAGCCAGATTAGTAACAATGCATCAATCTCTTTGATGTATAGTCAAAAAAAACTTCCTCTACATCAGAGAATATGCATAAATATATTTGGTTGTAGTTTCATGAATCATTCATACAAGAATTCCACATTTTATATTATTTAAAGTATTGTAAGAAATATTGAAGCTAATGTCGTCAAGTGATTTCAGTCAATTTAATCTATTGGAAAAATGTCATGAGAAATGTCGAAATCGGTCCTTTGCAACCCTTACATTATTAAGAGCATCTTTATGTAGCCTTTTTTCTACTTTACGAATTTAACTTTGTCGTCCGATGAATAATAAATTGCAATGCAATTTTAGAACTGTAATTTTTGTGATCAATAATATGAATGGCAATCGACACGCTTGTTTAGAAAAATCGAAAATATCTATTTACTGATAATTATTTTTTGTTTTTATTCATACTGAATGGAAGTTGAATTTCAATGTTTAATATTGAATGCATATTCATTTCCACAGTGAAGTCTCCTGTTTTGAAATTCTTGTAACACTTTTGTGAATGTATTTTCAGAAAAAGTATATAATATAAATAATAAAACGTCAATATTATCAGGTTTAGTCTCGTAAAGCTTCGATTTAATACAGTAGATATTAAAACTTGTCGTCCAATCCATACACCACTATTATTTCCCTCTAAATCCTAAATTATTGCATCTTCATAGTATTATAAAGCATCACTTCATCAGGGTATCTGCTCAAACATTCAAATTTTCGGGAAACTTAGTATTTGTTTCATTTCTTTCATCTCAGCGTTGGATGGACAAATTGATAAAACACCAACCAGATTAGAATCATTAACTGAACTACCTTTACTTGGATAATTATATTTGATTGTACTATTTGAAATTAGAAGCGAATAATGTTCATAAAAAACATCACAATAATATAATTCACATTACAAAGAATAAGAATCATATAGTGTCAGGAAACTGAATAAATTAATTGAGCCAACACTCCGCAGTTATTATAGGAAATCACTATAGTCTATTTCAGAGAGGTGTAGAGCAATAAATTGAGGAATTCCGTCCAGTTCGGCTCAATTTCGGTGTCGGCCATAGGCGTAGGTCTTGAAATATTGTGTTGGGATTACTTAGGTAGTAGATTATACAGTTACGTTTTGCGTTTAACAGGTACCGTTTAACCTTCTATTAGTGCCTCTGCCTAATTCCAACCCTATTTCAGATTCGGCGTTGGGTTGAAGGAATTGGAAAAATGCAATGCAATAATCGTCCATGAAATTCCTAATAATAAATTTCCTTTTTAAGAGTATCCTACCGGCACGCCTTTGGCACACTATTTGCAGTGTTTGTGAATGGATAACAATAGGCTAAACCCATATATTGACCCCAACCCGGGTGGTACTACCTGCACTTGATGAAAATAAAGAATTTTACAATGAAATCAATGCCAAACTATGAAAGTGGCTTAAATATTCGTTGGGTACTCTGTGGTCCCTTCGTATAACTAATGAGGTTTTATTACTCTACACTTTTCTGAAATAAATTATAATAGAGAACTTAACATATATTAATATCTCTTAATCTGTTGTTCCAGAAGTAGTAGATTTTCTATGACCCAGGTTTATTTAGTGAAAGTTGATTGAAGATGAACAGTACTAAATTTACTAAGGTGAGTTTTCTTTATATAAGTAAAGTATACTTAAAATCCTCAGAATTTTCGCAAGGAAACGATCTACTATCTCATAAAAAACAAATAATAAGTAAAAACTCTGAACAAAGAGAGAAAATTCAATTTGTTTAATGTAAATGAATTTACCTTGGAAGTTGAGCGTAAGCAGTTTTCTCTTCGAGTCTACTATGATAAACAGAATTATTAAACTCTAAAAACATAGAGAAACTGATTCAAACACACAGGGAATACTAAGTCAGGACTAAGAGATACAACAAATATACATGGTTAACTACCATTAGGAAATAGATGTCTAATTCTATATTAAATTTCAACATTTCCAGGAATTGAAACTTCTACGCAGTAAAAACAATCGAGTAGATTATTATTAGTACGAAAAGAATATTATGTAGACGAGACATAGAGTGCATAGAAACTTGAAGCAAAATTTCAGAGGCGCGTAAAATTTGACATTGGAAGCTCAAATGAATTTTTTTGTATAACCATCGTCAGGCGCTTAAGTTTCTAGAAGATCATTACACAAGAAAATGCGAAGGAGGCAGGAAACATTTTTTTTATCAAGAATGTCCTACAACAGAATAAGGATCTGCTTATAAATAAGTGCTTTTTGAATAAATCACACTCTATTTGGAATACACTCAAAAATAAAATTCATCAAAGTCATTGGTGGGTTAACTGGATAAAAAGTGAGTTTGTCCTCAGTGAAATCTAATCGGGGAAAACGAGCGATTTTCATCTCACACGCACTGAAAAAATTAGTGGATGTGTTACTACCCTACTAGGGCAGAAAGTTTGAGATTTTTGTAGAACTTTCTCTTTACAGCGAGTCGGAAGTGAATGCACAACTACTATTTACCCGAGCGTTAGAAATGAATGTAGGACAAGACACCATTTTAATCAATGCAAACAGGGGATGCCCATAAGAGGGAGTCACGTCCCCACTTATGTACGTCCCCACTTATGTGGAGCCTAGTAGTGGACGCACTTTTATACGGGTTAACTGGGCTCGGAATTCCCTGTTAAGGATATGCAAACGACAAAGTCAATCAAGCAAAGGTGGATCCAAACGCCAATCCGAACAAGACCCACCTAATTTCCTTCACTAGGAAGAAACAACTCATCCTCAAGCCCACCAAGCTAGACGGACAAGTTATCGAGTGGAAAACAGAGGGAAAATATCTAAGACCCACACTAGATAGTAAACTTCTTTGGAACAAACATGAAACAAATCCACAAAAACCCTATTGGTGTGCAGAAACTTCGCAGGGAGGAATTGAGGCTTGTAACTCAAAGATCATACGATGGAGGTACATGGTAATTTTGAGACCAATCATTACATATGGGGCAGTTGTTTGGGGTACTAGATCTAGTCTGAATACCTCGAGGAAGAATCCCTTAAAGGTACAAAGACTGACTTGCTTATGTGCAACTGGGGTCATTCGATCATAACTAACAGCTGCTCTAAAAATGATTCTCAATCTTCCCCCTATCCACATAGTTCTAGAAAGCATAGCAAAGAAAACATCACTTAGAATGTTCAGAGACGCAATTATCAAAGAAAACTCGTTCCTAAATAATGACCAACCCTCGGACATGCCTCAGGACGTTGTATCGAAAAAGTTTAGCTTTGAAAAAAACTTCAATAAAACAAATGGAATCAAAGCACTATACAAAAATAAACAGAAATGTAATTTAATGTTATACGAAAAAACAGCAGATGGAACTGGAATAGGAGTGTACGGGCCCAGAACCAAACACTCTGATAGCTTGGGCTTTTCTCTAAGCAGAAATTTATGCAATTGAAAATTGTATTTAGTTCAATCTTGAATGGAATTATCGCAAACATGAGATGAGCATCTTGTCCGATAGTCAAGTAGCCATTAGAGCTCTGAGCTCCAATATCTTAAAATCCAAACGAGCTAGACAAAAAAAATAAAATCACCCTACAATGGATTCCGTGACACACCGGAACGAAGGGAAATTAATTAGTTGATAAGTTCGCTAGATCGGGGACAGACAAGCCCTTCCCGTGACCCGAACTCTTCTGTGGTATCAGGTACAGAATAATGGAAAAAGCACTGGAAAAGAAGATAGTAGATAGGGGAAAAACCAATTATAGGGACAATCTACAGGTGCTGAGACAGGCAGAGACTCTTCTGGGAAACTATAACCAGTAGTAGATATGCTGTATGTATGTATCAATCTAAATAAAAACAACCTACAAATACTAACAGAAGACCTGAAGATGCTAGATCTAGCAGATAACGCGAACTACAGAACTACATCTGGGTGCGTATGAAACAGAAGACGAAGATATCTGGCAATTAAAGCCATTCCACATTCCAGACTTTTTAAAAGGAGTGGGATTGATGGATTAGCTGAGTTCTCCAGTATCGCAATAAGAATTGCATTTTTCATTATCACACTAGAGGAATAAAGTAATATAATTACTTACTAGTGGAAACATTGATATTTTATACGATTAAAAATTGTAGATAAAACTTCAAGTACAATGTGAATTTGTATAAAATGAATGATATAGCTCATATTCAAATTTCGCTATTAATTAAAAGAAAAATGTTTGGAAATGGAATGAGAATTAGAATGATTTTATGTTAAAGTTAAATCCTTCTAAACCTTCGTCTTTACTTCTAAAGACAGATAATCGCGTGGTTGAATATAGCCTGTAATTACTTAGTCTTTACATGAGTGAGAAGAAAGCTCTCATTTAAAATGTGTTGCTGCTGTATGCCTATTTTATTCATGATGCCCTTCAAAGTAAAATCGATAAAAAGGAGTACGTTTTAAATTTGTATGCCTGCCAAGTAATTTCGGAGATATGTTGCTAGTGACAACAAATGCGAAATAAATTTCCCATTATAAAAATTTGCGAGATGTTCCATTGCTTCTCAAATTGAAAATTTTACCTCACAACTGTTTATCGATTTGGAACAAATCTCCGTGCTGATCTCTAGATATATCTGACAGATTTTATTTTGATGAAATTACGAGGGCTCCTACTTAAGTTTTGAGATTTGGTAACACTGATATGAATATGTCAATTCTGACGTTGCCATCATGAAGTTTGACATTTTCGATGATGAACGTATTCAGAGCGTGTTTGTGTTTTCAGTTGTTTACTTGAAACATTCATCAAATGATTTTCTATGACTTTCGACGTAGAATAAACCAACAGCAGATCAACTCGTTTCAACTTTTGGTGATGCAGCAATTTTCCGAATTCAATCGTGGTCTCACTTTTGTACAAGATGAATGTCGTAGGATTCGTTAAAAATCAGCTGTTGTGTCAGAAAATGAAGACGTTCACGGACGGATAATACAAAAATCTCGACATTAATCAAAAAAGATGGATCCTTTGATTTCCCGAACGGACTGAAGTGA
The DNA here is from genome assembly GCA_026230145.1 of Diorhabda elongata. Lineage (NCBI taxonomy): Eukaryota > Metazoa > Arthropoda > Insecta > Coleoptera > Chrysomelidae > Diorhabda > Diorhabda elongata. The sequence continues at coordinate 15,871,775 of CM047928.1, read as the reverse complement.
TACTATTCATTAAAAGTAGAAAATGATTGAATCTGGGCAATATAGTGAGATGTACAAACTTGTTGATATGCCACTACAAGGAAAAATTGATGAAGAATAATCAATATTCAGAAAAAGACACTCCCAGAAACAAATCTACGTAATACAAAAATAATAATATCAGCAGTTGTACAGAATTATTCACTATGTAAACAAGTGGAGCCCTCCCCAACGCCTTTGTCTGTGTCAGTTCATTTCGAGCCACGAAACAGTTTGTATTTCAAAATGTCTACCAAACAGAACAAACGTTTACGCGTTAAGGCAAAAATGTTAGTTAAGAGTGTTTACTTAAAGTTAGTAGAGAGAGGCCACGAAAAATATTTTTCATTAGAGGAGACTTCAGCTTTAAAGGGCATCTCTGAAAGTACAGGACACGATAAGACTATGGTATACTTAATGACTTTGTTTTCTTCCAAGAAGACTTAATTTGCTGTAATCTATGTGGGAGGTATTCCATTAGCAGCACTGCATATTACTCCAATTCCTGGCCATAACTTTTCACAGTTTTTAAAAATATATTCACGAAGAAAGTTTTGAAGCAAAATTTTATTTTTACTTGAACTCCAAAACAAGGTGTCGAAGGTGTTGAAGTAGTTGTATTTTGAATGTTTCAAGATAATAGTTTTCTTATTAAATTGAAAAAAAAAACTTGTTTGATTCTATTTAATAGTAACATATAAATACTTACTTTATATAGATGCGAAATGGAATCGGTTAAGTAAATGTAGTGATAATCTATTCAAAAGAATAGATAAAAGGCAAGTTTTAATGTACTAACAGCACTTGCAAAGATTCAGAATAAAATATTTCAGAAAAATAAATACAGGTAGATTGATAAACCGAACGATAATTTACCTAGAGAAGACTTGGTACGACATCAATGATACACTTAGAAGATGGGTTGAGGGTTTGAAAAAAGTTTTACGCGAAAGCTTCGTCTGAATTAAAGTGAAAGAATAGATATTCTACAAGCGGGGTAATAAGAAGGATGGAACTAGAATGTCTGTTTTAAGGAACCAAGAATATTTCGGATTCCAGGATTATCACTGCGTTGTTTTCCAAATGAATTAATATCGAATATACTACCGATTAGCTCCATTGTCATTGATAAATAAAGTCGATTTTATTGAAATCGCGGTTTCCATAATTCCCAATTTCAAACTACAGATTTAACGATAAAATTTAGAAAAAACAGGTTAACACAAGATTGGATATTCACACTGAAACTAATAGCAGCAAATATTACCACATATTAAAAATATATGAAATAATGAGAAATTGAAGTCCGAAAAGAACTGGTGATATAATTTAGAGCCTAAGCGAAAAAAAAAGAGAAAGTAGTATGGATTAGCGATAAACCAAATAGTTCAATAGTCGATTGAAAAGTTTGAAACATATGATTCTGTCTATTATTATCTATTATGTCTATTCAGTAGCCAAATAAGTACTAAAAACGATAGGAAATACACAATAGATTCAGGTCAATGCATATAAACAGATTATTCTATTTTCTCGTTAATGTCAAACAAAATCTCCTCCAACCATCCTTTTTCGAGATATAACCGTTAAAAGGTGGTGATTAAAATTGAATTTTTATTTTTTTTACATATGTACGGCAATCAATTATACGTAGGCTACGTTGTATTTTGGTTAGAGGTGGTTATTTCCAGGATTTACTATATTTTACCCCTGTTTACCACTGGATTTATTGAAAAAATTATAAATTATGGTATTTAATTTTTATCTACAGCTATTGGTTTTGAGAAAAAATCTAAATGTAAAAAATATTCTTCAATAAAACAAGGATTTTTAGTTGTAATTTTAGTCCATAAAACTCCATCTATAAAAAAAGTTTTGATATGAAATAAAGTAAGGATTGCAAGTGTACGAAAATAACAGAATTTCAAGTTTCTAGCATCACTGAAGTTCTAGAAAATAAATAAAAACTCAATTTCACTCACCACCATTTAAGGGTTATATCTTGTAAAGGGGTGGGCTGAGGAAATTTTGTAATAGGAATTTGTGGCATCCTTTATATATGTGGTCAATTTCTGAAACCTCAATGTTCAAACAGAAGCTTTATAGTAAAATTAGAGGCTCATAAATCCTAAACGAAGGTTTTTATAATATAATTTAGCTTTATACTGTCGAGTGGCAATGAATTTTTGGACACCGTGTATATTCAACTGCAGACTCAACACAAATAAAATGATACAACTTTTTACATAATATGTACGATTTAAAAAGGTACAGAAAATCGGTTCTATTAGGTAAATATATCCACGACAAACGTTTAACATTTTAAGACTGGAAGTACACGTTTAGAAGTCATTTATATGCATGGTTAAGCAGGAAAGTCATTAGCGACCCATTTAATTTCATATTCCTCCTAATGGTAATGGAAGAAACGAGTTTCGGTTCGAGCTTCCATCCATAGAGAGAAAATGAATGCTACGGAAAAATAAAGTTGAAATTTAACACAAGGCAATTACGGTGAAGCATTGGAATTCTACAAAAATATTGTTAATATGAAATTCTTTTCATTAAATAGCAGTAGATTTCAGGAGCACAAATATAATGATGTTTCTTTAGAAGTGGAATGTTTCAAATTAAAAAGTGAAATCAATTCAACGTAACTTTCTAATATATTATTTTCACTCATGTGAAGTTGAAATTTTGGTAAACGATCATTGATTTTTATGATTTTCATTCGATTTTACTATGTACCGTTTTCTAAATTGTTTATACTTTAAGTCAATAGACATCGGGGTACAAAAATGTCATCAACAACACTCTCAGCTATGAGAGTTTTGCGAAAAAAAATATTTTGCACCGTAATGTATTAGGACAGTATTTTAATATCAATTCATTTTGTGTAGTACTACTACTAATTTGATTTAGGGAGGAGGGTGAGGTTTTAAAACTACGTTTGAGTTTTTTTGACGTCACAATATGTCGAGAAGATTGTGAATAAATTTCGGATTAATCAGACCAAAACTAATGCAGTTAAAGCATTTCATACAACGTTTTATACACCTACCTACATACATCTATTTTGACGCCGCTCCCAAACCCTTTGATTCATCGAACAAGAACCATAAAGCCAATCTATGAAGATATGATCATGAACGCACTTTTGCAGCGGTGTCTTGGAGATTTTATACACGATAATAACGATAAACTCAATCAACAAAGTTAGTAGAGCGAGATCGCGAAGAATCCTTTAACAGTTCTGAGCATCCCTGGAAGTACAGTATGGAAGATATTGGATAATTCGATAGCTCAAAAAAAGCCCAAAATGACAATGGTATACCAAACTGCATTGATTTATTTCAAGAAGACTTTGCTGCTTTACTGCAATCTTTATGGAAACAAAAAGTGTCTTTATTGTCACTATCCCGGAAACTGTGCCAGGAAACTGATGATGAGATTAATTGTTTCACTACTACTACTACGCAAACCATAATAATCACAGCGCTTGCAAAACCATTCACGCTCTGTTTGATTATACGGATTGTGTTTTATATTTATGTTTACATGAACCCCCAAGTGTACAATAACTACCTTTTAGATGTTTAATAGAATTATGAACGTAATTTGCATTTCTATCAACATTGTTTTTGCGTAGGTTCAACTTAGTTCATATTGGCTTTTTATGATCTTCGGGGTTAATAACCACCACAAACTCATGTAAACACCTAGTGGATGGATGGCCAGAGGAAGAATAAGAGTATTTCATAAATTTATACTGTCAGTTAAAGTGTTGAACTAACTCTGTATGAAATAATTGAATATGTAGAAGAATTTTATTCTGGAGAATTCTCATTCTCATATTTAAGCCGATATATAAAATCAGGAAAAACCTTCCGCACAACCTTTTCCATATTCTAAAATCCTACCTGCAGAACAGACACTCTCAAGTCAAAATCCAAGATTATATTACCATTCAACATCCAATTATGTAAGGAGTTCCACAAGGAAGCTCTCTTGGCCCGTAACTCTATCTTATGTACGTAGCTGATACTCCCAGATGCAACTGCCGCGCTAGCATCTCACCAGGATCCCCCTATGGCCTTTCATATATTACAGACAAACTTGAACGCGATTTACTTTTGTCTAAAAACTTGGGGAATAGAAGTAAATGAAAACAAATTAGTGCAAGTTACCTACACCAAACGGAGAGGTACCTGTTCAACTGGAATATTAAACAGGCATCTTCTGCCACAGAAAAAGAGTGAAAAATACCTCGAAATTCATCTAGATCGATGACTTGTGGTGTGGAGCACACACATACTAATCAAGTGAAAGCAAACTCCGCAAACTTTATTGGTTAATAGGTTGAAAATCCCAACTAAGAATCGAAAACAAGCTGCTGATATACAAAAGTCACACGAAAACCCATCTGGATTTATGGTATTCAACTATGGAGTACTGCATCTCACTAAAGTATAGAAAGTCTAGGAAGATTTCAATCGAGTATTCAGAAATCTTGTAAATGCTCCTTGGTATGTCTCAATTCTCCCAAAAATATTCTTATCACATGGAAACCCATCCAAATACATTGGCTCAACCTCTAATGAGACCCCTAGAACGCATCTTCCAATCTGACAGATTTTAGTGTCATAGTTATGTATTATCCCTCAATCAAACGATATTTTAAAGTGAAGGGAAATTACCACTGGGAAATTCATAGTGCTTCAAACCATTTGCTTGTAAAATTTCACAGATCACAAATAAAAAAAAATATTTAAACCGATTATTGAACAGAGTTACTATAACCTCTAAATTAGTTGCCCATCACGTAGGTGATGCTGATATTGACTGAAAATTCAGGGTCATCGCTCATCTGCGATTTCCAACAGAAACTGAAATGAATCAATGAATTATGTAAGACTCGTTCCGCTCCTCTGTTCTGTTTGTTCTGATTATCATATCAAAAATTCAAGAAATCTAACTTGTCACGTATTTATTATATACCGAGTTGAGAAAATAAATCATAAGTACAAGAAAAGCACATAATTTAGGTCTTTCAATATTTTCAAACCAAAGTAAATGTACGGGATGTCAATGTAATCGTGAGATATTATCTGCTAGCTTTTTCAAAAAGAAAAACAATTTCTATTAATATTTCATTTTATGTTTCGGGTCTTTTGTTTATTGACACTAAAACTTCTCTATAAAGAGAAAACCTACTAAACTATGATCTCAATATTCTACAATTTTAAATTATGTTAAAAGAAAGAATTATAATATTCGAATAACAATAAATCTAATCTACATTTTTTACAAAACTAGTGGAAATCTATATATTGAAATAGTACGAATTGAATAATCTCAGTTTTTTAACTTCTTCAAAATTTTCATTATGAATTATTTGAAGAAATCTATTGATATTGAGTCATATTGAATGAATATACAATAATTTTTTGTCACAATTTACACCAGCATGGAAAACTTTTCTTTATATATTCCAGCCGGGTGTAAAAGAGATAATTTTAATAATATTTAAATTTTGGTATAACTCAAATATTGATATTAACCCTTATCAATACATACAAACACACAGAAATCTAAGAAAATGAATCAGGCTCATAGGTTGAAACGCGTTGGAATATAGGACGACGTTTCGTATTCCACTTCGAAGTCATCATCAAAAGAAATGTTGAAGAAGTGATCTGATTCCGTTGACTCAATAAGTTCACTCCAAACACCTCTTTTTCGATAGATTCCATGGCTCAAGTAGAAATTCAATAAATTAATTTAAAGTCATCTGATTGAAGACAACCAATCAGTACAAAATTATATTGAAAACAGCTGTTTTCACTTTATCAAGTTACCATCATATTGACTTTCCCAAGCATGTTTATAGGAAACAGACTTCCACCTACGGCGCTGCGTCCGTCTGGTCACAAGCAACAAGCTTTTGAAATTTGTTATAAAATTTTTTCGAAAAATTACTAATGTCCTTGAGTTATTTCCACTAAAAACTTTTTGCTCCAGTAGAAATTCAAAATTTCACCATTTGGTTGTTATACTGACGAGATCAATTAGATGAAAATCAGACGGCGGATAATTTGGCGTTAATTTTGAAGGAATGGGCTGTGAACATAAGAGGAAAGATGGTACAGTTGAAAGAAACTATGGTTAAAACCATGTGGAACCTAACAAATAAGTTGTTAGAAGAAGAATAATATAAAAAAAATGGAAGTTATTATTAACCCATTCAAAAATGTTGTATTTCAATGAACGCAAAAACTGCAATCAGATTCCCGTAGAAGGAAAGAAGTTTCGAATGCATCAAGTTTTGTAGAAAAATCGAAAATTTATGAAATGAAAATATCCCCGAAGGGCTGTTACGAAAATTCTATCACATAGCCGTCTCAGAATTAACGAGGAGGAGAAGCTGCTGTTTACTTGATTGACTCTCTTGTATAGAATCGAACAACAATGGTTCTTTAATAAATTGAGTTATTCAGAAAACCAAAGGAAAGTAAAATATCGATAGCATACCGACATGATAAAATATTATTGTCAAGAAAGAGTTCAAATATTGAAATAAACAGATTATTATTTATTAAGAATAAATCGCTCCTGGAAATCTGAAAATAATCACTGGTATAATAATATGCCCATCGAAAGCTTAGGAATCAATCTCCTTAGGTTATTAGGTACTACTAAAATGGTTACATTACTCCTTTCAAGCTCAGTGCCTAGGTCTAGCCGTATAAAACTTTAAATAGGGATCTATACAATGCTTTGTATTTTTGGTCCACCAGGAATGCACGTTGGTGGTGGAATAGGTAGGGAATGTGAGAAGTTTGTCTTCAGGTAATTCTGAAATCATATCCATTATTGCCATCACTAATAATGGAGGGAACACATGAAAAATATATTTGAGTGTTGATGAGACACTATGGAACTTGCTTGATATAGTTACTTCCACCGTAGCCCTACATCCTACTGTATGGTTAATAAGCCTCTATCAACATAAACTATTTATACTTATGTGGAACTGTATAAAAAAGACTTATAACTTTTATATCAAATTATCCAAGTCTTTTCAATCTTGAGCATAATCTAGCGACCGATTTCGATTTCGGTCTAGTTGAGTCTTGTCTGATGTTGTCTACATCCGAACTAATTATTACAATTAGTAGACAAAAAGTTGTAAAAACTTAAAAACAAACATTAAAATAATTAAATAAAGATACTAATACAATATTTGGCTTTAGAAACGTAATGGAAACTCGGGAAGCTCTTTTCTTTTTAAATATGCTGACTCAGATATGTAGAGACATGAATGCTGATGTAATTTCATGTTTTATTGACTGTAAAAAAGCTTTTGACTGATATCCTAAAATCAACCGAGATCGACGCACAAGATCATAATCGGACTCTACTGGCACCAAATAGCGACAGTCAAAATCGAAGTGTCCAGATCAGAAGAGATAGTAATAAGAAGAGGCGTGTGACAAGGATGTGTATTATCTCCCCTACTATTTTAACCTCAACTCTGAAGCAGTATTCAGCGAAACCCTCGAGAATACAACTGCAGATATAAAGATCAATGGAAACATTATAAACAATCTTCGTTAAGCAGATGATACCGTGGAAGTGGCCAATAGCCTGTATTCTCAAAAATACAAACAAACCCCACCCTAAGACTCCATGGATAGATTATGGAACCAGTGTCATCTCTAACATACCTGGGCATGCTCGTCAACCAGCAATCTGACCCAAAACTCGAAATCAGATCAAGAATTGAGCAAGCGCGGAAAACTCTGAAGAACGTTAAGACACTTCTGGTAAACCGTAGCCTCAGACTGGAACTCTGGACCAGAATGCTTCGTTGTTACATCTTTCTTCTGTACGGATGCGAAATTTGGACCATGGATGCATAGACGTCCTACAACAATGAGTAACAAAATTATAAGTAAAAGTAGTGGGTGATAATCAGTATATGAGTCCATAGCAAAATTAAACCAGTATGTAACATGCTTGGAATTAAATATTATTATTAGAATAGAAGTCGTTTACAGCGGAAAAAGATGATATCGATTTGATTTCAATTGGCAAGTAATTGTGCATTTTTTGCTCTGTAAAATATTAAGTCCTTAACTGATTCTGAACGTGGAGTAGGTAGGTAAAGGTCGTGCTTAGCGTTCCTAAGTGGATAGCCGTGCAACGACATTTCTGAAATTGGAGAAGCGTTCTTACGAATCAGGCAAACGAATTCAAAGATTAATACACACGTCTCAATAAAAGCATAATAAACTATTAAGAACATGGATAAGATCAGTATTTTTTAAATAAGGCGGCAGTATGTAACACCCATTTCAAGTAAATGTCCACACATCGCGCTGATTAACTTCTTCTGCTCGATTTTTCTCTTAAATTCAAATAATAATAGAAACGAGAAATTTTGTAATTTCCGTTTGCTCGCAAAGGAATGCCCACCGGTAAATCTTCAACATTCCTATTACAGTATAAGGGAGAGGATGAAAAATCTGATTATTCTCTAATACCACTTTGCAATCAGTAATGGACGTATTCAGTGCCGTTTTGTCAGAGTGAATACTATAATTACTGTCAAGTAGCTGGAAAAAGAATGCATTCAGAAAGAAGTTCCTTTGAATCTTTCTTTCATTGATGTACAATTCAGGACTAAGAGCTACTTTGATTATATACTGTGATTCATTTTATATTAAAGTTATGTACGCTGTTAGAGCTTTTGAAAATCATATAATTTCAAGTATTATCATAGTATCAGATTTATAAAAAGTGAATTTATTTGAAATTTGGGCTATTGTTAATTATTTAATAAATTGCGGGATACAAACAACTGCAGTAGAAATTGAAGACAGTAAAGGCTTAAATAGAAATATCAAGAATTAAATCAGAAAAGATATTGATGGAGAAATGGATAAAACAGGGACATAGCTAATTAAACAGGATAATTGACAAAAATATAAAATACAGAAGCTAATGAATATATGGACTAAAGAAATAGTGGAAATTAACACCGGTAAAACTAAAGTGATTACCATTAATTGAAAACATGAGGATGAAAAAAAAATGGACTAACATGCAATACACTGTGAAGAGTGATAGCTCAACTCAATATCTAGAAACAACTTATATTGAAAAAATATAGGAATGTATAGATTTGTGTTTTTCTGAAAGTGAATGGCTTTAATGTCGATCAGCCACAGATTTTACCTAAATTTTGATTTTAGTATCAATAAAATTCACTAATAGATCCAATGTTTGTTTGTTTTGTGAATGTGATTGCTGCATCCGAAAAAAAATGTAATTGAAATTAGCACAAGAATTATCATTGCAGATATAGGATGATGATTGTATCAGCTTGTTCAGATTATATAAGTAGAAATAACAAATATGGAGAATACATCAATGGTACTACACTTGACACTAAACAAAGCCATCGAGATATTGACATGGGAGTTGAAACGTAGATGTATATTAACAATACCAGTAGTAACATATGCAAGTAAAAACTGGACATTAGGAAAGAAGCTAAGATGAAGACAATAACAAGATGAAGCATCTAAAAAGAATGAGAAAGTGGGAAACTTCTTAGTTGGTATGGACATATCTTCATAAAGTCAATCCTATTGTCTCGAATATTCCCTAACACAATTACAAAGTTTTCGAATAAATATCTGACTGCTTATACAGGTAGAGGACTGAAAACAGGAAAAGAAGACTAACCTAACCAACTGAATAACCTATATAGTCTCGTCACAATTTATAATCAAAAGTATATATGTAATACTCCTATATGAACAGTTGGTTCGGGAAAAAAAGTTCCTCCTTTAAGGTGCCGACAATATTTATTTTCTCTTTCGTTCGAGACACTTTATCTATACTGCGCATGTTTGAGAATGCGCAGAACCTACCTAAAACCTCGGAGGATAGAGAAATTGTTGCCATTCTGCCTTCCTTAGCTTCCACTCATATAAACTGTCCATATGGAAGTATTGCGTATATGATAAAAAGCTTGAAGAACGGGACAATGACTTTTTTATGATACAAAATTTTTCTATTATTACGTAAAATGAGTTTTTAATCTGAATATAGTTTTCCAAATGTTGTACATTTTCTGTTTTATTGAGGATTCTACTAGAATTCTCTTGTATTAATAAGTCGAATCGAATTAGATTAAATGAAGGAAATTTCTGTTGATATATTCTCGAAGTTTCAATATGCTGGAAAACGTCATCTGGATAATATGTTCTCTGTGAAATTAGATCATATCAATATTTAATTTCCGGATTCATGGTTATTTATTCCTATAAACGTGAACAAATGACAAAATTCCCGCATTTATAATAGTATGCGATGTGACCCTTTTTTTATTTGATCTACCACCTCATCGTAAGGGAAATATTCAGCGCAATGCACATAAACCATATGTATTTTTTCTCTTTATAGTACAGCATCAAGAAAAAATCCAAAAATTACTACGGGAACTAAATATTAGCCGGAATAGTATTTTCTAGTCTGGAGATATTTTATTAAGGACTTAAAGAAAAGTCGAAACGTCAAAATTTATCTTTCTTTTAAAAATTATCAAAAAAAAAACTAATTTTAAAACAGAAAAAGCCTAAAATCAGATTTAGATGTAATAATATATCAAAAGGTCTAAGAAATAAGAAATTGAAAGATATTTTTTACTAGATAAAAATGATGCTACAACTGTTTTAATGTTAGAAAAGTCTGGAAAATATGAAACTATAGGAACAACAACGGCAGGTTAATTGATGACTAATATCTTTGTGAAGTGTCCGAATCGATTGAAATTTAAAAAAAAGGAGTGCCGGGCTCACAGAAAGTTAGAAGATTGCGTAATAATATTTGTTAAAAAAACTTGTTTTGTGGCATACAAGAAAATGATTTTTCTATAATGACTTTGTCCCTGATAATTCTATCCAACAATTTTTGCATAAAAATTATTCACTCGCAAATTTCACAAGATTGATGGGAACAATAAAAAAAAGGGAGAAAAAGAGTTGCCATTTATTTTTCGATCAGTAAAGGCACATTTTCTTCCTAACAATAATCAAAACATTTTTTAAGTTGTGGAAAAATCGTGAATTACTTAATTTTAAGATTTTTATACTTTATGATGCCTTCTGTGTTAGCTAGTTTAGTTGAAGTTCCCGAAAAATAATGACCAGTGTAGAGATCAGAAGTTGGTTACTTTAGATATTTTCGTATGAAATTAAGCATCTGAATACATTTTGTTTTGCAATTTGTGCACGAAATATTGAATTATCTTCACTGTTTTTCAATTTCTATTCTCGATTAACGAAGACTTCTGGCGCTAGATACAAATATAATTATTTTAGCAGACTGGCGAGCATTATAGCTTGTTTATTTCTATTTAGTTCCTATAATCACATCAACATTCTTCAGGTTTCTATCAGTCACAACGATTGGATTTTTGATATCTGGAGAATGAAAATAGAGAATAAACAATAAAGTATCCAAGCTCCTAATATTTCTCAAATCCTATTATCGTTCCCTTCACCAAATTTATTGAAGAAATATTTAAATTAGTTTAAATGTCAATTCAAAAGCAATTTAACGCTTGTTTCAGAATTGGTATGAAAAAGGAGTCATCGAATAAGAAAAAAACTAACGTTAGGGTATATTTCAAGAAAATTGAGTCAAAAGAGGGTTGACAGACAAATTTTATATTCAACACAATATGAAAACGCAATTTTCACCGAATTTAAATTTTTATAGTGCTGAAAGTTTATGAAGTGAAGATTGTATAAGCTAGTATAGTAATACTGTGGTACTAGAAGTATGGATTAGATTATTTAATCGAGTCTTATAAGGTTTTCCACTACCATGATCCCCATGAAGAGGGCTGGAATCAGAATAAATAAGAAAGTGAAAAAGTTTCAATTTAAATACAAATAAAATACACCTATTAGATATGTTTTTCTAAGCTGCACATTCAGTTTATGAAAATTTAATTTGACCAGGATGTAAACAAATAATAAATTTATTATCATCTTTAGACTAGCGATAGTCGCAGAGAAGAGTGTGATAAATTCTGTTATTTACTGCAATTTTTTGAACCATATTTCTTGTTGCAATTAAGAAAACTTCAATATAGTTTCATTACAAATCTTGATATTCGAAAACTCGGTGAGCTTCTTTCAAATTATTCACCAGATCACAGTCAGAAGTATGCTGTTTGGAAGACAATTTAATATGCTTTGATATGAGTATAAATTTATTAACACGGCTTATTTGTATGTGTAGCAACCGGTAAATAAATGAAACGTGTTAATGTAACGGATTTTTCATGATGTTAATAGTGTTCAAATGTGTTATTTCAATACAATCATAGTTATAAGGTGTGTACCAGCATCATGAGGAGACTGAATCCTTTTATAGGCGACCTAGAACAAGCAGAAGATGATGACCGCTTTATTGTATCAACAACATCAAGAAATCTTCACTTCAAAACTGTTCAATTGCAGCAGGAGCTCCGTGGGTGTGAGAAGTGACTATTAGTCAGTAAGACGAATACTCCAAGAAAAAAACTGACCCCTAAAACATCTGCGATTGATGCAAAACTTGCTCCAGCTAATCGGCAAGCTCACCTGCACAGGATCATGTGAAATGGACGTTAGAACAATGGGGATGTGTTATGGCTCTCAGATGAGACCAGAATATTCTAGTGATCGAAGAAGACCAAAAGAGTAATAAACAGATTTCTGCTTTGAAGAGCGGAGTGTTTATGAAGGTGGTTCCTGCATGATCTAGGGTGCAATTTCTATAGGAGCACGAATCGACCCTGTGTTCATTCATAGGGGTTACTGTATTCACGGTTTTAACGGATGATAGATATATTGAGAAGATTTTATCAATTGGACACGAATTTACTTTTATGTTTGACGATACAAAGCCGCACATTACCAAAATCGTGCAAGATCATATTCCAGAAGTCGGTTTACGAGATATGGAGTGGCCAGCATACAGTCCTTACCTAAATCCCACATCAAAAGAAGAATTTGAGCTAAACTTCTTACCCCAACTCGATCCCAAAGCTAATTGCTGCAAAAGAAGAAGAAACTTGATTAGATCTATGCTTATTCGTAGGTTATACCTACCCATTATTAATAAATCGAGTGTTGAGTTTCAAATTACCAATAACCCTATTTATGTTAATAATAAAAAAACCTAATGTGCTAAATTGATTAATTTCACTATGTCGAATCGAAAAAATAAATTGATACACGTATTAAATCGTCTTTCAAACATCATATTTTTGTTGATCTGATGAATAATTGAAAAAATAATATAGTTGAAGTCAAAAGTTTACAGTAGACCGATTTCTATACACTTGAATATATTTGAAAAGTGACGTTTTCACTAGATCTTTTTCATAATCCTCTCTAATATCCTCGTAGGCGCTTCAAACGCAACTAGAATATTCCAGAAAACTCCCTCTAGATTATTCGATAACAACGTAAAAAACTTGTTATTGGGGTGATGAGTATAAGTCACGATTGAGCCACCTGTCAATAATGGTTATACTATTTATAAAAATAAGATATCTATGAAAAGTGACTTCCAGGAAACTAGTTTCAGAGGAGAACTTATTTGGAGACGGATCAATAAATAATTTTTTAGACGACGCCATCTGAAAGTTGATCGTTCTGTATTCATTTACATACCCAAAGTTGCGTTTTGAGTGTTCCATATAGTGTAAGTGACAGTACCGTTCTGCAAAACACTTTCGGAACGCTCTGGAGTAAATAACTTTAACTTCCTTAAATGTGAATCTAGCCACTTCAATAATGACAGTTGACAGTTGACATCTAGTAGTGATATACATATTCCATCTGCAGCCAATCCAATAAATATTAATAATTGTCCTGGACGTGCAATCAACTTTACTTTTTGCAAATAATTTATGAATTAATATTGACATTGCAAATATCATTAAGTATTTTTCAATATTTTTCAATAAATAAAATGTTTATAATTCTCAATTATTTATTTTCTTCCCTCAGTGTAATTGGAAAAGTTTTGGATCTTATGCGTTGTTGTATGTATGTTGTGTACGCCGCGGCTGAAATAGCATTTTCAGTCCTTGGCATGTAAAAAATTATTACACACCTCGAACTAATGACAAATAAAATATTAGCATTGTGAAATTGATCAAATCATAATATCTATTGATAACACGTGTGATTAACAGAATTTCCAGTTTGCTGTTAGTCAATGTTCTAATCGCGAGTAAAATCATACGAACTTAAAGCAATCACACTAGGCTTCAGGTGAGCGTTGACCGCCCTCGGTGCTAGCAATACACATGAAGAGTTTAGGTCCATTTTGCATTAGGTACAATGACTATTTATGCACGGAAAACTGAATCAAACTTTCCATTTAAGCCAAATGCTAATGTTGGAAGACTGTACAAATTCGAAAATCGACCTGGAGACCTTTTAAAATTCGATGGTGCTGATCAAACAAGTATGCCTCATTTTCAGTCTCTCCCAAGGAGAATACATTAATTTCAAACTTCTATAACTGTGTACACTCATAAAATAATGAAACAAATCGCAATATTCATTCGGTTATATAAACAATTAAATATTTTGTTTATCATGCTGAGGAACTAGTACACAAAGCTGTAAGGAAACCGCAGAAACGCTACATGTGGTGATCGAGTTATGAATATTTGGTACTTTCGTGAAGAGTTCCGTTAGTGTAGATTCTTTAAGAACGCGCTTTGCTACGAAATTCATTTCTAGTCGTAATGCACCTAAATTCATATTCAAATGTTTGGAATATATACCTAACAGTAGAGTAGAAAAATCAATCGTAGTTTATGTCGGAAACAACAGAAACTGAAAAATTATTTCAATTTCTTCTGAAATTGAATAACGAGAAAATAGAAACCTCAGTTTTGTAGTAATTACTGAGACTTCAATTTAATCTTATCGAAGACGGTGAATTGAGTGGAAATTTCTATAGTAAATCGCCTTATTTCTTTTATATTTCAAAACTGTACATCATACCTACGTATAATTCCCAATATAAAAGAAAACCATAAAAACTACCTCAAAGCGTGGTCATATATTAATTTGATTTTACCGATTTGGGATACAATCTGAAAATGAAGAATTAATATGTAACCGGTCGACAAGATGGTTGTCGCTAATTATAGATAATATACAAGGCGTGATAAAAAAAAGGTTCAAATCAGAATATTCACCAGAAGAATAGATAAAATTATGAGGCAGTTGACCTATGAGCACACAGAATTGGTTTGTTTATTCTGTATTGGTAATTATAAGAAAAAGTATGTGTTGGATGGGTGCTCATTCAATTTCGGAACCAGGGAATAGTCAATGGGGATTAAGACTGAAGGTTATAGAAGTGCCACCTGGAATATCGTTAGATAAGTCTGCATTTAACCAAAAGAAAAATAGAATTGAAATAATTTTTAATAAATTTTTCAACTATGTAATTCGTTTTGAAAAAAATTTTTTATTCGAAATCATCATTCGCAACAAGTCTTTCGTTGTTTCAGTATTATCATGCAGAAGGATACCGCTTTCTTCCAATTCGATATCTCTACGTATGAAAGAGGCCTCTAGGTTATCAATAATAAGATACAAGAGTTCCAGAATATGATTGCTACAACTTTATGGATATGAAGTAAATTTAAGGTTCTTCGTTAGCGATCTGTATTGGCACTTAATGCTTTTGGGACGAAATTATTAAACCAAGTTACAATTTATGTAGCTTTTGTTTGTTATATAATAAACGTGGTATAACACACATTGCAACAATGTAGCATATCCTAGATAAGAAGCAATATCGATATCGAATACTCTGTGCAAAGAGTATTTGAAAGAATTGGAAAGAAAGAATGTACGGACCTCAACCTGATTGAGTTGTTGTGGGACAAATTGGACAGGGAAATCAGGAAGCAGTGTCCTACTTCGACTTCACATCTCTAGTCAGTAGTGTGATTCGATTTTTGGAAAATTTATATTCCATATAGCTTGTCTGTCCTTATTAAAAAAAATCGGAAACTCTGATAACTTAAAAAACCGGAAATTAAAAATGTGTTAGAATATATCGTCATCTAGTATTAGTTATGAGTCTAAAATACCGCAAAATATCTAGTTTAGAGTATAAAAATTGTGTTGATTTAGCTCTTTAGAATTTTCTTTTGATTTAGTTTGTGGTGGTGGTGTCGATCTACAAGGTCCATTGTTCATACATGAACCTCCCCATAGAGTGGAATTTAGTAACAGCTCAGGCGGTAAAGTTGACTGTACTGCTCAGGGTAGTCCTCTTCCAGAAGTTGAATGGATTCTGGCTGACGGATCACCGGTACATCAGGTAAGCATCTTCATATGAAACTACCAAATTCACGCGTTCAACTTCAACTTAGAACTGTCGTTCGTCCTCTACACTTTCTGATTCTACAATGGAACATATAAAAGATTGTGAGCGAGTGTTTATTTTATATTCCAATAAAAAAATATCAGCTTAATCACCATGTTTTATTAGAGAAGGGAACTAGGAAAGAAAACATGATCTGCAATGCGTTTAGGATTGAACAAAAACCAAGCAATCAATATACATGATGTTTCTAAATTTATGCGATAAAATTTACTACCATGCAATTAAGTTGGGATTTTGCTATAACAAAATTTCCTCAACCCACCCCTTTACGAGTTATCACCCTTAAAAGGTGGTGACTGAAATTAAGTTTTTCAGTCAAGCTAGAAACTTGAAATTCTGTAATTTTTGGCATCGAACATGACAAACCACGGAAATTTTTCAATATTTCTGTTACATTATACTGGGTTTGAAATTAGCAGCATTGAAATTGAAATTTGCTTAGAATTAGTTCCTTCTAGGGACAATGGAGATTCACACCAAATCCGAATAGAAAAGGAAAGAGAACACAACCGTAATCTTCTACAAAAATAGAAATAAAAATGGGAATGAGCAGTAGAAAAGTATTACTTCGTTGCGAAAGGATCTAGCTATACAGCTTTTATATCAGTTGCATCTTTCGTCTCGATTTAGACCCTTCCTCTTCCTTTTGTTCTCTTCAGAGTTTCCTCTACACTTCACCGGTAAACGTGCTAGTTGCTGTCCAGGTAGTTCCCGTTGATAAAATAGTATTCACCACAACATTATTAGGCCTCACTAATACTCCTATTTCAGCTTTCCAGGTCTGATCAAGCATGCTGGCAGCGTACTTTCGTTTCTTTCTGCACAGGCCGGGCACTCCAAGGAATCCTCATGAAGCAACCAGAGAACATCTGTGTCAGGCAGTAATTCAACTCTCCGTGTAATAAATCGGTGGATCCAACTTACCTTAAACGAGGTTTGAGAACGACTTATGTTGCTTCTTAGTTCATTCTTAACTCTTCTTGGCACAGTGCGATAGATCTCCTCTGCTCGACGCTATGCGATATGCGCTGGCAATTTTCTGGACACAATCGATAAAATGAAAAAATATCTTGCTTCCTGGTTCCTGGCTCTGTGATACGTATCTGATCACAGATATGACTTCTGACGACAACAAAGCTCTTCATCTCTGATGTGGACCTTTTAAGTTCGGCATAAGACGAGATAGATGTTTCTGACTCCAGAGGTCTTTTCTAGCATTGATCATCACTTCCAGGTACCTGATTTGCAGCTCCATCATCTCCAGGTTTCAGGTCGCCTGCGTATATCCACCTAGAGATTTTTTCGAAGACCGAATCAAAAGTTGATCTTTTTCAACTGTTTTGCCACGATTACTACGGTCACGTCGTCGTCGAATGCTACGAGGTTCGGTAATCTCAGTTCCTACATATTGTTTCACAAGAGAGGATCTAGGACTGAGCTTAGAGGTACACCTTTGAGAAAATCTCTGTGTCGTATTTGAGGATTCTATTTGTGAAACAGCTAATTATCAAGTGACGCGCACGTGCGTGTGCTTGTGGTACAACACGTTACGTTTTAAATTAATAGCACTTCGTGTCTAGTCAGTGTGAACTTACCCATTCCCATTTTCTTTTAGTGTTGGTGAATATTCGAAATATATGATGATAAATTTTGATATCTTATAATATTCGAACTTAGTTCTCCTCTACTCATTTTTCATTTGTTACTTCTACTTTAATATAAAGGAGTAAGAACACCTCAAGCTTAATTTTCCTCAAAAGTTAATTTATTCCTTAATCCATATTTCCCATTTACTACGGAATACACTTTCGCTCGTTCAACTTATTACCGCTTCCATCGTAGTTATAATCAGTTTCCATAAATGTTTCAGGTGTCTGAACTCAGACTGCTGTTTCCCAACGGTTCTCTTGTCTTCCCACCGTTCACCAACGAACGATATAGACACGATGTGCATGCTGCTCTCTACCGGTGTAGGTTAAAAAGTGCTTTGGGGATTGTAGTCAGCAGAGAGGTACATGTGAAAGCTGGTAAGTTGCTTGAATGTTTCTAATAGAAATAATTGTCCAGTCATCTATGTTTAAGTCTCTAAAATCCGAAAATATTCTTGACAATTGCAGTTTCGGTTTTCTTTATTTATATACAGTATTCTTTTGAGATTTACAAACAAAATTAATGATGAGGTTGACTATCTCCTAGTTGAACCGACAACCAGGCATCGATGTCTTTTTATGTGTTTAAAAAAACATTAAATTTGTTCATTAACTGCTTCAGTCTGTGTATGGTGATAGAAACCAAACATTCTTCTCCCCATGGAAATGTATAAACGTCGACTCCTTGAAGAAACATTTAGATAAGAGAGGTTTGTAGAACATGATGAACATAACATCAACTGACCATTATAATCCTTACGATAGCAATCCTGCGTTTCAGTGTAGTCATCCTACTGCACCAACCTAAACGTTAGGGATTGTGATACGCAGTCATAGGGATCACTAATTCTGGACTGTATGATAAGACGTTTCTTTCTAAACCGTTAGTCTATAATTCGACACAAAGTAGCAAATTGGTCTCATCCAGATGGTTTCCAGAAGGGATTATATTGAAGCTTAGAGATTTATTTTTCGTTAACTAGATGGTTTTCATCGTGTTCTACGTACTTCTGATTATAGATCATTCATGCATAACCGTCAATTCGCGATAGAATGGACCAAACATCGTGGCAGTAATTTTAAGTTTTTCGAACTTGATGCATTTCAATATCAATACGTTACAATCTGTACTATTCGATTCTTTTTTGAGATGGTCTAAATCTCATTTATTGGTTATTTATTCAAATTAAGAAGCTGTTCAAATGCTGATATATTGATTAGATTCGATTTTAAATATTGAAACTTTAATGAAATTGTGGTATTAAGATGGTATTCTGTTCTGTCATGTTTTCATCCAATACAATCGGCGGTCATTAAAATAAAATTCTACCTAGATCTTAATTGTACCTTCTCGAAAGATGTGATTATATTGTATCTTGATATAAGGGCGTCTATGAATTAATCCATATTCGCTTTGGTCGACTGTCTAAAAATAATCCTTAACTGGACTCTTCATATAATATAACAATGCCCAATGCCGATGAGTAGAATAAGTATGTAGGGAGTGATGGCCTTCTTAATACCACAATTTCATTAAAGTTTAAATTTTTAAAATAGAATCTAATCAATACATTAGCATTTGAACAGCTTCTTAATTTGAATAAATAGCCATTTAATGAGATTTAGACCATCTCAAAAGAGAATCGAATAGTACAGATTGTAGCGTATTGATACTTCATATACTCATTTTCTCTTCACCAGTCGCCTGGATTTCAAATTAGATATTCCATAGTGTTGAAATCGATACATTAGATTGTTACTTCTGTTTTTGCTGGGTGTGTGCTGCGCTCTGCTTTCGAAATAAGTGAGGAAAAAGGATCCTCAGCGTCTCAGAAATGCGAATTTTTGGCATTCTATAGTGGACAAAAATATGAATTCCTTGAGAAAACTGCAAACAACCAGTTGAGAGATATTCGTAGAGACGAAACTTTTAATAATACCGATTATATAGCGGGAGAAAAGAAAAAAATCTCTACGGAGAAGTAATGTTCAAGATTTTGATCGGAAAATATTTAAGAACATAATTTTAAAAAATGCTGTGAACTCAAATATTAGCTGGGTAGCATTTTTTGAAACAAGTCGATATTCATGGTGAATTTACCAGCGGTATTTTAGACAGCCCTCTATTCTCTAAAGCTGCATACCGCGGAGGAATCCCTAAATGATTTAGACGAAGAATCTACCCCGTGTGTCTACTACAGAAGATGTTGAGCCAAAGAGCACCGAAAACCGAAGCTAATCAATTCAATCAAACACAAAATCTTTGTACAAAAAGTGTTTAACAGGTAAGAAGTCTGAGTCTGAAGATAAACAATAAACTTATTGAAGAATTAGATAAAAAAATTCTTATCGGAAAATAACAATTTTCCACCAACTACTCACAGTAATTGTACGTTCAATAGCAATCCAAAATAAATGATTTATTGTTATTAGTTCGTTCATTATATAATAGTAACGGGTACCACTCAATAATAATCGATTATAATTTTTAATTCATAACTCAAGATAAAAACGTCTCATTACTGATTAAATAATCGATCATTTTCGAAGCTCTGTGATATCTATCATTGATACGATAAACCGTAACGGTGATTTTTATTCGAAAATATTTCCATTAGTGCTTGACGATAATTTAGACGGTTTCTAGAATCGGACATGAGCTCAAATGATAAATAGTTCTTGGTAAACGGCAACTCAATGTTTAAACGAGTTTCCATAGAAATCCATTTATCTTACGAACGTAATTTAGTTTACAAAATGATATTGTTGGAAACTTCAAGGTATCGCAATGCGTTACTGGTTTCAAACAATTTTTTAAGAAGATCCTATACATGAACTTATCTATTCAATGTTTATTTGATACATTTGTAGCCTGATCAGAATACGGTGGAATTTGTAAAACGCGTAGGGACGTGGCAAATCCAATTCCCTAAAAGCATGATGAATCAAATAGACCTTAGATATATGAGCTGAATAACAATTTTTCTTAACATTGTACGAGCATCCAATACAATCACATTCCATCCAAACGTGAAAAAAGGTTCGACACTATCTTATTTTTCATTGTAATGCAAATGAAAATGAATGAAAAGCTTTACAATATTTATTAGGGGTATTTTGACTGACCGAAAAATGTCATATGGTATATAAAAAACATCGAAAAAGAAATATTTCAATTGTGGAGATTCCTCATGTGTAGACTAACACTGCAAGTTGAGAAATAGCTTTATAAATTTCAAGATGAAAGTAATTAGCAGTAGTTGAACATTTGCAGTTGTCACTATAGCTTAACTATAATTAGTAAACTGATGTCTTGTAATCATTTAGATGCTATATGATTCGTTCTTCTAAGCGATGTCGCCCTCATCATTTTTTATATATCCCCTGGAGACGGTACGGACTTGATCAATCTTCAGAGGTAGACTTCGAATTTGAACTTGCAGTGAAACTATTGAAATAAAATGAAACAGAGGCCCAAAATATTTCGAAGTGGTTTTGGCGAGTTTCGAGTGAGAAAATAATCTAACTAACATCACAACTCAAGATGAAAACAGTCAAATGATCTCTGTATTACGTACACCGACGATTACGAATTCTATCAAAAATTCTCTTGACCACAATATTTTCAATTGAGTGTTTATGAAAGGTAGACAAGTTTTATCAGATCAAAATATATTGGGGTTAGGTGAACAGATATCTTAAGACCTGGAAGAGGTATGGAGACGGTTGAATTATGATAACGAAGACAATATTTTGAGCCAATAAGATTTGATATATTCTCTTTCTCAGAGCGCGCATAAATTTTGAAATAAATTCTTTATTTTGCAAAAAATTTATATTAAATAAAAATAAGTCGACTTTTAATTTTAATGTCACCAACAATCTGTATTATTCGATTCCCTACAGAGGAAAATTGGACATCTCTGAAGATGGTTGAAGACGAAACGTCAATATTATTATCATAGCCTGCTCTAAATGTCATTAAATAGCTGAAAATAATAATGAAGAAGTTTTTCGGAAGCTAATATATATAATAAATGAAATTAAAAATCATAAAATCTTTTTCTCTCATCTTAGAATACTGAGACTTTGATCAATCAACTACGACACGAAATTACGATACTTGATTTAAGTTACATAATACTTTTTAGCTCAATTAAATACTTTATTTGCTATCCAGGGGTCTTGGGAATTACAATATATCATCGATACTGAGATAACTTATCAATTTTAAGAAATACGCTTTATTTAAACTGATTCTTATTTTATAATGGTTCAAATTACTGCAAATTAGAAGTCGATTTATCCAAATATGCAACCATAACGTTAATCATTCTTTTTTCATGCCTCTCTTGTAAAATCTGCTGAGCCTGAAAAAAATGAAAAGCATGAACAACTAATAGGATCCAGAAATTATGACAAAGTTCATTTTTCGATCCAACAATATTTTTGATTCGATGTACCGCTGTGACAAACTTGAATTCAAAATTAAATTATAAAGATAAAGAGGCGACAAGAGGGAAAAGACAGAATTTTAATATAAATATATATATATATATATATATATATATATAAGCTGCAACTTTGATTAACAAAATATGAAAATATTTCACAAACGGTACTAGTAAAAGTGCCAAAATCTCATAGAAGAAATAAGTTCAGATGAAGTTTTAATGAAAAAATGTACAAAGCAAGGAAGTAAACTTAACATTTGCACTTGCAGTTAAATACTCTTGAAACCTTAAAGCTAAACAGCAGCACTAATAAAAGTGATAAAAAACACACAAGAAACAATAATATGTAATAATAAGATTGGACAAGCAGAATTAGAAAAAAACTCATACAGTAAGGAAGTAGACTCCAAATTTGCACTTGCAGTGAAACTCTCATGAAATCCTAAAGCTGAATAACAGTATTAGTTAAAGTAATAAGATAATAAAGAGTAATATGCTATAATTAGATGGATAAGATATAAAAAACAAGTTGACCAGAATTTTTAATGAAGAAATATGCAAAGCAAAAAGTATGCTTCAAATTTGCACCTGCAGTGAAACTCTCTTGAAATTCTGAAGCAGAGCTGAAGCACTAGTAAAAGTTATACAAAACACACAAGAGAAACAATAATATGTCAAAAGTGGACGAGAAAAATTAGAGAAAAATTCAAAAAGGGAATGCATAGAGTAAGGAGAAAGACTCCAAATTGGCACTTGCAGTGAAACACTCTTGAAACAGCACTAATGAAAGTGATAAAAACACACACAAGAAACAGTAATATGCCATAATAAGATTGGACAAGCAAAATTAGAAAAAACTCGAAGAGGAAATGCATAAAGTAAAGAAGTAAACTCAAAATTTGCACTTGCAGAGAAAATCTCATAAAATTCTAAAGCAGAATAGCAGTACTAGTGAAAGTAATGAGATAATAAAGATTAATATGCTAGAATTAGATGGATAAGATATAAAGAACAAGTTGACCAGAATTTTTAATGAAGAAATATGCAAAGCAAAGAGTATGCTTCAAATTTGCACCTGCAGTGAAATTCTTGAGATTCTTAACCAAAGCAGGACCACTGAAAAAGTATTAAGAAGCAAATAATATACCAAAATAAGAGCAGTATTAGAAAAAAAATCAAAGAGGGGATACAGAAAAAAAAAGAAAATAAGACTCCAAATTTGGAAATTCTTTTAAAACACTGAAGCAAAGTAGTCGAACTACTAAAGGTAATCAAAAGTACATTATAAACACGAATTTTTCAAAACAGCACAAAACAAACAGGTTTAAAAAAATGTTTAATAAAGAAAATAAGATGACAGTTTGCTATTTACATCATAAATTGGATAAAATTTAGTACTAAATTAATCCTGCAAGATGAAATTTTCGTTCAAAAATTTCAAGAAAAGAATATGGACTAATATGATTTCTTAGAATACTAATATTTGCATCCAATTCTTATCTTCATTATCAATATTGGATATAAATCAATAAAATCTTCCTAGACTAACACATCAATAAATAAATCTACGTACAGAATCCAATTCGTCAATCCCAGTTATCTTCAGCCAATGTACACTCCAATAATGGAATTTTGTTTATTAATTAAAAATTTTTCTCAATATATAAATCCATAGATAATCGCGGTCGTTTCTACGTCTATTACCGAGAAAATTACATCCTGTTGAATATTTGCATTAAGTGTAAGGTCTACCTTACTTCGGTACATTCATAACGTGTCCCAATTCTCTGAATTTCCTCTCTATCCTGCTTACCGTGTATGGAGAGATATGGATGAATTTCGTGAAATAATATGCATATCTTTTGTTGAGTTCTCGTAATATTGCTGACACCAATCATCATTAAAATTCCATTTATCTAACTCTCAGTTAATAGGCCAGGGTAGAAGCTTTCAAAAATCATAGAGAGTGGAAACGAAAAGAAAATAATAGTAGAATTAAACTTATTGGAACAGGACGAGGGTGAGATAAAAGTACAGTGTGTTTACTTAAGTTGGAACTTTTTTATTAATGGTGTTATGAAAAAAGTTATTCTTGATAAAAGGTTTTGCATGGTACAAAAGTTAAAATGCAACTATCAGATATCAATTTTTTGAAGCAGTATACGAGAGGCTGTAAATATTTTTAATAATAGACATCCGTATAGAAATATTAGGTATTCAACAGTTACAAAAAATTTGAATAAATTTGGAGCTAGCTGAAGGCCGAAAACGGGTTGCGAATGAAGACACTGAATTTGAAGTGATACTTTCTGTTGTAGAAGACCCAAAAATGTCTTTAAGAAAAAGGATCTCTGCAATCCAACCTACTTTAGTAAGTAAAGGTACGGTGGTAGGTAATAAATATCATGCATACAAACCGCAATTTGTACACACGTTACTACCAAGGGATTACGATATTCGTTTTGAATTCTGCCCTCAGTTTTTTACAAGAACTAATGAGGCAAACGGAACCGTCTCATCACAAAATTGTCGCTGATAGTCTAACAGTAATCCAAACTTTATAATAAATACTCGGATCCGGTATTCTTCTAAAACTAGTGTGGTGTGTACAAAAATAAATTAGTTGGACCTTTTTTCGACATTCCTTGAATACCGCACAATACAAATCAAGTAAATGATTTTTTGCACGACCTTCCGTATGATAATTTGGTTCCAACAAGACGTTCCATAGTACATTACACGTTAGAGTACTCCTTGAAAATATGTTTAATGGGAAGAAGATTCACAAGTATTCAGATATTTTTTGTCCTCCTAGGTCTGCTGACTGTTTTTATGGGGTTACTTAAAACAAGAAGGTTTATCAGCGAGGACCATTTGATGATGTAGACCATTTGGAGAGGATTATTTCTGAAGAATGCCAAATGTGATACGTAATACAAGAGTTTGAAAACAATTAAACAATTAAATGTTTACAAAGAGAAGGTGGATATGTCGAAGCTGTAGGACAATCTGAATTTTCATAATAAATAACTTTTGATTTAAAACAACTTTACTTTATAACATTTTTCTAAATGTTTTCTAAATTCTCTAAATAAAAATAAAAATATTTGACTCTTGCACAAAATTCAAATTTCATGACAAACCTCGTAAACTACTTTTAAAATTGATATCTGATGGTTCTGATGGTTTGAATTTTGATTTTTGGACCATGCAGAACTTCTTATCAAGAATAACTTTTTTACACAAAACCACTAATGAAAAAGTTTTCCTTATGGTTCCAATTTCAGAAGAAAAAATTATTTACAGACGATTTGAGGTCGAAAAGGGGACAGGGGATAAGAAACGGTTTATATCAATTTCTGTCAAAACTACTAATCTTATGTAAGCAAAAAGCAAAATTGTAGGTAAGAAAACTTTTGAAGATACACTTTTTCACATAACCTCAAAATTGATATGAAAAAATGAAATAACCAATTTTTTGTTTTTTTATTTCTATCTTTTACAAAAAATATTTTTTCACGAAATTGAATGAAAACTCACCTTGTTATGTCTCAACCACACCGTATTTTATTTGAAGAATTTGTTTTTTCATTTAATTTTGACTCAATATCGAAAAAGCAGCCTAATTTTGAAACGAAAATTCTTCCATTAAAATATCAATGGGTGAGTTTTTTGTTCGTCGGAATCTTTTCTTTCTGATGGGGTGAATTTACCATCACCATGGTAAATTCCTCCGAAAAAAACCCAAAAAAACTCACATCGTGAATTTTATTTAATCATTATGTACAATTTTTAGAAACTATTATTAAATATATTATAATTACTTATATTTTCACGCTTATCGTGTAATTATAGTGTCAAATTTTATTAAATTACTAAAAATTGTACCAATAATTGAAAAAAAAAACCCGGATGCTACTTTTTTTAGTTGTTTTTTTGCCTTCTGTGAGAAAATTTACCATAGTGATGATAATATTGAGATTTCAACGAAAACAAATCTCACCGACTTTTTATAAAAACTTATATTTAGACGGGAGAATTTTCGTTTCAGAATTAGGGAACTTTTCGATATTTCAAAACAAATTAATTACATTCCAATTGAAATACAAATCAAATTTCATGAAAAACATTTCTCTTGGTCTGAGGTAAAATAAGAACGAAAACCTTGGTTTTTTTTAATTTTTCGCGTAAATTTGAAGGTTATGTGGAAAAACTGTCAATACAAACGTTGTAACCCTTAAAAACCCATACCCTTCTCCTACCCGACCGCAGATCACCCTTTTCCTTTCATCTTCATTATTTTGTCGTCCTTTCCAATGGGTTTCATCCTACTATTATTTTTTTTTCGGTTTCAAAAATTATTGACCCTGATATATCAATAGCATTGGTTACGTAGTTAATAGCTTTCAATCTACCCCCAACATATGTGTAGATAGAGAAAAAAATTTAGCAGCTAATTTCTCAAAAACACTCAAATAATTTTTTTTCAACTCTCAGACTAACTGCAATCTACCTAATAGACAATAAGCGTTTAATGTGAAGGTATAGATGACTTGTGGAGAATTATTTCAGCGAGTAACCTCTTTGAAATTTCAATCTAAGTCTCATTATACAGTTTTTATTATATATATATATATATATATATATATATATATATATATATATGTCTTAAATATCTAAAATTATCTTTGCTCATTCGGATAACATCAAGCGTTTCAACCTTCGCTCATATTTAACTGATTGGATAGCACATTGGGATGAGCTGACCCCTTCCACTATATTTGGAACTGACACATTTAATGACTTTTTTGTTGGATTCTAGGGGATGTCATGGTGAATTACTTCGTTAGGAACATCATAGAGTACTTCTATTGCACCTTAGTACTTTACTTTGGATGCTCTGGTATCCCATAGTTCTAAACAGTACCTCTACATGGGCTCTAAGATGTTTTTATATAAAAAATCTTGTTATCTATGGACAATTTTGAGTTTCAGCTGGAAATCCAGTATAATCTATGTAGTTTGATTTGCAGGTAACGAATTGGTCCTAATTTGGAACTGGCGGTAAAAAACTACAGTTCTACCACTATCAATTACAGTATCAAAAAATTGTTGATTTTCATAAACTTAAAAGTGATTAGAACAAAAAATATATAATGTTTAGGCGGCCACCATTTTGAATACCAACAAACATTTCAATGTATTCCGGCATTTTATATTGATTAACCTTTCCTCGTGAATTAAAAAATTTTTGAAGAGTATTTTCGGTAAATTGACGGTTGAAATTTATTTATTTATATAATGTCATAGCAATAAGATTTCCTACAATGTTGATGTATTCAAGCTCCTAAATATTTATTAATTATATACATAAACATATATTTGTACCTGCTGATACTTTCTAACTGTAAGGGCAATAACAACAGCGAAAACAACCATCACCATAATCAAATATATCTGGCACTCAAGAATTCTATACCATGATCTCGGTTTAAGATGAACTTCTTTTGAATTTGCAATGGTGACATTGTTTTCATCCATCACGATACTTATATTTCCTTCTGACATACTTTGAAATATTCGAATTTTTATATATTTTTTTTTCTCAAACTGCACTTTAACTACAAACTATTACTGCAAAAGTAAAGACGTACTGGTGACGATAATGCTCAATAATATTTCTTTAGTCACCATTCTATCTCTCCGTGATTGCTGAATGTGCATTTTATTTTGATAATTGTTTGAAGCATTGTTCGATTAATACATACCGTGAATCACTCATTAAAAAAATGTATAACACATTGATATCATATTTTATATTGAAATACTGCATTCTAAATTATCATTGGATAATTTAGATTGAAGAGATTTGTATCATAATTATAGTTTTAGATAAGAATTATTAAGTTATTGAAAAATATCGAACAAACATATAGATTCATAAGACCATAAATCAAAATTTCCATTTGTAATTAAATTGAATGTGATTGAATACTGGAGTGAAAAAAATTAAATTCAACACACTCTGGTATTAAAGAAAAAAAAATTGTGTGTGTCAGCTCCGACGCACGACTGGAGTTTACTCCTTAAGTTCGATAGTCTAACCAGACGCAAAAAGAGTTTATTTAACTTAAAAAAGATTGATACTGTATAAAAGGGTAAATTTGTTAATTAATGAAAATAATATACATATATAAATATATATTTATTCAATTTATTGATTTCATATACATTTATTATAACTAATCGACGAAATATTTTACATTAAACTTTTTACAATAGTCAATAATCCCGATAATTCATATTGGGTTGATTATCTAATTTTATGTGTTGTTTTCAAATATATATTTATATGAACTACATCGATAATTATTAAAATATTTAATAAATACAAATTGCACATGCTCATACATATAATTCATGAATTATAATGTACCTTGCAACCACGTGTTTGTTAGATGTTCTGGCAATATCATCTACACCTCTTTCTGCCATAGCTATTTGAAAATACTTTCAGTTCACTTTAGCGGAACACAATGATAAAAATTAAAACTTCACCTTAACTATATTAATTATTGATATTTATAATAAAAACAGCAATATAAGTATGTCGACACTGACAAATTAGAAAATTGCGCATCATAGGGTGCCCACCAAAAACGTAACGAGGTCATTCATCGATAGATTTTACTCCTCACATTTTTCTCATACCGGGCCCCTTCTATATGCAAATCGATTCTTAAGGAGTAAACTCCTAAAATTAGAAAATTTATAAATGCATAATTATAAAAATTTTAACTGACTTCAAGAAAATTGATAAAAATAGGGTTTTTATAAACATTTTTTTTTAAATTCAAAATATAATATTATCTTAATAATTAACAAAAATGGTTATAAAAAGATAATTATGTCACTAATTTTTTTACATACAATAATAAATAGTACATGAAAATTATTTAAATAAGCTAAAAAATATTTTTTCGAAAGAAAATTATATAAAAACATTATTATAATGAAAAAATATTGTCGATTTTTCTGATAATATTATCGAATTATTGACTACAGTTGTTAATATTTAAAAAATATTTATAAAATAAATCATAATAACGTGGAAGAATTTATAGACATCGACAAAAAAATTAATTTTTGGTTAGGTTAGAAATTTTCTATTTT
Source organism: Diorhabda elongata (assembly GCA_026230145.1). Taxonomy (NCBI): domain Eukaryota; kingdom Metazoa; phylum Arthropoda; class Insecta; order Coleoptera; family Chrysomelidae; genus Diorhabda; species Diorhabda elongata. Next base: position 15,841,987 of record CM047928.1, on the reverse strand, counting down.
ATGTGGATGCGCTCGACAATTCATATTGGGTTGATTATCTAATTTTATGTGTTGTTTTCAAATATATATTTATATGAACTACATCGATAATTATTAAAATATTTAATAAATACAAATTGCACATGCTCATACATATAATACATGAATTATAACGTACCTTGCAACCACGTGTTTGTTAGATGTTCCGGCAAGATCCTCTACACCTCTTTCTGCCATAGTTATTTGAAAATACTTTCAGTTCACTTTAGCGGAACACAATGATAAAAATTAAAACTTCACAATAACAATATTAATTATTGACATTTATAATAAAAACAGCAAAATAAGTATGTTGCAACTGACAAATTAGAAAGTTGCGCATCATAGGGTGCGCACCAAAAACGTAACGAGGTCATTCATCGATAGATTTTACTCCTCACATTTAAACTCCAAAAATATCCTTCTGGAACCCCTTTCAAATGGGGTGATGTTCAATGTCTACAGAGAACACTTTAACAACAAAAAAATGAATGAACTCGAATTTATTGCAATGAACTTATGTTTGATACGAGTTTTGGAATCCGCTGATCGTGTGGCAGTGACCTTTCACTGTAATTTTGGTTGACTTCTACCTGGTTGGAGAACATCCGAAATAACGACATCTGATTCTTCATTGCTCAGTACTAGACTATGTTTTTTTATAGAAAATTATATTTCTCATATGTAATTTATAAGCTACTACTTTTGTGAAATAAAAATTCAAAAGTTTCGAGCGGCATCCTACAAATTATTCAGAATAGCACAATTACATTTTGGTTACTCCCGAAACACTGGAACAGCGTTTTGAGAATAGCTACCGCGAAGGAGAATGTGAAGTAATATTTTTAAAGTCAGTATCATCGCTGGATGTGGCTGCAGTAAGAATGATGTATATATAATTCATTATTTTCCCATTCCCAGGAAAAGCAGATATTTTGAATGAAGCAATTCCTCTGAATATGATTCGTGTTTCAAGTACATAAGTTAATTCTGTTATAAAAGTGTTTCATTACATCGAATTTATAAGTAATGGAAGTCTTTGATAAAAGGATGCATACAAATAAGATCTAACTATCATAGTTTAAGCATGGACTGAAGGAAAATTATGGAATGGGTAACAAAGAAAATGTTTTGAGCTATTGAATGAGTTTTTACAATATATTTCATTTCATATATTGGCTTTTTTTCATTCAATATGCTTAAAAATTAGCAAATGGATACTAAAAATTATAACCACTTCAAGCCCAACTGGTAGCAATTACGGCATATAATATTGGGCTCCTTATTCTGCCCAAGCTTTTTGGTTTCTTTTATGTTTAATAAAAACACGTTTTTTATACTTGAATCTATGTAATTGAAAAATGTCTTTAGTTCAATCTAGATAGGAACTATCGCAAACAAAAGATTATCATCCTAACCGACAACATCATAAATTTCAAACTAGTTTGGGATTGCCTGGAAAAATTGAACGAGCTAGGCAAGAAATATGAAGTTACCTTATAATAGATTTCGGGATACACCAAGGCAAAGGGAAATAACTGACAAGTCCTTCATTGGATCCGAACACTTCTGTGGTATAAGCTACAAAACAATGGAAAAAACTCTGGAAAAGAAGACAACTTACAGAGGCTGAGAGGCATACCAAGCTTGAAGCCAAATTGAGATTCATAGGAAAATCAAGATTGACTCTCTTTGAGCTACCAACATATTGTTATATTTTTGATACGACATAATTTTCTTGTAATATTGGTTTTCTAATCAAAGTTTATTCTACATTAAATTTTTCTTATATATCAGTAAAAGTATTTATGAGTTGAATCTGAGATTTTTTTACCCTAGGGAATTATAAGCATACTCTTATTTCATTGGACATAAAAGAGGGAAATTCTTTAGTTTTCTCTTTCGTTTTCGATTATTTGCTTCGTTAAGTTATTATCCCGTTCTTGTTACTTGAATCCTTGTTAAAAATAAACGAATGATTTTCCGTGTTTGTTTTTAGGAAACATGTTTCTATGTAAAAAGATACTTCTGGGTATTTAAATCCGTTAACATTTTATTTTGGATAATCGTTATCATTGATGATATCTGCTGTATATAAAATGAGTTTCCCAGGAAGTAGTCTATTGATTCTTATAATTGAAATCCTGTTCATTCTTTCATTTATTCTTTTCCTTTTTGTTACAGTTGTTAAGCAAAAATACGATATTCAAGTACACGATGAGTATGTGATAGCCGGCAATACTGCTGTCCTCAAATGTAAAATTCCAAATTTTGTATCAGAATATGTAATGGTGACATCATGGATTCAAGAAGACAGCATTAATATATATCCAAACACCGACATTGGCGGAAAATATGTAGTTTTGGCCAACGGTGATCTGTATATAAGTAACGCCGGACCTGGGGACGGCTACAAAAATTATGCTTGTCGTACTGTACATAAATTAACTGGTAAGTAAATAAAACAAGTGAAACCACTGGAAATGATTTATAAATATGTATTATATGTGCACAACTTCTTTTCTTGTGTTGCTAGTAGTTTTTAACCAATAAAGGAACTTTCATATCAAATAAGAATATTGATTTATGTCACTTTCATAAATTATGCGAACATTTAATAGTCCAATTGCCCCAACCAAAAGAGTAGATTCTGGATAAAACGTACTTCAGCCTCTTGAAAAACACGTTTTATTGAATATCTCGCAAACCGCGAATCATACGACAAAAATTGTGAATATTATTATTGTAGATAATAATATTTGCCATCTTTTTTATTTGAAACTTTTTTCTGTATAACGCATAGGTTTTTAATTATAGTGCTTTAAACTTTTTTCAATATGGTTTTTGCTAAATATTCAGTTACGTTACATCGTAAGAATTGTTATTGTTATTATTAATTAACGTTATGCTTGTATCATGCTATTTTATATTGTACAGTATTATTTTATATTATATATAATATATATTGTAATAATAAAAATGATTTCTTTTTGAATAGAAGAATATGAAGGTTGGTATTCAATTTGGATTTTTGAGGATTTTTTAAATTTAACGTGAATATCAGTAAATCTCATCACCTTGAAATTTATAGAAAATTTTATGCTCTACAATTCAGTTACTACCATTTTCAATTATCATTGACCATCAACTAAATATTTAGCAAAAACCATATTGAAAAAGTTTGGAGCGCTATAATCTATAATTAAAAATCTATGCATTATGCAAAAAAAGTTTCTCATAAAAAAGATGGCAAATATCATTATCTACAATAATAATATCTGCAATTTTTGTCGTACGATGCGCGGTTCGCGAGATATTTAATAAAACATGTTTTTCAAGATGTGGGCTGAAGTGAGCCCTATAAAGGGAATTCCAAAAGGGTACCAACTAAAAAATTTCAGTTAGAGAAAATGTCCTGATATTAATTAATTAGGCACCAAATGAAAGGATTTGATTAAACAATATTAGTGAAAAATAACGGGTTTTTAGCACTGATGAAGACGAAACTTATAAGAAATTATATTTCTTACCATATTGCTGTACAGAAAAAATCTGTTGGAAAAGCACAATTGAGAAAAGTCTGTATGTTATTGCAAAATATTATTGGTTGGTGGCGAAGTAATTTTGGTTTTGTGGTATAAACTAAAACACTTCTTTCCAACAAAGACTAGTTATCAATCAATAATACAATGATCTTTGCCATCTATTTTTATCTTCATGATTCCGCGCTCAAAATTTCTGGTCCTTATCATCCAAAAACTGAACCAAATGCGATTTAAGTCACCGTTAGCCAAGCTCCAATAGTTTCCCACGAGTTTTCAGAGATGAGTGAGGTATTATCATGACTAAACCTTTCCGATTTGACAATTCTGGTCGTTTTTCTATTGCTTCGCCCATTTTCACTAATTGTTGACAGTAAAAATCAGAATTGATCGTTTGGTTCCTTGAAAGCAGCTTAAAAATCCCATCAAAGTGACAGAATGAGTTATTTTTGTTGTTTTTCAACTTTAGATGTAGTTTGTGCTGGTCAATCGTGTTTGCTCCATGATTTTTTTCGAATTATGTTACTGTACAGGATACATTTTTCATCACCAATGATGAGCCTTTTCAAGAAACGGTAGACTTCATTTTGCTTAAGGTGCATATCGCAAATGTTGATTCTTTGTGTTAAATGAATTTCTTCCAATTAGTTAGATACCCAACTGTCAAGCTTCTTAACTAGCCCAAGACATTTTAAATGTTTTTGAATTGTTGATACATGTAGCCTCTTCGCAACCTCTAGAACAGTTATTGCTCTTGCACTACTTGCTTCTAAAGTCAATGTGACCAGTATCAAGTGAGAGACGGCAAATTACAGCACTAACATAAGTTATCCAAAAAATAAGCGAAAGTACTTAGTTGCCAATCTATATATAAGAATTGTTAACGACGAATGTCAGTAGCTATTTTAGCAGAAGCTGAAGCAATTGTGAAGCGTTATGATAGATAGAAGACTACTACAGTTGCTTTATGATATTTAGAAGAAGTCATATCCTCAAAATGATATAACAAAGATGTTGAAAAATGATGTGCAAACTTTCGTTTTAGAAAATTGTCAACTCTGTGTAAATTCATATTTTGTTAATAAAGAAAATATTATGTATTGGTATGACATGAAATTATTGATATATAATAAGACATATTATTGGAATTTATACACTAAAAATTTTAAAAACAAACAAATAAAAGCTTCGCTATTCGACAACGGCATTCTTTTTAGGTGTTCATTTATAATAGAGACCTAACTTTTTCTTACGCGTTTACTCAGATATTTCGTTTGATCTTTGTCGGTGAAATGAGTCTCGGGTAAGCTCCCGTTTTCACTTCACAAATACACAAAGGGTGTTCGTAATGGGCTGTCTTCTACAGAACGTACGCTTGAGCTCTATGGTCAGCAGTTCGTGAACAAGTTTGCTAAAAGAATGCCAAGCAATACCACGATAATTAAGATAGTTGAGGCTGAATGAGATATTTCAAGACTAAACGTAAGTTGAATACTTGGAAAAGAAGAAAATTCACCTAGTGGAGATATTTATTTTTCTCTAATAATAGTAGAGAACTAATAAATTTTGAGAAAATATCATATGGTACATGAATGAAAAAGGAGGATGAATAATTTTTGGTTTTAGGCAGTGAGTATACAGTGAAAAGTCATCAAAGAATTATGAATGATTTTATTTTGCTTGTGGTTTAAAGGTGAGAAAACTGCATGTTGTTTTGGCATTTCTATGATATGGTGTGAGTAGAAAAATCACCCAAATGACTGCTATTTCTGCTCGGTAGACTTGGAAGGATTTAATACTAAAAATAAGAAGAAAATAAATCTCATCCTAACCTTGACTCAGCTATTCAACCAGTGTCCCATAGCTCTGAAATACCAATTCCGCGTTTACCTCCTAATTTAGATGACATCCTAAGTGAAGCAGAGGACATGCTCCCCAGAACGAATCTAGATCAGATTATTCAGTAGACAACTTTTTTCTAAGCTTGAACTCAATGACCTAGTCAGATCTTTTGCAAGATGCAACCAAATTGCTAGGTTTTAGGATAAAAAAGAAAAACCTTTCATTATCTTGTACCTCATTTGAGAGAGCAATCTGGTTTATTGTAATGATATTCATGGGCTCACAAAATGTTTTGAAATAGAACATGATTCATCAAAATGGCGCTTATCTGTATTTGCATCTCTTCCAATGGGACACTCAGTTCGTATGAAAGAAAACTTCAATGAAGTGATAGAGATTAATGGAAGTTATTTTTGAAATCAGCGTACCTCGAAACATATGATTCAGAAAATTATCTCATGGAACTTGAAAAATATTCTTTTTCGCGGACCTGTATTATTTCTTGAACTAGAATATTGTTAACACGGCCCAACAACATAATTTTAATAATTATGTGTCAATGTTTTATACTACTTTAATGAGTTCACTTTGGTACACTTTTTTACCTCATTTTTTCAACTTAATCTCATTTTAAGTTTATATACGTAGTCCGAAATATCCTTTTTTATCATTTCAAATAATCGTTGATGTCTTTCCCATCAAAATTAGCGATTACGTATGCGATAACCTCCTCGTTGAAGATCTTTCTCCTGAGATTGAAACTTTGAGGTTAGGAAACAGCAGAAAGTCATTGGGAAGGAGCTGGTAAATACGGTTGGCAGATAACCAATTCGAAGTGTCTTTCTTCAAGTACAGAACTTTTTTGCAATATTTATCTTTATGCAATGATGCGAAATATTAACTCACTTATCCGACCAATGAAGCCGTCTGCGTTTTTTGGATCAGGTTCGCCATTGCAATTATTGGTCAATTTCAAGAGTGTGGTGGTGAATTCAAGATTTATATAAAGCAAACAGCCCTTAATAAGTGAACAACAACAAATTTCAAAAGTAGGAATATAATAGAATTGATTGGAGTCCAATTCCACGTTATATATTGTGCTTAGAAATTTTAAAAATCAATTTGAGAAAATAAAAATTAACGAGAAGAACTAGGTAGTAGATACAAAAGAATGTAGTGGTTGCTGGGAAGACAATTCACTCCGTGAATTTTCAATATATTACTTGGATATGAACAAATCCTGAAACCTACGGGACTCAACTATGGGGATATGTCAGCGAAAGCTACATCCAAATAATCCAGAGATTCCAAACTGAAGTACTCAGGAGCATCGTTAATTCAACCTGTACTTTCGAAATAACGATCTTCATAGAAACCTGGAAATAGACAGGCAGGTATCAACTAAATTTGCAATGAATAACGAACAGCGGTTTTTAAAACATGTGAATACCAACCTAGAGAGAAGACTGAAGAGGACGAAGCCTTAGTTATCTAAGTGGTTGGTGTAAAAGCAAGGCAATAATTGTAGTTAAAATAATTGAAGGAGTTTCTACTGGGTAAGATCCCTAGTTTCCAGATTTTCATCGAAATTTGGGGTAAAACAAACTCACACTGATTTCGTGATACAACCAGTACTTAAGACCAGCTTTATGAGAAGTTTTACTAAGCTGTATGTTTATGATAAATCTGAGATTCAACCATATATCCAAAATCTTTATATGACCTAATACTGACCAGAGATCTATTCTTTGATTACGGTATATGAAGAAGTTATCTATGATATGAAGTTGAGCATACAAGTGTAAATTTTTAACAAGGCAACCACAATTGCTGAACATTTTAGTCTAAATTAGTTCGAAGCATGGTTGCAGAACTTTAAAGTTAATTACAACTCTAAATAATGCACTTTCGAGTAACTATATACGTGCAGTTATGGAAGTAGAAGATACTTTTGCTGAATGTTCATACAATGAACGGCTAAATTATGGAATGAAATAATTATGTCGCATACGGAAGAGCTTTAATGAACATTACGAAACAAAACCTTGAAAATAGCGATGTTCTAATTTGAAATGGAACGGGATTATCGATGATTGGTTGGTGGATTTTTTCAGAAAAAACTGAACAGAAACGTTAATATATTTCAAAATCTTGAATTTTTATTCCTTACAAAAGAAATATTCATCATGTTTCCATTAAATATATCGAGTTTATACATGTTTATATCCCGTACAGAGTCAACTGGAAGAAAAAAAACGTTTCTCTTTATCTTCATAATTCATTTTGTAATAACATTTTGTCAGTGTAACAAGCTTTTAATTTCATCGACCTCAACACATGCGTATTTGAAAATTCATTTGTGGATACGTTGAAAAAAGAATAAACGACAGGAAGATGTGCGAGCACCGACTCTCTCGAAAAAAAAGATATCCAATGTAATACGGTTGGAAATACATCATTCCAGCATCAATCGTAAGTGGATTGTATAATCGAGGATCATGACAAGGTGAAAAATCTTATCGTTTTCTAAGACACCATGATCTCAGAGATAAAATATTTACCTAAAATATGATTCAGCAGAACATAAACTTTGACATGTATAAAGATTTATCAGCAGAGATCCTGCTAAGAAAACTTTTACTAGAAATAGAGAATAGAGAGTTCATAAATTGCATTTTGCCGCAATACATCAAAAATGGACTATTGATGATTGAAAAACGTTTTGTTAAAAGTGGAGTTGGCGAAAAACTCCAAATAGACGTTATCGTGTCTGGTTAACGCGAAAGAAAAGATTTATAAGCTTAAATATCTTTCTCAAAATGTCTTATTTTGAGAAGAAATTCAACTAAGTTGAACCGACGAGAAGACAAGGTTCATTGAAATCAAATATTACGTTCATAATATTGTCAAACGAATGAAAGTTAGCTTAAGAACTTATGTATAGTCTTAGGTGATTGAGAAAAAAAAACGTTTCTTGCACTATAATCGTACATTAGGGAAGAGAAAATGAATTTGCAAATAAAGAGACATGAAGAAAGGCTATTTGCTACATAGGTCTTCAGATAGGCCCGTTGTGATCCACTTGACGTCACCAAAGTCTGATGTACTTTGAGAAGCCGATCAGGTGTTTGGCTTTAACTCTTAGGCAGGTTGTAGGGTTTGCTCGGGTGTTTAAACCGCGCCCGTGTGCAGGGCACTCACAGATAACGTTATCTGCAGTTTCGTCCTCCTCCATGCATCAGCGGTACTCCAAATAGACGTTATCGTGTCTGGCTAACTCAAAATAAAAGATTTATAAGCTAAAATATCTTTTGGTGGTGCCTAATTTGAAAAAAAAAAATTTTTCGATGTCTTCACAGAGATCAGTTCCATTAAAGCTTCCTAGAAAATTTAATATGAACTAAGTAGAACCAACGAGAGGACAAGGTTCACAGAAATCAAATATAACCTTCATAATATTGTCAAATGTTTGAAAGTTAGTTTAGGAACATATGTATAGTCTTAGGTGATCAAAACAGTTGAAAAAAAACATTTCTTGCTCTAAAATCGTACACAAGGCATAGAAAAAAATGATCAGGCAATGGGAGCCGTAAATGTTTCAATATTTCGGCACTCAACCTGTAGCTACATCTGTTTATGTGAAAATAACTTTTGGCGGCTTTACTCGAATCATATGTATGTACGAATTGAATTTTTCTCTGTACTTTTAACAGTTTTTACCGAAGAAATTTTTCTGTGTTTCAAAAGGTAATTAATATTTCAGGTGAAGTTCAGACATCATCATATCCGGGTCGAATCATAGTTACGGAGCCAAAGGGTGATGCTCAACCACGGATCAGTGTTGATAAATATAACGCAAGGCGAGTAGTTTTGGGCGAAGATGTTACTCTACCATGCGTAGCTCAAGGATATCCTGTCCCGGGGTATTACTGGAAAAGGGAGCTACAAGGACAAAGTGTACCTGTTGCTCTCGGAGAAAGATTGACAATACTTTCAGCGGGTTTACTTAGAATATCGAAGGTAAATCTAATCGAATATATAAAATAGACAACAATTTTACGATTGTGAGCACAAAGCAATATGTGGTGAAATATGAAAGGTAGTTTTAAAGTATACGCATTGTTTTCTAGCAAAATTTCAAGCTAAATCTGTTATAGTTCCCTGTCCGTTTGGCTGATTCGAATCTGAGTCTATTTATTACAACAAGAAACGGGTTCCATCATACAGTTTTTTTTTGTTTTTTGTTTTTTTCTCCATTTCTTTAATATATGCTTTCTATACACTTAATCCCTTAATCGCTTTTGTTTCAAATACTCGAAATTCTCTTGTATAGCTCATTAATACTCATCTTCTCGGTGAATCGAAATGAAGAATTGACGGACAAAATTTGTCGCCACTTCAAATCTGCCGCTTTAGGGTACAGCCTACTCAGCCTACTGGTAAATCCATCCACTGAAGCTACTTAACTAGTGGCTATGCTCTTCTGGTTTTAAGAAACTTGAGTCTAGTACCGTAATTTTTGTTTATGGACCGCCCCGCACTCTCAAAGGAGGTTCATAGTTCATAGTTCGTAAGTGTGGGCGGCCGTGAAGCCGTTGAGCACAGTAACCTTCAGATGGACCCATCGGTTACCAAACTCCGATGTCCTTTGAGAAGTCGATCAGGCGCTTTGGATTGAACTCTTTGATGTCGTTAGGCAGTTTGTGGGGTTTGTCCAGATGTTTAAACTGTGCCCGTGTGCAGTGTACTCACAGATAACGTGGTCTGCAGTTTCGTCTTCCTCAATGCACCAACGGCACTCCGAATCATCCGTGATGCTCATGGTGTAAATGTGACGCCTTAGAAGGCAGTGTCCAGCTAGAAGTCCGGCCACTAGTCTGATTTCGCGCCTATATATATATATATATATATATATATATATATATATATATATATATATATATATATATATAGTTTTTTATAGTTTTTTTTAAATTATTTCCCACTATGGTTTCGGCAAAATCAATGCTTATATTATTTTATAAAGTTATGCATTTCGTTAATTAATACTCATTACGTCGGTTCACTGGGATTTCTAATTGCACGTTATTATGGATTTAATTAGAATATCTAGAGAAATCCATATTATTTCCCAGTATTTTCAAATATTTTATACTCTACCTTCACTTCTTGTTTTCTGATACTAGAACATACTATTTAATAATGATTGTAGCTACATAAAATTAATTTCAAATTCATATTATACAGTGTAGCAAAAACCAGAAACACAGAAATTACTTTCTAAAAGTTACCGTTGGTATAAATGACAATTGAATGAATACGAAACTTTACAAAGAACAATAAACTGAAATCTCAATTGAAATTGATGTCTGGAGTTGTTTCAGTTTCCTTTTTCGACGTTCAAAGGTGGATGAAAACCAATTAAAATATCAAAGTTCCATATCTTCCTTCTAAGCTAGATTCTACTTAATATAAAGACAATTACAGTGCAGACTCCTTCCATAATTAGAAAACTTCCTGAATTCTACTCAACATATTGATTTCAGTTTTAATTCGTGAACCAAGGTAACAATTAAATGAAGTTCAAGCAACGGATGCATGAAAATATGTTGTGGGAATATAATTTCACTTTGAATAAGAGATGCGTAAACAAATAACGATAAATTTCACCTTGTGCTTCTAGTTAAAAAATATTTGAACTAATTATTGGTCTTACCTAAATCATAAAGAGAAAAATATTAAGTTACTAGCTTTTACCCGCGTCTTCGCTCGCATCGTATCCATTAAATAAGTATCAGAAATCATTATAATAGAAAAGAACAAACTCTGTAGCTATATTAGAACCTGAGATATAGATCTTTGAATGTAGAAAAATTGCCAAAAACCTACAAAAATCCATAACTCCACATGTCCAATGTCCGCGCCTAGCTCGTCCCCAACTCAACCGATTTAAGTGTTCAAAAACTCAAAAGAAAGAAGGTGTTTCAGCGAGTGTTCTTGAATCAAAACGAAGTCTCTATCTTGAATAGAACCTGAGATATTGAGGATAGAACGTGTGTATGTGAAAAACTCCCATAAGTAATGTACAGGGGGAAATCGCATTTCAGTTTAACTTGAGAATGGTGAAAATTAGATGAAATCCGATGGTTGATGGCTGATCTGTGCATCAATACCTTTTATTGAAAAAAAAAAAATTAAGCAAATCGGTTGGATAGAACGCCTGAACGGACTCGGAATGGAAATCATCAATTTTTTTAATATATAAGATCAAAGTGAATAAACCACATAAAACTCTAATTTAAAACTGAAATAGTACAAATTTCATGTCATTCTCTATTAAAATATCCAATTTATTATTAAGTTTCCTTTTGATGATGGTACCAAACCTCGAATTTGTTAGTTCACTTCCTGGAATGTCAATTTATTAACAAATACGCAGGCTGCTACTTAAGTTTTGAGATATGGCAACACTGAATATGTCAAATCTGACGTACTCAGAACGTGTTATCAAACGAGTGCTCTTTGACTTGTTTACAGATATTTTGGTCAAAAAATGGATGTAAATAACGAACATTTTGGTGCGATGATTTTCTTTGACTTTCGACGACGATTAAACCAACTTCTGTATGCCGATGAACTCGCTCCGACTTTTGGTGATAAAGCGCCATCTCAAGCTACAATGTTTCGCTGATTTTGTTAATTCAACCGTGATCGCACTTCTGTATAGGATGAATATCGTGAAGGTCACACTCGAACATTTGGCTGTCATATATATATATATATATATATATATATATATATATATATATATATTTGTTCGTGTTGTATACCGCATAATTTCTCAATAGCTCAAAAAAGCTCGTATCGATTGATGCAAAAAATGTTGAAAAAATTCATTTGCGATACTTTAAAGACGTCTATACGAAACTTCACAACAACCGACTTTCACACATCAATGCAAACATCGAATTGATGATGATGATATGATTTTTTCTTATTACCGCAGATCAAAAATAAATTGTGAGATCAATGTTTTTCTACACGTGAAGAAGTCGTTGATGCTTCGAAATTACATGTTTTGGAGGTACCTCAATCGGAATGGTGAAATGCTTCGACAATTGGTTCGAACGCATACAAAAATGTGTTGATCTTAATAGACAATATTTTGAAAAACAATAAAACCAAAAAACTGCATACTATATCTGCTATATCTCTAATTTGCTTATATTTTCTTCTTCTATTTATTCTCAGTTCTCGTAAACGTTCATCTCCTAATTTTGTGATTTTCAAATCCGTCTAGATTTTTCAGATATATAAATTTATTCCCATGAACTCCATAATGTAAATTAAATTCTTTTGAAAGACGTAGAAAGTCTAATATTCACAATGAATTACTCCGTAGAATCAGAAAAAGCGTAGTTGTTTATAACTTTGAAGTTTCATTTTTTACTTTTTTCTCATTACTTTAGACTTTCAACATTTATTAACAACCGAAATGCATTTAGATCCTTCTAATTGCATTAATTCTATCACAAAATAAATTAGAAAAATAGTGCATAAATAAGCATATGATTTATATATTTGGTGTATAATAATACTGTGAAAATTTACTAGAACTGATCTATCTTCAAGGGTATTCCACAAGAAAAATATTTTATGAACTGGATTTTAATTCATCATATTTATTACAGGTAAGACTGGAGGATAGAGGTGTCTATATTTGTTTCGCTAATAATTCTGCTGGTGAGGAGAGCATCAGAGTAACGTTAGAGGTAACTGCTCAATTATCTGCTCACGTACAACCACAAGTACAAGTTGTGGACGTTGGAAAAGATGCAACATTCCAATGTATTATAAATGGATATCCAGTTACCCAAGTCGGTTGGATGCATAACGGTAAGTAATGCAGTCTATGAGCTCTTAGGCCCCTTTCACATCAAACGAATCCGAATAAATCTGGAACACTCCGAATCAAGTTGAATCTGATTCGTCATCTCCACTCTTTCACACCAGCTGAATCAACTTGAATATAATTCTTACCTGGAATGTTTAATTCTTCTCCAATTTTCCTCCACACAAAAGATATGAGATTTCTGTTGCTGTGATTTTTATCATTGGCGTCATAAATCGCACTATTTTCTTTAACTTTTAAAATTAATAACTCCACGTCCATCTCGTATGGTTGTTGATTCAAGACTGACCGGACGAGGAATCTGACCGGTTGAATCAAGCGCGACCTCGAATCAAACCTGATTGAACCAGATTCGTCCGGTCTGAAGGCGGGAAAAGAGTCCCTTCACATTTAAACGGAGCGCTCGAAGCCGAATCCTGGTCAATCAGATTCAACTTGATTCGGAGTGATTCTAATTGATTCGGATTTGTTTGGTGTGAAAGGGCCCTTAGCCTTATATAGAAAGAAAGGTCCAAATAAACTCAAACACACTTTTCAGAAGATCTGACTAAAGTAGTTTGAACACAACTGTTTTATTTTATATTTGATTCCTTAAAGTCAATCAAAATTATAGTTTCGCAGTCTCAAAATATTGAAGCCATCACTCATTCTGTCCTTTTCGTGACCTTCTCTTTTTTGGATATCGGTCATATTCTGTAACCTTCAACCTTCCAAATGTTTTTTATCCTATTTACCATATAATATTCCGTGAGAAGGTAGATAATAATAATAAATGGTAGTAGATATCGCAGAAGTCCTATTCTTAGATATAGCACTTAACTTGGTCTAAGATAGAAATCATGATTAACCACATAAATAAATGAAGTGAATTAAGGCCTTAATTCCAATTTCGTAGACAGAGGATCTCATTTAACGTCAGTCTAGTGAAAAAGTCAATAGACTAAATTTCAATATCGGATAGTAGTTAACAACTCACTTATTGTTATAGGTAAACCAATTGCTCAAGACAGTCGTATGGAAGTAATAGCTGAACCGCCGCGTTTAACTGTCAAGTCGTTGACAAAAGAAGACCGAGGAATGTTTCAATGTATAGTTAGTAATAATTGGGATCAAGCTCAAGCAATTGCCGAACTTAATATGGGAGATGCAGGTCCTGAACTCATATATTGGTTTTCGGAACAAACTCTTCAACCAGGTCCTACAGTTTCTTTGAAGTGCGTTGCTACTGGAAATCCACCACCTCAATTTACTTGGACATTAGATGGATTTCCTATACCAGATCATCCTAGATTCCTAGTTGGTAAGTTTTAATTGAACGAATTAATTTTAGAATCAGAATTCTAGAATCCAGAAAATCCATATTCATTCCTTAACTACTAAACTATAGATTGGGCTGTAAGGAATAGGCACTTGGTCTCTATTTGAACTATTCATACATTTAACAATCTGAATGCTTCCAAATGCATCCGATGTATTGCTGGATATACGTAATATTATTCGATGAATAGCTTATGGCTTTCATATAATCAATGATACACAAATATTGCTAAAGTTTCTTGATGATAACTATAAATATTTAGAGGTACTTGTGTTTTGATAGATTGTGGTTTCAACCTTGGAAAACTTGACAACTTTGAATCGTCAAACTTCGTATTTTAAAACGTATTTGGACGAAACCTAGTTCAATAAGTACGGTAGTTCGATTAATCCAAGGATTGGTCTCAAATACTTCTTGTCCAAGTGGAAAAAATTAGAAATTATTATATCTGGTGCTAGTAAGGATGTTTTTTACCAAATACATTGCTTCATCTACTAAAAACAACAATACTCAACCTTACGTAGATTACTATGAAGAAGAACATCTTTCACCGATTTACTGGTATGAAACATTTCGCGAAATTCAATCACCATTATGAATTAAGCATCTCTAGTTGAAAATTGAGAGCATAAATAATTGCGTAAGTAAGATAGACCGTAAGTCTCAATTCATCCTACCGTTTTATTCTTAGAAACATAAGTAAGAAAAACGTTTACCGTGTGCAGAATTACCTTATGTATACCTGGAACAACCATATGAATTCTTATGAAACTTCCATCCCCGTCATCGGAATAAGAGGTTTTTGGTTTGGTAACCTGATGAACTCACTAATCATATAGCCGACAACAGGAAATAATACTGCCGAAGTTGTGATCACCCTTCCGTTTAATCACTACAACCCAACATTTTGTTGTTCTAACGAAACCATTTTGTTTTGTTTTAGTTTTCACAAATATCAGGACCATACATCATTTCCCTTCACTACAAAAATTGTTGATTATAATTTATGAGAGTCTGGCAAATAAATGCAATCACTAACATTTATTTGCTGGCAACGGACTTCTTTTCGAATTTCTGAGGAGATTCCTGCTGTTTTATAATCTCAAACTACAAGAATATGACTATATAAACAAATATCAATTTCAATCTATCTTTTAAAAGTTGATAAGAAAACTAATTTTGAAATAGAAGAGACCTAAAATCAGTTTAGAAATATTAACATATCGAAAGTTCTAAGAAATAATAAATTAAAGAAATTTAAACAAATAAATTGAGCAATCTTTCGTAGGTCAGTATGTTACCATCCAAGATGATGTCATCAGTCATGTGAATATTACCAACGTGAAAGCTGAAGATGGTGGAGAATACACATGCACTGCTCATAATACAGTAGGAAAAATCTCACATAGTGCCAGAGTGAATGTTTACGGATTACCATATATTAGAGATATGCAAAAAATAACCGGAGTTGCAGGAATGAGTTTAAATATTAAGGTAAAATATTTTAACTGAATATTGTGTTAATTTTAATTTTTTCTAGATCCTCTAAATCCACTAATTTCATCTAGAAAATTTTTCCAATTTATTTTTTGTTTCCTAGTTATAAATTTTCCCGATATCACCTTTTCATTGTTAGAAAACCACCGAACCATTCTTTCCAGTCTGGAGACTGGAAATGATCCGAGTGAACTGAATCTAGCGAATAAGGTGCATGAAGTAGTAATTTAAACGTTATTTAATTAATTTTGGCCAATGCAATAACGCATGTGTGAGCTGATGCATTGTCTTGATGAAACGACTGTTTCTTCTTAACCAAATGGGGCTATTTTTGCTTAATTTCTTCGTTCAAACGTTGCAATGTAATTTTGTATAATACTTGTCGTTGATATTTATTCCTTTTTCAAGATAGTGAATAAAAATTATCCCACGCGCATCCCAAAAAAACGACAAACGGTTTTTGCCTTTTCAGGCCATTGTTTTGATTGTTCTTTTGTGTCGGGTTTGAAGTGATGGACCCATGTCACTACCGCAAATTAATAAAAAATTGCTTGGAAATCTGTCAATTATTAAAAAATCCAACAGAAGAAGGGTCCGTTTGTCAAAAAAGTTTCTAGGAAGGTTCCCATTGTGGAAATAAATATCTATAAAAGATCCAATCATAGCATAAGTGCATTGAAAGGTTCCTACTATAAAATAATGGTATAATAGTGTTCTTATTGTAAAAAAGTGTGTACGGAGGTTCCGTTCATAAATTTAAATTATCTATTAACGTTCTAAACATGAAGTACGAGTCTAGTAAGGTTCCAATCGAAAAATGAGTGAGGAGAAATATTTCAAATGTGAAAATAAATGTGTACGGAGAATCCAAGTGTCTAAAAAGGTTCCTATTAGTAAATGGGTGACCAGAGAGGTTCTGAATACGAAAAAAAGTATCTTCAAAAGTACCAATAATCAAATAAGTGTTTCGAAAGTTTCCAATCATGAAAAAAATGTCTACTAAGGTTCCTAACATGCAATAAGTGTCTAGAAAGGTTCCAATCATAGGATTAGTGTAGAGAAATGTTTCAATTGTGAAAATAAATATGTACGGAGGCTCCAAGTGTCAAAAAGGTTCCTATTGAGAAATGAGTGACCAGGAAAGTTCTGAATTTGAAAAATGTGTCTCCAAAGGTTCCAATAATCAAATAAGTGTCTCGGAAGGTATAAATCACGAATAACGAAGGTTCCAAACATGAAATAAGCATCTAGGAAGGTTCCTACTATGAAATAATGGTCTAGGAAGGATTATTATTTATTATGCATCATTGATTAATAAGGTAGAGGGAAAAATTGGAAAAAAAATGACGGCATTTGAAGAAAAAGGAAGACAATGCAGATTTTCACACATGGTTTACATACACAAAAAGCATTTAGAATTGATTCGCCTACGATATTCACCAGTTCTGCCCCCAGCGACTTGGAGCTGGAGCTTCGGTGGAAAAGTGTGTAGACTTGAAAGAAGACTTATGGAAAAGAAATGTCTAGTTTCTTTGTTGGATTGGAAACTTTTCAGATAATCATCGTTTTTATCAAAATATATTAAAATAACAGAAATTTATTTGTAAATATGTTTATACTACTTTGTATATCTAACAACTTTGTTGTTGTTTTTCATACCACTTCACAATGACTTTAGATATACTATATGCTTTGGCTTATTCGTGATGGTGTCTATAGTATGGAAAAATTATTCTTTCCATATTTAGCGGAAGTTCATTTCCCACTTTATTCCAAACGTCATAATATCTTTTTTATTAATATTAATAATATTTAATTTTTATTTTTTCATTTCAAATAATTTACAACTGTGTTTCATGAGCCGGAAACTACACGCTCACAATGGTATCCGTTTAACTATTCATTCCAAGCCAATAAAGCTCGTGAGTGTGTCACGATTTTTTCTTGTTCCAGTGCCCCGTAGCAGGTTACCCTATTGAAACAATAACATGGGAACGTGAGGGTCAACTTCTTCCAATTAATCGCCGTCAAAGAGTATATGCCAACGGTACATTGGTGATCGAGCAGACACAAAGAAAAGAGGATGCGGGCACGTATACTTGTCAAGCTCAAAACAGGCAGAGAAATACGGCCAGGAGGGATGTTGAGATTCAAGTTATAGGTGAAGTTTGAAATTAATATCCGCTATCGTCAGGTTTTAGTTCGGTCAATTTAGACATGCGAAGAATTGTTTAAAATATAATTTCCCTATATAAGTTCCCTATATTTTACCTATATGAAATTTTTTTATATACATTCAAGTTCTTCTTCTTGATTTTCTTCTTGTTCATATTCTTGATCTTCTTCTATCTTCTAGTTCATATTCTTATTCATCTTCTAATTCATATTCTTGATCTTCTTCTTGTTCATCTTCTAATCTATCTTCTAGTTCATCTTCTAGTTCATCTTCTAATCTATCTTCTAGTTCATCTTCTAGTTCATCTTCTTATTCATCTTCTAGTTCATCTTCTAGTTCATCTTCTAGTTCATCTTCTAGTTCATCTCCTTATTCATCTTCTAGTTCATCTTCTAGTTCATCTTCTAGTTCATCTCCTTATTCATCTTCTAGTTCATCTTCTAGTTCATCTTCTAGTTCATCTCCTTATTCATCTTCTAGTTCATCTTCTAGTTCATCTTCTAGTTCATCTTCTAGTTCATCTTCTAGTTCATCTTCTAGTTCATCTTCTAGTTCATCTTCTAGTTCATCTTCTAGTTCATCTTCTAGTTCATCTTCTAGTTCATCTTCTAGTTCATCTTCTAGTTCATCTTCTAGTTCATCTTCTAGTTCATCTTCTAGTTCATCTTCTAGTTCATCTTCTAGTTCATCTTCTAGTTCATCTTCTAGTTCATCTTCTAGTTCATCTTCTAGTTCATCTTCTAGTTCATCTTCTAGTTCATCTTCTAGTTCATCTTCTAGTTCATCTTCTAGTTCATCTTCTAGTTCATCTTCTAGTTCATCTTCTAGTTCATCTTCTAGTTCATCTTCTAGTTCATCTTCTAGTTCATCTTCTAGTTCATCTTCTAGTTCATCTTCTAGTTCATCTTCTAGTTCATCTTCTAGTTCATCTTCTAGTTCATCTTCTAGTTCATCTTCTAGTTCATCTTCTAGTTCATCTTCTAGTTCATCTTCTAGTTCATTTTCTAGTTCATCTTCTAGTTCATCTTCTAGTTCATCTTCTAGTTCATCTTCTAGTTCATCTTCTAGTTCATCTTCTAGTTCATCTTCTAGTTCATCTTCTAGTTCATCTTCTAGTTCATCTTCTAGTTCATCTTCTAGTTCATCTTCTAGTTCATCTTCTAGTTCATCTTCTAGTTCATCTTCTAGTTCATCTTCTTGTTTATCTTCTTGTTCATCTTTTAGTTCATGTTCTAGTTCCTCTTCTTGATCATCTTCTTCTCCATCTTCATTCTGGACGCAGGTACTCAATAGCGATGTATCGCACTCCACCTCGTTGTTATAATACGAATTCTACATTATTTGTGATTCAACATTAGAAGACGACCGGCCTTGATAATTTGTTCATACCAAAGAACAAAATAGCTCGTCTTTTTCACAACTACATTTAGCCCTGCTTCAAAAAATTGTATGATTACCAAGTTACACTTGAACTTGGTAATATACCCGAAAAAAATGTTGGTGAGCAGCAATTGAGGTTGGTGGAAGACAAGCTAATTGAACTTGTTTTTTACTTCACTATCTGGATAAAAATCGTGAAAAACTCATTTTCTTTGACCTTTTCCATACAGGGGAAATATAGGTAACTCTCAAATTTTATTTGTAATTATATTTTGAGCTATTTTACCAATTTTCAAGTTGTTGTAAATTTATGTAACTTCACTTTTATTTTTGATCTAATTTGATCGGGCTATTTTTAACACCAAGTTATCTATAATTTTTTCCAAAAATATGCTAATTCTATTTTATTAACGGAATACAGCATTAAGAAAGATCTCATCCAAATTATCAGCTGACGGGTTGTTTCAAATGTTTACGGTTTTATTTGACTTGAAAAATTGAATTATTCATTCCTGTTAAATCACTGTCTACAATTAATTTTTTCTATATGTTTCGCCATTTCAGCAGAAAAATGACTCATTGATATTAAACTTCTCTTATAGATCATATTTTTAATTTGAAATTTACATCGAAAATTAAACGCGACTTTCGGAAACTTTGATCTAAATCTCGTTCTGGGTTATGATCCGCAATCAGCAGTTTCCGAAAAGTCCTAATACTCCCATCATCACTTTCACTAGTTTTCAAAATATATTAAGTTTGACTCGATCAATATGATATTCGCCAGTCCACTAGCTTCGAGAAGATGTGGTATTTAACACAAGTTTCTTGCAAATGATCATATAGTCCAACTGAATGAAACATTATTTGTTTCCATTCAATTAAATTTGTCCAACC
Organism: Diorhabda elongata; assembly: GCA_026230145.1. Classification (NCBI taxonomy): domain Eukaryota; kingdom Metazoa; phylum Arthropoda; class Insecta; order Coleoptera; family Chrysomelidae; genus Diorhabda; species Diorhabda elongata. The sequence continues at coordinate 15,821,405 of CM047928.1, read as the reverse complement.
TTCTAAATGAGGAGAGCAATTTCGCTAATTGTTGAACATATAAGAAGTGGTATTAACCTATAAAAGACACCTTTTGGTTAACTCCAATATCCGAAGAATTCGATTTGAAGCTAGTCGACTGTTGAGTACCAGTCTCTCGATAACAATCTAAGTATACTACAATATACAATCAAAATTAGAGTTTGTGACGTTGAAGTGTCTTTTCCATCCATATTTTCTTAGTAATTATTCAATAGTTGTCAGTTTATCAAAGTTTACTTTCATGAAAAAGTGTAATTGGAATTAAAGTCCATCAATCTTATTTTTATGAGAGTAAAGATATTATCAAACATTATAAAAGAAGTACTTACAAAACAACCTTTATCTTCTCTTCTCCTCTATTTTGAATGAATCGTTAATTTTGGTATTTGTTTCCATAACAGAAATTAACATATATTTTTTTTCTTTCAGTACCTCCAAAAATACTACCAATAAATCCGATGACGGATCTTCTGAGAGAGGGTATGCGAGCCGCTATTACCTGCCAAATTATGGAAGGTGACTTACCAATCACTTTCCGTTGGGAGAGGAATTCGAAAGTGGTCTCTAATAACGCTGCTTTGGGAACAGTCGTTAGGAGGATCGACGAATTCTCTTCTTCGTTAATTATTGATCAAGTGACTTCCGCCCATAGTGGCAATTATACTTGCATAGCAAGTAACGTAGCTGGTTCCGAAAGATACGTCGTTCCACTTACTGTTAACGGTAATAATACTCTATGTTCCTCACCTTCTTATCTATGTTTACCATATGCATTCATAATGCGAAGAAAACAAATTTTCAGAAATTTTATCAAATAATCGTGATGATTCATTCATAATAATTATCTAGTTTGAGTTACTTTAATTAGCTTCGTTACTTTTCTCTTCCTCATCCTTTGTCGACAAAAACCTTCTCTAGGATTTCATATATATTCTTCTTTCGGGTATTTTAATGCTTAGAAACCTGGATATGAGATGTGAGATTCTGGCAAGCAAAGACAATGTAGTAGTTAAATTGTCATGTCGATTTGTGATCTTAAAATGAGTTGATTTATTCCTAGTATAATCAGCAGTTCACAATATTTTTCAAAATATTACTAGAAAATATTAGGCAAAATCATATTGAAAAAACAATCTCATCCGGCGAAATTCTATAATTGGGAGAAAGTTTAGGAAGAACATCGTTCCATGAAAAGACACCAAATGGATGTCAAAATATTGAGGAACAAATTCTTGTACAACTGAGCTGTTCCATGCACTATATATCAATAGAATTAAACCAATTAGAGAAGTTTCTGGGGAAGTGCCGATATGGAGATCACCAAACGAAAACAGAACCATTAGTACCAATCATAAAATTACTGTTCAAAAAATCACTTTAGAGAATTAGGTAGCTAAAAGTATGAATCTGTTCATTATGACTTTAGCAAGAATGCGCAATTATAAAAGAAAACCGCAATCGTATTTAGCACAAAAATGAGATCCTTATAAATTTAATTCCACGTTTTGTTACAGTTCCTCCACGATGGACAGTGGAACCTTCTGATGTAAGTGTCGCTGCTAATCAAGAAGCGATTATTCACTGCCAAGCGGATGGTTATCCTAAACCTATGATTACATGGAAAAAAGCTGTAGGTACGATTATGTCAATAGCTCATAACGTATATCAACCACTTATTTGTTAGTTGAAATAGACCAAAGTTGATTATTTTTTGTAGTGATTCTACCTGAGGTTATATAATACATGTTTTTCGAAGCAAACCCACCAAATGGGACTTCAACCCATTTTCCTATGTTTTTCTGTTCGTAGTAATTAGTTCTCTGTAATTTTTTTCATGTAATTAGTATATTATCTTTTTGATCTTCTGTCTGCCTTCTCCTTCTTTTCCCTATCTCAATTATTTTTCAGTCCTCCATCGTAAACTGATTGAAAAACTAGTCAAAAACGACTTTTAGCATTTCAAATATAAAATATATACGACTCATAAATTTTTCTCCCTTCTGAATGATGTTTACTCCAGCCTAAACAACCACTACTCCATTGCAACAACTCTGTGATTTTTTCTTAGAGCTTTCGATTGTGTATTATGGTTTCAGGGGAGCACCTCCCGCTTTGTTTAAGTCATAACTTACCAAGAGAATTTAGCTTGTAAGTGTTGATACAACGATGTCTTCTTGCAAGCCATTAGAATGTGGAGTGCCCCAATGCTCAGTACTAGGCCTATTTTGTTTCTTCTGTTTAAAAATGGCACAACTGAAGTTTTGTCATATAAAGATACGTTACAGCCTTTTACATCATTGAATTTTGTTTTCTCTTTCCAATTCTCATAATGTTCAACTACCAATTTGATTGTTCATTCAATTTTTTTTTAATATTATTGTTTGTTCCGTATGTTTCCATATGTGTTTTTCAATTCTATCTTCCTACTGTTCTTGTATCTTGAATAACACTCAATCTGTTTTTAGGTGAGCAGCCAGGAGAATACAAAGACTTCCTTTTCGAACCAAATGTTCAACAACACCAAAATGGTTCATTGATTTTCAACCACATATCAAAGGAAAACGAAGGACATTACTTGTGCGAAGGAAAAAATAATATTGGAACTGGAGTTAGTAAAGTGATACATTTAAAAGTGAACGGTACGTGAAATGAAAATATATTTAATAGTTGCACCCATAAACCATTTTATTCACAAGCTCCTTTCCTCGAACCATTTATCTCATATTTCAATATTTCTCTTTCTATTTGTCATAATCTGTAATAATCGTTTGATTAAAATTCATGTATTTATTTGAATCGGTCGAAACTCCATTTAATATGTACACAACAAGCTTGTGCACATACACATACGACTCATCTGGTCGTATGGTATTTCATGCTAGTGGAAGTAATCTACAAATCATTCAAAGATTTCAGAACATGATACTAAGAAGAATCCTGGCTGCACCTTGCTATTTTCGAAACAGTATCATCCATAAGGAAATGGAAATGGATACCGTTGACCAGATAATAGCCACGAGTTATGAACTGCGACTTCATCATTATACCAATTTTGAAGTAGTCCAGCTTCTTGACATTGCGAGAAGAACGAGGATTATCGATTAATAAGTGTAAAGATTGTATTAGTAATCGAAGAATCCTGTTAATTAAGACCTTCGTGAGTTACAGAGGAATAACTCAAGTTAGCTGTCAGCTCGTAATTGATATTGGAATCAGATTATGATGTAAACATAATGCCAATGGAATAGTATCGATATCTTTATGACGAATAAATAAAAGAGAAATAAAATATGATTTATACTTTTTAATAAATTTTGAATACCGCTACTTTTCAGCACCTGCCCATTTTCCACAAAAATCGAAGCAACTTCAAGTAGTCAAAGGAGAACAAGCTCATTTACAATGTTCTGCACTTGGTGATACACCAATGGAAATTAATTGGAAAGTAGGTGGCCAACATATATCCAAAGATGGAGATCAAAGGTGAATTTCATAAAAAATAATTCTCTCAATCATTCAATCATTTAACTTTTTGGCAAAAGTATATGGCAGTGGTATTTCATCTCTTGTCTTTTATAATTTCATACATCATTGCACTCTTCATTTATTGATATAAGAAGTTTAAAAGGATCCCTTAATTTACCACTAAAGTGAACGAAGTGATGTTCAATAAGTTTTTTCAATTTTGTGCCTATTCGCTCAATGTTTGAAGAAACTTTTTAGTTAGTATTTGATACCCATTGATAAAATACGTAACGATTTAATTCCAAAGCTCAGGTATCGGATTGCCTCGCTCGTTTTTTATAGTGGTGTACTACACTTGCTCCGAGCACCGTCAGTGAAGAAAATATAATACTGCAGGGATCAGTATGATGATGACGAATACGCTGAAGCTAGTTGAACAGATTTTACTTTATTTATAAAACTGTAACTCTTAAACAAAAAGAGATATGAAAAATATTTCCTTCAAAAATATCTACAAAAAAGATCTCTACAGTTTTTTGTAAAAAATCAATATTTGAAAAGTTATCGTCGATATAATGAAAAATTTATTATAAGCAATTCATTTATTTATAAAGCTGTAACTCTTCTACAAAAAGAGATATGAAAAGAATTTACGAACAAAAAGAATTTCTTTTAAAAATATCTACAAAAAAGGTCTGTACAGTTTTTTGTAAAAAATGAATATTTGAAAAGTTATCGTCGATATAATGAAAAATTTGTTATAAGCAATTCAATTATTTTTAAAGCTGTAACTCTTCTGCAAAGAGAGATATGAAAAAAATTTGAAAATAAAAAGGATTTCTTTTAAAAATATCTACAAAAAAGGTCTGTAGAGTTTTTTGTAAAAAATCAATATTTGAAAAGTTATCGACGATGTAATGAAAAATTTGTTATAAGTTATTTAATTATTTAAAAAGCTGTAACTCTTCAACAAAAAAAGATATGAAAAAAATTTACCAATAAAAAATATTTGTTTTAAAAATATCTACAAAAAAGGTCTCCACAGTTTTTTATAAAAAATCAATATTTGAAAAGTTATCGTCGACATAATGAAAAGTTTCTTATAAGCAATTTAATTATTGATAAAGCTGTAGCTCCTAAACATAGAGAGAGATGAAAAAGTTCACAAATAAAAAATATTTCTTCTAAAAATATCTACAAACAAGGTCTCTTCAGTTATTTGTAAAAAATCAATATTCAAAAAGTTATCGTCCATATAATGCAAAATTGACGTTTTTTCTCACTTTATCATTCATTACTTGGTTTCTATATGATGTAGAAAGATTAAAAGCAGCTCAATTTAACCGTTAAGGTTCAAACTTCAAAATGATATGTAGTAGACCTTTTAAATACTATCTGTTAAAAAGTTACAGGCGTTTGAATGTGCAAATTTTCATGAGCAAAAGAAACGTAATTTGTTTATAAGTTTATTTTAGTTCAGTTGCAATAACCAAATGTTGGAAATCTTGCCCCCGACTTTAGGGATGTTCTGCTCGAACAGAATATTCGTCTAGACCTACTAAAATGGGGCAAAGCAGGGAAAGCTTCACTGGCCCAACTATAGAAGGGAGTCGCAGTGAGAAGGTTAAGAGTTATAGCTTTATGAACCATTAAGTCGTTTCTAATAAATTACTTAATCAGATTTGGACTCGGCACCCTCGAAAAATCGATTATCCAACAATAAAACCTCACAAACAAATATCTATTGTGATGACCTCAGCATATCTTTCTTTTTACAAGGGGAAATTTTTTGCAGTTTTTTGTTCTGTCCAGATTTGTAAGTTTCAAAAGAAAATGTCGTTTGATTCTTGTGCATTAATCGTAGGTCTTTATAGTCTCAACAAAAGAAACCGTACCAATTCCAACGAATTAAATATACCTCGACGTACCGTGGATTACAATGTGAAAAAAATATACATCCACCTGGGGCGTTGGCGATAGAAAACGTTTAGGACGGTTTCGAAAAACCACAACCGCTGAAGACAAAGTATAGTATTGATCAGTAAACGTGATCGACGGCTAACGGACCCAGAGGTAGCAGCTCAGATGAATGAATCTAGAGATCCGTTTTTGAGTATTTCTACAGTGAAAAGGAAATTAAGAGAATCTGATTTTTGGAAGGGTGGCACTGAAAGAACCTCTTTTCAGACGTCAAAATAAAATTAAGAATTTACATTGGGCTAAAGATTATAAAAATTGAAGGCATGAAGAGTTTTAGGATCTAAGAAAAGAATGTTTGTGCGTAGGTCAAAGGAAAAACCGATGTTAGATCCATGTGTAATATCAAATTTAAAATACTGGGTGATGGTTTGAGGATGTTGTTGGAGGAAGAGCAGTTGGAGATCTGGTGAAAATTGATGGGATTTTGAAGAAATCCGGCTTATTGTGATTGTGGTTAACGCTTTATCATTTTTATTTAAAAGATCTTCAATATAATGTTTTTTCCCTACATATTGTTTCACAATAATACCTCGCTAATATATTATTGTTATTCAATTATAGATACACAATAAGAGAGCAGATTTTAGCGGAAGGAATGGTATCTGAATTAGGTATCGAGAGAACGATAAGACAAGACACGGGAATTTTCATTTGTTCGGCTAGTAATGCTTATGGAAATGACGATATGAATATTCAGCTGATTATTCAAGAAATTCCAGAAGCTCCCAGAAATGTACGTGTAATGGATCAACTTTCTAGATCGATTGGAGTATCATGGACGCAACCTTACGCAGGAAATAGCCCGATACTTAATTATATTATTCAGTATAAGCTGGGTGCAGGTATGTTTCATTAACTAAAATAATGGATTATATCCATAAAATCTCTATTCACATTAACATTATAATTAGTATAAGCTGTTCTAATGAATAAAGAGTTTTTAGATACATCATTAATTTATGGTTTTAAATACTTTTAAAACTAAAAAGCTGAGCATACTTTTTGGAACGTGGAAATTAAGCATCTGTAAAATTCATTAAATAAAACGCAAAAAATTGTAAGATATCGATTGATAAAACATTTTAATATATGAGAATATTCTTTAGTCCACAGGTTGTACAAATCTTGGCACGGTGCTCCATACAGAATGTTTCCATGTGGAAATATCTTTGACTCTATCTAATTTGCAATCTCGAATTCTGTTCTATTGTACAAAGACTCAGTATTCGGTTTTGTGATAAGTATTCTATCAGTAATAAAGTCAAAATATGATCTGTATTTTTCAAATCATTTGAGGTTCGTTGGACAGTACCACATTTTTTGAACTAATTTCAGGTATAATTTTATACACAAATCCAGATACTCTACTGAAACAGGAATCTCATAAAATTTAGACCGCGTGGTCAACAAATGACTGCTGTGACATGGAACTAACGCCATCTATATCATTTGTGTTGAACTGAGACAACACATCGATTTGTTCCAGTTATGTTACTGGGAACGGACTCAATTTTAAATCGCAAAGAATCAGTTGATACAGAATTTTAGTATTTTGATTCATTTAAACAAAAAATATAAATATAATGAAACTTTCAAATAATTTCGTCTTTCTCTGTAATCTCGGATTTGATGCTTTTCCTCATTTTTGCTCTTCATGTAATTCTTTGCACATTTTTTTATTATTTGGAGAAACTTTGTCTCTTTTAATAAGTTTATCTAAAGAAGATACCATTTTTTGTGAATAAAATGAATGAATATACTTATCTCCGAATTATTTTTTTAGTTAATGGATTTTCTGTCAATTGACTTAGAAATACTTCAAATATTTCATTTCATTCATATTCGATCTATAAATACTGCCGATTAGAAATGTTTCCTATGAGAATTGAACGCTCTTTAAATTAGGCTTGAATCTGATTTTTCATTGAATTGATAAAATCGTTCTCCTATTTCAGAGACATGGCCCAAACAACCCTTAAAAGTAACCGTAACTGGCTCTCAAACTACAACAACTTTGCCAAATCTGCACCCTGCGACAACTTACCATTTGAGACTCTTGGCTGAAAACAGATTAGGATTAAGCGAACCTAGTCAATCTGTTCAAGTCAATACCTTAGAAGAAGGTGAGTGATACAGAAATGAAGCATGGACATTAGGTTAATAATACAGGATGTTTTCAAAAAAATTTCCAGCCTGAACTATCTATGTATGTCTTACAAAAAAATCACACATACTTAAAAAAATAGAAAATCGAATTATTCGTTTATTTTGGAGTCTTGGTACTAGATATGCTTAGGATCTGATAATAAGCTTGATCATTATTCAAGAAGTTCTACTTGTAATCTGTGTTTACAATTTTATTTTCTATTGAATAGAAAATTTATTCACCAAAATATTAACATGATGTACAATTTCTTTCACGACGAGCTGAATCGATATGTATATGGAAAAGTACTGCGACCAGTGTTCTGAAAATTTGCTTGCATGAGTTTTTCGAAATGCTCGTTTCGGTTATACCGGACGTGGACCTAAACTTCGTTATTTTGAACGGAATGCTATGGTTTTTTTAAATTATTGGAATCTACGCAAAATTTCAATAAAACTTTATATGAGTCATAGTATACCTAAAGTCCACCATTTTTGAATTATTTCACATTTTCGAAATTTTTGGAAAAATGCAGCCCTCCACTAAAAAAATTATATTTCTAAGCTTAAGTGAGTCAGATCTTATATTTCTGGAATTTAGACAAATAACATTTACAGCTTCCAAAATCAGTGAAAATCTTCAGAAAAATGTATATAGGGTGTTCATAAAATGGTGCCGAATTTCGTTATCTAAAAACTTTGAAAATTTTTTCAATTGGCATCCTCCATTTTTCTCCTTTCCATTGGATTCTACGCTTCAAATTAAGGGGACTTCGTTAGTAAATTCATATATGTTTTTTGGTCGCTCCAGTCAACCGACAATTAAAAACCATGAAGATCTCAGTTTCTCAGTTTTTTCAAGTTTCTACAAAAACCGTTAATTTGAGGTATATGAATTTACTTACGAAGTCCCCTTAATTTAAAGCGTAGAATCCAATGATAAAGAGCAAAATGAAGGTAGCCGTTTAAACAAATTAAGTTTGCGAAGTTTTTAGATAGCGAAATTGGGCATCATTTTATGAACACCTTATATAAATTTCAAGGCTCTCACAGAATTTGAAAGCTGTGAGTTTTATTTGTCCAAATCCCAAAAATTTTAGACCTGACTCACTTAAACTTGGAAATATAATTTTTTTAGTGGAAAGCTGCATATGTCCAAAAATTTCGAAAATGTGAAATAATTAAAAAATGGTGGACTGAAATCTATCGAAAAATTTAATAAAAACCATATCATTCCGAAGTTTGGGTCTAATTCCGGTATAACCGGAAGTTTGAATAAACTGAAATTATTTTAGCTGAAACTAGCATTTTGGAAAACTCATGCAAGCAAATTTTCAGAACAATAGTCGCAGTACTTTCCCTTATACATATCGATTCATTTTTTCGCGAGGGATCCTGTACAAAAAATTTTTTCTTAAGCATAAAAGCAAGTTTATACATAAAATTTTGAAAATTGACTAGGTTACATATTTGAAAAAGACCATATTATTCAGTGACCAATATTTGATCATAGTACTTTTGAGCAGCAATGGAAAATTATCTCCCCTACATAACAGAATCTGCACGTTGCATTCCTCACAATTTTTCAATGAAAAACAGTCAAGAGAGTAGAATGCAAAGGGCAAGCCGGCTCCAGAAAAACCTGGAAAATCGACAGAAAATTTGATGGCGACCGTTTTTTCTTGGTATATACATGCTATTGTGATAATTAACTATCGTAAAAAAGGTGGGAAAATAACAAAAAACTATAACGCATCATTGCTTGATAAAGTAATGGGAGAAATTGCGAAAACGCGAAAGAATTTAAAGAAACAAAAACTACTTTTCAAACACGAGACAAGTAGACCGAATCTGGTCGACGTTTTATGCTTTTTCCTTCTAATCGTGAGGCCTCAGAGATGTAAATAGCAGATTTGAGGAAACTTCACAGTAAAACATTGTTCACGGTCTTATTGATAATAGGATCACTCTGTTTTATCTTTTAACATAAACGACATGTCAACCATCTAACCGAAACTAGAAATATAATTCAAAGTACCTACCTTGTTGAAGTTTTCATTCCTACGATTGGTTCTTATTTAATTCTACTGCGTTCGATATTTTCTCGTTGTCACTCATATTAACATTCGAATTATTTTTTAGTTCCGAATGGGGCACCTTTAGACATTAGAGCGGAACCAAAAAGTTCCACGGAAATAGTAGTAACTTGGGAACCACCTTTACGGGAAACCTGGAATGGAAATCTACTTGGTTATCACATAGGATATCAACAATATATGGATGGAGATACCAATGTCGGTACTCAAAATTATATTTTCAAAAGTGTAGAAGTTAGACCACATTTTGGTGGAGAAGCCACGCTCCAAGGTTTAGCAAAATTCACAACATATAATATTGTTGTACAAGTGAGTTTCTTCTTCATAAATTATTTAGAATAATTGATACATCTTAGATAGAGGTGCAGGTGATTCTATTTCTAATAAACTTAATTTGTCTCCATCGAAAATAACGCCTTTTGAAGATGACTGTTAAGTTCATTTTCCATGCTTATAGGGTCGCAGAAAAAGAAGCTTTTTCAAATTTTTGTTATCCACAGGCAAATCTAATTTCCACAATAATATTCTAGTGAATAATAACAACTAACAAAATAATGAAAATAGGCACTGTTTTCATTTCATGCCAGAATCGATGGAACGGATGAATATTTTCGTAGAGTTAAGTTAAGTTAGATTGCATCAATAGTTTACTTTCAGTCTCTGAAGACAATAACTTGGTTGTCGAAACGTGTTTAATTTCATTTGTTGGTATATTGGTATCGTGGACAGTGAATTCAGTAAGACGTTATCAGATTGCAGCTGTTGAATATATTAAATTATTTGCGTATATGCATATATGTATGAAAAACTCCACAAGTACAGTTTTAGGCGAAATTATCGCTTAAAATCTGAAAAATTTTGACAATATAGTAGCAGGAGTACCACCTCCAATAGGGAATTGAGTCCTCTAACCATTTTTATTATACCGCCACCTTCACATTATCTCACCAAAGCAAATACTGCTTTGCAGCCATTTTCATGGACGTCCATAAAGCTTCGGTCCGCCGGTTTTATTGGAAAACTTAGTCTCTTTTATACATCATTTATACGTATGATACTTCAGCACCTCAACATCCCTTAGATGCGATCCAATTATTCACCCACGCAACATATTACTTGCTTCTCCTGTCGTAATGCTCGAATTGGTGCAAAAGATGGCGGATGACTTAAGTCATCGTCTTTAAATATCCCACTTCCGTAGCGTAAAACTTCTACTTAATGCTTAGGTTTGACGTCTTGATATCCGCAGAAGTCGTTTATTTGGAAGTGCGATTCACTGGCACTCTTAATTAAACACCAGATCTGTAATATTGTGGACAGAGTACGGAGGCGAGTCGGTCTTATCGAGGTACTCAAATATTCGGATAAATCTCACCAACACCATCGCAAAAGGTTCGTTTCTTGCGAGCTGTCAATTCTTAGGTATAAGATTCAGTCCCAGCAACACTAACCTAAACTAACACCTGGAGATATCCAAATCCCCCTTCGGCTGCTAACGATGGTATACGAAGAGCTCCAGGAAAATTATTATTACCATGACAGTTTCCACAACGCCATCAGGTGATTTTCACTTCTAGGCCCCACCTCGTCAATCAGCAGTATTGCAGGTTTATTGCGATTTTCCTGTAACTTACAACCATTTACCTCCAGCAGTTTGGTTCCTGGAGACATCTCTTTTATCTTAATCATTGTCAAAATTAATTCCACGTAATATAGTGGGGTATTTCTAAAAATAAGATTTTTATATGATAGTTTGATGAAACTTTTGAATAGTGTATAAAGATGGGACTTTTTTCTTTTCGTAGGCGTATAATAGCCGGGGTTCGGGTCCAACTAGTGATCCCGTAACCGCAAGAACGTTGGAAGATTCGCCAACTCTACCTCCTGAAAATGTACAATGCTCTGTTTTAAATGCTCAAAGTTTACACATATCATGGGAACCTCCTTTAATTGAGGGTCAAAATGGAATCATCCAAGGTTATAAAGTTACTTATCATTCAGTTGGAGAATGGTTTGGTAAGAGTATTCTCAATTTATTATATTGTATCATTATATACCCATGAATCGTTTATAAGTTGATTGATGAAGATTGAAAAATAGACTAAAATCCCCTTTTTTGGACCTATATATATAGGGTGATGGATTAGTGTGACAAAGTTCTGTGCCTCCTTTTGTCCAAATTGCCTTCACATTATGAAACTATTTACAATCAGGGTTTTCCAGAATTCTGTACCATATCAAATTCAAAAACGTGTTTACATCAAATCCATGAACAAATAAAGGAAATAGAAGACATGACAGAGAGAATAGAATAATCTATGGAAGAAGATGGCAGTAAATAGAAGTGAAAACTATAATAGCAGATAAAAAGAACAATAAGAAACCAAAAAAAAGCAATATTAGAGATAATAGGATCCCAAGACTGGTGAAAGAATGTAATGTTCAATTCTTGATTAAGAACTAGAATGTTGACAAAATTATGGATTGAGACTAGTACGAGTTACATATATAATAGAACAAGCAATTGCTGTGGAAAAAGTATAAGTAGGAAAAATTCCTAGACAACGGAGGTCAACAATTCCACAGTTTATTTAATCTATTTCGGGATGTCGTAATCGAAAACTCTCAATTAAATACCAGTAGAATAATATAACAATTATCAATATCTAGCTTTTGTAGATAACATAATTGTAGTGAGTAGAAGAATAAGAAGTCAAAATAAAGTATCAAAGGAAATACAAAAGTCGTGATGCAAAGAAGTACTGATAAAACCAAATTATGTGTCAAAATAAACTAAAACCGAGAGAGATGGTAGAGAGAGATGCTGAGGCAGTAAGAAGTGAGGTAAGAAGCTTAGAAGATAGCTGGAAAAAGAAGAACTAATGAAGAATCGGAGAAATTTCATAAAAAACCAATACGTTAAGAAAACTAATCAAGAAAGAGACAATTGGAAAGAAAGATCTGTGAATAGGAGCCAGTGTGAAATGTTGGAAAGAAAGGTCTAATTACTTATCAAAAATAACTGAATAATTAGTATGTAAGGTCAAAAAAATGTTTGTTACTTCTTGAAATATTGTAATTATTGTCCTAACCTACACACGTAATAATCTGTTATTTAGGGAAATATTTTCCAATATTTACACTTTTTCCAACCAAACAGAATTTGTTTATTATTTTATTTTCAAGATAACGAAGATCAACAAACGAAAATAGTTAATCAATTGAGAACAACGATTTCGGGCTTAAGAAAATACACTAATTACAGTATGACCGTGCTAGCTTTCACGTCTAGTGGAGATGGTGTGAGATCCGCGCCTGTATATTGTCAGACTGAAGAAGATGGTGAGTTAATAGATAAAGGATAAAAGTGCAAACGTAGGCAAATGTTTCATTTGGTACTTATTCAGATAGACAGATTTCTTTTTTAACAACTTAATCAATATTCTATGATACTAAGAAGATTCATTTCTGCTACTATTGACTTTTGTCAAAATTTTTGGAAATTTTGATCAGATTCGAAACTATATTCGTTTTAAGAATTTTGGTCACTTGAGATATGTTTTATTGTCAAAACATTGTTACAATTTGTGGACAAAAGCTTGTAAAAACTAAAAAACAAACAAAAAATAACTAAATAAAGATACAAATAAAATAAAACATCAATATACAGCAGAAAACCAAAATGAATAACAAAATTATAGGTGATAGGTAACAACATGACAAGTGATTGTGCATTTTTTGCATTGTAAAGTATCGAGCTCTCAACTAATTCTGAACGTAGAGTAGGTGGATAAAGGTACAAAGTGGATAGTCATGCAACGACATTTCTCAAGTTGGGAAGCGTGCGTACGAATTAGTCAAACGGATTCAAAAATTCAATAAGGAAGGAAGATTTAGAATTTTTGGTCTTTTAATGAAGTCCGTGTTAATATCTAACAGCTCTATTTTGTACCTTGAAGATTCGCTCAAATTGAGTCGCATCCCACGGAAGGTAGATGTGGCTCAATAAGGGCATAATAAACTATTAAGGAGGTGGATAAGTTCAATTCTTTGGAAACTGATCTCGGCACAAAACAGGAGGAACTTAATTTTTTAGATGCAATATGTATATCCCATTTCAAGGACATCAATGGTGGTGTTATTCAATAGATAAGGCTACAATGTATTTTGATATAACAAACATTAGTTTTAGAAACGTTGAGACACAGTTTTTGTATATGAGACTATTCTAAATAAAAGTATTTATTTATCCCTTGAAAAGGGATACGGGATTCTAGATATCTATCAAAGTTTGCTGTTTATATTTTAGCCAAAAAAGTAAAATGTTTTCAGAATTTATTTTAGTTGAAATGAATCTTCATGAGACCCAACTTTTCCTTCTGTAGTTCTATAAACAAAAATTGTCCTGTTTCAAGACTTGATGTTTGCATTGACCAAATTTGTACAAAACTTCCTTCATTTTTATAAATTGATCAATTTATATTGTAGTGCCTTCTGCACCTGCTCAAATCAAAGCAGTTCAAAGTTCGCCAAGTAAAATACTGGTATCTTGGTTACCTCCAAAATATAGTAATGGTCCATTAACAGGGTACACGTTTTATATGAGTATTGTTGAAGATGGTCAAGAGGAAGGTACCCATAAAAGAACCTTAAATCCTACAACTGAAATGCATGAAGTACTTAGAACGCAGGATACTGCTACATTACAGTTTTGGGTAACTGCATCAACGAGAGTAAGTGAACTATACCATTCATTCTACTAACGGAGCATGCTTACTAAATGTATTACTTTGCTTCACGTGAATAGATTGCAGCCCACTTGATAATTCTCCCTACAATCCCGATCTTGCGCCTAGTGACTACAACATGTTTCTTCTTCATTTGACCAAAGACATAACCGATGAGCGCTACGACGATATATGTTGTGCTGGGAGTGGTTGTCAAGACGGAATTCAATAGCTCATTGAACGATATGACAAGATGAAATTGTTAATAAACTTCTGTTCGTTTTTTTTTCTATTAACTTAAAAAACGCTAGTTACATTTCAAGTTTATGTGTATCAAGAATTTGATATAATTATTTTATTTTTAAGATTGGAGATGGTGAGAGTACTCGTGTAGTAACTCTAACCCCTTCGAAAATAGTACCCGCTCGAATAGCTTCTTTTGGTAGAGAAGTAATAAGTGCTTGGAAGCAAGACATATACCTCCACTGCCGCCGTGTGGGTGTTCCTCTTCCAACTGTTAATTGGAGACTGAATGATCTTCCGCTAGAAGTAGGAGGTCGAAGATTTATTTTTGCTAATGCAACTTTAGTCATAAAAGATATTCAAAGTGTAGACCAAGCAAATTATTCTTGTAGTGTAGAGAATCAATACGGACATGATGAGATAGTGTACAGTTTAAAAGTGTTAGTTCCACCAGAGGCTCCAGTATTAACTGTCGTAGATTCATTCTCGGATTCACTGCTTCTGAGATGGAGTGATCAAGGAAATGGAGGATCTCCTATATTAGGTATCGTGTTTTAGCTCTTTTATCACAACATTTTACCGTAATACCACGAAACTGCTTTCAAGATACCATCTTATCTAGTCCACGTTTCATTATGTTCATTCAGTAATGAAAATTAGGATATAATAAAGATGATATGTTTATTCAATTATAACAACAATTAACACAGCAATCTAGAGTTATAAAGCATCAATTTTTCTATTTATGTTCATATACATCAACACAGTTTCGATTTAAGTCAGTTTATCGTGTCTTAAATAGATCTGTCAAGAATTTTTTGGCATCGTTACCCGGTGTAGGTGTAAAAGGAGGATGAAGTGAGGAAAAAACTCCAGATTAAACTCTCACACAAAAATGAAGTTAACTGCTTATAACAACATTGTAAGAATCGAGAAATCACTTCGTTAAGGCTTTGACCTTCTGATCTATTGTGTACCTCGAATTGTTCACCAGTCAACCAGCAACGACTTTATAAAGTGAGGTACCTGACTGGAAAGTTTATGGATTGCTTCACTCACGAAGAGGATATTCGGTGGTTTCCTTTGGTTTTTCGCAGAATCTAGAAGAGCTGTCGAGAGTTTTTCCAAAGTTCTTTCGGTAGTAGTTCAGCGGACAGTGTCCAGTAAACAGTAAATCTCCTTAGCTCGTCATTGTTCAATGAAAGGGCTCTTTTAGATCAGTTGGTGGAATAGGAAAGAAATATTTAAATTGTTGGGTCTTTTTCTTTTTTTTTATTTCTTCTGGTTTCCCCACTTCTTTTTGACCATGATGACTTCTTGGGAAACCTATGAAAGGAATTGTCATGTTCATTCAAAATTTGGTTTAAATGTTCGTGAGAATTTTATCGCATAATTCATGGAAGAGTGAGAAAATTTTTTCGATAGAGAAATTTAACTTTTTCATCTGTCTGAACTTCAAATTTTCTAAAATTAAAATTCATCCATATCAGTAATAACGAAAAACTTAGAAATCATTTTTGAGTAAAATTAAAAGATAACAACTTCAATTTTATTTCTAACTATTACCGTTTTTCCAAAATTAAGAAAAAACTGTACAAGGTACCTGTGAATTTTTACCTAATTCTGTTTTTCAAAATGGATAGAAGAGAAATAATTAACAGAAAGATTATTTTCTGGTTGAAATATTTCCAATTCCGTAGAAATGAACTCTCTAATTGTAAATACAGGATAGTTATAAATTATGGATGCTGCAAAATGCAGAAAGAACGGTAACTCTTGAAATTCATATTTCCGAATACAAATCCAAAGTTACCAATCTTTGTAGCTACAAAGTTTTTAAATACAGTATAAATGTTCAATGTTTGATACATGACAAACATCTTTGGAGAAACCCTCACACAAAAGTGTGAATGGTAGTAAGATGGAAAATTGTGGATCTAGATTATTTAAGAAGATGTATTATGTCCACATTTTCTACTACTTTCTAAACTGTCTCAGAACAATCATAATTTTTTCCGTTAAGTGAAAATGAAAACAAGTGTTAAATCATTTGAAGCGCTTCTCCATTCTCGGCCCTGGGAGTTGTTACATGCTTAATTCCGATCAAAAGCATGGTCCAAGTAACTTTTTCTATTGACATGTCATAGTCAAACAAAAATCATCAGAAGAACTTGCTCCAAGTAAGTAAAATTCTAGTTTCCTCAAATAAGATTATGGCCACGGTATTCAGAAATTCCCCACGATGACTGGTTAATATTTTGCAAACCGAATTTATTCAAAAAGAATTTTATTTTATCATCATAATGAGTCTGTTCATTTGTGGTCGCTTGTTATAGAAAAATTAGTCAAAATGTCATATTCAGTTGATCTGGCTCTTTCCGATTTCCTTTTGTTTCCAAGATTGAAAATATGGCTTAGTGGAAGTGATTTCAGATAAATTAAAAAGTGACAACATTGTCGCAATTATCGTTGTTGTTATATTGATTGTTCCAAAGCTGGGCCTGGAATTTCTAAATTTAGCTAATTCCAGTCGAATGCTCGATAACAGTTTACTGCATCATAAAAAAATTTGAAAAATCAAACATTCAAAAAACGTTAACACCCTTTTGTGGCCACATGATATCTTCACTTAAGGGCTCTACATAGGGTAAAAGTATGTGAAGTTCCTCATGTCTCACCCTATATACACTTTTTGATGTGTGGTAATTTCCTCTATAAATTTGATTGTAGGCTATGTGATTAACTATAAAAGGAATCATGGAGATTGGGAAGAACTTCAGATTTCTGCGAGAACTGATGAACACATGTTACGAAGCCTTTGGTGTGGTACAAAATATCTTTTGTATATAACAGCATTCAATAGAATAGGTACGGGATTGCCATGTGATATTGTTTCGGCTCAGACAAAAGGCACTGGTAAGTATAAGTTAGATCAGTGAAGAGTTACACGAACCAAGTAACAGTTTTTCTTTGTTCTATATTAAGTTCTGAATAGAAACAAAAAGGAAGTGATCCGTCCTCATGAGGTCCAAATAAATATGAACCGCTCGATAGATTATGATTTTTTTTGTAGTTGTGAGCAATCAGGAATTTCTATATTTGGTTTGATCAGCGTTACGTTTTATGAAGTGTATATTATATATAATAATATTATTAATAATAATAATTATTAATAATATTATATATAATAATAGTAATCAGTGATTTTTTAAGAGGTATAGGATTTGAAAATTTGAAAAAATTGCTGAAATATTGATTGGAATCGATAGAGAGATCGATATAATTCAATGTTTGATTATTTCACGCAAATGTTGGCCGCGGCTCCGCATTAGATAGACCATGCCCAAGATCCAATTTTGGCATACTCTCCCCGACATATCGGTCGGTATTTCACGAATAAATGCTTCAATATTGGCGTCAATCGTTGCTGGTTTATTCCTGTAGACATTAGTCTTAACATGGCTCCATAAGAAATGGTCTGAAGACGTTCACCTAAAGCGGCTCTCAATTTGGCCATTGTTGTGGCACCGTCTTGTTGAAACCACATGTCAGGCATGTCCAGTTCTTCCATTTTGGATAAAAAAATAATCAATCATTACACGGTGGAGCTCGCCATTCACAGAACGTTCCGGCCATCGTTGCTTTTGAAGAAGTACGGCCCATAATCCACACCAAGCAGTGACTTTTTCGGGATGCATTGGTAGCTCTTGCAATGCTTCTGTCTGATCTTCACTGCAGATGCGGGAATTTTGCTTGTTGACGTATCCATTCAACCAGAAATGTCCTTCGTCGATAAACACAAGTGGATCTCCCTCCAACTTTGCCAGCGCCCATTCACAAAATGTTAGACGTTGTGGAAGATCGTGTGGCTTCAATTCTTGCACCAGCCGTATCTTACAAGGTTTTACACCCAAATCCTTTCGCAAAATTTTCCACGTAGTAGAGTAACAGAGGCCCAATTGCGAACGGCTGGGAATCGACATTTCATGGTCATCAATAACATTGACGGATACAGTCGCAATATTTTCCTCACTGTACATTTGCGTGTTAGTGGTTTAATGCCGAATAGTGTAAATTGGGCTTCAGATTTAGTCACAAGGTTCCAAATATTTCCCTCAGTAGGCCGACCAAACTCCCCATAAATTTGAAGAAGTGCGCGATGCACTCTCTTAACCGAGCACGAATTTTGATAGTAAAATTCAATAATTTGCAAACGTTATTCGTTCGTAAGTCGATTCATGAATAAATTATAGACCAAACTTAACAAGTTTGACAATGACACAAGACACGATTCACGCGTGATCTAACAAAAACCGTGTTGACAAAAAGATACCAGCAAAAAATCACTCGTTACAATATACAAGATATACGAAAAGTGAGTTATAACTTATCAAGTTCGGTGAACTTTTGTCGTTAACAAAGATGTATGTAGTCTGGTGTTATCGTGGTAGAACAAAACTTTCATTATATTGACTAACGACGGGCATTTCCATTGAAATTTCTCCAATTGTTCACAGTGTAGTGAATCAACCATTCGATCTGGTTTCATAGTCTAAAATTCTATTCCAATACACAGCACATATGTCGCTTCACTACGATTCGATATTGATCCTTTGTATTTAACATTCTCAAATTATATTCTTTTTTCAGAGCCCATCATTACTCTCTTAATAAATGGTTCAATTACATTTTACACATCGTATATTTCGATATGGTTAAATAAATTTCATGCAGTCAACGCAAAGTGTTTTTTATATATCCATCTTTTTTCAATTTCCAACGTATTTGACGGGTGGTTGATACCCCACGCATCAGCGATGTCGTAACAGAGTACTTGCCGATATATCTTCATTAGCTACAAAATTCCATCGGCTTTGCCAGTGAGAAAGCAAGGAAAATGTTTCCTAACCAAATTACCATCTTGGAAACGTTCGACCCACAGTACGATAATCTATAACATCCTTACCTAAAGCAGCTGTATTATTACCTTCCCTACTTTCCTACAATTAGCGTGTTCTTTTATGAATTTATACTTTTACGTTAATTGTTCGTAATTTCTATCAAACACATTAACAAACCAATTTTTATCACAAACAAATATCATTTGTAAGACGTGCTTGAAGTAAACTCATTCGGATTATCTATACAACCCCACCAGCATACGTATTACTGCAAATTATTAAAGACACCCGAAAGTTATTTTCAACATTTTGATTTAGAACCTAAATTTTTCTCGCATTTTTTCCAACTACTTACATAGTACATATATCGAATATTATATCCAAAAAATTAATTTATTTTAGTACCAATTCAACCAAAACAATCCCAGATGCTGACAATGAACTCAACAGTAGTAACAGTATGGTTGGACTCATGGGGTGATGGTGGTTGCGGTATATCGTATTTTATAATCGAGTACAGATCATCGAGATACTCTAGTTGGACAACGTCCTCGAATCACGTTAAACCTACTGATAGAATACACAGCATTGTTGATTTATTGCCTGCTACGGAATATCAGCTTAAAATTATCGCACGTAATAACGCCGGGGATACGGAAGCAATATACAATTTCACTATGTTAACACCTTTAGGCGGTAAGTCGAAATTCATTCAATTTCATGAATAATAGACGTGAAATCGGTGACAAGTTTTATGAACAAAATTAAGATCTCAAGGTATCGTTTACGGTTAATCACTTTTAAGAATGGGAATTTTGGTTCTCTTTTTTTTTTATTTATACTTGAAACAATTATATTCACCGGCAAGTTTTGAATATAAAGAGTCGATAGCGAAACATATTTTTTTCTTACATGCCTTCAGCGGATGCGATACTACGTCTTCAATATTCAATGTAGGAAAATTGAAATTCATCGAGACTCTCAAGAAAAAAACAATTTGAACAAAGCTCTGAGCTTGTTCCGCGAGGCAAACATTCACAAACATTCCTTGGCTCAAGCTGGAGAATGTTTTCTGTTCGCATTTCGCTATGTAAAAACCTCGAATACTAAATTTTTTCAAATGGCTACCCCCATTTTTCTCTTTACCATTAGATTCTACGCCTTAAATTAGGGACTTCGTTAGTAAATTCATATATCTCAAATTAACGGTTTTTGTAGAAACTGAAATCTTCTTGGTTTTGATTTATTGGTTGTCTGGAGCGACCAAAAAAAAACAAAAGCTAAAATAAAAAACAAACAATGAAAACAGCGTTTAAGCGTTACAAAAGTGTTCATCATGTCCCGTTTAGGATTTATGAATGAAGATTATTTCAATTTGCTGGTAATATACGAGGAATGTGTTGGGGTTATCCTAAACGGGATATGATAAACACTTTTGCAACGTTTAAATGTTAAGCTGTTTTCATAGCTTGTTGTTGATATGTTAGCTTTTGTTTTTTTTGGTCGCTCCATACAACCGATAATTGAAAACCATGAAGATTTCAGTTTTGTCAAGTTTGTACCAAAACCGTTCATTTGAGATATGTGAATTTACTTACAAAGTCTCCTTAATTGAAAGCGTAGAATCCAATAATAAAGAGAAAAATGGGGGTTGCCATTTGAAAAAATTAAGGTTTCGAAGTTTTTAGATAGCGAAATTCGGCACCATTTTCTAAACACCCTATATAAATTTTTGTCAAGGTTTTCACAGAATTCGAAAGTTGAAAGTGTTATTTGTCCAAATGGAAAGCTGCATGTGTCCAAAAATTTTGGAAATGTTGAATAATTAAAAAATGGTGGACTTTAGGCATACTATGCTTTATTTAAAGTTATATTGAAATTTAATAAAAGCAATAGCATTCCGGTTTAATCGGAAGTTTAAGAATACTGAAATTATTTTAGCTGAAACGAAAACTTCGAAAAACCCATGCAAGCAAATTTTCAGAACACTTGTCGGAGTACTTTCCCCTTTTTCCTGCTACTATCCTTATTCTGAAGAGAGTCGCCATCGCTTTTCCGGTTGATGAAATATACTTTTTAGTCTTTTTTAGCAATAAAAAGTTCGACTTGAAAAATATATATGTATATTGATAAACTCAAACGTCTAATGGTTAATTATTTTCAGTTGTACCTGAATTAATACCTCCCGTATCACATTCTGGGGACCAGCCGTTTTATGCTAACGCAAAAGTTTTAGTACCGATGATGTTGTCACTAACGGTTCTCGTGGCTCTTGTTGCCACTTTATTTTGGAGGAGAAGTGAGTACATTAATTAAAAATTTTCACTCCTTTTATGTATTAACAAAGCGAAATAAAGTGAACAATATTTTCAACAAAAATTCACAATCAGTTATGTAGCAATTTTAATCTAATTTGTTCATACTTTTGATTATTTAAATTGTCTTGGGCGATTTTTTTTAATAACGGCTAGATTTTTGATTAGCAGTATTTTTGAAAATTAGTAGTCTCAAGAAGCTTACAAAATACTCAATAATACGAGACTCACTGACCAGGAGAATGTTTAGTGGCTATTTGACTTAGTTCAGAACGTAAACTACAGAACAAATCGGGTTTGCGCAGCTATAATCTCGTCTCCTCGTCTCTTAGAATATAACACAAGGCGTCGCCAAAGAATTTCACCGTTTCAAATTATGAAGGATTCGTCAAATTGGAAGATGATCATAGCCGAAGACTTTTTGCATATATGAATAATTTGTGTTATTGTTCAAGGGACGAAAGTACTTTCTAGTAGTAAGACGAATTTTTGGTCAGGTGTCCAGGGAAACTGAATAATTGTTAATTAAAATACTAATTCCATTGGCGAGATTTTTTTGGATATGTTGCAAAAAAAAACGATAATCCTTGAAATTCTGAAAGACAAAGTAGATAAATAATATGGAAATAACATTCTAACAAGATGGTGTTCCTATGATACAATAAAAGGATATTTGGATGACTAATATTTTGCAAGATTAATCGGATAACAGGATTCGATGTAATAGCAGCACTACATCTAACATCTTTGGATTTTTTAGTGTATAGCTGCAGAATGGTGGGCTGCAGAAACATTTATCATTCGAAATTCCCTACCATGCAATTTACTCATTTTTTTCGTCTGTGGTCTTCCGGTTTTGTATTTTATTCGTAGCCTCTAGAAGAAGCAAATTCTTATCGAACTTATTACGACTAAAAACGGCTCCAAACGGTAGATTCGGTAGCTAAAGCTGTCTCTATTCGAGATTTTTCCTATACTCATATTTACAGGATCTCTAGGTGGTTCTTTCACTTTTTTTTCTATCTGTCTTCATTGCTAGTCGTAACCCAGCTATATTCTCGCCCATAGATGTCTGACGTATTCTTCTTTGATGTAGTCCATCAGCTTCTTAAGTTCGGTATTGAGGTGTCACCCAGCTCTTTAAATCTTCTTTAGGTGGCTTTTGCTTCTGTTTTTGGTCCAAATCCAACTAGATATGCTGGGTGTCTACTACTTTCCTCAGGCTGATATTTAGCTAGGCTTGGATCTTCTTTGTATATTGCTTGGAGTTTGAATCGTATCTCCATCCGTCCTGCAAGTCGTCCATTAGCTTCTTTTGTCCTGTTTACTACCTAATCGACATGGTCCTTGAATATTAGACGTTGCTCTAAGATAACTGTTAGGTATTTGGTCGTCATGGTCGAGGCGATTCCTTCTTTCGCGTATCTTTGGGTATCCTCATACTTGAGCTTGTTCTTCGAAGATAAGGTTTATCTTCGATCAAAAATTGTTGTTATTTATTTATATGTTTTCCAATTAATAAATTCATGTTTGCAGAAATAAGCAGAGATGAGCAGAGTCGTTCAATTGGAGAATCGCCCTCCATGGCCCAAATTCAAAATAAACAGAATAGAGACCAGCAATATTTGGCAGTACGTGGAAAACAAGCGCATGTTGCTGAAGATGTATACAAAGCCGAATCTGCAGACTACGTAGAAGATATATGTCCTTATGCTACCTTTCAGTTATCTAAAAATACGTACAGCGAGAGTTCATATAGTGGAAACGTGTACAGTGGGCCGTACCATTCGGTACGAGGCTCTTTTGTTTATCATGACGTTAAACCACTACCTATTGATAATTTTAAGTTAGAACATGTAAGTTCCGTTTTACGTTAGATGTGAGCTTCATAAGTGGAAGTTTTCATTTTTATCAATGGGTTTGTTCTAAAATATTCACACACAACCTACGCTTGTTTCAACTTTGTTAGGAATTGTGTAAGAAATCAATTTTATACTATTTGATATATTGGTTATGCTGACATAGGGATGGGTGTCGATGGTTAGATATTATCAAAACATCGATGATTTTCTTTCGATGTTTAGCAGTTATCGATGGTGTTAAATAAACATCGATGTTTTGGTAATTTCAATAATTCCTAGTTGTTGGAAAGCTACCTCAATTAATAGATTTCAAATTGGCCAACACTAATTATTTCATTATTTGAATCCCCTCCCATGAATAAAGAGGGTTGTGGAACACGGGTGTACGTTTTGAGTGAATTCAGAGCTCATGACAAAAAAAACAATCGATAGATAAATCAGTGCCCCAAGAAGATTCAGCAGAACCCTCTGGCTTTCTGGAAATTGATGAAGGACATTTACCCTTCTATTTTTTAAGTAGTATTCAAATATGTGCCTTCCGTTCCATCTTAGCGTCCATTCTCCCAAGCAGGTCTGATTTTGAACTCTCTCAGAAATCGCCTCTCAGAGGATATGGCTGCGTAACTTTTTTTTCTGCATGAACTAGATGACAAATTTTGGGAAATTTAATATCCGATATTTTTATTTCAACATTTTTATCTTTTTAATATCGATCGATCAATTGTTCTATATTTTTTTTGTTTTTAATTATTAATACAACTTAAATTGTAAAATTCATTTCTTCTTAATCAAGTTTGTTTTGAAGCTCATAACCTTGTTTTTCTCCTAATTATTTTTGGGTAGTAATAACAGATTTTTAATTAGGTCATACAGCTAAATACACATTAAAAATAACTGGGTTTCGTTTTCGACTTTAAAAATTAATTATAGGATTTTATTTACCAATGAATTTTATAGAAACAAAAACTTGTATTTACCTATCAGCTATTACGTAAAACCAGTTTCTTCCATATTTTCATCAAAATATGATCTCAATTGTTTTTTTATTCCTTTTTTGTTCTTTTAGGAAAACGTCGATGTTTTAAAACATCGATGATTTTCTTCCGATGATTATCAACCATCGATGTTCACTAAATGAAAAAACATCGATGGCAAACATCGATGTTTTGTCTACCGATACCCATCCCTATGCTGACATGAATTATATTCTATTAGGATAACTCCAGAAGCAACTATCTTTCTTATAATTGTAGATGGACATGAGGGGCACAAAAAATTGTTCTCAGATCAAATAGGTTGATAAAACTTGAGAGCGGATATCCTTAACTATAACTAATACAGTCAGATGGATAATCAAATAACTTTCTGTTGATTATTAAAACACACCCTGTAAAATACAAACCAGACGTTATCAATTTGTAACAAATATTACATGAAATAAACAACAAACTACTAAAGGCGAAGAAAAAACAACAACTAATTCTGCTACTAGCAATAAGTTAGTAGTTTCATTTATAAAAAGCACATCTAACGATTTAATTACACATTATATTTTTTTCTTATCTATTTATCAAAACATCTTAATAAAAATATTTCGGTGCCCATTTATAGTACGGCTTTGAGAGAGAATTTGATGATGTAAGAGAAAACAAAACTATACAGATATTTATAGTTTTATTATCTTTAGAAGACTATATCGGATAACAAGAATCAAATATGGAGTATTAGAAATACGATATTAATTAATATTTTTACAAAAAATTTCCAATTTATTAGATAAAAGTAGTTATGGTTCTGTATGTATACTCATAATTACACTGTCTACTGCACGTTTCGATATGCAAGTTATCATCTTCAGAGTCTGAACCTAGACGGTTTACCTTCAGTCTTTGGAAACGATAACTTGGTAGCATAATGTAGACCCAGATTAAGCACAACGAAGAATATATTGGGTGTATGAATTCTATCGATTCTATCGAATCGAAAATCGATTATTGTGACAAAAAATTTTTGTTCTTCAACTGAACTCTTAAATTACTACGTATTTCGATATCTTCAAAAACCATCAATGTTGATATCAACACTATTATTGAACTAATTAAGTAAAAAATTAATGTAGAATATCGTTAAATAAAATAGAAAAAAAAATGCTGAAACTTTTTCCGCCCCAATTAAAATATTACTTAATAATAAATTCATCCATCCTTGCCCTTACTGTTACAACAAAACATGTGCCCTTCCATGTGCGCAATATGTCTCAATCTGACAATTTTGTTCGCTCTATCACGGAGCTTTCCAACGTGTAGTCCGCGGACCCCTTAAGGGTCCAATGGTTATTTCTATAAGGCCCATAGCCATCTTTGAGCAGCGGCTGCGGTTGTCGCGTGGTATTGTATTCCAACAGGAAGTTTAGTACCGATGGATGTGGTTTCCTTGTTTGACTTTCTCTAAAACTCTGGGAATCGCGTGCGTACCGCTCGGTTCGTAAACACATTTTACCATGATCTTCGGAAATGGTGCGATCTCAGCTGATCTATCAGAGTGCCCACTGCCTCGTATGTCTCCTCGTTTCTATCGAAGCATCATTCAATGTTGAACTTCCTTCATCAGTGCACCATTTGCTTTTTGTTCAGTTTATTACGTCCACCATGGAGATGAGTGAAGGAGCTTGCAGGTTCTCCATCGCCCCCGCATCAAGGAAAGCTCCTGGTTGGAGTTAATGATGAAGGAGGGCGGCCTTATAAAGAACAGTCTCATGAAGCGATTTATTATATGAAAACTCCTGAAGTGGCAATATCCTGTTGAAGTGGAAGAGGGTGAAACTCAATGTGCTTTTATCCGACAACAGTTTGATAGTTTCAATTAAATTGCGACATTTTAAAGTACGCACCAGGAACTCTATGCCAATGTTTTTAAGAAGAAAGAGCACTGCATGAAAGCTCATGCAAAATCAGTTGATTGAAACTCATTAAAAGCTTATTTCTTAGTAAGTTATCTGTTGGCAAAGACAGATAAAGCTCATACCATAGCAGAAAACCTCATAAAACTATGTGTTGTCTTTTATACGTTAGATGTGCAGCTATCAAAAAGTACTTTCAAGAGACGGATAATTCACATGTAGACAACACAATTAATTTGTTTTTCTAATAGATGAAACTACTGTCGTAGAAGGATTAGCGATTTTATTGGCTTTTGATCGATGTTTCGAAAAGGACCTTTCAAATGTGCAAACCACTACCTGTCTATATAACAGGTGCCGAAAGCTGCTAGTTGAAAGTTATTAACATTCATCATTAAATCAAATACTCTATTGGTCGTGGTATTATTGAAAAAAAATTTGCCTGTGCACTATGAATTTTTCAATACAAATGAGCGCCGATCTGAATTTTACTAGTTATTGTGCGTTTGAATGACAGATGTCCGCCGTGGATTTTTGTCTGAAAAAGAGGTCCGTCAGTTAGATAGGTTGGGTAGCCCTACTTTATCCTAACTGTGACCAAATAGTTTCAAGCAACCTTATAGGTTGGGTAGCCCTGCTCTATCCTAGCTATAACCATATTGTCTTCAAACCAAATCCAAACAACCTTATAGGTTGGGTAACCCTGCTCTATCCTAGCTATGACCAAATTGTTTCAAGCAACCTTACACTTCGTTATTTGTAATTGAATTATCTTTATTTGGTACAGCCATTCAAGCTTAGAATCGACCGAAACCTCGCAATTTTAAAGACCTTCATCGATCTTCTTGAAAATTTGGAATTAAGTTCATCTTACCCTCCTCTTCAAACCTGAGTTGGTGGCAAAGCATGCTTTTTATTTTTAAGAGGTGAAAATCACCCCTTACTCTAATAAATTGAAAACTAATGAATTAAAGCGGTAATGGGCTATAGTTATGTTCAAATATAATAAATGTTGATTGTTTTGTATCATGATTTTAATAATTTGGTATTTTACAGCTCACCTAGAATTAAAAACAACCCTCATACAAATATTATTTAAAAAATGCCGTAAAAAACATAATTTTTTTTTTATTTTGGATCGTAATAGGAGAATTTTTTTTCTTCAAGTTTAAGAAATCTGACCCTCAATTAATGCATCTAAATATTTTTGATTTTAGGTCTCTTCTCTTCTAAAATTAGTTTTTTTTGATAATTTTTGAAAGAAAGATAAATTTTGACGTTTCCACTTTTCTTTAAGTCTTTATTTTGATAAAACGAAAGACAAAAGACATTTAGATGATGCATTAATATATCAAAAGGTCTGAGAAATTTAAAGGGTAAGAAAGACTCTCCCTTAGCATTGAAATCAATATTTTAAACGCTAGTATCTCGTTTAATTTTCAAGCTACGTGAGTTTAAAAACAAGCAATAAATAACATTTTTTTTAAATAAAAAAAAATTAACATTAAACAACTTTTTTCAAAATATACGTGTTCCAAACCATTCAAACTTTTGTAACGTGTTGATAGGGCTTAAACAAAGATAATTTTATATGGGCTACAATTAATTTTAATTTTGCCACAGATGGTGTCAAATTAACCAACATTTTTTTTTTCAAATTCAACTCATTTTCGTCATAACTCACTTAATTTTCATGATAGACCGTTTTATGAAAGCTCATTTTTAAGGTCTGAAAAAGTAGTTTAAAAATGTTCATAACAATTTCTTATGAAAAATTGATCGTTTTTCCGTTATTGGAGCTCAAACCTCTACAGAAATTTACGAAAAAGTAAAAATTAGCTTTCAGTGACTCATAAGCTGCTGAATATTATGTGAAAAATTCAAACTGACTTATTTCTTTGTTTTTCTCTAAGCCTCAATTTTTATAAGAATAATTTTTTTCCAGAAAGTTCGTAATTTTCGATTTTTTCGTGAAAAAAAAATGTTGAAAAACGTTATTTCTTTAATTTTCAATCACATTTTCTATCGATTCCCGGTGTTATTTTGAAATTTTAAATTTTCACCCCCGAGTAAGTGTGGCATTCACCCCTGGGGTAGAAGCATACATTGGCACCAAATTAGGTTTGTTATTTACGTCATTTTTGAGCTTCTGTCAATATTTCGAACTAATCCATGAAGGTCTTTAAAATTGCGAGGTGATTTGCTTGGTTCACTGTATTCATTTTGAAGATAGACTCGATTGGTTGAATCAAGAGTAGTTGTCAGTTAATAGTAACAAGAAAAAAATGAGGTCTTACTTATGACACACATCACAAACTTCTCACTGATTTTTTTGTTTAGACACACCAGACACAATTAAAAAAAAATTAATGAAATGACAGTTTTTGTCTGAATAAATTTTGCGTTGGAACGTATTTCATTCAATAAAATTTTACTTTTATTTGGTTGACACATGGACGTAGGACGATGTTATTTCTAATCTGAGAGTAGTAGATTAAACTGGAAACAAAAACTGAAATTAAATAGGAGATGCTGCGTATATACCTCTCCGGAATGAAAGCCAAAGATTTACTGATAATTTCCGTATTTTTTGTTTTAAATTCTTGTCTAAAGCTGTGCTATAAACGTTCTAAGAAAATTATAATAACCATTTTCAATTCAAACACTCAGTACATTTATTGTATGTTTTCATTCTCAGACACAAAACACTTTTAACGATTGAGTGCACCATATAAATTCGAATTTTCTGTTTTAGAATAAAGAGCCTGAGTATTCAAAAGTACGAAGAAAAGGGGCAAGGCTGAGAGATCCGCATTCTGAAAGTCAAGGTAAACGTAAATTTATTTCATTTCATTTTTAATAAAAACAAAGGGAAAATTATCACACGGTCCAAAATGAATTTTCACTTGTAGCTTCAAAGAAAGAACTAATATGAAATTTTCAACAGTCATAAACCTGATTAATATCCTAGTAATAGTTAACAAAGCTCAAAGCTCTTAAACTAAAAATTCAAAGTATTTGAGAATCCACTTAATTTGTTCACTATATTTAGTATTAGAACTTATCAAAAATTTGTTTTCCATTGGTCGCACTGTAGATACGCGCGGTTGAAATTCGAATTGAAGATAATGTAATGAAAGCTGTGATTCGCTACGCAGTTTTATACTAACTACGTTATCCATTTTGTTTGTTTTTTATAACAAATAGGCCAATGCTGCTCGAAATACTTATTTTTATCAAAAAAATTGTATTTAAAAATGAACAAAAACGACGGAAAATTATATTTCAGAGTCTGATAACCTGGGCAGCACTGACTCAGAGGTAAAGAAGATATTAACGTTACACCTCCCTATTTCAGAATATGATACACTAGGATCAGATTCTGAGGGCGACGGAAGGGCTACTAGTCAGGAGATGATGTCCTTTAGTCACAGAATGAGAGGTGAGTTGTTAATTCCCTGATTATATATGAATGAATTTTCATTTTTGGTTACGTTTACAAGTAACATGTTTTCTAGAAAAAGAATTTTCGTTATTAAACGGTAGTTCCTAACTGATTCAAAAGACAGTTATATACCTTTTACAGCTTAACTAACAAAATTCAGATATCAAAATATTTAAAGTTAAAAAAGATTTGCCTCTTTAAAACTTCTAGTGCAAAATCGGTTTTTGACAATTAGTATATTCTTGAGACTATCATGGAATTTAAAAAAAAATATGGTGAATGACAAAATGTACACAAGGAAGATTGGGATTCCCGAAAATAAAAGAAATGAAATCATATCCATCAATTTTCATCTTAGTCTAAATCATTTGGTTCCATCTTCATATTCAATTCCCATTTTTTTAATGCAAAAGAGATAAAGTTTCATTCCTGTCACATTTAGTATGTGCTTTTTCCACTATTATTTTTTTCCAGCGTTGTTCAATAAGTTCGATATCCTTTTAATAAGAATCGTCAAGCCCCTTAAAATAGCCATCAACTGCCTACATCACCTCTTCATTGTTGGTAAATATTTGATCACCGAGACATTTTTTCAAGTTTAAGAACAGAAAATGATCCCAAGGGGCTAAATCTGGCGCATTGGGTACATGAGGTAGCAATTCAAACTTCAATTCATCAGTTTTGGGCATTGCAATAATGTCTGAGTTGGTGAATTATCTTGATGAAACAATACTTTCTTCTTAGTCAAATGCGTCCGTTTTTGCTTGATTTCTTCGTTCAAACGTTGCAATAAGTTCGCGTAATACTCGCCGTTGATAGCTTTTCCTTTATTAAGACCTTGCCTATAAATGGAACATTTTTTGCCTCATTTGGAGCCGATTCTTCCTTTTCAATCTCACTTTGAATAGAATCTAGTTCAGCTTATATATTGGTTGAGCTAAGGCCTTTCAAATAAACAACGTAACCTCTTCAAATCTGAAACGTATGCTTCATAGATTGTGTACTTTTTAATACAGTGGTATTTTCCAAGCACCTACCGCCATCTCTAGGTCAGGCTAGGTACTTCTGGGACCATCCTCGTATCATACAGAATGTGATTTCTTTTGTATATTCATAACTATAATAGTTCCTTATAATTTTAAATTTTAAAAAGCATATATTTCTGTAATCAAAGTTAAAATGGCGGTTAAGTCTCCTAAAGATCGAGTTGAAAAACTGGAAACATTTAATAATCTCTCTATGCCACTTATACAGAATTTTTTTACTGCTAGTCTCGACGATTTGTGTTTTCAAGATACCGAACTTTGAGATTTCATCTGGCCAACTTATTCGTTAAACGTGTTTTATGATTAACTGTTTAAGGGGGCGCAGAAGGCTCTTCTTCGTCGTCGGAAGCTTCTCCACCTTCGGGCAGTGTTGGAAGGAAGCCTTACCAAACTCGCAAAGGAAAAGCTAAGGCTA
Organism: Diorhabda elongata; assembly: GCA_026230145.1. NCBI lineage: Eukaryota > Metazoa > Arthropoda > Insecta > Coleoptera > Chrysomelidae > Diorhabda > Diorhabda elongata. The sequence goes on along the minus strand of CM047928.1, from coordinate 15,789,845 downwards.
CACCAGTCAATAAACGTCATGTTAGGAGTAGTAGTGGATATTCAAGCCATAACGAAGAAACAACTTTCAGGTAAATCTTAAAAACGTTACACCACATCTTCCACTATATTAATTTTGACTATAACTGCACTGCACTACAAGAGACTATATCGAAATTAGAATAGGATTTGCTTTTCAAAGCGATATCTGGAATTGTGCGTAGATACTTTGAAAATCGAATAAAACATGGTTTACATGCAAGTGGTGTGTGACTTTAAAGCAATTTTTATAAATATTTCGAATTTTCTGTTTAGTCCATCGTTTCAATCTGTTAAAATTATAGTTTCCATTAAAAAAAAAATATGAAGAACCAAATGTAAGGAATGTTTGAATAAAGAAGTAATTATTAAGTACTTTCTGAACCTGATAGATAGATAGATTATTTTAATAAAAAATAACAAAAATAACTTCGTTATTTCGAGTATTATAAAGGGAGGAACGTGCATATTGCATCATCTTTTTCGCGAGGTAAACAGTGCGTGGGCGGGGGAGCCTAGCGTTTAGTACCCATGAGTCACTTCGACGGAAACCGTCGCATGTTTTACGAGAACGGTCGTTCATACATCTTGACAAGGCGGCTGTATCCGAGTACAAATTTATTAAGAATAAGCGTTTTGAAGAGATCGGTTTCACGTTTAAACCACCAGCAAAAGATAATCCAAGAACGTCTAGGACCACAGACAATATTGATAGGGTGAAGGAGTCAGTACGAGAAAATCCGCATGTGTCTACTCGGCGGCTTTAAACTTGTCGTGACGAAGTTTACAGCAAATTTGGAATTTGGATCTTAAACTGCATCCTTATAATCTCCAGTCAACACAGATATTAAAAGATATTGGCTTTCGAGCAAGGTTGGAGTTTGCTGAAAAAATGCTTAGTCGGTTTTTCACTTTTGACAACATCCTCTTTTCATATGAGACTCATTTTCATTTAAATGGGTTCATAAAACGACAAAATTGTCGTTATTGGACAGAAATAAATCCAAAAATTAAAAAAAAAAACCCTGCATATTCCGAAAGTAACGGTATGGGCAATAATCTCGAGAAAAGGAATTATTGGCCCTTTCTTCTTTGAACATTCACGAAGACGTGATACCAACCGCTATGTTGCGATGTTAGAGGGATATTTGACTAGAGAACTTGCAAGATCAAGAATAGCAAATCCAAGAGCTTGGTTCCAACAAAACGTAGTGACCTGTCACACATCGAATGACTCTATGGCGGTTTTGAGACAGATGTTTCCTGCCTGACTAATTTCCAAAAAAGGTGATATCCCTCGGCCCCCCCGTAGGGCTGATTTGACGTCTTTTGATTTTTTTTGTGGGGATACCTCAAACATAAAGTGTACATGAACAAGTCTATACTTAATAAATGCACAATCTATTGCGAAATATTGAAAATATATTGAATTCCCCTATCATGCATTCAAGAATTTCTTTATGAAACTAGATAAACGTATCTTCTACTTATAACAGATAATATCACTGAATAAAGGTTCCACGGCGTAAATATATGATCAGAAAAAAACCATTTGATCTAATTGAACTAAATTAAATACATATTTTGTGATCTTTTTCAACTTTTTCAGACAATATCAGTAAAAATATTAACGAATATTTCTATGTACCTACTAATAATATAGCAGACTAATTTAATTTCGTTTTAATTTGAGCAATGATTTTTTCCTATGTATGTATTGATCACGAGTTTTTTCAGTATTTCTCATGCTCCAAGTTTCAACGAACGCATACATCCACCCTCGAGATTTTCAGATTTAACAGCAAGAAATTTGAGTGAATCAGAATACGAAAAAGGTAAAAAGCCGCTACGAGGTATGACCAAATTGAGCAGAGAGGCGTTTCAGATAAATGTATGAAACATTTTTGAAATTATCAACATCATAACAAAACTATTTATGATTAGGATAATGTTTGAGGTACAAGCAAAAACAGAATCGTTATTATTATTAATTGACTTTCCAAGTTAACTCTTTTCTCATAAATTCCTCAAGGTTTTCACAAGATTCTTAAATATGATTATGTTAATTTGTGTCCTACGGCAATTTCTATCTATTTCAATGCACTAGTATCATTTATTAAAATAAATATATTGTAAATTGATTTGTACTAATAGCTCAGGCACGTTTACCTGTTACCTCATTTTTATGACAGTAGCTCTAAATGTTTCCTCCTCTATTATTTCTTGATTCCCATTTCTCTTTTCTGGTTTAATATAACCAAGTTGTATACGGGAAGACTAAACTGAAATATGGACCTCAAAAGCTCAAATTATGCTAAAAAGAAATTTTTTAAATTTAAATCTCGTAATATTTGGGAAAACAAATTTGAGTTGGATCCCCCTTTTATAGTTCAACTTATGTCCAATATCAATTCCTAATGCAGAGTTTCCAGCCAATACAATTAATAACATTTGTTAACTTGAATAGTATTCTAGATAAATGAATAATCACAGCTCCGCTAATTTGAATGACATTTATGATGGACTGCAGAACAGGGATTGTATCTAATACTAGGAAAACGTCAGATTAGTTTCAGTACATGAGAACGGAGATACAAAGAAATGCCAAAATTATAGAGGCACCATACTACTACAAGGAAATGATTATAATCTAGGATACAAAAATAAATCGATTAAAGCTGTAACAAGTCAATGCCTCAGAAAACGGAATATGGAATGAACACGAGTTCTTGAAGAATAGACACTCATATAACCACAGAATACGAAATAATACACACAGAAAGAATGTAGGAAAATAGAAGAAACGAAGCTAGACGTGCTACCAGATATAAGAAGCAAGAAAAATAAAAAAATAAATACCAAAAAAATATGGCATGAAGAAGTTAAGATAGCGACAGGAAAAAGAAATGCTGAAAGGAATGAGATAATACTGAAAACAATACAGAGAAGAGAATATAAGATAGTTTGGAGAAGTGATACTACGTCGTAGCTAGACTCCAAACAAGTCTTACCAACAACTATTAACTATAGAAAAGCCTTAGTAAGTAAATAGGTTAATAAGAAGTGTTGTTAACGTTAAACGTTCATTTCCCTTAGATGTTTCTTTCTTAAAGATCCGTATTTCGGTCCATTTTCGTAGGTCTAAAACGCCTCTAATATTTTCTTGCTTTTCTTTTTCTCCTCGTATGGTACCATCAATAATTTCAGAAATTTTTAATGACAATTTTGGATATGGAATATTCTGTGCAACGCTATTTTTTGTAATAAATACATGAAAAGATATAGAGTAAAAATAATTGTATGCGTTTTTTGTTTATTATTGACTTCACAAAGTTTTCAGGACAATTTTTGGAGAATATAATTTCCTAAAAAACATTAAAAAAAATTTGATATTTTGGTCGCTAAACAGGAAAAACTATTTGAAATTCTGTTTTCATCAAGGCAGCCGATACTTAGGTAGCGGAAACACAAAAGCTCTTAGTAAACCCCCACTATATTTTTAAAAAACTTGACTTACCTATTATTGTCAGCAGTTAATGCAAAATGTTCAGTCCATCATCATTTTATATGGACAGTAACGTAAGATGAAAGAGTTCAAATATCTATTTCATTATAAATTACCATATTTTTATTTTAAAAGATTTCTCAAAATTTTTACGCAAACAATAACTCATAAAAAGTGAAAAATATTGTTTACATGCAAAAATAAGATATCATGGACTTATTTGCGAAGAGTTAACTTGTTTTCCAAAAAAAACTTATTTCTGTGAACAATCAAAATGTACTTTCAATCATACTATTAATCCATAGTCTCAATATTTTGATAAAAAATTTATTTAGACACATTTCAAACCCTAATGTTTAAAGAAACTATGGAATGAATTTTTTGAGCCTTCTCTATTCCACTAAATCATTTTTTAATCTGAAATTGCTGTTATTTCATCGATTTTCACCATTAAATGGCTTTTATTTGGGTCAGAAATTATAGTTTCGAAATTTTTTTGATAATGCAAATATTTTAAATAACAATCATAAAAGTCGCAAAAACAAATTCAAGGTGTTGAATCTAAACTATTCATTAATTGGCAATAAAATAGATGCAATATAATCAATTAAAAAATTAAACACGTGAATGTTCTTGAACTTCCAGAAATTGTGTGGTTGCACTCCATTCGCAAGCCAACTCCACTTCCAATCACACCAAATGCTCATTACCGGAACCATTTTTTCGATCATTGCACTACTAGGGATAGCAATTCTTTCCAAAAATACCGATTTTCAAATCGATTTGAATCGTAGCTTGATGAATCGATTCATAAGAAAATCGAGGCCTAAAAGATCGATTCTCTTATGTCGAAGTTTGTATTTACAATGTAAATATGAAAAACAAGAAAGATATCATGATAAACAATCTCTGGGAGCTCTAGTTAGTGGAATCTGGAATTTTTCAGTTCTGTGAATTCGATAATAGAAAGTCTATTGGGATCCGAGCGGTTCTGCTCATCACTTGCGATGTTGGTGGTAATTGAACAAGGGCATCCACAAGAAACATATAATAAAGAAACATCTGGCTGCGATAATGATGAAATTCTTGGCTTAAGCCCTTTCCAGTTCAAGTATATTACATGTAGAGAGTTGCTTTTTCGTAAGTAGTTTTTGAGTAATGAACCCTTCCACCGGCAACACCGTAATATTACGTGTTCAATTAATTGTCAATAATTTTATGGTTTTTACCAAAGCAGAAAAAATTGCATGTCGATTTAATACAACATATCGATATAAAAAAATCGATTTATTCGGTCCGAGGAATAGATTCTTCGATTAATCGATTAATCGATTGGTTTTCATTTTTTAGATTTCGATACAGATTTAGAAGTTAATGTTTGGGCAGCAACTTTAGGTAACAAATTAATAGATTATCACATTTTACCTGGAACTTTTAATGATTATATGTTCTTGTTTTTTTTAAACGAGCGAAGATCTCTATTTGTATGCATAATGGAGGTTTGATTGAAGGTGTCGTAATTGGTTGAGTAATCATTTTCCGAATCGATGGATTGGAAGAGGTGCAGAAGCTCCGATTCATTGGCCTCCTCGGTCAAGCGATTTAAATCCCTTACACAGTTTGGTCGTATCTTAAGGAAAAGCTTTATGCTACAAGGGTGAATTCACCTCTGTAGAAAAAAGGATAAACAATATCAATACAACGTTGCCAATAGTTGCGGCAAAATCGTAAAAAATGTTCGCAATTTTTTCTTGTTCAACGTTCTTTATCTTGATTACGAAAATTTTTTACTGAGCGAACCCCAAATATTTTTCGTTTTTCTATCTACTCTACAGACGGGATCACCTTTTTTGGAACACTCTGTATACTCCGAATCTTGTAATGGACAAATATTGAAGTTGAAAAAACTGATATTTGAATCGTACATTTTGATTGTGCTAACAAATCAATATCTACTGATAATCTAGGTCTGAAAAAAAATCTAACACAAATCACAATTCTATCATGTATCAACTAACATCTACTGTTAAAAGTCACATGTCTAAATGTCAAGACTGACTAATTAGCACTTTTATAATTGATAAACCCAATATTGTATAATTGTAAGGAATTCATACTGAAACATATCTATCTCCATCGATGATATTTCAAGAAAAACGAAGTAGTGTTAAAGAAAATTTCCAATATTCGACCTAATATTTTTCCATTTTTTCATAGGAGTTTTGAACAAACCAACATTTTAAAATGTTGAAAAACATTGATAAATAGAAAAACAAAACTTTTTAATTAGTTATAAAACAGATTTTAACTTCTGTTGAATGTAATGAATCAATTCTCAGAACCAATTAAAAAAAGCACTTTGCATTCTTCTTCTGTAGATGTCCGAGCAATCTGCGCAAGTATTTCATCCATGAATTTTGTCTACGGCCGATCGACCGTTTTCCTTCGATCTTTCCTTCTATTATTAGGCGGAGAATCTCATATCGAACTGCAACTTTCTCTCCTTGATTGTCGTAAGAAGTTGGACCTCTATGTTTGTCTTATGTTCCGTCCAAGATATCCGCAGCATTCGCCTGTAGGCGTACATTTCGAACGCATCAATTTTCTTCTCCGAGGCCGCATCCATGGTCCAACTTTCGCATCTGCACAGTATAACAGGAAAGATGTAGAGCAAAGCATTCTGGTCCGGAGTTCCAGACTGAGGTTTGCCAGAAGTGTCCTCATGTTGTCCGCGGTTGCTCAATTCTTGAGTTTTGGATCGCATTGCTGATTGACGAGCGTACCCAGGTATCTTAGAGATCCCTCCATGGAGTCTTAGGGTGGCCTTTCAATAGACATTCATATATAGGCCAAATTGCTCGTTATATTCTACAATAACGTCCATAAGAGATTGAAATTCAAGTAGGCTACTGGCCCCTACCACGGTAACATCTGCGTAACGAAGATTGTTTCCATTGATCTTCATGCCTGCAGTTGTAGTATCGAGGGCTATAAGTCTTTAATAACTAAAATTATCTTTGTTCAACATTCATATCGGACAACAGCAAGCTTTTCGACCTTCGTACTTCACTATAGTCTCTCATATTTAACTGATTGGATAGCACATTGGGATGAGCTGACCTCTCACTATATTTGGCTCTAACTCGTTTAATGACTTCTTTGATGAATATTAGGGGGATATCAAGGTGAATTACTTCGTTGGAGACACATTAGTACTTTACTTTGGAACCTCTGGTACCTCATGATTGTAAGCACAAGATTGTTTATTATGTTTCAATTAATCTTTATGCCTGCAGTTGTAGTCTCGAGGGCTTCGCTGAATACTGCCTCAGAGTAGAGGTTAAATCTACTGTCTAACCTCTACAATCTGTATTAGTCCAGTTATATTAGAGGCTTTATATGGAATTGAGGCTCAATGAGCATTTACCGTGACCTTCATATGACACGCCGAATTTTAAATCATCGATGTTGCCCAGAAAAGAGACTTGAATTAACCAGTTTTGTCTGTTGGGTAGGGCAAAATGTGGGAGTCAATATCAACACAACGGCATGTTAAACAACTTAAGGATATAGGTAGTTCATGAACACATACGGTTTCATAATCGTTGTCGTCTTCTCCATCACAGTCAGCTCATCTCTTAAAAAACGTAGAGTCTCTTGAACAATCTTTATTTAGATTATTTTGGTTGATATATAAAATGGAAATTTTTGAAAAGAAAATTCTAAGAAATGGTTCATTGCGATGAAAATCTTAATATTATTCAGCATAGAACCTAAAATAACCATTGTAACGTTTCGATATACACAACATGCAACGAAAACATTTGAACCAAATATTTTTAATTGAATTATGTATTGAACCCCTTTTTAGCAATAACCCATTAACCTGGTCGATTTGTCCACCAGCCACTTAATACCTAGTCTATAAAAAACTTAATTTTGTTATAATTATTAAAGTTGAATGAAATTTTCCTTGATCGCGATGTTTTCTAATTATTTACTCACTGTTACATACACATAGTTGGACACTATTGAAACACCCATATAATACATTCTAATCCATCCTCACAGAGAAAAAATAGATTGAAATGGATTTAAAAGACTTCAATGTCACATTCAATAGAAGAAATGAGGCGATTAGAACAGTTTGTTTGGTTTGTAAGTATTTCTGAGTCTTCGCCGCCTAGCGATTGTATCAAAATTAAGCTTTTTGAGACTGTTTAGGCAGATATTAATTTACTGGACTGTGTCAAATATGAACGAAATGTTCAAGTTATAACTGCTAATGGTTCAAAATGTATAATTAATTAATTATATAAATACGTTGTTTTTCGAAATAGTTACACTCAGACTGTAAAGCTTCCATGTATATTTCTTTGAAAGTAATGTATCTGTAATATTTTGATGTAAAAAGGCGCACTGAATAAAATATCTGTTATAAAAATAAATATTATTTGAAGATTTAGTTGATAAATAACACATCACTCAATAAGTCGTGTAACTAACTAAGAAAAACACATTTTTGCAAAAAAATCGATTCCAATGCTTCTCTAACTTCTCGATGCCGTGCTTGTAGAAGGATTTATCTTTTGCCTCGAAATAAGCTTCAGTTTCGGCAATTGCTTCTTCGTCTTCATTTGCAGTGCAATTTATTCAATTCAACCATCGTTGCCATCGACTTGTAAATCAGTGCATTGTCTTGGTGAAACAGTAGTCATTTCTTCGACATATGAGACCTTTTTGCATTCAAACGATCCCAAAACTCTATGTAGTTTTCGCTATTGATTATCTCTCTTTTTGGAGATAGTCGATGAACAATATTTCATGGGCATCCCAAAATACTGAAGTCATAACGTTCCCAGCTCACTGTTGTGCCTTTGGACCTTTCGGACGTGGTTCACCGGTTGCAGTCCGTCAGATGGTAATCATTTTGATACCGAAGTGAAGTGATAGATCCATGTTTCATCCATCATCATATATCGACGCAAAAAATTTGCTTTATTGTGTGTAAACATGACTGTAACATCAACACGTTTTTGTTTTTGATCGATTGTAAGTAAACGTGATACCCATTTTAAAAAAATCTTCCTCGTGGTCAAATGTTTCTGCATAATTGTAAGCACATTGCCTTTTAATATTCACGCAATTTCAATTTACGATTAGATATATCCAATTTGTGGACTTTTTTATGTTTTCCGAAGTGACCACCACGTTTAAATTCAGCAAATCAATAAAAAATTATTCTTTTCGATGGAACAGAGTCCGGATAACACTTTTAAAGCCATTGCTGAGCTTGTACAGTATTTATTTTTTTTTTCATCAAGAAGCAATGACAAATCAACAATCCATTATTTTGGAAATAACAAAAGTAGCTTCACTTAAATGGTTTTCAATTTTTTCTGATCAATCGAAATGTTATGAAATTTTACACACAGACTTCTGAAAGCTGATACTTCATAAACGTCCGATGGATTTGATAATGGCAGCGCCATCTGTGTGTCAATCACACGGCTTATTGAGTGATGTAATATTTGTAGCTGTAAGCGCATTAGATTTTTTATACTTAGTAGATTGATTTGTCACTCATTATGTGTCTTTAGGACTAAATATTGCAAGAAAAATGTATGTATGTAGATAATCGACAATTTCACTTTACTATAATCCAACTAATACTCGTATCATTTCGTAAAAATCTGAGTTTAACTTCGAATCTTAGCTGTACAAGGTGGCGCAATAAAAACGTACTGCAAACAAACGGAAGTTTTTTGATACTGAAAATATACTCGAAGCTTTCCTTTCGAAAGTGAAACTAATATTCCTTAATAAACGAAAATTGCAACTTCAATGATACCTGTGGAAAGGATTTTCTTATTTTCTACATATTTCTTTTTTATTTTCTTCATACTTTTTGGTAAAATATCAATTTTTTCAAAAATTCCTTTTTTAAGAACCGTATATTTGAATCAAGTCAAATTTTTTTATCAACTTCTGTACTATGATGCAGTACTTGTGGTGACACTGCTTGCATGCAAGTCTGTCAGCAAAAATCAAGAGGAATTAAATTGATTAATGGAGGAGGCCTCTAAATCTATCTAGCGACAAATAGACATTTCATTCAAACAAACGTGGATAATACGGATTTAATCAACCCAATTGAAATATCAAGTTATCTAATATAAATACAGGATGTGCTCTCAATGACAAATTTCTCAATCTGTAAAGCGCGCTGATTTCAGAAGCTCTACGAGGAAGGCCGCATCACATCGAAAAAGAAACGTAACTATATTAAATATTGAAAAAATTGATTTCACAAGGATAAAATCAAATGATATTTATTCTGACTTTACAAAACATCAAGTAATCAAGCAATCTAAGAAAATTGTTGATCTACTTCAAAATGACGACCGTGGGGTAAACAATATTTTCATTTCGTCCCATAGTTCGGTTGCCCCGAATTTTTTTATTTTATGGTATTTAGAGGACTTCGTAGATCTTCAGATTACTTCTAAAAATTTCGAACAGTTAGTTTGTAATTTCCACTGTTGTATACAAGTTATCAAACATACGTGAATACTATTTATGATTGCAAAATGATAATCCAGTGGCACCTGAAAGGTACAAGGACAAATTTAAAGCTTTAGGTCGAGTTAAATCCTTTTTATTAGGTGTAAAGAGCTGAGCACATTGATAGTCGTAAAAAAAGCAACTAAGCGAGAAGAAATTTCACGCTTTTTTAAGTATCAGCTCTTTAAGAAGCTATTTCTCAGTAAAACTGGAAATAATAAGATCGATTAAATCGATCAAAAAATACAACACTGTATATGTATAGTCGAAAAAAAGCAACTAAGTCACGTTTCCAGGAAGAAATTTTGCACTTTTTCAAGTAGCAACTCTTTAAGAAGCCACAAATCATAAAGAAACTTACGGCAAAAGTATTGGTTTAACCCAAAGCCACTTGTCAATTAGATAAATCGAAACATTCTTGATAATAACTATGAATCAATTTTAATAGTGAAGTGAGTGGAGTGATTGATTTTGATATATTTTGTGATACAACGTCTTCGCATTATTTAGTGCTAAATTCACAGTCGGTGCCTTTAAAGGGAATTATAAGGTTAGTTTTTCCCTTAACTTCCAGATGGGTAAATGTCAGTGCATGTTATAGATTCTATAGATTGTTACCTAATATGAAAAGATGTCTCTCGTGAACACACCTCACGTCTAGAACTAGATTGTATTGAATAAATACCAAAGAAGCGTTATTGAAATGATCAAAGATCTTCTATACATTAATTTATCTTTTTTATAGTCCGATGATTTTTAAATCAGCATATAATAATAAATATGCGATGGACAATAAGTTACAAATCTAAAATTATCGGGTATAATGACGAAACTAACTTCAGCATTTCAAAAAAGAGTATGGAATCAATACGATTTCAAGTTCCATAAGAAAGAAGAAGACCCGCACTTAACAATGAATGTAAATGGAAAGGATTGAAAATCTGATCGTTCTGAGGAACCGTATCACACGGCCATACATTCAGCAACGGATCAAACGCTTTCTCCTCCCTAATGAGGTCAATGGGTTCTTAGCTTAACATAGAAAGGTCATAAAAAGAAAAAACTCATTATTTTTCAATATGTTTTCCCTTTATTTCCACAAACTTTTCATATCGTAATAAAGCTTCATGCCATTATATAAATTTGATACATCTTTATAGTCAAAATGTTCGTACATCGTCTATTCTATTTCATCGACGCTGTTACCAGCTTTGCGAACAAAATATAGTCGAACGACGCCAGATCAGGGCTATATGGTGGGTGTTTAATCTCTATGAAACTACATTCGTATGCCTTGGAAAGCGAAGCAGTATGAATTGGAGCATTGGTATAAAGAAATCGGACAAATCGGCAGATTTTTTCGACTGCCTGAGTAATTCCTTAAAGCCAATCAAAATGAAGCCCTTGCAATGCAAAAATATTCTAATCATCACTTTTTGGTGCTTTTCGTGATCTCGTGTGAAAGATTTATATTGAAAGTGAAAAAGAATTTTTAGTAGTCGTAGAAATAGAAATCGTCGAGAGCTGGAAATAAATAATCACTTATCAACATGATAATAATAAAGAGAGAAACATAAAGAAATAAAAAGCATCTGGAACTAGTGAATAAAGATAAAGAAGTGAACGATGTACTAAGGTGTTGGTATTTTTGAAAAAACTGAAAAAAATTATATTGATGACTAATGAAAATATATTCAACGACAATCACTAATGTATAGCGCTCCAACTCGGCTTAAATCTATTCAAATAAGAAATAAATGGAATACCGACAGTAAAAATAAGATTTGAAAGAAAAAGCTGCAAGGTTTGTAATGATAATTAATAAATATAAAATTCAATTTATGGTAACTACGAAATGCAGAAAAGTTAACAATGATATAAAATGGTACACTATAAAAGACGTGGAGACGTATACCAATAATTTGAAGTGAAAACAGATTAAATAATGAACATACTGGAAACAATTAACGGTGTATTGAACTTTGTATTGAATACATGATGTAAAGACTACAAGGTGTATTCTTCCCGAGGGCTCATTTTCGACTCGTTCTGCGCATCTCTTTGGGAGCGAATTCTTGTAGTCTTTACATCATGTATTCAATACAAAGTTTCAAATTGGCGCGTCGTTTTGGGAGCGAATTCTCATTGGCTGCTTCCCAGCTGGTACGCTATAGCACACCTTGTAGTTTTTACATCATGTTAGTGTGCGTTCACATTGGCAACGCTCAAGCGGTGAGAGCTCGACCTTCGATCTTGTTCGTTTTTTTGAGTGGCATCGCCTTTGTGGTGCGCTCATGTTTATATTTTTATTCAGTATGGAGTCGAATTGCGACCAATCTATACGTTCTAGTTTTGATAAAATGACGTCGTAAAATGAGATTATTGATTTTTTTCAGAATGTAATCAAACGTTTCCTCTGAAATTCTTAAAAACTGAAAAAATCTTTTTGGATCACTGCGAAGTTCATAATAAAGGTGATGGAATTCGCCATAAGCAAGTCTATTTCTATTAAGTTTATGAACGCCTTGTATTTTTTGCTTTTCTTTAAAATTAGCCTTCGCAGTCGTGTACTTTCTATAAGGAATAATCGTTTGGATACCAAACTCATTACGTTCTTTTGGTTCGAAAGCTAGAAAATAACTAAAACGACGCTTAACCAATTTTAACAGGACAACGCACGCGATGACATCGCAAAAAACGGCATCGCTCAACGCTCGACGCTCGAAGCTCGCCGCTTGAGCGTCTCTAATGTGAACGCACACTTACGAATTGGTTGGGATACGTGGAACGCTTAGAGAACGAAATAATATCGAAGATGGTGCTTGCTATACAGAAACCTGACGTAAAAAGCATGGAAAAATAACAAGACAAAGAATGAACAAAGCTTATAATCATAAATGTCACCAAATGGAAAGATGAAACGAGAATCAGAAGGAATTAGAAATATATCTTTAATATAAAAATATAATATATTTGAATTGCCTGATATTTCAATTTCATTTCATACCAACTTTGGTTTTGCTTCAGTACAGAAAAGTTCTATTGATATTTGTAAAGTTTTTTATAATGGTAGATCACACAAAAATTTTGTCTGTCTGATAGTGCAAAATTTATCATACTTGTTACAAGAACTGTCAGTTTTAAATGTAAATATATACCTTTTTATTGTAACGATGTGGAATTTAATAAAAAATACAATGTTGTGTTTATTTTATTTTTTATCTTCCCTATCCCTATAATTTGATCAGTTTCTGTACTTAAATACGGCGACAGCTAAAGGACTTATGACATTATGTAATTTTCTAAATCTATGAAACAACATAATATAGAAAGAAGTACGATACATTTGGGAATTAATTGAAAATATCCTAGGAAGTATAAAAATATTGATAAAAGTCGGAATGAATGGGAAGAGTGTAACGCATGAGAACAAAATTAATTCTACAACAATAAAGTATGGGAAATAGTAGAAAGAAACTCTTAGTATTTCAAAATTACTTAAAAGCGGCAATGTACTGTTATTAGAATGAAAGAAATTATGTTTTCACGAGCTTCGATGTTACATGAAGATGCTCGAAATACATCAAATACAAGAGAAATGAATGTTGTTGATCGAAAATCATTAAAATTTATATATTTATAACGGAATTCTTCACAGTTAACAAAGGCCTAAAACAAGGGTGCTAGATCTCCCTAATATTTTACAAAATATATGTTTCGAAAGTTCTAGCAAGGAGAAATGCAAAGAAGTGGGGATCAAAATCGCCTGGTTATATACCCTACAGTTTGCAGATGATCAGGTAATATGTACAAACGACAAAGATAATTTAGAATACATGAATGCACACTAAAGGAAAAATACGGAAAATCGTGACTACAAATGAACGTAGCAAAGATACAATACTTGTGTTTAGGACAGAATAAAACCCACATCATGTAAAAAACCACGAAATTATAACGAAATGTGAACAAGGGATAGATAATGTCGAAATAAAATGTGAGGTAAACAGAACAAAAACAATTACTAAATCAATAAATGGAATACTGAATTAGGAAAATAAGGATAACCCATCAAAAAATCGTCCTCGGTACAATGATTCTGCGGTATAGTTACTTGTTCCAACCGGGCGGTTACCATTATAAGAAAGATTATGATTTGCGTTCCAACAGACTTAGATATCGTTTCCGGGACATTTTCTTCGATACTTGGTCGATAGCAAGCAAACGCTTCCGTTAACCGTTCCAGACTAGCAAATTGGAACAAACCTTATATTGAAATCTACATAAACCATGACAGAGCTGGAGGAGAAGAGCTAATAAAGAATTTGAGGAATTTGATGGAGAAGCTACAATAAGCTCGTTGTTTAAGGGACAGAGAGTGAGATTGTTGGGACATGCTGAGAGACTACATAGAGAACGGATGCCAAAATTAGGACTCCAAAGAAGACCAATAGGGAAAAAGAGGAAGGAAGAGATGGAAGACCTAAAAAATAATATTGTTTAGAATTGGATAGAAAAAGCTGTGAACAGAAAGGAATGGAGAAATATTGTGTGGAAAATGCATAATAGAGGACCTAGGCCAGAGCATATTAATATAAACTTCTGTGGATCTTCTTGTACAAGCTTATTGTTTAACTACAAAAACAAGACGTTCGAAGTCGATGGCGATTGTTAATTGACTCCACGAAAACTATCTTGAATGCGGTGTTGCTTTACAACGGAAATAAATGTTCTTGAGTCCCGGTTGTCCATGGTTATGATATGTTCCTTCTTGAAAAAATTGAACACAGTGAACATGCTAGGAAAATATGTAGAGATTTCAAAGTCATTTGCGAATGGGACAGCACAGACAGAAAAAGTCACTATACAAAGAAAGTTTGGCCCAAGCCTGGATCACTCACTCCAGGGTAGAAGAATATTAAAAGTGATTCTTCAGTCAATCCTGACGGCCTGATGAAACATTTTAAAAAATATATATCTAAATTTGCCAAACTGAGCGAGGCAAAAATTGGAGAGGGAATATTTAGTGGTCCACAAATATGAGAACTAATGAAGGATACAAACTTTGAAGAAAAGCTGGACGATCTGGTAAAAGTCACTTGGAAATGTTTCGTAAATATGTTTCAAAATTTCCTAGGAAACTATAAAGCGGAAAATTACAAAGACTCAATCAATGAGCTTAAAATTTCATACAAAGCTTTGGGATGTAATATGTTTCTAAAAACACATATCCTGCACTTCATCTGGATTTCTTTCTCGAGAGTTTGGGTACTGTAAGTGACTAGCAAGACGAAAGACTTCAACAGGACATTTCCTCAATAGAAAAGTGCTATCAAGGTAAAAAAGTCTAGAAAGCTGGCAGATTACTGTTGGAGAAACTACCAGAAGCCAAACATTCACGAAAATTATAGCTATTTATTGTACATTTAAGGAATAAGTGATTTCTATACTTCTTATAAATACGTATGTCACAAAAAAACCTTTGATATATTATTGTTTGGTGTCCATAGTACATTAAAATTTGGTATAAGTTTTCGTTTAACAAAATAAAAATTTATTGACCATCACAATCTAAAAGCCGTCATGAAAGTGTTGTAGATCTCTGAAAATCACACTTCCTTCAACCGTCCCCGCATAGTTTACCATTAATTTTTTATCATAAAAAATAGATACAGACACTTTTATTATAAATTACCTTCCAGTTAAGGCTTATAATACCGTCATTGTGTATTTTTACTTGCTAATTTTCCAGAAGTTTAGTGAATAGGGTAAATAACAGAGCAATATCTGGAAGGAATACATTCAGAAACTATTTTATGATAATAGAAGGATAGATGTAAATAGTTACGAAAATCCAACGGGCCCACTAATAATAGAAGCTGAAGTGGAATTCGCTATTAAAAATATAAAGAAAAGCTCCTGGACATGATAACGTCTACTAATACTAAAATTAATAGATACTTAACATCTGTGCAAACTCTTTAACATAATATATGATAGCGGCAGTATTCCCCTAGATTGCTTAAAATCCATCTTTGTGATTATCCCGAAAAACCCAGTGTGGAAACTTGTGAAGACTACAAATTGATGAGCTTGATGAGCCACGCACTTAATGCTTTTTTAAAGATTATACACAAACGAATATTTAAAAAGTGCGAAGAGGTTAGTGGTGAAACGCAGTTTGGGCTAGGTACCAGGAAAGCACTATTCTCTATGCGGTTACTAATTCAAAAATGCAATGATCAAAGAAAAGATGTCTTCGTTTGCTTTATGGACTATCAAAAAGCGTTTGACTCCATTCGCTTTATAGACTACCAAAAAGCATTTGACTCTATTCGGCATGACTTACTGTTTGACATCCTCAAGGATGTTGATATTGATATTAAAGACATCAGGATAATACAAAGGCTGTATGCAGATCAAACAGCGGAACTGAAAATTAGCGTCTCTCTAACTAGAACGAATTATTCATCTGGCATTAAAAGACCATCAAAAAGGCATTAAAGTAAATGGTACTCTCATAAATAATATTAGGTATGTCGACGATACTGCGATATTAGCTGACAACGTAGAAGAACTAGTCAATTCTATTAACGAAATTGTAACCAAATGTAACCAATAAACGCGCATAAAACCAAGCTAAAAGTGATATCAGACAGTTCACTTTTTATTCATTTCTGTCTCTCATTCAGCATCTTTCATTAAAAATGAAACGTCTAGGCATTAAATGAATTAAAAGTGATAAATGAATTTATTAGTGAACCAATCCAGCGATGTTGGATTTCGGCATTCGGCATCATTCACCCGCACTGAACGAAAAACGAAACGTATGAACACGAAGTGAACGTTCGTTTGACGACATATTCGAGGAAATGAGCAAATGAAGTTCATTTTTTTGTCATTTGTGTGTGTCTTGTGAGCGTGGAATGAAAAAAAGGGAACATTCACTTGAGTGATCATTCATCCGAATGAACCGAAAAATGAACCGTCTGATATCACCTTAATAGTCAAAAGCAGACAACAACACGTCAAAATAACATAGAGATAGTCAATAAATTTCAATACCTTGAATGTATGTTAAATGAAAAATGGGATTGCGACGAGGAAGTTAAAACTCGGATAGCAATTGCAAAAACAGCTTTTACAAAGTTTAATAAGTTCCTAATCCGCCGAGAAGTCCCCCTAAGCCTTAGATTGAGGATGATAAAATATTATATTTGGCCAATCCTTTTGTATGGTGTGGTCCCTGAAAGTGAGATCCTTAAACAGAATAGAAGCAATGTGGCTTTTGCGCAGACTTCTGCGGATCCCATGGACCGAGCACATGACTAAGAAGTACTCAGGAGAGCTGGTATGGAAAGAGAACTGATCGCGGTAATTAAACAACGAAAAGTATCTTATTTAGGACACTTCTTGGCTACGGAATTTAAGAGACTGGTGTGACATTCAGGATGCGGTAATAATTTTTCGTCGTGCAGAAGAGGGATGCTTTCTGATAACAAATTAGAAGTTTTGGACAAGAAAACACCTACACGCTGCAAACTGTACGGTACTTGAAAAAAAAGAAGAAGAAAATTGGCAATTTTTTGGCTGTTAGAAGCAGTTTTTTGATAATAACTCCTTTCCACCGCATACAGTAATACTCATTTCCACACCACCATGAGGTAAAAAGATGATAAAGTAACTAGCAATCGTCGAGATCCATATTTTTGAATTAAAAATTCTGCTACTCCGAGCTTAACCGGAATCAAAGATTTCGGCCTTGCTGCAGCAATAAAAGAACGTTCAAGAGTAATGCTTTTTTTCTTGTGATCAAGCCAAAATTCGCAAAATTTCGGATATACCTGACTCGACAGCTGGAAAAAAGTGTCTCGTACATGTTTTGTCTCGTACACCCTAGACCAAATATCCTCTGTAACAATTACTGCTGCTGGTTTTACACTACGCTTACGTTCGTTTATCTTTTTGTCACTTTTTTCATTGTACCAGGCTTCCGTCAATAGTTTGAACCATGTACTTCTAAAGCAAACCACTGACGTCTTATTGGCAGTGACAGTAATTAAAATATCATCACCATATTTTTGTGCTTTCACTGTTTTTATGAGGGGACGATAATCACCTTCAATTTTGATCATAGATTCGTCCAGAGAAAACTGACATTTTGCGGAATTTTCTTCGAGATATGAATAAATGCACTGCATCGCAGATTGAATTTCGCTTGCATACGGACCTCTGTTTTTCTCTCTTGTGCTTGGTACAAACAATGATTCTTGAATGGATCTCGACGATTGTTAGTTACTTTATCATCTTTTTACCTCATGGTGCTGTTTAAATGAATATTACCGCCGAAACGTGTGTTGAACTACACTTTAACGCGCTCGTACGCCGAAACTATCAATTTTAGGGAAAAAAATTGATATAAATTGTGGGAAATTTTCTCTACAATTATTTTTTATAGATCTGTTTTTCCTGTAAAAAGCGTCGGAAAGGTGTTATCAAAAAACTGTTTTTATGCGCCATTTTTTCAATATGGCGGCGTAAGCGGCAAAGATACGAGATGGCAAAGTACGTCAAAATCATCTATTTTATCATCAAAATGACTGTACTATTATTATTTGCGAAGAACGAAAGAGGCTCGATGGGCAAAACTTGAATTTAACAAAGAATCAACTTATGTATAAGAACATTCCACATATTTTTCTTTGGTCATTCATAAGATTTGATTTATTAACAAAAAGAAATAAGTAAGTGTTTGATTTGGTGGAAATAACAATTATATACTAATTTACATTTTGAAGTCATTGATATCTTCGTTCGTGATTGGTGCAGAACTAGTTCTCAAAGAAACAACATGTTGTATCCTCGGCAATACCAGTTTCTTGACACCCAGAAAAAAAAGTTGTACCAGGTATATACTGAAACATCTTTCTTTAACCACATCAGTCTAGAATCAGTGATCGGCAGATAAAGTTTGAGAACCAGTAAGTAATTTTTAAGTTTTAAAACCTTCTATAAGTATATTGCTAAGAAGAAAAAAATCGATTATTCGCCTATACAGTTAATATTACTACTGCATCGATTCAAATTCATTAATTTTGGTTGTAGTCCAGTCATTTTATCTATTTTAAACCCCAATCCGCGGAAAAATTCTTAGTGAGATGAATTTTTGTATAAACCTTTATGTTGGGATTGTAATGAAGATGTGAAAAATCGACATCGATACATCGATATCGTGCCGGTTAAAAGGTCACGAAAATCTAAATCTTTATTGTTAAATTAATACCTGTCTTTATTCTCATTACACGGTGCAATTTCATTGTCTTCATTCCCGGTCTAAAGAATGCCATATTTCTATTAATTTGAAGAAATTTAGAAATGCATTTATGTTTACGATTCGATGTTTTCATTGGTAAACAATGGAGATGATGAGTCCACGTGGACTGACGGTTTGTTAAATGTTTACCGAATTTATGACATATTGATTGTTACTCGCATAATTGTCTTCTGCAATTGATATTGAAAGAACTACACTTATCTTAATAAACTTATAGAGGTTTAGGAACTTATCCAAATGACCTTCACTGACACTATTTCGTTGTTTTGATACCCGTCCCTTTATATCTGCTTCTGCTTGCTGCTGTGTTTAGTTCAATTGAAAATGATTTTTTAATTGTTAAACACGTTATTTAAATTGTAATCTGATCTTAAAGAGTTTCTATAATGAACGATACGTGCACACAAATACTTGATCAACCTACATAAATTTTTTTCAAGAAATCCAGAGAAAACAATATTGAAATTCGACTGATAGCATGAACAATTATTCGCATTACAAGAAAAATATTCTATTCCTACATGCCGTGATAGGTTGTGATACAGCTTCAACACTCTTTAGATGGTGCTGGTGTACATTTTCTACTAGCAATATTCGCTGCTCCAAATTCAGAACAATAGATGAATAATTACAGATATTGTAACTTTGTTAAACTAACAAGACTTTATGGTCTACTAGACACCTTTTTTTGAAAATGTACGGTTGTCGCGGCAAATGTAGATGCAAAAATATTGGATTGTGGTATTGAAAAGTTTGTGTGAGCCATGGCCAGTCTTGCTTAAGCCCAGAGTTAACAAACGATGGAAAGGACGAAGATGTAGCAGCTATTACTGATAGAGAAGCTGGAGATATTAGGTATTTCACTGAATTTGAATAAAAAATTATTTATTCTTGAATAAGAAAACCTTTTATTGAACATCATGTATTATGCCTACAGAGAAAACCATGTAAAAAAACCAGCCTCGCATTCTACCTCGTAGATGGAGAGAAAACGAGTACATCGTCGTAATATAGTTGCATGCTTAAGTTCTACTACAGAAACCGTTGATTTAATAGAAAAATGCACGAGACATTTTTTGTAGATAATTTTACTAAAAACAATTTTTATAATAACTACTATGGACCCCCGAGCAATAGAGCGCGAGATTTTCGTTGTAATATCGCGTGATATCAGTTTTGAAAAACTGATTTTTGTATCTTTATTGACTCTCATAACTCTTTTAGCCATCAGGATATCGATATGGATTTTTAATATCTTCATTACAGCACCGTAATTTAGATGAATACACTTAAAATTTTTTCGTATATACAACTGGACTATTGATTCATTAGTTTTTATACACCTGTTGAACATTATCAAATATTGTTTATTTAGATAACAGTTACCTGAAAACAATAATAAAAATCTTCTGTCACATCTAATGTTCAAAATACAAAAAATATTTTGATAAAAAAGTTGGAATGTCAAATTTTATCTTTCTTCCAAAATTATTAAAAATACAAATTTTAAAACAGAAGAGACCCGAAATTAAGAACATTAAGATACATTAATACTTAGAAAACTTGATTATCTCAGTATAAACAATAACAAAATAATTAATAATGACACATTTTAGTCTCCTTTTTATGGATCAACTAGACATAAACACAAAATTATAACTGGGATCATTCTGTTTTTTGATGAATTAACATTAAAAAAAATATTTGGAACCGTTGGTTCATAATGAACACACTATTTACACTACCACTACACCAACACTCACATTTACACCGTCTGACTCGCGTTTCAAGAAACAAAAGTTTGCTTTAGTAAATTCAGCGCTTGTTGAGGAAATGCAATACTCAACGAGCAGAAAAAAGATTTTTCAAGAAAGGATTGTGGAAATGTTTAAAAGGATCGATCTAATTTGACAACATTCATAATGGAGGACTGCTAATGTTTTTGTGGGGGCTCTACATGTTAATGGCTACTTAAAGTTAAATTTCAACTACAAGAATCTAATAAAAGAATACAAAAACTGAGGATACATTTTATATTTCTGCGTATGTTATTCCAAAGTTCTCGCTGTTGTTAAGAATCGTTATATTAAATCTTGATATAATGCGGCGTAAAGTTTATCTGCACCAAACAGTCCTGAATGGAAATATCTAGTTTAAACAATGTGATGCATGTTCCCATTCTACAAGACCAACTCGTGATATCTCGACAGATATCTAGGAAAAATACGATCTATTGAACGCCCACCGAAATTCCCAGATCTTAATCTTTTTGAACTAGGTACTTGAAAATCAAATTTATTAAGACTAAAATCGACAATTTTGAGAAACAAAAAGCACAATAAGAGAATTGTTTTCAGTCTCTGTATATAAAGTCTCATGAACATTCTAATACCTATTTTGAATAGAAGTTTTCTATTTTAGATGTTTGCACACGCTTTCCTCTTTGTCTGCTTGGCGGCAGCACTAGTATCGATTTGCCAGTCAGGGTCTATTTCCCCTTCACGTTCTCCATGTCCAGAATTTTTTACTTACCAATCAAGTAATAATCGAGGATACTGGACCGCAAGTCTCACATTAAGATCAGACTATGATCTTCACGGAATATGGATTAGATTGATATTTGATAAGGACGTCAAAGATTTAACAATCGATGTAAGTTAATAATTTCCAGTGAATTGATTAGACTATTTTTAACACAGTTAAACAAAAAATTTATTTCATAACATAAATTAAACTGACGAAATGAGTGCAACAAAAATGAATTTTACTTTTTTCCGGTGACGGATGACGAAGGCAACGATGTTATAAGGTTCCCAAAACCAGTGATTTTTCAACGGAAAAGTTATTTTATTTATACAAATCTACTTCCAGGAGGTTTTAATTTTGTTAAACAATTTAAGTGACAATCTTCTGAAATTCTTAGAAAATACTTGTTGTATAACCCCTCGCTTTCCATTAAACAATTTTCAAGTTCCATAATGAAAAATAATAGTAAAGGACGAAATGCTGTACTGCAGTAAAACTGTTTTCTTCCAGAACTTATCATTTTCTTAGTTTAGTTTCAGTAAATCTACCAAATAGAATAAATTCGTAAGTGAATAAATGGAGGCGGTTGGAAAAAACACTTGGACACGTTAATTCATATTTTTAAACGCTTATTTTCCAAAAAAAATGATACAGGATGTGTCGTGACAATGGCCAATACAAAATTAGCGAATCTCTATCAATAAGCCTCAGTATAACTAAAGTATTCAAAATATAGGAATCTATTGCAGGAAGTTCTTGCAATGCAATGCCATAAATTAATCCTATATTATGACAAATTTTCTACTTGGTGAAAAAAAATTAGACGAATAAACATAATTCAAACTCATTTATTGAAAAAACTACAGTCAAAAATATATTTTGCGACACCTCGTATATAAAACAAAGTCTGGTTAGTCACGAACCATTCTCTCGGATATTGCTTCTCTTTGTACGAAAATTCAAGATGAAAATATGGAAGATAATTCCCGTTCGCTGTCACCGGCGCATTCCGGCAACTTGGGAAGACCGAAAAAAGGCCTCCGGTTATTTTAATAGCGTTAAGCTTGTTTATCAACTTATCGGACCACCTCCTGGGTGCTGCTTATATTCATGCGGCTATTTATGTTGATAATCGAATATTTACTGCTTTATTTGTTGAATACAAATATACCATGGGCGGGTCACGAAATTATATAAGGGGCAAACAAAATACTATTTTCCAATATTATACTTAACGACACACGTACATAAAGTGACCCATAAACTTTTTTAAGAGTCTGAAAGACTGTCAACTCTATCGATTAATTGAATTTTGAGTGCCTTATGATATTTGTTTTAATCTTGTTAAACTGGAGTTATGCAAATCTAATAAGCTTTTTTGAAATTATTATGAAGTGTGTTAATTTCTGTATTACGCATTGTATTGAACACGATAAATCAGTAATTTTTTATTCTAAGATTGTACAGATGTATCATTGGCCGACAAGATTTCCGTAACACAGGAAAGACCTTTATTTTTAAAATGGCAATACCCGTCAAATAATAGAAAAAATATTTATTGAGCCCTAACACGTACCACTTTTCAATAGCTTGTTCACATTAGTAGGTAGGTAATTTTATAAAGGGGCGGTTAAATAAACATAAAAATAACATTAAAAATTAGTATTCTGTTGAGTTTTATAGTAAGTGGTTCTCTTTTCATAGTGCAAAAAGTGATTATAAAGACAAAAATGTCGAGTCAAACGCGCCGCAATTACAAAACTTTTCCTGACAACTTTTGTGGGGAATTTATGGTGAAATCGTTAGCCAAGCCATTTTCCGAAAATGTGAAAAAGTCTATTTCAAATATTTTGGTACTTTGCAGACCAAGACAAAGAGTGGGTCCCCACGCGTGCTGTGTAAGTTGTAATGTGTCATGAGTGCAGTGGATGAATGGGAAGAAAAAAAATGCTTTTGTAATTCCAATGGTATGGCGGGAGCCTACTAACCAGTCTAACAAAGACTGAAGGTAATTCTAAGAAAGGAAAGCACAAGATCGAGTATCCAAATTTGTCGTCTTCTGTACGACCCATGACGAAGATTTTCCAGTACCGATTGCGCCTTTAGATCCGCAAAATATTGTTTAAGAAGATACTGGAGATAACGTATAATCAGGAAGCTCCGACCCTATTTTTACTAACTCCACATTTGATTGTTCAAATGATTTAGCACGTGATTTGGGGTTATCAAAGAAACAATCTGAACTTCTTGCTTCCCGTCCCTAATAATGGAACTTGTTAGTCAAAGAGACAAAAATTACCACCAAAAGAATGGGACAGTCGGGCAGTAGATCAACACTATTTAAAAAATATTGGCAAACAAGTGAGTTTCAACCGGGATCACAAAATGTCTTGTCTTGTAGATCTCAAAAAATGTCCTTTTGACACCATTCACATTAAACTTGGATTGAAGAAAAACTTTTTAAGACTATGGATAATGAGGGTGATGGATTCAAATACCTTAGAGAAGTCTTTCCCCAATTGAGTGATGTCAAATTAAAGGAAGGTATTTTTATTGGGCCACAAATAAGAAAATTGCTGGACGAAGACCATTTTGCAAAAAAACTCACCAGACAGGAACTTAGAGTATGGAAGTGAGAGGATGTATGGGCAACAATATGGATCCAAACTACCAACAGTTAGTTGATGAACTTCTAGACTCCTACAAATCCCTTGGTACTCAAATGTCATTGAAAATTCATTTCCTCTATTCCCGTCTGACATTTTTTTCCGAAAATTTGTGAGCTGTCAGTAATGAGCAGGGTGAAAGGTTCCACCAAGATATTGAACAATGGAAATTCGGTATCAAGGACGATGGGATTCGGCCATGATTGGTGATTACTGTTGGTTTTTAAAAAGAGAAAGTGCAACCCCACATAAAAGAAAGCTAATTGATATTTGAAGTGATTTTTCTTAAAGTTTTTGTTTTTAATAGATGTGAGGCATGTTTATTAGATGTCAACTATAAATATTGTCAAATTATACGAATTGAAAAACGTGAATATCAAATATTTTACCAATGATTATGGTTCTATAAATATAGCATAAAAACCTAACGTGTTACAATTATTTTTTTTATTATTTTCGTATTTGTATAGGTCCATTCCATCACAATATGCTATTCATTATTGTGTAAACCAGTGATAATCATTTAAATACGTCTGAACATATATTAATTGTGTTTTTGATTTTCATAATTTATGAGAGAAATATTAGATCCGATTTTCTTTCTTTATATTCTAGAATAGTAAATGAAACGTTCGTAATTTACTTGAAATGAAAGTTTCTACCCCTATGTACAGGGTGTCAAACATAAAGTGACCCATTTACTTTTTTCAAAAAGTTATCAAAAAAATTTCATTTCACAAGTTCTTGGTATTTGAGGAAATTTTTAGATTATTGACTTTTGGATTACACAATTCTTCAATATCAAATTTTGGAATTTTAAATGGAACATCCTATATTTTATTACGTTTTCTTGATTTAATGATAAAAACAAAGGTAACTTTTATATTTGATTTACGTACGGTTTAATTAATTAGTTATTTAATGTATTTAAATTTATATTGAAAAAATATTATATTTAAAAAATTCCGCAAAAAATAAAAATGAGACTAACTGTTATAAATTTCAAAAAAAAAATTAGGTTTATTGAATTTTCGTGTTTTTTGAGTCTAGAATCATACTGGGTGTCGTTCGTAAATAACATTTCCATTTTTTTAAATGTCACACCCTGTATATTTTTATTTGGAATGATTTAAAGAAACATTTTATTCACGAGAGATTTGAAGTATGAATATGCGGAAAATTAGTAAAATATACTCAATTAAAATACCCGAATCATATTTAAAGATCCACATTTTAAATTTTTTTTTCTATGTATCCCCCATTTTCTGCAATGCAGGTAGTATAACTTGCCTCCATGCTTCGGATTGTATCTTGTACTGCACCTGTTCGATTGCGATAATCCAGTTCCACCAGTTCCATTTTTGTATACCCAATTTTTCAAAGTGTCCCACAAAAAAGTCCATGGGCGTTAAATCAGGACTCCTAGGAGGACGCGCATATGTCTCATTTCTACAGATAGTTATATTTTAATGCTGTCGTAGATAATTTATTACAGGTTGACACAATGATATGGAGCACAGTCTTGCTGAAAAATCATCATTTTGAGGCAATCAGTTTATTCAAGTTTTTGATCAAATTAAAATTCCGTTCAGCGCCTCATCATAAAAAATAAAACGTACTACTAGGTCCCTTATTATTGCACAGTAAACTTTGACTTTACGATGTCCTTGCCTCTTAATTGTTCTTATTATATTATTTTTTGTTCGGGACCAGCTATGGAAAGTTTTTCTGTTGTGCATTCCAGCCGTTGTAAAAATAACTTCGACCGTTAAAAATACATTTTCAACAATTTGTCTCTTAAATTGATTTAAGTCCATTATTGTAAAAACTCCAGCCTTCATACAAAATATATGCTACCTCTATTTAACCCTAGGTCACTAATTTTTGTGTTTGAAAATTCATTAAATCTTTCCTAAGCCGTGAGGAAGTATTGGAATACCCTCCTTATAGTCCCGATTTGCCACTATTCGAGTATTATTTATTTGGTCCATTGAAAGAGGCAGTTGGCGTGTGCTTGAATGCTTACGTGACAATCCGAGAGATTTTTAAGAGAAAGGCATTCTAAAGCTTATGCAGAGCGGTCGAAAGTGTCTAGAATGTGATGAAGACCATCTAAAAAAACCATAAAAAACTTCAGCTCTGTAATTTAATAATAGAATTTTTATAGCAATATTCCGGTTTATATTTAAACCTAACCTTATCTAACCTAACTTAAACTAACCTAACCCAACCTAAACTAACCTAACCTAACCTAACCTAACCTAACCTAACCTAACCTAACCTAACCTAACCTAACCTAACCTAACCTAACCTAACCTAACCTAATCTAACCGAACCTAACCACCCTCGTATTTCATATATTTATATATTCTATGAACAAATTTCTATCTATTAGATAAAGTGTAGGTTTTAACCTAAAGCTATAACGTTATTTATTGCTTCTACTTGTTTAAAAAATTTTGGCATTGAGGCATAATTGAATTATATTTCCGTAATGTGTAATTCATATGTCGACTTTCGAATATTTCCAGCCTCAATTTGATATCAAAATAGATTCTGCTGATCGAAGAACAATAAAAGTACAAGGTCCAAGCATGAATCTTAAGGTCGGCGAATCTAAAATTCTAAATATGAATGTTACATACGAAGGATCAGAAATTCCTAGCTTGATAGAATATCGATTGAACGCTCGAACGATATGTCCTGAAGTTTATGAGTAAGTAAAACTTTTTATATGAAATATAATAAAATTTTTCCAATACCAAGAATCTCGCCAGCTTTTTTAAAATGTACTGGTTGGCAACAAGCAAAAACAATTTTATTGAAACTCTATAATACTGTTGTTTGTTTGAGGTGCATACAGACCTACTTATGATTTGAATAAACCGCTTTGTGATAACGCAATGAGATATCTACATGTGCAGACATAAACAGCAAAAGGTAATTCTAATGTAGTTACCTGGTCAATTAAGTATATCAGGAAATACGGAAACAAACAGTCTTGCAGACCTGTAGGCAGACCACCAAAGAGGTGGTACGAGAACTGGAGTTCATCTTCTCAGAAAGATCCTCCAAACGTAAAGGATTGATCAGGACCTTTCGAAGAAGGAAAAAAGAAGAAGAAGACAGTCTTGTTAAAAAATGGGTAACGACTCTATATACTCCATATTTAGGCTCAGAACCTTAGGATTAAAGGATCAAACGAAGACACTAACACGAGCCAACAGATTCATAGAATGGCTTTAGATATCCAGAAATGATATTAAACTGGTGGATAATCTTCTGTCAGGTTACTGCCCTCTGAAATATCACTTTAAAACGATAGAAATGACAGAAAACGACAACTGCTGATTCTGCGTGAGCCATAAAGACAGCTGATGTCCTGCCCATTTCATCAAAAAGCTTAGGAATCTAGAGAAGAAAAGGGGGTGCGACAAGGTTTTTAATATGTACTCTGAGCACATAATAAAAATTGGCGCAGGACATTGAACAACATACGTTATGCAGACCACACGGTTATCGTCATAATCACTTATAGTATTATTATAGTCTACCCAGCATTCTTGTTTCCTTTTCATTTCTTTCAGTTCACATTGAAAAATACAAAGATTGAGGAACAGATTTCTGACCGAGGAAGGTGTTAATCCGGTTGGTAGCCGTATTAAAGAAAAATTATTACCGTTAAGTCAGTGAGAAAGCGAGGTGCTTGTTTCCACAAAGAAATGTTTGAATGATGATTCAAGACGAGACAAAGTGAAGCATACAGACCCTGGTTATCGTGCAAATTACGATCACAAAATGATGGTACATGGATGATGTTATCTCAATAATACCTTTAGCAGATATTCTAAGAAAATTTGGGACTCGAAATATACTCATATGATGATATAAGTAAAACGAGATTCCTCTAAATCGAATATTCGTTGTGCCGTATTCCAGAAATGAACGGGCTCCTCTTTCTGGTGTTTCTTATATTAATAATCCACAGCTATGGCTCCATAGTTAGAAAAAATGAGCTGGAAAACCTTACAGTAAGATTGAAACAATGAATCACGCCTTTTGTAGTACATAACTATACCGTATCGTTGGATTAACCGCCAATGGTCTAATGACTAAGCTTCATCGTCATGTTCATATTATCTGGTGTGAGTGATTTCTGCTTTTACAGATTCATAAAACATCGTATGTATTACATTATTCTATAAGACGTATATAAAATTTCAAAAGACTACGTCGTTGGATCGTTTCAATGAAAAAATCAAAGAAAAACGGCCTTATATATCGAAGAAAAATCATCTAGACAATGCCCCGATTCACAAGTCGATGGTTAAATTGAAAGTATTACACTTTGTAATGCTTCCTCATCCACCGTATAGTCCAGATCTGGCCCCCAGTGACTACTGATCTCAAAAAAAACTCGCCGGTGAGAAATTCAACTCAAATGAATAAGGTCCAATTATTTCATTAAAAATATTATTGAAGTATTGACATAGACCTTGATGACGATAACAATAAAAAAACAGAAACTCTACGACCAAGTTGGCAAAGACTCCCTTTGTAGTTGTATGACGAATGCTGAAACGCATATACTATCGAGTTAACCGTCTGCATCTCCTTCACGGACTTGCAGAGGATGATTTCGACTTGGTGTGGGTAGGTATCAATGCTTGGGATTTTTAGGGTCACGTGACACGTTAAAGTTATTTAGAAATTATCGAAGATTTACTTAGGCAAATTGAAAACGATCCAATACTCATGAACATCCATCATTTCGTGCAGGATGGAGTACCTCAATGATCATTTTGGATGATGGATAAGTAGACAAGGAATCGTTGAGTTACATTCAAGGTCATGTGACCTGAAAACCTGTGATTCCTTTCGGTAGAGCCTTCTCAAGCACAGTGTTTTTGCAAGAGGACCACGCATTCTTACCGACCTACGAACTCCAATTGAAAAGAAGAATTTTAAACTAGCTTGACATACTTCACAGGACCTGCTTCTCCATTAAGAAACGTTGTTGTAAATGCAATGATCAGGATTGGACATCAATTTGAGTAACCCTTTTTCGAATCACTTTTGTAATTTCTTTAAATAAATTCATTTTTTCCTCTCAAATTTGTTGCCTGACTTATGTCGACTTCTGTACATTCCAAAAAGTGGTCTAGCTATTTTGTTATCATAGTTTTTTCCTCAAATTTTTCAACGTACGGTAAGCAAATGTCATACGAAAATAAACCGTCCCAAAAATCACCCCAATAGCAGTCCTTAGAGGATATGTTTTCTTATATCAAGGTAATTCCTGAAATGGAGCTTAACTCTGCCAAAAACTGTTCCTTTATCCCCAAATAACAATAACCACATTTAGCTTATCTTGTGAATGCTGCTGAATCGATGCCGCTTCCAAAATTGGACAATGATAAAAGAAAAACTATAATAATGAGTTAGTATGTTTATCTACAACTAGAAAAAAACTGATGTTTCATATTATTCAACTCAAAGCAACTCATTTATATTGATATATGATACTATTATCTATTTCAGTAGAAACGTTGATGTATTCAATGGAGACGCCAAATCACAATACTTCTTACCTTCCTTACAGACCAAAAAACAGATTATACAGCAAAAATATGAATGTGGAGTACCGTATACATCAAACAAACATCCCTGGCAAGCAGCAGTGTATTTGCGAATAAACAGAGAAGAAGTTTATACATGTGACGCTATTTTGATCGATCCCATGTTTGTTATTACTGCAGCTCATTGCGTCACCCTAAAAAATGAAAGTAAAACTGTTCCCAGATCGATTGTTACAATACGATTCGGAGAAGATGGTAGCGATGAAAATGCTTCGAAAAGTTTCGTTAGTAATATAATAGTACATTCAGGTTTGTAAATTTTCTAAAAAGCGATAAATTTAATACAACATAGTTCATCAATCAATAAATAGAAATAGAACAAAGTCGTTGGACAAAATAATTTACGATATTTCTTACAATGTTTTTCGTTTGATTTATTACACCTGTTAGAAGTACTGAATCAAACCTTTTTGGTAGAATGCCGCTCATCTTCCTATCAACCACATATGCTGGATCTTTTCAAAAGTACTAGATTTTACGATCCCATATACTGGTACTTCTTAAGAAAGAGAAATGCTTTATTGTCAAAAATAGACAAAAGCTAATACTGACTGTTTCTTTACCATGAACCTGCTCTTTTTATAAGTTATTAGGGCTTTCATGTATGTATATGTTTTTAGTCATCTGTTGCATAAAATTGGAGAAACTGAAGATCTACGAGGATGGTCCCAGAAGTACCTAGTCCAACAAAGGAAACACAAAAATTTTAGACAGCAATATATTTATTTCTTAACGTTATCTCTTTTTAGTTTCATATACTTTTCCCAGCGATGTTCAATAAGTTCCATACCCTTTTCATAATCGTCAAGCTCCTCAAAACTGCTGACATAACCTTTTCATTGTTGGAAACTCTTTGACCAACGAGCCATTTATTCAGATGTGGGAAGAGAAAATAATCCAAAGGTACAAATAGGGTGTATAAGTAATTGAAACTTTAATTCATTAATATTGACCATTAATAACGGATGTGTGATCTGGTACATTGACTTGATGAAACAACACTTTCTTCTTAAACAAATCCTGCCATTTTTGCTTGAATTTTTCGCTCAAACGCTGCAATACGTTCGCAAAATACTCATCGTTGATAGTATTTCTTATATCAAGATAGTCAATGAAAATTATCCCACGCGCATCTAAAAAAACCGACGTCATGTCCTTACCCGCAGATGGAACGGTTTTTGCCTCCTTTGGAGCCGGTTCTCCCTTTTCAGTCCATTGTTTTGATTGCTCTTTTGTTACGGGTGTTATGTGATGGAACCACGTTTTACCTATAGTTATGAAATGGCGCACAAACTTGGATTTATTTCTGTGAAACATTGCCAAAACACTCGATGGAAACATCTTCACGACGCTGACTTTGTTCCTCTGTGAGCAAACATGTCACCTATCTTGCACGCAGCTTTCTCATATCCAAATTTTCAGTTAATATGCGACTTACCGCACTTTTTGAAATGCTAAACTATTTCAGCTATCTCGCGCATTTTCAGTGGACAATCATTCAGTACTGCTTTGTGGATTTTCTTCAATATTTCTAGAGTCGTTACCTCATTTAGTCAACCACTGCGACGATGGACTTCGCAGGTGCTACGGCCTTGTTTAAACTCTGCAGTTTCACCCAGACTAGAATCTAGTTTATCTTTTATATTGGATGGGCTAATGCCTTTTAAATAAAAGTAATTGTTTTACATAAAGATTGCGAATTTTTTTAATGTTTATAAATTCACTGAAAATGTTCTTTATTGATGGCTGCCAAAGAAATACTAAACAAAGTGGTGTCTTCAACATGAAACATATGCTTTATAGACTGCACACTTTCTTCCACGGTGGTATTTTTGAAGCAACTACCGCCATCTCTAGGTCAGGTCATGTACTTCTGCGACCATCTTAGTATTGAATATTTCCTTCAGCAATAGATCAATCCATTAAAACATGAGAAATTACGTTATATTCCGTTACATATATACCGAACGTATCAAAAACGATATAAATTACAAAAAAATATAAAAAATTGTAGCTTTAGTAGTATTTCGACTATATGTTGTAAACCAACTATTTTTCAATTCAAATCTTTTCTTCGACGACGACGGTTCGGTTATACACCTACAAAAAACCACTTTTGATAATCAAAACTATATATTTATATGAAAATTCTTTATTGCCACAATGTTCCAGCAGGAAATTGGAATGTTCCATATACAATATAGTAGAATGAGTTTGAGAAACAACTATGTCCTAAAGAAATATTAACATCTAATTCTATGATTAGCTACGCCTTATATATGGTGTTCTTCTTTAGACAGTTCTAGGTCTCTTCTATTGAAAATTGTCTTGTTCTCCTGCATCCCCAATTACGTTGACACCTTTCTTACATTTACAAAAAATTCGCTGAATGATTGGAGACGAATACTCTCCCTAAACTTCAATGGACTTCTTCCAGTGATGTTCTCTGTGAAGAATTTCAGAAAATGATAAAGAAAGTGATGGTCAAGCTAGAATGTATTTCTAGGACAATTTATCTCTGCAAGGAAATAGTCCACCTTCAATTATTCAAGCTGAATTTAATGATCTCATCTAAACTAGAACTTCCTGAACCTCACTCACACCAGATACGATAGTTATCTTGTACAGAAATAGATGAGAATTTTTAAAAGAGAAAGGGCATCCTTTTTTTGAAGAAATGAGTGTTGTTTGTACCAATAGACCACGTGTTAAATTGTGAAGAGTGCAATGTTTACGTTAATGTCTATAAAGTATGAAGAATATCAATGGAAAGTTTCCAGCGACCTCAAAGTCAGTTCGTTGTTGGGTTTACAATGAATTCAACAAATATTTATATTGTTTGTAGAACAGCAGATGTAAGAATGTAAGTATTATGTAAGAAAATCGTGGCCTATTAGAATCGAGAATACTCTGGGAAAAATAAACATCAAATCTAAGTCATTGGTAGATGAAAAAACATTATTCTACCAACAATGTACGTTAAATTGGAGATAACGCTTAAACTTTCATCTCAGCCATCACCACACGAAGCTGTGTGAGAATGATGTTGTCCTGGTTAGCTTAAGGGTATTTGAAAGCATCAGAAAGTGGTGACAAATTATTTTATTGCGGGATTTCAAGTATTTTAAATTTTCCTATGCCACTTTCTAGCTAGCAATTGAGTCCTAACTATTTTTAGGACAAAACAACATATAAAATTGCAATTACATTTTGTTTTTGTTCTTTAAATAATGGTTTTCTGTAATTTTACCTAATATAGCATCACGAAATTTTGTTTAGGACTCTTTAAATATAGAATATTGAGAATTCAGACAAACACGTTTGTTATAAGGACTTTCACAAATTTATTGTCTATTGATATTTTTTTTAATTTTTTTTTCAAGATTATATACCTGGTTCTCTAATGGATGATGTAGCAGTTTTACGTTTGGTTGATCCTGTTGATATTACTAAGAAATTTAGACCAATTTGTCTGGGAATAAATAGTAAATCTGAGAAGATCGTACTGTCTGGTTATGAACTCGATAAAGAAGGAAGAGTCGAAAAAGTTATCGATTCAGATGTATCAAGAGTCGATCAGAATGATTGTTTAATTTCATCTCCAAATTTAGTTGATGTTTTGACTTACGACACGTACTGTGTGGCTTACAATCCAGGTAACTAAATTAAAATTTATATAATTTATTATAAACAGCAATCAACATATAATCAAGTTAGTAATTAAGTTGGAAAAATAACTTATCGAAAACTTAAAATAGTGTGACTATCAGGTGGAATACTATTGGTATCTTTATAAATTCTATCTTTCAATTTCTGATCTTCTCCAGCTGAAGACGCTTCCTCAAGGATTGGGAATCGACTCATTGGAAGTACTTCATCCTTTCCTAAGTCGTATGACTTACTAAGATAAACACGATTTTATCTATCAAAGCAAACTCCTTCAAAAGAAATACAATCATTCCAACGCTTCTCTATTTTCTCGATGCCGTTATTGTAGAAGGATTTGTCTTTAGGCTTTAATTTCAGCGATTCCGTCTTCATTTGAACTGAATTTCTTACCAGCGAGCATTTTGTTGAGATCAGCGAATAGGTAGTAGTCACTGGAGGCCAGATCTGGACTATATTGTGGATGAGGAAGCAATTAGAAGTGTAATTCGTTCAATCGTTACCATCGACTTGTGAATCCGTGCATTGCTTGGTGAAACATTGGTTTTTTCTTCGACATATGAGGCTGTCTTCTCTTGATTTTGACATTAAAACGATTCAACTCCAGTATTCGCTACCAATTTGTATACTTTTTTGATGTTTTCTGGTGTAACCATCTCAATTAAACGACTAGAACGTTCTCGATACCGTTATTGTAGAAGGATTTTTCTTTTGAATTCAATTTCACCGATTCCGTCGTCATTTGAACTAAATTTCTTACCAGCGAGTATTTTGTTGAGATCAGCGAATAGCCAGTAGTCACTGGAGGCTAGATCTGGACTATACTATGGATGAGGAAGCAATACGAAGTATAATTCCTTCAATTTAACCATCGTTGCCATCGACTTGTGAATTCGTGCACTTTCTTGGTGAAACAATGGTTTTTTCTTCGACATATGAGGCCGTTTTCTCTTGATTTTGGCATTAAAACGATTCAACTTCAGTATTCGCTATCAATTTGTGGACTTTTTTGATGTTTTCTGGACTAACCATCTCAATTAAAGGACCAGAACGTTCACCATCATCATCAATGATTCTTTTCGATGGTGCAGAGTCCGGATAACACTTTTGAAGCCATTATAAATTACTTTCTTTGACGAATCGAAATTTCATGTAATTTTATACATAGTTTTTAGAAAGTTAGTTCTTCATAAACGTCATATAATGGCAGCGCCATTTTTGTGTCAGTCACACGACTTATTGAGTGATGTAATATAGATAATTGGTACTTGGATGGGCTAATCGCTAGAAGATGTTATAAGAATAGCTGAACTACTAAAAGAATTGTATGTCATTGTAAACGTATGCTGATGATGTTGCTATGTTTACTAGATGCTTTCGGAACAAACAAGGAATATACAGAACAATAATCATACCCTCTTTATATGGGACATAGAAAGATCTTTAGTAGCAAAAACTAGAAGATGTGTCATTCAGAAAAGTAGTTGAAAAACGAAGATGGAGGCTTCTAATAAAATGTATCGTAGATCAACAAACATTGTTTTCAAATATGAATGGGTTAGGTTAGGTTAGGCTTATTCTCTAATAGTTCGTGATTAGTTAAATGAATATTTTTCGCATCGATAAATTGATCAAAAGATAACTTTTTTTAATTTCACGTTTGTTAAAATGTCATTATCATTCTACTCATAGTTCCGTCCCGTAGAAAAAGAACATCTAGTCAAATAAACAATCCTAAAGATGTTTTTAACTAAAATTATAAAATGTTCTTAGAAATAAAAAAAAAACCTTTCCCATAATTTCCTTGAAATAAACAGAAATTGATATCGTCTTGGCTGTTTGTATGAAAAATTGAGATTTATCGGACGCTTTTACATATTCTCATTTTTTTTTTTTTTGTTGACTTTCCTTGGAAGCGATCCAAAATTATGTTGAAGATATTATGAAGTTATCGATCAATATAACCACTTCTGTTACATTTCGAAGTCTGAAGTGTTTAGAACCGGATAAGTATTTATGTAACAATTATTTTTTTCCTCACTTTTGATTTAATCCAAACGGATATTTAGAAGGAGGTTAGAAGAAAGCTATTCCAGTATTCAGTATGTTGAGATGAAATACAAGATGGATATCATTAGAAAACTGTCCGCTTGAGAAGAATACTATAGCAAATGTTTTATTAATATTAATGGTAAGGAAGTTTCCCTAGAAATTGTTCTCTAAGCTATTGATATTTTTGTACTTAGAATGTAGAGATTGTAACCTCACTTTCCCGACTGGAAACTCTTCCTCGTGAAGTCGTTTTAAGCGTCAGTTAAAGTCAATAAAAAAAAGGTGGAAAAGCTGGAAACAACTTATGAATTAAATCCCTGGAAATGATTCTCCAAATTGATTTTTTATTGCTGTGAACAATAAGAAAAGCACAACCAATAAAAGCAGCTACAACGCCGGGATTGTTGAAGCCCTCAACTGAGTTCCCAGTTGTTGGAATTGAATTTAATGAGTAGTTGATGTACTAGTTGAGTCAGTCCTTTATGAGGTTGAGCTCCAGCCTGGCAGCTGTAGTACTGCGAAAAAAAAAATAACGAGTAGTTAAAACAGATTTTAAAAAAAGGAGCTTATTCTCTAATATATGAAAAAAACTAAACCAAACAGGAATGTATTCTATTCGCTCTGTTCCCCAAATAAATAGAAAATACGAATTTATATAAAAATGAGTATACAAAATTTGCTTAGAACAGAAAGAAATTAATAAATATAATTGGAATTTTGTGAGAAGTACATAAAAAACAACGTAAAAAAGATAAAAGAAAACATATAAAAAAATGATATCATTACAAATTTTACTAATTACACTATGATTTGAACTATTAAAGTTTAGATAGATAGAGGACGATTTAGCGACGAAACTGAAGTTTCATTTAATTCTTTTAATGAAGTGGGAGGTCGATAACAAATTAATATCTCCAAAAACTCAAATGTTAGAAATAGAAGTGACTACTAAGCCGCAATACGTAAACAAATGAATATATGAAATGTTTCAAGAAAAACGTAACAAGCCGAGTGGAATGTTACAAGATATTTATCTGTATCTAAAGTCAGTCCTGTAGATCTACTTTTGAATAATCAGTAAACAACATAAACAATAATACGTCAAATAGAAGTAAAAAGATTCGACCTTATGACACACCTTCTGATATAGAAATTTTATTTGTTATGGAAGTATTTTTGGTTCTTATTGTCGACGTATTTTTATAAACGAAGAAATTTACCATTCATGGGTATACATTTATGATAATGGATCAAAAAAAGGGTAATTGTTTAGAGTTGGGGCTCCAAGCAAAAATAGTTCCAAAAAATTTTTCACGCATTTGAGGTTGTTTCTGAGGGTACAATTAGTAAAAGTAAGGCGGGGGAGACATATTATTTCGATTATTTTAGTCATTACATGGTACAACTTAGTTATGATAAATCAATGAAACCTAACCTAACCTAACCTAACCAAGATGGTAATTATTTAGAATTGGTTAGGTTAGGTTAGGTTTCATTGATTTATCATAACTAAGTTGTACCATGTAATGTTTGAAATAATAGAAATAATATATCTCCCCCGCGTTAATTTTACTATTTGTACCCTCAGAAACAACCCCAAAAGCGTGAAAAGTTTTTTGGAACGATTTTTGCCTGGAGCCCCAATTCTAAATAATTACCAAAAAAAGGATTAACAGAGTATTTTATAGATCTGTAATATCAACGGGGCCGTTAAATCTCTCTCAAATCAAAACATGTGCAACAATTCTTTCGTAAAATCTCTAGAATTACACACGATTTGTTCCCGTATTCTCCCTATACTATAAATTTGTCCCTTGGCGACTTTAACTTGTTGGCAGACCCGAAAAAATATTCACTGGAAAGAGATTTGGCACGAATGAGGAGGTGGAAGTTAGACAGTAAGCAGAAAAAATGAGAAGAAATCGTTGGAAGGTATCGGGATGTAACTAAAATAATCGTATCGTTTTTCGAAGACTCAGTCCGTGATAAATGGAACTAAAATCGTTGTTTTTTATTATACTGGCAATTTATCTTTCAATATTCATTCTATTTTCTAATATCTTAGTTCAAAAATAGACATGAAAATTTCGAATCAACCCACTAGTGATTGAACTGGAGTTTTTTGAATAATTTTTAATTGTATTGTCGTCAATTTTCAGTTCCGGTTGTTTCTGTTTTGACAAAATTCATATTCCGTTTATTTTATAAGAAAAGTAGTCCGAAATTTAACAGAAAAAAATAGTAAATTCATTTTTTACTTGGTAATTGGGAACATAAAGAAATTTAATTACTTTCTGAACGAGAATAGAGGACAAATCTTAATAAAATCATTCGCTTGTTTCTACTATACCGATATGCATTAGAGTCTATCTTATATTGATATTAAAGCAAAACGGGTTCGCTTAAATCGTATACATTATTCCAAATTTACTGCCCGGGTGTTTGCAAACTATATTAAACACTAGAAATCCTCAACATCGTAAACTAACAGCTAGGGTTGATTTTCTGCTATAACTGTTGACAAAGTTTGTCAACAATTCCAAATATTTTAAAGAAAAACCAATAGTTTCTCTTCGCGAAGTAGTCACATAAGTTTAATCATTACTATACACTGTAGCGACCACGCCAGGTGCCCCTACATTCAAAAATACATAATACAGGTACACTTTTATTCTTTTGGCCGTATCCACGAACAGTTTCAGCACCTTTTATAACCTTCTTAATGGCCTAACAGCAGGAAATTAACTTTATACTCTCTGATATAACTAGTAGCACGTTTTAGGAAAAAACCAGTGAACCAACCTACTTCTACCTTTCACATTGTTCCATGACACCCTCTCCTGATACTCGAGCCTAGACAAGACGTTTACTCTTTCTCGGGACGGCAAAGCGAACAGATCTCGGGCGCCTAGATCTCCGTGGAGCTACGCTGTTCCTAGAGATTTATACCATTTATTATCAGGTTTTCAGAGCACAATGTTTCATAACACATATTTTGTTGAATTTAAATATTCGGGTTCATTTTTCATATGTTTTTTTAGGTGACCAAAATTGTATTGGTAATTCTGGAAGTGCCCTTGTTTCCATGGAAAATGGTAAAACAACGCTACAAGGATTGGTTTCTTTGAGTGCAAGGCTACAAAATCAATTTGAATGCAATGATAAAACGAACATTATAATCACTAATATTAACAGATATTTACATTTCATTGCCAACATAATTTATCATTAGACTCAACTACTTATACCAAATTTGATGGTCACCTATATTTTATTGCATAATAAATAATGAAAAAAGTAGTAACTGCATTTAATTTCTTATTAGTAAAGTCTGAACAACTTAAATAATTCGACATACTAGTAATAGCAGAAGAAATAACCAGAAGAAAGCACGTGCTAGGCTGAATCAGACAATCAACAAAGAAGACTTTGCAGTTTTAAGAGGGATACGACAAGGGTGTATTTTGTCAATGGATACCCGCTGAATAATATTCGCATTGTGGACGATACGGCAATACTCACAGACAACGTACTCGCGATGCAATTAATACTAGATAAAATATATAATATTGGGAAATCATATGGCTTAAAAATAAATGCAACAAAAACCTAGTGCATGGCAATAAGTAGGAATAAAATTTTGTGCACAACTGCATATAGATAACACGCCTATCGAGCAAGTGAAGTAAATTTAAGCTCTCCACACTACAAGAAAAATAACTCACCATTTATCAAGTTATTTATCACATTTTCAGATAGCCAACCGGCATTGAAGGTCTCGAAAGTTATAAAATGCACTCCCAAACTAGTGTGGCAGTGCAAACAAAACTCTAAAATCACTAGCTAACATAATCAAAGTAGTCCTAATGCTACAGGCTACCAGTGTATGCCAGGCAATGAAGAAACAGACAGCCTTGCCAAAAAATGGACAATGATTCCATACTTAGGACCAGATCTCTACTGTGGCCTCACAAAATGCCACATCAATAAAGAACTGAATGTATGGCTAAAGATTTCCAAGGAGTTTCACTGAAGAAACACTCCAATTCTAAGACAATCTAAAAGATTCATAACCATATCGGTTAAGTTTGCAGAACTTCTCATGATGACCAGAAATGACATCAAATTGATGATCGGTCTTCTGACAGGTAACTGCCCTACCTTAAGACAATATGTATGGCAGAGGAGAACCATAAATTTTGCGAATACACCATGTAAGTACCTTGATAAAGGGATAACTATAAATGAGAAATGGAAGTTAAATGCCGCATTGAACACGCAAGACAGGCATTCATCAAATTTAAACCGATGTTGTGTAACCGTAATCTCTCCTTTGACCTTCGGTATAGAATGCTCAAATGTTATGTGTGGTCAATTTTACTGTACGGCATGGAAGCATGGACATTAAGGATATCGTCCACCAATAAACTAGTAGCCTTCGAAATGTGGATCCTTCGAAGAATGTTTCGTATACAATGGACAGATAGAATGAGGAATGAAGATGTATTAAGAAGAGAGGAGAGACTTGTTCAACTTGATCAAGGAGCGAAAGGTTATATATTTGGGTCACATTCTTAGAGGAGAAACATATGCAATACCCCAATTGATAATACAAGAAAAGATCGAAGGAAAGAGAGGCGTAGGCCGAAAACAAATGTCATGGCTTCGCATGCCGCTATAAATAGATGTCTGACCATAAGATATTCGCCATCGCACTGTAGATGCAAGGCAGTAGAAGAAGTAATAACAAGATCAAATTTTGAACTTACCCCTCTATTTCAACAAACTATCCTTTCTAACAAGATAACTTTCTTTGAATTTGAGGATCTTATGTGTTGAAAACGTAAGATTTGTTCCCATTTTTGAGAAAACATTAAAATCTACCTCCCCCTCCCCCCATATATGAAAAGTTACCGATATTTGCTTGAAAGTAAGAGGCTTAACTGGTGTTGACTCAAGTATTAATGCAAACGGCGTAGCTAAGGCCATCTATCAAAAATATTCCGAACTTTCTTATACATAGAAAAATTAAAAACTCTATGAATTTGGAACTTTGTTGTAGAAAAACTCCCTATGAGAGAACCCAGGTTAAAAATTATTCAAATATATATTTGAAGTTTTTGCCTGCTTTCAGCATAAAGAATATAAAAATAATAATTTAGTTTAAGAGTGATATTCGGGAAAGACGTATCTTGAAATCTAATTACACGGACTTGCACTTTTCCAAAGAAAGAAGCAGGTGAACTCAGTGCTCAGGAGCCATTTCTGTTTGTCAAGTAGGTGCTGCAAATATTGCTCTAGGTATGAATATTCTAGACAGCCATGGTACTATCGATAAAATCAGTAGCGCAAAACGTTCATTATTTATATTAAAATTGTAATAATTTCTCTGGTAATAGAAGAAAATATTATAAATTGAATGCCATAGAAAACTAAGACACAAATTTTTGCAAGTCGTTTAAATTTACCTAATATATATTAAAGTATAGCTAATGACAACCACTTCATCATCTGTTTAAGGAAATTTAACAGACAAATATAAACAATATCATTGCAGTACAATAATACGATGCCGTCCTTGTACTACATCTGATCTAACTACCTTGGCAGTGATGAGGCGCTGGTACATCACACGCGGCTTCTTATTGTATGGTGCCACTGATTTGAACCAATAACGATGCCACAACGCGTTTCACCCGGAATGTTCATGTGCTGATCACGTACTGATCATTAATTTGGTTTACTATTTTTCTTCGATAAATAGACTTCAGATCTCACTAAGAAGTAGATAAAGAGGCTTCACTATCTTAAGTACTGGCTTCAGAACACGATTTCATGCAAATGAAACTGGTAATTCCAAGCCGGCCTCAAGACTTGAGAAAACTAGACCTAGTTGCGTGAGTAGGTGAGACTAACGTAAGGACACAAAAAAAGGACAAATTGATATTTTATGAGCAACAGAATATCCGTGTGTATGCTGAACGTTTCTCATATCAAAAACAAATAATTTTCTGTTTGTTCAAATTCGTGGACTATTCTTTTCCATAAGTACTTATTACATTACGCTCACTGATCATAACTATGGTAGTTTCAGAATTTTTTATATAATTTCGAAATATTTTGTGTGTGAATACGGCAGTAGAAAATTTCTATGACAATCTATATAAGTTTATAAAGCTGCACTATCGATTTTTGTCGCCCATTAAAATTTATTTCAGAACATTATCAAGCCTGGGAGCGTTACGGACTCCATTAATCGATTGTAGTTACTTTGATCAATGTGTAACATGAGTTCCATATAAATGGACCGAATGAACAAGTGCAATGATTCAACAAAGGCGCGTTAAATTTATCTACGACTTTAACCCACATCATCTACATGAAACAGAATTATTAGATAATTTAATCAAATTTAACTACAATTTACCAATGACAGTTTTTTTGTAGAGTTCAAAATTTTTGGAATGATTTCTGTTGTAAGCTATTTTTATGAAATAGTTTAGTTATTTTTCTAACGATAAAACTTTTAATATAACAAAGAATGAAAAGTTTTTGATCAACTTGAAGATAATTTCTAGAAAAGTTTTGTGAGTGTTTTGCTTAATTGAAATAACTAATATTTCGTTTTAGCTTTATGGCATTTCTCCTACAGAAATTGATGAAAAAAATTCTGAGGAAACGTATTTTACGATTTTTCTATATTCAAAGGGAGTTAGTAGATAAAGAAACATTCTGTTCAACGGA
Source organism: Diorhabda elongata (assembly GCA_026230145.1). Lineage (NCBI taxonomy): Eukaryota > Metazoa > Arthropoda > Insecta > Coleoptera > Chrysomelidae > Diorhabda > Diorhabda elongata. Next base: position 15,747,132 of record CM047928.1, on the reverse strand, counting down.
TCCAATTGCACCCGAGTTATCCATCCAATATAATTTATTTTTAGCTAGATTTGTATGGCGTGTCATTATCGTGGTGGAAACCGTTCTATTGATCAATTCCGAGCACATCTCCAGAATTTTATAGTGTTCTAGTCAATTTCTAACAGTATAGTACTGAATCAGATTCCAGAATTTTATAGTACATTTGTAATTTCCTTCCATCATAAACATATCATCATCTTACAAGCAGCCCAGCAGCCCTAATTTCTGGTTCTCATATTTTATCCATTGTTATAAGATTCTTCAAAACTTGCTCCCTTTCATAACTTTTAAAGAAATTATCACATATTTCTATAAGATTTTGCAAATGATTCTAAACTATTTGTTTAGTGATATCTAGTGTATCAACCATTTATCTCGATGACTTGCAAAATTTCATAGAATTTTTCATTGAATCTACTACTGTACAATCAGTTATAGCATCTTCATGATAAACAGCGCACTTTTTTCCCATTTTTATGATGCATTATACACTATGCGTATTTCTTTAAAAAATTCGCTCATTTCAACGTTTATAACTTTTGTAGAGATCCCGCTATGTGTCCTTGCTACCTCCTTTTGGGAATTCCAAGTCACATTTCCTTCATAATCTCCTTTTTGCCCTAATAGTATACAATTAACTTATACTTGGTACACGTTGAAGGAAAAACCAACATACCACCATACTCCAATCACAAAATTTTATAGGATTTTTCATTGAGAGGCCCACCGGAGCGAGACAATCACTATCTTTCAACATTTATAACTTTTGCAGCGATCACGCCATGTGGCCTTGCCCAGATATTCCTAACTACATTCTTTTGGGAATTCTAAGACTTCTTACTGTCCTTATACAATTAACTTAATACTCTCCAATATACCTAGTACACGTTTAAGGAAAAACCCAAACATTTACCACACTCGAATCCAGGCGAGACGTTCTAAATCGAAGAGAAACTCATTTTGTGTTAGGGTAGCGAAGCCATCAGATCTGGAACGCCTAGATTTCAGCCGAGCTACGCAGGTTCTAGAGATTCGGCACGCGCTACTCGATTTAATATTTTATTTTGGATATAATTTTTATTATAGTGTTACCTCTTCGCAATTTTCGACCATAGGACAAGCGCCCATACCTTCAACAAAATTACTGACTAATAAAAACTGTCTTAGTAAAAATTCAGGATTCAATCTCATTTTTTTTATTAGCGCAAAGAAGCAACGTTTGTTTCCCGACGTTTCGCCACAATATTATGCAGTTGCAGTCTACTTACCAGACCTAGAGCAGCACTTGAAAATCTAAATGACATTCAGGCGAAACGTAGTGATATAATCGGTGCTTCTCAACGCCCGGATTCAATTTCGACATTTTCTACAATTCCACCACCACTAATTATATCTAATATAATAATATATCTGTTATAAAAATCGGAAATTACTTTTTTGATAGCCTATTAGAATTTTATACGAACGTTACTGATAAAACGAATTGCACAGAATAAGTTGCGTTTAAGGATTTCTGATGATATATTCAAAGGATAAAGTAATTGCTTCTTCTACGAATTTCGTTTCTCAAGCGCAAACTTGTAATACTAAATACACGACAGGAGCGTTAGATTTTTCCTCGCTTTCTTCTGGTTAATACTTAGAGGAAAATTTTCTTACACCATATACGTCATCAGGTTAGTCCTACGTTTAAGTTAATTATACGAGTTAAAAAGTCATAAGCGGGTTCTCAAAAGAGAATATATAGGGTGATTCAAAAAAAGGTGATCTAGGATACATAGAAAACTGAAAAATAATTATTGTTTACTCAGTAAAAAATTTTCGTTAGGTTACGTTAGGTAAGACACTCTAATTGAATTCCATTTCATGTTATTAACCTTTTTTTAAATTTTTTAAATCACTTCATACCAGCATCGGTTATTACTTACATAATTACATAATTTTCCAATCAAAATATTCCGAAAACGGTACACAGTATCGAGTTTTATCAAGGGTACCTTTTTGTTATAAAATTGAATGATGTTTAAGTTCACTTGAAATTCTGTTTAATAAATCTAATATTGAAAAAGTTATGGTCAACACTATTTGGCACGAACCGTGTAACTAGCGCCCTCTGTGAGTGTCAGACATAAAAACAAATTCATTGGATGTATCAGCTTCCAAAAGATATTCAATACAATGTTACTAGTAGTTATTCAAAAACCTAAGAACCTAAGAAACGTATATAATTTATTTTTCAACAACGTCCTTTAACTTGGTTACGGATGGCGTTACGAAAATTTTTTTACTGAGCAAACCCCAAATACTTTTCTATCTATCCTTGTAACGGGATCACCTTTTTTGAAACTCCCTGTATATTTCATTTAATTTTTAAGATCTTTGTTCTCTGTTATGGTGAGTGGCCGATAATCTCTTTATAACAAGCTTTTGTGCGGAAATGAGATTCAAGTAAATTTAACTTAGGTATGCTCCAAAATACATCCCCTATAATTAGTTGCTTGCTCCTCCGGAATAACCCAGATTTGCAAATATAACTGAATTAAAAATTCAATTGACCCTTTTTTGTCATATCGAACTATGCAGCATCGTGTCTAAGAAAATGTTTCACTCAGATTGATGAAACTTTATTAAAAGTGTCATCTTTGTTTTGGTTCTTTTAAGGCCGTTGAAATTCCGGTACGCGTCTATTACTACTACTTTCAAACGTCTCTTTGCTTGAGACGAACTAAATTAGGAAACTGCTTGAAACCCTACACCATTTCGTCTTCAATATTGACGAACTAATATAGGGTTCCGAAGTTATTTCAGGCTGTAAAGTCGCGGAAACTCTATTCCAAATAGTTCTAAATAATATCGTACAAAAAAATTACAAAATTAAAATGGATCTTTCCAATAACAAAATCCCCTTATTCTATTTTTTTTTTCAATATTTCTTCAACATTATACGGATGGTACTTGAGTACACTAGTTGGACTGCTATGCAATATATGGTCTCCTTGATCTCCAGAGTTGAATCTTTGTGATTTCTGTTTATAGAGTTACCTTTAACAATTAGTCTACACGACATTCATAGTTAAAATCAATGATTTAGAAGATCGTATTCAAATAGGATGTGACACTATAAGAAAAACACCTCAAATATTTGAACTTGTACAGCAATCCAGCAATGACACGTGGGCTACGTTTATGTATTTCGACAAGAAATGGATATTTTCAGCATTTATTATGAATCGTAATAAATTTTACATCGTCATTATTTTCCACGCAATTTTCACTTAATGTGCAAGCAATAACCTCCTGAATTTTGTCGTATGAATTAATAAACACCCTGTATTTAATTTTCCTCAGCCTCATATTAATTAAACGTTCAATTTGGTGGAAAGGTAGAAAATAAAAACGGAAACGTATCAATTCATTTTTGTGAAGAAAATATTTTGAAAATAATTGACGCATTCTTTAGAAATAAAAAAAAGTTGAGTGAAGAAAAATCTGTGGATATCACATTTTAATAAACAGAAGAAATATAAAGGATATTGTAGGGAAAAAAACGAGATCAGACATAAATAACGATATGACAATGACAAGAAAACTGAAAATCAAAATAGGCATACATGGATTCAAAAGGAATATTTGGGAATTGAAATACACGGATACTATGGAAATTAACACCCTAGAAGAGGAAAATATGGAAGAGTTATAGTAAAAAACTAAAAAAATCATCACAAAAACTGTGAAACATTTAGGTAATTCACTAACATTTGATAGAAACACTTATGGCAATGATGTTTCTAAAGGAAAAAAGTAAAACAGCTCAATTGTCAAGGAAGGAATTTAAACGGAAATGGAAAGGCAAAAACAAATCAAAAACAATAGAGCACCTGAGAAAAAACAAAAAATTTTAAAATAACCAATAAAGGGTGCAGATAACCAAATAATACATACAAGTAGTTAAAAAAAGAAGAATACATGAATATACGAACAAAAATCCTTTTCTTTGATACATTCTGATATTTATTATATGCAAAATCTACTGATGGATACATATTTAAGGCTTCTTTCAAAGATTGAATCTTTAGATATTTTAGTTGATGATAGACAATCATTATTCGTATTGTTTCTATTGACTAAGATACTGACAAGATAAACTTCTGCCCACTCTTCACATTTCTCTGAAGGATCTTTCGAAGATTTTATTAACGAACGTAGAGTTGGTGTCGACTGCATCATTAAATTTAATATCCTCAAAATAATTATTCGCTTTTTTCATAGAATCAGGAAACATAATGTTTATGATAGCTTTAACATAATCTTATAATTCATCGTTTACTTTAACTTAGAGCCAAAGCCGCAACGCCTGAAGTAACATGGAAATTGCATTTAATCAAAAATACCATTTTTAAGTTGCTTCGCATTGCTATTTGGGGTCCTTTGAAATAGATTTCTGATGCTTTACAGAACTTCGAAACTCGTGAGGAAATTTTCCGTATATCACAGTGAATAAACTCACATTATTATACTTTCAAAGAATTAGTTTGAGTGTCGTTTAAAATCAAAAGTAGAGGTTAGCTTTTATCAGTCATAGCTGGTAACCAAAACAAATATGAACGCAGTTGTACAAACAAAGAGAAATAATAATGAACGATGTACATGTTAGGATAAAGATTTTCTAGGTAATTTAAAAACAATTAATGGAAGTCAAAGGCTTTTCCGTCTTTTATTTGTACTTTCTTAACATCCTCAGGTTTTTTTATCACCTTTTGAATTCAGGCAACGCTCTGGAAAAATCGGCAAGTATTCATGCGTTAAATCTCGTGGGTCCGTACTTTTTTGAGAGTCAAATGACGACCCAAAATTATTTAGAACTTCTGTAAGGTTAACGTGGACATATGGACGACGATCCAACACTCGCGAACATCCATCATTTCATGCAGGATGGAGCTTCGCCGTACTACGTCTTATGTGTGTGGAACTTTGGAGAATGGATAGGCACACGAGGATTTTTTGTCATGTGACCTGATACCCTGTGATTTCTTCTCAAGGACCGCGTTTCCTTCCCGACATACGAACTGCAAATGAAAAATATAACTGCAATTGAAGAAAAAATTGTAACTCTTTGCGGACAGCTTGACATGCATTGATCAAGCAAGATATCAATTTGAACACTTACAGTAACCCTTTTTCGAATCCCTTTTGTAATAATAATTTGAATACATTTATTTCGACGCTGGATTTTTGTTTCTTAATGGAAATTTGTTGCCTTATACCGACCTCTTTATTCCTCGTTTCTAATCGCTGTGCTTTGCCTTATTGTTTCCTCCAATTAAATGTAATTGCTTTAGGATACAAAAAAGATTTAAAATAAATATCAAGAAGATATAAATTGAAGAGTCTGCAGTATTAAGGAGAAATTGATATTTTGTTATAGTAATTGGAGTATGCTCAGGCTATATCCATAAACAACAAAGCGACAAAACCACCAAAAAGTGTATAACTTAATTATACGAGGATGGTCCCAATGGAGAAAACACAAATTTTGAAAAAAAATATATTTTTTTAACGTAATCTCCTTTTAGCTCTATACAGTTTCCCCAACGATGTTCAATAAGTTTGATACCTTTTTTATAACATCGCCTCTTCATTGTTGGAAAATCCTTGACCACCGAGTAATTTTTTCAAGTCAGGGAATAGAAAATAATGCGAGGGAGCTAAATCTGATGAATAGGCTGCATGAGGTAGCAATTCAAAATTTAGTTCATTAATTTTGGTCATTGCAATAACGGATGTGTGAGGTGGTGCATTGGTTTAATAAAAAACTTTCTTCTTAGACAAATGCTGCCGTTTTTGATTGATTTCTTCGCTCAAACGCTGCAATAAGTTCGCATAATACTCGCCGTTAATAGTTTTTCCTTTTTCAAGAAATTTAATGACAATTATCCCACGCGCATCTAAAAAAAACGACGCAATAATCTTGCCTGCAGATGGAAACATCTTCACCACGCTATTTTTGTTCCATTGTGAGGAAACGCGGAACTCCTGCGCACAGCTTTCTCTTTGCGGATTTTCTTTATTCTGGAATCTTCACCTCATTTGGTCGACCACTACAACGATTGACTTCGCAGGTTGAATGGCCCCGTTTAAACTGCTACCCAATATTTTACTGTTGGTATCGAAGGATTAGTTTCACCCAGAGTAGAATCTAGTCCAGCTTCTATACATAATGATGACCAATTTTTCACAAATTCTCTGAAAACGTTCACTATTGATGGCTTGCAAACAAATATTGTACAACGTAGCGTCTACAATTTGTATAGATTGTGTATTTTTAAATACAGTGGTTTTTTTCAAGCAACTACCACCATCTCTAAGTCAGGCCAGGTACTTCTGCAACCATCCTAGTATAGTGATCAGTAGTAGAAGTAATAATAAGTTTTTGAAAAATTAAATGAAGTTCCATTCAAAAATTCTTAGTGGTAGTCGTATATATGTTTTATAATCTATACCATATCCCTAGTCACTTTTAAGAACAATTTATTTTTTTATTGTATTAAACGTTACTAAACGAATCCAACATTTATTTTCTAAGAAATTTATTACATCAAGTTCAAATTTCTAACTATGTTTATTTATCGGCCAAAACAATTCCTTTGGGATGTTTTAAGAAAGGAATGATGTTGACAGGTAAATATTTCACGCCCTCTATAGTATATACCTATACCAGACAGGTTACTTTGAAAACGATTTGTAAAAATAACTGTATATATTAAAAAGCAATAATAATATTTTATTAATTACGAAAAACCCATTGCAACTGCTATGATGATAAAGGGTCTTCTTACTTTTGGGAGGATTGAGAGGTTGGTGTGAAAGTATTAAAATAGAGAGAGAAATATAGATATCCTTCAATGTTGGAGAGAAAAGGATGGCCATTCGGATTATCTAGGTAACCGCTTAGTACGGTCAATTATGGGGAAAATATATATCTGTCTAGTTACATGGCATATTTAAATTTTGAACATAAAGTACCGTACCAAAAATTTCAGGGTTTTGCATTTATGATAACCACCCTATAGATAGCACAGGAACGTTTGCGAGTGATACCCCTAATTAAATAGCCACCAAAGAGAATATAATATCGCGTTTACTGGAATGAACTTTCTATCACGGTCGCCTAATTTAATTACTGATGGCCTTTGTAGTACGTAGAATAGCGCTTCAGGAAATTTTGATATTTTTAATTCAATTTACCCTGGCTGTTAGAATATTCGAAGTCTACAACTTTGAGGTACGCAAACAAAAAACGAGTACCGCACTACAAATAAATATATAGAAGAATCTTACGTAGATTCCGAGGGGAAAAAATCCAAGATGAACGATTAAGTTGATTTTTGAAGTCGATACACAACGTTAGACAACCAACAAAAATAATGTTTCAAATAAATATTAAAGGTAACATGTAGGGTAATTGTGGGAAAAACCCTACCTCTACAAATGTGCATGTATTTATAAATAAAATACTTTTATTACGGTTGGTGTATTTAATAATGGAAAACAAAATAAATGAGATCATTTTATATTATCTTCTTCATTTTTTTGTAATAAACAAATAAAAAAAGTCGTATGAGGATAGATGTCTAATATGTGGAGGATAGTTGCCATTAGTGAATAATGAAAGAATAATTTAATTTTTTAAACTTTAATCGACTTCAATCGAATTGCTCAATCATCTTTGGTGAGTACTAAATTAAAATTGTAGTCTACAAACATAAATAATTCTAAATGTTCCTAACTTTAATCATTAACACTATAATCATGGGTATTAGAATTTTTAGTATATTATATATTATATTTTTTTTGTTTGAACGTGTGTATAACGTCTTTCCCAACACTCTGAGCTACTAAAAATACCTATTGCTCACTAAATTTTAGCTTTTTCTTTTCATGTCACAATTTTAAACGCTTACATTGATATAACTACACTTCTTACACATGAGACGTTGTATTCAGTCTACATTTAACTTTGTCTTCTCAAAATCTTCGAAACTCTCCATACATTCATTTTTCGTATCCGGAAAAGAGTCTGCTGCAAAATTTTCTTTGTCGCTTTTGTTGAAAACTTTGTTTTTCAGTTGCGAACAGAACTCTGAATTCTATAAACTTCTCTTAATCTGATCTCCTCCTTTATTCTTTTATTATTTTCATTTTCTTTGAGTGAATCATCCAAAAAATAGGTCAAACCTCCATTTATAGCATCTGAAACTGTTATAGCTTTTTCACAATTTTCCTGGATTGTTTGCTACTTTTGCATAGTACGTTCGATATTTTTGAATAAATTTCTTTAATATCTTATTTCTTAAACCTTTTTATCTTGATGCATCTAAATTTTCTTGATCTCTTCTGTTTCAAAATTAGTTTTTCAATAATTTTTGGAAGAAAGATAAAATTTGACATTTCGACTTTTCTTTAAGTCTTTAACAAAATATGATATTGACACTGACAATTTGCGTATTTATATTAACCATGAACATTAGAATAAGAATAAAATTAAAATAGAAATTTATTCTAATAAGAAAAAATTTTAATATAAGGCAGTACTTGATCAATCAAATTATTTGTAGTTTTATTAGAATTTACAAAATTGAGCTTTAAACTTTACTTAAATTATTCAGATCTTTTTTATCATTAATAGCTTTTCGTTTTTATGAATGTGAACCATTTCTAAAAATTCTCTTTTTCGTGGATTAAATTCCGTTCCAAGAATTTTTGTATCTTTATAATTAAATTTATTTTTTTCTGATATTTCATGGTTCGTTAACACAGTTTTATTTTTTTTATCGTATCGATGACCTCTTAGTCTATTTTCTAAATACTGAGATGTCTGTCCTATGTAGACAGCCTCACAATTAGTACAAGACACTTGAATTAAAATAGAAATTTATTCTAATAAGAAAAAATTTTAATATAAGGCAGTACTTGATCAATCAAATTATTTGTAGTTTTATTAGAATTTACAAAATTGAGCTTTAAACTTTACTTAAATTATTCAGATCTTTTTTATCATTAATAGCTTTTCGTTTTTATGAATGTGAACCATTTCTAAAAATTCTCTTTTTCGTGGATTAAATTCCGTTCCAAGAATTTTTGTATCTTTATAATTAAATTTATTTTTTTCTGATATTTCATGGTTCGTTAACACAGTTTTATTTTTTTTATCGTATCGATGACCTCTTAGTCTATTTTCTAAATACTGAGATGTCTGTCCTATGTAGACAGCCTCACAATTAGTACAAGACACTTGATATATAATGATACGTCTTTTGTTTTTTGGTGTTTTAGATTTGAATTTAGTGAAATTCTTTTTTCTTAGTACTTACATATGTGGATAAATAACATCAACTATGAATAATCACACATCAGGATAAAAATGAAATAAAATTTCATTGTTGAAGAATTTACACAAGAATACCGGTAGTTTATGTTTACTGTGATTCAAACATCACTAAAAACTGGGCGTATAATTACTAGTAATATATTTTTTATATGCAATATTGCTGATTAATTTATGGATGTACATTCAACAATTTCAAAATTCCCGCCAGAAAATACACAGCGATAAAATAATCTGTCATTTATACAAATATACAACGTGTATTTCACACACTGCTACGACAGCGCCATGAAGATACGACTCGTTATTAAAGTCACTACAGTGGTTTAATAGAGACAGTTGGCCACATGAGAGTGGCCGCCATGTTTAACGCAAACTCGGCTGATTCAGCATTTGTTTATCTCATAAAAACACTTACAACATCGTAATTTAGATTGTCAAATATTTAAACAAAAACTCTTCGAGGTCACAATGGTATTTATAACTAAATAATACGAATTATTTTGTGTCGTAGTTTGGCTTAAGCATGGCGGTAACTCTCATGTGGCCACTGTAAAAGTCACCTACTTCGTACGCCATCTTCTTTCTTAAATATTAATTAAATGATTTGTGAACCAGGTAATCTATTCCTCGAGACTGTATATCCGAATCGTAGAAAAAGAAAAAAATACGCTCTAAAATGACATCCCCATAATTCAAGAAAGTTGAGTTCAGAAATAGACAAAGATTATGAGAGATCGTATCTCATTTTCCATATCTTTGAATAAATTTGCAATTTCCAGCTTTGATCCATTTAAATACGGAAAAAGTCCCAATTACCATTTATCCATAGTGCAACTAGGGCGATGTGCACGAGGAAAAAGATTCGTTCTAAACGAATGTCGACTGTAAAGCTAGGAGAAAAAGGACGAATTTTCATTGAAAATTATAGGTTTGGTGTAGTTTTCATTGGATATAGGCCCCTTTTGCGCAAGGTTACATGCCGTACAAAATTGTATTGATCATATAAAACTCCGATATATTACTTAAATGGAATAAAGGAGCGATAAAGTAAGTACTGAGTCATATTCATCCGAAATTGAGAGAAAATTTGATAAGATTGCAAAAATTGATGAATTTAGTTATTATACGAGGTACGAAGTACAACGCCCAACAAAGAAACAGGCAAATTTTGGGAAAAAATATATGTATTTTCCAACATTATCTCCTTTTAGCTTTATAGACTTTCCTTAACGATGTTAAAAGTTCGATACCCATTTTATCATAAGATTCGGCAGGATCTTCAAAATACCCATTAACTGCCGACATAACCTCTCCATTGTTGGAAAATCTTTGACCACCGACCCATTTTTACAAGTCTAGTAACAGACAATATTCCTAGGGTGCTAAATCTGGCGAATAGATAACAATTTCAACTTTAATTTATTGATTTTAGCCATTGCGATAACGGATGTGTGAGACGTTCTTCTTAGCCAAATCCAGCCGTTTTTGCTTGTTTTTTTTTCCAAACATTGCTATAAGTTCGCTTAACACTCGTCGTTGATAGTTTTCCCTTTTTTAAGGAAGTCAATGAAAATTATCCCACGCGCATTTAAAAAAACCAACGCAATGACTTTGCCTGCAGATGGAAAGGTCCTTACCTTCTTTGAAGTCGGTTCTCCCTTCAGTCCATTGTTTTGATAGTCCTTTTATTTCGGATATAAAGTAATGGACCCACGTTTCATTCATGGTTATGGAACGGCACAAAAATCGGCAAGCAAAGTTTTTGTGAGCAAAGTGTTTAATGAAGGCTTTTAATGTCTGATTTTTAACTGTTATTACAGAAACAGTCACCGGGAACAAAGAAGATTTTATGTATTTCTAAAGAAACGTCATGAAATTTTCGAAAAATAAAGCCCTGTCTTAATAAAAAAGAATAAAATTCATTGAAAAAGCTACCATGATAGCGCGCTTTTTTAGAAATGATAGAATACAGGATTGTAGATCAAAAAGAAACTAAATATTGAAACTTATTTATATGTTTCTAGAATAAAGTATAACTATCGCGAAAATCCTAAAATAGGATACATCATAAAATGTATTTGGATTAACATCAAGAATAAATGCCTAAATCTATATCGTATTTGTCTTAATGTTAAGTCCCTTTTCATAGAAAACCTTTCTGATGAAATTTTCGAAATGGGCTCACATAATAGTTGACAAGCATCTTGTGTTGTGACTCGCGACATATCCCTTCATTTGAGCACAGATTAGTACAATGCAGTGAAGTTCACAATGATAATATGATCCATGTCCTTTATCTGTTTATAGCCCTTTTTAAGTAATCCCTCTTCTAGCATTATTTCCCTAGCTATTGCCAATGAAAATCCTTGCTCTTATGATAGATAAAGCCTTTTTAATTTGGAATTACAACAAATATTTCTTATTTGGTCTATTACAATTCCATCATTCGACGGAAATATTTCTCAAACGAATGTGAACAAACCTTTATCAACAAATATCAAATTAAACACTAGGGTGTACTAATTTTAATATATTTCCAAGCTTTGGAATATCTATGTATTCATCATCTGGGTCTGAAATTATGATCAAAGTACACTTTAAAAATCTATAGTGGTTTTGATTGTTTTTCAAACAACATTTAAAATTCCGCGATTTTCAACTAATTAATGTTTAAGTAATTTCTATTATTGTTAAAACGGAATTATTGTATTCCAAAAAAATTACATCTACGCTGCTTTAGAAAGTACACCGCTGTTCAAATACACACTTTATGTTTATAGATTTTCTGTCCACCTACATAACCAGTTACATTTGGAAAGGATTAATCCCACTGCTACCGAATAAAAAATCATATGCCAATTAGCAAAACACTTTGTATCTGTATTCACACATGAATTTTGTTTATTACTCTTTTGGCTTAGAAGTGGCTAATGTCCATTAGGGTGATATGACTAATGGAATGAGAGATTACCCTTATTCGTCAAATCATCTTTCTTTGTTAAGATCGTGTCAATATTTTTTCCAATCATTTAATCCAGACTATCCAATTTTAAGAAGGATGCGTGTTAATCGATTCACTGATAACCATTTTAACTACACTATTGGTACCGACAAACTCCTATGTAACATTAGTGACAAAAGCTACAAAAAATATTACTGCCGAATAAATTCATAGTAATAAAACAAAATCTGTATTTACTTATCACCATATTGCTTGAAGAGTGTACAGTGAGGTAGGTCTGAAGATCTTCTTCATGTCTTTCAAGAGTAGAAATGGGTGACAACAAAGGGAAACAAATAAATTCTACTCGTCCTTTGATGTATCCAAGATATTGCCCAGAAAGTTGCGTCAAGACAAAAAAAAGGATTTGAACCATGAAAATAAAAGTAATATCAATAATTCTACAGTTATTATAAGCTTAGATATGCATTTAAAATTTCACTTAAACGTCTACTATCTAGGGTGTTAAGCTATGTCGTGTTAAGAATTTAACTAAAAGCTTCACTGGCTTCGACTCTAGATCTATAGCAACGAATAAATATTAATGAGAGCTAGGTTATATTTGAGAAACTTCTCGGGTAATTCATAATTCAACGTTTCAAGAAAGATAATTGTAATAACTGTCCTTTGTAATGTAATATTTTCAAAATTGTTTTTTGATTTAACAGATATCAAATCAGAGGCCACGTCTCGCAATTCTGGTAATGTAAATTGAAATTCTGTAACTTAAGAAACTTTTAAATTCAAATAATATTCCTTAAGTCAACTGTCAAACACGAATCAGTACTACCAATCAACCATTTACGTTACGGTATAATTTTCCTAATGTAGACTTTCAACTATTTTTCTATGAATTAATAATATGAGTACAAGCTGAAACAGAGAAAATACTATAAAACAATCATAGCAGAAGGTCATTACAGCATTTATCCGTTTTTCGGATCGTATTTTCAGGTACTTTCTAGGTATTTTAGCCAAGACAGGGAAACCAAAACAGAATAACAGGCATGAAGCCTGAAACCTCCATAAATAGGGTGAAACCCTATGATAAAAAAATGACGATGGCGTCGATGGAAAGACTAATCAAAGCGTATGAAACTAAAACCACAGGTTTAGAAGATTTAATCAGACTCAAAGATGACCCTGGATCCGCCTTTGAGTGCAATACGGGATTGAAAGTGAAGGAACAACTGCACACGGTACTGTTATCGGATTTGGCCAAGCACTTTCTCTCGAAATTGGAGGACATAAATTTAATTTAATTTTTTTAAATTAAACTTCCTTTATCTTATTTATGAAAAAATTTAGACGCTATAAAAGTTATTCAATTTACCTACTAAACGTGAACTTACAGACCCATCCTATATTTATCCTGTCGACAAAAAAACTGAAAATAAAGAAACGGTTATATTATAAATGACAACACTGTAATTGTCATGATTAGTCGTTATTTTGATGTTTAAATATGGAAATGGAAATGTTATGGGACTACGATGTTATCTTTAATCGACTGAATCGTGCTTCTGCTAACTCATTTCTCTGGAAGATCTTGTTCGTTAACGAAAAGACAAAAGTCTTATGTTCCAAGTCCCCAGTCTCAGTTCAGGTTTCCAAAAATCAGCGTCAAAATTTAATTTCCTCCCAACACAAGTTTACTTTCATTCTGCATTAATTTCCTTCACTTTACGAGTCTCGTTGAATATCTCTTGTCACAAGTAGAACATTATGAACAGGGTCCTCGTTAGATATTTCAGGATGAGATTCATACAATTTTAATGCTTTCTCTAATTAAATTCTGACAGAAGTACTCGAAAAATCCAATTATACTTATAAGAATGTTTCTAGCTTATTGGGTCTGATGTTGATAACGATAACTGTTGAAACATATACGAGGATCGTCTCCGAAGTACCTGACCGTATTGGAAAGTGAACAATCTATACAGCGTATGTTCCAAATTTGAAGGCGCCACGTTTTTTGCTGTTTGTTAATTAATAGCAAACGTTTAAATTGAATTTGTAAACATGGAAAAAATTGGTGATACAATACTTTTATTTGAAAGGCATTAGCACGACCAATATGAAAAGTGAACTAGATTTTACTTTGAGTAAGACTGCTCCTTCGTTATCATCAGTAAAATATTGGATGGCAGAATTTTCACGAAGCCGCACGACCTGCGAAAACCAGCAACCAAGTGGTCGACCAAATGAGGTGACGCCTCCATAAATGCTGAAAAAAATTCACAAAGTGGTATTAAATAATCGTCCACTGAAAGTACGTGAGCTAGCAGACATACAAGTGCAATACATCGCATATTAACTGAAAAGAAAGCTGTGTGCATGTTTGGTAACAATGGAACAAAAACAGCGTCGTGAAGATGTTTCCATCGAGTGTTTGGCAAAGACATGATAGAAAAAGCAACAAAATTGAGCTGATGCATCACAACAATGCACCAGCTTACACATCCGTTATTGCAATGGACAAAATTCGAATTGCTACTTCATGCACCCTATTCGCCAGATTTACCTCCTCGTATTATTTTCCAAGAAAGAAGAGGTGATGTCGGCAGTTAATCACTATTTTGGGCAACTTGACGATTCTTTTTATAAAAAGGGTATCGCTGGGTGAGATCTATGGATCTAACAGAAGATTACGTTGAAAAATAAATAGATTTTTTTCCCGAATTTTTGTGTTTTCTCTGTTGGTACTTTTTGGGACCATTTTCGTATGACTGACTATAACAAATAGTTGTTTTAGTGGTAATTTTATCAGTTTATCCGTGTGTCGTATTTTTGCATGTTTTTCAAAAATGTTTCATAAATTTTGTGCATTATTTGTGTGAATTAGTTTCAGATTTAACAAGCTTTCGCGATGGTATTGACTGCAATTTGAATATTTGAATGTTTGTGTGTTTCGATGTAAGTATTCAGGTTAAATGAACCATATTTGTAGAATAAGTAATTTAATTCAATGTCTTTTTGATATTTTTGACTAGTTAATAGAATTCAACACGTGCGTTTTATTTGAGCAGAGTCGAATATAAACCCATTTTATATCACAATAAAACTAGAATGTGTCACTATGTTATTATTGATATGTGATTCTTCGAACATTGCTTAATTTGACGTTTTTATGTCTACAAAATGAAAATTCTCTCTGTATAGAACAAACTACATTTTATAATTGTCGTTGAATCAATTTCATTTTGTAACCACTATTCATAATAATAAATCATGACAGTTTATTATCTAAGAGCGGAGATAACATCTAAAGTATGTATAGAAACACACCAAATCTATTTTCTTTCATAAAGAAGCACATTTCTCTTCAATATACGACTGTTTTTTATACTTCACTGCCTAATCCTTTCGTCCTTCGTACGGAATATCCATTGTATTATATTTTGTTGAGAAGTTCTACCATTTGTCACTGTCAATACTCAATTTAAATAAAAATGAATGATGGAAAATGGAAAATTTATGCGGTATCCAGCGAAATTTGCAGAAATATGATAAATACATGTCATTCCTTAATTGCTCAGGTAAGAACATAAAATCTCAATAGACATCGTTATAATTTAAAACAAGGAAATAATCTATAGAGTCTGACTTTGATGTTAAGAATGGGTATGAGAAGGTTGATTTAATTTTTTTATGTTAAAATTGTTTGGCGAAACAGATTCTGTATCAATTCCTACAGTTACAGCAATTACACGAATACCTCAAAAATCAAATAGAATGTGAATCAACTAAAACGTCTTCCCGTTCATCTTAAAAACACTTGAATCACTGTAAAACGAAAACTACATGTTTCAGTTACGGTTTCTTCAAATTTTACTGTCACAACAAGTCTCTACAACTATCCTTAACATTTTTCCGACAAAACGAAAAATAACTGTTATGCGAATAAAAGCTGATTTTTTCACGGTAACTAGTGGTACTTCATTCGTACCCGAAGTTTTCGATGTATCCGTTGTCTATTATTCAAGTCTCGTATTTAAATTACTGCTTTCATTACTTTTGTTAAATAATTTCATCTAGTTTTTTTTCAGTGGCATAGAATGTGCTCTGGAGTTTTTTTGATTTACAGAATCTACACAAGGACTTCTTGGTCAACATCAATTTTAAATGCCCTGTTAACAAAATGATAATAGCTTACGTTCATTAAGAAGGATTGTACAAATATATTGAGCGCAATTCATCCTTGAGATCAGAGTGAAGGAAACTGGAAGAGATTGTATATTGATTATACTGGTCCATTTGACAAATTACGTTGCCAGGATAAGTATTCAAACTTTGGAAAGACTTATCAAGATTAATTCTGATAATCTAATCTCTATATCAACTAAATCAGGAAATAATACGTTACTATTGTGGTATACCACTGGTCTATGGTCACTCTTTTACAAAATTGGAGCTAAAAATGGAAAATTCAATCTTGTTAAACGGTTTTTTGATGCCTCTCATCAATCATAGTTACTAACTTCTTCATATCGTTTGCCTTCTAACCTTTTTCTAGCCACAAACTTGAACTTTTTACCAATCAGGAACTGGCCAGCCATTCTCCAAGCCCATTTCCTTTAATATTTTTTATAACCTCTCTTCAAAATTCCTTCTATTTTTACTAAGTGTCAAGTCGCACTTCCTCCAAAACATCACCGATCCTCCGCTATGTTTTACAATCAGATTTGCACATGGAAATAGCATCCATGAACCATTTAACGAATAAACAACCCAGTCCTCACCCTTCTTTTAATAATGACTTAATGGTGGGAGCGGAAACGAGAATTTTTAAAATTCCAACGCGTTTCATCTCGTGAAACTAGTTATTTTGTTCATATATAACCAGGTTAAACGTTGTCCGATGCCCGTTAGCTTATTGTTCGTTTTATTTCTTGCATATAAGTTTCTTTTTTCTCTTTTTAATTACTTTCTTCAGTCTTTATGTCCTAGATGCCCTTTTAACTCTCATTTTCCTTTTCATTTGTTCTTTTAGTCTCCACGTTTCTGATCCATATATTTAACGTGGTTTTGATGATGATATCATAAATCCTCCTTTTATATATTTTCCTATCTCTGAAACTCCATAGTTTATTCTTGATTTTATTTTGGCGCCGAAATATCTCTAGCTATCACATTTTTTTATTGTTCTATTATTTTCCAGATCGAGATCCTTGGTTTCTTGACCAATACAGAGATATTGTGATTTTGTAAAGACCCCATTTTTTGTACTCGTCCTCAAGTTTTCTTGTCTTGTATTCAAGATCTTCTTTCGCGTCTGTCATATCACCTGATCATCGGCGAATTGTAAAAGTGTGAAACCAAGTATCGTCTTAAATCTTTATGCGCATTCCTCTGCATTTTCTTTTCTACAGAGAGAATGCTTTTGCCACATATATCTTAAAAAGTGTACAGCATCGTTGTCTCAGACCCTTGTCAATTCGAAATAGCTCTAAAACTTTTTTCACACAATATCTCATATCCGTAGTTTCTGAATGTTTTTTACAAGGTTATGATTTATAGGTATTTCTTGGAGTACTTCCCCCACGAAAACTACATTTTACTTTCTCTTCTTGGGTTTAATATTCCGTTTCTACTCATGGCATTAGTTACAGATTAGCCTCTATAATTGTTACAGTTCAATTCATTACTTTTCTTGTGTATCGGAAACCAAAGTTTCAATTTGTTTTATTTGGAAAATAAATTGAGTTATATATATATATATATATATATATATATAGGCTTATATGCAGACCGTTTAGATCCATAATTTCCTCAATTTATTTCGATTCCTTGCTTTTTCCCTCCAGCTCTGGATGTTTCTCTCTCTAAGGTCTTCTCCTACCGCTCCCCTTCATCGTCTTTTTGGTCTATCTTTTTTCCTTCTGTCCTCTGGTATCTTCCATGCAACTCGTTTCAAGATCCTGCCTTCGTACATTCAAAGTGACTTTGTTATTGTAATATGTTTGTCTTTATAAACGCGCTGAGTAGTACCTCATACATTTAATGGTTTGATCTTCTCTCCTATCCTAATTTTGTCTGCTTTACTCCAAAAATTCTTCTTATTATTTTTCTCTCCCAGATTTCCCATTTCTGTTTAGTTTTATTAGTCATTCTCCAAGTTTCATAAGCGTATGTCACAATGGCTTTCGTACATCTGGAGATTTCTTTCGTTGTTAATATTCTGGCAATTCTTAGTTCTATTTCCTTTTATTCTTTGCATTTATTATCTAGTAATATATCCAAATACATGAAATTTTCTACGAATTCTATTAACGTCCCATCATGTTTCTGTAGTTTTAAACTGTTTTGTCTTGCTTCCACATATATCTTCTGCTGCTGTTATTAGTTGTTTTGTGGTATCTTCGAGATTTCTTTTTGCTATCAACGCCACATCATCGGCATAAGCTAAGCATTGGTGACCTCTGTTAAACATCACGCCCTTTCTATTGATATTGGTTCTTCTTATTAAGCCTTCCAAAGCTACTTTAAATAGTAGGGGATCCCTTTGTCTTAGTCCTTGTTGTGCTTTGAAAGGTTCACTCTTCTTATTATTAATTTTTATTATATTTGTTGTGTCCTCTAATGTCATTAGTTTACACTATCATAAGCTCTTTCGAAATCAACAAAAAGGATATGTGTTGGTATCTCATGTTCATAACAACCAGTAATCAGCTGTTTGATCGGATGTTCCTCTACCTTTTCTGAACCTTTATTGGTACTATTCTAACAGTTTTTCTGCTTATATTTCCAGTCTTTTTTTCAGAATTGATGCGATATCTAATAAGGCTATTCCTCTGTAATTTTCACACAATGTTTTGTTTCCCTTCTTGTAAATGAATAATATAATGGCTCTTCTCCATGCTTCTGGCATTTTCTCGGTTTTCCAAATCTGACAATAATATAACTTTGTAACTAATATTACTTGTTGGATAAATTCCAGTATTAAATAGCTAGAATCTAGAATTCCTGGGAGAAAATGAATATTTTTAAAACTAATGACCAGTTAATGATTTTTGAAGAGGGTTCTGGAGCAGATATGTGGAACAGAAAAATCTAAATATAAATGAGTGTATAAAAAATATGAAAGTTTTTTTACATTCATTTACTTATCTATGTTAGCACGGAATGTGGGAAAGTATTTTTTCACTGATATCAGATAGGTATCAAGTCAAGAGTGATTGAGCATTAACCATGTTTAATGGTTATGAAATAATCAAATGCTTAATAATTATTTCATTGATAAATTTTCAAAAATATCGACATACATTAAAATATAATGTTTTGACCCAAATACTCTGCGGCTCACTCCAGCACTGTAAGGAGGGGAGAAGAAAACGCGCGTTACTCCATCACAGCAGCTCAGAGAGCCTCAGTTCGTCGAGAGACACGATGTCCAATGGAGGCGAGTTTCCCGACGTGTTGGAATTGAATGTCGGCGGAGTCGCTTACACTACGACATTAAAATCACTCACAACCCATCCCGAGTCTCTTCTCTATGCTATCTTCACAGGGCGAGAACCGATTCTAAAAGATGCTAAAAATCGTTATTTTTTAGATCGTGACGGAGTGTTATTTCGATATGTGCTTGATTTTTTGAGAGATGGGAACGTAGTGCTGCCCGATTGCTTCAGAGAAAGGGAAAGATTGAAAACTGAAGCTGAAAAATATATGTTGCACGGATTGGTCGAGGCAATTGCTAACGAGAGTAAAAACAGACCAACAGGGGCTATTACCGTTGGGTATAGAGGCAGCTTCCAATTCGGAAAAGATGGTCTAGCTGATGTTAAATTCAGAAAATTGTCTAGGTGCGTAAATAGCATGTTTTTCATATTTATATAATTTTTATTGTTAATTCACTAAAATATTTGTCTGCGATACAAATATATTGTAAATTTGATATAATACTGACTATTTAAAAATGAAAATCGTATCCGACGGAAAGACACCGTAGTTTGTAGAAGATTTCTATCAAATTACGAATATTTCGAGAACTTATAAGTCTTAAAATGAATATTTTTTGCTGAAAAAAAATGCCATTCGGGTTTCTTTTTATTTCTTTTTCTCTTCCTCATCCTGGTTGGGTTTGGTATCTAAATAGCTGTTTCGAAATTTAATTTTTCATTCAGTTTTTTTTATCTGGGATATTAATCAACCTCTCCTTTATCACTGTATGCATTTTGTTACTAAGAAGATAAGTTTGTGTAAGTGAAAAATGAAAAAATCATCCATAACATGGTCAGTCATATTGTCCCACTCTTCTTGAACGTCAGCAGTCAGATCTTGAAAGGTTTTCTCGATTGCATATTGATCTGCCACATATATTCAATGGGATTCATGTCTGTTGAATTTGCTGGCCAATTCATTCTTTGGATATCCTTCCTCTAGGATGTTTTGTACCATTTCCATGCGATGCCGTCTGACATTATCATCCTGAAAAATGAAATTTGCCATAATTATTGAGCAACGGATGAAATATCGGTCTCATAAAGTTTTCGGCATATATGACAATAAATGTTATACGGCGACCAAACATTATAACCCCCCAAAACATCACGTATCCGCCATGATAGAGAACAACATCTCTGGTAAAATTGAGCCTTTCTTGTCAACCTGGGGCTCTTCAGACCGCTTTCCACCGACTATCACTATGGAAGCCAAAGCCATTGCTGCAAAAAGCCAATCTCTGTGCTCTTGAGCCCATTGGAGACGAGCAAATGTGTGGTCGTGAAAGTCTTGCTCTTAGATTCGATGAATGTAATCTCCTTCTGAGGGTACTTCTCGAAACTGCCCTTCAGTATGTGAGTAAAAAGTGACTTCGAACGATCGGTTTCTTATCCGCCTCACCGAAGTACGTGGCGTATTCAGACGAGGAGCAATATGGTGATTAGATAAACTTTTATGATATAAGCCTCGATAAAGCTCCGATATCATATTACCCGGCATTTTCAACGAAATTTAAGTTATATCGTTAAATCTGATTGGTTCTACAAAAATTCATATATTTACGGGCGAAAATAATTTTTTGTTACAATATCGTTTTAATTTTTATGATAAAGTGCCACAAAATTTAAAAACAAAGAAGGGGGGTTAAGACTTTTGGAGATGTGTGTATTTAAAGCGAAGTTTGAAAATATAACAAGCAAAAAAATCACCTAAATCAGACAATGAATAATGAATTAACCTTTTCTGCAGTAAATTTACCATCAACTAGTACCTACCAGAATTTATAACTCTCTGGAAATTAAATAAAATAATATATAAACGTAAATTCATATTTTAGTAATACAAAATAGTTTAACGATTTAATATAAAAAAGGAGACCAAGACTTTTGGAGATGTGTGTATTTAAAGCGAAGTTTGAAAATATATCAAGCAAAAAAATGATAATACATACATTAATACATACGATGTACTGGCTTTCTTTTTACAATTTTTCATATATTTCCTTCGCCTTCCCTTATGAATGTAACAAGATCAAATGACTCCGATGTTGATTAGCACGATACAACAATTTTTATAATTAAACCCCATCGAGCTTTCTAGCTGATCGATTATTGTTATTAATAACGTTAATGTACATGGTATCCTGATATTTTTTATGATTCTCTAATGCTCATACCGCGTTTAACATCAATAAATGGAGAATCATTGCTATGACAACCCTCATAAATTCGAAATATGATAAAATGGGTTTATCAATGTTTCGAATGCTTTTTGTAAAAGAGACATGGCATTTATTTTTCGAAAACTCCTCATGCGGAACCTTGTAGACGATTGTCTACGCTTATTTTTCTCGATCTCTTTTGTCCAGACAATTTAGGAACGGCGTGTAGTTGTATTTGTCATTTTCAACGAAATTTTACATTATATACAGAATACAAGGATATATTGAAAAATTTTTAGCGTACTATAAAACCAAACAAAATTTCAATGTCAAAATATTTTATTACTCAACATATTCTCCTCTTAATTGGATACATTTATTACAGCGAATATGCAACGTCTCTAGACCTTTCAAAAAAAATGTTTCTTTTTGCTCTGCAAACCAGACCTCCACAGCTTTTATTACCTCATCGTTGGAAGAAAATTTACGACCTTTGAAACTTTTTTTTTCAGTTGAAGAAACAGATGATAGTCAAATCTGGTGAATAAGGGGGGTGTTCTAGTAATTCAAACCCTAAATCACGAATTTTTTGCATGACAACATGAGATGTGTGTGCAGGGGCGTTATCTTAAAAAAACAAAACACCTTTGCATAGCTTTCCGCGTCTTTTCTCTTTATTTTTTTCTCGTAGAGTGGTCAGTAATGTCGAATATTAATCTCCAGTTATTGTTCTACCCTAATCCAAAAATTGATCATTATTTTTCCATGGCAATCTCAAAAAACTGATGCAAAATCTTTTACAGTAATCTTTTGGACACGAAACTTCTTAGGTCTTAGAGAACCAGAGTGTCGCCATTCCAACGATTGTTGCTTTGTTTCTGTAGATCGTAGAAATGTACCCAAGTCTCATCGATAGTAACAATTCGGTTTAAGAAGTCTGCATCCTTTTTAAATCGAGCATAGATCGAACGCGATGCTTCTACCCTTGCGCGCTTTTGGTCAACATTCAAATAATTTGAGAATCCATTTTGCAAAAATGTTTCTCATGTCCATATTGACGTGAACTATATGATAAACGACACGTTCGTATGAAATATTCGGTGCTTCAGATAACCGTTTTAGCCCAATTCTATGGTCTGATAAAATCATGTCATGAACTGCATCGATATTTTCGGGGAGTGACACAGAAGCTGGTCTTCCTGATCGGTCATCATATTCAATGGAAAATTTACCTCTTTTGAAGCTTGCAGTCCAATTTTTCACTTTTAAATACAAGTAGGTTCTTGAACATGGCTGGATATTCCAATTTTTCGATTTTTTCTCTAAATTTATTGCTTACTTCTTCGACGTCAAACTTTACACTGACACTCCTAATATTGTTCGTAGCTATGGTAACGCAACGGAAAAACGATACGACACGGAACCCACAGAAGGAAGTTTCAATGAAGATGATAAAATATGGTTAAATAACCCGACGAGAAGAAAAGGATTTATTCCAAAATTACAAAAATACATATTCCATTATAACGAATATTTGAGAAATATTTTTTTATTATTAAATACGGCAATAAAACCATTGCCTTTTGGAATATTGAAAAAAATAATAATTGTGCAGTGTTCTGGTCGCCTGAAAATGTTATCATAGCTTAAGTAGACAGTGAGCGCTAGTCGTAGGTGATGCGTCGTCAACACAGAAGACGTATTGTATCTATTTGACATGTAGATTGCGTCATCAAAATAGTAGTGAGAATTTACTTCTTACTTTAATGGCAAATATTTGCAGTGAAGGAACATTTCTCAACATCCATGCTTAAACTCATTTTTTTCTATCTAAAAATGATGTTTAAACCAAATCGTATAAAAATATATAGAATCATGATTTTTATTTATCCCGCGGAAATCTTATTCATTTCTTGTTTATGTGATGTAATATTATTCTGTAGGTTTGGAATGCCTCTAGATTCATTAGCTTACTCTATTACATAACGAGTGATTTATGGCTGGTATCTTTTTGGCAACACTGCTTTTGATAGATTACGCGTGAATAGTGTCTTGTGTCATTGTCAAACTTGTCCAGTTTGGTCTATAATTTGATCATGAATCGACTTACGAACGAACAACGCCTGCAAATTATTGAATTCTACTATCAAAATTCATGTTCGGTTAAGAGAGTGCATCGCGCACTTCTTTCAATTTATGGGCAGTTTGGTCAACCTACTGAGGGAACTATTCGGAAGCTTGTGACTAAATTACACTATTGGACATTAAAACACTAACACTCAAACGTATAGTGAGGACAGAAGAAAATATTGCGGCTGTATTCGCCAATGTTACTGATGATCGCTAAATATCTATTTTCCGCCTTTCGCAGCAATTGGGCCTCTGTTACTCCACTACATGAAAAATGTTGCGAAAGGATTTGGATGTATAACCTTATAAGATACTACATGTGTAAGAATTGAAGCCACACGATCTTCCACTGCGTCTAACATTTGGTGGATGGGTGCTGACAAAGTTTGAGATCCACTTTTTTATCTCACGTTTGGGCCCGTCAATTGGGCGCCTAGATCGTGTGATTTAACTTATTTGGACTATTTCTTGTGGGGCCATGCTAAAGCTAATATCTGCAGGGATTTACCAGCAACGATTGATGCACTGGAAATTTATATTGAAGAATTTATTCCTGAAATACCGGTCGATATGTTGGAGAGCGTGTGCCAAAATTGGATCTTGGGCATGGTCTATCTAAAGCGGCCCCGGCCATCATTGGCATGAAATCATCTCCAAACATTAAATTATACTGACCGTTCTATCGAGTGCATTAAAGATTTCATCCATTTTTTCAAATTATTTGTGGTTTTTTTAAATCAAAAAAATCACTGTTTTCATATATTAATACTGTGGAAACATTTTTTTTCTCCTGAAACTTATATCACTGATTTTGTATCTCTTTTTCCGTTATTTCCGTAAATTATTTTTGACAATTATTGGTTAAACGGGCGGAAAGGCTGAAAATAAATTCCATATATCAATTTCAGAGGGTAACTGTTGCTAACAACTTTCCGATGTTAATTATGAATAACATCGTGATAAAAATGGATCATTTCTGAAAAATAAAATTCTGCTAATATTTCGAAAATCTGGTGAAATGAATAATAATGCCCAGTAGTCATGGATTTTTGAAAAAACCTCACATCGAAACGGTGATTTACTCTAATATTTCTTAATGAGAACACCACCCAGCAACAAAATCTATGACGAAATAATAACAGACCTTCTTTAAGAAGTTTTTCTCGCTGATTCAAAAAATACGATTCGTTTTTTTCTACCACGTCTGGTTAACTCAAAAATCAATAATTTATATCTCGAGGATTCGTTTCCGCTAAATAATCAGACACCTGATACGCACCGTGGTGATAAAGCGTGTACAACGCGCACATTCGCGATTCACGTGTGAAGTTAGGATTTACATGTAGAACGTCGGTCTGTTAAATGTTTCTCTCGTCTGTCAACACCTTACAGACGAGCGGCAAATTCCTCTCAATCATATATCGACTGCGGTCATCTTGTTCTTCTTGCGACAACTGTAAAAATAGTATCAATACAAAATGAGCGATTCGAAACGGAAGTGATTTGTTATTGTTTAGTAAAGAACCTGTATTTTACCTATTTCAATTTAATACTTGGGGATAAAGACAAATCATGTTCATGCTTCCCATAAAGTGTATCGCAACTGTGTAGAAGGATTGCGTCTTTGGAAGGCAGGAAGTTTGGTGGTGGTGATGGTTTGAAATACAGAATCATATAAACGATTGCTATTTTTGTATGGTGAAAACCATTGAACGAAGTTCTAAAAATAAAAAGAACGTTGGTAGCTACAGCATTCCCTTAGCAACACAACCTATGCTACATGGACCAGATCTATCAATTCCATCTCCACTTGATATTTTGATCGATGTACCACTAGATCTCAGAGATAGACCAATTCATCCGAGAATGAGCAGTATTAAATGATTTGGTTAGAAATTTAAACCTATCGGAAGAGGAATCAGAACATCTGAGTGGATACTTTCTATTGATTCTTCTCAACGAACGGATTCTTCTAAATAAATACGCCCCATTCTTATTCTCCATTCCGTTCATTGGGCTAAAACGGATATCTGAAGCACTGAATAGCTCATACGAATGCGTTCATCATATTGTTCACGTCAAAATTGCTGTAAAATGGATCCCCAAATGTTGAATGTTGACCAAAAGCGTGCAAGGGTAGAAGCATCGCGTTCGATCTGTGCTGGATTTAAAAACGATGCAGACTTCTTAAACCGAATTGTTACTATGGATGAGGCTTGGGTCCATTTCTACGATCCAGAAACAAAGCAATAATCGATGGAATGGCGACACTCTGGTTCTTCAAGATCTAAGAAATTTCGTGTCCAAAAATCTGCTGGAAAAGTTCTTGCTGGAGATTACTATTCGAAATTACTGACCACTCTAAGAGAAAAAAGTGAAGAGAAAAGTCGCGGAAACCTATCCCAAGTTGGTTTGTTTTTGCAGGACAAAGCTCCTGCACAAAAATCTCATATTGCCATGCAAAAAATTTGTGATTTAGGGTTTGAATTACTAGAACACCCCCCTTATTCGCCAGATTTGGCTCCGTCCGACTATCATCTCTCATCTCAAATGAAATTAATTTTCTTCCAACGAGGCGGTAATAAAAGCTGTGGAGGTCTGGTTTGCAGAGCAAGAAGAAACATTTTTTTTGAAAGGTCTAGAGACTGTGCAGTTTCGCTATAATAAATGTATCCAATTAAGAACATGTTGAGTAAAAAAATATTTTGTCATTGAAATTTTGTTTGGTTCTATAGTAGGCTAAGAATTTTTCAATATATCCATATTGGGAGTCAAATATTTTCCCAGTTTTGTTAGATGATCTGTAGGCAAGATTAAGTATTAAACCCGGAAAATCCTTAGTCATAAAAAGAAACGACTGGCATAGAGTAAAATAAATTTTAAAACAATTAGAAGTAAGAAATTCAGTACATAAACAATGAAATAAACGAGTAAAAAAAGCAAGAAGAAATTAGTTTAGTCTGCTGAACGCATCCGTACGTGCCTTTTGTCTCTATTATGTGGTACAGAACAGTTAATGTAGCATGAAGCTTCCTAGTAACTAGAAACAGCATATTAAAAATTAAATATGCTATTCACAACATTCACATTGTTAACAATTCCTCACGACTTAATTAAACAAGAGAATTTGCGTGCTACATTTCGTTCTATCTTATATAAAATTTATGTAGTTACGTGTTGTTAACCTGAGAAACTGCAATCGATATGTCGTTTTCATGATTTTTCATTTTTTCTTTTCACATTAATCATAAGAATATTCATTATGACGTGACACCTTACATTCGTATTGATGTCTTCGTTTTTGTCCATACTTTAGAAACAAATTTGTATGATAGATCCAATTGCAAGCATATTTTTCGAAAAGGAGACATTTGAAAAAAGAAAGATCGCCTTTCTTCTCACCATTATGATATGGGCTCCCTTAGATTTGTAATAAATAATTTTCCTCGTATCAAATTACACTTCGTCAACATTTGATACATCAGGTTTCTTTATGATATCAAGACATATATTTTTATAAAAATACAAAAATCACGTAGAAATGCAGCGTTAGTATGTTGTCAGGATTCACTAAAACATCATTTTTAACATTCTTCTGCCCTTAAGTAAGTGATCCAGACCACACTTTCTTTGCGTGGTGACTTTTTCTGTATCTTCTGTCCCAGTCGGAAATAAAACTTGACAATTTTCCCAAACATGTTCACTGTACTCAATTTTTTCAAGAAGGAACTTTCTTTCATATCAGAACCATGGGCAACCAGCACTGAAAGACATTTGTTTCCGTTGTATAGCAGCACTGCATTCAAACTAGGTTTTGAGGAGTCAATCACCAACCATCAGTAACTTGAATCGTATTCAAAATTCAATAAATGCATCACTACATCTGCTTTAAAAAAGTTTTCATTTCATCGTCAGCAAGTCTGAAACTTTCGTACCAAGAAATTCCAGTCGTTTAATCTTGACCCCAAAATCTCAGCTTGTTTTTTAGACAAATTCAAAGCAGGTACCAAATCCCTTAAATCTCTTCTTCTAAACATTTCTACTCAATATCACCTAAGACTCTTCAATAAGGCCAGAGCCGGACTTAGAGTCATCGTGGCCCCCGGGCCAAAATACTAAAGGGGCGTTTCACGTGAATTCTTACATCAAGTTGATTTTTCATTATAGTCAATTTATTCATTATTTCTAACTAAAAATAGTACAAAATTACGGTCATAAATTAAAAACATTTTTTTCTTATTTTGCTACCTACAAATTCTTCAATAACACTAGTGCAGTCAATCGATTTCAGTAGCTCATTTTCAATACACAATACGCTATATCGATTTAGTTTGCAGTGTTTCCTATGTTTCGCAATGTACGAGGTAATTTCAAGAAAGCCTAAAAAACAAGCGCTCGCGTACACTCGTAAATATGTAATAAAATATCTACAGCTCATCCGGGGGAAGCGTAGTTTATAACTCGTCGTTGTGATTCTAAAAAATAAATCAGCGATACCATGCATTGGGCGCAACTTCGAGCTTACATTTTTTTAAATATGATTTTTCGGAACTTTTAAAATGATTGCGCATAAAAAAATGTATGTTTATTCTGAACATTGGCTATGGATGTATTTTTTCGCTTGCATTCATATGTTTAAAAATCAATCATATGGCTCGTCGCGAGGCCCCCCCGCAGCGGGGGCCCCCGGCGCACGCCCGGGTTGGCCCATGTCTAAGTCCGGTTCTGAATAAGGCGAGCCTGAAAAACATTTGGGGGATTTTATCTTTTTTCTTAAACCTTTGACAGTTAATTAATGTATCTACAATGGTATTATCATAACCGTTAAGTACATCCTTATTGAATATTTCGATATTAAGAAGAAAACGAATCAACCGATGTACCAGTAAATGAAGACTGCTTATCTTGTGTTTGGTACAACGGAAAAAATCGGCTGGGATGTATTTGCACAGAAAAAATCCGTGCGCATTAATTTTAGTGCAATCTTTTATTTTAGCTTTAATTATTTTACATCATATCTTTTCAGTCGAAGCGACTTTTATCAGTGATCATCTGAAAGCTCTTTTTAAGCTCTTTAAAAAGTATTCTACGACTTTCTGTTGAAAAATGTACCTTCTTCCCGTTATTTGAGGTTAAATCCTCAATTACGTAAAACAAAAGCTATTCAAGTATATATAACTTGCTTTAGGTAGAACATTGTTTTTTTTTTATAAGGTTAATTTCTATTTATTACACTTTTTTCGATAAAAGACATCATTACAGAGTTATACGTAAACTACGTGATGGCCATCGACCTTTTTACCGATATAGACATCCCTATCGAGACATGCAGGGTGAAAAAAGAATTTCTAACGCCAAATTGAGGCTAGGGAGTGCTTCAATTAAAGCATTTTTTCAAATATAAATATTTGTAGGTTCAAAGGGCCGTCAACCGTCGATATACAACAATTTGAAATTCATATCATCTTAATTACTTAAGCTAGATTGCATTGATTTTTCTGGATTTATGTAGAACAGTTAAACTATCTTTGTTGCTTTTATTCTTTATAAAATTTAGGCTACGCCCTCTGCAGTACTTCAATAAGAATCTGACAATCAATTAATTAGATTCGTATTGGAAGCTTTTTTAGAGTTTAGTTTCGTTTTAACATCCCCTCGTGATCTGCTCAAGAAATATTGCAATATTTTTAAAATAAATTAAACCAAACATTCAATATAGAGATATAATAATATATTTAAGAATTGAATGCAGAAAACTATAATATAGTAAAGAGAAAAGATTGTCTGAGTCATCAATATGAAGTACTGAAGTTATTTAACCTCGTGTGGTTCCCATAGGCTTTAATATTGTTTTACAGGGCCACCAGGGATCACAACTAAATTAATTAAATCCCAACAGTGAATGGTAGAGTGAGAATCCACACACCTAGATCTCTGGAAAGTCTTTCTAATTATATAATAATGAGAAAATATTGTTCCTGGAAGTAGGATAAGGGGGTTGAGACCGTCAATTACCTCCACAACAATTTGCTCTGGCATATATTTACCCAACCGTTTCTTATATACCAACAAAATTAATGAATAAAATTCCTTCATACTCAAAAGTCTTATACAGAGTATTCATGAACTAGTTTAATTTTGACATGCTTATATTTTTATTTCTGTTGAGTTTATGAAAAAAAAAATCTCTTAACTAAGTAGTAGCGTTTCATTATAAAAATATTACAGACGAATCATCTCCTTGCAAACATGTTGTAATGCAGTTTTCTAAATAGGATTTTCCACAAAACTTTCAACTTTTCAAGGTTTTTCGTCATTAGTTATGGTCTTTGATTAAACTGTTTTAAAGCGATTTTTAGTTGAAACTTCTTTTTCAAATGTCTCGTAACCCTCTACAGTGTAGCACTAAAAACATAAGACCACTGTTCATGGTTTTACAGAGTTTTTAATTCCTTGAAAAAATGAGTTTAAAATGCGAAACGGAAAACTGCAGTTCTCACAGAAAACCGCTACAATAATAATCGTAGAGTCGAGATTCTTCCTTATTTGCATAGCCGAAGCTGTCTCAAAGTAGACCCAAACTTCATCGTAGTTCATGAAGTCATGGTCAAGGTATGGAATTGGTACTACGTCCGTTTACTCCTGATATAAATCCGCTTGCTCTTGCTGGATATTTTGACCTACCATCAGTTCTCCACTCTAGTTTTGTTGTGCCTAATCAGAATATCGCTTCGTTAACTGACAGCCTATCTGCAATTAGCTGATAAAGATAGTCGCTAACGCACTGAAAAATGTTTATTTTAGGTTGAGTTGCAGAGCTTGAACGTTTCGAGTATCTTATGCACCTTTCAATGGTTTGGTATCTTGGAAAAAATTGGTCAATGTTATGTGATACAATACTTTTATTTAAGAAGCGTTAACCGAACCAATATAAAAACTGAACTAGATTTTACTCTGGGTGGGACTGATTCTTCATTATCAACAGTATAACATTGGGTAACATAGTTTAAACGAGGACGTACGACTTCGGGAGACCAGAATAAAAGTGGTCGATCAAATGAGGTGACGACACTAGAAATGTTGAAGAAAATCTGAATAATCGTCCAAAACAAAACAATGGACTGAAAAGGAAGAACCAGCTCCATCTGCAGACAAGTTCATGGGGTCCGTTTTTATGGGATTCGTGTGGGATAATGTTCATTAACTATCTTGAAACAGGAAAAACTATCAACGCCAAGTAGTTTCCGAACGTATTGCAGCGTTTAAGCGAAGAAATCAAGCAAAAATGGAGGCATTTGTCTAAGAAAAAAGTGTTGTTCCATCAAGACAATGCACCAGCTTATACATCCGCTATTGCAATGGCTAAAATTAATGAATTAAAGTTTGAATTGCTACATCATGCACCCTATTTGTCATATTATTTTCTGTTCCCAGACTTGAAATAATGGCTCGGTGGTTAAAGATTTTCCAACAATGAAGAGGTTGGAGTTATGGGCTATTTTGAGGAACTTGACGATTCTTATTATTTCTTCTCTGGGAATAGTGTATCCTTGCAATTTTTTTTATTTTTTTGTTGGGCTAAGTAGTTCTAGGACCATCCTCGTACAATAATGTGTTTCATTTGTTGAGTCTCTTGGAAATTATGTAGGTCGCATCGTTGAAAATAAGATTTCATTTAGTCTCAGAGAGGGTTACTATAAAGTTGATATAGAATGAAATAACTGTCACCGAGCATTTATAAATTGGAAAATACGACTCCATTTGGTGGAGAGAAAAGTTTGATAGAAGGATAGATTACACTTTGACGACAAGCAACAAGTTTTTCATTTTTATCGTAGTGTAAACACGCAATGTTTTCAAATTGCGAGGGCGGTTTAATGGAAAAATAACTAAAGAGTTTTTGCTTCATTACATATTGTACTTGATGAGCCCTATCAGCTGGAATGGCCACAGAAAATATTCTCAGGAAGTCAAGAATGACATACACCAAAAAATTGAACAAAAAAAACCTCTAGGATTCGACGTTATTACAGTAGAAATGCTTTGGCAGCTTCAAGAAAAAGGTTTTCTATTCCTAGGAAGCTATTTAATTAGTCAATAAAAATAGGTTACTTCCCATCAAACTGCAAAATCAACACAAATCACAATTATTTTAAAGCTAGGTAAAGTCCTATACCCATAGTAGAAAACCAAAAATTAATGCCATCATTTTTGATTTAAACAACACTCAAAAATTAAACTAGTGTATACAGTTATAGGGTGTATTAATAACGAATAAAGTAAAAAATATTGTTCTACAGCCACCCTTTCAACGAATGCTTTCTAAGTGAACTGAAACATAATTTGCCAACAAAATTTCAAAATCTTATATCAGACAAAGACAGGCGCACAGATTTAGATATCTATCTTACACCCCTAACAGCCCAGACTTGGCCCCCAGTGATTCCAATCTCTTCCAAATAAAAGAAACACTTAAGAGGGACGCATTTTACAACCAACGAAGAGCTGAAAGAGACGGTTTCAAGAATGCATGCATTCATCTGAACGGCAATTATGTCTAACCTTTCAAAACATAAAAATATTATTAAAACGAAATCAACATGCTTTTTATTATGATAATTCGTTGGCTACCTTATGGAAAAATCTCTTGATTCGGTTTTACATTCCTGCGATGTCGCACGGTCTGTGGCGCCATTATTGCTAAAATTGAACGCTCTTTTCTACAAAATGGCATCGCATGATTATTGACAGCTATGGCGTACCTAGCTTCATGCGTTCTCTTTGCGCCACCCTGTGTAATTACATTTATACTTTTACACAAAAATTGGACCAAAACAATTTTGAGTAGGTTATTAAAAAAAAACAAGTTTATACATATTTTTGTGAATCAATCGTTTTTCATAATATAAAACTATATTGATATTCAATATTTTTTGTTATTCTTTTAGTATTGGAGGTACTATTCTTAGGATTATAATACAAAAAATGTTAGTTTAGCGTTTTCGTGATGGTGGAATCCATTTATCGAAGTCTGGGAGTACGGTGGACTGATTTTTTGAACCGAATTTCTGAATTAAATAAAAATATATTTTATGGGGGCTCAGTGTAGATTTATGAATATCATTATTTTAATAAAAATTGAACTAAAAAACAATCTAACACTCCAGAACTGAAAAATATCACCTTTAATGAAACTTTTGTGATATATTTCTATTAGCTTCCCACGTCAAATGATAACTACGAAACTATCGTAGAGAAACTTTCAGTTAACTATAATTAGGCTGAAATTTGTCCCTGAAAAAACATTTCTTATTTTCACGTTAGGAAACATAACACCAAATACAAATATGCTGTTGGGGATTACAAAGAGATATTCATAATACAAAATCATGAAGCAACTTATGTCGATATCAAAACATTGATTTAAAACTATTTTGTTTAAATTCATAGTTAAAAAATAGTATTCATATTATGATAAAATTATATCCTGGCTGCTCCGTAGTATTATTATTGAAATCCATATCTCTATAACTATGAATTATTTAAATTAATATTGACAATGTATAATAATTATAATCAATTAACTAATTGATTGATTTAAGGAATTAACAAATTCCATGACTGTTAGCACCACTTCCTGTTGATAAATTTTCCGTCTAATCGATAAACCATTAGGATAATTGGTAAACGCACCTAGCTATCCTCCCATCAACCCCTTTCCTTGATAGGATCAAATATCTCTTATTCAGATTAATTATTTTGGAGGTAATGTTTTGGGAAAAGTTTCAATCCAACTTCAACTATAAACTCCATTCATTATCGATATTGCAAAATATAAATAAACTAAATTATGTGAGAAGTATGATCTAACAACATTTTATTATTGCTCTTCGACTGTTTATCAATTCAGGAATGTACTGGTTACCAGAGCTTACGTCAAAATGAGTGACCTGAAAATGCCGGAGAATTTCATCTCACCATCTTTTCTCTCAGTTTCCTTTTGAATTTCATTTAAACATCAAATACCGATA
The DNA here is from genome assembly GCA_026230145.1 of Diorhabda elongata. NCBI lineage: Eukaryota > Metazoa > Arthropoda > Insecta > Coleoptera > Chrysomelidae > Diorhabda > Diorhabda elongata. The sequence continues at coordinate 15,712,957 of CM047928.1, read as the reverse complement.
CACAATTATATTGATTCAGACTTTATCGTTTAGTTTCGATTAAATTTTTGTCAACAAAAACTACGAAAAATCACGATTCAAAAAATTATTGAAGATTATTATTTGAGAGAATTGTTTATACAACTGATGTTAGTTATTAAAACTTTGTGCTCATTACAAATTGTTTTCTGTGAATGTTATACATCTCCTTTTTGACTTTCCTCCATTTTACTCCTTGGACTTTAGGCCCACAACTACTGCTCAGTTCCAGAGTCAAACTTTGCAGAAATAATCTCTGAGTGACCTGGAAATGCCGGAGAATTTTCATCTAACCACCTTTTTCTATCAGTTTCTCTTTCAATTTCATCTAAACATCAAATACCTATATATAATTGTATTAATGCATCTGAATGTTGATTTTAGGTCTCTTCTGTTATAAAATTAGTTTTTTTTTGAAAATTTAAAAAAAAAATTTATAGAGACAATTGTTAATACATTTTAATATGTTCTCAGGAAAAATAAGCTTCCAGCACTCCCAGCACACGACAATTTGGATTCGATTGTTTCATTTTTTGTCACTTCTTACTATTATTATTACAAATTCAAATATCACATCAAAATGTTTAATGAAGCAGCAGAAATAGAAATTGTGATGTTACTGATAGTGAAAAATCCAAGAAATTCCCTTAAAAAACGATCCAATTCATCAAATCGAAGTAGTAGTTCACTTGCAAGAATTTTGAAGTTAAATAAGTTTAAACCTCACAATCTTTCATTTAAATACATTCTATAAGTAAACGATTTATAGTGAAGGGTCGAATTGTGAACTTTTATTTGGGGAAATCGAAAAATAACACCTTTAAGACATAACCAAAACTTTTCTTTGCCGAAGCAATGTTTTTATCTAGTGGTCCGGTTAAATCGCAAAATTTTCGAAGGTAGAGATATGTAAGATTAAATTTCCTTCTGAAAACTAAAGATCAAAGCTAGACCATACTTTCACCTGAAAGGCCTGAAATACTTTATTAGAATGTAATAAAACTACCTGCTTAGATATGAATTGTAGATACGTTGAGGTTTACAAGTTTCTCACAAGTTTTCGAGAAAAAATTAATTAGTTGTTCATTATTTATACTTCTTCGTGAAAGCTGCGCATCATATTATAACCAAAAATTAAGAATTAAGTTTGGAAACTAATTATATACCACAGGAAGAACAAATATCCTACCAATCATTCCGTATACTGGATACGGCTGAAAGAGTCGTTGAGCGTATACTACATATAGAATCAATACGGTTTCCGAAGAGGCCACTTCATTCTCGATGCTATTGATCTCGTCGTCAATAGATCTTATGAACCAGATGCAAGTACAGAACTGAAAAGTACCGTCTAGTGATGACGCTTGACATAAAAACGCCTCCAATATAGTCAGATGGGACTGTGTGATGGAGACTCTTAATATCTACAGAGGATAATGGCTTGTTGCCAATAGAATTCTTAACACGGCGAAAAGCCCAATGGAATACCTAGTCTCCATAGAAGTACCAGTGTGAGACCCCTTCTCAAGAGCTTCGAGTATAATCGGCTACTGGGTTTAACATTTCCAGAAAAGTCAAGCCTCGTAGCATTCGCAAACGATGTAACCGTGTACCAAAACACCTGAAGAAGATCAATCAATCACTCTTTCAATGGAGCAAATAAATAATGGCGATAAATCCCAACCCAATTAATTCAACGTTTCCTTCGAAGTTGAGCTGTACGGGATCTGGCGTTGTCTTGCAGCCATATCGCACTACGGATTAAATATTGCGCCTTATTTTTTAGGTGATTACTATAATACAAAGGCTCAATTGGGCCGGGCACATTGAGATGATCAAAAGAATAACGCAATGGATCCAAATGTGGCAAAGGAGAAGGGGCAGGCCGAGAAAAACTTGGAGAAACGAAATAGAGGAGGACATAGAAGCACTGAATATAGAAAACTGGAGAGCAAAATTCCGGATGATGATGATGACTATAATACTCCGCGTTTTCAGTTTGTTGTTCAGTGAGAAAATCAACTGCAACTCCTCCCATGTGCCAAAACACTTCGTCTTTTTTCCTCCACTCCGTCCATGCGTGTTTACTCATTAAGTCTAATCGGTAGTGAAAATTCGGAATACTTGGCACCCATGTGACTAAAATTTTGGGTAACCGAGCCGTTCATGTTCATTATTCAGCCATATCGCGTACAGTACTGAGTCGATCTTCCAAAATGAGTTTGCAGCGCTAACGTTCTCATCGGTAAAATTTTAGGGAGAGGCGTATGTGACAAATTTGCTAAAATTTCTCGGCCTTCTCGGGATCGGAACACCTTTCTTACACTTAGTCTTATTGAGGCACTCATCTGCGATTTGCACGAGTAATTTTCAATAAATGTCCGAGGATTTTACGTTGCCTGTGACTAAAAAACGAATAAAGATACATCAGACACATCATTCTCATGAATACTATAAGTACACTAAAAAGTGAGGTTACGTTATATTTGAACAGGCCTTGCCTCGTATTTGAGTAAACTTCTAATTCATTCTTGTGTCTTTTCTAAGTATCGATTTTTTAGTTTGGTATAGTCTATCTCGTATATCGACTCATCATTATATAGTAATGACAATATTCATTATTTAACTGTTCAATGTTTGTATTTTGCTGTTTATCAGATACTCCAAAAAACAATCTCACGGCAAACAATACCAGAAAATGTACCCTACCTAACTAACCTTCACTGTATTTTAATTTCATTTTCATTCCAGTCAACGTGAACACAATGAATAACTGATCCCAATGGTAACAAGTGTAACATGTAATTTAAACTGCGTTTAAAAAGATTGATGAGTATAACTATCCTCGGTGGATTATGTGGTTAGGTATAACTAGAATTAGAATACTGGTGTTTGTAGAAAAGCTTTTACTAACTTTCACGTACTCGTGACAACTACTAAATGGAACAATTTAGGTTATAACATCTTTTCCTGATGATATTTTCAAAGGAATTCACGTATAAAGAATGATTTATAAGTAATGAGACAAAATGTTTATGTTCACTTCTTAGTGAGATACAGGATGTTAAATTGAGAAGAAAAAACATCTAGGCTGATGCCATTTCTCCGTTCCCGAACCAAGTATGAAACAAAACGATTATTTATTATCATGTCACATTATTACCCAACTGATATAGTTCCGATTAAGATAGGTTTACTTTAGCTCCGATTAAGTTAGGTTCACTAGAACTTCAGTTTCGATTAGGTTAGGTTTACTTCAGTTTAGATTAGGTTAGGTTTACTGCAGTTTCGATTAGGCTAGATTTACTTCAGTTTCGATTAGGTTAGGGTTACTTAAGTTTAGATTAGGTTAAGATTACTTCAGTTTAGATTAAGTTAGGTTTATTTCAGTTTCGATTAGATTAGATTTACTTCAGTTTCGATTAGGTTAGGTTTACTTCAGTTTTGATTAGGTTAGATTTACTTCAGTTTCGATTAGGTTAGGGTTACTTAAGTTTAGATTAGGTTAAGATTACTTCAGTTTAGATTAAGTTAGGTTTATTTCAGTTTCGATTAGATTAGATTTACTTCAGTTTCGATTAGGTTAGGTTTACTTCAGTTTTGATTAGGTTAGGTTTACTTCAGTTTCGATTAGGTTAGGTTTACTTCAGTTTCCATTAGGTTAGGGTTACTTCAGTTTCGATTAGGTTAGGGTTACTTAAGTTTAGATTAGGTTAAGATTACTTCAGTTTAGATTAAGCTAGGTTTATTTCAGTTTCGATTAGATTAGATTTACTTCAGTTTAGATTAGGTTAAGATTACTTCAGTTTAGATTAGGTTAGGTTTACTTCAGTTTCGATTAGGTTAGATGAAAATGAACATGCAGGTAAAACACCCACTGCTACTACACACCGAAAATTTTGAAAAATTCCAAGATCTTCTGTGGCAAAATTAATGAATAACTTTTACTTAAAAAGTTGTGGATGGCGGTCACACGTGCCGAACTGAACATGAAACATTTATCTACATGAGCACCTCGATTGTTAACAGATGCTCATAAATAATCTCGAAAAGAGCAGTCGTTTTTGAAAAACAAGAAGCAGACAATTTTTCTTTCAAGACGAATGTTATGGTATCGATACAAAATTAGACACCAAAATGGAGATTAAGAATTGGAAACATCCAGATTCAGTGGAAAAATTCAAAATCCAATGTTATATAAATGTGACAATTGCGGTGTGAGACTTACCGTTGACATTTTCTGGTTGAACACTTAAAATTGCAAGAAAAGAAGAAAAAAAAAACATAACCTCCAATGAAGTGAACAAAAATCTATATCTATAAATTACGTCACATGAATTTCATGTTTTTCTACTCCTCCCCCCGTCCTTATCACATCTGGTCACATTTGTTGTTTGACATCACATTTTTTGCAAATTTACATTTAGAAATTATTGAATGAAAACAGCGGTTCCGAAATTAATTTTTTTTCAATTAAATGATTTTAAAAAAAATGACTTGAAATCAAATGATTAACTAAACAAAAAACGATATTAATTGAAGAAATTAACGAAACAAAGAATATTAATAGAATTATACGAATTAAAGATATAAACTTGATGATCTTGAGTTCAAGGACTTTGAATCCACTTCTTCAAATTGGACTGGAAAAACTGCCATTTCGTTCTCGTTTGAGTTGTTAATGTCAGTTGTATCAACATCTTTTCCATCTACCGATTCAGCATCATCGTTATCATTCACACAAAGAAATTTTCTGGTCCGTCTAACAGCAATTCTTTGAGGACGAAACTTCGCGAATGGTAAAACTTCTTGATGCCTATTATGCAGTTGCTTATGTTGATTACTGGTTTTGCATGATGCAAAATAAAGTTTACGGTAAAGACTGCCTCACTCTTTTTACATTTTCCGGAGTTCTGATGGTCCTTTGACGGCCAGGAATAAGTCTGCGAGGAGGATTTTCGAAACGAATGTTAGAAAAATAACTAGAGGAGAGACAAACTTGGAGACTTCTCCCTCCGGATGCGCTCTCTCTCACTCCTCTACTTCCCCAATTCACCCCTCGGGAGTTTTTTCAAATAAGTAAGTTTCTGTGGCGCACCCGTTACTAAAACTATGAAAATACCGGTGGTTAACTTCGAGATTTGCAAGTGATCATGTTTACTCACATTTAAGAAAAAGAAGAAGGTTTTTAGTCACTACATTGTAGGGATGATATCTCCGCTAAGGGTGAGGCGAAGAAATTTTGTTATAGAAAAGAAAAAAAATTTCATGCGAGCAATGACCTCCTCAAGTTCAAAATATCCTATTCGACATTGGAAAAATAATAGTGAGTCAAAAATAGAGCAAAATCATTCAATATTTTATGAATATTATTCCATTTTGTGGAATTTATTGAAAAAGTCATCGTATTTTGTATAGCTATCTAGTTAGAATTATTAACTCCGTACATATAATCAATATTTTTTTGTACGTACTATACAAAAACTCTGATACCGTATTTTATAGAGAAATGCTATTAAAGAAGCGGAAAATTTATTCTCCGCGGAACATAGTCATCTTAAATTATGTAGTTTGAAAAGTATGACCTATTTTTGTGAATGTACCTTCAAAAGGCGGATATAAATTTATGAAGCAGGCACTGCCAACAAAAGTAAAGTCGTGATAGTATGAGAGCTGAAAATGACATCTGATAGTATAAAAGATATAATTCGTGATAAAATTAACCAATGGAAATTGAAAATTCACCATAGTTAAGACATAATTACTTTCGGTAGTTCCAACAATGCGATCTTTTGATTTTAACATCTTGAAATTGTAACGAAATGCTTCGACATAGCTTCAAGTTTGAAAATAAACGATGCAATCTGAACATAGAAATGCAGGTAGAAATAAATTCCGCGAAAGAAACAGTTCTTTCATTAAAAGTTTTAGCTAAACAACAAATGATGCGTTAATTTAGCTGGGAGGTTTATAAGATCAGTTAGCAGTCAAATGTCAGTCAGCTATGAGAGCAATATCATTTTCTTTTTAGTGAAACGCCTTCAAAGGAAAATGTTTAAGGTTAGAAGCTAATAATTCAAGTTGTTGGAAACTCACTCCACGCTACTTACTTCGTAATAAAACAAATTTTCTTTTATCGTCACGAATATTTGCATTGAAATTTATAAAAAAATTTGCCCATTTCTCGACGAGGAATTTCGTTACAGCAGGGAGTTTTTTATAATTAGATTCTCCTCTCTTGTTCATTAATTTTTATCATTTTCAGATGTGCTAAAAACGTAATAAAACCTACAGGCCAATTACCTTTGAGTCATTACTTCAATGTATATACGAGGGTTATATAAAAAGTTCCACTGAATTTGTCAACATTTTTCAATCAATATACTTTTCGGAACATATAATTAATCCAATCATAAGAATGTTCGGAAACTAACCCGGATCACATTCACTGTTGTTCGGGATTTGATTGAGCTAATAGGGTCGTAGTCATATAATATATATATATATATATATATATATATATATATATATATATTCTGGTAGATCAGTGGGTAAATGCAATCAACTGATGGATCGTTCCATTTGTCTATTATTTTTGAACTAAAATTGAATCATTTATTTTCCTTAAATAGCTGTCTACTATTGATCCTCATGAGCAACATCAATGATAGGTTACTGGAGGTTTGCGGTTCTTATACTTTGCGTCACTTCAGCATTTGAATAGCTTATTACTATTGAACCTCAGTGCAAAATCCGTGTGTTAATCAAAATCCGATAACTACTCGAATAAATTACATAACTGAATAAATATTATGGAACAATTAACATAAAAAAAGTAATAAAAATCAAAAATTCATGTCCATCAAGTTTTAAATTTAATATTTACAGCGAAAATTGAATGCGACGTTCGGAGATTTTGATCTAGTTCTTGTTCTAGATTAGGATTCGCAGTCAACTAATAGGTAATAATACTTAAATCCGAGTTTCGAAAATTCCTTTTAACGATCAGGTTTGTTTCGATGCAAATTTTCATCTGTTTTGAGATCTAGGGACGTCCCGACTATTCCTCATCTTTAGCTAACTCATTTCCACCTATAAAACCTTCATATCATCTGCGTAAAATAACTATACGAGTGAAAAAATTATTTTTAATTTTCTTCATACTTTTTTTCTACCGGAAAGCTCCATGTTACACGACAATCACCGAAATCACGATCCCACTGCTATAAAAATTTATTAGCCGTATAATTTTATCACACCTCGAAATGAATTTCATCCCATTTGGTTTTTCACGGTGTAATAAGGTCTATTACAGTCAATTGGTAAAATGAAATTCCCCAACCTCAGGATTTTGATTACAATTTTGCGGTAGCTATGATTTCCTTTTATATATTCGGATGTGTGGTGACGTTAAACCGGTAAAAAATTATTGGAAAATATACAAATCTAACACAAAAATATTTTTTAGACGACGCCATCTGAAAGTTGTTCGTTATGTATTCATTTACATACCGAAAGTTGCGTTTTGAGTGTTCCATGTAGTGAAAGTGACAGTTCCGTACTGCAAAACACTTTCGGGACGCTCTGGAGTAGACAATTTTAACTCAATGTTGACAGTTGACACTTTCACTTCGATGATTTTGCATAACCTTAAATTTTTAATTTGACGATGAAAAAAGAAAAAGAAAACATCAGCGATGAAGAATTACTCAAATCCACGCCCCCCCCCCTGATCTCACCGAAGAAAACAATGCGACTGTTCTTAATTCGTTGCCTGATAAATCTCGTGCAAGGTACGAAAAACAGTACGAGGTCTTCATGAAGTAGTGTCACCAGAAAAAGGCGAAAAACTCAACGGAAAACGTAGTGATCGCTTATTTTTAAGAAAAATCTAAAACCTGGAAAAGTTTTACTTTATAGTCTACATTCTCGATGATTAAAAGTACTCTCGCAATAAAACAAGATGTTCACATCAACAAATATCCCAAACTCATCAATTACACTGATGAAAGAAAATAAATAATAGAGAATTATAAACATCTTATCTATTGAACAATATAATTTGCAATGTCGATATTGATTTATCGGTTATTTGCTAAAACTAATGTTGTGTCAGTGTAATCGAAAAAGTTTCGGATCTTACGCGTCGTCTAAAAATGTTGTTTACGCCGCGGCTGTAGCACTTTCAGTCTTTGGCATACAAATAACTATTTAAGATCATTAGTGAATTAATGGAATCTATCATATATGGAAGCATTGTATTTTGGTATAACGTAATTAATAAAATATTCAGAATGAATCTTTTGCTTGGCTAAAGTGTTGTTCAATTGGTTCAATTATATTATTAAAGTTCTGCATTTGAAATAATTATAACCGTTCTGTTACTGGAGGATTATTCTTCAATAAATAATGAATAGAAATCAAAAATCGATATGTTTAGAGAACTTGTTGCTCATTCAAATAATAGGAAATGGTCATTAATAGCACCAGTCTACAACCTCTTCGGATCTTGAAATGAATGATTTTCATATCTAAAAAACCTTTGCGATTTATGAAACCATATTCATAAATTTCACCACGTTGTTTAATATATTCCACTATTTTATTAACAATATTATCGTCAGTGTTTTTTAACCGTTCACCATCCAAATGGCCGATAGGAAATAATAAAACTGCCGTTGCTGTACTCTCTTTTGCTTTTTAGAAACCCTGTATGATTCAAAGAACTCAAATTGGTAATTGCAATTATATATCACTGTCGACACAAGATAACTATCCAACACATTCAAATGATCATGTGAACGTACCCATTGTGCTCATTTAAACTCTGGAAGAGGTAGAATGAGATATGCCCCGCAGATGTTTAATTAATTTCAAGTTTCTTGTGCACAGTACGCCTCATTCATACTCATAGTGTTATCAACACCGATAAATCGTGTAATTACTAAGAGAAGTAGGTCACATACATAAATGTCTTGTTAGAAAAGCCACGGGGAGCGAACCAACAGATCCTATTCCACAAATCAATTATAATTGTTAGTTTCGTAGAACAGATGCTTTATGAAATTACTTCGAATAAACTCTGTATACTGTGAGAAAATAAACGAAATTTGAAGTTGAAATCGATGTTATTTGAACTAAATTTCAAACTGAAGAATGAACTTAGTTTACTTGGTACGGATCGATAAATAAGTAAAAGTATCTACAGGATGTTTTAAAAAAAGATTATCCCGTCTTTAGGATAGACAGAAAACTGACAAATATTTGGTGTTTGCTCAGTAAAAAATGTTTATAACTCTATCTGTATTCAAGATAAAGGGCGTCGAAGAAAAATTTTCCATAAAAGTTCAATACCCTGTACAATGTAAGAGAAATTGAAAGATGAAGATCTGTTGCAACCAAAGCATTCTAGAATTAGTAAAAATTCTGGAAAATTATTTATTCCGTTAATATGCTTTGGATCTGTTACAGGATGAATCAAGATAATAATACATTAGTTTTTTTAATATTTTTTGAATGAGTCACAATTCTAACGTACTTTTTTCAGGCATTCCCTATACTAAAATTATTAGTTCTTGAGGTATATATTTTGAATCACGTGATTTGCGTCAGAAATTAATTTCAAATGAGTAGCTCCGTATGTGAAAGCCCTTATCGATATATTGTGAGATTCTTCGCTACAACTAAGAAAATATACGTAAGTTGCTACTTAAGTTTTGAAATATGGCAACACTGAAGTGAATATGTCAAATCTGTCATTGTCATCATAAAATTTGACATTTTTAATGGTGAACGTTATCAGAACTTGTTGTCGTACGATTGTTATTTGATTTGTTTACAGATACTTGAACATTCAGCTTGGTCAAAGCATGAAATTAAATCGCGAACATTTTCGTGCGATGACTTTCGATTAAACCAACAGCAGTATGCTGATGAACTCGCTTGGACTTTTGGTGATGCATCCCCACCTCGAGCTACCGTATTTGGCTGATTCCTCATATTTTAACGTGGTTGCATTCCGCTACTGGATGAATTTCGTGAAGGTGGTCCAAAATCGGTTGTTGTACCAGAAAACATCGATGTTGTGTGTAAACTGATATCGCAAGATCGTCATGTGTCATAGCGTGAGATTCAGAGATACTTGGGTATTATTTTCACATTCAATATTGCATGAAAATTTGAATGTCAAGAAGATTTTTTCACGTTGGATACCGATTTATTCTCACACATCAGTTCAAACAAAAAAACTTCGATTTGATGGGTCCTTCGCCGTACAGTCTCTTCTTATTCCCGCAGATCAAAAATAAATTGCGAGGTAATAAGTTTTTTTCGTCCTGTAAATAAAAGAACTTTATCTAACCCATAATGTTTAAAACTATTCGCCATTATCAAACTTGCTCTGACTCTTTATTCAACAATTCGAGATCTTTCGGATTCTTACTTAGGAGTTCATATAATTTCTAGTGCCCAAAGTTTTATGACTGGAAAGTGAAGTTATTGAAACAAATCATATTCAATAATGATCTCATATTTAGAAAAAATGAGGACAGAATGGGGGGCTTAAATATAAGATTATGTAAATAAGAAAAAATGAATAATTTTAAAACATTTTAAGTACTCCTGTCAACTTTGTAACCTAACCTTAGACAACCCAACCTAACTTAACCTAACCTAACCTAACCTAACCTAACCTAACCTAACCTAACCTAACCTAACCTAACCCAACCTAACCTAACCGAACCTAACTTAACCATTCTTAAATTAAAGGGCTTTTTTGTAGAAAATTTTTTAATTTTATATATAAATAAATGTTTTGATTTGGGAAAATCTTAGATGTTGCTGATGGTTTTACGTTTTGTCTTAGTGATAATAATTATTCATTCTAATTTCTCTAAATTCGTCGCAAGTGAACATTTCCAAATCCACGTCTATTAATCCAGTACAGTGTTGATGTACCCATTCAAGACATTGCACCCAGCCAACAGTTTGTGTGTTTTTATGATAAACATGATTCCCTGCAAAAATGTAGTAAAAAAATCATACTATTATATAAAAGCCAAACCAGAAGCGAAACAACTCAATTGTGGTACCACCGGAAGTATTAATTTCTGACATCTGAGATCTCGATAAATGTGTTCAACTATGATTGTAAACAGGATCAAAGCGGAAAAATAGCCAAAAATTCAGTTTATTTTACAAAAAGAATAATTTTATTTCGCAAGGAAATCAACATAAATATTTAAAGGGTTAAATTATCATAATTTTTTTACCAAAGCCATTGAGATTTTAATATGAAATCACCGTTCAATGATATCACTTTTAATTTACCTACGTCTATGAATATTATACAATAATATATTAATTGTACTCGTATATCACAAAAATACGTGGCAACGTTGCAATAATTACATTTCATTGTCTAGCATAAAAACTAACAATAAAGCTAGGCGCTTGCAGTGATGTCATATCTACCAACTTTATGGTAGATCTACCAATTTTCACTTCAGTCTACCTATCTAGAATCTAGGGTACTAGATAGGTAGGTCTAGGGCCTAGACCTAAAACTATCTATTTTTTAATTAATTTGACATATCACCACTTGGTGATTGCTGTTTATTCTGAACTGCATGCTTTTATTTATATAATGGATTCTGACAGACTCCGCGAAAAAGCTAAAAAAAGGCACAATGACCAAAAATATTCGAAATTATGGGAGAAAGACAAGGAATTTGCAGATTGGCTTCAAGAAAGTAACAAGGGTGGAGGATATTTTTATTAAAAATCATGTAGATGTGATTTTAAGTGTGCTGGTGGAAGATTCAAGCATGTGTGAAAGGTGAATTTCTATTCCGTGGTTTCGTGGTTTTATGCTCATTTTAGTTTAATTAATATTCCACATAGTAGCACCGACGTTGAGAGATTATTTTATGCAATTAAAAATATGAAAACCTTCCAGAGAAATAGAATTTGCTCGGAGACTCTAGAGGGATCGTTTCTTACTAAAAGATCCATAGCAAACAACGGGTAGCCTAGCGCAAAACATTTGAAATTTTTCAATAAAAATATGTATAATTTCCAAAAATGAACATTTTAAGAACAGTTCATGCACTTTTAATCTTAAAAAATCTTCTAGATTGAGGTGGTAGATGGTAGATCTACCAATTTTGCATTTTACATTCTACCAACATTTGGCACATAATCTACTAATTTTATAAAATTCGGTTTGGCAACACTGGGCGCAACCTAACTCAACTATTGAGTCGAAATCGATAAGCGTCAACGATTTCACCACGGCTCAACTATTTAGTTCTGTAGAGTGGGCATACAGACAATTAATAGTCGATGAGATCTCGATCATTCCTAATTCCTCCCATAGCCTTTTCTTTAGATTGATGTCTAGCGCAGGCCTTTTCTTCTACGCTATTAAGGAACTCCTCCGTGTCGTCCGCCATGGAGACTGGAGACGTGGAGCCGCTTCCAATGCTTATACGAGACTGGCCAAAGATTATATATACAATAGATCTGCAACTCTATATAAAAATTTGACGACAAAGTTCGATCCTAGCGACATTTCTCCGACTGGCTCCGTACCAAGAAAAAAAGATTTTATACACATTTACAAGACGGACGTGGTTCATTCAATAATCTTGGTTGTTTCTCGATACATGATTGCAACTTAGTTTCAGAATCCAGATTCTCAAACATTCAAAAATAAAACACCAAAAAGTCAGCTTAGATGTGAGCCAGTCACAAAGATGGCGTTGAAAATCGTCCTTGAACTTCTATTCCAGTGCACAGGCCCTGAGACTGGCAGTCGCGGAACGACTATTTAGTCAGTAGTCTGCGCACATCAATACAATGCAATACAAATAGAGCGTTTGATCGTCAGTTGTCCAACTTTTAAATCAACAGCAAGTCGATAGAGCTTTTTGACTTTTTTGTCGAGCAACTATCGAGTTGAGAGTATCTGCGGTTTAATATATTCTTTTAAACATATGATACACAACAAAACAGTTCAACTAAAAGTTGTATGTATTTTAAATAAGATTATAACGTTGCCATATCAATTTTAAGTGGTTATATACAGTTTTTATAACCACAGCAATAACTCATAACTGATGAGCTTTACTATAAATTTCTGTTTCTCCTGATTCTCGTTACAGTTTGACTGCTTTCTTCTTTCCATTGCCAAAAGAGAATATCCTCTGACAGCATCTGGATACTTCCTGTCAATTATCTCCCACAGAATCCCCTTAACCATCAGACAATCAAATACCATATCCCAACTCCCCATAATATATCTACGCATCAAGAGAAAAAATAAAAGGCTCCATCGACACCAAACATAACTTAAAAGGCTAGACAATCCTGAAGACATCTAACAAAAGCGTCTCTTCTGACAATCATACCAACACGATGAACTCAATTTCATCTCATCTCATCATCATTTAAATACTCAAGTCTCCATTCAAAATAATTCAATGGGATTTTGATAGATTTTTTCCTCGTTTTAGGAAGAATCCAGCAAATAAATCCAGAAGAACGTCTGTTTAAAAGAAACAAACTCTAAACAAAGACTTACCAATTTTAAGTGGTTATGTGCAGTTTTTACAACTACAGCATTAACTCGTAACTAATGTTTAATGGAGGTATAACTGAGGTTCATTTGACAAAAGATCTTAAGTATAAATGTCTGTTTCTCCTGATTCTCTTTATATGATATTTTCCACTATAAAATTTTGTCAACCGTGAATCTCCATCTCCTAGAATCTCTGTACCGTGTAATTAAAATCTGAAATTCAAATTTCATAAGGAAACGTTCATTAACCATAAACATTGTTCTTCCACTCATCTCTGGGTTGGTAAAGTGAAGTAGTTGGTAGACGTTTATCGATCTCAGTGTCAGTATGAAACTTGTCAGTAGCTAGTTCAGAATCGCCTTTAGCGGGAGCAGCTTCATTTCAAGCGGAAATATTTATGGTTTCTTTGATGTGATATACAAAACGGCGTATTCACTCGGATAGTTTAGCAAACCTTTACGAGAAAAGTGTAGAAATCTCATATTTTTCTTTAGCCTATATTTTCTCAATATTAAGAATCGGAATCATTAAACTTTGAGCACTATAAAATCTTTGAATTCATATGCAGAAATCCCAGGTTTTATATTCACAAATAATTACGAGGTCGAAGTAAAGTTGTCAGAACCACAAAATAAAAAATAACGTTGACATGTGTCAAAAATGGGAAATGTCTGGAGTCAACCGAAATAAACTGGTAAGTCGTGAAGTTAGTCATAGTATATTGGTCGAGCGATAGACCAAGCTTGAAGAGCTGAACTTAAGAACTACACACAAAGGCCCAATTTTACAAGCGAGGTTTAAACCTCAAACCTTAGTTAAAACTACAGATATCGTCATCGATTTAAACGTTAGTGATGATCTGGGGTTAGTTTAAACCTAACTTTTTCAAATTGTTCATATTTTTACAATATTATTACAATTATATACATTTATACAACGTGCTTTTCAGATAAAAGTATCCACCTTTAATAACTTTTGTAATACTGGTATTTAGAAAAAATCCAAAAACACGTCAATTTATGTTGGAAGGGGCAAGCATTATGGCTTATTTAAACTTACTGGAAAAGCCACCCCCTCACCCCAAGCAGCATCCCCTTTATTTTTTTAAATTACTTTTCATATTTTTTATGTAAAATTTGGATACTCCTCTTTGAGCTGATTTCAAAAATGTATAATACTTGTAGGTTAAAGTGGTTAGTTTATGAGATAAACAATTTTTCTTTTAAGAGCACAAATTTTATTTATTATTTACTTTCACCTTATTTGCCTGTACTAAAATGGGTTGTACAACAGTTCAAACTCTTTAATCTTTTTAACTGTGCTATTTACTCTACTTAAAAAATCCAAACAACAAAAAACTCTACTTTTTATTAAAGTTTGACATTGTCAACTAGAATTTGTAGTCACTATTGATAGTGTAATTTGATACATTATTTATTTTGTTTCTCTGAAATGGTTTACTCTTTGCAAGAAAGAATTGAAATTGTAGGTTTATACTACTACCAAAATAATAATTGTGCAAGAGCTGCTGCTAGAATATTTAACAAATTACATGACGGAAGACATGCAACTCATAAGTATGTAATTCAACTGATGGAGAAATTTACCACAACAGGGTCTGTTTGCAATAAAGTGCATAAGCGAGAGGGACTCGTAAATAACGAAGCAATCCAAGTGGCAATTTTAGGGCAAGTCAGCTTAGAGGCTCAACAACCCCAATCGTTGTCAACAATAAGTAGAGCGATCGGTGTTTCATCTTCTACAGTTTTCCGAGTTCTACATAAATTCAAGTACCACCCATACAAAGTTAAGTTGGTGCACGAGTTGAATGAAGATGATTTTGATCGTCATCTAGAGTTTTGCGAATCAATGACGCAAATTATCAATAACAATCCACAATTTTTAAACAATATTTGATTTTCTGATGAATGCTCATGGTCATTAAATGGCTTAGTAAGTAGGCATAATTGTAGATATTGGGCTGAAAGTAATCCACATATTATGCGTGAATTCCATACACAACATCCCCAAAAGTTAAACGTTTGGTGTGGTATCCTAGCTGACCACATTGTCGGACCTTTCTTCATCAACGGAAATTTAAATGGTGAATCATATCTTGAGTTACTCAGGGAAGGGGTTGACCCACGTATTACAACAATAATAGAAAATGATGATAACCTTTCCGAAGATTTACTGGTATTTCAACAAGACGGAGCTCCCCCACACTATGCTATGCCTGTCCGACAATTTTTAAACGAAACATTCCCCGCTCGTTGGATAAGTAGAAGGGGGCAGATGATGGAGTGGCCACCTAGGTCACCGGATTTAACACCCCTAGACTTCTTTTTATGGGGGTATTTAAAAACAAAAGTTTATGCTACCCAACCAGAATCTCTGGATGATTTACGAGAGAGGATAGAAAATGAATGTTGACAATTAAATCCAGCCGTATTAAGCAATGTCAGAGAGGCATTTCAAAATAGATTATACTATTGTATGGAAGTGAATGGTACTCATTTTGAACACTTATTGTAACTTCATAATAAATAGCACAGTTAAAAAGATTAAAGAGTTTGAACTGTTGTACAACCCATTTTAGTACAGGCAAATAAGGTGAAAGTAAATAATAAGTAAAATTTGTGCTCTTAAAAGAAAAATTCTTTATCTCATAAACTAACCACTTTAACCTACAAGTATTATACATTTTTGAAATCAGCTCAAAGAGGAGTATCCAAATTTTACATAAAAAATATGAAAAGTAATTTAAAAAAATAAAGGGGATGCTGCTAGGGGTGAGGGGGTGGCTTTTCCAGTAAGTTTAAATAAGCCATAATGCTTGCCCCTTCCAACATAAATTGACGTGTTTTTGGATTTTTTCTAAATACCAGTATTACAAAAGTTATTAAAGATGGATACTTTTATCTGAAAAGCACTGTATATATATATATATATATATATATATATATATATATATATATATATATATATATATATCAATTAAACCATAATTCCCATTCGAAGATTTATTTCACCAGTAAAACGTATTCTAATTTCGAATGTATCCCTTACCATCCCCCATTCTATTATAGAAGTACGTCCAACTGCAAATAGCTTCCCTATTTCATTTGTAACATGTGGAGCTCATGGAGATGAATATACTTTGAGTTTCCGTAGTTTCCTACTCTATTCCTGATAATGATAACTTTCCTACTCCTCTCTGCGGGTAGCGTCTCAATTTCATCCCATCTCATCATCAATTAAATACTTAAGTCTCCATTCAAAATTATTCAATGAAATTTCGATGGATTTTTACCTCGTTTGGAAAGAAATAATTCCAGAAGAACGTCTGTTTACAAGAAACATCTTCCTGCTGTAAAAACTAACTTTCCCGAATAATTCAACTTTGAAACAAATTATAGAAAAATTTTGATTATATTTCCGTTCTAGTGAAAACTGGTAGAAAAATGTCTGTTTAACTGTGACCTGTAAAATAGAGGAATCTTGTTTATTCTTAGTTTAAACTAGAGTTTAAGCCATAGTTTAAGCTTCAGTTTAATCATCAGGTTTACCTTAAGTTGTAAAATTGGCCCTAAGGAATTAATTCCGTGGCATCTGGGTGCTGAATTAAATATTATATTTAGATTAGTTCTATTTGAGTTTGTTAGATAGTGCGGTTTTTTTGCATTAAGAAAATTAAATTACACAAACTAGTGATTAAATTGGAACGGAGGGTGAAATTATATAAATATTTATATACAAGGACTTGTATATATGAGATCAACAAGCTCATTTAAATATATTACAAATGTTCCTTACAAACGAAAATTCTCAATTTTCAAAAACAATTTTTCAATGATCACGTTATACTGATGTTGTGGAAGTAGAAGAGTTTGGAGGTAGAATAATTTATAATTAATATAACTTGGCGATGACATTGGAAAATATTCAGCGGAAATCGAATGTCACGCAAGTAATATCAGTAAATCGACAACTAACTATTTATTGTACAAAATATGCGTCAATCCATTAGCTCCAGCTCTTGAATCCATTGCGATCTTGAATCTAAATCAGAGATTGGAATAGTTTGCAAAATACAACAAAGTGATAGGAGACGATAAAGACGATGTAAGTCGTAGCATCGTCGTGTTGCAGCTTCGTCCGCCATATTCACTTAATTTGGCCCCCCGATTTCTTTCTTTTCCCAAACTTGAAAGATAAGAAAGAAATTTTCTTCCGGAAGTTTAAGATGGTTCCAAAAAATTTGAAACTCGCTCAACGAAATGAGTAGAGTTAAAAGTAGATAATGTACAAAAATGAAAAATGAATATAATTAAAAAAAAAAAACTAAGAAACACGCTTTGAAAGCCCATTAAACTAAAAAGATCGGGCACTCATATGTAACATATGTAACAAAGTACCCCACGCTGTTTTTTACAATAAAACGAGTATTTTCCATTAATTATTGTTTTAAGCTTAATTAAAAAAAAAATTTTAGTTTGTGCTTGCTCTTTAAAAGTGTTGTTTTTTAAACTACATTCACTTTCCACTTTTTTGTTTCATATACAATGAAAACGTGCTTTTTAATTTTTTCAAACTATATTCATTTTCCACTTTTTAGTTCAATTTACTGTCAAAAATAAAATTTTTCTTCTCAAACCGAAGGTGCACGGAGGTAAAATACTTTTCGAACAACATAATAGGATTCGAGCCAACGACCAGCTAATCCGGAGGTTGACGCCTTAGCCCACTCGGCCAACGAACGCTATTAAAGTGGTGGGATATATTAACAGTAAGAAAGAACAAAGGAAAGTTACAAACAATCCCCTATGCGGATGAAGCTAATATAAGCGTTTTAATAACTATTCTCGCAATAATAGTATGTTGGTTACACTACTAGTGCAAGAAGTTGATATTTCAGGGGCATCGTAGCCTAGCACTTCAGAGCTCTCATGTGTAGCTTCACAATGCAAGAATCTATAACTTTTTGCCTCGATATAAATGTAAAAGTTGTGTACTTTTGACCGAGGTACAAAGAAAAACAACTTTTTTCAATAAAAATCACTCTTCCGTGAAACAGAATTCGTATTATAACTTTCAAAAGAGATGAAAAAACGGAGGTTAATCTCAATTAAAATATTAAAAACTTAATCACAAAATTATTTGAAACTTAATCTTGAATTCAAAATATACGCTAATAATGACGGAGTGGAATTCTCGCTACATTCGGTTACTGGAGAATGTAATCGATAATATATTGGCAACAATGGAAAAATACAGTTGGTATTATTGGAATGCTCTATATATAGTTGGTACATAGTAAACTGAAGTTTCTTTAATTGTTCTTTCCACTTTACACTTTCTCGCTTATGGCATATTTTCGAAAATATTTGAACACTCAATTAAAATTAACAATCTCCATCTATAGTGCTGAACCTTTTAAACTTCTACAGTAGCAAATGGAAGATCATTTTAACCCGATTTCAACAAACCATTTAGCTCCCTTCGTTTCTTATCGGTATTTTCTTGTACAGATAATTTGGAGTTTCGTTAGGTCAAAGGCCGGTTTTCCTTTCACTTTGTTGATCGTTGATAAGCCCTTTCACTTATCATTTCTATTATCAAAAGTGAGATTATACTGATAAATGGTAAGGGACAGCTTTGCTACTCATTGTTGACTTAAAGAAATGTCTCAGTAGAAATATCATTTAGGTAGAAGCAACTAAAATTGATTTACGTTTCGTGACAAATGTAGAAGAAAGAATGTAAGAGATTATTTTTCAAACTTACTAAAAGGTTTATATGTTCTATTTAAAATAAACTTTTTCACAGATATAAACGTCTGGAATTCTTTAAACAAAGTTTATTCTCGTTTCTATAATAAACACTAAAGTCTAAGTATCTATTCCAAACATGTTGATCAAATAAATACCTTATGAGGGAAGCTTTATTATTATTTTCGATTAATTACACATGATATTACTTACAAAATAGAGTTATTATACAGTCTGTTAATCAACTTAAAGCTTTTTGATAAGGGATACTCCAAGTTGATTCCGCAAACTTCGTACGACTGACCTTGCGATTTATTTATGGTTATTGCAAATGCCAGACGTACAGGAAAATATAAACGTTTAAAATCGAATGATAAATCCGTTGAAATTATCGCTATAGGCGGTATATTGTATTTTTTATTTATGATTGTCGCCTCAATTCATCACCTTTTCCACAGCCAGTCTTGTTCCATTGCACAGTCGAGGTTGATTGTAAATTGTGAGGTGGTAATCCAGGCAATTACAGTGAATTTAAAAACTCCGTGGTGTCGAC
This sequence comes from Diorhabda elongata, assembly GCA_026230145.1. Taxonomy (NCBI): domain Eukaryota; kingdom Metazoa; phylum Arthropoda; class Insecta; order Coleoptera; family Chrysomelidae; genus Diorhabda; species Diorhabda elongata. The sequence continues at coordinate 15,693,035 of CM047928.1, read as the reverse complement.
TGATTTGAAGGAAATCAACTGTAACATAAGAAAATTTTGAATGGTCGCGTTGAGGTATTGGTTATGGTAATTGAACTACTGCGTTATATCTGGGAAAACACGCTGAACAAGCTCCTCTTTTGAGTCTGAGATGCGACAAGGTAATTTTGATGAATCCGGTAGAGGTGTCTTCGACGATTTTTTCCAATAACTAACAACTGCTTCCCAAACACAATTGCAGTTTTATCTTGTTTGCAAAAATACTCGCAAGCTAGCAGTAAAGGGTCACTATCACAATAAATCAACAAAAACAAGACCACATAACTTGAAATTTCACTGTCACAAAGGATCACCAAAGTAAAGAAAAATTCTCGCGCACGTAGTGGTAATAGCTACTCAAAAAGATAGAAGAATGTACTCTGAGGTATCGATGGATATGGAGGATGGATCGTCATAATAGTTGGTTGTCAAATGTCAAATAATATAGTTGCGTTTCGAAATTTAATTTGTGACAACACTTATGATTTATCAGTCTACATATAGTTGGTTGTCAAATGTCAAATATTATTGTTGCGCTCAGAAATTTAGTTTGTGACAACACTTATGATTTATCAGTCTACATATAGTTGGTTGTCAAATGTCAAATATTATGGTTGCGTTCAGAAATTTAATTTGTGACATCAAGGATAAACAAAATTGTTGTCCAATACAATACAATTTAATTCCGAGCATTTTAATATTCATTTACCTTCATTCACAAATAATTCAAGACAAAAATTAGCCAAATCGGTCCAATTGTTTCGACTAACGAAGAGCCATTCATTTTTATATATGTATAGATGGTCAACTATCTATTTATAATCATATTGAACACACTAGTTAGTGCTACCACTACAATAATACTCACAATTAAACTGTATCTGGCGCGTTTCATAACTTTTCTTTTGTCTTTGGAGACGTGGTAGTAGTGGTAATAGTGACTAGTGTCTTTTATATAAATATCACCAACGGTTCCAGAAGTTCAAATGTAATTTCGAACTATGAAAAACATGGCAATAAACAACAAAAAATTGGAGGTTAAGTTAGGTTAGGTTTTAATTGTCCAGTCAATACACCATTGAAAATTATAAAAAAAACATCGTATATATTCAATATCAAACATTAACCACATACTAAAACACACATTAAGCTATATAGTAGCATTGTGGGCAGTCGAGAGATATTTAAGCACATCAGACAAATCCATCGTGCCCTACTTGACCTTACTACCTCGCTAGTTTGAGTGCGGGGCACTCACAGATAACGTGGTCTGCAGTTTCATCCTCCTCCATGCACCACCGGTACTCAGGATATTCCGTGATGCCCATGATGTAATTTAGATGACCGTGTCCTGTTAAAAGTCCAGCTGGAATGGCGGAGCAGTTGTTGGGTATGAGATGAGCAAGGTCTATATATGTGTGTCTTCACTTGTCTTATGCCAGGTGTGTCTATCCAACTCTGTCGAGCCCGTCTAGCAAGCAGACCGTTACGAGACGAGATATCGACATCTTCGCCACCAAGTCAACACAGACGTAGCAGCTCCCCAAAATAATAGAGGAAGCAATTAAAATCAATGTATAAAAACTAATATCAAAAGCGCAACTTAATTCATGTAGCAAATGTGAAGCAAAAAACATCTTCAACATACCAATCCTTATAAATTAATTGGAGTTGAATGCTGATCTGGACGAACTCAATTCTGTAGGCTCACTAAACATCACCAATACCTCCTCATCAAAAAAACAACCATTGATTGACATAAAAACTCCATATCATACACAAACAAATAAACTTGCATAGTTCTAATATCTTCTTATTGTTCCAGGATTCTGATTTGTGGAAAGGTCGATCTTTGTAGAAGTGTTTTTGGTGAAACTCTGAACGAAAGTCGTGATCCAGATCATGGGCAATCAGAAAGATACACTTCACGGTGAGTATAATTTAGGAGCGGTTCCAAACAACAGCCTAAAACCTTAATATGCAGATATCTAAAGATAAAACAGGTATGGTAATGGTAATAGGAAAAAAGCCTACAATATGTATAAACTAGCTGTGAACGAAAACATCATTCACCAGTGAATGCAATGTACATACTTGGGAGTCGAGATCACAACCGCCGGAAACCTACAAAAAGACGTACGAGCCCAAGTAAATAAGGCATCTCTGGCTACCTGGGAGACCTCATAAAAACTAATACATATCCATGAAGTACACATAGACAAATCAATCGTAAGCTAGAAACTTACATATGCAGAGGAAACTCGAGCGGACACAACACAAAACGAAGAACATGATGAGGACAGCAGAAATGGAAACATTGCGAACTATTGAAGAAGTGAAACCAAGAGATCAAATAAGAAGCAAAACTATAAGAGAAGATATGAAAATTCAGAATATAGTACGATTTACGAGATCGAGATGACGATATTGAAGAGACCAAAGGATAAAAAACCAACTTCAAGGAGACCTCTCAAGAGATAGCACGAAAGTTGGACATCTTTTTCTCAAGATGCTGAATAGTAGAAGCAACAAGACTAAGTCTTAAGAAAATAGAAAGAAGAAGAGTTTAAATTCGGATCGAGGAAGTCTATATATACAGGGTGGGCAATTAAGAACGGCCGTTGGCCAAATCTCAGGAACTGATGATATTACAGCTTCCGATAAGAAAATTGTAACAAAAGTGGCCCCAAGAAACACGTTGAAATTATATTCATAATTTTAGATCCATCACTAGAGGGCGTTTTTAAAAATATAAAATTAAACAATCAAAATTTACCCACTAAATCAGCACTTTATATATGATAATCGAATTCTTAAAAAAATTCTGCACATTTTTCTTTTCACAAGTTTTAGTGCATCTTTAAGAGGTGGGGGAGAGTGGAAACTTTGTTATAATAAAATACCTTCAAGTCCGGTTCTACTTGGACGATTTTTATAAACTCGATGTTATTTGAAAGAGCTTTTGTTAACCAATACAAAAGATATAAATTGTAAGCAACTTAATTAGCAACGTGAATGTTAGAGAGTGTTGTTTCATAGCTTTAAGAATTTTCTTCAATCGTCTATTAGGCTGGTTCACCCAAACGGAGATTAAAAATGTATTCTGAAGTTATGAAGTTTATGAAGTTATTATACGGACCTACCTGCAGTAATTCCTCATAAAAGCCTTATTATTGCCGCTATATGGCGCACAAATCATTAAATAAACTATGTATTTGGCCACCCAGATGTCCAAACCTCCCTTGTTTAGACTTTTGGGGCTTACACCAATAGACCCATGACAAGAGATTATATGATTAAAAGAATATGACAGGCATTAAGAGGTATTTCAATGGCAGATATTGGAACTGCTGTCCTGTCCACCCCTCAGCGAATTATTTCATGTATAGAAAATGATGGACGACATTTTGAACACCTAGGGTCCCACTAGTTACGTTGTTAGTTATTTAAGCTGTTAATTGTAGATTTGTTACATGGGTTGTTCTCGTTGTTGTTGATTGATAGATAGCGCCACCTAGCGTAATAATAAGATAATTTCCTCGTTTTGGTGATACGAATTTGAGCTTTACATCTTTTTATGTGCTTATTTCCAGTCAACAGTCTATGTTCATAAGTCTACAAGCACGTATATATGATAAAATAAAAGACAAATAATTTATACCGTGTCGTATTTTATATTTTTACACCTTTCCACTGTAATAAATTCAGAATAGTTGAAAATATTTTTGTTTCCTTAAATTTATGAACGTCCGGTTTAAAAAATAATGGCCGTATACTAATTGCGTGCATCACGTTTCATATTTTTTTAGCTGGTTTTCCAAAGATACAATCAAAACCTACTTAAAACGAATGATTTTAATGCTGGTATTTAACATGATGTTTCTGTGACAGGGTGTGGAAAAGCAATCTCCAAAAAGATTAATTAATATCACAAAAATATACATTACTTATAAGCCAACCAAAATTTCCTTTGTCAGAATGTTGCTCTAGATTAATGGTCCGAAATATTAATATTCAGCACCCATAAAAAACAGAATTTTCTTCTTACATTTACTGAATGTAAAAATACGACTAAATTATTTAGCAAAAAAAAATAAGACAGAACAGTAGCTCTAGTACTCGCTTGCAGTTCACACTAAACCTAAAAAAAAGCTCACGCGAGTTTTTTCTAATCAGTACTGGGTCAATAAAAAATACCTGAAAACGAAGTAAAATTAAAATACAAATTTTGGAAACAATAGTCACAAAGGTCAAAAAATGGGTTTGTCGCAATTTTCAGCAAAACGGTGAGTTTTATCATAAAAATACTTTAGACAAAAATTGTAGATCATAAAATTATCTACAAAAAAAGTATCAATACTTTTTTTTCTACGAGCCACCGTTTCTGATATATAATGATTCAAAAAGTTGTCGTATTTAATGATTTCACCAATATATTTTCAGTAGTAAACTTTTCTTACAACATTGAAATGAACCAAGACTTGTTGTTAGTATTTGTAAGAAATATCTTTTGACCGGTTGGAACTATCATAAGTTCATCAAATAAATTATCAATTGACGAAAATGTTGTTAAAGTTCGACGATGTTGTTCTGCAGCTTTGGTATTTCTCTTGCAATAATTATTGCCATTAAATACGACAGTAAATCTGAAACACTACAAATTTTTGAATCGTTATATCTCAGAAACGGTGGCTCATAATAAAAAAAGTTTTGATACATTTTTTGTAGATAATTTTATACCCTACAATTTTTGTCTAAGGTATTTTCATGATAAAACTTACCGTTTTACTGATAATCGTGAAAAACTAATTTTTTGAACTTTGACCTTGAATACAATTTTTTCCATACAAGGAAATGATGGGGAACATTCAAATTTTATTTTCAATTGTATTTTTAACACCTTTACTGATTTTCAGCTTGATGGGAATTTATGTAGCTTCACTCTTATTTTTTGGTCTAATTTGGCCGAATTAAAATAACATATATATACCATCATTTTGACCCGTCATATTTGGAATGATTTCCGCCGTCAGGATTATGAACAAAAGAACAAGGTTGAATTACGTTCGAATTTTGAAAATTCTTGACGTTTCGGCTCCCACTTTGAAACCATTATCAAGAAAAGAGAGGTTATTCATTCATCGGTAAGAAGCTCCACGCAACGAATTATCCTTTTGGTCAATTTCAATGCCCCTACTTCGTGGAATTTAACCGAGGAAAAAGCTAAAATCGAAAAAATATGATTTAAATATATATAAAAATGATATCTTACTATCAAGAACACACTAACTGGTTAACTAAAACCAGCAGTGATTATGTTAGTATCAACGGTGTTCTAGTTTTTGGTTTTTTGGTTTTTTTTGTTTCAGCTTTTCATTTCCTCGACGAAACAGATTGAGACTTTGGTATCAATTAAAAAAAGAGGATTCTTTGCGTGGAGTAGGATGATTGCAACCAAGGAATCACTTCTCACCAATGAATGGATCCTCATTTTTCTACTGATAAAGGCTTCAAAGTGGGAAACGAAACGACGTTTCTGTTTTGTTTATCTAACAACTTTGTTTAATTATACACCACGTTCGTTTACGTAATTTGCTAAATATACAAAAACTACTTCTAATTTTGATTTCTATCAGGGCGACCTCGAAAAACCACAACTTTTGAAGAAAAACGTACTATCCATAATGTACTCAAAGCTACTGAAAATTTTTCTGTTTAAAATTATAGAATAAAATAAGCGTATCGTCAGGTGGCATGTTAGAAATGTCTACAGAACAATATACCACGTGAACCGATGTCGCAACAACTCAACTTAGCTCATAATAGTGTTTCTGTTAATAACCATCACACGATTTAGTTGTATTTCCACCTATTTATTTTGTTCTATTTGATTCCTTCTTTCCTGATTTTTTTTAGATACGAATTCATATTTAGGAATCTTACCAGCTGAATTTGTTGCAACTTATAGAGAAGATAATAAAGAATCCTGTCCTAAAAATTGATATTCTCCAGACAAATCATTATATTCACCTAACCAATTATTTATATTAGTTTAATATTTTCTATGTAAACATGCAAGATCTTTATTCAGAAAATAGCTATTCCTTATAAAATCAATATTGTATTGAATTAATATTGTAAATTAACGATATAATTGATAGATGCATCAAAACATGAACAATTCGACAATTATAATTGGATATAACAAACCCAATATTTGTAGCCTTTACAATATCAAATACATTACATGATTTGCTGATTGAACAGACTCGAAATAATGTTTTATACATGAAAGCCCATATAGCGTGAAATGATCAATTTATTTCATGAAGATTGACACTATGAAATGTTGATTAAATATATTTATATATAGTCGCTGATTCCGCAAAACGTCGGTTGTAAAAAATTGTCGAGGAAGCTCAAAAAATTACTCTTTGTTTAAATCGATAAACTTCAAGGTTTAGGAGATATGTAGATTTTAGAGATATTCTGAAGAAAATTATCATAAATTGTTATTATTTATTGAAAATACTTAAAACATAATCAAACATTTCTAATTTAACACGTTGACTGCCAACTACGGGATAACTCGTAGATTGTTTTCTTTTCTAGGACGCCAACCATGAGTTATTTTTGTGCAGCTACGACTAATCTCGGAATATATAAGTGCTAATATCGATTGATGGCTTCTGGGAAAAGAACAAAAAATCGATGCTGGCTTACATGAACAGAAAATTTATTAAAAAACGAACAAAAAATATAATTATAAAAATTAGTTCAAATTCACGAAGTAAAATAATATTTTATTGTTTATGAAACTTACTAAGGCAATCTTCCAAACAAAAGACCGGCCTCTCTTTACATGCTGAACGGAAATAACGCGATTCTCTGCGTTTTTTTTTTTTGCTTGGGAACATATACGATATGGCTTTGTCGGACACTACTTTTTTCGGTAGGTGGCACACTCTAAAAATAATGAAGCTCTTGCAATTTCATTTTTGTCGAAACTGGTTGAATCTCTTGTCCAATCAAAGCGACGACGAATTCTTCTCTGAACTTGATCAGTTTTATTTTAGAAGACGTCTTGCCACTTTGATAACCTATTAGATTTTTTTTTTTATTTCATTGCGTTTCAATTTCTTGCGCAGCATATAAATTTGTTCCACAAATAGTGCAAGAAATTCATCCGAAAAAAATAAGTCCGCCAACATTTGTACTGTAAAATTTGTCGAATGCAATTTCACACCAACATTTTTTTGGTAAATAATTCAGGATTTTGTTTAATTTCTGTCCACAAATTATCATTCGCAGTTGATGTTGTTGCTTGGGAACGTCGACATTATCTTCAGATTCGGGATCAACTTCATCTTCAACTTCATAATCCCGTCTAATTCAGAATCACTCAGATTTACGTATTACTGAATTTCATTTTGAGTCAGTGGTCTTTTCTTATCTGTATTGGATTCTTGATAATTTAATTATAACAATAATTATAAAACAAAACACTCAAGGAAGATGTAAACGTAGTTAGCTTCCGTGAATAGATTTATGTTACAGAAGCCAACAACGAGATAATTCGTAACACCTTTTTTTAAAAAAACATGCTTTTTATGATAACTTTGCACGAGAATTGGAGTTTTTAATAATATAATTAATTTAATTAAATCAAATTGTCATTTTAAACGGAATTCTGAACCTTGCCGTGGCAGTCAACGTGTTAAATGAATTCTGTCGAATATCGTGTTATTTATATAAGGAAAAAATTAAAATGTAGAAAAATTTATCAAAAAAAACTATAATTAATCTTCGAAATGGGCATTTCGTTCCTTATGCTTACCGATGTTACATATACCAAGCTTTTAAGCTTTTAATTCAGGGAAAACCTGATGACCTTACAAATATTCGAATGCATAATTTAGAAAATATAATTAAAAATTAAGTTCTGATTTCGTTACTTTTAAATCCCATAACTCAAAAATGAAGGGGTCACAGCATTATTTTTACGTTATCTACTTACTCCCAAATATTTTTACTCGACCATATTTAAAATCAACGAGGGTTGTCTGAAAAGTTTGCAACCTTAACCTGAAGATGTTTGCACTTGTGCACTGACGTAGATCGTGAATCGGTTTAAGCAAAATGAGTCAAATTTTTGTCGTGGCTTCATAGTTGTAAAGTTTGTTCAGTTTTCGACCATTTAACAAGCGAAGCACATGTAATCATGGATTTAATGACTGTTAATAACCGCAGTGACTTTTAAGATTACCTAGTGTTTTATCCAGAATAACTTCTAGATATTTCATTTCATTGGAAAGTATTCGTTGAGTTCCATTAAAGATATCACCCCATTTTTTAATTCTGTTTATTGCCGTTTACGTCCCGACTGAGATTATACCTGCATGCTTGTCCCCTTTGTTTTAAAAAGATGCGGAATCCAAGTAACGGATTCCACTAGAAGATCTGATGGATATGTGGGACTCCCGTAGCCTACCCACTAAACCGCCATCTTCTGTCATCTCCGTCCAACTAAGGACTATTGTGATATTACTTATAGTTGGTGGGACTGTCTGTAGCAGTCTACATTCTTTTGCATAAGAATTCTCTCAGTATAGGTAGCAAACAGTTGACAACATTCTACCTTGTGCCGTATCACCTGGACGATATTATCAGAATTTATGCTGCCGACTACTTCCTTTCTAAAATCCTTTCAGTGGTTACACACGAAAAACGTGTGATCGGCATACTCTGGTGGTTATATGTGTTTACATCTATATCTCTGTAATTAGACTCCTCGTAGATGTGATAACTAAGCTTAATCCAAGCCAAGAATGGATTCTGAATTGACTGGTTTTCTTCATCCCAGTCTGGCCATCGAATCTTCTTCGCCGTTGTCGTTTTCTCAACAGATAGTAAAACGGAACCACCAATAGAAATATTATTTCATCGTACTGCTTGGACTTATCTTGGTCTATGTACCAGATCTTTTTGTTTTTGATTTATTATCTTTATATCTCCATATCAAAAATAATTTTCCAGACTTACTTGCTAGATATTATTTTAAGAACAATATTTTCTGGTAACAGTAAACTCCCGATTTGTTGTGTGGTTGCTCTACGTTCCTTCCGCCATCTTTAACATGTAAAAAAAATATGATCTGCAGTATCTTCCACAAATTGGTAAGTCTAAAACTCTTGTCTCTCATTCTTTCTTCTTTAATTACATTATTTGCACCATAAGTTAAGCAGCATTCCGGATCGTTCTTAAGATATAGCAATTGATTGGTAAGACTGAAGGTCCATCTATGTGTGCCTTAAATTGTCAGGAGTTCACATCTATATCTCTCTTGCAATTAGACTACTCGTAGATGTGATAACTAAGCTTAATCCCATACCAAGAATGGCTTCTGAATTGACTGGTTTTCTTCATCCCAGTCTGGCCATCGAATCTTCTTCGCCGTTGTCGTTTTCTCAACAGATAGTAAAACGGAACCACCAATAGAAATATTATTTCATCGTACTGCTTGGACTTATCTTGGTCTATGTACCAGATCTTTTTGTTTTTGATTTATTATCTTTATATCTTCATATCAAAAATAGTTTTCCAGACTTACTTGCTAGATATTATTTTAAGAACAATATTTTCTGGTAACAGTAAACTCCCGATTTGTTGTGTGGTTGCTCTACGTTCCTTCCGCCATCTTTAACATGTAAAAAAAATATGATCTGCAGTATCTTCCACAAATTGGTAAGTCTAAAACTCTTGTCTCTCATTCTTTCTTCTTTAATTACATTATTTGCACCATAAGTTAAGCAGCATTCCGGATCGTTCTCAAGATATAGCAATTGATTGGTAAGACTGAAGGTCCATCTATGTGTGCCTTAAATTGTCAGGAGTTCACATCTATATCTCTCTTGCAATTAGACTACTCGTAGATGAGATTACTAAGCTTAATCCCATACCAAGAATGGCTTCTGAATTCACTGGTTTTCTTCATCCCAGTCTGGCCATCGAATCTTCTTCGTCATCTTTTTTTTATACCTTATAGTTCCATAAAGAATTTGCAATTGAATACGTATATAGAATTTAAAAAAAAAATAAAATTTTTTTATGAGCATGAATCTTTTCACTGACTCTAATTTCTGTTTCAGATTCTTCCTTAAACATTCTTTCTTGGAACAAGCATTCGATATGCTTATCGAGCAAGGATTCAAATTAGCAGGAAGCTGTGGTTCAGGTACCGCAGGAGGTGCTACTACTGACCTTAAACCAGGAGTCGATGCGGAAGAAAACCGCTGGAATCATTACAATGAATTTGTATTTGTTCGAGAATAGTATAAGAATTATTCAAAATAGGCTGTAGAAAATTTTGTCTTAATATCGAAAAAGAATAAATGCAGTTCATCGAAACTCAACAATTCAACGTATAAAAAATTTCTCAACCTAATATTTTACTTCCATATATAAATATATGTGATCATCGTGAATTATCTTTTTACGGATTATAATTAATGTTTAGTGGTGTAGAAAACAGTTAAAAAAAGTATAGAAAATATTAAAATAATATTTCCTCACATCGATTAATATATATGCATATAATTTTTTTCTACTTTTTACTTCTTAAGCCTTTTTTATGTGTTTTTCGTGATAATTTGTTTTGATTTTAGGTCTCTTTCCTATGAAAATCAGTTTTCATAGAAACGAGATAATTAAGACAAATCATGACGAAATATATGCACCAGATATTACAAAATGTGAAGAAGAGGATTACGAAGCATTTTGAGCTTCGGGGTAGGTAATAATAAATTGCAGAACAAAAAAAAATATGAAGCAAAGCTTTAAGAAGTCTGCTCTTTTTAGTGAAGTGTTTAACTAATTTACATTAAAGTAAAATCAATGTATCTTCTGCGATGGAGTATCACAAGAATGCTTCAAAAATACTTATAAAATCATAGTTGCAAACTGCGTTGCTTGGGTTTTGAAAATGAAACTACAAACTGAGTTATCTGTGTGTGCTTTGCACTCAAACGAGCGTGGCTCAAAGCTGTGAGGCTTGCCTAATGACATCAAAGGATTCAAACCAAAGCACCTGATGGACTTCTCAAAGTCATCGGTTTTTGGTAACGTCAAGTGAGGCACGACGGGTCTATCTGAAGGCCTATGGGTTCAACGGTCGCCCACTTTTCGTTAAGACATTCTAAGATGTGGAAAATGAGTTCCATCTTTAAAATTAGTGCTGAGGGTGGACTTTCCAAAGAGTAACTTGTTTAAAAAATTGAAATTTTCATTTTGAAATATTTATTTGATTCATTTAGGCCATGAAATAGGGGCGGGAAGCACGCAATGTACATACGAAGTCTGGCTATTAAATAACAAGACTGGTTATGAAAAAGGATTATATTATGAAAATTATTCTACATTCGAATGCTCCTCTTTAATATAGTCCTCTCTCTGCCGTTTTTTGCTTTACCGCTTCCATCGACTCAAATCGGGTCCCTTTCAAAGCAGATCTTTTTCTTTCAAGGAAATCTGAGAAGACTCGTTGCCGCAAGAGCTTTTTGGCACCAACTTTGCACAGACTTTTGTCATGTGTAATTTCTCATGTAAAATTTTTCTAACCGTTTTTTATCGGCGTTTTCAGCCTCGGCAATCATCCGGATGCTCATTCGCCGATTTGCACGCGCAAATTGGTTGATTTTGGTCACTGTTTCCGGATTTGAAACAGTCCTGGGTACTTATCATCTTAAGTGCCCTCTCGGCCCTCACTAAATCGCTTACATTACTCAAAAACACGCGCACGAGATAGAAAATTGTCCCTTTAGGCCTCTTGCAACAATTTATACCATTCAGTCGGAGTTTTTTTTTTTTCAATTTAACGAGAAATTTGAGATTGATAAGTTATCTAGATACCCCGGTCGTCTAGGGCGACCCCTAGACTCTCAGTCTCGTTATTTAATAGCCAGACCTCGTATATAACTTTTGATGAAAGTAATTCCAAATTTTTATACAAATCGATGTTGTCCGAAAAAATTGGGAAGTTATACCCTATTATTTTTACCGTGGGTATGTATATATAAACGTGACAATTCATTATTAAAAATTTTTAGAAATTCTCCAAATTTCAAAATGAAAGAAGTTATCTGCAATATATATAAATTAAGAAAATATAGTTCAAATAATAAATAATGCTTCTAAAATGCTTAGTTGTCTAGATTTAGAGCCATAGTGAATGTTTTCTTTATTGAAACTAGTCTCGCACATAAAAACATAACAATTATTGAAATAATTATGTATATATAAAGTCGTACAAATTTTTTAGTAGTTTTCATATTAGATTATTCGACGAATTGCAATGTATAAACTAATTTGGAGGAATTGAATTTCGATATATTTTTCTGCAGCCTTTCATATCTCGCTAAATAAATATTATCATTTTCCATATTATACAATATTCTTTAGAACATAGATGAATCTTTTGGAGCTGTTAACATATATAAATAATTTTAAACTAGAAATATTTGTTTCACTATTCTCTTTCCCACGTTGGTTATTTGTCACGAAAATCGCTTGTGATAAACAAATATCACAATCCAAGGTTACTAGAATAATAGAAGGTTTGTGACAATAACAAGATGCGCAGTTGACAAGTGACGTCACCGGTTCTTCACAGCTGTGAGAACAGCAACAAGTCTCAATAAATTCGTTAGTTAGAAATATATTCGTTTGTATAACCAAATCAGCAAGAGATAACACATATCCTCATAACTCGGACATAATGTTAATGAGGTTCTGTTTAACATAAAAATATAAACAAAACAAAAATGTAAACATAATGACGTAGCTGGTGTTCTAACAGCTGATCGTTTGTTTACAAAAACATGCGCATGTCACAAACCCTCTATTATTCTAGTAACCTTGACCACAAGTTACGCGCATGTGTAGAAGACATATGATTTTTCTTAGGCGATATATTAAGTACATAAACATTCAAAAAAAATTGTCCAAACTAAGTGTTTATGAAGTTCTACTGGTTATGTAAGTACAAAATTTTATTATTTTTCTAACCCTAACCTAATCTAACTTAACCAGCTCTAAATGCAACAACAAAGGCAGCCAAAAGGTTCTAAAGAATATAGTTGCATTCATTCAACACTTCACCTTGAAAGATGTTAAAAATTTAGTTGACAGTGCAAGACAATGACTTAAAGGGTCACTGTAACTCCCGGAATTTGGCGAAAATACCGGCTCTGTATTTTTATTCAAGTTGAAGCAAAATAAAAGAAAAAGAGGAAAGTGAAGACGATGGAAGGTGACGAAAAGTGTAGCAAAAAAATATCTACCTCCCGCTCATTACTGATCGCTGCAAAACGTGTGGATAGATCGCAAATTGTGTGCCGAATATCTTTTGATTTGACAAGAAAAGACTACAGGAATGTTGACCACTCACAACGTGATATTTGTTACCTTTTGTAGTTACATATTCCTACTTTTGAAGGACATGAAACAGGTCTTCAGAAGTACCTCACGATACAACTTTAAATGGGCTAGTAACAAGCAATCACAAATCTTGGCTGTATGTTATTAGACAAAAGACCAATACAGAAGAAGAAGAAGAGTATTGACTACAGATCACCCATGTTTAGATGTATCGCGAGATGTTAATTATTCTAACCAAATTCGCGCACTCGAGAAAATTAAATTATCGACAATTTGACATGCACTCGGGACATTAATATTGAAAATATCATCAGGAAAAGATGTTATAACCTAAATTGTTCCATTTAGTAGTTGTCACGAGTACGTGAAAGTTAGTAAAAGCTTTTCTACAAACAAATGATCGATAATTTGCACTAGTGCAGTACTATCGCTGAAATTTGATCGTTGCTAGGTAAACATAAATATTACAGCTTTTTGTTTGGCTTAAATTTTTCGAAGGAAATAGTCAAATTTATGTTTATATTTCTCAAAATGGCATATTTTCAAGATTTAATATCACTAAAGATGAAATTTTGGATATTTATTAGTTTTAATCTTGTTAGTAGGAAAATATTATAGAGTACTTATTTCGTTACTTGAATAAAATGTAGAAAAAAGGCTTTTGGAAGTAATCTGATAATCTAAACACAGGTTGTGTTTATTTAGTAATAAGGTGAAAATAAAACATTTGGAAGAAAATATATATATATATATTTTTAAACAAAATATTTCATACCAAAATAGATGATATTGAGTAATTTAACCCAATTTAGATAAAATACATCACTTTAACTTTATAATACATCACTTGTATTTGATTTAGTATTGTTTATAGCCGGCAGCCACCTATTAAAACAAGTGTAGATATTTGGGAACAAATGCATCGCATTAATCGAACTCAGTGTTATACACATCATTTTACAGAAAGTCATTTTGAAAAATGAAAGACGGTTCGATTGGCTGTCGTTAATTGCCACTTCGAATGAGATATCTTTGTCCGACATGCTATGCATTTGGTCAATTTGTTTGTCACGGCTTTCTAGGTTAATCTGCTCTAGAATCCTAACGTCTTCTTCTTTCTTTAATGCAAGCAAAATGTTTTCGTCGTATCCTCTGCCGTTTAATTATTAGAGAGGTTGTCGCTCCATCTCTTGCGGGGTCTTCCAACGATTCGGCGCCTTAAGGTCGACTTGTCTATTTTGACCATTCTGTCGTCATTCATTCGATCTCTTCGCTTCTCTCCCAGTCAAAAAGTGTATTTCCAATGATCCTGAGCACTATTTTCATTTCAGTGGTTTCTAATATTCTCTTCGTGTTTGATGTGTCTGGTCTGGTTTCCGCTGTGTATGTTAATAAAGGCCGGATGACCGCATTGTAGATTCGGGATTTGGTCTCGATATTTGTTACAGAAGATTGTATCGTTCAGGAAAGCTGAGGTTCGTGCTGCTTTTACCGCTTGGTTTCTTCCGAGATTTTCTTCGGTAGTTACGCCATTGATTTTGGCCTGTATTTTGTGTCTCTGGTAAATGTTTTTGAAGGTGTACCACGTCCTCCAGTTGTATTCGGTCAAACGTCTTTTTCAGGTCTATAAAACACATGAACGCCGGTTATTAAACTCGATGGATTTTTCGGATATTTGTCGCAGGACAAATATCGCATCTGTACAAGATCTAATCCTAATGTGACCTGTCAAATTTCCTGGTTTTAAGTTTACTATCTGGATTAGCCTGTGGGCGTCGCTAAGTACCAAATCCGGTTATATCTAGATAAAAAGTTGCGCGCTTTGATGAAAGTGATGTGCGTAAGCCATTTTAATACTTGAATATGTCACTATTGCGTTGATAATCGTTTTGGTGACTGATAAGGTGGAAATTTGGTTTATAAAAAACATTTTCAATTTCAAATTTTTAATATATATGAACGCTGACTATATTACAAATGACTCAAAGTGGATAAAACTAACCAACTGTATATAATAACTAAACTATAGATACTAATAATGGTTATTTAATATAATTTTTTAGTTTTATTTTATATAAATTTCATATAGAACGTTTATATTTATGGAATATAAAGTAGATACCATATAAAAACCATATTTATTATGTTGAATCGAAAATATACATTTTAACATTATTGTACAGATTTGTTTCTTAATTCATGCCACAAAATTTGGGAGGTAAGTCTTCCCTATAACAAAATTTCCTCAGTCCACCCTTAAAGAGTGAGAGAGACTAAAATTGAATTTTTATCTTTTTTTTTTTTTTCTTTCCAAAATTTCAGTTGAGCTAGAAACTTGAAATTCTGTAAATTGAGTGCACTCGCCAAATGACTATCTTTTTTTTTCATAAATTGAGTGGAAAATAATAAAGATGTAAAATGTATTACTAGTCATAGTAAATGCTTAAAAGTAATAGTTGTTAATTTCACCCCCGTATAATGTAACAGGAATATTGAAAAAATACCCGTAGTTAGTCATTTGCGAGGGCACCCTTCTATAGTCGAGCCGGAAAGGTTTTTCCGAGGTGCTACGTCCTAGTAGGTCTATATCAGCCATGTCAAAGATCAAACCGTATATTATATACTTATATAATTTAAAAAATAAAATTCAGTTATTTTTTTTTATTTTCAACCTGGCCCATCTACGAATTCAAAATTTAATATGGCCCTCTGCAAAATTGTTTTTGATATCTGTGGTCTAGACGAAGGTTCCGTGATGTGGACCATCCCTAAAATCGAGCACAAGATTTTCAACATTCAGCTGCTGCAAAAATTTTCCCATAAACGTGTTCTAATGAATTTCTTTACGAAGTCAACTCTTTCTTGGTTTTGGAAAACCTCACTAAAAGACGCTATCGGTTATAACATTTTCTTTTATGAAATTTTGTACATTTATAATAAACTGGATCCATAATATTTTAATCGAATTTACGCTAAATAAAATTATTTAAAATAAGGTTAGAGTGGCAGAAACTTTAGTAAGGATATTTCTTTAAAAACATAATTTCTAAAAAAATTCTTCCAAATTTAACGCAGAGCTTTATTTAGTAGTTAAGTTCCATTACAATAATCCCATCATTAACTTTTTCTTGAACGATAACACAAAATCACTCTCCTTTATATCTTCCTTGTTCACACTTTAAACTTCTTTCGAATCATACTTATCATCATTAATACAGGAATAATCTGACTCCATGTAAGAAACATCTTCATTGCTCTTATATGAGTCATCACTGCAAGAAGTATGCATTTTTTTATTGAGATTTTTTCCTTGGGTTGCTCTTTTCAGTCTTAGGCTTTTCCTCCTTTCTTGTTTCTTTCTAACTTATTTTTAATTTCTGTTCTTTCGCATCTCTTTTTGTATATTTGAAAGAGGCTAAAATAATGTCTCTCCAAAAGGGGTAGGTATGTTTTATATAGTAGTGCATGCGAAACGTCAGTAAAACAATGACTATTTGAATGAAAACCTAACACAACAACAATTCTGACAAGAGAGAAGTTTAGGTGGAAGAGGACAGCACACACAGCCTAGTCGGTTCCTCCCATAAAGCAGTGAAAAGGTTAAGGGTGACAACTCGGAAAGGGCTGGGCTGAGGAAATGTTGTTATAGGTAAGACCCATTTCAATTTTATACGAGCAACCACCTCAAGAATTTTGTCGCATGAATTTAGAAACACCCTCTATATTTTTACATATTATTCAAATATTCATCATAAAATAAATTTTTTTGTATATAAGGTTGGGATAAGGTTGAATAACTTATGTTAGTGCTGTACTTTGCCCTTTGTCACGTGATATTCATCACATTGACATAACTTTAGAAGCAAGTAGTGCATGATTTTTATTAAAGCTATTAGTTGTAGGTTAATTTTAAATGGAGTGCAGAAACGATCATTTTCGGTATATTTTACTTTTTTATTTCCGTAAAGGAAAGAAAACTGCCGCGGCTCACAAAGAAATATGTCAAGTTTATATTGCTGATTGCTTAAGAAAGCGCACGTCTCAGAATTGGCGTAGAAAATTCCATTCTGGAGATTTTCCTCTCAAAGATGAACAACGTTCTGGTCGGCCAAATCAAAGACATAATTGAAAAGAATATAACTATTCGAAAGGTTGCAAAGAGGCTATATGTATCGCACACAATAATTGAAAAAACACTTAAAATGTCGGGCTAGTTAAGACGCTTGATATTCGAGTCTCTCAAGAATTGAAAGAAATTCATTCAATACAAAGAAACCTTTCTTGAAAAGAATCATCACATGGATCCTGTACAATAACATAGTTCAAAAAATATCATGGAGCAAACACGATGAACCAGCATAAACCACATCAAAAGATGAAAAACAACAAAAGAAGCTCGTGCTGATAGTTTGGTGAGATTAAAAGGGTGTTGTGTTTTTTGAGCTGCTTCCAAGGAACCAAACGATCAAATCTGATGGTTACTGTCAACAATTAATGAAGCAATCAAAGAAAACCGGCTAGAAATATCAAATCGGAAAAGTTTAATGTTCCACTATGATAATGCAAGGCCTCACACATATTTGGCAACTCATGGAAACTATTGGAGCTTGGCTGGGAAGTGATACAACATTCCCATACAACCCTCATCTCGCACTATCTGATTACTATTTATTTCGAAATTTGCAGAATTCTTTGAATGAAATGACCAGAAATTTCAAGAGCGAAGAATCGTGAATCTTTAAAGATAAATGGGAAAAGGCCATTGAGCAAAATTAAAATATATAATTGATTGAAAACTATTCTTTGTTTTATTTTATACTACAAAACAGAAGCTACTTTGTCGCCAACCCAATAATTTCTAGTAAAATAATATCAAATATAATCTAAATAATGATTCATTATATAAATGGACAAAATAAACGCTCAACTAAGAGATGTTTTTTATATTTATTTTCTCGTCTATTGAGAAATTTCATGAAAAAAACTGGTGTAGTTGAGTATTGAAAGTGAATATTTTCAATTATGTCAATAGTTTTATACAAAAAAATACATTTCAATGTAGCAAATTTTGGACGACTTCGCCCTCCAATCCATAGGAAGGGCAGTAAAAGATTTGTGATATAAAGAAGTCAATACAATAAAATTTTAAACATGAATATCTAAAATAGCAGAAATTTTTATAATTTCTTAACCTTAGAATGTTCTTGATTTTAGGTCTCTTATAATTTAAAATTAGTTACTTTTATAATTTTTTCAAAAAAAATAAAAATTTGACGTTTTGACTTTTTTTAGTCTTTAACAAAATATTTTCATCCGTCTTTAAGATATTACAAAAGAAACTAATTTTAAATCAGAAGACACCTAAAAACAAGAACATTTAGAAGTATAAAAACAGAGTAATTAAACAACTTTGAATACCTTAAAAATTTAAAGGTTTGTCTACATAAAACATTGTTTGGAAATATTTTGTCAACTATGTCGTACTCAATGTTGAAAAACATTAAATTTGATAATAATATGTATAAATTAGAGCGGCTGGAGCTTATTCATTACATAATGATTATTTAAATAATGAAACTGATAATTATAAACAGTCTGGCGTACAGTAATGTCCTTTTACGACATAATTATCATAAATTTGTTTTTGAAAACATAATTGGGACGTTTTTTCTAAAAAAACAGTTATATAGCAAAATTTCATGTCGCAAGAGATAATGCCACAAGTTAGTGTTCTGCATTTAGATAAATCAAACCTCAAACATTAATAATTTATCATTATAATAGTTGAATTTAATGAAAATACATGCATTCTTTTACCTCTTACAAAATGGAATGTTTTCCATACCGAGAAATAATTAATTAGGGAGCATCCGTTATTACGTGAACTCAGAATGGGGGCTTCAAAGGAATCTCATATTAAAAAAAATTATTTTAAAAATTCATTTTGCCAGTTAAAATAAATATCATGGCTATTAAAATAATCCAGTTTGAGAGTAATATAGAAAATGATAAAAATATTGATAGTGGATGTTTTAAGACATGTGGCATTTATTTCGTTTCGTGTATGAAGTTGCAGAATCACAGATCAGCTCTTCATGCGGTTAGATGAGAAACTGTAGTCACGATTCAACCAAAACGTGTAGTCAAGCGTAGTATGTTGTGGATGAAAATTTGGAATGGATACACGAAGAAAACGTAAACATTTCCCGTGACTGTCTTCCAGCACTACCAGAAATCCCAGATGACATGTGTCCAATTATTTCAATCGAAAAAGTACATGACTTTCCATGGATTGAGCAAAAATTTTAAAATAGTTTTGTTTTTACTTCGAATTTCATTTATTTCAAATATATTTACTATAGTACACCTGAACGGTTCATTATTTTCCCGAATAATAGAAGAAATTAGTTTAAAATAATATTAGCATCAATCTCACGTAAGAGAAAAGGGTCCAGCAAATCTCACCTAAGGAGGGGAGTCTAAACTGATTTAAAAAATTGCTCACGTAATTAATGGATGCCCCCTTAGTGCTATAATTAGAAAATTATGTTAACTTCACATATTCAAAAAATATGAAATCTTGTTGCTAATAAGAACAGGTAAATTAAATTGTTTAAAGAAAAATTATTATCTATCACTAATAAAGTATACAAAAAACTTTTTTTCTACTAAGCATGTTATTTTTCTTAAAAATAGCAATTTAATAACAGTACAATATTTATTTAACACTTCTCCGGTTAGGTTCACTGGCAGTAGGTGGAGGCGGTGGTCCTCTTCTGTCCAATTCCTCTAAATAGTTCAGTATTAATTGAGTTCTTTCTTCAGGAATGTGATCCAACACTAAATATCTCTTGTCGTTCTTCAAAATATCTTCAATTTCCTGCATGTGAGTTTGATTTTCACGTAATGTTTGTAAAGATTTATGAGTTATTAACTTTGTCTCATGCAAAAGTTCTTTGAATTGTCCTTTCGCTAAAATCAATTTGTCTTTAAGATAATCCTTGAATTCTCGCTCGCACTGAAAATAGAATTAATTCATTTAATGACACATATTAAAAGAAATTAATTTGAAACAACTATAAAATCAATCAAATGTTTTGTTTATTGATTTACTTACCCTTTCACTAGATGTAAATTTCGTATATCTAGGATCATCCTTTATTATTTTCTTAATTTCCTTCCAGGAGCTTACCAAAGTGACTTCTGTTGTTTCATCCAATAATTCGCGGAAGTTTTGACGTTTTCTTTTAACCAATTGCTCTACGTGATCGTTAAATAACTTTTCCTTATCTTCACGTGATAAAGTGTCAGCTAAATCCCATCTGTGATCCTTTCTCAAAATCCTTTTCACTTCCCTCCAACTCAAATCTGAATTTCGAACTAAATCAGCCAATAGAGCATTGAAGTGCTGAAACAAGATTACCTTAATTTTAGGCAGTAAAGACAAAACACTGTACTAAACATCAAAATAATAATTAAAAATTATATCTTATAACATTCTATCTATCTAATAGAATGCAGAAAATTAAAATTAACAAAACGAACGGAGTAGATAAGTCAGATCCAGAAATGGTTAAACAATGCAAGACATGGATATCTGAGATGAAGAAGGATGCAAGGAGATCAGATACAATAATACAAGAAAGGGAGGATAATTTCCTAGTTCCAATTCACAAGAAAGGAGAATTAAAGACAAAGACTACAGACCAATATGCAGAACTTCAATGTTCTACAAGATTTACAGTAAGATTGGAAGAAGATGAAAAATAAGAAGGAACACTAAGAGAAGAAGTAGACAAGAAACTGGAAAAAGAACAAGCAGCAAGTGTATATAAAAAAATAAAAGGGAAAGTACTACTAAATGGACAAAGATCAGAAGGCTTTATGATGGATATCTTCTGAAGAAGAATAAATATTAAAAATTAAAAATGTGTTCCACAGTTTTCACAAAAATATAATTTACCTGAATAGCCTCATCTCGTTTATGTTGTTCCCGTTCTTTATCTCTGTCTCTCATATGAGTTGCCAAAGTACGTTGAACTTCCTTTTCTCTTTCACGAAGACTAGCTTCTGCTCTGGCTTGTCGATCTTTCTGATCTTGAGTTTCCCCTTCTTCGTTCTCTTCTTTTTCGATTTCCTACGAGAATATAAAAATATAATTTACAATTCAATTTTTCTATATAGTTTTACATACCTCTTCTTCTTTGATAGAAACATCAGTATCTTGTTCTACTTTAGGTTCTTCCTTTTCTTTCTCCTTTTCTTTATCTTTGTCTTTAGATTTCTTTTCTCTTTCCTTATCCTTATCTTTATCCTTCTTTTTATGCTTTTCTTTTTCCCTTTTGTGTTCGCGATCTTTTTCTTTAGCTCTCTTCTTTTCTTCTTTCAATATTTTACAATATTCCCTGAACCAATCTTCCCTTAAGCCATGTGAATCGACAGCTTTGTATCTGGAATCACTGTCTACTTTTCTCTTAACATCCGACCAATGGGAATGTCTGTCGATATCTGGATGCTCTCTCATCATAGCTATGAAGTCTTTCCTGATCTGTAAATAGTTGGGTGTTATTCAAGATAAAAGCTCCAGGTTATATATTACTAGACTAATATAAAAATGTAATATAAAAACTAATATAAAAACATAATTAATAAATCATTCAACCTGTAAAGAAGAATATTTATTAGTAACCTGAAAAGCTGGAAAAAAAAAATTGATTAATTAATAGTTGGAATATACCAACTTTTTTTAGGTCATAGTTTATCATTACATGTACAAAAATAAAGACAATAAAAACTAACGCCGGAGTCAATATTCCAAAAATGTAAAGAAAAAATCATTGCTCAATATCAACCATTGTAGAAACATTTTTGTATATATTTAATAGATAAATCCAAAATTGGTACAATTGATAGCAACAGAGCAAAATTAAGTAGAAAAGAGCAAATAAAACAAACTGAAATAATATAATCTATCAGTCAATGACTGTATAATTTTTTTCCAAATCATCAAAATGTATCAACTATGTATATATATATAAAAAAGAAATTTCAAATAATTACCTCACATTAATCGAATAAACTGGCTGGATAAAAGACATTAGGATTTGTAGTACTAGTGGCGAAATTTAATATCAGATTTGGTAGGTCAAACCGGTAACTGCTGATTTCAAGTATACAAATATTTATGTGGAAATAATTATCACTTGATTGATAAAAACTCAATTTTAGTTACCACCTTTTAAGGGTGACATCTCGGAAAGGGGTGGGCTGACGAAATTCTGTTATAGAACAGGTTATGTTAGGAAAGACTTATATGAGCAACCACCTACTAAATTTTGTCGCATGAGTTTAGTAACACCCTGTATATGATCTAATTTACAAATTAATTGTAACGGAAATCATCGACGGACATCTGTATACAAGGTGAGCTGAAATTTAAGAAGGCAATTGAAAGGTTATTTCATTTATATTTAGCTAGGATATTTTTGAAGTATTTTTGAAAAAAAAAAATCGATTTAAAACTTGTGAACATGATAATGATGATAGTATCACTAGTATGCTAATACAATTTTATAGAATTCTTCAACTCAAAATTTATCATATTTTTAAATATTCCTAATTATTCGACTAATGTAAAATAATAAGGAAGCTAAGTCAACAATTTTATTGGTTTTTAAATGATAAATATATTTAAATTAACAATTACCCAAGGGCATTAAGAAAAATGATATTGCTAATCTAACATACGATAGGAAGAGTTTGAATTTCAAGAACCAAAAAAATCTAAAACTGTGTCTACTTTTCTTTATATGGACTTTAATTATTCCAAAAATATATCTAAGTAGAAAAATTTCTTCAGTTTGCTATGATTATAAGGAATGAAATTTCATTCTATTAAATTTGCTTGCGTATACTTTTATGAAAAAACGTTGAATCGTTGAAAACAAAAACAAAAGTCATGATAAAAATTTGAACAAAAGATGACTACAAGGAAAATCAAAAACTATTCTTTGATCTACTAACAACACCAGAAAAACAATTATTCATAATAAGAACGCAATCGTCAGCATAAAAGATACAAAAGGACGTATAATAACAAACAAAAATGATATCATGGAAAGACAGACACAATATTTTAAAAATCTATTACAAGTAAAGGATATAAACAAGACAAAAAACATAGAGACTACAGGACAAGTAGGATTTAAAAAAATCCAAACAAAATGTGAAATAAGTTCAAAAGAAGTACTGGAAAAAGCACTAGGAATAGACCAACTAACGACAGACATGATAAAAACGGCGAAAAGGAAAATAACAGAGACACTAAAAATTATATTGACACAGGAGTAGCTCCAAAAAATTGGTAACTGTGTATTATTACACAAATATACAAGAAGGGAAACAAAACAAACTAACAATCGTTCGGGGTTATAGTTTTCGAGAAGACAACACGGTTGAAGTTTATTATATTGCATACTTGTGTGTAAGAGTTATAATTTTAGATGTTGGGATATTGAATTTGGAATTTTACAACCAAACTATGTGATTAGCGAACCATGCAGAAGCCTACACCCTCTGTGGTCGATATCTCCTGAGCAATTGAAGGTATCAGCAAGATCTTGTAACAGAGAAGTTAGTTGAGATTGTTTTTGACATTAGGTATGTCGGCTATATCATGTAACCACGAGATTTTTGGAAGTTTTGGAAAGAATGAGTATTTTAAAGTCATACGGAGGCAGGTACCACCTGCAGGTAGTGGAAATTGTGTTTCCGTGTAATAAACTGAGGCTGCGTATGTAAGCCTTATGGTTAATATTGTGTATAAATAGTTTTTTTTCGCTATGTGAGCGTTTACATTTATATTTCCTTGCACGATATACTCTAGGTATTTTACGGTATTGCTGGGAAAGATGGTTTGTCCGTTGATGTGCAGCTGTGATAAGTTGTTTTTACTAAGCCACAGTCAGCAATATATACACGAGAAAACAGACTAAGAAAGAAACAATCTAGAAGGAAAACCATAGAAGACTCACAACAAGGATTTAGAACAAACAGAGGAACAACAGATGCTGATGTTTGACCATATAAGTACAAAAAAACGGGTAGTACGTTCCTCGAATGGAGTTCATTGTTTAGACTGAATTTTAAAGTTTATGAAACTTCTCTTCAGTCAGTTTTGACACTGAGGAAACCAAAAAAAAATGGACAATGGACCAAAGCTTGGTACCTCGAAAGAAATTCTTTGTTTCATTTAAAGTTAATGAAGGAATTGCAATAACAACCAAGTGATTGACTAAACTATTTACTGATGACTGAAAGTCATATCTCATATTATAAAGCCTTCTGATGCCTTCGACATATTTGTATAATCAAACAATCACCGAGAACAGACAGATTTATAAGCCTAACGCGTTTGTTTGAATTCTTAAAAGTGAAATGAAACAAATAGTTCCAAGCCTGAGTTTGGGTTTCCCTTCAGTTTTCATCTTATTACACGTATGAAAAACTGACAGTTCGACTGAAACTAATCTGGGACCATGTAAAAAAAACCTTACAACATGTAATAGTCACTCTATTGATTGTATTTAATATTTTTAATCAAAATTTTTTAAAAATATTAGAATCATTAGTTTGTCGTATCATTTTTCATTTTTCAAAACAATGTACTTTGAAACTCGTTTTTTTTTTTATTGGTGCTATGATTTTTATTTTATTTAAATATACAGTTTCGTGACCTTCTGATAGTATTTAAACAAAGACTTGAAGATTTTTAAGAATCACTACTTCTCCATTTTTATAATTATTTTATCTATAAATATTAATACATACGTCAAAAGTGTAGAAGATTATATAGGAATTTTTTAATTTTGTTAGAAGCAATTTTTGGGGTATGTTTACACTATTTTCCACCGCCCAAATGAAATTCAACATTTTTTAACCAAAACGCCTTTAATTGTACGATAAAATCAATTTGAAACATATCTTTCGAATGGTGATTTGACTACGATGGTTACTGGCAATAATTAATGACTAGCTACATATTTTTGACAATAAAATTTTGATTTTAACCAATAAAATTATCAACAAAACTTCAATTCCGAAAAAAATTTTGCCAACTTGCCGGAATTCACTAAAAAGGATCTATTTGAAAGAAAAGAGACCTTCTTGCAAAACAATATTTGATTGTTCGTGTGTTTACCAGGACAGATAATAATCAATGTTTGTGGTCGGCTGGGAAATTCTTAAAAGTTTAATAGGTACCTATGGGCCCATTAAAATTCGATGTGCCGCCGTGTCCTCTGGTCCATAAGGATTCTGCGTAATCCTCAGGGATGACCTCTCCTATTCCTCGCGTACCAAAGTAACCAATGCCAGGAAGTACTGAAGTAGCCGCCTTTTCGACATTGTGATCTATAGGGTTTGAATATTTTTAAAACAGGTACAGCCTTAACATGGTTGATAGATTGTTACAAAAGTTTAAAAATAATTGTTAATATATAAAACAAAATAAAATACTTTTTATGTTAATAACCATTTTTTCCAGTATAAGTTGAATGATAATAATAAAATGTACAGTTGGCAAACCTGGAATAAAAAGTAAATTTCCATTTCGTTAAATGTAAAATCATTAATATTCATGTCAAAAGAAATCGTGATTGTATCATCACTTTTAACCCAGTATTCCGTTGTTAGGTTTAATAATTTCAAGTATAATCTACGCACAGGTATTTTCAAAGTAGTAGAAAATCAAAAACTGTTTTATCTTAATATATTTCAATTCATTTAGAACATTTTGAAAAGTACAGAGCATCCTTATTGTTACCAAACTGTTTTTAAAATCAGAACTGTTCACATTATCTACAGTACTTAGTATATAATTGTCCAAAAGAAGATTCATTGGGAGAAATATTGTGAAATAACACCCAGGTTTATACATTCTTTTTAGAATGTAATTTATTAATCAATTAAAAGTTCAACTTTCAATTATTATATAAACTATCACCCTCTGTTCATTCTTTTGAGGTTGAATTTTCAAAAACACTGAAATGCCGTTCATTATTTTCTAATTTACAGATTATCAGAAATTGGAGGACCCCAACTTCAAATTTGATGGACTATTTTACAAACTATAACCCCCTATTCATTCTTTTGAGACTTCAACTCCAAATTTTATGGACTATTCTACAAACTTCCATCCCCTTTTCATTCTTTTAAGGGGTGGTATATTCAAAAACGCTGAAATATGTAGTAATAATTTTTAGTCCTAACACTTTCATACAAAAATTCATCCCTCTAAGAGTTCAATTTTCAAAAACGCTGAAATGTCGTTCAATATTTTTTAATTTTTAGCGTAACAAAATTTGAAAGACTCCAACTTCAAATTTAATGGACTATTTCATACACTATCAACCCCTGTTCATTTTTTGGGGGTTGAAATTTCAATTAAGCTGAAATATGTTTTTATTATTTCATAATTTTTAATCCAAATACATTGATTAATACGAGGGTTGCTACTAAGTTTTGAAGACAAATAAAAACAAATATTTATAACGATGGATTTGACATATTCACATCGGTGTTGCCATATCTCTAAACTTAAATAGTAACCCTCGTACCTCTGACTATAAATTCTACAACAGTATACAGGGTAATTCATGAGTAATAATCCAATTTGTAACAATACGTTCAGAAGACAAACATAAATGATTTCATCAACAATGATGAGTATAAGTATGCTCCTTAGTGAAATGTTGAAAAAAAAAAGAAAAGGATATTAATTTAATGAATTTTATGTCGTGCTACGAGTCGGCACCTCAATCACGATTCTATGATTATAGTAAACCCCAATGACAATTATAGAAATACATTCATTACAAAATACAACTCTAGGCAGTGATATCGTATCCACGTATTAATACAATGGAAGTTTCAGTTTTTTGTAGTTGGTTTATTATTGTAGATTTAGTTAAGACTTATTTTCCAGTCTATTATATTTTTAGTCGAGGATTGAACTTCAAAGTTAAATTCTGATAGAATTTTCCTCGCTGTCATGTGAGTAATTTAGTTAACTCTAGTTTTATCAATCTCAAACTATTTATTCAGTTATCAAAAAACGCAAAAATTTCTGTTATCACATCACGACATGAATTGGAGGGTTATCATTTTAACTTGCCATACTTAATTTGAAAAGGTATGATAGTTTTCTTGCCGAAAATGTATATACTATTTGAATTTATATTATGTATTAAAAGACATCCAAAATGATATTCGTGGTAAAATAATCAAACTTAAATCTTCAATATCATTCAATTGGTGAGGTTTAAGAAGAGAATATAAGATATTTTTTTGTAAAGCAGTAAATTTCCTACAAAATTATTCAAGAACATTTTTTTGTACAATCAATTAATGATGAGGTATGACTTGTTTTCTATTCGACTGAGAAAAAAATAAAAAACTGTAATTCTCATTAAAATTGAAAGCTCATATTTGTTAAGATTTCTTAAGGTGACTATTAACCCATTTTTCAATTTTTTTGACCCACCCTTATCCACCTTACTGTGAAGAGGTCACAACCAAAATTTTCAACTCAATTGCTTTCAACTGGAATACAATTTTTTTTTAATAGCAAGAGGTTCATATTCCAATTCAATTAAACATAAGTGTACCAACCTTGTAAAAGTATATTCGGTTATTCACAATTTCATGGGAAAAAAAAAAGATTTTTTTCATACACTCCATGAATTCATAGCTAAATTATAGACTATAAGCATTCATCACTCAAGTGAGGCGTAAGGTATGTTTTTCAATATTTAAATATAAAAGTTAATGATAATTACATCGTAGATTGATAATTTCCACCTATCTTGTACATTTTATATACATACCTCACTCCGAATTGCAGGATTTGTGAGAACTAGTACATTTTTTTATCAAAAACAAAAATCCTGACTTTCCACAAGATACATACTACAAGGCACACAGTGATGAATTTATACTGGAAATAAAACTAGTAAATAAGTGACCAGAAGATGGAACCTGCGTCGTAAGTGATAATGCAAAACTACAAAACAAACATTTATAACACAAAAAATCTTTAATAATCTCCATTGGAATGCAGAGAAATGTTTCTTGGCCACATTTTATGATAGTAGAAAAAATAATTAGTATTAGATATTTTGGAAACAATAGTTTCATTGTACGTTATAAAAGTAAAATTGTGACCATCATTTATCCTACTTGAAAATAACTTTCAAAATATAAATCAATATTAGAACCGCATAGAAGCGCCCATTTTCAAACACAGTTGAAAACGAGAGGGATGCTCTTTGGTCAATTTCAAATGGCCCTGATATAGGAATATTTTCCGCTGCATTTTTCATTTCAGTATATTCCGAAAAAAGTTGATTTAATTATATCCAATTTAAAATACGTCAATATGTAGATTTACAATATTCCTGTTAGATTCCAAGAGGTAAATTACCTAGGAAAGTATTAAATGTGATTGTTTTGTAATAGGAAAACATTTCATAATTTGAATCCGATAATCACCTCTTGAAGTTTGTCAAACAAATATACTCAACTCACTAGTGGTAATATCAATAAAAAAAATTAAATGGAAAGAAACTTTTCAGTGACATGGCAATTTTTGATTTTTGGACGTTAGTAACAACAAAAATCAATTTTCAATTATTTAATTTTTAAAATAATTGTTGATGTCATATAACGAACTAAAATTTAGCACAATTAACAACATTTACAATAATTGTAATTCAATTTATAAGGTAATATTGGAGCTAACAAAGAAAATAGCGCTTTTTCCTAGTTTAAATTATAAATTGAATGGAAGCGGGTGCATTAACATGCATCCCTTACACAGCGTGTACTGGGGAACAAAAAGTTGTTGTACGTGAAAAAAAATAATTTTAGAGAGAAGTATACACTATTTAAATTTGGTTTCTCTATTTATTTATTTAGGAACTCAATGTATATGACATCACAAAACTTAAAACAAACAATAAAAATATACAGTATGATCATAAACGTGGATAAACCAAGATTATGATCATAAGATAACAGATAACAGAATATGGAAAATTAGAGAACGAAAAAACAATAAACGCAGGTAAACTATTTAACGCGATAAAAACGTCTTCTAACGAACAATGAGATACCCAAAGGAATTTATAAAAGAGTCCAATACTAACATATAGTTCCGAAACATGTACAACTACCGAAAGACACAGGAAGAAGATACAAACAATAGAAAAGAGATTCCTCCGGAAAATAGAGAACAATACTATATTAGAACACATCAATAATGAAATATACAGACACATATTAAATACAAAACCTACAAAATAATATACAGAAGAAAATCGACTGAGATTGTTCGGACATGTGAAAAGGATGAGTGAGGGAAGGATTAGAGGAAAAATATTAGAAGCCAGAACAGTAAGAGCAAAAACAGAGGAGGAATTAAGTGGAAAGCGTTTTGTCAAAAAAAGACTCCATGGAAAAAGAAGCTCAACTCCAAGTCTCAGACCGGTAATGATAGATTGACATTATTTTTTAATGAGCAATCATTTATAAAAGGAACAGCTCATATGAGTATTTGTTCTTTTTGAAATTAAGAATGATAATGAGTAGATCGTTTTTGATGGAAACACTCTTGTTAAAAATTCTGAAGCTAATGTATTTTCTGTGTTTTTTTTCTGTAACCAAATAATCACTTGCCTTAATCTCTTCTTGCATTCACATGGAGATCATTTATACTATTACTTATTATGGATTAATTGACTTTTATGTAAAATTGTAGGAATTATGTATTTTCTAATTTTATTCTTTATTCTATATAACTTATAATTGTCATCGCTTTGCATTTAACACTTGAAAAATATTTCATACTGGTAAACGGTTAGTATATTAGGAATTGTTAGTTGTGCATTAACAGAAATCGCACAACATAAATACAACCTAGATATATATAAATATATAAACATAAAAGAAACTACGTTCATAAACAACAAATCGCATTAAGTATTAAACATTGATATTCACACTGAGTAAAGATATTGTTAGATCGTTTTAAAGATGTCAATAATTTAAACCATTTAAAATCCTGACCCATTGTATAACGAAAAAGTTAATCACATCGTTCAACAGATCTTTCAGCTTCTGTGCCCTTAGGAAATATACAAAAATAGCAATAATAACGATAGTGAAGATAATTGTCAGTTTGATAGGCTTGTAAGGATTGAAAATGGGGCCTACAATCCATTGCAATCACAGTTATATTTTATTTTAGTTACTTACACATTAATTAAACACGACTATTAGTATCAACTGCTGGTTTCTATCGAAACGTGTTTTTTAATTGGCTAAAATCACACATTTTTTATTAATGATGGCTTACACATAACCTTATGAATGACTTTTTGGTTCAACAACAGTCACAGGGCGTTTAGGTGTTGAAGTGACTTTTAAAAACCAAAAATCCCCACCAAAAATCTTATTAATCTGGGGGAGGTTATCTCAGAAGATGATCAAATACTTTTTTAAGAAATAATCTATGTTTCCACTTGCTTACAGGTTTGTAATTGTGATTATTATATGTTTGTGGTTCCAATAAACTCGTTTTGTAGCATAGGTAGTATAGGTTTTACGTCTTTTTTACCTTAACTGAACTTAACCTACGTATTATCCGAGTTTTCCCGTATCCGAGGTGATCTCAGTCCCAATTACCTCGGATAATCAGGAGTCTACTGTAGTTCACAAATTTTAAATTTAAACATTGTGGCCACTTGACTAAAAACTTTTGGTTGTTAACCTGTACTTTAATAATAACTTTCATAAAAGAACCATTATACTTCTGAGGATGGTTAAATTATTTCTAGGATGCCTCGCCATTCTGTGCATTAAAAAAAGGCAAACAACCTTTACAAGCAAAGATTAAACTTCTTCGAAGTCAGAATAGCTACATTGGAAATGTTTGGACGAGCTATAGATATCGAAAACAGATTTAAATAAGCAAAATATTTTCAAACATTTTATCAATTTATCAAAAGATGAACTTGAATGGAGTTTGTTTTGTTTTTAGACCAAAGGAAAATTTTCAGTTTTCTCATTTATTTGCCTCATATTGAAGTAGTTCCCAAAATATAAATTCAAACGTTGTGGCCAATCAACTAAGAACTTTTGGTTCTAGATCAATATTTTAACAACTCTCATAAAAGAATCATTATACTTCTGAGCATGGTTAACAAATGTATTCAAACAGATTGGAGATTCAGCTTAGCCTATTATAGTTTACCCAGGATTTGAACAGCTAATATTGAAATACACCAGGATTTAAATGAAAAATAAAAAAAAGTAACTGACAATATGAATGTTATTTTTTATATATGATGATTAATATTACAACTGACTCTTTATTTATCCAACAACATCTTGTTAAGTGTAAAAATTCAGATAAATCGATCAGTCATTAATACAATTCAAAAAAATAGTTCAAATTAAAAACTACATATTTTCCGCCTACGTTACATCTCAGACTCAGATGTAATTATGTTATTCAAGTGGACCACTCCCCTCAAATCCATTTAGTCTGCCATTTAGTTATATTTTTCAATTTACCATTCATTTATATAATTTTTAGGACTTCTCGGATGTCTTCCTATAGGCAATACGCCCTTTCAACAAAAAATGACCAAAGTGTAAATTAAAAAGATAAAGAAAAAGGAGAATTTATTGTTTATGTTGACTGTAATAGAAATTTACAAACAACACTATGGAAAATTTTTAGAAATTATTTTTTCAGCGATATTTTCATGTCCTTAGTTACTATAAATTGAATACATTAATACAATATTATTAAAATCATACTGTTGCATTTTAATAACCAAGTTATCATCTTCAGGTAAAGGTTAAGTTTTACTTTCAGTTTCTAAGGACGATAAGTTGGTTCTAGAAACGCGTGTAACTGTGAGTGTTAGTTTCGTGTGAATATAAATAGTGTGTTCAATATGAATATCACTAAAAGTTCCAGAATTCCAATTTCTTTACAAAAAATGGTTGCCATTTTGTAACTTGTGATTAGTCAAAAATTTTTTTCGAAAAAGATCATGATATTAAACTGCTTCAGGATTACACTCCATTTAAATTATAAATTTTCCATTTTTATGGTTATCTTTGTTGTTATTAAAAAAAAATTAGTTCCTACCCATAAGAGTCCACAAGTTCGTGGTTTACAAGGTGGGGTAACTTGAAACTCATATGAGCCGAGGGGGAAAACCACCAGAAATCTTCTATTCCCTAGTAACTGATCCAGAATTTCATATTTATGTCGATCTAAATGTGCAAATGGATGAAGTATCGCTTTTTATGAGCAATCTATCCAAATGATTCCAGAATATTCTGTGTACTAAGGACAAAACTATGGATAATGAGTAGCAAATAGCTATTATGAAGCTAAGAATCGTAATTTAATTATAATTAATAACAATAATTTGTACAACTTATTTGAAATTTTGTACTTTGATTCAATCAGAATGTGTAAAACACTCACTATGTTTCTTTCTATTTCAGTATCAAATGAAATAAAATTAATTACAAGCTTTGTTGCAGTGATCCATTATCAATTTTTGTTATACTGTGATAATGAAAAAATATTCATTTATTAAATAATAAATTAAATGACTGATCGATATATCCTTGAACAAGTGATCATTAGTCGACAAATACTGACATACCTGTTCGCGACGTTGATTTTTCTCTTCCTTCTCCCGTTTTCTTACTTCTATCAAATATTCATTGAATAAACTTTCACGTTCGCGCATTTTCTCCACGCCTTTGAATCGTTCATCTTTAGCATATTTTTGAGCAAAATCGCTAAATGAGGACCTAAAAAAAATTATAACTGATATTCGCGAAAATTACGAAATGGGAGACATCTGTTAGTTCTCTTTCAAACTTCCATAGAGCCAAAAAACGAACTAATTTTGTTTTTTTTTATATACAATAGAGAGTGTTATTTGACATTTTAGTCTAAATAGGGAAAAAATATTCCTATTCAAAGTGATTTTCTGAGACATCACACATCCATAAAGTGCACTTTGAAAACAATAAACAATTCACTAGATGCTAAAATCCTATTCTAGTGGTCAATAAAACTCTTCCACCTTTTTGGTAGTTTCCTGTAGATATTCGAGTCTCCTCCTCCCGTATTTACATGAAAAAATGTATTTCCAATCATTAACTACATCATTCAGATTCATTTTGATCCCACAAGGCTGGAAAGTTAGACCTGACGTCTGTAGACACAAACTTTTAATGGTTTTTGAATTTGTTTCTTCTAGGTAACATAATACTACATGTCCCATTTTAGAAACCGCTTCAGCATCTTGTAGTGGTCTGATTCTGACTCCAATACATATATTCGATGATGTTAAACAGGGTTACTCCAATTTTCGTTATTTTTAGACTGATTCTCAAACACAACTTTTTGTTCTAGCCCCTCAAAAGCATCATTCATTTTTCAATGCAGTATATTTTAAAGTTAACCCATTTTTTGCATTGATTACGCATCCAGCATTCCTTATACAGGTTGCATCTTAAATTTTTTGTATCTAATGTCAGTAAATCAATGTGGTAGTGGATGCGGTTGCTCCACCTGAGTGTTCATTTGTACATGACTGTCTACCACATTTAAACTCACGACAAATTTCAATAAATTTAACCTTGTAAGTTTCTATTGACTCTATATACAATGAAGAGCTACACATAATCTTTATAGAAAACGCGTTTGACTAAATTAATACACAAAAAATGGTTAGATTTAGAAACACTAAACACAAAAGCCAAAGTAAGATATCTGGAAACACTAACAGAAGAAATAAAAAGAAACAAAGAAGTCAAACAAAGCGACTCAATCTCTCCAACTCTATTTAATATGATTTTGGAGGTAGAGGAAAACCAAGAAATACCCGGAGACACCAAATTGAATAAGATACCAGAAACCTAGAAATAGTAGGCGGGAAAGCCAAATGCAAAAACAGAAAAAAAATGGTAACAACTAACAAACAAAGTCAGGACCAACAAAAAACTAGAACAAGGGGAGTAATGTACTCCATTAAAGGGATATGTGATAGTCACAATAAAACAATTTTGGTGATAATTCAGATTTTTTTTACTTACTTGCCAGTTAAATTTGATTCACTCAATAATTTTCGGAAAGATTCTTTCTTCTCTCTCAATTTGTTCCTTTTTTCCCTCCTTTCCTCCTCTGCTCTTTCTTTTACATATTTTTCAAATACTTGTTTCCTTTCTTTCGACGTCAAAAGTAAATAGCGATGATCGAAAACAATTTTATGCAGCTCCTTTTCCCAAGTGCTGAATGCTGAAACTTGTTTTTCAGTTAACATTTCCTTGAATAGTTTAATTCTGGTATCTAAAGGAATGACTGCCCTTTCTTTCGCAGCACGCACTTCTGCTTCAATAGCGGCTTCTTTACCAATATCAATTTTTTTGGCAGGAGTTACACCATTACTACCTGTGAAATAAAAAATTGAGATTT
Organism: Diorhabda elongata; assembly: GCA_026230145.1. Lineage (NCBI taxonomy): Eukaryota > Metazoa > Arthropoda > Insecta > Coleoptera > Chrysomelidae > Diorhabda > Diorhabda elongata. Next base: position 15,658,012 of record CM047928.1, on the reverse strand, counting down.
TAAAATATCGATTATCTTCATTAAAGTCAAAGTCGTGAAAAAAGGATAAAAATATTTGACAGTAAATATTTTACCTTAATTTATAAAGAAGATAACTTGGTGGTGTACAGTTAACAAAAAAATAATGGAAATCACAAAGAAAGGAGCAAAGAAAATGAGCTCTAAGATGGAAGACCTATAGGAAATAAGATATAGCAAATTAAAATTAGATAACATAATAGAAACAACGAGTATAAAAATCAAAACGTAGTTCAAAAGCTAATAACAAGGAACAAGTGGAAGAGAATGTGATAAGACAATAAAATGAGAAGAAAATTGAAAATTGGAAGAAATGGAATAGTAAATAGTAACCGGATCAACAAGTTGAATAACAGAGTGTATAGATCAGCTCTAAGATGAGAAAGTTGAATTAGACAAGAGGTGCCAAGAGGTAACAGAAAAAATTTGAGAAAAAAAAGATGAAACAATTGTGAATAGATTAAAACATCAAAAACATTATGAGGAGATATCCAAGAAATCTGAGAAGTAGAGAATCAACTAGATTTGTCTGTTTTATTGATATGACTTTTTAAATAAGCTCATTCAACCCTTTTTTAGTTTTAAATTAAAAAACTTTTTTAAAGTATTCCTCAACTTATTTCCCTCATTTTAAGATAAAATAATGTAGCTATAAAGTATTAAATTTATATAAGGGAAATGAAATTGATCTCTTTTTAATAGAGAGAGCAACCACTAGAATATTGAATTATTTTTTTTTTAATTAAATTACTCACTTGTCGATACAACACTAACTTCTTCTAATTTAGGTTTTTTCGACGGAGTTTCTTCTTCACTTTCGCTTTCATCAGTTGCACGTTTCTTGACAGGGGATTTAGTTACATCAGGTTTACTAGAAGTAGCAAGGGAGTCGGGAGGGTTGGCTACCATCTTATCTACATCAGATCTCTTCAGTAACTCCTCTGGCCGTTCCCAAACAGATGTTCTCGACGAGGGGTTGTAGAAAAACACTCTACCATCCCCAGTCCATACGACACACCTACAAACATTTTTCCTGTATATATTTATACAATACTTTAGAGGATAACCATTTTGTTTTGGTACAGTTGCAGTATAAAATTTGATTAGATTCCACCAAGAGCCCAGAGAAACGCGTGGAGTGGCTGGGCAGTCTGAAGACTTAAGGCAGCTAACCTTTAGCAAAAAAGGCCAGCTATTGGCCCCAAATTAACTTAAGCCCACCGACTACGATTTGCCAAAGAACACGTTAATTAGGCTGAAGAATATTGGGACTCTAATCCAAACGAAAGCAGAGGGTGCAGCATGGTAGCAATAGAAGTAGAAGAAAGATCTTAGAGAAAAACGTGGCTTCTGGAGGAGGTACCTAGATTGTCTGGGCGGGCATTTGAATGGAAGTAAAAACTGGAGCGGGGGGATTAACTGATACATAAAAGAAAGTTTAGGAGGATCACGTCATTCCCTATGCCAGAGAAAACTTCATCCTAATGCAGTCTACGCCCGTCTACATACGGCAGTATTTACAGGATGCCACAATTGCTGTTATGGATTAACCAGCGCGTAGCCCGGACTTTAACTTTGCTAGGTGTTATCAGGGACAGAAAAGGGAACATTAGATATTGATACGTTAATTTCAAATAAATTATTACTTTTTCGAATTTACGCTTGTATTTTCTCGGCGGTTGATATTTATAACCCTTTTTCATTATTTGAGATTCCTTTTTGTTTGATATTTTGTTTACAAAAATAAGAAATCAATAACAACATTCTGTTGTAAGTGGTTTCCCATATTAAAATATTTTGGTGCCCATCTTACCAAGGTGTTCCTGGTACAGGAGTACTGGATATAGGTCTCGATTTATCTGCTGCCTTTGCCTCCTTGGCCTTTTCCTCCTCCTCCTTCTTCTTCTTGATCTCCTCCTGAAGTTTTTTAATCTTCTCCTCGCTCTCCTTCTCCTGCTCTTCCTTAGACATCTCACCATTCGTAGAAGCTAGTTGAGTCTTACCTGTATCTGTTCCTGAAGAATCTGCAGTTGGTTTTGTGGAGATACCTTGAGCAGCAGCAAGTTTTGCAGCTGTAAATAGAAATTAGTGGGTTTTAAATTAAGTTGTGCTAAACAATACATTTTTCTTTTCTATTTTCTACTAGTTTTCTATCATAAAACAGAAATACCGATTCAAAAACAAATACAACTTACTTTCTAAATCCTTCAGAGGTTGAGGTTTTTCCCAAACCGATTCAGCTTTTTTAGCATTGTAGTAGTAAAATCTTCCATCAGGCGCTTTGTGCTCTGTCCATTCAGAAGCTTTGGCTATAATTTCTGGATCAATTTTAGACATAACAGCTGCCTCATCTATAGCAGCCATGGCACCAGATACTCCTGCTGTAATTTTTTTCCATTTAGTTTAATAATTACAGATTACAGTTAAAACAAAAAAAAACATAGTGTATTAGAATACCTGGAAACATTGGTGGTATAGGCCATGGTCCTCCAGGTGGTACTGGCCATCCAGCTTGCCCAGGAGCACCAGGCCAAGCTCCAGGAATACCTGGAGGAGGAAGACCAAATGGCGGGAACTGACTGGTTGGTGGTCCAAAAGGTGCAAATCCTGGTGGAGGACCTAGCAATGTATGTGGTGGGGGTATTTGTGAAGTCACGGATTTAATAGCATCTTGTTTATTATCATCAGAACCTAAAATAATAAACTTGGTACAGTAAGATTCAAAATTGCACGAAAATTAAAAAAAAAGTATATAAGGTAATTCAATTAAATTTCGGTTTAACTAATGAACTATTGTAACATTTTTAGATGATGAGATCATCCAATCTATAATGAAATATGTAAAATTATTGTTCAAACAACCCTCATTTCTCTGCTAAATAGAGTTGTAATAATTATTTTGAAGCTGAATATAAGCTACCTCAAAATATCGACTGTACATCAAGATCGAAAGGCCTAAAGGCGGCAGGAATCTTGTTGGATATTAGACTCTTTTTGGCATAAAGGTTTATATATGAGCTCCACGGGCTGAATTGCTTCCCCTCTCTACTGCAGATCACTAAAGTCGAAGGTCTACAGTTAGAATCAAGGAAAAATTTTCCCATTATTTCACCAAACAACAAGAAGTTCCAAGAGATATGTGAATATACCCTATGGGAAAAATTGTACAATAAATACTTTTCCACCTCAAGTGAATTGTTATTTTGAGCCAATAGATGGGAATTTATAAACAATAAATTCTGCAAAACCAAAATCATATCTTAACAAAGAATCCAGAAACATTCGTAGGCAATCTATTGTAATTTTACTATTATACTCTCCCAATAAGTACTCAAATTTCAACTCCCGCACATCAATTACAGACATTCTATATGTATTAGCAAGGAAAATGAATATTCCGAATACTATGTCATCATATCAAATGATTATTTCATAGTTACCTTCTGGTTTATTAGATATATTAGCTTGTGCTAAGGCTGCTTGGGCAGCTGTAGATGTATTCTGTGGTACAGCAACTGTAGCAGCCTGTGCCATAGCCTCTACTTGATCCTGCGATATAACCTTTAGATTGGGTCCTTCTGGTTTTGTCCAAGTGGTTTCTCTAGTACGGGCATTATAATAATAAGATTTTCCTTCTGCAGTTTTTGTTTCCACCCAAATTTCATTCATTGGATCTACCTGCTGCATAAAATTGATTTTAAATTATGTTATTGAGTCAATAAAAATATATTTTTATGCAAAAAAAATAGCAAAATAGTTTTATCAAAAGGAAGTTAGAAATAAAAGGTATATGAGAGAAAAAAAAATAAAAGAAAATTTAATCATGATTAACAAGTTTTCTCAATAATAGGGTATGCATAAGAAAAGTATACCTCAGAAATAAGAAAGATACAACATTGTCAACAGACTAAACAAAAGAAAGGACAAACTTCACTTCAAATTGCTTGTACCCCTAACCTATTTTTCGAATTTGGTAGATTGTATATGATGAAAGTTACTGTGAAGAATGTTTCAGCTGACATACTACAAGAATCTGTTCTAGATCCAGAGCTGCAGATGCAAGGGTCGTCCATTGCACATGTAGGTAAAGTTAGTAAATTAGGAGAACACCTGTAGATGGTTAAAAGGAAAGTACAGAAAGAGAAAGGAGCTGCAGAATAAACTATATGTTGAAAGAATTATTGAAATTATAGAAAGAAAACGACATGTAGGCAATTTAGTATAAGAGTATGTGTATCAGATTATTAGGACTGGAATAAGAGCTAGGGGAATATTGGAAATATTTAAACAAGAGAATGACAGAAATACAGAGTATAAATTGAAACAATGGGACAAATAAGGAAAAAATGTAAATGGAAATACACGACCAGTATAAAGATATACCTAAAAAGTAGTTCTGGACTGGTAGGATGATGTTTTGGAAATTCTTAGGAAGCTATGAGGAATATCGCGCTGATACTCACACCCTAAGATCTTTTTCCTTCCATTTTAAGAAAAACTCAGCCACCGGAAAAAGAATTTTACCCTTCAAGGCTTGTTCAAATGAAAATTAAATGAAACGACTGCTGGAGGTACAATATTAATTGTTCAAATGTTAGAAAAGCTTTGGAATTGTATGGTTGTTAAGAAAGCAAATTAAATTTAAGTAACAAAAGGAAAATGCATAACATAGCACAATATCATTCCAAGCTATACATCGAACTATTCATTTTATTGTTAAATTTTTCTTACCATTGGTGCAACAGTATTTGATGCAGGTGGACCACCACTTATTTGATTTGAAGTAGGTCCACTGTTAATATTAGGTGAGTCACTAGGCACTCCTGACATATCATGATCATTTAGTTTCACTTGACCTGACACTCCTGGGGGTCCACCTATATGAAAAATAAATTATATACAAATTAATAAAACTGCTGAAGAGTACTTATTCTTATTATTAATATACATATGCTATTTAATACTAACTTGGCCCTCCAGGTGGTCCTCTCATATTACCAGGACCGCTAGGTCCACTTGGGGCACTGCCAGATGGTGGTAAATTTCCTCCAGATGTATTATTAAAATTCATCAAAGGTGGAGGTCCGGAAGGTGGACCATTCCAATTTGGTCCAGAAAAATTTGGTGGTCCATTGAAGTTACCATGAGGTCCACCTCTTGGTGGAGGACCTCTAAACATAGGACCTCCACCTCTACCTCTTGAAAAAGGTGGTGGAGGACCCCCTGGTCCGAATCCCCTTCCTCGGAACCTATGATCACTTCCTCCCCTGGGAGGACCATTCCAATTTCGTGGTGGTCCTTTCCTACAATTTTCAAATGCAAACAATTATAATAATAGGCTTCATATGGGTAGCAGAATTTATTATATTTACATGTTTTGCCAGTCATAGGGTCGCCTAAGTTAGTTTTGTCAATATATGTATGGATTACGTGTAATATAATGTCTCACTATTTGAATATTATTTAATTTTATGCAATAACTACTAAAACCATAGTTTAAATTATTTATTGTGAGAGATCATAATATACATGAATTGGGTATACTGATCTATAAAAGAGGAATATCCAAAAATGTGTCTTATTATATTGCAAATTATTTTTGTTAAAAATATCAACAATCTTGACTTTTTCTGACATTTTCAACAATTAATGTCATATTTCAATCAATTATCTTCATGAATCACTATTCAACAGCATATTACACTTTTGAAACAAAATTTTTTAGATAGATTTCAAACATGTTTGAAACTAAAGTAGGAACAACATATCAATATATTAGTTTCCAATTACTCCTCAAAAGGGAAAACAGGGGAGCGCCATAAAAGTGAAATAAAAACAAAATAATGTGGACACTGACACTCTCACTTTTACTGCAATAGTTGAAGTTCTCATGTAAGTCAGAAAGCTCTGCTTTCTTGGAGGATGAATATTACTAGATTTAAAAAAAAAAACTGAATAAAACACAAAAAGAAGTTGAGATTCATGGTTTTGAAACTACAAGTGATTCCAACAATTTACTTGTAAAATAACCTAAGCTGTTTAGCTAAAAGTTAACAAACTAGCAATGAAGCATATAGGAATAGTACATCTTTCAAACACAAATTCAACAAATAGAAACCTTGTTGAAATGCAACAAAGTCCATTGCATCGAATTCAAATTGATATAGATTGTTTATAATCACCATAGAAACAAAACTTTTATCTGTTATTGGAAACCACATGAAAATTATTTTAGTAATTGACTTTCTGGTCATTAATGCTATTCTTCTTTCATTTTTTTTTTCTTATAAAATAACAAATTATTAAGATAAGACTTACAGCAACTGTATTCTGTTCAATGAGTTTACAAGATTAGCTATTCCTCTGTATACAAGGATTTCACCTATATGCACATACTAACCAAAACTACTCAAGAGAAAAACGGTGCTCAACACTTCTTATTGAGTACCCTTAAAATTATGGAATATATTGAGATATTAAAGAAAATTGGTCTAAAGCTGAGTAAAACTCGAAAATATAGTACGTGTCCAAAACTAATTTATTATGAGCTCATCATGTTGAATGTATGTAAACTTTGACTTACCCAAAGCCTCTACCTCCACGACCTCGTTGATGAGGAAAATCTTTTGGACCGTCTACATCATTATCGAAATCTACATCATCCTCAAAGTTATCTTCTGGATCCCCTTCAACTGAACTAAAATCATCATCCATGTTAGCAATAACTGTTTATAAGATTTCTAGGAGGCACGTTCGCACACACTCACAATCACCGTGAGATATCAATAATAAGAAGAATTTTGTTGAAACTACGAAGGCGACCAGAACAATTTTTTTTAAATAAAATCAATATTTAATAAAGATATAGAGCAAAATTCATGATTTTTTATAATTGGACTACCATCAAGTTAATTTAATTTCAACTTTATGCCCAAATGTACGGAACGTCAAGCCGCTGTCAAGCATTAATGAAGTCAATTTGTTATAAATGACGAATGTCACTAGGGCGTCCATGGTGTGTTCCAAGTGCTAAAAACTCAATAAATATATACGAGGGCAATTTCTATCTTTAAATAATATACATATCTTAAGTTCGAATTGGTTTCAAAATATTCTAATGTGCAGTATTGAATGACATAAGTGAAAATTAATTATATCATCTCGACTTCCTTTGAGAAGGCAAATCTTTCTACATATGTATGTGAAAGGTAGAACATACGTAGTTCAAATATATGAATAGTTGGAACATGGAAAGAATAATATCTTAACTTTAACGGTTTTTCTTTCTTTTCCCGAGCTTAATCTTATTCTATATGTATCACTAGGTGGCACTTCCTTTTAAAGTCATCTAACGAATACTATTGATATTTTCCTCGAAAGGTATAGTAATTCAAGACAGTATCTAAAATATGTTTCAGCTTTTACATTAGAACTAGTCATACTAACCCTGTAATTAATCTTGTACTGATACTATAAAATTTACGGAGCATGCTCACATACTCATGAGTAATCGATTTTAGAAGACAATGACATCTAATGAATTATATTACATTTTTCTAGGTTTTTCCTTCTCATTTTGATGGTAAATTTACTCATATTTCAATTGTGATTTGATCAAAGAGTGTGTACAATTCTCAATTATAAAGTGTTCAATACTTTCTTCCCATATGGTTTTTCATTCGATTTTTCCAGTAGTGAAGAAACTGACCTGAGAATCGATTGTACTAAATCGAAAGGTTAATCGATGTATTAAAATTCTTCAGCTCATGTCAACACAGTTTTCCAGTAGACAGACACCTGTTGAATAACTAAAATAATTGAATTAAGTAGTCAGTGGCTTTCGGTTTTTTATGTGTTAAATAGTGTTTCGTTCGCTTAAAAGACATATAACAAAAAGAAATAGTTCGTGAAGTGTGGCTTATTGCTTTCTTGTTTTCTTTTCTCAAGTAGATCAACGGACCATTATATATGAATAACTAATTTTTGTGTTACTATGTGTTTAAAGAATCATTGAATTCAGGATAGTTTTAATAATCATTAGGTAAGATGAATAATATTTTTTTCTTATCAATTATGTATCGATAGAAAAAACTAATTGTGAGATAACATTATTAACTCCTAGACAATGGCAATTATTGTAGTAAAAACATAAGAGGCGCGGCAAATTCTTGTTTGTTTTTTACAACATAAGCAAGCAGATGACGTAAACAATGGAGATAAATGTTTATGTTCTCAGTAATCTTCCGGTTGAATATAACAAAAATTATCCCTTTATATAATATGACGCCGAACTAACTAATAACGGTACATTACCAATACGAGGACTAAACATTTCAATATTGAATTGAAGAATAGGTAGTAAATAGAATTATTTGAAGTATAATTTTGAAAGTTATTTGGGCTTTATTGAGTTAACGGTTGTTTATATAAATTTCGCGTTGCATGTTGTCATGGTGACGCGGTAAAAATTAAATAGAGGAATGTATGATTAGTAAAGAGGGCGTTCAATAAAAACTGGGTTGTTTATTCAATACTATATAAATTTCTCCTTAGTTTACTTCATAAGTATTTGATAAGTAGGTCATTAAGGTACAAGTTTACGAACATATAATAATATTCAAATAACAATTTCCAAATTAAATTTTTTGGTGTAAAGTTAATTTGTGTCATTTAAATGATTAAAATTATTAAAAAGATATATATTGGTATTAGTACATAGAATATGAAAATCAACTTTAGATTAGAAAGAATTTAGATAAAATATTAAAATTTATTATGTCTAGTTTAGTATTCCATTATCTGAAGGGAGATTTGAGAAATTGTTGGAAAATAAAACTTTTAAAATGAAAATTTTTTAAAATTACTGTTATTCAAATAAACACCGAAAAAAAAAAAAGAATTTTGAACCTTAATTCCACACAAATATTATTGAAAAGGTATTTGAATTATCTTCTTTCCATTTAAAAGTTTAGTGGTCATTTCCGCCCCCGCTAGAGTCTTGATGTTATTCAATTGAAAACCAGCCTGCAAACTTCTTTAAAAATAAACGTGACGTAGCTTTTTATAAGGGGCAAAACATAGAGGGTGAGACGTTTTCAAATTGATTCTTCGTGTAACATATTATTCTAAAACAAAATATAATGAAAAACTGAACAAAAAATATGTTAAATTAAGAGAGGTAGTCTGTTAATTTTGTTGATACATTCAATTTGCACAGGTCAAATTTGTTAAGAATACTAGCGTGTTCAGTTCAGTGTCTTTTATTACCATTGATATTGAACTTGAGAGACATCAATAAATATTAATATATGTATGTGTGAGGGTCACTCAATGAAAACTCCCACACTTTGAACTATCGTATCTTGTTTAAAAAAATATCTAGTCAATCTAAAATTCAAATTTCATTTTTAAAATGACTCATTTTTTTTCTTTTGATGATTTTATTGCTATTACTTAAATGAGAAATGTCTAATTTCTTCTTATCTCTGGTGTGATGTTCTATTCCTCAAGGCCGCTTAACATGGTGCGAGGCAATGTGCAAGAAATTGCTTGTAATTTCTTGCAACGTCAAAATCTTGCATAGATGAATATTGCACGTCGCTTGATATGCCACTAACAAAAATGCCATTAGTAAAAGTAATGTTGCAAAGATATTGCAAGATCTTGAACTTCATCTGCGCATGCTTTTGATCAAGAAATATTGCGTCTTTCATTGCATTTCTCGTTGTATTACATCATGTCAAGCCTTAAAAGCCTAACAAAACGAGATAATACCAGTGAGGGAACTGTTGTTTGGGCTGTGTCAAATCGAAAGTGAAAGGGACAGAGATGATGTATACAAAAAAAACACAAACTGTATGTGTGTTGCACGTAGATAAAGATTAAGATTAAAGATAAAGGGAAAATTTGCATAAAGAAGTTTTGATTACTGACGTATCATAAACCATGTTGATAAAACTAATGGACATTTATTTGTCAATAAAAGTTGAAAAATTTTTTTTATTTATAACCTTACTTGAGACTCTTCCTCAGGAAATGGTATTCGATCTTAGTTGAAGTATTTAAATAACTGGTACTCAGATGGGGTGCTCAATTAATATTAAATTGGACGCCACCACCTTTTTAACGAACAATTAATTAAAAAAAGCGGAAAAGCTGGGAAAACCTTGTGAATTAAATTACAAATAAAAATTAAACAATCTAAAACTATCCCCGGAAACGATTATCCAAATTAATACTTATTGCTAAGAACAATAAAATAAGTTTCAGCAAAGACTGATTGTGAGCCTTATCTATGGAAATCCGGGATGGTTGCTGCCCTCAACTGAATTCCTAGTTGTTGGAGTTGAGTTTAATTTGTTTATTTTTGGTGTACCGGTTGAGACCTTTGGGTGTAGTTGAAACTCCAACCCGGCAATTGTAGAACTGCGGGAAACATAAAATGACGAAGGAACGAGTAGAAAAAACAGATTTGAACACAAGGAGCTTATGCTTATATGAAAAAATTGTATTTATATTGTTTAAAATATAACCAAACAGGTTCTATTCTGTGCGGTCTGTTCCACAAATAAATAGAAAATACGAAATTATATGAAAACCAAAAGGATAATGGAACAAAAACATTGGCCTGCCAAAGGAAGAACCGGCTCCAAAGAAAGCAAAGACCGCTCCATCTGCCAGCAAGATCATGGAGTTTGTTTTTTGGGAGGCGCACGGGATAATATTCCACCATCTCACACATCCGTTATTGCAATAACCCATATTAATGAAATAAAGTTTTAATTGCTACATCAATAACCCTATTCGCTAGATTTATTCCTCTCGGATTATTTTCTGTACCCAGACTTGAAAAAATGGCTGTGTGGTCAAAGATGAAGAGGTGACGTCTGTAGTTATTTTCCGAAATTTTTGTGTTTTCTTTGTTGGGCCAGGTACTTCTGGCACCATCTTCGTAATTCAAATATAAAATCAACATTTTAGTCTGCGGTTAAATCAAATACCATTTCAAACCACATATTACTTATTTCAAATTGGTGTTCTAAAACACAATTTAAAAAATGTTCATCAACATTAGTTACAACAGTTAACAAGCAGACATTTACATCGGAATGTTTGAGACATTTCAACTCTCCACACGTAATTTGGTACAAGTGGATAACGAAACAGAATGAGCATTCTTAATTACTTACTGTAACGTACGACGTGCTTTCATGTAAGTAATATCGCTCATTGTTTATAAATAAATTCCGTGTTATGGGTGTGTTAAACATCATTTTGAAACAATTTAATTTAATTAGCTGCTTTCCCATGTTTTATTTTCTTTTATTTATACACCACTGTATATTTCTTAATGTACACATTGGAAATATAACTAAAGACGTTAAAGCTTTGCATATTTATTGTTTTGTATTCTAAGAGTCGATTTGTTTCGGATCCTGGATTATTTTCAAACTTTTAGTACCCCATTGATTGTTTTCGAAAAAAATGCGGTTTGGTGGACCAATACAAGTGTGGTAGCTTCTTCTTCTAGACCTAGTTAACCGGTTCTCCAGCCAAATGGCCGACGATAGGGAATAATACAGCCGCAGCTGTTCCCGCTCACCCCAAATTAAATTAAAAAAAAAAACACAAAATTCCAAAAAAAAAATATAAAACTCCTGAGAAAAAACCGAGAAAAGCCGTTTTTACTTTTACTTACATGCCTAACTTCGTTTTCTTTAGCCAAAATCCTCCGTTAGAAGTAGTTGGGCAAACACATCCCAACGAAACCATCACAACCCCAGTCCTGCAGAGGAGCTATTCCTATATCAGGGCCTACTCAAACAAACCACATTCCTTACAAACTTTAACCGACGAATTTCTCTCTTCTCTAGAACGCTCTATACCAGTATGAGGCCCACGCCTCACAAAGGGGTGATTCAATTTTTAAAGGGGTCAATTCGAAAATTGAGTCGACACGTGTTAAAGCCTTTCGTTCCGGGTCAATTAAATACAATTCTAGATTTCTGTCCCAAATTTACTTATTAAAATCTGGTTTAACGAGACCAAAATATCAACTGCGTGTTTGCCGTCGTCAAGTATTTCACAGCTTACAGTGGGTGTAAATTTGAAATAAGTATCCGTATAAACTATTCTCAAAGCTACTTTATTCCATACATATATACATTGTATAGATACAGTTAGTTAATCTGAAAAGCTTGTCTACGCATGTTTACTAAACAAGCAGTTTTTATTTAAAAAATTGTCATATTTGACCCTTTCGTTAATCATCTAGTGCGGCCTCTTTTACAACACTGTTTCGCGCGTATATTCAAAAATTCTGCTTTATATTTGAACTAACCTCGTAATAAGCAGTTGATTATTATGCTCAATATATTCTATCTAATATAATAATTTTAAATTGTAACTCTCTTTGACCTACAAATACCCCCTAAAGGAATTGGTAATAATTTTGGTCGTTTTAGTATTAAGTTACGTCCCGTTGAGCGTGAACCACCCTGTATATATTTTTTTCCACTAACGGATTTTGCGTTATATAAATTAATCACATGGTGTTAGAAAAAGGTCACAACCACTTAGAATAAACACGTAGAAAGCCGATTCCCATGCACGTTTCAGATATTTATATTTCAAAATTTATATAACAATCTAATATGTACGGGATGAATAAAAAATTGAAATGATACTATTAAACTTATGATGAAATATCTTGGAATTTGTAATTTATTCTATGAGAAACATAGTAGCACGTCTATTACCACTAATTAAGCCTATTATATTAGATTTACGTAACGATTCGAAAAAAGTTTCCATAAAACACAAATCACAATTTACTATACTGAAGAAATTTCTTAATAATATCTCCTTTGAATCATTTCCACGCAATACATTCTCGATTTCTTCGAAATAACATTGAAAAGCTTCTATTCTGTTGGAAAGTAGTCCAAATTAAACAAGGATTTTGGAAAATCAGTTTTTGGATGAATTTAAATTTGAGAAAACATTTTTGTAGCAAAAAAAATAAAAAAACCAATTCAAGATTGAGACAATTTATTTTTCTACGACCATGCGTCTTAACCCACTTTCCCGCACGCATTTTAGTTTTGAAAGTGTCACTTTCCCGCACTAGTGCGGGAAAGTGACATTCTTCAAAGGAGAAACAACTATCAAACCACCCGGGTTTGATATCAGTAGCTATGACAACCCAGGCAACTAAAACGTCAAATTTGTTCAAAACGTCTTGGAAGTGACCGAATAAGTACAATCTTCTTCTAAATTAAACCACATTAAACCGAATCCGATACAATAATATTAATGGATTCATCCGACGAAGAACTTCCCGAAGCCATTTTGAAGGCTGCAAATGAAGCTAATTCCGAGCTGTTACCTGCCAAATCCAGACTAAAGTATGAGAAGCTATACGACTATTTTGTTACATAGTATAAGGAGAAAGGGGCCAAAACTTATAAGGAAGAGGTATTTTTGGCGTATTTTTCAGACCTAAGTAAGGTTTTGAAATCTAATACATTATGGTCCCGCTATTCGATGGTAAAAAGTTTCTCTGTTCTACAAATGACTTAAAACTGTTGCCGTCATCGTCATCTTTATGCGACGTGCAACCGATGCCATCCTCACCGACGTCATCTACCTTCCAGTTGAAACCAAATAACTCCACTGGGCCGGCAATTCTTCCTAGTCTACAGAATGCAACAAATTGTGTTTTCAATATTAATATTTATAAAAATTAGTAGTTTTTAGTTATAATTTTGTATATTATTATGTTTGTTGGAATAAAATAATTTTTGAAAAATGGGTTGGTATACTTTTTTGTATATATGGTTGTAGAAAAAACAATGTTCCCAACTCATGCGTAAAGTGTCTTTCCCGCACTTGATCGCTTACCCGAACTCCGCTGCGCGTCGTTCGAGACAACTGCAGTCGCGTGTGGGAAAGTATCAATTTCCGCGCTTGTTAGGAAAATAACTATTTTTGTCCAAATAGGATAAGGAAAAGAAGCTTTTGTCCAAATTAATTTCAACGCAGCCATTTTTAGTGCGAATTGTATTTGAAAAAGAGATTTTCAGACCAATTTAATTTTCTAAAAATACTTCTCCACCAAAGAATAAATTTGGAAAAGCCTGAAGATTTCTCATAATTTTCAAAATCATTTGCAACATAGACAAACACGTCTTTTAAGGCACCTTGTTATTATAGTGCAAGAAATTGCGTACAATTTAATCTCAGCATGCTTTTGATCAAGCAATATTATGTCTTGCATTGATTTGAACGTTGTATTGCATCGTATCAAGTGGCTTTCAAGACAAATTTTTGCAATTTTTTAGCTGTGTAAATGTACTTGATGTTTGTTGCCATGTTCACCAATATTAAATTTACATTATACCATAATCATTAACTCTTTCAGTCCAGCCATCTTTCAATTTCAGTATACAATAATGAATTTCAGTTAACTGAGAAGGCTTTTAATTCAACTAACACGCGTCCTGCAGACGTTAACGAATAGTCTGTACGATCGCAGTTGTGTATGAGTGGGAGCAGACACGTGTGAACTAAGCTGTTCAATCTCTAGTCAAATTTTTCTCTCGGCGACTCATCTGACTGTATGATCGTAGTCGGATCTCAAGGATTCATGATAGGTGTGAACAGGCCTTAACAAGGCGTCTTTATGATCACGCTTTGACTAATTTTTGGGTCGCTCTGTTTGTTGGATGGATTTCTCTCATAAAAAAATATTTCTTTGGTCAGAAGACTTATTGTTTGTCAGAAACGTGTGAACTAAGTAGTCGGATCTCAAGGATTCATGATAGGTGTGTCCAGGCCTTAACGAGGCGTCTTTATGATCACGCTTTGACTAATTTTTGGGTCGCTCTGTTTGTTGGATGGATTTCTCTCATAAAAAAATATTTCTTTGGTCAGAAGACTTATTGTTTGTCAGATACGTTTGAACTAAGCTGTTTAATCTCTACTCAAATTTTCCTCTCAGCCACTCGTTGACTGTATGATCGTAGTCGGATCTCAAGGATGCATAATAGGTGTGTCCAGGCCTTAACGAGGCGTCTTTATGATCACGCTTTGACTAATTTTTGGGTCGCTCTGTTTGTTGGATGGATTTCTCTCATAAAAAAATATTTCTTTGGTCAGAATGCTTATTGTTTTTCAGAAACGTGTGAACTAAGTAGTCGGATCTCAAGGATTCATGATAGGTGTGTCCAGGCCTTAACGAGGCGTCTTTATGATCACGCTTTGACTAATTTTTGGGTCGCTCTGTTTGTTGGATGGATTTCTCTCATAAAAAAATATTTCTTTGGTCAGAATACTTATTGTTTTTCAGAAACGTGTGAACTAAGTAGTCGGATCTCAAGGATTCATGATAGGTGTGTCCAGGCCTTAACGAGGCGTCTTTATGATCACGCTTGGACTAATTTTTGGGTCGCTCTGTTTGTTGGATGGATTTCTCTCATAAAAAAATATTTCTTTGGTCAGAAGACTTATTGTTTGTCAGAAACGTGTGAACTAAGTAGTCGGATCTCAAGGATTCATGATAGGTGTGTCAAGGCCTTAACGAGGCGTCTTTATGATCACGCTTTGACTAATTTTTGGCTCTGTTTGTTGGATGGATTTCTTTCATATAAAAAAGATTTCTTTGGTCAGAATGCTTATTGTTTTTCAGAAACGTGTGGACTAAGTAGTCGGATCTCAAGGATTCATGATAGGTGTGTCCAGGCCTTAACGAGGCGTCTTTATGATCACGCTTTGACTAATTTTTGGGTCGCTCTGTTTGTTGGATGGATTTCTCTCATAAAAAAATATTTCTTTTGTCAAAAGGCTTATTGTTTTTCAGAAACGTGTGAACTAAGTAGTCGGATCTCAAGGATTCATGATAGGTGTGTCCAGGCCTTAACGAGGCGTCTTTATGATCACGCTTTGACTAATTTTTGGGACGCTCTGTTTGTTGGATGGATTTCTCTCATAAAAAAATATTTCTTTTGTCAAAAGGCTTATTGTTTTTCAGAAACGTGTGAACTAAGTAGTCGGATCTCAAGGATTCATGATAGGTGAGTCCAGGCCTTAACGAGGCGTCTTTATGATCACGCTTGGACTAATTTTTGGGTCGCTCTGTTTGTTGGATGGATTTCTCTCATAAAAAAATATTTCTTTGGTCAGAAGACTTATTGTTTGTCAGAAACGTGTGAACTAAGTAGTCGGATCTCAAGGATTCATGATAGGTGTGTCCAGGCCTTAACGAGGCGTCTTTATGATCACGCTTTGACTAATTTTTGGGTCGCTCTGTTTGTTGGATGGATTTCTCTCATAAAAAAATATTTCTTTGGTCAGAAGACTTATTGTTTGTCAGATACGTTTGAACTAAGCTGTTTAATCTCTACTCAAATTTTCCTCTCAGCCACTCGTTGACTGTATGATCGTAGTCGGATCTCAAGGATGCATAATAGGTGTGTCCAGGCCTTAACGAGGCGTCTTTATGATCACGCTTTGACTAATTTTTGGGTCGCTCTGTTTGTTGGATGGATTTCTCTCATAAAAAAATATTTCTTTGGTCAGAATACTTATTGTTTTTCAGAAACGTGTGAACTAAGTAGTCGGATCTCAAGGATTCATGATAGGTGTGTCCAGGCCTTAACGAGGCGTCTTTATGATCACGCTTTGACTAATTTTTGGGTCGCTCTGTTTGTTGGATGGATTTCTCTCATAAAAAAATATTTCTTTGGTCAGAAGACTTATTGTTTGTCAGATACGTTTGAACTAAGCTGTTTAATCTCTACTCAAATTTTCCTCTCAGCCACTCGTTGACTGTATGATCGTAGTCGGATCTCAAGGATGCATAATAGGTGTGTCCAGGCCTTAACGAGGCGTCTTTATGATCACGCTTTGACTAATTTTTGGGTCGCTCTGTTTGTTGGATGGATTTCTCTCATAAAAAAATATTTCTTTGGTCAGAAGACTTATTGTTTGTCAGAAACGTGTGAACTAAGTAGTCGGATCTCAAGGATTCATGATAGGTGTGTCCAGGCCTTAACGAGGCGTCTTTATGATCACGCTTTGACTAATTTTTGGGTCGCTCTGTTTGTTGGATGGATTTCTCTCATAAAAAAATATTTCTTTGGTCAGAAGACTTATTGTTTGTCAGATACGTTTGAACTAAGCTGTTTAATCTCTACTCAAATTTTCCTCTCAGCCACTCGTTGACTGTATGATCGTAGTCGGATCTCAAGGATGCATAATAGGTGTGTCCAGGCCTTAACGAGGCGTCTTTATGATCACGCTTTGACTAATTTTTGGGTCGCTCTGTTTGTTGGATGGATTTCTCTCATAAAAAAATATTTCTTTGGTCAGAATACTTATTGTTTTTCAGAAACGTGTGAACTAAGTAGTCGGATCTCAAGGATTCATGATAGGTGTGTCCAGGCCTTAACGAGGCGTCTTTATGATCACGCTTGGACTAATTTTTGGGTCGCTCTGTTTGTTGGATGGATTTCTCTCATAAAAAAATATTTCTTTGGTCAGAAGACTTATTGTTTGTCAGAAACGTGTGAACTAAGTAGTCGGATCTCAAGGATTCATGATAGGTGTGTCAAGGCCTTAACGAGGCGTCTTTATGATCACGCTTTGACTAATTTTTGGCTCTGTTTGTTGGATGGATTTCTTTCATATAAAAAAGATTTCTTTGGTCAGAATGCTTATTGTTTTTCAGAAACGTGTGGACTAAGTAGTCGGATCTCAAGGATTCATGATAGGTGTGTCCAGGCCTTAACGAGGCGTCTTTATGATCACGCTTGGACTAATTTTTGGGTCGCTCTGTTTGTTGGATGGATTTCTTTCATATAAAAAATATTTCTTTGGTCAGAATACTCATTGTTTTTCAGAAGCTTCGAATCGGTATTGTAGAAATTTTTTTACGCGTTTCCTTACGTAGAAATACTTAACATATGTTGATCCACCCACCTTTTCCCATAGATATGATTGATATATCTGAGTATTTTTTATTATTGTATATCACGTTATCAATAACTAACAAGTTGTTATCTTTCGTTTGATGGAATAATCGATTGTACAATTATTATTGGTTTTATTGGTTGTTTAGAGTATTTGTATAAAAAAAACTCAACATACGTCTGTGTATTGTGCAACTAATGCGGAATTTATGCGTTAAAAATGTCAAGAAAACCCTACGGTAAGCTAACTGTTAAATACTTTTTATGATTGTTTATTTTCGGTGACGTTATGCCTTTACTTTACTAATTTAGATAAGGAAAATCATAAGACGAAGGCGTGATTTCAATTATATGTTCGTGGAAATATTTTTAATTCGTAAAATAGTAAGTTCTAAAAATACTCACTTTCCTAAGATTTCTTAGAATTTCGAATGACTCGTTTCCTTATGACTATTTCCAGTCTGTTCCTATCTTATTACAAATGATCTTGGAATTACTACAAATAATCTATATACTCTATGTCCTTGTTTCTTACCGTGAGACCCACGCCCCACAGGAGTGCAATTTGATTGTAAAGGAGGCAATTCGAAAATTGAGTCGACACGTGGTTAAATCTTTTCTTCTTGGCCGTTTTGACATGCCAAAATTGAAACAAAAATGCAATTTCTTAAATAATTGCGGCCAATAAATATTATAAATTCGTTTCACCATAATATCAATTTTTTTGGCGTTAATCTCCCTGCAATAGACGAAAGATTCCTCGTGTACTCCTGGATGCTTTAAAATCTCGCTAAACAACGCAGTTGTTTGCATTTGAATCAGAGAACTTCAATTTATGAGGCGATTCGTGAAGAAGCTGTGGTCCGATGATGCTTACCAAAAAGAAGAAACTCGCTGGGATGTTTCAACCAATATTAGTGGATTTGTCTGATATATCAAATGTGTAAAAAATTATTTTTATCGTTTTTACCTTCATATTTAGCTGAAACTGGATTTAATTCTGTGAATGATTTATTGGTGAAAAAAAAAAACGAAATCGGCTGGATATAACAGAACGGGGAGACTTGAGACTGAAGCTAATCAAATTGGAACCTAACATAAAATCTAGCACTAGGATCTCACTAAATTCAAAATATTAAATTATTATAGAAAAGTTTCTTTATTGAACAATTCATATTTTTAATATTAAAAATTATGAATATGTTACATAGGGCATAAGAATTTTAGAAGGGCTTGGGCGGGCATGGTACAAATAGGGTTCGGAAGAACTGCTCTATGTTTTCTTATTCTCTTTATTGAACTTTGAGGTCTTAATATTCACAATAAATGTACAAGGTGTGGCTTTTAAGTCACGAAATTTGTGATAAAATATTTTATTTCGGTATTAATACGTATCATACATATCGTAAACCACGTAACTTTTTTTCTTATATCAAATTTTTATGCCATTAGATACATAATTTCTAAACGCATCTAACGAAAATACTCGTGAAGGCTCTAAAAAATCCGATACAATTTAAAAGTCTAAATAGAAAACATCCAGACCCCCATTTGTTTAAAGCTAACCGCTTTCGATGCTAATTTATTTCTTTCTTCAATTAATTTTTTCCAAATTTGATATTTTGCCCCTATTTCTATCATTTATTTAAAAAAAAACATGTAAAGTTTTTATTCAATTTTTTTCATCGTTTAAAGTTTCAAATTTTTGTGTTAATTGTAAACTTTGGTGCTTTGGAAGTTTTTTTCTGTCAGCTTCCACAGATTTAAATCCTGTTCCTTTAGGTAGAAGTCTCAAGGTGACGAACAATGCAGAATGAGGCACCAGTTTCGAAGAGCTCCCGATCGTGAATCAACTACAACATCTTCTCGGTCATCTTAAACCACTCAAAAAAAAACGTGAACGTGACAAACATTCATTGTCATACACTTCTTTCAATAAATTATAAGTTTCAGTTGGAGTTTTCCCAAGTTTCATGTGAAATATAACAATTCGTTGCTCTATACAAATGAAGGTCACAGTTACACTGGTTTGTCTATAGATAGACATCGCATTCGAAGGAGTAGGTTTCAGATGTACTTTTCTGAAGCAGGACAAGTCTCATTTCTTAATAACCATATATCGTATGGGCATCTATTTGTTAAGTATTGCGTAATATCCGTTTTGATTAGCTCTTTGTCGTCTATTATTTCTGTGCAAAATTTTGTGAACACAAGTTTTGCTAACTCCAAGAATCTAATCCTAAGATATTGTAGATTTTGGTTTTCCCTGTACACCGTGACTTACCCTCTTCTTGGAACAATTTAAAACTATGTGTGGTCGAGCGGCTGCCTACCTGCCGTTGTAACCTAGTAGATTTGGGCATCTATCTCTTGATCTAATTTATTTAACGAGCTATTTCAACGTCTCTCCTCAATAAAGTATCCATACATTCTATAGCCAAGCAATCCCTTCTTAAAGCATCTTAATCCAGCAGAGAAAATGATCCCGATTTTAGTGCCAACAAAAATCAATCAAATATTAAAAATTCCTCTCCAAAAACTATCAGAAAAAGCATTTGATTCGAGAAACCCAGCGAAAAATTTTACGACCTGCTTCTCGAAAAGCGGTAGCAAACCCGCAACCGAATTCGGTCTAGAAAATATATTAGCAGAATGTCACATCAGTAATTTCTAGAATTTCACTTTTTTGTTTTTATATTAAGCCTACTTCAATTTCTTTTGTTTGTTGATAAATGATATAGATTAAATTTATCGTAATATGTTGATGATTATGCACCTTCATTACCTTGAAACTATATCGTTAATCTCAATAGATAAAATTATCTTATTTTCGAATTATTTTACTAAAAACCAGGCTGAATGACATCATAAATATGACGCCATGTTAAACTGATATGCCGCCATATTGTATTGGCCACAAAAGTCTCAGTTAGTGAGGATTTTCTCTGAACAAAACTTCACAAAATTTCATAACTTATGTTTATATAATGATTCTGTCTCTCCTTCTCTCTGTCTATCATTCTCTCTCTCCCTCTCTCTGTCTATCATTCTGTCTCTCCCTCTCTCTGTCTATCATTCTGTCTCTCCCTCTCTCTGTCTATCATTCTGTCTCTCCCTCTCTCTGTCTATCATTCTGTCTCTCCCTCTCTCTGTCTATCATTCTGTCTCTCCCTCTCTCTGTCTATCATTCTGTCTCTCCCTCTCTCTGTCTATCATTCTGTCTCTCCCTCTCTCTGTCTATCATTCTGTCTCTCCCTCTCTCTGTCTATCATTCTGTCTCTCCCTCTCTCTGTCTATCATTCTGTCTCTCCCTCTCTCTGTCTATCATTCTGTTTCTCCCTCTCTCTGTCTATCATTCTGTTTCTCCCTCTCTCTGTCTATCATTCTTCCTCTCTCTCTCTTTCTCTCCCTTCCTCTCACTCTCTCTCTATTCAATAGTCCCACCTGGTATATAGATGATTTTTGGATTTAATACAACACGGTAAGATTTAAAAAGCACCAGAAAATAGTTTAATGACCCCAAAAATTTGAACATATTAAACAAAACATTCTTATTTTTTTTTTGTCAAAGCGTGTTTGTAAAACAACGCTTCTATTTATTGTTTTCTTTCATGCTAAAACAAAACGTTTTTATTAAACAAACCCATTATCATACCATTTAAAAATTAACAAATAATTACGATGTAAAAACTTGCTAAAAGCAACTGAACAGAAACCATTTTCATATCTTTAAGGGTATCCTCGTAAAATAATAATTTATAAGGGTCTGCAACGGTAAAATTTTTTACAAAAAAATTGATAACTCAAAAAGTATGCATTTTTCGAAAAAAGTTTTTAGACAAAAGTATACTAAATTTTATGTAGATTTCAAAAATGTATCAATATACAGGATGTTCTATTTTAAAAACAAAGTTACAGTCGACTTCTGGTAGAACCGAAAGTCGGCCATCTTTGAAAATATTTTAGTTAAAAAGATCGTATCTGTAAACCCAAACATAGAAGTTTTCATGATTTTACTATAAGTATTTTACTATATATATATATATATATACAGATAGTTTTAACTCTGTAGAACACCCTGTATACATATCAAATATACAAGGTGGGCTATTAAATAAGGAGACTAGCGCTGCTATATAAAAAAGTACGCATGCGCCTTGAGCATATTTCTTCGAATGTGACGTCTACCGTGTCCGTAGACCAACCAGTGTAGCCGTCGCCTTCGTTTGTATAGGGGCTGAAACTATTTCTTTTGAAAATTTCCATAGTGTGCTTTCACTTAGTTCAGCGCAATCTTTATCATCTTGAAAACTTTGTCTACTTTAGTAAATTCTTTTCTAAAGAAGAACGAATGCACGTTCGTTCGAAGTCTTCCTTCCATTCCTCAATCGGAATGGAAAAAATGCTTCATTTGGTTCAAACACATGCGAAGTTAATTTATCTTAATGGAAAATATTTTGGAAAACAATAAAACCTTATCGAAATTGAAAACATATTAATTTTTAATAATTTTAACTTTATCTGTTTGGGAATATTGAATGCAAAAATCGTCTTTTAAGTTATTAAACTTTCATAATATTAATTTAAATGTAATTTTGGAATCAAAGTTTTCTATTTTGAAACATCTGTTGAACACATTTTTAACTTTGAATATATTTTGCTATTTCCTGTAATAAAGAAAAAAGATTTTAGAGCTACAAGTCATGAAACCAGGTATAAGTTTAAATATAAAATCGATAATACAAATCCAAAATATATTAAGTTTAGGTAGTAGGTAGTTAGTTCTCTCCGATCCTTAACATAGACATACCTCCGAAACTCTAATATAAATAAAATAATCTTCCAATTGATAACGTATTTAGTTTTTTTTTTTTATAAATACACCATTATCTAATCCATAACCCCAACAATCTGTTTCACGCAATAAATTTCATTTTTTGATGCAATTCGAATAAAGTGTGGTGTTAAAAACTTTGCCTAGTTTTTTTTTTTTAATAATTGATATGCAAATATTCCCATTTGCTATTAATTCATGGGAAAATAATGATGTATGTCCGCTCGACCAGAAATTAATACTCGAAAGTATACAATGACGGCATGTAACTAAATATGTTGGTGACTTGCGTGGTTTCATTCGAAACGTGTTACAGGCATCATCGTTTAAAATTACGTGAGAAGAAATAAAAACAGAAATAAAGCAAGTAATTGAGAGCAATAAATAATAATAGTAATTATATATTGAAAAAAATATAGGCGGGTTCGTGATCTGAACAGTTTTAACAGAAAAGGTTATTTTAGTCGTTCTATTTAAAACTGCAGAAATTAACAAACGGCATCAGTTGAACAGCTTGAAAAGGATAATCAAGTTTTGTATTTTACTAATTCCTAAAACTGGAAATATTCACCATCATTTTTATATTAGGCAGTCGGATAATTGGAGGACGCTATTCAATAAAAAAAATTACCTACAAAGGCGTTCAAATTGAACCTATTTTATCCCCGATTCTTTCTATATTCTTGCTGATTCGCTAGTCGCCATATCTGAGTATGGAGTATGAAAATATCTTACGAAAATGGTCCTAGAGGTACTTGGTCTTGATCTAGAGATGGCGGTAGCTGCTTGGAAAATACCACTGTATTAGAAAGAACACAATTTATACAACATGAAAATTTGAAAAGCCTTAGCCCTTCCAATCTAAAAGCTGAACTAAATTCTACTATGGGTGAGAGTGCTCCTTCGATATCAACAGTTAAATATTGGGTAGCAGAGTTTAAACGAGGCCGTATGACCTGCGAAGACCAGCATCGCAGTGGTTGACCAAATGAGGGGACGACTCCAGAAAAGCTGAAGAAAATCCACAAAGCAGTACTGGATGATCGTCGATTGAAAGTGCGTGACCTAGCAGACATAGTAGGCGTTTGAAACTGAAAATTTGGTCATGAGAAAACTGTACGCAAGATAATTGACGCGTTTACTCACAGTGGAACAAAAACAGCATCGTCAAAATGTTTCCATCGAGTGTTTTGGCAATGTTTCATAACCATGGATGAAACGTAGATCCATCACTTCACATTCGAAAAAAAAGAACAATCAAAACAATAGACTGAAAAGGGACAATAGGCTCCAAAGAATACAAAGACCGTTCCATCTGAAGGCAAAGACATGGTGTCTGTTTTTTGGGATGTGCGTGGGGTAATTTTTATTGACTAACTTGAAAAAGAAAAAACTATCAACGACGAGTATTTTACGAACTTATTGCAACGTTTGAGCGAAGAAATTAAGCAAAATCGACAGTATTTGGCCAAGAAGACAGTGTTGTTTCATCCAGACAATGCACCAGCTCAAACATCCGTTATTGCAATTGCCAAAATTATTGAATTAAAGTTTGAATTGCTACCTCGTGCACCCTATTTGCCAGATAATTTTTTTTCCAAAATTTCTTTGTTGGGCCAGATATTTCTGAGACCATTTTCGTATATATACAGTTTTATCTAAAGTGAAACGAATTTGTCTTGAGTAGTAGGTCGAAAAAAATTTTTTTGAAACATGTGTAGAATATGTGAGTAAAAATATTTTTCTAAATTCCTATCTATTGAAAAGTTACATCCTTAAATCGGAGCAGGTATATGGAACGCGCTAGACCCGCTTAGCGGGGCGTGGCAATGCTGGATTTCGTATCAAATATTTTTCAGTACTACCTGATTCTTTTCGGTACTAAACTAAACTAAAAACCTATTTTTAAAGAATTTTTTTTCGGAAAGTACGTACAATAATGAAACAATTTGAAAAAAAAACACTGAATAACATCATACCAACAATTTTGCTTATTACTAAGTACCGAATTTTTTATAATTTTATTAAATCATTGTGAAATTCAATAAACATTACAAAAAAGTATAAAGCATGAAAAAAGGGAATCTTAACCTAACATAAACTTAGTTTATGTCTTTTTTTGATGTTTTCTTTGTAAATAAACAATGAAAATTAAATATTGAAGGTATTAATTCTTCAATTTATTATAACAATAAATTGGACCCCTTCCAAACATTTACCAATTTCTTTGATAAAATTATTATAAATAAATCTTTTTTTACATACGAGGGTTTCTATTCAAGTTTCTAGATTGAGATTTTCAATAAACTTTTGCACTTGTTTTAACCAATTATAGAATCATTTTTTCCATTCCGATTGAGATACCTCCAATGAGTGACTTGATTGCATCAACCGCTTCTTCAAGTGTAGAAAAACTCTGACCTCGCAATTTATTTTTCATCTGCGCAAAGAAGAGGAAATAATTGGGTGCCAAACAAAGATTGTACCCATCTATTCGATAATTTTACTGATCAAAAACGTTTCTGTTTGAACTGATGTATGAAAGCTTGCATTGTCGTCGTGGAGAATGATTCTTCTTCTGCGATTGGTTTTCCTACCTCTGACAAAAATTGACCTTCCACGTTACTCTAATGGAACGGTGATGATGTCTCCAGTTATTCCGAAATAACAGGCGACCATTTGCTGTAGCACTGTAGCGACCAAAAGTCGAAGCAAGATGATCGGCACATCTTCCTGTTGGTTCAATCCACGTCGAAAGTCATAAAAAATCATCTCTTAGAAAATGTTTGTTAGTTAATTCCATTTTTTGATCAAGATGAATGTTTCAAATATCTGTAAACAACTCAAATAGCACTCGTATAACAACACGTTCTAAGTACGTTCACCATTTTGTTACTCATTGTGGTTTTCTTCTGTACATTAAAATTTTATTTTATTTGTATCTTTATTTATTTATTTTTTGTTTGTTTTTTAGTTTTTACAAACTTTTGTCCACAAATTGTAACAGTTTTTTGACAATAAAGCATTTTTCTCTCGCTCTCTCACTCTCTCTTATTAAAAATGTCAGACTCAGAAATGGCAATGTCAGATGTCACATTTGACATATTCATATCAATTTTCAAAACGTATATATCAAGCCTCGTATTTATATACCTCTTTGTGTGTATTTGGATCCAAAATAATAGGTTAAATTGAATCTTCCAATTAACTTTACGGAAAACTCCAATTATCTCAGTATGGTTGAATGCTCGCTTTGTATGTAACATAAAGTCTTTTTTTTATTTTTATTATTTCACAACATTTTGCATATGTTTGTTTAGACACGGTTTTGATAGTTTAAAGTTTAGGTCACCGAACCACTGATTAACTTTGCTTGAAGAGCACATATCTCCTATATTTAGATGGATCACGACAATGTTAATTGCTCTAACAAAATCGACGTTAACTGAAGATCTGAACTTGAACTACTGATATGACATCTCTCTTTTATTAAATTAAATTTATTGCTACCCCAAAACTAATAAATTTTTAAATGTTTTTGTTTATAATATTTCTCAAAATAGTATATTTTCAACATATATTTTTAATTCCATTCAGCTGTTCCACTAATTTGAGAAGTCTCGAAACTGGAGAAGTTAGAGTTGGCAACACTGCATTTGTAAATATAACTTAACCTCAAATACACGCCTCTTATCTGAGATGAGATTCATGAGTTTTCTTGAATGCCCTCACATATTTAATTATATTAACAATGGCGATTGCTGGAGCTTCAATTCTTTATCAATCGGTAGTTGCTTAGTGAAACTAAACTGTATGGTTTCCAATGTCAATTTAAGCTTTCAGGATTCAACTTTGGCGTTATAAAGCAAAAAAAAAGCGAAGACAAGAAAAAAGAAGACGCTGGTCTAAAAAGTGTTATAAACTAAAAAGCCGGTCTACCCATGAACTTTAACTACAATTTCTGCTTGATACTGAAGCAGATGATGACAATAATTTTCTCCAAATGTAGAAAAAAAGGTTTAGTACATTATTAGCATCAAATCGTGCAAACAGGATACCGTAACACGTCCAGAAATTTCTGTCAATCAAAGATTTTCCAAACACATTAATATGGCTGTCGATTTGGAAGATTTGAAGTTCACGTGTGCCATTGCTTTCCGAACATTGGAGGAACTGATAAAACATTATTTTTAGTTTCATTCATATAATCTCTAGATTCCACTATCTATAACCCTTGGTGCTCGCGATACAACGCTTTTACAAGCACGACAAAGTCTTTTTCCGAAATCTACAGGGTTCAGAAATGTAACCATCATCTTTACCGACCGATTGTCAATTGCGAGCGTCAATCAGACTCTTCAATGTGCTTCAATCAAATATTCTCTTAATCTTTGTCAATCTATCAATCAATGTTTGCCACACAATCAATCTATATATGAATCAGACCGATTGTCAATTTAATTGATCGTCTGCTGCATTTGAACAGAATAGAGAAGCTAGGAAGCAATCCGTAGCCACCTTTCCTATTCCTTCAGCTCAGCACCGTCTATCATCAGTAAAGCAATGGATGTAGCTCCTAGCAGCAACTCCGACTGCAGTTGAGTCCCTGCAATCACAGAGTAGTGGTGCATGTTGTTAAGACATATGCGTGCTATGATTTACAATGATTTCAAAGATTGGTCGGGGCAATAGTCTTGAATTGGAAAGGGAAGGTCTTCAGCAAATTTTTTCAAAATTTTTAACGTTATAATAAAACAAGTGACTACTGAGCCTCAATAAGTAATCAACGGAATAAGATGAATATTTGAGAAAACCTTAACAAGCGATTGGCATGTCAAAACATGTTTGTACATAACAGATTATAGAAATTTTCACACTATAACAAAGTGCCTTCACTACCGAAACCTATATAAAATCCATATAATACCTTGCATTATAGTTTAAAGAGTAATTTGAATTTTGTAAAATTCAATTATAGAATTCAATTAAATTTATATTAAATCGATAGGATTAAAATTAATGTGGTGGAAGCTGAATTACTTCGTGACCTGCTTTCTTTGCAATTCTTTCACAAACGTATTTCTTTTGGAGAATTATAACTTGTGTGGAAATATGTATCGCACAAAAAGTCCAAACTTTTTCCTTTCTATTCTGTGATAATTTATTTTGAAACTATACAGATGCAGTATGGCAGTGATAATCCAGACTGGAATCGTAAATATTCTCTAACTGATAAAATCTTCATCAAACGGAGATTTCGTGTAACATTCTTTTAAACCATCAACCCATCCTTTACTGTGTGTATCATACCAAGTATCTTCTAGGTAGATTATCGTTCGGGTTACCTATCTATCTGTATGAATTTTTAACTCCAAAAGACGTAAAGCACGCCAAAAAGTTATAGTGGAACAATTAATCTCACTATCAGTTTCGTGGAACACTCTTTTTTGGGATCTATGGAATTAAACCTAGTTTACACGAGGTCATCACTGGCTTGGTGTTTGCCTTGTATAAACAGTTTTCCAGCCAAGCCAGCGCTGGTTGCCAACTCTGGCTGGCGATAGCAGACCTCGACCCTTCGACCTCCGCGCCAGCCAGAGAAAATTGAAGGAAGAAGATACTCTGAAATTCGTACAACTTCATAAAGATCAGGAGTGGGATAAGCGTTGTAGTGAAGCAGCTGTATTCAGAAAGATCTAATTTTAATTGTATCAGCAACAAAGCAATTATAGGTCTATCGCTTAACCATTTTCCTATCCAAAGTCGTTTTGCTTGTTTTTTTCATATATATATCAATCAATTCTTCTCTTAATAATGCAGATATGTTCTTTAACCATTTCTTTTATTATTTTTGAACTTCAAACGTGTGCACATCCGTGTGTGAATGGCCTTATCTAAACAACAGGGGCCAGGCCAACGCTGGCTTGTCTACAGGACTGGGGTCAGCATTATTGGCTTCGTATAAACTCGGCTTTATTTATAATTTTCCAAACTGTACTTTCAGAAATGTTCATTGAACCTAAAGTCTCTTTCGATGAAAAGTATTTTTCGTGACCTCGTTCTACTAACTTCAATTATCGTTTTTGCCTCAACGGGCAAACATTTGCGCTGTTTTGTAGACATTAGAAAAAACACTATCGAACTAGAATACACACTTTTTCATGAATCGATGATTCGAAATGAATTGACACAGACAAAGGCGTTGGATTGATATATAATTCGAACCTGTTAAGGTCAAATATAAATATAAAGTTCTAAAATATACATCCCCAAATCCTGAAGGAACCTTTTTTTTTGGGGGGGGGGAGGCATAGAGCTTTCCTTTTTCTTCAAACTGTCTGACTGTTTGTTTTTTTTTTCTTTTTACATCCTGGAACAGTATAAACAGTAACAAAAACCACAACCCCAGCCCTGCTGAGGAGAAACTCCTATATAAGGGCCAACTTCAATGAATCCTTCCTATTTCCTCCCAAAATTCACACAACGAACCTCTCTATTTTGTCTTTTCTATTGCTTCTAATATATTAATTCGCTAGTAACTTTCTTAGATAATGAAAAATTGTATACAACGCGACGTGAATAAAAAAGATTGTTTTAATAATTCGATGCAATCAGAATCTATTTAAAAAATCATCTCACGTATAACATTTATTAGTTTTGAGAAGTAACCATTTGGATTACGTTGTTTTTACAACCCCTTCTGCAGTCAATGAATCAACGTAAATGTTTATTTATATTAAACGCCCCGAAGTTCGTGTATTTTATTTGTAAACAGTGCTTCTTTTTTTACCAAACCGAATAAATATTTTATACAGAATAATTTCTTACTGAATATTTTGAACATAACGTGAGTTGAGTCTTCTGAGAAGTCGATCGGATCGAAAAAGGCTGTTTTTACAGTTGCCACTTTTAAATCGGGTCTGTTACGTGCTTAGTGTCAGTTTCTGGTGCGTTATGTCGTAAATATCTTACTTTGTTTGTATACTGGTTTTATTGTAAGTTGAACAAATTATTTATTATTAAAAATATCGAATCTGCTAAATACATATTTTCTTATTTTTTATCTACAACTTTTTGATTTCGTTTTTTATCTAAAAAACAATCACAAGGGATGTTCGAGTGGTGCCTGCCGTGTGGATATTGATCTCGAACTTCTGTAGGTTATAAAGACATTCCTTGATAGCTGATTCCTCAAGAAATTGACGTTTTGTAGTCTGCAGGTAATTCAGTGTTCATGAACCACGTCTGCCTGTCGAATAGGTCCTGCTGGCTTAAGTTGGACAACTTGGAAAAGCATCTACCGCTCCTAAACTTTTTTGTTTAATAGATCATTTTCAAAAGTTGGATCCGGTGGACCATCTGCAGCTACATTACTATCAATTTCCAAATTTCGAAAGAAAGTTAATTCGTTGATTTTACGAAATACTTTATTAACACAACTGGAATAAGGAACCGTCTATACCAATAGGACACACTGTACATTTTAAAGATAACTCTGAATTAATATATATGTTATTGAAATTAATACATTATTGAAAAGTGTACGACGATAAATCATCATTTACAAAGTAGATTTAACGCATACTTTTGTTTTACTTTGTGTGTAGGACAACAGTATAGAAATTATCATTATATAGAAAAGAATGAGTTTATTCCGGACAAAATTATAAAAAATCTTCGGTTGAAAGTCTCTTATCTACGAATGAAAGAGCTACTTTGAAAATTATGAAGATGTAGATAAATAGAAAAAATTTATCAGTTTTGTTTGTACCATGACCATAATTATACTGGTTGACACTTTGAGTCACTTCTTGACATTAGGAACCGTCAAATTTTTCATAACTTCATATAGTTATGAAAAGTAGTTATATAAAAATTTGACGTTCAAGTTTCAAAGAATAATTTATCAATTACTGTGAAAACTGACAATTATTTCATTTCATTTAACTCGTTATTTTATTCCATAGTATTTTGAGATTTATAAGATTTAAAAACAACATCATTGAAGACATTTTCTGGATCAATATTCTCTTGAACTTCTTGTCTAATGTTAATTTCATTTGCAGCTGTGACATGTATGCAGGATTCTTCTCTTATTTTCTCTTCAACTTTCAACATAGCCTTCGGCTACACTATTTGATTTCCATCCTTCGCGCTTCTTTATTCTTAGAATGTCCCCTCCTGAGTCTGCCAGGCAGACGCTGAGGAGCTTCTAAAATAATGTCCTGTGTATCCTTTAACATTACGTAGACCCAGGTACTGAGTAATCTTTGCTGGTCAATTTCCAATGATATTTTTGCCACATTTTCCAGTATAATATTGTACAAAAAATCTGTCGTGCTTTACAGCAGGAAGACTAATATTTCCATACTTTTGAAGGAGGTCAAAAAGATATAAAACCAGAAATATTTCCAGCAGTGACCACAAATTCGCGAATAACGCGTGTTTGCTTTCTGGAATTGTAATTTTGAACAAGGTGCCTTCATCAAATGCGTCTTCTTCTTGTAGTTCATCCTTCCTACAGGCTCCTGCAATTCCTATTATCATATTCCCATATCAATAAATTATAAACATATTGTGAATCAAGTCGTACTTTTGCAAATAGAAATATTTTGTCTTCAACCTCTTTTATAAATCTTTCTACATTCTCGTTAAAATCTACAATTTTTTTGCATGGTTTCCTCCTGAACTTCTCTTCAGCCAAGTCAAAAGCATAGTGCACAATTTTCAATATTTTTGGTCAACCAAGTTGTATTTTATGATTTATTATATTATATATTAAACTACCTCACTGCAGCATTTGCGGGCTTACTTCAAATAGAATGTCTGATATATGAAGACATCTCAAGTAAATCTGACTTGTTTTGACTTATTTTGAAGAATCGTTGTTTGCTACTTCAAACACCATTTGATTCCACATTAATATTTTCATTGTAATTGAAGATTCTATTAAATATTATAAAAGCGTGGAATTAGATAAAACGTTATACGTAAACACTCGTTGGCGCTACTTTTGGCAAATATTACGCTTGTTGAACAATATCGCTCTTTTCATAACTAGTTACGTAAATAACTATTCTAACATTTTAAAAGGTGATAATAAATTATTTAAATGACGGATCAAAGTAACAGAATGTTAAAAAATTCGTCTTTTTTTCTGGGGTATTATTCACAAATCTTCAACACTTCAACTGTAACCGAATCAAAATTGGAGGAAATATTGAAATGAATGTGGAAACAAAAATCAATACTGTGCATGATACAGAAACTCAAGGACATTGAAGTTTTTATGGTATCTCTAAGTAGTTCTCAAAATAGAAACGAATACAATATGATATATGGTGACAGATTTTAAAAACTTACAACTAAGAATAATTTCCACAAACCACAATTTTATCCTTGTCAAAATCACTAACGTTGACATTATTCCGACGTTTTAAACTTTGTAAAAAGCTATTTATTAAGCAAAAAATATAAATAAATAAAGTGGTTTCAATAATCTAACTACTTTACTTGAATGTCAAAACTATTAAGAACACATTATGCGTATATAACTTAAATACTAATTATATTGTATACAAAAGCTATAATTAATTATATTTATGTTCGTTAGAGCCACATCAATACAAAAATAAGGGTAAGCAATAATATAAGTGGAATGTCTGAGGGACATATGGAATCGCTTAACTTACGACATTGGCTCCCCTCAGGGGACGGTGATTTCACAATAAATCTCAACAAATACAATAGTAACTAGAATGTGAATAGGTAAATTCTTCACAGTCACATTAATATAAGACAAAAATTAGGTAATCCGAGACGATACGTTAATAGAGCATAAAATAAGAGACATATTGTATAACTTAATCCCATCAGCAGTGGCGAGATAATTCATCATTAAACTTGAAGCAATTTGTTGCGATTAACACAAGCAGGCAAAACTGCAATAACTAACAATATCTGTGATATTCGGCTTTCGTAAACAGTGATGCACATCGTTGGAAACCCGTAAAGTCATTTTTGAAATAAACATTAAACGCAAGTTGAATAACATAATACACAACATTGTAAAAAGCTATTTCTGAGGCAAAAAATATGAATAAATAAAGTGGTTTCAATAATCTGACTACTGTTGGATGTCAAAACTATTAAGAACACATTATACGTGTATACGCTATCTTAAATACTAAATCTTATCGTATACAAAAGCGCTATAATTAATTATATTTATGTTCGTTAGAGTCACATTAATACAAAAATAAGGGTAAGCAATAATATAAGTGGAATGAAACTTCATGTGTCTAAGGGACATATGGAATCGCTTAACTTACGACATTGGCTCCCCTCAGGGGACGGTGATTTCACAATAAATCTCAACAAATACAATAGTAACTAGAATTTGAATAGGTAGATTCTTCACATTAATATAAGACAAAAATTAGGTAATCAGAAACGATACGTTAATGGAGCATATAAAAGGCATTTTCCTATTTAGATAGGTTGACTCTATATATAGTACATTGTTCAGATATATGTTAAGTCTACTAGTGTTTTAAAGTCGGTAAAAACATCTAAATTTTTACCAAAAAAATGTGTTTTCACCAATTAATATTTAACCTTGAAATTAATTTTTGTTATAGTCGGCAACGTACATTATGAGCCAAGGCCAGATCCAGGATACCAGAGAAGATCAAATATGAGTCAAAGAGATGAAGTTCAAAAATTCGAGCAGGGCCGTATTCGAGTCCTACAGGAAGAACGTCTTCACATTCAAAAGAAAACTTTCACCAAATGGATGAATTCGTTTCTGCAGAAAGTAAGTAATATAATTAACAAAATTGTAGATAACACTGATAATTTATTGATTAAGCCAAGGGGAAATTCATATTTTACTGATGTGATGTCACTGTAGATTTTTAAAATAAATATAGAACGACAATTAGACAAAAGATTGACTTTTCACAGGATGACAATATTTTCACAAAGGTGATGAAATTGTTAGAAATATCATCTGCAAAAATTTTACTTAAACCTGATAGATTATGTTCAATACTTGAACGAAACTCTTTAATTGAAGAAATCGAAGAAAAATTACGTAAATATTATTCTGAATAGGTTCCGTTTCTTTGAATGATTTGTAAGTAATTATTTGCTTTGAAAAGTGAAAATGCTGAAAAGTTAGGTGTCCCAAACCAAGAATTAGTCTCGTTATAGAGGATACACCACACAGCGGCTCTTTTCTATGAGATTAATCCAAGGTGGAAGTACCGAGGGATGAAAGGTACCGGATCCCTAATCAAGCGTCGCGAACAATGCTTGCGGGGTACCTGACGAAATTCCAAGCGCCCTGCAAGAGACCTTTAGCCCTGATCTATCCAGGATTTGCAACCCGGTGGTGCAAGTTAAGAGACCCGATGTAGGACTCCGTGCTATGTTACTAAAGGATACGCCTCTGGCCTTTTCTATATTGATATATTTTCAGATATTTTCTTAATTTTTAAACTTTTAACATAAGCCATAACCATCTACATTAAAAAACTTTATTATTACGAGGTTTAAAATTATTTTGGTTGTATAATGTTTACTAATTTGATCGGTACAAAATAATAAGTACTTTGTATTGTTTATTTTTTCCCATACAGAGGAGAGGTCATCTGGTTCATTGCACAATCAGAAAATTCTTGTGTAAATAGCAACCTCGTTTCTAGATATCTAAAATAGTTGTACACGTTTCAACAGAAAATATATCATTAGTGTATATAGTGATTTATATATAAACTTAAAATTAAAGGAATGATCTCATAATATATCCAGATAAATTATTATCGGTATTATAATCATTATCAGAGCTTTAAAAATTGGTCAACATTATATGAGGATCATCTAGCATATTAGGTCAGATTTAGTTAACGAATTATCCATCATTGATTTGAAAAAAATCTATTACAATGTAGATTTAATCAGAAAAGAAGGTAAACAAGAAAAAATCCTGTTAGTAAGACAATCTTCAGGAGTTAGAAACAGTTGAAATAACTCCTAGGAAACTAAGACCAAAGAAGATCTATTGAACGTAGAAAAAAAAAAAACTCTACGAATACACAAACAGGAGTCTTATTGGTGGATTGTCACCTTAATTGACACCTGAGAACGCTTAGCAGCGAATGCAACGTGCAGATTCTGCAAGTATAGGATGAAACCTCTATCTAAATTCTCTCGAGGTGTTAAAGTCTTCTGACCCCAAAAGTATTACCCTTAGGAACGTATGAAATAGAAGTTTTTTTGGCTGCTAGATAATTCCCAAATTCTGAACTTTAGAAAAGGAGTGGTATCAATAGATCAGTTGTAGACGTTGTACATCCCAAGACCCACAGCTAGAGAAGGGGACACAATAGACAACTTGAATCAAAAAATACATACAACAATGTAGTTTGAAAAATATCAATTTTGTATTTCAAGGGTGGATCAGAGATGTAGTAAAGGGATCGGCCCTGGATATAAAACTGATCCGATGCCCAACAGTACCAGAATACGTATTGATAGACAACAACCATCACATCAAATGTGAAGAAACACAGCTACTTATTACCACAACAACTTGTTACAGTAGATTATACGGATAAGTTATTGAAAATCAAAAACAATTTCAACAAAATAGAAGGAGGGGTTAAAGTTCTCAAAACTCGTCGTCGATATTGCGGTTTTTCTGTAACCTAGTAAAACTGTTTACCAGCCAAATGGAGGACGATGGCGAATAATACAGTCGCAGCTTTACCCGCCAACCGCAATCTGCGGAGAACCGTTTGTCTCTTTTCTGTCTTGTAGTCTATTGTAGAACACATCACTCTATTATCCACCACAACTCCTTCTTGAGAGGTAAACCTAATTAACCCCTTCCAAATCTAATCCTCAAAGAATCCAAAGAACCTTACTCTCTCTCTCTCTTTCTATTACTAGCAGAGCTCAATCAGAATCACTCGGAGTAGCAATCAACTTATGAAGATGATAACCACGTTCAAGCAGTAAATTACTACATTATAAGCTTTATATGGCACAGTTACTTTTGTTCCTTCCTCATTCGAACTGCTAAGGTGTCATCAAAAGTATGAAATGATGATTACAAGCAAGTAGTACGACTTAACACCAGCTGACACAGAAGAAAAAATTGTCAGAAACCAGATTCACAAACGCAACACTGTCAACAAAACCTACCCTAATGCGA
Organism: Diorhabda elongata; assembly: GCA_026230145.1. Classification (NCBI taxonomy): domain Eukaryota; kingdom Metazoa; phylum Arthropoda; class Insecta; order Coleoptera; family Chrysomelidae; genus Diorhabda; species Diorhabda elongata. The sequence goes on along the minus strand of CM047928.1, from coordinate 15,621,972 downwards.
AAGTACCTGCCGCTGATGATCCTCCTTCAATAGACAGCTAATTTGAAGAACTGCAGGAGCTTGTAGACCAAGTAGAAAATAATAACGTACTTGGGAATTGTACTAAACAATCAATGGGATACTAACGTCGAGATACGAGTAAAAATAACCGAAGCGAGAGCAAGTTTTAGAAACTCAAAAAAACCTTCGCAACCATGATCTTAATCTTGAGGATGGTATGATGTTAGTCTTTCCTGACCTCTTGTACGGCGCAGAGACATGGAAGTTCACAGAAGATCTATTCAAACCTTTGGAGGCGTTAGGTTTATGATAGAGTTACAAACAACGAAACTAAATTTAGAATACTTCAGTCATATGATGCGCAACACTATAAATGATCTTCTTTACTTGATAATGTAAAGTAAACGGTAGGATAAAATCTTGGTCAACGGATCAGGAAATCTAGACGTCATCTATTCCGCGCAGCAATAAATAAAGCAACTATAGTCGATATAGCACTCGCACTAATCGTAGTATTTATCTACAAACATAATTCGAGATAGAAATTCGAAAACTATAGAAATTAGATTTAGATTGGATAAGCTAGGGCTAAATTTACCTCGACTTATTGATCTATTGTGTACCTCGGACTCTTCAGCAGTCAGACAGGAATGACTTTGTAAAGTGAGCTGCCTGTCTGTGTGCTATGACACAATTATTGTTTATATGAAAAGTGTTATCACTATCGACTTGGGCCAACGTGATTTTTGATATAACGACTCAATATCCTGTATATAAATATCCAGTTTTTCATAATCTATTAAATTACAAATACGACGGTAAAAACCATATAATTATACATCTAATTAATCGAAAGTTTCAGACGGTTGAAACTTATTGTTCATCTTAAAAAGTAGTAACTTTATCTGTAGTTAATTCTGTTTAAATACCATGAATTATTTCTCATTTTAATAAGTGAAAGGTGTAATTAAATACTATAAAATTTAATCATGTTCAACTAACATGGAAGAGAAAAGAAAATTCTTAAGATGAGAGTATGCAATGGATCGTAAAAGAACTTGAGAGGGAGTAGCCAAATTACCAAAAAATTGGAGGATTGTGTCATAAAACCAGGTGACCAAAGACCGCAACTAATGATGAAAAATCCTTTAACGAGCGTTTTAGACCCATTTCTGTATCTGATATTCGCAGTAGACGTTCCAACCACAAACTACACCTTCATAGTATCCTTTTCAGATCTACATCCAACTGAAGCTTCAGAAAAAGTATAAAATCATTTAAATTTGTTACAAAACTAGCTCAATCAGTGAAAAATTCACGCCAATGCCATTAAATCAGTGCATTTACTGTTTGTTCACAAATGTTCATCAATATTCCCATTCCCAAAAAAACTGCACTGGCTACTTAACAAAAAATCTCCATTCATATCAATTAGAACTCTGAGTCTGCAGTAAACCTTCAAATACGAAGATACTCCAAACATTTCAATCCACAACACTCCGTATGTTAAACAAAGCCCCTTGGTAAGTTACTAACCAAACAATTCACAACGATCTGAACATTCCACTAATCACAAGATACAAAAATCGATCCAATGACTAGACAGTCACTAGCGATTGAAGAGAAGATTGGAGAGGATATGGTCAGAAGATTTCCCACAATAAATACTCTTCGAGTACCATCAATGGTTGGTTCCTAGCCCACTTGTGCACTAGTCCCAACATGCATCTGATTAGTTTACACTATTCTGCAATTAAAATTACTGTCTGGACAAAACTGGAGCGCCTATAGTCAAGACTCTAAATTTGTGACCCTAGTAAACATTAAGATAGAGAGTGAAGAAATCGAAGATACAGCGCTGATTGTATTGAAGTAAAGCTGACGCGGTTCCAATACAGTTTTCCTCTCATTTTCGCACGCAAAAAAGGAGATTGTTAGAGAGTGGAAATCCCGCACTACCTACCATCTCATTCCTCGAAGGAAGTGTCTTCGAAATATTTTACTTTATGAATAAAAAAGCCTTCTGTCTACACGCGCATGACCGTCATTACAGTACAGTTAATGAAAAATTCCGCTATAGAATCGACCAATATCGCGGTAGATTCTACTGGCAGATGGCTGATAATATGGATTCCATCAAACTTGGGGTATTATGTTAAGTTTAACATTAAAACAATATAATTATCTATCAATATCAATGAAATCCTATAAGAAATTGCGTGTTCTGCGAGAGCCATGCTCTAATAACTAATTACTTTTCTTTTGTTTTCCTTAATCAATAATAAGGAATATTTAGCTTCTGAAAATACGATTTATTATAACCTGAAGGTACAAGGGTTGGTACACAATCAATCTAAATTAGTCTAAACTTGTGGTTTATGCAGTAAAGACGTCCTAAAAAAGCAAACGAAATTAGTAGTAAAGGGCGTTCTGCCGTCGTTGTTTTATATAACTCATTATGGGTAGAGAGGCAATTTTCGAGATCGTCCACGCTCGTGAAGGCCAGAGATACCACGTCAAGTGGAGATAATTTCATTGTTTTTACCGAAAAGAGAAATAGACGCTTAACTGCACCAAAAATCCGCGTTGAAGTAAACAAAACCCAAGTTTAACCTTCATGATTGACTACAGTGTCGATGTTCCAAAACCCTTCCTAATGCCACAAAACAAGATAAAACGGATGTAGTATGCTTTGAAATTGGACTGAAAAATATTTTAAAAAAGCTCTTAGTCCCGATGTATCCAAGTTTGAGCTACTCGGTTCAAAACGAAGAAGTTACGTTCGACGTCCAAGAAAAGATGATGCCAGACTGTGCAGTCCCAGCAATCAAGCTTAATGATAGCTCAATTATGGTCTGGGGTTGCTTTTCTAACCATGGACCTGACAATTTGATCGAAATTATGGAAAAGGAACAGTACAAAAAAGTTTCTTCGAGTTGGCGATTTATTATTTTCAGGATAATGACCACAAGCATAGTTTCAAATTATACAGATTTTGTTGGAAGAAACAGAGGAACGAGGGGGGTTAATAAACATGGTTTTGCCTCTCCAGAGTCAAGATCTCAATCCCATTAAACTTTTGTGGAAAGAACTTGATAGGAACGACCGTAATTGTCGACCATCCTCGAGAGACGAAATGTTGGATGCTTTATGCGAAATTTTGATCGATATATCACAAGACACTATGAACAATTTAAATGCCCGTATGGCAAAACTTGTGAAAAAAAGCATGGAATGTAAAGAAATTGAAATTGTTGGAATTGTATTTAATTTTCCTACTTTAATTAAGGTGGTCTTAAACTAATTTTTGGTAAACATGATAAAAAATAAAATGATATCGTTATCATTCTCTAAATATGGTCACGATGTTGCCAAAAGATCAAGGTTTACAAAATATTATCTACTTCTGGGTGTAACATTTTTAATGAGAATAGTATCGTTGAATTACTTGAGGTTAAAATTAAACCTGACAAAACGATTACTGTTTTTTCATATTTGTAATAATTGTATTTATTATTATTGAACTTTATGCCATAACCATGTTTATGAAAGGAACATAGCTACTTATATTTCAAGAACATATGAGAGATAAATCATTTTTCAATAATGATAATATAGATATTGGAATTTATTGAGATAATATTCTTATCTCATCCTTGAGCGGATTAACTTTTTCATTTTATTAAAAATGGAATTGTGGTAGTCTGTTTTCGCCCAATATACGAGGACTAATCCCTTTACTTTAATAAAACACAGGAGTTTGAACCAATTTTTCCATTCCGATTAAGATATCCCCAAAACATATTGAGAAGGGAAAAAAAGGGCTGTAAGGCGGATGACCCATCAATTCGATGTTTTGACTGTTCGTTTTTGTTTGAACCGATGTTTGAGCTCAAATGGTCGTGGTGGAGAATGTTTCGTCTTCAGCGATTAGTTTCCCTGATTCTTGGCAAACTTACGTGGCTTTAAAGGAAAAGTAGTGACCAGTCCAGTTATTTCAAAAAAAAGACGACCATTTGCTTCGAAGTGATTCGTGCGCGAACAATGTTTGTTAGATTCGGCTATGAAAGACCGATCGAGTGGAGATTATTGTTCAATTAATTCGAAGCCTGACTGCGTACGTTAAGTTTATCCAAGAAAATATCTTTACGCGATTTCCCCTGATATTTTTCTTTTATAGCCTCGCATAATTATGGAACTAAATTAACATAATAAGTACCCAATACGCCTTCAGCTTCCCGAAATAATTTTAGCATAACCTTTCCTTAATCGTATATAGTAAATGCGATGATCATCCAGTGCCATTTGGTGAACTTTTTGGATGATATCCACCGTATGCATGCGAGGATGGTTCCAGAAATACAAGGCCTGACCTCGAGATAACCAGTATCTCTCTAACTTTAATGCGATGATCATGCAGTGCCATTTGGTGAACTTTTTGGATGATATCCACCGTATGCATGTGAGGATGGTTCCAGAAATACTAGGCCTGACCTCGAGATAGCCAGTATCTCTCTAACTTTAATGCGATGATCATCCAGTGCCATTTGGTGAACTTTTTGGATGATATCCACCGTATGCATGCGAGGATGGTTCCAGAAATACTAGGCCTGACCTCGAGATAACCAGTATCTCTCTAACTTTAATGCGATGATCATGCAGTGCCATTTGGTGAATTTTTTGGATGATATCCACCGTATGCATGCGAGGATGGTTCCAGAAATACAAGGCCTGACCTCGAGATAACCAGTATCTCTCTAACTTTAATGCGATGATCATGCGGTGCCATTTGGTGAATTTTTTGGATGATATCCACCGTATGCATGTGAGGATGGTTCCAGAAATACAAGGCCTGACCTAGAGATAGCCAGTATCTCTCTAACTTTAATGCGATGATGATCCAGTGCCATTTGGTGAATTTTTTGGATGATATCCACCGTATGCATGCGAGGATGGTTCCAGAAATACTAGGCCTGACCTCGAGATAGCCAGTATCTCTCTAACTTTAATGCGATGATCATCCAGTGCCATTTGGTGAATTTTTTGGATGATATCCACTCTATGCATGCGAGGATGGTTCCAGAAATACAAGGCCTGACCTCGAGATAACCAGTATCTCTCTAACTTTAATGCGATGATCATGCAGTGCCATTTAGTGAATTTTTTGGATGATATCCACCGTATGCATGTGAGAATGGTTCCAGAAATACAAGGCCTGACCTAGAGATAGCCAGTATCTCTCTAACTTTAATGCGATGATCATCCAGTGCCATTTGGTGAATTTTTTGGATGATATCCACCGTATGCATGCGAGGATGGTTCCAGAAATACTAGGCCTGACCTCGAGATAGCCAGTATTTCTCTAACTTTAATGCGATGATCATCCAGTGCCATTTGGTGAATTTTTTGGATGATATCCACCCTATGCATGCGAGGATGCTCCCAGAAATACAAGGCCTGACCTAGAGATAGCCGGTATCTCTCTTGTTTGCTTGGAAAACACCACTGTATTAGAAACTACAAAAACTAAACATGTAAAAAATTGATCATCGTTATGTGATACAATACTTTACACCCGAAACAATCCAAACAATGGCCTGAAAAGGGAGAACCGGCTCCAAAAATGCTGACAAGGTCATGTCGTCGGTTTTTTGTGATGCGCGTCGCATTATTTCCATTAACTATCTTGAAAAAGGAAAAACCATCAACGGCGAGTATTATGCGAACTTATTGCAATGACGAAATTGATCCAAAATGGCCGCATTTGGCTAAGAAGAAAGTCTTGTTTCATCAAGACAATGCACCAGCTTACACATCCATTATTGCAATGGCCAAAATTGATTCAAAAATGTTTTAATTGCTACATCAAGCACCTTATTCGTCAGACTCAGCCCCTCAGATTATTTTCTGTTCACAGACTTGCAAAAATGGCTTGGTGTCAAAAGATTTTACAAGAATGAAGAGGATGAAGAGGTGATGGCTATTTTGAAGAGCTTGACGATCTTATTAATAAAAGGGCATCGAACTTATTGAACATTGAACTGAAAAAGTGTATAGAGCTAAAAAGAGATTTTTTTCTTCTGGGAACATTCTCGCATATATAGTTTTTACAGAAAATACGTTCCCTTAAGAGCTTGGAAGTTGTGAGAACACTAATATCTGCTATTTATATTAAAACATTGGACAATGGTTCACATTTTCATGTCGAATTTCATGTCAATTTATAATGAAAGGTATCTTGGTCCATTTTCGTTTGGTTTATTGCAGCTCTCGATGAATCAGAAATTGTACGCATTCTCCGTGTTTTTTTTTTTGGTAAAAAAAAATATAATTTTTAGGCCCGCATGGAGGTCGAAGACTTGTTCGTAGACTTGGCAGACGGTAGAAAACTTTTAAAATTACTAGAAATAATATCTGGTGAAAAATTAGCGAAACCGAACAATGGAAAAATGAGGGTACACAAAGTCGAAAACGTCAACAAAAGCTTAGCATTTCTACATACAAAAGTCCGTTTGGAAAGTATAGGAGCAGAGGATATCGTAGACGGAAATCCCAGACTTATTTTAGGTTTAATATGGACAATCATTCTAAGGTTTCAGATCCAGGAAATCGAAATTCCAGAAGTAAGTGTTTTATCACCATTTTCTCACATTTCAATTAATTAACAGTATAAGGTTCAAAACAATCGATACCATTTATGACTTCTACGATTTGTATCACGCGGTTCACGGATTGAACCGCGTTGCAAATTTTAAAATTCTTGACGTTTCTGCTCTCACTTTGAAGCCATTATCAATATAGCGATGATTATTCGATCATTAGTAAGAAGTGATCCGATTCCGTGGTCTCAATCTGTCTATTCCAGGCAACGAGTCACCCCTTTTTCCTGGTTGATTTCAAGGCCACATTTTGCCTACTTAGAATTTCATAGAGAAAATGAAAAGCTGAAACAAAAAAAAAATATCAAATGATTAAATCAGAAATCATTAATCATTAATAGCTCTTTTGTTCATAATCCTGACCGCGGACCGAACATATTTGTTTTCTCTTTATTACTGTTTTATGTTTTGTCTCTTTCATTTTCAGATACTTCTCGCTGTTGTTCATCTTATTATTTCTCTATACCTCATAAATATCCAATACAATTTTTTTAGGATGAAGACAATGAAAGTTCGGAAAAGAAATCAGCCAAAGATGCCTTATTATTATGGGCACAACGTAAAACTCATGGTTACCCAGATGTGCACATTACAGACTTTTCTTCATCGTGGCGAAACGGTTTAGGTTTCAACGCGCTCATCCATTCTCACAGACCTGATTTATTCGATTTCGATTCTTTAAAAAATGGCAAAAACATCGACAACTTGAATCATGCATTCGATATGGCACAAAACGAATTGGGCATTCCTAGATTATTGGATGCTGAAGATATCGATACTTCAAGGCCCGATGAGAAAAGTATAATGACGTATGTAGCTTCATACTACCATACGTTTGCAAGGATGAAACAGGAAGAAAAGTCTGGAAGACGTATCGCAAAGGTATGTACTGTCAATAATCAAATTGTGTCTAGCTTTCAAAAAAATTGGAAATTTGGAATATTTCCAATAACAGACATTGTCAACTGGATCCAAACTGTTGTTGCTTCGTACTGGAATTTTATTTACATTCTGATCTTCTATTTTGTCTATTGATTATCCTTATTAACGAGGATTTTATTATTATTATTATTTAAAACTATTTAGTGTATAAGGTTATAATCGGTGAAGATGAATTTTCATGAGGAAATAAACGGCTCTGAACAATAAACTTGAAGATGCTACACCAAAACCAGGAAAAAGCTGAGATAAAAGAAAATTCAGAATAAGATGGCATGCCACAACGGATGATGATGAAGATGAAGTAATCAAGTGGAATCCAAACTAAAAAAACACGAGAAAGTTCATTCACACCCTATATAACAAATATAAACTTTTTGATGAGTCAATATAGAAACCAATAAAGACTCACCTCCAATCATAGAAAAACAAATCTTAAATGGACCAGAAGCGACGAAAAAATACTCAACTATTTGGTATAAGTATTGACCCCAAAGAATTGGAAAGAAACTTGAATAACGTTCCAATGAATAAACCACTAACGATGGGTGACGTTCAACAAGAAGAAAAGCACCTATATAGACAAAATAACGTCATCAATGATTAGGAAATTTCCAATCAAAGGTGTTGTGTTGATGATTCACATATCTACTAAATGTCATCCTAAGACTAGACAAAAACCCAAATGAAGTTACAGGACCTTAAGTCTTTCACCAGTCTAAAATACTGGAAAGCTTACTGCTACAAAGGATCGATAAACAGATCCTGAATAGGATAACTTGGTTATCGAAACGTTTTATTACATCCCGTAGATTCCCTGAAATTGTGCACAACGTTAGGTTTCCAAATATGTCTGAAATAATGTTGAGTTTCTTGTTTGGTGCGGACGCATTTCTATCCCGTAAAGAGAAACGAGTACCAGGATTTACAGCTGCGAAAGATCGCTCAATACTTCTACTGCGTGATAACGCAAGCGGAGATTTCAAATTAAAACCACTATTAGTTTATAAAACCAAAAATCCAAGAGAGTTTAAAGGGATATCTACATCAACTTTACGACTGGTTTGGGAGTCTAAACATGATAACTATGAAAATTTTCCATGATTGATTCACTCTGCTGGTCTATTAAATGTTATTATGAAATTAAAAAACTTAAACAAAAATCTACAAGCCACCCAACGAATTTATCAGACTTAACAACATGCAGTCCAATCGAAGTGGTTTTGGAGAGTGGAGAAGAAAAGGATTTTGGAAAAATTACAATATCCTAAACGCTGTAAACTTTTCTTGGAATAAGATAACAGAAAGATCTTTGAAAGGACTATGGAAGAACATTTGACGAGATTTAAGTAAGAACCAAGACATCTGACACTCTGGCTATAGATGATATGGTGGGATTTGCGGAACAAACCGGTTTAGATTAGGTAAACGTCGAAGAAATGGTTCAAGAAACAGCAGCCAATTTTCAAACAAGACTCTTCACAAAGACTCAAAAATCCCTTACATCAGTCAATGAAAACATTTCCAACAACTTTCCTATAAAGCCAGGTGTACCTCAAGGAAGCGTTCTCGGACCACTACCAACTAACAAAGACACCACCGTCATCCCAGACAATTAAATATTTTATAGAAATGGCCGTGGCAGTGTCCTCCAAGAAATTCCACAAGTTACCAAAATCAAAGATGTAATCGCAGATCAAAGTGAAACACTGCAACACACTAGAACTGCAACCTACTTTCAGAACCCCGATTGGACAGAAGACTCAAAATAAATTGGCCCGTTGGCTTGAAAGATAATTGAAGACCTCAAAGGCTCACAAGTTATTGTAAAGTTTTGATTGCCAATAAAAGAAAAATTGAAAAAAAATGTTTTATGTATGCCCATAAGCTAAAACTGTTCCAATTTGCGTAGCTCGTTATTAACTAAGTTGGAATTTCTGGAATCGTTGGTGGTATTCATACTGAACACTCTGTTTTTAATACCACGACGTCAACACTCACAATATGTCTTATCGTCTTCAGAGACTCAAGGTTAACTAGAACCTATCAACTTGTTTTATACTAATTTTTCCCACCAATAAACCTTTTCCCGCGAAAATTCCATCGGAAAAAAATTCCTTAGCGAGAATCTTTACATTTATTCCCTGACTACTAAACTAAAGAGTGGTCTAAGAGGAATCTAAATGTAGTAGCTTAAAAAGCGACATAGGGCCAATTCCTTACAGCCCACTCTAGAGTTTAGTAGTCAAGGAATGAATGTGAAGATTTCCGCTGGAATTAATTTTAACGGGAGAAGGTTTATTAATGGTAAAATTTTGTATAAAACAAGTTAATAGGTTTTAGTTTACCTCCAGTCTCTGAAGACGATAAGTTGGTTATCGAAACGCTCATATCAGATAGTGTAATTGTGAGTGGTGGGGTAAACAGTGTCAATATTCAATAGTGATAATTCTTCTAGATTTTTACTATAGTTGAACCATTTTCCTATGCTCCCTTACTTTCCTCTCCCCTACCACAGATTATTTCACTTTATTGTACTACCCTTTTCACATAATATATTAAAAACACTGTTGATCTATTAAATCATTTTTTTTTTGGTTTTAGATTATAAAACAAATGATAGATGCCGATAAAATGAAATTAACATATGATAAACTAACAACAGATCTACTAGATTGGATAAAATTAAAAATAGTTGAACTGGAAGACAGACACTTTCCGAATTCTTTAGAAGGAATACAAAATCTTTTATTACAATTTGGTCATTATCGTACTCAAGAGAAACCTCCAAAATATAAAGAAAGGAGCGAAATAGAGGCTCTATTTTTTAATATAAACACTCAGTTAAAAGAACTAAGACAACCTGCGTTTTATCCTTCCGATGGTAAACTAGTACAAGATATAGAGAGATCTTGGGATACTCTAGAGAAAGCAGAACACAAGAGAGAGGTAGCTTTAAGGGAAGAATTGTTGAGGCAGCAACGTCTAGAGCAGCTTATGTATAAATTCGAAAAAAAGAGTATTTTACGAGAAGGATATCTCAAAGAAATGATCCAAGTATTATCAGATCCTCGTTATGGTTCAAATTTAATACAAGTTGATGCGACTCTAAAAAAACACGAAGCTATTAGCGCTGACATCTTAGCTAGAGAAGAACGGATACATGATCTGTCGCAAATGGCTAAAGAACTTATCGACGAAAATTACAGAAACTCTTCTAGAGTGAAGGAAAGGGAAAAAGAAATTATCGAACAATGGGAAGAACTCAAAGGTCTATTAGAAAAACATAAAGGGAATTTGAACAAAATGGGTAGCGTGATGTCTATCATTCGTGAAATAGATTCTGTCCTTACTAGCACCGAACAATTGAGAATAGATCTTTCTTCTACTGATACCGGAGCACATTTGGTAGCCGTGGAGGAATTATTACACAAACACGCCTTACAAAACTTGTTAGTAACTTCGTTAGGTGAAAACGAAAGCTGGTTGAATAGAGTTGGACAACAAGTAGCTCAACAGAATCCAAAAGGTGAAGAAGTATTGAAAAAATTAAAGGAATTAGGTACAGTCTGTGAAGAAATAAGGGTAAGCTCAAAATATTATTCCAATAATTTCCAATTACATTGTTTGAATATATTTCCAGGATTTAAGTGCCAAAAGAAAAGCCTTATTGGAGGAAGCAAGAAATTTTTATCAATTTTTACAAGATCAAGAAGATGAAGAGGCTTGGCTAATAGAAAAACAAAGGATTTGTCAAGCAGGCATAATGGCCAAAGATTTACGCGGCGTTATATCATTACAGCAAAAACATAAAGCCCTAATGGACGAAATAAAAACTAGAAAGAATAAATTCGACCAGTTAGGTGCCACCAGCAAACAACTAATATCGGATAATCATCCCAGATCGCTGGAAATACAACAAAATTTGGATAAAAATAAGAAAAATTGGGAATTACTTGACAAATTGGCTAACGATAGAGCCAAGCAACTACAAGACGCTGCTGAAGCGTATCAATTTTACGCAGACGCAAACGAAGCGGATTCTTGGTTACATGAAAAACTTGCTCTCGTTAGATCTAATGATTACGGTACTGACGAATTAAGTGCTAAAGCGTTATTACAAAGACATAGGGACTTGGATGGAGAAATAAAAGCATACAGCGGTGATATTCAGAGTTTGAACAGCCAAGCTGATAGGCTCATCGCATCCGGCATCTCCACACTAGATTTGAATAACGAACCAGAAGTTAGCGAACCTATAGAAGAAATTAATTACGAAGAGAGGTAAATTAATTTTTTTTTCTAATACTTTTATATTTATTTAAACTATTTTCAAAAGGGGGATGAATTTATACACACTTACACTAGTCACTATTCATAATATTTAACTGATCATTACTTACATAATTTATTTAAATTCACCAGTTACTATTTACTATTTCAATCCGTTTACTACGACAGTCAATTATATACTGACTTTTCGCTGCTAAACAAGCACGTATTTATACCAGAAACGAATTTCTCGAATAATTATAGAAAATAAACAAGGAAATAAATAAAAAACAGGACCGGTTTGGCGGTCCATGTCGTGGACGAATTCGTAATATTATTTAATTGTTCGGCATCAAGTTTTAATTTCCTAGAAATTGGTTCTAGAAAATAATATAAACAAGTCGCCCCTATAATAAAAACATGTAAAATAACCGTCGCATTCGTCAACCTTTACACCAAACAGAACCGGTTTTACGGTCTATGTCGTGGTCGAGTTCGTAACATTATTGTTCGCCATCAAGTTTTATTTTCCTAGAAATTGGTTTTAAAAAACAATATGAACAAATCGCAGCTGTGATAAAAATATTTAACAAAACTGTTGCATTCGCCAATGTTTAGACCAAACAGAACCGGTTTCACGGTCCATGTCGTGGATGAGATCATAGCATTATTTAATTGTTCCTCATCAAGTTTTATTTTCCTCAGAATTGATTTTATAAAACAATAGAATCAAATCGCCAATGTGATAAAAACATGTAAGAAAACAAAGAACTTTTACAACCTTTTTAATCGACGGCGAATCTAGCTAAGAAGCCATCGAAGGACCACCATATTATAGAACGGGAGGGATTGGACCTATTATTGTCCGCTGAGTACTGCCTTTTGAAGGACTGAAAGAGTATAGAAAGTATTTACAATTCATGGAAAAATCTTTGGGTTTCCATTGTCATTTTCTTTGAGAATTCTCCAAGCGATAAATAGTTTTGCAAAAATTTGGTGAAATTTCACTAAAACTGTACAAATAATAGTTTATGGTGAACAGCGACTAATAGTGATCCACCTGAGTCATGTACAAAGACGTCTAGTAATACCCTATTTTATTTTTCAGAATGTTACCAACTGAAGTTTGGGTAGATGAACCTATAGAAAAAACAGAATACAGAGTAATTACCGAAGAAAAAAAAGTACCTCAAGTTAAAGCACTGTATCCATTTAGCGATCACGGTTTGACAATGGTTAAAAACGAGGTGATGTTTCTGTTGAATAAAAGCAATCCTGATTGGTGGTGTGTACGCAAAGCAGACGGAACTGATGGTTTCGCACCAGCAAACTATGTAGCCGAAATCGAACCAAGAATTATTCACATTAATATAAGGAAACCAGAGGTAAATACCAAACAATCTACTGCTTTTTTTCCACCCTATATACATTCTCATGGGAATTTTAGTAACATCCTAAAGGGTGTGTTATACCAATCACCGGTAGTTTTTTTGCTTATCTAGATGTTTTAATGTGACTGTTCTTTGTTTTTTTATAAGCATAATATTCAAATTCTTATTTACTTGGTTCTACGAACTTATTTTTGATCTTCTTTTCACTCTATTTGCAACTGATATCTATTCTATTATTTTTTATAATCTATCCTCACTACGGTTTTAATAAATGTGTCTATACTGTCCAAGTTTGAGTGCCTTTATTTATACATATTTTCCAATCATATTTTCATACAATCCATAATTAATTGTTCACTTAATTATATATTATGTGAGATTAGATTGTATCCACAGGCCAACCAGATTGTTTGAGTACTGCTGCTGTTGGTTATAAAAATCTCAATACCTACCCGAGTGGAGCTTTATTTAGAGCCTAATCACCACTATCATATAAAGAAGAGTTATATTCATATCCTAACTGTTGAGAATACTCTACTTAAACTTACGTACTAATTCATCATTCTGTAAACTTTGTATTCTAATATTCACATTCAATGTCTTCAAATTATAATAATTAAATAGGTCATCATCCTCATCATCTAGCCTTTTAATCCTTTGGATTATGGCTATTGTTTCTAGGGCTATAAAATCCTTTTTTGAGATGGATTACTCCTCGTTTTCTATTTTTGTTTTCTTTATAATTTATCGTTTGTCTTGGCTGCTTTTATTGTCATTTTCCATTCCTTTTGTTTCCGGCATTTTGGCCTCCAGTTCTCTATATTAAGTGCTCTTATGTCCTCCTTTATTTCGTTTCTCCAAGTCTTTCTCGGCTTACCTCTTCTACTTAGATACAATGGGGTTCATTGCTTATTTGTTTGATGATATCAGTTGATTTTTCTTCTCATTATATGCCCAGCTCAGGTGAGTCTGTGCTTTTATGTCTCTCTCTATATATTTTCCTTTTCCAGCTCTTTATCTCCTTCTTCGTTTTTATTTGTTCTATTTTCTCCCTCCTGTGTTTGGACCCGTTATAGTTCTCATTATCTTTCTCTCGGACCTTTTAAGTTTTTCTTCTTCTTCCCTTTTGTTGATTACTGTTGTTTCCATCGCATATCTGATTACTGGTCTTATTAGAGTTTTGTACATTTTTATTTTGTTTTATTTGGTTATGTTTTGGTTTTTAATAGTTTTTTGTTTCTTCCATAGGCTTGATAATCTTTTTGTATCCTTTTCCTTTATCCTGTCTCTGGTTGTTTGTCCCAACGTTATTACCAAATAGTTGAAGATGGATATTGTTTCAAAATTGTTTTTGTTAGTTTTCAGTTGGTTTCCTTCCTGTTTTCATATATTTTGTTTTTTCTGCATTTAATTCCAGTCCGTAATTGCTTGCTTCTTCTTCTAATTTGTTGATCGCTTTTATTAATTCCCTCTATCCATTGTATAGTAGTACTATATTAATGACTGATTATTATTTTTAGGTTGTTAAAACTGTTCAAAAAGTGAAAAAAACAAAATTGATTAAAACCAAAGTACCAGTGAAAGTTATCAGGCAGTTACCTAGCAGGGCACCTAAACGAAAAATTGACGATAATGACAGTGTACCTAAAAGACAAAAAAGTATTAACGATTCTTATGCTAAATTACAAGATTTGGCAGCTAGACGACAAGCTTTGTTAGCAGATGCTGTAAAATTGTTTACGTTTTACAAAGAATGTGACGATTTTGAAAAATGGATCAAAGATAAAGAACAATTACTTTCTAGTGATGACCCTAACGATAGCGTTGAACAAGCGAAGAGAAAATACGAGGTATGTAATTACTTTGTGTTTCTTATCGTTATCTTGGAATGCAGCAGAATCAATATCACACAGCAGTCCCCGAGAAATTTCAATCGCTCTGAAAGTTTTCTTCTTTTACTTCTTATTGAAAGTATAAGAAAAAACGATTTGAACATATAGGAAACATTTTTAATTTATTTATTTGTAACAATTTGAAATCCAATACAAAGCTATTTCATTTGATGGTTCTATAGTATAAAAATTTTCGAATCTTGAATTCAAAAATTGTATTAACTTGAAAATAAAATTCCCAGGAGCCATTTCTCAAAGTTAGTAGTTAACAAATCATGACTATTTCATTCATTATCCATCGAGTCATCGAAATATTTTTTCAGAAATTTCTTACCGATCTTTCTGCCAGCCAAAAGAGAATGGATGCATTGGACGCAGATGTAGTAGCTTTCGAAAAACAAAACCATTCCCAAATAGACAAAGTTAGAATCAGACATCGACAAATACAAGGAGCTTGGCAGAAATTAAATAAACTCAAAGCTCAAAAAGAGAAGAGTCTAGAAGGTGCTAGTAGTGTTGAATTATTTAACAAAGTTTGTGAAGAAGCCAGAAATTGGATGTTGGAAAAAATGGATCAGTTGGATACCGCAGTTTTAGGTAACATAAATTTACATAGTTAGTAAGTATAGTAAGTGTTTCATTTGTTAACAAGTACCTGTTATTAAAATTCATGGTAACTCTACCCCAGGACTTTTCCTAGAATAAGAAAGATTAATTCACCTTGCAACTAGCAATCAATTGTCTATCCCTTATAAACAAACTAGTATTTATACCAAAAAGAATTTCTCGAATAATTCTAGAAAGTAAACAAACAAATAAATAAAAAGGGCTTCCTAGAAATTGTTTATAAAAACAATATAAACAAATGACCGCTGTGATAAAAAACAATATCAAAGGTCTCCGCCTCAT
The DNA here is from genome assembly GCA_026230145.1 of Diorhabda elongata. NCBI lineage: Eukaryota > Metazoa > Arthropoda > Insecta > Coleoptera > Chrysomelidae > Diorhabda > Diorhabda elongata. Next base: position 15,605,910 of record CM047928.1, on the reverse strand, counting down.
TTCCACGAACTCCTATATCGTCCACCAAGTTTTCTATTTGATGGAAATAATTAAACAGGACCGGCTTCATCGTCCATATTGTGGACGAGTTCGTAACAACATGACCAACATACAGTTCCGTACTTTAGTTAAAGCTGTTTCTAGATAAAATCAGCTTTACGCATGTATTACGAAACTAACTGTATATGATAGTTGATACTTGAATAAAAGTAATAATTTAATAAATCAATTTTCAACCAACTCTGTAATCTATTATTTTCTATTATATAATGAATATAATCAAATATAGAAAATATCTAATACTATTATTCAGATGAACCACTTGTTGCTTTCTTTGCTAATTATATTTATTTATTTTGATCCAGGACACGATTTGAAAACTATCCAAGCTCTTCAAAGACGACATGATAACCTTGAAAGAGAACTATCTCCTATCGAAGAAAAGGTGAACAAAGTGAACTTATTGGGAAATTCCGTTCAAAATACTTACCCCAACGAAAAATCAAATGTTACACAGAAACAGAAAAGTATCGATGATCTTTGGAAGAAAATAAAAGATAAAGCTGTTGAAAGAAGAACTCGTATTGAAGATGCAGTTGGACAACAAATATTTACCAACAGTTCCAAACATTTATTGAATTGGGTAGCGGATACAAAAAATCAATTGAACGCTGATAATGTTGTCAGGGATGTACAAACTGCTGAAGCATTATTAAAAGCGCATCAAGATCTTGCCGAGGATATTAAAGCTAAAGATGACGAGTAAGAAATTTTCTCATTTCAAACTTTATGTATATATAATCGGTTATACATTCCAATGGGAATAGTAACTCAATAAAGAGCTCTTCAACTCATTTCTTGTGATGAGTCAATCCACGTTCTAATCATTTTTCTTTTTAAACTAAAATTCCTTCTTGTTATGGCTTCTTCCTCTATTTTTCTCCCATTTTGATCAGATCATTTGTTAGGTTAGGGATAGGATTAGCTTCCTCTGGGTCGGTTTTCTCAGGGCTTCCATTTTGTTATTTTTTTCAAATTTCATTGTTGCAAATATTTGCTTTAGAAAAATTGGTTTTAAAATCTACTTTTTCATCTTCAATTCACAATATTTATTGTCGTCAACTTTGATATCGTTTTCTCTAACTTTTATTTCCAAATTTTCTTTTTCCGACTGGAAAATATTTTTTGTAATTTCAGATTTCAATCTGAAAATATTTTAAATTCACTGTCGTTATTATCAAGTCGTTCAATACCTACTTATGTCTACTATTAATTATATATATTTTTTTATAATTTACTTTCAATATTTGTTATTATTGTTATTTTTTGCCACTCTACTATGTTTCATATTTCATTGTTTTATTTTTTATTGCATTTTCAACCTTTTTCTGCGACTTTCCATTTCATCCTCTATTTCCTTAGTTTGTGTCTACTGTTTCATTTCTTGTAATGTCAAGTCCTACACCTCTCTTCATTATACTTTGTTTAATTACCTTTCTACATTTATTTCCAATACTTTACTTTCCTAGTTTACTCAGATTCGATTTCGACGGTATCATTCGGTATTTTCTATATTTTCAAATTATCACTTTTAAAAATTGGAGGTTAGATTCAGCCTCGATCTCTCCTTCTTTGTTTTAAGATAATTCCTCTGTTATTTCATTATATTCTTATACTCTTGGCATGTTTTTCATGTATCGTTTTGAAATCTGTTGCTTCTACATTTATCGACAAATTTTCATCATATTCGACTGTTAAAAATGCTTTCGCAAATCAAGAGTCCCACTGATTGCGAAGTACGCTCTGCTATCTGTGATCTAAAACCTAAATATTCATCGTGAGATTCGGCACTAATTCATTTTCGCCCATATTTAATCTTCATTTTTAATTTTCATACAATCCACTTTCACCAGAAGTTTCTTACTTCACTGTCTCTCTTATTATCTTCTCAATCTCTCCTTTTTTGGCATATCTCAATCATTTTGTTTCAAATGCAATTTATTTTTAAACTACATAGTTTTTCTTCCATTAATTTTTCTCCAGAAAGTTGTTTATCTACTTTTAATTTCCCTTTATAGAGTCTTCTGGCTCCTCCTAAGTATCTTGTCATTTTTTGGTTGCATCAGTATTAATTTGATGACCAATTTTATGTTTTTTAAAATTATTATATTTCATCATTTGTTTCTTTTAATGTCTCTCTCAGTTTATTGTTTTTATCCTCCAGTTCACTAACTTGTTATGAAGGTGTGTCTGGTCAAGGAGTCCTTTACTTTCTTTGCTCTATTTGATAATTTTTTTTCGAATTATCTCACCCTTTTACGTATTTCATTTCCGTAACTTTCTGTGCATATTTTGCTAACTAACATTTTCCGCTTATTACAATAATATTAAGAATTTTGTGATAAAGCTGGATGAACACAACTTTTATTACCAAACGTTTTGTGCTTTAGACAACCGTTTATCTTGCAAGCCAAAACTCAATCTACTGTAAATTGTCTCAACTACTCATAGTTTTATTTAGCTCAAAAAATGATTTTTACCTCAAACTGACTCTATTTCTGTTAGTAGTTAGGTATTAAACCTTCCCTTTGATCATCGACATTCCTCACTTGTTATGACTTAGAAAAACATCAATTTAATCAAACCTTGAATATAATGTTACAAACTATTAATATTTATTTTAATCTTACAGACATACAATGATATGGGACAAAATGTCTTATGTCAAAATGCTTCAATCGTTTGAAACTTGTTTTATAGTGTTTACTCAGTAAGTTTTAAGTTAAAGACTAGTAGTGATTTCATATAGTACTAGATAGTATTGTGATTGTGCTTGACCATACTAGCTAGTCGAGTTAACATTGTTTCATACAATTTCAAAACGAAGACTTGAGGACAATAATTTATTTGAAATTCTTACATTGTTGTGACCTCTTTCGTTCATTTCCAAAATTCTGACAAGTGCACAAAACCAAGCGTTTAGTTAGTGTCTTCACTTCATTTTTTAGATCAAGTGAAGAAATTTGTATGATCTACATTATACCAGAATAATAACAACAGTATACAAAATGGCGACATTTGAAATCGCCCAGGAACCTTTTCCGCCACAAAAATCGTGTATATTCCATTGTGGGAAAGGAAGTGGATGCTGCTGGATTTCTTGTCTCATGTAGAGACATTAAACTCAACAATAAATAGTGAAAAAACTTCTGGGTTCTATTCATAGCATAAAAGTGTGGCATGCTAATGACCCAACAATAATACCCAGCTGATCGACCACAAAGTCCAGAGTATTTGGTTTGAAACAACAGTTCTAACAGAACTATTAAGTTGTTATATAAAGGTGCATCGGTAGAAATAAAATATGAAAACACCCTAAGCGATGCTGTCGATGAATGTTATTGTTCAAAATATTCCAGCAACAATCACTGAAGCATTGGCAAGGTAATTATAGGTTAACCTCTCGCCAAAGACAATCTTCACAACCTGAAAAGAGGGCCAGGAAGTTAACCTGGATAAAATCATGTATATGTGTATCAGAGGAGGATGAAGGATGAAAATACCTCAGGATAGAAGGCAATGAAGTTCCTTAATGGTGCAACATGTGTAGGGAAATCATATCGGATGGAAACCTAGGGGAGAATGAAGAGGGTAACACGAACGAGAAGCTGGATGAGCGAATAAATGGAGAAATCAATTAAAGGTGTAGACTGCAATGTTTTATCAAAATCGAATCATTTCTTTTTATATACGCGCAAATTGACGACCGCTATGTAGCTTCTTTGGAACTACCCTTCCAAAAAGTGTTAATATACACCACATTTCTTTATTATTGGTAGTTACTTAATATATTAAGTATTTTGATCAACCATCTGTAGACTGACTAGAAGTATATCTCATCTTTTTTCCATAATTTATTTTCTGTTGCTCATTACCATTTTCGCTACATTTATATTGAATTTGTTCATAATATTTAATGACTATCTTTCCGTTTAATAAACGTTTTTGAAATACTTTTAATTGCTTTTTATGTGTTTGTAATGATTATGGATAATTTGGACTTTTATAAAGAGACTTGTTGGTACTACCTGGTATTTATAAAGCTTCCTCAGTTGTTGGTTCATTCTTTTCCTTCTAAGTACCACTTTGAATGTTTTCCTCTCCAAAATTTTCAACTTGTTTCTTCCACCTTTGTTAATACCCATGTTTCACTGTTTCTCAAATAAGTGTACCATACTGAACACACTGTTTACACCAACACTCACAATTACACCGTCTGACGCGCGTTTCCATACCCAAGTTATCATCTTCAACAGTTTACTTTCAGTCTCTGAAGACGATAACTTGGTTATTGAAACGCTCATATTAGAGTGTAATTGTGAGTGTTGGTGTATGACTGGAAATAAATAGTGTGTTCAATATGAATATCACCAACGATTTCAAAAATTTCAACTTAGTAAATGTACTATAATTTTGAATCTCAGTAATGTATTTTATATTATTACTTCACCCTATTCGTTATTTCTATTCTAATTTAAAAACGTTCTATTTTCTGCTCTCTGGTTTCATACCTTGGTTTTCTCTAGCTATTAGTCGCTTCTTGTATCTTGCTATCCTGTGTGATTTTTACTAGGACTCAATTGTAAGGACTATCGATAAATGCTTTTATGCACCTAAAATTTTTCTGATGAAATTTCATTGCTAGATATTCTGCTCTGTAAGTTGACTAACGTCATCTTCACTAGTTTCACAATTTTCACAGGAGTTCTTACAAAGTTAGGGTCACTAAATATTTTCTTTTGGTCTATTATGTGATAAGCCTGCTTAAAATCTATAAAAGTGATGTGCACTCTTAGAATATGTTTGTAGCTTTTATTTATAATTACTTCATTGTTCCTCTTTGTTTATTTAAATCCTTATTGGTATCCAGTATTTCATTCAAGTACTTGGTAGATCTACCCCATATTTGGTATAGCAAATTTTATCTAAAAATGCTTATTTGCTTGTAAGAAATTTCCCTATTATCCTCTAGCTACTGATAAGACATGTGAAGGATCTCCAAAGTTGAAAACAGTAATTTATTTTAATAATCTTTTGTAATTAATTGAAAGATGATATGAAAATAGTTTCTTCGTATATTTTCAGATTCAAACAAGTGACTGGTCTCGGAAAGAAACTTCTCAAATCCAATCCCGATCTACCGGAAGTTCGAAACACCATAGACAGATTAATAGCTGAGCAGGCAGCTATAGCAAGGGGATGGAAAGAGAAAAATATCTGGTTACAGCAATGCTTAGAACTTCAAATATTCAACAAAGAAGCTGATAATATTGATGCCGTTACATCGGGACATCAAGCTTTCTTGGAGTTTGACCAACTCGGTGTATGTTTTTTTGTACTCAGCTATTAATGCAGACCTGAATATTTCTTATATATTCAATCGATGTGCTGGAAAGTTTACAAAATTTCTATACTAATGAGTGTAAATTTTTTACTGTACAACTTTTGATAATCAAGTCAAAACGGCTGCTCTGTTAACAATGGCAGAACAAAACGCTGCACCCACATATCTCTTGTCCAGTTCAAGACTGGTTTATTTCAAAAAAAGCGATTTCTCAGGAGAGCTGATTAAAGTTTATGCTTTTCTCTTCAATTGATATCCGATGATTGCATTATCCGAATTTTTTAAATTTTGCACGAATCATCACAATAAAAGTACTCCTCTATAGATTTACAGAGGTTTTCCCCTCTCTCTATACTATTTTTTTTATGAGTAATTATGAGCAAAACTCCAAGATGATCCTATCTTGTACCGAAATATTTCAGGTTTTTATAGATAACTCCAGTTATTAATCATTCAAAAGCTGTTTATTTTTTATGAAACAAGTACAAAAATAAGAACAAAAGTGTAAAACATAATAAATATCTTCATGAATTCAAAAATCCTTGAGAATAGTGAGACATTTTTAGTGAAAAAAAGTCATGAGTCTTTATTCTCAGTGGTAACTACGTCTTTCTTCAGACTAGGTAGGCACTTTTATCACAAATTGTAGACAAAAAAAACATTTTCATTATTTTAAGATAATCACAGCTTATTACAAAATATGACTTTGTACAATAATGCATGTAAAACTTTATATCTAGATACTACAAAAAGAGAAAAAAAAATACTGTGTCAATTCGTTTCCTACTGAAGGAACTCAAGAATACAATTACTTGGAAAAAAAATGCATGTAAATACTTTTACAACTAGATACTTAAAAAAAGAGAGAAATAAATACTGGGCTAATTCGTTTCCTATTGTAGGAAATCAACAATACAATTGCTTTGGAAAAAAATGAAAATAATAATAACAGTATAAAATAACAAAAATTGTAGGAAAACCAAGGAAGCGATTAGTTTGCACCTTTTATAAATTTTTGTAAAACTCTTTGTAACACAGAGGCATGACAACTATACCATTGGTTTTTTTCTGGAAAAGAGAAAGTAATGCTTCTTTTTTTTATTAGTGATGCTCGACTTTCTTGTATAGGCCTTGGAGAGTTGGAGTGAAACTGAAACTGCAAGAAGCAGATGAACTGCTTATACGTTTCTTGTTCTGGTTTGCTATGTTGATAGATTTGAAATCTTGCTGAGAGAATGATGTTTTATATCGAAAAAATCCAGGCTCATCTTTGTGGGTCTCAATCACACAGATATCAGCGATTGGTACCTTAACACCGTCTTCATTGAACAAAGCGTCCTTTATTGTCAAGTCAGCTGTCAGCTATTTCAAATCGATGATTTCGGAGAAATCTATTTGCTTGACAGCGTATGCTGGAGTTGTCTTCTTTGCTTGTGAGATGATAGAAATATAATTTTCTGGGACGTAGATAGGTGAGGCTTTTCTATATTTCTTTATAGCCCGTTCTATAACAGAGTGAACGTTGTTAATTTACCATTCAAAATAGAGCCATTATAATAGTTCAGTTTTGTACTAAAGATTGATATGAAAAAGTTACTTACTGTCGGTTTATCACATAATAACCCACTATTGCACAATAGAACTCCACTCTCTCTATGTGTGGCAAGGATCAAAACTGAAATGATTCACTCTTGCACAGCCCCCCTCCACAAATCAAAGATGGCCCACTTACATGCACTCCATCTAGGGGTGATCCACTAAGTTTTTTAAGAAACGGTCTTGCACAGAGTTAGTAGAGGCAATTTGAAGATAATTCATGCAAAAAACTGAAAATCGCTTTATTTTGAGTTAGACCAGTCTTGAACTGGACAAGCGATATGTGGACCAAATACTCCCTACTGTTTTTCAGTTCAACTTCATTTGTGTTCTTCACAAGATGTTGTTGGAACAACATATGGGACTTAAAAAGTCTCAAATGGTTTTTTAATTGAGAATGAGTCCTGGTCTGTTAGGTAAAACGATGCTCATCCTTTTTTTTTGTAATAGTCAAGGAATTTCTAACTGAGGGACTAACGATGACTGCTATAATGTACCGAGTGTCCCAATAAGAATGGCTCTCGGCCATATCTCGGGAACTGTTTATAGTATAGCTTCGGGAAAAAAATTATAATAAAAGTGACCTCGAGAAAAACCTGGAAATCATTTACAGAGTTGTAGATCCACCGCCAGAGGGCGTAATTAAATACCAAAAATTATAAAATGAATAATTCACAAATTTTGCCTAATTTAGATGCATTTAAACTATGATTATCGTATTCTTCAAGAAATTCATCATATATTTAATTTATAAGTTTTAGTCTATCTCTTCAAATAAGAGGTGGGGGGAGGCGGGAACTTTATTATGAAAAAACGCCTGTAAGTCTAGTTCTACTTGACCTATCTATGCAAACTTAGACTTTTTAAAGAGAGCTCCTTTCTACCAATGTGAGAGTTATAATTTCGAAACAACCCAATGAGTAACGTATACGATAGATGGCGCTATTTATTTATTTTTTAAATCTAGCTATCCTTGAAAAATGTTGAATTGAAACATGCAGTTTCAATTAAGGAATATAAAAGTAGACCAAATTAGCAACAGAATAGCGAAAATCGCATGCCGATACCCTTTTCGTATTATGAGATATCGTAAGAAATGTGTAAATTTTAAGCATTTTCCTTTAAACATAAATTACTCCGGATTGACTGAATGCATTTTAACATTTTTTGACTCCTCAAAATTGTCTTCCCTTGTTCTATTAATAATAGTTCCAATTATTATGTCAATATTACTTATGTTGTCACCGGGAAACTGCGTTATGGAAGTTAAAATGGAAATATATAAAAACAAGTAGGGCCATAAAAAAAACATAAAGATATGTCTTGTGTCAAATTAAGCATAAGTGATATTGACATAATAATAAATAAATAGCGCCCTCTATCGTATACGTTACTCATTGGGTTGTTTCGAAATTATAACTCTCTCATTGGTAGAAAGGAGCTCTCTTTAAAAAGTCTAAGTTTGCATAGATAGGTTAAGTAGAACTAGACTTACAGGCGTTTTTTCGTAATAAAGTTCCCCCCTCCCCCATCTTATTTGAAGATAAATATAAAATAAAAAAATAGAAGGGACTTATCCTCCATCTTTTACATACATAAAGGATGTGTCTTTATGGACAATATAGGGGCTGATAAGCCCTTCATAGGACCTGAACTCTTTTGTGGTATCAGCTACAGAACAATAGAAAAAGCACTGGAAAAGAAGGTAGATAGGAGCAAAACCAATTATTGGGACAACCTTCAGGGGCTGAGGCAGGCAAAGACTCTTCTGGGAAACTATAACAAGAGCACTTTGGGTCGCAGTGTATACGAGACCCCAAATCTATATATACATACATGGACAATATAGAAGCAAAAATTTGTATATTCTTGGACGTAACTGTGGCCTCTCAGGCATTTTATTGCACGAAAGTTTATTTAAGATCAACTTAAATCCTGTGTTTGAAATAATTGTGTTTTCGTTTGTATCTAGCAATATTTGCTTTATGCTTATTTATGCTTTTTATAAGTTTCTTAATACTTATATTTTTTGCTTTGTTCGTATTACTTTGATGATTATAGTGACTTCACTTCTACCAGCACGTCTTTTTACCAATTTATACAGTAAAATTATATGTTTATTTCACTGAAAAATTTTGATCTTATTGTATAACTAAAATATTGAACAATGGGTGAGTTAATTAATGATTTTTATAAATATTCGCTTTTTAGAGCTCTCTTGACGAAGTTGAAGCATTGCATAAGCAACATCGAGCTTTTGCTAACACTCTGGCTGCTCAAGATGAACGTTTGAACGCTTTTGCCAAAAAAGCTAATTCTCTAATAGCTGAAAAGCATTATGATGCTCAAGGGTAATGTAATTAATTTGTCATTTTAAATTAAAACTTGAACATATCGGAAATTAAATACTATATGACAAATACCAAAAATTACTCTGACTCCTTATCTGCTTTGAAATTACTTTATTCAAACTTTTGTGCAATGTTTTTTACATTTTTTAGAAATGTTCCAATCGCTTTCATAATTCATTTAACTCAGTAATCACAATGAATATTTCATATATTTTGCAAAAAGCATAAATAATTATTAAATATAAAAAATTTTGATGGAGATTAATGGTTTGAAAAAATAATTTTATTGTTATGGTGTTTTTCAGTTAGATATATACTACCTTATAGTTTGCGTGATACACAACAAATAAAAACAAAACGACCGATTTTGATATTTTTATTTCAAAGTAATAATAAAACGGTTTGTAATTGTTAAATATTCAAATTCATCATTAATCGGTGTAACCTTTTTTTGGCTTTTATAACTTCGGTGTACAATTTTGGCATTCTGTCTAACAATTTCGACAAATAATCGTCGTCTATTTCATTCCACTCGATTTTCAAGATATTCCAAAGATGTAAAGTGGAAGTAGAACACTGCTTCCTGACTTACCAGTCCACAACAATTCAATCGGGTTGAGGTTGGGAGACTGTGATTGCCAAATTATTACTTTCAGTACATTCTTCCTTTTCAATTCTTTCAAATAATCTTTGCATACAGAAGATAAATTTTCTGCCGATCATGCCTTGGCCAAAACAAAACATTTTCCTTTTATATTTTTTATACTCTTCTTCCTCAAAAATCTCCAGTCGTCCTTGACTAATTGAAAAAATTACAAGTCTGAATTTGCGAGAACAAAACCAATTTGTATACTAATTTGATAAAAGATGTCTTGGTCTAAAAATTATAAATCGCAGCACGTTCTTGCGTCTCATAGGGCTAATTTGGACTAAACTACAATCATAAACATCGAAGAAGTAATTCACAGCTGAAGAATAATAAATAATTCAGCCAGTACTTGCAAGTTTGACTTGTTGCACACCTAAACAAATAACGAACACCGTTTCAACCTTGGCGTGACAATATGAAAGAGAAATTTGCTAAAGCTTCGAAGGTCGTTGCTAAAAATGCTCAATTTACTTTTAATTTTCAATATGTTAAAATTATTTCTTCTAATCAATAATATTGTCACATATATTGAAAGTTTCTACTATCAATAATCTGTATAAAAATTTGGGATCAATTACACTTTATTTTAATGTGTAACAAAATGTAAAAAATGAAGCCAAATGATTGATAGTTTAACTGACGGTAATGGTCTCAAAAATTGATGAAAACAGAATCGAAAATCAAAATTAAAAGATAAAACAATCCTCGATGTTTATTACATCACTCAATAAGTCGTGTGACTGCCACACAGATGGCGCTGCCAATGTCAAATCCACATGACGTTTATGAAATACCAACTTTCAAAAGACTATGTCTCAAATTTCATGACATTTCAATGAGTTAGAAAAAAGTTATGGCCATTTTAAGTCATTACACTTCGAATTGCTTCCTTATTTAACGTATAGTCCAGATCTGGCCCCCATTGACTACTGATCTCAAAAAAATGCTCGCCGGTAAGAAATTCAGCTCAAATGAGGAAGCAATTGCTAAAACTGAAGCATATTTTGAGGCAAAAGACAAATCCTTAAAAGCGTTGGAATGATTATATTGCTCTTGAAAGAGATTAATTGATTGAAAAAAATGTGTTTTTCTTAATTAATCACACGACTTATTGAGTGATGTGTTGTATAGATGGTAGTTTTCTACAAGATTTGTACAGAGGGATACAATTTTCGTGATCCTTTTTTCAATTCTGTTAACATCAAATTTTGTAACCTTTATCAACGATATCAACTATAACTCAGTGCTTCGTTTTTATTTTTATATACATATTTAAACGTTTTTCAAAAGATTTGTTTTACTATTATATAAGAGGACTAGAAAAATGATATCGCACACTATTTTATTATTAATATTTGTAGGATTCAAGATCGACTAAACCAAGTAGTTGAGAGACGGAAGGCAGTTAAAGAAGCGTGTCAAAAGAGAGCCGACGCCCTTGATGCTTCTAAAAATTATCAAGAATTCTGTGCTGAAGTGTATGATTTACGAGCATGGATGGCCGATAAACTTAGAACCGCTTCAGATGAAAACTACAGAGATCTCTCGAATTTGGAACGTAAAATACAAAAACACGAAGCTTTTGAACGAGAACTTAGATCAAATGAAGGTCAACTTAGAACCATAAATAAATTAGGAATGGCCTTGATTGCTCAAGACAGTTATAGAAAGGGTGAAGTCGGTAAAACTTTACAGGAATTGAATAACGAATGGCAGAGATTGGTAGATACATCTTTACAGAAGGGAAGAATGCTTAGACAAGCTGTTACGCAACATGAATATAACAAAAATATTGATGACGTTAACAATAAACTGAATGAGATTAATGAAAAACTTGCCAATAGAAATGTAGGAAATGATTTAAGGTCAGTATAAATTTTTAAAATAGAAGATGTTATTCTCTTCACGAAATTAACTCTGTGAAGCGTGAACAACTCTAGAAATTAAACTCGATTCCGTCACATGGTTACCCAAAAACCAAAAAAATCAATTTGTCGATCCTCATGCCCTTCGAACAATTTATATTATATTCTTCTGCAAGATGCCTAAACCACTGCTAGATTTGCGTTGCTGATCGCATTGCTAAGAGTTGCATCACTACAGTTCTCATTTTTACTGTCATTAGAGCAAAAAAACCGATTTAGGCGACACCTCTACAATCGCAAGTCACTTATAAACAAACTGAACACAAAATTGTACTTTTCTTAGTAAAATCTTGAAGCTTCAAAATTATATAAAATTTTTCTTGCTCTCACTGTCCAACAATACGTTATGATCTGTGTAACCACCCTTTTTATGTTTGTTTACAATAGAGGTCATTTACCCTTATAAAACGTTATCTAATCTATTAGTTACCCACTTTTTACAATGTGAATTGTGTGGTAAAGAGAATTAGAAACCTTAGAATTTGAGAAGATACATAGAAAAGGAGGTGGTCAAACAGTGTTTCATGCTTTCGTGCAGTTGTTACTGAGCCAAGAGCTTTGTTAAACATCGTGTTGTGAAGAGCTTGATTGGTGATGTAAAGTAAATTTTATTAAATTTTGTATCTCTTTACTTGTCATGTAATAGTATCAATACTGAGATCTTATTCTAATAATTTGTATTAAAAAGATAAATTTTTTCCAGATCTTGTCGAGATTTGATAAAACAACATGATGCTCTAGAAAATGATTTGGCTATATGCGCTTCACGTATCGAGGAACTTCAGGCTGAGAGTCAAAATCTTCGCGAAGAAGGACACTTTGATTCTAATGCGATTGTTGATATCGTTCAAGGTATTGAAAATGCGTTGAAACAACTTCATTCTCCTGCCAACGAAAAACGTGCCATCCTCGAAGAATCTTTAGAGTTTCATAAATTTGGTTTTATAATTGATGCTGAATTACAATGGATCAAAGAGCATTTGCCGTTAGCTGCTTCCAAAGAACTAGGTCAGAATTTACATCAAGCTCAGAATTTATATAAGAAGAATAAAAAACTAGAGGCCGAAATTGATGGTCATCAAACTGTAATAGATAAAACACTTGATGCCGGGCAAGCTTTAATAAATAAACATCATCCAGAAGAAAAACAGGTATCTATATCAATTTTTTTCTAAAACTTAACAGAATATAATAAAGCAATTAGTACAAATCATTTGTATTAAGAATATGTTTAATAATGGTCTCCTCAATACTACTATATGAATAAGCTTGAAAATACTCTAAAATTTAAAGGGGAGGACATTTTTTAGTCAGAAACATATCAAGATAACATAACAAGCTATCAATGTAAAACCATTTAAAAGGAATCAAATTATTTTTTCCATGTGATTATCCAAACTGCATTAAAACAAACTTGAAAATACCAATTAATATTTTGGGTTTTATTTTAAGATACAAACACTGTGCAAGACTTTGCAAGACGCTTGGTTGGATCTCAAAGAAAAGGCAAATGAACGAGCTCAAAAACTGAACACTTCACTTAAGGCACAACAATTCTTCTTTGAGCTGAACGAAGTAGAATCGTGGTTAAATGAAAAAGACAACGTTTTATCCAGTTCAGATTTTGGTAGGGATCGAGATTCGGCAACCAAATTATTATCTAAACACAAAGTAAGTGATATAAAATAATGCATTTTCTGATGATATATGTATCAATGTGTCTGTAACAGTTAGTTGGTAGGCTAGATCACCATGTGGTGCCCAGGATGAGGGCCACGGAAAGCTCAATAAAGCCGAGGAGAAGTTAAAAACGAGAAATCTTTCATCTCCTCTGTATCACAATCTTAAAAATCATTTACACAAGCTTGTTTTTTCATCAAAAGTAGATACCTTTATAATTGTGTAACTATGTCACCAATAATCTAAAATTAAGTATAAATTGTGTAACTATGTCACCAATAATAAAAATTAAGTTTGAATTGTGTAACTATGTCACCAATAATCAATATTAAATTTTGAGTTGTTTGACTGTGTCAGCAATAATCAAAAATTAAGTATAAGTATGTTAGTTGTTACGTTCTTGAAAAATATGAGCATTTACAAAATGGGGTATATTTCAGGCGTTAGAACTGGAATTGGACACATATAACAATATCATATCTGAGATGGGACATGGAGCACAAGCTATGATTAAATCAGGTCATCCAGATTCCAAGTTAATAGGGGAGAGACAAGCTGCTATTGAACATTTAGCAAGAGCTATACAAAGGCAAGCTGCAGGTCGACAACAAAAGTTGATGGAATCGCTATTTCGTCATGAGTATTTCGCCGAATCTCAAGAACTTGAAACTTGGATTCACGAAAATCTTCAACAGGCTTGTTCAGAAGATTATGGAATGGATTATGAGCATTTATTGGTACGAAAAAGGCAAGTTATGTAATAGTTTAATTACAATTTATATTTTTTAGCAATTGCAAACCAAATTCGATGATCTTAAACTTAGAGTAGAAGGTGGTACTGAAAGATATAAACAATGCGAAGAACTGGCACAAAAATTATTGGCAAATGAAACTGCATATGGCGGCGATATCCAAAATAGGCAGGCTAAATTACAGTGAGTAAATATTTATCCATTTACAGAAAAAAGTGAAAATTTATTAGAATTTTTAGATCATTGTTGATCACATACGAATACAATTTATCCTCCTGGAAATCTATAAAAATTGTGACGTAAATTGGGAGATTATATTCGTACCTTTATGTTAACTTCTTAGTAAAAATATGAGTCTATGACTTAGATAACTCCGAATATGTTTAATTTTGAGTTTCCAAAAATTATATGTCCTCTTTTATTTAGGCAAGCATGGGAAAATCTACAAGATCAACTGAATTCCAGAGAAAGTAGACTAGAAGCTGCTGGTCAGATTCACAGGTTCCACCGAGATATCGCCGATGCATTGCAAAGAATTCAAGAGAAAAACGCAGCACTGGGTACAGATTTAGGCCGCAATCTAAATGCTGCTCTCACTTTACTTCGAAAACATGAGGCATTCGAAAATGAATTGGTTGTTTTAGAAGCTCAACTTCAGGTGCTCATAGAAGATGCTTCGAAACTTATGAAATTGTATTCAACTAATAAAGTGAACATACAGAATCAACAAGAAGTTGTAGTTGAAGCATGGACTGATTTAAAAGAAAGAACAGAACTAAGAAGGGATCAATTACAAGCTAGTGTCGATTTACAGAAATTCTTAGCACAGGTCAGAGTTTTATCAAATTGGGCTAACGGTTTAATATTGGCTATGAATGCTGAAGAAAATATCAAGAGTGCATCCAGAGTACAAGTCGTAATCAGTGAACATGAGGCTCTTAAAAGTGAAATTGAAGCTAGGGAAGAAGATTTTAAGGAAGTTGCCGAAAACTTAGCTGCCATGGAACAAACAGGTTAGTATTTTTTGTGATATATAATTGTTTCAACTGTTATATATCGCAAAATAATATGTGAATTGAAATGAAATCCTCGCCAGCTAGAGTATGAGCGTTTTCGTAATAACAATATCTATAGAAACCGGTAACAATATTTCAATCAATTAATTCTATCATGCTTCTATTTGAATATTGAATGTTTTTACAAGAAATTGTAATTGCCACACATTTATACATATGTATACATAAGTATTCGAAAGCTTGGAATATATTAAAGTTAGTACAAGTTAGTGTTTAATTTTGCCACTACGATAACGCTCGCGATATAATACATAGTTTGTAATAAATTTAGAAATTATCACAGATACTTTCATGTGCTTTTCTGACTAAGAAGAATGAAAGAAAAAGCGAGCGGATTAATTAAGAAAGGACGAATAGATGAGTACAGATCTTTGTAAAAAGCAGCGTATGCTCTTACATACATAAACAGATATTTTTTAAGTAAACCAGGCCGAAATATGTCCCATTCCATTGATCCCGTTCCCTAAATAAACAGAAAATGCAAATTATACGGAAAACTATCAGACTTGAAAGGAAAATTTACTAAAAAAAGATTTTTGTCAAGAAATACAAAGATATCATACAAGAGACATAAAAAATAAAAATCTGTACCTTGGTCGACATAAAATAGCAAATTTTATTCAAAAATATTTTCGAAAAAACCAAAAAAAGAATAAAAAAGTACGTGTTACATTGCTTTATATTTTATTCAAAATTTGGGGGTGTTTCAAAATGCAAGCCTCAAATACCCTGCACGTGAAATAATCAGTTTTATTCCAAATTATGAAAAATCTCATTGGTCTTCCACTGCAAGGTCTAAGAAATTTCCTTTTTTCTAGGTCATTACGCAGCAGCAGAAGCAATAGAAAAATACAAATATCTCATTGAAGAAAGAGACAGGCTTCATACTACTTGGCAACTTAGAAAAATTCATTTGGATCAATTGTGTGATTTGCTTATGTTCTTAAGAGAAACAAAATCAATCGAAGATGCTACGAATGTTCAAGAAGCAGGTTTATCGTACGTAGATATTGGAGAAACAGTTGATGAAGTTAGTAACCAGCTTAAAAAACATGAGGAATTTGAAAAACTTCTTCAAGTACAAGATAAAAATCTAGAAGCCCTTGTTGTTTCAGGAAACAAATTATTACATCAAAATCATTTTGAAAGTGATCAGATTGCTAAAAAATTAGCGGAAGTCCAAGAGAAACGTAAAAGAGTTCATCAACTGAGTGAAGCTAAGAGAAAATATCTTACTAATGGTCTTTTATATTCTGAATTTATCAGAGACGTAACAGAAACTCAAGTATGGATTTCAGAAAAAGAAAAGAAATTAGGGGCTATCACTTCGAGCAAACCAGAAGTGTCCAATCTTGAAGATAAAATCAAAGTTTTGCAAAAACATCAAGCATTCCAAGCCGAAGTGGTAGCTAACGCTGGAAGAATTCAAGAAATAAAAGATAATGGAGAAACATTAATTCGTAAAAATCATAAAGCTTCTCAGGATATAGCTGATCAACTAGCCGATTTAGAACACGCCTGGAGACATCTAAATGAAGAAGTAAATCTTAAAGGTAAAGGACTCGAAGAAGCTCAAGATATACTAGAATTCAATAACCAATTAGATAAAATTGAATCCTGGATCAGAGATAAGGAAGTTATGTTACAAGCAGGAGAAACTGGTAAAGACTATGAACATTGTCAACTTTTACAACGCAAATTAGATGATGTGGACAGTGATATGAAAATCGATGACACTAAAATTAAAGGAATTACTGCCCTCTCTAAAAAATTAGCTTCTCAGGGATATCACAATATACGAGAAAGGGGAGACAACTTGATTAAAAAATGGCATTCTCTACAAAAGGCACTTAACGATTACAGAAATAAATTAAAAGAAGCCTCAGAAATTCACCTATTTGACAGGGATGTTGCTGATACTTTAGATCGTATAGCAGAAAAATGCACCATAATGGAATCCGAAGAAGTCGGCAAGGATCTTGCTGGTGTTGAAGCTTTGCAGAGAAAACAAGAAGCACTAGAACATGAAATATCCGCTATCGAAAACAAGATATTAAATATACATCAAAAAAATGCTTTGTATCTTAGTGACAAATATCCTTATTCGATCAAACATTTAGAAGATACATTAAATGATCTAGATTTACAAATGCAAAAACTAGAAGCAACAAAAGCGAAACGTAGGGCTCTCTTACAAAAAGCACACACTCAGGAGAAATTTTTATCTGATGCTAAACAATTAGAACAATGGGTTTTAGAAACAATCAAACGTATGGAATCACAAGAAAAACCTAATAGCGTCATCGATGCTGAAGTCCAATTGGAATTGCACAATGAACTCAAAGCTGAAATCAACGGCAGGGATAAACCATTCAAAGAACTTATACAATACGGCAAAACTTGTTCGGAAAAAGATAATCTGAAAATTGTAGAAAACGTTGAAAGACTCCAAGAATTACATAACAAAATTCACAAAGCTTGGGACGATCATAAAAACAATTTATCTCATTCATATGACGTACAAGTATTTAATGAACAAGTCAATCAACTCAACAACTGGTTAGCTACGAAAGAAGCCTTTCTGAATAATGAAGATGTAGGAGATACACCAAGAGCAGTGGAAGCTTTACTAAGAAAACACAATGATTTTGAAGTTATGCTGGATAATCAATTGGGAAGAATAGAGGAGCTTCAAATGGCAGCAAAACGAATCACAGCGGACCCAAACAGAAACCATAACGAAGTTTTGAACAAACTAGAAGCCGTAGTGAACAGAAAAAATAAGTTGTTAGCAAAATCTAAACAACGTAAAGATATGTTGGAAAAATCCAAAGCGCTACAAGCATTCTTACGAAACGTGAATGACGTAGAAACTTGGTTATCTCAAAAATTGCAAACGGCAGCTGATGAAAATTACAGGGAACCCATCAATCTTCAAAACAAAATACAAAAACACGCCACCTTTGAAGCGGAAGTAATCGCTAGCGGCGAAAGAATTCAAAATGTTGTAGAAGTAGGCAAAGATCTTATTACTGCTGACCATTACGCTGCAACGGAAATCGGAATGAGACTAGACGATCTCGAAAACGATTGGAAACATTTATTAGAATTGACCACTCTCAAACGTGATAGGTTGAATGAAGCTTATCAGGCTTTGTTGTTTAGTAGATCCTTGGAAGAATTTGAATCGTGGTTAAGTGAAGTTGAACATGAGCTACAAGTTATTGGTACTAATGAATACATGAGTGCTGGGTCTCAACTTAAGAGACTCATAACTTTAGAAAATGATATTCAACAACATGCCGAAAATTGCGAAATGATTAACGAAGGAGCTGAACAGTTTAAAAAAGGTGGTCATTTCTTAGCAGATGAAATTAATGAAAACGTTCAAAAAGCAATAACTAGGTACGATCGATTAAAAGAACCTCTACAAGTCAGAAAAGATGAATTAGAATTGACATCCGTACTTCAACAGTTTATACGCGATGTAGATGACGAATTGCAATGGTTAAACGATAGGGAACCGCTTGCCGCGTCACAGGATTTGGGTAATAACTTGACTGCAGTACAAAATTTACAGAAAAAACATCAAATACTTGAAAGCGGATTAGCATCCAGAGGTACCATTATCGAAGCCCTCGTTGCTAGGTCTGATCAACTGATTAGATCGAAACATCCATCTCGATCTATAATTAGAGATAAAACAGAAGAACTAAAAGTCAAACTGGATCAAATTAAAGATTTAGCTAGTATCAGGAGACTCAGACTTCAAGATTCCCTAGAAGCACAAGTGGTAAGGAATATATTCAATATTAATTTTTTTTCCTTATGAACTTGCAGGAAAATTCACAACATACATAAAACACTTAATATTTCGAGTAGGTCATTGGAAAAATATTCTATATTTCGAACTATTCCTGATTGAGTTTATTATACATAATCTTAATATATATAAATCTCGTGTCACAATGTTTGTCCTCAATGGACTCCTAAACCACTTAACCGATTATAATAAAATTTGCACACCATGTGCAGTTCGATCCAACTTGAGAGATAGGATAGTTTAAATCTCAAATTATAGTCGCAATTTTAATTTATTGCTAATTATTCGTCTGTTATTATTTGACAGTCAAAATTATCTGTTAACTCCAAATGATTCTAACAGATGTCGATACCTTTCGACTGGGTTGAGTAAGTAATCATTAGATGGCGCTGCTATGGTAAATCTACGAACGTGTCATATAAGCTACATTTTCACAGCATAATTACCACGTGTTGTTGACGCTATAAAATTAATTAAATTTATTTTGTAGTGAACGAAATACCGCATAATTCAATTATTTCCACTTTTTAAATTTTTGGTGTTAGCATAGCCGGCCACGTGTTACTTAGACTGAAATGTTAATTGAATTCATATTATAATGAAGATAATACAGTGAAATTAATCCTGCTTTTTACTTATTTGTGCTTCATTGATCAAAACTTTATAATTTAATTTGAATATATGTATGTAAGTATTATCACATAATTATAAAATTTGAGTGTGTTGAAACACTTCGATTGACCATAAATATGCGAGTACAATTGCAAAATGATCCATCAGCACAAATATTTTCCGAACAACTACTAGATATTGGGAACGGTAAAATAGAACTGCAACCAAATACGCAATGCATTAAACTACCAGACAATTTTTGCACTGTTGTTCAGGATAAAAATGAATTGATTCAGAGTATTTTCCCGGATATACAGAATAATTATTTGAATCATGAATGGCTCAGTCAACGGGCGATTTTGGCAGCCAAAAACGTTGATGTTGACGAAATTAACTTCCAGATACAACAGTTGTTACCAGGCGATCTGATGTCTTTTAAATCAATCGATACTGTTGTTGATGAAAATGAAAGTGTAAATTTTCCGATTGAATTTTTAAATTCATTAGATATACCTGGAATGCCACCACATAATCTTCGATTAAAGATTGGTTCCCCTATTATTCTCCTCCGTAATTTGAATCCGCCTCAATTATGTAACGGTACGCGTTTGGTCATCAAAAAGATCACCGGTAACATTCTTGAAGCAACCATTTTGGCTGGGAAGTTTAAAGGAAAAGTGGTTTTGCTGCCACGTATTCCGATGATACCATCAGATTCTACCATACCCTTCAAAAGGCTACAGTTTCCAATTCGTTTAGCTTTCGCCATGTCTATAAATAAATCTCAAGGTCAAACAATGTCCATTTGTGGTTTAGATTTGGAAAATCCATGTTTTTCTCATGGGCAACTATATGTTGCGTGTTCACGTGTTGGGAAACCGTGTTGTGTTAGCTAAAGACAGGTTAACCAAAAACATTGTGCACCGATTGGTGTTAAATTAAATTGAAATTGAAAGTATTTATAATTCAAAAAAAGAGACATTAATGTTTAAAAGTTTAAGACTGTCTGCCTTGCCTACCTCATTCATGATGTTTAAGCGTCACATGTTATTTACTGTATTATACTGTAATATACTTATTTGTTATAAAATTAAATGGAAATAATAAATCTGATAAATTTTTATTTTGTATTGATTTCTGCTTAATATCAAGTGTAAGAACATTTTAATTAATTGTGTTCAACGTACTTCCCCTTCAAATCTCAATCCAGTGAATTTGTATACCACCATCAACATTTTCGTCTTTGTTCGTAAATAATTTCATTGTACTAAAGGGTTATAGTAGTAGAAAGTCAAATAAGGAGATCACCATTTTTTTTTTCAAATACCATCTGTGTAAATAAGCATAGTGGACTCCGTGTCTGATGTTCTTTTATCGTTCCTCTTAGATTGTTTACTATAATGTAATATAACAAAAACTTCAGCCACAGCAACGCGTGGCCGGGTCAGCTAGTATTATTATATTAACGAACTAACTTAATCCTGAAGCCTTTCTAAGTTTTCAGATGTAAGTCTTGCTGGAGTTGAGTGATTACATGGGCTCTTTTTTCCACAACAGTTTCCATACTTTCCTATCCTGCCATCTTATTCCTCGATTTTCCCCTGCGGTCTTAATTTCTTCTGTCTAGCTCCGTTTTGGTCTTTATCAATTCAAAAATTATCTACCACTTGATTATAAAAATAGAATTTGTTGTAACTATATAAAAATTTTATATTTTGGTTACATCCAACAGGAATCATTGATTTTTTTTGTCAACATCATAACCACTTTTAGAGTATGATAACAAATTTAAGGTTTTATCTTGTTATGTTAGTAAAAACAAATTTCCTCTTTTATTTTTCTACTGAAGATACTTCTATATGAAAGTTGATTAAATACTGAAAGCAGAAAATTTTATTAACCAGTTCTCTTGGGTAATCATTAACTTTAAGAATTTGTCTGTTTTTTTTTTTATTATTATTATCAGTGTAGAATTCAGGGCTACTTAAACGCTGAACCCTGTGTATTGTCCTTAATTTATGTCTCCAAGGATGGTTGTTGAGTAATCGGTCTGAAAAAACTTTTGGAACCGTTGATAATATTCATTAGTGTTTCGTTAACAGTGCATTCAGTAACAATAATTTATTTATTAATTATTAATTATAGTGTTACAATTGCTTTGTCAATTATTATCATTATTAATCATCACATTTGACATGTTTTCTATTTTTGTAGTTCTTTCAAGATGTATCAGAAGCTCACGCTTGGATTGCTGAAAAGAAACCTCTTCTTTCTACAAAAGAAGTTGGTAAAGATGAGGATACAGCTAAATCATTACAGAGAAAGTTGGAAACTCTATCCATTGAAGTGAAAACTTTCCAGAAAACTATACAAAAATTAAGTGATGTTGCAGATTCTTTGATAGACAGGAGACATTTCGATGCAGGCAACATTGAAAAATCAAAGGTATGAACATTTTAGTTCAGTAAAATTTCTACGAATGAATTAAATAATTAGGAATACAGATATTTAAACACTGGAGATTGAAACTACAACTGCAAGCCAAAAAAATTGAATAATTATTTGTTTTAAAAAGCTGTAATAAATAAACTAAATGGGAGAAAAAGAAACAACATTTTAATTAAATATTAAAAATGTATTGACTCATTATTGTTATCTAACTGCTTTCATATCAATTCTAAACTCGTTTGCTGCTCATTACTTGTTCAAGATCATTTAAAATATTTGTTAATTTATCAAATAATCAAAATCCACTCCGGAGGACCAATATCATGATGGATTCTTGGATGATGCCAATTAAGTTATTATATTTCTCTACTTCAATTTTTTTAGTTTGTTCTTGTAATTTGCAATCTGTATGTTCAACTCATTAGAGTATCTGAAAATGATATTTCTATTTTAAAAAATGGTTTAAAAAAATGTCGTCAATGTAATGTGCCAATCGACTTGTTTATTTTCTATTTCTTTAAATATTGTACCTTAGAAGTCATTCTAATAATTATTAATTAATATGGGTAGCAGAATTTACTTTTAGTATTCTCTCATACCTGCCCCTAACAAGCAAAATATTAGCTTACATTCTACTGTGGTGATAGTAAATTACTCTGATTTTAACGATAACATCATTATTAGTTTGTGACACATATATTCCGGCTTTTATGTGGACCCTTGAAAATATTTTTCAGCATAATAAGATTTTTATACATTTTTTATAAGTATTTTCTCATAAATTGTCTTCGTAATGTCATTCTCCCAATCTTTTTCCATTCCGTATTGGATAGCAACTTCCTCGTTTCTCTGTTTTTATCCTCTATCTTATCCATTTTTTCCATATTCATCTTGTTTTTGGTTTTTCTTTCCTTTTTGCCCGTCGATAGGTTTGTAAAGTTTTACCTTATACTTGTCATGTATATATAGGCTTTAGTTATCAAGCTTGCACCCAGCATACTTCTAACTAGGGCTTTTTGAGTTACACCTAATTGTTCTGTCTATTTCTTTGATTTAGATTTTGCAACATTGGTTACAATTCATGTACATTTGTTCTAATCAATACTATGTTCTTCATTTCCACTCCAATTTCCAACTGAACTGTATAGTTACCCTCAATAACATATTTACCAAAATGTATTTATTCTATTTTTCAAGTCTTGGTCTATTTTTACGTGGAAGTCTTTATTAAACATTAATAAAACAATTTTTTTTGTTTTAGATTGAATTACAAACAGAGTTTGGTAATTTGAGGAAACTGGTATCAGAACGTGAAGTTCGTTTGACAGAAGCCTTACAATACTTTGGATTCATACACGAATGTAACGAAGTTCAAGATTGGATGAAAGAACAAATGAATAAAGCCGATTCCGATGAATACGGTAATGATTTGGAGCATATTGAACTTTTGATACAAGCATTCGAAACATTCCATACAAGTCTTATTAACAGCGAACCCAGAGTACAACAGTGCATAGAAAATGGTCATTTCATCATAGACGCCAAAAGCAGTTATAGCCCTGATATTCAACAAAAAATTATAGAATTACAAAACAATTGGGATGATTTGTTAGAGTTGGCGAATGCTCGCAAAGAAGCATTAGCAGGAGCCAAACAAGTACATTTGTTTGATCAGACCGCTGATGAAATCATTTCATGGATTAGAGAAAAAGATGCTGATGTTATTTATGGTGTTTACGTTCCCGATGTTGAGGTAATTGAATATTCAATTCACATACACTTGTGGCTAGGATAGGTTATTATTTTTTCTCCTGTGTAGTATACGTAGTACGTGAAGTATCCTTTGTATTTATGATAAGATAAAACGCCATTAAGTACAATGATATTATAAACAAACACCTTTTAGTAATTTTCGAATTTATTTTTTAGGTAATAGAAGATATGATGCGTAAACATCAAGCTCTGGAAACTGAAATGAAAGCCATTAAAGATAAAGTTGATTTTGTGGAACAGGAAGGGGACAGATTGATTCTTGAATATCCCGATACCAAAGAACATATTGATGATAAAAGAGAAGACACCGTTAGTGCCCTACAAGATTTGCAGGATAAAGTCGAAAGACAGAAATACTTTTTACAACAATCTGAACAGTTGCAATCCTACTTCGAAGAATATCATGATTTATTGTAAGTATTCAATTATGAAAGGTCCAATAAATCTAATTGAATCTCACACAAATCCAATTAACCAGTTTTTGTAGCTATTTGGAGATTATAAAAATTTATCTTTCCTAGTAATATAGCAATGTGTAGAATCTTTTGATATAGATACATATTAGATAATTTGTTTAATTGGTTCGGTTATTCTTCTTTTCCCAGTATGTTGGCCTTAACATATATGATTACACAGTTATCGAACATTCTAGAGGGTTCTTAAAAGCTCTGAATTTGAAGAATCTACAAGAGAGTCATGTGCAATAAAAGCAGCCCTTGATTAGTGATATGGGGTCGGCAAATGCCCAATAGGCTGTACATTTATAAAGTAGGCATATAACAGGGAATGTACCCCAGCTCTGCAGAGGAGCAACTCCTACATTAGTGCCAACTACAACAAACCTTCCTCCTATAAAAAAAAAAAAAAAATTGGCAAACTAAATCCTGTTGAGATGCTTGAGACAATAAGCTTTAAGTGTGAAACAGCAAAGCACATAGGGTTAGATGTACTTCAAGTGAGAAAAAACTTGGCTGATTTCAGAGACAAGTAAGGAATTAGGTCCAGATAGTTTGTGTGGGAAGGACTGAAAAGCAATAATCATGTAAATCCTTTACTGTGGCGGCGAGGATTAAGAAGAACCTGTGAATTAACGGAAGATGGAAGAAAACTTGGGACACCAGTAACATCTGCTACCATTAAGAGAATATTTAACACATGACAAGGCAGCAAAACTAACTTATCTAGCATAACATAACAATGAAAGTGAATGAAATTATGTAAAAAATTAACCATTCACACTCCATTTGTTTTTATTAGTTCTAGTTTAATATATGTTATCAATATGTTATCAATACCAAAATAAAAAATATGTTGTGTGTTGAAATGCTTATATGTTTTAATTACAAAAATAAATACCACTACAAATTAGTGTTGACTGAAAAGGGAAAAGAACTTTAAATAAAACAGCTTAAAATACTAAGAAAACCACAATTGTCTTAAATTGATAAATAATTAATTGTTGTTGCCTGGTTGTCACACTTGTACTTCCTATTTTTTCCTATAAAAGCATTACCTACATATGTTATTATATCAATCCAAATCAATTGTTCAATTTTTTTTTATTTTTGTGTTTTATTAAAAGTTAGAACTGACAAATAATACCTACATCCACCGTAATGAATTTCCAAAGAAAAAGTGATCAATTACACAAGATTTTTAAAAATGGATAGAAATTAGTCCATTAGACTAAATATACTGAGATTGTACAGAAAATTTGATTAATGATACATCATTAAACCATCTTAATAAGTGCTTGTTTGACAATAATTCAATATTTTCTCAGAAATACATAAACACCTGGGTATTTTTGTCAAATTGTAGCACTGTATTTTTGTGCGTAGTCACATTTTATCCCTATTTAATCACAACTTATCACATATTTTTGAACCATGGACTATTGTTCTTGAATTCTTTCTATCCGTATCTATTTGTTCCAGTCAGGTACTCCCAGGTTATTCATATTTGATCCTCCCGTCTATTTTTGTCCACCAGGCAATCTTTGTTGAGGATTTCTACAATTTTATAACTTTTTTATTATAGAGCTTGGATAAATGAAATGCTTGCGAAAATAACGGCACCGGATTTACCTCAAGACTGCAATGAAGCCGAATTGTTATTGGAACGACATAAGGATTACAACACTGAAATAGAAGGCAGGCTACCAGCGTTCCAACAATTTTACGAAACCGGAAAAACATTCATTAAAGAAGGTCATCCCCTATCTCAAGAAATCGAAGATAAAATTAAAATTCTTCAACAGAAAGTCAGTTTGTTAGATAATACATGGAGGAAGAGAAACCTTATATATCAACAAAATTTGGATCTGCAACTTTTCAAACGTGAAGCTAATACGTTAGAAAATTGGATGATAGTAAGAGAAGGTAAGAACGCATCAAAAACTTTTTTTATTTACTAAATAAATTTGATCATTCCTGAAGGTTCAAAAATTGAGCTACATTATTTATGTGTGTGTAAAGAAATGGAGGCTACAATTTCCAGTTAATTCAAAATTCATAGTTTTCTACAAATTAAATGGATGATCTGATATGCCAAACGTCCTATTTCGTTTCTCATCAAAAATCTTTCCTATTTTGTCAATTATTGTGACTTCATTTATTATTAAACGCTTCTGCTTTCTATATGTAACAAAATAAAATAAAAAAAAATTATGATCAAGGATTTTAATAA
Source organism: Diorhabda elongata (assembly GCA_026230145.1). Lineage (NCBI taxonomy): Eukaryota > Metazoa > Arthropoda > Insecta > Coleoptera > Chrysomelidae > Diorhabda > Diorhabda elongata. The sequence continues at coordinate 15,579,133 of CM047928.1, read as the reverse complement.
AACATTATAATGGTTTTAAATATTCATTAACATGTCGATAGGTACTCTTAAGGATGGAAAAGTTGGAGATTCTATTTTACAAGTCGAAGAGTTTCTTCGTAAACATCGTGATTTTGAAGAAACCATCAAAGCTCAAGAAGATCGTTTTAACGCTTTGAGACGACAAACTTTACTAGAGGATTCATTTGCTGAACAGAAACTTGAAGAAGCCAGAGCCCGGAAAGTAGAAAGGGAGAGAATCGAACACGAAAAATTAGAACAAAGAAAAATGAAGGAGAAAGCTAGGATCAATGAAATGAGACGACAGGAATCTCGAGATACATCTCCGAGGTAATTTTAAGTGTAATAAATAAAATGATAAATTTGCTAATATTTTTTTTTATTTAGGTTTAGCAATTTATCGGATGATGTTAGACCAGTTATCCAACCAGAAATACCAGAATATACCTCCCAATCACCAGCTGAAAATAATAATATATCTGTAAGAAAGACAAATTCGGTGGTGCATATGTTTGATCGGGATAGAGATCGCATAAGGAGAGGTTCCGATGCTTCTGTAAAACGCGCAGAAAGTATGAAAGTTGGAAGTACAACTAAACCTGTTAAGAGAACGCCATCTTTCAATACTAGAAGACGGGGCTCAATTCGAGCAAAAAATGCTGGTAAACTAACAAAAATAATACATTTTCAGACAATTGTACATTGTCAGTTCTATTTTGTTTTTTTTTAGAATTAGTGCTACCTCCTGTCGAAGCAGAAGCTTTCCTCGAAAGAAAACAACTATTACTGCCTGGTCAGAAACGTGCCACAAACAGAGCTTGGAAGAATTCTTACACAGTTCTATGCGGACAACTTCTCTGTTTCTTTAAAACTAAGGATGACTTTGCTGCTAGTAAAGCAAACGCACCTCCACTAAATATACATAACGCCACTTGTACCGTAGCAGACGATTATCAAAAGAGAAAACATACTTTCCGTTTATCTATTACAGACGGATCTGAATTTTTGTTTTCCTCTAATTCTGAAGTCGATATGATGGACTGGATTAACAAAATAACTTTTAGAGCAAAACTACCACCTGCACATCAGTTGTTGCATTTCGAGGTTACAAGGGCAAGTATTAAGACCGATTCATGAACTTGATTTTCTAATTGCCGTTCATAACAAATTCATAAACTTGACGTTAAACTAAAAATTTCCTTATTCTTTTCGACGTGTGTTCTGCTTTTTGCTTTCGTGATATTTTTGTGTTTTTGTTTGTGGAAAATAACGAAGAGAAAACAAGCAAAGCCAAAAAACCACAATTAACAAACAAATAAACAAAAAGAGAAATAACCCCAACATCACGCTTCAACGTCATACGTCAAAATCACGTGATAAACTCGAACGGATGTAATTGGCTCTTTTCTATTGCTAAGAAAGTTGCTACGAACGGCCGATGGCAAAAGATAAAATTCTTTTATGTTAAAAGGCAGACCGATCGAAAAACGGCAACTATGGATGGTCTTATGCATTTCAATGTTTTTAATTTTGTTACAGCAAACTGAAGGTCAAGTTTATGAATCGGCCTTTAATCATCAACCACTTATAAATTTGCAGTTAAAGCTCAATATATACCGTGAATTTCTTCAAACTTGTATAATATTTTAATAAGATTATAAGTATACAAACATTTTTATAGATTAAAACGCGTATATTAGGTTTGAAACTAATTAGTTAATTAAATGTCAAAGTTCACGCTTATTGTTGCTGGAGTACCACAGAAAGAATACTGCACAGGTACATTTATGGATGGCACTGTTATTATGTAGGCTCACATGCTTAGGACAGAAAGGATATGTTGAGAAGGCTCTGGTTCTCATATGACCGTAGCGCCGGTTAAAGAAGAAAGAAGAAGAGGCTTTTGTTTGAAAATGTTACTTGAAATTTATAATTGGATTGAATTGCCATTCCAATAAACATTAATAATAATATTAAGTGATACACACCCTTATAGAAGACTGACAATAATAATAATGTCAGATAGCTAGGCAGCGCTGTAATCACTTCCAAAATAGTTCATGAACTCTAAGGTATACTTACTGAACTACCTAAGGTAGGAACAAGAACACATTGAAATAGTACTAGAAAATACTGATAAAATATTGGAAGATATTGGAAACCAAATATACAATAGATCTTTCAAGTCTCAATGAATTGCCTCCTTATCAAATATATATACAGAAACATAATCATGTTAACGTGACTGGTACTGGAGTGAAACTATTTTTCCAGAATTTTATTAACCATATAATTAGTACTTATAAATAAATCATCGGTATTCACCATTATTGAATTATACATTGAATTCCGAGGTAATAATAGATTGACTTTTAATTAGGATCCCAACGATTTTGAAATTAGTTCGCAGTCCAGTAGAACTTCAAGTCCGGATGTATCAGACGTTGTATTAAGGCACGATCCGCAAGTCTCTAACGGAAGTCTGTCTTCAACACCTAACTATTCAAATAGACACACTGTTGGTAGGTATTTAAAATTTTAATTTGGTTAATATAATATTCAAAAACAAATGATTCTGTTAAAAACCAAATGATTCTGTTAAAAACCAAATTTTATTAAAAGATTGTAACACGTGTCTGAACTTGGACTAAATTTCTTCTTTGATGTGAATAGTTTTTTCAAGTGGAAATAATGAATAAAATAATGGAAATATTTTGTAAATTCTCATTGGTGCTAATAGAATTTGGTCATACTAAATTACAATCCCGAGCAAAATCGAAGGATCATTTGTTATTTGTGACCATCGAGAAATGAAGGTTTTTCATTATATGATTGATCAATTACCCCTCGATTTTATAGATAGAAATCACCACTACGAATCACATTTTCATGTTTTTTTCCTTAAATTGAATATTTCAAACAACAGTTGCCAGATACTGAACACATTGTTTACACTACTCTGTGCCAACATTCACAATTACAATGTCTGTAATGAGTGTTTCGATAACCAAGTTATCGCCTTCAGACACTGAAAGTGAACCGGTTTAAATGGTATAGTTGTAGTGTGATTCAATATGAATATCACCAACGGTTCCAGAAATTCCAACTTAACAGTTGCCAGATTTAGAGCGTTGTTATTTAACTGGAACAAATAACATTAACATATAGTCCTGACGATGCTCAATGGAAGTTTTTACACCATCTTAAATTAGTATTTGGACACTAAAAAGGCAAGTCCTTAATGGCGCCATAATTCTTTGCAATAGAACAATAACAACAAGGAACTGATGATTCAGAATGCTGTTTGGAATTGTTTAGGATTTCTACATCGATATGTGACCATGGAAGAAACCAAGATTCATTTGAATCTGGTGGTCATCTGGGTGGATTGAACTGTCCAAATGGAGCAAAAACCCAACAATCCGCTAGTCATACGTATTTTGAGATACACACAGCATAGTGTGTGCATCGAAAAAGAGAAAACTGTGACTATTACTGTACACTATTGGATTGAAAAAGTAAATTGCAAAGAAACAGTCTAATATCATGAAAGAAAAATCTCTCCGTTCAGATATATATATATATATATATATATATATATATATATATATATATATTGATTGATTGATTGTCAAATCCAATTTCCCCAGATTTCGCACCCATCGACTACTGCTACTAAGAAAAAAATATCAATTGAATGAGGAAGTCATCACTATAATATTATTGAATTCAAATAAAAATAGTTTAATAAAAATGGGGCAGAAACATTGGAAAAGCATTGGACTAATGCTAAAACTCTCGAAGGAAGCTACATAATGAATAAATGTTTAATAAACCGGAAACTTTAGATGATGTTTTACCGGCTTAATTTTCTTGTCCCCCAATATTTCTTTCCAAAAGTGAATTTTTGAAGTTTGATAAGTATTTATACATCCTTTTTTCTGCTGCGCAAATTTGCTAAAATGCAAGCAACGGTTTAAAATATTAAAACTTTCGCTTAAATTATCTTACCCCCAAATATCATGCTGCAGCTATTGAGTTAATTGTAGAAAGCTTATCACAAATATAAGTGGTATAATCATGGATTACTCAGTATGAAGAAGAAATAGACAGAAATCAAAGATCAGTTCAGGACGGCAAGTAACGCTACCATTATACTAGGATGCGAGCAACCCATCGCTTTTTGTATCCCGGGATGCACAAAATCGGTTGTGGGGCATTGGTTCAAATGCGGCGCATTATACTGATACTTGACATATGCGCGCGCGCAGTTTGATCACGTGAGTGCCTGAGACTGCTGTCTGCACTGCACGTGTCGTCTCGAGTCGAGTGATTACTGTGTCTAGTACAGTAAATCTTTAGTGTGTTTTGCGATGGAAAGAAGGAAGTGACATTCTAAAGTAATTAAAAAATCTTGTTTCACTATTGCACAGCTCATCAAACAATGTAAAATACAAACTTTTAACAGCTAAAAAGGGGTCCACACTAAACTTCCTATTCGCACGACGCCTTCTTTTCTTAATTAGTAATATCAGCAACAACATCTTTTCATTCGTTGGGACCATATTGAGGGCTGGCTAAAAATTAAAATAAAATAGCAGTCCGGGATGCTAGCATCCCAACACAAATTCGACTCAAAGCGGGATGCTAGCATCCCAGAGGCCAGAATCCCGGATGCTAGCATCCTAGTATAATGGTAGCCTAACTGATGCGAATAAGAACCGATTTTTGCCACTTGAAACGCTAACACAAATGTAAGTTGCATTTATTTCGGCTATCAACAAAAAAAGCTGTAATGTGGCAAAAAGAAGACCCGAAGAGGTTGATATTACCCAGAGTACCTGCAACTGGACCTCCGTTAACCCCATTCTGCCGAAGAGCACGACTGCAATTTATTATAGACCATTTGATCATAGGAAGACCACTACCAATGTTCGAATATATTGTCATTTTACCGGGCGTTTTAATTAATGTTGACGTATTTACAAAAATTCTATTTCTGAGATGCTTTTATAAACAATCTGAAGTCATTGAATCTTCTCATTAGAACAAAATATTTATAGAACACTTCGGAATATTCAATAACTGAGTAATAATTTAGTTACAGTCCAAATTACAGATAAAAGAAGAATAACGCAACCTCATTACAATATAAATACAAACATTGCGTATGATTTTGAATTCTAGCTATTTGATAATTTCTACTGAAGATTTAAAAACTTCAGAATTGACAAACTGCCTTTCTATTTGCTATCAAAATTGCTAGACTTCAAATTATGTATTTCTAGATGAATTATGTTCAATTAATTGTGTGTAAAACGTAATAATGAATAATGTAGCAGGAAGCTCTCCACCGCCCATTCCTCCTAGGATGATTGACGTACCACTTGGATATGAATCAAGACTTCATACTTCGGAGAGTAGTGGAAGCGTTAATGGTCAGTTTTATTTGAAGCAGTCTTCCTGGTTAAAACCTTATTCACAATCTTGGGTCTTTATTGTTCAAAAACAAAAAAAAACAAAGAGTAGTTTGTATTGTTAGTCCTAGATGAGCACTCAATCTTTTAGAGTTAATTTACATGTATAATCTCTATCAAAGTATTACTAATAATCAAATCAGTTTTTTCTCGTCAAATACGAACTTGGCAGAAAATTTTATTATACCTACTGTTTATGCTAGTTCAGAATATAAAGGAAAATTTTATATCGCAGATTCTTGGGATTCACAAGTCATGCGGGTTGCGTAAACAAACCAGAGTGATCATACCATTGTCTTTCAATTATTTGAAAGAATTACTGAAAGATTGTGAACTGTACTGTAGTGAATTGTAGGACATAGGATAAATAAATAACTTGTGATTATGATTACTGTGGGGCACGTGATATTTCTATCAACAAACCGACCTAACCTAACCAAATTTCGTTTTTTAGTTTTTTCGAAAGCCTAGATTGGTGGAAAGGAGTGTGAAGGATAGTATATATTCCCGATGAAAACGTTCAATATGAATGTAATATAGAAAATTTTGGGTTTTTCGCATAGGAAATAATGAGACTGAACAAGCCTCTGTAAAAGACTGGAACTATCGAAATGTCAAAGATGATCTGATAACCTGAATTTATTAGTTTGATATCTGAATATCGAAAAAAAATCTCAATTACTCATAGAGACGCCAGATTTAAATTTCAGCAGGAAAATTGAAATCAAGTGAAAAGAAAGAAACACTATTCAGTTGTATATCATTACATCGAATGGAAAGATATAGGGACACACATAAAATGATTTAGGAAAACTGAAAACAATGAAAGTGAGAAGAAAAGTTTTTCGGAAATGTGATAAAGAGTTAAATCCTGATTCCAGGCGAACAAGAAGAAATATGGTGTCGCGTACACAACAAGTGGAATAGAAACTTTGCACTATCACACGTTCCCCTGGCAACACTTTCATACGAGGAGGAAAAACAAGGTTAGATATGAGGAAATTGTGAGCTTCTTAACTCTTGTAATTCTTCATAGCTTATTTGGTCGTAGAGTTCGTTCGGTCACCACGCGTGGCCACTATCTTCGTACCGCTGCTCAAACGGGTCACAACCACACTCCTGAACTCTCTTCTGATAGCGCTCACGGTCATGATGAATTAATTTCTTACTATATTCTCTCAATAAACCCATACATCATCAAATAATAATGACTAACAATGCTCCGGTATGTCCTCTCTTCTTGAAACGCATCAACAATATGGTCGACGTCTTGTTGTCATGACTGCTCATTAGATGGCGTTCGCGTCGCTCTGCTGTGCACCCTAAGGATTTGGAGAGTCCTATTGATGCATTTTTTCTAAAAGAATGATACAATTATCAACTTAAATATGATGCGATGATTTTGAATTGTTAATAGAAATGGATAAAAAAAGTTTATGTAAAAATGAAATAAAGTATAAAATGTGTGAAATATGAATCAATACTTACGGTGAATCGGCTTAAAGTGGTACAATTTTTAAGATTACCGTGAAGATATTAAACCCCAATACGTGAAGCAACAAAAGAAAACGTTGAAAAGTAAGGTTATGGACGATTTACAAGTCGTTAATATGTCGTTGCCATGTCCATTAACTAATACCATAAAATTTTTGGTATGAAACGAGTGGTATAAAAATTTCCAAAAATTTTTTATTTGGACAAACATTGTTTCCTGAATACACCTCATGTTTGATTGTATACATATGACATAGAAAGCTCTTTGTTTTTTTTTTATTTCTGAGCAGTGTTGATAAATATAATACCATAATCGCTATTCTAGGTTATGTGTACATTTATTTGCCATATATTTATAGTGTAACATTTCATCAGTTAATTTATGTTACTATTTATTAAAATACTATGTTTTTTTATATGAATAATAATATAATATCCCATTTGAGGATTGCAAAAAAATCAGAAAATAATAATTGTTGGAACAACGTCCCCTAGAGATCGTTACATAAAACGAAAATAAAAATATATTGAATTTTCTTCTAAAAGATGTTCATTTTCTCAAAAGCCATAATGAGCCAGAGGTTTCATCTAGTTAGTTTTTCCATTCACTTTTATTTTATCCTCAATATCGTCATATAACTACCATTGGAACGAAGGGAGCAGTTTAAATAGCTGTGGAAACGATGAGGCTGCTATTTTTAGTTGACAAGGGCTCTCCATGTTGTTTTTGGCTATTTCTCTAGCTTCTTTCCATATTAAGTTTATCTGTTGCAGTTCTCTATCGATAGTCCTTTTTCATGTTCGTACATCTTCTTCTTCTGTCTGTTGTATTACCATAATGTATGACCTACGTCGTATAATCCGAAAATTATCTACAAATAATCAAATGCTGCAATAAAGAAAAATGACTTTTTTGGGTTATATTATTTTTTTTCATATATTAATGGCATATTGCAATATAAAAGAATGGAGTACAGTTTCAGGAAGTAAATATTTTGATTCTAGACAATTTTATTGAGCAATTGGGTGCAAAATAGAACCATGAGGATGATTGTACTATCAAAACTGTCTAATAGAGGCAAATAGTTGTAATTATATTCCAGGTTTTCCATTTTGAGATAGCGATAAGGTTAAATATTTATCAATACTTTTCAAACATTATTCTTCACAGAGTATTTTTAATCGAAACGTTTAAGTTTGGATAATATTTCTCTACAATGCATTCATAAAGTAACAATAATATCATTATTAATTAATCACCATCCCAATTAGTTGATTCCAAAGTTCAAATTATCTGGTAATTAGTTTTGAAGCATTGTGATTGTAAGTTCTGCAATAGGATAATTTCTGATCTGTCAGTATGGACTTTAGATTCTGGATTACTTCATAAAAAAATGTAATAAGTAAGATCGAGAGTTCCACGATTTCTCTTCTTTCGATCTTAAAATGTTTTGTCCGAAAATTGACATTCAGAATTATAAACTGTTGCTAATCTGATAACTCAAGATTTTTAACTTAATTAAACTTGGTCTTCCGAAAGAAAACACGTCATTTCCCCAAAAGTTTATTACAAATCTCTTAATACAATCATTAGAACTAACAAAGTCAAAAGAAATTGCTAGCTCATCAAAAAAATAGTTGATTATACATATAGTAAAATAAAACAAAAAATGCTTAAGTCCGCTTGACATGATTCAAGACAACGTGCAAGAAATTACATGGAATTTATTGCAAATTCAATATATTGAATTTTATTTAATACTTGTGTGCGGTTTAAAAATGAATAATAACAAAACTAAGTAAAATAAACAAGAACAAAGTGGTCAGTGCATCATTAGCAATAATTATAACTTTTGCTACTTTGCTTTTGGAGTGTGATGGACAGAGTATTAATTAAAATCCTAACCTCAAATTTCATTCAATATTTTGAGCCTAGCTTGACAATGAAAATAAAGCTAAGTTTTACGAAAGTCAATTGATTTGTTGAGCCAAAAATATAGCTAGATGTCTCCCTAGAATTGCAATTTGCACTCAATAAAATGACATCAAACCGATAATGTTGTAAGTGCGAGATCTTGCATGAAACAATCAGCTGAACTTCATCTGCGCATGCTTTTGATCATGAAATATTGCGTCTTGCCTTGCATTGCTCGTTGTCTTTCATCATGTCAAGCGGCCTTTAGCTTTGTTATTTTGAAATTGGTTTTAGTCGGTTACAGTTGTTTAGTCCAGAGGCTTTATTAATTATTTTGTCCACCCAGTACGAAAAAAAGAGGTATTTAATTAAAAGAAATTGTTGTTAACATCATCACATAAAATTTGATGTATCATAGCTTGTTTTTTTGAAAAATACTCATCAAGAATATTTATTTATTTACTTAAAGAGTCAATTCATCTGATACCTTATGAACGCATTTTTCGTATATCCAACGTTCACTGTCTATTCTTCCGGATTTTCGTTATTTTCTTTTCTTTTTACTTTTATTATTTTGGATTAATTGTGTATATTTAACTTGGTGTGGTTGTACAGGATGATTCTGAAATAATATATCAAACTTATATTCCAAACTGAACTAATTAATCATTATAAAACATAGTATTTATAAATATTGACCGTATATAATATTTCAGATTTTATCCTATAATTAGACTTGGATCTATTTGCAAATGCTCATTTTTAAAAATTCAGTAGGACATAAAATACCTCCAAAGAACAAAAAACTTGAAGAAAGTGTTGAAAAAATACTGTTTTCTCTCATAACTGATTTCCTAATAGATTTAAAATTGAAAAAAATTTCATTTGATGTACTAAATACATTAAATAAACTGAAAATTAATTCAGTATTTTTGAGCAAATGGAGTAGCCTTGATTCACAACTAAATGAACAATCTGTTTTAGAGTAAATGACTACAAACTGTTTATTTTTCAAAAATCACTCAATCTTGTCGTGTCAAATAATATATTGAAAGTATCATTAGTTGCTCCAACAAAATTGTTTATCCCTAGGAGGTGTGATCAAAAAATTAGTTTAATAAGAACCAAATGAGAAGGTGACACACCCATTTGACTTAATCTCTTAATTATTGCCCTTCCCTAGGGATGTAGCTACCTCAACTTGAAATAATAACTGGAAATATTTTTAGAAGACTTTTTTTTGGTATGGCTCTCTTCTACTCTATTATGTAGTTCGCAATGTTTCAATATTGTTAAACAGTCTTCAAAACTACTCCTTTAGCACTTTTTGTCATTCAAGATCCTCGTTTGACGACATACAGGACAAAAAAATATCACTTAAGCGGCTAAAGTAGCAGATAAGTTGGAACGGAGTTAAATTTGGATCGGAGAAATAAAAACAGTATCAATTGATGAAGCTAGCTAATTAAAATATCTAATGGCTTCTATAAAAATTAATTCATCATATTTTTTTATCACACCTCATATATTATGAAATAATCATTTTCTTCTAGTTCTTTTCTTTTGGTATGATACTTATTCTAGACTACAATAAAAACCAATTTAATATGCTTCTTTTAGGTGGAGGTATTACTAATTATTTTATAATTCTTCTACTTCTTTTCCTTATATATATATAATTTTCAAAACTATTCACCATATTAGATTTCAGAAGTTATGAAAAAACTACAAAATGTTTTTAGCTTGTATTAATACCGGATGATCAAACTAGAACGGGCGTTTTTCTAACGATTAGTAAAGGATATCGTGTGATTGGGTAAAATCCTAAGCTTCCTCAGCTCGTAGCACATACCGGGAAGTCAATCGTTGCAATGAAGAATAACAGAATGCAGTATCAAGTATTTTATACCATCTCCAAACTCGTATTAATAGGATCATATATTTTAAAAAACAAAAGGTAGTCAATTCCGTCCGATACCTTAGTAAGAATTTTCAACCCTTCATAATTTCTCAATGTAATGTATCTTCGAGCCAATCAATGATGTTTGACCATACTCTTTGTATTAAAACATTGAAACTATAAATAGTTAATTAAACTTGGTCTAAGGGACACTTGGAATCGCTTAACTATGACGTTGGTTCTCATTGGGAGCGATCAGTGTACAAAAATCTTAGCGAATAAAATGATAAATTGAAGTTGTAGGTAAATTTAAGATTCTTCGCAGTAACTTTGATATAAGACAAAAATTAAATAATCCGAGATACAATAAGAGGTTGTATCTCTGCCGGGGTTACATTCGTGCAATACAAAATAACGATGTTAGTTGACAGAAAAGCAGCAAAAATTCTAAATAAGTTTCGCATTTTACTTCAGGAATCTAATATGATGAAATTACTTTTTATCAAGTTTATTTATTCAGAATAAACTGATAATATTGCGTTTCTCCTATTTATATATTAATTCTTTCAGATGGCTATGATAACACCAGTTCTATATCAAGGCAAGATTGGCAATCTAATTCTTCATCGAGGCCTTTAAGTTCTCCGGATTCGAAAAATATGTCTCATCGAATACGAGATTTATTTGTTCGTAAGAAGCGAAATTCGCAAATGTAATACAAATATAAATATATATTTTTAACTAACAAAATTAGATTGTATATAAATATTACATATGTTGTAATACCTCTCCAAACTTATTGACCAAAACAAAATAAACCTGATCATGTAATGCAATAACAGGTAACAAAAAAAATATAGAACAAAGTAATTAAGAAACAATTTTGTTATTTGATTTTTAATTTTTTAAATAAAATTTTTGTTCATTGTGGCAGTGGCTAGCTAGTAATCTGACAAACTTATGGATTGGATTACACATTAATTAATTAATAAGCCATTTTCTCGACAATATCTTGAATATAATTGGTTTCCATTAAGTTATTTAATGGCAATCCTCTTTTCGTGTTTTCTTGCCAGTTAACGTTTCTCTCCGTGTAAAAGTATTTCTGAAATATTCATAAACGTACTATCTACAGCTACTAATGAGCTAAACGTTGCTAATATCTTTAGTTTAGTCGATATATCAACCTACTTTATTAATGTATGCCGTTTATATTATATATTAAAAATGTTGGTTGTGCTTACAAATACATTTGCTTTGTTCTTTATTTCATTGTTTGAATATATTTTTATTTTATGTTTTATATTTTTCAATTGTAATTCTTGTATTGTATTGAAATAAAGTTGTATTTTTCTTTTTTGATGAAACATTCATATTTATTTCAAATATAATTTATAACCAACGCTGGTCCTCAAGAAGAAGGTACAATGAACGGTTGAAATGTGATGCTGGACTCTCCAACTTATAGCTTCAACATCTTCACTTGTTTTCTGTTGATAATGAGTTGTACTCTATTACTAGTCTCACTCAGCCACATATTGCTTGAAGACCATATCACCACAATGTACAAATGCTCGCCTCAACAGTTTCAGCAACTCATTGTACATGATGTTCCACAAGAGGCTTAAGTCTCGAGATACCCTGCTATGTCGTACTTGAGGACTCTGTTGATAAAGTAGCTAGGTAGATACCCTGGCCCGTCCATTTTATGATGAGCCTCCATAAGGTAGAAAGTCACCCGTTATTGTTATAATCAAGTAGCTTATTTTTTTCTGACATGACAGCTTGAATACGGTCAAATAGCACAAATATTTTTTCCACATCTGCATCTTAATTAATCAATCAATCAATGAACTTCCGTGAAAAAAAAAATAAATCAACTGGGCTTGGAGGCAGATATAACTCACAGAGAGCTGTGGGCGAGGGGAATTAAGACTGCAATAATGGAGCCACCTGGCACACAGATGGCTTAGTCGGAGCAGACATTCCAAAATAAATAAATTTTCCTCGCTTTCTAATCACGCTATCATCTTCTAAGCCGAATTATTCGCTAGGTTAGGACGATACTTAGTCGACGCCAATGAAACAATAGTATAAAAGCCATATTGGCTGAAATTGTGTGCTCTAAACTTTTCTCGCTCTCTCTCTCTTGGTGTGTGATGGCTGCCAGGTTGTGGAATAATTATCATATCTGAGTAGTCTGTTCTACGGAAATGGATGAAATATAAATGGGCCCTTTACGACTGGTAACTGGTCGTGTAACCGGACACGGTCATCTACGACGACATCTCCATCAAAGACTATCCGAAATTCCGGTATCAAATGAAGGAAGAAATAACTGTAGACAACTGAAGCGGACTGGGATTGAACTTTTTAGGTTTTAAAAATATTAAATGTGATCAAGAATATAATTATATAAGTTATTTATTAAAAAACTATAAAACAAATTGTATGGAATCCAATAATACTTAACGTTGTTTTCGGAAAATGCTTAATCGTTTCGTTGGAGTAACTGGTTGATTCTAAAATAAAATAAAATATTATCATTCAATCAAATAATAATTATTTTATTTACGAGAGCAGATCCACTTATTCGGACCCACACACATTTATAAACTCACGTTATAAACTTACGAGTCTGAACTCGTGTTTACCTACTAAGCGAGCGAGACTCACCCCAAATAGATCTTGTAGTAACCCCGGAAGGACTAATCGCTTAAATCATTTTTATTCGATGTTTTTGAAGTTGCTAATTACGAATCTGAAATTATTTTTCTCAAAAATGGGGCAAAAAGGGAATTGAATGAAAAATTCGTAAAAATTTCAATAATATCTATCATTCAATACATCTTTCTTTCCAATGATGAGAGACATGAAAATTATCAACTACCACTTGAACGATAAACTGAAAAGTTCTATTAAACTTTCATATTATGTTTTTAGATAACATGCAATTAAATAAATAAAATTGCAAAATTTGATAATAAATTCTATTATTTTAGCAATTATTAGAAATTTTTATTTAGGTCTTTTTTATCAATTTTCCATTTTTCTATTAATTCTATTTTAACTATTTTTATAATTAATAGTATATTGTATTATAAGGATTAAAAGTGCATATTTTTTACGAGCATATTGCGCAAGAAATTGCAAAATTTTTGAAGTTCTAAAATTGGAAGGAGTATACTGCTAAGAAGAACATCTGCTACACTTCTTATTGATGGTGGCGGTGACCTCTCTTGTCTTAAAAGACATGGAGGTTGGAAATCGAGTACGATAGCAGAAGGATATATTGAAGAATCACGTATCAACAAAGAGAATACTGCCAGAAAAATATTGCAACCTGACAAAGAGGGTACAAGTACTTGTTCATATATTTCCTCGAATGTTTCATCTACAGTTACGGAGAATATTTTGAGTTGTTCTAACATTAATGAAAATCTTTTGAATTGTTCGAAAATTGTTAGTGATAATTTCAGTGGTGCTTTGAATTTTGGCAATAATTGTTCCAATTGTACATTCAATATCACTATAAATAACAAATAAATACCTATATATAGTTGCCCAATTAGTTTGTTTTACTAAGTTTGTATGAGACAATGTTTTTTTCTTCAAATTTAAATTAGAGAGCTCAAATGCAATTACCTTTAGTCCTAGGATTAAAAGTAGCGTTTTGAATTCTAGGATTAAAAGTGTTGCTAACGAGCAAATTTTTGTACGGCAAGGGAATTGATGGTTTTTGTACCTGAAAATAGTACAAAAAACATTTTTTGATGGTTGGAGAAAAATGTATATTTTTATGGTTTGTCAAGCTGATGCGACCAGGTTTGTTCATAAACCAAATGAACTATTTTGAAAAAATTGCAAATTTCGAATTCAGCTGCTAAAATTTTACCCTAGTACAGAGTCTCCATACACTGTTCTAATTCCTTTTTCATTTGTATAGACTATTAAAAATTTAATGACAGCTCGATACTATTTTTTTTCTATCTTCAGAAAAACCTTCACAACGACTCACCTTCTATAAATATACAGGGTTTCGTATTTGAAAATCGTATGCTTATATAATATCAACAGAATTATAAACATTTGCAAACAATAAAAATTAAGTCTGTATATATGTGCATGATGAGAATAGAAATAGAAAATTATTTCTAAAAAGCAACATACCTCAGAATTATCCTTGATATTACTCTTTCCCATAAAAAGTGATCTAATTCTACTAGGAGTAAGTTTTTTCGGTGTTCTTTCATTTTGTTCTCTCAATGGTAATGGTTGAACTTCATTTCCTTGAAGAGACAACCTCCCTCCGTTTTTACTCGGTGTCGGTGGACCTGGTTTTTTGTAAGTAGTTGTACCAAAATCTTTCTTTTGGCGAGGTTTTTCACCAGGAAGTAATTTACTGAGACTATCATTTAATTCAATATTACCCCCCTAAAATTTTTAAATTAATTAGTATAAGCTGTAGTCATATTTATATTTATATGGAAAGGTTGTTACAATAAATTAAATTCTCATTTTTGTAAAAATAAAAAAATATTCACTTGTGATAACATCAAAAATTTAACTGAAATCAGAAGTATACATCTCATTTAAGTAGGTGCAAACTGAAGCTCCAATATAAACTCGTAATTAACGCCTACCCGGGAAATAAAAAAGTATTATTTGGTGCCATTAAATACACCAGAAAAAGAGTAATCAAGAGCTCACTCATCAACATAAAAAATACAAAGAGATATAATAACAAACGCAGATGATATTATGGAAAGATGGAGACAATATTTTACAGATCTTTAAAGATATAAACGAGACAAAAAACAAAGAGATTACAAAAGTAGGATTAACAGAAATTTAAAACAAATACAAAACAAAATCGGAGAACAATTAAGATAGTTAAGCCATGTTAAAAGAATGGAAGAAACATATATGAAGCACGAACTTACAAAAAAAGAAAAGAAGACTGAGGAGAGCCTCGACAAAAGATAGAATGGGAACTTCTGTAGAAAAAGGAGTTCGATTATTGTCTCAAATCCAGCATGTCTGACACCTGAAAAGGAAGAAAGGCTTTTCAGGATCAAGTAACTAAAAGTAAATATGAATAAAAGCCCCATACTAACCTTTAGATCATCTTCTCGGAACTTGGAAGGGCTAACGAATTGTGTCTCGGCTGGATATGACGATTTCAAATGTGGCGGTAACATCGAATTTCTCCACGCCAACTCAGAAAACCTTCCGATCGATTCTTTTCCATTTTCACCTATGACGCAACGTCCAGCTTTCAAATCTGTCAAATATTTATTATTAAAATCATCATCTTCATCTTCCATTTCAATATTTGGTACATTTGTCGAAGTTGTTTTGGACACTGTAACAGTTTCTTGAATTCGAGTAATCGCTCGAGGTAATGTTGCTGATTTCCTTGCACATGCATTGTCGTTACTGTGTAATACAGATGTGCTTTTCACCTTTTTAACTGCTTGCGAATGGTCCACTCTACTTTCAGCCATATTTCCTATCGACCTTAGGGATGTTACACTACCTCGATTAGAATTACTAATCTTTGAAGACATTAAACACTCTCTGGAAGTGTAGATGGATTTGGATCTCAACGTATCTTGCTGAGTTTCTAACATATGGGGTTTTTGTTGTGTTCTAATTACCCCTTTTCTAATGTCTTCTTTCATTTCCCCAAGGAACTTCTACAATAATATATTAAATAAATTTTTTGATACTATCTAAGATCAAACCATAATGGATTATGAACATAAGCTAGGAAGTCGAAATTATTAAATTAGATATCTCAAAAAAGGGAACCTATTTATCTGTCAAAATATAGAAAATTATTCGTTATTGCTGCAGAAGAAAATTATCTGTTGCTCCCCAATTTAAAATATCTAAAATTTGTGACAAATTCTAGAATTTTTTCTTAACAATTCATTTGATGTGAGCAAACTACAACATTTGCTAAATGTGAGTTTTAGAGGATTTCTAATATATTAGTCTTCCTCAAAAAGTAACTATCAGGGATATGTTAAGAATAACTCAAAGGATTTTTTGCAAATATCCAAATATCAGTAGCAAGGTCGGAAAAGCAAGGAAGAAAGCGACGAGCAGAAAATAAAAGGAGAAAAGGTGATGCAGGAAGAAACACCGCAAAACTCCAATAATAGAAGAGGGAGAGGAAATTCGGCGCCTCTTCGTCAACAGGCTGTTCTGTGGTTTTCTCCAAAGTCCGCCCTGAATCCAATTTCAGTATAGCAGACCAAACTTATTGGAGACTGCAAGAGTAGAGAAAATGTTCGCTAGTAAGGAGCACAAGCTCCAATTCGAAGGTTTACACTTGAGATCGGGGATTCTACTCTATCTACATACCTGCTGGATGTAAGGTACTTCAGAAACTCAGGGCTTTATGACTGGGGACATATTGGATAGAGTAGGAAGGTTTACCTAACCTGACATAGGCGTATGTCCTAAAATTTATTAGAGGATCTGTACTAAGCTGAGTGGATGAGAGGCCACAACAGATGTTTCAGGACTCAGTGAATCGTAACCCTACCAATTATATATACATATTTGTTGAGAAACACGAAAAAACTGCTATTGGTGGTCTTCTTGACATATTCTAATGGAAACAGTCGTTCGTTTTTATTTCGTGCTAACATATTAATAATAATAATAACCAAAATTCAAGTACCCAACAAGTTTATCATAAAAATACATCTTTAATCTATGTACATATAATGTATGACATAGATACTACAAAAAACTGGAATATTGATTGACTAAATACTTACACTTTCACTTTGTTGTGCTTTAACTTTCATAATTTCCTTGCTGACTTCTTCACTATATAATTTTATCTATAACACAAATAAACAATTATTCAGAAAGAGTAAAACTGTACTGATTTCATTGTTATTGAATCTTAATTTTACTATATTTAAATCAAAAAATAGTTTTATTATAAATTTATATAAAATAAAATAAGTACGAAAGTTTTATTTCAAATATGTGCCAGTCCTCCTCTGAATTTTCTTTCTACCTTTTCAGGTGTAAGGTAATTTATAGATCAACTCCTTATAATGTAGAATGTATTGTAAAATCGAAATATAACAATTAAAAATAAGATATAAGAATTAAATCGGACACTGAAGCATTGTGGAATTACAACATAAATAGATTGATTTTATTAATACATAATATCAAAATAAAACTCACCATTTTTTCTTTCATCTTTTCCAATTTTTTTTCATATTCGAAAATCACTTCCTTGACCTTTCTATTTTCTCTTGCGATACCTTCTTCTCGCTCTTTTTTCAGTAAAATCACAAATTCTTCTCTATCTCTGGATCTCTTGTACTTTATTGTGTCAACATCAGTCGAAAGTCTATTGTTTTCTTCCAATAACTTTTCGTATGCTTCTTTAATTTGAGCAAACTCGTTTATCTTCTGATTTTTTTCTTCTAATTTCTTTCGTAAGTTAAGAATATCTAATTCCAACTTGGAATTGGCTTGTACCACCGAAACATAAGAATCTTGTACATTTTTAGTATCGTATTCCATTTGTTTTCTTATAATTTCCTTTTCTGCTTCGGCAATTTCTATCCTCTTCAAAAGATCATTTTTCACTCCTACAGCACTTTGATGTGCAAATAATAAATTAGTCTCATTTTCCTTAATTAATTTAGTATACCGATCTGATAAATCATCTCTATCTTTCTTGACTTTTTGAAGTTCTTTATCTGTTAGATCTAAACAGTCAATAAGCTTATTCTTTTCCTCAATTAAATCAGTCACATTTTTAATTAGTTGCATTTTTTCTTCAGAGAGTGAGTCTATAGTATCTTTCATTTCATTTTTTTCTTGCGAAAGTCTATCAACAATATCAAAAATGTCTTTATGCTCTTCTGACATTTTTTCTAAAAGCTCCGATTTTTCTTCCACTTCTTGTTTCAATGTATTACAGGATTCTTCTAGAAATTCGATAGTTGCAGATTTTTCTTCTAAATCAGTAGATATAGACATAAATCTTCCTAAAAGGTGTGTATTTTCTTCTGTTAGCTGTTTAACTTTATCTGATAAGTCTTCAACTTGTTTAGCATCAATTTTATTTTTTTCAGTTATATCAACATTTTCCTGTGAAACTTTGTCCAACTGTTCCGAAAATTCGTTTTTAACTAGTGTTAACTTTTCAATTTCTTTTAGTAATGTTTCTTTTTCTGCTTGCACAATACTCATCTCATTATTGCTGAGTTCAAGTGCTTCTAAAATCACATCTTTTTCTTGTAGAGCTTTTTGCAATTCACTGTTATTCAAATCCAGAAAATCAGAAATAATTTTTTTTTCTTCTAATACCTTTTCAAGGGAATCTTCTAATTTAGATTTTTCAAAAATGAGTTTATCCATGTCCAATTTTAATTTTTGTACTTCATTGAAATTTTTCTCTTTGTTTAATTGATACTCATTATTTATTTTATTAAATTCTATTTTAGTAGTATCTAATTCTTCACACACAATATTTTTCTCTTTTAACGCGATTTTCAATGAATTGTCAGAAACCAACAATTTATCATCAGTGGTCTTTAGCTTCTCAAGAATTTCTTCATTTACTTTATTCAGTGTTTTAATTTCTTCAGACAATTGATCAATTTTGATTTTAAGCTCATTATTTAGAGCTTCTCTAATACTTATATTTTCTATCAATTTATTATTTTCTGCTTGTATGTTATTACAAGTGAATTCTAGGTTTTTGTTTTTATCTACCAAAATATTCAAGTCATCAGACAGTTTACATTTGTCTGACATAATCTTCTCCAAATCTACTGCTTTGTTTAAATTATCCTTGATGACTTCATCTAATTTTGCTTTTAACTCGATTTGTATCTCATTAAATTTGTCTCTATCCTTTTCGGTTTCTATTAGTTTTCCCGACAGATCTGCATTTGCATCATTTACATTTTTCAATGTTTCCCTCAATTTGTTTAAATCAATTGACAATTTATCTTTAATAGAGTTACATTCTGTCAGGTATTCTGCCAATTGTAATTTCTGATTTTCAGTTTCATTTTGCAACACTGATAATTCTTCAATTTTTTTTGTTCTATTGTTTAATTCAATCTGTAAACCATTGATTTTATTGGTAGCTACTTCTAATTTCAAAAGAGCACATTTTAAATCTTCCTCAACCAAATGTTTTTCCTTTAATGCTGTTTTTAATGAATTTTCAGAAACCAACAATTTATCATCAGTGGTCTTTAGCTTCTCAAGAATTTCTTCATTTACTGTATTCAGTGTTTTAATTTCTTCAGACAATTGATCAATTTTGATTTTAAGCTCATTATTTAGAGCTTCTCTAATACTTATATTTTCTATCAATTTATTATTTTCTGCTTGTATGTTATTACAAGTGAATTCTAGATTTTTGTTTTTATCTACCAAAATATTCAAGTCATCAGACAGTTTACATTTGTCTGACATAATCTTCTCCAAATCTACTGCTTTGTTTAAATTATCCTTGATGACTTCATCTAATTTTGCTTTTAACTCGATTTGTATCTCATTAAATTTGTCTCTATCCTTTTCAGTTTCTATTAGTTTTCCCGACAGTTCTGCATTTGCATCATTTACATTTTTCAATGTTTCCCTCAATTTGTTTAAATCAATTGACAATTTATCTTTAATAGAGTTACATTCTGTCACGTATTCTTCCAATTGTAATTTCTGATTTTCAGTTTCATTTTGCAACACTGAGAATTCTTCAATTTTTTTTGTTCTATTGTTTAATTCAATCTGTAAACCATTGATTTTATTGGTAGCTACTTCTAATTTCAAAAGAGCACATTTCAAATCTTCCTCAACCAAATGTTTTTCCTTTAATGCTGTTTTTAATGAATTTTCAGAAACCAACAATTTATCATCAGTGGTCTTTAGCTTCTCAAGAATTTCTTCATTTACTGTATTCAGTGTTTTAATTTCTTCAGACAATTGATCAATTTTGATTTTAAGCTCATTATTTAGAGCTTCTCTAATACTTATATTTTCTATCAATTTATTATTTTCTGCTTGTATGTTATTACAAGTGAATTCTAGGTTTTTGTTTTTATCTACCAAAATATTCAAGTCATCAGACAGTTTACATTTGTCTGACATAATCTTCTCCAAATCTACTGTTTTGTTTAAATTATCCTTGATGACTTCATCTAATTTTGCTTTTAACTCGATTTGTATCTCATTAAATTTGTCTCTATCCTTTTCGGTTTCTATTAGTTTTCCCGACAGTTCTGCATTTGCATCATTTACATTTTTCAATGTTTCCCTCAATTTGTTTAAATCAATTGACAATTTATCTTTAATAGAGTTACATTCTGTCAGGTATTCTGCCAATTGTAATTTCTGATTTTCAGTTTCATTTTGCAACACTGAGAATTCTTCAATTTTTTTTGTTCTATTGTTTAATTCAATCTGTAAATCATTGATTTTATTGGTAGCTACTTCTAATTTCAAAAGAGCACATTTTAAATCTTCCTCAACCAAATGTTTTTCCTTTAATGCAGTTTTTAATGAATTTTCAGAAACCAACAATTTATCATCAGTGGTCTTTAGCTTCTCAAGAATTTCTTCATTTACTGTATTCAGTGTTTTAATTTCTTCAGACAATTGATCAATTTTGATTTTAAGCTCATTATTTAGAGCTTCTCTAATACTTATATTTTCTATCAATTTATTATTTTCAGCTTGTATGTTATTACAAGTGAATTCTAGATTTTTGTTTTTATCTACCAAAATATTCAAGTCATCAGACAGTTTACATTTGTCTGACATGACCTCTTCTAATTTTGCTTTTAAATCGATCGTCATTTCATTAAATTTGTCCCTATTTTTTCTTGTTTCTATTAATTCTTCAAACAGTGCTGCATTTGCATCATTTACATTTTTCAATTTTTCCTTTAAGTTTTTCAAATCAATTGATAACTTATCTTTAATAGAGTTACATTCTGTCAGGTATTCTATCAATTGCAATTTCTGATTTTCAGTTTCATTTTGCATCATTGATAAATCTTCAATTTTCTTTGTTTTTTTGTTACAATTAATCTCCAAATCATTATTCTTATCAGTAGTTTCTTCTAATTTCAAAAGAGCACATTTTAAATCTTCCTCAACCAAATGTTTTTCCTTTAATGCTGTTTTTAATGAATTTTCAGAAACCAACAATTTATCATCAGTGGTCTTTAGCTTCTCAAGAATTTCTTCATTTACTGTATTCAGTGTTTTAATTTCTTCAGACAATTGATCAATTTTGATTTTAAGCTCATTATTTAGAGCTTCTCTAATACTTATATTTTCTAATAATTTATTATTTTCAGCTTGTATGTTATTACAAGTTAATTCTAGATTTTTGTTTTTATCTACCAAAATATTCAAGTCATCAGACAGTTTACATTTGTCTGACATGACCTCTTCTAATTTTGCTTTTAAATTGATCTTCATTTCATTAAATTTGTCTCTATTTTTTCTTGTTTCTATCAATTCTTCAGACAGTGCTGCATTTGCATCATTTACATTTTTCAATTTTTCCTTCAAGTTTTTCAAATCAATTGATAACTGATCTTTAATAGAGTTACATTCTGTCAGGTATTCTGTCAATTGCAATTTTTGATTTTCAGTTTCATTTTGCAACATTGATAATTCTTCAATTTTCTTTGTTTTTTTGTTACAATTAATCTCCAAATCATTAATCTTAACAGTAGTTTCTTCCAATTTCAAAAGAGCACATTTTAAATCTTCCTCAACCAAATTTTTTTCCGTTAAAGCTGTTTTCAATTCCCTTAAATCTATTTTCAGATTATCATTTTCTTTTTGCAGCTCTTTTAACTGAACATCTACAACAGACTTAGCAAGATCTTCACTTTGTATATCATAACCTCTAGACCCACGAAATGAATTTTGAAAACTTTCTTCTATATAACTATCATTATTAGACTTTGGTTTTAGTTCTTCAAGAAGAGTTTCAAGTTCCAAACAATGTGCCTGAAGATTTTCATTTTTTATTAGCTGTTCTTTGTAATTTTCACTCATGGATTCTAAGTTCTTCTCTGCATCAATAAATTTTTCTAACCAAACTTCACAACGACTTTCCAGTTGTTTTACCTAAAATTGAATTTTAAATATATGAAATGCAGTATAATTTAATACAATTATATGACAAATAAATGTAGATTCAATTCTTTGATTAATTCAATTTCAACAGTGCCCAATTAGTAAGGTTTGGTTATACAATCAGTAGTTTATTATTCTTGCAAAACAAACAATGTAGCTGTAAAAACTAACTTGCGCTTTCTCTTTGTCCCTTTCTTCTCGAAGTTCAAGATTCTCCTTGTCACTTTGTTCCAAGATTTGTTCCAAACTATCAACTTTAGTCCTAAGTATCTTTTGCATTTCCCTGAAATCTCTGTCTCTATAATGCGGTGGTGTTCTGTCCTCTAATTCGAGAACTTCACTTCTTAGATTTGATATTTCTAATGTTTTTTGAGACAGTTGTTTTTCTAAAAAAGAGTCAATTTATCTAAGCATTTTTATTTGTTAACAAATCAGATACAAAAGTGAACTGATAAGTATTTAGTCTACAACATAAAAATTTCTTTAACCCATCTAAAAAATATTGGTCAAACAAAAAAAATTAATGTAAATGATTGGTGCATAAAGGAAATTAATATATCTACTTACCAAGTTTCTTTCTCATTTCTATTTGACTCTTCAAATACTTTTCAAGACTCTCTTTTTCTTCTTGAAAAAGCTCTATTTGAGCTTTTAACCTATTAATTTCTTTTTCTCTTTCAAAAATTTTACTGTTTTTAACTGGAGTCTGTAAGACATCATGTAGTGGGCTTACACATGAAATGTTTACAGGGCTTGAAATCCAATTTGCACAACTGGTATCATCCGCACAATTCTGAATTATAGAGGCAAGATCGGCGTTATTTAGTTTTGTACAATCTTGTATTCTCTCCAAAAATTTTTTTATTTTTATTTGAGTGTTTTCTTGAAGGTTATAACATAGGGGAGAAGTGAATACTTCCCTTCTGTCATGGATACAAGTATAATGCATCAAAAGTGAAGTTATAGCACATAGATCATCCTTTGGAAGATCATTTAGATGTATCACTGATTTATTAGGAATCAAAAATTCAGTATAATGTTCACTCAAGGTATCAAAGATACAGGTCAATATGTCAGAATCGATTTTTGCCGATTTTTTACTAAAATAAATACATGGTAGAATCTAAGCCATCCTATGATGGAGCTCTTGTTTTATTATTTAATTTAGGCAAAATTAATGAAAATTAATTAAGAAGACATGCATATCTCTTTTTATAACTACTGACTAATTATGTATTGTTTAAATGTTTTCCAAATACCGCATTAAAAAAATGAATGCTTTCAACAGTATTGAATTAATAATTGAATTTTAGACATTTCATAATCAAATTAGTGTCTTTAAAAATAAAATCGGTGGTAAAAACGTTATATAAATATTTAAATTCGTTTCATTACTAGTACATAAAAGAGGTTAGGAGAATACTTACATTACTTTATAAAGATTATTGAAAAATAAACCATCTCTAAGATCATCTAATTTTTGAATGGGGTTGGAAAGTTTCAAACAGTTTACCTATAAACAAAATTATGAATAAAACTTGAAAAAGTCTCTATATTAATGTAAATATATACCCAGTCTATTAATATCCGTTCCCATAATGGATTTTCCATTTTATCGAGTCAATTATTTGAGAACAATACTGAAACTACACATATATATATTAATTCTTCACTGTTGACGGTTAAACTTCGATTTCCGTTGACACTAATAATTTTAAATATCTTCTTGTCATTGTCAACACACATTATTCGGTTACGTTTCCAGCTACTACCTTTGTTATTCCACTAGAATATGACAACTGTTGTGTCGCTACATATTATAAGAAGGAGATTAACATGATTTTTATACAATTATCGTTATAAAAGTAAATTTATTTTTGAATTTTATTTTGAAAATAAAAGCAAACAAATATCTATATATAAAGGAAAATAGAACAAAAAATAAAAAAGAAGAAGATTTTAGACAGAAATTATAAGAAATTCCATAAATATAATAATAATACTTTAATAATTTACTAGAACACTGTATAAACTACATACTTGCAAATAATCAAAATGAATGTGTTAATATATTTTTTTTTACTAACGGGCAAGTATCGCAATAGTTTTTGCGATTTATTTAATTATATTACATTTTTTGTAGAATTTGTACTTTTGGTATCACCTTCATCAAAATGGATATTAGAATTAGGAGATAATTTCATTGATATTAGAAAAGATGGTGGTTATTGGTTGGTTAAATTTTATACACCTTGGTGTGGTCATTGTAAAAGGCTTGATCCTGTGTGGGCTCATGTTGTACAAGCACTCAAAAATACTCACATTAGAGTTGGAAAGGTTGACTGCTCAGTATTTCCTAATGTTGGAAGAGCTTTCGACGTCACAATGTATCCTACCATTAAACTGTAAGCTTTTTATCATTGAGTATCTGCAACTGAAATGTTTACTCTCTTTTGGACCAAGAGCAAGTGGCTTATTTAAAAAAAATTTCGTTTGATAGAGTATTCAAACCTCAGATCTCAGTGTTGGAAATTAAGCACTTTGACAACCCTACTAACTAAACCATTATGGCTCGATATAAGTTTTGACGAGATGTGGTTATATAAGCAGCGAAGCCATTATACAAGGATGTTTGCTTTTAAAGCACATCAATCTAAAAAGTAAAAAATAATTTTTGAAGTAAGTAATTAATGAAAAATACTGGTATTATTGTAAAGAACGAATCGGGTGCTCGATGTACGAGAAATATGGAAAAAAGCGCCACAATATTACCAGTATTTTTCATTCATTATTGTTCTAAGCTTCAACTGTTTAGTTTGGTGTGTTTTAAAAGCGATTTTTTTAAACTATATTTAATTTATATCACCCTCATATAATGGCTTCGCTGCTTATATACCCACATCTTGTCGAAACTTGTATCGAGCCATAACTGTATAGTTGGTAAGGTTGTCGAAGTGCTTAATTTCCAACATGAAGATCTGAGGTTTGAATCCTCGAATCTTCATAGACTAAAAGATAAACTTGAACTTACTTAGTTTGTCCTATCTTTATATACTTAATTTTTCCTCCAGTCAACCTTTATCCATTAGAAAGAGATCCTGTGGAAAAAATTGTGGAAATTAACTATTCTTAGAGGACTTAATTGAGATGTAATTGAAATATTTGGAAACAGCTGATGATTTTGACTTCAAGTATGTGGAATTAATACTAATAATAATATTTTTAGCATTAAACCTGAAGAAGATTTCACTTTTGAAGGAGAAAAAGCAACTGAAGAGATAATTAATTTTGCTATTAGATTAGCTGGACCTCCAGTGCAACAAGTAACCCGCACCGAAAGTTTGACAAACATAAAAAACATGAATCAGCTATTTTTCATGTACGTTGGTGAAAGAGAAGGGCTTTTGTGGAATACATTTTATAACTTGGCTTCTGAATTTCAAGCTCATGCTTTTTATTATTCTGCTAGTGAAGAAATTGCTAAGAATCATGTTGACATACACAAGCTACCAGCAGTATTTGTCCACAAAGAAAACTCTCATTATTTCTACTCTGGTAAGATAAATTTATGGAGGATCTATTTTATTTTGAAATAATATAATTTTAGGAAACCAACACCTTTATTTTTTCTTTTATATATTCAAGCTATATTTCAAAATCATGTTCTTATATTCATTTTTAAAGTTAATAAATGTTGTTATAATCCAAAAAATGCACCATCCATTTGCATTAATTCCAAGGAATAACATCATCACCGACAATATTAAACAACAACTGCAAAAAGATTATTAACAACCACAAGGAAACAAAGCACAACACACTAGGAGTAATAGAGTCAAAGGAAGAAATTCTGCTCCGGAATAGACAGACCAACACTAGTATCAACAGTTAGACTTGATAAGCAAGAAAAAGTAGTATACAATTGTAAACAATGTATGAAGAGGTTAGAAGCTAGAAAGCTGCAATAAAAATGCTGCATCATGACATGAAAATGGACCCTCAAAACATTAGTATAATAACTTGGAATGCTAAATGTACTTCTGCAGCATAAATAACTCCATATGTACATGGATACATCAAAAATAGATATATATCTAATTTTAGAAACACTCTTTACTAAAGCTACCAGAAATATAAAACATTTTGAAGATATATACATGAAAACTGAACAAATACAACTTACTTCTGTGAATATATATTGCAAAATATGAAATAGCTGCTATATAATGTCCATCAGTATAATTTCAAGAAAAGTAAATATTTAAACTCTTCAGTATTTTGGAAAAAAATTAAGAAGAGATTACAATATGGAATGATGTACCAGGAAATGGAGACTGGCCATCTTTTGTTAGATATAATGAAAAGAATCAGTTGGGATCTACTTGCACATAGCGGTGTTTTTCCTAAATATATCAAATTTAGCCTATCACTATTTCTAATTACTAAAGTATCTAATGGTAACTGTACATTATTTCCATTTCATAGGTGAACTTTATATTTTATTTGTATTTATTCTTTATATAAATTTTAGTCGGAGAAGGTAACAATGTAGTTGACGCTGATTACATAAACGCCTCCATGCACAAGTGGATAAACGAAGAACGTTTTGAGACGTTTCCAAAATTAACTGAAACAAATATAAATGAAATTCTTCATACTCGAAAATATATTGTACTCGTCATAGTTGAAGAAAATAAATTGTTACAAATACCAAAGGAAATGATTGATTTCAAAAATACTGTTGAGTCTTTAGCTAGAACGAAAAGATATAAATATCACAATCACTTTCAATTTGGTTGGAGCAATAGTCACGATCTCGCTAATAATATAGCAATGCAAATAGTTCCCCTGCCATATTTATTAGTGTTGAATTCGACGACTCTACATCACTATGTTCCTGAAGATGATCCCACTGAAATGACAGCCGATGCTATAGAATTGTTTTTGGAAAGGATTTTAAATCAGACTGCACCAGTAAGTAACATATTCATTCAGTTGTATTTAGATTCTGTTTACTGGATGTTGAGTTTACTATATTTTATTATTACAATGTTGCCAGTAGTTTAGGTAAAATCGTAATGTACAAATGTATTGTCTTCAAAATCCTTTATCTTCAATATGGAATTTTTTTATCAAGCAAATCCCAATTATTTTGCAGTATTCTATCTATCCTATAGAATAGATCACCTTTTTAAAACACTCTGTCTACTTACGCTATTTTCTATAAATTGTATCTTCAACTGTATTATTTAGGTATGTTTTATCTCAATATAGTTTATGAAAAGCATGGAAGTGATTCCTTCTGCTCTTTTCTATATTTTACTTTGTTTTCCAGAATTTGTCTCTCTCTCTTAGATTTTCCAACACCTCTACACGTACCATCTTTTCTTTGCTCTTCCTTTTTGTTCTTGTTCTCCTCTTTTTTTTGTTGCTCTAAAATCTGGCTTTTTCTGTATGTGACCTAGCCACTCTATTCTTTTGGATCCTATTATTTTGCTTAGTTCTGCTTCTCCAAATAGATTCCTGATTTCATTATTTATTCTCCTCAGCCATAAATCCCACTTCTTTTTACCTCCTAGTATCTTTCTGAGTATTTTTATTTCCCTTCTCTTCCTCTGCTTTATTAAGCAGAATCCACGTTTTGTCTACGTAGCGCACTGTTGGTCTTACTATTGTTTTGTATAGATGTAGCTTCGCCTTTCTGGTGACTTTTTGGGATCTTATTATCGCGTTCAGTGCTTTCTCATCATCCTCGCTTCCAGATGTTCTCCCTCGTCACCATCGTCCCACCTTGATAACGACCCAAAGATATACATAACTTTGAATTTGTTCTAAGCTCATTGTGTAGTTGTGAATATGAAAATGGAATATCATGAATCGCATTTGTTTATAGGTTTATGGCGGCAACGATTTGGCTGTAAGATTGTACAGAGCGTATTTCAAGTCAAGGACTACTCTTTCTGAAAGATGGAGAGGAAATCCAGCTTTGACAACTGTTTTACTGGGACTACCTCTAGGGTTCTTTTCATTTATAGTGTATTCCTGTTGCTGCGCTAATATTTTAGATGCCGACGAAGACGAAGAGGAAGGTAAACAACAACAAAATTTACCAAAATCAATTGGAAAGGAATGTGGCGAAACATCTATTGGGGCTAAAGTCAACCATGGAGATTTTCAAAAATCGATTCTCTTTCGTGCATTTCTATTCTTTCGTTTGTGTAGACGTATTGTCTTTTAAAAACAAATATTTTATGATGTCTCAATAATCAATTTTTAATTTGTTCCTTTTAAAAAAAAATCATTGCCTAATTGTAATTAGCCCCACGGAAACAACCGACTACCAATTTTCACGATTTTTCTAGTTTTGGCCAGTTTTTTAGGATTTTCGCCTACTGTGTCTTCTATTACCATTTGGTGACTTTTTTCATGAACGCTAAGTCAAGGCGACACAGCAACTTTTGAATTCAGTAACCAATAATTTTTTGATCCTAATTGAAGGTGCAAATTCTCCTTCATTTGCTTTACAAAAACGTATATTTGATTAAATTTTTTCCATTTTAAAAAAAATTTTAACGAATCATGTATACAATTGTTAAAAAGAAAGTAAGCATCCAGAATGATGGAAGTTTTAGTGAGAATTTTCAAATAATTAGAGAATTCAATTTTTAACTACTCTTTCAAACATGACTATCATTTTTAAATAATTTTTACTCTATTAAATTCACCGTTAGTATTTATGACAATGAACATTTACTTTACGACAATGAACATTTACTTTACTCGATAGCGGATTTTTCAGGTAATTATTAAAAAGTTATAGTTCCTACACGACCAAATTTCCTTTGAATTTCTGTATCTATTTGTTCATAATATACTTTTTCAACATACTTTTTCTTGAACACTAGGTATACCAATTTTTTTTTTCAATATTATTTTAGCATTTCTTTAATGGGGCCAAAAAAACTGCCTTAAGCTATATTACTTTATATGATTATTCTAGACTTAAACTAAACCATGTCTGTATGTATGTAGATATTGGGGTGTTATATTGTGTCCCTCCTTCTTGCTGCGATACTGGAGGACCCAGTGTTTACATCTGATCCATCATACCCATTTCTTTTAAAAAGTCTAGAATGTGGGATGACTGGAGTTGCCAGAGATCTGAGTCTTCTATTTGATATGCTACCAGGTGTAGTGCTTTGGTGTTCTGTAATGTCTCACTTCGAGATAATGTGGGTGGAGGCTTCGTCTTCCGTGAAACAGAATCTGCACGCTGTACTATCCGCTAAGTCTAGGGTCTTCAGATGTTCATTGAGGCTGCATTGCCCAGATAAGACTCCTGTTAGTATTCATAGGTTGTTGAAACTAAATTAACTTGATTCTCAAGATATTTAAGCTTGAATTCTTGTCATTATAGGATCCCAAATTCAGATGCAGGGCTATTAAAAAACTGCATTAGGGAAAATTATTATTCCAGATTTTCAAATATCCATGAGAAGAATAAACAAATATTAAAATATACTCAGTTAAAAAACAAAACAGATCTCAAATATCAAAACGTAGAACACCTTTTCTTACCTTATGTATAATGTTTTTTTCAATGGCTATCAAATTATTACAATAAATATGAAATTAAATCATGAAGGATAATAATGCATTATCAAAAAATTAATCATTAATCTAGAATACTGAAAAATAAAAGAATTAATCTTATATGCGGCTGATTATGTGGGACAGACATCTCAATTTTCAGAAAATAGATCAAGAAATTAACAATATAAAAAAATTGCATAACATACCATGAAGTATTAAAAAAACATATTTAATAATAAAAATTCGAAGAGTCAAATACTAATAGATTTTTTAACAAATTCGGGATATACTTTAAAAAATAATTTTCTTTTTCAGAGCTTCTTCATGAGAAGAAAGACTAATTCAAATATATTTATACCTACATAAATAAACATCTAATTTATCCAGTAAGAACCAGATGGAACCAACATTGCATATGAATGTAGGTAATTGATTAAAGGAAATCAACATTGTTATGTATGATATAATTCAGGATACAGAAAAGGATCGTAACGAATATTATACAGGATCTAGAAGATACAAAGAGCCATTTAATTGATATTTTCATTTGCATTTTCAAACAGCTACATTCCAATTATAGAGAATGTCTCATACATAATATTGGTTCTCAATTTTCACTTTGTTTATTAAATAATTATACAAAAAGAAAATTTGATATTCG
The DNA here is from genome assembly GCA_026230145.1 of Diorhabda elongata. Classification (NCBI taxonomy): domain Eukaryota; kingdom Metazoa; phylum Arthropoda; class Insecta; order Coleoptera; family Chrysomelidae; genus Diorhabda; species Diorhabda elongata. The sequence goes on along the minus strand of CM047928.1, from coordinate 15,547,937 downwards.
AAGCATAGCCCATCGTATTCTATAGTTGCAACTCAACGTTCAGTAAACCTTTGAGACCTTGGTAAAACCATTCTTTGAGTGAGTTTAGGTGTGAAAAATTGTTATTCAAGTTTTTTCCACACAAAAATTTCGCCATGGATCTGATGTTGTAGGAGTTCAATACTATTAAGTTCTTTGATTTTTTTTATAATGTAGTACCTGATTTTTTTGTGATATATCTGCCAAATGTTTTTGTATTTATTTATTTATATTAATTGTTATGTGTATATTTTATTAGTTTCTCTTGAAATGTAAAAATAAATTGTAAATTGAATATTTTTTTTGTTTCTTTGATATTTAAAAATGAATTATGTATAAATAAGGAGAAATCTAAACAATGTTCAATACCAGGCTTGATTCTATTGAAAGTTGGTATAATTTAAAAAAGTTAATAAATGATGAGAAAGGTGTATTGGAATAAAAAACAAACACATTCAACATTTCTATCTATTTCAATGAATATAAATATAAAGACAAATTCTAACAATATATAAAATAACTATTATAAACTTTTATTAACTCGATGTAAATTTTTTGGTTGGTAAATTTAATATATTCAAAGAAAATCAACAGCCTTAGATTGTGAAACATCTCGTCTCTTCAAAGATTCGTCCATCCGCAGCTGTTCTTGCTGAAGTTGCAATCGGATCGCACCAAGTTGAGTTAAAATACTTCTGTTTTGGCCACCTGGTGACTCCGTATGATTCAGAATACTTTTTTGTACGGCGGGTATCTGAAACCCACCAATAAGAAATAAAGAAAATTTCAGTTCAAATGTAATATAAACAAAAAGCACACTGGAATTATATATTTAACTTTCGAAACTCGTATTTTTAAAAATTTCATTCACAATAAAAACACAAAATACAATGTTGAATGAATTTAATTAATCTCAACGGTCGATTTAACAAAATTAATTGAAAGGTATTTACAACAATTCCTATTTATAATAAAATAATGTGTTTATAAAATATAATTGTTTACATTTTACTTTTTAAAACGGCCTGGATTTTTGTAAATATAACTCCGGTTACTAATATTTCGATTTCATTTAGGTTTCCAAAAAAATTTTTCCTCAAATAACTCAGACCATCTTCATGAGTCGATTAGATTAGACTAGCTAAGGGTTTTTTTACCCCCTTGTGTTTGATTTTTTTACAAAAAAAGGTTCTGTGGTATTCTGTTATTAACACACAGAGAACAATCTTAGGATTTGATCTGGTGGGAGAAAGCTATTTCAAGATCCACCGCAAAGGGGTTACCTAGATAATTAGGACAGACAAGGTCTAAATAATAGTAATTTTGGAGTATCTATCTTTTGCTATAACAAAATAGAGACAAAATAGTAATAAAAGATTCAGGATATTTGTTATTGGATATCAAGATTGCAAATAAATAATAAATACTCACTTGCCACCTATCTTCTAATCGTCTAATCGCTTCAGATCTCGATCTTGTACTATTGAATGGAACAGAATTTTTTAATTCTTTGGCAACTGGAGAGTGCGCTTTCAATAATGGTACTGGTAGTCCATCATCAAATCTGCTGGAACTACTTCTTCTTTGTAGCCTAAAAATGTTTTCGTTACAGAAAAATTAACCGATTTACTTTGAGATTTATTGCCGAATCCGTAATATTCAACTGATTTCGAATAAATTAAAACTACTGAAAGGAATATTCTGGATGTTTTGGAAAAATTACTGGGTATTTCGTATATCAATCAGTTATAGGCCAGAAAGTTTACAATCATACTAACTATGTTTTATATGTAATATGCAAAATGAATCTACCTTGGACTTTTCCTTAATAAACTGAGGTCCTGATGGGTAGCGCTGTGTCTACGTTGTACATCACCACTATGTCCGTTTCTTAAACTCATTGATTCTAAACGATTCGACAACGAATCTATTTTACTTAAAGAGTCGAATCTATTAAACATTTGATGTCTGTTAGGTGGTTCAGATGAATTTAAGGAGTCCATACGTTTCAACGCGTCACGACGATGGTAACTGTCAAAACGGTTAGGGTTGTATCTGTAGACACATTTTAGTTAATTGAGCCTAACATCTCAATAAGATTTTTTAAATATTAATAACTATATATATAACTAAAAATTGGTCTACAAATTAAGTATTCAAATAGAAAATTCATTGAAACAGAATTATTAACTGGCGTTGAAATTTGAATCTGAAAGATTAATTAAAATGATGAAGAACATTGAGTTATTGATTACAAAAATGTACTTTGCGCCTATTCTACCGAACTTAGTACTAAATATAAATCTCTACAGATTTTCACCTCGATGCTGAATAGCATATTCAGCATAAATAATAGAATCAGAATAGAGAGTTATTTAAAATAACGAGGGCCGTTTTTTCAACCTTCTATCGTTCTCTACAGACACTACGCGGACTGAAGAAAGCGGGCATGCGCTGTGGGCGACTGCGAAGCTCTCCCACAACACACTCCGCCATCGTTGACATTCAGGCGTCAGTCGGCGTTGTGCTACTGCCACGTAAACATGTCCGCCATCATTGATGCTCTCGCCAAGTGAAATTCGTTTTCTACAGGCTGAAGGACATAGTGCTGCGCAAATCTGTCGTTTCAGATGACTTAGTTCAATGAATGGTAATAAAATTATTGTTTTATATGCACTTTTCTTTGATTTATAGCCTATCGGAGGTTGAAAAAAAGGGCTCTCTTATAAGCGTTTCTTAAAGTAAATAAAAAATATGTTAATCAACAAATGAAATTTGCAAAAGAATTTTATTTGAAATTAATTTTTGATTTTTAGTTATAACTACGCTTAAATTTTAAAAGGGAAGTTTCAAGTGGCGCCCGGTAAAAAATTAAAAAACTACAATTATGAATTTACCTTGTTGACGATAATTCCGAGAACACAGATGTGGATGGAACGTTGTAAGAATAAGGGTTACGTCTAGAAACTGGCGGCGAATAATGCGATAGCGATTTGGAAGATATATCTGTAGCATTATTGTGAATACTGCATTCAGAATTAGTGTGTTTGCGAAAACCGTACCTGCTTGTTTGGAGTTCCTGCTTGCGTCGCAATAAATCTTCACTGTGCCTCCTCATCTGGAAGTATCCATATAAATTTAAACAAATAAAATCAAAAATAAACATAATTTCACTGTACCCACAGAATGTTCCTACCTAACACACTGTTTACACCACCATTACACCAACACTCACAATTACACTGTCTAATATGAGCGTTTCGATAACCAAGTCTTCAGAGACTGAGTGTTAGGTTAGATTAACTCTGAAGACGATAACTTGGTTATAGAAACGCTCATATCAGACAGTGTATTTGTGAGAGGTGGTGTAAACAGTGTGTTCGGTATGAATATCACCAACGGTTCCAAAAAATTATGTTTAATACAAAGTTATTAGACTACAAGTTACTAAAACTTTGAGCCAATGAAAGATTTTCTAATATGTCTTTGAGGAAGATTTTGTTATTACAGTTAAATCAGAAAAAAGAAAACGGTAATAACGGGAATCAAAATTAACAAATAAAAACAAAATATTAACGGTATCAAAATTGATATTAACAAAACGAAAAATTATGATGAATATCAAAATACAATGTTCTAAACGAGATCTCTTTGAAAGTGACCTTTTACAGGTTAATAACACAAAAGAAAACTGTCAAGTTAATATGAAGAAGTCTTGATTCAACAATCTTTTTACGTGAAAAAACAATCGAAGAAACCGAAGAAAAGTTACGTAAATATTATCTTGAAAGTGCTCCTTCCCATGGTATGATTAATTAGTGATTCCATGTTATTAAAAGTGGCCCTTAGAACCTTAGGAAGGAATTAATTAGTACATATTTATGTTAGTTGATATAAAACTAATTATACATGCTGTATTCACGACAACATACCATGTATATTCAAAAATTGTATATTTATATAACATACATTTATATAAGTCATGTTCATACAAATTTTACAGTCAGGTATGTTTATAAACAATTCTTAAACGTTTTTAAGATGTTTTTAAAAAATCATTTTGAATTTGTTCGTCTCTTTTTGGGGTGCACATCTTCGAAGACAGTACAGCGGCTCTAATAGCTGCGCAAACCATAACTACTGAAACAAAGTTGATTCTGGAATGCTTCAAGACACTCACTGAGCAAGCTGGACGAAAGGCGGTAGAGTTCATCTAGATTATTGACATAAAGAACTACCTGGTGAAGCTTGGAACCTGTCAATCGCTGACAAGACCAGAACCTGCAGGGAGAATTCCCTATTCGTGGATTTGAGGACTGGAGAGTTATTAGAAGCTGAAGCTTTTGGAAAGGGACAAAAATCGAGAGGCATAGCTACAAACTGGTAAAAAGCTTCATATGACACAAGGAAACAGCACACTATTTGGTGATGCTTAGACCCTGTCAACCGCTCACAAGACGAGAACTTGCAGTGGGAATTCCCTATTTGTGGTTTTGAGGACTGGAGAATTATTAGAAGCTGAAGCTTTTGGAAAGGGACAAAAATCGAGAGGCATGGCTCCAAACTGGTAAAAAGCTTCATATGACACAAGGAAACAGCACACTATTCGGTGATGCTTAGACCCTGTCAACCGCTCACAAGACGAGAACTTGCAGTGGGAATTCCCTATTTGTGGTTTTGAGGACTGGAGAATTATTAGAAGCTGAAGCTTTTGGAAAGGGACAAAAATCGAGAGGCATGGCTCCAAACTGGTAAAAAGCTTCATATGACACAAGGAAACAGCACACTATTTGGTGATGCTTGGAGCCTGTCAACCGCTCACAAGACCAGAACTTGCAGTGGGAATTCCCTATTTGTGGTTTTGAGGACTGGAGAATTATTAGAAGCTGAAGCTTTTGGAAAGGGACAAAAATCGAGAGGCATAGCTACAAACTGGTAAAAAGTTTCATATGACACAAGGAAACAGCACACTATTTGGTGATGCTTGGAGCCTGTCAACCGCTCATAAGACCATAACTTGCAGTGGGAATTCCCTATTTGTGGTTTTGAGGACTGGAGAATTATTAGAAGCTGAAGCTTTTGGAAAGGGACAAAAATCGAGAGGCATAGCTACAAACTGGTAAAAAGTTTCATATGACACAAGGAAACAGCACACTATTTGGTGATGCTTGGAGCCTGTCAACCGCTCACAAGACCATAACTTGCAGTGGGAATTCCCTATTTGTGGTTTTAGGGACTGGAGAATTATTAGAAGCTGAAGCTTTTGGAAAGGGACAAAAACCAAGAGGCATAACTACAAACTGGTAAAAAGCTTCATATGACACAAGGAAACAGCACACTATTTGGTGATGCTTGGAGCCTGTAAACCGCTCACAAGACCAGAACTTGTGGTGGAATTCCCTATTTGTGGTTTTGAGGACTGGAGAATTATTAGAAGCTGAAGCTTTTGGAAAGGGACAAAAATCGAGAGGCATAGCTACAAACTGGTAAAAAGCTTCATATGACACAAGGAAACAGCACACTATTTGGTGATGCTTGGAGCCTGTCAACCGCTCACAAGACGAGAACTTGCAGTGGGAATTCCCTATTTGTGGTTTTGAGGACTGGAGAATTATTAGAAGCTGAAGCTTTTGGAAAGGGACAAAAATCGAGAGGCCTGTCAACCGCTGACAAGACCAGAACTTGCAGGAGGAATTCCCTATTCGTGGATTTGAGGACTGGAGAGTTATTAGAAGCTGAAGCTTTTGGAAAGGGACAAAAACATAGACGACTAGCTACAAACGAGTTAAAAGCTTCATATGCGAAAACCAGCTATCAAATTTAATAGCGAAAATATTAGGAGAGGCTAAAAATATGGTGGTTATAATCATATGACACAAGGAAACAACACAGGTAAGGTTAAGATTCGAAATACCGCAACTGTTAAGCTCTAATTAAAGCATAAAGGATTTGATCTCGTGGAAAAGGCCTCTTCCAAATCCAGCGATGTCCTAAGAATTCAATTCTGGAAATCCAAAGCGATAGCGACAACAAGGACTACAAAGAAATTAATCACATAATTTGGACCCACAAGACTTTCTTATTGTAGAAATAATAATAATAATCAAATTTCAATTATTTTTTTAAATATAATTAATAAAATCAAAATTTATCTAGTGATTTAAAAACGTGAAATCAAAGATTATACGGAATGATGAAAGGATTAAAATCATACAAAGACAATATTCCAAATTATATCAATATTCACCTGTTCCTGTCTATGTTCCCTGAACTGTTCCTCGATCATTCTCTCTTCCTGCATTCTAAGCAATTGCTGTTCCAATCTTTTGTTTTCTAATTCCCTTTCTTTCATTTCTTGTTCTTCGCGCATCTGCTGCAATCTCCTTTTTTCTTCGATTTGAAGTCGCAGTTCTCGTTGATACGCTTCTCTTTTAAGACGTTCCTGAAAAGTATCACCACTAAATTTTAACTTTTTATAATAAAGGGAGGATGCTTACGTTACCACTTACCCTTTCTAATTCATCGGCACGGGATTCTCTATAAACAAATCCATCCGTGAAACTAGAACTATACAGGTCCGACATCAGCCTTTCTAAAACATTAAATTTAATATTATTTTTATAATATGTAGAATTAAACGGAACGATTGGAATTTTTTGTATTCATCCCTTTCGAAATTCAGCAAACAATTTTTTAAGATACCTTGCAACATATTTTTTTTTAGCTCTAATAGAAAAAAATCTAGAGAATATTTTCAATACAATCAAATTCCCTTATCTGTAAAAAATGCGGCGTTTCTCACCCCGCTATCCACCCTCGTTGTCTAAAGAGTATAGAAACCCCAAAAGTCCTCCAGGAAACTGGCTCAATCATAGTAGAAAAACCCACGACTTTTTAACAGACACCAAAATCCTTTTTGAAATCCTGGCAAATACCATCATGAAAGCCATCCCCACTTCTTGCGTGCTAGTAGCCAACGCCTTTTTCCTCCCTTTTACAATTACAACTGTACCGTACCTCCCACTGAAATATATCAGATAAAACCCCTTCCTCCCATACCAACCCTACACACTCTTCGTCGATTGTCGGAATTGCAGGTTTTCTGTGGTTACCGTGCAACCTGGTGAACCGGTTTCCCAGCCAAATGTCCGACGATATGGAATAACGCAACCGCAGCTTTTCAAAACAAACCCGAAGGAACTGTTTTTACTTACAAGCTCTCTTTTCGATTACCTCTAAGCAAAAATTCTAAATCTTCGCTTTTCCTCTTCCAGAAAAGTTAGCAAACACTCCAAACTCTACGCAATCAACACAACTAATGCCACGCAGAGGAGCAATTCCTATATCAGGGCCCTCTTCAACAAACCCTCTTATTAAAATTTCCTTATCGTACCAAATTTTATCAAATTTATCTCAACGATGACAAGTTGGAAACTACAGGCCTAATGCCTTGGCAATCCAGATCTCCAGACCTAACTTGCTTAGATTTTAAATTATGGGGTCGAATAAAAGATTTCGTGCACATCAATAGACCCCCGATATGAGATGATATGATTAAAAGAATACCATAGGTCATTCGAAATATTTAAATGACGGAAATTGAAACTGCTGTCCTAACTACCCTTTAGCGATTGATTCTATGTATAGAAAATGATGAACGACATTTTGAACGTGATTGAATGCTGGATACACAGAAAAAAAAATTAGACGAAGTACCACCACGTAAAAAACTCTCGTTAAGTTGAGTACAGTCACTATGTAAAAAAATGCACTATCAAAAACAATCGATTCATAAAAATAAAAAACGGTTACTACAATTAACGTGATATTTACCTCTGGGGCTTCCTGTTTTTTTATTTGATAAAATGCTTCTGGGCTTGTCCATTTCACTCTTTAATAAGGCATTTTGAGCACTAGTTAATCTTTGATCTACTCTAAACGGCGATAGATTTCTATTTTTTTTCATATAATAATCCTCGTTTAAAGAGTAAGAGCTCAGCTCCTTCTCTGGAGTTCTTTGACATCGCAAATCATACTGAAGCTAAAAATGAATGAATTTGTATATTTAATATACACCGTGTTCTTGAAAAAAATGTACTAGTTAAGAAATTGATGGTAATCCACATCTACACAAAGTAACTGCGAAGATCATCAATTATTTAGTCGTTGAATATTATTTTTGTTAATAAATAAAAAGGTCGAAGGATCTGATCGATACATTTCGGCAAAACTTTAGTGCTTCATGAAAATATTTTTATAAAAAATAAATTGATTTAATATGAGTAATTGCAAAAAGACCAAATGGAAAGGTGGAAATCATATTAGAAAAGTTACAGAATGCAGTAAGTAAAGCCAAAAACAGGAGAAACGTACCAATCTCAAATTTCTCATTAAATTGGAAAAAACTCCGACCGAGTGCTATAAATTGTTGCAAAAGTGGTCGCCCTGTAACTTTTTCAACTCCACAAACTGGAAACCGAAGCTGGAAACGCCGATAGAGAAAAAATTTACACGAGGAATTACACATGACAAAAGTTGGTGCCAAAAAATCTGACTCCTGACCAAAAGCTCTTGCGTCAACGGGTCTGCTCAGGTTTCCTTGAAAGGTTAGAAAAAGATCCGGGACTGATGAAAAACGTTATTACTTGAGACGAAACGAAAATCTGCTTTGAAAGGGACCAGATTTAAGTCGATGGAAGCGGTAAAGCAAAAAAAAATCGGTAGAACACATGAAGGCACTCACCAAAGAAGACTTCCGGCACTCCTTCGATCAATGGAAAAAACGTATGGAAAGGTGTGTAGCGCACCAAGACACAAGGTGACAAACGAAATGATTAACGCGTTACCGGAAAAGACTATGAAGTACTAACAACATCTGATGAATAATATGGTGAAAACTTTGACAGCCCAAAAAGACTAATATCCATATAATCGTTTATACAATCCAACAGGAATAATAATCTCTCAATAAAAAGCTCTTCGACTCGTTTCATGTGGTGAGTCAGTCCACGTTCTATTCATTTTCTTTTGAAACTAAAATTCCTTGCATGTTATGGCTTCTTCCGCTATTTTTCTCCACTTTTTCCTTCCTGCTCTGATCATTTATTACTTGTGTTTCCCGTTGGCTTTTTGGTCTTTCTTATGGCCGGTTTCCTAAGGGTTTTCATTCTGTTATTCTTTTAACTTCCCTATTATTTTTCAATCGTTTTATGTGTCCTATCAATCTTATACGATGCGATTTTATAAATCTGGTGATAATTTCTTCATTTAAGGTTATTTTTTTAAATTTCTGAAGCTGATTTGTTGTGATTTATGTAATAAAACAGATCCAATAAATGACGATGAAACAGTTGATGAATCGTGTCGGACATTTTTATCTTGAACAAAAAAAAATTATGATTCACAAGATTGGCCGATAAATGTTTCCATCTGCTTTGTAAATTATCTTCATATTTTTATTTAAAATGTAACACCGATTTCTTATTATTTAATAACTTTTTCGCTGTAAAACCTTCTTTCTTTTGATTTTTGAACACTTAAATCGGTTGAGTTGGAGAGGAGCTAGGCGCGGACATTGGACATGTGGAGTTATGCATTTTTGTAGGATTTTGGCAATTTTTCTACATTCATAGATCTATACCTCAGGTTCTAATATAGCTACAGAATTCGTTTTGGTTTAAGAACACTCGCTGAAACATTCTCTTTCTTTTGAGTTTTTGAACACCTACATCGGTTGAGTTGGGGACGAGCTAGGCGCGGACATTGGACATGTGGAGTTATGGATTTTTGTAGGTTTTTGGCAATTTTTCTACATTCAAAGATCTATATCTCAGGTTCTAATATAGCTATAGAGTTCGTTCTTTTCTATTATAATGATTTCTGATACTTATTTAATGGATTCGATGCGAGCGAAGCCGCGGGTAAAAGCTAGGTACTATTTATAATAATTGGAAGAAACTTTTTACATGAAAAAAATGTTAATATTCGTATTTGACAAGTTCAATTATACAAAAAAACAAAGTTGAGTGAGTTTATTTTCTTGTTTCTCTAATTAGACGTTTCGAAAAACGCTGCGTACTACATCGACATCTTTTTTTTTTAAAAGAAAATTAAGTGCTGAAATTTTCTTCCTTAAACTATGTACTTTCAGATTGTATATGTAATGATGGATAATTAAAAACTTAAAACTTTGTTACTAAACTTTTTCATTTCAATGTGCGAAGTCATAATACCATCAAAAAAAATTTCCAAAATTTCCCACTCGGCCGGAAAATGCTTAAAAAACTTCAGATAGCTTTTGATACTTTACCAAATAGTTGAGAAATATGCTATTAAATTTTCATAAAGAAATATTGAATTTTCGTTGCCTTTTCGCGAGTTGAACGCAAAAAATGTTGTTTATCGGAAATTTCTTTTAATTTTCGATTTTGAAAAGGTTCCCCCAAATCCGATTAAAAACAAATTTTCATATTCATATTAATACAAAAAAAGTAGTTTTCTCCAAATGAATCACTACCAAGTACTACAAGTTCACATTCAGAAAAAGCGTTTTTGTGAGGTGTATACGCGGAATTGTTTATTTTGAAGTGTCGAAACTTATACAAACCGTTAATGCAGATTTTTATTGTGGAAAATTGGATCTTAAAGTAGCCGGTTGTAAACAGGAAAGTTATTATTGTACGGTGATTGTGTCCATTCTACTTTTCTCATTCTAATCGCCACAATATTGTTTTGGTAGGAAAAAAATTTCATTGATGTTCAAAGAGTTATCTCGAGATAATTTACTCGAAAACCAATTGGTTTTTAAATGATTCTATCGGGGTACTGTCGCCTCAACAAACACCTAAAGACGCTAGACCTAGCAGATAATGCGACGTGCAGATTTTGTTGCACAAAGGACGAAACTTCTATCCACATTCCCTCGTGCGAAACACTAAGGAACTCCAGAGCACTACACCAGGGAGTATTTGAAATAGAAGACGAAGATCTCTGGTAATTAAACCCATTCCACATTCTAGACTTTTTAGAAAGAGTGGGATTAATGGATCAAACACGGAAAAATTCTTTCGTTTGAATTCAATTTAAGGAAGTGACGTTACTTTCCGGTCCTCTTTTATATCTAGTATAATCTAGTTTTCCTCGGGATGTGGATATACATTTTTTTTGTTCGTAATAAGGATACTGAAAGACATTGTGAGAAACGCAGGACTACCAAATAAGAACATTATAACAGATGTAATACAGATAGAAGCATACGCAGATGATGTAACGATCATAGTAAATGGACAGAAGGAATTAATAAAATCAATCAACAAATTAAAAGAAGAAGCAAAAAGTTACGGACTGGGAAATCAATTTTGAAACAGTATCGACTTTTAACTATCTAGATATAACGTTGGGACAAACAACCAGAAAGAGAGAGAGGATACAAAAAGGGTATGGAAGAAACAAAAACCTATTAAAAAACAAAAACATAACCAAACAAAACAAAAATATACAAAACCCTAAAAGACCAGTAATCACGTATGCGATGGAAACAAGAGTAATCAACAAACGGTAAGAAGAAGAACTTAAAAGGACCGAGATAAAGTTAATGAGAACTAGAACGGATCCAAGCACAGGAGGGAGAAAAGAGAACAAATAAAAACGAAGAACGAGATAAAGAGCTGTTGAAGGAAAATATATTGAGAGACATAAAAGCACAAAGACTCAATTGGGCCGGGCACATAATGAGAAGAAAACCAACTGAAATCATCAAACAAAAAACGCAATGAACCCCAATGCAGCTAAAAAGAAGAGGTAGGCCGAGAAAGACTTGGAGAAACGAAATAAAGGAGGACATAAGAACACTTAATATAGAGAACTGGAGGGCAAAATGCCGGAACCGAAAAGAATGAAAAATAATAACAAAAGCAGCCAAAACAAACGACAAACTATAAAGAAAAAAATAATTAGAACACGATGAGTAATCCACCTCAAATAAAAGGATTTTTAGCGTAAAAGGGATTGAAAGGCTTGATGATGATGATGATGATGATGATGATGATGAAGGATACTGATTCACTAATATTTGTTGTTAATATTGCTTCAACATCTGATAAGATTTTCTCTTCGTCAATGTAGATCTTCGCTTCTCAACCTTTTTGGCAGACAATCGAAAATATAAATTTGTTTAAAGTCACGAAAGGCCTTAATTCAATTGAAGAAAACGATTTTACTTTCAGGTAAACAATGGTAGCAGGACGAATAAGTTTCTCAGTAGAAAGTAATGATCATACCGGGAGTTAGATGAAAAGTTAGTAATGATCCAAATATATACACGTGCTTATCATTTATATGTACTTACTAATTGAATTTTGATATTTTGAATATCAGTTTGTACACTTTTTTCAAATCGTTTGTTTTCCAAATATTTGGTATTATTATAATTAACATAATTGTCTCGATTAGATACCATACAGTTTGTAAGTTTTTTGACACTTTCCTGTTGCTGAAAGAATAAACTTTCATTCATTAACCCTTCCAAATAGTCGGTTTCAAATTTCAGATTTAATGATATATGATTCATGACTATATACAGTAAAAACTTTTCCTGTATATAAACATTTTATATTCGCATTAAAAACAATTTTTCTCAAACATATAGGTTCGTTTCAAACCATCAATGAACCGCCTTCGGTACGGTGATAATTCTGCGCAATAGATATTACGCGTTCCAACCGATTGATGCTTTCTTTGGATACTTGGCTGATAGCAAGTGTTGTTTCAAGAACCGGGCATAGCCGGATGTTGCGCGAAAATATCAGGTTGGTTCCAACCTACTTATCTGGAACGCTTATTAGAAGCTTTTGAATGGTAGGTTCGTTTCAAACTATCAATGAACCGCCTTCGGTACGGTGATAATTCTGCGCAATAGATGTTACTCGTTCCAACCGATTGATGCTTTCTTTGGATACTTGGCTGATAGCAAGTGTTGTTTCAAGAACCGGGCATAGCCGGATGTTGCGCGAAAATATCAGGTTGGTTTCAACCTGCTTATCTGGAACGCTTATTAGAAGCTTTTGAATGGTAGGTTCGTTTCATACTATCAATGAACCGCCTTCGGTACGGTGATAATTCTGCGCAATAGATATTACGCGTTCCAACCGATTGATGCTTTCTTTGGATACTTGGCTGTTAGCAAGTGTTGTTTCAAGAACCGCGCATAGCCGGATATTGCGCGAAAATATCAGGTTTGTTCCAATATGCTATTTTGGACCGCTCTTAGAACGCTTATTAAAAGCCATTAAATGGCAATCTTTGGTTATGCACGGTTCTTGTAACAATCGAAAGAACCGCCCCAGAAACGGTTCACAAACGATGCTAAAGTTGATTTTTTGATGGGGTCCGATAACCGTTCCAAGAGCTGTTCAGATTAACAGGTTGGAACAAACATAAAGGTCTGTTCTCAAAGTAGTAGAACTCAAAATATTTGTTCATAAAAGTAGTAAAAACCATTAGAATTTTTCAAAATAGCATCCTACGAACTAATTTTACAGTTTTCATATGCCTCCAGGGCGAAAAAGTTTGGTAGGGCCAAGGAGATCCTGTCATATCGCTATCCGGTTAGCCTTTTGCTCCTCTGACAACACTTTTCTCATTGCTAAGTTTTCTGTCACGGTCTGAAAAACTAGTGTTTTAATTCATCAGCGATCATTCTGATACTCGTCTTATAGTCACTGTTCACTCGAGACCCATTTTCGCTGGTCGAAGGGCGGTCGTCGTCTTCCACTTTTTCCTTATCTTCTCCGAACGGATTATGCAACTCAAAAACACCAGATCTAACCATGGCGGCATCATCGTAGACCTCTTTAATAATGCCAAGTCTTTTTGGCTGTTTTACTAAGCTGTCCACAAAATTTGAACGCGTATTGCTGCTCCAGTAAACGCTTCGTTATTCTCCGTGACGAGGCTTTTCGACAGTGGTTCATAGTACAAACGATTTGCTTTTTTCGCCGAGGGCCGATTTTTTCCCGCGTTCCCAATATCTTCTCGGATCGCACGCGCATTCTTTTACAAAATTACGATAAAATAATAAGGCTCAGGATCACGCAACCAGATAGATTATACGAATTAGATAAACATCCGCCATATTCTCCAGATTTGACCTCCATTGATTACAGGCTGTTTCCAAAATGGAAAGGGCGCAATTTTCTTCAGATAATGAAGTCATATGTGAAGATGTTTTTTTTGAGATGCCAGAACATCGATGGTAGAAATGTGTTAACCTTTTTTTTTGCCAATTTATTTTTAGTAGATAGTGGAGCAAAAGGATCATTCCTCCGAAGGAAAAAATAAACATATAATTGTTTGAGCACAATATGGTTGATTGTGATGTGGAAATTGAAATACTTACCTTTGCAATATGCGTCAAATAGTCAGCTCTTTGTTTCTGTAAAAAGTAATTTCTTCTTTGCTCATATTCTCCAAAGCCTAAATATGGAGCGGCAGTGACTCTTATTTGCGGATTGTTAGGGCTGTACTCGCCATAACGCAACATTGTACCTTGAACGCAATCATTCTGCAATAGTAATTAAAATTATCAGAACAAATACTTTTGTTCATGGAGAAAATATATTTTTTTATTATGCGGAACGATAGTTGTCCGGTTAGAAAATTGTAAGAAGTTTTGAATCATATGAGCGGTAAAAGTAGACGAGATTGAGCCAAGCGTGGGCAGCGAAACAAACATTTTTCAAGCAAAAATCTATGCAATTGAAAAACGTGTTCAGTTCAATCTAGAGAGAAACTATCGCCAACAGGAGATCATCATCCTGTCCGATAGTCAAGCAACCATTAGAGCTATAAGCTTCGATATCATAAAATCCAAACTCGATTGGGATTGCTTAGAAAAATTAAACGAGCTAGGCAAGAAAAATGGATTCCGGAACACACTGTAGCAAAGTAACCCTTTTCTGGTAGCAGCTACAGAACAATGGAAAAAGTAATGGAAAAGATAGGAGCAAAACCAATTATAGGGGCTGAGACAGGCAAAGACTCTTCTGGGAAACTATAACCAGAGTAGATCTGCTGAATGTATCAACCTAAGTAAGAAAAATCTACGAATACTAACAGGAGTTCTATCGGGGCACTGTTGCCTCAACAAACACCTAGAGACGCTAGACCTAGCAGATAATGCGACGTGCAGATTTTGTAGTACAGAGGACGAAGCCTCTATCCACATTCTCTCGAAATGTGAAACACCAAGAGCACTACACCTGGTAGCGCTTGCAATAGAAGATGAAGAATTAAAACCATTCTAGACTTTTTAAAAAGAGTGGGATTGATGGATAAGTTGTAAACACTGGCTTTTCCAGTATCGCAGCAAGAAAGGGGGACACGATAGATCCTTTGGGTCGCAGTGTATACGAGACCCCTAATCCATCCATACATACAATAAACTGAGCCATAATTTTTGTCTAAATGTGTAGCAGTGTTGTTTTTGTGGAGAGACCGTTCCATCTGCAAGCAAGGTCATGGCGTCGGTTCTTTGAAAAGTGCGTGGGATAATTTTTATTAACAATCTTGAAAAAGGAGAAAAAACTATCAACGGCGAGTATTATGCGAACTTACTGCAACGTTTGAGCGACGAAATTAAGCCAAAATAGTCACATTTGGCTACGAAGAAAGTGTCGTTTCATTAAAACAATGCACCAGCTCACACATCCGTTATCAAAGACAAAGACCAAAATCAATGAAATAAAGTTTGAATGTCTACCCCATGCACCCTATTCGCCAGATTTAGCCCTATCGGATTATTTTCTCTTCCCAGACTTGAAAAAATGGCTTGGTGTTCAAAGATTTTCCAAGAATAAAGAGGTTATGTCTATTTTGAGAAACTTGACGATTCTTTTTATTATAAAAAGAGTATCGAACTTATAGAACATCGCTGGAAAAAGTGTATTGGGCTAAAAAGAGATTACGTTGAAAAATACATTTTTTCGAAATTTTCCTTGTTGTGTCGTACAATATCTATTTGGATTCTGGATTAAGTGCTTCATGAATCTTTTTCGCTTTTCTCTTCATTTATTCTTGGTAAAATCGATCTGGATATCGCCCAATCACTTCTGTTTGACCTATGTCAATAATAACTTTTAACAATTCCATCGGTAATCACTGTCCTCCTCCATCCTTTTAGCAAATCTATCTGCTTTAGTTCTTCTCCTCTTCATAGTGTCCAGATACCCAGCAGAGGCCTAATTTTGTGTCACGAATTCCAAAAAATCTTGAGGAAGACGCATGAAATTTGCACAAATGTTTCTTGAAAGACGTAAATGTGCACTAAGAAGTTATTTTGAAGAATTCAACTGCTTTATATTTGGTAGTAATGGTGATTAAAATATACTTACCTACTAATTTTCCAAAACTTTGAGTCTTTACCAAAAATGATTAGACATAAACTATGAATACATAAACTATCAAAAAATCCGCGATCAAAACCTATTTGATATATAAATATGCAGAAGATTGTAAAAAAAATTCTAATTTCCAGTGCAGTTTGAAATTTACCTATAGAAACACTTGATTCACTAAAATGTTTTCACAAATTTTTCGTACACTCTTACAACACCCACTATTGTTTGCGTTCGTTAAATACAGAGTTCTTCATGGATGGATGCCCGAAGGGTTCAGTCATTGGTTAAAAATAATTCCTTTGAAACAATGAGTAAGATGGGTATGGTCCCATTGATAATATATATAATGAACAGTATAGAAAAAATAAATCAAAACATTTTTTTTTATTTGGAATTCAATAAAAAATAAAATTTTTTACGTAAAATTGATGCAAAAAGGAAGTGCACCGTTGTATTACTCATTGCAAGAACGCAGCTATTTGGAGGATTGGTTAAGGAGTTTGAAGAGACCAAGTCAACACTGGATAAACCGAAACCCGGGTATCTAAGGTCTTCTATAACGGTCGAAAACGTAGACTGTGCTACACGGTCTGTTCGGAAACGTGCTGTTGCTTCAAACGTACATAGATCGATTGAAAAATTGGTTGAGGAGTTTGAAGTGACCGAATCAACACTGGTTAAACAGAAACCCGGGTATCTAAGGTGTTCTAGAACGGTCGCAAACGAAGACCATGCTACACGGTCTGTTCGGAAACGATCTGTTGCTTCAACCGTACAAAGTTTGATTAAAAAATTGGTTGAGGAGTTTGAAGTGACCGAATTAACACTGGTTAAACAGAAACCCGGGCATCTAAGGTCTTCTAGAACGTAGACTGTGCTACACGGTCTGTTCGGAAACGATCTGTTGCTTCAACCGTACAAAGATTGATTAAAAAATTGGTTGAGGAGTTTGAAGTGACCGAATTAACACTGGTTAAACAGAAACCCGGGCATCTAAGGTCTTCTATAACGGTCGAAAACGTACACTGTGCTACACGGTCTGTTCGGAAGCGATCTGTTGCTTCAACCGTACAAAGATTGATTAAAAAATTGGTTGAGGAGTTTGAAGTGACCGAATCAACACTGGTTAAACAGAAACCCGGGTATCTAAGGTGTTCTAGAACGGTCGCAAACGAAGACCATGCTACACGGTCTGTTCGGAAACGTGCTGTTGCTTCAAACGTACATAGATCGATTGAAAAATTGGTTGAAGAGTTTGAAGAGACCGAATCAACACTGGTTAAACAGAAACCCGGGCATCTAAGGTCTTCTAGAACGTAGACCGTGCTACACGGTCTGTTTAGAAGCGAGCTGTTGCTTCAATCGTACAAAGATTGATTAAAAAATTGGTTGAGGAGTTTGAAGTAGCCGAATCAACACTGGATAAACCGAAACCTGGGTATCTAACGTCTTCTAGAACGGTCGAAAACGTAGACTGTGCTACACGGTGTGTTTGGGAGCGTGCGGGAGGTTCAAACGTACATAGATCGTCATTATTTCTCATTTTACGAAAAAATTTGGGACTGCACCCTTACAAAATTCAGTTGGTGTAAGAATTGAACCTCAGGATGATTGACTTCGTAAATCAGACGATTGAGCGCTTTCCAACGCTTACTAACATTTCGTTTTCGGATGAAGCTCATTTTCATCTTAATGGGTACGCCAACAAGCAAAATAGAGGCTACTGGAGTGCAACCAATCCAAAACATGAACATCTTAAAAACCTGTCGATATTAACATCTCCAATGGCTCGCAATTGTAAGGAAATGTTGTCACTACTAATTAGTTTCGACGTCATTACGCTTCATCAGAGCGTTTACCAACCCTCGTTCGAGCTTGAGACCCGAACTTAAGACAACTTTAAAGAGCGTTGCTATTTGGTACATATATACATAATATATGGTTTTTTTTTTTAATTTTCCAAGCCCATTGAAATATCAGCCGAAGTTGAAGTTGGTATTGTTGAATTTTCAACACTCATTTCTACTGAGACGACAAAAATTTTTATTTGATTCATTTGAATATTGTTGCTGTCGTGTTAGTCACGTGATGGACGACCCCCATCGTTTTTACTGTAACTTTTTTCCTCGTACATTTCAAATAACTGAGTTGTGTTGTTTGCGTCGCTGTCGCCACCAGGATTTTTTGAAAAGAGCACGGCTCAATAGTTGAAATTTTTTACTCAAAAAATGTTTTACATAAGTTTCAAAAGTGATTTTTATGGTGTGATATTTACCCAAAAATATGCCTGTTCCTCGATAGCAATGACTATTCCAAATATATAATATAAATTAAAAAACTCAACGCAAGTAACTAGCTAACTAAAAAAAACTACAAAAGCATCGCTAGCTAGCACAAAATTAAACATATAAATACATACGAAAAAGGCACAACAAAAAATCATGCTTACCGATCTATCACTTAGTGGTATCTCACTGCTAACAAGTTTATTAACAAAAGCTTGTTTTTTGTCTTCTAATGAAACGTCGGTACTATCATGTTTACTAATTATTTCGAGTGGTTCGACATTTGGCAGGGTCTAAAAGTTGAAAAATAAAAATAACAAAAAGCGTTTTGAGCGTCAACATTGCCAAATATCCTTAAGCAAAGCAGTCAAATAAATAGGCAAATTTCAAATTTTTCCTCCGTATAATCAACAAATATACTCAAATCTTAATTATATGGTTATCAAAGTTTACGCTACGAGGGTGCTTCAAATATAAACTAGAATTTATCAATTAGCACGCGAATAATTTAGTGTCGTAAAAGTGTAAATAACGTAACCTCGCTTTTTAGTGTACTCATAACCACGAGCTAGAAGGATTTACCATTGTCTGTTGCACAACGCATCATTAGTCGTTTTTTTAGTCAAAGATAATATAAAATCCACATTTATCGAGAAGTGGTGGCAAACTTGCCTGATGCCCCAGAACAAGTGTTACCGATGAGAACAGTACTGTACGCGAAATAGTTGAAGATTTACGCATCAGCATACTTTATAATAGCAAATAATTCATGGAGTGCTCGGTTACTGCAAAATTTTAGACAGATGGGTGCCAAAACCACCGATTTCATACGCTGGGAAGTTTTCACGTGTCTCATTTTATTGATATGAATAGGATGGAGAAAATTTATGACACCGAATATTCACCACAGATGAGACTTGGGTACACCATAATATTCCGGAGAGTAAACGCGCGTCTATGGAGTGGAGGGAGACAGATGAAGTCGCGCTAGTTAAAGCGAAGGTTATACTGTTAGCAGGGAAGGTGTAGTGTTTGAGGAAATGAAAGAAATAATTTCGGTCGATTATCTCGCTGAATAATAAACTGTGAACGCGCAGTATTATAGTAACTTTCTACAAAACATGATTAAACCTGTCTACAGATCAAAACGACGCGATATTTCAATCCGTAGTGCGATATTACCGCAAGACAATGCCAGAGCGTATAGAACTCGACTTGTAAACGTTGAACGAATTGGTTTGGAAAACACCGAAACACCCTCATTATAATCCCGATTTGTCGCGATGTTACTGTCAAAAAATTCGAAATCTGCAGTAAATAGTTTAAAACTAAATTCTACACCTGAATGAAATTCAGACAAAAAATATTTAAAAAAAAAATATTTTCCTTACTTTGTTATCGTTTTCTACTAAGACACAATTGGAATTTAACTGAACATTTTCTTTGTTTGCTTCCGGTGATTGTTCGTAGTTATTGTTCCATGTACCATCGTTATCACATTTTTCCTGGAACGAAAACAACTAAAAACATGCTGAAATTATGTGAAAGTTACATTTGCGAGCCGAAAAATCGACTCAGGCAATCACTGGAAAAAAAACTGAGCACGAAATTGTCTAATAGCATTATCTTCAAAATCCAGCATAGGTTATGATCGTTAACCACCCTTTTTATATCGTTTATGATAGTCCTAATTGAAGATAATTGACCCTTATAAAATATTATCTGCCCATTATCGGTTATCCATCAAACGCCAACCGATACACATCTCTGTGAACAGCAAATAAGAATTATACCTAAAAAATGGTAATTAAGCTTCTTAACCGGCCACTCTATTGCGAGAAGCGACCACTCTATTGTGAAAATCGGCCACTCTATTACGAAAATCTGCCACTCTATTGCGAAAATCGGCCACTCTATTACGAAAATCTGCCACTCTATTGCGAAAATCGGCCACTCTATACATAGCACAAGACCTTAGAGAAACGAGAAGAGTTGTTACGAGAGTCTAGATAGTCAGAAGAAGATTTGAGTCAAAAAAAGCTTGCTATTACCACCAAATTAGTACCGGCCCAAAGAACACTCTAATTAGATTGACGAGCGATGGGTCCCGAGCCGATATATAGAAAAAATTTTAGTTAGGGGATTTCGTCGTTCTCTACGCCAATTTCATCGGCATCCTAGCAGAACAATGCCCGACCACATACTACAGGTTCCTACAGGAAATCGAAGATGCCGCTAGTGAATAGCCAACGAGTAGTCTGGATTTAAATCCTATGGTACATTTAGGGGGAGAGAAAATTTGGGTCTAGAAATTCTGTAATAGCCACGAATTCGGACCTCAAAACGGCGCTCACTGAAGAAATGGATTATTTCATCCACGAAAAAGGTAGGTTAATTTCTTCTTTTCTTCATTATAACGTTTTTTCATTGTTTAAGATTCCATTTGGTTCGATATTTTTTCTTTGCCAAAAAAATAACTCAATAACAACATAGAACGACCATTATAAAGCTAAAACTCATGGATTTGAGATGCTAAAATCGGGAAAAGAATGGAAGCTACAATGACTTTTGATCGGGAGCGTACGGGATGTTTGAAGACGATGGCATGGGTTTTTGGAGAATCGAGAGTCACCCTCTAACTCCCGAAACAATCTGAGAGTTTATTCAAGAGATTTGAGAATGTAAGTTGAGAGAGCGTATGCCTGGAGCGGAAGTAGTTAGTCCATGTATAATTGGACTTTTTACAAGCGGTGATAAGGTATATAAGATGTATAGAAGAAGAGCTAGTATAGAGTCTTGTGGAACTCCAATTATATAGGGAAGTAAATGATTCGAGATAAGCAATAACTGACTTTGACACTAATGGAGCGGTCAGTGAGACATGTATATATCAATTTTATTATCGTATATGGTAGTCAATGAGACAGAAGCTTCTTAATAATTCCGGTACGCTACACCTGATTGAAAGCCTTCTGGATATCCATGGAGATGGTGGAAATGCACTATTTTCGGTTCTAGCATATAATATAGTTAATTTCTTTTTTTTTTTTTTTGATAATATAAGTAGTCTTATCTAAATCCCTACGGTTCTTGAGCTTCCACTCCAAGCAGCTGTCCGTCGCAATTCCACGTGTAAATATGACGTCAATTTTTTCGTTCACGGGTGTATTTACAGATTTACAAAGTTTTAATGCAAATATGATATAAAAGAAATATGAATAAAAATATTTCAAAGAATTTCAGAGGTGAATAGTAGAAATAATATATTTTTATACATTGGACACACTTTTTTTATTAATTATACCAATTGGAATTCAAGATTCATAGTTGAGTCGGCTACATAAGCATAAATTTGAAGTAAATTACATCAAATATTTAAAAATTTCATAATTTCGAGCGAGTACGATGAAATGTTACAAGAGAATAAACTTTCTGTATTATTTGCACTTATACTAAAAGTTAACATTGAAAAGTTAAAAACTGAACGTTTAATAATCAGCACGAGTCATTGATCAAGACTAATACGCTCGGTTATATCTTACCATAAGTTAACCATATCTCAGGCTTCTTTCTACGGTTCAAGCGCTTGTTTGCTACTATCATACTTTCATGTATTACACTAACGTTATTTACAGTGAAAAAAAAACTGACCAAAGACGTAAATAATCAAATAACAAACCAATATGCTATAGTTACCATTTACCAAACATGTGAAAGTATTCAAGGATATTCTAAATCTTCGTATTTATTTGTGATAATTCAAATATAACGTTCGAAAAACTATATGTATAAAGATGTGAAATTTTGATCTAAACAATCTCACAAAATAGAATAATACTCATAATTACACTAATAATTTGTACAAAGTAAGTTCCACCCTAATGGTGTAACTATCTAATAATATATTTTGTTAAACTCACGTTGGATTTCAGGAAGATTCGTTGTTCATCGCACCAACAAAAACGCGACAAAATGAAAAAAATACGAAAATTAAACGAGGGGTCAGGTTCAACTTTAGTAGAGGATCATAAAGGGTTGAAATAACACTGAAAACAGAACAACTCGGTCCACTTTCAGGCCTTCATAGTTGCTTTCGGAGCAAAATCAATATCAAACAAGGTCAGCAGAGGCAGCGACGGATAAGAAAAATGGGGGAGGTTACTTTTTAAATAATAGAGTAATATTTTATATTCAAATATCTAAAAAACTAAATACATATTGTTAGAGGGTTGCTACGCAAGTTTTGAGATAGACAAACTAAAACAAATATTTGGATATGGCTTTATTGTTTTTCAAACGATTCTCCATTTAGATCAATACACTTTCGCATGCATTTGAACAAAGTATCAAACAAGCTTTTTTTTCATTCCGATCCAAAACAAGTGATTAGAACGCATCAACCGCTTCTTCAGGTGTAGAAAAACGTTGACCTAGCAATCAATGATCTGCGGGAATAAGAAGAAATCATTGGGTGCCAAGGACTGTACGGCGGATGACCCATCAATCTGATGTTTTGACTGTTCGAGAAAAGTTTTTGTTGGAAATGATGTGTGAATGATTCGTCTTCTACGTTGCTCTAATGGAACGGTGAAGACATGTCCAGACAACTTTTGATGGATTTAGCTCTACTGGAAACACCCATACAGTCGATTGACGTTCACTTTCGGATTCATATGTCTAGATCCAAGATTCTCCGCCTATCGCGATCTTATAGACGTCATTTGAAAGCACCGCATTTCTTTGCACCAATCGACACTAGCCTTTTTGAACGGTGGTCAAATTATGCGGTATCCAACGCGAACAAATATTTTTAACAACCAAATGTATAAGATTGGAACTAACGCTCAAGTATGCCTCAATCTCACGGTATGTCACATGACGATCTTGGAATATCAATTTACACACAGCGTCGATGTTTTCTGGCACGACAGCAGATTTTGGACGACCTTCATACTAAAATGCAACCAGGATTGAAGTGGGAAAACCAGCAAAATAGGGTTGCTAGAGATGGTCCTTCATCACCAAAAGTCGAAGTTGATCGGCATACTACTGTTGGTTTGATCAAGTCATATAATGTAAAGATTTCAAGTATCTGTAAACAACTCAAATAGCAAAGAAATTACGTTCTGAGTGCGTTCACCATTAAAATTGTCAATCTCTATGACGGTAATGTGACATCATAGTTACCAAATTTCAAAACCGCATTTTTTTGCACCAATCGACACTTTTTTTAACAGTTCTCAAATTATGCGGTATCCAACGCGAAGTATACCTCAATCTCATGGTATGCCACATGAAGATCTTTGAATATCAGTTTACACACATTATCGATATTTTCTGGCACGACAACCCATTTTGGACGACCAGCGAAATAGGGTTTCTAAAGATGGTGCTTTATCACCTACAGTCAAAACGAGTTGATCCGTATACTACTGTTAGTTTAATCCACGTCGAAAGTCATAAAAAGTAAATATTTCAAATATCTGTAAACAACTCAAATAGCAAAGATATTACGTTCTGAGTGCGTTCACTATTAAAAATGTCAAACTCTATGACGGTAATGTGACATCATAGTTACCACATTTCAAAACTTAAGTAGCAACCCTCGTATTGTAAAAACAGTTACAGTAATTACAACAAAAAATCACAAATTAATAATAAGCAATCACAATTTTTGTAATAACATTTATACTCGGTTCAATGAGTATAAAAACTACTATTTGAAAGTGGAAGTGCCCAATTGAACATAGAGTTGCGCAGTTGAGCATAGAAATGCGCAGTTGGTCATAGAGATGCGCAGTAGCACATAGCGCAAGGCCAACTGCTTTGCTTCTTCAATTATAAGGCTGTAAGGTCGGGATCAACCAATTGAGTACATTTTCACGTCACGTATATTTTAATATTCTTTCTCTACAAGCTTATAATTCGTGGATATTGCATCTTGAAAGCATGCTTACGTAAGTACTCCAAATCAATTGCGAAAATAGTAAACGTATGAATTAAATGAATCATCGTCTTTTAAAGGTTAACCAATTTATTATGTTTGCTTCTAGTTACATTCAATAGTTTGATGAACTGAAACTAATACAAGTCCGCCATTGCTTTATTTTTCTTTTGTTTGAAGAAAACGCACGTGATTTCGATGTCATCGATTTCATCAAGAATGCTATTACCTTGAAATATTTGCTAACATCAACCACATTTTTGACCGACGGATAAAAATTTATAAATTTATTCGACAAAGTTGATTATTTTCATACTCAAAAACCGTTTTGTACAGCTTCAAGAATTAGAAATTATAGTAGGAATTAGGATATTCCTTATAATAACACAAATAATTCCGAACATTTGAAAGTCTATTCACTCCCAAGAAGTATACTCTTGGTTAAAACATTAGGGGCGCCCCTGAAAGAAAACGAAAACTTGGGAAGCTAAAATATCTCAACATTTTATTTGCTTTTCTCAATCTATCCAAGATTCGTGACGTCTTTTGTGACCCTCATATCTGAAAAACAACTTATACCGGGTGTTCACATAAAGAATACAAAGATAGGCCCAGAAGTACCTGTCCCAAAAAGAAAACACAAAAATATTTGTAAAAAATATATTTATTTTTCAACATAATCTCCTTTTAGCTCCATACACTCTTTTTATAATAAGCTCCTCAAAATAGCCATTAACTGCCGACATCGCCTCTTCATTGTTGGAAAATCTTTTGACTCAAAGTCATATTTTCAAGTCTGGGAACAGATAATAATCCGAGGGGGCTAAATCTGGCGAATAGGGTGCATGAAGTAGCAAATCAAATTTTAATTATTTATTTTTGACCACTGCCATAACGTATGTGTGAGCTGGTGCATAATCTTGATGAAACAATTTCTTCTTAGCCAAATGCGGCCGTTTTTACTTAATTTTTGCGCTTAATAAGTTCGCATAATACTACATCATTTTTCTTTTTTCAAAATAGATCAATAAAGATTATCCCATACGCATCCCAAAAAACCGACGCAATGATCTTGCCTGCAGATCGAACGGTCTTTGTCTTCTTTGGAGACGTTTTTCCCTTTTCAGTCCATTTCTGGCGGGTGTGAAGTGAAAACCACGTTTTATCGATGGTTATGTAAATAAAGGCGGTAAAATTTGGCTGTATTTCTGTGAAATATTGCCAAACACTCGATGGAAACATCAACGGATTCTTTTTAAAAGGCCCTCTTCCAGGACAAGGAATTCCCACTGAGCCCAATATGCTTCTAGTGCCGGTGAAAATCTCAACACTTCTCTTCACTTCATTCTCCTGTTTTTATTTGATTCTTGTGGGTGAACATTCTTCGTTGACCACAGGAGTTCCTGAAACTAAGGCTTCCTTCGATACGGCTTTGTTACATTGGGAGCAGTTTGCTGGGAACAGTCGTTTAGATAGAAAGTCGTTATTTCGATGGCTGACACCGGCTCTTGAATACGTTCAATCCATCTGGCGATCTGGCCCTCGGTATTCTTGAACTGCATTAACCACTAGAGTGCTGATGGTCAGTCCAGATAAGGAATTTCTTTCCATAAAGATACTACCTTCAAAAGTTCTCTTCTCTTGACGCACTAGTTCCGTTCTGGTTTTGAGAGAAACTTTCCTAAATGCCCACTATGTCTACTAGCTCGCGCACTTTCAGTCAACTATCATTCAGTAACATGGATTTTTTTAAACATTTCCAAGTCGTCATCTTGTTTGGTCAACCACTACGATGCTGGTCATGGCAAATCGTACGGCCTCGTTTAAACTTTGCTACCCAATATTTTACTGTTGATAACGAAGGAACAGTCTCACCCAGAGTAGAATCTAGTTCAGCTTTTATATTGGTTGGGCTAATGCCTTTAAAATTGTATTGTATCACATAACGATGATCAATTTTTTTCATGTTTACAAATTCACTGAAAACGTTCACTATTGATGGCTGCCAAACAAATACTATACAATATGACCTCTTCAAACTGTATAGATTGTGTACTTTCTAATATGTCGGTATTTTGGCCATCTCTAGGCCAAACCAGGTACTTCTGTGGCCATCCTCGTATTCTATTTGTAAATTAGTATTGCTTTAGAGTCAGGATTAGTCTGATTTGTAAAAACTAAGGGACATACTTCCATATCTGCCCGCTTTAGAATCATACTGTGTGGAGGGGACAAAAAATCCTTACAAATTGTTTGTTTTAATTAAATTACTTGTACTTTACTCTATGAAACAATGGTTACTACACTATAATTGTACACATTTTATATAACTGAATCAGTACCCAGTCAGCACGCTTTCCTGATTTTTGTTTTTAAATTTTGATTAAATTATGAAATACTCAATCTGGCGTTTGCGAGAATTCTCTTTTTTTTACAAAAAAAGGCGTTATTACTAACCTTTCGTCCGTCTGTCTATCTGTAGCAGCGATATCTCCTCACCAGAAGTATGTAGCAATTCCTGTATA
This sequence comes from Diorhabda elongata, assembly GCA_026230145.1. NCBI lineage: Eukaryota > Metazoa > Arthropoda > Insecta > Coleoptera > Chrysomelidae > Diorhabda > Diorhabda elongata. The sequence goes on along the minus strand of CM047928.1, from coordinate 15,520,771 downwards.
GCTTTAAATGTGCCAAAACGATAGAAATTTTGGGAATTATTAGGAAAAGAAGTTTCTAATTTAACCAAAATGTGATACCATTGGCCAAACGAGCTCAATTGATGTGAATCAACATCAATCATAAGACATTGATCAATTTCAAATTGACTTCAATAGACGTCAAATCATATCATTTGAGGCCATTTTTCATTTCATAAACCGATTATTGGGAGAATTATAAAGGTATAATGAGGTTAAAATTATTAAATAAACGAAATTATTGATATTTTTCTTCTTTTTTCATGGAAACTAAGTTTTATAAATTGAGATCATTGAATTTAGGTACAATTTCTCCTAAGAGGGTATATACAAATTTATAGCATGTACTTTTAATATGATCTAACAATCAAAGTGAAATTACTTAAGTGGTACTGAAATAAAACTTGAGATTACAAGACTACTGTTTTTATCGGCTTTAAATTGGAAGTATATTTATGAATTGATTTTGTATCATCAACATGAAAATATTTCCAAGAAATAATAAACTTGAGAATACAAAACTAGTTGCAAACATCGTAGCAAACATGTGAAGTATTGTGCATAGATTAGAGATATAAAAAGCCAGAATGTATTTTCAAAAAAAAATCAGCAGAACTATAACATTGAAGGTAAAATAGCTTGGTGATTTTCTATTTAGAAAAAAAGGTTGAATATTTGATTGAAACATAATGCTACTCTATAATGATAATTAAATGAAGAGAATAAGAACCTACATAACTAGCAGTATTATTATTATATTAAAATAATATATAATACGATCTAAATAAGAAAGAAACATACATAAATTTATCCATTAGTGCAACAAGATATATTGTATTTACAGTTTATACATAATGGCTGTTATTTGGGGGGTTAAACTATTTCATGGTTTAAGAGGACTCCAAAGCATCGCCACTTTAATACGTTAAAGAGAATATGCAAGCTTCTCAGCCCTGATTAGATACAATAAAATTGCTGACAATAAAGTGAAGCCACTTGTGTGATCTTGGACTACCCTTTAACTACAAAGGAAATACTTGATAATTAGGGCACACTTACATCGTCTTTCAAATTTAGATTTCGACTCTTCTTTTCAATGCCGATTTCATTATTTCTGCTGTTGTCTATCAATCCCAATCGCTGTTTTTCAACCGAAATCATTTTTTTTTGTTCTTCTACAAATTGAAGAATATTACCGGACATTTTTTATTGAATTGTTTAAAAGTTATTTCAAGAATTACTTATAGTATAAGATGTAAAAAAACTTGTATATTAAATAGTTTTCAAAAATAAATTATCGGTTTAAAAAGTTTTAAAACACTGTCATATAAAACTTCAAAACTAGATTGTCAAAGTCCAATTCAATGTTACCACTACACTAATATTCATCATTCAATTTTACAGCAGTACCCAGTACAAAAGGTTAATTTGCTCAAATGATACTAGTGTTGTTACAGAATGAAGAATTCTTTGGCGGGAAATTTGAAATACTTATTCTCTCAAATCGTGCCTCATTATTCGTATTAAATTTTTTTAAGCGAAGTCATTTAATAATAACTCATATTAAAATGGCACCTAATTAAAGAGACTTTCGTCGAAAGTCAATTTTGTATCTGACTTATTACAAAGTATATGATTTTACTGCTGCAAAAAAAACATCGACGGCTAACGTCCACAGCGACTCGATACAAATCCACAATGATGTGCGTGGCACTGGGTAAACTACACAACACCAGCCTACATGAAATTCAACGGCCCATAGACTGGCTTGCGGACATTTAATGGCCGCTTCTGATCCTACCAAATGCAAAATACCTCATACTAACAAGTTGTCTACAATACTCCAATAAACGCCACCATCTAGGAAGTTCGCTCCAAGAAAGTTTAAATAACGTGAAACAGTTACCACACCTGATACAATATTTGAAAGACATTGGTCTATATGGTAAATTATAAACTCTTAATGTATGAGATACAAACAGTTTGTTAATGTTAAGGTGTCGAAGTTAGAGATAAAAATTGTATCATAACTGTACCACGCGTCAATGATCTTAATTGTCGAGGCACGTTAATTAAAATAAAAAAAAAACAATTATAGAAATTCATTTTTTAGGATGTAGAAACTTGTCTAAACGTATATGTGTATAAAAGGGTGCCGGGTATCAAGCCGACTGTACACAATATACTCGGATTCAGACTGCTAACTCAGCGCTCCAAACAGCTCCTTCTTCTAACTGCTGTATGTTTAAAACTACTTCAAATTTTTAAAATCACTTTATTACAGTATTATAGACATGTTGAGAAAGCAAATTATAAAAAAATCGATATTTTGAGCCATTAAACGTGTGTATTTTCAGGAGGTGGAGCCATGCAATTTCCTGTTGGATATCTTTTTCGAAAATTTTCTATCAAAACAGGATCCACCAATCGAATACCATCTACTTGGTTCCCTAATGTTATCCAATTAGGTTGAATATTATGAGGTCTACCAAATAATTCGATTTTCTTAGTACCAGGCGAGAGTCTTTCAATCATTCCTGTAAAAACAAGATTTTGTTATTACATACATTGAAGTTGTTAGACAAAAGTATACAATAGTTTGTGGTTTATTAAACGAAACTTAACCATAAATTTCATCGGGTTTGTGACTGGTTGCTCTAACTTCAGCTACAATAACATCTGAATCTAATCCTCTATTTAAATTTGGAGGATTTCCTTTCATTCCAACTAAACAATGTTCTTTACCATGATTTAACCAATGACCGGTTCGCCCTGTCCTTATGATACGTTGCAATTGATTGGTTTTAACCCATATTATTTCGTCTACCTAAAAATAATAACATAAATCTACTAATAAAAGAAAATATTCAACGACGGGTACAGAATTCGATGTTTAATAATAAGAATAGTATAAAAAATAAAGAATAATGGAAAGTGTTCATTTATTATAGAAACTTATAATATAATATTATAGAAAAAAATTAGAACCAAAAAACTAATTAAGTACAACACTGATAAATTAACAGAAAAAAAAGTTCTGAAAAGGCAAGAATTTTATTGAGCACTTAGAATATAATGTAAAGACTGTCCCAAAATAAAAGCAAGATTTAAATTTGCCGCTATTTATGCAGTGAAGTGTTGACAACCCTAAAAAAAAGAAATCGACAGCTGACAGTTTAAGGTTAAGTGGAAAGTTACACCATAGAACAACGTGTCGTAATTAGAACAATATTTCAAAAATAATGAAAGCTTGCCGGTCGTAGTTGGAGAATTTAATACAAAATATATCCGGAATATTGTTTTAACTTGATTGAAATTGATTAAAAAATTTTCAAAGACATAGTGGTCGTATACAAACAAAAGTCGTTCAAATATCAACATCGGAGCAGTGCGTGAGAGTATCGGCGATAAATCAGGAACCTCGAAAAGAATTGGAAATTTTGCTTACAAAATTCAATTAATACAACAACTGAAGCCTAACGATCATGCGCAGCGAAGAGACGTTGTTGAGCACCAAAATTTTTCGACCAAAATCATCCTAAGTAACCTCGTTGGTTTTGTTAATCGCCAAAATTGCCGCTTTTCGACTATTACTGGTGCTCGATAATACAGTTCATTTTGTCGTTATTGGATGATACTGATGTGGCCAATATGTGGTTTGAACAAGATGGTGCCATGCAGCCCAATTACTACTCAAGACATTTTCAGGTCGTATACTTTCTCGTTTCGGGTGAACAAAATTGGCCCTCTAGATCGTGTGATTTAGCACCAATAGATTTATTTTCATGAGTTATTTAAAAGTTATTTTAAAGTCCATAACCACGAGTGTAATTACAGGAGGAGATTCAACAACATTAATGCAGAATTGTCATGGAAAACCATGCGTATGTTTATGTAAAGCCACGAAGGGCATTTGTCCAATGTGTTAGTTCACAAATAACCTAAAAGTTACAATCAAAAGACTAAAAACTGCGTTTTCTATTTAATTAAAATCTTGAGCTAATTTTGGGACACCGAGTAAAAGAATCTGAGCTGCAACAAGAGTTTCAAAATATGGATGTGGACACTTTAGCTATTACGAAGAAAGGACCCATCTTTATACAAGTAGAAAAAGAGGATATACTTAATAGAGTTGGCTCAAATAAGAGAATAGGCTGCATAAAAAAACCTAATTGGGTAAATAACCTCAAAAAGTATGACTCTATTCCAGAAAGAACAATGACGGTGGAGTTACAAATAACTACATTTTTAAGGAAGAAAAAGGTATCTATAAAATTAATGATGGGCGTGTAAAAATATTACCCTTTCATAACCCCATAGTTGAAGACATTCCCTTCCTAATTCCATCGCCCTTCCTGTGACCCAAAGAAATATGAGTCCTTCATCTTGCAATTGTGGTATACCCAATTGTCTCATTTCATCATCTGACATTGTACCATATGGAAGTTCCATATGAATATCCCATGGTGGATCTGCCATTATCACTGCAAATTTACCTAAAACGATAGTTGACGGTGATTTAAGCCCTACGTTTAACTATAAGTGACATAATACAATGAGAATAAGCAGAGCCATCATTAACTGTATTTTCACAAAGAACAGGTACAGTACTAAACAGTTACTATGTTTATACATAATATTTTTTCACGGGATGAATTGCCTCTCTTGTGGAAAATGCAAGGATTTTTTTATATGATAGATACTTTGAAAGATAGAAAGGAAAATGAAGCCAATACTCCAGATATCATAATCGAGAGAATACGAAATGTAAGTCGGAGTAGTTTAAGAACAGAAATTATTAATGTTGCTCAATCTACTCTATAAAGAGTATACACTTTAATTGAGAATAGGAGACAAGTTTTGTTTATATGTATTAAAATTATTATGTACTCTATAAATCCTGGGATATGGAAAAAGGAAGGCAGGAGAAGAGAGAAGTTTCAAGAAAAAAAATTATTCTTTTAAAATGAGTGATGGTGAACAGTTATTTTTGTGAATAATTTGAAGGCTGTTAATCATACCTACGATTAAGAAGAATAGAAAATGTAGAAGTTGGACAATATTACTGATGAACTGATAGAGCCACCCATTGTGAATGTTTCAAACGCGTCTCCGCCCTGCGGCAGAACCGATATGCACAACCCTTCATCTAATATAGTTGTGGATTAAGTTACGGCACACACCTAATACTGTCATATCCAAATATCTCAAATCACACTGAACCCATTGAGGTGGATAGAGAGTCGTACTTTCTACTCTAACTACTGGTCCACTCAAAATATTTGGTGAATCATCTGATTTTCCGGCTCGATCAACTTCATAATGTACATATTTACAAGTATCCATGTGAAAACAAGTGTTAAGGAAAGAACAATCCCCCAATGATTCGTCTGTATGTTTTTGTAGAATTTTTTTGAAATGTAATTTCTTGCATTCCACGGTTCCTGAAACATATTTTTTTTAAATAATCGAAATCAAATCTTTTCTATATATAAAAAACATTTTCTTTATTAAAGTAGATCTGAAATTCATATACGAGTGAAGTGAGTGAGGAGGATGCTTTAAAAAAGGTTATTTATCAGTCAAATTCTTTTTCTTCCAATAAAAAAATGTTTATCAGACCCCTCCTCTATCACTACATCGCTCCATGCGAATCTTACATTGTTCGAAATAATGCAGGAAGTCTTTTTCTGTCAATTTCTTCAGAACTCACACCATTTTATCTTTCACAGCTTCAACAGACTCAAATCTAGTTCCTTTTAATGCAGATTAACTTTAGGAAACAAATAGAAGTCGCAAAGTGCAAGACCCGGCGAATAAAGTGGGTGATCAAACACCAGGATGTTATACTTGGCTAGAAACCTTTTGACGGATAGTTTTGCACACACTTTTTCGTATGTTAGAAGTTACCACACACATTCTCTGTACATTCAATGAATAAATAGTGAATATCAATACAAAAGTCTGACTGAAGGTGATAACTTAGTTATCGAAAGGAGCATCAGACAGTGTAATTGTAGTGTAAACAATGTCACTTTCTCTCTATATTACTGATCATTATATTCACACAAAATATTAATGTTGCAAGGTGAATGTTATAGATACAAGGTTTGTTATAATTTAAAGTCACTTATCTAACGGTACGTGATTGTTAACTGTACGAAGGAATTGGAAGCTTTTGAAACGTGATGTTATAGGAACATATTGAGAATGCCATGTACTACAAAGACTCAACATTAAAGCAAGTGATATCAAGAATAGAGAACGGGAACGGAGAAGAAACTTTTGGTTTTAAGACCCCAGGAAATGGTTTGGATCAACTACCACAGAGCTATTCCAGGCAGCAGCCAAAAAAAATTAGAATAGCCACGCTAAAAGAGAACGTTCAGACCAAATTGTGTCAGTCTGAAAATATTATCTATGGTTGATTTTCCTTTTGCGAAAAACTTGAGATTTAACCTAATTTAGTAGTTTTTCAAATAAGGCATATGAAAGAAGAAGTTATACAAAGAAACTAATACCGCAGTAGTTCAAGCAAATCAATGGATCTCTTTTTTTAAAGATAGGATAAATAACATTTATTATGTATCTTAACAACTTAGCACTACCACATTTGAGAAGCTCCAATGACAAATGATTCAGTCCAGGTGTTTAGCTATCTTTCAGTTATCAAATGGCATGTTTGGTGATGGTGGTAATAGATTTGTCTTTTCTCATTTATGAAAAATGTTATGAGAATAATTATGTGTCATTCTAGCATTCAAAGAATTATCCAAGTGTTCAATCCATCTATTTAGAATAGCACCTGAATCACACAAAGTCTCTCCAACTAAGATTTATTTGTAATAGAAACCATCAATAAATCTGTATTTCCATTTTACTCATTTCTGTTATGGAGTGGCGTTGTGGGATCTTTGTCTACCTCTTCCAATTTGTAGAGTTCAATACTTTCAGTTCTTCTCATCTGTATTTCGATCTTCCCCTTGGTATATTTCAGTGCTTGTTAATTTCAGAAATAAGCACACTATCAAATACTTATAATTATTAATAATTGTGTTTTCCAAATGCAAACCCCACTAAATACCTGACGATGAACTTAGATGTGAAGCAACCTCACACCAAACTTATAGTACCAGCCCCTTATATACTCCAAGAGCTAAATTCAAATTATTAATAAATGCAGTTCAATACCAGTTCTTAATAACTTACCATTTCTTTCACAATCTACTCTTGTACCATGCGGACAAAACTCCATAAGTTGTTTGCCTCCTTGAGATTTGAATCGTTCAGTTAAAGATCGTTCTTTTGCTGTTGGTTTACTTAGTAAATCTAAAATTTCTTCACCTAATTTTTTACTTTCTTTTTCTTTTGTTGAGGGCATAGATAACAACGACTAAAATATATTTTTAATTATAAAACTATTCTGAAACTTTTAATGATTTATGACCAATTTTTTAAATATAATAATAATAAAAATTCTGAAAATCTGAAATTGTAAGATTGTAGTTTATGGACTTCTATTTATTATTTATACTTAGGGTTTGTAAGTGCACTGCACTATTGTGTCCCCTTTTTACTAGAGAGAAATATGGACATATATGCTACAACTACAACTTCATATAAAATATAATTTTTGATTTCTGAGTTATCTAAAGCTCACAACTCGATAATTTCAAATTTACCCCTATATTATATATGAGTTGTTACCAAAATATCTGCCTTCGGTTCCTTCTTTTCTTTTTTACGCTTATCTTCTTCAAGTTCTGAATTTTTCTCTGGCGAATCATCTCTCTTTCTTTTCAAATCCTCTTTAGTTATATCACATTTAACTTCAGAGCCATCAATAATAATAGCATTCACTTTTGAAACATCTATGTGAGTCACTTCTAATACATCTACACCATCTTTTGATGTTGGTTTTAATGTAATTAGTTTTTGTGTAGCAAATTTTTCTAATAAATTACATATTTTACGATGAGTATTATCTCTGAAAATTAATATTAGTATCCAATAAGAACTTTCATAGTTTACAATCAAATTGAAATATACAGGTTTAGACATAACAGAAACTATTCATTTTATTACAAAGAGAATGTACTCACAATTACATAATCACAATTCCCTTCAAAATTAACTAATTCTAAAAATTACCTTTTCATTTTTTTAAACTAATGTCTATGATCATTAAGGATTATTTTGAGATAGCTTGTATATATATATATATATATATATATATATATATATATATATATATATATATATATATATAATCTTTAAGGGTTTTATAAAATTAATAGAAATATCAAATACCCATATCAAAACTGTCTAATTTATAAATTTTACAAAACAAAATTGAGTTACACTATTCAATTGCCAAATACTATGTAATGCAATCTCCTGCTCTGATAACTACTTGGTATTCTCAAGGTATACTGAAAATCAGGTGTCTAATTGTATTTTGAACTATCTGAAACCATATTTCTGCCAGCCTCTATGAAATCTTTAGGTTTACAAGAGAACATAGTAAAGTTCTAACCCTACAGCCCCATATTGTCCCCATGAGTTTTTAGTAGAATCAAAATCAGGGTTTTTAAGGGTGCAATTAGAATATCTATTTACAATTTTTCGGGTGTAATACTTTACAACTTCAATCATGATTGGCATTCATTGTCATGCATTTTAGGGAAATTCATCTTCTACAATCCTCTCCTCCAAAATAATGCCAACTCCGATTATAACTCTCATTGCACTATAGCTACCTTCTAACAATTGTTGCTGCATTGGAATATGGTGCACTAGCACTGAAACAGTGATAACTATCCTATAGAGGTAGTTACTAAGGAGTGAAAATAATGATAACACTAAAAGCTGATCCATTGATGTTCCTCTCAATTTCAGTGTTCATAGGAAATATGGTAAAAGGGAACTAGTTGCAACTTGATGGGGACTATGTTCAGTGTCTACCAATTTCCTTTACACTATATCTTGATGTATGCATCAATTCTTATTGTGGTGCAATGCTTCAAACAAAGAAGCTTTTTAATATCCACGTTCTCAAACATCAATCTTGATTACATAAATTTCATCCTGGCCTAGGTCCTCTTTGGTTATTAATGGTCTCTCTAAAAAGTGCCAGTTGATTGTGTCCTTATCTAATGGTATGTTACTGTTAACCAGGTCGAATTGCACGTTTTTGATTTATCATAGCTTACTTTTTTTATTGTCACACCTTTACTAATATACAAAATGATTGCAGAATTCATAAATTTTTTTAAGGAATTGCTTCAGCTAATTATTTTGTCAATATCCAAAAAAAATATGGCATTTCATATACAAAACCAGAGTATCAAAATATTGAAAACAAATGGTAAAGAAATATCTTCAAATTTGGTACAGTTTGAGATTATTTTATTATATTAAAATGAATTATTGCCTAATGTTTACCTGTCACTACAAATAAGTTTAAATGGTGTGAGTAATTCTGAAGAAAAAATTGGCAATTGAAGAGTTACTTCACTTAATTGTCTTAGCAACTCTCTTTCCAATTCAGGACTGAACTTAAGTAAATCTTCTTTTTCATCAAGTTTCTGTTCTGATTCTATAACTACTTTTGTAGGGGAGGTAAAAATTGTGGAAGAAGTATCAACTATTCCCACCGTAGAAGGAGACCCTGTAAGAAAGCTTAATATTTAATTATATTCTTAGTTCAAAGAATATAAATTTAAAATTATATTAACATAAATGATAAGTGTTTAATAAATTATTCTTTAAATACCCAAACTCGAGCCCAGTAATTCTTGACGTGCTTTTTTTCGTTTTTCTAATCTTTCACGTAGGCTATTTCTTTTACTTTTAATAGCCTGAATTTCTTCCCAAGCATCTGTAGACATTTTAATTTTAAAACAGTATCATACACTATCAAATAAATAACTATCCCGGTTTAAAATAAAGTATTTTACAAGTAATAAATAAATAAACATCAGATAGGTTACATGATCTCTTCTTTTTGATGTTACCAACTTATCACTACAATTTTTAAATTATCTATGTACTTATTACGTCACAAATAATAGGAGGTATGCGTGGGAATATTAATTAGTTAATCATTTTTGATAAATGGGGGAAATAAGAGTTAATTCAGAGTGCTGGCTAATATGTTGAGGAGTAATGTGTCGTGTAGCGTGACATTAGTACTCAGTACTACTGGCCAGATTACTGATGTATGTATCGGAATTAAGACCGTCATCGGAATAAAGACTGTCAGTCACAGGATGTTCTATGCTCTCATTCCTCAAAAGTCAATATTTATAGGTTATGTACCATTTCAAATTCTTTACATAATTATGAAAAATACAGAAGCTGAAGAAAACAATCCATGTTTAAAAGAACAAGAATTAACTTATAAATGTTTTCATGATAACAGTTTCGATAAAGAAGCATGTCAATTACAAATAGAAAACTATAAACTTTGTAAATCTTTTTGGGTAAGTACATATCTGGAGGAACTTCAATAAAAATATTAAATTTTTTGTGACTAATAGCCTCATTTACGTTGAAAATATGATCATAAGATTATCCAAAGCTGTAAGATAAATTATACATTCTCATTTTATTTCTGAAAATTGTATATAAATCATAATCAATTGAAACGGCCCAAACAACTAAAAATAAATTATAATTTAGATAATAATAAGAAGTACTATTCATTATTATAAAAAAACTAACTCCATATTCTGGAACGGGTTGACAAGAAAAGTTGTCTTCTTAATCAGTGGTTAAACTCAATGGCTTCACAACATAAACTATATGCTGGACTTGTCCAGAATGCTCAGATTTAGGGATGCATTTTTTTACAGTTTCATAGTCATTAAGCCTGTTTTAGCAGCTGACATGGGTTGAATGATAATATAGTCAATCTTAGAATGTATAAGAGATCTGTAAAACTCAAAATCTAAAAATTTTTTTGTGTGAGAGTGTTGGACATTTTCCTATTTGCTGTAACCCTAAAATGTCAGTATGCCAGAACATTTTAAATGATAGAGAACATATTTAATATGATCATCTCACAAGTAATTTTAATGCTGGTAATTTGACTTGGACAATTGAATACAGAATAAAAGCACTAGGCAAAAATTGCCTGCTATTTAATGAATTTGTACTTGGAAAGTATTTTTATTTAATTGTCTCCACATTTACTTATTAATTTATAAATGCTTTAATGTGTTTAAATATGTTACAATTTCAGTATTCAGTTCAAAAAGAAAGGAGAAAACAAGGTGTGAGACCAGTTATGCCACCTTTATCAGAGCGGGATAGTATTAAACGTGAATTTTTTGCCAAGTTTCGACAGCAGCAGTAATAGTTTATGTAAATATTTGATAGCACGTTTTCCAAATGATCCATGTATTCATACTCCACCATTAATTATTTTGTACTACTTTTCAACATAATACTGGTAACTAAAAAAATCAATAAAGCATTTAAATTGCAGTTTCCAATTCAAAATATTAAAATTAAACTGTCCAAGGCAGTAAGTTCCAAAGTTATAGATAATTTGTTATAGTTTTTGTAAAAATGAATATTGTATTTCTGGGAATAAAATTTATGTACATAGAGAATCAATTAATCTTTTTAGTTATGTAAATAAAATTATAGTTTTCTCTCAATTTCTTATTTTTAGACCTTTTGATATGTTTATGTTTCTCAATCGTCTTGATTTTAGGCCTCTTTTGATTTAAAATTAGTTTTTATCTCAATATGAATATTGCACTATTGTGTTTGAAACCTTGTTGCTCTTCATTCATTTCTATATTTTGTGAGAGGTACTTGTTCGAAGTTTAATTGCCTCTTGGATTTTTCTTTTCTTATTGAATTTGGTTAGGTTAGGTTGCTTTATTAATATAATAACACGTTTTAAGGGAGTACTCTAGTTTCACGGGTCGAAAAAATCGATTTTTTTTTTCATAAATTACATCTATAACATGTATGTCGAAAGGATTTTTTGATATTCGAAGTGGTTCACAAGTTACGGCCCTGGAACGGAGCGCGCGTCGAGCGGCGCTAACCATGACCTTTTGTGAATTAGGCCCAAGTAAAGTTTTCGAAATGGTGAGCAACGATATTTAAGAAACTACTAGACAGATCTTGTTCAAATTTGTACCACATCTTTAATATGTTATCAGCAAGCGATTGAACTAGGATTATCATAATTGCTCCAATAGTTTATTCTACATGCGAAAAAATGAGTAAAACATGAATGTAATTTTCAAAAGTGTATAAAAAAGTCAATTTTTGAATTTAGAATTCACTCTAGCCGTAAATATGAAAATTAAAATGCAGTTTGGTTTTTTGATTTCGAATAAGCAGGACCGCCGCAATCTTGGTCACAGTCAGGCACTTATTTCACTTGATTTCTTTCCACTATAACGTTTATTTTATTTTATATCTTGAAAGCTTATGTAAACGTTAATAAATGTTATGCAAAAACAATAATAATTAAAAAAAAACAGCCGGGAAACTAAAGGGACCCTCTTAATAAAAACTCCAATAATTGGTTAACTGGCCATATATTACGAAGATTTAAATTACATTATAATTGTTCATCATCGGGTATGTTCTTGTAGTCTGGTCTGCAGCTCGACTATTGACTATGGCCAAATACAAAGACTAGGTCATTCGATACACTCAAATTTAATTAAATAATAATGTTTGAAAAAAAAAAACAACACCTAATGTTTGTTGCACATCCGAGAGACAACACTTGATTCCAATCATGCGTTGTCGATCAATAGTCAATCAGACTGTTTTTTTATCGTGAAACAGTTGACCTTAAAGTGTCGACACATTTGTCTCACCTAAAAACATAAAACAATAATTAATTTTTTAATAGTTAATAAAATTTATAGTAATACCGACCTCACATATTCACATGTTACTATACATTATTAGTGAAGACCGAATTTAGGAACAGTTGGCGCGGAACATTTTCTATCAATCTATTGTCAAATTAAGGGCAGGGCGTTTGAAGTAAATTTAAAAATTAGTTGGTTCATTGGCGAATACCTAGTGGTACCGTCTAGTTACATTTTGGTGTTTCTCAAGAATAGTTCACCAATAGGATTGCTCAATAAACTGAATGTGTCTGCCATGTGCGTGCGAAAAATCGCCATACGTGACGTCACCTGCAGACCTCGACCGGTCTTAACTCTTTGTTGAGCTAGACTATTTGATGAGTTTAAAGGTCAATTTTAACAAAAATACAGTTATTTTTTTAAGTTTTATTCATTATTATGAATTAATATTAATTTAAAATCCAATTTCCAATTATTCAGTTAATTTTAAGTTCCATTTATAATAGGTATACAATGAAGAAAAGAAATTAAAGAAAATGAATTATTTTTTAAAATGATCTGTATTTTATAATTAGTAAAACAGAAGCCATTAACAAACTTTAAACTAAAAATTAAAAAGTAAAAACAAATGAAATGATTTAAACTGATTTATGAAAAATATTTCTAATAATAATCTAAATTATTAAATTTAAGAAAAATAATAAAATATCAGATATATATAAAATAAAGAGATAGGTAGAAATCTGTCAATGAGTAGTTTTTAAAACGTAGAACTAAGTAAAAAACGAATTTCCAACTCTTCAATCACTTGTACGACCTTTTCGAATTAACAAAAACACAAGCAATACCGCACAGCGTAAATGGTAAACAAGCCGTCGAGGTCTGCAGGTGACGTAAGCATCACTTGACCTTGGCTCAAGAATTGGCGTATGTACGTCTTATGGGATTGATCAATCCTATTGGTGAACTATTCTTGGGTGTTTCTTATATTTTAACATGTTGTGAGGAGACGCGTAAGTGACAAGTGTGACTTTTGGCATTTTCGGAAAGCGAAACACCATTCATACACTTGCGTTTTGGAGAGGCACTCACTGAAAAAACGATTTCTCGTTCATGGTTATAATAATACACTAAAAACGAGGTTTTCCACAGAACACACCCTAAGCAGAGATGCAAACTTAGTTGTTTCAGTAAAGATAACATGGCGGATTTTCGATGCCAATGCCCTCGATGGTAGGTTGAAGAACTAATCTATTTCGCGGTTCATTTAAATTTACATTTCCATCCAGTTCCGATTTAGCAGTTTCCCGAATTCACAATAAAAAACATCTTAGAACTAGGACAAGTTTATTTACATACATTTTCGACTATGTAACTGTGATATTCATAAAAAGAAGTAAGGCAGATTTTCTATTGAAATTTATTAGATCTCTTTCCAGAAAACCGGAAAATGCTTTTCACACAATCCATATTTTGATATTGACCATTGAATTTCACAAAATTCTTCCTATTTAGAATACACACCAGAAAAGCGTTTAGGGAATTTAAACAAATGATTGTTTATCTTGACAATTGACAGTAATGACACATTTTTATTAAACTAGCGTCACTATTAGTAAGTGACGGAACTAAATTTGTGTTTCTGAAATTTAGATGCAATTTGACCTTCTTATTTGGTATGTTCTGTGTTGTTTTCTACGCTTTGTAACAGACTAGTCTGAGATCCAGTGCAGTCACTTTTATAACACTGAAGTTTTCGCGCCTTTATTCCGCTTTATATTTGAATCAACCACGTATTTTTTGACAGTAAACGCCCTCATATGCTGTTTTATATACTCACCACACACGTTCCATAATGTATATGAGCCACCGACGTAACTACACACAAGCAATATAATAATAGTAGTTCCAAATGCGACCACTGGGTTAAAATTGACACTGCTGTTACAACGAAAGTGGGAATCAGGAGTAAATTGAAAGCATCACAGGTTGTATTACTCATTTGAGCGACGATCAATCGACACTAAAAAAAAAGAAGGAACTATCGTGAAATTGTACAATTTGTTCCGCTCATTACACTAAATGAAACATCAATATTAATACTCATATCATAAATAAATATTTTGTATAACTTCCATTAAAAGTTACACTTTTAATGACAACCGACAGAGTCAAAAGTGATTATTTACGTCCGAGCGTGTTAATTTGTATATTATTAACGAGTTTATAATGAAGGTTATTATTCAACTTTACTACTACGAACGCTAGCTAGTGGCATTAATGATTCAATGAATAATGGATCGTTGTACGCGAGTAGAATACTATACTTTATCCACGACGGCTAAAAGTTATTCACGAGTGTATAATGAAGGTTATTATTCACGAGGTGAGGTTTACTACCACGAACGCTAGGGAGTGGCATAAATCACCGAGTTAACAATAACTCATTGTACGCGAGTAGAATACTATACTTTATACACGACGGATAAAATTTACACTTTTAATGACAGCCGAGAGTGTTAAAAGTGATTGTATACGTGCGTTATTCACGAGTGTATAATGAAGGTTATTATTCACGAGGTGAGGTTTACTACCACGAACGCTAGCTAGTGGCATTAATCACCTAGTAAATAATAACTCGTTATACGCGAGTAGAATACTATATTTTATCCAGGACTACTAAACTTTTTGTTGTTGTTTACATTATTAGAAACACTATTGTTTTAAATATAGTACATAGTCATCGAAAATTATAAAAATTGTATAATATTTCCATGAAAATCAATAGGTATCTCAGTTTACAAGATGATGGTATTTATTTTTAGTTATTAATAATCCCTGTTGCCAGTTCAAAATTTAAATGTCGTATTATAGGGGTGATCAAACTTTTGGGATCCGTGGTCTACTACGCATTTAAAAAATCGAAGGAGGTCTACCAATGGCAGAGCTAAATTAACGTAACGTACATGTTTATACAGTACTTTTCAGATAAAAGTATCCACCTTTAATAACTTTTGTAATACTGGTATTTAGAAAAAATCCAAAAACACGTCAATTTATGTTGGAAGGGGCAAGCATTATGGCTTATTTAAACTTACTAGAAAAGCCACCCCCTCACCCCTAGCAGCATCCCCTTTATTTTTTTAAATTACTTTTCATATTTTTTATGTAAAATTTGGATACTCCTCTTTGAGCTGATTTCAAAAATGTATAATACTTGTAGGTTAAAGTGGTTAGTTTATGAGATAAACAATTTTTCTTTTAAGAGCACAAATTTTACTTATTATTTACTTTCACCTTATTTGCCTGTACTAAAATGGGTTGTACAACAGTTCAAACTCTTTAATCTTTTTAACTGTGCTATTTATTATGAAGTTACAATAAGTGTTCAAAATGAGTACCATTCACTTCCATACAATGGTATAATCTATTTTGAAATGCCTCTCTGACATTGCTTAATACGGCTGGATTTAATTGTCAACATTCATTTTCTATCCTCTCTCGTAAATCATCCAGAGATTCTGGTTGGGTAGCATAAACTTTTGTTTTTAAATACCCCCATAAAAAGAAGTCTAGGGGTGTTAAATCCGGTGACCTAGGTGGCCACTCCATCATCTGCCCCCTTCTACCTATCCAACGAGCGGGGAATGTTTCGTTTAAAAATTGTCGGACAGGCATAGCATAGTGTGGGGGAGCTCCCTCCGTCTTGTTGAAATACCAGTAAATCTTCGGAAAGGTTATCATCATTTTCTATTATTGTTGTAATACGTGGGTCAACCCCTTCCCTGAGTAACTCAAGATATGATTCACCATTTAAATTTCCGTTGATGAAGAAAGGTCCGACAATGTGGTCACCTAGGATACCACACCAAACGATTAACTTATGGGGATGTTGTGTATGGAATTCACGCATAATATGTGGATCACTTTCAGCCCAATATCTACAATTATGCCTACTTACTAAGCCATGAGCATTCATCAGAAAAGCAAATATTATTTAACAATTGTGGATTGTTATTGATAATTTGCGTCATTGATTCGCAAAACTCTAGACGACGATCAAAATCATCTTCATTCAACTCGTGCACCAACTTAACTTTGTATGGGTGGTACTTGAATTTATGTAGAACTCGGAAAACTGTAGAAGATGAAACACCGATCGCTCTACTTATTGTTGACAAGGATTGGGGTTGTTGAGCCTCTAAGCTGACTTGCCCTAACATTGCCACTTGGATTGCTTCGTTATTTACGAGTCCCTCTCGCTTATGCACTTTATTGCAAACAGACCCTGTTGTGGTAAATTTCTCCATCAGTTGAATTACATACTTATGAGTTGCATGTCTTCCGTCATGTAATTCGTTAAATATTCTAGCAGCAGCTCTTGCACAATTATTATTTTGGTAGTATAAACCTACAATTTCAATTCTTTCTTGCAAAGAGTAAACCATTTCAGAGAAACAAAATAAATAATGTATCAAATTACACTATCAATAGTGACTACAAATTCTAGTTGACAATGTCAAACTTTAATAAAAAGTAGAGTTTTTTGTTGTTTGGATTTTTTAAGTAGAATAAACAGCGCAGTTAAAAAGATTAAAGAGTTTGAGCTGTTGTACAACCCATTTTAGTACAGGCAAATAAGGTGAAAGTAAATA
Source organism: Diorhabda elongata (assembly GCA_026230145.1). NCBI lineage: Eukaryota > Metazoa > Arthropoda > Insecta > Coleoptera > Chrysomelidae > Diorhabda > Diorhabda elongata. The sequence continues at coordinate 15,503,247 of CM047928.1, read as the reverse complement.
ATAAATAAAATTTGTGCTCTTAAAAGAAAAATTGTTTATCTAATAAACTAACCACTTTAACCTACAAGTATTATACATTTTTGAAATCAGCTCAAAGAGGAGTATCCAAATTTTACATAAAAAATATGAAAAGTAATTTAAAAAAATAAAGGGGATGCTGCTAGGGGTGAGGGGGTGGCTTTTCCAGTAAGTTTAAATAAGCCATAATGCTTGCCCCTTCCAACATAAATTGACGTGTTTTTGGATTTTTTCTAAATACCAGTATTACAAAAATTATTAAAGGTGGATACTTTTATCTGAAAAGCACTGTATATTTATTTTAGGTGACAAGAAAAAATGGTACATTATCTAATTTTTCTTAAAAAATAATTGATATTAATATTTACCAAATAAAAGCTTGAGACATTCGTTGGAAAATTGGATAAGGGAGATGGCCCTGACATAGGAGTTGCTCCTCTGCAGGGGTTGTGTTCGCTGTCCTTGCTGAAAAGGAGGAAATGCGAACGACATTTGCCAAAAGAAAACGAAAAGAGAGCTCTAATAAGTTAAAACGGTTTTTCTCGGTTTGGGGATTTTTTTGTTTGTTTTTGGAAATTTTTTTTTATTTTTAGATGGGTTGCGGAACGATATAATCAAAGTATTCTTGTGTCAAAAATTGATCATCCTATTTACTTCGTTTAGTTGAAATTTGGCACTTTATCATGACAAGTTTATCATATTGTGATTGGTACGGGTTTATTGCAATGCGGAAACAACCCTTCAACGGCAAGAATAATTTTTTGCTTGCGAAACAAATAAAACCACCAAATCAACACTTATTATTCCACTATCGACAAACATATTAAGCAGTCACTAACCAAAGGTAAAAATTGGACAACTACGCTATTTAAAGGGTAGCATTTTGGCAGTTGGACAAAAAACATTTAATGACATTAGTGTTATAAATAATTTTATATTGTTCACTCACTTCCAACAATCACATCGTAAATAATTATTAAAATATTTTCAAACAATTATACTTACAGATATATTTGAAAAAACGGTTCCCAAAAGAAAAAATAATGCTCTAGGATCTGTTTCAACAATATTGCTGGGAGAGTATAAAACCCACAGAAGTGTTATAGAGAAGAATGCCCCTACGGACATGAGCGGTCGAACAGCATCAGTGAATGGTCTCATTTTTCCAGTTTTATTTTTGTAAGACAAGTAAATATTGTATGATATTACAGGTACATTTGATATTAGAGAAGAAATATAGAGGAGCATCTCTAACATGTTTCCAGCTGTCCAATTGCCTATTTGAAACTGCCAAAATTCGGCCCCAAAAATCTGAAATAAATTGTTAAGTAATTCGATCAATTATTTTCACAATTTCTTTAATAAATCAATATTTCTGTTTTATATGATGACACAAAATTTTAGCATACTTCGTATTCATAAATATAACACCATATTGGAGGGTTCTAATTTAGTTCCCGTTGTCTAAGGTCTTTTAACACATCACTCTTAATACATTTGTAGAAGGATTTGTCTTTTGTCTCAAAATAAGCTTAAGTTTCAGCATTTGAGCTTAATTTCTTGCTGTCGAACATTTTTTTTAATCAGTTGTTACTGAGGACCAGATCTGCACTATATGGTGGACGAGGATACAATTCGAAGAGTAATTTTATTAAATTTAACAATCGTTGCCATTGACTTGGTGAAACGGTGATACAACTCTATGCAGTATTTGATATTAATTGTCTCTTCTTTTTGGAAATAATCAATGAACAATATTATATGTGCATTCCAAAATACTGAAGCCATAACCTTCTCAGCTGATTGTGCTTTTACAAGCTTCGGACGTGGTTCACTGGCCTCAGTCCATCAGATGATAATCATTTTGATTCCGGAGTGATTTGGTGGATCTGTTTCATCCGTTGTCACATATCAATGCAAAAAATATGATTTATTATGTGTAAACATGACTGAAACATCAGTACGTTTTTGTCGTTGATTGCCTGTAAGTAAACGCAGCACCCACTCTGGAAAAATGTTTTTCATGGTCAAATATTTATGCATAATTGTAAACATACTGTCTATCAATATCTAGCTATCTCACGCTATTTCAATACGATTAGATATAACCAATTTGTGGACCTTTTACCAGTAACCACCTGACCAGAACGTTCACCATCATAGGTGTACGTACGACCACGTTTAAATTCATCAAACCATTAACAAATGGTTCTTTTCGATGGAGTAGGGTCTGGATAACATTTTTGAAGCCATTGCTGTGCTTGTACAGTTTTTTTCCTTCAAGAAGCAATGATAAATTAACACAAGAAGTTGTTTTGAAAATAACAAAAGTTGCTTCACTTAAATGGCTGTTACTTTTTTCTGACTAGCCGCAATGTCATGTTATTTTACACTTAGTCTTTTTAAGGTTGGCTTCGTAAACGTCATTTGAAGTTGGCAATGGCAGCGCCATCTGTCTCTCGGTCACACGACATATGGAATGTAATATTTAAAATAAAAAAAACGGTAACGATATAAAGTTTGAACCAAAAGAAATATAAAAGTATCGAAATAAAATAAAAGCAACTTTTCGTCTCATTATTATAGTATATGATTGGCTGACACAAAAAAACTACTTGGGTATTCAATTAAAGTTAAAAGAATAGAGATGGGAGAAAACGAAAAACGATAACTATGTCAAAAAGAAACGAAACTACGAAAAATTTGGAAATATATAATAATTTTATAAAATTGTAGACTATAGACTTAAGAAAAATACTTGAATAAAAAAAATCAACTACAGAAACTTACCCCCGCTATTAGAAATGTTATTATTGTTCCCCACATAGAGAAATCGTATCCCCAAGGCAAGAACATCACTCCGGTATTGTATTTTTCAAAATGAGTCATATAAAAATTCATCATAACATTCCACATGGTAAAAAACATTCTAAAAGGAACTATACTATATCTGGAGCCACGGCTAAAAATGGAATACATTGCTCCAGGAATGAGACCAGCTGTATAAGAATCCAATCCATGGTCAAACAATTCCCCTAACGGGCCACTGGTACCAGTTTTTCTAGCTTGTTTTCCATCTATACCATCTACAAAAAAATAGTACTACCTAATACTCTGATCTCTTTGCGACCAAGACATCTTTTTGTATAAGAATTGTTTTCGTTCTAGAAAATTCAGACGTGCAAGTTTTAAAACTCGTGCATTAATCTCAAGTCTTCATAGTTTATCCAACAGGAGCTTTGGAAAGAAAAAACGTCCAAGGAGGCTTCGAAAAACCACAACCGCTGAAGATTTACGTTTAGTAAAAAATAGTTTGAAAGAAGCTGGCCTTTTAAGAAGGATAGCAGTAAAGAAACTTCTTTTAAGACGTCAAGAGGTTGTAGTGGGCTAAAGAACATGAAAATTTGACGCATGAAGAATGGGAGGGAGTTTTATGGAGAGATAACTCAAAATTTGAATTTTTCGAGTCTAAGAGAAGAGTATTTGTGGAAAGGTCAAAAGAAGAATGGATGTTAGATCCATATGTAATCTCTATAATGTTTTAGAGGACCGGCGACTGAGGACCTGGTAAAAATTGGAGAAAGAAAGCTATAAAAAATATTGAAGGAAAATTTAGTAAGTTCTGGCCAGCGCGTGATTGGCAGAAAATTTATCTTCCACATTACAACGGCCCCAAGCATTCCGCAAAGAGTATTTAAAAGAATTAGAAAGGAAAAATGTACTGAAAGCATTTGTCCTTCAAAGTCGCCCGACCTCAACCCAATTGAGTTGTTGTGAGTTGTGCAATTCGAGTGAAACGAAATAGACGACGATTATTTGTGGAGGTTGTTACAGATAATACCAATATTGTATATCGAAATAATAAAAGCGAGAGGGAATTACATCGATGAATAATGAATTTAATTTGTTGTTTATCAAGCAAACTGTGTAGTGAACAAAAACTATTAACCGGTTATTTATATATATACATTGAAACAAAGTCTTTGAAATTAGTTTATGAACTTGTTAGTTGTGGGACTGTGGCAATCTAACATCAAAGTTCATCTGGCTTGGTTCTAAAAGAGCCAAAGACAAAAATGCTAGTTCCGAGAAAAAGGCATTGAAAGATATTTGAGATTTTTTAGAATGCTATAACTTTCTTATACTAATATTCCCACTATTATTTTTTGTATTTGTTTATTGTTAATGTAAAGAAACATTATTTTATCATATGAAATTTTTTAACCTGTTACTATTCTATGTAAATATTATGACATTGGCCCTTTTTTGATTTAAAGCTACTGCAACTTAAAGTGACATTGGTTCACTTAATGAGGATCCATAAGGCAGTTAGAAGGGGAAAAACATCTTACTTCAACAATTTTATTCACATAAAATACTGTTTAAAGTACATTTTGGGGATTCTGATTTTTATAATTTTCTTATTAATTTTCATCATAATCTGAAAATGTATCTACAACATCTGATGAACTCGTCAATTTATCCAGTAATGCATTATAAAATATGCAACTATTCGACTGAATGTAGTGCATTAAGTCTTAAGTTTTTCATTTCTCAATGGTAATGGGTTGTTTGATATGGGTCATAAAATGAAATAATAATCAGTGTTGGTAAAATGTCTCGGTATCTTTTTTCACTAAACTTATTGTTTTGAATTGCTCGTCATTTCCAAAAGAAATTTTGTACGGGATTTTATTTGGTTTGTCCTAACGAAATTGCATCCATTTGATTTTGGTCCAATCAACTGGCTCGCCGGTAGTATTGACTTTTTTTTGTACAAATGATTCAACGTCTATTTTTACGTTATTTTCACCAAATCTTGACGATTTACGTGATTGAACATCTGTTTATATGTTATTATCACCAACTCTCAACGATTTACGTGATTTATAACATCTGTTTTTACGTTATTTTCACTAAAAGTAGGCGATTTACGTGATTCAACATATGTTTGTACGTTGTTAACACCAAGTCTCGACGATTCATGTGATTCAATGTCTGTTTTTACGTTTGTTCACCAAATTTTGACGATTTACGTGATTCAACGTCTGTTTTTACGTTTTTTCACCAAATCTTCACGATTTACGTGATTCAACATCTGTTTGTATGTTATTATCACCAAATCTCAACGATTTACGTGATTTAACATCTATTTTTACGTTATTCTTACCAAAATTAGGCGATTTACGTGATTCAACATATGTTTATACGTTATTTTCACCAAATCTTGACGATTTACGTTATTTAACATCTATTTTTACGTTATTTTTATCAAATCTTGACGATTTACGTGATTTAACATCTATTTTTACGTTATTTTAACCAAAAGTAGGCGATTTACGTGATTCAACATCTGTTTGAACATTATTATCACCAAGTCTCAACAATTCACGTGATTCAACGTTTGTTTTACGTTTTTCACCAAATCTTGACGATTAATTTTATTCGACAATTCGACGTTTGTTTTTACGATTTTTTATCAAATCTTTACGATTTTCGAACTTAATTTGTGTTTTTTCTGTGCATTTCGAAGTAAAAGTATATAAAATGCCCAGTCACGAGAAAGTTCAATGAGAGCATTTGTTCTTTTCCTTGTCTTCTCTATTAATGCATGCACTGAGTCTGCCTCCATGTGGGTGTGCCCGGCTTCGAGAAACTCGTGATTCATTATTATTTTCCTACCTTTGCTAGATAATTCTTTGGTTAGTAATAAAAACATCAAAGAAACAAAAATATTTTGATTTTGTCCTGGGTACGAATCACTGAAAAAATTGACTTTTTCAATGTCGACTGGGATTTGCTTTAAAACCGCGTACAGACATGATTCAATTTCTCGACCTCCTCTGGCTGCGATTGTCTTTTGATAAAATAACAGAAAATTTGAAAAAATTGACATTGGCCCTTTTAGAACCAAGCCACAGATATAAAAGTCTAGAATAAGAAGATATCAGACTGTTTTTATGAGAATTTTATTTTCTTCAAGACTTCTTCAAGAAATTTTTTTGTTGTTAATCGTTTTTGAAAATAATAATAATGGTTTATAATTTTTTATTTGCAAAAAACGAATGATATGTACATCGGACGTATTTTCACGAAGTTTACCTTTATTTTTCACAATTTTCAACAATTAAAATAATTGTAATTAATAACATTTTATTATGATGAAATTTATCAAGTTGTTTTTATTAATTGTCTTTATTTGAAATTAATGAAAATTTAGTAAATTTGAAAAATAATTACCTAACGTGTAAGCGATGAATAATAATATTGCTGCAATCATAAAAGGCCATTTTCCAAGTGATTCTACCTCTGGATGATCTGGATCCGAAGCGTAGAAGTTATAGTCGACCACAGCGAAATATATATACGTTACCACAGTAAACAGAAATCCAGTAAATGTTAGTAAATTGGGAGCTATTGATCTAGGACAGAACTAAAACAGAAAAAACCAAAGATACATGCGAGGACGATCCCAAAGTACCTCGTCTAACAAAGAAAAAACAAAAATTCTATTTATTTTTCAACGTAATTTCTACTTTGGATGAAACGTGGGTCTATCAGTTTACACCCGAAAGAAAAAACAATGAAAATAATGGACTTGAAAGGGAGAACCGGCTCCAAAGAAGCGTTCAATCCGCAGGCAAAGCCATGGATAATTTGATACTGATAACTGATTTTGTCCCCATTGGAATATGTATTTCTGTTTAGTAGCAATTGACGGCTAGAAAGCGGAGAAAAAAGTACCGAAAGACTTCCAATACTTTTTATGGTCGATAAAAAAATGAAAATCTTATTACATATTAATCTTATTATTACTACAAGAAACAAATCTTTACACCACCAATTAAATAATTGTGAAAACTCCATAAAAAGTTGTTTAACTCATAAAAAAGTTGGTTATTACATATTTTTATCTTCAAAACATTTTTCTACTAGTTACATACACTTTCCGGTACGTTTTCGTTGAGCCACATTGTATCGTACAAGTAGGGGAGACATAAAAATTATAGAAAAAAAACTTACCTGAACTACCCAATTCCAAAAGGGATGCATAACATATATACTTAATATACCAGTGTCAATACAATTGTACTGAAACAAAAAAGTTTAATTATAGGAATAATAGACTAATTCAAAAAATCTATTATTTTTTTTCTTGAATATATCGAAAACATTGTTGGAAATGATAAAAAATAATTATGTGAAAGCCTCAGTCCTTAATATAACGAGATCCCGCATGATAAATTTCATTTTCTTGTATGGTTGACATGGGAAAACTTATTTTTTGAGTTTAGAATTTTATAACTCTTTAATGGTTCATCGGAAAGGGTTGATCGAATTATTCTTTTAAATAAAATTGAAAGCTCTACAAAAAAAGCTCTCCTACAATTTTTCGATAAACTGACACGCTTGGAAGTTATTCAACTTTAAAATAGTCAAGAAGAAATAAAGTTCATCAAATTTATAGGTTTCAAATTTATTTTTATTTTTGTTCGTATTAATTCATTATTTCTTTTCTTTTCGACAACTTCTTTGCAGAAATATCACCCAAGGAGTGTCTAGAAGTCTCAGAAGTACCTGACCCAACAAAGAAAAGACAAAAATTTTGGACAAAAATATATTTATTTTTCAACGTTATCTCGTTTTAGCTCCATATACTTTTCCTAGAGATGCTCATGAGTTCGATACCCTTTTTAGTATAAGAATCTTTGTCCACAAAAACATTTTTTCAAGTCTGGGAACAGAAACTAATCCAATAGGGCTAAATATCGCGAATAGCGAGCATGAGGTAGCAATTCAAACTTTAATTTATTGACCTAGGCCACTGCGATCACGGATGTGTAAGCTAGTGCATTGTCTGGATGAAATACACTTTCTTCTTAGCCAAAAACGGCTTAAACGTTGCAATAACTTCGTATAATACTCGCCGATTTCCTTCCTGAAGATAATCAATGAAAATTATTCCACGCGCAATCCAAAAATTCGACGCAATGATCTTGCCTGCAGATGTAACGGTGTTTGCATTCTTTGGAATAGGTTCTTCCTTTTAAGTCCACTGTTTTGATTATTCTTTTGATTCGGATGTGAACTTTCATCCATGGTTATGAAACATTGCCAAACACTCTAAGGAAACATCTTCACGACGCTGTTTTTGTTCCAATGTGAGCAAACCATTTTATATGCGACTTTTTGAAATGCCTACTATGTCTGCTAGCTGGCGCACTTCAGTTGACGATCATCCAGTATCGCTTCGTGCATTTTCTTCAACATGTGTGGAATCGTCACCTCATTTGGTCGACCACTGGTCTTCGCAGATCGTACGGCCAAAATAGAATCTATTTTACCTTTTATATTGGTTGAGCTAATGCCTTTCAAATAGAAGTGTCGGATCACATAACGATTACCAATTTTTTCCATGTTTAAAAATTCAATTAAAACTTACTATACTATAATACTTAACAACGTGGCGTCTTCGAACTGTATAGATTGTGTCCTTTCTAATATGGTTGTATTTTTCAAGCAACTACCGCCATATCTAAAAGAAGGACAACTAAAATGGTGGCGACACTTAGAACGTATGAATGAAGAACGACCTTTTAAAAGAATATGGAAAGCGAAAATTGGAAAATAGAGGTAGACTAAGAAAAACGTGGGATAAAGTTATATCAGAAATATTGAATGAACGAGGAATAAACTAGAAAGAAGCTGGCTCATAATAGGAATGAATGGAGGAAAATTGCCAACCATAAACATCCTACACCATTAAGTGGTAGAAGGGCTTACAGATTATAATGTTCATATCACATAATATGTTTATAAATCATAGTATGGAGTTGTAGAGGAAATAAAACAGTAAAGATATTTTCTATGTTCGTAGTTGAAACTTTTTGAGTAAATAGGATGGTAAGTTCTCAGTAAGTAAGTGAGTGGTAAGTTCTCAAGGATAATTGATACTTTTTTGGTACTTACGTCCTTCAAAACAGTTGTTTACAATGAAGGAAGGAGAAAAATATAATTTTTCTCACTTGTACAATAAACTTATGATTTTTTCTTAGCGTAGACAAAAAACTTTCATCCAAAATACATGGCACAGTTTCCTATCTATCACTCGTTTCCCTAGATAGCTTTGTCTTTCATATTTTGTTCAATCTTTCCTTCCAGGTCTTTAAGAGTCGTCCTCGTCTCCTTTTAGTCTGCGATGGATACATCAATGTTCTCTTCGACCACCTGTTCTGCTCCATCCTCATTACATGTCCATACCAGAGCAGTTGCTTAGTCTGTAATCTCTCTGAAGTCGTGTATACTCGGCCTGTTCTTCGTCTTATATATTCATTTTGTTCTGGATATCCTGTACGATCTTTTTTTCCACAGCCTCTATATTTTTCTCTTGTCTATCTGTTAGTTGCTAGCACTCACATTCATATGTTGAAATAGGTTTCAGAATGACTTTGTATATTGTCATTTTCGTGTTTCGTTTAATTTTTTCTGACCACAACAACGAGTTCAGAATTTGTGTAACTTTTTTTCCTTGTTGCACTCTATTTCTTATAACGTCTTTTGTTGTTCCATGGTATGTTCCTAGGTATTTGAATTATCTACATCGTCTAACTTTATTTATTTGCATTTTAATTGTTTAAAAATGACTGGTGCATAATTTTTAAACAAACGGTCGAACGATAATAATTTTATTCTAACTTTAACAAAGTTTTTATTATTGTAACTTTAGTTTACAGATTATTGATAAAAGTTGATAAAAAAATTTTATGGTCATGTTTTGCTATATCAGAACAGCTTTGATAGACACAATAATCAATAAATAATGATATACCAGTCAATGGTATGTGGGTTTTTAACAATCTCCACTATCAATATTTTGATAACTCATTACTTGTGTATTCGGTCAACTTTTATAGTCTGTACTATCTTTTGGTTTCATCAAATAAACAGATAGCTGCAGAATCGATCAGTGGAATATTAGACTATAAAACGTGTCTAAATTATATACTTTATCTTTGAAAATACATTATTTGAATTACTGAACTCTCTACAACTATGAAACGTTTAAAAGAAAAAAATTATTGTTAGCCAAGAAGTTTGGTTCTAATCTGAGGATGTTCAAGAATCAAGTAGATGTAGACGTTTTTTGAAGTGCAGTTTCCGATTTCCAAATTTTTTATGACAATATATGACACTATTTAGATAAGCATTTTGTCTTCAGCGACAATATCTCTTTTAAAAGCTGCCACTGACCAGAAGTACCAGGTCAACGTAACCTCCTTTTAGTTCCATACACTTTTCCCAGCCATATTCAATAAGTTCGATACCCTTTTTATAATAAGAATCGTTAATTTTTGACCACCGAGCTCTTCAAAATAGCCATCAACTACCTTTTCGTTGTTGGAAAATCTTTGACCATAGAACCATTTTTTCAAGTCTGAGTCAAGTCAACAGAAAATAACCCTAGGGAGTTAAATCTGACGAATAGGGCGCATGAGACTAACGCCGTTTCAAGCTAATGTGGACGCGCTAAAAATCTGTGTCCTGCGTACTGAGTATCCTTCTTTCTAACGCCGATGTTGAGAAGGTATTTTCTCATATGAAGTTCAAATGGACAAAGTCCAGAACCACTACATAAGATCCCAACTTCTCATAACGTTAAATTTAGAGATGAGTTGCACTGATTTTTTCTAAACAATATAGGGGCTTGATAAATGATGCACGTAGCCAAAAAATATCAGTGGAAAAAGTGGTGACTGATGAAGAATGAAGAAAATACTGCACTTTACCCAGATTTCTTTGGTTAATTTGTTAATTTTTTGTGTTTTTATTATTTATAATATTTGTTGATTTAATGTCCCGGATTTTTATCGTCTGATGTTGGCAACCCTGATTAATAAACATTAAAATTGGAACAATTTGTTAATAAATAATATTTTACGAAATATTATTCACTACAAATATACATTGTTGTTATCGGACAACTCACTAGATCTTTTGGCCTTTTTATCTTTTCAAAACATATTCTCTTAGTGACGCGTATTTACTGATTTAAAATTAATATGATTTTGTAATAATTTTCTGGACGATCGAGTAAATTTGAAATTAAAATAATAATATACAAATAAAATATAAACTAATGGGCATAACTATAGCCCTACGTGATTTTTTCAAAAATATACTATTTTTTTCTAAAAATTTTGTGCCGTTATTTCAGGTATGGTATATACTATTCGATAAGACCCAATAGTTGTAAATTTATGGCTATTTATTGAGAGGGTATTGCCGCTCTATTATAATAACTGGAATTTTCGGGCAAATATATAAAAATATTAAATTTTGATATGAGTAGAAGCGGTTGATTGAAACTATTTGAAAACATGCAATTCGCGGGAGTGGTACACACTTCGACATAAAATTTGCCCATTTCTAACGAATTTTGCCCACGGCTTTAAGAACCTTGCTTCAAAATGCGCTGTTGCACCAGTTTTTTTTTTCTTTGAGGTTAAGTTTTGTCTTGTGATTTAATATGAATACAAAAATAAACGACGACTGTCTTCTCCAGCGTGTATTCAATTACAAACCACTTTACGATAAATTAGATAAAAAGTAATCAGTTATTTTTTAAGAGGTGTAGGATTTGATTTTGGAAAAAAATCACAAATAACTTGAAAAAATTGATGAAATATTGATTGGAATCGATAGAACGATAAGTACAATTTAATGTTTGAAGATGATTTCATACAAATATTGGCTGCGGCTCCACTTTAGACATACCATGCGCAAGATCCAATTTTGGCACACTCTCTTCAACATATCAGCTTCAATATTGGTTCCCAGTGCGGGCCCACAGGAGATGTCCGAAAGCGTTAAATCACACGATCTACATTGCCAATTCACGGGCCCCAAATGTGAGATGAACTGTTCACCGAAGGCGGCTCTCAATTTGGCCATTGTTTCGCGTGCCTTGTGGCATTCGGCACCATCTTGTTGAAATCACATACCAGACATGTCCAACTCTTCCATTTTGGTAAAAAAAAATCGTCAACCATCACATGGTAGCACTCGCCATTCACAGTAATGTTCTGGCCAGTTTTGTAATATTTTCTGTTTCAGTGAAACTAATACTGCTGCAACTGATTATTTTTGCAGTTTTTTGTTAATAAGCCTGCAAGTAAGCATTCAAGTAATTTACAAAATTTAGGGCACTTGTATCATTTTGTATTTAAATTATGGGAGTTCTTCAGATATTAATTTCCACTTTTGTGTTGAAGTTGAAGCTTACTTTTCATGATCAAAACTAATGGGAAATACATTTTGTATATGTATCACATTGCAATAAATTTAAAAATAACATTTTTGATTTAAGAGAAAATCAATAATTAAATAACAACAAATACCTCTGTATTCAAGAAATAAATATTTCCAACATTTTTTTACATAAACTCTAAAAACATACCGCATCAATTATTTATTAACATTACTAGTAATGTGTAATTATCATTATTTCCTGAATTATATGCATCTTTAAAAATAATGTACTTTAGATGTAGTGATAATATCTAAGTTAAAATTTAACTAACCTTGTAATTATCAAATCCAATTAGGTGTTCCTTGGTTAAGTACTGGGTTTCCATTTTGCACGGGTTTTAACAAAAACCACTTCTAACTTTAATCTTTATATTGAAGCACAATAATTATTCTAATCTACACATTTTTATAATTTCACATTTGTTATACCATTGTTTTTCATGGGTTTTTAAATTTCTATAAAACGGACCCGATATACCCCTCAATCAATTTAAAATTGTCAAATATCTACGCTGAAGTTAGCAATCTATACTGTTGTTTTTCTCTTTCACAATTTATGGCCCTTTGCTTTCATAGTACGAGCAACTGATTCTTCTTTTTTTCCGCTTCTCTTTTTATTTTATTAAGAGCTTCGTTAAACTAAACAAACACAATTTATGACTGCCATCCTCACCAATAATAAGATTTTAATAATTCACGGTTACTTTAATTAAATCTTCATAATAAATAAATGAAATATTACGCAAAAACACTTTCCAATCTATAAAACCTCTTAATATTGAGCAATTATTTTCATGCCAATCTTATAAATAAATAAAGATCGTACGGTTTACCATCCTCTCTTATCAACTAGTTATGGCGAGGAGTTTCACCATATTTATTTAGATTGTAATGGAATTAGATAGTCTCATGAGCAAAAAAATCAACGCGAGTCACATGCAAAAAAAAATTGTATTCTACCTGAAAATGGAGTAGCTGAACAGACAAAAGATTTAAAACAGCTAACTTTGAGCCAAAAAGGCCAGCTACTAGCACCAAAGAATTGGGGTTGGCATGACAACTTTTCAAAATAAATCAAGATCGTACGGTTTGTCCGTCCTCACTCATCGATTGGTTTAGGAGCTTCCTCAAAGACCATTCCATCCAGGTCATTATCGATGGATACGCCTCAGAAAGGTTTGAGGTCAACGCTGGTGATCCCCAGTGATGCATTTCGTCCCCTAAGCTCTTTCTCCTGTACATCAACAATCTACTAGATAAATCTGCTAATCCACTCTATAGCTTCGCCGAAGATAGCACTCTGGTGTTGTTGTTCAAATCAGTCACCCAAATAAACTCGACTAACACTCAAATCCGTAGGTAGCAACAAATCATCTCCATCAATACCGATTTTGAAAACATTCTGGAGTGAGGTGGAAGTAATCTGATTGAGTTTAATGCAGCAAAAACCCAGGCTCCAGGTTTGTAATAATTGGTACTGCAGCTCAAGATTATAATATAGTCACGTGGACGAATTAGCTAAGGTAGTATCACAAAATCGTTAAGACCAAAGAGCTAGATACTCCTAACAGCTTCTCATCCTCTGTAAGGCCCAGATCCGTCCATTTTTAGAGTATTGCTCGCACATTTGTCGCTCGGCTCCCAAGCATACCCTTAGGATGGAAGGGAGCAACCTCGACTTATAGGCGACTCAGAATTAACCAGAAACTCTTCGTTTTGGCAAATATTACGTTTGTTGAACAATATTGCTCTTTTCATAACTAGTTACGTAAATAACAATTGTTGTATGTATGACAATCAGCAAATAGACATACACACACAATGTACTCAATGACTATCGTGTTGTCAGGGGTCACTAAATATAATATAGTGTGAGGGTTATAAAAGTCCATCCACATATATCCGTGCCTTCAGTGGAAAAAAATATCGGCTGACGAAATTCTTAGTAAACTTAAGGGTGTGTTCAAAGGGCAGCGTCACTATCAGTGTTCTTCCGGTATCCACCGTGAAAGTAACAAATGCATCCTCGCCGATATTTTCAGTTTAGAGTTTGCTCTATTCACATTTCAATGTTTTCTGTATCTACCTCATTTTTGTAATAAGAACGATTTGCTTCTCATCTAGTTCTTTACAATATAAAGGACCCCAAATACCTAAACAGGAAATAGATTTCAAAATGAATGTCGATGGTGAGTTTTTAAATTTATTATCTTACATATTTACTTGTTTATTACAAAATACAAATACATTATACGAAATAGTAAATAATAACTAACTTTCAACTAAGGAGAAACGTCGTTGATCTCGGCCAACAATAACTTGATTTTGCCAAGGAACTGATGCTTCCAATTTGAAAGTCGTGGTTGGTGGCATTTCCGCCTTTGTGAGACAAATTCCTTAGTGCTGAGTTTGCAGTACTGTAGTCGTTGCCCATCTGGCCCGAGATATTCAACTATCAAGCTCATACAGACGAGAAAGGAGAGGACCGGGGCGTAACAAACATTTCTCGTTACGGAATATAAGAGACTGGTGTGGCATTCAGGTTGCGCCAACAATTTTTTTTCGTGCAGAAGAACGGTGCATTCAGATAATAGATTAGATGTTTTGTATACGAGAATACCTACACGCTGCAAAATGTATGGTACTTGAAGAAGAAGAAATCGTTGCCCGGAATATCTCCATTGATGATTACTGCAACCTTGTACCTTTCATACTTGTTTACGTTTGCAGATAATGACTGAATTCGTCTGTTGTAAAATCTGAATTTTTGACTCAAGATTCCAGTCATTTTTCGAAACCGTTCTGGCACGGCTCAGACGATAATTGAATATGAATAAAATTTACATTCGTCGTCCACCAAGCCTCTATACAAAGTCACAAACTCTCCTTCCGCGCATCGAATCATCCATATGGGATGAACCCAGTGTCTTCTTCGTATAAAATTAATGCAATTACTGCGAAGTCTTCTGTACTGAAATTCATTGTGGAGAGAAAACTGAGATAACTCGAGCAGAGATGTTTGATCACCGAAGAATATCGACACGGAAATGTACGGTAATGTGTAAATGGCAAAGAAAAATTTATCACGGAGGCTACGGTGCCGTCCAGTCACGGATATGTGTGTATAGTCCTTTAAATCTGTAAGTTGAAAATATTTGGAGGTCCTTGTTCTTCTACTACACATAACGACCCTATAATTTCCACAGATTAATTCTGATTATATTTCGTTTTCTCCCGGGGATTTACCGTTCTTTTGCCACTATGTCATTTCCAGTATTTCCTCGTTTAATATTTCTTTTAAGTTCTCTTCCCATCTTTGAATCATGATCCTCTGCTTAGCTTGCACTTTATTAAATTTCTTTATTCACAACGTTTTCTTTTATATGTCTTCTCTTTTTCTACATTTTTTTTTCTTTTATTTGTTCTACACATCTTCTTTATTCTTTTTTGCTCTTCATACTGTTGGTTGTCTTCATCTGCATCAGTCTGTACCATTTTCTACTTAGCTTAGTTTCTCTTTTTAATTTCTTTTTCTTAGTTTCTAATTCGTCCCTTTTTCTTTGTTTTATTTTCTGTGGTATTCTTTTACTTGTCTTCTCTTCCTCTATAGTTTCCATTATAGCTCTGTTGTTCTGCTAGGGTTCTCTCCATGGACTAAATATTAAGCTGTCGTGAAGGCATTACAATATACCTGATTTATCAAAAAATGTGATAATTGCTCAAGAGTAAAGTATGTTTATTATTGACAATATAAAAGATTATTATAATAGAAAAAATATTTTTTTCGGCGTCAGAAATTCAAGTTTTCACATTAATGTATAATTAATTTAGGATGTACAGGTATTTTTGAATAGTGACATTTATATATGGTGCATTGAGAAGTTTCTAATCATTAAAAAGGTAAACTTGAGTCTCTGAAGACGGTAACTTGGTTATCGAAACGCTCAGGTAATTGTGAGTGTTGGTGTAAACAGTGTGTTCAGAATGAATGTCACCAACAGTACCAGATATTCCTACTCAATCAAAAATTCTGAAAAACGTTGAGAATCGTATTTTAAAAAGTGGCATGCTATAAACATTTTTTTAAACAGTCTAATGGTGTCTAACATAATATTCAGAGCTTAGTTTTGGTTGACATATTTTATATGTAAGTGTAGAAATAAATCACCAATAATTTATATCTGGAAGAGAAAATTGAGATTGTGCTAATAGTTATAGTTTAGTTTTCAATAACCAGATAAAAATATTCACAATGAAACTATGAGAATTATTTAATATTTTTAA
Organism: Diorhabda elongata; assembly: GCA_026230145.1. NCBI lineage: Eukaryota > Metazoa > Arthropoda > Insecta > Coleoptera > Chrysomelidae > Diorhabda > Diorhabda elongata. Next base: position 15,486,636 of record CM047928.1, on the reverse strand, counting down.
GACTTGAATAAATACGAAGAAAATTTTGTGAATTAAGCCAAAACATGATAGAAAATAATGAAAATTTTGAATTTTATTTGGAAAAAAGGGCGTCTTCATCGTCATATAATGTAAATAGATTCCAAAAAATAGAAATATCGACCTTACAATCTTTAACTAACTCATACTTCAAGATCAGACCAACTACCGTTGGTGAAGTGATGCGAATCCATATTTTACGTTGAAAAATAAAGACAAATATTAGTTTAAACCAACAATTCCCAATGTGGTCATGGTGCACCCCCAGGGGTCAACGGGAAGCTCTACAACAGGAGTGTACTTGAATTTCCATTTTGGTAAACGTAAAGTATTTTGTTTATGAATAAAAAAACCTTGGGAACTTCTGGTTTAAATCATACATGTGGAATGGAATTAATAAAAATCGATTAATCGGATGTTTATTTCCCTAGGAATGCAGATAATTTTTTAAACAATGAAATAAATATTTTTGATAACCTTCCCCTATAGGATAGTACTCCATTCCACCACAAACAAAAAGAACTTAAATATATTAAATGGAATGTCAAATTTTGTTAAAAAATTGAGTGAGTTTTTACCCTAATGATTTAGAAATGATTAGATCAAAAATGTGTACACTTTCAAAGCTTTATTTCATTTTGAAGAATGTTAATAAAAGTTCTAGATCAATCAAAAATTTTGTTGCGAGAATTGAATTTAAAAAAAAATTATACAAACTTTCACTTATCACTTTGTATTGCTCTATCTACACCAGCGACAAATTGCTCAGGTGGAAGACTCTTTTCTTTCTCGAAAAAAGTGAAAAACTATTCAAGATGGAATTTAACTCAAGAAAAGCTAAATGCTTTAGCTTTTTTACGCATAGATGAATAAGTTTTAATACGACGATATAATTAATGATTTAACGAATTCAAAGGCTTACAAAAAATGTATTGTAATGTTTTTATAATCACGTGGTACAAGACTGAAATTTTCTTTCCTTAAAATAATGTTTTTAAACAATAGGGTACTTGCATGGTTTGAAAAAAAATAGTTTTCGATAGTTTATGTACAACTTTTATTATAATTTTTTTCAATTCTTTGATCAATATTTATAGAGAAAAAAATTTTTTCAAAAATTTTGTGGGTAGTTTAAACATTTCAGTAAGGCCGCCATATTATGTGACGTCATATAAAGTAAACACTAAACATACGATACAAAGTAAAAAAATTTTCTCGGTTATTCTAAAATAAGTATTGTTATTAAACTTCGATTAATCTGGAAAATGGTATATAAATCGTTTTTTGTTCCAGGATGTGAAAATACCACGACTAAAACACCTGATAAAGTTTTTTCTAAGTATATGCAGCACAAACATTAGGGTTTTAAGTATATTTTGATAGAATATTGGTGCTAGGATACAGATTTAACTCAATCACTGGGCGTTTAATTTAACTTTGTCAGAAGCTTTCGATATGGTTTAAACAGCCAGAACGCGTTGTGGATCTTCCAGAATATCCACAACGCGATGTGGCCATACACAGACCACTACGTCGCGGTGTTGATCTTTCATAACTGCCAAGCATTTAATAAAATCCATTGTAGCCAAGCCAATTATATCAAAATTTATGAATTCAAGCTGTCAGTGATACAAAATGGCATCACTTGGCGTTTAAAGAATATGCGGTTTTATTGTAGAGGTGGTCAAACTTTGTCCGAAGCTTCGGATATGGTTTATGGCTGAGAATAGCATTGAGACTGATGAAGACTATGCAGATAAGGACGAGGGAGGAACTTTTGAAACAATATAACGAATTAGGTGCAGTAATTCAATATGGAGAAAGCAAACACCTAAAATCTTAGGAGCGTTAAAAAGAACTACAACTTTTAGTTTATATGTTACGACCGAAAACAGCCATCAACGCGTTATGGATCTTCCAGAATATCCACAACGCGACGTAGCCATATACAAACTACCACGTCGCGTTGTAACCGTTATAAAAGTGCCACAAAGCATTCCAAGCCTTCAATATTTGCCAGAATCCGGTGTAGCCAAGCAAACTTTATCTAAATTTATGAATTCAAGATGTCAGTGATACCGAACGGTATCACTTGGCGTTTAAAGAATATGCGGTTTTATTTAGGAGGTGGTCTAACTTTGTCCAATGCTTTGGATATGGTTTATGACTGATGAAGACTCTGCAGATGAGGACGAGGAAGATACGGTTCATAATATAACGGGTAGACAGCTACAGGCACCTGTAGAAATCGAACAGACAGAAAACACTCGAATCTGTAATAATACTGTCGAACCTTCGACAGTTACTGAAGAAAATTCACCTTCAACCGACGAGTTATTTACAGGAAATCTTTTAGTGAGACAGGGTAGTACGAAAAACCACTACATTTGGATTAGTGATCGTCTTGGTGAGAAAACTGGACTGCTGTTGGATCAAAGGTGATTTAGAAAATGTAACACATATTTTACCAGAGGTAAATTATCTCCAGTATAAAAACTTGTCACGTACCGACATATTTGAGATGTTTCAATTTTTTCTAGTTAAATTCGACAAATATGGCAGCTGACATTAAACGTTTTGTGGTTGTTTTAATTCTAAGCAAGTATAAGATCCTTCCATCAAAGGATATGTATTGGGATTTGAAGGATAATGTACTTTATGAGACAAAATTATTTTTTACAGATTAAAAGGTTCTTCATTTTGCGATCAAAACTAAAATAGACCCTTCAGCAAAGGCGTGGAAGATAAATCTCCTAATGAATCAAATCAAAAAGTGGTATTCAGATGATTTTGTGCCTGTTCAGAACCTTGACTTGAATCAATGAATAGATACTAAGCCAGGATGTGAACAGTTCATCTGTGGTAAGCTGATTAGAACCAATGGTCAATATACTCAGTCCTTGAACTCAACAGATGGAAGACAATTACAAATATTAAGCTTCAAATATTGACAGTGTATAAAAAACAACAAAATTGAAGAAATGTTAAAATTTATTGTTAAAATTTAATAAATAATTACTGATATATTAGGACATAGATAAAAATTAAAGAAGGGAACAAGTTAACCATATAAGAAGTGCAATCTGGTTGTGAAATATAACACAGCCGCTGACTAGGGCACACACACTGGTTACATAGGCACCAGTACCAGGAATCCACAAATATTTTTCTAAATAATTATTCGAAAAAAAAAATTTCCCAAATAAATAATTCGAAATAGATTTGTAGATTCACAATATACCTATTCGCAGGTGATATACACATCGGTACGTATGGGAACAAATGGACGAGACTTGGTCGCTACCCTGCTTCATGCCTCCGTCTCTCCCCCTTTTAATCGTAATCTTGCAAAATCCTCAAAAATGATATCGTCGTCATGATTATCGTCGGTATCTAACTGAATTAAGTTTGTATCGTCTGGTATGTCATTTCTAACATCTTCACTGGCACGTCTAGAAGGTGTTGGTGGCGGTAATATTTCTTCTTCGGGTTTTGGGTGCATTAAAATGAAAGGTAATTCAGCCACTAAGTCTCCTCCCAATGCACCAAGGCACAATTTTACCTATAACAGATTAATATATCATCTGCTTATTATCAAAAACATTGTTACAACTAAAAAATCAGATTCTTCAAATTTTATCTGGTAAATCATCACTATCAATGTCTGTAAAAATTGGATTTTGTATACTTATACCAGTGTTACTAAGAAAGTTAGTAATATGTAATGTCTGTTGTTTGTTATTTCACATAGATAATTATCCAAAAAAATATACAAAACAATTATAATGGTCTTGATATTTATATATTTATACCCGCCTACTTTACTTAATGTCTTATTAACATGTACAAGTGCAAATTCAAGTTTTTTTTTTACATTAAGGGAGGGCTCCATCCTATGAATGTGTGCCACAAGGCCTCCTTATAGTTACGCCAGTGACAGTCACATTCACTAAATTAACATTATAATTAACGCTCCTTGAAAAACAAGATTATTTAAAATTGTGTGATATATATATATATATATATATATATATATATATATATATATATGCGACCTAAAGGATCTATTGTGTCCAAAATTGTGTCATAGGAGCCAACAATCATTTTATGGTAAATATGATCAAACTATCAAACTTAATTTAACGTCTTAAAAGAGTAAATTAATCTGTGTTTACAGACTTTCTATTTCCCATGTATGTAAAAATTTTGGAGGTTTAATATATTCACCTTAACTTTGTATTGGACGATTATTCCCAAGTTTTCTCGTTGTGACGTATCAGCTACAAGTGTACTAGACGCAAGATTGGTATCTTCGTGTTTTAATTGACCGTCGAGGGCTAAGCCCCATTTGTCTTTATTATTGGCCAGTAAAGGCGTAAGCGTAAAAACTTTACTAAGAGTGAAGCCGGGACCTAAAAATATATAAAGTACAACATAGTTCAACAATTGCTTCTAAATATTAACCAATATGATTTTTTTTCACATTAAGATGTCTATCGAAGTAAAATTCTGTATCAAAATTTTTATAAAGAATCTAGTATAAAATGACATACAGTAGTCACTACCAGAAATACTGTCATATCACCATTTTTGGAACAAAGACAAAAATTTAAACATTTTAAAGGGGTATTCTTATCTAAAAGCCTAAATTTTAGGCATTTTTGAAGCTAACGTTTTTTATATGACTTTTCAAGAAAGAAAAAAAATCAGAATTTCAATAAATTACAAACCGGTGAAGTGGAGGTTTAAAAAACATCGGCACACCCTGATTGACATGATTCCAGCCCTTGTAGTGATATGGAACAAAAAAATTTGAAAAATTCTTAATTTGTAAAAATGTCGCTATCGTATTGACCTAAGTCAAAAAAAATTACAAGATTACGTCGACATGAAATATCAATTTTTTTTACCTTTTAGATTTTTTTCAAAATACTCCAAACCGAATGTTTTAAAAAATCAAGGCGGACGCGATAGACAGATATATACAAAAGATTTCCACCAAATTTAAAAGGAATCGGTCGGGTAGAACTTGAGAAACCATTAGAATAATTCGTTCCACTCGGATTAGACACTACGTCACAAAATCTACTGTATTTCCAGCAATAATGCGAATTTTTAAAAAATCTGACCAAGAACATATTCTTGAAGGTCTAAGCTTTGAAAATATACAAAAAATTAGATTTTTCAAATTTCTACACCAGAATACCACCAGGGGTAACACCATTGTAGAGACCGATTATTGAAGATGATTTTTGAATTTTGTTTTTAAACTTTATATCTAATGCAAAATTTAATTCAATTACTTCATTATACATGTTTTGAGGTAATTAAATTAATTTTTACAGAGCGTTCAAAAACAAAATGGCGTCAATTCACAGCTATAAGCATAAGAGGAATTCTTCCCAACCACTTTTTGTTGTAGCTATTGATAGGGGATAGTTTCTTAGAAAATGATGTTATGAAGCTTTTAAATTAATCGGATTAAAATTGTTTTAGCCTCAGCCATTGCAAAGTCGTTAACCAGCAAATCTTGAGTCTGCTAACATCTTCAGCGACTATCAAAATATAGATCAACTGGGGATCTCCTCGCCCATATCACCAACGCAACGTATGAACTCAAGCTCTCCAGTATATCGACGATCTATATCTTCAAAACTCGATCTATAGCTCCGTTGTCGTTAAAATCAACCCCTATAAACTCGGTCAACACCCAAATCTGTAGGCAGCAACAGATCACCACCATCAATACTCATATTTAAAACTTTCTGGATTGGGATGGAATCAATTTGATCGGGTTTAATGCATAAAAGTCTCAGGATTAGGTAAGACAGTATCACGAAAACTCGGAGCTCTCTTTAAGACCAAAACACTACAGCTTCTGATTCTCTACAAGGTCCAGATTTAGAGTGGAGCTCGACTCAATACAGAAGAGAGCAATTCGATTTATAAGCGATCCGAAGGAAACTTGGGACAGCTTGGGGCATAGAAGAAAGGTCGCTGACTTGACTTTGTTTTACCGATACTACCACAGTAGATACACTTTCGAGCTGTCTAACATAATCTCATCTAGGGCAGTATTTCCAAGACCTAGTCGACAGGGAGCTCATAAGCACCGAGTTCGTTTGCAGACGTCCAGACTTCTTTGGAGAAGTTTAAGTCTGTGGAATCAGTTAACAAGGCACAGTAGGCACCACTAGAGCTACTCAAGTGTGATATAAGGTTTTTTAACCTTTTGAGTTTGCTTTTCCCTTCAGAAACTACGTTTACTGATTGTTGAATGTTAATATTTACCTATAGGACATCCCTCTTCGCTTTCTATTTCTGCAACGGTGCATTTATATTGAGCTGTTGAAAACAGACATATGTCCGCAAACTGTCTAACGGAAACTTTAATCTTTTTAACTGTGCGATTAGAATTATTTGCTATGTGCACATTGACAGCTATATTTTCACCGTGATGATATAATTTTTTATCGAGGGATGCTTCTAGATATAGTTTATTGGGGCTCATCATAAATTCTTTGCTCACTTCTACGGACGGTTGTTCTCCTGAAAAAGAATTTTTATTTTATAAAAAGATATTTAAAAAATATTTATTATTTACCTTGTTTATTCGGCGCGTACATAATTTTACGTATGGCAAGTCTAACGGAATTTCTCTTATGAGGTTTATCATCTTGACTATCGCCTACAAATGCTTTCAATTCATAATCGATGCCACAAGGTTTGCCGGTGTCTCCTGGAGCAGGTTGAAGTGTTACGGAGGCGGGACAGTGTGGGGGTAATTCAAAATAAAAAGGGTAAGCGTTTGATCCCAATTTTTTAATTAATCGTTCCTGCAGTCTTGTGAGAGGTCGTTTAATTTGAGTTGAGTTTATTTGAGGGTAAATTTGTTCGGCAGCTAAGTACAGATCTTTACGAAATGTTAATCCCAAAACATCGAGGTCTTCTCTACCATACCTGTAATTAAAATAATTTAATTTAAAAATAAAAGTAACTGTATCGAAGAGAAGAAAAAGAGCAAAATCCATTACATTGTACGTAATATAATATATAAAATTGACTCATGCGACACCACCGCAATCTTAAGTGTCATTGGCATAAAACCTGAACACGAAATTGAATTTTTCTTAGTAAAATCTTAAAGGTAAAGGGTTGAATGAACCTTACTTCGTCGTTGATGCAAGTTTCTTGCGGTTTTTCAATTACGTTGGATATGGTCCTTGACCACTGAGGGAATGTATGAGTCCTGGCGTTGAGTTGAAGTTGTTCCAATCTGACCTCGATGTTTGGTACGAATTGGTGAAGTCTCCTCCCTTTTTCGCTACTTTCTCATTTTCTTTGCCACTTTTGCAGTGTTACATAATTTATTTTGGTTTTGCCTGTTATTTCTTGGTCTGTTTATATATATTTCTTTCGCTTTCTGATCTTTGGACTTCTTTAACCAGTAAATGGCTGTTCGGATCCCAAATTAACCCAAATCCAGCCAGAGAAATGCGAGGAATTGCTGAACAATCAGAAGTAGACTTAGCTACATACTGGATTCAAATTAACCCAAGCCCAGTCATAGAAATGCGAGGAGTGGCTGGACAGTCAGAAGTAGACTTAGCTACCTACTGGCCTCAACTTAACCCAAACTCAACCAGAAAAATGCGAGGAATTGCTGGACAATCAGAAGTAGACTTAACTAGCTACTGGCTTCAACCTAACGCAAACCCAGCCAGAAAAATGCGAGGAATTGCTGGACAATCAGAAGTAGACTTAGCCTCAAATTAATCCAAGCCCATCCAGAAAAGACGTTAATTGAACTGGGGCTCCGTTCACTTCTCAGACGAAAGCAGATTGTGCCTGCATGGTAGCGATGGAAGAGGACGAGTCTATAAAAGACCTGGATAAAGATACACGCAATGTTGCATAAAAGTAAGAGTGGGTTTTTAACGATATTCCTGGGTGGTTCGAACGGGAAGCAAAACCTGAGTTTGTTTTTATTGAAACTGGAGATGGAGCAAAGGGAATAAGATGGAAGGCAGCATCGAAAAACATCGAGTAAAGAAACTTATTCGATCCACGAAGAAGCCATTGGAAGCTATTATTAGGGCTAAGGTAGAAAACACTAAATATTGATTAATTTTTACTGTTTTATTGTTAAAGTTTCCTTTTCGTTCGATATTTGTTCTTTACCAAAAAAATTGAGGCTACAAATTTTTTTGCTACAAACTTTTGAACGTGAGCGTACGAGTCGAGTCGATTTTTTACTTACGAATGTAGATGTCGCTGTTTATATTTCCAATACAAGCAATGGATGGATTTTTTCAAAAATATATGAGTTACATTTTTTAAAATTCAGATTCAAATATCATTAGAGGTGTATTTTTGACGCAATTTCTCAATCAAATTATATAATAATAATAAAATTCTGTGGATTATTCAAAATAAATACAAAAAAACCAAAAACACGTTTTTATAACATTTGAAACTGACAAAACAAAACAAAAATCCAGTTTTTAGAGCAAATCAAACTACAAAGTTAAAAATAAGTTTTAATGTCAGATAAATATGGAACAAAACGGCCCACGCTTTTTTCAAATTAAGACTAATATTTTTCATTAATTATTGTTTTAGGGTTATTTTTTAGAAAAAAATATTTTCCACTTTTTACTTCGATTTATTGTCTAAAATAAAGTTCTATTCATTAGTAGAGAAAGTATAGGGAGTCTCCAACATGGGGCATACAGTTCTAATAATTGTTTCAATATAAAAATAAATTTTGCAGTGATAATTAAAAAAAATGATGAAAAAACCAATTTTTCTTGCTGCGCGAACGAGATTTGAACCCACGACCTAAGAATACGGAGGTTGACGTCTTACCCGTGCCTATTAAAGTAGTGGGATATACTAACAATAATAAGCCACAAAGGAGAGTTACGAACACACAAGCTCACATAAAGGTGAGGCTAATAAAAGCTTGTGTAAAAAATACATACCTAAAAGCAGCAAGTACATGTCCAAATACTTTTCTGTCTTTGATGTATTCGGGATCTACTAATACCACACCATCTATGGGATCTACGTGTGATATGTGATCCACAAAGTCCCTTTTACCTAAATAAACCGTGATTTTTCCGTTCGGAGCACTTTTCTTAAACACCCTATAACGAAAGAAATTTCTGTATAGATTACTAACGCTAAAATCGAAGGAAGGAAGTAAAATCTCATTTGAATTTCTGTCTTACTTGCTCATTTTCAAAATTGTTTCAAAACTACAGGTTGAAAAAAAATCGTGAGCTTTACAAATGTCATTAGTACTTTATAGTCAATTTTTATGCTTGAGAGAGTAATACAATGATAAAGCATCCGTAATCCATAGGTGTATCATTTCTTTTAGTAGACAGTTAAAATATTTTTCCTCGAGTATTTTGGTAAAATGTAAAATAACATTTCTATTTTCAGTTAATTAACATGCTGAAGGTAAAAATATACATTTTTTTCTATGTTTCATTTTTACAGTAGGTATGAAAAACATTGCTTGAAGGTCGAGCTGTAAGCGAGTAAAGAGGAATTAAGTTGGAACTGTCTGACGCACGATTCGATAACAAAGTTATCGTCTTCAAAGACTGAAAGTAAATTAAAAGATATTAACTTGACTTACCTGTTTTACAGTAAATTTTTCCACCCATGAATTATTTCCCGTGAAAAATAATACCATCGGGAAAATCTCCATGGCAGGAAAAAAATTTATATTGGCGGAAAATTGAGGAAGAGTTATGAAAAATGGATTTTCTTGAAAACGATACATTTGATCCGGAAACTAATTTGATTTTTGGATTTTTTGGGCAAAAACACATGTTAATTCATGGTCATTCACATATTTACGCCTCAGTTTAATATTTGTGAGGAATATATAGGGTTAAAGTATTTTTTTTAACATATCATTAAAATTAAATTTATTGTATCTACAGTTATGGAATGGCAACGTTGTAATATGAGAAAATCCAAAGGAAAAAATTGAAACTATCATAGGTAAAATACAAAAACTTTTTCGTGATCATTCAAAGCAAGTTATATAACAAAGTTGGGAATTATGAAACAAAATCTCGTATTTGAACGGGGATCATTTTGCTTTGAAAATAGAGAAAAACTAGTTTCAGATTCTGTTAAATTTTAGTATAATGCGGTTTTTTGAAACAAGGAGTACGAAAAGCATATCAGTTGTTAAGAAAAAAAAGTTATTATAGGCGAAAAATTGAGGAAAAGACATGAAAAATGGATTCAAAACGATATATTTGATCCGGAAACTTAAAAGGATTTTTGGATTTTTTGTACAAAAACACATAATAATTCATGGTCACTCACATATTTTCGTCATTAAGGTGTATTTTTAACTGTTCTGTCAAAACATTCAAAAAGCAAAAAAAAATGACCTGCTTGTATAAAAAATTCTGTATTTCCGAAACCGGTTGAGATATCGATTTATTTTTTACACGAATCAAGTGAGAAAACGCGTGTTTAAATGACTGTTTATATTGGATTCCTTCAGTTTCATATTAGTAAGAAATATACAGGGTTAAAGTTGAAGTAATTTTCTATTAGACAAATATAACTATTTAAATTTATTGTATTTACAGTAGTGTAATGTAGAAAAACGTTGATACTATCAACAAAACGACTATAGCTATAGGGAAATAAATATTCGAGGGGTTAACAATTTTAAATACTTGGGAGTCACAATTAACAGCCATAATTAACGAGGAGACGAAATTACTCAAAAAATGTAAGCAGGCTACCAAACATACCATAAATTCAGTCTTCGAATGCTATGAAAACTAATATTTATAAAATCGTAACGAATACGATGGCCAAGAGTAAGACATAAAAGTCAAGTTACCAATGATCTGAACCAAATTGGGAGTGCGCGGATGGGTGGAGAAGAAAAAATGGACAAAAATAAATTCCCAACTAATATTGGCAAACAGGTATTTATAGATCTTATGATACGGATATGTAATCTTTAATACACATGATTTTTAACCAGTCCAAACCAATAAAAGACCAAAAATTTGTATTAGCTCTGATACATTTATGAAAATGTTGGGAAAGTTTTGGAGTTTTATTACTCTTTCGGCCATAAAAATAGACTATACCCATTCTAGAGACGGAGTCACTTTTTTTTGGAAAAATATATATACGAGAAAAATTTTCCAACTAATATCTTTCGATTCGAGATATCTAACCTAGTAGCCTGTCGTTTTCCTCCATCATCCATATCTGGACTGGAACTGGACGGAGCTAACCGCGCGCCTTGTTCGCCTGTAACCAATAGCAAAGGCACCTTATGCCCCTCCAGTTTGTTGTAGTGTTCAGGGTGAACTTCGTAAATAACTGTATCACCTGAAATAAAAGCAAGTATTATATTTACCACGAGGAGCACAAATATAAATTTCACAACTCAATTGCGTCAAGTTTTGTCAGCATGTGGTTTTAAACACAAAAATCCGAATCGTCAAGGATAGTTCGATGGCGATAAGATTATTTTCGTTAGATAAAAGACTACCGCAGTTCTAATGGACACATAATTTATCTAGATGGAACATGGTTTGACAGTCACGATTTAGAGGATTTCGGTTGGGTAGACAATAGTAAAAAATGCTGTTTTAATGGACCATGTTCTGAAGGGAAACGCATTATAAAAGTACACGTTGTAAGCAAAGCAAATGCTATAATAATATCAGCTCAAAAAATTAAAAACTGTGCAGCTGATTATAATGAAGATATGACAGCGGAGTTATTTGAGAAGTTAAGATACCAAATAGTAGTAGTAACAAAGCTCAAATTTTAGCATTTACGTCTGTAATAGTTATTCTTAGACAATGCCATCTGACATACGGAGAGTTTTGAGTATTTCATGTAGTGAAAGTGACTGCAAAAAATTTTCGGGACGCTCTGGAGTACACAACTTTAACCTTAAAAGTAACTCTAGATACTTCTATGTTGACAGTTTCATTTCGATGATTTTGCATAACCTTAAATTTTTAATTTTCTGAAATTATTTGTTTTATCCCAAGTTTTGTCGAAATTAATGAATAACAATGAATGATGATGAAAAAGAAAACATCAGCAATGAAGAAATACTCGTTCTTAATTCGTTGCCGGATAAATCTGGTGCAAGGTACGAAAAACATCTCTATTATTTATTTTTTTTCCTTAGTGTAATTGAAAAAGTTTTGGATCTTATGCGTCGTCTAAAAAATGTTGTGTACGCCGCGGTTGAAATACTACTTTGTTGTACTCGCCTTGCTTCGCTCGTCTCGCAATTTTCAGACTCTTCCAACAAAGTAGTATTTCAGCCGCGGCGTACACATTTTTTAGAAGATATTTTTGTTTTCTTCGGTGAGATCAAGTGGCGTAGAGTAACTCTTCATCGCTGATGTTTTCTTTTTCATCATCATTAATTGTTATCCATTAATTTAGATAAAACTTCGGATAAAACAAATGATTTCAGAAAATTAAAAATTTAAGGTTAGGTATGCAAAATCATTGAAGTAAAACTGTCAACTGTCAAAATTGAAGTGGCTAGAGTCACATTTAAGGAAGTTAAATTTGTCTACTCCTTAGCGCCTCGAAAGTGTTTTGCAGTACGGAACTTTCGGTATGTAAATAAATACAGAACGAACAACTTTCAGATGGCGTCGTCTAAAAAAAATATTCCTATACCTGTGAACGTGAAAAAGACCCAACAAACAAAAAATTGCTTACTGTTGTTAAAGGTCTAAAGTTAGGGGAAATTTATTGTATTGACAAGTTGTGCAAAAAACAGGGTCATACTCTTCTCAGACTACCTCCTTATTCTTGCATATGGTTCTGAGGAAACCGGCGATAGGATTTCCCTTTTCGAGTCAGTCTCTCTACCTGAATATTATTGTTGATACATTAAATAGCAATTTTTTTTGTTCGTAATCTTCTTAATGCTATTTTATTAAACGCTATGAAATTACATTTATTTTGGTTTTTGAATGAAAAAAATCGAACATCTTTAACAAATGACACGTCTGGTTAATAACTTGAAACTGTTTGAAGCTACTTGATTGAATTTTTATTTTTTTAATTTTTTATGTGAATGAAGATTAAAGCTTTTCACTAACAATTTTAAACATAATTTTTGGTTAACCCACCAGTGCCTTAGCGGAAAACAAATATTAAATTAGGTTTTATTTACCTAAAAATGTCCTCCTCAAACTTGTACTTGCAATAAAATTATTTTTTTTTGTTTATGCTTCCGAAACAAAATATGTACAATGGGATAATAAGTATTACCAAAAATGTCAAACTTTATATTTATTATTTTATATGTCAATTATTATAACACTGTAAAACAAGAACTAAGAATGAAATATTTTGAAACACTTCCGTTCAATGCACAGAGTCACATTACATTTTTCACATATCCATCTAGCCCTCATATGACACTGACCACATCTGAGCTGGTTCTCAATTTTTTTAGGGAAATGTCCAATCGGATCATCCAAAATACTTCTTGGTAATGAAGCAGAAGGTCTATTAGATGCAGATCTTCTTTGTATAGCCTTATTATAGGATCGTATGTAGTGACGAGTAATACTTCTAACATATTGCAAAAAATCCGTTTTGTCATTAGGGTAAATAATTTTATGTAATCTCCAGGCATTTACAACAGTTACGTTTATCATGTGAGTAAAGAGAACCCACCACCATTTTTTACCGTGGATGGCAATTCTGTAATTATTGACTCTTTGGTCCAATACATGCGATGGTTGTAGTTTTTAAAATGTTGCGGTTGAGGCACTGAAATTTTCTCCTTCCTTTTCGAACACCATCTCTTTACTTGTGCTAAAGGTTCGACTGAATCATAGTTTGTAGCCATCGTTACTGCACTATTATCATTCCATCTAACAAATAGAAGTTGGTTTCTTTCATCGTATTGAAAATCATAGAAACCACGGTCTTCTCTTTTTTTTTATTGTCTTGGCGGGTACAAGAGGACATTTCTTTGTACGATAGTCACGTATTCCAATCTTTCTAAGTGCATTTAAAACATCATGGATTGCAAAATAATTGTCGAAAAATTGGACATTATCACTAGGGGCATCAATTATTTTCGCAAAATCAAGGACCACTCGTGAACCTAGTGGAAGCGAGGTTTTAATTTTAGTTGGTACTTGAACAGATGACGGTTTAGCTCCACAATAGGTATCGAATGAATAACAAAATCCATCCGAGCTACATAACATCCAGTCCTTGTATGTGAGTGATGACCATAATATTTAAACATTGCTTCGTCTATAGACAAGAATTTATGAAAAATTCTCCATTGTTGAAACTTTGAGTTGAGAATGTTCATAAGTGGCCGAATTTTGTACATTTTGTCCTCAGAATCCAGTGTTCTGTTATCTGCTAAATGTTTTTTTATTCTGTAAATCTGTTTCGACTAATTGCATTTGAAATAAATGGAACTCCAACATCCTCATCAAGATTCCAATAAAGGCGCTTTTATGATTGTTCTTAGATGCCTCATAAATGTTGGTTTGGTCGATAATATGTTGAACCACTTCGTCATCAAATGGTTTTTCGAAAATCTGTACGGCATTCAGCCCTCTTAGATCTTGTCAAAGTTGTTGTAACTGAACTTCGGCTCCATCTGTGCTGTCTATCTCTAATACTGTAGGTATTAGGGTCCAATTAGGATTCCCCTTTAGAAGATGCCATCTCTCTAACAGTGGCATACTATCCAAATTTTCGGTTGAATTAGTTGGTTGCACATTTTGAAGTTCCGTCAGTGGCAGGCCATCTTCGTCTTCAAAATCAGACTCATCGAGATCAATTTCTGCTTCACCTGGAATATCTGCTGGCAAATCTGCAGCTAATAAATCGTCTTCATCAAATTCTTCCTCGTCAGTTTGATAATCCACTTCTGGCGGAATTATAACGACATCAACTTCCAATTTAGCATTATTTGCTTGTTCAACAGCATCAACTGCAGAAGCTAAGGTTTTGAATCTTTTACCATAAAAAGAGCTAGTTGCAATTCCGTCGATGTCCATTGTAGAATGTTCCTGGAAAAATAGCCCGGTATAGTCGTGTGCCCAGTGTACTCAAATGAGTACACCGAGATTTACATCAGAATAACAAAAAAACATAATATTGTAGGACTTTAAAACATTATTCAATCACACTTATTTACAATGTCGGTTGTAGTGTATAATATCAACTCACCTCTGATTACATCAGCAATACGTAGAAGCGCGGTAAATATATTCACAGCCAAATCTAATTGATTCAAAATTATTGATAATCACTGCCACAGTTCAATTAAAATAACACTAGTAAACAATGTTTTTATGTTACAATTACGAAATACGCCGTTGTGTTGCGCTGAAATCGAGATAATTTAGGTGTACCCATTCGAGTACACTGGGCGCTAATGGGTTAAGAGGACCAGAAAGTGTTTCACACTTTAAATAAAAATTTTTTTTAGGGCGCTAGGTGCCCGAGAACACAAAATAAAACAGTTTCAAGCTATTAATCAGTCTATTTACATTTTATAATTTAATATTCAGTTGTAGCAAGTTAAATCATTTTTTTCCTAGTAGGACTAGGACAATTAAATGCATCTGTCTAAATGATGGCGTATAATGCCGTCCAATTTATAATGATTCAACAACCTTTTATCTCGTATAAGATATATATGTACATATTTTTAAGAGTATTTATAAAAATAATAAATTTATAAAATGAGGTATCTACGCCTATTTATTTTAAGCCACTTTCATAGTTTGGCATTGATTTCATTGTAAAATTCTTTTTTTTTATCGAGTGCAGGTAGTACCACCCGGATTGGGGTCAATTTATGGGTTTAGCCTATTCTTATCCATTCACAAACATTGAAAATAGTGTGCCAAAGGTGTGCCAGTAGGATACTCGTAAAAAGAAACGCAGAATCAGAAAAAAGGTTGGAATTAGGCACTAATAGAAGGTTGAACGGTACCTGTTAAACGCAAAACGTAACTGTATAATCTACTACCTAAGTAATCCCTACACAATATTTTGATATTGACAGAAAACATACTTTTCCTCTCTTACGCAATTACTTGAAATTTTAATATTTCAAGACCTACACCTATAGCAAACACCGGAATTGAGTTGAACTAGACGGAATTCTCCATTTTATTACTCTATACCTTTCTGAAATAGACTATAGATAAGGAATATGTCTGTTCAATCAAACTTAACCTGTTTAGATACGAAAATAAATTCAACCGTTTAGCTAACACCAGAAATTCTTCATCCTCTCTTTCACTAAATTATATTTGTATATATAAATAATTATGTCAATTCTTTCTTTATTCCCAGATACATAATCTATTAAAATGATGGTAAGAAATCTTAATTTTAAATGTTAAAATTATATTCTAATGCTCCTACAGCATTTACACTTTAAACCATGTGGTTAATTTTCAATTAGTGAGGAATCTAAAAGCGAAAATTTTTATACCTTTTGTACAAAGTTCAATTATGATATTCACAGTGAAAAACAGGAAGTCTTTAATCGTGAATAAACTACTAAAAATTGTCATTATATACTCCTTGTGCCCATCTCCGTACTTTACAAACTAGTCGAATATATCGTACAGACTATAAATCAGTCAAAAACAAATTAAAAGGCAACAATCGAACATGTGCTTGTCGAGTATATTGATCCGTGGCGTACTCGTAATAATTGCAATAAAAATTTGCTAAATTTAGCAACCGGCGTTATCGGCAAACGTTTTAAAGTATAACCAGATCTTGGAAAAAAACAGATGCTCCAATAAAGAATCACATGTAATAATTTATTTTTTCTACGCCCGTTATAATATTCACGATTTTTTTTTCATTCATTTGCATTTATAAAGAATGCAATTTCTGAATCGGTCAAAAAGCGTCTGATTACGGTGGTGATATAATTCAATTCAAGAAGGGTGGAAATCCAACACAGTTGCGGAGGGTTACGTAGACGATTCAATAAAAAACAAAATGGATTTCGCCGTGAAAATTTTAACGGAAACAACTAGTTCGACTTGTAAATGTTGACGATCCTACCAACAGTCCAATAAGTACTAATACAACTATAGAAGATGTTAATTCTTTAAACTTGTTAAATGTTGCCGATTCAAGTACCAATAGTAATTAGTAATCAAATTAATAATGCTCACAATTGCATTTTTAAAATTAATATTACAAAATAAAAGTTGATAAGTTTTGTCTCATTTTTTTAAGTCTACGGACGTAAAAAAATTTTTGTATGAAACTTGTGAGTAAAATAACTCTTTTTTCCACTCGTAGGAATTGCTCTACTCATGAAAAAAGTATCTATTTACTTTTAGTCTAGTCAATAAAGACTTTTGACCTCTTTTTTGCACAAAATTTTGCACACTCATATATTTTTTGGTGAAGAATTCAATTCTGAGCTACGTGCTTCGATATATCTCGTCTTTTTTTGTCCAAATCACAAATTTTCATGTAATTGGCCAATAAGATTGAATTTTATCCAAATTGTCCATCCAAACTTATTACATATTTATGATTATGCCATTCGAAAGCTTAAGGAATTTATTAATTTATTTTGCTCCATACAAAATTTTCGACCGGTATCAAAATATAGTGTGACTAAAAAAAATTTTTTTTACCAAAAATCGATTTTATTCATCAATATAATCTCCTTCAATATATACTTCAGTTTCAACAATTGCTTACCGGCGAGCCATTTTGTGAGAATAGCACTGGGGACCAGATCTGGTCTATACGGTGGATGAGGAAGAAATTCGTTCAATTTAACCATCGTTGCCATCGACATGTGAATCGGAGCATTGTCTTGGTAAAACAGGCCGTTTTTTCTTGATTTTTGCATTCAAACGATCCAATAACTCTATATAGTATTCACCATTGATTGTCCCTCCTTTTGAAGATATTAGATTAACAATATTATATGCGCATCCCAAAATATTGAAGTCATAACCTTCCTAGCTGACTGTTGAGCCTTTGGATGCTTCGAACGTGGTTCACCGACTGCAGTCCACTCAGATCATGATCATTTTAATTCCGTAATGAAGTGATGGTTCAATATTACATCCATTGTCACATATCGACGCAAAAACTTGATTTATTACGTGTAAATATAGTCAAATACTGCTTTGATTCATCAACACGTTGTTGTTTTTGATAGACCTTCAGTAAACGCAGCACCCACTTTGAGAAAAGATTTTTCATGGTTAAATGTTCATCCATAATGGTAAATACATTTGCTTCTTATATCTTCATGGCCTCAAATATCTCACGAAATTTCAATTTACGATTAGATGTAACAAATTTTTTTGATGGAACCACCTCAATTGGACGACCAGAACGTTCACCATCATCGGTCTCGATACGACCACGTTTAACTTCATTTCATTGAATTTTACACACAGTCTTTTGAAAGTTGGTACTTCATAAACATCATATGAATTTGTTTGTACAGTGTTTTTTTTTCATCAAGAATCAATGAGAAATTAACACACGTTTTGAAAGTATCAAAAGTAGCTCCACATAAATGGCTGTCACTTTATTATGATCCATCGAAATGTCATGATATTTTACACTTAGTTTTTTTAAGGTTTGTACTTCATATGCATTTGACAATAGCATCGCCATCTGTGCATCTTTCATGATCCAAAGATTTAATAAGATAAAAATGTGTGTGAACAGTAAGATTTGCTAGACTGCCACCTCGGAACCAATCGAGATGAATATGTCATGTTGAAACAGGGTTTTATGCTGTAAAATTGGTAATCTCAAAGATTCAATAAAAACATTGATGGTACAAATACTAATCACTTCTACAAGTGTTTTCTGGAAAGCTTCCGACTTAACTAAGGAACAAGACATTTATTTTCCATAATTATTTCTATTTTTCAACGTAAATCGTTAGTTCATCGTCCGATGAATATCTTTTTCTTACAAGTGAAACTTTGAGGTTAGGAAAAAGTGGCTAGGGCCCATATCTGGTGAATAAGGTTGAGTCACACCACTTATTGTGTGATTTATTACGTTCTTGCTTGTGCGCATGAATATGGCAAGTTGAAAGTATACTACCATGTCATATATCGGAGCGTGTGTTTATTTATAATAAACATGTTTCTAACATTGAATAATCCAAATGAAATAAATATTTATTATCAAAAATGTTTATCAATCAGAAGAATTTTTGTAAGTGTAAACATATTAAATGAAAATAATCAGTTTTTAATGATTCTACCCTTTTATGACTTCTAAAAAGATTAAATAGATATATGAAATAATAAGTCATATGTTATTGTCGAGAAACAATGAAAATTACTTGGAAGCCTCTGGGGGCACAGTTTCGGAGTTCATCATTTTTTCTTAAATTGGACACTTTATTGAAGAAATTTCCTCTTTTCATTCCAGAAATCCATGGTCTTGACTAGCGCTCGGAATAATGAGAGGTTTCATTGAAAAAACATTGAAGTTGACTGGACTATTTCAAGCATTTCTGATTTTTTTTAATAGTTGCAAATATTTCTCATAATTACCTACAGCAGAGGTGACAAACTCAATTTTGCAGAGGGCCATATATTAAATTTTGAATTTGTAGGTACCCAGGGGCCGGAAACGGCCCGCGGGCCGTATCATTGACATTACTGACGTACAGTATCTTAGTATTTGTATCTATAGAACAGTTTTTATGACAAAAATAAAGATTGTAAAGAAGAAAACCATTAAATTTTGATACCTTCTTATCGAAATTTTTGCTAGATCTTAGTAAATAATATATCATAAAATGTATTAAGGGATTAACGAATTATTCTAAAAATATTTTTAGAATAAATTGATATAATAGTTAATTATGATGTGAGTGTTAAGAGTTGTTGTTAATTTAGGTCCATGATTCCCAAAGTAGTCCATCAGGAGTCCACGAGAGACTCGACGAGGGGGGTCCACAATCGTAAGCGTATTCCATATTCAGTGTAATGCGTCGAGTCCGGTTCTGAGTTATTTTTTTAAGAAAAAATCGATTCTATTCACAAACGTTTCGGTGGTAACAGATGAAGCTCCTGCAATACTCGGGTGATATCGTGGGTTTATAAGCCATCATAAAAGAATTATACCAGGGGTATTCATTGTGTTATCCACCGACAACATCTAGTAGCGAAAAATTTGAGTGATAGATTGTACGAATCGCTTCAATTTGTGGTTAATGCAGTTAACAAAATAAGAAGCAATAAATTGAATACGCGCTTATTCGCACAATTGAGCGATGAAAATGATAAAGACTTCCTGTTACATACCGAAGTACGCTGGTTGTCGAAAGGTGCATGTTTGTCAGGATTTGATTTATTTTTAAGTTTTAGAGTTTCTGGAAAGTGAAGATCCTGATTTCAAAGAAAACCTGATCAACTCTACTAAAACAGACATTGTGTGTTTGACATATTTGTTCGAAAAATTTAATTACCTTAACTTTTTATTTAAAGGGGACGGCTTCAACTCAATGAAAACAGTGTATAATTTCAGCTTTTTTTTGGTAAATTGAGTTTTATAAAAGAAAATATTGGTCGGCGCGAAATTTCACAGTTTTCAAACCGGTCGGAGGTAGAAAGCCTTGATGAAGATATTTAGAGATACTTTCAACATTTGACTGTCCTGCAAGACGATTTTAAAATCAGATATTCTGTCGATGGAAATACCACCAACGATTGGGGAATTGTGCAAAAGCTTCTGATCGCGTTTTTCTCGTCATATCTTGACGAAAAAAGTTTTAGTACCGTTACAAAGTTATTAACAAAAAAAGGAGCAGATTGAATGTCACAGAACAAGGAGATTTGAGATTATTCCTCACAAAACTCAAGCCAAATATTGATAATTTGCTGTCAATCGATCAAGTAATAAGTTATAACAAAAATATTTATCGAGCTCTAACACGTACCACTTTTCAATATTTTTTTAATAAATATTAAATATTTTACCAATGAATAACTTAAACATAAACATATTTTCGTATTTGTGTTACTAAAAAAATTTTTTTTGTCGACCAGTGTAATAACTTATATATTTGAATAAATATAATATGCTTCTATCTAAATGTCCTTGATATTATAAGACTTATGTCTTAAGACTTAAATAAAAGTTGAAACGTCAATCAATTAATTTTTTCTGAAAAATTATTTACAAAAACTAATTTTAAAACAGAACAGACCTAAAAACAATTAGAAACAACCATATCAAACGGTCTAAGAAATAAGGAATTGAAGAAAATATAATATATCGGGTTCGCATGCGAGTTATCACTGCATTAAGCGAAAAAAATTCACCAAACAATCACATGTCTATAACTCAAAGTTCATAAATACGGCACCAGCTAAATACTTTTATGGCTCTCTCGATCGCTCGATAGGGAGAAACTTAAACGTTCCACAAGCTTTGATTGGCTTAAAACTTAATTTTAATTTTCGATTACAGACATGTGGTTGTTTGGTGATTTTTAATCGATTTTTTTCGCTTAATTTAGTGATATAACTCGCATGCGAACGTTTTGAAACACCCTGTATATCTTTTTACCACGCCGATTGGGCAGTTTCTAAATAAAAGTAAAGTTGGATGGAGTGACTTTTTTAATATCCACTCACAACACAATCAATTAAAATTTAATTGGAAACAATTAACGCTATCAATCAATCAATCCTAACCTTTTTTTTTAAAAAAAAAAACAGTTAATTCGTCGTTGAAACTCAACCACAACGCAAATTTCTATAGATAGATTTAACCTTTTTTCGAAATTTGTACTTGTACCAGAATTTTGAAAGTGATCTATGATACAAAAAAATTTGGGAACCAATGAATTAAGTAGTAGTGATTTGATACGAAAGATAAACTGACTATATAGTGAGTCCCAATAATATTGCACGATTAATTAAGAACTAGTTATATTGGAATTGTCGTGTGGGCACGTAAATGGAATAAATTTTCCGACTTATGGACCCCGTATCGGTCACATCCATATAATTCAATTTATATTCAAAATGAGAATTAAAAACATATGGAACACTCATTATTTAAAATCAAAACGTACATAAGATAAACTTAAAACAGTAACGAGTGACGTCAACGGGATTTCCTTGATAATAATTTAAGGAAATCAAATTGTAAAACTAATTCTCAAGGTGGTATGTATATCCAATTTTTCATAATATTTATAAGGTTATCATTTCTTCTTATCACAACGTGAATATAATCGGAAACAACTACCTACAAGAAAGTCCTTTCACCATCAATAAAAAAAATTATTATTTATTTAGATTGTAATGGAGAAAAATAGTTTCGTGAGCAAAAAAATCGACTCAGGCGATCAAAAGAAGACTTAAAACAGCGAACTTTGAGCCAAAAAATCAGCACTGGCATGACAACCTTTCAAATAAATCAAGATCGTACGGTTTGTCGTCCTCACTTATCGGCTGGCTTAGTATCTATCTCAAAGACTGTTACATCCAGAAAGGTTTGAAGTCCCAATAAATTCTGCTACTACCCAAATACGTAGGCATCAACAGATAACCACCTTCAATACCGATTGATTTAATGCAGTAAAGACCCAGGCTGCTGTTTTTACAAAAAAGGCTGTTTACTGCAGCTCAGAATTTGGTTCTGTGTGGACATAAAATATCACCATCATCGCAAATTCGCTCGTTGAATGTTGAGGTTGGAAGCAATATGTCCTGGCATAGTCATTTGACCGATTTAGCCAAGGCAGCTTCACAAAAACTTCACGCAACATCTTCTAATCTTCTACAAGGCTCTCAAGCAGATCCTTAAGATGGTAGATTCAATACAGAAGAGAGTAATTCGACTTATAGGCGACTCAAGAATTGACTAGAAGCTTACACAAATTAGGTAGCTACAGAAAGGTCGTCGACCTGATTTTTTTAAAAATTACTCTTGCAAGTTGTCAAATATAATCCCACCTAAAGCAGTATTTGCAAAACGTACTCGATAGGCAGACAAGTTCGCTTAGAACGTCGATATATCGGGACTCCTAGTTTTGGATAAGTGCAAGTGCAACTACAACTTACAGAAGTTCAAGATTAATATCCACAGGCATCTTCACACGGCAGGCACCACTCGAGTGGTGGTGTTTTCACTTTACATAAAAAAACTTTGAGCCAAACAGGCCTGCTACTGATCCCGAAGAATTGAGGTTATAGCCCAAAGAGCCTATGTTTACATGAATATTGAGATTAATCACATATGGGCCTGTGGACTGGGGAACTAGAGCTGGTTCTAAATACGGTTTTCCGCAAATGAAACTGCAAGATTCAAGGCTCTAAATGTCAAACACTTAACGTGTTTTGGTCACCAAGGCACGTCTTTTTCGAAAACTACAACCTACAGAAGTTCAAGATTAATATCCACAGGCATCTCCATACGGCAGACACCACTCGAGTGAAGGAGGTATTTTCGCTTTACATAAAAAAAAAAAAAGCCAAACAAGCCTGCTACTGATCCCAAAGAATTGAGGTTATAGCCCAAAGAGCCTATGTTTACATGAATATTGAGATTAATCACATATGGGCCTGTGGACTGGGGAACTAGAGCTGGTTCTAAATACGGTTTTCCGCAAATGAAACTGCAAGATTCAAGGCTCTAAATGTCAAACACTTAACGTGTTTTGGTCACCAAGGCACGTCTTTTTCGAAAACTACAACCTACAGAAGTTCAAGATTAATATCCACAGGCATCTCCATACGGCAGACACCACTCGAGTGAAGGAGGTATTTTCGCTTTACATAAAAAAACTTGGAGCCAAACAAGCCTGCTACTGATCCCAAAGAATTGAGGTTATAGCCCGAAGATGCTACTGTTTACATGAATAGTGAGATTAAGCACATATGGACTGGGGGATTAGAAATAGTTATAAATACGCTTTTCCGCAAGTGAAACTTCAAGGTTTAAGGATTTAAATGTCAAAATTTCAAAGTGTAATTCTTGAATTTTGGTCATGGCCATCATCGAAGTGTGAGAAAGTGCGTTGTCTTGTTGAAAAAACACTATCTTACTTAACGTGTTTTGGTCAAAAAATTTCTTGGACAGGGAAAAAACTTCACCCAAGACAAAAGACAATCGCGTGTGCACAGCGCCCGAAAGGCATTTTTAAAATTCCATTTTGGCCCGAGCTTAAAGGTTACCCACCCTTGGTATGATGGTTATTATTCATTCGGATGATTAGAGCACTCGCCTGCTGCTCGTGGTATATATACAGTGCTTCTCAGATAAAAGTATCCACCTTTAATAACTTTTGTAATACTGGTATTTATATGATGGTCTTTAATCTTTTTAACTGTGCTATTTATTCTACTTAAAAAAGCCAAACAACAAAAAACTCTACTTTTTATTGAAGTTTGACATTGTCAACTAGAATTTGTAGTCACTATTGATAGTGTAATTTGATACATTATTTATTTTGTTTCTCTGAAATGGTTTACTCTTTGCAAGAAAGAATTGAAATTGTAGGTTTATACTACCAAAATAATAATTGTGCAAGAGCTGCTGCTAGAATATTTAACGAATTACATGACGGAAGACATGCAACTCATAAGTATGTAATTCAACTGATGGAGAAATTTACCACAACAGGGTCTGTTTGCAATAAAGTGCATATGCGAGAGGGGCTCGTAAATAACGAAGCAATCCAAGTGGCAATTTTAGGGCAAGTCAGCTTAGAGGCTCAACAACCCCAATCGTTGTCAACAATAAGTAGAGCGATCGGTGTTTCATCTCCTACAGTTTTCCGAGTTCTACATAAATTCAAGTACCACCCATACAAAGTTAAGTTGGTGCACGAGTTGAATGAAGATGATTTTGATCGTCATCTAGAGTTTTGCGAATCAATGATGCAAATTATCAATAACAATCCACAATTGTTAAACAATATTTGCTTTTCTGATGAATGCTCATGGTCATTAAATGGCTTAGTAAGTAGGCATAATTGTAGATATTGGGCTGAAAGTGATCCACATATTATGCGTGAATTCCATACACAACATCCCCAAAAGTTAAACGTTTGATGTGGTATCCTAGGTGACCACATTGTCGGACCTTTCTTCATCAACGGAAATTTAAATGGTGAATCATATCTTGAGTTACTCAGGGAAGGGGTTGACCCACGTATTACAACAATAATAGAAAATGATGATAACCTTTCCGAAGATTTACTGGTATTTCAACAAGACGGAGCTTCCCCACACTATGCTATGTCTGTCCGACAATTTTTAAGCGAAACATTCCCCGCTCGTTGGATAAGTAGAAGGGGGCAGATGATGGAGTGGCCACCTAGGTCACCGGATTTAACACCCCTTCTTTTTATGGGGGTATTTAAAAACAAAAGTTTATGCTACCCAACCAGAATCTCTGGATGATTTACGAGAGAGGATAGAAAATGAATGTCGACAATTAAATCCAGCCGTATTAAGCAATGTCAGAGAGGCATTTCAAAATAGATTATACCATTGTATGGAAGTGAATGGTACTCATTTTGAACACTTATTGTAACTTCATAATAAATAGCACAGTTAAAAAGATTAAAGAGTTTGAACTGTTGTACAACCCATTTTAGTACAGGCAAATAAGGTGAAAGTAAATAATAAGTAAAATTTGTGCTCTTAAAAGAAAAATTGTTTATCTCATAAACTAACCACTTTAACCTACAAGTATTATACATTTTTGAAATCAGCTCAAAGAGGAGTATCCAAATTTTACATAAAAAATATGAAAAGTAATTTAAAAAAATAAAGGGGATGCTGCTAGGGGTGAGGGGGTGGCTTTTCCAGTAAGTTTAAATAAGCCATAATGCTTGCCCCTTCCAACATAAATTGACGTGTTTTTGGATTTTTTCTAAATACCAGTATTACAAAAGTTATTAAAGGTGGATACTTTTATCTGAAAAGCACTGTATATATATATATATATATATATATATATATATATATATATATATATATTGATTCTTCAATATATATACCAGATATAAAAAAATATATAGTGCAAGACGAAACTTCTATCCACGTTAAACCTATAAATAAGTAATTCGAGTTTAGGCTGGACGGTAGCGGCCCCCTACTAAAGTCTTAAATTGTTTTAACAGTGAAGCTAATCTGTAATGTCGATTCTACGCACGCGATCGCTCAAGGAAGGGCAATGGTGACGTAAATTTTAGGAAGGGCAACAATGATGGCGTATTCAGAAATTGATTACAATATAAATAATATAGCAGAAAGTTCCCTTCTCTTTGAGGTTTTTGTTGTGGTTAATCTAATCATTTACTATTTTCGAGGCCGTAATATTATTCAACGCACTCACTAATAATTTTCCGAATTTTCTAACTATTTTTCGAAGAAAACTCATATCATAAAATGACCTAATAGGATTATCTAGGTTTAATAATTTAACAGATACAGATGATTTTCAAGCATATAAAAAACTTCTAATAAATAACTAAACTGATTATAGTCTATTTTCATGCACGAGAGAGGATTAAAACCTATTTACTAAACCAAAACTTGTACGTCATTTTAAGTATTATTACAGAATAATGTGAAATTTCCTAAACTTTTCATAGATGTACCTTTTTGGGTTGGAGGAAATCTTCATGAAGACCTAGGGAAGTTGTGCCTAGTTGTGGATTCATCCAGAGATATCGCGTTCCCTTCTGGATAAGCCTGAACAATCTTTCCGTCTCTTTGAGGCCATCGTCTGAGCGCCTACAGTTAAAAACTTCCACCTCTGACCGTTTTTACCCATGTTTTGTGGCAGTTTGCGTTATTTATGTATTTATTATTATTTTTTATACATATTTTTGTCTATAACTTAATACCGTGCGGTTTTTTCATAATTTTAACGTTTATTTAAGACAAACATGTGCAATAGTATTGCTATGACCTTTTCTAATCTTTCTGGCAATTTGTGGATCCCATCCCAAAAAACTTGGCAGCCAAGAATGAATCAAGCCAATTTTTGATTTCTTGCTCTGATATAAACCGTTTTCCAGTGAGGGCGTTCTGCATCGACCGGAACAAATGGTAGTCAGAAGAGGGAAGGTCAGGGCTATAAGGCGGGTGAGGTAAAACTTCCCATCCACTGTTTTCCAAATAGTTCTTAACCGGAATAGGAACGTGAGGCCGAGCGTTGTCATGATAGAAAATAATTGTCTCGTGTCTGGTCGCATATTCCAGGCGTTTTTCGGCTACTGCTCTCTTCAAACGGATTAATTGTGTTCGGTAGCGTTCTCCATTGATGGTTTCACCCGGATTTAGCAGCTCATAATACAGCACACCCTTCTGATCCCACCAAATAGAGAGCATTACCTTCGCGCCATCGATATTCGGCTTTGCCATTCAATTGGCTGGTTTGCCGGATTTCACATATGATTTTTTGCGCTTGTGGTTGTCGTAATGTATCCATTTTCCATCACCAGTAACAATCCGATGCAAAAATGACTTCCTTCTATGGCGTTCCAGCATCATTTCGGAAATACAAAACCGCCTTTCGACGTCTCTCCGTTTGAGTTAATGTGGAACCCAATATTCTTGCTTTTAAATATATCCAGCTGCTTTTAAACGTTTTGAAATGGCTGCTTGAGTAACACCGAAAAATTCTGCGAGCTCTTCTTGTGTTTGGCAACAATCTTCATCGAGTAATACTTCCAGTTCTTCATCTTCAAACTTTTTTGGCCGCCTAGGACGTTCATCGTCTTCTAAGCCAAAATCGGCACTTTTAAATCGTGTAAACCATTTGTGCAACGTTCGCTCAGCTAAAGCATGTTCACCATAAACTCCCACCAAAATACGATGGCAGTATTTTTCTTCATATTAATGTAATGAAGAAGAACTCCCCGCAAAAACACTTTTTCAGGAACAAAGTTCGACATATTTGTGTGAAAAAAAATTATTGTTGTTAAAGCTTCATATACTGAAAATACGTAAAATAACAGTAGCTTTTCAGCTCAGGTTCGGAATATTGGAACGATGTTATATTATACAAATTACGCCAGCTCTTATTAAACCGCACGAATTAAGTTATTTTTTCCCAATTACTCTGTTCTCGTTAATTTTCTCTTCTCATCAATTTCCTTGCCTCGCATAATTTCTACAATTGAATACATATCCATATGCGTCCTTACAACCGGCTTAATCATAAATCCATTCAACAGTACACTGAGTGTTGCTGTTGCATTCTGAAACCTCATACATCGGAGCACGGTGTGTTCTGCATCTTTCCTATCCCCAATACTTACAGCTCTTGTTTTCTCTTTTGCCTAAGCGTTTAAAAACTCCAAAACTCCCGTTGTATGTAAGGAACTGGGTAATATAGCAGTTAGTCCTTCTGGATCCACAGTTTTCCCATAATCTAACGTCACCAATCAGTATTTTTCTCCTTATCTCACTATGCCACATTCTATGCCATTCATTCATCATTTCCATTCTTATTGCTTTTCGTACTTCAGGAAGGTGTCTTTCTCTGTTGTTCTTTCCTCGACCAGCAGATGTATAGGAACTGTTCAGGTCACAACCTCACACTAGCAGATATTTTTCCTTTGCCCGATTCTCTATCTCGGATCTCATCACTTCTTCCCATACATAATAGCACCTGGGGCCTCCTACGTTCGGGAGGATTTTGTCCAGCATGGCGACCCTACTTGGGGCCTGCCTCAGACTCTCTTTTTCTTATTAGGTGAAAAAATAATAAAAGAGGTGATTCGTCTATGGTTTACGAATGTTTAATCATTTTATTACTTTCTTATTCGTAAAAGTAGACTATGAAGCCCCGCAATACAATAAGCATAGATTGAAAATATTTGGAATACAAAATGTTTTAAAATATTGATTAATATGGCAAAACAAAAAAAAACAACACCTATACAATCGAAGGCCACGGCTACACTGGTTTGTCTACAGACACGGTAGACATCGCATTCGAAAGAATAGGCTTCAGGCTAAAATCTGACAATGTTAAACTTTGGCGCATACGTACTTTTTCTACAGCAGTCTCGTTACTTAATAATCACACCTCGTACAGTGAGTTTAGAAACAGAGGAATAAAATTTAATATGTCCACATTTTATGGTGATAGAACGTCATTTACTCTTTAACTATTTTTTCACACTTTGATTATGTGTAACACTGTTTTGGTATCCATGACAATAGATGTTAACTTTATTCAATAGAGGATTTTTTAGCTAATTATTAAAAACAATGCGTTTCTGACACTCTTTCTATTACATTTCTGTACATAGATTTCAAATTATACTTTTTCATCGTCATCATCATTCTTAATGACAAAAATATCATTTTTAATTATTGTTAAATAAAATTTTATACTCAATTTTGTTCTTAAATCAAATGACATTTTGTAATACCGATTAGAATTCGACACAATAAATATATCAGCATCCTAGATAAGCATTCAATGGTTTTTAACTGATGAAAAACAGGAAACAGGAAACAAGAATGTTTTTTTGATACTAATTTTGCCGTAGAATTTAAACAATATTTTTTAGCTTATCACATAAATCAATTGGAAAGTTCGGATCAATGTAACTGATTAAAACTTTACCTACGTATACAGACAAAAAATTTGAATCGGAAATAGCACAATTTATATGACCCAGGAGGTAAACCTCAATACAACATCATACCACAAAAACGAAGAAGTCATCTGTCAACATTTTACATTTAAATCAATTTTGATAGATCATTTTTACGTCGAGAACCATAAAAGAAACTGTAAATGTTATCTAGAAATCACCCCGTCCCGTGCAATGATTTTCAAGTAGTTATCTGCTTTGAACAGTCGCCATATGTTGCTGAACGTTGAAATCAGCATTTACTATAGTAATCATACTTCAGAAGTGGTAAATAAAATTACGTGAGGTAGATATTTCAACCGAAAAGGCTAGCTACTTAATGCTAATTAAAATCTCACTTGCATTAAAAATTCAATCTATGAATATAAGGAGCAAAACGAGTGAAGAAGAACTTAGAGGTCAAAGGACTTTATTGGATGGGGAATGGATAAAGTATTTTGGTGAAAACATCCTTATTAAGCTGAGAAGGAACGAAAAGGAAAAAAGGGGCTCGTCGAAAAAAATGGATAAAAGCATGTAGAAAAGATCTAGGAATATAGAACTGGCGTGAAGCACCAAAAAACGACTTACGGAAAGTAGTATAACGACTCCAAGTCTTGGGAACTCGTTTAGCTTCTACTCTCTTCCGAAAATCCTTCTTAGTACCTTTCTCCGCGAAAAAAGTAGATAGAAGCACGTAGAAAAGATCTAGGAATATAGAACTGGCGTGAAGCACCAAAAAACGACTTACGGAAAGTAGTATAACGACTCCAAGTCTTAGGAACTCGTTTAGCTTCTACTCTCTTCCGAAAATCCTTCTTAGTACCTTTCTCCACGAAAAAAGTAGATAGAAGCATGTAGAAAAGATCTAGAAATATAGAACTGGCGTGAAGCACCAAAAAACGACTTACGGAAAGTAGTATAACGACTCCAAGTCTTGGGAACTCGTTTAGCTTCTACTCTCTTCCGAAAATCCTTCTTAGTACCTTTCTCCACGAAAAAAGTAGATAGAAGCATGTAGAAAAGATCTAGAAATATAGAACTGGCGTGAAGCACCAAAAAACGACTTACGGAAAGTAGTATAACGACTCCAAGTCTTGGGAACTCGTTTAGCTTCTACTCTCTTCCGAAAATCCTTCTTAGTACCTTTCTCCACGAAAAAAGTAGATAGAAGCATGTAGAAAAGATCTAGGAATATAGAACTGGCGTGAAGCACCAAAAAACGACTTACGGAAAGTAGTATAACGACTCCAAGTCTTGGGAACTCGTTTAGCTTCTACTCTCTTCCGAAAATCCTTCTTAGTACCTTTCTCCACGAAAAAAGTAGATAGAAGCATGTAGAAAAGATCTAGGAATATAGAACTGGCGTGAAGCACCAAAAAACGACTTACGGAAAGTAGTATAACGACTCCAAGTCTTGGGAACTCGTTTAGCTTCTACTCTCTTCCGGAAATCCTTCTTAGTACCTTTCTCCACGAAAAAAATGGATAGAAGCATGTAGAAAAGATCTAGGAATATAGAACTGGCGTGAAGCACCAAAAAACGACTTACGGAAAGTAGTATAACGACTCCAAGTCTTAGGAACTCGTTTAGCTTCTACTCTCTTTCGAAAATCCTTCTTAGTACCTTTCTCCACGAAAAAAGTAGATAGAAGCATGTAGAAAAGATCTAGGAATATAGAACTGGCGTGAAGCACCAAAAAACGACTTACGGAAAGTAGTATAACGACTCCAAGTCTTGGGAACTCGTTTAGCTTCTACTCTCTTCCGGAAATCCTTCTTAGTACCTTTCTCTCCCATAGGTTCATCTGATTTTCTTTTTTTTTTTTGTTAATGGTCCAATGATATTAATAACCCTCCTGGAGCTCCAAACGTTTTGTTTCCTCTCGATAGTCTTCTGTGGATTTCGCTGGTGTTATCTCCTTCGTTTGTCACTATCAATCCCAGGTTTTCGAACTCTTGGACTTTATCAAATCACTTTTAATTCATCGAAGTTATTTAAATCCCTTCCCATCTCCATATATTTGGTCTTTTGTTTTTCTATACGTAGTCCATAATCTTTTGCTTTCTTTTTAAAGATTCTAAACACTTTTTCTAGATTTTTTTCAGTATCACAGCATCTTCGTAGGCAAGGGTTTGTGTTTTATGGTTGTAAATCATCTCCTAGGTTCGTATGCCATTACTTTTCAGTAGTCATTTCGAGTAAAAGGTTGAAGAGCACTGTTGATAGTGGGCTCCTTGCTTTGGACTTCATTTTTTATCAAAATTTTCCGATTGGCTCCTTTCGTCAACTACTCAATTATCAGTGTTATTCAAATTTAATATTGTAGCATAGTTTCACCCTTTCAGTTTTTTTTAACGAAAAATTTACAGTGTTTGAAGAAGAAAAAGTTTTTTCTTTTGTTGAGAGTATTTCAAACTCCATTCTATAAGGAGAAGAAGAAGTGGTAAAGCTTCTGGAGACTATCACAAGAAAATATTTTTTAAAAATTAATTTTTTGATAGAGCGCGGATTCGAACGTTCGATCTATGTAGTCGAACTACGACAAATATTTGATATAATAGTAAGTTTAGTTGATCAAAAAATCGTTTTTCTATTATTTCAATTCTGTAAGTTCTTTTTATGAAGGTAGGAGTGAAATAGCTTGGAAAGTAAACAAAACATAGCAACTTTTGTACGAGAGTTGCTACTTAAGTTTTAAGATATGGCAACACTGATATGAATATGTCAAATCTGATATCGTAAAGTTTAACATTTTTAATGGTGAACGTAATCAGACCGTTTTGTCATACGAGTGCTATTTGATTTGTTTAAAGATACTTGAAACGTTTATCTTGGTCAAAAAATGGAATTAAATCGCAAAAACTCGAGCTGATTTTGCGAATTCAATCGAGGTCGCACTTGGATACAAGATGAATTTCGAAACGGTCATCCAAAATCGGTTGTTGAGCCAGAAACCATCGATGTTGTGCATAAACTGATATTACAAGATCGTCATGTGACATACCGTGATATACTTTGGCATTAGCTCCACTAGTATACAATCAATTTTGCATGAACATTTGACTGTTAAAAAGATTTGTTCGCGTTTGTCAAAAAAAAGCTCGTGTCGATTGGTGCAGAGATGTTTCAAAAGATCGTGACAGGCGACGTATTATGGATCTATGCATATGAACCAAAATTAAACAACAATCGATTATAGGGGTCTTTCAAGTCGAGCCAAATTGAACTAAAGTTGTTTGCACATGAAGCACTTGGAACCAAATGGTGGTTTTTTGGGAAAAACTGGATCTGCTGGCACCGTTCCATTAGAGGAACAAAGAATGGTCAATTTTGAATGGTACACAAGCATTTGTTTACCAAAAGTGTTTAAATATATCAGGAAAACCAATCGCAGAAGACGAATCATTCTCCACCACGACAATGCGAACTCTTTCACGTCAGTTCATACAAAAACGTTTTCGAACAGTTAAATCATCGAATTGAGGTTGATCCATTCAAATCACATGTTATGGAGGTACCCCAATCGGAATGCAAAGTGTATTGATTTCAATGGAGAATATTTTGAAAAAGAATAAAGCCATATCCAATTATTTTGTCTATCTCAAAAGTAGTGTCTAAGCAGTAACATTCGAATAAACTGTTTCTCAAGTTTTTTGTATTATAAATTTAAAAATTTTTTTATTTATATTAATTCGAAATACTTTCATCAAAACATACCTTTTGGTTTCCATAACAGTCATATATTATAAAAATACACCAATTCCGTACAACAATAAACTGTCTATTTCACTGGGAAATGTAAACATTAAATAAACTTGTCGGTTTTAACATAAACCAAACACTCAACTACAGAAAATGCCCAATGATAAGAGTGCATTTTGTAACTTCCCTCTCCTTATTTAAATAGGCCGGTTTTTGATCATCAAATTATGAAAACAATAGTCGCATTTAACTGAGGAAACCGTTATGCAACTGTTGTAAAACCCTAGCGGATTCGTTCGGTGACACATATGTCACAAACTCAATCTTCAGCTTTGAATCTGAGCGACTGTCTTTTGTGATCAAAGGTCAGGTTTTAATCTTACAAGAAAAATGATTAAATTCGTTTAGGGAGAGAAGAAAGTCCAATAAAAATAACCAATTTAGCCTAGCAAAAGATAAATAGCCTACTGGAGACAAATCGCTACAAACTCAACACTATCTGGAGCGGACGCCATATTTGGGAGCGCTTTCATTTTGTGCTAGGTAACCGTAGCGGAACTGAAACGTGAGGAAAGTGCACAAAAACTGAGACAGAACAAGAAATTTGTCAAGTTAACTATGTTCTATGATCAAACTTTGAGTTGTAGCGTTCTTAGAAGAAAATGATTGAATTCTGTCAAGAGGATGAGGAAAATTAATTGGAGCTCTATGGATTAATGTTTTGAATTATAATTTCCGTTTTTATATACATACAAAAGTGAGTGACTGCTGAATACACATCGTAATTTTAAAGAAAAAAATAACTAGACGAAGTACCACCGGGTAAGAAACTCTCGTTAAGTTTAATAAAAATAATTTCGCTTCAATACAGTAAACAACAAACAAACAATATGTAAAGACAACTATGTAAAGAATGTGACACAAAAAAAATAAAAAAGATACCATCACCACCAATAGTTTCAAGTGATAAATATAAATATCTACAAGTATGAAATTGACACACATGTAATTTAAATATACAAACTAGTATGTTTAAAAATGATATAAGAGCAGTTTCATACCTTTCGGATGTTGATAAAGAAAACTACATTTGATGTTTGGTAAATATGAAGAAAGGAAATTTTTTTTAATAATCATTTGTTCTAATTTCAAGTATTTTATTTTTGAAAATCACTTCAAAACATCTAAAATCTTCATGAAAACATATAAAAACATCTAAGAGCTAAGCTAAAGAAAGAAGAAATTCAAATGTTAATTAATTTTTAAACCGAATAACAATTAGAGAAAGCGAAGAAAAGTTACGTAAATATTATACTATAAATGATCCATCCCTTGGAACGGTTTTTAAATAGTTTTTTGCTTTTAAAAATGAACATAGGGACCTCTGAAAGCTAATCTTTTGCTCTCATAATTAAAAACAAAAGATTTCAAAATATCAACGATTTGCGAACAGGCGCGCAACGAATTCGTCGCGAACACGCCGCGAGAACGTCGCGGACGTGTGGCAGATACGCAACTTTTCGACGCGTTTTTGTATCGGACAATACAGAAAAAAAAACCATTGTAAATTATATCTTCAGCGTTACTGTTCTCGTCATAAATACTTGGTGAAGAATTAATTGCTGCAATGAATTATTCCAGACTGACTCTGGTAAAAGATCCTGGATAATTAGGAGCATAGCTATTAGACATATGTTTGTATTTTTTCCTAACTCCCACGATCTCTATTTTGGCATCCATGTTATAGTGTGGATTCCTTGATTTTAATTCTTCAACCAAGACAACACAAAGTTGTATTCGGCTTTACTTTTTATGTCTTTATTCATCCTCTCGTCCATCCTTTACATTAACTTTTTAATAATTTTATCAATGCCTTTTTTTTAATTACAATCAGTTAACTCTTTGTTCACTGAAGTGAGGCCGGACGTACGCGACAGTACAAAATGGCGTCCACGCTGCTATTCGTACCGCATATGCAACGAATTCGCTGCGCGTGCGCGGCGTGATCGTTGCGCACTCGCTCCGCTTTGAAGACGTTCGCAATCCACTAGTCCGATAAGGCCCTTAGTGTCATGTTAAGAAAAACAATAAAAACATGAAAATTACTTCAATTACTCCAAATTCAGCCTTCAGTTCAGGATAATCATACATATTTGAGATTTTGTCAAACTTTTGGAGATTGTAGATTATGAATTGGAAATTTTGGACAAGGTTTAAGTTTCATCCGTTGATTATAAA
This sequence comes from Diorhabda elongata, assembly GCA_026230145.1. NCBI lineage: Eukaryota > Metazoa > Arthropoda > Insecta > Coleoptera > Chrysomelidae > Diorhabda > Diorhabda elongata. The sequence goes on along the minus strand of CM047928.1, from coordinate 15,451,001 downwards.
ATGGGTATAAAAAGTCTGGTTGCATTGGTTCGTTTAGTGGATTATATTTTACAATATGTCTGATGTCTCAACTGGTATTGTGATGAATTAATTCTAGTGAGGGTAAAAATTTAATATTCTTCAACTCCCCTTTCACAACAACAACCTTTTTGATCGGAATCATCATAAAAATTACCTTATAAAATGCAAAAATTAAATTATACAAAATATTTCACTTATTTCCATATTTGCATTAAAGACATAAGTATACTAAACATGGAAGATCAATATCTTCAAATTTACAAAAAAATCTAAGCTAAAATTAGATTCCTTGTTCCTTTTAAAGTATTTTTCCAATATTCTAAATATAATTATTTTGGATATTCCACATATGGATGCTAATGAGAAAAACCCAAATGAAAAAGGATTTTAAATAAAAAAACTTCATAAAAGATATTTTGGCTAAAGCATAAATTCTTCCTTGTCAAACATTACAAAGAGATTTCTGCATAATAAACTATTTGTTTGTTGATTGCAATCATGTATTGGACTTTAGTAAATAGTTTCATTTCATTGTTTCCAATATTTAAATTATAAATTCTCATCTTAATATTCAAATCACAGAATGTATACTTACTAATACTTGATAAAGCTCCTTCAAATATCATAAACGATTTTTTTCCTAAGACGTAGAAATTTTTCACTATTAAAATAGTAATTTCATAACATTACCTTATTTTAAATGAAAGGTAAATATGTGATACCAGACCATTAAAAAAGTCGTTGAAAAGTTGAAAGCGATTTATATTTTACGAGTATATGCAAGTAATTGAGATGAAAATCAATTACCTAATTTCATATTTGATAATAACGTTGTGACTAGTTTACTTAAATACCCGGATATTGTATACAAATTGTACTACCCTTCAATAATTGACGGAATTTATCCTAAAAATGTTTATCGACTGGTCTACAGATATACCGCCTCACCTCATCAGATTAAACCACAAACACAAGACCGCTCCTAGATAATATTAGTACGTAAATTGAAGAAAGTATCACTGTATTAAATACAGTTTTCTTTATCATTGCCGGCAATACATTATTTATTCACAGTTTACGGCGCAATTCTTGGAATACAGATATAAATGACTGAGATGCTAATTTAAAGACGAGCAGTATGAATGTACTTACAAGAAGAAATTTTCTCCTAACCACTTATTGACCTCATTGGACGTTTATAAATGCAAAATTTATCATAAGAATTTCAACTTTTCACTAATAGCGCTGATTTTAATTCATTCTACTTATATGAAACGGTCGTGCAAAAATTACTCTACTCTTGACATATCAAACTGACATTATTGACACAATTGAGAATGACAAAAGGCATGTATTGAAGACCGTGACTAAAGTACCGTTGTCGGTGTCTTAAAACTAATAACATAGAATTAACAATACGTCATTTCTTATTTCTAAATAATAATAAATATTGAAAAATAAAAATTTTCAACAAGATTATTATATTTATTTTACTTAGTGTTTTATGAATATGATTAATTCATCTAATTACCCTTTTTGCAGTCTCGTAAGCTATTATTGATATAATTACTTATGACCTAACCCTTTCCTGTAAGAAAAAAAAACATGGAAATAGATTATTGATTCAATTTCATAATGACTGAATTAATTAGTTTAGTTATATTTTTCATTAGTCATATATTATCTATCCGTGAATGGGTTTAACTGACACGAAGACTATCCTGCCCTCTTCTGAAAAAAAGAGAAAACGCTAACAACTAAATTTCTATTTGTGAATTAGTTATAATTGTAACTGTTTTTTATAAGTTACTTCAGCTATCTACCTGTAGAGAGCGCTGCTAATATTTTTATTTCTATTAAAATTGTTTTATAATTATAAACACATTTGTTAATGGTTAGTATATAAATATAATAAAATCATTTTAATAATAAAATTAGTGGGTAATCCTATCTCAATCGAGAAACTTTAAAATTGTTCCTAGGAATAATATATGAAGAAATTGTTATAGAGCATTTTCATTTTTCTAAAAACAGGAATAAAATTTAATATCTATTCCAAACAGACAATTAAAAATTGATTATATCAAAGTATAAAGGAAAATTTTAAAAATAATCTTTTAAATTATTTTAAAAAACCTTTAGCTACTGTCCGCTATGGTTTCTTTTGGCGCTGCTATCAATATAGTTAGACAACTTCATTCTTTTTGGACGCGAGCAGACAGTTTTGATGTTTGATACGAGAAAATGGCGTCCAAGAGCTTGGTGGTGGTATTACGTGTAGTGATATAAACATTGGAAATATATTAACATTTTTTGACTATGTTCTTCTGATGGAGTTTTTAAACTAAGGATTACAGTGTTAGTGTTGTGAAAATGGCTGCAAATATGTATCGAGTTGGAGGTTAGTACCTGTTTGTTTTTAATTAAACCGGCTTCATACAAGGAAATTCTCATCTGCGTTATGATTGTGCTCTGCTTATCTATGTTCTCTTGATTTGGGGTATTTAAAAGATATTTCACATGTCAACAATCTTCATTTGTATATTTGGAAGATAATTTCGATCTTCGTGACATTTGGTCAGCTAGGTGTGATATTTGATAAAGAATTAGTTTATTGATAAGCTATTAAAAATGAAGGTTATACCTAGTTGCATTTAGATTATTGAATAGTTTGAGTTTCTAATTTCAAACTTCGTGAATTTTATCAATCGTGTCAAAAATTGTAACTATATTTTTTTCCCAAATGTAGATCTATTTTTACGCGAGGTAAAAATATGCGGGAACAATGAACCACAAGCTAGTAAACTTATATGTTAATTTATTATCTCATATGTATATCATTTTGTTAATAATTAGACCTTTCATTACTAAAAATAATAATTGGATTGAGTCACAACAGCGTTTGTTTTGGTATTAGGTGTATTTCTTATATTCCAGATTACGTCTATTTTGAGGCGTCTTCGACATCTCCCTATCAAATCAGGCGTATAGAGGAATTAAATAAAACGGCATCGGGAAACGTGGAAGCTAAAGTGATGTGTTTTTATAGACGAAGAGACTTGCCTAGCCAGCTGATTCAGTTGGCAGATAAACACCAATGTAAGTAATTTTAAAACAACTTCTAGTTATTATACAGTTGACTTTATAATTAATATTGTATTTGTTAAATTTGCCATTGGATTGTAAAATAGGTAAGATATTAATTTGTGTAACCAAATGTAGGGTTTTAATAATTTGAAATCGGCGGACGTCCGTAGGTTTTGAGTATATCAATTATTTCCTCATCTCTCTAGTTTTTCAGACATTCTAAATGAGTAGAGGGGCGAAATATTCTTGATTAGTCGATCGATATGCCCTCCGACTGTACCTGTCTTGTCACCCACCGCCTCGGCACCACACTAGCGCTTGTTTCGCGAAATCATGTCGCAACTGTACCATGATCGCAGCGCGTCGCTATGACAACTGCGAGATGCTTGGGCTTTGTGACAGACTGTACTTTTATAATTACACGCAAAAAGTGGACGAGTCGAGGCTTTTGTATTGTATTCTATATGTTGGGGTATTTCAGATGTATTCATTCTGTTTTTGAATTTGGGCAATTAGTAAAACGTTATAATAATATTTTTTTTTTTTCATTTAAAAATAACGTTATACAAATTTTATAATTTTTTGCTATTTTTTTTTGTTATAATTAATTAGGATTTCCACTTGACTTTTAATATTAATAATCGGATATTTTGCATTGAAATTTTTAAGGACCCACTAAAAATTATTATGATAATAATACAGGGGGAACGAAATAAGCTAGGGGAAAAATGATTAAGTTGGCCAGTGCAGTTTCAAAGATTTCCAATTTTTGACTTCTTAAGTTGGAATTCCTGAAATCGTTGGTGATATTCATACTGAAAATACTGTTTACATCACTACTACATCAACACTCACAATTACACTGTCTGATATGAGCGTTTCAATAACCAAGTTATCGTCTTCAGAGAATGAAGGTAACCTGTCTGGCTGTCACAGATGCTCTCAGTTTCTGATGTCAATTAAAATATTCTCAGGTCGTTATCAAATTTAAATTTGGTATCGTCCGATCATGATCCTTTCCACCCTGACAGACCAGAGCTGTCGGGAGTTTCTCCAATGTTCTTTGGGTGGTAGTTTCCAGTAAGCATACCAGTAACTCTTCTTAGTTCGTCTCTGTTCAATAAAAAGGCCTTTTCAGATCAGTTGGTGGAATAGGAAAGAAATCTTTTAGATTGTTCCAGACCTGTGGTCTTATTCCATGATTCCCGATTTCTTCTCGTTTTCCCACTTCTTTATGACCATGACTTTATGGCTTTTTGCTCTCATTTAGTTTTAAGGTTTAATGCACTTCCATCTAGCTTTGACTCAAAAGTCAAGTCGCCTAAAAGCTAGCAATCGAGCTAACCTGATCATGATCATTTCCACTATGATAGACCAGTGGGTAAAAGCGATCAGACAATTTGTTCCATTTGTCTATGATTTTTGAAATTATTCATTCTCATTAAATGTGATACTGGGTTAGGATGCAGCTGATAGATGATCTCTCCAACCTCAGATCATAGTTTACGAATAGCTCTTAAGCTAACTATTAGTTTAAAGGTTAAGTAGAGGTAAATATCAGTATAAATTAGTGAAACCTAATGAAAATTTGTGCAAAAATTGAGATGAGCCCTCAAATGGAAAAAATATAGAAGCAAAGTTACTTTCATATGGAAATATGGTTAATAATGTCCATAGTCTCAATAGTATTGGTATGAATCTGTATTACAGTTATTATGTAATAATTTTAAACAATTTCCAAAAATTTGTCAAATTTATAAATTAATACTGCAAACAGTTTTTTTTGTAAAAAATACCATTTCTAATTTTGAAAAAAAAAGTATCAATAAACTATTTCCATTCAAGTATAAGTATACTTTTGTATGCTTGTCTCAAAGTAAACTTGGCATGTTAAAAATAGACACACAACATTAAATAGACATTCTCTGTAGGATATTAAACAGTTGATTATTTATTTCAAATGAAAATGTAATTTAGGATCCACTCAATTGCTAAATTAAATATATTTATCACAAGACAAAATTCTTATGCTTGCGGACTAGTTTCATAATTGATTTTAATTATTCAAAAATGATTGCAAATAGAGTTTGTTTCCATAATACTGATCTGTCATAGATGTATAGGATATACCAGGAGGTGAGTTGGTAGATAGATTAGATTAGATTACCTTGTTTGTAAGGTCGTGCTACCTGTCTGGGAGCTATGTGGCTTGACTCAAGTCGTCTAAAAGCTAGCAATCGAGCTAACTTGAATCTGATCCTTTCCACCCTGATAGACCAGAAAGTTTCTCCAATGTTCTTGAGGTGGTAGTGTCCAGTAAGCATACCAGTTACTGTTCTTAGTTCGTATTTGTTCAATGACAGGGCCTTTTCAGACCAGTTGGTGGATTAGGAAAGAAATCTTTTCGATTGTTCCAGATCTGGGGTCTTAATCCATGTTTTTCTCTTCTCGTTTTCCCACTTCTTCATGACTATGACTTTATGGTTTTTTGGGAAACCTATGAAATGTTGTAGTTCTATAAAAGAAATATTCCCACCTTTTTTCGCCAGATGATCGGCTTGTTTATTATCATGCACCCAGGTACCAATATAAAGATTCAATGCAGTTCCATACTAGGTTTGACTCAATTTTATAAGAATCAAGTGCTTCTAGGGCTGCTCAGCTATATAATAGAACAAAGATCTTTGCATTGCGGTAAGGTAATAGTTTTTGCCCCAGCCAACTCGACCACCGTAGTAAAATCTGTTGAAATGCACCATAAAGCCATCCGGGAAGGCGTACCCGGAGATAACGTTGCTGTCAACGTTAAAAATGTCTTTGTTAAAGAATTATGCCGTGGTCATGTAGTTGGAGACTCCAAAAGCAATCCACCAAAGGGAGCATCAGACTTTACCCACCACTCAAGTCATAGTACTGAATCACTGTGGTCAAATCTCCAATGGTTACACTTCTGTCCTTGATTATCACATTGCTGAAATCAAAGAAAAAGTGGGTCATCGTTTTGGAAAGATATTTTACGAAAACCTCAAAGTCATCAAATCTGGTGATGTTGCCATTATCAATCTAGTTCCAATCAAACCGATGTGCGTAGAATAATCCCAAGAATTCCTTCCTCTTGGACATTTCGCCGTGACATGAGACAGACGGTCGCCCTAGGAGTAATCAAGAGTATAAGCTTCAAATACCCTAGTGCAGGAAAAGTCAAAAAAAGCTGCAGAAAAAGCACAAAAGAAATAACCTTTGTCAACTCTTCGTTTATTTTGATATGGGTCCTTAAGCCGGCCCTGTCCAGCTACAATAGAATTTTAAAATCGGCGAATTCGCGCCGTGCCTTTGATTTGTTTTTATATAAATGGCGGACGCGCTTTTGATGAACTTTTTATTATTGAAGGCGGTTTATTATAGTTCTATTTTTTAAAATATACTCTAGAAAAATCTATTTATTTCTTGTGTTTCTTTTTGTTCTAGACTTTATAGAATTCTATTTGTGGTATATAAACAAGTTTATGTAGCGTAGCTAGTCAGTTTTCAATAAATAGTCGTAGTGAAAAGATTGAATTAGTAAAAGTAAACGCAGAAATTGTTCAAGTGAATTATTATAATTAGAGTATAAATAAATTAAGAACGTAATAGACGGTGTTTATTAATTCACCCCACAAATAGAAAGAGTCTAAATAAATACTTTTTTATTTGTAGTTGACATCTGTGATCTGTAAATTAAACTTTGACTTTCAGAAAAACAATAAAATGGTGTTTAGATACAAAAAAAATTACGTTGTGCGCCACACCCCGTATATTAAACTTTATCGTAAGATTGGCATTATAGGTACACGAATCATTAATCATGTGATCACTAAGAATCAGACACCCTGTGTCAATAGACAAAAAATTCGGTAATATTGATATCTGATAAAGTTGTGCATTTGTGTCAGGGAAACTAAACACGTTGATAAATTATTCATGACGATAATTTTTAATCAGCTTTTTTGTTAGATAAACAAAAGTTAACAATAGTCAATGTCATTAATTGTAGAATATTTACGGCTGCGTCTACTAATGTTGTTTCTAAAACGACATGGAATATATATACAGGGTGTCCCTCGACGAGTTAAAACTATCTGTATATGGCAAAATACTTATAGTAAAATCATGAAAATTTCTACGTTTGGGTTTTCGGATACGACCTTTTTAACTAAAATATTTTCATTCCGGTTCTACCGGAAGTCGACTGTAGTTTGTTATTTTAAATTAAACACCCTATATATTAATACATTTTTAAAATCAACATAAAATTTTAGTATACTTTTGTTGAAAAACTTTTTTCGAAAAATGGATACTGTTTGAGATTTTTTTGTAAAAAATTTGACCGTTGCAGGTCCTTTATAAATAATTTTTTTACGTGGACACCCTTAAAGATATGGAAATGGTTTCTATTCAGTTGCTTTTAGCAAGATCAGACGTATTTGAATCTATATTGAAAAATCTTTCATTTTATACAAGGTGTGTATAAAAATTGTTTAAAATTTAACTTCATAAATATCACATTTTTTTTTAAATAAAGAAATTTTTTTTACAGAAAACATTTAATATATGGATAACGGTAAGAATTAGGTATAGGAAAGTATACATGAATTTGCCTTATTTTTTACTCCTGAATGCATTTAAATAGAAAAAACCGGGTGGTTTTATTTTAAAAAATGAAGAAATTTGATATTTATGAAGATAAACTTTGAACACTTTTTATACACACCCTGTATAAAATGAAAAATTTTTCAACATAGATTCGAATACGTCTGACCTTGCTCAAAGTGACCGAACAGAAACCATTTTCATATTTTTAAGAGTATCCTTGTAAAAAAATAATGTATAAGGGCCTGCAACGGTCAAATTTTTTACAAAAAAATCTCAAACAGTATCCAATTTTCGAAAAAAGTTTTTCAACAAAAGTATACTAAGATTTTACGTTGATTTCAAAAATGTATCAAAATGTAGGGTGTTTAATCTAAAATAACAAAGTTACAGTCGACTTCCGGTTTTACGGGAAGTCGGCCATCATTGGAAATATTTTAGTTAAAAAGATCGTATCCGAAAACCCAAACGTAGAAATTTTCATGATTCTACTATTTTGCCACATAGAGATAGTTTCAACTCGTCGTGGGACACCCTGTATATAGTTGATAATAAAGGGTGTTCCATAACGACCCAACTACTTTCGTTCAAAAAAACATTATTTACTTTTTAAACACGATATTGTTTAGATGACGGCCATCACGTTAATGGCATTCCTCAAACCGTTTACGTACATTTTCAAAAACTTTGAAGTAGTGGTCGAGGAATCTCTTCTTCAATATTGTTTCTTAAATCTGTCGAATTTCATGGATTAATATTGTAGACCATGCTCTTAATATAACCCAACAAGAAAAAATCAGGTGGGATCAAATCAGGGCTCCGAGACGGCCATTCAATATCTGGGAACAACTCGTGCAATGCAGCTAAAGAGTTGTTAGTGTTGTGCATCCTGCTGGAACCATGTCAGCCGGTTTTAATGCTCACATTGTTGCAGTTGAGGCCCGAAAAAATTACGTTTCGTGTTTCTACATGTCCTATGTTATCTTCATAAAAGTGAGGTCCAATAATGCAGTTCGCCGATATAGCGATCAAAACGGCGACTTTTGGTCTATGCAACGTTTATGTAAGGTCTGAGGATTCTTTTTTCCCCCAAAATGACAATTTTGACGATTTACCGTGCCTCATCGCTGAGGAACTTTTTGTTGACATTGCATTTACTAAATTCAATCTTATAACGTAATCATTTTCATGCAGAGTTTGCACATCTGAATTTTATATGCCTTCAGGTGTAAATCAGATCGAATTATGCGAGTCGAGGCTGCCTGCTTATAAAATGTGCTGCTGACTGAATGTTTCCATGTGCTCTTGCTGTCCTTGAACGACCGTGATGCATTTCGCCAATAGTGTTTCCAGTAGGATCCAAGCTAAAATTCTTGCATTGCTTGGAGCTTCCGAAATGTTGCGCAATCGATAACGTCATCGATACAACCGTCCAACTCGAATAAAATAATCGATTGTTCTCGAAATACGGACGCAAAACGAGCGTTGCTCTTCCATATACGGTATGACGGCTTCTCACTCACTTTTGAAATAGTTGGATCGTTTTGAGACACCCTGTATATTGATTATGATTGAACCGTTTTGTAATAAATATATCACGGATTATTTTTGTTGTTACCCTTTCGGTATTCAGCGAGTGGAATAAATCCATTATTTCCGTTTCTGTTTCTGGAGTAAATTCGTTTTTTGTTTTATAATATCTACATAGTTACAAAAATGAACGACTCGTATGAAACGCCGCGTTTAAAAGTAGCGTATGTATTATTTCTAAATACTAATATCCTTTATAGATAAAGTTACATAAATGTATACAGAATTTCAAAAGTTCAAGTTATAAATAGATTTTGGAACAAATTACCAACATTTTTCCAAGGAAAATATGCCTTATTAGGGTCGTTGATAAACCTGCAACACGAATTTTGTATGATTTAAGTCTTATTTCGGTTTTGAAAAGTCAGACAAATACAAGGGGGCGCGAGAAGTACTTCAATCGGTAGCGCGGCTCTTGGGAATTCAGTCGATTTGGAGAGTTTCTAGGGAGCTGATCGTCCTATCTACATGCGTGTGTTCTACAAAAACTGTAATTCGGCGACTGTAGCGCGTAGAAAATTTTGTATTTCCGTCCTTTAAATTATTTACCAAATACTCGATCTATTGGAAAATACGTCAAGAAGCTTGAAGAGACCGGATCAACACTAGATAAACCAAAAACCGGGTATCCCAAGTCTTCTACAACGATCGAAAACTTAGACAGCGTTACTCAACGTGAATAGATTATTATTTCGCATTTCATACAAAGATTTGAAGCTTCAGGAAGCTGGTCAGAGGCTAGATTTCATAAATCAGATGCAAAACATAAATGGTTATAACCAAAGAACATGGTTCCATCTGGATGAATCAACTTAACACACGTCCAATAAATCTCTGCCGTGAGCTCGTGGAATTTTTACTGGCAAATTGATCTCCAGGAGAGGTACCATAAGTTAGACTCCACGCAGTGTCTATTTAACACAATATATTGGAATATATTGTATTTCGCATTTCACACAAAGATTTGAAGCTTCAAGATGCTGGTCAGAGGCTGGATTTCGTAAATCAGATGCAAAACATAAATGGTTATAACCAAAGAACATGGTTCTATCTGGATGGAGCAACTTAACACACGTCCAATAGATCTCTGACGCGAGCTCGTGGAATTTTTACTGGCAAATTGATCTCCAGGGCAGATACCATAAGTTACCACGCAGCACCATTTCAACACCTGTGGGGTTATGTCAAATCTAAAATTACGAAATGGCAGCGCAACATCGGTTTACATTTGGACGATGTTATTTTTAAGAAATAAATTCCCAAGCAATGTATTTTATTATGTATCAAAACCCCTTATATATTAAACAGTTTATAATATAAATAATTTAGAGATAACGCGAAAGAGAGTTTGTATGTTTATCAAATAAATTTTATCATTCAAATAACAAACTCAGATTTATAGCCGCGTAGCCGACGTCAAAAATTTTAAAATTAAGTTTTAAGTATGTAGTATAATCTTGAATGAATTTCGTACATAAAATTAAATCTGATTGTTTATTATGTACGTACGTATACGAGGATTGATCGTTTTGCTCCGATACTGACCTACTTAAAGAATATATCTTTAAGTTTGGGAAACACCCGATAATCGCCGGTTGCCAAATGAAGAGAATATGACAGAAGTTTAATTAATTGTAAGCCTGATGACTAACCTGTCGCTGAGTATTCGGGTTCAAAACGTCCCACGAAGTTGTACGATGCCTAATCCTTTTGCTATAGTTCTTATTTTTCAGATTTCGTACGCTCTTCGATTTTCTTATTAAATGCGTTCTTGATAATCTTATCTTTATACTCCCCTCAGGGATCCACTTAATTATTTTTTTTTGGCAATCTTTTCTCCCCTATTCTCTGCACGACCCGTAATAAATCAACTGCTTTTCCTCAATATGTTCTTCAATTGTTTCTTTCAATTTCATTTCCTTCTTTTATTGTGTCGTTTCTGACCCGATCTAACCATGATGTTCTATTTGCTTTTCTTAAGGCGCCCATTTTTTTATTTTCCACGTTTCCGATCCATATATCAACGCACTCCTAATCATTGCATTGTAAATACGATTTAGTAATTTAATTATTGTTCTTGCTCTACATTTTATTTTCTACGTTTATCTGCAGTCCCTATTTTTCTTATTTATAATTTACTTTGCGCGCCGTGTATTCTAAGTCATTTCTGTCGTTTGCACATCTGATCATCTTCAAGTTGAAGGTGGTAAAACTATGTGTCATCGTCGATTTGGATCCCGATTCCTTTGCATCTCTTCTCCCAAGTTGTTAGAGCTTTTGAACCATCTATTTTGAAAAGTGTTGGAGAGATGCAGCTCACTTGTCTCAGACCTTTGTTGATTGTCAAAGGTTCCGATACTTTATTTTCGATCTTTATATAAGTTCTGGGTGGCCTTAAGTGTCTGATTAATGGTAGCACTCCCAAGAGCTTCCCATAATTTTGATATTGGTATGTTATCGTAGGCCTTTTGTAAAACTATAAACATTTATACTGTTTTCTTTTCTATCAACTGCTTTAAAGAGAACACGTTGTCTGTACTAAACCCGCTCTGTTCTTCTTCGTAATTACAGTATTCCTGCTCTATCCTATCCCTTATCATTCTTATTGTACTTGATACTTATATTCCACGATAATTGTTCTATTTTAGTTTGTTGTCCTTTTTATGTATAGATGTGATGTAAGCTGGTATTAGGTACTGCAGGTATTAGAGGTGATATGTTTTCAATTTTGTTTAAAAAGTTCCATGTTTCACTGCACTTTCTTCCTCCGATATTCGTCTCTATTTCTTAACATTTTCTGTACCTCGTTTCTATTTTTCTTTCGTTTATCTTATTTCTTGTCTCTTGTCATTATATTTTTGATGATCTTCATTCTTTGTGTAAAGTTCTTTCAATATCAATTGCAAATTTAAAAAACCCTTACCGACAATTTTATTTGATTTTATTTGATTATAGACGAGTAAAATGTACTTGTCTGTAAGGGAGTTTGGCTTAAACAGGGTACCAGACGGGACAAAAACCGTAAAGGAAAATAAATTAATTGCAAATAACACATGTCAATTTCAAAGAAACTATATAAATAACCTTGGTAATTTATGAAGTAAATGAATTTCACCTAGTGACGCCACTGCTTATCGCAGACCATCTAGCAGAAATATTTCTAAGAAATTGTGTACATACGCCTACTGATAGTTTCGGCCAATAGAAATGCATCTAACGGTTTGTTAGATGTTTAGCAAATTTATGAAATATCGATTGTTCCTCGCATAATTGTCTTCTGCAATTGATATCGGAAGAACTATAACCATCTCCAATATATGAACAACTTTGAGCGAATTTCCCTTCTGAAGGTGACAATTTGACATCATCTTGTGATTTTTGCAACAGATTCAGATTAGTCGGAGTATATCGTGAGTCTATATATGTTAAATAGTTGTAATTATTTAAGTAAAATATCAAAATAAACTAATTATTTTCCAGGTGCCTTAGACGAATCTGGAGAGAGCCCTATTCCGGAAATGGGTGGTCGCGCGAGCGAACTGCTCAGTCCGAAGCAAAGACACCAGATGAAACATCGAGAGCTCTTTCTTTCTCGTCAGGTGGAAACTCTACCGGCGACCCACATTCGAGGGAAATGTTCTGTCACTCTCTTCAACGAAACCGAAGCTTTGGCTTCATATCTAAACAAAGACGATATGTTCTTTTACTGCCTTGTGTTCGATCCTACTCAAAAAACTCTCCTTGCGGATAAAGGAGAAATTAGAGTCGGTTCTCGGTACCAATGCGACGTACCACCCATGCTTAGGGACACCGAAGAAGACGACAGAAATTTAAACGAACTAGAAAATTTAGTATGGACGCCCGAACATAACCTAAGTGATAGACAAATAGATCAGTTTTTGGTAGTATCTAGATCGGTAGGCACGTTCGCAAGAGCTTTAGACTGTAGTTCAAGTGTTAAGCAGCCTTCGTTGCATATGTCCGCGGCAGCGGCGAGTCGAGATATAACATTATTTCACGCCATGGACACGTTACATAGACACGGTTACAATTTGTCGAGTGCGTTGTGTTCTTTGGTGCCCTCTAGTGGACCAGTGCTTTGCAGAGATGAAATGGAGGAATGGAGCGCCTCAGAGGCAAACCTCTTCGAAGAGGCTTTAGATAAATATGGAAAGGTAAGAGATTTCTTTTAATGGTTATCACTTCTATTTCATTTTTTCAAAAATTTGTCACTATTGTAATTGATCGCAACGTTAATTTAATTTAATATGTTTAACCTTTTCTTTGCAACGCCATCTTATAGTTGGGCAAAACATATTCAACATGGCCGCAACCGACTAAATCGGGTCCATCTACGCGTTAAATTTTTTTATAAATCCTTACTAGAAATCGCTAATAGTATCTTCACTTTAGTTATAAAATAACATTTTCTTTTATCCCGATGGAAACGGTAAAGCAAAAACGGCAGAGCTTCTAAAGGCCCTCACCAAAGAAGACTTTCAGCACCGCTTCTATTAATGGAAAAAACGTATGGAAAGCGTTTTAGTGATGGAAGAGAGAGCTCTGCAAATGACCAGCGCCAAGGTCGCCCTTTGACTGTTTCATCTCCAGAAACAGTGACCAAAATCGACCAAATTGTGCGTGCTGATCGTCGAATGAGCATCCGGATGATTGCCGAGGATGTAAACGCCGATAAAGAAACACTTAGAAGAATTTTACACGAGGAATTACACATGACTAAAGTCTGTGCGATGTTGGTACCAAAAAATCCTGATCAAAAGCTCTTGCGTCACTGGGTTTGCTCAGATTTCCTTGAAAGGTTAGAAAAAGATCTGCTTTGAAAGGGACTCGATTTGAGTCGATGGAAGCGGTAAAGCAAAAAACGGCAGAGCTCCTAAAGACCCTCACAAAAGAAGAAATATATGAAACTGTTATTGTTTTCGAAAACTTCCATAGACGATAAAACCCGTGTGCGAAAGAATGTTTCATCGGAAGACGATGTTTGAGAACCTGTAACCAAAAAATCAAAATCTGGAGCTAATGAAATTTGTCTCCACAAATTCATCCATTTATCCGCGAACTAGGGATAGACTAAATCTCAATCCTTTTTAGATTTTTTTCTGAAGAAATCGTTCAACAAATAGCCGAGCAAACAAATTCTTACTATGAATATTGCTGTGAACTTACCCCAATTTCCCCAAAGTCACGACTTTGTGGGGAGAATGTAAATTTTTTGGCAAGGGCAAAAAAACTTCCTATCCAGGATTATTGGAATACCTACCGATATGGTTATAGATATACCAATAGTGAGACAACTGTTTTCCAGAGACAGATTTCTACTCATTCTCCGATTGTTGCATTGTGCAAATAATAAAGAAGATCATACTGGGAACCATCTGTATAAAATCAATTTTATTATTGATCATCTGAGATCTGTTGACAAGAATCTACGTTTTTCAGAGAAAGGCTAAGGATAAAAGGATATATTCTTTCCAAAAGAAGCAGATTCGGAATAAAAACTTGTCTAGTGGGCGACTGTTACATCCTAGACTTTATTGTATATACGGATGCATCAAGGGAAATCGCCGATAATGCTTTTGGAATTTCGGAACACAGTTGCCACTTCGATAGAGCCATATCTGGCTCTATTATCTATTACCTAAGAATAAAACAAATTTGTTACACTACAACATTTTATAAATCTTGCGTTTTCTGAAAAAAAAACGTAACAACAATTCTGTTGAAGTAGAGAGGCATAAAAATTAGTTATAGAGAGAATAATAAGAAACCATATTGAATGTCTCGGATCTAAATTGTCATGCAAATTTGCTTGGTCTATACGTATTTTGACCTGAAAAATTGAATAAAATAGGTCTCAGATCTGTAACTGTGATAGTTTTCTCGTTAACTAACGTAGAATACAAAAAACTCAACTTCAAAATACACTTTTTTACGTTTGGAGTAAAAACTTTGTTAAATGCCTAATAAAAGGCTTAAACTTTCGAATAAAACTTGTAGAAAATTTAATTCTGAAGAGAATGATATGTACAACCTCAATAAAAAGTAAATTCAAGTTGAAAATATCTCTAATTTACTATTTTATTCAATTTTTCAGGTCAAAATACTTATAGACCAAACAAATTTGCATGACAATTTCAGACCCGAGACATTCAATATGGCTTCTTATTATTTTTTGGCAGTTTTGTTATAACAACTTTTTTCCTTATATTTACCTATAGAATCATTTCCCCAGAGATTGGAGTGCTATTCCGAAACACCCTGTATATCTACATAATTATTAAATGAAGAAAAATAAAAATTTATACATTTTCCATTCATTATAAAAATCATATCGATAAACAAAAATCAACATAGAACTATTAAAGCAGTGACAAAAATTCAATCAAATTAATCATCGAAACAACACAGGTCCTCGATGCTCATACAATCCTTATTGACATATTAGAAACAAAATTTGCTGCCATTTTATCGCATGCATTGTTAAAAATTATCCTGTAGAGATTGAAAGCTATGGTAGCCGGTGGCCAACACTGACCCCAATCCAATAAAGCTTCTTTGGAATGAATTTGATATTTTTCAAAAATAAAATCAGAATTGAGATTCGATGTATGCCCAAACATGGTCAAACTGTCATTTCTGAAACATGAGGAATGACACGTTATTAAAATAGGTGATTGTTTCTATTTTATTTTCAAAATTCTCTGTGTACATTTTTTGTGAATGCCTGTGTTGTTAACTATTTAAAATTATTTCAAAACTAAATTAATAGAATTTCATTACGATTTATTATTTTCCAGGATTTCAACGATATTCGTCAAGATTTTCTCCCGTGGAAAACGTTGAAAAACATAATTGAGTATTATTACATGTGGAAAACTACAGATAGATACGTTCAACAAAAAAGAGTCAAAGCTGTAGAGGCAGAATCAAAATTGAAACAAGTCTACATTCCTAACTAGTGAGTTGGTATTGTATTGAATTTTTATCAATTAATCTGTTACTCTTGATCATTAAATATAATGTGGTATAAATGGAATAAAATGTTTTCAATAACTAATTATTTTGATAAAGACCTAAATAGATCTAAAGGTCAAAATTTTTACTGTTATTTTTTATCAAGACATCTAAAATCAAGATAAATAATCATGAAAAACATAGAGAAAGTAAAGTAAAGTAAAGTAAAAAAATTGAAAAAAAAACAACTAATTATTAATGATTCACAAAAAGGCAATAAGTATTACAAATATTGTTTTAATACAATAAATAATGCAATAACTTGAAACAAGTATTACTAGTATAAAAAAAAAACAAAATAATATATAACTTACTACCCAACATTCTTCCCAATATCTATCTATCTTAATTTCCGAAGTGACGTAGTGACATTATGTCGTTGCCAGTATAGTATTCATGTTTTTCTATCCCTAATAATTTCAGGGGTTGACAGTTGCTTCATAAGGCCTATCCATCTATTCCTTTTCATCCATGATGATTTTTTTACCCTTATTATTCTTGATATATATCTAAGATGTGATTGGCTGATTCTTACCAATTATTTTGAGCACTTTTCTGTTTAGATACATTTGATGAGGGTATGCATTTTGCTATAAGCCTACATTCCAATCACGGAAGATGTGATTGCAAACATAAGATTGTTTGAAAATTTCAGCTATCGATGACACCTTGTATTTAATATATCCAACTGAACCCCCTTTATTAGTAACAAGCAATTCCAGACTGTTATATCTCTATATCTATCTATCTTTATATCTGAAGTGTCCTAGTGACAGTACGTACTGATTGCCAACATAGTATCCATGCTTTTCTGTCCCTAGTAATTTCAGGGGTTGACAGTTGCTTTATCTGGTCTTTCACCTATTTCCTTTCCCTCTACGATGATTTTTTAACCAGATGATTCTTGAAATATGTCCAAAATAAGTGAGATATGATACATTCTGCTATAAGCTTACATTTCAAACACGGAAAATATGGGGATTGGAAACATTAGGGTGTTTGAAAATTTCAGCTATCAATGACATCCTGTATTTAATTTATCCAACTGAACCTCCTTTAAAAGTAACAAGCAAACTTAGACTGTTATATTCATCTACTGTTTGAGGGTCTTCCATTCCTCTTTCATATTAGTTTGGAGTATCACGAAGTGTAAAAATTATTTTTTATACCAATGGTTATTTCGTCTCTCTTATTGAGCTACTAGAAACATGAAAGAATGATCTTTAAGTAACCCCACTGCTGACTGAATTAAAAATATGTCCAGGTCCCCATTAAAATATTCAATTTTCTGAATAAGTGAATCATTTAAAAGTATAGATAAACAACAATACATAAAAATTACTATATAAAATCCGTTTCGAAATCAAATAATACTGAGAAAATAATGAATTTCAATAGGGTATTATACATAATTCAGAATATTTTTTCTATAAACATCAGGTAGGCACTTTTAGTAGGGTTTCCGGTTCATAGTTACTAGTTAGTTGTGAGCTTTCCAATTGTGCAGTGTGTTAAAGGTCAAATTATTTTTTTAAATAAAAGTTTTCTGAACAATAAAGCATGTGGCAACCCTGCCAATCACTAAGAGATGCAAAAGGTGATTTTAACTGTCTGTGACTGACTTTGTGGTCTAGGAATGTCCAGAAGAGATGCTATCCAGGATACAATGTTTTTGAAAAATAATTCTCAGACTACACCATGTAAATCAATTATGTATGTATGTATACAAAGTGAGAATATACCTTAGCTGTCACATCAGCCCATGGTGGCTCTCTGCAAAAGAGAGAGAGAAAATCCTCAGGGCGTCGTTTACTTGAAAGCAAGTCATGGTAAAATCCTAGGATTTTCCTTCATAAGCTTGACAGTGCCGATGATCAGTGTTGTAGTTTCCTACTCTATTCTACTTAGAAAAGCAGACTTACCTGGGTTTTCATAGCATTTAATGATACTTGAAAATAGAGAGAAATTTGTTTATAAAAACAAATAATTCTACACCACTTGATTCAGAATAATCCCAACTATCTGCAACCAAAGTTTTATATAAATAATTTTTTATCAATAACAAAGTTATTACAAAAGTTTAAAATCTTCTTATGCCAATAATTACAAACTAAATCAGTGGACGTTTTGCTTTGGGGACCATTTTTAATCTATAAGTTAAAGTGCCTGTCCCTGAAGTCTGAAGTGAAATCTGATTACCCTCAGTTGCTCAAAATTGACTAACTTTTAGAATCATTGCACAAAATATAAGCACGCAATTTTCTGACTTGATCAAGATCAAGTCTATTGCATTTTGATTCTGTTTTATGTTTAGCTGTTAATTTATTAATAGTTTTCATATCGGGCCATTGAAATTCTTTTAGCAATAAACCAAATCCTGCAGCATTAAATAATAATAAAGGGGTTGTTAACGGAAGTAATGGCAGCTCAGATCCCACAGTTTCCTTGGGTGGAAAAGCATGTGAATCCTGTAATGGTAAGTATTTTATAAACTGCTTCATTATAAAGAGCTGGTTCTAAGTGGAATTATTTTATTTATTTCCTACATACAAAATTAGAATATTCAAAATCACACAGAAACATGAATTATAAAATCAGAAAGATGTAACTTTATAGTCCCTGAATGGAGACTCTTCCTCGAGAATTATTTTTTGGAATTTTCACATTTTAAATGTATTACACCCTGTGGTGCATTGCACAGTATTTTATTCACAATCCCTAATTAGAATAAAAATTTTATAGATCAATCTCTAGATTATTTCCAACTAAACCAATTTTATTCCTATAATGTCTAATAAATTAATAAATGCCAAGAAAGTATATCGAAAATTTCATTTCGTAATTTTTGAGAGATGAATAATGATTTGATTACATGTAAATGAAATAAAATTAACGTATTCTCATTATAAGAATATTTTTTATATGAAAATTATTTGATTTTAGTGACAGTATCAAATCAGTGGTACGCGTGGGGTCCTTCACATATGCAGTGTCGTTTGTGCCAAGTGTGTTGGCACTATTGGAAAAAATACGGCGGATTGAAAATACCGACAAGATTTGGCGATGGGGATTTTGAGAATTGTGGAAAAAAGAAATCTGGCAGTGACGTGGACGAAGAAAGATTACCTGGTATGTCGCATAGACCGCATCGATGTAACATAGGAGGATGCGGAAAAGAATTTAAACTTAAAGCACATTTAGGAAGACATTATGCTACTGCCCACGGACTGGTCATTAGGTATGACAATCAATTGCACATGTCAAGAAATTGACGTTTATTTAATATGTATTAAAGACTTACTTTTAAAACTTATTTATGTAATCTGTTGACTTTTTACCCTATAGGGCGTATAGGTATAAATTTTACTGTTTAGCTAATTTCATATAAAAAATTTCTATCTTGCGCAAAATTTTTCACTTTCACTCATAATGTTTCCTTATTTATTGAGATTTTTCATAGTGTGTTATCCCATGTTGCTCGTGGTCTTTTTTTCTTTTTTCCTACCATTTTGCTTTCCCAAATTTTCTTAACTGGCGCTGTGTTATCCATGCTTTGTAGATGGCCCCACCTGTCCCCTTTCCATGTATTTTTGTATCAATTCAACTTTTAAATCTTCTCTTATATGCGAGTCCCTAAAGTGAAAGGAGTCACTCTTTTAAGGCATTTCATCTCTGCTGCACCAATTCCACTCTTGTCCTTTTCTGTCAATATTTAAGATTCACAGCCATTTGTGAGAATTGGCTTGTAAATTACGTTGAACACTTTCATTTTTGTTTCTATGGAAATTTCTTTTTATTTCATGAGTCCCTTGATTAATGGACATATTGGAATTATCTATTCTATTGTTTGATTCTAAATTGTTTTCCTGTTTCTTTCAACATAATTCCTAGATATTGGAAACTATTAACTTGTTCTATAAGTTCCTGTTCAACCGTTCTTTCAATTTTTTTTATTACTTTGGTTTTCTTTTTGTTCATTTTCATTCCGTTTTCTGTCAATATTTGGCCAGTTGTTTAAATTCGCTTGTAGATCCTTCTGATTTTCTGCTGTGATCATTATATCATCTCTGATATATTAATGCGCTCTGGTTGTCGGAATCCAATATGTAGTGAGTTGGACTTTCTGGAACCGTTGGCCATATTCAAACTGGAGTTTACCTTCAGTCTCTGAATACGATAACTTGGTTATCGAAACCGTCAGACACTGTAGTTTGAGTTTTGATGGAGTTGTAGCTTAGACTTCCTCCTTGTCGCACTCCTTGTGTTATGAAAGTTTCTGTTTACTACCTTATTTATCGTTTCTTTGTACGGACATTTAGTGACTCTCTTTCTTCTTCTGAGCCTCAGAATTTGTTGAATGCAATATATTATCTACCAAAAAAAACCATACTTCCAAATTTCTAAAACTGATTCTCCTTAAATCTTGTAACAAAAGTTGTGTAAAGTCCATCTATTACTTGTTTTTTCTACTGAAACTGTCTCCTGATTAAACTTTTTCAGTCTTGTCACATAAGTACTTTCTTTTTTAGTTTGAAGCTATTTTTATTCTACTGCAAAAAATTTTCGGTACGGTTTGAGATCCTACGATTTTGTGATATTTTATTTTGTAGGTCCGGTTCACCTAGACCAATAATGAAAACAAGGACTGCATTTTATCTCTACACTACACCAATAACGAGGATTTCTAGAAGATTGTGCAGGCACATAATGAGACCGAGACATGCAGCTAGGGCTCCTTACTTTGCCATAAATATACAAGCTGTCAAACAGGAGTGTAGTATACAAATGGTGAGTATACATAAAATAATAACACCTAATGCTGCCAGTCATTTGGAATGTTACCAATAACCAATTAACATATTATTAATATCAATTAATCTTTTTGCAGGAAGGTAAAACAATATGTGAGTTAAAACAATTGCTTGTATATCGAAAGAAAAATAGAGGTAGCGTTACAGCAATAGCCACACGACTCGGTAGGCCTGGTGCAGTTGTACCACAATGGTTGATATTAACAGCTAAAGAACAGTTACCTCAACCTGATCGAGTTGCATTTCCAAAACCACCAAAAGCTCCCGATGGTAGTTTGCTTTATGAAAAAGTACCCAATAAGCCAGAAGCAGAGAAAATACCATTAAACAATATGTCACCTTCATTAAAGAGGAGAGCTTATGAAGAGATGAATGGAATGGATAGTAAGTATTAGAATTGTTTTTGAAAATTTTTGACGTTTCAGGTTATTATCAAGAGAGTAGTTATTCATTCATTGGTTTGAGAAATAAATATATTCTGTGGTCTCTATCTGCCTACACCTCGAAATTCCACTGTGATAAAGGAAGTAAATATGCTCACCATCAAGAATACAGAAGAATTAACATTCCTGCTGCTGGCTTCAGATATGGGTGTCTCGATTGCTTAATGCTGATAAAAAGCTAGCTCATGTTAAAAAAGTTAAACGTATCTTTAGATGTATTCAAATATGATACAAGATAATTTTTCACCGTAGATGAAACTTGGGTACACCATTATACCCCATAAATAAATACATCATAGGAATATGTTGAAACAAATTTTCTGGGCAATAATATCATGACCATAGTATTTTTGAATTCCAATCTTGATTCATTATTTACAAAAAGTGTAATCGATAACTGACCAATTTTGTACTGATTTGCTAACACATTTTTATCCCGAAATCATATGACATACCATATTTACCTAATATGGCTCATTCCTATTACTTTCCCAAATTTGAAAAAATTACTGTATATAGCGATTTCAGACACAAAATGTGATGGCAGGGACGAACGCGAATTTTTCTCTACAAAATTGAAGAATCTTCCGTGCATTCCACTGGGTCAAATCCTAGGATTTACCCCTCTGTGTGTGCATAAAAGCTTGATAGTTGCATAAGATGTGTATTATAGTTTCCTCGTCTATACCACAGAACTTGCAATTCGGAATAACTGACTTTTGCATGCTTTGTGACGCAATCTTTAATTTCTAATTATCTAAAGCATTTCCGCCGCTGGGCTTGTTACCTCCAATGGTCCACTGTAGCAGCCATATGCTGGATACAAGGCTGCTATACCTTCTTTCCAGTTCCAAAAAAGTTTACTATACAAGATAGCTCTCAAATATTTGTACTGCTTTCTGCACTGCAGCTTTATTCCTTTTAAAGTCAGGTTACAGTTCTTGTCCCATTTGTAGCGTCGTTTATAAACTAAAATCTTAATTTTCTTGGAATTGACCAAGAGTCCTGTCTTTTTACATCAGGTCTCCAGGTGATGATCAAAATGTAATGGGCGGTTTAGCATCAGCATTAACATCTCTCTTTGAAAAGGTGATACAATAAAAGCACATTTTTTGATGAGCTTGGCAAGTTTGTAATCCTCCCACTTCATGTTATACTAAAATTATCAAATTTACTTAGATCTTGAGCTACCGGATGTTTCTGAGGATCAATTTTTCCTACTATTCTGATCTCCATAAAATTGTCAGTACAAAATTCGTTACTAGTTAGCTGCAAAAAATCAATTATTTGCTAAAATCAGTCAAAAAGTCTATAACAATGCTAATTAAACTGACAGGAACAACAAATTTCAATCCCTGAAAGGAAATGAAAAGCTAAAATTGGTTGCTGGTTGACCTTATCGCAAAAAAAAAATTTTTTGTTTCTTTTAATCAAAATTTAAACTAGCCATGCTCAACTCGTAATTGTTAGTGCCAGTTTAACGCCAAATTAGCATCGTCAATTTTTTGGAGCAACAAAATCTATTTTTTGGCAATAACTCTTGACCATATTTTTCCCTCATTTTTCACTATTAGTTTTATGGAGCTCACTTTGTCATACGAATCTTTATGAACAACTTATACATTTTGGAAGAACCCAACAAGATGCAAACTTGTCAACTTGTATTAATCTGGGCTACAGTAAATCAAAAAATTCCCACTTGTACCCTTTTATTATCAATGAAACTAGTTACATCTGTCGCAGGTGATTTTTCTTTCTCTAGTAATCATAATTACTCTCAAATAAATTTAATGTAGATAAATAAAATTTAATATTATTATATTTTTTACTGGCTTCTATTCTGACTTGGATTGGGATGATGGTAAGTTAAGTAAGTTTAAGTAAAACTTCGTTAAAATATTAAATTTGAAATTCAAAATCGAACTTTGAATATAATTCAATACTGTAGTAAAATAATTGTTAGATAAGCATTTTATTTTCATTCCCTAATAATTGAAACAAATTTTATTACGCCAACAGTTTAATTCAAATCAGTTGCCGTTTAATTTAAAAATAGACCCGATAAAATAACCAAATCTTATCTAGTGACTAAGGTCATTACCACCCTGTTATATTTTAACGAAATTTAATTAGATTTTATTTGTTTTTTTTTTTTAAATGGACTGATTCGTTCTTATGATTCAAAGTAATGGAGCTAATTTAGATGGCCATAAAGGACCTTCTCAGAAAAAATAAATGATAAGAAAAGATTTTCTATTTCATTTGATTCTAAAATGGCAGATGTAAGTTATCAGATATGGAAAATCTCAGTATCAATATACAATTTCTCAGACATATTTATTATCAAATCTTCATAACTAGAATCGCTAAGTAAAATAGGTAACAAATAAACACACTGTAGAATTCAGTTTCCTTTTTTTTTCAAAAAGTTTCTAATTGATAATCTTAAAGAGAAAATTAGTCAGAAATCAATATACTAAAGTTACTAAAAACCAACTACTTTTACATTTTTTCTAAAATTATGGTATTTTTTCAAGATGAGATAATAAAAATATTGTTTGTGATGATGATTTTTTTTAAATTTCCGTACGATTTTCAATTTTTAATATAACTAGGTGTGGCATTGGCAGCTCCACCGCCATCAAAGAGAATAACAAAGGAACCCATACAAGTAACAAGGCCTGACCAGTTCCAAGCTCTAATGGCTGCTCAAATGTTACCGGCTCAACCTTTACCTCGTCATATCGCACAAATTAATGGCAAACCTAAAATAGCACACATGACGAGAACTGGATCTGGCAGAAAACAAGTCATAAGTTGGATGGATGCACCTGATGACGTTTACTTCAGAGCAACAGAAGCTAATAAGTAAGTACAATTGCAAGAAAAAACAACCAATCAAGTGATTGTTACAGTTTTAGCTTATAAGCTTACTGGTTCTGGGCTTCTTCAACAAGTCCTCTTTACCCGCTTTGTAGACCTGTTGTTCAATTTCTTTTTAATCTTCTACCATCTTGTGATTCTATAAGTGGATTGAGTAACATGTTTTCATGGTTAGCCAGTCATTCATAATGTCAAAATTGCCGTGAATAGTATATATCCAAGTTTCATTATTTTCCTTTATTTTTTTTAGGAAAATTAGACGGCAAATTGCGTTAGCGGAATTAAGAAGAGGAGCTAGGAAACCTTGGAGGCAGTTGAGAACGAAAATGGATGATCCGCAAGTAGTAGTGTTGGATTGACAGTGAATTCAAACAAACAAACTGTAAATTAACTTCATCAAGTGCTTATTGTGTCGAGGCACAGATTTAAAGCGAACATTTTTATTAATGTAGGTCAATTTGTGGATAGTTAGATCGGAAAATGTTCCAAAAGATTTTTTTTTTATATTAACGAGCACATATATTAAGGGAATCTGAATTGTTACTGTTATTTATTAATTACATGATTGTTTGCAATGTAATCAAGTTATAAGTTTTATTAAAAAAAATATAAACAAAATAGAGAAAGCACAAGAATATAAAATGTGTCAACATCGAGCAGATGCATCTTGTAATTAGTAGTATAAAATTTATGAATTCTCTAATTACATACGCAGTTGTCACTATGACTAACGTAAGTATGATTGATTTTTTTTATTGGTTTATTTTATTCTTTATGATTTTTTTATCAAGAAAATAACCAAGAGATCTGCAGTTTTTCTCTTCCCTACTGAATAAGCAATCGTCATTTCCCATAAGATTCAATCTCATTATGTGCTTTCTGAGGTGGCGGTGTAAGAAAGTCAGTATTGCATAGTTATAAATATAATGAAATCCAAATTTTCTTGAATTTATTCAAATTGTAAAAAATATGTTACTTGAAAAACGCTCGTTTTAGTTTTAATTCATTGTAATTTAACAAAATGCCATTCCACTGATATCGTCAGCGAGAAATATGTATTGGTTCATTGATGCAACAATAATTATTTCATTTAAAAAAATTCTACAATTCTATCACTCATCTTAGATGATTTACCAATGTGTTTGTTTGAACAACTCTCTCTGATTTCTGATTAGTTTTATCGATTAGCTTTACGCTGTTTCTACCAATTTTGAGTACATCCACATCTTGCAAATTTCTTAATAATCTGACTATTAGTGTCTCACAGTTCGGGAGAATGTGGATAGAGGTTTCATTCTCTGTATAACAGAATCTGCATTTTACCAGAAGAGTCTTTGCCTTTCTCAGCCCCTGTAGGTTCTCCCAATATTTGCTTTCGCTCCTATCTACCTTCTTTTCTAGTGCTTTTCCTATCGTTCTGTAGCTGACCCGACAGAAGGCTTCAATTCCTATGAAGAGTATGTATGTTCCTACTTTAGCGAGTATATTTCGTTTTCCTCAACTTCAGTGTGTCCATTTCTGCTTGTAAACTACTTGATGTATTTTCAGAATGTTCTGACCCTATACACTCCTATTCTGCTACTTTACAATCATCCATGTACCATTTAATGGCATTTTTGTTCATTTCTCACTGGTTCTCCAGCAGGAGATAATTTTTTTTTTCAAAGACTGTGCTTTACGACCCCTACTGGTGAACCAGTGCGAGTTATACAAAAAACTGTAAAGCAATTTTGAAGAGCTGAAAATTCCTGACAAGGTCCATCAAACTGATTTGAATTATTGTAAAAAGTGAGTATTAAAAATTTATAAGAAAGTACTTAAAATTGATATTAAGAGCTCAAACTTGGTGAGAATTTCTTTTTCTATACATAGATTGATATTTATCTTGAGCACCGAAAAAAATTTTTTCGGAATCGAATCACCCTAATGAGGAGTATTAAAATATAACAAAATACAGACTTATTTCATATAATTGTTTGAAAAATAACGAGTAATACAACTAGCAAAGTAATATTTTAATATTGAAAAGATTCCCATAATAAAGATTATAATGGGGGATGAATATATATGTGTATACCATACTATTCACAGATATGACCTAAAACACAATTTACAAAAAGTTGTGTTATGAACCAGCGTGCTTTTAATCCACCTCTAGCAATATTGTGAAACATTCAGTGGTGATGAAATTGGAGAAAACATTGTAATATAAAATAAAAACTCATCACCTTTATGTTTAACTGTTATAACCAGATTTATTTATTTGTATTGTATTAGTAAAATTGCAGTACAGTTTTTTTGTTGAAATGATGTATGTATGTATGTATGATCTAGACTCTAGTCAAGACATCTTTAAGTACAAATTATTGTCTGGGTTTTTGTAAATTGAAGTTTTTATAAACCGCTATTATACAGCGAGTTGCTTTTAAATTGCACTTGTATTGCTAAAAAGAGTTGGAAGTTTGATAAATTTGTGAAAAAATGATTGAATTAATCCAATGAGATTAGTATTAATAATTTACTCTACTATAGTAATGTACTATAATCAAGACATTTTTATTCGTTAATTTCAAAATTTTATCATACCAACTCTTCCATATTAAGAAAATCATATTAGATTGTGAAGTTTGAAAATAATTAGTGTTATTCATACGCAATGTACAACGTTTTACATTATAAATCGATACAAATTTAAATAAACTTTTCAAAAAATAAAATATATACAGGTTAGACACACCAAATTCAATTCATGCTTTCAAATAAGACAGTGTATATTTTTCTATTTTATGTTATTTTCTCCTAATCTCGAATATTTATGTATGTATTCTTAAATAAATTGTCTTGAATTTGGATCTGTTTTAAATAAATAACGTATTTTATATAAAAAAATACATTATTTGTTTAAATAGGTTCATTTATTCATGAAGATAATTGGGGAACAATGTTGTAATTTGTAGAATGCTTGGAGAGTCGCAGCCACTCTGTACCGTAGCGCCGGTTAAAGAAAAAGAAAGAATTTAAAAAACTGAGTCTATATTAAGTTCAAGCTACATGAACTTTAATTATTATAATAAAGCTAAATTATCGTAATAATTTTCATAAAAACAGCTTTAAAACAATTTTGGTTGATTATTTTTATGAATGAGAGAGTATATTATTCAGGAATTTGTAATAAAGGTTATTATTCATCAGGTGAAGTTTACTGCCACGAGCGTCACCGAGTGAATAACTCAGTATACGTGAGTGGAATACTATATTTTATCGACAACTACTAAATATTTATTTAGTAGTCAGTCTCTGAAGACGATAACTTGGTTATCGAAACGCTCACAGGCAGTGTAATTGTGAGTGTTGGTGTAAACAGTGTGTTCAGTAATTCCACTGGGTCATCAATACTTTTACATAAATGTTAGTCTGTAACTGTTGAATGACCAATTTTTAGGCGATTACGCGGCCCCTTCAAATTTTCCATATGACATTAGAATTCACAATAGACTTGGACCTCTTCACTAGATGGAAAAACCTGCAATCGGATTTTAGATGAAATTTATCGGGAAGAGATTGTGGGAATTAAAAAAAACTTCTAACTTTTATTTGGCAAATAGGTACTTATAGTATTTATGATACGACTATGTACTGTTTGATACACAGCGCTTTTGACCAGTCCAAACTTTTTTCTATTGTGTACAGGTTATAAAAGACTAATAGAAGTCCGAAACCTCAGGTACATTAATGAAAATTTCTGGAAACAAATTATTCTGTGATAATATTTAAAATGGCCGCACTAGGTTTTGGAATAGAAATTGGGTTTTATTACTCTCTCGTACATAAAAGTAGATAATAGAAATATGTAAAAAAAATATGAAAATAACATTTTTGTTGCGAAAAAGTCTATTTTTAAAAATTTATTTACTGTGTCAAAACTACAATTCCACTATCCTGACAAGTTTTGTTCAATTTTACATTGTCGGCTTAGACTTATGTTATAAATTGAAACTTGCCATAATTCGTTTTAAAACAATCCAAATTACGTTTTTACAAACGTGACACACATACAATCAAAGTTCTTCTTTGCAGGTTTTATTCCTAAGCGTAAATAAACTGGGAAACTCTTGGCTACACAGTCTGACATCCAAGGCTATAAAATATTATGGGATGTTCTCATACAGTTATTGGGTGGTCTTTTGTTATTTTATTCTATATTTGGTCTGTTATGTTGAAATTAGTTGTAGTAGTAGCAAAATCTCTGTCACAAGAGGGAGAAGATTATTATTTTATCCAACACATCAGATCAAATAACCAGTCTACATCATTGCTTTGATGGTACCAGCATTGTGCACAGGAAAATTGCAGCAAGAAAGCTGCCTTTGGTAACACTTGTCGTGTATCAGATTCTGATAAAACTTGACTTGAAGGTGAACAATTGTGTCTAATGAGGAAATATGCAAGACCCAATTCGGAAATTTTGCCACTCAGAATATTTTTCGACAGATCCATTGAGTTCTCCTGAAGTTTCCAAGTAAATGAAATATTAAATAGTTTCTTAATGTTTCATGTGTCAAATCTATTCATTTAATTTTACAATTTCACTTAGAATTTTAATTATTTTGTGAATATTGTAATGATCCATTTTATATTGATACGTGAGACGGAAATTTAAGATACCATTTTATTTTGAAGATTGTTGAGGTTAGATTCTAGATTAATGCTGCAAAATGTAAAGCTCAATTTTGGTAGTGCAAAAAAAAATAAAAAAAGTGACAGTAATATTTTTTAAAGATTATTTTTGTGTGTAAATAGTTCCAATTTTACATAACTTCACATTGTATTATATATCTTCAAAAAATAATGTATTGTTAACAATTTCTAAGTCAATTCATTAATCTTAATGCGCATATTTTAATAAAAAAATGTACTTCAGTTTACTTTTATGATTTTGTACATATTTTCTAGTTATGGTTATTTTGATTTAATAAAAAACGTATAACAAATTTTCAGTTTTTTTTTCCTTTATACAAAAGTTCGTGGAATAATTGCCATTTATACAAGGGTGTATCAAAAATATTTTAAAGGTTAATCTATTCATAACTAATTATCACACAGACATGAGTTATTTTTATTTTGAAGGGTAAATTTTACTCATTCTTTTTCAGGATATTCCAAAGATGTGAATTGGACTTCCAGTCCAATTTGTCTAATCTAAACTCAGTCACGTGGAGGTCGGGCGACTGAGGTAACCAAATCATTACTTTCGGTATATTCTTCCTATCAAATTCTTTCAGGTACTATGCACAACTCCGAGAAATGCTTGGGAACGATGATATATTTTCCGCAGTTCAGAACGTACATTTTCCTTTAATATTTTTGTATAGCCTTCTATCTTCAATATCCCTTCAATTTTTACCAGGTCTCCAGTCGCCCTTCCTCCAAAACATGCTCAAATCATCACTGAGTAGCATCGGTTGTGTTTTACAGTCGGGATTAAATATTAATCCAACATCCGTTCTTTCTTTGACCTTCGCACAAATACTCTTCTCTTAGATCGGAAAACCTCAAAATTTGAGTCATTACTCCACTACACTCTTATCTCAGTTAACCCAACATTTAGAACACTGCTAATTTTTTTTTATAATTAAAATGATCCTTCAAGAACTTTTTCTTGAAAATTTGAGCTCAATATTTAAAAAAATTTTATCTGTATTAAATTTTATACGATAGTTTTAAATCTCACATTTTCATACCTTCCAGAACTTCCGTTAGTAGAAGTGCAACTTGTCTCAGAAAGAGTACTTTGAAGGAGATCATAATGTAATAGCTGAATAATTGTAAAAATAAAGTTATAATTCAACTTTCATATGTATTTTCCAGACAAACCTTGTATATTTTATATTGATGTCATTAAAACGATCATTAATTTTACTTATAAAATATATTTATAAAAGTATATTAGCTTTACAAAATCAAATAAATAATACAAAATACAATAAAACGTGTATCAAAAAGTTTATCATATATAAAATTTAATAAAAATATAATAAGTACGTAAGCGAAAAAAAGCCACAAAACCAAACACTAAATAAAATGTGATTGCAATTTGTTTTTGTGACTTTTTAACGTCGACGTATAAAACGCTGCTAAAAAATATGTTTACAATCACAACAGATTCGTTCGTGCAATCTGGGCAAAATATATCACTTCTTTTTAAACAAATAACGCCTCTTCGAAATTACACGATGATCTACAATTTAGTTTCGTGTCTAAAATGTCTCCTCAATGGCCTTACTACTGTAGGAGGAGGTGGATTGCAATCTGATTCATCATCACCACTATCTACATCTCCATCACTACTGTTAGTAGAAGGAATTGGATGAATCGGTCTTCCCATTCGTTGTCTTCTATAGTATTTAAATTCTCGAGGGAGAGTATAAGAGCGCGGTAGTGAAACTTGGCTCTCTAAATCAGACGATGTGTGTGGCACTGGCACTTCCGTTATTTCGGGTTCTGGAATTGTGCATTCGCAGTAGAGGTAGCGAGGAGCTAGAAGAAGTTCAGGAGTTCTGCTTCTGGGTGCTCTTGGAGGAGGTCTACGCGCCAACACCTTATAACAAAAAAATCTTTAATGAATACCATAGAAAATACTAGAGAGTTAACAATAGCAGAAGAAAAATTTATCCGATTAAGTACATGATAAGTGGATGGATGGCTGGCGACTCGAAAGACTTTTTTTAATACATACAAATGTATTTGTTACCAAATGGACATTTTGTTACCGAATGAATTAACATTTTGTTACTGAATGGATTGACATTTTGTTACCGAATGGATTGACATCTTATTACCG
Source organism: Diorhabda elongata (assembly GCA_026230145.1). Lineage (NCBI taxonomy): Eukaryota > Metazoa > Arthropoda > Insecta > Coleoptera > Chrysomelidae > Diorhabda > Diorhabda elongata. The sequence goes on along the minus strand of CM047928.1, from coordinate 15,419,661 downwards.
AATAGATTGACATTGATTCATCAAGGTTTTATAATTAATGTAATAAAAGCACAATCAGTATAATCATCATCATTCCAGCATGACAAACTTTCAAAAATAGTTGCTTTAGTAGCCCCCGAGCCTCAAAATAGTAGTCAACAAGTTAAAATAGAAGCTCAATCGTAGGCTTTATATAAAACAACAAAATATACTTTGGAATTTAATTATTTCTATTGAATAACAGTGTTCCTTATTTTTTATCATTATGTAAGCAATAAGTTAACTAAAATTGATTTTTAAATCGATTACTTTACTAAATCATACTTTGAAGTAAATTTTCTAAGCACTTTCCCTAATTGTTTCATTCAAACTTATACAACTACAATCAAATTCAAAATGCAATTAAAAAAAACAACCTTACAGGTTTAATACATTTTTTTTGCACTTTACTGATCCCAGTGAGTGCTTCGTCGTTGACAGACTACCCTAACGAGCTGGATCTTGCAGCCATCCCCCACAAGTTCTTGTAGAATTTTCCTACACTCCAGCTCTAACCTAGAGCACATACCTCGGCTTGGGGAAGACATTAGACCTCCGCAGAAGCCTGGTCTGACCAAATCATTCATACTGGAGCCATCTGTGTACCAAGTGGTTTCATTATTTAGAATATCGGACTTTGAGTCACCAGTCCACTGCTCTCTCTATCTCTGTCGCAGTGATGTGCGCCTCCAAACCTCTATTATTAACGGTAACTGCCCATCAAAATGATTGGACATTCAACCGCGGCCTGCGTCCAGATTTTTGCAAGGCCACTTGGTCCAACCTGCAGTTCTTTGTATTCTTTAATAGTTTAGATTTGCACTTATTCCAGGGTTTGTCAGTGGCTTACACCTCGCCACAGATGGAGAGATGGAAGAAGCAGTTGGTTAACATTACAGACAGTAGGCTTTGACTCAGGCGTACAGAATGTTTAAACAAAGATGGTAACTATGTAATAAAATTAATTAAAAAATCCAATACTTCATAAGAAAATGAACTTTATTTTCCGAATAACCCTGGTACGTTAATATAAGTGTATTGTAGGAAAATTTGGAGTGAAAAATATTTTGTTTTTGATGTCGCACGGTTAGTAGAACAGCAATAAATGATAATTACAAAAAAATGTAAGTTCAATTCAAAATGAGCATTCACAAAACATACCCCATAATTTGCCAAATTATTCAGAGAGGCTAGGCTTAATAATTGGGGTTCAACATGACGTTTCGCTCGTGGTATTGGCTGTCTGTCATCAAATTCTGCTCCTTCGGGACCCACCAATTTACCTTGCTTGATTTCTTCTTCAATTATTTTCAATTCTGCTAATTGTTTCTGTTTCTTTTCTTGAAGTTTCTGGTGGATATTTACTCTGGAACCAACGCTGCTACCTAAAACAAAATCTAAAGTTACTTTTTTTTATTTAGCATACCACCAAAATTAATAAAAGTTTTTCAGTTCTCTTTAAAAAGACAGAAGAAGAACCAATGATATGTTATCATGCCAATGACGTGGAAGAACTACAAAAGAAAATATACCAGTGAACGCAGCTCCAATATGAGCAACTTTGGATGCTTCTTCAGAAAAATAAGATATAATTTTAAATTGAGAGGAAGGTCTACATACCAAAGAGAATAAAAATACAGCCATGGAGAAAAAAAATCAAATAGATGTAGAATCTTTCTTTTCTTAGATACAAATTAATCAAATAAATACGTATGATACTGTATAAATATAAGTTGTACCAGGTGTCTAATTTTCTGTTTATCTATTCAAAATCATACCTTCATTTTCACTCGAAGAAGGCAATGGTCGCCTCCAAAATGGAACACTTACAGGACCTAAGCCAGGAGGAGGTACGAATGTTGTTGGTTTCTTCTTTTTTCTATATAAAGCAGATGCAGATGGATTACTAAAACGACAGTTGAACACACCAGGTGGTTGAGAAGGTTTTTCCATTAGGCGTTTCACATGAAAAAATTTATAATAGACAAGCATAAATATTATACCTGCCGCAAATAAAGACACCTAAAAAAATATTATGGAATTAATTTATACCTTAAGTTTTTCATTTTCAAAACCAATGTGGCAGTAAAATTTAATCGAAGAAACAAATTGAATAATAAAAAAATCAGTTCAGCAGTGAAATATGGAACTAATATGTGTTGGTTGGTTGAGGAGTTGGTAAAAGAATGGAAAATTATACAAAAAAAGATCAATGAAAGTCTTAAATTCCATTAAATCTGCATATAAAATAATGTCAACTATAATAAAGATACACAGAAAAAGGAGAGTTAAAAAATAGGAAGAAAGATAATAAGAGCAATATTAAGCTTGATGAAAATAAATTAATAAAGAAACAGTTGAAAACAATAGAAACACAGAATATAGAATGAACAAGGGTATTTGTGGAGAGCAGACAAATACAATAGCTTTGTCAATGTTATAGTAGGTATCCAGGAGGTAAGAAGAAGAGGAAGACTCAGATTAAAGTAGAGGAAGATCTGACTAAAATGGAAAGATCAAGTACATACAGAATAATTAGCTGCAGAGTATTATAAAACAGTCGAAGCAAAAAGAATTTAGATTCCATGACTCATATTGTCTCTTAAGTCTCCTTCAGGGGAGCAAAAAAACTGTGCTTATCATTATACATACATAAATATATATATATATATATATATATATATATATATATTTAAATTCGTAAACATCTATCGAATGACATTTAAAAGACAAAAAGACATTTTTCGAGAAGTTAAGCGACGGTATACTAACGGAAGGTTGGGTAAATTGTAAAATAATATACACACGTGAACAAAAAATGTTAAAGCCATTAGTCTTATCTTTTAAATGTAAGTGATTTATCTACCATATACTTACTGTAAAAATGGGCACCAGTTCCCAATGTAGGGGTTTAACAGACCATATTGCTGCTACCCATGCACCTACTAATAAACAATTTTCTAATAACATAACGACATAAAATATCCCCATTGTTATTCTATGAGGTTTGTCTTGAAGATTAATATAAGCTAAAATATAAATAGCTGCAATTAAGGCACACACTCCTAATTTACTACCCCTCTGTCCATGAAAAGGACTTCTGGGGGAAAGTAGCCATAGGAACATGCACGCCCAATGAAGTGCTAAAACCAAGAACACCCAGGAACTATAGCTGGCTGCATAAGCTGAAAGGGCAAGAACTCGGGCCGTTACGGTTCCTCCTCTCCACAAAAGTTGTGATACCACACCCAACCAAGTGAGTACGAGCCGATCTATGCTCTGTATATGTTTGCTGAATGAAGCTAGTGCCCAACATATTGAAAAAAGTGAAAGAGCAGATGACACTTTGATTAAATCAGTTTGAGGTCCTCCTTCGGCACCTAAAAAAATAATGTTAAATATAAATAACTATATTAAACTAAATTAAAAAATGAAAGTTAGTTATTACAACGTATAAATATGGATATGAGAATAAAAACATTATATAAATGGAATTTCATACAAAAAAAAAACAAGCATAATATGAATCACCATAGCAGAATCAAAATAAAATTATTTACTTTCTCAGTATGTCTATTGATGTTATTGGTAGAACCGATCTAGGGCTCTAAACCGAAAATACAAAATTAACTTGATCATATATCATCTGCTTGAGCAAATTACATAATTGGTGGTTTGTGCATTGACAAATGAAATTCTCTTTCTAACATTGGACATAATATAAGAAAGATCTACGTGAAACGCACATCTTCAGTTATAAGCTGAAGCTAAATGTACGTCAATGTTAAATAAGCCGAGTTTGGGTTAAACATGGTGGCCACACTGTCTACATCAAGCCACTGTAGTTTCTATTAGCTAATGCTTTTAGAGTATATTTTCACTCCCACTCTAGTCTGGACTCAATAGCTTTCAGGAACATATGAGGCTAAGTACTAATACATACGTTTGTCGAACAGAAGACATAGATATACGTCAGCATAATTAACCAAATTATTATCTGAATAGTCAATGCCCAACCAAAGATTTCCTTACATGCTATTCTGGTATACCTGACAAGGATAATCATATAAATTTATGAAGTTAACAGGTATTGCTATCAGTCCTTGACAAGTATGCAACATTTTGATTTTATCTGATCATTTAATATTGATAAAAAAAGTTGAATAAAAAAACAGTTACATGTTATCCTAGTGATAGCAAGGATATTGATATGAATTTATGAAATTATTATTATCATTGCTAACTAAATTCGATTGAGCAAGTTTGGGCAGAAATAAAAATTGTTGATTCCAAAAATATAACTGTTGCAAAACATTTCGGGAGATAGTACACAGAGTTTTTGTAGCAAAATGAAAAAAATTTATTTCTCATGTAATATCAAAAATAAAGGAGAAAATGTTGAGAATCGATATAATATCATGAAGATACAAGTGGAATCAGTTGTCAAAAAAGTAAAAAACAACCAAAAGGGGTAGTGGGGGTACTTGCTCCTCCCGATAATTTGGGAAATATTTTTTTAACGTGAAAATTTCGAAAATAAAAATAATAAGGTAAAAACAATTAAAATCCTGTAAATTGCTAAAAAAATTCAAGCAGTGACGTTAGTAGTTTCTTCAAAACGAGTGGCAATACTTGCTCCAGTTTTTTTGAGGTAAGGTGGATAAAATTATTTACCATACTTTGGTCCGTATTAATGATGCTACTTAAATAATATTAAAGTCTTGTGCTAACTGATACAAACATCTATCTCTAACACATCAACGTTGTAGCTATGTTCTTTGAACTCTTATAACTTTATATATGTTTTTATACTGACTGAGAGAAAAAATTCTTCACTGAAATATATTTGCTCAGGCACAACAATTTCCAATTTTTTTCCAAAAGGTCAGCTGCCAGAGTCTCTTTAAATTGCTGGGGAGGGGTATCCCTCGTCCCATGTGCCCCCGCCGAAAATAAATACCGGAGCCGCCCCTGCCCTTAATGTCCTATTTAGATAAATGTACCTATTATACATTTTTTTATTAATAAAATTTTAAAATTAAAATAATTTTCAAATGCATCTAGAAGCAAATAAACAATTTCCAAATATTTTTCATAAACCGATAAAGAGTAGACTTACCTGGTAACAAAGTGAGTTGTAACAGCAACATGGGAGCAGCTTGTAAAAAGCCGTGCATTAGTCTCAATATACATAAGTCTCTTACTTCACGTTTAACACTAGATAAATGAACAGGTACAAGAAGTCGAGCATATCGCCATAAAACACCTAGTTGTAGTATATGCAATACTATCACAACCAATTTTTGCCAACCATTACTTGATTTGCATTGTAAGTACCAGTGCATAGATAAAATTTGTGATACAAATGTACTTAATATTATGGCACCCAAGCACTGGAAAAAAAGCACATATATACCTTTTTGGAACAAGGCATATACCACTAGGATGTCAAAAACTAAATCACAGAAATATGCCGCAAGGGAGACTACATTGAAGAGTAGGTCACATAGTGGCAAGAATTCTGCCATGTCTCTGGATGTATCACCTCATGCTGAAAATGAGAAAGGATAGTTTAATTGAAAATATGCACACATGTTATGATATGGTTCTTTTAATTATAATGTAGTAAATATGATAGCTATAGGATTTGGTGTTTCAAAGGAAAATAACTAAATATACTAACACTATTTTGTAACATTTTTTAATAAAAAAACTAAACTGTGGACAATAAATAATAAAAATACGTAATAGGAATAAATGAAATGATCACTACTTAAATGAGTCCAAATTTAAACATTCCAATTTATCAGAGTATTCATAAGTATATCCGCATAAAGAAAAAGCTAAATTTCAAATGTAATTCTAAAATATTAATAAAAAAATCATCCCCTATTTAACTACTTACGTGCCCTCCAGTATTTTTCTGGGCTACTTTCCACATTCCTAACCTCCTTGTAAAAAGTACTTTAAATGTACGACAAACTTGTGTGTAAATATGGTAAACAATACTGTAACATAGTACAAATGCTGCTAATTATTTTTTCCATATATATCACTTAATATAATAAAGAATATATTTTTAAGTTAAATATTTTGTTGAAGGTTGTAGGGCAAATTAATATTTTGTTAACCACCTGTCACAACTTTGGAATGCAGTTAAAGTGAGTTTTACACGGTTACGTATACCTTCAAAAATAAATTACAAGATGTGATACTTGTCTTTGATTGGCTGAATCTATGAAAAACCCTGTTTTAACTAGGAAAAGTTATTTAAATTTATGTTGGCAACTTTGTCGACTTCTGATTTGACAGTTACACCGTCACACAATTTCGTTTTTGCCCCTTATACTTCTTTTCATTTTATATTTCTTTGGTAAAATAAGAGGAAATGCTCCGTGGGGAATTATTTCAATTTTTTTAAATGAAATTCATATGAATCAAATATTTCCTCTCATAAAAGTAGAATGTGAAAAGCTAGATATCTAGCCTCCGTATTTGTGATTTAAAATAAAACTAGACGAATCAACAAACAAAAAAATAATTTCCCAATTAGAAGTGCGGGGTGAATATTAGAAGAATATTGAATATAGAAGCTATTGACATTCATAACCTAGGTGAAAAATCACCCATCAACTATAGTTTCTCTTTACGTAAGATTTTCCCAAAACCTCCACCATTTTACCATTTTCATAGATCATAGTAGAATAGCAGGCGGTCAAGGGTCGTTAAACTTCTGATAGATCCATCGTGCCCCATTTGAAATTATCATTTGACGGTTTCCTTTTAAAAGCCAATCAGGCGGTTTAGCTTGAGCCTTTGGACGTATTAATATACGATTTCTAAACAGCCTAAGAGAGAGATTCCGTTGCGGGATGGAGTCAGCATGATAGCCCCAATGATATCGAGTTGTCCCGCTCCACTGACGACCAGCTGCAGATTTGATCGACCCTACGATTTCGCGTAGCGTAAAACCAGGGTTTTTGCTCTATTAACAGGCTTCTACGAGTTGGAAGACGTTAATGGAGGAGAGGGGCCGTTAAGCCCTGAATAGTCACGACAGCTTTGACCTTCTCCTTTTTTTTCTCCGCACCAATAAGTTGCGACGTTTGAGCCGGAGCTTGTCAAAAACAATGCTCAGAACTTCGACATCAGTAGAATCTGATGCTTTGGAGGTATTCCGAGGTTAGAACCTGATGCTTTGGAGGTATTCCGAGGTTAGAACCTGATGCTTTGGAGGTATTCCGTGGTCCCTCAGATATCTCGATGTGAAGAGGAGAATCTGTCATGGTCGCTGCATTTGCAGTGTACTTGAAATTTCGTCAGGTTTTCCGCTGGCGTTGCTCACTACACCTGATAAGGAGTCAGATATCTTTCATCCCTCATAAAAATGAGCCGTCTTTTGTATCCGCCCATCTCCTCATGTCGACGTAGATGCGTCCAGGGAGGGCAGCCACTGGGCTCCCTCGTCAAGGTCCAACGGCTCCTTGAGGGGAGGAAGTTACTTTTTTTTGATACATTGGCCAGCAAACCATTTGAGGCAATTTTGCACGCCATCTAGTTACTTTTACGCTCGTTCTTCATAAAAATGACCCGTAGCTTAGTGCCATTTGACATAAACGGTACTATTTTCAACAATTAAATTTTTTTGGAAATATCCAAACTAAATGTGAAGTTTTCTTTATCTTCGAAATTCGAACAGACAGTACATTGTTGCCGATTTTACTTTTTATTCGATAGGAATCTTTACAATAGATCGATAGGGCGTATTTTGAAATATCATGTTTCTGATAATGTTATAGCATGTATTCATCTCGAACCAAAAATAAACTTAATCTCAGTATAAAAAAAGATTTTTGTAATGAGTTCGTGTAGCACTAGCAAATGAAACAAATAATTTTTCATTAATCTGTTAATCACTTAAATTTGAGAGAAAGGAGGATCCTTGTACAAAGGTATATAAAATATATATACTTTCCTTTGGTGACTGAAATAATATGAATTTGCGATTTCAGAACCTCTGTCATGTATTTTTGAAACATTTATATTTTGATGATATTTTGAAGAGGCGAAAAAATAAGTCCTGGCTATTTTGTATATTTTTTTTTAACTTTCAGTTGATTTATGTGATTTATCCATTTTCCCCTCTCTTCCTGGGAAAAATATTTTTGATTTTGTTTCGCTTTCGTACTGTATGATAATATATTTGATAAAATCAAACACAATAACTTGTAAAAAGTTCTAACTATATTAATATTTTAAACGTAACGAGATGAAATATACTAAATGTATCATAATACAATATCGTATTAATAATTCTTCAATTGTGCAATATGTCCTTTCTTGAAGAAATGCCGTCGTCGATATTCGGATCTTACTAAATCTATTTGTTGCTTATAATTCTAAAGATACCTAGATGATAATTTTTTAGCATGAAGGTTCCAACAGGTCAGATGTCGGTTAGGCAATAAACATCTTATGGCATTATCTAATGCTTGGACTTTCAGTTAAATTGTAAACAAACGGATTTCAATATAAATAGAGTAGGATGAGTTAAAATTTTGTATTTTCAATACAATGTGAAGTTAAGAAGTACATTATGAATAAATTGAAATAGATGAATGTAAATAAAAAAAATGTTAGATTTTGGCATAAACGTCAGGAATCGCGGATTTTTGCTTTGAGGTAATTGCATCCTTCATATTTGATAACTAAATAAAACACTCAAAGTTTTAGTAAATGAATTTATTAGAAAATATCGAACAGAAATATTAAATAAAGTAACAATAATAACTACACTTTTTATGAAAATGTTGAAATAAAATTATAATAATTATAGACTGAGAGAAAATTATCAGAAACTACAAGTAGTACGGTCCTGTATATATTCCTTGTTCATTTTACAGCTACAATATTATTAGTGGGAAATTCGAATGGCCAACAAATTGAGTAAATTTATTGTAATTTTAAAACTTTTTCAAATTCTTAAAATGTTTGTTAAAAAGTGTTGCTTCGGAACATTATTCACATTCTAATATTTTTGTTTTCTGGAAATTATTTTTTTTATAACCCGACCCATTTGGAATATGTGTTATCAAGAAAATATATACAAAGTAGCTTTTAATTTTGACCACAGAAAGAAATGGACAAAATCCACTAAACAACCTGAATCAGCGTGAAGAAGACTGTAAAACCCCAAAAATGTAGTACAACATGAAGAATCTATTCGCGATGACCTCTAGATATTCTTGGATCAAGTTGGGTCACATTTACTATTGAAACACCTACTATAAAGAATAAATACGTACCAAAGATATTTAAATAATCTGATTTTAATATAAATATTATATTCATTGGCTTTGTATTGAAGGTTGCGGATCAATGCGAAAATTTCGATAAGACCAATAAATAAAAAAACTTATAATCATTTTGTCAGTTTTATCATTGTGTAAAGATATTTGTACAATGGCCTCATCCTTACCGATAAGTGTACCAACTAACTTAGGACCGGTTTTGGTTTCACATTGGAAAGCCAAAAGTTATAATAATCGAAAATATTATTTATTGTATTATCTATTTATACTTTTTGGATTGACCATAAAATAATATAGAAATGTTAAAACTGAGCTCATTGTTGAGTTAAATATATTTATATTACTACTGATACTAATTTAACAAAATGCTTTTATTCACAAATCTGTTATAGGTGAATCAAGCATGCGTCATATATTTTTGAAATTATAACCTATTAAAGTGCAATACAAAAATATATCCAAGGCGTCATATTTAATATTGTTATAACGTTACAAAAAAGACACCAACTACTACAGTTGAAAATATAAATTGCTCTTCTCCAGGATTTTTTATAAGTAACATTTTTTAAAAATAATCAATTTGTTCTATAGTTTTAAATAGGCTGTTTCTATATAATCACTGTAGGAAGTTATGGATAGGTAACTAACATCAATATTTGTTGGGATGATAAATTTATTCATAATGTGTGACTGGAAAAATGTACTTGAGGAGCTTGTTGCTACCTTCAACTTTCAGAAATTATATTTTACAATGAGACCATAAATGCTTACAAAACCATCTGTTTATTTAATGGTATAATAAAAGCAGGCAAAAGGTCTACTTATCTGAACCAAGTATGTATGGTCATAAAAGCGGGTACTTACTAGCAAATAATATTATCTCTTGTTAAATGTGTAATATATATAATAAAATTGAAACTAAAATTCATTTTTATGGAAAGTATTCAACAATCATAAGATGGTATATGACATTACTATATTTTTACCCTTAATAGATGCGAGGACAAAAAGGAAAAATGGACAAAAATGGTGATTATATTATGGAGGGACATTACATTGGTTAAAAAAGTTCTTTTTTATATCGAAAACACCAGGTAAAGTTCAAAGTAAAGCTCTCAGTACATTTTTTGACAAAATCAAAACGAGTATCTAGGACAGAAACGTATTTAAGAATAATAATTATTGATGTTAGTTATTCGAGATAAAAATGTATTATATCACTTAAATTGACTAATAATTATAATAAATAAGCATATTCTCATTGAAAACCTATATGTTTGCATAGTGAAGGCACGAATCGTCGTATCGAAGATTTGGTGGTACATGTCTATAGTAAATTATATGCGATAAAAAGTCTATATACATTTGAACAGGTGAAATTTTTGCCTCATTGACAGGATAATTTCCAAATATAAACATACAGAAACACTACCTTATTATTATGTGCTTAGTTCATGAACATAAAAAAATAAAAAATACTATTTCAATGTTTGTGAAATATAAGTTCAGTCCTTTGTATTCGGTTAGTTGTGTTTATGTATAAGTTTGAAATATTTTCAAAAATGTTCTATTCTGTTTGTCTTTACTATAAAAGGTGACTTCTAAGTTTAAATTTAGGCATTATTCAAGTACTTTTGATAAGTTTATAAGATAGATGAATGGATTTGGAATTTGTAGTAAATCATTGTACTCCTATAATATGCAATGCGACTATAATACAAATAAACTCATTATCAGATTATCAGAAAAAACTATTGGATGAATTATCTTTTATTTGACGATAATTAAATACCTACTTATGTTTAGTATTGAAGATTTGTAAACAGTCATTTATTCACATTCACTATTTTTTTATTACTTTACGAAAAATAATTGTCTTAAGAATAACTCATCCGAGTGTATGATCCATTTTTGACATCTGGTAGGGTCATTCACATGAAATCGGTACATTTTAATTGTAGGATCTGATCTCTTACTTAGTCCACTTACATGAAATAAACACACTTATTTCCAGCCATTTCTAAAAAATTAAAAAGAAGAAGCGATTATTTGTTGTATAAATACATTTTAGTAAGTAGTTCGCTAAATATACAGTTTTTTTTTTCGAAATTATAAGCTGTAGCATTTATACATCTAACGCCTCTTATAATTTGAATATATTAACTAAGAGAGTAGCGATGTATATTAATTGTAATAATATCCACTTACCTTAAAAATGAAATATATATCCAAGTTCAAAGATTCTCAAATAAAAAATAATCCAAATGCACAACCAACGAAACTCAACAATAACACAACGAACACAATACAATAATGAACGCAAATTGCAACTTTGCTATAGGCACCCAAAATAAGAAACTTTACAACATAGCTTAAGGGTTGAATATAATATTCTAAATAATTTTGGCGCCATCTGTTATTGGGGTAATTTGGCAACCAAAGTTAAGATAACACGTAATTCAAGCTACGACGTACAGTAAGAAAAGACGTGCTGTGGACGCCAACTCTCCACTGCCATCTTTGGTGGCGTCCACCTCGTCAAATTATATCCTCATAAGGTTAACCTATTCTTTATACAACCGAATACTTTATATTACGTGGGTAAGAGAAAAAATGGACATATGCACCATGTTTTATTCACTCCAACTCTACTAGAAGTGAAGAGATTGACCCCTGAGTAAAGATTAATATTAATTACAAGCCCCGTTTTGTTTATTCAAGTAAATTGCTAATAAAGTTTCAGAAGATACGAGAATTTTTGTTAGAATATTTGAAGATCTCACAATTGTCTATTTTCTTGGACAGGCCATAGATAAATTGAAAGGTACTGAATGACAAGCTTGTAAACAAACATTATTTGAAATTTTAATGTAGAAATCGTAAAAATGGATTTAAAAGATATTTTAATACAAAAAATAAAACGATTAGAAGGTGAATGTAAATACTTTAAGTGGATAAACAAATCCTTACCTCGCATTTTTGTAGATACTAAAGAAACGGAAAAAGAAACTGATCAAATCGAAAGCCATTACTTCACAAAATATTTAGGGGAATGGTGTAAAAAAGATCCTGCAATTGAAAAAGGAATTCCCAAGTTTTATAATAAAATTCCTAAAGAAAATGAGCCGCTTCGATCCAAATTACGAGAAGAAAGTAGGTCAAATTTACTGAAAAGAAAGAATTTACAACTGTTGAGCAATGATGAATTAAAGGAATTATGGGGACTTTTAGATCAGAATCAAAGTAACCCAGAAGAACAATTAATAAATTATACAGATTTCCAGAAAGTGGCAAGTCTAGCTGGGCCTAAAGTGAAACCTTATTTAACATCAATGGTATTTGGCAAATTACAGCAGGGTGATGTTCAAGGAAGAGTTTCTACAATGTCTTTATTTAACTATGTCATGAGAAAAGTATGGTTAGACCAAACAAGAATAGGATTGTCTTTGTATGATGGTACCGGTCAAGGCTACCTCACAGAATCGGAATTGGAAAACTACATAACAGAATTATTGCCAACCCTTCCGCAATTAGAAGGATTAGAGAAGTCCTTTCACAGTTTTTATGTTTGTACAGCAGTTAGAAAATTTTTATTTTTTCTTGATGTGCTTAGAGCTGGCAGAGTGCGAATATTAGATATTCTAGCTTGCTCGTTTCTTGATGATTTATTAGAACTTCGAGATGAAGATTTAAGTAAAGAATTGCAAGAGCAGAATTGGTTTAGTGCTCCTTCAGCTTTTAGAGTATATGGACATTATTTGAATTTAGACAGAGATCAGAACGGCATGTTGAGCAAATCAGAATTATCTGGGTATGGGTCAGGAACTCTTACTGAACCATTTTTAGATAGGGTATTTCAGACTTGTCTAACATATGCAGGTGAAATGGATTATAAAACGTATTTAGATTTGGTGCTTGCCTTAGAAAATAGAAGCGAACCTCAGGCACTGGCATATTTGTTTAGGATATTAGATATTAAGAACTGTGGATATCTCGATGCCTTTACTTTGAATTACTTTTTCAGGTAAGAATTAAATAATTTCAGTTGTATAATTCTCACTATTTGAATGTAATAATAAATAATTGTTTTTATTGGTCTGATATGTGTCCAAAATACAATTTACAAAGTTTATAACAGGAGTGGCTAGATTTAACATAAGTATACATGTTATTCTTCCACCTAATCACTTTTAGCTGCTTAATTATGCAAAAGAACTTTATAGACTCAAATATAAATTGATTGAATAATTACAAAAACCCAAAAAAAAATAAAGTTAGTTACATATTTGCTTACTAAACAACATTGTTCTGTTTAAACTAAGGGGTCTTTCACCTAAGAACCTCCACTGGGTTTATACCTCAATGGTCAAACCTCTTCTCACATATGGGGCCATCGTTAGTGAAGACAAAAGCGCGACTGGACAGAGTTCAACATCTTGCGTGCCCCAGCAGACGTGCGTACGGCCCCAACTAGGGCTCTTGATGTCTTACTAGACCTTACACCCCTGGATCTTGCTATACAATTCAAAACCATGAGAACAGCCAACAGGCTGAACATCCACAAAAAACTGCGGGCAAGTAAAAATCTGGGCCACAGGTGGATGTCCAATCATTTCGATGGGCAGCGATCACCTGGTACACAGACCGTTCTAGGAGGAATGACTTGGCCGCTGTTGATTGCTGCGGAGGACATCCCAAAATAAGCGAATATTTTTCGCTTGGGGAACACGCTACCATCTTCCAAGCTGAAGTATTCGCTGTGATGGAATGCGGACGCGTGATACACAATCGACGCCATAGTAAAATTTCGATCTGCTCAGACAGTAAAGCTGCCATACAAGCTATAACAACTGAAAAGGTATGCTCTAGACTAGTGCTGGAGTATAAGAGAGTCTTTCAGTGTGGTGAGTGATGGCTGCAAGATCTTTATATAATGTGAATCCAATTTTTAGTCTCATTAGTTTATTAATTTATTTATTAAACTCTTTCATATTACAGAGCTATACAAGATCAGATGAAGGCCCATGGAGCAATTCCTGTATCTTTTCAATACGTCAAAGATGAATTGTTCGATATGGTTCGGCCGAAAGATCCTGAAAAAATAACTTTATCAGATCTCTTGGCGTGTGGACAAGGGGAAACTTTCGTTAGTATTATAATAGAATTTCACGGATTTTGGGCTTATGAAAATCGAGAAGCAGTTTCGTCTGAACCGTCACAGGATTAACATGTTTCTGGAATATTTTATTTTAGGTTATGGTTTCGTTTTACCTATTAAAAATAATAAAAAATTAAGTTTCTAAAAAATTCTTTCCTAGTTTTTCCTACCGTGCTAAAATTCGATCAGCGTTGTTCTTTATCCTGCCATAACTTTTCATACGTTGGTCAGCTGAACAATGGGATATAACCCGCGAGAGACTGGATCGTTTTATAGGCGACCTGGAACAGGCAGAAGGCGATTTACAACCGCTCGTGATGACCGCAACAACCGTCACCTTTAATGCTGTTCAATTGCAACGACAGCTTCGTGAGGTGCGACTATTAGTCAGTGGACAATAAGACGAAGACTGCAGGAAAACAACCTGACCCCTAAAACACCTGCGATTGGTTCAAAAATTACCAGCACGTCAGAGTTTTGAACAGGTTCATTTGAATTGGGCGTTAAAACAATAGGGACCTGTTCTGCTCTCAGATAAGACCAGAATATGGTAGAAGAAGACCAAAAAGACGATTTCCAAATTGCTGCTTTGAAAAGTACTTATGGAAGTGGTTCCTCCATGATCTGCGGGTAATTTCTATAGGAGCACGATTTGACCCTGCATTCATTTGTAGAGGTTTAACAACTGATAGATATTCATGTGGTGCCTTACGTCGACTTCATTTGGAGACGAATTTAGCTTTATGCATGACAATGTAAGGCCGTACACCACTAGAATCGTGCCAGATTACATTGCAGAAGTCGGTTTTAGGATTGCGGAGTGGCCAGTATAGACTTAAATCCGATGGAACATTTACAACATGAACTAAAAAGAAGAATTGGAGCTAGACTTCTTACCACAAACTCGATCCCAGAGCTTTTTGTTGCGGCTCAACATCCTCCAGTCAGAAGTTTACAGTGGGCTATTTCTATACACGCAAGATTACATTAGATGAGCTAGGACGTGAAGACCGTGAATCTAACTCGCTAACATTTTGATCTATAGAGTACCCCGGAATTTTACCAGTCAATTAGCAATGACAGCAAAGTGAGCATATCTGGGGATTATGGTACTTATTTCTTCTAGCTTTAAGAAGCATCCTTTGTCTATAGACATCCTCGCACTTACAGACTTTGGTTGTTTATTTGGTTCCTTACAGAAACGACAAGAGCTGTCGGTAGTTTCTCCGATGTTCTTCAGATGGTAGTTTTCCAGACAGTGTCCAATAAACAGTGAGATCTGGAGTCTGATTTTTCTCTCGTTTTCCCAACGACAATGACTTGGTGGCTTTTTGGAAATTCTATGAAAGGCTGTGGTTTTATAAAAGGAATTATTCCGCCTTTTTTCGCTTTATTCTCCATTTTCTATGAAGGTCTTCGAGGCAAAGACTAAAATGATTTGTAGCGCTGCCGTGCGACATGATCGTGTCTAGGGTTTTCCTCCATTCTGGTTTTTGTTCTGGGCCCCCTTTATGAAAGATGTGTATAGCTTATGATAGGTCGCACAATCGATTCATACATCCAGTTCATAATTTTGGTTTCTAAGCCCCATGTTCGTCCGACCATTCTGCAGTAGTTATATAAAGCTTGTTCGAAGGTGTGGTTTCCATGTTAATCTCTAATCGAAGGTCACAGCGAGATATGTAATAACTGACTCAAGGGCTAGTTCTAAGTGTTTTTGGAACGTATTTGTTTCTCCCAGTTCTTCCTTGACTTACCATCTCTGAGCCAAGTCATCGGCTCCTCCTCAGACTACATATCCTGATTTCGTTAGATTATAAGCAGATGATTGACTACTAATGATCATAGTAGTAGCGATAGGCAGTCGTCTCCCGGTTTTGCAGTTATTGCTTCTTCCCCTAGTTGGATATTGAAAAAGCGACTATCCATAATCCATGCCACCATGCTTGGTCGACTTCTCGTCTTACCAGTGCCTGATAAATGGAAGGTCTTGGCGTGATATAGCAGGCACATTCAATATCTATAAAGGCACATAGATCTAATTATATTCTATAGCTTTTCACAGTTTCCTGGTTAGACTATTTAGGGAAGAGAGGATCTTCTCCCTGCTTTGGGGATAAAGTTTACACCAACGTCTCGTCAACACTTAGGGATGTAACTCTACGTGAAGCTAGCACGAAAGAACACTATAAGCCTCCTAATAGGGATTGGTAGTTCTTTTTGGAATAGAATCGGGTAGATTCCGCCCTTTTTTGGAGATTTGTATAGCTTGTAAGATTTTATAGATACTTTCTGTCGTAAATATTCTGGAAACGATCTTTCAAAAGCTTCGCTTTGGCATTTTAACCTTCTGGCAGAGTCTGCTTCCTTTTATGACGGTGGAGCCTGGAAAATGAATTTCTAAGAGTAGCGACTGTGTTGTACCGTGTGTACTAGTCCAGGTAAAATCTTCTTAAGCTCACATATTCCATTGCTACAGTCATTTGCTAGAACTTTGCTTGTTCTAGCGGCGCTGGGTGTATCTTCCACGACTTTGCAGAAGTCACGCGACGGTTGCCTTTTACATTTACGTAGTACTCTGCAGAATTCCATTTTATACGCAGTCTTGTTTTCCGTTTTCCTGAAGATAGACCTTTTGTAGGTAGGTTAAAGCTACTTCGAACTTCATCCTCTGCAGATCCTCTTCAATCATTGCTTTTGGTTGAGATTCACTTTGGTGATAAATCAATCTACCAAAGTTTCCAGATATACCTTTATATAATCCTTCTCTCTAGGAATGGCGAGTGATCAAAAATTTTCCGCGACTATCATCTTTTTGCCTGCATTATTTGTAATATTCATTTCATAGTTTAGAAGACTTCATGTATTCCATTGAAATACCGAACTTTGCCCACTTAACAGGAAATCCGGGCTGATATTTCAATTTTAAATGAAATAATCACAACAAGCATATTCGTCAAATATTAAAAATAGTTATTGTTATCTATTTAATGAGAGAAAAAATATTTCTCATAATTTTTAATGTTTATGGCTTCTATAGAGTCACAACGCATTCCCCAAATCAGATTTCTGAGTTTAAAAAGAGGCATCCAAATCTTGTGAATATGATGGCTGAAGGATGTCTCCCGCTTCGTGTTTGCCCAAAGAATCAATTGCAATCAAGCTTTGACGGCGCATTGAAGTGGCGAAAAATTCAACAACCTACAAATCCGGTCGCTTACGACGATTTATAGATACCTTGAAATAGCCCAATGGTACTCATTATCCACCGTTTTACCCTCTGGAATGAAATCATATTGAACAAAATCTGAACAAACGATGAGCATCAACTTTTGGTACGATACGTTTGATTAATGAATAGTTTTTAGCTACATTGTTAAGCATTTCTTTTGATACCTTTACGACATTATTTTTGCTAAAGATTCAGGTCTTTTTGTACGAGCCTAGCATCAACACGATTCATGACCGAAATAAATTGAGAAAATCGGTAAGAAATATTGAGAGCCTCAGCCATATCACGGACACCGAAACGATGATTTTAAAGCACCATTCCTTAAACTTTTTTGATGTTATCGTCGTTAACAGAGGTGGATGGGCGACTCGTCGACTTCCGACCTTCACTGAATGCTTTGTGCCAAGCAGATACTTGCGTTAGCGATAAATTAGATTCAACAAAAGACTTGCAACGATTCCATAGCCTTGATTCAATTAAAAACACATAAGTTGAAGCAAAGATAAAATTCACGTTTTTTTATTTATGTCATCAACGGCAGACGACGTCAAACTGCAACTATGAATGGTCTTATGCATTCCAATGTTTTTATTTTCTTATCAGCAAACGTCAACGGCAACGGTAAATGGAAAGTTAAGTTTGTGAATCGGCCTTAATTGAGATATGATGCTCATACTTCTCAAGAACATCAAAAAAGTTGTATCAATTTGGAAAATTAGTATCGATTCTATTTACTCGTTCATGTCAAATTTGACACCACTGTCTTCAACTACTTGTTATGAAATTTTCTGATAGTTTCAAGCAGGGTTTGCAGCTGATATTAACGACTACAAGAATCAGTCAAACGCGGTAAATCCAGGGCCGAATTAATCGAGGGACACTAATTAAAATATACCCTGTATTAAATTTTATTTTCTAATAACAACGATATTCGTTAGAAAATATGCATAAAACATTATTATAAATTTCGTCCCAATCTTTGTGATCACTTAGAGACACTTTATTGAACAACAAAAATAGAAGGTTTGCTCAAAGGTCATTGATTCTTCCTCTGAATCATCTTCAAACATTTATCAAATAAAGCCGTGAGCAGCAGACCTCCATCACGAAAGTCTAATTTTTCGTCGAATGAAGAATTTAACTCATACACAAACGAATCTTTCCACAAAATGAATTTCTTGGCTCAAACTTATTTCTTTATATGGAAAATTCGCTATTCCTCAATAACTTTTCATTTCACAAGTTAACTCTCTCTCTCGAATGAAAATTCATAATTTCAATAGACCCGGTGGTCTCGAACCCTCTTGTTCAATTCCAATTGACAACAAAGAAAAAACCGTCATAATGACAAGAAATTTCGAAACGATCATACTCGTATTATTCATTAAATAGGAGGCGGTCCAGTTCAACAATTACAACGATCAAAATGATTTCGGGCGTTTTGTGCTAGAAGAACTGAAGAAGAAAACTTTAAACTTGAGAAAGACAATTCTTCAACATCACCCCTACTTGCATGCGAAGTTCGAACCCTATAGTTAAACTTTTTCTGGCCAAAAAATAAGAAAATATAACAAAAATGACCATAAAATGGAGAGGGGTGGAGATGGAAAATTTCGACCTTAGGCAGGAAATCATCTCGCAGCTAATTGAACCTACATTTCATTTTTCAGTCGCTTTTCGTTTGACCTGAAGAGGTGAGCAAAGGTCAAAAACCACTTTTTTTGCCCTGCGATCCCTCGAAATATTCATTTGTTTTCAATCAAACTCTAATAACATCAATCCGCCGCCAAAAAAGCCACGTATACTAATTTTGAACCAAATCGGACCCATAGCAATTGCTCGAGAAACGAAAATAAGAATTGTAGCTTAAACAGATATATATATATATATATATATATATATATATATATATATATATATATATATATACAGACATTCGAAAAACCATCATAATTGTGTTCAGGAGGTCTCATAACATGTGCCCCCCATTTTTCTTCTAGTCATGCCTACGGTAATAGTCTAATTTTTCCTTGAAAAATTCGACTAAAAAAATTAGATTTCCCAGGATCAATCTTGTTTGCCATGAGTAGATATATATATTAATCGGGTTAAAACGTTCTTCGCCGTCTTCCGATTCCCAGTTTCCATTTTTCTTCTTTCAATCCTCTCTCTCGAATATCCTTCTCGATACCTTCTCTCGAACTTAATCTTGGTCTTCCTCTCTTTCTTCTTCCTTTTGGTGCCCAATTTAAGATTTGTTTGGGTATGCGGTCTTCAGGCATTCTTTGGACATGTCCGTACCATCTTAACTGATTCACCCTAATGTCTTCCGTAATCGTGTGTTGCACCTTCATGATCTCCCTGATTCTGTCGTTTCTTATTTTTTCCAGTCTTGATATTCCTGCCGCTAGTCTCCAATAATCCATTTCTGTGGCTTCAAGCATTTTGACTGTTTTTCTTTTAAAGGCCAGACTTCGCTACTATATGTTGTTATACTTTTTATTATGCTATTGTATATTCGACGTTTGTTTTCCTTGGATATTTGTTTGTCCCACAATACACTATTTAGTTGTCTTATTGCTTGTCTTCCTTGGTTATTTCTTTGTGCTATTGCTTCATCTAATCTTCCATCATTAATGATGATCATGCCTAGGTATTTGTATTTTGTACAATGACTTATTTTTTGTTGTGTTTCTTCAAGTATTAAATTTTGTTGTTCTCCTCCAATACACATATATTCCGTTTTACTAAAATTTACTTCAAGACCCCATTTCCTGTATTCCTCTACTAGCTTTCTTGTCATATATTCTAAGTCTTCGTAGTCCTGTGCCAAGATTATTTGGTCATCTGCAAAACACAGGGTATATAGTGTGGAATCGATTAGTGGAATGCCCATGTTCTTACATTTCCTTTTCCAGTGTGCTAGTGCGTGTTCCAGGTATATCTTGAAGAGTGTGGGCGACAGACAGCATCCTTGTTTTAACCCCTTATTGATGGAGAATCCTTTTGAGACCTTGTTTCCTATTTTTACTTGTGATTTACTGTTTTCATAAAGCTTTTGTACTGCTTTTATTAGGGCCGCATTTATATTTGTTCTTTCCAAGGCATCCCATAGTTTTGTTTGAGGTACGCTGTCATATGCTTTTCTAAGGTCAACATACAAAAGGTGGAGTTCTTGATTTTTGGCGGTTTTCTTATCAATTATTTGCGAAATCGTAAATAAATGATCAATAGTCGACCTCCCCGCTCTAAAGCCTCCATGTTGCAATATTCCTGTTCGATTTTATTTTTTATGATTTTTCCATAAATTCTGGATATTGTACACAGCACTGTAAGTCCCCGGTAGTTGTCGCAATTTTCTCTGTCCCCTTTTTTATATACGGTAGTCATATAAGATGTTTTCCACTCTTGGGGTAGCGCTTCACCATTTATACACTTCTGGAAAAGCATTTGCAGATGAGAAAAAAGTTTTTCGGTGCCATTTTTAATTAACTCTGGTGCTATTTGACCCGGGCCTGGAGATTTTCGATTCTTTAGTGACTGACAAACGTCTTTTACTTCTTTAATTGTAATTCTATGCGGAGATGTGATGATGTTTATATTATCCTGTTTTTGATTTTTGAACTCTGGTCTTGTTTCTGTAAACAATTTAGAGAAGTACTCATCCCATTTTTCTAATGTTATTGGCGATATAAGATTATTTGATCTATCTTCTCGTAGAGATTTTAAGGTTTTCCAACTTTCTGTGTTTCTGCTGCCTCCTAGGTAGGTGTTTATTTGAGTGCAGGTCTTTTCCCATGTCTCGTTTTTCTTTTTTGTTATAGCTTTTCTTACTTTTGTCTGTGCTTCTTTGAAATTTCTTTTATCATTTTATCATAGAAACTTGGAGAACTTTACTTTCTTATCGTTTATGAGATCCTCAATTTCCTTGTCCCACCAGTACGTTCTTGGTCTTCTAGTGTTATCGGATCTTCCCAGGGCTTCTTCCGCTGCAGCAATCATGCTTCTTTTGATACAGCTGTAGTGTTGTTCCGGATTGTCAAAATTTTCCTGTACCAGTTTTCCATATAGACGTTTTTGATATAAGTTCTTTACACTTTCCTCTTGTAAGCTATTTAGATTGAATCTATTAATTTTTATTTCAAATGCTTTTTCTTGTTGCTGTTTTTCTATTTTATTTATCTGCATGAAAGGTAAAATTTTTGGTTCTAAGTAAGAAGTGGTAGCTGCCACAGTTTGCCCCTCTTTGTACTTTAACATCCTGTATTCTAATTTTTGTGTTTTGTCTCATTATTATATAGTCTATAATAGATCTTAAGTCCCGTGTATGCTGTACCCATGTGTATTTATGTATCATTTTGTGTTGGAAGAAGCCATTCAGTATTTTTAATGTATTTTGTTGGCATAATGTAATAAGTCTGTTTCCATTATCATTTGTTACTTCTTCCCCGAATCTTCCTACTATCTGATCGTCTATTTTCTTGCCTGTTCTTGTATTTAGGTCTCCTAGGATAATTACCTCTCTTGAGGTGCCTACTTTAGAAATTTCTTCGGACAAACATTCAAAATCTTTGTTATTTACTGTGTCGTCTTCATTTACCCCATATGTTCCTATGACTGTCGTTTTGTTTCCGCAAATAGCTATATTTATTTTGATAATTCGTTGATTGACTGCTTCCCACGATAATACGTATTTTCTTAAGCTTTTCTTAATTAATATAGATACTCCTTTCTGAGCTCGTTTGTCCTTAGATATTCCCGAATAGAAGTGATCATAATGACCCAAATTTTCTGAACCTTGTCCTTTCTTCTTTGTTTCCGTCAGCACCACTATATCCATATTTAGTTGTCTTATTTCTCGTAGAGATTTTGGTGGAGAGGCCTTGTACGTTCCATGTTCCTAAATTCATTTTCCGTTTCCGTTGCTTTGGTCGTCTTAATTTTTTACTTTTCCTATTCCGAGGCTTTTGACTGGGATTTTTAACCTTTATTCGTTTTTACGAGTATCGAGGGGTTGGCCCGACGCCTCAACCCCCAACCTGGAGGACCAGGGTTTTAAATCGGAGTGCCTTCTCCTAGATAAATTGCTTTCTCTGCAGCTAATGAGTTTTATCTACCCACTTTCCTCTTTTATTAACCCTAGAAGCAAGGGTTGTCACTTGCGCCGGATCCGCCGAGTTGAAGTTCTTCTTCTTCGCCTTCTCCGCCGTTGTGGTCTTCACCCGTATCCCTAGGTAGGGGGTTGCGTTATACCCCGCATCATTGGGTCCCCAGTAGAACTTAGCCACCGACTCTTTTGAGTCGGGCCCACCCCCGCGACTTGGACGCGCCTGCTGAGATTTGCCTAAGTGAGGTCAGAGACGACAGCTCTGGGTCTCCTTAAGCCAGGTTAATGCTCATATATGGTGCTATGAGTAGATAATAATTCTGTAACCACCCTTTTGTAAATTTATGTAGTTTTCATTTCGATCAATAAATGGAATCCAAAACGCAAAAGGCAGTGGCTCTCCAAATGAATCACCTCGAAGTACCTCGAAACCAGGTGGACATCTCAAAAAAGCTCTTATAATGTTTTTGGTGGAGTTTGGCGAAATTATCCATTTTTTATTGTGGAAACTTGGAGAAACTGTTAATTTAGATCTTTATTAAGAACAATTACATCGAGTAAATCGAAAATTATCCTGAGATTGCAACAGTTATTATTCTGCAGCACGACAAAGCAAGAAGATACGATATGAATTGGAATTGGAGCTGCTGCTTTTTCCACCATACTCATCCTATATGGAAACTCGGATTTTCATTTATTCTGATCGCTGTAGCACTTTCTTGGTGGTAAAAGATTTGAAAGTTTGGATGATGTCCAAAATGTCATCTCTAGATATTTTACTCTAAAACAACAGGATATTTATCGGTCTGACATTGAAAAGTTTCACACTTGATGGCAAAATAGTGTTGATAACGAAAGTGATTACATTTTGATTAAAAATAAAAAGGTGTTGAAAATTATGTTGGCAAAAAAAATGTCCATAGTTAATAAATTTGAAAAAACCGCTTTATTGTAGCCTCTCTTTAATCGAAGGTATGTATGGATTACCTAATTAAAATAACTGACATCATACTTATGGCGCCATAAACCGGATTTCAAACCCGATATCGAAGACCTATAAAAAATAAACTACTCTTAAAAAATTTGAAATCATTAAATTCCAGTTGGTTACAGTGAACTTTATTATTTATAGGTTGTTGTGCGAGATAAAAAATACGGAAGTGCGAATAATAATCAACCTCCGGCAAATTATCGCGCCGAGAACATTTTCAGAGTGATTGTTAGAAAGGATTCCGACGCCTTCCCTGTCTAAGAAATGAATTTTTACATTATCATTTCTTAAAAGTTTTACAATCATTTTTATAATAGATTTTCGGTTATTTTTATCAAGTATTCGAGAATTTCAAATTTGTTCAGATTATAGTTCTTCCAATATCAATTGCAGATTATAAAAACTTATATAAAACCCTTATCGACAATATTGTTTGATCTACCATAGGCGTAAACATCTCATTTTATAAATTTGTTATTTTTATAAATACTACTTTTAAAAATATGTCTTATGCGAGAAATTATTCGTTAAAAGTCAAATAGACGAGTAAAATGTAACTGCCTGTAAGAGAGTTTGGTTTAAACAGGGTACCAGACGTAAACTGAGTCCTTTTTATCTCCCATTCGTTGTTTTTTCTGGAAAACGAAATTTCAAAGCAAAAACAAAAGAAAAAAATATTTCAATTCCAAAATATCTTTATAAATAATAATGGTAGTCAGAATCGTCTGAATTAGAGTCATAATTTGATTGAATTATGAAGGGCAGTAAAGAGAGTGATACCACATACTCATCTTATTCTTTGATAACATGTTCAACACAGTTTTTCCAAAGCTCTGGCGATCTGCTGCTTGAAATTTCTTTATGAGTTCTACAACTCGGTTCTGGAGACTGATTATTAATTATATAGTGTTTGAGTGCATGCAATGTCATGGCAAAACCACAACCAAACTTTTCACAATAATATACACTTCTACTTAATAAGAGGTAATTGAACATTTTTGACAATTAATTTATTAATTACTAGTCATCAAAGTAGAGAAGTTTCGACAGATTTCTGATATTTAATGTGAAATTACAAATATCGGTATAGGCGGAATCCGGACATCCTCTTTTTTGTATTTTCCCTTGTTTCCTTTGATTGTTGCCTCAGTGACGTTAGTCATCACCTTTTTCACAGCCAGTTGATTAATGTTACGCAGCATGATGACAACTGTAAATTGTGAGGTTATAATCCAGGCAATTCCAGTGAATTCAAAAACTCCGTGGGATAATAACGGTGTCGACTGATTTGAAGGAAACCAACTGTCCCGGAAGAAAATTTTGAATGGTCGCATTGAGATCCTCGACATCTTTAATTTTCGCCACCAATATTGCTCGTTCACCCAGCCAATTATGGTTATTCAACTGTTGCGCTATATCTGGAAAAAACACGCTTAATAAGCTCCTCATTTGAGTCTGTGATGACATTGAAATCTGTGGGTAATGGGATGAATCCGGTCTAGGATTATTTCTAATGTCTAACAACTGTTTCGCAAAACATTTTCTGGTTTATCTTGTTTCAAAACTACTCGCGTGTTAGCAGTAAAGTGTCACTATCACAAAAAATCAACAAAAACTAGAGCACATAACTTGAAATGTCAATATCACAAAGGATCACCGAAGTAAAGAAAGTTCTCTCGCACGTTGCGATAATCGTTACTCACAAAGATAGAAGAATGAATTGTTTGTCTGAGGTATCGATCGACATGGAGGATGGATCGACATATTAGTTGGTTGTCAACTGTCAAATATTATGGTTACGTTCAGAAATTTAATTTTTGACAGCACTTATGATTTATCAGTCTACATATAGTTGGTTGTCAACTGTCAAATATTATTGTTGCGTTCAGAAATTCAATTTGTGAAATTTGTGACAACACTTATGATTTATCAGTCTACATTTAGTTGGTTGTCAATGTTAAATATTATATTTGCGTTCAGAAATTTTATTTGTAACAAAACATCAAGGAAAACCAAAATTGTTTTTATTTAATACCCAGCATTTTCATATTTATTCACCTTTTAAACTTTCTAAACTTGCACAAATAATTCAAGACCAGAATTATCCAAATCGGTCCAGCCGTTGTCGATTTTTAGACTAACGAATAGCAATTCATTTTTATATATATTGTAGGTGGTAAAACTGCTGTCATATCCTGGATTATTATTTAAAATATGAGGATATACTATACGAGTTAATATTTTAATCCCTACCTCCACCGAGCCAACTACAAACGTATCAATCGCCTAGAAATGCGGATTTCCTCATTGTTGATCACGTACGCCAATGATTAAACATTAAATTGTTTTAACACAATCAAAAGTTATACTCCCTCATTTCATAATCTGAATGTACCATATATGAAGGTGGACGTTCATTTTTGAAACTGCTATACGTCTCATTTTTAATTATTCATTATTTTGAGAACCACAAACGGAATATTTCTTGAAAATTGAAACACTTATACATTTAATCAAACGTATTGTTAGCTGAAGAGCTGTGTGAATTTTCAATGAAAAAAGCTAATCCGCTGTGAAAAAATATTTCATTTTCCAACATTATCTGCATATAATCTAAAGAGTTTTAATTTTTTTCAAACCATCTATAGAATAATCTTTCGGAAACTATGTGTTTGTAACTTTACATTTGTCTTAAATCTCTTTCCACCAAATTACTTTTTATCACACTCTGTTTGTTTATAATTAACGTATTGGTTTGAAATTTCCCATATTATCTCGCTTTTGGTGAAAATACATGCTTCAATCGAATCCATGCGAATCGTTCACTTTTCAAAACAGTGCAGGAAGTTTTTTTCTGTCAGCTCCTTCACAAGGCGCGCTTCTTTTTCCTTTACAGCTTTAACTGACTCAAATCTTGTTCCTTTTAATGAAAATGTGACCTTATGAAAGAGGTAGAAGTCACACGGTGTAAGATCCGGCGAATAAATTGGGTGGTCTTACACTGAGACGTTGTATATGGTTAGAAACCCCTTGACGGACAGTGCGGAAAAAGGCACCATACACGTTTCGAATATTAAAATTTTCATGTAAAATTTGCCGCAGAGATTCAGTAATCGCACGAATACTCAACTAATGATCAAATCCAATACGATCACCGATCGTCGATATTTTTGACGTGGAAAGACGAAAAGAACGTGAATCATCTTCAATATTTCCTCGGCCATCTTGAAAACGCTTAAACCAACCATTCACTTTTTTCGATAAATTATAAGTTCCAGTTGCTGTTTGTTCAAGTTTCATGTGAAATTTAATAACAAACCAATGCTCTCTTTCTACATCGATTGTTTTTACGACAAAATAAAGAATAGCCTCTATACAAACGAGGTCCACTGCTACACTGGTTTGTCTACAGACACGGAATACATCGCATTCGATAGAATGGGTTTCTGGCTAAACAGATGACAGTCGTTAACCTTTAGCGAGTTTCCACTTAGTATCCACCCCTCGTGAAGCTTTTAAGTTAAAGTTTGAAATGTTACTATTAGATGATACTACGAGAAACAAAAAAGATTTATAATTTCACCAACAGATGGCGTTACTAATTTCAAAGTTTCATCTCTCAGGCGGACTCACGCTCCTTTTAACAACCCAGGAATGCCCCTGCAGAGAAATTTTTTTCCTTTGTCGGGGCTAATCCTAAAATGTAGTTTATCCCACGTATCCCACCGATCGAGTCTCTCTCTCTCTCAGATAACAACAGAAACGTGGCGAAACTGACCATTTTATAATTTGCGTAGATTATATAGTTCCATTTCGTTCCATTATAATATTTTAAAAAATTTCTACTCCATCTCTATTTGTAATTGGAGGGGGGAACACACAACAGAATGTGATTTTTATTTCTCAGTTGTCACATTTATCAAATGATAACCGGTTAGATAAGACGGGAAGCTGAAAATTTTTTTATCAGTGTACAATGCAAATAAGTGTGAAGTGATTAGATCGTGCATACTTTTTATGTGCGTTAGTATAAGTGTGAAAATTATTTGTAAAAACAAAATATAAACTAAATTTTCACAGGTATTAAGTAACACATAGAAAATTAATTATTCTTCATTAAAATTATTCATGGTGTAAAATATGGTTGCTAACCTCAAATTTAAAAAACTAGGATTTGAA
This sequence comes from Diorhabda elongata, assembly GCA_026230145.1. Taxonomy (NCBI): domain Eukaryota; kingdom Metazoa; phylum Arthropoda; class Insecta; order Coleoptera; family Chrysomelidae; genus Diorhabda; species Diorhabda elongata. Next base: position 15,391,665 of record CM047928.1, on the reverse strand, counting down.
GTTGGAAAAACCAGGACAATTCAGTTTAAAAAGCATTAATAGGTTGCAATAGTTAAATAAATATCTAGTTAAAACATGTGAAATGAAATTCAAGTAATTAAAATAATCATATTTTTTAATAAAAATATTTGAATAAAATTATACGAGTTGAAAACTAGTTATTAAAATATAAAACGAACACTTTAGTTTATAACAAATTTTCTCCCAAATTTCTTTCTTTTGACCACTGTGAATCTATGAGGGAAAAGACTCTTTCGACATTAACGTTACGACCCGGTATACTAAATACATATTCAACCTATTGGGGGTAAGAGGTAAGGAGAACCATCTCTGTGCTACAGAAAGTGTCCATCAAATTATTTACGTTAGGGAGGCGCTACTATCGCATGAGTGTAAATTTTAAATAGCGCTAGAAATTCAAGAATAAGGACAGAGAAAGAAAGAAGTGATAATAATTAATTAACATTCAGCGTTATCTCAAAGTAGCTTCTAGGTTATATTTACAAAATTATTTTGTACTACGTGAATAGTTTAGATTTTATATACTAATATTTAATTATCGACTCTAGTCATTTAAAATTTTTTAACACTGCATACTTCACTCTATCTAAAATACCCATGAGCGAGAAATCGCGGCACGCCCGGTAGAAAACATTTGAGAGAGATCATTCAAATAAGACGAACGGAAGACTGAACGATCATATGATATCTCGTCCGACAAGAGCGCTATTCTGGTGAAATTTTGAATTATAATTTTTCGTCTACCAGCGGACAGTTTTTAAGCTAAGCAACCATATGAGATAGTCCTCCTTACCTCTACCCTCCATAATTCAATCACTTTCTGTAATTCTGCATATTGCTCCTCAGAAATGCATTGCTTAAAATATGTTAGCCACAAGGCGTTTCAGCTGTTGTCTTTTTGAGTCGTAACGTAAAAATTTGAGAAGAGCTGCCCGAATTTTAAAATTTAAAAACCCAGAACGCCGCTTAAAAACTATCCAGGACGTCCCAGGACACTACAAAAACTAGGACATGTCCTGGGAAAACTTTGGCAACTTTAGTGTAAAACCAAAAAAGTCGTATACGAGGTATTGTGAAAAATATGATTTATGCTCAAAGTACTTGTATTTTCTATATCGAATTTCTTATGAAGAATATGTATTTAAAATAGTTAACTAGTATCTATTAAACAGTTCTAAAAATTCAGTTTTCCAAGTTTTGGGTCGCTGCATTTCGTTGAAATTTATTTTTTTCGCAATTTAAAAAGAAATTATTATGCAATAATAAACAATAGTTTAGAATATTAGAACTATGTTTTTATCACTATTAATAATTATTATACAGTGGATATGCGAAAAATTTTGACGAAATATGCACAAAATAAGCACAGAAATTTTAAAAAGGAACATTTTGTATATTTTTTGTTTAAAAGAATACTATTTATTCACACTTATAAAGAAAGATGCACATTCCCTCAAAATGAGGTGTCTGTTTATTATCTAACAAAACTCAAAAAATATTTTCAAAACATCGCATGGGTCATAATCTGCATGAAACTTTGGCATGAGAAAGCTGTCGGCGCGTTCGCGCATTCCGGACTTTAAGCGCAAATGTAAGACCACTTTAGAGCCGTTTAAGCGCAATCCGAAGGAGTGACTATATGGGTACAAACCGGAGACCAAACAACAGTCGAAGCAGTGGACTTCCGTGGCGAACTAAAGAAGGCGAATCGACCATAAAGTTGATGGTCGTTTACTGTAAATCAGACGTGATCTACATCGACTACCCGAAAAAGGCACTATGCTTAACGATTCTACAGTGAATTAAATTAAATACGGTTAAAAAGGAAATAATCTTCCACTTAGATAATGCACCAGGTCACACCTCCGCCTTCTCTACGGACAAATTGGTCGAATCGGGCTATGAACTGCCACCATTTTCCAGGTTTGACCCTGTGCGACTTCTTTTTGTTTACAAATTTTAGAAAATAATTTGTTGAGCAAAAATTTGAGCCGTATTCACCACTGAAGCCTACTATGCAGCACTCGGGGAAACATATTATTCCGACGTGTTGCATCGCCGGTTCAAGTGTATCTTCATTATTTTAGTATTTCTTTTGTAGGTTAAATACTTTTCGGACGACCCTTATCCGATAATTAAATTGACTAGCTTTGAAAATCATTTATTCAATATCTAGAATAATATTGACATTATTTGTTTTGTAGGAATGCATTTTCAAATAGAATTAAAGGTTAAGAGGTAGCCTCTCCTAGGCTTTGTCTGTACGAAATGAATTAGACATAGCCTAACTGAGGTTAACTCTGACCCGGTTAATCATCGAGTAAAAGTCTAATTTTCCAGACTGAGGATATTCTATCAAATTAGTGTACAAAGGAAAAGGATCAAACACAAATACACATGTCATTGGAATATTTTAACAAATTCTCTGAAGTAAAAAGACCAAGAATTACGGCAAACATTTTATTTTTAAATAGTGTGATTTGAAAAAAACTCGCTAATAATTGCCAACGCTAATAGCAACAAAAGAGATGGTAACCTAGATTAACCACGTCCTTGATGGTACTGAGTCGAACTGCCGAAGTTCCATCTGGAATGCACGCAGGGCCAGCGGATTAGTAGAAGGGAAATACTAGTAGGCATCTTAAAATTTGGAAGAACAAAGGCAGATCTCTAAGAATCAGCAGTCCATCCACTTCGCAAGATAAGATCCGGAGCAGAGTTTTGCTACGTCCGGGGTTTCTACGCCAGTCCGTCCGAACTTAAAGCTTTTTAGTTTTTAATAAAGCAAATTGTGTTTAATCGTTGTTTTGCTTTCTTCTACGACCCCATACCTGAACAGCTTCGTAAGGAACACAAACATACAGCATTTATTTAATTTTTTTTTAGTTCCTTAGTATGAGTCTGTTTTCAGGTGACCATTATATTAGCATTATAAAGGGCGTTTTCCAAAATGAGTTTCAATTGATTTTGTTTTTATTAAAAAATTTGGGAAAATACATTTATTTCAATCAATATACAATACATAACCTTAAAAATAATTACAAATATGCTCCCCATCCTAAGTACATCTGACAAAGATTATCGATACTAACTGCTTCTTTTATCAAGTAATTTGTTTGTCCTTCTACGGATAGAGGCATTGTTACTGTCCTATTTCTTGTTTTAACAGATCCCTTAAGTCTTAATTCTATATTCTTTATATGATCCACTGCCTGTAACAGATTTGCATTATAAAAAAAGTAAACAATAACAATTATATAACAATTTACCTCCTCATTTGTTCTTTCAGAATTATGAATGTTAGGTAAAGAAGAATGCCTTGGCCAAGATACTAATGGATCGTATACAAAAGGAGCTACTATTGACATCAAGGTATTAGAATTATCTCTAAGTACTCTTAAAGTACAAGCGCACGATTTCCTGAAAATTCCGTCAACTCCTAATGGACCCATGGCAGCCACCATATTGTGTGTCAGTCTAAAAGGTACACGTTCGGGCCAGTCGAATTTTTCCCCTAAAATATGAACGATAAAATAATATCAACAAATTACCAAAGAGAAAAAGTGTATTTAGGCCCTGAATATTTGTGGAAAATGGTGAAACAAGATTATCTCATTTTCTTTTTAAAAACGATACACTACGTTGAAAAAATTTACACATAAAAAATGAAGAGGATCCTTTTTTTTATAGGTGCGAATATACCCTTCTCGTTCAATGTGTGGCAGTCGCGCCTCGTTCCTGAGGTCATTCTACCCACTAAAACCACACCCCTTTCTGCTTCCACCTTTCTAAACTATAACCATTACTTCAAAAGTTCAGGTTAACATGTTACTGTTGCGTCCTCAGGTATTTATCTTTATTGAAAGTCAGCTCTCTTCAGAATATCTTTTATCATCGTGGCAAAAGTATACCAGTTTCTGTCAGAAGGTCGGTACAAGATTTTTAGTATTAAAGATGGTGTTCATTTCCCTCCGTGTGTTCCCCCGGTGGCAGTAAAAAAATGTATAATTGGCGTTGTTGTTACAGTATATATAGGACTCCCAATGACGTGTAAATGCTTCTAAGTTCCAGATAATAGTTGCATATCCAGAGAGTGCTTGCGTGTTTCTCTTTGATGAGTTTTGAATAAGCGTTTGCCACCTCCATGCTATATGTCCAGACTGGAGCTATGTAGAGGATGGTTGAGTAGGTAGCTGAACGCAGTAATCTTCTTCTGCTTGTCTTTGGTCCTGCCTAATTTGATTTTTCTCTTCAAAATAGGCATATTGTCTTTGTCTGATAAACACATTTCTATTTTAAGTGAAGCTTTAAGGTTAGGAAACAATAAAAAGTAGTTGCAGGCAAGATCTGGTGAATAACATGGGTGAGTAACCAATTCAACATGGAATTCATGAATTTTAGATATGGCGATTGTCAAAGTGTGAGAAGGTGCCTTGTACTAATGGAAAAGGATTTTCTTTTATCCAAATGTGGTCGCTCTGTGATATCCCACAAACTGTCTCCATCATTTTTCCTTTCAATAAAAACCGACTTTGCCTTTTCAGGAGGATGTTCACTTTTTGCTATCCACCGTCTTGATTAACTTTTCAGACAACTCTCGTTTATTAGAGAACAAATTTTGGTTTTAGTGAGGTATTGAATATTATTGGTGGTAAATTATTTACATTAAATAGAACCGTTTAACGTAAAGAATCAAAATGTAGTAATTAATAACTATCTATACACGTTATACTTGTCGATGAATTATGTGAATGTTTATTTTATGGTAATAACAAACCTTTATTGAATAAACAATTGAAATCTACATGTACAACGTCACCGCATGTAGAATCCAACTGAATATTTTCACCATGTCGGTCTCCCAATCCTAGCATGTATCCGGCCATTGACATAACTGCAGTTGTTCTAACATATGCGGTACGTGCTGTTAACCAACTCTAAAAATAATGTAGTTATTGAAAAACACATATTTAGATTATCATGTCAGTTGGTAATAATCTGAATGGCCTCAACCCACTACCATCACACCAACACTCACGATTAAACTATCTCATATGAGCTTTTTGATAACCAAGTTATCGTCTTCAGTCGAGTCTGACCTTATTTAACAGTACTTACTTGTGCATCAGGAAAGGTTTTCCTGAACCATTCACCTAATATTGGCGGATGTCGTGGTATCAACTTTTTCAAAAAGACATCTCGCTTCTTTTCAAGAGAATCTCTAATATTGCAACAAGCATCCCTTAATTCTTTTGCCTTCATTATGTAACCTGTAATTGATATTTCTATAAATATTCTCCATTTTGTGATGATGTCTTGTTGTTAGGTCTCCTTCAATTGAAATTTCGTTTAAAAACAGAATAAATCTTGACTTTTCGACCTACTACGGTAATAGTAGGTCAAGATGATGATTGTGATGATTTTTTTTGATTTTAGTTTAAAAATAGAATAAATCGACGTTTTGACCTACCATAGTAGTAGTAGGTCAAGATGATGATTCTGCTGATTTGTTTTGATTTTAGTTTTCCTTCAATTGAAATTTGTGATGATTTGTTTTGATTTTAGTTTAAAAGCAGAATAAATCTTGACGTTTTAACCTGCCACAGTAGTAGTAGGTCAAGATGATGATTTGTTTTGATTTTAATTTTCCTTCAATTGAAATTTGTGATGATTTGTTTTGATTTTAGTTTTCCTTCAATTGAAATTTAGTTTGAAAACAGAATAAATCTTGACGTTTCGACCTACCACAGTAGTAGTAGGTCAAGATGATGATTCTGCTGATTTGTTTTGATTTTAGTTTTCCTTCAATTGAAATTTGTGATGATTTGTTTTGATTTTAGTTTAAAAGCAGAATAAATCTTGACGTTTTAACCTACCACAGTAGTAGTAGGTCAAGATGATAATTCTGATGATTTGTTTTGATTTTAGTTTTCATTCAATTAAAATTTAGTTTAAAAACAGAATAAATCTTGACGTTTCGACCTACTACAGTAGTAATAGATCAAGATTATGATTGTGATGATTTGTTTTGATTTTAATTTTCCTTCAATTGAAATTTATGATGATTTGTTTTGATTTTAATTTTCCTTCAATTGAAATTTGTGATGATTTGTTTTGATTTTAGTTTTCATTCAATTAAAATTTAGTTTAAAAACAGAATAAATCTTGACGTTTCGACCTACTACAGTAGTAATAGATCAAGATTATGATTGTGATGATTTGTTTTGATTTTAATTTTCCTTCAATTGAAATTTATGATGATTTGTTTTGATTTTAATTTTCCTTCAATTGAAATTTGTGATGATTTGTTTTGATTTTAGTTTTCATTCAATTAAAATTTAGTTTAAAAACAGAATAAATCTTGACGTTTTGACCTACCACAGTAGTAGTAGGTCAAGATGATGATTCTGCTGATTTGTTTTGATTTTAGTTTTCCTTCAATTGAAATTTGTGATGATTTGTTTTGATTTTAGTTTAAAAGCAGAATAAATCTTGACGTTTTAACCTACCACAGTAGTAGTAGGTCAAGATGATGATTCTGCTGATTTTTTTAATTTTAGTTTTCATTCAATTAAAATTTAGTTTAAAAACAGAATAAATCTTGACGTTTCGACCTACTACAGTAGTAGTAGGTCAAGATTATTAATTAAAGGAGCCCTAAAATCAAGACAAAAATGAAGGAGGCCTAAAATCAATACAAATTATTACTAAATATACGTATACAAATATATCTAAGAATTAAAAATAGGTTTTCATTCGATATATAAAACATATTTTGAATTAATTTTGATATTGAATTTAACCTTTTTGCTTATACAGAGATAATAAAACTGGTCTCAATCCAACAAGGTTGTGAACCCATTCTATCAATCCGCATTCTTCATTGAGTGGTGCTACGGAATATAATCTAATATTTAGTCTCCTCTGTCTAGCTTCACCTTCTCTAGCTAATAAATGGTTAACTATATCGTTGAATTCCATAAGGCGAAAATCTTTTCTCAAATCGTCTTTTGGTTTTAACATGAAAATATATCTAGAAGAGAAATTATTTTGTTAGTTGTTGCTAAAACTGCAGCTTTAAATAATTAAATTTATTTATTAAAACAGTTTTTATACATTTTTATACTACATTACTTTACCTAACCTAACTTAACATAACCTAACCTAACCTAACCTAACCAAAAAATCGATACGATGTAAGTTAGAAACTTGACTCAAAAATGATCGAGCTAGTTGATGATTTTAAATAGCCGGGAGCGAAATAAAGAGTCATGGAAACATTTTTAACAAAGTAAGAGAACAAACAATAAAAGCGTTCCCAATTTTGAGATGTTTCGTCTGTAAGTCCTATCAATACATACGCAGCAGAAATAAGAGCAAACCCGAGTAGGATACTACAGACGATGAGAACAGTCGAAATGAAAATACGAAGAAGTAAACAAGGCAAAACTCTACGACAGAATACGGAATGAAAATATTAAACAGCATAGGAATGTGGGTAAGACAGAGACGAAAATTCTGGAACAAACATATAAAAAGATTGGGAGACGGTGAACTTGTTAAGAATGATAAAATGAACAGCCTAGAAGGAAGAAGATCACAGGAAAGATCACCAAAACGATGACGAGAATGACGGGGAAGACTTGTTGGCAATGAACAGGAAGTAGCCTACTAATATAGTCATCCATATTAGGAAGAAGAAGAAGTACAGATTTTATACAAACATTTCGTCACAAATATGGAGCGTAGAGAAGAATTAACTCAGTGTATCAAAAAGTTTGAAATTACAAAGTCGATACTTTTTGCAAAGACAATTTGAATTTACGCCAGTAGCCAGTAGTGATATCAAAGAAAATAAATTATCAAAACTGACAACATGTAATATAAAATCTTTAAACTGGCTAGCAATCACTTATGTAATAGACACAATCATACACATAATCAATTGAGAAGAAGAATAAGGTTAAGTTATTCCTTAACTTTTGGAAAAATTTTATATCGTCAGTGAACAAATTCGTATTGTAATTTAGAAACAATAACGAGATTAAAACAATGTCATATTGTCAGAAATTAGGTCCCAACAATAAAGATATAGTAATTTTTGCTACGAAAGAAGATCATCAAATACCAAGTAAAGTCAAACTACCCGAAATAAAACCTCAACCTGGTTTGGTATTAGAAAACGGTGATATTAATTGGAGTTGTCCTTGTTTAGGAGGATTGGCAACTGGTCCTTGTGGCGTCGAATTTAGGAACGCTTTTACATGTTTTCACAGCGCAGAAGGAGAAGAACAAAGCAAGGAATGCTACAGTCTTTTTAAAACGATGCAGAACTGTATGGAAAAATATCCAAATTTATATCATAAGAATTTGGGAGGTGACAGAGACGATTTAACTAGTACAAACACATTAACTGTAACAGATAGTGAAGTAGAAACTCCAAAAGGTGTTGATGAAAAAGACAATATAGTAAAGAAATAATTAACATACTCTTCCTTTGTATGAATGGATTTTGAGTTTTGTTTGTTGAAATTTGGAATTATAATGCATATGAAATTAATTATCCTAATCAGTTGAATTCATAAATTTAGTAGTTTTACTTTTTTAATAATTGGTTAGTTAACATTGTCCTTTTTCAGATGATTATTATTATTTGAATAGGGAATATGTTGTTAGAGATAAAATGTATTTTAATAAGAACAATATAAAAATTGCAAAATTCTTGTGATTATTTTTCAAATGTTCTTAATTCCAAAAAGTTACTATGTTTATTCAATGAACAAAGACAAAGAATTTATTTGTTCCATCAACTTATTTAATAATATAAGTCAAGCATATATTATCTTTTCTTTCATTTCCTAGCACTCTTATAAAATGAACAATAGAAAAAGCATAAAGCAAAAAGAGTGAATAAGGATAAAATCAATTACTGAGACAACTTACAAGGGCTGAGACAGGCAAAAACATAACCAGAGAGGGTTTGCACCTTAACCTACGAATACTAATAGGAGTCCTATCAGGGCACTGAAGGACACCTGAAAACACTAGACTTAGTAGATAGTACAATGTGCAGAGGGCGAAATTCTACTCACTTTCTCTTGAAGTGTGAGATACTATGGAATTCTGGAGCACTAACCTGGGCGTGTATGAAATAGAAGACAAAGATATTCTGAAGTGGAATGAGATTAATAGATCGACTACAAACACTAATATCACAACAAGAAAGGGGGACATAATAAATCCTTTGGTTTGCAGTGTATATAATAACCTAATACACATATATACTAATAAAATGAGCAATAAATTTTGTGGCCGTCAAGTGAACCTTGAGAGTATGTCACAAATAATAGAAGCAGGTGAAATTGAACTAACAAAAATGGTAACTACAAAAAAGTACTAATGAAATATGGTAAAAATATAACAGGTTATAAAAGGTATGAGAAAAGAGAAGTAACAGAAATTATGAATGATGGAAGAATTATTAAATGTAGAAAATGAGCATGATTTAATAAAAGGTGAAATTATTAATCTAGAAGAAGATGAATTAATAACATCAAGAGGAAGTCAAACAAGGTACCCAAAAAGAAGAAAAGTTGCTTATTATCATAATATTACTACAAAAATGCTACAAAACCCAGATGAAAAAAGACTTCAATTGTTAACATGAAATATTCATAAAAGAGAAAATAAAAGAAGAATGGAAACTAGGAGGCAGTGACTAACAGATATACCGAAGGCACGTTACTAAAGCACTTGTTTATGGAATAGTCTGGACAAAAAAAATCATTCTCATGGAAAAGTATGGCCCGGGTGAACATTTCTAAACCCTAGACAGAAGAATGTGAAATATATACCTCTTCTTTCACCATTGTACATTAAATTACGCCTAATTGAATGAATATCATTAAAATGATTGATTGCAATGGGTGCGGATTTTTGTATAGGAAAGAAAAATTCTCATACAAACTTCCTAAATTGTTTTATCAATAGCTCAAGAATAAATTTACCTTGATCTTTTGTTAGACAAAAAACTACATAACTAAATATAAATCAACTAAATTTTATCAAAATAAGCTGATAATTCGAAAAATTACAGAATAAAATAAAATATTGTAAAGTCAAAAAATATATGGTGCAGATAAGTGATTACATTACATATTTCTATATATTTATGGTGGTGTATGGCTTTTGTTGATATAAGTAATCTTTGATAGTCACAATTAACAATTGCATGAATTGTGGACACAGGAACAAGAATTCTTTTTTCCACAATAGGTTTATCGTCTGTTTCTTCTTTGATATCTTTTCTCATCCTGATTCTAAGTTGTGGTTCCACATCTTTCGTGGTCGACCTCTACTTCGTGTTCCATTTGGAGATTTATACTTATATGTTGGTTCCATTATTTTTTACGTTGTCATATCCTTTAGCTTAAGTTATCTACGTCACAGTCTGATGTTTTCGCTTCTTTCTCGATCTGGTATCCGCCATCTTTGTGGTATTCAAAAGATGTTTCGTTTGGGATGTTTTTGGCATTCCGCCACTTCATTTTCGACACATATAGCAGATTTTGATTTCGTGCCAATCAGAGTGTGTTTAATGAAGTTTCCAATCATTTTACTGTGATAGGAAGCTTTTGGTTTGGAATTCAATGTATAAATGAAGAATGTTTGGCACTTTTATAGTTATAAGCACCAATTACTAACTACAGATTAAAGATAATTAATGACCATGCTCCTTGTGTCGATAGGAGCTAGAAAGTGAAACCATAATCCAAACGTTATGCATTTGTTCTACAATTGTTTAAGAACAACTAAATATTTGAAATTTCCTTACTTTTAAAGTATATCACTAGACTACAATGAAAGTTGCTTCAATGAGGTTTCCATATATTTTTAAAATAATTCCATATTAGGACCATAAATGGTTGGAGCGATTAAGGAAAGAACTAAAAGTTTCTTACCTTTTTCCATCTGATCCTTTTAATGAAATCTTTCGAGGTTTTTGCAAACTTTGCAGTACACTGATTTCATCTTCAATGCCTACGATGTACACATACGCATTTGGAAACGGATTATGCTGAGCATTACTAAAATCCGGATTAGGTATAATAAGTTTTCTTAATTTGAACGTTGGCATCATAATTTCACTAAAATCATCTTTTGCCAGTAACCTGAAACAAAAATCAAAGTGTCAGTTTTCCTTTTTATTAACCTGCAAAGAAATACTTCATATTTCAATTAGCTTAAATAGATTCAGAGGCAGTTCTTAAGCGACTATCAATTACATCCTAAAGAGGCTCTATTGGATTGCGGTCGAGGCTATTAGCTGATGTACACTGGGCTCCAAATTCACCTCCTGTAGCCACGTGGTTATCGTATCATTGCATATTTTATATTTACAGCATCAAAAGAAAATCTAAACGTTCGAGGTAGTCAAAATCAGTACTGATTAGTGGTAATTGTATCCCATAACGTTTATCGGGTCTTCTTATAACATTCTTATATCTAAACAAACAAATGTTTATATAACATTGAAAGCAAGAAGAAAATAAATTCCTGAAAAGCTGAAAAATAAAAAAATGAATAAAAGTGGGATTATAGCACATCAGAGAGGCAAAGTGATAGAATGCACTAGAAATAAATAAACGACTGTACCACTTGGAATATATATATATACTTGCAAGAAGCTTTCTACAATCAATGTAATAGCTGCAGCATATTCTTTTAAAGTAATATTATGATGAGTTAGGTTTTTATTTTAAAATAACGCAATACTTGTAAAAATATTTAATTTACCTCGGTAACGTTCTCAATAAAGAGTTAACACTGGCAGTATTAGCATCAGCTGGTATTTCCTTATTGCACAATTCAATCAATTTTTCTGCTAAGCTCGTGAAATCTCGAACCAGCCTAGTCAAGCTTGTGGTTTTCAATCTAGGATCGCAAAGAATTTCTGCACATCTTTTCGACCTGACAGAATAACTGGATTTGATAACAGAAATAACCATCCACAAACTTTGTTGGGGATATTGCTGAACTAATTTAATTATTATGGATTTCAACATTATGTACACCTGAAAATTGAGTAAAAACATAATTTAAGTAGAAAAAAAGAAGCATTAAATGAGTTATTTGGGTGGGTATAATAAATATTTGATCTGATTGATAATTAAAAGAATTGAAAGTACAAATTTTAGCAATATTATGTACATCTATTACTATTGGAATTACTGGAAAAGATCTATGAACTTTACAAAGAATTATAGGAGTATAAAGTTATTAACCATTGTCACATTAAATACTCACCCTGTATATATAATTTGTAATAATAAACAGTAATTTTACCTCTTTTTGTGGATGACATATTCTCGATACTAATTGCGAAAATGCTGTTAGAAATACATAAGACGGTAGCCTTTCTAAAAAACAATCAATTAACTTGGTCATGCGCAATAGAATGAGTTTTCTTTCTTCTTTGACTGAATTTTGACCAACTTCTAATAATCTAGTACCATAGTCAAACCATATGGATAACATACGGGGCATCGATTGGTAAATGTAGTGTGTACCGTATTGCAAAGATTTACCAAAATAATTGATCATCTGCAGTTGTAAATCGCTTCCCCTAGAATCTTGTTCGGCACTACTATAGCTTTGAAAAAGTTTATCTAAGAAGTGTGCCAAACAAACCTAAAATATTTTACAAGTTAAATATATTTAGGACAGACAAAATAGGAGAATATCACTATGATATTGATTTTAATGTACTTTATTGACTTCAAACAAGCAAACAAACTGAAGTTGATGGAAGTAAATAGATGGAGAGTGGCATAGAGACACATTGTTGAGGCAAGCTAGTCCCCCTCCTCCCAGACGTATATGAACTGAGTCAGAATGATATTTTGAAAATTTGTGTAATGAAATTTCCATATTTTGGTCAAAATATGTCTACGACTTAAGGTTAGACCTCAACGCCAAAATAGAATTTTTTCAGCCCTATATTTCTAAAACAAATAACTTTCTTTTTATCTGTTAAATGTCAAACAAATTGAACTTCTTTGTAGATTCAAGAAATTCATAACACACAGTGTGTTCTATTAACAAAAAAATAGAAAAGTAGTAGATAAGGAAAATATGTTTTCAACTAGTGTAACTGTCAAAAACAAATTTTAAAAAAATATAAATTATCAGTATTTTCGGATACACATATCGCCTCGGCTTATCTTAGTGTATCTTTTTGTAATTGTTATAAAAAAATTTCTTATTTTGTAACAAGTTTAATAAAAAAAAGTATATTTTCTTTGGTCATAAAAAACGGGGAGGTTTGAATGTATTTAGTGGTAATTAGTTTTTAAGTAGAGTCTTGTAGGTTAGAAGTGCGCATTTATATGGAAGTAGTATCAGATGCAGTTAAAAACAGTAAGCACAAAATCGTCCACAACTGATCTTCAGAAAAGAACAGAAGTAAAGCGAATAAAACAAAACAAAGAGTATATACATACAATAATTAATATTTTTATCAACATTGTGTATATTTATTATCGAAAACTAAATTACTCACAAGACTTTTCTCCCATTCTTTAAATATTTCTACGGATTCTTTAAAAATTTGTCGATTAACATCAATGTCTACGTTAGATAATTCTTCATTGTAGGTTGCCATTAGAAGTTTCGCTTCAGCACACAACTTCCTGATTGGAAAACAAAACACGTATAAAGGAAAACAGCTTTAGTAATAAATCCGAAATTTATACAAAAATATCAAAACTTCTATTCACATTTTGGGTTTACACTGCGCTTCAAAATTAATTCTTACTTATAAAAGTTACAAAAAGGACCTTCTAGTTTTTTCAAACTGACTCCATAGAATCAAAATGTCCATTTAGCTGGAATCAATTTTCAACGTTTGTCAAATGTATAAAGTTTATTGATAAAAATAAATAAAAAAAAATTATTTTGCACTATTTAACACTCGAGTAAATATTGTAATGTTTATTTTTCTTCACATAATATGGACCAGTTATTTCTTTTTCTAAATATTCAATAAAAAGTCCCAAAACACTAGCCATAACCTTATTAGTCAAAAAAAGGTTTTTGATATCTTAATTCCTTAAATGTAGTCTATTGTTTCAACTGTATAGTTATTTCTGGGGTATAACAGTGTATCCAAGTTCCATCTACTGTGACATATCAATGGAAAAATTCAAAATTCACTTGGATTCGGTTCGTCGAATTTTTAATGTGAACGAGATTTTAATCAGCAGTGAAAATCACCTAGCAAATACTTTTAATCAATAAAAACACAAGGTATTCGATTTTATTAACCCTTTTTGAAGTAGTTCCAGTAAATAACGGCCCTAGAAGTTCAGTATGATTCGTCTTCATATGGCCATTGTTCAAAATAGACAACTGACATATGACAGAAACATAGCGGAAACTCTTCATCTCTTCTGTCAAACTGTCAACGTATAATGAAAAAAATTGTTTATACGGCGCATACTTTTTGAAACTCAGTGTATAATCATGAAAGTTTTTGAATAATCTCTTTTTTTTTCACATGTGCAACACCTAACAATATTTTAATAGTATATATGCGCAAATATAGAAATTTCAAATTTGGATCTGTGTGGTGGTACTCAGAGTTTAACTTCACGCACCTTTGTTCTATTGTAAGCATATCAGGTGAACTGCCTTCCGGCATTATAACTTCAACACCTCTTCTCAAGCAATGCAGTGCTTGTTCATGCTCTTCTCTTAACCAATGAAGTTTTGCTTTATCCAAAAACAACGTGGAAGGTGCGTATTCTTCTGCTTTTATAGAGTAAGTATAAGCCTGCTGGTGCATCTAACAAATCAAAAACGAAAAGAGAAAATAAACAGTCGTTTAATAATGTTTCGACTTACACTTGCCGATCTTGCCGTTTTAGCGCTCAAAAGCCAACTTTCTCCAATTAACGAATTCAAGTATGGTAAGGCAGTTTGAAATTTCTCCTCGGCAATATGTTTCGCTAAATTCAAAGACACTCGTCTCAAACATAAAATAGGTTCTATAATTCCAACTGATTCTTGTACAACCTTAAATAAATATAATTATTTGAATTTGTGTTAAAGTGATATTACAAAATAAAGAAGTGGGAGTCTTACTCACTTTTATACGAAGTGACCATTCTTTTGAAAGTTTTTTTATAACATTTTCTGCATACTCTCTATTATTTGGACTATCCAATAAATCAAAAATAATTTTTTCTACTTGTTGGAGTTCATTCAAAGCATGCAGTTTTGAAACACAACCGTAACCGCTTTTGTACGCCCCCTCCTCTAAACTTGTAGCACCGAACGAAAATACTTGTTGCATCATTAATCCATCTATCGTCGATTTGAAATAATTTCGTTCACCTGAGCAACCACCAAATTAAATTTAATTATAACAAGTACAGTAGACACAAAAAGTTGTGTTCAATATTATTTTTTTATTCCCATTTTTTCAAAGCTATTCGTTCCTTTTTGAAAATTTTTATTTATCTATCTTTTCAATTGTACTGTATTTTTAACTAATATCATAAAAATATCTAATAATTTTTGTTTGTTTTATAAGAGAGGGAATGGTATTTTCCTCTCTTCCTAAACAAAATATTTTGTCTGGATATTGCATTCAATGAACTTTCCTTTTGGTGTAATGTAGCAACACTGCTCAAAATCTTGGACCCCAATAAAGCCACTAACTCCGATGGAATACCACCAATCGTATTGAACAAATATGCAGTTGAACTAACAAGTCCTCTATGCAAACTCTTCTCCTTATCTCTTCCTCGCAGATCGCAACTTGCTCGGGTGCAACTACAATTCGATTGCTTTAGTCTCAGCAATTACCAAGGTCATAGAGAAAGTTGTTAACCAGCAAATCTTGAGTCTGTTAACATCTTCAGAGACCATCAATAAGGCTTTCGTAAACATAGATCAACCGGGGACCTCCTGACCTCTCTCACCAAGATATAGATAAATATAGGAAATTCTGAGCTATTACACTGGACATATCGAAGGCTTTTGAAAAGATTTGGCATGCTGACTTTCTAAATAAAATGATATTGACCGGTTTTTCATATTTACTTATAACTGGGTTAGTAGTTTCCACAAAAAATGATCCAACCAGATCGCTATCGATTGACACATCTAAGAAAGGCTTAAGATCAACACTGGTGATCCCCATGGGATGCATTTTATCACCGATTGATCACGTTCATGAAAACTTACAAAAAATGGATGTGAAAGGATGAGGAACGTTGGTAAAAACAGTCCAGTTTGGAGGCGAATTGTCGTAGAGGCTTACATCGAGTTGAAGTGCTAATTGGCAATGTGGGGTAAGTTATACCAAAATAATTTTAAAAAATGATTTTTGTACTGTATACACACAAAAACATATTAAATTTACTTTTTAGAAAAAGAAAAATCGAATTTTAAATCGATGTTACAACTTCTCAAAATAATTTGTGGTACCAAATAATTTTTTACTATGACAAATATTGATTTTGAATAGTTATTGTACATACATACCATTTTTTATATGCAATAAAGCTTTTCCTACTTGTACTCCCCAACTTTTATTTTTTGATAATTTTGGATCTTTTATCAGAGTATTCAATTCATCATATTGACCCAGCCTCCATAACGGCTCAGCCTGCATTTCTAATAACATATTATTGAATTCTTGTTGACTATTTAGAGCCCCTTTTACAAAATACAATGCAGTGTTTACATTGTCCAATCCTAAGTAGCACTGTGTTAAACCCTAAAAATAAACAAAACATGCATGTAGTTTTTGTTCACATATTCCTTTCAAATCTTCTTCCAATCAAATGATCTTGAAGCATTTGGCAAACGTGTTATCCTCTGGTTATCAGTGTCCAATTTCAAGTCTAAGTGTACCAAGGGGTATTTACTTTGTTTCTTAGCACTATTAAATCTTGATATTACTTTCTTTAATATAATCTCAGAGTTATACGATCGCACAACTAAAAACTACTAAAGGTCGCTATCCTTGGAACAATCAACCATTCACCTAGACTTGAACCTTTTAACATCACTGTGTAAACTGTAAAGCTTATGTCTTTGAACCTCGTATGTGTAAGTCTTGGACACTCAACGAAGATGCAGCCTGCAGTTTCTTCTTTTCTCAATTACCAGCAACCTACCCTGTCAGCTAATATATCGATGATAAGTAGTATTTCACTTCTTTAAACAGAACAGTTGTTTGACAAAATAGGAATAAAGCAGATCTATGTCTGTCTCAGCCTGTATCATGCCAGGCGTTTTTATCAATTTCTGAAAAGACCGTCTGGCGAGCAGACTTTCCAGTGTTGTTATACACTACACCAAAAACAGGCTCTGCATCCACTGGTGATTTTACTAATCCCAGAGTGGTGAGCGTTACTTGAGTAATTGGTTCCCAAAGGATCTGGATCTATCGCTCACCAGTTTATTTAGAACTTTTCGCATTCCAGCACCAGCCTAGGACACTCCAGTTCAGCCATTATGGCAGATTTAAATAACTGTGTTTCATGGCGTCGATTAATTGCTGACCACATACCTTCATAGCGAATACTTTGGCTTAAAAGAGTGTTCACAAGTGAAAAAAAAACTGCTTATTTTGAGGTGTCTTCCGCAGAAGTCCATTATTCTCTCTCAATGATCTGTACCTCCGAGCTTTCCGGACTAAGTGTATAGAGTTAGAAGAAGATTATGTTGAAAAATATTATTTCTAAATTGGAAAGTTACTTTTTCGTTCTTGAAAAAGGAATAGTTTGTCACGTTTCATATGATATCCAATATATTCAAGAATTGTTTATATAAATAACGTGTTATTCTTGTAGACAATCATTGAAGAAGTTTGGAATGAGAAAATGCACTGGAAACTAACTTAACCTGTATATGCTGAAGTTGTAATGGTTGTGGCATTCGTTCATAACAATTAGTGGCATCAGCAAGTTTTCCAGCTACCTCTAAAGCTAAAATTCTTTGTTCTAAGGATGGTTCATTCGGTTGTAATGCCATTACTCCATCAACGCCATCGGGTTCTTCTAATTGTGCATATATCTACAATTATAATTGATTAGTAATAAATAAACAGAGGTAACGAAATCAACGTATATAATTATTTTTAATTTTCAACAGGAGGATCAATATTGATATGCACGTAAAAAATACAGACCTCTGCAAAAAACGATAAATTATTGTGAAGTTCCCCATTGGAATCCATAATATAATCTTCTAAGTACATTAAGGCTCTTGGATATTCGCCAGATTGATAATTACATTTGGCAAGTTGTAATTTACATAATTTATTCAGGAAACACTGAAAAATTCAAATAAATTTACTATAAATTATGATTAAATTGGGGTGAAGGGCTTCAAATATTGTTCTGTTATAATAACGTTACAAACTCGTCCCCGACATGGACCTTGAAGCCGGCCATGTTCAATTATGTTATAAAATTACGTTATGGCCGTTTTTATATAATAAATTTCTATGAAGACTTTTTTGTTTATTTAAATTCTAGAAACTAAATTATCGAGAAATCCATTTTGTATGAATAGTTGTTTAAATAAATATGTTAAGAATTAGATAAGTGTGTAGTAATAAGTCTTAGTGTATAGTTTAGTGATTAGTAAATAGTTAAGTGTATTTAGGGTAAGTGTATAATAAAATTAAGTAAGTAAGTAAGAAACGTTAAGTGTAAATTACCCCAGTGTTAAAAATAGTTTGAAAAAATAAGAAAAACATTGAAATAATTATGTAACCAATACACTCTTTAGTAAAATTATCGCATAACCTTGAGCAAAAAATTACTATAGGACTCCAGAGATTTAACAAAAAGAGTAGAAATGTTGGATTTAATAAATCACATTCCAGAGGCTGTATTGGATTGATGTAAGGGTTATAAGCAGGCCGTACCATTGCTTGGGTTTTGATTTTGTGATATACGGTCAAGTATTTTATCCCGTAAAGCGGATAAAGGTAGTGGATGTTTTGACTAGTGATTTCAGTCGGTTAACGATATAGGTGTGAATACCTCTTTCAGTAATCATAATGTCGGTTGATAGAACTACAAAAAAATCTTGGTGTAACTAATGACTAACTGACCTGGTCTTCTTTTGATTTCGTCAAATCTCTTAGAAAATTCTTAATGCACTAGAAATAGATTACTGTGCCATATGGAATATTTGTGTTATTTATACTTACAAGAAACCTTTTACAATCCCCGCCAAAGCTGCAGCACACTTTTCTAGGGTGAGATTATCATCAAGGTTCATTTAAAGTTTTAAGTAAGTTACAGAGCTAGTGTTAAACAAATCATTTCTGGTATTTCAACAAATTTACATGTTTTATATAGCAAAAAAATATTGATACCTTGTCAAACTTAAAAAGAATAACTTTGTATCAGATAAAAATATTGGATGGCTTCAAAATGAGACCAATAAAAGAAAAATCCTGAATTGCAATTTTTAAAAGGTTCAGCTAAACAGCAAGTTTTGATTTAATTTTGCAGGGGAGTTCTATTAATAAAATTTGTGGTCACATAACAAACTATGCGTTAATTTTACTGGGGAGTTCTTTTATTAGAAGTTTGAGCCAAATAACAAATTATGCGTTAATTTTACTGGGGAGTTCTTTTATTACAACTTTGAGCCAAGTAACAAACTATGCGTTAATTTTACTGGGGAGTTCTTTTTTTAGAAGTTTGAGCCAACTAACAAATTATGCGTTAATATTGCTGGGGAGTTCTTTTATTACAACTTTGAGCCAAATAACAAATTATGCGTTAATTTTGCTGGGTATTCTTTTATTAAAAGTTTGAGCCAAAAAACAATTAATTAAATGGAGTAACCTTCCTTAAAAGGTTTAGCCAAACAGCAAGTTTTGCTAATTTTGCTGGGGAGTTCTATTAATAAAATTTGTGGTCACATAACAAACTATGCGTTAATTTTACTGGGGAGTTCTTTTATTAGAAGTTTGAGCCAAATAACAAATTATGCGTTAATTTTACTGGGGAGTTCTTTTATTACAACTTTGTGCCAAGTAACAAACTATGCGTTAATTTTACTGGGGAGTTCTTTTTTTAGAAGTTTAAGCCAACTAACAAATTATCCGTTAATATTGCTGGGGAGTTCTTTTATTACAACTTTGAGCCAAATAACAAATTATGCGTTAATTTTGCTGGGTATTCTTTTATTAAAAGTTTGAGCCAAAAAACAATTAATTAAATGGAGTAACCTTCCTTAAAAGGTTTAGCCAAACAGCAAGTTTTGCTAATTTTGCTGGGGAGCTCTATTAATAAAATTTGTGGTTATATAATAAATAATGCTCTAATTTTGCTGAGCATTTTTATCCAAATAGCAAATCATGTCTTTATTGTATGCTTTACAACAGTATGTAAACTAGTAATTTTTTTATGCTCGAAACAGAAGGAAAGAAAAGTTTCTCGTCGATGTTATGAATTGATCTTTAAACGTAAACAATTCTCAAGAATATAAAATACCGTAATAATCTTAAAGTGCTTTTCAGTTGAACCTTCCATTCCTTTTTGCCACTGCCATTCTCTAACCCAGCGATCCAAATAATCCAAAAGTAAAAATACAACTTTGGTACATTGTATTTGTTTAATTTTTTCTGGAGTAACGGTTGGAGTTTCAGTATTTATGTCAGGACGCACCTAAAAGTATATAATGTTTAAATACATTGAATACAAGGTAGTTCAGAATTATAAAAGAGGCACAACAATTCGTATCTACTTTCTCATTTCATATAAATCGTGTAATTTTAGAAAGTGAGGATTATTAACTTGAAAAAGAAAACAATTTTAAGAATAATTTCTTGAAATTACTGTAAAATGTATATACATAAATTAATTATAAAAAAGTTGTATACAAATTTTTGGAACACATTGTAGGATACATATCAAACAAAAAATTTTATTTATCCACTCGGTATAATAACTTGATGATATAATTTGCTGGAATCTATCTTTGATGATCAT
The DNA here is from genome assembly GCA_026230145.1 of Diorhabda elongata. Taxonomy (NCBI): domain Eukaryota; kingdom Metazoa; phylum Arthropoda; class Insecta; order Coleoptera; family Chrysomelidae; genus Diorhabda; species Diorhabda elongata. The sequence goes on along the minus strand of CM047928.1, from coordinate 15,370,612 downwards.
TTTTCATTTTAATTTATCTCATTGAGGCATAGTACCAAACTTACATTCAAAATTGTACGATTATCAGTTATGGAACTTGTAATAGTTTGAATTTCAACTAAACATTTTTCCGCAATTCTATCGCTTCCTTCTAATAGTGCATGCAGAAGAATATGCGGCATAAAATGCATAAGAATTCGTCGGTCCTGTTTCATACTCGGTAAATACACTTTCAAAAGCGTCTTCCTTCCGTCTGGTAAAGAGGATAGCAAACTGCAAGTCCAGCTGAAATTAATTATATCAGTAACAATATAAAGAGAGATACTAATTAGATAACGATACTAATAAAAACCATAAAAAATTAATAGCATTAGTTCGATAAGAATATTTATTGACCGAAGACTTGAAATAAATAATGTGCTAAATGCCTAAATTATTATTTCGAGATAAACACTGTTTTTTGTTCTATAATGAATGTGTAAGAATGAACCCTCTCAAAAACAAACATAGATTTATTCAAGTAAGTATTTATTAGTATACTTAATATCTTTGGGAAGTTTCTATAGAAAATAGCGGAAAAAATGACAAGTCTTAACAAACTCTTAACAAATTTTAGGACTTGAAACTCAAAAAAATGTTCAAACAGGAATGACTCGAAGACTACGAGAAATTCGAAAAAAAGTGCTAGAGCAAAAAATGTGCAGCACAAAATTTTCTACAGATTTGTCTGTGAGAATTTTTTCCTAACTTCAAAATTTTCACCGTAAAATGGGTTCATTTACTCAAAAACATTTTGAATTACGGATAACTCGAAAACTAAGAGGATTTCGACACAAATTGCCGGGAAAAAACATGTGGAGCACAACATTCTGTACAAAAAAGGTTTCAATTTTTTGCTAACCTCAAAATTTCCATTATAAAAATATTTTGAATCGCGAATTACTTGAAAACTACGTAGAAATCGAAAAAAGTGCCGGAGCACAAAATGTACACCACAAAATTCTCTACAGATTGGTTTGTAAACATTTTTTCCTAACCTCAGAATTTTCACCGTAAATTGGGTTCATTTACTCAAAAACTTTTTGAATTGCGAATAACTCGAAAACTAAGAGGATTTAGACTCAAACTGCCGAGAATAAAAATGTGTGCAACGGTTTTTATTTTTTCCTAACCTCAAAATTTAGATTATAAAATGGGTTTCAACGGTCAAAAATATTTTGAATCGCGAATAACTCGAAAACTACGTAGAATTCTAGATAAAGTACCAGAGCCAAAACTGTAGAGCACAAAATTCTCCATAAATTGGTTCCTAGACCTTTTTTCCCTAACCTCAAAATTTTTACCTTAATATGCATTCAAGTAATTAAAACATTTTGAATCGCGAATAACTCGAAATCCATAAGGATTTCGAAAATACTGTCGGGACAAAAAATTTAGAGTACAAAATTCTGTACAAAAGATGTTTCTATTTTTTCATAACCTATAAATTTTCACCGTAAAATGGGCTCTCGAAAATATTTTGATTCAATTAGCTTTATAATCAGTTTGATATAGCATGTTCTAATTGCATAAAGTATTATATGATGAAAACGTAAGGAAAATGTATTGGTTGGCAATAAAAATTCTCTTTATTAGAAAGAAATATTCGATAATTTTTTAAAAAAATATATTTATGTACAAAATGTTCCCCCAAATAATTCGTGGGAAAATAATGGATCAGTCAGAGTCTTCATCTTCTTCCTCCTCTTCATCGTTTCTCTTGTAGCCCCCACATCGTCATTTAATAACTCTGCAATAACATCAACAGGATTCTAAGAGGCAAGAACCGCATAGAGAGGTACATGGTAGCCTCGCTTTTTTACAAATGCAGTTCCCACCGCAATTACCTTTCTGATACCTGCAGAAAATCATACAACTGGCGCTGCCCGCCGTTGCATCTTTACGGACATTAGCGCGCGGTTATCGGTGATCATATCTGCGGGTGGCAAGATTACTCATGGTAAAGAGACGAGAAGAAAGTTTTCGTTCTCTTAAACCAAATATCAGACATTCTAAGCTTCAAATGAGTAATAATAATCAACCGAGAACGAAGATAGTGTCCATGATCGCGTTTTTTTAAAGTTAGTTCATTTGAAACCAAGAAGTAGTTCATGTGTGTTTGTTTTTTCCAAGTATCAATCAAGTTGGTTATTGGCGATGGATTTGGTTGGGTTGCAATTCTTTCCGAGTAGGGTTTTCACGTCATTTGGAAAATTACTCTGTTGTCTTTGCAACGAGTATAATGTACATTCTAAAAGTAAAAGGTTAATTCGTGCGTTATTTTAGTGTGATCTATTCTTGGTCTAGTTACTTTAACATGTTTTGGGCTATTATTGCATTGTTCAACACTTTTCTTTATTTGTTTTAGTTTAGTTGCCACTCAGATTGCCATTGAAATTAATTTTCATTTCACGTCACTATATACCGCACTATTCACTATCTGTACACTGCTGCATACCGTAGCGTCTTTTGCGTGTTTGTCAGCATCTTCATTTCCTTGTATTCCTCGATGAGAAGGCATCCACAAAAATCTGACATCTAAATTGTTGTTTTGTATTAGATTGTTTCTTGATTTGCAGTTTAAGAGGGTTGTTGGTGAACTTTCAAAGGAAAAAGTCTGCAAGGTTAATGACTGTAACAATAAATGATGATGGTGGTTAGGTACATCAGACCATGAGGTGAGGTTGGCAATGGTAAGACCTGCTCTACCTCCATTGAAACTGTCATGGTGTCACTTGCTGGTTGCTGACAATTTCGATGGTGTTTCCTCATTGCTTCTAAAGCTGTTTCTGTTTTCCTGTGACGAAGTTCTGATTTGAATTCATCATCTTTCTTTGTGGTATTTCTTTTGTGTGCATTTTCCATCATTGTAGTGGTAGTCGTCCATTGAAACTCTCATGGTGTCACTTACTGGTTGCTGACAATTTCAATGGTGTTTTCTCATTACTTCTGCTTTCCTGTGACGAAGTTTTGATTTAAATTCATCATCTTTCTTTGTGGTATCTCTTTTGTATGCATTTTGTAGCACAAGTATCAGTTGTGGGTTTACGGAAACTCAATTTGGTAAATTTCGTTTTGAAAAGCATCCCACGCTTTTACAACTCAATTTTTCCATCACTGTAGTGGTAGTAATTATAAAAAACAAATACTGAATGACCGTGAAATATCTTAAAATACTTACTTATACAACCAAGCTTGGAAAGTAGATCCCGATGTCGATCCATATATGGGAGTCGTCAAATTAGTTGCTAAAACTGGTTGAGCAATCATATATCTGGAAGACAATAGTGGTAACATAACTTCTCTTTGAGTATCTGGAAACTGTACCCATAGATAATGTTTGTTACTGTGCTGATCAGGAGAAATTTCATAACCTTTCAAAGTTTCTTGGATGGCTAACGCATATCTATCCATACTCTATAAAATCATACAACAAAATGACGCTTTTATTTGTTTTGAATATAACAGAAACAAAAAAAAAACAATGTATGGGTAACCAAATGGACAAACTTATGCAGTAGCACTAAACCGCATAGTTATTACATGAATAAAAGAATTTGATGGTTAACAATGGCGGAAACGATTTCTAATAGTCCTGATAGGTGTACAGACGTGATTATAAAGTAGAATTGGAATGTATCAATCTGGAACTCAATTCATAAACCACGGCTTAGTAAGAGTGTCGTTCTTAGGACATAAGAATCTACTTAATGTTTTACCATCAAGCCTCGTATATAATATGACTTGATTTATTTGGTTTTTTGTGGTTCTCTTGTAACCCAAATAGTTCCAATTTTAAAAGAACCGTTTTTCATTTTTGTGTGGGACGTTCTTTTTCTTCTTCGCTGCGTTTTCATGGTTCGTTTTTTCTTCTTCTTTAATACACATCACACTACCATTCACCACAACTCCAGCTCTGCAGAGGAGTGATTCCTATATCAGGGTCAAACCCTATAAATTTCATCATCAACGTGAAAAATTTTCTCTCTCTTTCTCATGTTCGAAACCTAAATTTTGTTTTGCATAATCTGAATGAGATGATATGGGTAATTATTTGATATAATCATAAATACAATACCTGAGTATTTTTTTCAGCTTGGAAAGCTTTAATCAATTCGTTGAGGGAGTTTACAATGAAAGTATCTTCATTTATATAAAAGCAAAATGATGTATCTTCTTGAGTATATCTAAAAAATTAAAAACACTTTCTAATTCCCCACAAAAAAATCATTTGCGCAAAAAAATTTCCAAGTAATGGTTCGTGTTCAAATTTGGTACAAAATATACATAAACTATATATGTTGACAAATCTGAACCAAAGAGTCAAAATGGATTGTGTCGACGAACGCTCGGTGATTAAATACCTGTGTTTAAAAGAGTTGACTAATTTGCTAAGATTTTGTAAATACATTAAAATTATTAGAGCTATTTGGAATACCATTGTGTATAGGAGAGCATGCTGGAAGAGAACCCATGGTGGTCTTTTAAAGAAGTACAGACAAGACAAAGAAAATTTTATTGCAATATTAATAACAATGGTTAACTCATGGATCAATCACTATGATGTACAGACCAAACTTGCAGAAAAGAGTGGTACTAACAAGGTGAACTACTGCAGCGAGGAAAGTTATGCTAATAGAATTTTGGAATTCTGACGACATGCAATTTCGAGAATTAATCTGCAAAAGGAAACCAAAATTACATATTTTTATTATACCAGTCACAGTATTGCTATTGTATTATCCGCAACAGTTGTAACAGGCTTCGAATTAGTTGAGTATCCACTATATTTTCCAGATTTGGTGCCCAGCAATTACCGACTTGAAGAAACTTTACGTGGAAAACGTTTTTTTTTTCGGATAATGAACTCATGTGTGCGTTAAATCAGTTGTATACAAAACATTGATGGGAGAAAAGTGTTAACCTTAAGGGAAAATATTGGAAAATAAAATTTTGGCAAAGGAATGAGACCTATATTGAAAAGCTACATTCGGCGTAATTTTATTTTGTAGATATCAAGAAGGATTTAGGGTAAAGTTAAATCGAAGTTTGTGAGATTGTAATCCTTGTCATCAATTTAGAAAAAGGGATAAAAATTTGTTAATTTATTAATTTTATCAATTTAATTTATTAATCAAGATTTACAACGCTGTCGATTCAATACTATTTCTTTCATCTTAATATTTATAAAACAGGTTAAAAAGTCATAGGATAAAAAATAATCAATAGTAAAAAAATACATAAACAAATCATGAATTGTCAAAAAACAACAATTAATTAATAAATTTAAAAAATTCGTGTAATTGAGTCAAATAACAGAAAGAGAAAATTTTTAGAAATAGTTCACAAACATAGGAACAAGAAAGCCTCCGATGATAAAAAAGATCAAAATGAAAAGAAAGACTGTGAAAACTTTTCAAAGATGTAGAACAAAGAATATAAAGAGCTCGGTCTAGTTTTAAAGACTCTAAAACTGTATGTGTGAAGATGACAGCATCAGAAGATTGTAGGAGAGTAGAAGATTTAATAATAGATGTTAAATCAAATACTACAAGAAAGGATACAAAGTAAAGGTTATTTTGCGAACCTGAGGCTCCTGAATAACAAACTAATAACAAGAAGAACGAGGTTGAAAATTTACAAGACTCCAATAAGACTTATGGCATTGAATGTTGGATAATGACCCAAGAAGACCAAGGAAGATCAAGAATATTTGAGAGGAAAGTTATTAGAAGAATATATGGAGGAATTAGAATGAACGAAACAGACTGAAGAATCCGAAATGATAGAGAAATCGGTGTAATACTAGGCAATTAAAACATCGTCCGGTTCATTAAAACCCAGAGGTTGAGATGATTTGACCACATTAAAAGAAATTGGTCGGTGAAGAACAGATCAATTGGTAAGGTATTAACGCAGTAGGTTATCTTCTTATTGATATAATTATACATGGTGTATAATTTTCTTCAACTTTCAACTTCTTTTAGTGATAATTTGTCCTGATTTTTAGTCCTGTTTACTATGAAAATCAGTTTAAATACATTTTTTTTATTTAAAACGGATTTTCATAAAAAAGAGACTTAATAACTCGTATCTTTTTCTTTGGGTCTTACTCACACTTCAGGATTTTTTCTTTATTTTTTTATTACTACCCGTATAGAATCTTTCAATTACTATTTACAATTTCTGATTTTCTTTATTCACATTTTTCAGTCCCTACTCACACTTCAGGATCCCTTTTTTATTTTTGTTGAATCACAACCTTTTTTTCCCGCCTTTCATAAACTTTTTTAACGATAGTCATTGTTTTAAATGATGTTCTTTTATGATGTAGTACACTGTAGTAACTTCTTTTCTATATAATTATGAAGCTACAAAGTTGACAATATAAGGTACAACATTAATTTATAGATTACTTTATATTAAAAATTAATTTCGATTCATGATTCGATAATCATAAAAGTTTCTCACTTTATTGAATGGCGAATTATGAATATTAGATTTTCCCGCTTACCTTCTAGGTAAATGACTAGGTTCAATAGCTCCCAATTCCCCAAACAGATCTCCGCAGGCCAGTTTCAGTGTTTCATCTTTTTCTCTACATCCCGTTGTTAAAACATCAATAAGTTCAACTATGGTAGCATCAATTCCATTATAATCGAGGATCATTTGATCCAGTGCTTCTCTGTCTTGTTCTAAATAAGTTTTGAGTTGTTTGAGACCCTGTATACGAACTTCTGTGGATTCGTGCATTATGTATTTCAAAAATCTCTGAATCTTCTCTTTCAAATTATTTTTTTCAAACAACTCCAGATATTTCCTAATAACCATAATGATCTCCACGTTAATTTTGTTATGGCTAACGAAAAATAAATCTGGTATATGATTCTTCATGTGGATTTCATTTTGTATAATCAGATAATTCAACATATCGTTTACTTCTGTAGTACAATGATCAATTAAAGGTAGTACGGAAACACAAATCACAGCTAAGTGTGGTCCTAGTGATTCTATTTCGCATGTACGGATGAAGGCGTCCCAAATTGTGCAAGTCAATCGAGGAAAATTTTTATAATTTATTGTTTGTAACATTGCAATTATTTTGAATCTCAAGGGCATTATATGTTTCGACCCCATAAACCTAGAACAGAAAAAAAAATGATATATGCTAAAAGATGACATAATATAGAAATTCCTAAGCAATAGGAGTGTTCAGACCTATAACCAAAGACTCTGAAAGCCTAGGCAACACACCAAGCATTTTTCAAGCAGAAATTTATGCAATTGATAAAAGTGTCCAATTAGAGCTCTAAGCTCTAATGTTATAAAATCCAAATTCGTTTGGGATTGCTTGGAAAAATTAAACGAGCTAGGCAAGAAAAATAAAATGGATTCTGGGACAGACCGGAGCGAAGGAAAATGAGTCACAGCTGGGACAAACAAGCCATTCATGAGACCTGAACCCTTCTATTGTATCAGCTACAGAGCAATAGAAAAAACATTAGAAAAGAAGAAGCAAAACCAATGGGCTGGGACAGACAAAGACTCTTCTGGGAAACTATAACCATAGAAGATCTGCTGAATGTATCAACCTGAGTGAGAGAAGCCTAATAGGGATTCTATAAAAGCTCTATCGCTTCAATGGTCAAGAAGCTAGACATAGCAGATAATGCGACGTGCAGATTCTGTTGCACAGAAGATAAAGACTCCATCCACAATCTCTCAAAGTGTGAAACACCGAGGAATTCCAGAGCACTACACCTGGGAGTGCTTTGAATAGAAGACAAAGATCTCTGGCAATTGAAGCCATTTCACATTCTGGACTTTTTGAAAAGAGTGGGATTGATAGATCAGTTGTAAACACTGGGTACTCCGGTGTCGCAGCATGAAAGGGTATGTCCCGCTTTCATGCTGCGATAGATCTTTTGGGTCGTAGTGTTTATGACACCTCAATATCTACATACATACATACATAGATCTTCTAAAACTATTAGAATGATTAGAAAAACTCTTGATTTGAAATAATAATTGAATGTAACGCGGTTACAGTGAAATGTTTATCAAACATCATCATTATAAATACGTACTTGAACAAATCGGCCAAACTAAGCAGAAATTTGTCCTTTCCTGCATTTTTAGATATCATTTTGAGATCGAAATATAAGAGTACTCCCAGAAAATGAGATTGGAGATATTCTTGAATAGAATTAGCTTTTCCCTGGTTTTCGAAATCTTCGTTAGAAAGCAATCGTAAAGCTAATAATACTTTATCGTTTTTTTCGTGAAAATTCAAAAGTAGTTCGTTCAAGATGATCTAAAAACACACACAAAAAAATATAAACTAAATTTTTAACAAAATATGATTAAGAAATTACTCAACAAACATTTCAATTTGAAAATCAAGTTTCTCCTAAACCAATTCGACTTCAAACAATTGTAGATTGATTAAGAAATTAATTTTTTTAATTTAGATAGTATATAGGTTGTCCTACTTGAACATAGTTTGTTAAACATTAAGCATAAGTCAGAAACTATGTGCCTGAATTGGGTAGATCAGCTTATTGCGGATCCTAACCCAAAACGAGATTTTTATAAATTTACTTAAGTTACATATGGTTGCCGATGGAAAAACAATGTTGCCGGCAATTGAACAAAGGCGCTCACAAGGAGAGGATGATACTCATTAAAGTTTTTTTTAATTTTGCTAGTAAAGTATAAGATCATACTAGAACAGAAAAAATAGGATGTCGATTTTCAAGGGTGAAATATCGATCCACTGAATCGATTCAGTACAAGTCGATTTATTTAGTCCGACGAATCGATTCTTTGATTAATCGATATCAGATCCCTGATTAAAAACACTATATTTTGATATTTTATTGTCACAACCCCACAATAATCATATTTACCACCAAGATTTTTTCTCAATTTCTGTTTGACGTTGATTTTTTTGCAGTTTTTCCATTACCAATTTCAAGAATTCAGAAAAATCATGTAATCTAACCAAATGAACTAATGAACTCACCCGGAAATTACGTTTTCTTAAAGACACCCCACTGGAATGAGTGGAATTTTCCAAAAATATCATACACTGTTTAATATCTTCATTAGGCATATCTTCTAGAAATATATGTATAAATATATATCCATATTTGGAAGACAACATTTCTCCTAGATCAATATCCATCATCGTTGCCATTTCTTGTATCAAGTTCTTGACGGCTGGCATCTTCACAGTCTTGGCAACGAAAAATGGAAGTAAATAGTTACATTCTTGGTTAACAAAATCTTTAGATCCGTAGAATCCCAACATGTGAGCTACCTGTTCTAGTGATGTTGCCAAATTGGACTCAACGGCACAACACAATTGAGTGATTACTTCGCAAATTTCTTTTTTATTTTGACTGTATATAATCGTTGTGCTGGTTTTATTATTTTCCGCTAATTTGAAACATCTATCAACTGCATCCAAGTTATATTTGGATGTTGGTGTCATAATGAAATGGATGAAAAGTTTCAGAGTTTCTAACCAGACGCAGAAGGAATTTACTTTGCCAATAGCCTCTAAAGTACACAATAACGTTTCTTGTAAGTCAAAATTGGATTCTTTAAGTGACCTTTCTGTGAAATCTAGCATTTCAGAGAATATTACTCTTATAATACGACTTTTTATATCTTCTGATAGAACTGGATTATCCTAAAACAATTAGATTTTAACATCCTTTTCATTATTTAGAATTTTAATTCTAATTTATACAATTTATAACTTTATTTTATAATAATAGACCGAGTCAAATAAAGAGGAAAAAGTAGGAGCTGTTGATGATGATTCAGAAAATGAAATATTTTGTTTTAGGCAATACAGAGAATCGAAATCAACAAAGCGAATACAGCAGTTGAAGATAGATCCAAAAATGGTCAATTATCTGGGAGAAGAAGGCAAGATTTGGATATGGAAGATGATGAAGGAAACATGGAGATCAGAAACATTATCACAAGAATGAGAGGAGAATTTGCTAGTTCCAATCAGAAAAACTACAAGCCTAACTTCGGTGTTCTACAAATTATGCATTAGGATAATACAAGGAAGGCTTAGAGAAGAAGTATATGAAAAACTGGAAGAAGAACAAGAAGAGAAACACGAACAATGGATGGTCAATTATCTGGGAGAAGAAGGCAAGATTTGGATATGGGAGTTGATGAAGGAAACTTGGAGATCAGAAACATTATCACAAGAATGAGAGGAGAATTTGCTAGTTCCAATCAGAAAAACTACAAGCCTAACTTCGGTGTCCTACAAGATATGCATTAGGATAATACAAGGAAGGCTTAGAGAAGAAGTATATGAAAAACTGGAAGAAGAACAAGAAGAGAAACACGAACAATGGATGGTCAATTATCTGGGAGAAGAAGGCAAGATTTGGATATGGGAGTTGATGAAGGAAACTTGGAGATCAGAAACATTATCACAAGAATGAGAGGAGAAATTGCTAGTTCCAATCAGAAAAACTACAAGCCTAACTTCGGTGTTCTACAAGATATACATTAGGATAATACAAGGAAGGCTTAGAGAAGAAGTATATGAAAAACTGTAAGAAGAACAAGAAGAGAAACACGAACAATGGATGGTCAATTATCTGGGAGAAGAAGGCAAGATTTGGATATGGGAGTTGATGAAGGAAACTTGGAGATCAGAAACATTATCACAAGAATGAGAGGAGAAATTGCTAGTTCCAATCAGAAAAACTACAAGCCTAACTTCGGTGTTCTACAAGATATACATTAGGATAATACAAGGAAGGCTTAGAGAAGAAGTATATGAAAAACTGGAAGAAGAACAAGAAGAGAAACACGAACAATGGATGGTCAATTATCTGGGAGAAGAAGGCAAGATTTGGATATGGGAGTTGATGAAGGAAACTTGGAGATCAGAAACATTATCACAAGAATGAGAGGAGAATTTGCTAGTTCCAATCAGAAAAACTACAAGCCTAACTTCGGTGTTCTACAAGATATACATTAGGATAATACAAGGAAGGCTTAGAGAAGAAGTATATGAAAAACTGGAAGAAGAACAAGAAGAGAAACACGAACAATGGATGGTCAATTATCTGGGAGAAGAAGGCAAGATTTGGATATGGGAGTTGATGAAGGAAACTTGGAGATCAGAAACATTATCACAAGAATGAGAGGAGAATTTGCTAGTTCCAATCAGAAAAACTACAAGCCTAACTTCGGTGTTCTACAAGATATACATTAGGATAATACAAGGAAGGCTTAGAGAAGAAGTATATGAAAAACTGGAAGAAGAACAAGAAGAGAAACACGAACAATGGATGGTCAATTATCTGGGAGAAGAAGGCAAGATTTGGATATGGGAGTTGATGAAGGAAACTTGGAGATCAGAAACATTATCACAAGAATGAGAGGAGAATTTGCTAGTTCCAATCAGAAAAACTACAAGCCTAACTTCGGTGTTCTACAAGATATGCATTAGGATAATACAAGGAAGGCTTAGAGAAGAAGTATATGAGAAACTGGAAGAAGAACAAGCAGCATACACAAACGGATTACGAACAATAGATGGTCAATTATCTTGAGAGGTATTCCAAAATTGTAGTGATAATTTGAATTTTAATGATTCGTTGGCTATTTGTGACAAGCAGCTAGAAAAAAAGGCAATATATAATTGATATTTATTATATACTCACATAGCAAAAAGTGACAATTGGTTCAATAACTTGTGTAAACTTATCTCTAACTTCTTTATTGGGATCAGCTGCAAGTTGAACCCAAATTTGTGTCACATCAACAGAATGGAATTGTAGAAGGTGACTTGAGAAAGATGGTAATGTTCCTAGAGCTGCCATTTTTAAATCTAGACATGGTTTTGATATTGAATTAAGAACGTGTTTCAAATTCGATGATAGCATATGGTGTTCAACTTGAATTTTGTTATACTTTACGGCAACGGCATTTTGTCCAAACTTTTGGTATATTAGGTCATCAACATAATCACCATTTGTTTGCAAGGTGCATTTTTTGCAACAGATTGTAGATTGTAGGCAATTTCTATCATCATCCCAGTATACAATTTTTAAAAAGTCCAAACTTACGGCACATAAAACATTATGCAAAGTATATAAAGTGCTTTCTAAGACTTTTGATATTTGTAATAAAATGGCAGGATTTATAATTTGAGATAAAATTCTATCAGTATCTTCAAATATGGTTAAAATGTGAGGAATACTTTCAACAACCTAAAAATTGATATTATTATAGTTGAAAGAAAAAGATAAAGTGTTTTTATGCTACAAGTATATAACATAGAGTTTAAAAAATATTAATGATATGCTTCTTACTATGTCATTAGTCAAAAGCAAAAAAATACGCATGATTTCAAAAATTGCTTATTCCAGTCCAATTCCAGTCACTTTGAACCTTGTATTGACCTTTCCAAATTTCGTATCATTGTTTATATCTATAGCAATTGACAAAATCTTAACAAAGGGAAAATGCATCAAAATTTAAAACTTGAAATAGCAAAAAATCGGTTCTAATTTACATCAAGCCACAACCCTGACTTGGTTTTCCTTGGAACCTTGTTAATACTTTAGAAATAAATTATTGTGAAACATGGAATGTCTATAGCACTTGACAAAATCTTAACGAAGAGAAAATGTATCAAAATTTAAAACTTGAAATAGCAAAAAACCGGTTCTAATTTGCATCAAGCCACGGCCCTGACCTGGTTTTCCTTGGAACCTTGTTAATACTCTAGAAATAAATTATTGTGCCACATGGAATGTCTATAGCACTTGACAAAATATTAACGAAGGGAAAATGTATCAAAATTTTGCCACATATAATCTTTGTACTACTTGTACTTCCACAAGACTATTCCAGTAGAAGCAATCGCTGCAGTATTGTGTAGAGGTTCATTTTACAATCTTACTAGGTCGCACTAGATGGAATAATTTTCAAGTAAACCATTTGTTGAATTGCAGTAAATTGACATGTTTTTCACAGCATTAAAAAGTATTGATAGATACTTATCAACCTTTAAAAAATAACTATTTCAAGTATATATGTCAGCATCACAATTAAAATTAAAATATATACCGAAGTTCTTATATTAAAAAGTTGCCAAATAACAAATTATAAATATTTTGCTTCAGAAGTTAGTTTGGTCAAAGATAATTTTATCATGGTAAGTTACATCAATTGTTATTCACTCTAAATCAACATTTGATTAACAATAAGCTTTTAACATATTAGTAATAAGTGTTAAGCATTGTATTATTTGGATATACTCACCAATAGCATATTATCCAAATTTTTTGATTGAAATTCCAATTTACATATTTTCATATACAAATTTTCTATTTCCCTTACGCTACTCTGTTTTGGAGTGATTAATTTACTTGAAATAAGTAAAAATAATTTATTGAGCGCTTTTAAAGAAATACTTCTTGAAATGTTCTGAGTCCACAAGTATCTGTAAAATGATCTTACGATCATCTTTACATCTCCTATTGTTTTTTCTTCTGCAATAACATTTATAGGAAATTGATTCTCACTTTTATAAACAAAAGTCTTTAGGATCGGAAAACCTATGATGTTGAAAATTATGTGAATATTTTTTGAATTTGTCACTGAAATGAATGCAATAAAAAAGTCTAGAGCATCTTCGAAGGTTGTGTTAGACTTTTGACAATTGCTGGCATGGTTCAAATATTTTCTTATAAAGTTAACCATTAGTTCTATTTCATCAAAATAACTGAAAGAAATTGGGTGATTCCGACTTTTAATTAAATTTAAATTGATCTGAACCAACATTTTACTTAAGCTTTTAAAAAAATGTATAAATCTTGATATGTTACAGTCCTCTCCACATTTTTTTTGGGCAAGTTCATTTATTATAATTTTATATATTCTAGACCAAATTTTACTTATATCTTCAGAGTATATTTTCAAATTATCACAAGGACCTTCAATTGCTCCAATGTCGTTGTAAATTTGATCATAAAAACTGAATATGATGGCAACATTGGAAAAATCAAGATTTTCTAATCTATAATCAATGCTATTTTCTTTCAATTCATTACCTACATATTTAGCTGCAATTATCTGTAATTCTTCAGAAGGTGCAAATCCTTTTCTGCTATTTAAAGTAATATTAAAAAGAAATGCAGTAATATGAGGAATATTTGTGAATAGATTTCTAGTCTTTTCACTACTACTTAAATATTTTAAAAGACACTGTTCACATTTAGTCGTATTTTTTCTATTGATCTCCCTCGAATTGAAAGTTCTGTACACAAACTTTTCAAACAAACTTGAAAACAACAAAAATTTGGATTTTATTTCTGGGTGATTAATGGAATCAGTATTTTTTGTAGATAATTCAATAAAAACATCTGCAATTTCCAGCTGCAATTCTTCGCTAGAATTGGACAAGAGAAATAATAGATGATCTAGCATTGAAAATGTATATTCATCAAATCCACATGAAGTAAAATTCTTTGTTAACATATACTCTATAAATTTTAGTAACTTTTGTAAAATCAGAGTACATTTGGAGGGAGAGTGAATTTCCATAAAAACTGGGTTCAAATTGAGTTCCTGATTTAATTCTTCTAAATTTCCGGGAATAAACACTTGTAATACTAATTTTTGGTTTGCAGTTTTATAATAGTCAACTAACAATTTCAATACTTTTTTGTATTCTTTGGATAATTCTTTAAAAACGTCTAGCTGTGTATTGAACAATTGGTCCAGAATACTTAGCTGTATATCTACAATGATGTCATGGACTTTACTAAATTTTTCATTGCCTAATAAATAAAAGAACTGCCCTAAAAGCCACACTGTAAAGGCTTTATATTTTTCTTGTATTTCTTGATATTGTTCGTTTGTAACATTGTATTCTTTATTGTAAATAAATAAAATATTGGAATACTCTTTAGACTGTATAATTGAAGCCAATTTCCTGATACTTGCTTCCCAACATTCTGCTTTTATTATAACAGGTACAGTATCATTAAACATTTTCCACATTGAGAATGCAGGTATTTTTTCTTCTAAAGAACTCATCTTCTGTTGTGCCTTCAATAATTTTCTTTATAACTTCAATTTGTTTCATAAACTTTTATTTATTGTGATTTTTAATGAAATTCTTTAAATCATTTTTCACGTTACTGATCTTACCGCCACTTGTTTTGATGACTTTTTGATTGACGTTTAACATAATTTTGAATTTTTGACATCAGATCAGTTTGAACTATTAGGTTTGAAATGTACAGCTACTGCATCAAATATTATTATATTAAATAGATACGAATTAAATAATATATCGATATTCTTCATCAAAAATAATGGAGTTTAAAGCTGAAATCACTAATTATTACTGATAGTAAAATTACATGCGCTTAATAAGTATTAATAGTTGAGCTAGAAAATGTATTGAAAGTGGGTTCTTAAAAAAGAAGTATAATTCTGTTTTAAGGTTCCTATTGGAATATCATTGGTTAACATAAATGTAGGTGTAACATAACATTGGATAATATAAAAAAGTTACAAGGGGTATACCATAAAGAAGATTATTACATAAAACTCATCAATGTGTTAAGAAACAAGTAGTGAATCAATAATCGAAAATTCCAAGTTTTTTATGCAAAAAAAAGTTTCAAATAGTATGTCGAAAAGAAGTTGTCCATTCGATGAAACCGACCAATGCGTTAAAAAACAAGTTTTAAATCAATTTAAAACACGAGATATTCACTCCCTTGCTTCAGAAAAAACATTACAACTTCTTTTCAAAGGATCCTCTAAACAATTTATTCCTTTAACTGATGGAACAGCTACTACCAGAGGCTGCCTTCAATGCTCTACACTGAGAGATTTGAAAAATAAATGTACCTTTTGTGAACATTTACTATGTGTAAATTGTATTAATACTTGCTCAACATGTGATAGAGAATTTTGTAAAAATTGTTCATTTCCAAACTACACAGATAATTCATCATCATGTTTTTCTTGTTATTGATTGAATTAATTTAATTTATTTAAGTAATATCTGAAACCTGCAAATTATATTATACTAATTTTTTAGAAATATATTGATGTTATGTATGGTTTTATTGTAATTTCATAAGCAGAGCATACACGGTCAATAAAACTGACAGTAGGTATTGATAAAAGTACTGAAGGTGCCCTTCTTCAGTATTTTCTGTGATTACACGATCATTATTACTGAAAGTATTACTGATGTTCGTTTAATTCACACGGTCATTATTACTGTCAATATTATTCGTCAGTTCCCGCTTTCCATCCTTTAGTAGATAACTTAACATGGATAGAGCCTGTTTGGCAATAGTTATAGCTTCTGCTGTTGTAAAAAAAAGAAAAAAAAGAAGAATATGGGTTAAGGATTGGCTGTTGGAAAGAGACAGGTACACCCATTTAAACCTATTGAATGAAATAGTAGTTAAAAATCCTGCAGATTTCAAAAATTATTTTCGAATGAGTGAAACAACGTTTTTAACTTTATTGGACATGGTTTCACCTCATATTAAAAAGCAAGACACTAATATGAGACAAAGTATCAGTCCAAAAGAGCGACTCGCTGTTACTTTGCGATACCTGGCGACAGGAAGAAATTTTGCTGACCTCAAGTTCTCAGCATTGATTTCCCCAGCAGCAATTAGTTCAATGATAATTGAAACATGTGAAACTCTCATCTATGTGCTTCGAGATTATATCAAGGTAAGTTGAACAAAAAAATTCAATTAGTAAAATATTTTATTAGTATGTATAGGCATTTATACACTTTACAAAATTTTATTTTATTCAGAAAATGTATGATAGTAGTCCTTCAAGTTATTTTTTGATGAAATGCCGTTATCATCGATTGGATCATAATTGTTATTATTGTTTAAAATCATAATTTTTTGGGGGGAAGTGGTGGTGGTAGAAGGGACATGGACTGGACTAGGAAGGGTTCCGTTCAGTATTTGGGAAGGATTTGATGAATGGAGGCAGGAAGATTGCGGCTCGTTGATTTTAACGGAGTTGTGATGCAGATTCCCCATTGTAGCCTCAAATAAAATGTCGTTTATGGCCTTTTCGGCAAGTATTTTTTGGGACGCATCCAAATTTTGCAATTTTGTAGCCCAAACTTTCGCTAAGTTAAGATTGTAATCTCCTTCTTTTTCCTTGGTCAGGTACTCACACGCTAAATTCAGCAAATCTGATTGTTTATTACATTTTTTTTGTTTTTTGGATTTTCTGTTGTAATTTATTGAAGTCGAAGGCTGAGTGATAACATCGTCCTCTGGAATTATGTTTGTAGTTTCTTGAGCCTAAAAAATAAAACAAGAGTTAAAAAATTCCTCGATGTTCATATTTCATGCTTTAAAAATGATTGACATTCTTTGTAACTAATTACAGCAAATTTTTATTACTACTAATAATAACAATCTTATTATTATTTAAAAAATATTTTTTTTTTTACAGCTTCCCTTAACAGAAGAGGAATGGTTATTAACTGCAGCAGAATTCAGCAAGAACTGCCACTTTCCTACTTGTCTCGGAGCTCTTGATGGAAAGCATATCGCCATAAAAAAACCGGCTAATACCTCCTCTCTGTATTATAATTATAAAGGACACTTTAGCATTGTTTTAATGGCATTGGTCAATGCAAATAAGGAATTTATAATGGTGGATGTAGGAGCTAATGGTAGGATCTCCGACGGTGGGGTCCTCTTTTATACAAAATTTTGGGATTTGTTTCTAAAAAAGCAATTGCATATTCCACCTCCCACAAAGTTACCAGGTTCAGAGGATTATTTTCCTTACGTTTTTGTGGCAGATGAGGCCTTTGCTTTGCACTGCAACCTTATGAAACCATACCCTCAAAAAAAATGTACAAAGGAGCAAGATACTTTCAATAAACGACTGTCCACAGCTCGATGTGTAGTCGAAAATGCCTTTGGCATTCTCGCATCAAGATTTGGTGTGTTTCAAAAGCCAATAAATCTTGGTCCTGACAAAGCAACAAAAATTACACTAGCATGCTGCTATCTGCATAATTACTTAAAAAAGGAATCTCTAAACTTTAGTGCACAAAACGAAATTGAAAGCATAGATGTAGGGGCTAGTCTTCGTGAAGAACATAGTAGGAATGCAAGCGACGCAAAATCCACAAGGGATAAATATTGTACATATTTTAATCTTACATAATAATTTGTCATAATACTTTTGCAAATGTTAATTTTTTATTTCAAAAAATTTAATACTGAAATTTATGGTAAAAACCAAACAATCAAAATCATACCTGTTCCTCTTCCTCGTTTTCCACATCAATCGACGAGTGGGTTTCGAATGGCTGCTCGATTTTATCAAGAAATTGAAGAGCATAAAATACCCATGACGACGGAGTGTAAATGTCTTCGGTACCACATCCAGACCTTTAATAACATAATAAATTCATTTCATATTTTCTTTTTTATATAATTATTATAAAAACAACTATACCTAATGCCTAAATAAAATTTTACTAAGAAAATCAAAATGTTGGTATATATTCTCACCTTTTCGAAGATTCAATTTTCTTAAGTTCTTTTCGAAAATTTGATCTTAATGTATTTATTTTTTTCCTGACATCGGAAATTTCCGCGTTAGGTTTTATTTTTTTGTACAAAGGCAATAATTTATTTAAGGCTTCCATCCTTTTATTTTTTTTCATGTAATTTGGATCTGTGGAGCTCCACAATTCGGGCATGGATTCAAAAGTATGAATAAATAATTTAAGATCTTCGTCCATATTATCCTCCATCTGCAAATTATTTAACAAAATGTAAATGAAGTTATGATTAATATTTTCGTTATTAACCCTCCGAGTACCATGGGGTCCTTTTGGGACCCAACACTTTTACGAGAATTTAACTTTCTCTGCTGTATGACCTTTGTAAACTCCGTTTTAAAATATTGTTTCTTCAGAAAATACAAGAAAAAACAAGTTGCACCTTTTATTTATTTTTGGGCATAAGTTAAAAGATGAGTAAACTTGAAGGTAAAATTCATTATTAGCATTCAAAAACATGTGAAAGTACCAAGTTTCAACTTCCTATTCAATAACCCAAGATTTAAAATGGAAAAAAATATTTGGGGTCCAAAAAGGACCCCTGTGGTACTTGACTTTCATGAGGACCGTGGTACCCAGAGGGTTAAATTCACAGTATTTTAAAAATAATCTTGTACTTACTTTGGATGCACGAGTTTTTGCACAATTTAATAACTGAGGAAGATAAATTTATCGTAATTAAACTTAATTTAACTTAATTTAAATAACGTAATTTAACTTAAATTCGTAAGAAAATAAGCAGGCTTCACGTTTTCAGAGAAAATAAACGGCAACTCTACAAAAAGCAAACCAACGTCGAACTCCAAGATTTCATCAATTAGATGGCACGTGTTTTCACAACCTAAACCCGCCTCATTACTGAAGAATGAAGCAAACCCGGCCACACGGTCATTATTACTGTCAGTATCCCCACTACTCGGCGACCAGAACTGAGGAATGAATGGATTGAAGCATCAATCTTCAGTACCCTCTTCAGTACTTCAATACCTCGGATTACACGATCAGTATTACTGACAATATTTTTCGATACTGTCAGTATTATTGACCGTGTATGCTCTGCTATAGAATGAATCAAGTGGAAAATGCAAATGTTATATCATATGTTACTGAAAAATTTTTATGGAAATCCCGTCGAGTAATACGTCCAATGAATAGTTTGGGGTACTAACAATATTAGATCCATTGAAAGATTGGGTATTTTTCTAGATAAGATTAATGGTTACTAAAAAAATCAAAAATAAGTTAATAATCATCTGATATCGGAAAAATTAAACTCATTTCATGTCAGATAAAAAGTTGCGCCAAAATTTTTAATAAATAGAATCGCCTGTAGAAAATCGGAAGCGTGGGACAAGGGCATTACTCTTGAGCAAAAATTCAAATCTTTTGACAACTTGTATGACTACTTAACTCTGATAAGTATAGGTTTTAGATGGTGCAGAACTTTTTATCAATATTTCAATAATAAAAAGTCTCCCATATGTCGCAAATTTACAGATGCACACCATATATGTAAACATAACCAGAGATAAGCCGTATGTGAACGTAACCTTACTTTCTAGCATATGCTTTTTTATTTTTAACATTGTCAATGTCAAAAGTACAACGTAAAGTTGCCGGTGACACGAACGTTTCTTTGATCTCAATAAATTTTTCATGAAGGTGATTTTCGATTGGGTCGTTAATGCTCATTATTTTTTCTATTTGAATATTACAATGCAAGATCGATGTATAATTCAAAATTAAGAACTATTGTGAATATTCAAATGAGTTATTAATGATTGAACATAGATACCTGATTGTCAGTTATATGTAATATGAATTTGTTAAGAACGTCACAAAATGTTATCAGAATCCAAATTCATTCTAATTAAATTCGAATTAATGGTTTAAAATCAATAGCTATATGCAACTTTGAGCCAAGAGAGAATTAACTTCTGGGATATCATCTATACGTGTTAAAATACAGCGTGGTAAGCGACCAGTTTATAATTTGAGCCGACAACAATGTTTTGTGGATACGATAATATTGCGCATCCATAGTGAATGTATAATACAAAATCACTTGCTCAGTCTTTACGTACTTTACAATCGTACGTGAAAGTCACGTTTCAGTGTGGTTTAAGTAAAAAAATAATCAAAAGTATACTTTAAATCTTACAAACTTTGATAATAATCATGTCCAACGGTAAACCAACATTCAAAGTCGGTAAGTTGTAAATGGCATACACGTGTTATTTAGCTTATTTACGTACATAAGTATAACTACAACGCTTTTCTTAACTTCTTAAGTCATAGTCGCGGATACATTTTTTTTAATAAGTATATTGAAGATATCTAGCAAATGATCTCAAATCCCGCGTCGCCACTTTAGGTTTAATAAATATGTAATTACCTGTTTCTTGAAAACACATATTAAATTTTATTATTTTTTATTATCAGCTTATAAATTATTTTTGCAGCCGACTTGAGCTTGGCAGAATGGGGTAGGAAAGAGATCACTTTGGCTGAAAATGAAATGCCTGGATTGATGAGCTTACGTAAACTGTATCAAGACAATAAGGTTTTAAAGGGAGCTAAAATAGCTGGTTGTTTACATATGACAGTGCAGACTGCTGTTTTAATTGAAACTCTAGTGGATTTGGGAGCAGAGGTAAAACCACACTTTATTACTCTTTTTTAACAAACTGAAAATAGCTATTAATTTATTTGAATCTCGACATTTTTAGTTAATTGCACAAATTTTTATCATAACCAACTGTTATAAGCCCTGTAGCTAGTAGCTACCCACTAAATTTTTCTATAGTTTTTTGTGATAATTTTTCTTGATTTTAGGTCTCTTTCAACATGTAAAAATTGATGTTTCGATCTACTTCAATCTCTATCAAAATATTTGATACATATATACAAACATATTTTAATAAATACTGAACTAGGTCGAAACTTTTAGAAAAATTATCATGAAAAACATAATAGAAAGTGTAAAAAGTGAAAAGTTGTACAAAATTTCTCTATAGTTTTTAATATCTTGAAATTCATGAACCTTGTAACCTTTTAAAGACAATTACAATTGACTTTATTTATTGATAAAATGTTTTATTTTGCATAAGGTTGCATAATTGTTGATAAATTTTTTCTTAAGCAATATACTAGAAAGTACTACTAATGAGCACTTTAAGCTGAAAATTTAATTTTATTGTCATTTTACGATTTTCTATTTAATAATGGTTTGATTTTCATGTAGTTCTTCTCTTATAAATTAGTTTAAATTGCTTTGAATTGAATTGTCAATACCCACTTAGCTTCTGTTTTTCTTTTATGATCCAAGCAATAAAGATATATAATGATAGGCCACTGCTTACTCGTAGACAGTTTAAAGGTTATCCGATGTTGTTAGAAAATAGATTATTTTGAAAACATGTCACAATTGTAAATTTCTTCATATATTTTAAAATTATAATGGGTAACATGGAAACAGTTTCTCAAAATTTACCATATTTTTTGTTCAGTGTGTGGTATAAATACAAATAAAAAAATATATATAACTAATTAATCAATGAGGAAATTGCAAATTTGAGATGATTAAAAATAAATATCAAAGAAGAAGAAGGAAAACAAAAGGGAATGGATTGATAGCAAAAAAAGAAAAACAAAATAATAACATTAAAGCGTTTCATAGGAAAATAAATGGGGAAAACAGGACTAGTAAAGGAAAAAGAATAGAAATTAAAAATAAAAGTTGAGAAGAGGTAAAAGGGGAAAGTCAGTTTAAAGAGATTTGATTAAGTCACTTTATCCAGATTCCAGCTATTTCTTTCTTATGTTTGTTACTCCAATTTATTATTTGATTGAAATATTTTAAAAATTTAGCCTTAATTTCAAAAAATGTGAAAGGTGTTTGTTGTATTTTGTTTAGGTTTTTTTTTACTACGTTTCCCAGATTATTACGTTATTCCACCAATATTAATTTTACTTTCTAGAAATTTTTGTGTACTTTCATTTCTTGATTTCTGCAGTATCATTTTTCTGATACATCGATTGTCTTTTCTCATTATTTTAGGTCTGTATTCCTAATATAGTCATTGGAATTCATCTGTTTGTATTACCATGTATTTGGTCTATTCTTCTTTAACCGCCGTTACGGTCTTTTAAGCACCAGGGCCTTCTTATCAATCGACTGCCAATCTTTTCTGTCCTGAGCATGGTGACTCAAACATAGAACCCCTAGCTGCATCAGGTCCGCCTTACCATCCACTAACCAGTGAAGGCGCGGTCTTTTTCTCAGTCGCCGTCCTCCAGGAACTTCATACATGGCTCGATCAGAAGGCGTTCTCTCCACGTGTCTCAGCCACCTCAGACGCTACCGAATCTTTCTAGTCATACATCTGTCTATGCTCGGCATTCCTCTGGATTCTCCACGCACCCTTCTCGCAAACAGGACCGAAAATCTTTTGTTCCCCGAAGTTCAAAATCCACTGACTTGTCATCTTCATAGTCATAGTGACTAAGGGACGAATTTTTGCCTTTTAAATTGTGAGAGACCTCTGTAGACTGTCCAGAAGCACCTGTTACCCACAGCAACTCTAGCCTTGATCTCTCTTGTCACGTCATTATTTTCAATTATTAGGGCCCCAAGATATTTGAATTGATGGCACACAGGGAAGCGATGTTCTCTAACTTGGAACATGATTTGGGAGGTATTCTGTTCTTTGACTTTGAGTCCTCTTGCTTTGGTCTAGTAATTCCCCAAATATTAGATTCCAATTGAAATTACACATTGTCTGCGCAAACAATACATTATTCTTAATGGGGGTAAATTAACACAGTTTGATAGAATTCTTTTTTTTTTTTGTTCTGATAGTATTTTTCAAGTTTGATATATTTTACACTGTTGATCTGCTTTATCCAAATTCTCCCCGATAATCATCTTCCGTTACAGATTTAAAAAATATTATTTAAATAGTTAAAAATTTAATATCAGAATTTATTAAAAGTTTTAGCATTTTCAAAAATGAATCAAACCCCGGAAATTCTGATAAGAATTTATAAATTGCAATAACTTTATTATCTGATTGTCTGATGATAAGTGTTGGCATAGTTAGTGATATCGATAACCAGTTTAACTAGAATTATATAATTCATTGTGATAACTAGAACTTGTGTATTTTAATGTTATCGCAGATTTAGTTTCCATTTTTTCTATTCCTCATCCTTTTTATTTTTGTATTTTACAAAATCATACAAATCTAGCATTTAAAATATGATCAAATTACACTCTAAATTAGTTTACATAAATTTAAATACTTGAAAAATATCTTATTTATTAATTTATTCTTCATGCTTTCCACAAAATCTAAAATAAATACGTTCAATTGAGATTCCTATTGGAAACGCTGCAAGTGACTTTTCCAAAAGTTTCAATACAATGTCAAAACTTGGTCCATAGGAACAGAAAGCATCTAGAATGTTCTAGCAATTGAACATAGCGTTAAATGAAGATGAAGAATTAGAGAAAATTGGAAGTATGGGGAGTTAAAACAGGTCAATTGTTAATTAAGTAAATTAAATTGCAGTTTCAATGTTTTGTACTTGGAAAAACTCTTGTTGAGATAGAATTTGAAAACTGCACCCGTATGCCTATCACCAAACTACCCACAGTTCTAAGGGCTTCTTCAGACAGGGCTAAAAAAAGAAATGGGTAATTGATAAAAACAAGAATAATAACTCACTTTTTTTAAGGCTGCCAAACCTCAAAAATTGTAGATTTTGAAAAAAAATTTATAGAAACCAGATTGTTTTATCACAATTTTATGAAAAACAGCAAGTCTCTAAAAACTTATATGTACCTGTGCATTTGTATATTTTGAATTTCATCAAATCTGAAAGAACAATTTTGTCATCAACTGTAACGGTTGTTTCCACTTTTTACATTTTGTTCTTTATCATTGAAATGAAAGGTAGAAAATTTGTAAAAAACAATTCACAAGTTAATTTTTCTCACAAAAAACTATTTTTAAAAATTTTTATTTACAATAACACAACAATTTTATAATTTAAATATAAACTCGTTGGATGAATGACAAAATATGTTCATGGTTTTAATAGTAGAATCTTATTTTTTAATATTTTTAAAATAAAACTTGTTTTAGCTTGATTTATATTATGATAATTGTTTTAATACATTTTCATCTTATCTGGAAACTTTCTGTCGGCAGTGTATATCGGAGCTTTTTTAGGGTCAAATTTTCTTTAATTCATGGTACCTCCTTGGGGTAACTGCCTTCCCCTTGTATAATATTATTCCAATCTAGATCATCTTCGCTTTCTTGTTGGAAAGTTGTAGGTTATTTTTCAAATCTGTTAGCTTTTTATTTATTGACCAAGTACCATCTGCATTTTTAATTGGTGGATTATGCAAAATTGGCTTTTTAAGTATTGTAGTAATTTCTCAGATTTCATATGGGATATCAAATATTTTTTTTATATAACCAAATGACCGGATAATTTCAAATTTGCACCATTTGTTTAATACAATACACAAATATAATTATAACTAGTATTGTTTTTTACCTAAATTATTCATTTTTATCTAGAGATTTTTTAATTTGTTTGCAATAATTAATAATTATTTAAAATTTGGAGAAAAGGAGTTGATGTATGATTGTAAATCTGTTTGTCTTCTCTGTTGTATAATATCTGGTACTATTAAATTTGAGATATTAATTAATCATTTGGTATGAAACTCATTTAATTCAAATCCTAAATCTATTTGCGATTTAGTTTGTATTCCTACATGAGGATACAATTTTTTCTTAACCTAAAACTGACGTCTTTGATTTCCCCTTTTCTTAATTTTCAATTCCTATTTTCTTCTATTGCCCAAATAGATTTATCCTATAAACTGGGTGGTCAGAGAGTTAAATGAAATACAATAATCGCCCCATTATTTCTTGTGGTTTTACTTGCTCCTAAAGAGGGGATTCGAAGGTTATTGTATTTTAACGTTTCTCTGACACTTAATTAAACCACAATCATCACACTAATTACAAAATATTAACAAATTAATATGAACCATTTCTCTTTGCAGTCAGATTGTTTTCTCACCACGTATTACCAATATCCAACTACTACTACTCTACTGTGAGCTCTTGTCTTTTAAGATGCTCTAGAACATGGTAGAACCTTCTAAAGTACCTAGTAATAACCAATTTCTCTTCCAGAAACATCTAGAACATTTGTGTAGGTGTAGGTTGTGTTCCCGTCACTATATTAAGACTGGAATTTGGTCTTTATGATATTAAGTAAACACGTTGTGTGTTTGTATTTTCATATTATATGAATCTTGATAAAAACCACTAAAAGTTAGTTGGTCCATGATATAATTCACATATATTTCAGGTTCAATGGTCTAGCTGTAACATATTTAGTACTCAAGATCATGCTGCTGCAGCAATTGCTAAAAAAGGAATTCCTGTCTACGCTTGGAAAGGAGAAACAGACGATGAATATATATGGTGTATTGAACAAACATTAATTTTCCCAGATGGTAAACCTTTTAATCTTATATTGGATGACGGAGGTGACCTAACCAATCTTGTTCACACTAAATACCCACAATATTTGACTGAATGTAAAGGTATAAGTGAAGAAACCACCACTGGAGTGCATAATTTATATAAAATGTTCAAAGAAGGTACTCTGAAGGTTCCAGCTATCAACGTAAATGATTCTGTAACAAAAGTAAGATTTTTTTTAAATATGTGTTCAGTTTATTTCGAAATATTATTTAGGGACTGTAACTATGTTCCGGGCCGGAGACACTTCATCAGGAAGTGGTTTTCACTCAAGTATATATAATTTATTTGAGTAAATACCTTTAATAGAATGAATAAAAAACCGTCTTCGGACACGATTCTTAAAATTAATATAAATAAAAACAATAAAAAGTTGCAGCTATAATATATTTATTGGAAATAGAAACGAACTATGCTTTAATTAATGAAAACAATAAAAAATACAGGGGATTTTTTTAGCTTCCTCTTCCTGGCAGCTACAGACCTACAAAAAAAATTAAACTAAAAAAAGCTTATGTTCAAGAAGCAACCAATAAATAGGCTACAAATGAATTTCACTAATTCAGTATTCACACTTTCACAAAATAAGCTTTATAGTGACAATCAATCTCTTATCATCCCATTTGACAGGTTTTTTTTTATTTTCAGAGTAAATTTGACAACTTATATGGCTGTAGAGAATCTCTCATTGATGGTATCAAAAGAGCTACAGATGTAATGCTTGCTGGTAAAGTGTGTGTTGTAGCTGGTTATGGTGACGTTGGTAAAGGCTGTGCGCAATCTTTAAGAGCGTTTGGAGGTAGAGTTCTCATCACTGAAATAGATCCTATTAATGCTTTGCAAGCTGCAATGGAAGGTAATGCTAATTAATTTCTGTTGTATGATGTAACATTATCATGAACTTTAATTTTTTTTTTCAGGTTATGAAGTAACTACGATGGAAGAAGCATCTAAAGAAGGTCAAATATTTGTAACCACCACCGGTTGTAAGGACATAATTCAAAGTCGGCATTTTCTCAATATGAGAGACGACAGCATAGTTTGTAATATTGGACACTTCGACTGTGAAATAGATGTGGCTTGGTTGGAAAAAAACGCTAAAGAAAAAGTTAACATCAAACCTCAAGTTGATCGTTATCTTCTCCCCACTGGTAACCATGTAATTGTCTTAGCCGAAGGTCGTTTAGTTAATTTAGGTAAGTCATTTTGATATTTTTCCATAAAGTTGCAAAGACAAATTAGCTTTTGTTAAATTAAATTGTTAATTCGATGTAAATATTTCATAAAGTTTCAAAAGAGGGCGACACTTCAAAATTTTTTTGTATACATCCTCTAAATAAAATTAGAAAGGAATCATTTTTATAGGAAATTGTTTTCGTATACCATAATTCACAAATTATAATAGAATTCTTAATTTGGGAAAATAAAATTTAATAAATTCAGTATTAAAGTCATTATAGAAAACCCCGAATAAAACGAAACTTTTATTTATATCTATATTTTTTTATATATTTTTTATTATAGGTTGTGCTACGGGCCACTCTTCCTTTGTAATGTCAAATTCCTTTACGAATCAAGTTTTGGCACAAATCGAACTATGGACGAAACCAGGAACTTACCCTATAGGTGTACATATGTTGCCTAAGAAATTGGATGAAGAAGTAGCAAGGCTACATTTGAAACATTTAGGTGTCGTTTTAACAACTTTGACACCCGACCAAGCCAAATATTTAGGTGTTCCCATGGATGGACCCTTTAAACCAGATCATTACAGATACTAAATTGGCTTTTATATACAGGATTAAGTTGATCTACTGTTTCAATTAAGTTTATTAAATAAGTTTCAGCCATTTTAAATTGTATTTTGTTTGTTATTTATCCTTGTTGCAAAAGTAGAAAATAAGGGAACTATAGAAAATGTACAGAACCCTCAACCATTAGCCTTTGTCATAATGACTAATTACTTATAACTGCATTACATGCTAAAAGATTAATATGTTGGTTCTTTTCTTCTTATTTTCATTGATTGATCATCCTGCATTCTATCTCTCCATTCTCTCTTCTTTCTTTTCTTCAAGTATTCCTTAGAATAAGTTGGGATGAAGCTGCTTCCATACCATCCTATAGGTCCTGGCAGGATATGTTTGTTCTTTTCTCCTCATTTTCATTGATTGATCATCCATTCTGTCTACGTGGTTTCTCCATTCTCTCTTCTTTCTTTTCTTTAAGTATTACTTAGAATAAGTTGAGATTATGAAGCTGCTTCCATATCGTCTTATAGGTTATTGTCCTGGCAGGATGTTTGTCCTTTTCTCCTGATGTCTAGTCCATGGCAAACATTTTTTGCTGTTATTTCCTTTTTCGAGATCTTGCTCGGATGATACGAGATGTTGATGGCTGTGGCCCCTTTTCAGAATCTTGCTCGGATAGGATCACCTCCGATTGTAATAAACACAAAGGAAGGTAAAGAGGATCTCCCTTCGCCTCAACGTCAATCTTGTCTGGGGTTTTAATCAGTAGTAACATCTCTTCCCTTGTCTGGTGGAGAGATTATCATATTGATGAGACCTATTTTTTCCTCAAGAATGCTCACTAAAACATAAAAATGTCGCGTTTAACAAGTAACAGAAGACTTAATCATGATTTGGTAAAAATTTGGTCAAATATGAACGTGCCAGGTAAAAATTTTTGATTGAAAAACACAAAAACGGGTCCAGTTTCCGATTTAAACATCCAGTCTAGGCTATATAGAAGTCCCAGGAATTTCTTTTTAGGGAGAGGGGGAGGTTATGAACTCGTTAGCAAAACACTTTTGGATCAAAATAAATTCAACAGTTGAGTTTACATATAAAGGTTTATTTCATGTATTAAATAACTTTTATATTAGAATACAAAACATTCAAACTTCTGTACACACTTAAATAAAATGCCAAATTAGTACTAAAGATCTAAAAATATTTTCGCATTTTCTTTTTAAAATCCAAACGTAAATGCAAGTTAAATAAAATTACAAATTATCACACACGCAGAAGACCATCCTTTCAAATATATATATACATATTTATGCTCTAGCGTTAAAAAAATTATTCAACTTTATTTTTTTTAATTTGAGATTATACTACAGGGGACCAAAAAGAGCAACTTTTTTTATTACGACATGAGCAGTAACTATAAAAATCTTATATACATATAAACATGAAAACCCAGATAATTTGAACTCATTTTATTATACTCAAATCAGATGAATTGAGAAATTTATCTCCTCCCTTACTAATTCAGCACCAAACTTGTTTTACCGAAATAACTCACTTCGGCTTATTATTTATTTTTATTTCACTTTTGTATTGGCAAGTGTTTCATAGGTTAGAATATAATGAGCCGAATGAATATCTTATTGTAAATTCCACTAAGCACTCACGGCAATCATAACCACGGTATTTCCCGTTCCACTTAGTCCAGAGCGTTATAACCGTAAACCTAAATGGAATGGATTAAGGGACGTTTTAAGCGTTGAGATAAATATGGCAAAACAGAAAAAATAAAGCGAAAGTTTTAAGAGGTTTGAGTTTTGAAAATTCTCCTAATTCTTCCAACGCTCACTTTGAGACACCTCTTGACATTGCACTCTTAGTTTGACATATAAGACATGGTATCAATCTAAATCGAGATACGTCTGCTTCTTTAAAAGATAATAATGAGCGACAAATAATGGATTGATCACAGTACCCTAAATCTACAACCTCCTTAGGGTATATTTTCTTCTACAGTGGTGGTAAGGACACAGTTTTGAGCAGCCGAAATTAGCTTAGATACAGCTCAAATCACCCACTAATCGTTATAAAACAGTTTTTTCAAAAATGTTGGTTCCTAATTGAATTGTAACTTGGAAAATTTCTAAAAATAACCGAAGTATTTTAATGATTCAATTACAAGGAATGATCTATATGCTTTTCTAGTTAGTTGCTAATGTCATAATAGATTAACGAAACGGATTATTTTTCTGAGAACCCTGTAATAAGTTGGAAATGTTTTAAATATATTTGCCCCTCTTCGAAATCTTATTAATGTGTTAGCACCATTTTCTTTTACATAAAGTGAAATCTGAATAAATAAATATATAAATCCAAAAACGAAGCTGTATTTCAAACAAACAAATCATACATTTAAAACAATTAGATAAAAAGTAAAAAATGTGATGAGACTCGACTATATACATTTTTTTAACGAAAGCCCTTTCCAATAATAGTATTTTAACATATTTAAAAAGCTCCTGAAGTACTAGGAATTTTTATATTTCTACAATACCTTCGGACACTATAGAAAAAACCATTTTCCCTATGATCACTTGAGCAAGGTTTACAGTATGTAGCAGAGCTGCATGTAGCATAGCTATACAGCTCTGCTACAAGTTAAAAAAGTGATACTGGAGATCTGCTACATATAGCACATTTAAGACTATTTTCTATGTTGAGCATCAGCGGCTGCTGCAATAACTACCTTTTTATTCGGCATTTGACTGGGAACTGAACACTCCAGTTTTTCCCAAGCTATATGTAGCTCTACTTCACTGAATGGTATCAAATTTACTTATAGCTATATATAGTGTAAACCCAGCTTTATTTCTGCCAATAAAGGAGAGAACAAATCTTCTTAAAGATTAGAAATGTCAAACATGCTGAGTGCCAATTTAACTAAGATTCCCTTCAGAAGGGATCTATGTGCCATCGACAATACACTGTAAAACGAGAATTCAAAGTCTACCTCAAAACGGATGGGTTTTTAGATTTCCAAATATTCAACAGGAAGTCACATGAGTGTCAACAAAAAAAGGATGAAGCTATGATTCCATTTTTGGGCGCATTTGAAATTTCTACTCTTCAACTACTTTTGGTTTCTGAAGACAATAGCTTTGTAGAGTTATTGAGTTTTGGTGAAGTTTGTTTAGTATTTTCATTCTGACCTATCATTCCGACTCCTCGTGCAATTGTTTAAAACCATTGTTTATGAAGACTGCATCGTCGTGAGAAACTGTATGGTTTCAACCTTCAACCCGATATACAATCATCTCCTTCTTTTGAGTAATTCGACAATTGATAAAAAAAAAATTCTTTTCAACTATATCTTCATTATCTCTTAACAGGTTTATACAGTTACTTTGAAAAAACAACTGTCTCCTGTTTAATTGTGCGAGTGGCAGAGTTTTATGGTTGTTCGTGAAGATGTAGACTTACTGGTACTACTCACTGCTCGAACTCCAATTGAAAAAACTATTTTCTTCCTAAAACCAGGTAAATCTCAACATCAATCGGAAATCTATTCATCGAAAAGTTTAACTACTTTTGCCACGTGTCAAAATCATAGTACTATTTTTATCCGCAATAATTGGCTGTGATGCGATATCTACATTTTACAGGATGGGTAAAATAACAGTTTCCAAAATGTTTTATAAACAAGATTTAGTTTAATATGCTGAAGTTTTTAAAAATAATCATTCAACTTGACAAGAAGTTATTACCAATGGCATTAGCTTTCTTCTTTTTATGTACGGAGCTCCTGAAAAAACTATCTGTTTAGATATGTATCGATATGAAAGTTTCGTTAAAAATACTAAAAGTAAAAAAAAAACAAATTTGATTGACTTATTTTTCTACAACCTGCTGTTCATCAATATCTTGTTCGGGTATATTACCAAGTTTGAATGTGGCTTGGTTATCAGCTAGACCGTACAAACTGGGGTTGGAAGTCAATAATAAATTAGAACCCGTTCAAACTCTATTTCCACTTGCGCCGGAAAAACTGCCGGACACAATTTTTTGCAACTGCCAAAAGAGATGCAGTGCTAAATGTGGTTGCGAAAAAAGGTTTTGTTCTCTGGCATGTACACATTGTCAAGGCCGGTCATGCTCTAATGCATCGCTATTAACGCAATCTACATGCAATCACAATGAAGAAAAAGAATTTGTAAGTTACGATTTGGATGATTAAATTTCACAACTTTTTTTAATTTAAATTGTTTTTACTTTTAAAAATGATCACGACAGACCCGTGGAATAGACCTTCCGGGGAAACCACGTTAAAAAAAAAACACGCTAAGTACACTACCTCATAGATGGCGTGGAAACGTGTACATATGACGATTATAACTTTTTGAATATCACTATATCTCAAAAACAGTGACTCGTAGGAAAAAAAAAGTATTGATACTTTTTTTGTTGATAATTTTATAATCTACAATTTTTATGATAAAACTTCCCGATTTTCTGAAAATCGCAAAACTCATTTTTTTGACTTGTGACCTCGGGGAACTTTCAAATTTTATTTTTCACTGATGGGAATTTGTACAACTTCGAATGTTTAAATTGACCGGACTACTTGCAGATTTATTTTTTTATCTCTCCACAATAAAAAAAGCCTTTTTCCATTTCTTTCATTTGCTTCCTTTCAAGGAAAACTTTTTGTATTGAAAGAAGTTCCTTTTAACTTAAATTAATGCTTAGAAAACGTTTGTTTTAATTTAACTACAAAGCAAAATTTATCATGAGAAAGCCATGCTTACTATTTTGAAGTATATTCCTTTTTCACTGAGCTCAGAGAATCTGGAGCAAATGAAGACAGAAGAAAATGCTGATAATGACTGAATTGAAAACATTCATATTTATGTTAAAAGAATGTTAGGTGGACAGAAGTTTGTGGTAACTACTAAACCAGTATAATATTAGTAACACTAAATAGTTTCTTTTAGCTTCGAAGTTGTAAAGTTATTAAATTAACTATTAATTTTTAATTTCAATATGACATTTTTCGATGAACAATACAAGCGCTTCTTAGAAAATGTAGGAAAGTAAGTTTCACTAGTTCCTACGATTTAATGGAGGTTCTTTCGATTAATCCATTACAGAAATGGTATCTGTGAGCTTTTAAAAGTTTCTGGTCATTTTTTTAGTACCAAAAGATTAGTTTAAACAACTAATTGCAAGTAAAATTAGTGAAGCAATAGTCTCAATCACTTCCTTCTTATTTTTTTTTTCAAATTTTCATTTCAAATGATAAAGTTAGTCGAGTCTCGCATCCTTATAGTCAAAATTTCAATTCGGATCTTACAAATTTTTGTTTTAAATGCTTATAATAAACTTTTAAAAATAGGTGTTAACATGCTAGAGATGTAACGATCAATTGATTAAAATTATATTTCCAAGAAAAAAAGTATTTACAAAAAAATAAGAGAATGGGAGAATGCTTAAGACAATTTCAGTCCAGGCAGAAGGTTTGCTACATCCTATGCAAGACTTGATCATTGTGAATTGAAGAATCAGTTCATTGTTGGTAAAAAATTCAAGAATAATAAGACTCCAAGGACATTACGATGATACATAATAGAGGCGAGTAACATTAAAAAACTAATAGATAAAATGAAAAAAAAATGGGACAAAAAGAACGTTACGAGAAAGGTGACAAAAGACAGTGGAAGAAATGAGTAAAAGAGTTACCGAACTCTAATATATCATCTAGAGGTAAAAGAAAAAGAGAAGTAGAGGGAAATCCTTGGTTGCACTAGACTGATGTTTAATAATAACTGCGGTTATTGAAAAACGATTTATAATTTGAATTATTATATTATATTTAAAAAATAAAACCTGTCTTTTCCCCCACATTCTCTTTCTTTCTTGGCCAGCACAATACAATTCCTAAAAACTGTTCCCATACATATTTGAGTATGCTGGAATAAACAAAATGAAGTTATTGCCCATTTGACAATACCTGTTGCTGAAATAAGTAAGTGAAGTTGGCCCCTGTCTAATAGAAGTAACTGTTTAATTTCAAAATTCCCTGTAAATTAAGAATGCCAACTTCACGTATCTGTGGATATATATATGTAAGATAAATTGTCTCTCATTTAGGACCTTCTGTCCCTTAGAAATATTTTTGATATTTCTACCGAAACGGGTTTACAAAATAATACATTTTTTGCGCTTGACTGGTTCTGGTGGTTCTAAAGCTGCTAAGATTGCTTCATCAAATACATTCTTCAATCCTTTTTGAGTTAGGGCAGAACATTCAACGTACTTGACTGCTTTTAATTCTTTGGCCAACTTTTCACCTATAAAAACGAACTATATATTACTGACATCAAAATACTTTTCCAATTGAGTGAACAGATGATAAGTTTCAATAAGAGCATATTTTACATTTTACAAGCTTCTATTATGTCAACTAAAGGAAAAGAATATTGAGGTAAAACTAAAAGAATTGTTTCAAAATAACGTCTTTTCCAAATTGGACCATTAGAGTACATCAACTCAAAACCAATAAAAAAATGACACCCCATAGTTGTCTGTAGCATATCTAAAACTAATTGAAAGGAGATTATAGTATTCTGGTTTGCAAAACAGGTCAGAACAGCACGAAAAAAAAAACCCTCGACAAAGTTCAAAAGTTGAACTATATGTAGTTACCGAAGCTATTGGAACATATCTAAGTAAGGTGATAGGAGATGAGATACCACATCTCTTGACCTGGTGCTCAGATTAGATCATTCAGGACTGTTCCTCTCCAGTTCAGAATTTGGGGCGTTATTAAAAGAATATTTATTTTGATAAAGACTAAAAGAAATCGAAACGTAAAATTTTTATTTGTTTTCAAAAAATTATAAAAGAAACAAATTTTAAATCAGAAGAGACCTAAAATCAAGAACATTTATAAGTGTAAGAATATTTACTTTACCTTGTTCAATTGATATAGGTTTCTGTTTGTTTTTTGCTAGTTTTTCTATTGTCGCACCATCATCCCGAAGATCCACTTGTGTTCCGACTAACAAAAATGGTGTCTTTTGACAATGATGTGTGATCTCAGGTACCCACTTTGAAAATCAAAATCAGACAATATTAAATGAATGCTCAAAATGAAAAGACATTGTCAATAAATATTGTTTATACAATGCAAATGAAAAATGAGAAAAAATAATTTTGTTGTATATTATCAAATAATGAATGAACAATAAACAAATGTATAATGTATAATATAATAGTTTTCATATTATTCAAGTACTAGGCTTGTCAGATATTTTTTTCTTCCCCCACTTTTTTAAAATCTGCTCAACTGTTAAACAATAAGTAAAATGGTTGTTTTCGTATTATGTTATATAGAAAATTTCTTCTTTGACTAATCATTTATCTATAACTTCACCTACTCGTCCACGACATGGACCGTGAAGCCGGTTATGATGGAAGAATCTAAAGATTGGCGGATGCGAAGGCTTTTTACATGGTTTTTTTAATAAACAGCAAAGAGTTGTTTATATTATATTTTTGTTAACTTTCTAGAACTGTTGAGAATTTTTTTGGGTATAAATACTAGTTTTTTTATGAGCTACAATGTTTTTCTCGAAAACTGTTAATTTTAGCATATTCAAATGCTATTGGTTTTTTATTAAGGAATGATGGTAGGATTCGAAAATTAAACATAAATAACATTTTATCCAGTGGCGGAGAATTCAAGGGTGGGAAAAGGGTTCTTGATCCCCTCTGCACGCGTTTGGAAAGAACTAGAAATTATCTATTCATGTTAGATCAAGTAGTTTATAAAACCGGTAATCGTCAAAAAGTTTCAACACCATGTATTTTGGAAAGGATGCATTTGCAGACATAAGTTCCCTATCCCGATAGGCATAAATTGAACCAAGAGTAGTCGAATTTAGCAACACCATATAAATAATTTTAATGTGGATTTCTTCATGAGTCCTTATGGTTTTAATCTTTAATGGTTATATTTCATTACAATATATATTCATAAACTAAACACACATTTCTTAAAATTGTTCTACATTAAACATTTATTTTTGATAATTTCTCAGTACAGTTATTTGATAAAATTTATTTGTTTTCTGGTGAGATAAAAAGTTCCGCATAACCTATTCTAAAAACCCACTCATGGAAAATATCTCTAATTCTATTTACTGTATAGATACAAGTTATCATGATTTCATAATTTTGTCAACATTTGTTTTAACCACAAACACCAAATTGACATTTTTTATTTAATTACTTGGTGAATAATGAATTATCCGAAAAACCTTTTGCATTTTTGCCCCCCATTCTTGTCAAGGAAAAATAGTATTCGAATTGGAAATAAAATTAAAGGATGATATCCGGTAACTTTCGACACCGTTACTTGGTTTAATCTTAACGATTTCAGGTCAAAATTATTATTAAAAATTTAATAGAAAAAGGAATCTCAGGTTATTTTGAGATTTTGGGGCTATTGAGCATGGAGATTTCAAAAACAGATTTACTCCTCCAAATTGACATAATGCTTTGGGATAAGCAAGATATTTCACGATATTATATATTAAAGCAGGCATAAAATCAAAGAAGTAATATAAGGGCTTGTCAATCTAAGAAAAGGTACAGTTACTGGATTTTCTCTTAACTGGAAAAAATTAGATTCTTTGCAACAGAAAGAGAATACTTGGGAATGTTAGTAAAACAAATTTCTTCAATTTCTTAGACCTTTTGATATGTTAATGCTTCTAAATGTTCTTGATTTTATGAAAATATAAATTTTGATAAAAACCAAAAGAAGTCGAAACGTCAAATTTTCATCTGCCTTTCAAAAATCAGAAGAGACCTAATATTGAGAACATTTAGAAGTTAATAAAATATATATATATATATATATATATATATATATATATATATATACATAGGGGAAGCATTTAATTTATAAAGTTGTTTGTCATCATAGGTTAATTACCCTGTATCATAGATTCTTCTGCAAAATAGTAAATTAAAATGAAAAATTTATCTGTTTCGAAATGTTTTTTCTTTACTATTTATTCAACTTACAATTAATTTGTGTATGTCAATGATGACTTAGACACCAAGAACAGTGAAATATGATAAAGATAATTTGAACTTCAGTCTTTAATTTGAATAGCTCCCACCACATTAATTATCATATTTTAATTAATATCAGGACAATATAGTTATAATAAAAATTAAATTACCTTTTCTTTTACATTCTCAAAAGAAGACGGACTAACAACTGAAAAACATACTAAGAAGACATCTGTTTGTGGGTAGCTCAATGGACGAAGTCGATCATAATCTTCCTGGCCTAGAATCAAAATTTGAAATTACTAAGACAGCTTTTATAATTTCAGTTTAATGTGCCTTGACAGCCCTGGTCTTTGGTACACAAAAACAATCATATGATACATAAATTAAATAAAGGACTGTTACAAAATCTATTTCAATACATAAATTAATTATATCATCTTATACAGTTAAGTGTGTCCTTGAGATACAATACAATACAAATTCTTAATATATTATGACCATAAGATCCAATAACATTCTGAATGTATTATGACCACAAAGTCTAATAAAAATTTTAGATATATTTTGACTACAAGATCCAATAAAGTTTTGAATATATTATGACCACTAGGTCCAATGAAGTTCTGAATGTATTATGACCACAAAGTCTAATAAAAGTTCTGAATATATTATGACCACAAAGTCTAATAAAAGTTCTGAATATATTAAACCACAAGATCCAATAATGTTCTGAATATATTCCTGAAACTAGTTTCAAGAAATAGATGAATAAGGCATATTTAAATATCATCTTTTCCTATCTTTTGGGGTAAGATATTCCTAAAATTTCATATTGAGTCTCGACACAGTTCTAGATTCAGAGTGCTGATTTTTTTGAGAGCTCTTTATCAAAGACCCATACAAAAATTAGTGATCCTTTGTGGTAGATATGATGAATTATTTCTGAATTTTAATTGGCTGAAATTGAACTTCTACATGTGTGAATCCCATTTACGTTACTCTTTAGATTTCCGAAATATTATAGCTATTAAAAAAAAACGTGTACATCTAATTAATAGTGGAAATAAAACTCACCTGCAGTATCAAACAATCCTAGAGTATAAGGTTCTCCACCTATCATAACTGTTACAGCATAATTATCAAAAACTGTTGGGACATATTCAGAAGGAAATTTATTTGTAGTATAACTGTAAAAAGAAAAAATCGTAAAACGAACAATCTACTTCTAATTCGTTCTAGGGACATTATGTCAAATAAATAATTTTATATTAAGCATTGTAATCCAAATTCTTACTGTACTTGTGTACCAAATAAATTCCTATTTATTTTTCACATCCTCTATTTTAAATTGCACTAATCAACAATAACATTATTATTGGCTGAAAGGCATTAAGTCTTATGTTCAGCTG
Organism: Diorhabda elongata; assembly: GCA_026230145.1. Taxonomy (NCBI): domain Eukaryota; kingdom Metazoa; phylum Arthropoda; class Insecta; order Coleoptera; family Chrysomelidae; genus Diorhabda; species Diorhabda elongata. Next base: position 15,332,130 of record CM047928.1, on the reverse strand, counting down.
AATTAAATATCCATGAAAATGATTGGTTAGCTCGATTAGCTCTTGCCTTTGAAATACGTTGACATTTATTTAACATTGATCAAATTCTTTAAGAAATAAAGTTGGTGGAAGTTGACCTGTCACCTGATAGGTTTTAATTTATAAGTTTCCATTAGGAATATACTTATATATAGTATTTCTATCTAGCTACTGCCCAAATTATGGGCATCCACTTGTCAAATACAGTAGAGCGTCGATTATTCGAACGTTCGATTATCATAATGGTTTTTTAACTCAGAAACTACTTCCTTACATATTTGTATCTGTTTTATAAGGGAGTGTCTATTTAATGAAATTAGACGTTGAATACATATAACAGGAATAAAAAATAGTTCTGATTAAATCACCCATTAGGCACATAATCTTAACAGTTAGGCGGGCAGTTTAAATCGTAAAACTATGAAAAAAAACGAAAAGTGAATTGGTGGAAGTTACTGTGTACACTTGGATTTTGAAAAAACGGTTTTCTGGTCAGCCTATATTTTATGTGAAAAAGCATTGGAATTGAACATGAAACTTGGTGGTATCCAAATCTTTATCGCTAGTTCTGGTTAGTTAAAATATTTTAAATTATAACATAAATAAAAATTTCGATTATCCGAACTACTTCTAACAACATTAGTTCGAATAATCGACTATAATTCTGGAAGCAAATACTACACGAAATAGAACAGAAAGATGCTACAATAAAGGAAGGTGAAAACAATCATAGAAACACAAAGATTACAATTGGTAGGACACATGATGAGACTAAACCTTTTGAAATGAAATAAATAATTAGAAATTATAGCAAATTAAAAGAATAGAATAGAAATGCTCTTTGTGAGATGTTTAAATATCTTGAAGACCAAATTGGTTCTGTATCACATTCTGTTTTTATGAATTTGTTTATTATAAGGATTAAATATAATATTTAGAAAATATATTTAATCATAACAATTAAAAAATCATTGAAATGAAGTAAAATATAAGGAAAAGGGAATTTTTAGAAATCATTCACATAATTTATAATTATATTTAACGCACCTATGAATAATTTGAATTAAGGGTTGCTTCTTTGTAATATGAAAATCAAGGATAAATTTTTTAGAATGGTTAAAGGATTTAATCTTGATATTCATGTGGTAAGTGATCTATTGATTGATTTAATTGACCAAGTTGTTAATGTCAGATAAAACCCATTTTAGGTTTTTATTGATTAAAATATATTTTATAATAGATATTATTCCTTTGACATTATTTAGGGTTCTATAAAAATATTTTATCAACATATTATGTAGAAAAATAATTAATCAAACCAAGGCTGTGCTTGATAAGTACTAGTGGAACTCAGCATTACCAATTCCAGTGGTGGAAAAGTGATTTATTGAATTGTGGATATGGAAAGTTCCCGACGCCCAGTTAAGCTATCTATCACCAAAAGAATTGACAATATGGTGTTCTCAGAAGCCAGTCATCTCAAATGACTAAGTGGTCTCAATTTTGTATTAATACTTTGATAAATGAAAGAGAGACGAACATTTTTATGCCCTAATCTCGTTTAACTCTAAATGTTCAAATTTCCTGATCTAATTATAATAATGGCCTGTTTTAGAAATTTCTTTAAAGTCTTGATACTATTTTATGGTCCAGCACCCATATGGTCTAAAACCAGTTAAGCTTATAAATAATTCACATAATATAATAGGTAATTCCATATAAGATATAAATGAATAAATTTTATGATCATTGTAAATTATTTGAATTTTTTACTGCACAAGCATCAAGTGTAATAAAACTGATTATTGTTTCTATGAAATGTTGTATTTCAAGTTTGTCAGCCCTAAGTTATAACAGAAAACAAAATATTTTGTCAGTGAATAAATTCGAGTAATTGTTTTTAAAATTAAAATGCTTACCTAATTAATAAACAAGTTTTACCAACAGCTCCATCGCCAACCACTACACATTTAATCGTCTGCATTTTAAATACTGGAAAATAATGTTTATATGAATTGCAACAGATTTAGTATAAATAGTAATTTATTTTATAAAGTTATGAAAACGTGTGAAACCTAATTAAAATATAAAAATAAAAATTGTCCGGAATTGTGTCAAGACATGGTTAGAATTTGATGAAGTATTTCTAAGAATTCTGCCATTTTTGTGCATTCCCAGCGTCATTTCACGTGAATATTTCAGCTCCGTAAAGATTTATCTACTTTTATAAGCTGATTATCGAAAAAATAGTAGAATTGTAACAATTTTACAAACCTTAATTATTGAAATAGTATAAAAATCAACCTAAAAATTATTAAAAACTATAATAAAACTACACTTTTGGGTTGGGTTCACGTAAACGAATTCCTAAAGTTTTACAGCCCGACGAGTTTGAGCGACATCTACTTTTGACAATGTGAACTATCCCATGAATACGGGGAATATTGGAAAGTATTTTAATTATTTTTGAAATATAAAGTTAGAAATAAACTAATGTCTATATTTCGATGCAAATAATGGAGGACTATATAATTAATTAATTTAATTGAACTCCACTAACACAATGTTTTTTATCCAAAAGTCTCATTGTTAAAATATTCTTTACTAACGCACTTTCTATTCTCAGAATCTAATTGGCAATTGAACGGTACTAAAAACGTCAATGTCATATACTGAAAATGAGGTTAAGTTTATAAAATTAGTATTAAATAACAAAAGTATTATTTATTATACGGAATTTTTTTATTGTTGAAATATTCCTAAAAATCAAAATGAAGAAGTATCCATATAAGAATGCAATACTCGATAAATTGCATAGAGGATTTGTGTATTCATGCATTGGATTAACTTTGTATGCTGGTACATATATTGCCGTTCATTATTTCAATTATTTCACTCAAATTAAGCCCGAAAAAGACCATAAAAGTCTTTTAGAAAACCAGCAATTGTTAGCAGAAGGAGCTCCAGATACGACACCTTCTTTAATAGCTTAGTATTTTTTGTGTTTTCTAATTTAGTACTCTGTTGTCGGATTCTGAAAGTACCTGTAAATAAATTAGGTTGTCATTTTATGTGTTTTATTATTTTACTTTCGTTTCGTATTGGCTTTTTGCATATTTGATTTAAAAAAAGTCATAATTCCATAATATGTAATAACACACCCACTGAATATAAAGGAATCAAAAGTCACAACATGCAAGGTGGGGTAATTATAAGGATAACTCAATATATTTGATCCAATTTTAAATAAAGTAAAAACTATATTCTAATACGTCAATCTTTTTCTTATAAACATTTTAGCTTTTTAATGATAGAGGAAAATTGAAATATGTATTTTCTATTAGTTTAATCAATTTTTACTTCCCTTTTGCAAATTTTATTTAGAAATAAAAAATATAATCCTTGTATATTCAAGATGGCGTATAACTTGAAAGTTCAATTTCGATGTTCATTTAAATTGTTTCTATAATTTTGTATGTTACAAAATGAGTTCTAGAAGGTAAACACGTTTAAATTCTAATATTAGTGTTTTATTTCGAAAACTAAACATGTTATTAAATTTTATTTTTAAATATGCACTATAAAAATACAAATTGCACAAAAACGCATTCTATGGACAACAATAAACTACATTCTCGTTTAAAAGACCACAACTCGATGCATTTTGTTATCCGTAGATGGTTTTGGCCGACAATTAGTGGAATTGACGCAGAAAAATTGTTAATGGAAAGAGGGTTGGACTGCAGTTTTTTAGCACGACCTAGTTCTTCGAATCCCGGTGATTTTACTTTATCTGTCAGGTGAGTTTCTAATTAGTTGTTATCATCAATGTCCAAAGCATTTAAAAACTTGATATTTATACTCTATTATAATGATCTTCCAATTGCAATGTATATTCTTATGAATAGATGATAGTATGTTGATTATATTACAATTTCCTAATGTTTAATTATAAGCATCTTATAATTAATTGTTTTATCACTTTGCCAAAAAATTGAGAGAAACTCACATTTAAAGTTTAAGCAATGATTGGCCTCCAGATGTTATTGAAAGGTCCTTTATTTATATAGTTACCTATAATCTTCAAACCTAGATCTAATAAAGATAGAGAAGATTAATTTATTTGAACTACTGGTAATATTACTTGGGATTAAAGAATCATGAAATTTTTTTAGAATCAAATTAAACTAGACTAGATATATATGATTTCCCCCATCTTGTCTTTGATTTGTACTTCAGTGCTAGACTAACAAACTTTTCCCCTCATTAAAGTTTGAAGCAATAATTGTCTTTCAGAATTAGTGTTTATTTATATGCCTCTAGTATTATATACCTGATAGGTAGTTTCTTTCTATTTTTCATATACTTAAGGGTTTGGTAAATTTCAGACGCAATGGAGAAGTGACTCACATCAAGATCCAGAACTCTGGAGATTTTTATGACTTATACGGGGGTGAGAAATTCGCTACTCTCTCTGAATTAGTTCAGTATTATACAGAAAAACAGGGGCAATTGAAGGAAAAGAATGGTGAAATTATAGAACTCAAGTACCCTCTTAATTGCGCTGATCCTACTACTGAACGGTGAGTCTTTGAACATGTGGAATATATCATAGAATACTTCACTTGTAATTTGTTGCGGGTATTAGGACATTTGATATTAAAAATGAAAATATCAATATGCGAGAAAAAAAATTAAAAGATATAGACAGGCCAGGATAATTGAGAGCCCACAATTAAAACCTGTAATAGGGCCCTCTACTGTGAGATCTGCGGTGTATGGAATAACTTGGGGACTCTTCCTCAGAAGAAAATTAGGTACTTGGAAATGTACTTTCATGCTATTTTAGCACTAAAGAAAATTATTTTTATTTTATAGATGACAAAATTATTTCTTATAATATTTTGCTTGTAATTAGGATATTTGTTGTGAGTGTAACATAGGATTAGGACATTTGATGTTGAAAATGAAAAGATATGGACAGGCCAGGACCATTTGAGGCCCTTATCTAAAACTTGTAAATGGGTTTTGGGGTGTATGAAATACCCCCAGTAAAATGAGTACCCTGGGTCATTTATCCAGAAGTTATTTGCTTTTTATCAGTTGGTTGATTTAAAAATTTTCTTTTCCTACCATGGATAATCTAATTCCAAAACTCTTTTTACTTTTGTAATTTTTCACAAAACTTTGTCATTTTCAAGTGAAAATCAAATAATCAAAGACATGTTTTCAATATCAACACTGTTGATTAAAAATTTCTAAAAAGTCAAGAAGTGGCTATAAATTTATACATCAAATTTGATAATTTGCAGTTCAGATCTAGTAATTAAATCGTTTTAATTTTTTTCAAATAAATGGAAAATTCTGATGGATAGGCCACTTGGAGTGTATGCTTGAGGACAGGGGGATGTACAAAACGTAGCAGCAGAAGCCCAAGGACTGGCTGTAGATGATGTCAAAGAGGATCTTCTGGAGATAGGTGTGAGGGGCTGAAGACGCCGAGCGTTGGACCATGGTGATTGGAAGAATGAGGTGGACGAGGCCAAGGCTCTTTGAGGGCCGCAGTACTAGTGGTAGTAGTAATGCTATAAACAGAATTCTTTAACGCCCCCCAAAGGGAATAATCACATTTATTGAAGTCGGCTGAACAGGGAGGCTAATCTTCAGGACAGTTATTTCCTTGTCCAATCTACTTATTTGGATATTGGCTTTTGTTGAGAGAATTTTACATTCATTTGAAAAAAAAAAATTTCAATGCAATTACTAGAGAAACTGAATTGCAAATTGTTAAATTTTATATCTTTGATTATCGACTTTTCCTTAAAAAATTACGGGAGTAAAAACGTTTCAAAAAATAAATTAACACAGATACAAGACTTCAGTGAAATTGTAAGGTTAGGTTACCCATAATTCACCCCCCATAATGGTTCTATCGCCTTTTATTTACCATGACTTAATGCCCTTAATGGTTTTATACAGTATTCCTAATTTGGTATTTTTGAGGGCTGTAAAGGAATTAATTTTTTTTTTCGAAATTTCGGGCCTACAGCTCCCCAGGTGTAGAAATAAATTACTCGTCATATTTTGGGCTCCCTTATACGCCTCTGCTCTTTGTGGGTTCTTATGCGGGACACATTGTATATCAGGATTCAGAATAAATGAATAAGGAAAAATTTGTTTTCCACTTTATAAATATACCATTTAAAAAGATCCTGGAACGAGATGGAAATGTAATGATAACGATTTCTAATGAATTATATCTATCTTTAAAGGTCATGTAATTTTATAGAAAACAACTACATAATAGTAGTAACAAAATTATAAATAATGTAAATTGAAATCTATGTTTATTGTATAGTTATTTTATCATTTTATAACTGTTTTTCAAAACCATGAGCACTATAAAGTAACAAAAGGTGATTTATAAGGAAAAGGAAGGCAAACATAAGCAACCTATCTTCTTCTTCTTCTTTAACATATTGTAGGCATTAGGCCTGTAGTTTCCAACTTGTCATCCTTGAGATGTTGATGTCCATGAATCCATTCATCTTTGGAGGTCTTCCTAAAGGTCGTCGTGTCCCTGGTTTACTGTCTAGTGCGATCTTTCTCTGGTCATCCTGTCCAAGCTCTCTACGTTTATGTCCCCATCTGACTATGTCTTCCACCTCACATTTGTATCTTATGTCTGTGTTTCTCTTTCTTAGTGTGTACCCGCATATGTTTCCTGTGGTTGGTTGCTGGGTGGATAGAGTAGCCTGGTGACTGCCACTGCCAGTCCCAAGCCCGGATAAAGGAGGAGGGTTGTCAAGTGAGGCCAGCAACCTGCCGGATCTAAAAAGAATTTATCTGTTCACATATCCAACGATCAGCGACCTATCCTTAATGGAACTAATTCAAATATCTTGGAGTCAACCAGGATAGAATACTAATAAACTTACTAACAATCACCTGGACAAGGTAATTGCAAAATCTAAAAAATTAGATGGACTTGTCGCTAGCTTGTTGGCAAGACATGGGGACTAAAGCCTAAAATGGTGTTCTGGATATTTGCTTATTTGGTGCTCGAAAACTGAACAAAAATCAGCTCACAAAAGGCCCTACTGAATCTACCTCCTCTTCAACTCATAGTGAAGAAAGACGCCCACAGTCTAATCCAGACAGTAAAACTAAAGCCAGGATATCTGATAGGATTTTAGAGCTAATAAAGCTAGCAAGTCCTGACAAAGTTGGACAAAGATACCCCTTTCGAAGAGGTAATCAACGACCGCCAATCATGGGTCAACGAAAATCATGCATCAGGCATTTTTAGACCAAAATGGAAGCTCTCTATACCTCCAGGAACATCATTTACCATTTTTAGCTGCAATAATCAAATGTGCCCATTATTGTTTGGATAGAAACTTCTCTAAAAAGCACATCTACATTTTCTCAGATATCCAAGCGGCCTTGATGGTCGTGAAAGCTATTGAGTGCACTTCCAAACTAGCGTAGGAGTTTAAACAAACTCTATAAGTACTAGCAAACAAAAACAAAGTAACCCTACTAGGCCACTATGGTATACCAGGAAATGAGGAAACAGACAGCCTCGCCAAAAAAGGGGCAACGACTCCATATCTTGAAACAGAGCTCTACTAGGAGATGCATCATCAATAACGAACCGAACGAATGGCTAAGGAATCAGATGGTGACTTATTCCAGGCATGAGAGAATCCAAAAGTTTCTTTACCATATCAGCTAAGAAGTCTGAGGAACTTCTTGAGATGACAAAAAAACTACTACTGAACTACTGATCTTGGACAGTAGTCTGTGCCTCTAAGTTCTTATTATTAACAGCCAGATCTGCTCGCTGACCAACAAATTTATAGGACATTCACCTGTAGCCTACGTCAAAATTTTTGCTTGACCACTTACTCCAGTCTCCAATTTTTTGAAGATATGTAGCCTTAATGCCGTCTTCATACCTTCGATTTTAATCGTAAATATTTCAATGGCGCCATAATCATAGTTGGAGTCTTGTTTTTACTTGTTCGGAACGTAATCAACCAACGAGTGGGTAAATCGATGATAACTGCTCAATAACAATTATTGAACATCCAGAATCTATTATAGAGCTAAATAAATAATGAAGAATTAACGCATAAAAGAGGAATAAAAATCAAAATTTCTTGTAGATCATGTTTTTAAATTTGAAATTTCTATCGAAAATTGAACACAACGTTCAGAAACTGTGATTTAAATCTCGTTTTGGGTTGGGATTCGCAATAAGCTGATTGATGATCTATCTTAATGCGGGGAGTGCAAAAAACTACAAGATAACAAAAACAACATAACCTTAATGTGGCTTCCAGGCCACCAGGAAATGAGGAAGCAGCAGCCTTGCCAAAAAAGAGGCAACGACTCCATACTGTTGCCTCGTGGAACGAATGGCTAAAGAATCAGATGGAAAAACAATCCAGACCTAAGAAAATTCAAAGATATCCCTGGTCGCGGGTTAAAGTGTTTTCGAAAAATACTAGATAATATTTTCCAACTTATATTAACGAGTGTTAACGTCTTCATAATGAGGTCGGTGATATTTCTAGAAATTATTTATTTTATTTGCTTCATACCGAAAAATCAAAAACAGTCTCGAACAAGTAATTGTCTCCCATCTCACAATTATATTCGACCGAAAATACACCTCATTAGTTGTTAGAACAATTTCATTTCCCATTCTTTTTTAAACAATAGTGAATTGTATTTTTTTCTTCGGACAATCAGTTTCCTGTATGACTCATGGATTTAATAAAGACCAAGCTCCTTAGTTAACTTACTTATGTGCGTCCCATTTTGAATTCTTAATTTAATCGATCAATGGCGTTAGTTTAGTTATTAAAAAAAAAACAGGATATGATCGTTTTTCTCCAAATATAGTTGATATAGTCCAGTAACTATATTTTTAATCGATAATTACTTTTTATATTAAAAGTTTTCTTCCCGGACCACTTTCAAAATATTACTCATCTAACAATTTATTATTTGATACACTTTTTAACAATTATAATATATATGTCATGATTGTGACTGGCAGCGTCCGTCCATATTTAAAATGTGCTCTTTAAACCGGACAATAACGGATCTCTTAGTCTGCCCAATATACTTTCGGTAACTCTTTTCCAAATTTGGTATTTTATCTGCTACTCTGCTAAATATTCCTTCAAATCCTTTTGTATAAAGAGGATTGAAAGGTATCAGAGCAATATTTTAGTTTACCTTCAGTCTCTAAAGACGATAACTTGGTTATCGAAACGCGCGTCAAGCAATGTAATTGTGAGTGTTGGTGTAGTGGTAATGTAAATAGTGTATTCAGTATGAATATCGGCAACGGTTCCAGAAATTCCAACTTAATCATATATGGTCTTTGAAAAGGTGGTCAAATGGAAATTTTACTTAAAGTTATTGGGATCTTGGTATAATTTCGACTATATTTAAACATATTCGTGGTATCGAACATAAATAATTGTACTTTGGATAGTATTTTACCTTTTTAAAAATTCTTGACATTCATAATATCCAATCGCCCAGAAAACTCTGACTCTGTAGGTGTGAGTGGATTTTCTACGAAATTAGCTAGCGTTAATGCTTTGCTACCCTTGCCACCCTTAAATTTAAATCCCATAGAAAAAGTGTGGGATATGGAAGGAGATTGTCCGATTTGCATAAGCCTTCAGAAAGTTAATCCGCGAGGTTAAAGTTGCTTATACTTTCAATTCATTTTAGGAAAAGGGGTTTTCTTATAAAAATGATTCTACATTCCAATGCTCCCCTCCAATATACCTCCCTCCCCTCGCACGCACCTTTACATACGTTTTTTCCATTGGTCGAAGCAGTGCTGGAAGTCTTCTTTGGTGAGCGCTCTTAGGAGCTCTGTCGTATTTTGCTTTACCGCTTCCATCGACTCAAATCGATTCCTATACTCCCTTTCCCTCGCCACACACCTTGCCATACGTTTTTTCCATTGATCCAAGCAGTGCTGGAAGTCTTCTTAGGTGAGGGCCTTTAAAACTCTGCCGTTTTTTGATTTACCGTATCCATCGACTGAAATCGATTCCCTTTCAAAACGGAACTTTTTCTAACCTTTCAAGGAAATCTGAGCAAACCCATTGACGCAAGAGCTTTTGGTCAGGATTTTTTGGTATCAACATCGCACAGACTTTAGTCATGTGTAATTCCTCGTGTAAAATTCTTCTAACTGTTTCTTTATCGGCGTTTACAGCCTCGGCAATTATCCGGATAGTCATTCGACGATCTGCACGCACAAATTGGTTGATTTTGGTCACTGTTTCCGGTCACAGGACGATCTGGACGCTGGTCATCTTCAGTGCTTTCTCGGCCCTCACTAAAACGATTACATCACTCGAAAACACGCGCACGAGATAGAGAATTGTCTCCATAGGCTCTATAGGCCAATTTAACGAGAAATTTGAGATTGATACGTGCATAGACAAGATATCTAGATACCCAACGCCCTCTAGGCGCGCAGTCTCGTTATTTAATAGCCAGACCTCGTATGATGATTGTGTCTGGTTTTTATTGTAGACGTGATTACAAGCATACCATCCAATGTTTCTGGTTAATTATTATGCATCTCGATTGCTGGATAGCGCGCAAGCTGAATCGTTAAGAGGGGATATACTTGAATAATTAATAATAAAATAAAATCAGACTTTTATAATTTGCAAGGTAAAACTTATGTTAATAATAGATACGAGGGCGGTTTGAAGGTAAAGCGACTTTTAAGTGGAAAACTCATTCTACACAGTAAAAACATTAGTTTAGTTTTCAATATAATCTCATTTCAACGCGATACACTTAGTTCAACGAGTCTACAATTTTCACATCATGAGTTCCGCTAATTATCTACAACAGTGTAATAAAGATTGCACATTTGAAATCCCAAACTAATTAAAGTGATGATATAAACATTACTATTATCAAATTTTTCGATGACAACATGATCTTGTTCAAAATAGTCCTCTTCAGCACCAATACTCCGACTGCGGCGATTTTCCCAGGCGTTGTAGCAGCCTTTTACTGGAACCTCCCACAGCACCCTCGTTAAATTTGTTTGAATGCGCTTAATCGGTTCAAAATACGATGTTTTTGATTTTGAGGTAGAGAAAGAAGTCGGCGGAACATAGATACTGCGAATAGGATGGCTGTGGTGACGCTGAAATCTTTCTCAGAAATTTTTCACGATGATTGGATGCATTCTATTGACTTTTTTTCAAAACTTACTCATTACTTCGCGATAGAACATACATACACGATCTGCCCAGGTGAAACGAACTCCTTATAGACCACTCCGCGGCTATCAAAGATGCAGATGATCTTCGTTGACATTTTCATTAGCTTTTTTGTCTTGAGCCTAGTAGCCTGGAATCATTTTGTACAAATTCCAAATAGTCTTCTACGATTGATATTCGATGTATACGTTCGGAATAATTTCTGCATAGAGCTTCTTCAACGCGAAATTTTGAATTGAAATTTTCGATTGATATTTAGTTCGTTCACTATCATTCAAATTTTTAATGATTTCACGACTCTCCTTCTACATCATATACCCATGAATCATTGGTTTACGTCTAATAGAATAATGCCAAAACACTTTCAATGTTTTACCGTAAGCTTGAGTCGGTGATTTGATCACGACGTGTTGAACGAGTCCGGTTCCCCAAAAATTTTGCTTTTGCGAACGTACCTGCTTGATAAAACGTATCAAGGTCGATGGGATCATCTCATGATGGCATATTGTTGTTGCTCTTAAAAAAAAAAGATTGTTCTCTGAAAAAATTATAGATGAAAAGCTAATGAGAGGCTTTTTATTGAAATATAACGTGTTTTCCACTTTTCCCTCTCTATTAACTTCGACGTATCTTAATTTTTCAAAACAAAACTGATCTTCACATCATAGGATAACGGTCTTTGAAGAATATGAGGATGGTTCCAGAAGTACCTGGCACAACAAAGAAAACACTAAAATTTTAAACAGCAGTATATTTATTCTTCAACGTAATCCTTTTTCAACTCCATACACTTTTCCCAGCGATTATTAATCAGTTCTACACCCTTTTTATGTCAAGCTCCTCAAAATGACCATTAACTGCTGACATCACCTCTTCATTGTTGAAAAATCTTTGACCACCGAGCCATTTTTTCAAGTCTGGGAACAGAAAATAATCCGTGGAGCCTAAATAGGGTGCCTGAGGTAGCGATTCAAATTTTAATTTATTAATTTTGGCGATTGTAATAACGGATTGTTGACCTGGTGCATTATCTTGATGAAACAACACTTTCTTCTTAGCCAAAAGGGCCTCAAACGTTGCAATAAGTTCCCATAGTACTCGCCGTTGATAGTATAACATTTTTCAATACAATTTTTATAATAAGAATCGTCAATCTCCTTAAAATGGCCGTTAACTGCCGAAATTACATCTTCTCGTTGAAAAATCTTTGACCACAGAGCCATTTTCTTATTAAAATAATCCGAGGGAGCTAAATCTGGCGAAGAGATTGCTTGAGATAGCAATTCAAACGTTAATTCATTCTATTTTGGCCATTGCAACAACGGATTTGTGAGCTGGTGCATTGTCTTGATGAAACAACATTTTATTCTCAGCTAAATGAGGCCGTTTCTGCAAGATTTCTTCGCTCAAACGTTGCAATAAGCTTGCATAATACTCGTCGTTGATAGTTTTTCTTTTCTCAGGATAGTCAATGAAAACTATCACACGCGCATGCCAAAAAAACCGACGCCATGACCTTGTCTGCAGATGAATCGGTCTTTGCCTTCTTTGGAGCCGGTTTTCCCTTTTTAGTTCATGGTTTTTATTGTTTTTTGTTTCGGATGGGAAGTGATGAACCTACGTTTCATCCATGGTTATGAAACATTGCCAAACACTCTAAGGAAACATCTTCACGACGCTGTTTTTGTTCCATTATGAGTAAACTCGGTACCCGTCATGTCCAAATTTTAGTTAAAATTTGATGTACCGCACTTTTTGAAATGCCTACTATGTCTGATAGCTCGCGCATTTTCAGTGGACAATCATTCAGTACCGCTTTGTGGATATCCTTCAATATTTCTGGAGTCGTCACCTCGTTTGGTCGACCACTGCCTTGCTGGTCTTCGCAGGTCGTACGGCCTCGTTCAAACTCTGCTACTCATTATTTTACAGTTGATATTGAAGAAGCAATCTCATTTAGAGTAGAATCTAGTTCAGTTTTTATATTGATTGGGCTATTATAATTTTTTCCAAATGTTTACAAATTCACTGAAAAGAAATATTTAACAACGTAGCGTCCTCAAACTTGGAACATATGCTGTGGTATTTTTCAAGCAACTACCGCCATCTCTAGGTCAGGCCAGGTACTTCTGGAACCATTCTCGTAATTATTAAATTCCGTCGCAGCTTGAAAGCACTTTTCTCTCATTTTTGGGTCGGAACAGTCAAAAACAATTTATTTGGAAACTTGAATAGATGGACACATTGGCACAAAACATGAGTCAACGCGACTTATTTTCGAAATATTGATGATATCTTTATGATAAACTGATATTGATGGATAATATATTTCAAATTTTCACATAAAAATATCTAGAAAATTCGAAAGCCAGCGACCAATGACCATAGTTCCGTTTTCTCGCGTTTTTGCCGATAAATTACAAGATTTTAATTTTTTAATAAATTTGTGGTCTATTCTATATGGCATTTTTTAATATGAAAACAAAAATAAAAAATATTGTACGTCGCTTATCATCAAAGTTAATTCGTTGTATAAATGAAATATCAAAAAAAAATCAGTTTCTCGGTTAATGCCCGACATTATCTCCAATTTCTATGAAAACGAACAGTCATTTTCCGAATGCTAGCCTTCTAAATAAAGTTAAACAAACATGGCATACTTAATATTACAGCCGGTGAATCGTCGTCGGATTACCTATTTTGGAAACACTAAGATATAAAATATCCATAACTTCGAATTCATTCTCGATAGATGACTAAACCCTATATTATGTACGAGGGTTGCCTTTTAATATTTTACAAAAGGTTAAACAGAAACGAACAAATGTTTTGTCGCTTTTCGAAATATTCTCCGTTAAGATCCATATACACAAACTTACAATTTTTATTGTAAATACTAATAAAATCTCAAAAAATCATATTGTCTACTTCTTCAGTCTTCTCTAATTTGGCCTTTTGCCTTTCGACACCCAGCCACATTCATATTGTATTGGCGTATTCCCTCCATCGTTCGAAATCATATATAACATAAGAAAAAGAAGCATTTCAATACATGCATATATTTTTTTATAACATGTCTGAAATAAGCTACTTTCTTAGGTGAAAATGAGTGTGTGCAATCTATCATTTTCATAAGTGGTCGTAGGAAAAAACTTTTTTGATCGATAGTGTACATACATAGAATTTAACACTCTTGTTTTTATCCGAAGACGTACTTATTGATGTGTTGATGCGGTCCGGTCTTATGATGTCATTTCGACACCCCGTGTTTATATTTCAGATAGTACGCTTATGGCGAAGGAAATATTTAACATATTTGATGACTTAGCCATACAATTACGAACACTTTTTAGAAATCCGACAATTATTCAGACCACATAAGATTTTTCAATGTCATCAACAACTAATGAAACTATTTGGTATGACAAACTGGTATTGTACAAGGTCTGTTTGAGTATTATGCGGAAAATAAGGAAAATAACAATTTAAATCCAATACGTTCAGGTTTATAATTTAATTTTTCACAAAAATAAACAACAAAATTTGACATATAAATCACGTATACCGTATACAACTTTTCCTGCTCGAGAATGTCGGTAAAATATATTTCAAATTACTTTTTTTTTTCTAATTTTGTGTCAATACTATTTATTTTTAATAATAAATTTGGCTGTAGATCTATCCAACTATCAGATCCTGAATTTAGATGCGTAACTAGTCAGAAAGCAAAAACTGCATTAAAAGAAAAAATGATAAACAATATGTTCAAGAAAAAGACACTACAAGCAATTAAAAAACAAAACTGTAACAAAACATCAAAACATAAAACATTTTTCCTTACCATATGTACAAGGACTTTCTCAACAATTATCAAATTATTTTAATAAATATGATATTAGTATAAGTCATAGAGGACATAATACATTATTCAAATATTTCACTAAATTAAAAGCTAAAATACCAAAAAACAAAAGTAATATTATATATCAAGTGACGCTGTCTACATAGGGCAGACATCTCAGTATTTAGAAAATAGGGTAAAAGGTCATCAATACGATAAAAAAAAATAGAAATGCATTAACGAACCTTGAAGTATAAAAAAAAAACAAATTCAGTTATAAAGATTCAGAAAAAAAGATAATTTGTAGAAATGGTCCACGTTCATAAAAACGAAAAAGCTATAAAGTTTAAAAAAGACTTAAATAATTTAAGTAAAATTTATAATTTTATTTTGTAAATTCTAATAAAACTACAAATCATTTGATCGATTAAGTACTGGAACATATTTGAGATGTAAGGACTGATTTTTCTTTACTAGAACAAATTTCTATTTTGATTTTATTCTTATTTTGATGTTCATGTATAATATAAATACACAAATTGTCAGCGTCAATACCATATTTTGAAAAAGACTTAAAATTAGTAAAAACGTCAATTTTTTATCAATCTTTTAAAAATTATAAAAAAAAACTAATTTTAAATTAAAAGAGACCTAAAATGAAGAACATGTAGAAACATTAATTTATTTTCAATTCGATTATTGAGTTTCTTTTCTCGAAGAAAACTTAGTTTCTTAGAGTAAATAGATATATAAGGAGGTGCCTTGTGGCTTATTTCATTGTCAAATTTTCAAATCTATTGTAGAATAGCAGAATTAAGATCGACTTAGTTTCATCCGCATAGTCAGTGGTCAAATGAAATAAAAATAAGAAATAACTGCTAGGCGCAATGAGTTTAGCGCGGCATTTATGAAAGGCCGCCAAGGCAGTCGGCGCCTAACACTAGTAGAACGAATGGTTGACAAAACAATTGGTATCTTATATTTACACTGATATAGGTTTCCGTAAACTAATAGTTTTACGAACAAGTTCGCAAAGTGGTTCCCTACGCCCTGTCTAGTTACTGTGGAACTTTATAAATTCGGCGACTTCGCGCGGCGCTTTTCGTGTGGCGTCTTTCACATTTTTTTATGATTGACGGAACTCGTTTAAAGTTTAAATTTGTATATAATTTTAATAGTAGCAGGCGGTTTAATTACACTATTTCTTCTAAATAATTTCTAGTAAAGTCTATTTATTTATTTCTTTTTGTTCTAGAACTTTTAGGTATATAAATGATTTTTGTAAGCGAAATTATTTAGTTTTTAAATAAACAGTTGTAGTGAAAAGAACGAATTAGTGAAAGTAATCGCAGAAATTATTTAAGTGATATTTATAAATAAATGAATAGATTTTAAAATGTTACGTCACCACCCCTTTTTTACACAAATTATAAATATTTGTTTTTATTTATTCATGTCCAAAGTTAAGTAGCAACCCTGGTACTCGTCGTACAGCATCGTAATAATGCTGATTGTTTGAATTTTCTTACTCCTTCACAGTAAAGTATTTTCAGAAAATTAATTTTCCTTGGATTGTATTCTCCAGTTTTCCATTACAATCAATATTTAACAAATTTAAACTGCTTTAGTATAAAAAATAACAATAAAGTTGACAAAAAGTGTTTGCAACGATTTACTCATTGTGGAATCTTCGACAAATGTCACTACGTGAGAAATTTTCTGTTTTCAACGTAAGGAAGAAAAAAAATGTGGTTTCGAAAATTTTTATGTCATTTTCAAGAATACGCTTGAAGTAGTTTAGATTCATTAAATGAAACGAAATCATTTAGTATAAAATAAGATTAAAATGTTCAATCGTGCGCTTACTATAAAAACGACCTTAGTTGATACAAAACAAACAATATCTTCACTACTAAACAATTTTCGTTACCTTGTTTTCATTTAATTTGTTTGATAATTCATTAAATTAACTATTGATGCAAGAAAACATTTTTTTAATTGTTGTTAATATAAATTATACTTGATCCGCGACCGTGGACGTAATGCATTTTTAATGCTTGAAAAATAATAATTTTTTTCAGTTTGGAATATATTATTTAAAGGTCGCTAATTTTTGTATACGACCACTACGTAACCTCTTTTTACGATAAAAAAAATGGCTCACTTTAGGGGTTTTTATATACGAAGGCCGTTTTTTTTTCAACTTCCGATAGACTATAAATAAAAGTCAAGTTCAGTAACAATTAAGTACAAAACAGACCTTGAAACTTCTGTAAATTCCGTAGACAAATGGCAAATCTGCGGTTTTCTTTAACCATTCTGGCAACACGTTGAACCAGGTCATCTAAAACGACAGATTTGCGTCATTGGCCCCCTTGCACATCATTACGACCATCTTTACTTTACTTTCGACATATTTCACGCATAACACCAAAACTCATGAAGTTTTCCCCATACACATGACTCATTCTCCGATGGATTTCTGCAGCATGTTTACGTGGCTGTAGCACAACGCCGATTGACACCCGAATGTTAACAATGGTGTATTGCGAGATTGTCTGCTAGATTTCCTGTTTGTGTGATGTTATTTCAAACAATAGCAGCTGGTTATAAAGATCACAACAAGTATATTTATGCATTTGTTTCTACGAAACGATGTGGCGGAAACCGGTCTAAGGCCGGGACAAACTTGTCATATACCACTTAGATCCGATTTTGCTCCAAAGAACGGATCGGTGAGGAAACTGAACGGTTGAGCACACACATCTCCTATACGATTCCGAGCTCTTTCCGATTTCCAGCTCCAGATCGATTCAATTAAAATTGCGAAAGGTTCTGTGCGCAAAATGTCAGCAATTGCGATATAGTCGTGGTGGATTTTTGTTTAAAAGATGAAGATAAAAAAACCGGAAACATTTCATGGAGAACAGAGAGAAATGCAGATTATGGGCTTGGATAACAAGATCCGTAGAATTCCTTCGCATCATGTCGTTATAGTTTGCGTTTCAGTACTGGATATTTCTTCACTTTTTCAATAAGCTTTTCCGGTTTTATATCCGACATAATTGCGAATTTATTAAAAAAAAACACTGCAAAAATTTGAAAATATTGTTACAAATTCCAACCGACACACGTCCTGTAGACGTTAAACGAATAGTCTGCACCACCGTATGATCTTAATCGGATCGGAAGGATGCAAGATAGGTGTGACCCGGCCTTTATGCATGGTGACTTCTAGCGATCGAAAGAGCGTAGCATCCGTTATACTTTCTATCGGGTTGGGTACTTCATTTTTTCAGTGGACCAATTCCTTTTAAAATTGAAGGGTCCTTTAATCTAAAGGAACTTTTAGTGGGCCCGTTAATCTAAAAGAACCTTTAGTTAAAGTGGCAGTTAGGATGGGATTATGAACCCGCCCGTTACACTTTCTATCGAGCTTGGTACTTTATTTTAAGTTTAGAATACTGATGAATTGCAAATATTTTTGATTATGTTTGAATACTCCATATACGAGGATATATTGAAAAATTATTAGCCTACTATAGAACCAAACAAAATTTCAATGTCAAAATATTTTATTACTTAACATTTGAAAAGAGATGATAGTCGGACGAAGCCAAATCTGGTGAATAAGGGGGGTATTCTAGTGATTCAATATGAGATTTGTGTCCTACAAAAACAAAACACCTTTGGATAACTTTCCGCGTCTTTTCTCTTTAATTTTTTCCCGTAAAGTGGTCAGTAATGTCGAATAGTAATCTCCAGTTATTGTTCTACCCTTATCCAAAAAATCAATCATGTCAACATCGTTTTCAAATCGAGCACAGATCGAACGCGATGCTTCTACCCTTGCGCGATTTTGGTCAACATTCAAACATTTGGGGATCCATTTTGCAGCAATTTTTCCCATGTACGAGGGACTGGGAAGGTAGAAGGAAGGGAAATTATAAATGACTGATGTACGAAAAAATATATTATCCTTTAGATCATTGGCTCCTAAACTTTTTAGTTTCATAGACCACTTTCAAAAAGTTGCTGGATCCGGTCGATCTACATTATTACCAATTTATAAAGTTCGAAAAAAAAATTGAAGATTAGATCTATCTATCTCTATTTCTACTTGCAGCCAAAACTTTTGATACCTTCCTTTAAATGTCACTTTCAGCTCCCCATTAATACTAAGCTCGAGTAGCTCCTCTTGAAATATCACATTCTCCACTTTCCTTAGTTCCCTGGTGGTCCACTTTGAGAACTACGGTTTTAGGCCAATACGAATTGGGTCGATCTGGAGTAGATTAAAAGTTTTATGCATCAGCAAATGTGAAAAAAAACTGAAAAGTGACAATCAACAACTGTAGATTAAACAAAATGGTTTTCCATTCGTTAAACAAATGATGAATGATGAATTAGTTCGTAATTCATCCCTTTCTAAATCCATTTTTGGATATCTTTATCAAAGCTTGGTACTTTCTTCGACCATGTGCAGTGGGGTTAAATTCAGAATAACTTCTATTGGTGCTGATGAACCTGTACCTGTAGTACTAGTAACTGCACTTTGCTCATTAGTCATTTTTTCAGCTACGAGACTACATCCGCACCTCATGTCTGCTATTTTCTTGCTCACCATGATAGCAGTTATGGCAAAATGTAACCTGTCGAGAGTCAAGATTTCTTGTCTAGGAGAAATATTAATTATAAATATAGCTGATAGTCTCGAGGATAGTCTTTGCGTGTCATTCTCAGATAAATTATTATTAACATGCATTCAAACGTATTTCTGATTTTTTTTTTGGAATGCGTAGATGTCTACCTGTATTCGATACTTACGTCACAAAAATTTCGTTTATATCCTTAGCGAAAGGAAGCAGTTGTCGCCTTTTTGGATTTGAGTCACCAGAAGGAAGAATCCCCCTCCGGCACGTCCGCCCACGTCCCCGGCGTCCACCTCCTTAATTTATTATAAACAAACGAAATCGCGTAATGTCACGCAGCCTTCTACCTTTCAGTCGCGACTATCTTCACATCGAAACCACACGTTAAGTGCTACTATTCATCATTTATCATTTTTTTCGGTCTTCCTTAAGTGTTAACCTAACGTAATAGTAGTAGTAATGAGATGAGATGTGTTAGTAGTAATTTTTTATTTTCATTAAATTCTTTTTATTTGAGTGAACGTGGTGCGTATGATGACAAAAACTATGCAGCAGAGAAGTGATCCTTCAGTTCTGGCTGTACCTACCGCTTCGATAATCATCAGCACCGCTTTGAACGAATTTAGAAAAGCTTTTGTATACTTTAGTTACAAGTAAGTTGATTTTCTTCTGTTTCCATCAAACTTATATTAATATTAAATTCGTGCCGTTCCTTTGAATACGCAGGGTGCTACATGTAAACCTGTATGTGGTGTATAGTGGGCAAATCAACTAAGACTACAATCTAAAATGATTTCTTATCATTTAGGATGTCCCAACAAAATTGAAAAAATCTTTAAATTTGGATTAAATTTTGCGAAAGTTCTTGCGATATTGCAGCGCTCTTATTTGAGGTAAACTTTTAAGTTAAAAAAGGTTTCACGCGGTTTTTCACATAAAATTTTTGGCACTTTCGATGACTTCTTGGAAGGTTTTTCCGACCTGCAAAACTTATGGCTATTAGCTCGTTGTTATTTGAGATTTCAAACTGCTAGTTACAAAAGGTTTCGATCACTTCTTGCGAAGCTTTTCCGGCCCTCAAAACTTCTTGCTAATGCAGGGTTCTAATTTGAGGTTTAACGCGAAATTTTCATATAAAATTTCCGCCACTTTTGATTACTTCTTGCGAGAGTTTTCCAAACTGCAAAACTTATTGCTACTACCTCGTTATTATTTGAAATTTCAATCGGCAAGTTACAAAAGCTGTTACGCTGTTTTTCACATGAATTTTTCGGCACTTTCGATCACTACTAGTTATTGTGTTTTCGCAAGCAATTACTATTATTCATTTGGATGAATTATATCCCTCAATCGTGGCACAGTGGGTCTTGAAGATTGATTGAAACAATAGACGCTGATGATGACAAAGTTGAACACATCGGCATAGAAATGTGAAGGAGATTTCGTCATATAGGAACTATTACTTTATAATAATTAGCTGAAAAATCTGATATTAAGTTAAGTTGAAATTCTTTCTCATGGACCTGACTTTCAGTTCTACTCAATCGTGTATTTTTCAGCCAATTATTAGAAAGCTTCTCAAACATTTAGCGACTCATACTCAATTTAAAATCGAAAATATTTGGGATGTTGAATGTTAAAGAAAACGAATAATTTTAGATTGTTCTCCTCGTTGAAAACCAAGCAAACCAAGGTTTAGTTTGTCATTGAACCAATGTCAAGTACGTTCCGAGATATTATATTAAACTACCATAACTTACAACCCACGCATATAAATCTCAATGCCATTTTTGTGAAGCAGACAGACCTAATTTGAGTTTATCATCTGTAATGTCAAAATTATTCGATTTATTTTGATATTACCTATAAGGTAGTCGGGTGTGGTAGACCGAACGCCTCTTCCATATTTTGAATTAGCGTGTAAACAAGAGGTGATGACATAATAGATAAAACGCAATATAAACAACCGTGAGACGAATATGTTATAGTCCGGGAAAATTAGATATCTCTTTCATATTTGCTCGTACGAAATATTGTATCCAATTGTACAAAGCTTCAAGCACTCCGAGGTTTGTCTGGAAAATACGTATAAATATTCAATAATAACTTTATTTTTACAATTAGTCAAGTATTTCTATATGGTCTTCTTCAAAGTATTCTCCCTTGAACAAAGTGCTCTTCTTCCAACGCCGTTTCCACTGTTGATATAATTGCAGAAAGAAAAAAAAATCAGTTGCCGTATCGTTTTTGTTTTGCTTTCTACATCTCTTAAGTGCTGACCCCGAAGCACCATTTCGCATTTCAGGCCAAAAACTCACGCACAACGAGCGACGTAGGAGCGGGCGCATTGTCGTGATAAAGGATGTCGCCGCCTCTCTTGCCGGGAGGGACAGCTTCCATTTTTTGCTTTGAGACTTGAGCTACATATAGAATTGGTAACACCAAGACTTCTCACCAGTGAGGACTCGTTCCTTGGTGGCCACAAAACTGGAAAACCTGGAAACGTCAGGGAATTTTCAATTAACTGGAAAAGTCAAGGAATTTCTCTAAAAATCTGGAAAAAACGAAAATTTTCAATTAGAATTATTTAAAATTATTCAATTACTAGGATTTTTTCGTTTCCTTCGAATGAGATCGGAAAGCGTGCATGCGATTGTCATATCATCTAGCGTACTTTTTATTGTACTATTCAGTACCATCTGTTTTATATTTCGGAAATGTGTGCGTAAAAAATACCAGCTGATCATTGAGCAACTTAACTTTACAAAAGTGAGAAAGAATATTATGCTTATAACTTTTTGGATATTCAAGTTGTTGGCATTGAAATAATTGAAATATCGAATAGTATGATTCAGTCCGTTAAGAATTCAAGAAGCCGTTATGAAGAAAAATTAGAAAAAAATGAAAAAAGATAAAGAATTAGATGACTTTGATAGTAAGAATAAATATTTAAAGAAACAGCAATTGAAAAATCTTTTGGATATATAGTTTTTTGCGCTAAAAGTGTTAATTTTTCATATTTATTTAATAAATATAAATAGAATAAAAGTGTTATGGTAATTTCTGATTTACTACACTTTTCCTAAGTAATATTCGAATATTTTTAAAATTAGTCAGGGAATTTTAAAATTATATCTGTGGAAAATCTGGAAAAGTCAGGGAATTTTATTTTAAAAACTCTGTGGTCACCATGTTATAGTACTTTGACCCTCTTTGCTTTCTGTTCTGGAGTGAAAAGCTGCACCACGATTTTGTTACATAATTTCAAGCATTTGTGAACGATTGTTTTGGGGATTGACAGCTCGTCGGCTAACATTCTACGGTTTTTAAGATTTTCGTCAGAAATTCTCGGCCTTCCCGGAACGTTTTTAAACCCTTGGTTCCTTCAAAAAATTGTCTCCATAAACTTGTTTCAAATATTAAAAAAATCTCACAGCCTTTCTTGCCTAGCTTTGCAAAAAAACTTGATATTAAAGCGCTATTCCTCAACTATAGAAAGCTGGCTAACTTAACCTAACATTATTTCATTATTATTCCTCGTATTTTATTCATTTCCTGCAGTTGCATGTCCATGATAGTTTTGCCTCCAAAGGGAAAACACATTTTGAGCTAACACCTATTATAAACAATTCTATAGTCTGGTGGTTCTTATTTCTAATGGTTCCGGCGATTTTCATCAATTTTGATGCCTACAATTTTTTTTTTTGTACGAGCGGAAGCTAAAAATGTCGACGACTCAAAACTGTGTTTGCAACCTGCGACGCAATATCCCTTCTTCAAAAAAATTTTCTCAATTTACCCGGACTATGACGTGGGCGTCAAAGACAATCTTAATATAGCAAATAAATGATATTACATTAAGTTTAAAACGTAGTTATTGAAATTATATAAGTAGGTACAACTCTTAAATGTACATTTTAAGCAAGCGTATCCAAATTAATGTTCAGTACCAATAAGAAACTTTTAAATTTCGTTATTTTTTTCAATCATTGAACTTCCCGGCTGGAGACTCTTTCTTAGATCTCGATTGAAAGTATATATAATTACTACTGAAATGGGGTGAAAAGGGTAGTATGAAAAGGTTCTGACCTCAACCTGATGATATCAGCACTCATCAATAGAAATTTCTTATTTTAAACTATTCTGGACCCTTACTGTCCGTTTAACAATCGTATACGTGAGTTGTTGGGAAGATTTTTGAGAAAATTGAGAAAGTGTGGAAAGGCAATACGCCCAAGTAAATGAAAAAGAAACTAAACACTGTGTCAGGAGATCCCATATAGAATTTTACGATGGGCCCAGTATAGACACATACTTGGACCAAGTATGTACAACTCTGGTCCTAGCTTGGAAGCCGTTATTGGTCCAGACTTGGTGGGAATCTGGGATGATACAATGTCCCTCGCTTGGCTTGCAAGCCTGTACCAAACCTAGTTGCCTGGATAAACCCAAGACTGGTCTGCAGGCCTGAGCCAACAAATTTCTATTAATGCACTCTACTAATTAATGTACATAAAAATATCAGTTAAATAATTGAACAAATAAAGATATTACTATATTTTTTATTTTCTATTGTTTTGTACCTTTTCTGCATAAAAGAATTTTATTCTTGAAAAATTATTATTAGATATTAGAACCAAATTATATATAGTTCTGCCAAGCCTGACTGACTATAAGATGGCCTAGGTCGGATTACTCAAAATTCTGTCATGCCTGGTTGACTATAGGATGGCTGAGGTCGGCTTCTGGGTAACCAGCCAGGCTTGTGTGAATATGGGATGGCCGAGGTAAGGTTACATAGAGTTCAGCCAGGCTTGCATGACTATAGAAAGGCCGAAGTCAGGTTACCCAGACTTCATCCAGGCTTGTGCCATTATTGGTTAAGTTGTTAAGGCCGGGTTTCCAGCGTTGGCCCAGGCTAAGCCCCGTCGTGCAAGTTTTGAGGCTCCTACATAGGAATTTTTGGCAACAAATATTGCGGGAAGACCGTCGAAATTAAGATTAAAGATTTAGAAGAGGCTACCAGCATAAAAAACGCATTCGTCATAATACTGAAATTATGCTTGCATAAGCTGTGCACCCGTTGAGTGCTGCGGCTGTACACTTTTGACCAAACGCGCATTCGAATGAACATTTTTCAGGCCTAATTGACGCGATTTAAGTAAAATGAGTCGTTTTTTTCGCGTGAAGGAATGAATGAAGCACTACTGATGATGGATGCACTACTAATACCTAAATCCGGAGTAAAAAGAAACAGTCAAAACAGTGGATTGCACAGGGCGAACCTGCTTTGAAAAAGGCAGTTTTCAATGATTATAGTTAATGAGAATATCAACATTTCTCGTTATGATCGACAGGTTTTACCGTGATCAAAAGCGATATTTGGTGATGCAATATTCGAATGTGTACAGAAAATATAAAAATTTGCGAAAACAACTTAAGAATCCAGAAAAGTACACCGGACATTGCTTCAGAAGGACGTGAAACATTTATGAGAGACGCCCCATACAAAGACTATTTACTGGTGAATGTTATCGCATTAATTGGTATTGCCGGAGGTTGTCGAAGGGAAGAAATTCATAATTTAGAAGTAGACGATGTAGAGGAGACTGGTTCTCAGTTAGTGGTTCGTATTAATTACACAAAAACGCATGTTCGACGGGTTTTTACCGTGATCAAAAGCGATATTTGGTGATGCAATATTCGGATGTGTACAGAAAATATTAAAATTTGCGAAAACACCTTGAGAATCCAGAAAAGTACACCGAAAATTGCTTTGAAGGACTTCGTATACTTTGTTGACCAACGCTGGAGCTGGTATCAATATTTTAAAACGGCTTGGTGGATGGAGGATCATCAGAAGCTGAAAAATATGTTGACGAGTGCGTCGAGAGCAAAAAGAAAATAGCAAGAATGATACAAGGGGGTGAAATTTTTGTACAAGAGTTAAACCAAAACCATACAAGAAGTGCATCCAGTAATTCCTACAATATATGTTTCTGGTAACAGTAGTTGCACTATTATTGTCAACATTCAAAAATTAGAATAAAAGTTTAGTTATTGATGTTAATTGATTTTTTATTTCTAATTCATTTTAAACGGGATTGGGAGAATTTAATTGATAATTACAAGGATATCGTAAAGTGCCATTTTTCGGACTCAAATTAGTACTGTAAAGTCGATTTTATAGTACAGTATGAAAAAAATATATTTCCCAATTACTTTTGGTATCAATTTTGAAAATAAATACTCCATTGATGACATGTATTATTTTATTTTCTTGGTACGAAACAAAAACCACGTCATTTCAGATAGAACGCTGTTCTCATGGATGAGAAGTATATAAACTGTGTGAAATCTACTAATATGGGTATGTTACACTAGAAGAATTCTACTCGGCCCGTTAAATAAATTATGTAGATTTTTCTGCTAATTATAGAAACTCCAGCGCTCATGAGATATGGTTAATTATTGAGTAAATGAATTGATAATGTCCATTAACATTAAAAGTGATTATACTGAAATACCAAGCGCCAGGTACCGAACCAGAAGTCAATAAAACTGGTTTGATATAAAGAAAAAAATAAAATAAATGCAACAATTGGAATATACAAAGAAAAAAACATACCGTTCAAATTCTTTAACTTCATAAGGAATTTCTGAAACAAGTAAATTTTTATTCTTCATCGGGCACCAAACATTTGAATTTATTTATTTTTTTAATTGTCTGTGGTTTACGGTAACTGAAAAAATTTTTCATTACAAGGGAAGCTTCGTTATTCTTTAATTTCGAAGCTTCTTCCTATACTATGTGGACTTCTTTCTTGTGTAAAAGAAAAAAAAATAGAAAACTATGATATTCAACGACTTTAATGCAGAAAACTGCATCTTTGAGTTAACCCGGCATTAGACAGGTCAAAAATAGTTAAAAAGAGTTGTGACACGTGGGGTGTAGCAAATCCCAAATTGATTTGATCAGCGATACATTCCTAATATCAATTTTTAATAAAATTTTAGTGCTTTTCTGCCACCTCTTAGTAGGTAATATTAAAATCTTTGTATAAAAATATTATTTTTTGTTTTTATCGTTGTTTTTATATTGCACGAAAGTGGATTATTTTAAAGTAAAAAATGAGATGCCTTTTTTATTTATTTGCTGAAAATTTTTCAATAAAGATACTAAACAAATTGAAAAAGAGTGTTATAAACAAAACGACAGGCTTTTAAACAAAAAAACCGAATAAAATTCTCGCTAGTAACAAAAAAGTTATTGTGTATTCAATTAGTTCAATATTTGTAATAGATGACTGCATGCTCGAGGTATAAAACACGGAACACGCTTCACAAACATGTCTAGTTTTTTTTTCACGTGAACGAGGGCATTCAGAGCATCTTCTTTGTTGATTAGGCCTTGTCTTTTTGGTAGGTGGCTCCGGATTTTCACCCAAAATATTTCTGATATTGCCGCGTATATCGAGAGCAAACCTGGGGTTAGACAGCCTTTGTCTCTGGTGGTCTTTGATTAATGGATTTCAACCGGGTCTGCGATATTTTGTTGGCAGTCGACCTCCTAGGTTTTCTTCCTTGGCATCCTGTTCTAAGTCAAGGTAATCACTACACACGCTGACATTGTCTATTTCGTCGTCTTTTTCGGAATCATCCTCATCAATAAAGTTTTCGTCATTTTCTGCATGTTGTCATAGTCTTTGGAGACGTCTCTGCTCTTCTTCGTAATCTCCTATCAATACACTAGCTAATACAAGCGATAATTCACAAATAATAACCGTAGTTGATAAAAATAAAGAACCTATCAGTAATCTGCTCAAAAAAAGTTTAGACAAGTGGGGTGTGAGAAACCCCACGCAACTTTGAAACGGTTCTATTGGCACTGTGTCTATGCTGGAACTATGCTTTCAACAACCACGTGTAGAGGAATACTTAGTTTGAAAGAATGGAGGCGCTAGCGTCGTTTGGCGTTCAATTTGAATATTTTTTCATCATTCTTCAAGCGCTGAGTTTGGTCATACCCCACCTATCTAATGCCGGGTTAAACTTAGACCGATATATCCAGTGTATACCTCAGACTGTATTTGCCAGTCAGATAGAAAACGACTTGATCAGCTATGCGGCACCAGGTGCATCACCACCTAGTGTTCGCGATCAAAACACTTCAGCAACTTTTTCAATGATACCGATACTCAACGTTTTTTCCATGGTGAATAACACCAGACCATACTACTTGAGATATGGCACTCAAACTTCACACGAACATATCGTACCAGTTTGGGAAAAGAATGTTAGCGATTCGATTCATTAGAGATAGTGCTACAATGAATTCTGGAGCTTGTATTTTCGAAAGACTTAGCAACTCTGGACAGTTTGATAACTAGGATCCCATATACTCAAGTTTTCAGATAGACAAATGGAAACAAATATTTATAATTGGATATGGTTTTACTATATTCCAAAATATTCTCTATATAAGATCAATACACTTATTTGTACGTGTTTGACCACGTTGAAACGTTTTTGTTTGAACTGATGTGTGAAAGCTCGCATTGTCTTGGTGGAGTATGAATCGTCTTCTGCGATTGTTTACAAACACTTCTGGCAAACGAAAGCTGGTGTGCCATTTAGAATTGACCGTTCTTTGTTCCTCTAATGGAACGGTGCCAACAAATCCAGTTTTTCCCAAAAAACCACCATTTGCTTCCAAGTGCTTCGTGTGCAAACAACTTTAGTTCCATTTGGCTCGACTTGAAAGACCCATATCGTCGGTTGCTGTTTAGTTTAGGTTCATATGCATAGATCCCTGTCACGATCTTTTGAAATATCACGATTGAATTTCTTCACCTTTTGGCTTTCACCAATCGGTACGATTTTTTTCGGCGATTGTCAAATTAAGCTGTATTTAACGCAAACAAATCATTTTGGCACCCAAATTTTCGTGCAATATTGATTATATGCGAGTGGAACTAATGTCCAAGTATGTCTCAATCTCACGGTATGTCACATGATGATCATACCATATCAGCTTAGGTACAGCATCTATATTTTCTGATACAACATCCGATTTTGGAAGACCTTCATCTTCTAACGAAAAGCGACCACGATTGAATTCGGAAAACCAGCGAAACGCGGCGGTTCAAGATGGTGCGTCATCACCAAAAGACGAAGCGAGTTATTCGGCTCACTGCTGTTGGGTTAATACACGTCGAAAGTCATAGAAAAGATTTGATTTCAGCTTCAATAAACTACCTGAAGCCTCTTAGTTTTTAAAAGCTCTACCAAGGATACTCAATATTTGTTTTACTGTCAAATGTAACACCAAGATTTTCGCATGTTTCGGCACTTTTAAGGACATTATTACAAATGTCATCATTAAAAGGGATGAGGTTTAGTTTTCTAGTGAATAAGATATTAAATTTCGAAAAGTAGAGGAAAAATATTAAATTGAAGTGAGTGTTTATCATAGAATGATATATAGTACAGTGAACCAAGCAAATCACCTCGCAATTTTAAAGATTAGTTTGAAATTTTGACAGAAGCTCAAAAATGATGCAAATTACAAACCTGATTTGGTGCCAATGTATGCTTCTACCCCAGGGGTGAATGCCACCATGGAAATTTAAAGCTTCAAAATAACACCGGGAATCGATAGAGAATTGAATTTTATGAAGAAAATGTAGAATGAAGTTTTTTATTTAACTCAATAATTTCTGAGTTATTCGCGATTGAAAATTAAAACATTTTTTCACGAAAAACTCGAAAATTGCGCATTTTCTGGAAAATATTATTTCAATCAAAATTCAAGCTTATAAAGAAATTAGTCAGTTTAAATTAAATTTTTTAAATAATATTCAGCAACTTATGAAAGCGTTTTTCTCTTTTTCGTAAATTTATGCAGAGGTTTGAGCTCAAATAACGGAAAAACGATTAATTTTTCATAAAAAATTGTAATAAACATTTTTAAGGTACTTTTTCAGATCTTTAAAATGATCTTTTATAAAATCGTCTAGCGTGAAAATTAAGCCAGTTATGATGAAAATAAATTGAGTAACTCGAATTTGAAAAAAAAATGTCGGTAAATTCGACACCATGTGCGGCAAAATTAAAATTAATCGTAGCCCATGTAAAATTATCTTTGTTCAAGCCCTAACAACACGTACCAAAGTTTCGATTTTTTGAAAAAAACGTTATTTTTTCAAAATATCTCAAAAACTATTAGATCAACGAAAGAATTGTTTGGTAACTAAAATTTAGCTTTTATTTTACTGAACATTTTGCTTGTTTTTAAACTCACGTAGCTTGAAAATTAAACGAGATATAAGCGTTTAAAGTATTGATTTCAATGCTAAGGGAGAGTCTTTCTTACCCTTTAACATCAAAATTCTCTGAAGAAAAGGGCCTAGAAGGGTTGCAACTCTCATGGTTTATATATATTTGTGTCAAAGAGGGGTTCTTTCGTGATGAACACCTGCTTAAAATCTCTTTCTTTATATATCTTCATATACATACATATTTTTGGCCCAGTATAGTTTTCGGTGTAACCGTCAGTGTGTTTCGAAATACAAGAGAATAAACGTTCTGAGGGGTGGTTTTTGGTGGTTGCTTTATTAAAAATATTGAAGGTCAGATTTATTATACTTGAAGAAAAACAATTCTCTTGTTACGATACAAAATAAAAAAAATGTTTTTTACCAAATGTTTTTAATAATCTTTGAATGAGAGGTTGTTTTTAAGGGTAAAATATCAAAATATTACAGTCATGATACAAAATAGTCAACATTTATTATATTTGAATATAACTATAGCTCATTACCGCTTTAATTCGTTAATTTTCAATTTATTAGAGTAAGGGGGGATTTTCACCCCTTAAAAATAAAAAGCATACTTCGCGACCAAGTCAGGTTTGAAGAGGAGGGTAAGATGAACTTAATTCCAAATTTTCAAGAAGATCGATGAAGGTCTTTAAAATTGCGAGGTTTCGGTCGATTTTAAGCTTGAAGGACTAATAATTTTAGATTGTCGGCATGAATTAGAACATTAAAGAGTACGAGGTTTTTCCAACAACTTGAAGGGCATCCCCGTTACGAATATCTATTACTGATATTCTAAATTACATTGACTGGTTCTATTCTGTACCTTTTTTTGTGCGCATTACCTTTTGGTAACCAGTTTTACGATGAAAAGAATGAAAAACAAGCAGATGTAAACAAAAACGAGTTTGCAGTTTCAATTTTTTATGTTTACTTTGTGATGAACACCGCATATATATGTTAATTTATTTGTATAAAAAATGTGTTAAAAGTATTACTTCAATGTTAATCGAGTTGCTGTCGAGTTCAAAAGATTTTTGCACGTATTCACATAAATTTTGATTTATTGTATCAGTTTAATGTCTACTCGCTGAAAGTTTAATGTGTCCTTGCTCAAAATGGGAAAATTTCTTAGATGGTGGTCGGTAAGAAATAGCGATTCGGATTATGTAAAAGTGTAAGTTTTTATCCAAATTAAATTGATTTAATTAATCCATCCAAATTAGGTTCAAGGTGAAATATAATAAACAAACTAAAAATAACAAATTTTGAATTTATTTCCATCAAAATACTGAATTGAATTCACGATTGGACGCATTTATGGTGTGAAAACATTTCTATTAATTCAATTTTCAGATCTCTTACTTTGCAAACGTTTCAGTAATCCTTTTTGCGAGCTAAGTCGCCAATTTTTCGATGAGAACTCTGAATTTTTGTCTAAAGCCGCAAACCCAACTTGATTTTCTTTTTGTTCATCAGTTTGAACGGACAAATTTGTTTCGCACATTTCTATGTACTTTGAAGGTCGAAGGGCGTCCTAAACTGGCTTGTAAACAGTACTCAACGTTATTATATTCTTTATAAAAATATTTTAACACTTTCCGAGATTCTTTCATATTTTTTTTTCTATACGGACTGTCAAGATAGATCGACCTCAAACTTATCACTGCTTGTCTTAACAGATTAATGTATTGGATATGGTAGTTCAAATACGAGGGCGGTTTTTTTTCAACCTCCGATAGGCTATAAATAAAAGACAAGCTCATATAAAACGATAATTATATCACCAAAAGATTAGTACACTTTCTGACATAATCACCAAAGAGATTGATATATTTGTCATACCTGTGGACAAGCTTTTCAATACCCTCTTCAAAGAAACAGACCTTCAAACTTCTAGAAATTCCGTAGACAAAGCAGTAATGGCGAATCCCCTTTATCATACACACGACCCCTGGCGGACATGTTTACGTGGCTGTAGCTCAACGCCGACTGACGCCTGAATGTCAACAATTGCGGTGTGTTTAGTGCGAGAGCCTCACAGTCGCCTACTGCGCATGCCTAGTCGTTATTATCTAATTTGCTAAATTGGCAAAGCTATTTACCAATTCAAAATTTTTTACGGATAACGGTTTCTTAGTTTGGTCAATCGAAATTACCAATGAAATCGTATAGGTGTTGGTGTATTTGAAGTTAATTTTAACGGCACCGTACTCATGGTTAGATCTGGTCAAGGGTTGGGTGGTATGGCGAAAAGGAACTTGGTGCGAGGTAACGACACTTGGTGCGACACCCAAGAAGATAGTTCAACAAATTGGGTACCCGATGTATGTTTTCAGCAGCCAAAATATTTCGGATAATGCACTCTACCATAGTTGCCAAAAGATCCCAAGTTACAGTTATAGAAAAAGACAAAAACAAGACTTTTTGAGCGAACTATTACAAAGAAAGTTACAATATTCAACATTTTTCAAAGGAATACGTTTGTGACAAAGAAAATCACGAAGTAATTTTGATTTCCACCAATTAAAATCTTATGGACGCGTTCGCAATAAAACGTCTACTTTAAACAGTTTGTGGTCGAGAAACGTTAAAAATGTAACTGCTGAAAACTGGAGAAACTGTATTCAATATGTAAAAAAGATTGAGAACTTATATATGTTCGACGATTATGGCGCCACGTCGTGCGCCAACTTGTTATGTTCGACGATGTCTGGAAGCGATTGAAAAGATAAAAACGTTGGGCGCCGATCGTGACGTATTATAGTACTCGAGATAATAAGTAATAAGTAATAATATTGATCCAAAATTTTGATTTTGCCTGTATTCTAAAATAATATTTATCAGATACTTGAAACTTTACCTGAAGAACAGCGTAAGTTTAATAACAATATGTAAAACTTTGTGATAAAATTTTGGTTAATTAGTTGTATTGATAAAGAAAGAAAAAGATTCATTGGAAAATTTTTTTGGTGGGATAAGGGAAATTTGATTTAGGAGAAAGGTTTGTTGGAGTTAGCCCTGATATAGGAGTTGCTCCTCTGCAGGGCCGGGGTTATGAAAGTTGCGTGGGGTTGTGTTTGCTGTCCTGGCTGTTGTATTGATACGAAAATAGTAATTTAGATCAAATATCAAGAAATTGATCATAAATTGTCGTTATTCGAATTGAGTCATTTATGATAGACGTTGAAAAATACAATTAAATTTGGATAAATATGCAAATATCATCTGATTTGTTATAGAAATTGATTTACACTAAATAACGATAATCTGTAAGATTAAATTTTGAAAATTTATAACTTATCTAAATCTAATTACACAATTTTAATAATTATGACGATCTAAAGTAACGAATGTTGTTATTTACGGTTGACAATTCAGTCCAATATGTTTGACTTTGATAACTCGTACTGGATCTCATACTTTGGGTCTTATGAACGGGATTTTTCTTTATTATGTTTGTTTCTTCTTATTTAATTCACCGTTTCGAATCTCAATTACTTTCGAATTTGTCTTTATTCACTTTCCGTTTGAGTTATCCGAAGACTACTTCTCTTTCAGAATTTCTTTTTTATTCTTGGTAACTAACTAAATATTTTTTTCCGTCTTTTAGAGTCCTTTTCAACGATTCTTACTTTTTTTATTCATGTTATTTCACGATGTCAGCTTTTTTTAATACACTGCAACGTGGTACTGACGTCTAGAATGGAACAAAGACTATTATCACTAGAAATGGATTTTTGGATGCGAGCAGTAGGAATTTCAAAGCTCCAACATATTCCAAATATCACGAGTAATAATGAAGGTTGAGAAAACTACACTAGATAATATACTGGAAAAGCTACTCAGCTGATATGGCCATGAATGGAATGGATTGGAATCCACCGGAACGTCGTAAACAAGAAAGATCGAAAATGATCTGGATAAAAGGAGTTAACAAGGTAATGTCGACGAGAGATTTTACGCCAGGAGACTGGGAGAATCGAGAGAAATGGAGATTGGGCACTGCAAGGCATAGAACGCTATAGAATCGATAAAAAACCCGTTTTGAAGAAAAATTGGATTCAAGTTCCTCTAACTCTAAATACAGAATTAAAATTATAAGAATATCGAAAAAAATATCAACGTTTATCCTTTATAATTGCACGGAATTCACAAAATTTCTATATTTTCTGCAATTTGTGGGTGCGATATCTTCGTAGAGGTTTGGATGAGACAATTTTGTTTATTACAATCACCTCCTAAATTTTGTCGATTTAGAAAACACCCCGTATATATATTCTTAACTGAAACTTCATGAGATCATGTTCGATTCATGTCTCAATATCCATTTTTATAAATTGATAGATTCAAATCACTATTTGCAATTCTATCTTTATCGTATGAATTCTAATTGATATCCATATAAATGCAACTGAAGATGTTACTCCGGATCTGACGTACATTCATTAATAATTGAAATTAACATCAAATAAAAAATGTTAATCTCTTATTGTTGTATAAAATCTGTGAGAATGGATGTTTTTGTGAATTTTTTGTATTGAATCCGGCTTAAATGTCGCTGAACTTGTAGTCCGGGAAAGTTAGACCAGCTTTTAACTATGGGATATAATATATTACATCTTGAGACAAAATATTTATCGCTCGTCATACATTTTATACGAGGACGTTCACACTGTGCACCCGGCAAACATTTTTTAGACTTGCTGTGTTTCTTCATCAAAATATCGCATCCCAATCGATAGTTGTTCAGTGCCAGTAATATCAGCTGTTTCGTCTGCTAGCACACTACGAGGATATATTGAAAAATTATTAGCCTACTATAGAACCAAACAAAATTTCAATGTCATATTATTTTGTTACTCAACATATTCTCCTCTTAATTGGATACATTTCTAGACTTAAAAAAATGTTTCTTCTTGCTCTGCAAACCAGACCTCCACAGCTTTTATTACCTCCTCGTTAGAAGAAAATTTACGACTTTTTAATTATTTTTTCAGTTGAGGAAAGAGACGATAGTCGGACGAAGCCATATCTGGTGAATAAGGTATTCTAGTGATTCAAACCCTAAATCACGAATTTTTTGCATGGCAATATGAGATTTGTGTCCTGCAAAAACAAAACACCTTTGGATAGCTTTCCGCGTCTTTTCTCTATAATTTTTTCCCGTAGAATGCTCAGTAATGTCGAATAGTAATCTCCAGTTATTGTTCTACCCTTATCCAAAAAATCAATCATGTCAACATCGTTTTCAAATCGAGCACAGATCGAACGCGATTTTCTACCCTTGCACGCTTTTGGTCAATATTCAAACATTTAGGGATCCATTTTACACCAACTTTTCTCATGTCCAAACTGACGTGAACTATATGATAAACGACGCGTTCGTATGAAATATTCGGTGCTTCAGATATCCGTTTTAGCCCAATTCGACGGTCTGATAAAATCATGTCATGAACTGCATCGATATTTTCGGGGACTTCTCGATCGGTCATCATCTTCAATGGAAAATTTACCTCTTTTGAAGCTTGCAGTCCAATTTTTCACGGTCGCATACGAAGGGCATTGATTACCAAGGGTATTAAGCATATCTTCGAAAATCTGCTTACCTCTTAACCCTTTTAAATACAGTTAATTTTTCGATTTACTTTTTTGACGTGAAACTTTACACACACACTTCTAATAAGTTATTGTTCGTAACTATAGTAACGCGATATTTCGTTTATACATGTAACTGGTCTATGCTAATTAGATATCAATACATCCTCGTATATGCTGCTGCATCTTTTTTCCAGTTTTTTCATAATATCAGCCTTAATAACGCTTCCACAAATACCAATAATTTTATTTTGAATATCTACTGAACGGTAGCTTGCGGTGCCTTGCGTTTTATTATTATATTATTTTAAATATTTCAATACTTTCTACAATATACATTAAACCTTAATTTGTTATGCGATGCGGAATTTATTAATAGGTAAGGAAGTCAATTGCTCGAACGACCTTAGGACTTTGGTAGCTTTGCGGCTAGCAACTGCCCCCCCCCCTTGGCGACGCCTTTGATTAACTCTCTGGAACGAATTCATAGTGAGCCACCCGCGGTGATCGAAAAAAAAAAACGTTAAGCATTACATTGATTTTCAACCGTAGTTTTTGGATCGTTGATCGGTGGATAGTTGCGCAGTTTGTGACTGTAGAATCGTCAGCAATGTATTTGAGCGTATCTTTTGTCATATCTTATTTTCAAAAAACTCAGTTTTTTCGATACATAATTCAAAAAATGTTGAGTCGATCTATAAGGAACGTTCAGAACCTCTGCTACCTCTCGGATGCCGACATGACTATTTTTAAGCACCATTTTGTTATGTTAACGGAGGTGGGTGAGTGATTCGTAGGAAGCAAGCGGCGATAAAATAGATTTCCCAAAACATTTCAGCAATATTTCCAAATTTCAAGCAAACGCGTTGCACAAGTTTTTTCCATGGTCTACATCAACAAACTGGGCATTGTAAACAAACAGTCGACATATACCACTTGGTTTATGGTACTCAAACTTCACACGATTATTAAATAAAGTGATACCAATGGGTCCAATTTGAACAGACCAAGAATATCAAGACATAGAATGAAATATAAAAGATAAAATCGAATCTTTTCTACATTCTTTATGCGATAATCAATATAATTCACAAACAAGAAAAAAACTTATTTTTTTAATTATTTATTACAGTCATTAGTATTCGAGAACCCTTTATGCTTTAATTTTGTCTTATTCTGATCCTCGCCCTTTGCTTAACGTACGAAATATATTATTGATAATTGATTATTCTGTAATTTTTTTCCTTAAAGGAAAACAATAAAAATTATTGATGTTTGAAGTCGAACATGTAATTAAAAGTAATTTTTTTCTCATGAATTTTATTGAATTATTATTATTATTATTGAATTTTAAATTAATAGTGGATAACTTTTATAAATGAAGGCTACGGATTGCTGAAGTATGAAATTATTAAACACAATTTGAAATATATATTTTAGTATTTTTACCAAATCTTACATTTAATAGTTTCAAAGTCAACACTCAGTTTGAAATTATTTAACTAGTCATAAATCACGTAGATGAAGTTAGCAACACGAGCAGCAGATAGACATTATCTACGACTATAACAATAAATATTAAAGACTAGTTCAGACACGAATAATTTAGTGCGTGCCAATAGTAAAAATTGTATTTTAAATTGTATATATACAAACTGTTTTTTCTGCATTTTTCGAAGAAAAATCGTAGGTGTGGGAATCAATAACTAGAGAAGAAATCGATAAATTTTCAAATGAAGCTCCAGATATAGATTATTTGATGATGAAAGTGGCAAATAATTGGTGTATTTGGTCGCCGTGAATAGCTATGCAGTTTGAAGTTAGATGAGTTAGAAGAATTAGAAAATTTGCTGCTAATACATATTTCGTATATACGAAAACCAATATCCAGCGTAGTTTTTGTATCCCTTCAAACTACGTTAATTGCTACATTACGCTCTCGTAGTACACGGTCACTACTTTCGAAGATCATCAGCGTCTTTACTTGCGAATTCAGGTTCTCAACGGTCGCTAAGTGGTACATTGAGGACTTCATTGGAAAAAGGAATGAAATAGCTGGCAGCAATTTTCCTGTTTCCAATCTGTGTGATGAGTTTCCAGCACTCTGAACTAGTACCATCTTCAACAAGCAACGTGGTCTCAATAGCCTACTCCAAGCAACGAATGACCCCTTCTTTTTTGATTGTTTCCAATCTGTGTTGTTACCTGTTGCATCAGCAGCTGCAACGTCTTCAAATAGGGATAAACAGCACTCTGAACTAGTACCATCTTCAACAAGCAACGTGGTCTCAATAGCCTACTCCAAGCAACGAATCATCTTTTTTTTTTTTTTGGTTGATTCCAAGGCCTCAATCTGCCTACTCCTTGGAATTCCACCGATGAAATGAAAAGCTGAAACAAAAAAATATAAAATGATTAGAATAGAAAATAAAAATATCATTTTATAATTGTTTTTGTTTCAGTTCATCGGTGGAATTCCAAGGAGTAGGCATATTGAGGCCTTGGAATCAACCAAAAAAAGAGGTGATTTGTTGCGTGGAGCAGGCAGATTGAGACTACGGAATTGGATCACTTCTAACCAATGAGCGAATAACTACCCTATTCCCACCCTTCTCTTGATAATGGCTCCAAAATGGAAGCCGAAATGTCCAAATAAAGGATTTCTACTATAAACCTCTGAAATAATTTCGAAAACGTATTCCGCCCTTCTTCAATTGGGAAAACAACTACTTTCCTGGCTAATGCCTCGACGAATATTGAATTACATCACCTCTGAAGAGCGTGATGTGAATCGACCTTTTTATCGATATTAACATTCCCAATGGCTCACAATAGCAAATTTTAATCATGTAAGCTTGAATTACAAACGTCACTTTCAATGTGAGCTCTATAAAAACATTCCAAATCTAAAAAGTAGAAAAGTATAGAAGCTTATAATACTTTTTTTCGCCCCAAATTTCATCCATTTTAGTATGACCGTTCAAAAAGGAGGGGACTTTTCAGGAGCATTGTATAGAGTGTTTACAAACTAAACGTTTGTTTTCTTATGTCATACAGAATCATATAACAGATATGGGCACGTTTAGGCATGAGATCGTACATCCAATTACATATAAGAAATAATATAAATAAAATGACTAGACTAAATAATTGCAAATAACAAACAGCACTATCAGCTGTAAAAAGTTGATGCGCATAAAACGTTTCTCTTCTAGTAAGAAAATAAATAAAATTAGGTTGCGTGCGTTTGTCCCATCCACCGTGTTCTCCAGGTCTCACACGACTCTAAAAAGTTACTCGCCAGGCAGAAATTTGAGTGGAGTAGGGAGGTAATCGCCGGTACATAAGTTAAATAAACAGACCTAGAGGAAACGTATTTTTCAGACAGATTAAGTGAGCATCGCTGAGTCAAGTGGATCGAACTAAATAGAGATTATACTGAAAAATAAATCGCAATTTTTCAGTATTTTTGTGACCAAAATCAAAAGAACCTTTGCCATATAAACTAAATTATCATGCATTTTCAATCTAAACTATACTTGTACGAGTAAGTTAATCGTAGTACACCCCTCAACAATTTTTATGTGAAACATTCTATAAACATTGTCTCATGTTCATTTATTAGCGAACCTAGCATTTTATTTATAAAAAATTCTGTGAAATTCCTCTGTTTATAGATCGAATTGCGAAAACAATAATTAAATTATTCAACAAACAACAAGTTATTCCACATTTGACGCCGATGTCGGCGAGTACTTTAGAAATTTTATGTAATTTTTCCTAATGACACGGTTACATAACGAATTATTTATTAATACAGAGATCTGGTTTTAAAAATATGCGTAAGGTCATCGCGAATACGAGGGCAGCCAGTTACACTTATTTGGTTTTAAAAGATGTTCTTCAAATATACTTAGTTCATCATTACCAATTTTAGATTCTTAACAAAATGTTCAATAACATCCGAAGGTGAATTGACTACTTAAGAAGTTTGAAGAGGCTATGAAATCATATTGTTGTATTCAATTTCTATAATATCCTCAAGAACGACATCTAGAAGAACCTCACACGCTTTCCACTGAACATTGTACTCACATTTTGACAGCTTGTATGGGTAGAACGTCGTGGTGATTGCAACCTTGAATATCTCACTACTTCAATGTTGTTATATGATTCATTGGTCTCAGGATCACCAATTTTGTCGCACTTTTGGTTCGGAAAAGATGCTTAACAACATCCGAAGGTGAATTGACTACTTAAGAAGTTTGAAGAGGCTATGAAATCATCTTGTTGTATTCAATTTCTATAACATCCTCAAGAACGACATCTAGAAGAACCTCACACGATTTCTACTGAATATTGTACTCACATTTTGACAGCTTGTATGGGTAGAACGTCGTGGTGATTGCAACCTTGAATATCTCACTGCTTCAATGTTGTTATATGATTTATTGGACTCAGGATCACCAAATTTTGTCGCACTTTTGGTTCGGAAAAGATTCTTAACAACATCCGAAGGTGAATTGACTACTTAAGAAGTTTGAAGAGGCTATGAAATCATATTGTTGTATTCAATTTCTATAATATCCTCAAGAACGACATCTAGAAGAACCTCACACGATTTCTACTGAACATTGTACTCACATTTTGAGAGCTTGTATGGGTAGAACGTCGTGGTAATTGCAACTTTGAATACCTCACTGCTTCAATGTTGTTATATGATTTATTGGACTCAGGATTTTCAGTTTTGTCGTACTTTTGGTCTGGAAAAGAATTCAACTGAGCTCAATTGAAGCAATTCCGAAAATCACGCTTGGCTGCGATGGCAAGTACGAGGAAACATTGGATGTATTCAGAACACGTTCGGAAGTAGATATTTGTACTTAACGAACACAGGATTCTAGATCATCAACATATTTTAGTAGCTCCGCGAACGCACAATTCCAAAATGCGCGTGAATCTGGTAACAGAACATATCTTCTTCTGCGAACGAAGCTGTTTTGTTGTGATGTCACCGGCCGGTTTAGAATCGCTAAATAAAGGCGAAAAACTAACCTGACAGATTGGAAGGACAATAAAAGACGCTTATTAAGAAAAGCAGGAAAAACTTATGTGATAAGGAAAGAACAAGAGAAATCTGAAAAACAAGGAACATTGCTGGCAAGTGGAAAAACGTTGTATGTCATGTGGAATTTTTTTCTAACTTCGCCATGTGAAGGAAGGTAAACAACTAAGTGACTCTCAAAAAAATAAAAAAAGATTACTCTGTTGCTTATACCTTATTCCAGAGAGATTTTCAATTATCGTATTGACAAAAATTGAAAATATATTGTGTTTTCTCTTGATAGTAGCATATTATCGAATAATAACTATTAGTGGGATAATGATAAATATTGTTCACATCATCATGATTTCTTCAAAATTAAAAACCTAATTGGAATAAAAAAAACTGTGATTTGGCTATTACAATTAATTACATTATATTCAATAAGCCGGAAACAATTTATGAACGTAAAATCCAGAAATTTCTTATTACCAGTGAGGCCGAAATCATTATTATTCTGTTTTGAAAAAGAATTATCTTTAAGTATCATTAATATAATGATATCTTTTATTTTCAAACGATTATTCGCATCTAAAACGCAAATGAAATTTGTAATTACTTTATAGCAGTTTAAGGTTTTTATAAAAAATAGTTATTTATACCAAAAGTGAGTAAAGTAATACTTTTTTTCACGAGTAGAACAGTTTGACCGCACGAGCCGCAATTCCTACGAGTGAAACATTAGTACTTTACTCACGAGTTTCATACAAAATTTTTTCTACGTCCGTAGACTTAAAAAAATACGACAAAACTTCTACAAATCTGTATATTTTAGATGAGACGAAACTAGAGGTATTATAGCTGGTATTTTTAAATATCCTTTTAAGTAAGAAGCTCTGACTACAGTTCAGTCTCTGGTATCACAGAATTTGTCCAGAGAACACGCGCTATGATCTATAATTTCCAGGTTCCTTTAATTGTGAAGAACACAGTGTGGTGATGAGAATCCTTCACGTACACTTGTATTTCGCTGTTAGGGATTGGACCAGTGATTTCTGGCTCCTGTCTTTTGGAGTACTGAAAGAGTATGGAAAGTACTTACAATTCCTTGGGTTTTCATTGACATTTTCCTAGAAATATGTGATTTTATTTCCAAAATAATGCCATGTTCATAGAGCGATTTTTTCCGATCATTTGGAACCAAATATGTTCGATTGATTTAGTTGACAAAAATCGGATAATCACGAAAAATCGATGATTTTTTCTGTATTTTCATATTAATGTTAAAATCGATGATAACTCTGTAAACATGACAGGAATTTGAAAATCGCTACAGGATCCATTTTTTGCAAAGAAAATCTCATTTTCCCAGGAAAATTTAAATGAAAATCCAAGAAATCTTTTAATACTCCAGAAGGTACGAACCGGAAAATCGTAGATGAACTTTGGTCCAATCCCTTCCGGTTTATATAGCGAATTTAAGATGACTTGCTGATAGGTCTTCTTCTTGAGATGCATTCTTGGTCTTCTGTGTCACATACATTTAACGATTTCCAATAAACGTTAAATGTGTGGAATCAAGAAAATTTATTAAGATAAACAGTGTGGAAAAAGCACATCTGACAGAGTGGACCACAAGGCAACTGTCTTCAAGCTTTTAAGTTCTGGGCGCAAAATATAAGAGAAACAGAAAGAAAAATGTTTTATTGTCAAAAAATTGTATACAATGTGTAGACAAAAGCTTGTAAAAATTAAAAAACAAACATAAAAATAACTAAATAAAGATACAAAGCAAGTATGCCTGGAATAAAATATTAGATTGGTAGGCACTTTCCAGTATATATGCCCTCAAATTATTTCGAAATACGTGATTGATTTCAATTGGCAAGTGATTGTGCATTTTTTGCGTTGTAAAATATTGAGCCCTTAACTAATTCTGAACGTGGAGTAGGTAACTCCGCGTACCTCACTAGTTACTCATCCAACGACCTTTCTGAAATTGGAAAATCGTGCTTACGAATTAAGTAAACGGATTCAAATAATTAATAAGGAAGAAAGAGCCAGAATTTTAATCTTTTAAAGAAGTCCCTTCAGTGAGTCCTGTTGTTTAGTTCGAGCAAATATCTTTTGTAGTTTGAAGATTCGTTCAAATTGAGTCGCACCACACGTACCCCAGAAGGGAAGGGTATATCGGAGATGCGACTCAATAAGGGCATAATAAACTGTTAACGAGGTGGATTAGTTCAATTCTTTGAAACTGAGACATTAGATTACTGTTGAAGTCTCTGAATTTTTACAGCATCGTATTATAAACTATGAGGCAAGATTTTTGAAAAAAAGCGAGCACAGATTTTTTAGTTATTTTTAAATAAAAACCTGTAGTTTAAAGTACTTTTCAACATAATTTCCACCAATATCTAGACATTTGCATATCGTCCAATTAGCTCTGAAATTTTGTCGTTAAAGAATTTTGTCGCCGTCATACAATCTTTATCACAGTGCTTACTTCTCTGGTGTTTCTTCAAATGAAAGAACATATAGTAATCACTGGGTGCTAGATCGGGACTATAGGGAAGTGCTGTTCCCAACCAAATGATCCAATCAGATCTTTGGTTCCATTAGCTGCATGTTTCATTATATCACTGTCAACAATTTCTTATAATTCAATGAATCTATGTGACATAAACTGTTCGTGATAATTGAGAAAACTGTTTTCAGATAATGAATAATCATAAAGCATCTGTTCTCTTGGAATAGGGTGGACTGGGTGCGTTGCTTTATTTTGCACATGATCTGCCATCTTAAAAGGCTAAAACAGATTCACTATCGCTTTCAGGACAATAGAATAAAACAGTAGAGACATTTTCAATAGCTGCAAACAACCATATGCAGCGCACACGTGCGGAAAGCAATGCAGAAGCAGAATTCGAAAATGGTACTTCGTTTCAAAATCGTACCTAAGTGATAAAATATTTTAAACAAAAATAATGGGACATAACTACGCCTTAGGATCAATATTGTTTATTTTAGTAACAAGAACTGTTTATAGTAAAATATGGTTTCGACAAAAACCTGTAAATTAATTTCTGTATAACTACCGCTAAAGGGTGCAATAGAGTCAAAAAAAGGCGTGATTTATACATTACATTATTGGGCGCCACAACAAAATATTTTTAAAAAAATTAAGCGTATATTTGATATATAAAGTGTC
The DNA here is from genome assembly GCA_026230145.1 of Diorhabda elongata. NCBI lineage: Eukaryota > Metazoa > Arthropoda > Insecta > Coleoptera > Chrysomelidae > Diorhabda > Diorhabda elongata. The sequence goes on along the minus strand of CM047928.1, from coordinate 15,288,162 downwards.
GGTCTTTGTTGGTAAAAAACAAACCAATTGTTACAAACGTTTTTACAGGTGGTTTCATGGACATTTATCTGGAAAAGAAGCAGAAAAACTCATATTAGACAGAGGAAAGAATGGTAGTTTTTTAGTTAGGGAAAGTCAATCTAAACCAGGAGACTTCGTATTATCGGTACGAACAGACGACAAAGTCACGCATGTGATGATAAGGTGTACACCGGTAAGTATATTATATCTTTAAATAAACAATTTATCTGTGTATAAAGGCATACCATCAACATGCTGTTCCCAAAAACTCTTCGCCTCATTCATATTGAATACACCACCACTAAACCAACATTCACAATTACACTGTCTGATATGAGCGTTTCGATAACCGAGTTATCGTCTTCGGAGACTGAAGGTGAACTGTTTTACGTACATGTTCCAAAAACCGTGGAGTCGTCACAACTAAGCCGTAATTTTTGAAATAGAACAAGACTCACAATTACACTGTCTGACGCGCGTTTCGATAACCAATTTGCCGTTTCCGCCATTTGATATCAACTTCATCAAAGAGAGATAGACATTGTCATAATGATAATCTTTTTCTTTCTATCAGAGATTTAGGTCCACTTGAACAAGCTCTCATCGCTCGGTAAAAAACCGATGAGTTGGAATTTAGGTAATGGCTAGAGAGGCTACGTAATTTTCATATCCCGAAAGGGAAATAGGGAAGTTTCTTTTTGCAATTTGAGAGAAAGGGTCGTGTAGTAGTCATATCAATATCCATATGAAAGGTGTTACTGAGACTGAATCGGTATATATTGACAGTACTTAAGAATTGACCACTCGCAAGACAGGAGCCTTTTGTCGAGATGATTGTGTAAAGTGCAGAAGACGTTTTATATCTATGATTTGAAGTTACGTACTCTGTTTAGAGTATCGTTCAGATCAACCGTCCAATCTCACTCAAATCCTCAAAAAACCGCCTTCTTGGTGGATTTCCGGATGGTTGAAGATGATGGTTTGAGAATTGAGAGTCACCCTTCATCGGCTCCACCAATCCGAGAATGTAGACACTAATAGAACGGTTAGTGATATATGAATATGTCAATTTTATTATTTGATATGGCAGTGAGATAGTCAAAAGCGTGTCAGACATAATCGAAAGCTTTCTGAGCATCCATGAAGTTGGTGGCAGCGCGGTTCTTTGGTTGATTACTTGGGTTACAATAATTCGACTATTGGTGATGGCGTTATGATTAGAGTTCTCCAGTCTGAATTCGAATTGTAATTTTGGTAAACTAGTTCACCTTCAGTCTCTGAAGACGATAACTTGGTTATCGGAACGCGCGTCAGACAGTGTAATCGTGAGTGTTGGTGTAGTGGTAGTGTATAGTACAGTGTGTCATTATGAACATCACCAACGGTTCCATAAATTCCAACTCATTCATATTGTTACAAGATCAAATATACATAAAAATCTAGAAGACGATCCAATCTCATTGATTATCTTATTTTGATCAATGATTTTTTAACCTCTTCTCATTTCTAGCTACATTCTAGAAATGTAGAACATTTTTTTTGTCTTTTGTTAGGATAACAGATACGACGTTGGAGGTGGCGAACAATTTAACAGTCTCGCTGATTTGATAGAGCATTACAAAAGAAATCCGATGGTCGAAACTTCCGGTACAGTTGTTCATCTGAAACAACCTTTTAACGCCACAAGAATAAATGCATCTGGAATCCATTCTAGAGTGAAACAATTGCAAGTAAGTAAATAAATCAATTGAAGGTATCCCACAATTACTATCAGTACACTAATATTTTGTTTATTTATCGTCAAATAGAAGGTGAAACTTGATGAATTGTCCAACGGACTACATGGTCCCAGAAGTACCTGGACCAACAAAGAAAACATAAAAATTTTGAAAAAAAAAAATATAATTTATTCTTCAACGTAACCTCAAATACAATTATCTCAGCGATGTTTAATAAGTTCGATACAATTGTTATAATAAGAATCGTCAATCTTCTTAAAATAGCCGTTAACTGCCGACATTACATCTTCTTGTTGGAAAATCTTTGACCACCGAGCTATTTTTTCATTAAAATAATCCGAGGGCGAAATCTGGCGAATAAATAGCAATTCAAACGTTAATTCATTCATTTTTGGAAATTACAACAACGGTTGTGTGAGCTGGTGCAATGTCTTAATGAAACAACACTTTCTTCTTAGCCAAATGGGCTTAAACGTTACAATAAGTTCGCATAATACTCGTCGCTAATAGTTTTCTCAAGATAGTCAATGAAAATTATCACACACGCATGCCAAAAAACCGAAGCCGAAGCAGATGGAACGTTCTTTGCCTTTGCCTTTGGAGCCGGTTCTTCATTTTCAGTCCATTGTTATTGTCAATCTTAAATGTGGGAATCAGGATTATGTGAGACGTATTCTATCATAGAATTATACCATCCATCTGGTTTAAAAATACTTACATCAATAATGTAAAGTTCGGGATAAAGTGTCTCTGGCCACTACAATGGTTCCTTTTCTATGTTTAATGTCGAAATCAAACTGGGGAAGCCTAAGAGAAAGACGAGCCAAGCGACCTGAGGGATTAGAAAGTTTAGAAAGATATTCCAAAGATGAATTATCTGTCTCGAGAGTGAAATGAGTACCTTCAACATCTTGCCTCGGAGTTTTCAACACCAAAAATTCTTTTCCTGTTGTACTATACTTTCTTTCAGTTTTTTTGTTTCTGGTGTGAAGTGATGGACCCATAATTATGAAACGGTACAAAAATTCGGCTGTATTTCTGTGAAACATCGCCAAACACTCGATGGAAACATCTTCACGATCCATTGTGAGCAGACGCGTCACCCATCTTGTGTACAGCTTTCTCATGTCCAAATTTTCAGTTAATTTGCGATGTACTGCACTTGCTATGTTTGCTAGGTCGCGCATTTTCAGTCGACGATCATCCAGTAGCGCTTCTCTTCAACATTTGTGGACTGCCAGATGTGTAAAAAGTTGTGAACCCAATGGTTCTAAAATTCATTATAAAATCTGAAGACTCCATAAGCAAAATATGTATTTAAAAAAAACGAGACCTACTTTAGACTACACAGTTACATGTACTGCTAATTTGGCCGAGAAAATAGCAAAACATCTAGAAGGACTAACATTAAAACGATCTGGCACGATTCCATATTCCCTTGGCTCCAAAAGAATTGAAAAGCGTTTTCTATGATTTTCAATTATTTTACAAGAATTAAAAACTTTTCTGTTTTGAAAGAATCAAAAATGATTTTATTGTAATCAAGATCGATTACTAAGTCCTCAACAGAAAAAAATGAGAAATTGAGGTCATAATTTATATGAAAAAAAGATAGGAGTGCATTAATTGGAATCGGAAAAATTGACATCCCGTTTTTTTGAAATTGAATTAAAAATCCCCACTGATTAACGTTAGTCCTAAAAGATGTTTCCCCCTTTCCGATAATGAGCAATACTTATGTATCCATCTGTATCCAGGAGCCTTTGGAGGTAATTATCGTTATCTGCTATCAGGACTGTGTCATCACCTATATTGTTGATCCCAGTGCCATTTACTTTGATTCCAAATTGTTGAACCACGAGGGCTTCATGAAAGACACCTCTGAGGATTTTCTGAGCATTTCAAAGTTCCTTGTCAAATCGCCTCAGTATTTGAACCAGTTTATGGTGTTGCACTGTGTTGCACTTCGTAAACTATAAAACACATAACTACATATTTTTTGTGGTCGTCGCAGTTCTGAACTAGTACTTGGGTTGCAATTAATGCCTCTATCGTACCGAGACCCCTTGTAAATCCGAATTGAGACGATTTTTGGATTTTATACAAAATCTGTGGTGAATCATTTTCAAAGTATGACTCATCAAGCTATTTAATCTGTGGTTTTCGCATCTTGTTGTGTTGTTCTTTTTTGTCAGTAGCAGATGTAAACCATTTGGTTTGGGAAATTTTGTAAGAAAAGTTTTACTTTTTTTGACTATTCTATATAATTAGCAATCATTCTAATTCTATAATTGTTTTTTTTTTCTTCCTATAAGTATCATGGAGAGACTTCTTTTATAGGTCTAGAAGTCATCGCTTTTTCAGTATTTTGTAATTTCTCTCTTTATAAAGTGTTGATTTTTATTCAAAAATTTCAAATTTTGACTCATTGTTTATTACATAAACTAGAAGCAACAAATTTTTTTCATTCTCATTTATTATTCATTTTTCTAAACCCACAATGATTTATATGTATGTGACTGGTCAGTATTTGGTTGGTACTTTACATGATTCATAAGGTGACACTTTAACAATTATGGTATTTTATAATTATGATATAAATACCATAAAATTAACACTGTACTTTGCCGTTTGTCACGTGATACTGGTCACATTGACGTAACTTTGGAAGCAAGTAAAGCGTGATAACAGAGAGCACGTGTCACAATTGGGGTAAAAAATTCCGTTCTGGAGACTTTTCCCTCAAATATAAGTAACGTCCTGGTCGGTCTATTGAAGTTGATGATGACCAAATCAAAATCTTAATTGGATTGTGCTAGTTAAGAAGCTTGATATTTGGATACTTCGCTAATTGAAAGAAATTCAATTAACACAAAGAATCAACATTTGCGATATGCACCTTAAACGAAATAACACCGACCCTTTCTTGAAAACGATCATGGAGCAAACACTATGAAGCAGCACAAACCACATCGAAAGTTGAAAAACAACAAAAAAATCTCATGCTGTTAGTTTGGTGGGATTCCAAAGGTGTTGTGTTCTTTGAGCTGCTTTCAAGGTACCAAACGATCAATTCTGATATTTAATGTCAACAATTAATTAAGCAATCAAAGAAAAACGGTCAGAATTGACAAATCGGTAAGGTTCAATGTTCCATCAAGTCCTCACACATCTTTGGCAACTCGTGGGAAACTATTGGAGCTTGGCTGGGAAGTGATGCCACATCTCCCATACGACCCCGATCTGACACTATCTAATTACCATTTATTTCGATGTTTGCAGAATTCTTTGAATGGTCAAACTTTCACAATTGACGATCGCCTTCAATCGCACGTGGTTCAGTTTTTTGCTGATAAGAACAGGAAGTTTTTAGAGCGCGGAATCATGAAGCTGAAAAAAAGGTGACAAAAGGTTATTGAGCAAAATGGAAAATACATAATTGATTAAAAACTATTCTTTGTCTTTTTTTCTACAAAACCGAAATTACTTTGTCGTTAAGATATGTAACGTTTACAAAAACCGCACGATAACTATAACCAGCACAAGAAAATACAAGAAACATCTGGAATATATAGAAAACAGACATTCTCTAACATACAGAATGAACAAGTGCAAATGACACAGGTCAAAGAACAGAAAAAAGCATTCGGGAAAAAAATAAACTAAAAGATGATTTGTCTGGGCTGTCAATTACAACAGAAGAAATTACTGGAGCAATAAATAGTTCAAAAGATAAGAAAACTGTTGAGCCAGATCTAGTGCCTATTGAATTGTTCAAAATATTGGAAAACGAATGTATCAAAGGATTTTTAACGAAATTTATAACACAAGAAATGTGAATTAAACGAAGAGTACCTTTATGTTGGAAAAAGGTTTACAGGTTGTCCCTGTAAATGTTTAATACGCTGTTTACACCAACACTCACAATTGCACTATTTAATACGCGTTTTCATAATCAAGTTATCGTCTTCAAACACTGAAGATAAACTGACAGTTGATAGATAAACTGACAGATAACTTGGTTATCGAAACGCGCGTCAGTCAGTGTAATTGTGATTGTTGGTGTAAATAGTATATTCAGTATGAATATCACAACGGTTCTAGAAATTCCAAATTACCTGTAAAAGATATGGATTGTTAACCATTGAGAAGGAACCGCCTCTGATCTTCAGATAGTAGTGTAGAATAATTTATTCCGTCCAATACACTACATGGACATACGTAATCATCCATTAAAAAATCATAATTTCTGATTTCTCAACTTTAAATGCCTATAACTCAAAAACGAGGAGTACTATGAGAGATTTTTTTATGTCGCAACATTATTTGACCGTCATCTTCTCACTCCCGGATCACCTTGTATACATTTTTATTAAATATATTCTTGTTATAAAACATATTTGAAGGGCTACACCACAGTTAATTTTTGGATTTTTGTTAAATTACTATTGCAGAGCGACAATGGTCCTAATAGTTTTGGGAAAGCTGGATTTTGGGAGGAATTCGAGTCACTACAACAACAGGAATCGAAACATTTATATCATAGAAAGGAAGGTGTCAAACCGGAAAATCGAAACAAAAACAGATACAAAAACATACTACCATGTAAGATATCAAAATTCATCAAATTTTCAACTTTCAAATATTTAACGTTTCGTTTTTCTTTTATAGTTGATAACACTCGGGTGAAACTTAAAGACGTAGATCCGACTGTACCCGGAAGTGATTATATCAACGCCAATTACATAAGATGGAGAGTAGACGAGTCTATCGGTTCCGAATTGGGTGGTGATCCAAGTGGTAAAGTCTACATCGCCACCCAGGGTTGTCTACCTACTACCATCGCGGATTTTTGGCAGATGGTATGGCAAGAAAATTGTCAAGTAATCGTCATGACCACCAAAGAGACGGAAAGAGGGAAAAACAAATGTGCCAGGTAGTAAAAAATTATAGTCAATTACAAAAATTTCTAATTTTATCATTCGTGTGTTAATCTAGTTATTGGTAATTCTCAGGAAATTACCGATCAATAAATTAATGAAAAATATTCTTTTATTTGCTCTTAAATTTGTACTATTCATCTTATTAGAAATAGAAAATTTCTTGGTTCCCAGAATAAGCGACTTTTGAGGATTTAACCTCATATGGTCGAGCCGGTAAGGTTTTTCCGGGGTGCTACGCCCCACTTTAGTAGGTCTAGACGAATTTTCCGTGATGAAAACCATTTAACAGAAGCTATTAATCGTTTTTCGACTTAATTAGATGGATTTTAATGATCCACTCATATACGAGCCAATGAGATATTTCAAATGAATCTCTACATTACAAGCCAGCACCGTTGGGTCTTGGAACCATCCCATGGGCGAATAATGACGATAGATATTTCAAACTAATCTCATGGCATTTACCAAAAATTTCTTGAGTAATGAAAAAATTAAAGTAAAATCCGAGAGGGATTATTTACAAAATTAATATTATAACAAGGATAGATAGGTTATTTCTGTACCTCTACTATAGGGTTACATAGTTATCAAATATTCTATAGTCTATATTTATGAATGAGAGAGTAATAAAATGAGTAATCATCAAAAATACTAAATTAGAAATATCTGACTTATGAATTTATATTCTGCTTCAACTGCAACGATATGGACTTAACGTCCAGAAACAAAAATGAACAAAGTGGAAAATTTTTAAAATCAATCACAATGTATATATGCAAAAAGAAATTCTTTTTTCGCTGTATGTTTCACCTGTCAACTATTTCAGATTTTGTTATGTATAAAGTATACAGAACAATATGCAATTATATTATAATTTGCTTTCCTTCTAACTTTTCTAGTTTTAGATGAAGTTCTGATCCTTTTTCTATTTTCTTCCACTGCCTATATACTAATTACAAACTATTTCTGTTTTCCCCTATCTTGTTCCATATTTGATTTGTTTTTAATTTTGATATTTCCAAAATATAATTTTAAAAATCATCTTTAAATTTACTTAGTTATTAATTTCAAAAAAATTTGATTGACTGGATGATTTTAATTCAAAGATATCCAATCGAATTTATATAAAATTCTAAAATTCAGTATATTCCTTATACAAGTTTTACTTTAAATTTAATTAATAAAATCGTCATTATTTTAATATTTTTTTTCCAAAAATTTTTGTAATTTGTATACGATTGTTTCAGATATTGGCCCGATGTAAATTGTACAAAAGAATATGAAAAAATTAAAGTTAGGAATTTGTTGGAGTCTCATACATTGCATTATACTTTGAGAGAATTTTTAGTTAGTATCGAAGGATCAAATTGTGAAAGGAAGGTGTTCCATTATCATTTTCAGGTAAATTATATGAATGTAGACCAAACATCTCATTTTTAACAACAATTCTCTTTTTTTATATTAAATATATAAATATAATCTGTTTTAGGCGTGGCCCGACCATGGTGTACCTTCTGACCCAGGCTGTGTTTTAAATTTTCTACACGAAGTCAATAAACGTCAGGAATCGTTACAAATAGAATCCCCGTTACAGCCCCCGGGAGCTATTCTAGTGCATTGTTCCGCTGGTATCGGTCGAACGGGCACATTTATAGTAATTGACATGATTTTGGACCAGTTGAAAAAATATGGTAAGTTAATAATTTGAATTTATTAAATCGGAATTAAGAGAAAAAATTCAAGTAGAAACAAAGAATCCTCATTAAACACAATGTTTACCACCACCCTACACCAACCCTCGCAACTACATTGTCTAATGCGAATTTTGATAACCAAGTTATCATCTTCAGAGACCGAAGGTGAACCAATGGTTCCACAAACTTCAATTTAATCTTTATCAGGCATTGAGTTTTTAATTTACTTGTTGCTACCAATTTTTTCTCATGAATTCCAATTGTTCTCATCAATTTTATACTCATTTTTCGAATTATTTTGTTTGGTAGGTCTTGATTGTGAAATCGACATCCAACGTACAATTCAAATGGTGAGATCTCAACGTTCCGGAATGGTACAGACTGAAGCACAATATAAATTTGTTTACTTAGCAGTACAACATCATATAGAAACTACTACAGAAAGAATGAAGGCTGAACAAGTGAGTTTCTTAATCGATATTTAAAAAAATATATCATGAATAATAAAAAAAGATAAAATTGTGTCAATAAATAATTAATATCACTTCGACTTTTCGTGAGTACTGGTAAGACGAGACTGACGAATATAGAGATGCACTTAGGTTTTGGAAAAAAATCATTTTGTAGTTATTCCTTTGTAATTTTAACAAGATTTTGAATGATATGGGTTGCTCTGGACTGTTAGAAGGAAAGGAAAAGTGGATAGAAGTTAACAGTAGAGATATAAAAGAAAAACTCAAGTTACAAAAATTAACCTTGAATAAATTAAGTAATACCCCTAATGCGTGATACTTTATATATAATAATAATTATACAAATTATCAATTGACACAACAAAAGATGAAAACAAAAAAATATATACAAAAATAACTAAAACTATGTGAAAAATTGTTAAAGAAAGAAAAATAGCAATAAGGAAAAAGGAAATCAAAATAACTGAATAAAATATGAACGACTCGACCCAAATTGAAAAAGAAAAAGGGTCCAATGATAAAGGAAATTATACAAATGGCAAAAAAAAGCACGATGCATGTAGTATATATAACATAATAAAAGAGTCATCAGAAATTGGCTGGAGCGAGATGGAATAATGCAGAAGAATAACAAATCGCATGGAAAAAATTAAGTAATTATAGAAATCCTGAAAGAAAAAGAACACTACCAGACAAATTTTGTATATTTTCTATATAAGGCGCCTAGAATCAAAATCCGCCATGTCCATCTCAAGAAATTTTCTGAAAAGTGGGAAAAACTGTCACAAACAGACCAATCATAAGATATTATTAATTTTTTTACCAAAAAATCAATAATTTTTACTTTATAACAGAGAGAATGTATGATCGAGATCACCATAATAGTTTCATAAATATTTGAGGCATTTTTTGGTGATCATTTTTTTAAAAAATCCCTATTATAACCCCCCTACATGAAATACATCTGTTTTGATTTATAAAAATGAGGGTTACTTTCAGGATTTTACGGTAGTAGTAGAATTCATCCCTTATCTCTATAACTATGATATTAATTGAACAAACCAATAAATATCAAATTTCAATAACACTGGGTAGAATACTGAACCGTGTAAAATCTTGAAATAATACAAACCAATTATTGTAATTCTTTAAAAATTTTGAGATTGGAGCAATAGTAGTTTGTACATCGATTTTTGTGTGTACCTAATTCGATCATAATTGGAAAGTTTATGTTTGAATCAATTTCCAAATACAGTAAAACGTCGTAAATCCGGAATCGTTGGGAAACGATTGGTTCTGAATGTTAGTTCATTCATACGAACATTTGAATTCATAATAATGTAAACAAATGACAAATGGAGAGGTATGCATAAAATATGATGTCACCATCTAGTGTCAAATAAAGAAGCTAAAAATTACGATACGAACGAATTAGTCCGGATTTTAGATATTCCGCGCTTAAGAAGTCCGGATTTACTATATTCAACTGTATTCAAATAGTATATGTGTTTTTGTTTTTTTTTTCAAGTTTTCAAAATGCATTTTAATTAATGTTGTTTATCACATATCTATTAATGCAACGCATTAAGACAAATCATCACGAAAAACACATAAAAGGGTGTAACAAGTAAAAAGTTGAAGACAATTATTCTAATTACATAAGCTACCCTGGTTTATCTATATCTTATCTGTACTTTTCGAAATTTTTACAATATTCTTTAAAATTAATACATTAGTGGTACAGATATAGGCCTTCTATACTTTTTTCCGTACTTTGGTAGTTGTCTATTGTATTGTATCAATCTGTTCCCGAGTCTTATTATGGTGTTTTTTTTTGAGGTCTTCAAAATGATGAAGCTTTCAAGTTAGTGTTCCCTAAAAACGTATAATCCAAATGTATCGACATCAATTTACAATAAAATCTGATCGATAAATATTTAGAGGATGTGCAATAACTTTTTTGATGTTTCTAGAAATCCATGCAACTCGGAAGAGAATACACAAACATAAGGTACAGTAATGATATAGGAAATAGTTGTATGTCTCCAACAACACCCGGCGGTTTCGGAAGTATTTCATCACCAAATAATCATCGTTGTAGTACAACCAGTATCACATGTCCCAGTGTTAATTCGGTTACTTTGAGACAGGATATTAAGAAACCGCAGAGAGCTTTGTCCGAAATATCGTTGCCAAGGTAAATCATAAATCGGCTCGTTATTGTTTTTTTTATTAATATACAATATTCAGCCAGTATGAAAATTTTTTGTTTCCTAGAATATTTATACACACTTAAAGTCACATGGATATTATGGTAAATTTTTTTTAACGAAACTGACTGAACCTTGTAAAATACATTTCCTAACATATTTTTTTGAGTTTAGATTTAGTGATTGTGTTCTTAATTAATGTATATATGATGGGATATTTTTACAGGGTTGAATTAGAAGTAGAATGTTTCGTATAGATGCTCATATTATCTACGTGGTCCTTAACAAAACTGACGAAAATGCTGGCAAACTATCTCAGAGAATATCATAAAATATATATCGTAAGTGAAAACAAAAAGTGAATAAACACAAAATTCTTGTTGATAAAATGATTAATTGTATCACTTTGTTTATATCCCATCATAATTCATTTATTGTTCGCACATATTGAATATTTGTTTCTTCGATTTCATTTTTTTCTTTCAACGACTAACATCACTTTATTGTATTTAACCATCACTCCAGTTGTTTTATTAGCAACTATTTCTGAAATATATCAGTAGCTTCAGGTATAGTGTAACTAAAGTCTCCTGAAGATATTGATTTCTACAACTAAACATACATTCACAACTACACAAGTACATTGTTTCATGTGCCAAGTTATCATCTTTCGGTTGAGAAGTTCGAGCGAGCAGTTTAAGCAAGACATGATAACCTTAAGGAGAACCCCGACCTCCCAAACCACGTTCCAAGTCAGAGAACATCGCTTCCCTGTGTGCCACCAATTCAAATATCTTGGGGTCTTGATAACTAATGTGACAACAAGAGTTGATGTGGGGAACACATGCTTCTCGGCAGTCCAGAGAGCGCTCATGTTTATAGGGCTATCACGAAGGTCAAAGCTCACAATTTACAAAATAATAATCCGTCTCGTAGTCACATACTGATGTGAGACATGGACTATGACGACAAGTGAGCGGATTTTGAACTGCTGGAAACATAAGATCCTACGAAAGATTTTTGGCCCTGCTAAGCAGAGACAGATTTAGTGCAGGACGTTGAGGCGGACATGATCCAGCTAGGGATTAAACGTTGGAGGAACATGTTCAGAACAGAAAGAATTGGAAGTCGATTGTTGAGAAGGCCCTGGTTCTCAAAGGACCATAGCGCCGAGTAAAGAAAGAAGAAGAAAGGAATTATCATCTCCAGAAACAAAACTACCTGACATAACTCTGCTATCTAAGATATATCCTCTATTGTGGATATCTCACAATATTTAAATTCTGTGTCGGATTTTAGATGGGATCTGATTCTTTTTTGTTTTTTCTTTCTCACATCAATGATTACCCTTCTCTGAAGAACTATTCTTGTTTTCGGTTTGCTAACGATCAGTAAACAGAGACGTGAATCAAATTTTTGATACTGTTTCACTGATAATACACTGAAATTTGTTCAATAAGTTCAACTGGTTAAGATATTGGGATCAATTTTTGACCAAAATTTGAAATAGGATACTTTTTACTTAAAATGTTATGATTACTTTGTATTGGTCCATGATGAACATTCTCAACCACTATGCTAAAAAAGTCCACAAGATGTTTCCACTTTACTAACACTTATGGTTATTTATTATGCGATTGGCAAATCTTTCACAAACACCTTGTATATTTGTTTTAAATTGTATGATGGATCTCATTTTTTCATAGATTCACTACAGAATAATTTTCAATCACGTTAACTAACAAGAAGAACTAACATAGTCAGAAAATTGGCAACAGACTAAGTTTTCATTGGATTGTCTGTTAATTGTATGTAACATTTTTTCGGTAAATTATTTCCTTGTAATTATGCATAATTTTTATTATTTTAACAATAAAGGTAATCTTCAGTTGACTTTAGAATGACTATACTTTATGAAATTCACAACCGAACAAACAGGATTCCTTGTGACAACTATACCAGAGTAGCTAGTTGGAAGGAAAAGTAAATTGGACATAGTTGAAACTTATGATAGTAAAATTGGTTCGTGTTACCATATTTTCAAAATAGCAACTCTTCAGTGCCGAGGAACCTTATTTTACAACAATTACAACAAAATTCAACATTGAGTATACAATTTGAATTTTTTTTTCAGACCCCCGGATGATTTAGTGAAACCTTCTCTATACGAAAACATTCCCGGTAATCCTGCAGGATCAATAATTTGTCCTGCGCCGCCCCCTCCGCCTAGAAAAGCCACGTGACCTAAGAAAAAATTTACATTATATTCCAGTTATATTTATACCTTCCCGATATGTAAAGAATGTAACTAGTAGTTGTTTAAAAAAAAACCTGTTTATAAATATCATTGAATAAATTATTTTATTTATATTGAGGTAATTTTAAAAAGTGAAACTTGGATTTTATTATTATAAAAGGTGTCCCAAAATTTACGCAAAATTTGAATTAAATAGCTGGATGTCCACGTGGATATGAATTTGTTAGCACAAGAAATCCGATATTGTTGAACATCTGAAATGAAGAAGTACATAGCTTTGAAATTTCTCTAGGAATAATTGCAATGTTTCAGAATAAAGTTTTACCAATGATACCACCCAAACTAGGAAAAAAATGTCCAGTACTAAAAATATTCGTTTTTTAAACTTGTTTATTGAAATGTTTACTCTCGATGACAAATGGCTTCAAACGACATATAGTATTTATTACCGCGTGAAAATACAGAATTGAAATTAAAAAAATGAATTTAGACGATTCTAGTGATGGTGAATTAGAATACGTCAAGGACTAGAAAATTCAAAAATTTTGTAGGTAGTTTCAACATTTCAATATGCCGCCATATTGCGTGACCTCATAGGTATAAAATAAACACTATAAAATAAAACGATTCTCTCGGTTTTTCTAAAATAAGCGTTACTATTAAACTTTAATTAATCTGGAATATGGTATATAAATCGTATTTTGTGCCAGGATGTGAAAATATCACGACTAAAATACCTGATGATTAAGTTTTTTTTATGATGCCAAGAAATTCGAATATACTACTGGTTTGAAAGTGTTGGTCGTTTTGACGATTATTTTAATGTAAGTATGTTTGAAATTCAACTTATTTTTATATCTTATAGTAATTAAGCTTACTACGCTTTTAATTTTCAACGTGATTTTGTAATAATGCAAGAAATTAATCTATAAAAGGTTTATTCACTTATATATAGAAAAATGTATTATTTATACATGACTAATAAATAAAAACTTTATTGTAACAGCACACGCTACGTTGCCGGCAATGATAACCTCGTGATCATCAATCTGACAACTGCTCAATGTTTTTATTAAACCTATGACGTCACAATTGAAAAGCAATGAGAATCGTTTTATTATGTAGTTGAAAATTTGAAATTTTTGCGATTTTCAATTAAATATCAAGAACTTATAAAATAAACAAAAAAATAAATACTTTCTAAAAAATGCAAGTACTCTATTTTTATACGGTTCCTTGCTATTAGTGAACTGTAGTTTATAGTGAAATCTAATTTTACTATTGAACAGTTCATTGTAGGTTGATGGCATAATAATCAACATCAATTAAAAGATTTACTGTTGTCAAGTTTAAAATATAAAATATTGAAATGTATCTCCTTGTAAAAACCAGGAGACTTAATATTGAAATTATTGCAATAATATTAAAAATTTTCACTAGTTAGCCTGATATATTTTATACTGAACACACTGTTTACACCAACACTCACAATTACACTGTCTAACGCGCGTTTCTAACCAAGTTATCGTCTTCAGACACTGTTTCAGTGTAATTGATAGTGGTGGTGTAAACAGTGTAATTGTGAGTGTTGGTGTGAACAGTGTGTTCAGAATGAATATCACCAACGGTTCCAAAAATTCCAACTTAACGATACATTTCATTCAAGTGATTTATTCGAAGCTGATAGTTTGCTGAAAATGAATAGAAATGATATAATTTTTTTGAAACCGATATGCACACGCGGCAGTGTGCTTTTACATTGTTTTTTCTTAGATGAAAAAGGTACCATTACAGTTGACTTAGTTCTAAAGTCTTTTTAAAATTTTTCGTGATATTTGATATAGAGTGGAGCGCAATTCGTTTCCAAACCTTTAGGTTTTGTGTCAATTGAAATTTTTAAGCACGCACATAAAAATCTTGGGAGCTTTTTATCAATTTCTATTTTAAAGTAGAAGCAAAACAAATTTTGTAATAATACTGGGATACCTTTTGATAGGCTGAAACAACAGTATGTGATTTAACATCATGAAAAATTCAGTTCAAGGTTGTCAATTTCAGAAACGTCATACATTTTGTAACTTTCCATCGCTAGTAACTAGACTAGACTAGTTTTAAGCTATCTATGTGTAGTTCTTTTGAAAAATTTCTCTATTCCCTCTCTCTTTCCAAACACACTATTGAAGTTATCTACTGTATTTTTGTTTATATAATATATAGGATATATCGAAATAAAAATATTTCATCAATACTATATGTGTATAGAAAACAGAATAGCGTCAAAAGTATCAAAGTGATCAAAAATATTTTGTGATGTATTATTTTTCCAATGTTTCCAATGATGAATGCAGTTACAGATTATATTGGATGTTTGAATATAATAATGTGCTTCTGCAGAATTTTTATTTATATAATTGTTTAAACATGTTCGATCTTCAAGCAAAAAGTATTTATTTGATTAAAATATAAGCGAATTCACAATTATACAAATAAGACCATTTGAAAAAATAAAAATAAATCAACAATTCTCCTTTTTAGAGGTTTATTTTATCCAAATTGTATCACCCGTGCCACCATCCACTTTTTCTAATAAATATTGTCTCCACTGCTTCTAAATACATACACTCAACGGCAAATAAACCTGACACTCAGATTTGCTCTTGTAAATTTGTTGATTATATTGATCTTTTTAATTTGAGGTAAGATTTGGTTAATTTATAAGTTATTTATACCAAATCTGCCACAAATTAATACTTTTTATAAATCGAAGAAATAGAATTTTGGACGTACTCCACCGGCATTCTTTACGGAGAGTAATTTAGAGCTGATTTAAGTCACTAGAAGGAGGATGACGATGTCTAGCACATTTGTTGAATATTTGTAAATCGTGCTGGATAGTCAAGATCTGTGATTCCTATTTGCTCCAAATATTCGATAACAATTCTGGCGGTATGTGGACGGGCATTATCCTGTATTAAACTGAATTGTTCGCCAATAAATGAAGTAAATGAGATCCCAACTTCTAGAAATACTTCCTCGATGCACCTCCGAACAGTCAAAGCCCAGTATATCAATTCTGCTCGTACGTGGAAATTAATTTCACCCCAAACCATAACTATTTTTTTTTAATGATTGTAATTCGCGAAAAGTACATTCGCTTCCCTGATTGCATCCACACTATCTCGATCATCTGATTTGTATAGACCAAAACTAGACACGTCCGAGATTAAGGTAACGCATTTCTCTTCAATGCCTTTCCACATATGTTTCGCGCCATTTCAAGTCTCTCTTGAGGCGTTTGAGCTATTAAATGTCGGTCTCTTACAATCGTTGTTGTCCTTGGTCGTCCACTGTTTGCTCTCAATTGTACCTATCAGTCTTCCGGAAACGACTAATCACATCGTGAATGGTAGACTTCGCTACCGCAAGCATTTATGCGATGTTTCGGCCTTCTCTTGCCAAGGCATCAGCTCGGGCGATGCCTACATAACTATTATTCTGGACCAGTCTAATAATGAAAGAAAAGGCTTGATTAATAAATTGATAAATCAACTCCAAGACAAATAAATCTGAGTCTTATCTAATGGTCTACTAATCCTGATCTTAAGGCACTACATTGTCAATAATAACCAGATTACCTACGAAAACTAACACATTCATCGCAATTAGCCTTCAATACGAAAAATATGAAATGTCCGGTTTTTCTTGCTGTTTCAGTTTATTTTTGAGACCAATTACATCCTATTCAAAACTATTGAAAGTTTCTGTCTAAAGACATTAGGTCTAACTTTCCAGCCTCATTATATAACAGTTAAACTGAATAAAGTAGTTAAATATTGGAAATGCATTTAAGTACTGGAGGAAGAGACTTGACTATCAACACGAAACTACTAAAAAGGGACACAAGAGTTTTATTGACCATTGGCCATTTGAAACACTATAATTTTTGCTACCAAGTGCATCTTATGAATCAGAAATACACTTTAGACAGATATGTTATTAAGATAAAAATTTTGAATAACACTTTCTATTGTGTATAAACAACAAATTTAATCCGTATTCTGGCTTTATTGTTTACTATTATTGTTATGTCGCCCACTTCGTAATATCTACTCTAATAATGTAAACATAAGAGCATTCTTCTTTTTGGATTGTGTGGATTGAATAATGACCCCCGTACATTGCTTTGTGAAAACCCCTGGACAGGTTTCAACTTTTTGAAGTTTGTTTTTTGGTTTGAAAGCCAAATACAATGACCTACAAAGATGTTAGATAAATAATTAGACAAGCTGTATTGTGAAAAAGATCAGAGGTAGAGTTGAGTAGACGATAATTGTAAGTAGGTACTTATTATTAGTTATAAATAAGAGGACTTTTTAACACAATTTGAAGAACTAATCCGCCTTAATAAGTGCCTTCTTATTTTACTAATCAGAATTAGATCTTCAGTTCAAGAAGATGTCTAGAGTAGAATATGGAAAGTTCTAATTATGAATCTTGAGTGATTCTAGTAGGAAGAGTTCTGACTTTTAAAATACGATAAAAGTATACAAAATTTACAGATAAAATGATCTTTTAGTGTTATATTAAATAGCCGAGAGAATTAGCAGATGGCTTACACCAAATATTTGAACTTATATAATTTATATACTTCCAAATGATGTATTAGAGATTATTAGAGTCTTTAAAGTTTTCTTTGTGGAATTAATACTGAAGATTGAAGACATTTTTACAACATTACAAACATTTCTTCCAATTTTCTTCTTCAAGTATAAGTCCATCATTCTCACCATCGTTTAGGTGACTTTCCTTGTGGTCTTCTTCCTTCTGGGTTATTCATTTTTTCGTTCTTAAGTCCACTGTCTTCCATTCTTTTCATATGTTTTTGATTCATCCAACTACCTATGTTCTGTATTCCACTTTGCTGCTTAATATCATCATTCCGTATTCTGTCTTGTAGAGTTTTCCCTTGTGTACTTCTTAGTATTTTCATTTCAACTGTTCTGCTGTCTTGTTTTTGTTGCGTATGTAATGATAGATCTTTTATATAACTTGATTACAGTTACGATATTTGTTCTTTCTAAATTTCAGGCATACTGAATTACGAGACGCTTTCATTGTTTGTTCTCTTATTTCATTAAAAAGGTTTCTCTATGATTCCTTATTTCCACTCCCAGTTTTTTAAATGAAAAAAATTTTAAATCTTATCGGTTCTTTGGACTTTATTAAGCATTTCGTCTTCTCGTTGTTGATGGGCATGTTTAGTTGTTTTGCTTTACTGATAAAGTTCTTCAATTACAGATAACAGATAATCTGGCCCATTATTAGATTCAATGATAGTAGTGTTATTTTGAATACTCAGTTATGAGCATCAATCAACTTATATTGTTAAAACAAATTATATTTTGTATATATTAGGGTTATGCTAAATATTTTGTCGAAAGCTTATTTTTTCAATTTGATGAAATTAGTTATGATTATTATTTATTACTTATTATTATGTTTTGTATAATTATCACTTTTTAGTGTAAAAATAACGGTGCTAATTAATGTTTTAAGCTTGTCAGCGTTGTTAATATTTTCTCGCATTTTTAAATATTATTGTGTCACAATTGGTTTAAATTATATTTAAACAAAAAATAAATAATCATTATAGACATCTCAATATTTTTTTCCTACCTTCCAGTAATTCCTATCAATCCTTTAGTTCTTTATTTTAGAATTGATAAATGGTACACTTTTTGTATTGTAGTTCATATAAATGCACCAAAAGGGGAAGTACAATAATGAACATCATAAATTTACAAAATTTTCTAAAAAATCTTTTATTTATTAATAACAAAAATCTTTTGATTATTTGAAAAAATTCAATTACTACAACGATTATATTTTTTCAGTTCATTCATATTTCCATTGCATTAAAAAACAATGCAAACCGTTTTGGTTTGAACTATTTTAGTCTTTCATGAAATCAGTCATAATGCCTCTTAAGCTTTTACAGTATAACAATGTTCCGCTGCTTTGGCATTAACTTGATTGAGAATAGTTTTAAGGGATGTTCCTGGTCCAACTTCAAAAGTTCTTGGAAAGTACTCTCCAGAATTTCTCTCATAAACTGTATGCAACAATTGTTCCCATTTAACTGCCTTTACTATCTAAAATGGTATTAAAAAAAATCAAATTAGTAAATTAAATTATTAGGCCAAATACACAGAGATCAAAAGAAACTGATTTTTGACGCAAATCACCAACCGTTTTGCAATGAGTACCAATCTTTGTATTTCAAAAGGGAACTACAAACAGGGCAACCGGTTTAAAGAAACTCGACCTGTTGATTCGTTGGCAACTTGAATCATCCACCTCTCACAAGGTTTCAATGGACGAGAGTTTTTCAATTCAACAGGTTAGTAATTCGTTCTAGTGAAATTAATGCATTCATTTCTTTCATTTTTTTTGTTTCTTGAAACTATTTCATTTTTTGCGTAAAAAGCAACCACAATAGATTATACTTTCTATTAATTCAAATAGTGCCTGCCATGTGGAGATGCCTATGGATATTGATCTTTAACTTCTGTAGGTTGTAGTATTAGGGAACAGCGTACCTTGGTAGCTGATTCCACAGACTTGAACTTCTCTGAAGAAGTCTGGGCGTCTACAGACGAACTCGATGTTTATGAGTCACGGTAGTATCGGTAAATCACGTCGGATCAGCGACCTTTCTTCTACGCTCTTAACTCCCACAAGTTTCTGAACCGAGCATCTTCAAGATATGCTCTGGGTCCGAGCTTCAAATGTGCAAGAAATATACCAAATATGAACGAATAGGATAGTTTCTACATTTGCAAAAGAAGTTTTACTGGATTGTTAGGTTAGACCTGAGGTCATTTATTTTTTTATATAGTTAAACTGGAAAAGAGGATGTTGAATAGCTCCTATCACTCCAGTCTAATAAAAGTATCTATTTAAAAATTCTGAAAAGGTCAAAAAGGTAATTCTAATTACCTCAAGTTATTATAAACCAAAATGAACCATTCTGTACTTTTGTGTCATTCATGTATTGGTTACAATTGAGTCTGCTGTGTGTGCTGAGACATGTCACTAATCAGTTGACAACCAATTGGTGACATTAGACACTTTAGAGGGTAGGAATTATATTAAGAAGTAGAAATTTTTTGTGTGGAATGGGGTTAAGTTTCCTACTGAAAGATAAGGTATTACATTTCAGTTATACAGTCATACAGTTAAAATTTTACCTGTTTTGGTAATTGAGATCTAATATGAGCTGCATTTTTATATGATTTTCCATCTACATTAGAATACACTCTTATAGCAGGATCATTAACTTCTGACTTATCCAATGCTTTCCTAAATGTTTCCACTGCTGGCTTCATTAATTCAGAATGAAAAGCTCCGCTAACTGGTAATCTCCTCACCTTTTTGAGATTAAACTCTTTGGCATTTTTTTCAATAAAATCAATGGCCTGAAATTTTGTGTACATGTGCACATTAGTTATTATATCTACATTCAGACAAATTAGAAAGCCTAAAATTAAAATTAGTAAGAATTGAAATGTGATCACAGGTTATACACTTACAATGTCATAAATGTAAATGGTAAGGATAAGACAAAAATGAAGTAGTTTCTTAACTGATTCAACAAAATTAAAATAATGCAAATAGATTATATTTCATGGAAAATAATATACCAGAATTTTAGTTTCTGGAAGTTCAAAGATTCCTACAAATACAGACAATTAGAAAAGAATATGTCAGAATTTTGATTTCTGTAAAGTTCTAAAATTCATACAAATTGAGAAAATTAAAAAAGAATATGCCAGAATTACTAGAATTTCAATTTTTAGAAAGTTCAAAAATATTAAATTACAGAGCTCATGGTAATAACAGTTAAAAAGTAAAGTACTAAAATATGTTAATCAAATGATTCCTCAAAGAAGATTAAAAAAATGGAACCCAACTTACCGATTCACTGCCTGATATTACTTTACAATGTGGAAAAAGGTAATTTGCTACTTTACAGTCTGGTAGAGGGTCTCCTTTATCCATAGCCCAAGCTTTGGCTTTTTGACATGCTAAACTTAGTTTACTATCTGGTCCATACATGACAGTTGCCATACCACCTTTATAGGCATCACTAGCCAATTGCATAGCCTCAGCCCTGATTCTAACTAACTGCAAAGCTAGTACAAAAACAATGACCAATATGAATTTATTAATAACAAAATGTTTTGACATATTGGTAACTCCTAAGTTGATAAATGAAATAAATGGATATTTAAATCCAATAAATAATGAGGATTGAATTATTATACCTGCTTACCCCTTTCAAATCCAAGTGCTCCTGCAAAAACTAAAGCAGTTATTTCTCCCAAACTGAAACCAGCAGTTGCTACACAGTTTGCAATAGCATTTGGCCTTTCCTCTTTAAGTTGCTCTAGTGCTGCTAATGATGCGACCATTACTGCGGGTTGGCAGTACTTAGTTTGATCTAATGTTTCTTTGGGACCTTCTAAGCATATCTTCAACAAATTATACCCTAAAATGTAATTTGCTAATTCAAATAGATCTTTTGCCATAGGAAACTTCATTAGATCTTTTGCCATTCCAACATACTGAGTTCCTTGGCCGGGGAAGAGGATAATAGACGCATCTCTTGGATCTTTTCTTTCCATTTGATAGAAATCGCCTTGTTTTCGTATTTTGGTACCTCGAGGATATGGTAAAGTAGTCCATTGTTGTTTGTATTCCTTAGTAACATCTTGGAATGTTGACGAATCGTCTAATAATCTCTTTAAAGGAGATTCTTTTTTATTTTTGGATCCACAACATACTTTAATCGAAATAAAGAATTGTCGTACACTTGGATACACATGTTTAATTTCAGTCAATAAACTCGGTTTAATTTGTGGAATCATTTCAAAGGTATAACGACAGTTAATAAATTATTATTTGGGTTTATATAGCATTTAAATCATGAAACTAACCTCACAAAATTCTTCAGTGGGACAGCGTACAGAATAAGACCAACTTAAAGATATCAAAATTACTAATTTGATTTAAAATTTTGTTCGGTACCCTATTTTAGACTTACTTTTTATACAATAAAAATTAATAAAGTGTATTATGTGCCTTAATACCTCCACTACATATTTCTCATTTTTAAATAGACGTACTAATATAACCTAATATTTGGTAATAAACCACCGATAAGGTGTATTTCCACTTAATAAAATATTCAAATTATTCTTTCAGTTTAGCACTTTTTTATCATTACTAGTAACAATTTCAAAATGGATTTTCCTTATATATAATACTTCTATAAAAGTTTCTACAAGTGGAAGCTCTTCCGACTAAGAAAGACAGAATGACAACAATTTATCTATCCTCCGAGGTTCCAGCTCGGTTCTGCGCATTCTCAAGCATGCGCAGTATAGATGAAGTGTCTCTAACGAAGAGAGAAAATGAATATTGTCGGCACCGTAACCTTAAGTTTTTTTCTCATATTGCATATATATGGGATTTTCCATATTGGTAGTAAATATTCTGATTGTTAATTACGTACCTCGTATGTACTTCATGATGTCTATTACTAATAATAATTTTTATTCCTACATATAACAAATTGAAAGATAAACGAACAAAAATCATGAATTTACGAACAGTTGCTTGTGGTAACTCAGGAGCAACAAAATCTCTACCTGATACTATGGTAACCCTGTTCTAATCCTACATATTTTTTTATGAGCTTGTGGTAACCCTGGAACAACAAAATCTCTACCTGATTCTGTGGTAACCCTACTCTACTCATACATATTTTTGGTGTGCTTGTGGTATCACTGGAACTAAAAAATTTCTACCTGATACTATGGTAACTCCGCTCTCCTCACATCTTGTTTTAAGCTACGTGCAATTATTAGTTCGTTATCAGCTGTGTCTTAATAGTGCTTGTAACAAAAATAGAGAAGCGAAATGTCTAACAAAAAAACTCGATCAACTTTTGTGCAATTTGGCGATTGACACGATAAAGTATTTAGTGATGATTCTATGAGTCTGAGTTTTAACGACATAAAATGTTCAAGGAGACTCGTAAAAGACGAAGCGAGACCGATCCAGGTACACACCCCAATCCCTAAAGATAGTCGGTTATCGGTTCGAATAATAGCAGACGAAGTACATATCAACTGCAAGGCTCTGTGCAAAATGGTTTTGAAAATAATTTTAGAGTAGAAAAGATAACATCAACTATCGATAGCAGAATACTGTTTGGAGCTGGAGGAAAATGATCGTACGTTCCTCGATTACATTACTATGAGTGGTGGAAGCTGATTTTTCAGTACAAACTCAGAACGAGACGTTAACATTGGCTATCACCAAATGACCAAAATTACAAAAAAAGCTCGCATAAGCAAATCGATAGTGAAAACTATCCAAAAATGCTTTTTTAACTGACGATATACTAAATAATTTTTACAGCATCATTCTCATTACTTAATTTTGAGACCTCGGTATAATTTTACTTACTATTAATTACATTTATTCCCAATGACCATAAATTGTTACGAACAAATCTCCGATATGAGTCCGGTCGTAGTGGAATTCTAAAAGTCGGCGAAAACGAGCAGCACGTTTGATTTCCGTTTTAATAAACAGCGGAAATCGTTTGATGTTTGTTTACATTTTTTCTTTTGAATAAAAAGGTCTATTTATTTATTTGTTTTGTTCCTTTATTTTCTAGAACTTTTGAGAATTTCTTTTGGGATATATAAATAAGTTTGTTGAGCGCAGTAAGTTAGTTTATCATAGTAATAGTGAAAAGAACGAGATAGAAAGTAACAAAGTGTTATTGATAAGTTAATGATTGTAAGTTAGTTAAGTGTAGTGTAAAGTGTTTAAATAGATTACGAACGTAACAGACAGTGTTAATAAATTCATCCCACGTGTAAATAAATAAGAAAAACATAATATTTTAAATGCAATTCTACTACAAACACTTTGTCATAATTCTCTATGAGAATAGTGAGAATTTATCATTGAAAAAACTTACACAACAGAATAGTCCGTAACTTCGCAGAAAAACTATCTGTCTCGCTTAGGTGAAGTTAGAACTTTAGTTCAGGTTGCTTATAGGGCTTTATATTATAAATTTTGTTCATTTCAACGTGCTACCAAATCTTCATCATCCATCGAATTCTCCTGATATGACATTGCCTGACTTATCAGTCACAACAGATAAAGGGTGAACCATTTAAAAGCATTTATAATAAAAGAAATATATTTTTATAACAATTTTAATGGGCAACATCAGAAGCTTAATCAGTACAGCTCAAAAACCATATAAATAAAGCAGGGGTGAAAAATGAATTTGGACTTTAGACAACGTGTTCCAACTTATCATCAACTTAACATCAATATGAAGGTGATGAAAATTATAACTAAAGTAAAGACCCTATCACCTGCTTTATTTAGGATGAATGGAAAAAAGTTAATAAATCCGGCGAGTAATATTCCCCTTGTTGTTGTAACAAAACATTATAATTATTTTTTCCATACATCCTACGTTATCATCTCAAACTTAACATACACATCAAAAAAATCAAATATACATACAAACATTAGACTAGAAAAAAATTTAACTTAATTTTCATTTTACAGTGAACTTTTGGGTGCAAATTTTTATCATAAAAAATTGATATATTTAACACTGTCTAAAATCAAGGTAATTAAAATTAAAAATAAAATTCTATATCAAAAATATGATTTTTTATAGTAAAATCCCCACATTCTATGAAGCTAATATCAATGGAATAATTTGACACCCCAACTTAAATATTCATCAATATACGAATAACGGCTGATAAAACTAGAATAGTAGGCATATAATAAAATTTTCAGTCTGATAAAAATTTATTTTTTGATTGCTCATGTTTTGTACATGAACTTATAAATTGTATGTATTACTAAACAAAATATCAGTACATTTACTAAGAACTTGTTAATCCGCAACCCTTTATATGTTAATGATTAAATAACTTCCTGAAGTATTTAAAAATTGTTGAATCGGTTATTGTAATAAAAATAACAAAAACACCCCTGCAAGTGAAACAAATATTATCAATAATAGAAACTTGCACACAAAAATAAACGATAGCCATTTAATAATTAATGAACACACTCCACTAAAAACCAGGACAATTTTAAGTGATCCACAGTTTGAATATACTTTCGATAAAGTTACAAATTTGCCGAAATTTCACTTAGATGCTCTTGAAGTTGCTAAAAGAAATCTGTAGCTCTCAATAAAAATTAATTTATTCCTTAGATGAAGTAAGTTTGTTCATTTCAATAAATAAGAAACAATGCGGATTGAATAGTAATAAATCGCAAATATCGGTTCACCTCTTATTAGATATTTAATTTAACATTTAGTTTTTTGAAAAAAATTATATGCTAAAGTATAATTATAGAGTATATTGTGAAATTAGATGAAGCATATGGGTTCCTGAGGGATGTAATATATTTTTTCAAGTTATATAAGGGCGAGTTTAAACTTAATTTGAATAAGTTGCAGAAACTACAGAAAAATTATTCTTTAATTTTGCTTAAATTAATTCTGCCTATGAAAAGATGTGGATAAAAATGTTTCCGATTTAAATAATGATAATCTTTCGATTCAATAGGAAACTCCTTATCGTTAATACCATAATTCGTCTAGGAGGAATTATGGGTACCAAAACTGTTCCTCCTCAATTTTTTCATGCAATCCTCTTCAAATTGTCCTACTAATGATATATACATGCCTGTTGCAACCCCGTGCCATATTGTTTAAATAATTGTTATTTTTCAATCGGACAAATTTTTTTCACATTTTTTATTAAAATACAAATAGAAAAGGTCTAATGACTTTTCGCGATGAAAATAATAGTTTTAGAGATATGAATTTTGAAAAGTACGAAAAATCAAAATTTCGGTATTTTCATCCATCAAAAATATATTAGTACAAAAAAAAATGAAGAGAGAAGACCTCACAACTTTGCACCAATATCTTTTTATTACTTATATACAATTGTGATTCCAAAAAATATTCAAATATGTTATTATTGTACTTTGTAAAATTCCAGGAAAAAACTTATTAGAAACAAATTGTAGACAATTTAATTATTAATAACATTGCTTCCTTTAACAGTCTCGATAAAATTGATAGGTTTTAAGATAATGATAAATAATGATTTGGATACAGAGACGGCAATACTTAAAGGTAGGCAAAGTATACTTATCAATTAAAAAAGGTGTAACCAATGAAATCTTCTTAAATCTCTTTTAAAAATATTATTAATTATTGTTTACAGGCTGTATTTAAACTAAATGTCGTTCCTGGACGCCTGAAAAAAAATCCGCCCTAATAGTGGAATTTTACTTTAATTTGTTTATATATTTTATTTTTCAAAACTAAAATAACAAACTTCATCAAAGGAACCTATATAGGTGAGATTTAATTTAGCAAGGAAGTTTTTTAATAGGAGAAAAAAGTTTCAGTGGAAAGATGAAATGAATATCTCAAACAAATTGAATAAAGGCGTCGCTTAATCAAAAAAATTGTAATGAATTGTTTAAACCTTCATTCAGATCCATAATATATTGAGTATTAGTAAATAAAATTCGTTGTGAGCTTGGTGGAGAAAAATAACGAAAACAATTTTCACAAAAATATACTAATGACATGCTTTTTCTTATGTTATCCTTTGTATTAAAAATATTTTTGGGATAGGATCAATTTATGATTTATTTTATATCAAATTCACTATTTGAAATTAGAAATTTCTAAATAAAGTAAATTGTATGGGTTACACGAAAATATATCTTGCAGAACAACTAAGAAGCAAAATAATTGCACGTATAAAGTGTTGGTGGATAATTTTGATGTTTTTTTTACAAATTTTGTGTAATGATTTGTAAAAAATATACGTACATTATTATCTAAAAGTTAAATGAACAAGTGTTAATTTCATAAACTTACAATTAAGAGAAATATATTCTAAATACTGAAAAAAACTAATCATTAGAAAAACGATCAAAAAAAGAAACAATTTGAATTATTTTATAAATCCCATTTTATTCCCTTAAAATTTTACATTTCGCTTTTAAATTCAAACACAGATGTGGGAGAAATATTCTAAGATTTGTTTTGTCAAATATATTTAAAAAAATAGTCAGTATTTAAAAATTATAAATATAGTATGGATATCATCAGATACTTTCAAAAGAAAACAACTAATAACAAATCAATTTAAAATCAAACCAGTTTTTGTTTTCTAAAAACGGCATAAAAAAGTATTATTCTGAATTAGCTATTCACTTAAACAAATTACCGATAAAGTGTTAACAAAATTAGATAAACGTCTATGAACTTTTTAATCACTTCAAATGGTTACACTTCGCATTTTTTCTATTCAAGTAAGTATTGTTTATATAGATCACAATCTTCCCCTGGTAATAAACCATGCCAAGGAGTTACAGACACGAATGAGAAAAGAACGTCAAAAATTCTGATAAATAGCAAGAGGAAAACTTTCAAATAATTAAAAATCACTGTGATCTGCATTAGTGTGACATAGAATGTTAGGCAAGGCGCAAATTTAGACACGTATAGCTCGTGAGAGGTATGCACCACACTGTGCAGTTTTTTAATCTACAAGATTGAATACAGTGACGAAAATTGACAACGCAGCGAGACCTGACATGACACGCGTGAGCTCACAGACGTGTCCCGCTCTGCAAAATACTTTAAAATGGTGATTATGTGTAGACAAAACTGAAAAATCGGATTTGCGGTGCATCATCTAATTCTGAACTTAAATTCAACAACAATTATTTTGTTCGATTGTCGCTGGCTAGTAGCGAGCTGCCAATCAAATTCAAACCGTTTCCTATTTGAAAACGGATGTCTCAATATGCGGATCCCCACGCAGCACGAGTAGCATGTTCGAGTCTTGTCACGCTACCTCACGCGTGCTATACACATCCCAATTTGCGCCAAGCCTTGGTGTAAATCAGTACTTGGTTTCCAAACAAATCAATTGTAATGAAAAGTATACAAAATTTTGGCTTTTATCTAAATAATAATAAAGCTTAAAACATTCAAATTCAAATTATTTATATTTAATAATCTGAGTTTGAGAGCATATAAAAAATATTTATTCGCTTATAGGATTTCAATAAAAAATAAATTTGTTTGGATTCCGGACATTGTAAATGACGTTTTATTAGTAATATGTATAGAAAAAACTATATACAGATGACATACATCTCAAAAGATGACAGAGAATGTTTGAAAAGAGCTTAACTTGAAAGAAAATGTGTTTACAGCAAAAGTAAACTAAACTCTTTAACTACTTTGAATATATTTTGAGAGCCAAAAGTTTTGAGGAATTCAAACTATGAGGTAATTTGAGAAATTATCAGTCATATATAATGGATTAATAGCAGTATTAATTTTTTAAGGTAATTATTATGTTTATATTGTTTTTTCTATCCTTATAACCACAGCAAATTTAGTTGCAGCTAATTCAGAAAAAAAATAAATATGCTTCATCCCAAATCAACAATAATTTTATAAACTTCAATCTCTTAACGTTTCAACCTTAAAATCTAATTATACAATTTTTCCGAGCACTTTGTAACAAAAGATTCTCTAAGTCTGGCAGAGGTGATCGAAGGTTATCATCACCTCTAATATTTAAAAGTACGTAATATTGAAATTAATACACTTCATGGCCATACAAAAAAATTAACATTTACAATAGATTATATAATGTAATAAAGTGCGCGCGAAAATGATATAATTACGTTTATCACAACACTCGAGCTTGTATAATGCACAAGGTTAAAACGTTTATTTATTTGGAGTGTCTGTCAACTGGAACAATTTACAATAAATCAAAAGTGAGCTATCGGGTTTGATTATTTTTGTCGAGTTCTATTATTGCATCTGACTGGAACACTCATTGGTACAAAATATGTTTAAAGTTAAAATGTACAACTGTAAAAATAGATTTGTGTCTATTGTATAAAAAATTTCTAGGACCTAATTCCCAGCACAGAAGAACATCCTCAAAGAAAATCGTTTATGAAAAATGTAAAAAGTTTCGTGATCATTTTTAGTATATTTTAGCAGAAAAGTTGTATTATTGGTCCAGAAAGTCGAGATCATTAAAAAAGATTTATCTGATTCGTTATTTCTAAAGAATTGATAAATATATCCATGAAACTGTTTTAAATAAAAGTATCTTACTGCGAGATCCAAAAATAAAGAGCATCGTTTCTTTCTATACAACACAATCCAAACTACAGATATTTATTTTGATCAGAAAAAAGATTTGATTGCCCATTCGATCCCTGATTGGTTCACCGGAAATTGAAACGATATATGATTTTTACCGATTTATAATGAGATTAGAATAAATTACAAACGTCTTATCATTGAACAATTGTAAAATTTTCATGATTGTCGCTTGATTAACTAGGGCAGAGCAACTTGGTGAATACTAGCAGAAAAAATTTTGAAAATATTTACCGATTAGTATTAATATTATACTTCTGTCCGAAAATAATTGGTATTTCATTAAATATTGTATTTATACTGTGAATTTTGAACAAATCAAAAATTCTCCAAAAAAAATCGTATTTCAAAAATCTACACAATCAAAACTATTCTTTTTATAACATTTTCTGATAATATGACGGAAATTATTCGAAAAAAGAATCAAAATAGACTTTTTGAATTACTGCAACATCCGTACAGTTGAAAATCTTCAATTCAATTTTGAAGATTATCATGTTTTTAAATTCCATACTATCAATCTTTTATATTACTGTTTAAGAGAGGACATCAAATTATTCATTAAAATATTTGAATGAATAAATGGTACTGACAATAAGTTGGCGAGTAGAAGATAAAATACTGATCACACTGTTTACACCAACACTACACTATCTGACGAGCGTTTTGATAACCAAGTTAACGTCTTCAGAGACTGTTTACAGTTTACCTTTCTTGGTTATCGAAACGCTCATATCAGACAGTGTAATTGTGAGTATTGGTGTAAACAGTGTGTTCAATATGAATATCACCAACGGTCTCAGAAATTCCAGCTTAGAAGATAAAATAGTGAATAAAATGTTTTGGGGTTTTTCTAAAATTGAATCTCGAATAATTTTTTTTGTGGCATTAGATCGCAACCGAATAATACCAATTTTTCATATATTATTAAACAGTTTTTTTTTCTTCTATTTAAAAGTTCTTCTGTCCTGGAAATACTACTTTTAATTTACAATTAACAAAACTGAGATGCATATAACTCAATTAGATAGATTACACATAGTGGAGTGTGCAAACTGAAAAAAAAACGAAGGATTCAATCAAAATAACAATTCTACAAAAAAATCAGCTAACAGTCTTAAAAGTAAATTATATACTGATAACTGAAAAAGGCGCCGCCGACCCAACCTCTGCTCCGCCACTGTAAATTCGTTATGTACATACACAGCCTATAAATAGCATACAACTTATATAAACAAACCTGTGATAACTGTTCATTAATAAATCGTGGCATTATATTTGCATCTTATAATATAAGAGTTGTTTTTTATTATGTTCAATTTGCTAACTAAATGAGTCAGGTGCCGAGGTGAAAAATTTATCTCGAAATAAAAAAAAATTATTATCCTCTCATATATATCATATTATATACTAGCATAACATTTAAAATAATACAAAATATATACTAACCCTACAAATACAAATAAAATCTAATAAACCAGCTATGATTATGAACAAATTTTAGCTAAATTAAAAAAAAACTCGCCGATGCAAAAATCTCGTCAAATGTTTAAATGGAAAGGACATATATACTGATAAAATAAATAATGATTAGCATTAGTTGACATAAAATTTCAATATCGTGTACAATTTATTAAATTATAATTTATAAAAAATAATATATATCAAAGAAATTGGAATAAAGACAAACACCAATTTAATCCCACATAAATATCATCGATCAATATATAAAATAGAATATTGAAGAATACGTCAAATAATTTTCAATGTTTTGAAAAAAAATTTTTTTGGAATAAAACAGCTTTACGCTTGAAGTAAATAGAACAATAGTTTCCATTATTCTACGAGTCGCAAATCCCGTTACCAAGTCATTCAGGTATCTCAGGAAACGAAATCCAATCAAATAAGACAAAAAAAATTTATAAGGGACTATAAATTACATTACGCTGACACCTGGGCAATAATTAAAGAAGAATTATGGAACAATTGACTGTGGATAATTAGGAGACTTGAATCTTATTTGCAGAACTGCTCAAGTATAATCAAGCCCCCATTAATATTTATTCGTTGCTTATGGTTCCAGGGTCGAAGTCAGTGGAGCTTTTATTCAAGTACATAATACGAAATGGCTTAAGTAGACAGTTGGCGTTAGCATTCAATTTTGTAATCCACTGCTAAGCTTATAATAGTTGTAGAATGGTAGAAAATAATTTTACTTTCATAGAAGATACAGCTGTTTTTTTTACTTCCAGAACAAAATCCTTTGTCATACTCTCCTGGTGCAAGCTTCGGTGTAAAGTCCTGGATACACCACAGAACCTAAAGAGTCTATATCTGTTACTTTTTGTAGTCACCTATGATTCACTTTAGAAGCAAGTCTTCAGACATACCACACTCTTCAAACATGCCGGTAACAAACCAAAATAGATGGCTGTATGTTATTCAATAGAGAAGAAATAATTGAATGAAGACCTATTTTTTTAATAAAAGATTGACATAATAGCCACATTTCAAATTTTGGAAAAATAATTGAAGAAAAACAGTTCGAGTAAATTAACATAGAGAGCTGAAGTTATGAGGTTTTCTATTTATATTTATAAATTGTAACAGATTTTTTTGTATCTCTATGAGTTTATCTTTATTCAATGGCCTCAAAATGTTGATAATAAATTAAAATAATTTTGAGCTCCCAGCTGGTTATGTGCAATATTATATGCAATAGACTAGAAATTTCATCGCTTATGATAAAATTCGATCCGTGATACGTTTTCTTCATGCAAGGAAAGTTTAAAGGCAAGTGAAATTAATCATCTGCGAGGTGTACGAAGAAATGTCTATTAATGATAGAGAGAAGGACTCTGTCAGGTCATCCGCCGAGCACGCTACTACCGATTTTTAGTATTCGAAGATTTTACATAGCGATCAGTAATAAAACAGCGATGAGGAGATGAAAAACTTGGTTATTTCTTCGTGCAATGCATAAATAACAATCTAGATTCGATAATTTTTGGACAAACAAGTTTACATTATGTGTGAAATTTATACTAAGGGGAAACAATCCGCTCGACTATCAAACCTGTATCTTTGTCGACTGATAAAATTTCGTTTTCCACCGATTCGTTGACTTTACTTTCTGATTCGTTGACTTTACTTTCGGGCCATTACAATCAATAAACTGGCAACTTGTTAGTGTAACGTATTATATCGAGTTAGTTTATTAGATAATAATGAAAAGAACGTTTGAAGGTTATAGATTTGCTTTGTACTGGTTCTTTTTTCTTTTCAAATTGAAATACCCTCACAAACCTCCCTCGATTCATAATTTTCTATTTGGTGAGTTGATTTTAAAAGCAATAAAGGCTGATATTAACTTGATATCGGTGAGCTTGATTGAATATCATACAAGGTACAAACTCGTCATTGTTTTACTGTAGAAAGAGGAATTTGAAGAAGTGGCACTGTTCTGTAGGCATATAAAAAAACATTTTAATCCTAAAATTATCTGGAAACAGGTTTACATAAAAACTGAAACTAACAAAAAATTGTAATAACTAAAATTTGACGCAATTTCGGATAGCTGGTATTAAATTAGTCTAAGAAAAGATAACTGCATCAATAAATTAAAAAAATTTTAACCACAGAATAATTTCCTTTACAAGTTTTTTGTTATATAATATAGGAAGCACGCCTTTACAATATAAAGTACATTTTACTAAATAGATACCAGACAATCATTTGATTAAAATTTTTTGCTTGGGTTTTTTTATAAAGAAAATATTCCTGAAGTTAAAAACCTTTTTCATACAACTATTATTAATCGGAGTAGTAGTAGCTACCGTATTGATAAGATTAATGTCATCTTGAACAATGCTACATATATATAAACATCAACTTTCCGCAGTCTGGAGCATATTATACAAAGAGTTTCATAAAAACCACGAAAAGTTGATTGTACATCAAAATCATAACATTTGAAATAATCGTTTATTATCCTATAGTAAAAAATTTAAAATACAGAGCAACCTGATGTAAGTTGTTTTTTTATTTACATAGTGGCGTATCACGGGAATTAGAAACAAAATTGTTTGTTTTTAATGATAATATGTAATTCACTGGAAAATTGATAATAAAAATCAGATTTATCTCCTAGTCAACAAGAAACAACATAAATGATACTCAGTCCAAATTGTTTCAATTACACGACTCGACAAAAAAATTTTCGTTCTTTGTCCTAAAGTTTATATTATGATTTTTTGGTCAATTATACACATATACTTTTTTTTTCATATAAGGTTTGCTTTTGTGACAGTTATAGAAATAATACTCATTTATATTCATTGCAATTAGTTATAATACATTTAAAATTACTGCGAGATCAGAGTAGAGTGCCTCCAGATGACGCTCGAGTGATAAACAACGATCCGATGTTTTGTACATATCTAGAATATGTTAAAATGTCATTGCAAAGGTGTAAATATGATACCGATGCATTTCGTTTTATGTGGTTAATTTATTAAAGTTCGAGACAAAATATGAATCATTTCACGTTCTATGTGAACTACGAAGCATATTTTGACTGTCCTAGTCGTAATCAAGTCGTAGTCATGGGCTCCACATGTTGCTTGTAGTTATTGTAAAAAATGTTTGGAAGATGAGGAATTTGAGACATTTGCTATAACAAGAATCTGTCGAGAACTCCGAGTAAAAAATGCAAAACCTATCGAATATCCCAGACCTCGAATCTTCTTCTAATCCAATTGCTCATGACCTCACACGGTACTTAAGCTACCAAAAAAATTATCTTAAAAATTAACTCATTTATAAGTTCTAATAGAAGTGACTATGATTAGGAATTTTTACCTATACCAAAACCACAATCTTTTATCTACAAAAGATTTGATGAGAAATATGAATTTACCGAAAAATGAAGCAGAGTTTAAAACAGTGGATTTTACTTGCTGATGTTAATCTCACAGATCAGCGAACTAGGTATGAAACGTTTTCAAAGTTTTTTCCAAAAGAAGATGGACATAAAAGGTATGTTTGAAGAAAATGGCATACCCTGTATTTCTAGCGAATGGCGTTTATTCATTGACAGCTCTACAAAAAGGTTTAGAGGAAATGAATTCCCACTTCTTCCAATTGCTCATTCAGTACATTTAAAAGAAAATTATGAAAGTGTAAAAAATTTGCTTAAGATTTCAAAATAGTTTATGGGTTATGCAAATTCTCCGTATTTCCTGTGCTTATGGGGTAGCGGAGCGAATGATAAGCACTATATTCAACGGTCATGGCCTGTAAGAACAGAATTTTGTTTCGGAAAACAAAACGTAAAATATGATTGTTGAAGCGGAAAAAGTGTTGATGAAACAATTTGTTAAAAAACTCGATTAAACCTCCGAAGCTTGAAGCTTTTCGATACTTGAAAGTTTTTTCCCAAGTTATCAGAAGCAAAAGTTGAAGGTGGGGTTTTTGTTGGTCCGCAAATTAGACAAATTTTCGCGCGAATTTCTAAAGTTACTGAATAGTACTCAAAAAGAGAGTTGGTACAGTTTATAATCAGTAGTTTCAGGAATTTTAAAAAACAACAGAGTTGAAAACTAGTTAGATGAAGTTATGCTAAAAATGTCATTGAAAGTTCATTTACCATTCAGATAAATTTAAAAACAATATGGGAACGTATTTAGAAGAACAAGGAGAACGTTTTCATCAGGACATTATGAGCTTCGAACAGCGTTATCAAGGCCAATACAATGAAAGCATGATGGGAGATTATATCTGGGGTTTATTTAAACAAAGTACTTATGAATATAAAAACTTTTGATGTATTTTTCACTTTTTTATGAGCTAATTTGATAGTAAAGCTTGATACAAAGTTATAAACATATTTATTTGTATGGTTATATCTTCAATTAAACATTTTGAAAAATATCGCTTAGTTCGACTTCTAAATACAAAAGCAAACTATTATATGTTATGTAATTTTTTTTCTCGTGAAATTACGACCTTAACTATCGAAATTTTATGCATTGGAGTCAAAGTCAAATTTTGTGTTGACACGTGTTATCTCGAAATCATTGTGAATAAAATGTTATTGATTTGTTTCTATAGTCAAGTGCATATTAAGAAATAAAGACTAAAAATAAAAAACTACCACTACAAGAAAATTTTTGAATAGTTTCTGTTGAATAAGTTGTTTTTTTTTTAATTTTGGATGTCGAGTCAAATTTCAATTTTATTTCGAAATTGGACAAGTGTAAACCTATAAATAAAAAATAAGCTCAACAAAACTTGATACCAAATTCAAATTTCTAAAAGAACCAAATTAATACCATCTCGCTTAAAATATGTACATTTTTTTAGCAATGCATAATTTTTTTATGGAAAAAAATTTCCGAATTAACATAATTTATAAGGGTGGCCAGAATTATATACAAATACGTTGATGAGTGAGTTAAAAAAAGATACTTATTGTAATGGATTTTTTCATTTAAATATGTACTTTTAAGGTTTGGTACAATCCTTTAAAGAAATTAATACATTACATCATTTTTTTAATATCATCCAAACAATTTCAATTACAAATTATACATTTTGACTCTAATTATATGACATTGAGGTAATTAATTTGATGTAACCGCCTACCTCAACTTATATGGAAACAGAGTATTTTTGGTATTGTAGAAATGTAACAAATTAATTAAGTCATTAGAAGAGCATATTTTTGGCACATAAACCATTTTTTCAAAATATTAAGAATAGTGACATAATAAGTCTCGTCTAACCTCCAAAACTACCCTATATAATAATTTACCAAATATGAATTTCATTTTCTCAATACACCCACTTATTACTCAGTATCTTTATATTAAGACACTATCAGCTCTAGAAAATAATGTAGATATTTCTGGACTACCTTGTACATTATTTATGAGTAAATTTTGAAAACAGTCAACGCCAATAGAAAAAAAAAACTGAAGAAGGATTAAGGTGAGGTCATCTACATACAATGAATGACAGAAAAAAATAGTAAGATGATGTTTGGTGTCTAAAGGAAGGCGTAGATAAAGGACGTGAAGGTGGTAGCAAGTAAGGAAAAATGGAAATAGAACTGGAGAATAATTACAGCTGAACTCTAACAGAGATTGAGTGGGTAAGCAATAATTTTATTATAATTGTTGTTTCGTGACATATTGTCAAATATAACTTTTTTGAGTAACAGAATGTTTTTTGAAATAGAAACTGTTTTTTTTTGTAAGATATATCAAGCATATTTTAAAAGCGAGGTACAATACAAATTGATAAGTCCACTAAGACAAAGCAGAAAATTAATTTCTCTAAGGTTTGTTTGGTAAGGGAGCAACCTTTAAGTGCCGCCAAGTTCATATTTTACGAGGGTACTTCAATTCATAATACAAATTGACAGAATTGGATAAATATAATATTATATATTTGCAATTCATCAATTATTTAATTTTTTTTTGTATCAAGTTTTGATTGATTTTAATTAGATTTACAAGAAAAAATCACATCCGACCATCCATACTAATGCAATCATGGCATTCCTTAATTTCCTAATCACCTATCATCGTCTCTCGATCCAAATCGGTTTTAATTTAAAATATGTACTCGTTTAGCGATCGAGCAAAGGTAGGGAGGGCGCAACAATTCAATTTAAAAAAAACCAACAACAATATTATACACTAATACCTACACTCCCTCTTATATATAGAATGGTAAATTATTTGTCAAAAATAATCTTTTAACATTAGCCTGTATACATGGATAGACGTCAAGAGAAATAGAGAGAGAGATAAAAGAGTTCGGGTAAGCCGCGTCAACAAAAATTGGGCCAATCACAGTCGCGCAACCTGCGTCGTACAGCACTAATATTTATTTCTTCATATTCCTTTTTTTTAAATATATCAATATTCAACAGTCGGCTAGGAACATATGATTCGCACACAGTAAAGTGAAATCATAATGTACATGGAAACCCTAAATGCCATAAGTTTTGTTTTTGTTTGGGGCAGTCAATCGGCGCACACTATATGTATATATATATATGTATAAATATCTGTGACATTACAAGAGCACCACCGTCCCCATTTAACACTAACGTCCTGAATCCGTGCTACTTGGGAGATCGGGGAGTTACAAAGTCGCGTAGTTGGGATGTTCTCATTTCAGTTCTTCTTCTCTGAGACCTTTCATGGCCGGATCTGGCACCTCCGCGATTCATACCATTATGTCGCTGTTGATTTCCGCTACCGCTCGTTTCTGTTCGTTGTGGACCATTATCTAAACACAAACACAAATATTTTGGATGAAAATTTATCTATAAAAAAATTCAAAATAGAAAATACGTTTTTTGATTGCTATTGATCAGATTTTTAAACAGAAAAAGCTGGAAAACTAAAAATTGATACCTGTACATGTTAAAAATAAAATTATATTTTCAAAATCAATATTATTTATATATATATATATATATATATATATATATATATATATATATATATATATATATATATATATACATTAGGGGAGACATTATTTTAGCAATTGTTCTATTTTATAATACACTCGTAAGCAAAAAAATAGACCCAAAAGTCTCTGGTATAAAATCTGTAGCTTTCATTCTATTTCTGATTTAGCATCTCAAAGCCATTAGCTTTATAATGAGTGGTCTATATAATTTTTTTTTGAATAGAAAAAAAAAATCAAACGAAATGGAATTTTAAACAATGAAAAGGATTATAATTAACAGTAAAGAAAATGCAAGCTTATATTCTTAATAATATCTTCCAACTGCTTTTTCATGGCTCGAATCAATTCCTTTACTCGATCTTGTTCCTGTAAATTCTGGCGTACGAAGCCTGGAATATATGGACGGGCATTAGGATGAAATTGTCGCCGGTGAAACTGGTGTACAGAACGTCGTATCGGCTTGCCACTAATGCCCTTTCCAGTTTGAATAAAAAGTCGGTTGTTGCTTCCAAAAGCTATGTCCTCTTCTATCACTACCAAACAGGCACACTCTGCTTTCGTCTGAGATGAGAACGTAGTCCCATTGTATGGCAGGCCAATTAACGTCTTCTTCTGACTGCCCAGACACTTTTCTCACGTTTTTACAAGCTCTTGGTGTTGAACACCAGTGAAGGTCCGATTTCTCAGCGCCAACTCTGGCCTTGTCGCAATAGGGTGACCTCTTGAGCAGATTTACCACTTGTTGTGTTTATTTTCAAGTAGAATTGTTGTTAATATAGATGTGTATCCATTGACGTTTGATGGGTAACTGATGGTAGTGGGTAGTAGAGAGAGATTCATTGGATATATTTTAGTTGGGATGAGGAATTTTTTTTATAGTGACGAGAATTCATTGGAATTGGCCTTGATAAAGGAATTGCTTCACTGCAAAGCTGAGGTTGTGATTTGGATTTGAAGAAAGAAAAAAAAGTTCCAGCCTACAATAAACGATTCTTTCCAGGTTTGGAGATATGTTTTGTAATTTTTCTTTCATTATTTAATAGGCGGCCATTTGACTGATGAACCAATTCACCAGGTTACAGGAAAATCTAAGAAAACCTGCAATAATTATCCCTAATTAGCACTGTAGTAAACAAGGGTGGTTACCGATTATGTTGTTCAACATATCGTTTGACTTTAAGAGCAAGAAACATTACCATATTTCATATAATTTTGAAACTTATAGCATTAGCTTAATATTTTGATAAGAAAAATTAAATTTCGTGTTTAGTTTTGTTTACATGTCACTTGCGATTGCAAAGTTGTCGCCTGAGTCGATTTTTTTGCTCACAAGTGCACAAGTGATTTTTTTATATAGAGTTGTTGAGAATACCACTTTTCCGCGGTTTCTAAAACAAAACAAAAAAAAATAGACGGTACAGAACGATGTAATTAAAGATTGCAACTTTTTATAGTATAAACTTGAAATCTGGACAGTAAAAATTCAGTTTGTAAATTTTCATATAGTAATTTTCTAGAATTCCAAGGAAAGTAGGTGAAATTATTAAGAGGATTTTTTTTTAAATTACTATGTTTTTCATCAACTCAAATATTCCAGAATGGTCTGAGCAAATTGTGCAAAATGCTTGAAACCAAAAAAGAGACAAATTCAATTGGTCGGATAGGGAATGTAGAATGAAAGATTAGAGTAGCTATTTTATACAAAACGCTATAATTATAGTTGAAAACAGAAGAAATCAAAGCGTCAACAGGAAAAAAATAAAAAAAGTTATTAAAGATAAAAACAATCAATTCCTTCAAACCTCACAAATTAAAGATAAGGATTTATTGATTAGCAAATTTATGAAAAAATTTGTGGATAATTGTACAATATAGATGACAAACAAAAATGATAATTTAGGAGATTCAAATCCTCATTAAAGACAAGTTTCTACTGGAATTGACACCTAACTGTACCACAGATTATTTTCAACTTTTTGCGAAAGGTATCTTTGATGTTATCGGATTTACATTTTTATACTTTTAAACCTTTCATATCAGATCCACGACAAGAATCTTTCATTTTTATATATAATTGTGGCCTTACCTTTCAACTATGTCTATTAGAGAATTGGAGAAAGCCGACAAAGAAAACCAAAGTTTAATATTTATATGTTCCAAAGTGCGGCTTTTCATTTGTTTTATTAACTATAATTAAAAAGGAGAAATATATATATATATATATATATATATATATATATCTATATATATATATATATATCTATATATATATATATATATACATATATACACAAAGATATCAAATATGTTGAAGGAAAACAATAGAAAATTGTACACTCTAGTTAACAAAAATTAGTAAAAAATCTGTTACCTCTACTATCTTTATTATCACGTTCGTTTTGGCTACGAGTGTTGGTACTACTACTACTACTTGCATAATTCGTTATTGGCTGAGTTGCCTTTGTTGCAGCTACGGATGTTGGTGGAGTAACGATTTGTTTTTCCCTGGTCTGTTGTTCTTTTTGGACATTTGCTTCCTTGTGATGTTGCGCAACTTGAGCATAACTCTTCCGAGGTGGATTACCAGGTAAGTCCTAAAAGTGAATGTTTGAAGAAAAAAACATGAAATTCCTAAAAAATGTGTACGTTTATTATAAAACTATTTTCTAACAAATGGTTTATTGAATTCAATAATATTTTCCCAGTTGCAAAGACTATCAAACTAAAACCTACAATTCTTGGTAGAGTTTTAAATAGAATAATCCTGAAGACTTTTGAAAGTACCAGAAAAAAAATTGCTAGCAATATAACAATTGATAATTCTGCTGATAGAATAGAATAGAAGGAATCCTCAACATTAGTAAACCAAACTACAGTGTCAAGCATCAAATAGAATCACTCGAAAATGATCACCCGAATCGTCCATTGCAAAATTAACAAAAGACCCTGTTTGGTATATAGGTTTCTTATATAAACTAAATCAAATGAATTGCTCCTCCTCATTACTAAGCGAACATGACACATTATTTTAAAAGACGCAGGTGTTCACTCCTCATTCTCCATACAACAAAGAGCTTCTTTATTTTATAATTTACAATATAATTGCATGTGACAATGATACAAATCTGTAATATCTCAAACAATTCACTTACTACTGCTAGAGGTGGAGATGATATCACTGCATGCCTCAAAGTTTCAGCCTTGGAATCTTGTCTATGCACAGGTAGGTGATTTTTAGAACTACTGGTGGTAGTTACAACAATCCCTGACCGAGATGGGGCTTCTGTTGGCACAACTGTGGTCATGGTGGCAGCGTTTGTAGTTGTAGGACAGGGGATGTCCAAATCACCATTTAGAAGAGCGTCATCAGTTTTAGTAGATTTGTCAGCCATGGTACATTTGATTGGCACAGCAGGAACTAACCTAGATGATAACATAAAGAGTTAAATAGCTTACAAAAATTTTGTCTAAGATCAAATAAATGCAATTTGCCAGCTTGATATCTACTTATGCCGGCAGATCTATATACTACTCTCAACTTTAATTAGAAATTTATTAAGTCTTGGGCCATCTGTGTGAAACGTCTATAAAATAGGAGGTTATGGTGTTATATACACTGCCACCATAAATATCTATTTTATCCTCTTTTCTTGCTGTGGCATTGGGAATGCTCGGTGTTCATAGCTAATCTATTAATTCCTCTTATTTCTCCAAATGCCTTCATTTTTAATTCGTACGCTCCCTAGTGTAATTCATGTTGTATTATCTGCTAAGTCTATCGTCTTCAGGTGTCTTTTGATGCAATAATGCCCCGACAAGACTCCTGTTAATATTCGTAGATTGTTCTTAGGTTAATACATTCAATGGATCTTTGATTATAGGTTCCCAGAAGAGTCTGTGCCTATCTCAGTCCCTGTAGATTATCGATTTTTGAACAATTTGTTTCCTATCTACCCCCTTTCCATTGTCGAATTCATTAAAGCCCAGTGGTTGAGATGGTTTCGCCACATTAAAAGAATGGAGGATAAGTGGATGCTTAGGAGAATAATGAATTCCAAAATATACAGTAGTAGAAACAGAGATAGAGCCTTATCAGATCAAATTCACAAAGACTTACAAACAATGATTGTGAGAGGATTGGGAGCGTTGGCGAAAAGCAGAGCAGTTTGGAGGCGAATGCTCGAGGATCCAAAGGCTTACACCGAGCTGTAGTGCCTATTGGTAAGACAAGACCTAATTGACTAGTATTTTCTCTATTGTCTTGTAGTTGATTCCATAAGGTTCTATAAAGAGTTTATCCGCCCCCACTTTAGCAAATCTGTCTGCTATTTCATTCTGCTCCACCCCAGTGATACGGAACATATTGAAAAGTAACTTTATTCTGTTTGCATAGTTCCAGGTATTGCCAAACAAGCTTGGATTTCACGAGATTGGAGCTGAGAGCTGCTTGGCTATTGGATAAGATGATAATCTCTTGTTTACAATAGTTGCATTCTAAGGTTTTGATTGTATATATTTCTGCTTGAAAAATACTTGATGATTATTACCCAAACTTGTTTGGTTCGGTTATGGGGTCCATACACTCTTATTCCAGTTCTGTTTGTCATTTTGGAACCACCGGTGTACGATTTTAAAGCATCTCTATTCATTTCTAATATGTGGTTTTCAATCCATTTTCTTTTATAGCTTAGTTTCAAGGTAAATTTTGTCTCGAAGCTAGATTCTTTTGGTATTTCATCCTGAGGCATGTCCCACACTTGATCACTTTCTGAGGGAGATTCTGGCTTATCTGGGATGATTATATAAGCATTCTGAGTGAATATATTGAGAGGTGGAGGATTTAGTCAATCAATTCTAGTGCAACTGTTTGTTGTTAGTACAGTATATATTTCGAATCCATAAAGTTCGTCCACGTACATTTTAAATACTTTTTCTCATTCCTCTAGATAGTAGTGATTACTCCATCTCCATAAGTTACAAATACTTACTTTTCAGGTGAGCTCGGGGGTGTAAGCGTAACTGTACTGAGTTGAATATCCGCACTTTCGGTAGAGACGTCTTTATAATCAGGGGGTCCCGTCGATCCTGAATTTTGTCTGGAAGTTTGATTGCAAGGCGGAAACTGTTGCGGAGA
This sequence comes from Diorhabda elongata, assembly GCA_026230145.1. NCBI lineage: Eukaryota > Metazoa > Arthropoda > Insecta > Coleoptera > Chrysomelidae > Diorhabda > Diorhabda elongata. The sequence continues at coordinate 15,244,850 of CM047928.1, read as the reverse complement.
AATAGCTCTTGGAGAATCGTCGCCGCCGCCGTTACTAGATTCTTTGCTACTGCCGCCGCCTCCACCGCCAGCACTGTTAATTTTGATTTTTGCCGTACCTGGAACAAAATAATGAATACTCGAATATGAGGTCGAGTGGGACGAAATAATTCACCTTTAACAACATCAGCAAGTCTGTTCTCTCCCCAATGTCCTTGTTGTGGTATTTGTTGAGGTTCAGGAGCCGGTTGGATTGAAGACGACACCTCTGCGGTGGAATTCATCACAGTTTGGTGCTTGTAATTGGATTGCGAACCAACATCCAAGCCTAAAATAAATACTATTACATGCTATAAAATGGTCATTTTATTTCAATGATGAGAATATACAGAGACGTAAAAAAGGTTAACTAACCTGGTAAGGGGGGAAATGCTTCTTCTACCAAATCGAATTCGGCTCCTCTCGAATTGACTGTTTCTCTACTTTGCATTTGAACTGATTGCCCATTTGTCGTGGTATCTTCGTCACGTTTTTTCCTACGATGTCTGGGAGGAATGACTTCTTTTACGGATTGAGGTTGTAGAAACCTATAGATTTCTGAATCTGTATGCATAACTGGTAAGCCTAAAAAACATCAAATTATTGAAAACTTAACAAAACATTATATCAAATTTAAAAAAATCGCGCTTATACATTCCCCTGCAAAATTTCGATTTAAAAATTTTATAAATTATTGTAACTTAATTTATTTTGATATTTTGAGTCACTAGTGTAGAGAATACAGGGATTCATTCAAAAGAAGTTTGAAAAAAATTAAGATTAGAAGTCCCTATATTTTAATAGTAGGTATTTGATCCTCTGGGATCAATTGTAGTTCGATTTTGTCTGGGCATACCTCGAATCTTAGGTCTGATTTCATATTGGCAAAAAAAATTCCACATTCCAATCCACCACCTAATGCAAATATACTGATTTTCTAATCCAAATGATATCTAGCAAACTGTAATCGAGTTCTTCGATTTGCTGAAGTTGAGTCTTGGGCATCTAATCCAATTCCTTAAATCGTGTCAATGTATCGTTTATTTGTTATTAAGTCCCATAAAGTGTAACAAAATTTCGTTTTAGCGTTTGAAGTGGCAAAAATTTGGTCTGATATGCATTAGTTACACATCCACGGTCCCGATAAGCTCTTCAACGATTTCGTCCCGTCTTTCGGAACCTTCTTAATGCTTTAAAAATCTAACAATTGTTTATATGAAGTCTACTCCAATCAATAGCTAGGTTATGTACTAAGACAAAATTATTTTAGCAAATTCACATTTTACACAGCAGTAAAAGGTAATAAGTCCTTATCTACAAGAGAAAGTAACTTTTAGGTAGAAATAAAATTGACCCGGTGGAAAAAATTCTTTCATTAAAATTTTTAGCCTAATAACAAATAATGAGTTGATTTTGTGAGGGAGTGTATATTTATATGAAGTGAAATCTACATAAAGGTGGTAACCAAGTCATACTACATCTTATGTAATATCTTCATCATGTTTCATCAACTTTCTAAATTCGCTTGGTCATTTATTAGTAACGTTTATTGAAATTGCACTTCTCAAGAATACTATAGTAAAATTTTTTGTCAAAGCCTTTAGTTCTCGATCAATTTCATCATAACTTCTTAAGATTGCTAATATACTTATTGTATAAAATATTCTTCAGATAAATAAACAGTTCGAGAAAGTTTTAGCCCAACAAATTAATCCCATTTGAAGTAATAATCAATTACCACCAACCATAGGTCATTAAAAAGACTTGAAACGTATCTTTCTGGTTTCAAAATGGTTCAAAGCTAGAGCTCGAAGCAGGATTAAGTATTATTCGACCATGCCACTAGGAAAAGCACTCACTATGAATGTACTCAGGAGTGTTTGGGTATAAAACTGTCTAAAAAGCATATTTATATAGTCTCCAACAGCCAAGCGGCTTTGACTGTGTAAACAAACTCTAAAAGCCTTAGCTAACAGAAATCAAGTAACTTAATATGGTTACCAGACCACCAGGGTATACCGTATTGGGGATCATAAGATATCACTTCAGAAAAATAACTTTCTTTGAGAGTTTACGTATTTTGGAGGTAGAGCAACGAGATACAGAGTGATGCACAAGTTTAAGATAAAAGGATGAATATACGGATAAGAATCAGATGGGTTCTTTCTAGAGACACACTCCAAAAGATTCATAATCATATCAGCTTATAAGTTTGATGAGTTTCTTGAAATATCGAAACGGAATTAAACTGGTGGTTGGTCTTCTGACAGGTCACTGCAGTGTCAAATACCACCTTAAGACAGAGGACAACTGTAGATTCTGAGAGAAGTAGATCTACGCCGAGAGTGTCTGAAGTAATGCTGACAACTTTGGAAATGAAACAAAAATTGACTTATAATAAACTGTATATTGTTTTGGTTGGAGCTTAGATTTTTGAAAATGGCGATCTGACGAATCTCTAATGCGGCGTATTTACAGCGAAAAAAAAAAATCCAAAATAAACAATACTGGCTTAATACAAGTCCAATATAGAAAGCATCTACAATGTGGATTTCACTACAGCACTATTGATATAGGTACCGACTAATTTATTATCATTGAGTTATTAAAGTCTTACTAACCAGTGGGAGTTGTATTATTGGCTGAGTAATCATTGTTCTCATTAGATGCATTATGAATATGGCTAGATTTTGGAATTGCGCCTTCTAAAGTTGACCCTTTAGAAGAATTTCCCTTACTGCTAGTACTCGAGGGTGAATTTGAACGACCTTGTTGAGAAGTTGATGGTCTTGAATTTCCTTGTCCGTTACTACTATTACCTCCATTGCCACCTACAATTTTTTTGGAATGTATTTCACAAGATATTGAAGGAAAATTAGGAAATAGATTAAGGAGATGTGCGAATTTTGATTTCAATACAAAGTTGTACCAAAACTTATTTCTACTTTATTAGTTCTAGAACAAGTCCCGAAAGCAATTCAACTGTGTCTTTCGGTTATCATGTTATATTTCATCTATTTATACAAACTTTAAATTGATTTAAAAGTTTGCCGTAAATTATTACCCTACAAAAATCGTGGCAATATTTTTTGGATTGAATATGAATCTTCTACGCTTTCTGGACCAATTTAAGTGATTTCTCTTGAAATCCTAATTTGTCTAGTCTTCTTTCAACATTTTTTCAGTGTAATTTATGTAAAGTTTCTCAAAATGTTCCATAGGAGATTTTTTTTAATAGGTACCACAAATAAAAATTATTATTGAGGGTCTTAGGATGGAGGATTACGAAGAAGTAGCACAATAATAAAAGTTTGATAATTATTTAAACTTACTATATGTAAATACCAAATAAAACAATATATACAAAACGAAAAATAAACTAAAAGTCGCGCGTGCCGAATCTCTAGGGAGCTGCGTGTTGGTTTTTCCTAAAACGTGTACTTGGTATATCGGACAGGATTAAGCTAATTAAATCGATTAAAAATGTATAATTTATAACAAAAAATAATAATTTCGGTCGTATTAGGTTTTTGCTTTGAGGTTATGTTACAACAATAATAATTTAGAAAAACATCATATAATAGATTGATACACGATATAATTATTTTTTTTTTCAATTATTTGTAGTTAAAATTATTAAAATTTTGAGTGTCTGTTGGCTTTTATTTACCATTTATCAGTTATTTAACATCTTACCAAGATTTCGTCTGAAGTTTGCAATGATAGTAAGAATCACTACCACTATAAGAAATTTACATCCCTAAAGTTTTTAAAGAGAAATTTACATTCTAAACGTTGGTAGCATTGAGGCGTATTCGATGTTATTAAATTTATTTTTACGACGTGGCAACGATGTAAAAGCATCTGTCAAATACGTGCCAAATACTGTAACAAACAAAAGTGTCATTGAAAACATTTCGTGTGTTTTAGAGAAATTTACATTCTGAACGTTGGTGGCATTGAGGCGTATTCGATGTTATTAGATTTATTTTTACAACGTGGCAACGATGTAAAAGCATCTGTCAAATATGTGCGAAATACTGTAGTGATGTCAATCGGTGTGTCAGAATATTAACCCAAACAAAACATACAGACATGAGAAGGTATACAGTCCTAGTGAGACCAATCACTACTTATGTGACAATGGTCTGAAGCACTATATAACATCTCAAGAGAAAATCTCTCGAAGTTGCAATAATTGGCCTGCATATGTACAACTGGGGTAATTAGAACATGCCAGATGTTGTACTAAGAGTGATAGTAAAATACCACTAAAATATTTAGAGGAATCATCAGAGATAAGCTGAGTCTTTCCCCAGAAAGTAATCCAATATGGCACATGCTTCAGGACGAAATAACGAAAAAGTTGACCTCAAAATTAAGCTATAGGAGAGAATGGGATCAAATATATATATATATATATATATATATATATATATATATATATATATATATATATAATAAGCAGCCATTAGTGAGCTATGAGCTCTAACGTCATAAGATCGAAGCTAAATTGGGAAAGTCTGGAGAAGTTAAATGAGCCAGGAAGAAAACAATTAAGTTACCCTCCAATGAATTCCGGGACTTACCGGAGTAGAGGTAAATGAACTAGACTTGTTAAAGTAGTTGGCGAATGAACTTTTCTTTGGAATCAACTACAAGACCATAGAGAAGGAGGTAGATAGAAAAAAATAGTTCTCAGATATTCTTGGTAAGACGTATTGAATGTATAAATCTAAGTAAGACTAATTTAGTTTCGTCATGTCGTTTCAATGTACCCCTAAGGTCGCTAGGTTAAGTAGAGGGTGCGAAATATGGTCTCTGCTATTTTGAGGACAAAATATCTCGAAGTGTAATTGACTACACTAAAATAGATCTTTTGGATCGTAGTGTATATGACACCTTAAATTAAAAATACATTAAAACATTTCTGATATAATTTTAACTGAAAACAAAATCTCATACCTCGTTTAATGAAACATATTAATCTTGTTATTGGTGAAAACATATTTTATCTTCAAGTTTGTTTTATAATTAAGGAAAAGTGTGAAATAACAATTAAAGGATTAGAAGTTTACCTTGAGAAGAACTCTGTGAAGATTGGTCGCTTTGCATTGTATTTCTCGATTGTTTACGTGGTCTGTTTTGATTAGTGCGATAATTCTGGTGTTTGAAGTTTTGAGGAGCCAGCCCATTGACTTGAAACACTGTGTTGATATCAAAGTAATTTGGAGACGGAGGCCAGGCGACTGAAGCGTAAAACTGTTGCTGCTGATAGGTAGGCTGACAAAACAAAACCAATTTATCAAAAAATTTCGACCTGAGGCTGTATGAGACACAAAACAAAACAAAAAATGTCTGATTGTTTCAGTTACTTACATATATCACTTGATTGTATGCAGCTACTGGTTGACCAGGCGTACCATTGGCGTATATAAACCTTTGTTGTCCAGGTGGATATGCTGCTGGGTCATATACAGCCGTCGGTGGCGGTGTTGCTCTAAAGCCATTTTTAACGCCAGTAACCGGTGGTATAGGTAATCGATTCATCGGTTTTGCTTTTATCCTCGCCATTATTGGTTTACCTTGGAATTCTCTAACTTCTTCCCTTAAATATCTATAAGCTCTCTGTGCATCTTCATCAGATTCAAATGTTACATACCAAGAACTATTATGAGCAAATTCACAGGAAATAAATCGTGGACAATTTTCACCAGCAAACAAATTCTGGAAAACGAAAAGGTTTCAAAACATTTCTCCAAAAAAAAAGCAAAAACATTAGTAAAAAGAACAAAATGAAAATATATAAAACACTAATAAAAGCAGTGAGCAGTCATAAATAAATAGGAAGAAGAAGATCTGAAGATAACTGAGAGAAAAATACTGGGAACTATATTCAGACTAAATATTACAGGACATGGAGAGAGTAGATTGAAGAAAAATAAATAGAAGAAGAACTGGAAGTAGAAAATATAATAAGGTAGATAAAAGAGTAAAGATTAAATTGGGCAGGACATATTTTGAGAAGGAAACCTACAGAAATGTGAGGAGGATAACACAATGGATACCTCTATGGCCAAGAAGTCAGACCTAGAGAATAAAAATTGAAGAAGATATCAGAATCCTAGAAATAGTATACTGGAGAGGAAAATGCAGAAACAGAAAAGAACGGGAAAAACTGACAAAGCCAGGACCAACAAAAAACTGTAAAAGAACAAGGGAAGTAATCCACCCCAATAAGGGGATTTTTAAGCGCACAAACCACTAGCCATAATCCAAGAGATTGAACAGCACAATGATGATGATGATGTACCAATGATAGTTGGAAATTGTACATTACATGAAAACTTTCGACTGTTTTCATCTAAGCTTTACGTCAGTGTTACGATTCCGGAATATTTCTCTTTCATGTACTACAAAAGTGTTAGTCCAGTACCCCGGGCCCAGTAGGGATTCGAAATTGAACAATAAACCAAAGGAAAGTGTGGGCGCTAGTCTTAGTATCCATGGTAGTAGAGAGGTAGCACTTGAACTATCAACAAAAAAATATACATCGAACGATTAAACTATGTCGCGCGAGCTAAGTCTCAGTAAACGGCGTAGATTCGCTAAGATCTCGACGTTCGAGATCTGATTTCGAGATTTATCCACGATTCCAAACGCCTCGCATGGATTCGTGTACGTATGAAACAAAGAGCAAGGAAGAAGGTCTTGGATTTTCCCAAAGTCAGGTATATTGGGGAGGATTAATTCAATACTTTTGTCGTGGGAATCAAAAAATATTATTTGACTTACTTTAACTTCGTCAATGGGAGTATTGTCTGGAATCTCACGCAAAATCACTATACACCTCTTGTGGTTTGGACGAACTTTGACACCTTCTTCATCTACTTGAACGTTAGGCGATTCTCTCAATACTTCAGTAATCAATTTGATATCCTTCGTTAATTTTTTGACTTGATTAAAATTCGCCACCGTCCATATTGGCACGTACTGGTCGTTGTCCATTTGTGACAATAAGTATGTGTCATTTGCTAAATTTTCTCTGAAACAATGTTGGAGGAGTTGTCATAATGGATATCTAAACTTGTAAATCCAATTTAATCGTCGAACGAAGAAGGAAAAAAATTAAATAAAACAATTTTTTGTATTTAAAATACTCACGTAAATTTTGGTAAAAGTAGTCTATAAGATTATTTAATTTGAGTTAAATAAATAAATAAATAAAAGATGATATGAGAGCTATTATTTTATAATAATTAGATGATATGTAATTGAATTAAAAATTATTGTGACTTGTTAAAAAATAGTGTACGAAGTAATATCATAAAATGTGGGCGTTTGATGTACACTACTAATCCAAGTTTTTGCCCACCCTATAGTTTACGTCATACACAACAAATAAAAACAATACGATCGATTCTGATATTTGTATTTCAAAAATGACAAAGATAAATTTTCTGCCTATCAGGCGCTGGCCAGAACGTACTAAATTTTCATTTAATATTTTTTATAGCCTTTTTTCCTCCTTCCAGAAGACCCCTAAACCATCACTGATCCGTAGCCATGTTTCACAATCTTTCTTTTCTTGGACACAAAAACCTCAAAATTTAACTCATCACTGTAAAAAACTGCGGCCTCTTAATTTTATTTTAAAATCTCACAAGAGGTTTCTTCACTGCCACCATTCCAAAAAGGCCAGCTCCTCCAAATCTCCTTATCATTCTATCTTTAGGATCATGAGTCGTCGTAAACATTTACTGACCAATACAACACGTTTATCTTCAGCGATTGAGGTTTTTCGAGACCGTCCTGAACATTTTCTGTCGCAAAAGCTACTGGTGGATGCATATTTTTTACGTTGTAGGCCACGGTATTTTTGTTTCGGCAGCAATGTTACTTTTGCCTAGACTTGAGATTGATTCACGAGCTTCAATCGATAGTTCCTTGGTTCTGCGAGAACGAAAATAATTTTTATAGGAACTTGACAAAAGATGTTTTGCTCCAAAAAGTATAAACTCAATCTCCTTTATTCACTGAGAAGTACTTAAAGGCAGTTCCCTAGATTCATTCGTTCTAGCGGGGCTCACTGAGACTAAACTACAATCATAAACACCGAAGAAATAATGAACAAAACAGTACCAGTACTTGCAAGTTTTATTTTGTCGCACTCATAAACACACGCTCGTAAAAAGTAAAGAAATAACAGACATTATTTATTTTTGGATTCAATGGATGAGACCAAAATGTTTTGATCGTTAGTATATTTAATGACAGCTCGATAAAAAATTTAATTTATTTTCAGAAAAATATTCACAGGTACTCATTTAAACGATTGTCGTGAAGAAACTAAGCGTCCTAAAGAAATTGTGGAACCTTTAACGCTAGCGCAAATATTTATAAGTGCTGACATCTTCAGGTTGAGATCGAACACTTTTCAGACAACTCTCTTAATTGAACAAAGAAACCAAGGAAAAGTCACGCTAATATTTACCAGAAAGTGTTCTATACCATTTCAAAAAATTGGAAACCGTATCAATATGTTAAAAGATAGAATATTTTATATATTTCGGGAAAAAATTTTTTCCCACTTGAATGGCAAATGATTTTCAGGACACGGTTGGCATTATCCTTCGATAACACAATGAAATCGACTCAAATCACCATATAATTGAGTTTCTAATTTATAATTATATTTTAAGTCTAAAATAAAATCGTTTTTAAGTTGGGTAGCAAAATTCCAAGAAGCTCTTTTTCTTCATCTACTCATTAAGCGCTTAACTTGAGATAACATATCTAAAATTAGTTGTTTGGGTTAAAAGATTGATTCAAAAGTTTCCTCAGATATAGAATTTTTGTTATACAAATTTGTTACCATGCGAAATAAAATTTCTAGTTATAGAATACATACTATTATTAAATTATAATAAAAAAAAAACTCTTCCGGATTTGCACTATTAATGATAATGATTTCCTGTTAAACGCGAAATTCATTATATTGATTACAATTTCATATATGTACATAAAAAAATAATCTACATACTCGGACGGTTTTGTTTATTCAATAATATTCCCGATAATTATTATGTCCAGTTGGTTTGGCATAATCGCCTTTTATTTAAAATCAGAAAATCCTCGCATATTTAATTACTACCTATTGCTTTGTTAACTACCATGAACAGCAAATACCACTTTACAAAATGAACGCCGGAGTTCCTCAAGGCAGTGTCCTGGAACCGACTCAAATCGGGTTCCTTTCAAAGCAGATCTTTTTCTAACCTTTCAAGGAAATTTGCGAAGACCCGTTGACGCAAGAGCTTTTTGTCAGGATTTTTTGGCACCAACGTCGGACAGGATTTTGTCATTTGTAATTTCTCGTGTAAAATTTTTCTAACCTTTTCTTTATTGGCGTTTACAGCCTCGGCAATCATCCGGATGCTCATCGACGATCTGCACGCACAATATTGGTCACTGTTTCCGGAATTGAAAGAAGGAGCTCTGTCGTTATTTGCTTCATCGCTTCCATCGACTCAAATAGGGATCTTTTCAAAGCAGATTTTATCTTTAGAAACAAAAAAGTCGCAGGGTACCAAATCTGGTGAGTACGGTTGGTGTTCGAGCACTGGAGTGCGCTTACTGGCCAAATACAGCTTCACATAGCGCGTTATGGGCAGGTGCGTTGTCATGGTGCAAAATAGGGCCGTTTTTTACGAACTCGTTATCGAAGTGTTACGAAAACTGACAAATAGTTGACAGTCTGACCTTCTAGAACTCATTCAGTTATCACGATACCATTAATGGCAAAAAAAAAAACAATCAACATTGCCTTGAATTTTGATTTGCTCTCTCGGACCTCACTAAAGCGCTTACACCACTCAAACACACGCGCACGAGATGAAGAATTATTCCCATATGCCTTTTGCAACAATTTATAGCACTCAGTCGGAGTTTTTTTTCAATTTAATTAACGAGAAATTTGAGACTGATACGTTGCTACTGTTTTTCGTCACACAGACTTTTCATGTACGTTTTCTAGTCATCTTACTATACAGAATTTGGGAGGGAACTCGGAGCAACCCCTCGTCTGGAAGAAGTATCTTTGACCAAATTGTAACATGCTCTCAACCATAGATACGAAAGCCCGTAAGCGTGCAGTTACGAGGAAGGTCCAGCATAATTAGAATTCTCGATTTTCCCCCCAGTTTTCAAGGATCAGAAGTACCCTATTATTTCAAGTTCGGTTTAAGTTGAACACAAAGTCTTGAAGGTTGTAACGCGCATTTGGTCGTTCGTGGAATTCCTTCGCAAGCAAAACGCAGATAAATTTCCAAAATTAACACGACAGATAGAATGAATAAATGTCATATTTTATAAATTTCGATGGTCCATACGAAAATGTGTTACCAGAATCAAAGGATCAACAAGTAGAAGATCCTTTTGATGTAAACCTCACAACTGCAAAGATTCAGTTGTAAATTAACATGGTAAAAATGTTTTTTTTGTAATAAAAATGTCCTGATAAACTTGGTCTCTGTCTTTAAAAATACCAAAATACCATGTACCAATATGGAAAGACTGTTTTTACATTTCCCAAAATCCTTTCAAACTTTCTGTGTTGTGTAAAGTGTAGAAGAAATAAAATCAAAACTTGGTACTAATATTTCATGAGACACTCACCTAGAAAAGTAATATTCCAATTGTTGTGAAAGCATTTGCTTAAGCTGCGGCAAGGGATAAGCTGATTGAGAGGCATTTTCTTGGGGAGCTGAGGGAGGTAGAGGACTAAGCCCGTCAGCTCCCTCTGCTACCCCATTCACGGTTATGTATTCCGGGTGTGTTCCCATGACAGGTGTTGGCTCAGGGGTGGTACCATAAACCACCCCTGAAGGCACTTTGCCAACATCCCCATTCATGTACGCGTATCCTGAAATTGGAAAAATAATTTTCAATACATACAAATGTCGAAAAATTGTGTATTACTAGACAATTATATTTTTTTTACAAATGAATAAACCTAAATTACAATTAATATAAGATCATCAAAAATCAATGGTTGTAAGTATTTTATGTACACTAGCGAACAAAAGTTTGTGCACCCCATAATTTGCGTCATATACAACAAATAAAAACAATACGATCGATTCTGATATTTGTATTTCAAATATGATAAAGATAAATGTTCTTCCTATCAGGCGCTGGCTAGAACGTACTAAATTTTCATTTAATATTTTTTATAACCTCTATTTTTTCAAAATCCCTTTAATTTTTACCATGTTTCCAGTGGCCCTTCTTCCAAAAAACTTCCCCAAACCATCACCGAATCCTCTACGTGTTTTAGAGTCGGGATTACACATAAATCTAGCATCCGTTCTTCTTTTGACTTGCGTACAAACATGCCCCAAGACTCAAACTTTTAACACATCACTTCATAAAACTCTCTCCCACTTTTTATGCGTCCAATTTTTATGTTCTTTAGCCACTGCAACCTTTTGACTTATTTTAACATCTTAAAAGAAGTTTTTCATGTCAACCTTTCAAAAAGGCCAGCTTCTTTCAATCTCCTTTTCACTGTAGAAGTACTCAAAGTCAGTTCCCTAGATTCATTGAACTGAGTTTCTATATTTAGGATCGTGAGTCGTCCATCACGTTTACTGATCAATAAAATACGTTTATCTTCAGCGAAGTCTCCCTGAACGTTTTCTGTCGCAAAAGCTCCTGGTGGACGTATATTTTTCACGTTGTAGTCCACAATATAGAGGTATTTTTGTTTCGACGGCAATGGAAATTTATTGAAATGTAGTATTTTGAAATTTAATAAATGGATTACGAGGTGGACACAAACTTTTGAGCAGTAGTATTGGTCTAATTTACAAACATACAAGTATGTGTAATATATGAATCTCATCTTGAATCAATTATATTGAAAATATTTACAACCGAATATTTTGCAGACTTTGATGGAAATGGCAAACCGCTGTATAAACAAAGGTACAAATTGAGTTACTGGTCATTAATATTAATGACAAATATGGTAAAGGGCAATAAAAATGGTAGTATATAATGTATCATCATTTTAAGGAAAACTTCGGACATAAAAATCACTTTTAAAGCATTCCAACAACATATTAATTTATATTCTGATTACTTTAGCCTAAGTTATTCTCAGTGCAAATTTGGGTTTATTTCAAAATAATTTTTCATACAGATAAGACTCGTAGCTCTTGCAGGCTTTAAAAACAACTTTTTTGTCATAAACTGGTTTCATTACAAAGAAAACTAACCATTTTGACTCAGGAGAATAATACAGAGATCGGCATGAGTCAGGAAACGTTCTCGAAAAATCGGCAATGCGTCTAAGTCAGTCATCGCTGTCGAAAAAGATAAAAACGAAGCTTCAGAAAATTGTGTGTCATGTGCTAGTCGAGTAGACGCGTTTACAGATTTAATGACCGATACGAGATCACGCTTCAAGAACAAGTTTTTTTTTGTTATGTTCAGATGAAGCAACCTTCAAGCTGAACGGTAAGGTCAATCGGCTTAACTACGTGTGTGTACTGGAACAACCAGAATCCCCATATCTTCATTGAAGAAGAATTAAACCTGCCTGGGGTGTGTATGTAGAATCCATGCGGGAGGTTTCGTGGGTCTATACTTGTTTGAGGGTCACGTGACGGGTCAAAGTTATCTGGAAATGCTCGAAGGTTTATGTGGGCAAATGAAGAACGATCCAATACTGGCGAACAACCGTTATTTCATGCAGGATTGAGCTTCGTCGGTCAACCAAATAACTGATCAAGTTTAATTAAAACTACCCGGTGACGTGGTCAAGTACAAATCGATTGACAGTTGAAAATAAGGAAAAATATGTCAATTATTCCATCGAGTTTCTCAACATCGAGAGAAATTGTGCAAGGGAACTACACATACTATTCAATACTATCACCAAATTTAATTTAAACCACAATCATCGATGGTAAATGCAAAGAAATGCTGGTATCTCGAATTCCAATTATTTAAAATGAGTTGCCCAATGATTTCAAAACGAATCGAGTGTGACTGACTTCCGATATAACCATCAACAAGGTTCAATGCCAATCGTTAAGTGTTGCTGGTTTCAATATTATTTTCTTATATATAGAAAAAACTCAAAATATTTTTGATTTCATAGGATTAAGAGAAAAAGAACGTGGTAAATAAAAAAAATTCAATGAATAAACAGAACATTCCTTTTTTTTATAGTAATAACTTACGCCAAGTATCCATCGTTTTTTTATATAAAAAATGAACGTTTATTCCCCAACGCTATATATTTACACAATCTTTTTCCAAAAGGAATACTAAGTAACAAAATGACGTCCCTAATTCATATTGTCTGGAAACTGAACTTCCCCATAAATAAAATAAGTTGGCTGTTCATAAAGTTTTATTTAAGTCAAATCCAATATTTCGAAAGAGAGCCTTAAGGTTGTAAGTTAAATTACTCCAATTTTTATAAAAAAAAAAGAACAGGAAAAAATCACGTACCCAAATAACAACGACCTGAATAAATCAGTGAAAAATGTTTAGTATAAAATTAACTTTCTCCACATATCAAGACAATCTTAAAATTTGATTACCTCTTTAACTCAGCTTGTACACGGGTGTACAAACAAGAGGGTTCAACGAACTTGTTAATTACATTAAAAAATAATTTTTAACAAAGTTAATTATGGCTGTAAAATTGAACGGTTTGAAATAAAAATTGTAGTCTCAAAAATTTGTCACTAATATGAATATTATAATAATTCTGTTGGTATCTTCTAAAAATTACAATAAGTTTTTTGTCAAATTAAATTTAGCATCAAAATATGAGGATGGTCTCAGAAGTACCATAGAGATGGCGGTAGTTACTTGTAAAATATAGCTATATTAGAAAGTGTACATGTTCCAGGTATTTTTGAAATAATATTCTTCAAAAATATGTTAAATTTAATTAACTACTTAATTTTCCCTACCTACTATCATTATATTGGAATTTTTAAGTTATGAAGTATTACATCACTCAATAAGTCGTGTAAATGACACCCAGATGACGTTACAAAACTTTCAGAAGTTTCAGAAGTATATGTGTAAAATTTCACATTTCGATTAGTCAGAAAAAAATGACAGTCATTTAAGTGAAGCTATTTCCGTTATTTTTAAAACAACTTCGTGTCTTAATTTATCAATGCTTCTTGATGGAAAAAAACTGTTCAAGCTCAGCAATGGCTTCAAAAGTCTTATATGGACTCTGCTCCATTGAAAAGAATCATTTTTATTTGTTTGCTGAATTTAAACGTGGTCCTACAGATATCGATGATGGTGAACGTTCTAGTCAGGTGGTTAAACCAGAAAACATCAAAAAAGTCCACAAATTAGTTTTATCTAATCGTAAATTGAAATTGCCTAAGGTAGCTGAGGCCGTAAAGATATCAGAAGTCAATAAGTTTACAATTATGCATTACAATTTGACCATGAGAAAGCTTTATTCTAAGTGGGTGCCGCGTTTACTCACAGTCGATCAAAAACAACAACGTGTTGTTGATTCAGAGCAGTGTTTGACCATGTTCACACGTAATAAATCAAATTTTTTGCGACGATATGTGACAATGGATGAAACATCTATCCATCACTTTAATCCGGAATCAAAACGATCATCATCTGAGTGGACTGCAACCGGAGAACCACATCCAAAGGTACAACAGTCAGCTGGAAAGGTTACGGCTTCAGTATTTTTGGATGCCCATGGAATAATGTTCAACGCCTATCTCCAAAAGAAAGAGACAATCAATAGCAAATACAACATAGAGTTTGAAAGAAAAAAATCAACTAAAAACGCCAGAGGGAAAAAAACCACTGTTATAAAGCATTTTGATCTTGAGGAGTGCTTCAAGTTTTTGTGAAACTGCCTTGGCTAAATCGGCCACGTGACTATGCCAGGACATATTGCTTCCAACCTCAACACCAGATAAGCGAATTTGCGCTTTATGTCCAGACAGGACCAAATCCTGAACTGCAGTGCCAGTTTTCTTTTTAAAAATATCAACCTGAGTCTTTGGTGCATTAAACTCAAACAGATTGCTTCCACCCCATTTCAGAATGTTTCTTCCATCGGTATTGATGGTGATAATCTGTTCTTGTCTCCGGCTTTGGGTAGTAGCAGAGTTTATTGGAGCGGTTAATTTAAACGACGACACCAGTATGCTATCTTCGACAAAGCTACAGATCGGGTTTTAGTTTTGTTCGAGTAGATCGTTGATGTACTGGAAAAAGAGAGTGGGTGACGAAAGCATCCTTAGGGAACACCATCATTGACCTTAAACCTTTCTGGGGTGTGTCCATACGATTAGATGGATCGATCTTTGAGGAAGATACTAAGCCAATTGAGGACGACAAACCGTACGATATTAATTTATTTACAATGTTAAACACTGTCAAAAGCATTCGATAAGTCAGGTGAGATGCCCCATTCATAGCTAGTACCTCAATGGATTAATACTATAACTTTTGGACAAAGTATTAATTCACAGCTTCATACACCACAAGTGGTCTTATGCATCTCTTCTATACTCATTCTAAGAATATCAAATAAATAGGAAAGAATTATATCTAATCAATTAGACAAATATGTGACATATAATTACTTAATTGCTTATCTACATTTCAATAAAAATTATCTTGTAGTCAAAAACATATTTTTCTAAATTTAATTATTTGAATTCATTCTGTATAAAATCAACACGGGGTATAAATCTAACCCTTTCAGAATTTAACGATTTGATATGAAGGTTGTCATAATAGAGATTAAGAAAAATGCCAATGTTTTTTTTCAAATATCTCAAACGGTTTAAAAATTGCGGATATGCACCCCTTACCCTACAGACTGGTCAGCAATACGTTTTTTGTAACTGAAAAAAGGGATGCAGTGCTAAATGTGGTTGCAAAAAAGTGGGACTATTTTGTTCTCTGGCATGTACACCTTGTCAATTTGAAAGTTTCGATTCGGACGATTAAATTTCACAACTTTTTTCAATTTAAATCGCTTTTATCTTTTCAATTTCTGCTAATTTTCATTATTTTGCAATAGGTTCAAATTAAATATGATTACAACAGACCCGTGGATTAGACTTACCGGGGAAACCACGTGTGCATATTATGACGATTACAACTTTTTGAATCATTATATCTCAGAGACAGTGAATCGTAGCAAAAAAAGTATTGATACGTTTTTTGTAGATAATTTTATGATCTACGATTTTTATGATAAAACTTACCGTTTTGCTGAAAATCGCGAAAAACTCATTTTTTTACTTTTGACTTTGAATAAAATTTTTTCCTTACAAGGGAATGATAGTGAACTTTTAAATTTTATTTTTAATTATATTTTAAACAATTTTACTAATTTTCAGTTCGATGGGAATTTATGTAACATCGAATGTCTCAATTTAACGGACTAAAATCTGTAATAGTTTCCTAAAACTTCACTTTTTAAAATATATTATTTAACTATCGACGCATCAGCCTCACACTTTGAAATTTTCAGAATCACTTACCAAAACTATAATTTTTTTGCACTTTTTGAGAGAATAAAAATAAAAATTTCGAATTTGAACTTTCAAAACATTTTTATAACAAAGTATGTCGTGTTTTATATATATATATATATATATATATATATAAAAAAACATTTAAATCTGACTAAAATGATACAACTCAATAGCTCAATTAGGAGAAAAGTTATGGTGACTTCAACATATGTTTGTTCCGTTTTTTTTTTGGTGGATTTTGGGAATCTTTACATAACCATAATTTTTAAACAGTTTGAGATATTTGAAAAAAAAATTGCATTATTTCTTTCTCTCTATGAAGATAACCTCCATACCAAATATTCGTTAAATTCTAGAGGGGTAGGTAATTTTTTTATTATTTTATTGTGTTGATTTCATATGGAATGACCATTTAAATAGAATATAGAATAGATAATAATACAAAATATAATTTAAAATTGAAGGCAAAAAATACCAAATTGATCAGTTAATAACATCTATGTTCAAGAAACGGAACGATGGTTGTGAAATAACATATGAATAAAACAGTAATGGAATGTCAAAGGGATTTCCACAGGGACAGAAAAACGCAGAATCATATATTTACAAACATAGAAAGTGCAGTAATATGACTGACGAAAAAAATAGACACATAAAAAATAGAGAAAAATACAGAGCATATGTTGACAACTATATAAAAAGTACAATATAAAAACACATATGACAAAATTAAATTGATTACTAACGTAATTAGAATAAGAAATAAAATAATTGAAGAAGAGTAACGTAATAGTAAAACTCATCCTCAAATCTAGCGACAAAAGCCATGGATATTTGTTTTTAAATGGCACTGTAAAGAGATGGGATCTAAGGATATAAATTTGAAAAAAGAACAAAGAGCAGAGTGAGGAAATTTTGAAGAAGTGCAAGACATGAGCCATAACTTTAGCTTTGAAGAAACAATGGTTAACATTTCTTCACAAATAAAAAGCAACACCAAGATATCATTTTTTTAGGTCAGTATATTAACTAAAAAAGATAATTTAAGGGAATCGCAAATCATTTATGAACAATGAATTCATAATATTCTATAATAAAATGCCATTGCCACAATTTAAGTACCTAGAAATAGACAATCAACTCAGTTTGAAATACCATATTTTGCAAGCCCAAACGAAATTTATAGTAAGAGCAGTTTTTCAGATAACTAAACACAAAAGGCTCATGAAAATCTTGAAATAATAAGTCAATAGATTCCTCTAAAAGCTTGAACTTCTTTGAATTATCTGACAATCATATTTATTATAATTTTTTTTTCACTTTCAATGAATGTATTAGGATTAGATATTAGTTAAGTTAGAAAGTCTTCTCCAAACACTGCTCTGAATCATCAACGCGTTTTTCATCGACTGTGAGTGAACGTGGCACCCAATTGGAAAAAAGCTTTGTCATGATCAAAGGTTCATGCATAATTGTAAATACACTACCTTCTAATATTTTTACGACCTGAGCTATCTCAAGCAATTTCAAAATACGATTAGTTATAATCAATTTGTGGAATATAATCAAACGTTCCTCATCATCAGTGTTTGTAGGATCACATTTAAATTCAGCTAACCAATGAAAAATGGTTCTTTTCGATCGAGCAGAGTCCAGATAATATTTTTGAAACCATTACTGAGCTTTTACAGTATTTTTTTCATCATAAAGCATTGATAAATTAACACATGATATTGTGTTAAATCCATTGTTTTGAAATAACAAAACTAGCTTCACTTAAATGGCTGACACTTTTTTCTGACTAATCAAAATGTCATGAAATTTTACACACCTTCTTTTGACCGTTAGTACTTCATAAACATCATATGGATTTGACAATGGCACCGCCTTCAATGTGTCAGTCACACGACTTATTGAGTGATGTAATAAATGTTTTCCACCCATATATCAATCTACGCCTACAGAGATTGTCTATGAAGATAACTGACATGGACTCAACCGCTCAAAACTGAACCTAACACTAAAAGATCAGCTTGAGAGAAGAATCTCTAGATACTAAGTTAACAGATTCCTCTAAAAGTTTGAACTTTTTTGAATTATATAACAATCACATTTATTGTCATTTTTTTTTTACTTTTAATGAACGTTTTAATGTTGAATATGTAAGGATAGGGATTAGGAATTGGTTAAAGCCTTTTAAGTATTAGGGAAATCATTAATCTATATGAATGTTTTCATATCTCGATCTACACCTACAGGGTAGTACATATCTACAGAAATTATCTATGAATTTACCTAACATGGTCTCAACAGCCTCAAAACTGAATCTAATGCTTTAAGATTAGCCTGAGACCCAGAAGTTCTGAATATAAAGCATAAGAATAAAGAAAAAAAAAACAAATATAAAAAAATCAAGCACATTTGAAAAAAATCAGTTGCTAATTAACAAATAAAATTATTATATTATTATCAGCGACCAAATAGTTCTAAAAGACAGTGTAAAATTACCAAACTGTACATACTTGAAAATAATGTATAATTTGAAAAGAAAGTTCAAATGGATTTTACTAAAATGTAATTTACTTGCATTATCAAATTGTGAATATAAAAAAAAGATTATCTTCATTTGTTATCTCACACATATTTGTTCTGATAAACAAATTTCATTAGTTAAAAAACCAACCGTCCGCCCTACCAATAATTTCTATATCATGCAATTTGTATAAACATTACATACTATTTAAAATAAACAAGGTATCAAAAATTTTAAGGAAATCAAAACAAAACAGATAAATTTATATTTTCTACTAATTCCCAATAAAAATATTTGTATATATATATATAAAAAATTTATAGTATTCTTTGGATATCTTAATTACTATCTTGTGTTCTATTTGCAGAGTATTAAAAACATGAAGGGAAAGTAATTTATTTATTGATTTGTTTCATTTCCTGCCAATAATGTGATACACCTAAAAACCTTGCCAAATTATTCTAAAGGAAACAATTTTATTCTCCAAATGAGAAACTAAGAAATATGTGGGAAAGTATACGAATAAATACATTTTAAAAAGTTGTACATACCATGCATGGTATAATATGGTGATTGTTGAAGTACAGGCAGAACCTAACCTTATTTTTTTAAGTAATGGGTGTAATATATGCGTCAAGGTCATTTACACATTAAATTACGATTGGACATGGTTTCCTACATTCGAAAAAGTACATTATAAACAGTTGGAACACCCAAAAATCACTTCGAACGTTATTACTTTATAGAATAAGTCTTGAAAAAATTGTCAACAATTTCACTAGTCACTGCTAGGTATTTGACGTATGAAACTTTTGTTTGACATCACTTTTAATGGATATTGTTACGTGATACAACACTGGTCAAAATCATTAGATTTGTCTGTGTATTTTTTATCCATATACCGTATCTCAAGTTTCTATTCGGTCTTTCGAATTATGATGATCGAATTATTGAAATTCTTAAGACGGAAAAGGTGCTAGACGAATTAACCGGGGAATAGAAAAATCTTAAACTGTCCCTAATATAGTTCACTAAAATGGGGATGACTTGTGTCGGTTTTGAAGTAGTACAATTTATATTTTATATAAATGCGGGAAACCATGTGGTTATCACTTGGCTTCCATAAACGAAACGTCTTCACGGGCAGCACAAATAACCGATTACTAAAACAGCCGCAGATGTTTACTGTTGAAGGTATTAAGTACAGCACAAAAATAACACCCACTTTAAAAAAAAAATAAAACACGGTTTAATCTACACAACATAATTATCAATTTTTCTTACCGCTTAAGATTACTTTGCAAAATTCAACACAATTTTCTCACGGAACTGGCAAAATGGCTGTCGCAAGGGCACATGCCACAGAAAACTAATAATCTCGATAGAAAAGGATGGTACGATCCTCGTCACAGACTGTGGCGTCATCTGGACAAGTATAACCAACCTATACAGAGCCGCGTAATTTGAGCTTTTGCAATAATTACTTTTGCAATTTTGATTAGTAGTTTTTTTTATTAGAATTGTAATAAGTCAATCATAAAATATACGCCATATTAATGTACTTATAGAGGTCAGAGGAATGTGTCGATAAATGTCATGATTTTAATGTTCATTAAAAAATAGTGTAATACATATTGCATAACTCGCCCTGTGAATTTATAAGGTTTCAAAATAAATAACTCTTCTGAGTGCATTTTCCCGCAAAACAACAACCAAATATTATCTTGTAGATATTTTCACAAAAAATTTTGATTTGACGTGAAAGTTTTCATTTAAACCTTGTGGATACATTTGAATAGAGCAATAACTGAATGTAATATATACCTTCTACTGATTGAGGACATTCGCCGTGTGGGTGTTCTATATTCCAAGTTAATTGAGCATCGTTGGAAAGAAGAAGGAATCGTGCTTCGTTACAGTCCTCTGAGGAAGTACTTGAAGAAGTAATTGCAGGTAGTGTGGAAGCTGGTACTATCTGTAAAATAAAAGTATATTTATTAAACTCCTTCTCAAATAGAAATATATCTTGATTATTTTTTTTTGTTCAATAAGTACGTACAAATATTTTTATTTCCCTTTCTCATATTTTTTCCGAAAAAGAAAACATCAACAGATATACCTAACTCTATACCCACGTTTTGAAATCAAAATAATTTTATTGATTGAAAATAGACTTCTGTTTATCGCATATTTTACTGTAGGGTTTGCAGAAAATATTATGTCAATATTATACCGTATATTTTTATGATAACACACCTATTATAGATTATGAATTTGTACCTGGTTCGATTAATAGATATAAAACATGGACGTGTCGCACTTTAGATCTTACATTTATCTATTGGTGCATTTTGAAGATATTTTTATGAAAATGTGGAGCAGAAAATTCATAATGACGTTAAAATGAATGTGACATATTAGATGAAACATGTCAAGGAAGTGACTATTTAAC
Organism: Diorhabda elongata; assembly: GCA_026230145.1. Lineage (NCBI taxonomy): Eukaryota > Metazoa > Arthropoda > Insecta > Coleoptera > Chrysomelidae > Diorhabda > Diorhabda elongata. The sequence continues at coordinate 15,223,282 of CM047928.1, read as the reverse complement.
AGTTTGGTGTAAAATTGAACGAAAAATGGAGAAGATCCCCAAGAAAATGATCAACGTGGGGCCCACGCCCCATACGGGGACAATTTAATTGTAAATGGAAGCAATTCCCTTTTGCGCTGGGACTTTAAAATGAAATGCTAGATTTCGGTATCAAAAATTGAAAGATGAAAGCAAATTTTCAAATAATTACGATCAATAAATATTATAAATTCGTTTAACGGGACAAAAATATCAATTGGGTTTTTGGCGTCGTCTGCGGCAGACGCGTGGACCCCTGGACGCTTTAAAATCTTCCTAAACAACGCAGTTGTAGTTCCGTCTCGCCAGCAACGCAAAGTCGAGAAATTGCATTTAGAAAATGTCAAAATTAGATGGTTTTTAGGTGCCAACCCCGAAAATTAGGTGCTCTATAATAAAATACGGTGCTTCTTAGGTGCTGAAGAGTCAATACCTTGAAAGTGCCCAAATAATTAATAAACGAGTTAATTTCCGCGAGATGATAACGAATCTAAAAATCAGGTATCTCTATAATTAAGATCAATACTCAATCAGGTATCAACTAAGCAGGAACATTAGGTGCTTGTGGGGAATTTAGATGACGAAAATCATATGTGAATGGGAGAAAAATTCACGGTACCTAATACTACAATAAAAAAGGAAGAATATAAAATAAATTTTTAAAATGCTGAATGTATAAGTGATTTAATGGAAAAAACAAAACATTGAAATACATTTAACTTTATGGGTGATAACAGTCATGAGTTATGCAATACGTCCAGGGGATGATTTTTTAAGTTCGAAATAGTTAGAGAATGAAGTGCTAATTAAGTGCTCACTAAATAATCGGAAGAGAGTCGAGAAATATTATTTCTACAGTTGGAAACCTGGTGAGCACTTGATGTGAAAAAATCCTACTAGAACAGCAGGCCTAGTAGATTTAATTCATAGTATCCTCCATATCTTACATACTAAGTCCTAGTTCGTTTGTTCCATATTAAAAACTGATATAAAATTGATTACTAATGAGGTACTCAATAAATAATGAGGAAACAATCGAGAAATATCATTTCTACAGGGTTTGGAGACCTTAAATCCTCCATATCTTACGTACTAAGTCCTAGTTGATTTATTCCATATTAAAAACTGATATAAAATTGATTACTAATGAGGTACTCAATAAATAATGAGGAAACAATCGAGAAATATCATTTCTACAGGGTTTGGAGACCTTAAAACCTCCATATCTTACGTACTAAGTCCTAGTTGGTTTGTTCCATATTAAAAACTGACATAAAATTTATTACTAATGAGGTACTCAATAAATAATGAGGAAACAATCGAGAAATATCATTTCTACAGGGTTTGGAGACCTTAAAACCTCCATATCTTACGTACTAAGTCCTAGTTGATTTATTCCATATTAAAAACTGATATAAAATTGATTACTAATGAGGTACTCAATAAATAATGAGGAAACAATCGAGAAATATCATTTCTACAGGGTTTGGAGATCTTAAAACCTCCATATCTTACGTACTAAGTCCTAGTTGATTTATTCCATATTAAAAACTGATATAAAATTGATTACTAATGAGGTACTCAATAAATAATGAGGAAACAATCGAGAAATATCATTTCTACAGGGTTTGGAGATCTTAAAACCTCCATATCTTACGTACTAAGTCCTAGTTGATTTATTCCATATTAAAAACTGATATAAAATTGATTACTAATGAGGTACTCAATAAATAATGAGGAAACAATCGAGAAATATCATTTCTACAAGGTTTGGAGATCTTAAAACCTCCATATCTTACGTACTAAGTCCTAGTTGATTTATTCCATATTAAAAACTGATATAAAATTGATTACTAATGAGGTACTCAATAAATAATGAGGAAACAATCGAGAAATATCATTTCTACAGGGTTTGGAGACCTTAAAACCTCCATATCTTACGTACTAAGTCCTAGTTGGTTTGTTCCATATTAAAAACTGACATAAAATTTATTACTAATGAGGTACTTAGTAAATAATGAGGAAACAATCGAGAAATATCATTTCTACAGGGTTTGGAGACCTTAAAACCTCCATATCTGACTTATCAAGTAATAGTTGGTTTGTTCCATATTAAAAACTGACATAAAATTGATTACTAATGAAGTACTCAATAAATAATGAGGAAACAATCGAGAAATATCATTTCTACAGGGTTTGGAGACCTTAAAACCTCCATATCTTACGTACTAAGTCCTAGTTGATTTATTTCATATTAAAAACTGATATAAAATTGATTACTAATGAGGTACTCAATAAATAATGAGGAAACAATCGAGAAATATCATTTCTACAGGGTTTGGAGACCTTAAAACCTCCATATCTTACGTCCTAAGTCTTAAGGTCTCCAAACCCTGTAGAAATGATATTTCTCGATTGTTTCCTCATTATTTATTGAGTACTTCATTAGTAATCAATTTTATGTCAGTTTTTAATATGGAACAAACCAACTATGACTTAGTATAGCAGATTTGGAGGTTTTAAAGTCTCCAAATACAATAGAAATGATATTTCTCGCCTGTCTCCTGATTATCTACTGATCATCTGATTAGCAATCAATTTTATGTCAGTTTCCAAAATGGAACAAATCAAGTAGGGCTTAGTAGGTCAGACATGGAGGTTTTAAGGTCTCCAAAACTAATTTTGGCATTTTCTAAATGCAATTTTCTGCGTTGCTGGCGAGACGGAGCTCGTAGTTGTTCGCTTCAGAATCAAACAACTTATAAAGTAGTCTCGTTTCGGCGTCCCGTAAATAAGCAGTGACTCGATGATGTCTACCAAAAAAAAGCTCGTAGAGATGTTGCAGCCAATATTTATCGATTTCCAATTACACAATTTGAGCACCCAATCGAGGACATGGGTGTGCATTGCTTCAAACTCACGATTCAATTTGTCGTTTTTAAGAACTATGCGTTTTCTTCTTGTCTCTCAAACACTAGATAAATGTTTGGACTCCATGAGCTTCAAAATTGTACTGTAGAATTGACGTTCCGTGGGCATTTATTTGAAATTCATTTTGATTTATTTAAAATTAAATTTGTGTCTACTTCAAACAAAATATTCTTATATTATTGGATTCAGAGACAAATTGAAAATATGGTTTCAAAGCAGTGCTTCCATGATATTAATATTTTATATTCATTTATATATATTAAATATCAATCAGTATCAAGAAGAACTAGCAGACATCCAAAATGATGAATCAGTCGAAACTTTATTTAAGTTGGAATTTCTGGAACCGTTGGTGGTATTTATACTACCACTACACCAACACTCACAATTACACTGTCTGACGCGCGTTTCGATAATAAAGTTATCGTCTTCAGTAAAAACAGTTTTACCTTCAGTCTCACAATCAAAACAATGGACTGAAAAGGGAGAACTAGCTCCAAAGAAGGCAAAGACCGTTCCATCTGTACGCTTCGGTTTTTTGAGATGCGTTTGGAATAATTTTCATTGACCATGTTGAAAAACGAAAAACTATCGACGGTGTACATTATGCGAACTTATTGCAACTTTTATTCGAAGAGATCAAACAAAAACGGCCGAATTTGGTTAGGTAAATATATAAATATATAAATATTTACAACATAATGTTTTAAATAAGTTTCTATAGAAAATAGCAGAAAAAATGAAAGCAGTTACATAATTATAGTATTATTACAAACATATAAAAACTAGGGTAAGTTACAATAAAAAAAAATAAAATAAAATGAAGCTTTCAATTATCTAATTAACCTCCCTCAAGTAAGGAATCATTGCCAGCAGATTTCGTTTCTATTTCTTCAGAAATTCTATTCTGGTGGGTCAGATTTGGAATAGTCATTTCTGCGATTGCTCTACTTGTTACTTTTTTCTTTAAAATCTTCGTTATTTTCCAAGTCTATATTACGTCGTTCCGGATTTTTCGAATTCTGGATTCTCTCATTTGATATTGACTCTGTGATTTGAACTTTCAAAAGTATGTTTAAAATCGAAAAAGTCTTCACAGTTCATGACTCGTGGTGTTTTTTGGCTGTAGCTATCATCCATTAGTACCTCGCACCTCTATTGCCTTTTTTGCTTTACAATTTGAGCGAAATGTTGCAATTTATACCTGACTAGATACTAATGATTGATCTCATCAAAATCGCCCTGGAAACTAAATAAATCCATAAAAACAATACAATTTTGACTTTATTTTGCCCTGCGCAGTTGTCGCTCGAGATTTACCCTTTCGTTTGTGTCGGTATAATGTAAGTGAATGCTTTCAATAATCATGAACCAATTTCATTTCGTCTAGATAAACATAAATGTTATAAGTGAAGACCAAGAGCTTGGTTTGACATTGGTAAGACCTGCTTTAGATCCATTGAAACTCTCATGGTGTCACTCGCTGGTTGCTGACAATTTCGATGGCGTTTCCTCATTGCTTCTAAAGCTGCTTCTGCGTTCGGTGACGAAGTTTTGATTCATCATCTTCCTCTTTGGTATCTCTTTTGTATGCATGTGCAGTAAATTAGACCGCATCATGCGTAAAATGTTGCATTTTCCATTGGGGAAGGTCAAGGAAAGCGTATCTTATTTCCTATTCTCTGCTGGTCTGCTCTAACGATTACTGACTATGGTGGAATGTTAGGCAAAAGCTGTATCTAAATCATTATTATTAAATTCATATCTGACTTTATTTTAACTACACTGTGGAATTTCATTGTCTTCATTCGCCCATGGTCTAAAGAACGTCATATTTCAAAGTAAATGAATACCACCAAGGCACGCCACTGCTTATTGCAGACTGTCTGGCGGGAATATTTCGGAGAAATTGTATACACACGCCTTCTGACAGCTTCGGCCAATAGAAATGCATTTATATTTACGATTCGATGTTTTTTATCAGTAAAGAGTGGAGTTGATGAGTCCACGTGGTCTGACTGTCATTTTTTTTCATTTCATAATTTGGTATGAGTGTGTATTTATGAAATATTGATTGTTCCTGGCATAACTGTCTTCTGAAATTGATATTGGAAGAACTATACGTATTTTGCTTTACATTATCATTCAAACCTAACCGTGAAATTCGGCGTTCTGTAGGTTAACTTTTCTAAGAGCACCAGTTCAGTTTGATGTCTTATCGAGGTTATTAAGTACAGAACTAGTACTTTTGTCATAAGAAAAGGAATTATAAGCGGTTTTTTTAAACTGGAATCAAGAATAGTAGTTCATTTAAAAAAAAATCATAAATTCATAATCCCAATAGTACAAAGAACGATCTAAAGTCTGGAATTCATAGTTCACATATTGTTACGAACTCGTTCACGACATAGACCATGAAGCCGGTCCTGTACGGTTATAATGTCAGTCAAAAATTTGGCGAATACGCCGGTTCCTTCGATGTCTGTTTTTCTTTTTATCATAGCTTCGTCTTTGATGTGTTTTTTTAAAAACAGCAGTGATTTGTTGTTTTTTAGAACTAATTTCTAGGATAGTTATTTACGTTATAAGTCCGGGAAGTGATTCAGTACGGTACGATATAGATGTTTAAGGACGAAGCGACGAAGAAGGAATTCGCCAACGCAGGGGCTGTTTTAAAACGGCATGGTGGATGGAGGAGATCATCAGTGGCTGAAAAATATGTGGAAGAATCCGTCAAGAGCAAAAAGAAAATGATATGAGGGGGTGAAACTTTTGCACAAGAGTTAAACCAAAACCACACAAGAAGTACATTCCATAATTCCTACAATAAATGTTTCTGGTAACAGTAGTTGCATAATCACTGTTAAAATTCGAAAATTAGAATAAAAGTTTAGTTATTGATTTTTTATTTCTAATAATTTCAAACGGGATTGGGAGAATTTAAAAGTAATGTAAAGTATCGTATAGTGTCATTTTCCCGACTCAAATTAGTACTAGTAAAAGGTCTTTTTATTTATTTTTTGGTTTGTTTATTTTCTATAATTCTAGAAATTCCTCACTGATATATATTCAAGCTTGTTTAGCAGCTTGAGTTAGTTTATAATTGAAAGTCACGGGAAACGGAACGAAATAAAAAAGTCACCGGTGTATTTGAATGAGGATAATTGCAAAAACAGTTTAAATAAATTAGGTAATAAAACGAGCATTATGATATCAATATTTAGTTTTCTTTTTACGTTGTACAATTAATTGTTCCATATTCGAGGGACATTTCTTTTAGTAAAACTTTTAAATTTAAAACTAATATTTGTATTAAGAAAATTCAATTATAACATCTAAAGCTTTAATTGTTTTTGTATGACATGCGTATTAGCCCGAAATAAAGCAAACAAGTGCCACGTTCTTTATTTAATAAACATATAACCCCTAAAAGATTATTACAACAATTACAGTTTAGTAGAAGGTAATGTGTGTGAAATCAAACGCATTACGAGCTTTCCGCTCGTTCACGACAGTTATCATCCTCGTGAATCGTAACTATGTTACCATATGGATCTTAACCACTTACCTTTTGGATGATGTAGCACCTGGGGTTGAAAGCGGTACATATGTAAGTACCGTTTGCGTCGAGACAGGCATTAAGAGGATCAGATTCGGGACCGGTCCTCCCGCTAGCACGGCCTTTTCGAAAGGGCATTTGGGATCGCGAGAAGGCGGTATCTGGCACCGCTGCTCATGCCGCCTGCCGACCTGTTGAATCCGGGAGACTGACCAGCTGATAGTGGCGGCAGCGTTGAGGCGACGGCGCCGCTATACGCGCACCATCTCTAGACAGTGCCGTGTCATTCACTATTATTCGAGATAACGAATCAGTCATCAGTTTTTTGGAAATGGGAACAGTGAATGTACATAAGGTGATTATTCGGCATTGATACTGAACACCATAACAAGAAAATTTGAATTATGGTTGTTTTACTTTTAGCTTTTTAATTCATAACTGACATTAGAGTCAAACGCGAAACTGAGATTGGTACTGATCACCTCTTGCAGAACGGTACGTACCGGCGGTCGCGGAAGATTAGAGGATTGATTAAATGAAAAACTTTTCGAGAAACTTGGAATGTTTCCAAAGTAGCGATAAGAAGTATCTGGAATACACAAAACAACTACCAACAAAGAATTGACACGATGGTGGAATACCCAAGGAAGCGATGAGAAAGAACATGGAAGCGGTATCTGGCAAGTAGAACAATAAAAAACTGAGGAAAATAGCGAAGCAAAGAAAAAGACTTGGGAATAGTTTGGTGATAAATTGGAAAGCAACAGTAAACGAAACCAGAAATTGTTTTAAAAAGTAATTGAATCTCTAAAACAGGGTAAAAAATGAAGAAAAGATAACCAAGAAGCGATCTTTTAAAGGGAAAAAACTGCTGGATGCGACAGAATAAGACCTAAAATATCAAAAACTATGAGAGGGAGAGGGGCTAGGATTTATTTTCGAAAATATTCAACTCCAATGAGTGCCCGATGTGCTGACAATGATTACCTTTTGGATCCGGAACCACGATCAAAGTTGCCAGTCTCTTGGTAACGACGATAAACTCTAGAAACAGCAGACTGAGTCATGTTCAGCGCACTGGCCACATCTCGCTGACTTTGGACGCAACAGGGTGACCGCTTGCACATATTTATCATTGTTGGGGCTATTTTCAGGTAAAATTCTTGCTTGTTGTTGTGTTTCGTTTGATGTTTAATGGCTAACTAATAGAAGTTTGTAAACAAACAAAAAAAACGTGGTTAGTGATCATGATTGTTGGAACGTCAGAGCAAGAAACATCAGCTTTTAGATTTTTCTTAGTTTTTTTGCTAGTGACTTGTAGGGGTATCGTTTTAGTCTTTTTTGCTTTTGTTTGAGGATAATAATGCATGTATCAGCATCGCAATCAATACAACTAAGGTGGATTAAAGTCCTTTCGTAGTTTGATAATTATTCATAAAAATTGTCGTTGCCAAATTTTGATTTAATTATTGGTTTTGTCTCAGTTTCGAACGCCTAATTATTTTAGGTCCTGTTGTACGACGTCCTACCATCTAATTCGTGGTCCTTCCGGCTTTTGCCGATATGCAAGACTCCTCGACATTTCGGCATCCGTTCGACGTGATCATTCCATCTCAGTCTCGCACTCTTGGTATTTGCTACTTCATTTGGGGAGTACTTGACCTTGTCGTAGTGATGTCTCAATGACCTCTTAAGCTATGTCGACATGCTGCTGGTATGATCTCCTATGTTGGACAGCCATAGCCGTAGTCAAGGGAGTTCTTTTAGTGGTTGGATGCCAGGAAGACAATATCCCCTTCATCGAGCTAGAGGTTAGGCTTGGGGCTAACTCCCCGTAAAATACCAACTGTTACGAAACCAGGTAACAATTTAACTATTAAATAAACTAACTATTGGAATTAAAACATTCAAAATCAACTTCCAGCCGGTTTGATGACCAAACCATTATCGAGAGGGAAATTTTTTTGTCCCATCAAGTTTTTTTTGTAAACAATTTATTAGCTCCATTGTTTGAATGGTTGTATTGTAATATCAAATTTTTCAAGCTTATTTTCCGTAATTCGTCCTCATCTGGCAAGGTATTGTTTTATCAGTGTATTCTTAAAATTATCAGATGTTTAAGAGGACCAATTCGGATGAGAGTACGTACGGAACTTCTCCTCTAAACTGTGGCTTGAATTTGGTATATTAGAAAATTTGAAGTACTCTCACCATGCATCTGAACATAGTCCAGGCGCTGGATGGAGTTGAGTATGAAAAATATGAGCACCAGCAACGCTGCTCGAATTATTTTACCTGAAACCCTAAAGAATAGAAAACCACATGTTACCGGCAGCTGTGCTAAACCCTTTCCCTTTTCCCCACCGTTTTTTCTGCTCGGAACGATGCTAAGTCATGGACCTTGGAATAATCAGTAGAAAAGAATTTGTAGCCCTCAAATGTCGAGACGATTGTTTTATTTAAAAAGAAGAATGTCACTTTAAGTGATAAATGTAAAGAAACGAAAACTAAACTAATTGTCGTGTTTGTTTTGTGATAAAACGGGGGTTTATTAGTATTCAAAAAGCAGCAGATCTCAGAAAAGATGACATTAGTAAGAAAATAGTGATTAGACTTTACTGTATACAATTGTTCGTAGCATGGAGCTTATTTTAGTAAAGGGAAAATAGGGCGTCGAGACTTCTCATTACTGAATGCTCCTACTTGCACCTCCTCTACAGAAGCAAATGTTTCAGGTAGCCAAGGTGTTCGTCGCTCATCAAGGAGTGAGTTACAACTTGAAACGAATCAGAAATGCTTAACTCTCTTTTTTATGTTCTGAAATTTCAGCAGCGAAACAAATTTTATGAAAACAAGATAATGTTTTGGCACAACACAACAACCAGCTGATTTATTTGCAATGGAAGTGAGGTATCATCAAAATTGCTATCGTAATTATCTGCTACTACCAAGAAATTCTGAAAATCCAGCAGGTAGACCTGCTCACTCTTTTGAAATGTCATTCTTGGCCGAGCAACTAGCTGAACTCACCGAAATAGAAGATGCAATCGCCTAAACGTGCATAAATTGCAACCTATTGATTACATCTTAGGTTAAGAAAAGAAGAATGGTAAATTGACCAAGCAACCACTGCCGGAATTGTTAATTCCATGTAAATGTGCATCCAATTGTAAGACAATGCGCTAGACGAGCACACAAGAAAATTTGATCTGCCGAAGTGAAGGCTAGTTTAGGTTAGGTAAGCTACATCTGGAATACACTGATGAGGCGTTGCTTGTAGTAAATCGTATTTTACTGCAATTGTTGTCAGTGAACCTTTACATTTTCCTGAACAGACCTCCGGTAAATAAATTCTTCAGTTTTGCCTATCTTTTAATTCCTGAGTATTGGCAGGTTTTGTTTAATAAACGATGTTTTTTAACTGTCTCTACAGGAAATAGTCTAAGGGTTCATGTCGGGTGATCGCGAGGGCCATTAGATAAAACCACGCCTTCCAATCCATCTTCTAGGAAACGCATTACTTACGTATTGCCTCATCACACACGCATAGTGAAAATACTTACTTGGATTTGGAAATATCTGAGCCGACTGAGATACAATACTATTTTCCAATAAATCTAAATACGCCGCTAAATACCCTCAATGAAAAAGGACCAATTATTTTGTCGCCTATTATTCCAGCCCATACGTTCAGTCTTTCGGGATATTGAGTGTTGGATTCACGCATTCAACGAGGATTGTTACGTGAACAGTATCTACAATTATGCATATTTACGTTTCCATTAATACGAAAAGTGGCCTCATCGCAAAACATAACATTACTTAAAAAATTTGGATCGTTTTGATAACATTTTTCCATTATTAGGTCTTCAACCTCTTCACGTCTATCAAAATCGTCATTTCATATCAAATTACCTGGATATTCGTCTAGTACTCAAGTGTGGATCGTCTTCTAACATGACAGAAATATATAAAGATTTGTTTTCAGTTGATGCAGTTTTTCTACGCCCTGATTAGGATGAATGTTTCACCGAACCAATTTCGTGAAACTTTTTTACTAATTTACTGACAGTAGATCTTGTTAGGATAGGTTAGGATATAAATTATTAACGAACTTACACGTTTGTTGTTGAATTCTTCGCCTATCACCATATCCTAATATCACTAAAATATCAATTTGTTCTTTTTCAGAAAAACGATCCATTGTGATATTCAATAATAATTTATTCAAACATCAAATTTGTTATACCTAAATAACGATTGACTATATCTAGCTGTAAGTATCTTTAATCATAAAAATCAGTTGGATGTGTTCAGTCCATTTACTAGATTGACCAATACGACTCCTAACGACATTCAGAATTATGATCTGCGTGCTTTTCTGAGTTCAAAACCATACACTTCACATTTGCTTACTCAACTCAACGTCCAGCTCCCGGTCTAACAGGGTATATTAAAATATTGGATTCAAAAAATTGTATCATTACAAACAAAATTTTTTTTTTATAACAATAAAAAAGTTGAACGTTTTCCAAGAGTAACGTCTCTGTCGTATCCGTCTGCGTCGTTCCGGGCTCTTCCGTAATCACGCCCCCGCAATCGTGGGTGTTTTGACTAGAGTTATTTGACTCTGATAAAAATAATAAACCAAACATAGCATAGAGCCCTCTATAAAGCTCTGGTTTCGTAAAGTTTCGAATTTATTATACCTGTGCAGTGCAAGCCGAGCAATACGAGGTCTGGATATTAAATAACAAGCCTGCGCGACTGGAGGGCGGCCTAAACGGGTAGGGTAAAAAACGAGTAATGCGTTGGATATTTAGATATCTTGTCTATGCACTTCCCAAAACACGTTTCCGTCGCTATTATAGTATTTGTGCAATAGAGGTTTGAAACGAACTTGGAGCAACGTATCAATCTCAAATTTCTCTTTAAATTGAAAAAAACTCTGTCTGGGTGCTATAAATTGTTGCAAGAGGCTTATGGGGAGAATTATCTACATCATGCACGAGGTTTTTGAGTGGTGTAAACGCTTTAATGAGGGCCGAGATACCACTAAAGATGACCAGTGCCCAAGTCGCCCTGTGACTGTTTCAACTCCGGAAAAAGTGACTAAAATCGACCAAATTGTGAGTGCAGATCGTCGAATGAACATCCGGATGATTGCCGAGGCTCTAAACGCCGATAAAGAAACGACTAGAAAATTTTACACGAGGAATTACACATGACAAAAGTCTGTGCCCAAAAATGTGACTACTGACCAAAAGCTCTTGCGTCAACGGATCTGCTCAGGTTTCCTCGAAAGGTTAGAAAGATTTGCTTTGAAAGATACCCGATTCAAGTCGATGGAAGCGGTAAAGCAAAAAAACGGTAGAACACTTGAAGGCACTCACCAAAGAAGACTTCCAGCACTGCTTCTATCAATGGAAAAAGCGTATGGAAAGGTGTGTGGCGAGTGAAAGGAAGCATTCGAATGTAGAATAATTTTTATAACAAAACCCTTTTTCGTAACCAGTCTCGTTATTTAATAGCCATACCTCGTATATCGACGCCCTAAGTACATATATCAAAAGTTGTTGAAAACTATTAAAAATTGTTTTTTGATAATATAAAACTATTTATTAGTACAAAAATGAGTCAGATTATTGTTTTTTAATTCTGCAATAAGCAAATTATCTATGATATTACTTCCAAAGTACCTGGCCCAACAAAAAAATTTTGAAGAAAAATATTTTTTAAAGTAATTTCCTTTTAGCTCCATACACTTTCCCCAGCGATGTTCAAGAAGTTCGATGGCCTTTTAATAATAAGAATCGTCAAGCTGCTCAAAATAGTCGTCGTTTTTTTTTCAAATTTATGTAACCTTAAAACACTTATAAACAAATTACGGTCCTTTTTTTGAAAATTTGTACATTCAAACTTCCGTTATTTAAAAGGTTTACCATATTTTGATTTTAAAATTAAACGTTTAAAATAAGCTGCTTCAAATATTTCTACGTCATGTAGGAAACAAGTAATAACCGATAAAATGAAAAAAAAAATTCAATTTAGCGTTATATTGACGATAACTTTTCAAATATTTATTTTTTGCAAAAAATTGTATAGATCTTTTTTGTAGATATTTTCAAAACAAATATTTTATTAGAAACTGTTCATATCTCTATTTGTTCAAGAGTACCAGCATTATAAACAATTAAATTGTTTATAACAAATTACTCGACCGGATTTGGTCTCGGCACCCCCGAAAAATCGCATCAAAAAAACACTTTAAAACTGAGGGAAATATGTTAAAGAGTATTTCTGGGCAACTCGAGTGTTTACAGCTGATCTGTTAATCCCATAATTGTAGCTGCTAGAGATCTTCGTCTTCTATTTCATATTCTGTCAGGTGTAGTGCTCTGGAGTTCACACTTCGAGAGAATGTGAATGAAGGTTTCGTCTTCTGTGCAAAAAAAAATTGCATACCGCATTATCTGCTAAGTATAGCGTCTTAAACAGGGCCGGATTAAGCTAGGGACTTGTGGGGGCTATTTGGAAAACATTCTGTATTTTTTGATGTGTTGATACCACAAATCTATCGTATTGATATTATTTTTTTTATATTTCCGGGTTTCCGAATCCCTCGTCGTTATTTTAGCCCCGGGCCTTATGAATCTTAATCCGGCCCTGGTCTTCAGGCAGTAGTGGATTTACCAGTAGGCTGTAGCTTAGAGCGGCAAATTTTGTTCATTTTTTTGCTCACCTTATTCATAAAATTTTAAAAAAATATTCAATATTTCAAGAAGATGAGATCTGAATTTTTTAAAGAAAGAAAAATATTTTTCTTAACGATTTGTAAAATATGCTAATAATTGTATTTTTGAACGAATTTTTGTCGCGAAAAAGAAACATTATCTGACTCGAAGCGTTAGTTCCCCGATTATAAGTTGAAATTTCATTCGTTAGAAAATGTAATTTGAATAATTAAAAATTAAGTTCAAGTCCTATGATGGGATTGTTTTCCCCCCTCTGATCAAAATTAGCGTTACAGCACTCAGACTAGAAAATTCTGTTTTTACTATCAATTCGTATTTTGACAAGAAATCCAGATTCGTATTGCATAAAAAATTATTTGTGGTTTTGAAAAATTAAATCTTAATATAAAGATTGTCATGGTGATAAAAGATTAAAAACAATGGATTATAGTACAAGTAAATTAGGCGATTTTGAGCTAAAACCTTAAATTGAATTGGGCGGTTTTGATTTTCTAGATTTTGGGATACTGAATAAGTCTAGCAGCTCGTTCGAAATTATGGGACTTGAAACTCAAAAAAAATTTAAAACGCAAATAATTCGAAAACTAAGAGGAATTCGGATAAAACTGTCGTAACAAAAAATGTGGAGTACAGAATTTTCTACAAACAAGTATTTGTTCCTAACCTCAAAATTTTCACCTTAAAATGGGTTTATACACTCAAAAATATTTTGAGCCGCGAATAACTATGAGGATTTCGACACAAACCGCCGGGACAAAAAAATGTTGAGCACAACATTCTGCACAAAAACGTTTCAATTTTCTCCTAACCTCAAAATTTCCATTTTAAAATGGATTTGAGCGCTAAAAAATATTTTGAATCGCGAATAACTCGAAAACTCCGTAGAATTCGAATAAAAGTGCCGGTGCAAAAAATGGATTTGAGCGCTAAAAAATATTTTGAATCGCGAATAACTCGAAAACTCCGTAGAATTCGAATAAAAGTGCCGGTGCAAAAAATGTACAGAACAAAATTCTCTACAATTTGGTCTGGGAGCATTTTTTTCTAACCGCAAAATGGGTTCAGTTACTCAAAAACATTTTGAATTCCGGATAATTCGAAAACTATTAGGATTTCGACACAAATTGCCTGGATACAAAATGTGGTGCTCAATATTTTGTACAAAAAAAGGTTTCAATTTTTCCCTAACCTCGAAATTTGCATTATAAAATGGGTTTGAACGCTAAAAAGTATTTTGAAACGCGAATAACTCGAAAACTACGTAGAATTCGAAAAAGTGACGAGGTTAAAACGGTAACCACAAAATTCTCCATAAATTGGTTTCTAGACCTAAAATCAAAATTTTCACCATAATATGCGTTCAAGTAATCAAAACATTTTGAATCGAAATCCATGAGGATTTCGAAAATACTTTAAAGCACAAAATCTTGTACAAAAGATTCACCTTTGAATGAGTTCAGTTACTCAAAAACATTTTGAATAAAATGGGTTTGACCGCTCAAAAATATTTTGAATTGCGAATAACTCGAAATCCATGAGGATTTCTGATATCTGAATACAAAAATAGCTTATAATTTTTGAATAAACTTACTCTTGGATATTTAAGGACATATTTACGGAAAAACGGGACATTTTGAACTTTCTATACATTTTCGATATTGTAATAATAAGGATACATTATCCTGAGAATATTGAAATAATAATCAACCGAGAATGAAGATAGTGTTCGTGATCGCGTTTTTTTAAAAGTTATAAAATTTTGTGCTCCACATTTTTTGTTAAGACAGCTTTTTTCGAATTCCTTAGTTTTCGAGTTATTCGCGTTTCAAAATTTTTTTGAATTTCAAGTTCCAAAATTTCGCAAGCCTGTGCCCGCTAGGCTTGTTCAGCAACCAAAAACCTATTGAGAATTTAGAAAATCGGAAGCGCCCAATTTAATTTCGGGTTTAACCCTATTTTACCTGTACTATTATACAAATTTCAAATTCTAGGTGACATTCTTCAACTATGAAATATAATTTTTCATCTAGGAATGTTTTTACTTGTTATTCTGTCCAATGTAGCAGTATTAGGAATAAAAATGCTTCAGCACTAAACCAGACATTTATTATTAATTGAAACACATTAAAAACTAAACATCAAAAAGAAAAACACAATATTTGAGAACTAATGTATTTACGGAAAGGCACAATTATAAAATTATTGTACAAAACTGCTAACCGCTAGCTGCTAGCAATTTCGAATGGGCATATTCTGTTAATAATTCCGTGATATAAATAAGAGCGCAGCATTTGACATTTACATAGATTAAAAGTATCACTTCTAAGGTTCATTAGAAACCGTGTACCTTCAGTTGGTCCGGTTTTGCCAAACCCGCCTTAGTAAGCCACTGGCATATATTTTCTCTTTGATCACCTTGCAATTGGAGAACTTCTCCGTATTCGGGGTGTTCTATTACTGTTCCATTACATGCAAATTCCTGAAACAAATTCAATTACTCAATATCATCTCTTATTACTTTGAATTTTAATAATACACCAATTTGAAGCCCTTCTTATTTCTGCAATTAAAACAGATATGCATTTCAACACACAACATATTTTTATTTTAATATCAATAACTTTAATTAAATCAGATCTCAATCCTGTTAATAAAAAAGAAAAGAAATGTAATTGTTTAATTTTGTACACAGCTTCATTCACTTTCACTCTTATCCTCAAAGGAGTCAAGTTGCTCAGATTCAGATTCATCCAATTCTGATTCCTCAAATCCTGAGATTTCCTATTCATCATTTACTTCAATTTCCAAATAGTATAATCTAGATAAGTTAGTTTTGCTACCCTGTCACTCGTTGACCAATTTCCCCTTTTATTGTGAATCTGGTCAAATATGTTAAAAGTTCTCTCAGTGGTAACAGATGTTACTAGTACCCCAAGAATTTATGTTGCAACTTCCGTCACCACAGTCAAGGATCTTAATAGATGCTAATTGCTTTCCTGTCCTTTCTACACAAACTGTCTGGGCCAAATTCTTTGCTTGTCTCTGAAAACAGCCAAGTTTTCTCACCTAGTGTGCTTCGCTGTTTTGTATATGAAGCTTATTGTATCAATCGCCTCAACAAGAATTAATTTAAAACCTGCTGCTGCTGGATCAAGCATATTAGCTGCTAAGTGAATTGGAGCCATGCCAAGTTCCTTTCTAGTCCCCTTCTTTATTTCTAATTTAAAGTTTGATTTTATATATTTTCAAAAATTGGGCCCATTTTATAAATGTCTAGTCCATTTAGCTTTTGCCCAGGTCACATCACTAAGAAGAAAACAAGTACTCTCCTGGCTAATTCCATATTACATTGAATTAAATTTCCTCTGAAATGTGTGGTGTTCATCAACCTTTTAGCTTTGTTCATAGTAGTTAATTTGAAAAAATCCCCAACAATTTTTGTTCAGAATATGTTCTAAACATGTACTCCTCCGTTTAGTCTCATTTTTATACTAGCTAGGAGAATAAAATGTATTTAATATTTACCTAACTGAATAATTAAGATTTATTCTTGATATTTTGAATAACAAAATCAACTATTACGATTTTTTATTACATGTACTTATAAAAATATATGGGTTAGAGGTTAGTTCGTGGTAAAATCACAAAAATGACAAAGTATTGAGAATCCTTATACAAGTTCAAGGATGTTTTATTGGCACTGCAAATGTACAATTTCAAATATTCAGGATCTCTACGGCGATCAAAGCAGTTAATTATCTACAACAGATTCAATTCCCTTCTTCAAATATCACAAAAGAAAAGTTTAACAAACCCTTTCAATAACTATATCTGGTTTATAACATTATATTTTTAATGTTGGTCTTTTGTTCTAAAATTAACATTGTCAACTTTTTTCTTTTCTCCTGTCATACCTAATGTTTGATCTGATTTTTCTTATTTCCAAAAAATTAATTTTTGTAGAAGGGCAGCATATATTAAGAATGAATAACTAAAAATTGGAGCCCTTCTCAGCTTCTCGGAAAACTCCAGTAGAGAAATTATCAGAAAAAGTACCCAGACTCAATTTATCATTGTACAAAGAAACAATCAAATAAACACTGATTAATCTGACCAGTGGATGGTTGAAATATGCTGTACTTGATGAATTTAAAATTAACAATAGAAGAAGCAAATCTACCTATAAAAAATGATTAAATATTAAAAAATATGCTTTTTAAGATTCCTTAGTACTTTAGAATTTGTGTTTTTTTCCCACATAACATGAAATCAATTACACATTTTAAAAGTAGAGCAAATATATAGGTCAAAAGATGAAAGCAAATAAACATTTTTTTGGATTATTTTACAAAGGCATAATTTCAAATTATAATGTAGGGGAAATAGAAATATTACCTTTTTACATGCTCGAACAATCTTCTTCAGATCATATTCTTTGGAGAGTCCTTGGACAGTAGTCAAAGTCTTACGACCATTACGTTGTTGTATTCTTATGTGAACAAGTCCGTCTTGAACATCGTCTTCTGCACCCTTACTTGCATCAGCAAATGGGTCTATAATATGGTTTTAACGTATATTACATTAAGACAATATAGTAAATTAAAGTCTGAAGCTATATTCGTTTGAAGTATAATGGGCGTTACTGTTAGCGATAAATTTAATAATCAATTTAACGAATTTGGGGTATAAATTACAATTTCCGGGTTATAATAACGTTTCAACAATAACTTTATAATAGAAATAAATGTATGTTATTCAATAATTATAACGAAAAGAATACTTAGATAAAAGCGGTTATGATACAACGTTTCAAAGAAAAATGTGTCATAGTTAAAATTAGTCGCCATTTTGTCTTTAGGAAATTTTCTAATGTTTAAGATGTTCTATATTTAAAAACAACTTACCGAATGTGTTAAGATTCTGGATGGACATACGATATTCAAGAAATACTCTGGAAAATAAAAAGTACTGCAATCTGCACAAACGGTATCCAAACTTATATAAAATAGATCTTCGGAAATTTTAACTTGCGCAGCAAATTTGATAAACGATTCAACTGAAAGAAAGAGAAAGAGATCCGATCGGATGATGACGCTACCCAGCAGGTGAACAACGGTATATTAGTAAAATTATAAACGGTATAATTTTAGACAAAAAATAATATGCCAACGTGTAACTATGTTAATCGAAGTAAATTTGACAGCGTTCATACAAAACAAATCTAATTATTAAACAAAATAAATTTTCATAACTAATATGAAAACTCCCAATATTTTTAACAAATAAAAGTTTATGTTGGTGCCACTTTTACGCTTTGTCATATTTTTATCTATGGTTCTGTCTAAATTGTAATATGAAGTTTCTCTAATTTCTTTGATTAAGGTACGATTTCATGTTGACATTTGTTACTGAATTTATAAAGAAGATTCTATTTAAATTGAAAAATTATGCACAACAGCATACACAATTGATAATCTAAATTCACCTCAAATTTAATCTTTACAATTAGTAGCACAAAATCGTAGTAGATATAATAATCAGTGATAGAAGAAGAAAACTGAATTTATAACCTATCAATTTTGTTATTATTTACGATAATTTTAAATGTTTTATCTTTGTATGGAATTAATTGTAACAGTAAAGATTAAATATGGGTGTGACTGAATCTGATAACATATAGGGAATTTATAGATTGTACCAGTTTATTAAATGTTCAAACATTTAGTTACTAGGTACACGTATTTAAAAATGGATTCTCCCTCAAATGCTATATTTGATATTAAAACATTCGCTTTTTTTGATCTTGAAACAACTGGTTTACCTTTTCAAGAAAATAATACAACTAAAATTACAGAATTATGCTTAACAACTGTACATGCCGAACACATTCGGCTGGGAGTATTCCCACGAGTTCAAAATAAACTAAGCTTATGTTTTAATCCATGGAAACTGATATCGGAAGGTTCTGAAAAACTAACAGGTATGTTTTTTTAGTGGTGATTTGTATCATAATTATGAATCATCTGGATGTAAAAATTAATTATTTTTGGATGATTTATCAAAATAAAAAAGTACTTCTACACAATCAGCATGGTTCTAAGCATAGCAGATTGGAATAATTTACTTGGGACATAGAGGTTAATTATTTCTATTCTCGTTTTATATAATAGGGCCCATATTTGATCAGCTATAATAATTAGAAAAATAAAACATATCAAACTAGAAAGTATTTTTTCATTGATTAAATTTGATTACAATCCTTTTCTAAATGGAGCAATGAAACATGACTTGTGGAGTAAAACTCTGAGGTTATTCCCCTCAATTGTCTATATGGGAGCCAGTATTAACAAATCTTATGATTGAGTAAAATGGGTTTAACATGACTTAAGGGAACTGCTTTCCCATCTGCTTTCTTGTCATCTTAAGAATTTGCAGTTCAATTGGCGTGCTCATTCGCCGTAGCACTCAGATTCCACTAGGACTTGATTAATGAAGATTATCTTCAATTAAATTTATTCACTGACTATGTCACATTAGACATGGACAATAAGCACTACATATATTGATAATTGAGAGACGTTATAGTCTAACAACAAAATGTATTAGATGTGAAAACTCTTTTATATCCTAGAAAAATAACTTTTTGTGGTCATAGACTTCAAGTTAGCTTTTGAGGTCTAAAGGCAAAAGAAATTATGAAATTCGAAATATTGATTTTCTCTTGTAAGTTGTTTAATATTTTAGGGAGTAGGAGAAAGATGCAATTTAAATTAAAATTTCCAGAAACGTCTTTGGGTTTTGTAATGTTGGCATAAAGGGTTGTCTTTCAGTTGCTTTTATTTTTTATTTAGAACATTCAAACATATAATACTGTTAAATTGAGAGAAATAATTTTAATTTTGGGGGTTCAGTTGTAGATCATGGTTGATCATTATTTAAACCAAAAAAAAATAATAGTAGGATAAAATTCATTGGAAAACGAGGAGAATAATAAAAATGAAAGTAAAAATAATTTACAGGCGATCTGAGGTCGGAAAGAGGAAGGGGATGAGTTTTTAAGGGTAAAAAATGGTTTATTTCGATTTCCGAAAAAAATTACAAGGCCCATGGAAAAAAGTCTAATGACGAAGTTAAAGGTAATGAAAACTCTACAACTTTCGCATTTACATTTTTTTTCAAATAACCTCAAAATTTATGTGAAAAATTGAAATAATCAAATTCGTGGTTTTTTGTTTTTATCTTTTACAAACAATTTTTTTCACGAAACTTGACAAGATCTTTTTTTTTTATATCCCAAATACATAATTTATTCGATTTGAAATATTTAATTTTCAACCTTATTTTGACTTAATATCGAAAAAGTACGATAATTTTCAATTGATAATTCTCCTGTCAAAATATCAGTTTTTTTTAAAACATCAGGAAGGTTTTTGTTCGTTGTAATCTAAACTTTCTGATGGTGTGAAAAATATTACAATCATCATGGTAAATTTAATTAGAAAAGTGAGTAAAAACGAAAAAAAGTCGTATCTGGAACTTTTTTTCTAATCATTTGTATAGTTTTTAGTTGTTTATTAAAATGTTACACTTTAATTAAATTGATAAACATAAGTAATTAAAGTGTAAAATTTCAATAAATAGCTCAAAATTGTACATAATGCTCAAATACAATAATCAGATGCGAGCTTTTCTTAGTTTCTTTTGCCATTTGTGATAAAATTTACCATGGTGATGGTAATATTTTTACAAATAATCAAAAAGTAGATATTACAACGAACAACAATCTCACAGACTTTAAAAAAAACTGATATTTTGACGGAGGACGAATAAGGTGAAAAAATAAATATTACAAATCAAATAAATTATGTATGGGACATAAGAAGGTAATTTCTTACCAAATTTCTAAAAGATAGAAATAAAAAATCCAAAAATTGGTTATTTTAAGTTTTCAAATAAATTTTGAGATTATGTGAAAGAAGTGTGAATACGAAAGTTGTAGAACTTTTTATTAACTACAATTTTGTTACTTAACTTTTTTTTGTTCCATAAATCGAGGTAAACAGTTTTTTATCCTTAAAAACTCACTTTCTTCCACTTTCCGATCTCAGATTCATTATATTCTCCTCCTTTTCCATTGGGTTTAATTCGTATATGTAATATTCTTATATGGACAGTTGGTATGGCTGTGCCGACAATATTCATTTTCTATCTCGTTCGAGACACTCTATCTATACTGCGCATGCTTGAGATTGCGCAGAACCGAGCTGGAACCTCGGAGGATAGAAAAATCATTGTCATTTTGTCTTCTTTAGTCGGAACATCTTTCACTTATAGAAACTGACTATATAGAAATATTACATATATGGTTTCATTCTATTATTTTTTTTTTAATTTTTATCAATTATAAAGGATCTAATGAGAAACTATGTAGGTGAAAAATATTTATATAGTAAATTAGCATTACGTAATTAACACTTCTAGTCAACTAAAACTTTTAATCCACATAAAATATGTTGAAACTCTCTAGAAATGTCGTATATAGGGTAAATTTTTTGAGTCCAAGTCGAATTACAATAAGAAAGAAAAGAATAAAATGTTTATAATGGTTAATGAGAATGGTGGAAAATTCTCATGAAGCGATGTCAAAATGTCTCGATATTTCATAGCCGCAGATTAATAGATAATTAAGTATAAAATTATATTAATTTCAGGTCTTTCAAATAGTCTTTTAGAGCAATCTTCGCGATTCTCTAAAGAAACTGTAGCTGCAATTAATAGTTTTCTTAGCCACAATCCCCAACCGATATGTTTAGTAGCACACAATGGAAATTATTTTGATTATCCATTGTTTAAACGAGAAATAGAAAAAACAAATTGTTCTCTATTGGACAATATTTTATGTGTTGATTCATTGCTCGCATTTCGAGAAATAGAAAAAAATCAACGAAACGAGATTACAAAACAAAATATTGATCAAGTCGATAGAAGCGTACCAGTTGAATTTACACCGAAATATGACGAATTGTTATTCAGTTGCGAAGCTCAAGCTAGAAATGAAACAACTCCTCGGAAACAGATTATACGGCAAACTGATACTTCAACACCTGCAAAAAAATTGAAACCGATCGTTCGAAAAAATTTAAATTTTAGGTAAATATTTGTTTTATGATTTATTAGATAATTTTCGTAATTTATAACAATAAACAAGTTCTAAATGGCACATTGTGTTTATTGTTTTTTAAAACACAATATAGTTAATTAAATAATAATCGTCACCTATTTGTGAACATTCCACCACCCCTGTCATTTCGATAAGTCCTCATCCTTTTTTGCGTCGTATTTTCGCCCATGGAGTGCAAGTTTTTTTGAGTAGTTACTACCTAAACTAAACTTTAACCTAACCAC
This sequence comes from Diorhabda elongata, assembly GCA_026230145.1. Taxonomy (NCBI): domain Eukaryota; kingdom Metazoa; phylum Arthropoda; class Insecta; order Coleoptera; family Chrysomelidae; genus Diorhabda; species Diorhabda elongata. The sequence goes on along the minus strand of CM047928.1, from coordinate 15,200,614 downwards.
TGTTTGATTTCTTAGTATCCATAATATTAAGTAATTTGGAATTAAAACGCCCAAGTATTCCAGCCATTATTCAATGTTTCATTTTTTACGAAAAGGTAACAAAAAAGTCTACAAGCAACGAAATTAGAACTACTTGTGACATCACGTGGTTGTCACGTGCCAAGCAGTTGCGCAAACTGAATGAATTTTCGTAAAATTAGGGACTTTCATCACATTCCCCATTAAGAGTGGTGATTATCTATAATCACCGGTATTTTATATAATCACCGAATTTATTAGTTTTAACTTAACATATACATTTGTCTTTTCTCCTTTAATGGTTTGATTTTCTTTTCTTACAGCGGGGGGTACAATTTGGGTGACGTATACTCCAGACTGACAAAAAAGGAACCGATTGGTGCTCATCAAGCAGATGCAGATGTTCAGATGTTGATAATGTGTGCAGCAACTTTGGGCGATACTTTTGTAGATTGGTGTAACCAAAATGCGAAAAAATTATGTGATATACCTACCATGGTACCTGGACGAAAAATTGGAACATAGCCCATAGTTTTATATTGATTTTAAACAAATGGGGGGATATTTTATTTATATTTATATCTATAATATTAATGAGGAATATAATGACGTATATTAGAAGCTCCTTATTTGCATTTCCTTCATTCATTTCTAAAAGGAAAAAGTCTGCTCCTGTATTAAAGGTAGCAAATGATATAGTTACACTTCTGCTATATCTGGTAATCGTTTATAATCCTCGGACTTTAAAAAATCACAATAAGGACAACCTGCCAGTGTTTTGGCATGCTAATAAGAAAGTTTAGGCTACAAGCGGTATTTTTTCTGACTGGTTTCCAGTGGCGGATTAACTGATTGGTTGCCTGTAGGCTATTAATGTTCTGACCTCTGAAATTCCATAATTTGTTTCACAATTATTCAAATTACATTTTTCATTCAAAAAAATCTCAACGTTATAATTTGAAAACCAAGAGTTCATGTAAGATCTTTGATTATGTTGACAGCCAAGAACTGTTTGCTTTAAGCAAAGTTGAATCTTGTGCTACTTTAGTAAGGTTAGGTATGTTTTGAAACTATTCAACACTTATATAATATAGATAAAGGTTATACCATGAGTTACTTTGATACATATTCTTTATTACACTTTAACAATAAAATCATTAATTATATTGTCGTACAAAATAGTATACTACATAACGAGTTGTGTACACTATTTTTTCTACGATCACGTAAACGTATTTTTCAAATAAGAAAGTCAGTTAAATGATAATACACATGTGTTGGAAAGTATTTCAACATATGTGTTGAAAAGTATATAAATACCTTAAATTTTAGGTACTTGCAAATATTAACATTATGCTCAATAGATGAAGTAGTTCTCAACATCATTGAGTACTGTGCCCACCAACTCGGACTTAGAACTTTTAATGACAATTCATTCATATAGGTCAGAAGTACATTCTTCGAAAACGAACTTTTTATTCTATTCCTTTATCTCAATTTAACAAATTGATCATAAGCACTTTGATACTTTACTCTAGATTTCGCAGGCAATAATTTGAGAGAAGTGTTTTTAACTTCTACTTTTCATCTTTCAAAATCAATAGAATCCATTTTTTTGCCAGTAGAATTCTTATAATTTTACAAAATGACTGCTTGTGTGTTTTATAATTAATACTACAGTCTACTTAATATAATTTTTATTTTAAACTTTTAACTTACCTGTTAATAAAATCAAAACAATCATAAAGAATGTTTCCCTTCACTATGGAGAATAAATTTTCATTCAACTACTTTATACATTACTCAGTAATAGTAATAATACTTAATTTTATCGTTTAAATTATCTTGCAGACACTAATATGTATTTAAACACAAATCAAAACAAACCTTCAATTTTTATTGTAAACACTAATATAACCTCAAATAATCATTTTAACTACTTCTTCAGTTTTCTTAAATTTGGTATTCCCTCTATCGTATAAGACCATATATAATATAAAAAAAAGAAGTATAAAATGAAAATTGATGACATTGAAAATAATGGGGATTTTTACTCATTACGAATCCAGATTCAAAAACGCATACATGTCAGTGGCATTTTACAATTATTGAAGAAACCAGTTTTATCATGAATTTAATACATTTATATATAAAAAAATGCTAATCTGAGACCGAAAACCTCAACTAGCAACCCCTACTTCCTATGAACTAGGAATGGTAAATGTAAAAAACAAGTTGTTGGTATTAGGGTAGTGTTGCCACAATTTAAAAGCTGAATATAAAAATTTAACTAGAAAATGTAATAGATTGTACCAACTTCAAACAAATTTAATAAAATTATAGAAATATGTATAAACATAAGTATTAAATTAAATTTTTTTTCCAAAAATGTTATAGACTGTCAATTATTATTTTAAGGATGAAAAATTTATATAAAGTTTACCGATAAAATTAGCAATGCAGTACAAAAATCTCACGATCTAAATATAAATCAACTTGGTTCTGTTTTCTGATTATTGTTACAATCTAGTACAATTTCTAGTTTATTTTACTAAACGAAAATATAAAATAACTTTATATTTGCGAACGCAGGGTAAATGTATTAGAAAAAAGGAAAAAAAATTGTACAATTGTACTAGCTCTGGCAACACTGTATCATGGCCGTTCCTACCGGCGGGGTGTTGCGTGTACATCACGTTGGCGGCTAATTTAAATTGAAAAAAAGTAAGTAATTTGAGAATAAAACCTCGTACAAAAAACAAACATCACTTTATTATTAATCGAAATCCCAATTTTTTGCGTTTATTACAGATATTTTAGCACAAAATCAATAATAAATATTAAATTGTAATCAATAATTTGTGTTTTTATTTGTCCCTTTCAAATCATTAGCACCATCTATCTCTCAAATGTCCAAAATAAGACAAAAAACTAGGGTGGGAATCTGTAGAATCATATCAAATCTTTTTTCTGAAGTGCCGAATTGGTTCTTACTAAGTTTTGGTAAGAGTATGATAACCCCACGACGATCATCATGAAACTCTATACATAGACTATTGATAATACGAGAAATCGATTTATCATATCGGAAACATTTACTTCTGGAGATACCGGAAGTGGCCATTATCTCAGGAAGGTTAACAGATATCGAATCACGGATAACTTTGTTCGATAGATCTCATCAAAATCTATCTATGTGTGAAAAGTTGTCATGCTTGACGCATGCGCAGAAGAGTTTCCGTGAAAAAATAGATGCATCATTTTTATCAAAAAAAAACACGTACCTATCACAGACATGAACCTTCAGGACATTGAGAGGACATAATCATAGAATGTACATGTACATTTCATTAACAGAAGAAATCAAAATAGATTTTCAAATGCAAAACTTATAGATTTAAATCCGATTAAAATATTTGATTGAAGAAAATTATTTTTGTTTACCTTTATTTCAGTCTCTAACACAACCTAACCTATCCCAACCTAACCTATCCTAATCTAACCTTTTTTTTTGTTGTGGGTGTGAAAATCTTCTAAAGACGCCTGGAAAGGAGTCCCAAGTGAGCTGGATTCATTTGTCCGAGGGACGGATGCCTACCTGTTAAAAAACCACCCTCTTCTCCAACTTAACCCAACTTATCCTAACCTAACCTAACTTAATCTAACGTAACCTTACAAAAATTACTAAATTTTCATTTTGAGGTCGGAATATTCCGATACCTTTTACCGTTACAAAAAGTTGTATGGCATTTTCTTAATATAGGACATAAAGAAATTATTTCAATTTATTATTTCTATATCCGTATATCCGAATGCTACCTTAGTATGTTTCGAATAGATTTCTAAAATTAGTATATTTACCTTCAATATATATTTCAAAAGTTTTGGAGGAATTTAGTTGTTTATTTATATAACCGTAATCTGTATTCACCGTATATGATTACAGCATCCTTACGTAATCCTTCTTGTTCCTATTTCGCGTATTCAGCGTTTCTTCGTATTTCAAAAATCGATTAATTCCCGGAAAAGTGACTGTATTTGCTGTAAGCATGAGCAGACGTAAGCGCAGTATTCGATAAAGTAGGTTCATCAATATTAAATTGGGGTAGTCGTGGGTGGAGATGTCAAATGGTATTTTGTAACAAACCAGAAATTCGTTTATTAGTTGAGAACATCTATAGTTTGTTTTTTTATATATAAATTTGATATTTGAGGAAAAAACTATAAAAATGTACGACAGTTGCGACAGCCATCATTTCAAATAGAATAGTCTTTGAAACTAAACTAATTAACCCATTACCTTAACTCACAACAACAGAATGGCGTTTGAAAGGCGATTACGTTTTAGTATTTACTTACTTTCTACGTCACAACCGCAGTAACAAATAGATTTATAATATTTTAAGTTATAATCTAATATAATTCAACCTAAATTCATAAATAAGAAGTGATATATAAATTTTTAAATATGTTCAATACCCAAATTACCGACTATTGCAAGGACCCTATCTAGTCCGGTAAGATTCGAAAGATGGTTGTATTGAACTCAGAAATTGGTCACATCAATACATCAGTTATTAATTGGATGGTTCTCTTTGTATATTTATGTTCCTTTTTCAGAATTTTCACATCATCTCAATTAAAGTTGTGAAATATTGTTGCGCCAGAGCTGTTTTATCTTTCTTGTTTTTATTTTATTCATGGTGGTATATTCTGGATTTCAAGTACTGTTTAGTCATACCAATGTAACTCTTATTGCAGCCTAAACAATATATTTTATAAATCACATTGGAATGCCAGAGTTTAGGTGTTTTGTCTTTCATGTGTGAATAAATTACCAATTTTGTTTATTGGTTAGAAAGGCAGCTGACAATTATTTGACGAGTGCATTTTGTAACAGTTTCCAAGTTTACCCAACAATTCTCTAATGTCCGGAAATTTACAAAACATTTTATTTTCGTTTCGAGGTACCTTTTTTACGTTATAATTGCTCTCATTTGTAATTTTATTAACCAACTCTCTTGAGTAACCATTAACTTTGAAAATTGTCTGATTTTATTATTATTATCAGTATAATTTTTGACTGAACTGCAGAGTTGCATTATCCAAATCATAGAAGTCGTGACAAATAAGAAATATCCTCCATTAAGATCAATACATTTTTGCATGGCGTTGAAACCAGTTGTCGAAGAATTTTTCTCAAAATATGTGATTCGAACGTATAAGAAGACATCATTGGGTACCAAACAACGGATGACCCATCAGTTCGATGTTTGGACTGATGTGTAAGAGCTCGCACTTATCTTCTGCGATTGGTTTTACTTATTTTTCGAACACTTCTAACAAACAAATGCTGGTGTACCATTCAGAATTGACCGTTCCACTAGTTAAATGTCCAGTTATTTGCTTCGTGTGCGAACAACTTTAGTTCCATTTGGATCGTCTTGATCTTGGGGTAACTTCTTAATTCGAGCTTTTTTTAACGATTATCAAATTATTCGGTGAACAAATATTTTTGACAGCGACATGTTCAAGCAAAACTTTTGAATATTTTCTCCTATTTTAGCTTATTTCTTCACTACATATTAAGTTTCAAACTTTGGGAATGCGGCGTACAATGCAGGGAAGCTCATTTGGTTTTTTTTTGGGGTTAAGTCCTATTCTTTCACAATGGTAATCTCCTTTTAGCACCATACACTTTTCCCATCGATGTACAATAAGCTCGATACCCTTTTTATAATAAGAATCGTCAAGCTCCTCAAAATAGCCATTAACTGCCGACATCGCCTCTTCATTGTTAAAAAATCTTTGACCACCGAGCCATTTTGTCAAATTGCAAACAGAATATAATCCGAGGAGACTAAATCTGGCGAATAGGATGCATGAAGTAGCAATTCAAACTTTAATTCATTAATTTTGGCAATTGCAATAATGGATGTTTAAGCTGGTGAATTTTCTTGAGGAAAGAACAATTTTTTATTAGCTAAAAGCCGTTTTTCACGATAGTCAATGAAAATTATCCGATGCCATGACTTTACCTGCAGATGGATCGATTTTTGATTCCTTTGCAACCGGTTCTCCCTTTTCAGTCTTAACCTAAGCATTCTATCCATTGTTATGGAACGGTGCTAAAATTAGGCTTTATTTCTGTGAAACATTGCTCAACACTCGATGGAAACATCTCCACGATGTTGTTTTTGTTCCATTCGGAGCAAACGCGGCAACCAACTTGCGCACAGCTTCGTCATGTCCAAATTTTAAGTTAATTTGCGATGTATTGCACTAGCTATATCTGCTAGCTTGTACACTTTAGTTCGACGATCATTTAGTGGATTTTCTTCAACATTTATGGAGTCGTCACTTCATTTGGTCAAACAATACGCTGCTGGTCTTCGCAGACCTCATTTAAAATCTGCTATCCAATATTTTAAAGGAGCAGTCTCAACCAGGTTCAGCTTTTAGATTGGTTGGGTTAAGGCCTTTCAAATAAAAGTTTTGTATCCTATAACGATGACTAAAAACTTTCAGTAATGTAGGCTGCCAAACAAATACTAATCATCATGGCGTCTTCAAACTTGAAACATATGCTGTATAGACTGTGTGGTATTTTTCAAGCAACTACCACCATCTCTATGTTAGTCCAGGTACTTCTGGGAGCATCCTCGTACAATACAGTCGACGGATTCTCGACTAAAACATAAACGAAAAATGTAGCCAGCTTGGAAGAATAAAATAAAAGTGGCACACAATACGTTTGAGAAATTCCCCGTAAAACGTTAACGAAAAGGGATGCCTATTTGACAAATTTTATTTTCCTAATTTTTTTATTTCGATATAAAAAATCGGTGTTACGTAACGCTCCCTTATCATTTTATCGCCCCCGAAAACCATTTATATTGAATAAGAAAGTCAAATTCTATAATATTTTCTCTATTTTAGCCCATCATCGTTTCGGTCTACCTGTTGTGTATTATGCCTTAGATATTTTTGAAACTATCCCTTTATGTACATTGTCAATTGAACTATAATGATTGTAGTAATTCTGCAGCTACTCTACTTATTATCCCTTTTTGCCTTTCTATATAGAGACTCTGGGAATCAACAGCTTTTAAGAATATTATACTAAAATATCTGACCTCCCTGTATAAATATCTAGCACACTTTTTAACTCAATATTTACTTCCCGTGCCACCTGCATCGAGATTCTTGAGGTGACTCATCCATTCGGTCGGTAGACCCTTTTCCTATTTCTACCTTGCACCTTACACTTGTTTCTTGTTTGGTTTTTAACTGCGTGACTGGCTCGGCCGGTTTTGTTTAGAATAAAAAAAAACCATCAATTTGAATACTGACGATGAAAACGAGATTCGTCATCACCGTTTGAAAAAAAAAAAATAATAGTAACGCAAAGATTATAATTTTAAACCACATTATTGTGTAAACAATTAGTTCTTTTTGTATTCATTTTCTATATAACTATTTGTGTTAATTTTCGAATTATACATATAGCAGCTTGCTGTTTGTGCAGTCCTTCTTAAGCCGCGTCCACACTATGCCGATCGACAAGGTCGATCGACAATGTCGAACGACATAGGCGACATTCGTCTCGACCACACATAAACTGCTGTGTGGACGTATTTCATCAGTCGACTGTGAGTAGTTGAGTGCTGTGCTTTAGTGAAACAAGAAACAAAATGAGTGATGCAGATGCTCTTGTTGCTGCTGCTACTGCCATATTTAAATTTAATGTTTGTTCTTCTGTGAAATTCATTTTGATAAAACCACTAACTTTGGTAAAACACAATTATAGAACCACTTCTCCCGTTGCACACACAGGTTTTAACAAAACTAATGATTTAAAACTTTATTATCACGCTCAACAGGTCCAAACTTGGCAATTATTTCCATTCGACTGAAAATAAAAATGCACTTCATTCGGGTTACATTCGACTCGACAAATGTCGATCGACTAAGTCGATCGACACAGTCGGTATAGTGTGGACGCGGCTTTACACTCACATGATTTGCTACTTTGGTCGACAAAGTGCTAAAAGATCTAAGAGGACTAACGTCAAAACGATCTTGCACGACTCTGCACGATTCTACGATCAGTTGTCTGTTTTTATGATTTCGAAAACATGGATCGCTATAAAATAGCAGAACATAAATAATCTTATATATTAAAAAAATTGATGGTTTCCATTCCGAGTCCGTTCAGGCGTTTTACTCAATCGATTTGCTTAATTTTTTTTTCAATGGAAGGTATTGATGCACAGATCAGTCATCAACCATAGTATTTCATCTAATTTTCACCATTCTCAAGTTATACTCAAATGCGATTTCCCCCTGTACATTACTTATGGGAGTTTTTCACATACACACGTTCTATCCTCAATATCTCAGGTTCTAATATAGCTACAGAGTTCGTTTTGGTTTAAGAACACTCGCTGAAACACCTTCTTTTTTTTGATTTTTGAACACTTAAATCGGTTGAGTTGGAGAGGAACTAGGCGCGGACATTCAATGTGAAGTTATGGATTTTTGTAGGTTTTTGGCAATTTTTCTACATTCAAAGATCTATATCTCAGGTTCTAATATAGCTACAGAATTCGTTTTGGTTTAAGAACACTCGCTGAAACACCTTCTTCTTTTTTTTATTTTTGAACACTTAAATCGGTTGAGTTGGAGAGGAGCTAGGCGCGGACATTCAATGTGAAGTTATGGATTTTTGTAGGTTTTTGGCAATTTTTCTACATTCAAAAATCTATATCTCAGGTTCTAATATAGCTACAGAATTCGTTTTGGTTTAAGAACACTCGCTGAAACACCTTCTTCTTTTTTTTATTTTTGAACACTTAAATCGGTTGAGTTGGAGAGGAGCTAGGCGCGGACATTCAATGTGGAGTTATGGATTTTTAGAGGTTTTTGGCAATTTTTCTACATTCAAAGATCTATATCTCAGGTTCTAATATAGCTACAGAGTTCGTTTTGGTTTAAGAACACTCGCTGAAACACCTCCTTTCTTTTAAGTTTTGAACACTCAAATCGGTTGAGTTGGAAAGGAGCTAGGCGCGGACATTCAATGTGGAGTTATGGATTTTTGTAGGTTTTTGGCAATTTTTCTACATTCAAAGATCTATATCTCAGGTTCTAATATATCTACAGAGTTCGTTTTGGTTTAAGAACACTCGCTGAAACACCTTCTTTCTTTTGATCTTTGAACACTTAAATCGGTTGAGTTGGAGAGGAGCTAGGCGCGGACATTCAATGTGGAGTTATGGATTTTTGTAGGTTTTTGGCAATTTTTCTACATTCAAAGATCTATATCTCAGGTTCTAATATAGCTACAGAGTTCGTTTTGGTTTAAGACCACTCGCTGAAACACCTTGTTTCTTTTGATTCTTGAACACTTAAATCGGTTGAGTTGGAGAGGAGCTAGGCGCGGACATTCAATGTGGAGTTATGGATTTTTGTAGGATTCTGGCAATTTTTCTACATTCAAAGATCTATATCTCAGGTTCTAATATAGCTACAGAGTTCGTTTTGGTTTAAGACCACTCGCTGAAACACCTTCTTTTTTTTGATTTTTGAACACTTAAATCGGTTGAGTTGGAGAGGAGCTAGGCGCGGACATTCAATGTGGAGTTATGGATTTTTGTAGGTTTTTGGCAATTTTTCTACATTCAAAGATCTATATCTCAGGTTCTAATATAGCTACAGAGTTCGTTTTGGTTTAAGACCACTCGCTGAAACACCTTCTTTCTTTTGAGTTTTGAACACTTGAATCGGTTGAGTTGGAGAGGAGCTAGGCGCGGACATTCAATGTGGAGTTATGGATTTTTGTAGGTTTTTGGCAATTTTTCTACATTCAAAGATCTATATCTCAGGTTCTAATATAGCTACAGAGTTCGATTTGGTTTAAGAACACTCGCTGAAACACCTTCTTTCTTTTGAGTTTTGAACACTTGAACGGTTGAGTTGGAGAGGAGCTAGGCGCGGACATTCAATGTGGAGTTATGCATTTTTGTCGGTTTTTGGCAATTTTTCTACATTCAAAGATCTATATCTCAGGTTCTAATATAGCTACAGAGTTCGATTTGGTTTAAGAACACTCGCTGAAACACCTTCTTTCTTTTGATTTTTGAACACTTAAATCGGTTGAGTTGGAGAGGAGCTAGGCGCGGACATTCAATGTGGAGTTATGGATTTTTGTAGGTTTTTGGCAATTTTTCTACATTCAAAAATCTATATCTCAGGTTCTAATATAGCTACAGAATTCGTTTTGGTTTAAGAACACTCGCTGAAACACCTTCTTCTTTTTTTTATTTTTGAACACTTAAATCGGTTGAATTGGAGAGGAGCTAGGCGCGGACATTCAATGTGGAGTTATGGATTTTTGTAGGTTTTTGGCAATTTTTCTACATTCAAAGATCTATATCTCAGGTTCTAATATATCTACAGAGTTCGTTTTGGTTTAAGAACACTCGCTGAAACACCTTCTTTCTTTTGATCTTTGAACACTTAAATCGGTTGAGTTGGAGAGGAGCTAGGCGCGGACATTCAATGTGGAGTTATGGATTTTTGTAGGTTTTTGGCAATTTTTCTACATTCAAAGATCTATATCTCAGGTTCTAATATAGCTACAGAGTTCGTTTTGGTTTAAGACCACTCGCTGAAACACCTTGTTTCTTTTGATTCTTGAACACTTAAATCGGTTGAGTTGGAGAGGAGCTAGGCGCGGACATTCAATGTGGAGTTATGCATTTTTGTAGGATTCTGGCAATTTTTCTACATTCAAAGATCTATATCTCAGGTTCTAATATAGCTACAGAGTTCGTTTTGGTTTAAGACCACTCGCTGAAACACCTTCTTTTTTTTGATTTTTGAACACTTAAATCGGTTGAGTTGGAGAGGAGCTAGGCGCGGACATTCAATGTGGAGTTATGGATTTTTGTAGGTTTTTGGCAATTTTTCTACATTCAAAGATCTATATCTCAGGTTCTAATATAGCTACAGAGTTCGTTTTGGTTTAAGACCACTCGCTGAAACACCTTCTTTCTTTTGAGTTTTGAACACTTGAATCGGTTGAGTTGGAGAGGAGCTAGGCGCGGACATTCAATGTGGAGTTATGGATTTTTGTAGGTTTTTGGCAATTTTTCTACATTCAAAGATCTATATCTCAGGTTCTAATATAGCTACAGAGTTCGATTTGGTTTAAGAACACTCGCTGAAACACCTTCTTTCTTTTGAGTTTTGAACACTTGAACGGTTGAGTTGGAGAGGAGCTAGGCGCGGACATTCAATGTGGAGTTATGCATTTTTGTCGGTTTTTGGCAATTTTTCTACATTCAAAGATCTATATCTCAGGTTCTAATATATCTACAGAGTTCGATTTGGTTTAAGAACACTCGCTGAAACACCTTCTTTCTTTTGATTTTTGAACACTTAAATCGGTTGAGTTGGAGAGGAGCTAGGCGCGGACATTCAATGTGGAGTTATGGATTTTTGTAGGTTTTTGCCAATTTTTCTTCTAATATAGCTACAGAGTTCGTTCTTTTCTATTATAATGATTTCTGATACTTATTTAATGGATTCGATGCGAGCGAAGCCGTGGGTAAAAGCTAGTAGTAAAAACTTCGGATGAAACAAATAATTTCAGAAAATCAAAAATTTGAGGTTATACAAAATCATCGAAGTGAAACTGTCAACTGTCAACATTGAAGTGGCTAGAGTCACTCCAGAGCGTTCCGAAAGTATTTTGCAGTGCGGAACTGTCACTTTCACTACATGGAACACTCAAAACGCAATTTTCGGTATGTAAATACAGAACAAACAACTTTCAGATGGCGTCGTTTAAAAAATATATTATTTACTTGATAATAACTAGATGTCAACATGTAAACTATCGACTCTCGACAGAATTGACTAATTCCTCTAGCATTTATAAAAAATCTGATTCCAACAGTTTACATTAAAAACTTTGTTTGGCGATGAATAAATTTATATAGAGACTGGGAACTTGGAAAAAAGAAGTGGACAGAATATAGCCGCCTCCTGATAGTATTTATTCCCACTCTGCTGGCGTCCTCTCAAAAATCCTTGGAATTCCTGGAATTTGCTCCGTATCAAGAGCGCTCAATCGATAAAGGAACATGAATGAAAAGGGTAAAGGGTGTCGCAACCGACGTCTAACAGACAATACACAAAGTTGGGGTTATATCTATAGTAGTACAGGATATGGATAAAAGAGAATATTCTTTATGCATATTTATGATAAATATGTTTTAAAATAACGATAATGTGAATGTTATAGTCGTTAAAAACCGATTATTTTTTATTAAAAAGCGTAGCTGTATCTGTACTACCAGTTAAAAGTTTTTGCCCACCCTACAGTTCGCGTGATAGATAACAAATAAAAACGATACCTGTAGTAATAATAAAACTAACTATATTATTTCAGTATTCAATTTTGGTATTCTTTCTAATAATTTCGACGTTTATTTGATTCAGGATATTCCAAATATGTGTACTTTCTGAATTCACTGTCCAATTTGTACCACAACAACTCAATTCGTTTCCATTCACATTTTTTTTTGTTACTAACACCATTATGTGTGAATACTCCATCTAGCAGATAATACGGGGTGCAGGTTTTGTTGCACAGAAGATGAAGACTCCATCCACATACTCTCGAAGTGTGAAACACCAAGGAACTCCAGAGCACTACCCCTGGAAGCGCTTGGAATAGAAGACAAACATCTCTGGCAATTAAAGCCGGTATTCAAGACTTTTTAACAGTGGGATTGATTTGATGGATCAGCTGTGAATACTGGCTCCTCCAGTATCGTAGCAAAAAAGAGGAAAACGCAATGTATATAATATACGCATATTGTTCTATATTTTATGGTAAAGATTCGCATTGAATTGAAGTGTGATTTGCTCCAAGTCATTTAGGATATCTTCGTAATTGGTCTTGAGTTGGAACTACGGTACGAGTACCGTGGCGCCTCGATTTGATTATGCCATTTTGTAAAACGACCCAAAATAAGTCGAAATGAAGAATAAAATTTGTCGATATCTCGCTTCGTTTTCAAGATATCGATACTTGAAGTTGAAAAAAGTTATATTTAATTAATATTTGTATACATCAACCTAACCTAACCTAACATTCTCGCGGTGCACTTTGAGTGCAAACAGTTCAAAATTCGTGAATTTTTTACAGCCAAAATTGTCTAAAAAAATTTTTCTTCGCGTGAGGATTATTTTAGTTTTATTTTATCATTATTTTTTTTCTTGTGGGTGCTTATGGATAAATGATGCAAAAATGATTGCTAGAGAACTTTTCCAGGATAATTGTGAAATACTACAGTAGTCTGGCTTTTCAATTATAAAACAAACGAAAATAAATAACTTTTGAAAGCATTCAGAATGTACTTTTTGATCGAAAGATGTAATTTTTACATTAAATTACTAATTAAATCTTCAAACTATTATTAAATATAAATAATGAGAAATAACCGACAATTCTTTATGAAAACATCAAAGTATTCATGTATTTATCGTATGTTAAGTTATATTCATCACAGAGTGACGAAATTTATCAAAAATGGTTCATTTTGTCATGAAAATCTGTTTTTTTTTCAATATAATTTTGGAGAACCGGAGTAATATAAAAATTAAATAAAAAATCTTTTGTTTATTGAATTACAAGATTCATATTGAATTGAAGTGATAAAATATTCATTTGAAACGAAGTATTGAACGCTATCTGTTCAATAAAGCGAATTTTGAACCAACGTTTGATTATAAATTTAATTATCGATATCTCGAAAACAAAGCGAGATAGCAAAAAATTTCATTCTTCATTTTCGATTCATTTTGGTCTAATGAAGCCAAATCCGCTGTTAAATCGTATTTTCCCCGGCACTACAATCTTTGGGGGATATATTTGTGGCATTCAGTCAATATGTGTTTTATCATCAAATTAAAACTACACATTTTGCCAAGTGCGGTTTTAAGAGGGGATCATGGGGGTAATTATCATAAACCCTTATTAATTAACTTGGTATTTTGTTTCTTATAAAAGGACGTGAGTGTCAATACTCCCAAATATTTCGAATATCAAAACAATACCTAATAAAGCAAAAATAAAATGCTCAGGAAATTCAAGACTAAGAGGTAGAAGTAGAAGAATATGAATCGAAAAAAGAACCGGGAGTCTGTCTAGGGCTATATGGGTAAACTACTTAGGAGCTTAGAACTAGTAAGCTTAAGAATCGACTCACTCGAAGAGTCGGTTTAACTAGTGAGGGAAGGCAAAAAGAGTCGCAGTTCTTTTGGATGAACGATTCAAAAAAATCAATTTTCGATTCACTTGCCCACCTCTGGCCCCTCTACGGGACTCGTTGTTATCTGATTCTGAGTCGTTTTGTGTCAGCTCATACCGCCTGGATTTTTCATTTGACGAATTGGCTTGGTGGAGGACTCGTCATAATACTAATGACTTCCCCTTTGTCAAGACCCTGGATCCGCCCCGCAAATGGGTCTGGCGATATAAGTCATTAGATAACCATTGCTGAGTTTTGAGTGGCCGATTCTTATCCTTCTTATAATGGTTAAGTCTCGTCTGGGAGGCCTGCGAAGTTACATGGTTGAAGGTGATTTACAGTGTGTAAAGAATTGTTTGCTGCCACGTTATACTAGTTTTAAGTCCTTATAGATGGTGATGTTGTCGGTGGTAATGGTATAAGTTAAAGCACTTTTTGCTTGCTGGTCTGCTAATTCGTTACCTACCAACCAGATGATAGTAACTGTTATTTTTTGGACAATAGGATGATCATTAAATATATTTTTAACAGATGAAATTGAAGTGAGTGAGTCTGTACATATTACAATCTGCTTATAAGGTGGGGTGATGAAATTGATGGCTTGTAGAATACCAAATAGTTCACCTCTATGACCAATGCGATTTGGTGGAATTAAAGATGATTTGATTGGAAATTATAACGTTGTAACTGCACATCCTACTTCTGTTTCATTCTTGGAAGCATCCGTAGATAAATAACTAGTTGTTGTTTCTTTGAAAACATTTTCGATTTTTTGTTTGGGTGTTGAGTTTTTGTCGTACTTCGTAAGGGATGTATTGAATTTAGGAAAATCAATGGTTCATGGTGGGGTTGTGGGAAAAAAGGGGTTGTTTGTGAGATGATTGATGGCTGGAATAAATTTTTAGTGGTGGCTATGAATAGAGAGTAGTTGCTGTCGTCTGATCCAAAATGGAGGCTCGTTAGCTTCATAGTTAAGGTTTCTTATATCAAAAAGCACCTAGACAAAGATGTTAAGCTGTATTATGCATCGAGTTTAAAAGGTCAAGGTCAGATTTGGAGGTATATAAATATAATTTTCTCTTCAAAACAGTTCTTTAAAATCTAATGAATATTACTAAAAATCGAGGAGAATTATTTTCTGTATTTGTTTCGTAGTTAGTTTTCGCACATAAATCCCTGAGTTTGTATTTTCTTTTACGATTAGTTCACAAGCTACCGTACTAAAATCAACTATAGCTATAATGAGAGGAAATGGTTTTGCCTATTCAAGTAAATAGTCTCAGGTAGATTCACAGGTCGACAGGTAGAAAAAAATTGTTCAAATCTTCACAAATACTAAAATCACTTAAGGTGTATATTGATTTTTGAAAAGAACCAGTTTATTATCTCGAAACTAGTTGCAATGGGAGAGTAAAAACTTTGTGGAAGGTCAAATTTGATTCCTTTTAGGTAAAACCGACCTCGTTGAATGAAGTGCAAATCTTAATATGGCGAAGGTAACTTCGGTAATTATGCTAATTAATAATTTGCTAAATTGGAACATAAACTGTTTGTTCTCTGAAAATTATTTGTCTATATTGAATAATATTCAGATACAGTACGTCAAAATGAAGTAGAATATTTCTATTACATAATATCCAAAGTAGTAGCAGTAGCTGCTCGTGTTTTCTAAACATACAAACGGGAATTGGCTGAAACATGGATAAATGCCAAAGGTAACAAAAAAGTTTTTGGCTGGACAATAATTTTAAAAGCATACGTAAACTAGGAGGTTACGACGGTGAAACTTTTTATTATTGTTCACGCTGGTTCATCAAAAAGATTCGAATCAAATTCCAGTTCATCGTTTTCCTCATAACCATCGTTAATTTCTGATTTAGAAAAACCATTGCTAATAATAATAGACAATGCGCCTTATTATGATATATTAGTAGAAAAGCAACCTTCTATTTCTTCAAAAAAAGATGGAATTATCAATTTTTAGGGGAAGGAAAACCTCTCAAGATCTGAACTTTTACAAATTGCTGAAATGAACCAAAAAAAATGTTTATGTCAATAAATTGTTCCGAAAACATGGTCAACTATTGCTTTCTACATAGGGCAGACATCTCAGTATTTAGAAAATAGACTAAAACATCATCAATACGTTAAAAAATAGAATTGCAGTAACGAACAACGAAATATCAAAACAAAATGAATTATAAAGGATCAAAAATTCTTGGAAAGGGATCTTATACACGAAAAAGAGAATTTTTAGAAATGGTCACAATCATAAGAACAGGAATGAATAAAAACTAAGGAAAAATTAATTTTTTATGTTGAACAATCTTTCTAGTTTGATTTTATTTTAATTTTAATATTCACGATGTATGTAATTTATTGATTAATATAAATACGCGAATTATCAATGTGAACAAATTTGTATGAAATGAATTTCAGTTTCAAGGAACCAAAAATTGTGATCGCCACCTAGATTTTTAAGGAATTGATCCCGCTCACTCCGCAAGTATCAAATGTATCGCTCTATACTCTTGCGGTTGCCATAATCCACACCATTGAAAGGCTTGATGATGATGATGAACCGAATTTTCAAAGTCGATTAATACTGAATTAATCATTTCATACAAATCTATGATTAAGTCCATAGCCATCTTAATATATACACAATGTTTGTTGTTTGCTTCTTTGTTAATAAAATTTTGAATAAATTTGATTTGTGTTTCGGAAATCTGTTCGTTTTATTGAATTTATCAATAAGTGAGACTATGAATTTTGATTTTTTATATTACTAGTTAAATTATCCTGATTATTTGGTAGTTCTTTGATGAGGGTTTCAAATCTTTCTCCATCGTTCCAATCTAAGTTTCCATTTTTTCCATTTCTATTTTTGTTCTAGAGGGATGGGGTAATATTTCTATTAATATATTTTTAATCTTCATTCGTAATCTGAGCTACCTGTCTGCGGCTCTCCTATTTTGACTTCTTATTCTGAGTGCAAGTACCGTAGTTTTCGTTTATGGTTCGTAATGGCCCGGGGTGACAGGGAGATGTGCCCCCTGCGCTTTCGGCTTTAACGTAAACGGGAAAATTACGATTTTTGCGTATTAACTCAAGCTTTTTATTGCATTATTTTTTACGTTTCGTTCGACGAAAGAAAATTTTGTTGCCGCCCTTCATGAAGTAAATTTATATTTGCCGGATTATTGGACTTCAACTGTAGAACCTACTTTGACAGAAGTAACAAGAAACTAGGTGTCAAAAAAGTGGACGGTATGCAGGGTAGGAATTAATAAGAAGAGCCAAAACCAAAGTAAAATGTAGTAATGAGTCCGGTGAATCAAACAAACAGAGAGATGAATATAAGAAGAATTTACATGGATAGAGCAGAAAGTCATCATAATCATCATTATCATCATTTCGATCCTGTGGATTATGACTATCGCTTTTAGCGCTTTAAAATCCTTATTTTTTTAAGGTGGATTACTCCTCGTTTTCTAATTTTTATTTTCTTCATAGTTTGTCGTTTGTTTTGTTATTACTTTCCATTCTTTTCGGTTCCGTTTTCAGTTTGTAAGTGCTCTTATGTCCTCCTCTAATTCGTTTTTATCGGCTTGTCCCTTCTCCTTGTCCACAATGGGATTCATTGCGTAATTATTTTGATCATTTCATTTGGTTTTCTTCTCATTATATGTCGAATCCAGTTGAGCTTTTGTGCTTTTATGTATCTCACTACATTCTCCTTACCTCTATTTATTTGGTCTTCTTTTACCTTCCTCTGTTATGTTTGGGCCTGTTATAGTTTTTATTATCTTTCTTTCGTTTCTTTCAAGTTCTTCTTCTCTTTTGTTTATCACTATTGTTTCCATCGCATACGTGATTACTGGTCTTATTAGGATTTTATACATTTTTATTTTGTTTTGTTTAGTTATGTTTTTGTCCTTTAGTAGTTCTTAGAGAGCAGAAATTACCCGTAGTTATTACCCAGAAATTACGTTGTAAAGGTACCACACTGGTACTAATTTTTCTTTTCTGTCGCGCATTAAAGTCACCGACGATAAGATTAATTTCGTTGCTACGAGTGGTTAATCACCATAATCTATTTCTTCTATTCTCGTATGCATACTTTTCGAGTTTAGTAAAGCGAGCGCCCGTACTATAACAGTCCATCGAGCCCAATTCTTCTGAATTTGAGAAACGAAGACCGATTCAACTGAGGAGAGAGAAAGAGAACAAGCCAGTGGAATTGAAACGAGAACCGACCAAACAGTATCGAACGCGAATGGGATATTGTCGTGTACGCCATATTGCAGCGAATTCTTTAAACTCGGGGGTGTTTAAATTATCGACATAATGTGTAAGGTGTTTTTACGGTGTTGTGTTACAATTAACGAAATACCGTGAATTATGTTGTTATAATATTATTTGTCTCATGAATTCTTCTTTGGATAATCGTTTCGATCACTCCCGCTTCTACCTGTGCCTGTGTGTTACCGTCAGGTATGTGAGAGAACCGGAAAACCCGGAGTTTTTAAAGCATCACAATAGAATTGATTGTGTCGTTTGATATTATGATATTTTCGTTCCGTTAGCTGTGAGTGGTGTTGCTCATTGTTTATTATTATTATTCTTTTGATATAGGTGGAAATTTTGACACTTGAATATGAATACACATGATTATCCATTATACCTTAATGACATTAATAGTTGGGGTTGCAATATATGTTTGACAATATTTTACAGGGTGTTTTTATGTTTAGGTTAATCAAGCTGAAAATGAGTAAAATTATTTAAATACAATTGAAAATAAAATTTGAATGTTTCTCATCATTTGGAAAAAATTTTATTCAAGGTCAAAGGTCAAAAAAATGAGTTTTTCCGGATTTCCAGCAAAACGGTGAGTTTTATCAAATAAATACCTTAAACAAAAATTGTAGGCCATAAATATATCTACAAAAAATGTATCAATACTTTTTTTATTACGAGTCACTGTTTCTGAGATATAATAATTGTATAAAGTTGTAAAAGTCGTATTTATTGAAATGAACCGTATTTGTAAGAAATTTCTGTTGACGGGTAGGAACTTGGAAATCAATTGACGAAGATGCTAAAGTTCGACGATGTTGTAGTGCAGCTTTGGTATTTCAATCATTATAGCCATTAAATACGACAGTAAATCTGAAACATTACAACTTTTACAAATTTTTGAATCGTTATATCTCAGAAACGGTAACTCGTAATAAAAAAATTGTCGATACGTTTTTTGTAGATAGTTTTATGATCTACAATTTTTGTCTACAGTATTTTTTTTATAAAACTTACCGTTTTGCTGGAAATCGCGAAAAACTCATTTTTTGGACTTTGAATAAAATTTTTTCCATACGCGGAAATGATGGGAAACATTCAAATTCTATGTTCAATTGTATTTTAAACAATTTTACTGATTTTTAGCTTGATGGAACTTTATGTAGCTCCACTCTTATTTTTTGGCTTAATTTGACCGGACTATTACTGTAGAAAAAACGCGTTCAGACGCAGCGTTAATTCCAGGTAAAGATAGTGAACATTCCACAATTTTTAATAAATTATTGTATGGAACATGATGAAATATTTCTAACATTTTTTTTTGCTGTGATATTTTCTGATGCCCTATATTTAAACTTTTCCTTATCAATATATTTTTTTACCAATGATACTTCATTAAAAAGACTATTTTCGGAAATACTACTATTCGGGAATTTTTCACAAATATAATCAAATGATTTTTGCACATCGTTCCGATTAAGTTCTGGTTTTAATGTAACTCAACGAAAATTTTCAATATCTTCCAAATTGTCTTTGCGATTACTTTAAAACTTTTTGACATAGTTCATGATATTTTGACGATTTATTCAGTTAATCGTCGTAGCCCGTAGATTCTTAGAACGCAAAACATGACGCAATGATACAGGGTGTTTCTATATTCAAACGACAACACTCTACCACAGAGAGATCTCAATAAATAATTCATTTTGATATGAGAATACGAACCATTACGGGGCCTAGTTGCTGAGATGTAGGGTGTACAAAATTTTAAATCAAAATAAAAAATTTGCCATAAATCAAGAACGCCTTTAATTTTTTTGGTAATTTTATACTTTCATAGTCCCCTCGTTTTTTGGCTCTAGAAAATCGAAAAATCATCCGATTTTGATGAATGTTTTTTTATTTATATGGGAATAAAAAAAATGAAAACTTATATTGGTTTTGGCGCTTTAAATCTTCATGAAAATGCACTAATTTACGTATAATTGTTGATAACTTTTTTCCAAATAATCGAATGAAGTTGTTATGTTCTTTTTCATAATGTACATAAAAAACGAATAAATTGAAAAAACATTTATAGAAAAATGTTGATTTATCATGTTTTTACACTTAAAAATAATAACAATTTCCCTTAAAATTATTATAATCAAGTGTACAACATTAAAAATTGATTTTGAAAATTTTCATCATCAAAAAAACATCTTACCAAGGTTAGAGAGAATCGAGAGTGAAGCGAGGGGCGGGGGGGTTTGTTTGAAAAGCAGACCGAATGTCAACATTTGTTCTGAATTTTTAGCATCCCCCTAACCTAACCGATCCCAAAATTCGATAGGATTTGAGTCAGGTGATCTTGGAGGCCAAGAATTGGTCCTAACCAATCCATTTTTCTCTAAAACGTCTGTTTAAGTAATTTCTTGCCGCCTTTAGCAAAATGAACAAATTCCTCATCGTGTTGAAACCACATGTGTTGTCTAATATTTAACGGTACATTATCCAACAATTGGACCATTTAATTTATTTGGTGAAATATAAGATCTGAACTTATCCATCTCCTTAAAAGTCGCATCTCCGATATGCCCTTCCCTTCTGGGGTACGTAAGGTGCGACTCAATTTGAGCGAATTACAAAAGAGAGCTGTTAGATGTTTACTCGGACTAAACAGCAGGGTTCACTGCAGGGGCGTTGCACGGCTAACCACTTTGGAACGCGGAGCTACTTACTGCACGTTTAGAATTAGTTAAGCGCTCAATATTTTACAACGCAAAAAAATGCACAATCACTTGTCAATTGAAATCAAATCGATATAATCTTTTCTCGCAACTCGCAATAATTTGAGGGCATATTTGTTGGAGAATGCCTTCTAGTCTATAAATGAGTTTAGATTTCAATAATAATATTTAATTCCGGGCATGCTGCATACTGGTTTTTGATTTTTGCTATGGACTTGTATACTAACTATTACCTATAATTTTCTTACTCATTGAGGCTCTCTTCTGTATATTGAAATTTTATTTGTATCTTTAGTTATTTCTCATGTTTGTTTTTTAGTTTTTACCAGTTTTTGTCTGCAAATTGTGAACAATTTTTTGACAATTTCTCTTTCTCTATTGTCTATGGGGTCTCTGCACGATCATTGACAACCATTTTGACTGAGGACGAGCGTTTGGGATGTTCAAAAATACTTGACTTGTACTTGACAAGATATGCCGATTTTCTTATTTTTGTTTGATTGATTTGGGTAATTGATAAAAGTATATTCAATGGAAATGGAGTTTCAGTTGTAAAATTTATGTTCTTGGTAGATACACAAAAAAAATGATTCTATTAGTTTTGTTGATTCAAAGATAAGAAAAAGTTTGATTGCTTAGGATTTCCTAATATTCCTAATATTTTGAAATGGAAAAGTTGAAAAGGTGACTACGAGGATATATTGAAAAATTTTTAGCCTACTATAGAACCAAACAAAATTTCAATGTTAAAATATTTTATCACTCAACATATTCTCCTCTTAATTGGATACATTTATTACAGCGAACCTGCAACGTCTCTAGACCTTCCAAAAAAAAAATGTTTCTTCTTGCTCTGCAAACCAGATCTCCACAGCTTTTACTATTTCCTCGTTTAAAGAAAATTTACGACCTTTTAAACTTTTTTTCAGTTGAGGATGCTAGTCGGACGGAGCCAAATCTGGAGAATAAGAGGGATGTTCTAGTAATTCAAACCTCATGAATTTTTTGTAAATTTGTGACCTGCAAAAACAAAACACCTTTGGATAGCTTTCCGCGTCTTTTCTCTTTAATTTTTTCCCGTAGAGTGGTCATTAATATCGAATAGTAATCTCCAGTTATTGTTCTACTCTTATACAAAAAATCAATCATGATTACTCCATGGCAATCCCAAAAAACTGAAGCAAGAACTTTTCGGCTAGATTTTTGGACACGAATCTTCTTAGGACTTGGAGAACCAGAGTATCGCCATTTCATCGATTGTTGCTTTGTTTCTGGATCGTAGAAATGTACCCAAGTCTCATCCATAGTAACAGATCGAACGCGATGCTTCTACCCTTGTACGCTTTTGGTCAACATTCAAACATTTGGGGATCCATTTTGCAGCAATTTTTCTCATGTTCAAATTGACTTGAACTATATAATGAACGCGTTCGTATGAAATATTCAGTGCTTCAGATATCCGTTTTAGCCCAATTCGATGGTCTGATAAAATCATGTCTTGAAATGCATCGATAGTTTCGGGGACTGACACAGAAACTGGCCGAACTTCTCGATCGGTCATCATCTTCAATGGAAAATTTACCTCTTTTGAAGCTTGCAGTCCAAGTTTTCAAGGTCGCATACGAAGGGCACCGATCACCAAGGGTATTAAGCATATCTTCGTAAATCTGCTTACCTCTTAATCCTTTTAAATACAGGTACTTGATGATGGTAACGCAATAATTTGTTTATGCACGCATCTGGTCTAGGCTAACTAGTTAGCACATAAGATGCATGAATTAGAAAATATTATGCAAGTTGTCTAATCGATTATCTAAATTTTTGGGTAATTATTAGTAGATTACATTCTATTTAGTTTTCTTATCGATTTTTTTACGTGCTGCTAGTTATCAAAGACATTCAGGCGTCGGAATACTTAAAAGATTTATAAATTCTCGACAGGGGTCTTTTCCCTCGTTGTTTCGCAGAATTTGTGAATTGCGAGCTTCTGATTATTTATTTTTCGACATTTTAATCACATAAAGGTTAACCGAAAGATAATACGAGTCTTAGAAACCCTACACGAGGGGGAATATATCGCTTCTAAAACTTAAAATTAAAAATTAAGGTTTTCTGAACTCAAGCAAACTGGTTGTGCTTAAAATTGTTGTTAAGAATTTTCCCGAATTAAATAGTTTACATAAATAATAGGAGATTATATTCGAAATAGTGCAATTTCAAATATTACATAGAGATTGTATAGGTATGTCCGATTTCCCTTAAATCTAGATGTGTACGGTGATGAAATTTTGGGATACTCAACACCTGAATACACTCATACACACGAGGTAGTAGCTTTTAGATTCTTGGTGTTAATATCCTTCATTTAGCTATCAGATTATGGCTATTACTTGACCATAAGAAAAATCTAGAATGCGAAAGTTCGGGGGACATATCTGCTCAGTGCAGACTACAGATCTATTTAATAAAGAGACGATAACATTTCTGGTGGGGTCGCAAATTAAGATTTTTTTCAATACAATCAAAGAAAACTTCCTCAAACCTTCCGTTACATCCGGTCATAAAACGTAGATTAGAGCGTTTATTTAATTCAAGAGGGCGCTTAGGGAACAATGATTTTATTGGAAATAAAGTGTTTGGTCGTGGGATTGTGGAAACACACAATATATATTGCGAGTTTTGGAATACTAAAGTGTTTATCGTTGGGAAGTGAAAGAATAATGAAAAAATGAATATATTGTACAGAAATATCTATTCGTCTTTTTTTGTTGTAGCTAAGGAATAATGCACACTCCCGACGGTACTCTAGAAAGGGGTCAGGCATCATCAATGTATTCACTTCCTGTTCATACTCAAGTTTTATCCGATGAAGACATAGCTCTACCTCAAGTTGTTTCGTTGCCTAATAAGGATCAATTTAATAATTATACGGATAGGTAAGTAGGTGAAATTCGGAATTAAAAAACCTAGTGATATGTACAAAACGCAACACGTATCCCAATCAAAATTCAGTTACGGTTTTCTTACAAACAGATTATTCAGTTTTGTCTAAGCTGCGTAATTTTTCATTAGACTGGACTAATTTAGGTTTGAGTCAGGTATTTGACTAAATTTTACAATACATAATCTAGTAATTCTACTATTAATCTTTCGTGTTAGTATACTTAGTTTATTTTCAATTCAAAGATTGTAAAGAGTATCAAGGATTTTGGACATATCAGCTTCGTATACTAGACGGTCTACAGCCCAAACCTCGCACCACTAAACTTCTTTTTGGTCTGTCAGCTATACAAATACTTGAATGTATAACATTTGGAGACCCAGAACAATATTATGGGGAAGCCGCTGAACGATATCCACGTGTAGCTTTCCAGAAGACTATACCGCATGGAAATGTCAATGTCAATAGGGTAGTGATGCCGGATGATTCTATTTCGAAATATATTGCCAAATTTTACCACAATACATTCTTAAATCCAGGCCTTGAAGCGTTAGCTTCCGAACATAACTTTAGTTGAGTCATCCACCAAGTTTTAAAGAGATTCGAGTTCAATCCCACTTAAGTTCATCAAAATCTTACTAGCAGGTCATGGTAAGAATCGTCCACGCTAATGTATCTTCTCTTCTCAGTTCAACTTCTTCAAGGATTATTCCAATGTTGCTGTTGTAAAGCTAGGCAAGATTGTATCCTCTTGGTGCAGAACTTTGTTCAGTTTCACTTCCTGTGGCACAGTTTTTATTGAGCTTGTTTGAGTGAGTTATTTGTAGATTTTCTTAATCAAAGTTAATATTGTCTCGAGGTGATAAAAGGTCTTCAGTTAGTCCAAGGATGTAAGATACGAGACCTGTTTCTAGAACATAATTCTATTACCAACAGATTTGTACTATCACCTATAAGAATGAAGATTGAGGCATCGGTTATAAGAAGTTCAACTTTCCCTAGCAGAGAAATTTGACACCATGAACTCAGATACGACTTTACAGCTTATTGGAGTTCTTCGTTGGTAGCTTGTCCATCTAACCTTGTCTTCATTTTTCTAAAGGGATAACGTCAGATGAGAATTTTATTTGTATCTTTGAATCGTCTCATAGGAGACCTTTGTTATTATTGTTTGCTGTTCCATGAAATTAGCACGCCTTTAGTGTGGTTATGGGTTTCCTATCAACCAAACTCCATTTGACTTTTTTTGTGGATGATTGCGTATGAATCCATTATTCTTCAGGCTCTGGATTCTCGTTTAATCTCCATTCTTCAAAAAACTGACATTGCTTCGAGATTTTCAATCTCGTCCAACATTTTTGGAATCTAAAGGATCCACTATAATCAGTGTCCTAAATCAATGTGATTGCAATTTTCTACAGAAAGACCTTGAAATATCTGAGAATCTTTTCTAGATCCCGCTTGGTCTACAGGTTGTAATATATTAATATTAAATAAACTTAATAGTATAATTTTGATAATGACTTATATCATATTCAAAATAACAACTTTTTTCTTCAACTCTGTATACAACATGTAAATCTGACAGTGGAAATATGAAAATATAAGTCAGTTAAGAGCAAATTATTTTCATCAAATAACAAATTCAGATAATAAATTTACGACATTAATATTGTTCCGGAGATTTTCCTTGACCTCCTGGCAAAGTCCATTTTAAATAATCGATTTCCTCCTGAATATCAAATGTTTTGAAATATGGCATGTGTCTAAGGAATATCAGGATTATTGCGTACATATTTATCTGCAGATTATTCCTTTTTTTCTTTCTAAATATATATTTATAAAATAATATCCTTAGCCATACTTAATAAATATAATTTATTGACAAACCTTATCTGGAATTTATTATTTTCGATATTATAAAAATCATTTGGTACAATACTTTTGATGTATAGTTTTTCGTTGAAATTGAGCTATCAATTAATATGGACTTATTTTTGAAACTTGTACGCACCAAGTCAAAAAAATTGAGTAAAAAATTCATTTAAAATGCCATAAGAAAGAAAATTTTTAGGACAACTAGTTTTCAGCGACTACTTTTTAAAAATTAGCTGAAAAATTGGTTACTGAAAAGTTAAAATTCTTTGTCATAGATATAATGTCTATTTTTATTAATGAAAGAGTAATAAAATGATAAAGCATTCGTAATCTATAGGCGTATCACTTCTTTTAGTACACAGTTAAATTATTTTTCCAATTGCTCTCATAAGTTCATCCCATAAGCTCGATAGGATTTAGGTACAGGCCACGCGTTGGCCAATACCTAGAGGCAAATTCGACATCCTGTAAAGACTGCCATACACAACCTGCAGTATGTGAACTGCATTGTCCTGCACTAGGATGAAGTTTACGCTGATGAAACTGGAGCAGGGAACGACGTGATCTCCTAAAATTTCTTTTAGGTATTGACTCGCCGTTAATCCCCAGCTTCACCACCAGATTCAATAAGAACCATCTCGATTCTAGCTTCCATTGAAACATCTACTCAAACCATCAAGGAAGCTCCAAAAGTCACGTTTTCTTTCATGCAACAATGCGCGAATCTTTCTCCAGATCTTCTGTAGACTCTTCCACTCCTATCGCTACCAAGTAGACACACTCTACTTTTGTCTAAGAGGAAAACAGAGCCTCATTGTTCGCCAATCTATTTAACACGTTCTCTGGTAAATCGTCGATGGGCTGCTCGGTGAGCTTGGGTTAATTTGTGACCAGTAACTGGCCTTTTTCGCTCAAGGTTGAGCTCTTGTTGGTGTTGAACACCAGTGAGAGCCCGATTGCTCAAAGATATGCTGACAATGAATCGGATGTGCACGTTTTTCTTCTTTCCGCGTCCCCGATGAAACTTACCAGTGTCTTAGTAAACTCTGAAAACAACAGATTGCGCAGCGCACTGGCCATTTATCGCTACCTCTGGCCTTGTCGCAAAAGAGTGAACGCTTGAGCAGCTTTATCACGTGTAGTGTCCATTTTCAAATAGAATTCTTGATTGTTGTTAACATTGTGTATCTGTTGAGGTTTCTACTTAAATTGAAATGTGCGTTCATTCCGGAGTTTTTTCAAAAAGCCACGTTTTCTTTCATGCAACGCTACCGAATCTTTTTCCAGGTCTTCTGTAGGGACGTTCTCTTCTATGTTTACCATACAAGTATATTCTGCTTTCGTTTGAGAACAGAGCAGAGTCCCATCTTCGGCAATACAATTAACGTGTTCTCTGGTTTTTTTTGGCTCAAGGTTAGCTGCCTCAAGTCTTCTTTTGACTGTAGAGACACTCACTGACTCATATGCAGCGAATTCTTCACTTCGAGCCAACTCTGATCTTGTCCTAGTCGTAGAGATGGGCAAACATATGAACTTTTGAATAATTATTATCATTAAAACGAAACGTTTTTCGTTTTGACTTAATGCAACAACTAATTTTTCCAAAATAAGCAAATGTTCGATATTATATAAAATATTGAACAAAAATTGATGGAAAAAATTGTGTATTTTGAATTTTCCATAAATAAGACTTTTAATTTAAGAATGTTTAGGCTAGGTTATGTTATATTAAGTTATGATAGGTTAGGTTAGGTGAGGTTATGTTAGGTTAGGTTAAATGAAGTAAGGTTAGGTTAGGTTAAATGAGGTTAGGTTACGTTACGTTACGACTATAATCGCTTTGATGAGAAAATATTAACTCTTTTATAATTTATTTCGTCACAATTTGCATAGTATTGGATAAAAAGACTTTAATGCAAGTTGGAAACTGATAAAATTTCTTGCTATATTTGTCACTTAGCGTTTTTTTACTAATGGCTATAAGACAGATGATTGATCGCTCCTTTCACATATTAATTAATAAAATTGTTTCGATACAACTCTGTACATACGCAACCTACGTTATATTCGCAATCGTCAATCTGTAATTCATTTTATCTGATTTACGCTTCTGAACCAAACAGCGTGTGTTCGGTTTCAATACCTTGTGTCATTAGATAAGTTCCTTTGAGTAGTTTCGTTGAAATCACTCGAGTTAAACATCAGTGAGGTTTTACGACAGCGCGACGAAACATGATTATCGAATGTTATTTTAAACAAAATAAAACATCGGCGAAATAACGGTTATAATATAGTTAAGTTATTTGTTGACCTTATAGTAAATAAACGGTATGTTCAGTGTGCAAAAATGGTGAAGGTAAACTTTCCCATTAGTGTCAAAAAGATGGTACCGAGAATTTTCATCGTGGAGAATTACTTTAAAGATAACAGGTTGGAAAATTTATTACGCTACGTCTCATGTATTTCGTAAACGAATATTTTCTATTTCTAAACCTGTCAAGGTTATAAACTTTCATTATTCAATTGTTGGTGGATGTGTGGATCGTGTGTCAATGAAATCCACTCTGAATTTCAATGTATTATTTACATTTCAATATGTTTTTGATAAGAATTTTTTTAATTTATACCAATTTTATATCCAATTTTGTAGATAGGATCTAATTTCTCGGTTAGGCATGGGTAGCAAAAGAATCGAACGGAACTTTTCATACTTAGTTCAAGATTAATTAGCTCAAGGTTATAACCATCATAATGGTTTCATATCTAACGAGAGTTTTCCATAAATTCCAGTATATATTGCTAAGTTATTATATGAACTAGTTGTTTTGGAATAAAAACAAAATTTCTGTCATTAATTTAACTTCAGAATATTAGTTTGATACAAATTCTGTTTGCTAAAGTCTATATTACAATATTCCTGGGTGTATCTAAATATTATCAGCTGTCGGAAAAACGGTTTATCTAACAGAATCGTATTAAGGTTATCTGAGCCCAATTTTATGAACATTGAACAGATGTTCGAAAGCAATATGATAGGTGTGAATTCGATTTTTAAAACTAGAACGAAAATTTTGATATTCCTTTTTAAACGTGTGGGTTTTTGTTCACATTTGACTGACAAAAACGAAATCATAATATTTTTTTCTTATCCTATAATATTGAAAATAAAACTGAAAAATGTATCAAAGAAGTTGATAAAAAATAATGTTTAGACAACAACTAATTTTGTGTGACCTCCACTTGTACGTAATTGTGTGGAATTTTTGTCCAAAGCTGTAGAATCAGATTTTTAAGATCCTCTATGTTTCATAGTCGCGAATTGTGGTCCTCTATGGGTTGTTGTAACTGATGGGATTCAAATTCATGCGACCTTATTGAAATCGGTAGATGTAGAAAACCTTGATTGTTCGAATGCAATATAATAGGTGTGAATTCGATTTTCAAAACTAGAACGAAAATTTTTGATATTACTTTTTAAACGTGTGGGTTTTTGTTCACTTTTGACAAAAACGAAATCAAAATATTTTTTTCTTATCCTATAATATTGAAAATAAAATTGAAGAATGTATCGAAGAAATTGATAAAAGATAATGTTTAGACAACAACTAATTTTGTGTGACCTCCACTTGTACGTAATTGTGTGGAATTTTTGTCCAAAGCTGTAGAATCAGATTTTTAAGATCCTCTATGTTTCATAGTCGCGAATTGTGGTCCTCTATGGGTTTTTGTAACTGATGGAATTCAAATTCATGCGACCTTATTGAAATCGGTAGATGTAGAAAACCTTGATTGTTCGAATGCAATATAATAGGTGTGAATTCGATTTTCAAAACTAGAACGAAAATTTTTGATATTACTTTTTAAACGTGTGGGTTTTTGTTCACTTTTGACAAAAACGAAATAAAAATATTTTTTTCTTATCCTATAATATTGAAAATAAAATTGAAGAATGTATCGAAGAAATTGATAAAAGATAATGTTTAGACAACAACTAATTTTGTGTGACCTCCACTTGTACGTAATTGTGTGGAATTTTTGTCCAAAGCTGTAGAATCAGATTTTTAAGATCCTCTATGTTTCATAGTCGCGAATTGTGGTCCTCTATGGGTTTTTGTAACTGATGGAATTCAAATTCATGCGACCTGATTGAAATCAGTAGATGTAGAAAACTTTGATTGTTCGAATGCAATATAATAGGTGTGATTTCTATTTTCAAAACTATAAAGAAAAATTTAGTATTACTTTTTAAACGTGTGGGTTTTTATTCACTTTTGAATGACAAAAACGAAATTAATTATTTTTATCCTAGATTACTGAAAATAAAACTGGACAATTTATTGAAGAAATTGATAAAAAATAATATTTAGAGAATAGTTAATTTTGTGTGATCTCCGATTGTATGTAATTTTATGGAATTTCTGTCCAAAGCTGTAGAACCAGATTTTTAAGATCCTCTATGTTTCATAGTCGCGAATTGTGGTCTTCAATGGTTTCAGATTCATGCGATTTGATTGAAATCGGTATATGTAGAAAACAACGACATGAAATTGTGGCCACTACTTAATATATCTATCCTGTATCTACAACGAGATTCATCTATGGAGATGGAGTTGTTCAAATGTCCGAGCTAATCTCATTTAACTATGCGCCGTTGTCAATGGTATTCTCCTTAGAAGTGGATCACTTCAAATTAGCATCACAGATTCACCTCCTTATCATCAACAGTAGTTGGTATTCTGGGTTATTCATATTTGGGCAATAGTTTCAATTTCCTGGATTCGAATAAGAATACTGGAAATGACATTCTGGCACACATTTAGTCGATTGACAACAATTCAATAGCGCTAGAAAACAATTACAATTTAGCTAATTGTTGTACAGTTGTACAATTAAATTAATTAATCAACGTAAGGAATTCCGAATTCAGAATGCTTATCGGTGATTCAAAAAATTCCCAGGAATCACTACCAAAATGAAAGTTAATCACTTTTTCTCTAATAGCAGCAACTTTCAATAAACAAGTTCAAATGTACAGGTTTAAGTTCGGACCGTTATTGTGTTTATGCAATATTGGACAATTAAAAAAAATTCGTTTTAGAAAGTTCTGCATGCCTGAAATTCAAAATACAATAATCAAATTTACCAGAATTCGGTTTTGCGCGGTTTTGATTAGATACCTCATAAATTTTGACAACCTATATATGTAATTTAATGTGCATTTGGATGCATATTCGAACATACCAATCGTTAAAAACATTTTTAGGTCTCATTAATTTAATGACAATAATAATATTCGAAAGTTATCTAAGAAACCTTCCACTCTATTCGAAAAATTCAATGAAATCTCAATAGGATTCTAAAACGTTCTCTATGTAAATTATACAACGCCTAATTAAAGTTAAAAAGATAGTAAATTCTAGTAATTTTGTGTTGATACTGTTTCAATTTTGTTTTTTATATTGTAGTGCTCACTAAAAATCAATTATCTTTTATAATTTCCTTCTATTTCCAGCAAATTTTGTATGCTTAATTCGTATTTTCTATGTTTTTTTCGGAAACCGACGAACAGAATATATTTTTGTACGGTATATTTCAAAAAATATAAATTCAATTTTTGTATATGCTAGAGCATCAGCCCCTTTTTATCCAGATCTTATCTATCTACTCGTTTATTCTCTATTAATTTCCATCTGTGTTCCAGTTCCCTTCTTTTTTTCCGCAGTTCTACAGTTAACCTAACCAACAATTTGTAACTCAGCTGTAGAACTGCGGAAGAAATTACTAAAGAAGAAACAAGTAGGTAGAACAGATCTGAATAAAAAAGAGCTATGCACGAATTTATATTATTTTTTAAAATATATAACCATACAAAAATCTGTTCTTTTCCATTCGTTTCACTTCCCAAAATAAAAAGAAAAGGAATTAAACATACAAAATTTGTTTGATATAAAAAGAAATTATAAGAGAAAATTGAAATTTAGTGAGCACTATATAAAGAAAACAAAGTTAAAAATATATTTGAAAAACTTACTAGCGAATAGAAAACAGTGTCACCTCAAATTCACCATAATTTTAACCTTAATTAAGCGTTAAAGAATGTACATAGAGAACGTTTTAGAATACACACGAATATTTTATAGAATTTTTCGATTACAGTGATAGAACAAAAATAAATTAATTTCTTTGAAAACTAAAAGATTTCTACTATTCACATCTGACATAATTCCGAAATTCAATATTTCGAAAATGATTTCTGCTGTTATTCAGAGAAGCAAACAACTACTTTCCTGGCTAATGACACGGCGAATATTGAATTATATCTCCTCTGAGGAGCGTGATGTTAATCAACTTTTTCGTTGATATTAACATCCACAATGGCTCACAATTGAAAGGAGAGGTGGTTACTACTGAATAGTTTCGACGTTATTACGTCTTATCAGAGTGGTTTAACAACCCTTGTTTGGGCTTGAGACGCGTCAAACATCAAATAGCGTCGATATTCAATTCATATAATTAAACATTCCCAGGGTACGATAACTGGCGCCACTCTCACTTCCAACTGCGAACCACTGTTCAGTTGGAAGTCTAGCGTAATCGCCGATAATATAGATTCCGATGGTAAATGCGGTGTGTAAAATGTATCGAAATATAATTTCGAAATTCATTATTTCGAAAATGTATTCTGCCGAGAAAACAACTACTTTCCTGGCTAACGGGCTAACGCCTCGACGAATGTTGTCGTAGCGTTCGCTGAGGAATGTTTAAGCATATGAACCAAATAGCGACGTTCTTTGACGCTGTCTTCAGTGCGAGCCGAACAAGGGTTGTTAAATTGGACGTAATGAATTATATATATATATATATATATATATATATATATATATTTATTCGTATTTAGGTCAACCAT
Organism: Diorhabda elongata; assembly: GCA_026230145.1. NCBI lineage: Eukaryota > Metazoa > Arthropoda > Insecta > Coleoptera > Chrysomelidae > Diorhabda > Diorhabda elongata. The sequence goes on along the minus strand of CM047928.1, from coordinate 15,167,512 downwards.
ATGTTTACAGTTTTGATATTTTGATATCGTACCCGGAACGCAATATTGAGGCTATTTTACAATAAACGTAGGTAGAGGGTTTGATAATTTCTTTTCATAAATTCCTAGTCGAAGGTTCAATTTAATCGTAAATCAACCGATAAAATAAAATAAAATTTATTAATCTTTAAGCCGCTTTTAGTTATATAATCGATTAAAAAGAGAAGAACTTATGTAAGTTTATGCAATCTTTGTTTACGGTATCTCCCAACTTTATCTTTGTGACGGAAATAAAAATTTGATGAAGTTGTAGTTAACGTAATATTGTTTAAAAACAGGAACTTTCTTTTAAATTGATAAAGTTATTGTTCTTTCTGATTGTCGTTCATTCACGCAATAACGTGATATAAATTGGTAAATAAAAACCTCACTTCGCTAAAACGAGACTACATAGAGAGGGATAAAGCGAAAAATCATGTTTTTGACCAATAGTTTATTCTTTTGACTAACAATCATCAATTATAGTAAAAAATACGATGTTCGTACGCCAAAGTTCAATCTTTCTACCCCTATCTTATGAAGGTTGTTACTTAAGTTTTGAGATAGACCAGAACAAACATTCGTAATTGGCTGGTATGGCTTTCTTATTTTTCAAAATATTCCCCATTATGATCAATATACATTCCACACGTTTGAACCAATTGTAGAAGCATTTTTTCCATTTCGATTGAGGTACCTTCTAAACATGTGATTTGAAACGATTCTTCAGTTATAGGCAAACGTTGACCTTTCAATTTATTTTTTATCCACGGGAATAAGGAAACCCATAAATTCAATGTTTTGACTGTTCCAAAACGAAAAATGCTGGTACACCATTCAGGATTGACCGTTCTACGTTGCTCCAATGGAATGGTTGAGATATTCCGAAGAAACAGACGACCATTTGCTTCGAAGTGTTTCTTGCGCGAATAACTTTTGTTGGTTTTGGCTCATCAACAACTTTTTCAGCAATTGGTTGAACAAGTATTTTGGACAGCCATGCAATATTGAATATTGCGAGTGGATCTAATGTCCAAGTATGCCTCGATCTCACGATCTTGCAATATCAGTTTACGCACAGTATCGATGTTTTCTGGTACAACATCCGATTTTGGACGACCTTCATCCTCTAACGAAAAGAGACCACGATTAAATTTAATTCCATTTTTTGGCCAAGATTAATGTTTCAAGAAAACAACTCAAATAGCAGTCGTATGATAACACGTTCTGAGTACGTTCAGCATTAAAAATGTCGAACTTTATGATGGAAATGTCTGATTTCACATTTTCACATCAAAAACTAACCACTTTATCACAAGACTATACAAACAGAAATTTAAATCTTAACTAAAACAATTATTGATTGAGATGATAATATTAATTTTAGACGACGATTAAGATATATAAAATATTTTCTGTTACTGACGTATAATTTTATATTGGGCCTTACCTCCCCTGTCATAAAATATTTTCTATAACTTTTCATGTATCTAGAAAGCAGATACAACTTTTATTGTCAAAGTTAATTTAATTAATTTGAAAATCTTCAGTAAATTCACCTGCTGTTTGCCTATAGATAACCTTGATGTTCATATCCCTGAACTTCAAATAAGTAATTCTAGAATTGTTGTCAAGTTTAAAACCTTATCGAATTGACGTAATCGAGTTTCACCATATGTGTACAATCAACCCAAAATTTGAGCTCACTTTTTTCTTATTTCTTTGTTAAATTATTTTATTTGTTTATGGTGAAATGTTTTCGAAATAATGCTCGACACAAAAACAAATAAGTGAGTACATTTTATACTTAGTTAATATTTTCATTTTTTTTCATCTGGTAAAAGGAAATGTGAGAAAAAACATGTCAAAATTTCCGAAACTAATAGATCTTATAGACGCCCAAACTTTCTAAATTAAATTTTTTGCGTCGAAACTGAATTAGGCCAGGGCACAAAAAAGGCTTTTTGTGACAATGTGACATCATGCGTTCGAGTAAAGCAGTAAATACGAAATATTTCCCCATAAAATTTCAGTATTTTCACCTAGAATACAAAGTATTTTATGCCAGTATGAATAACTGTTTATTTAGTTAATAAATAAGTCATAATTCATAGAGGGGAAAATTCTGGGAAAATTATTAATTTTAGCATAAAACTAATGTGACAGCTATTTTAGCTGAACGCGTTAGCCTGATTAAAAAAAAGATCAAAATCGGCCCAATAGTTACTGAGATAATTAATATTTTTCAGCGCTTCGCAGATTTGAAATCTGTCCGAGCATTTTTGAGCGCGCCGTTTTTGCTTCTTTTCCGCGGCTTCGCGGAGCAGCGAAAAAAAAACAGTGTCATTTATAGTGCTACCAAATGCACATGCACAATAATAGATTATTGAAACTTTTATTGATAAAAATTTAAAGCTTCCCCAACAAAATGACGCTAAAAACATTCCTTAATATTGGAAAATAAAGCCGCAATCAATTTAACAAAAAATATCTAACTTCGCCCCAAATTAAGCTGCCAGCTTTCCGAAGGTGATAACGGAATTACGATATTTTTATAAAATGTTTAAAAACAATAAATTGTTTATAAATTTTTTATACCCCTTTTTTGAACACTTTTTTGAGGTAAAAAAAATTAGTTCAACTCTTCTTCTTTCCAACGCGACTTTCTAAATGATGATAGGACCGGTGAGCAAGAATGGCCCTTTGAAAAAAGGGCCTCCTATGGTTTAATTGCCATTTTGCAAAAACTATTGGAGCCACAGGGTCCATCTTTAGAGCATTGATTATGTACATCGAGATCTCGGTTTTCAGCGAATAGGAAACCTTTATATTTAAAATTAAACAAATTATAAACAATTTAAAAAATTCAAAATTTTCTCCTTTCGGTTAAATTATCTAAGCAACAGATTATCGAAATTTAATTTATAAAAGCTAATTTTGAAGATTTTTCAATTCTCTACAATATTGCCCAAAGTAATAAAAACGAGTCTTGCATAGGTTTAGCGCAAAATGCACAAAACAAAATTTGTAACGATTTTTTGGTGTTTTTATTGTTAAAAAAGTTAAGCTTAGACAAAAAATGTTGAATTTTATGCACATAACTTTTATTTAACCCCTAGAACACGATGGTGTTATTTTTTTTTCTATTATTAATTTTGTCACAAATGCCCTGGCCTAAACCCAAAGCGTGAAAACATGCAAAGTCGGCTGGTAAGGTTATGGTATCAGCATTTTGGGATGCGCACGGTATAATGTTTATAGAATACATTAAAAAGGAAAAAAACTATAAACAACGACTATTACGTAGCGTTATTGGAGGACGGAATCGTTAAAACAAGACCCCTTTTGAAGAAAACGAAAGTGCTGTTACAAGTAGAAATTCGAATTGCTTATATTATATTGCTCTTAAAAGCGCTTACCAAAGAAGACTTCCAACAATGCTTGGATCAATGGAAAAAACGTATGGAAAGGTGTGTGGAAAGGGAAGAGGTGTATATTAAAGGGGAGCATTCGAATGTAGAATATTTTTTATAATAAAACCCTTTTTCGTAACCAGTCTCGTTATTTGATAGACTGACTTCGTATAGTTTGCACTTTACAAAAAGTATTTACAGTTCTGCTAAAAAATATTATAAATAAATTGATAAATACGTGAAATAGGATATCAAATATTGAAGAAAATTAATTAAATTATTTGCAGACAGTTTTAGTTGAATATTTGTAATAACATTTATAAATTCAATGCAACCGCCAAAATCTCCCCTTTATCAAAATATTTCATTCGCTGCATTTATGCACGAGAAGAGGGTCAAATATTCGTAGGTAGACTAAGAGCTTTGCGTGTAATAGGTGAAGAGGGTAGATTCGGGGTGAAACTATATTGTTATCGTCTATCATTTTGAACTAGGGGACAATATAGATTTTTTTCTAGTCTCGTGGCATTATCTTGTTTCCCTTTTAGTGATATGCTAATTTTACTTCCTGCTAGAGCTATTTTTAGTATATTATACAGGGTAAGTAAAGATTATTTATTCATATTTTACAAAAGATTTGTCTACGAGCAAGCAATTTTTTTGATAAATCATTTAAAAAGAAGCTGATTATTTGAGATATTTTGGGTTACGTGAAAATATTGATTTTTAAATAATTTAGAGAAAATGGTTTATCTAAAACCATTAAAGTTTTGCAGTCCAGGGATGAAAATTTCGTCTAACATCTGCACATAACGCGCTGAATTCACTCTAACTATGCGCCGACTTTTATCTTCAAAAAAGTAATTTCTCGCGTTGATATTGATATGGTCAATTTAAAGGTTTTTGATGTTTGTGTTTTGGATTGGTTGCTTTTTGACGTGTCCATTAAGATAAATATCCGAAAACAAGAAGTTGGTGAACGTGGAAAAGCGCTCAATCATCTGGTTTACGAAGTCAAGCCTTTTACTAGTATCCCGAGGTTCTGAATTTTGTCTAAAATGCTAAATAATGACTTTGACGAATCTAGAAGACCTTGGAAGTCAGTATTTTGGTTTGTTCAATGTTGATCTAGTCTTTTCAAACTTCTCGGCCAATTTTCCAATCAGTTGAGTGCTTGGCGCGTCATTTAAGTGACTGCATTGCGCTACAGTCGCCGATTTAACAGTTTTGTACAACTTACGTACGTACAACGAACGCACATTTCGCTTCAAAGCGACTAAATTCCCAAGAGCCAGGCTAACGAATGACATATCTCCCGCTCTCTTCCGATTAACTGTTCTCACGCAAAAAACAATAGAAATTTGAACTTTCTTTTTGAGACACCTTGTATATATGTATTCAATCTTTCAAATTTTCTCATTGAAATGTTTAAAAAAATATTTTAGGCCTGACGTGGGCGCTGAGACAAGCCCGATGTTATCGAATGATGTCTTGATCAGACCTCGTAAATCATCTTGCATATTTTTCTTGTATTTAATAATGTTTATCATATCTGTGTTAATTTGAATTGGATATATAAGATAGACATTTTTCTGTTAAATTGCAGTATGTTGTAAATTATATTTCGTTTTTTGTGTACCTAGACTATCTCCTAATTATATTATTAGCACGCAGAGATAAGATAAACAGATTCAAGTAAAAAACTCAAGTCGGTTTTAAATTTTATCTCATGCATTTTACTTCAAGAACTGTAAATCGTAATAATCACCGTCATAAAAATATAGACCGACTATTTATGGGTTGTAAGTCATCTACATTGGTTAGCCAAAAAATCGATTCAAGTCGTACACTCGCGGACAAAACTCTGAACAGATTTAACCAAACGGTAGGCGACGACGAGGATGGAATAAAAATTAACGGTACGACATTAAATAACATACGTTATGCAGACGACACAGTTAATATTACAGACATTCCCTTCAAAGCCTAATAAACAAAGTTGTAGAAGTGGGAAATCAACTTAATTCTCTTCATAGCTCCATAACGACAAATGTAGACCCTGCCGTTAAAGTAAAATTACGTATAGAACAAGCTAGAGCCATATTCCTAAAGGTGAAAAACCCTTTATGTAACGCAACTTTGAACTTAAACAGATACCGATTTGTAAAGTACGTGGACTCAGTTCTCTTGTATGGAGCAGAAACATGGACATTAAAAGTGAATACTATGAACAGACTCCGAGGTTTTTGAAATGTGGATCTTCCGTAGACTACTAAAAATATCATGGAAGTGATTAAACGTATGGGAAAGGAAAAAGAGTTACTTACAACAATAAAGAGAAGAAAGACCGCTTATCTAGGCCTCATATACCGTGACAACAAGCCTGATATACTGAAATTAATAATAGAAGGAAAAATCGAAGGAGGACGTGGACCTGGTTGCAAAAACATGGTTAAAAAACATACGCGATTGGACTGAAATAAGTATGCCGAAATTGTCGCCAATCTTCATTAAATGGAGAATAAGAAGAAGCATCTCAAAACCATTAATCTTAGATTAAATTCGTGGAAATGACAATTTATTCGAAATTAAACTAACAATATTTAGTGTTCCCTTCCCTGGCACTACTAACAGCTTTTTAGCCCTTTTCCATGTATCGAATTAGTTTCTTTCGTAGATCTTCTTCCATGTTATCATATTCTTTAGTGAGCGCCATTTTGAGATATGATTTCGTGACTAGTGCAGAATTTCTATCCCGAATTTTTCTCCCTTAAATGATTTGTGTACAAGCTAATCCATAGCGGCAATTTCGGTAAATAATGCCGTACGGAACCTAAAGGATGTTGGACGGGCATTAGGATGAAGTTTTCGCCGATAAAACTATCTTGGTGAAGGAAGTTATCCCCTGAAATTTCTTCTATGTAGGGTTGGCATTTAATCCAATTAACGTGTTATCTGGCAAAGCGTAGACGGACTGTTCGGGGGGCTGGGGTTAATTTGGGGCCAGTAGTTGTCCTATTTGTCTCAAGTTAAGTTGTCCTAAATCTTCTTCTGACTGTCCAGTTACTCAAAGCAACTCTGAGCTCTTGTTGGATATTGAACCTAAAGGAACCTCGATCGTATTTCATTATTGCGTATTTTAAACGTTTTTTATCAGCAGTTTTAACCACATTACCCTCAGAGTTATCTTATTTTTTCGAGATACTACATAAACCGCGATAAGAATTAAAATAAAAGCGTGTAAGTAATAATAGTCCGGTCAAATTATTCCTAAAAATTATAATGAAACGACAAAAATTGATAAAATAAATTTCCTAAAACCATCAGAAATGACTGGAAAGTCCCCAAACGGATTTGTAGGTCACACATCCACAAAAATTGTGGATCTTATAATTAAGAATAATGTAATCGTTTTTATTTTGTGTGGAACACCTTTTTTGAATTACACTTACTTTCCTAATGTCTTTCTACTCTTTGTAGTGGATTGAGTTACTTTGTTCTACGGATCTTTTCTCTAAAATTAGCTCTATTTCTTTCGATCTATTAGTTTGTGGTAGCACCTCTATGCTCAGTATCTTTTTTGATATCTTTAATCTAGTTCTTCCTTGTCTTCCTCTACATTTGAGGATTCTTCTCTCACTCATCCTTTTCACATTCGAGCCATCTCGGTGGTCTAATCTGGTGGGTATTTTATTCCTCCAGTTTTTTCGATTGTTGTCCACAATTCGGAGCCATGTGTAAGTAAAGGTATAATAACTACTCTTTTACAAATTTCCACTTTGATGCCCTTAGGTAGTTCATTGTTTTTTATAAATGCCGTCACGTTAAATAATTTTTTATACGACGCCATCTGAAAGTTGTTCGTTCAGTATTTATTTACATACCGAAAGTTGCGTTTTGAGTATTCCATGTAGTGAAAGTGACAGTTCCGTACTTCAAAACACTTTCGGGACGTTCTGGAGTAGAAAACTTTAACTTCCTTAAATGTCACTCTAGCCACTTCAATGTTGACAGTTGACATATGACACAAACACATCTACAAATTGTATGGAAATCACAAACACATCTACAGAGATTCAATCAACATCTAGTAGAGATATACATATTACATCTGCATCCAATCCAATAAATATTAATAATTGTCCTGGAGGTACAATCAACATTACTTTTTGCAAATAATTTATAAATTAATATTGATATTGCAAATATCATTAAGTACATTATACTGTATAATTAAGTCAATTTTCAGACTCGTCCAACAAAGTAGCACTTTCAGTCCTTTGCATACAAATAACTATTTTGTGTCTGTCGCTGTTTCTGTGATATCTTCGTCTAATTTTTCATTTCCTGCTTTCGTTGAGTCTAGGTATTTAATTTTTTCTATTTCTATTACTTGACTTGTATAGTTGAAAAATATCGTAGTTACGTAGTAAAAAATAATTTGATAACTGTAACCTTTAAAATTTTCCAAAAAAAATGAGGATAATTATTTTATATTAACACGAGTTTTTCATAAACATTGTTTATTATATTGTTGTAACTTTATTTACTTTGTTGTTGTTAATACAAATGGAAAAAAATTATGAACAATAGGAAACTTGTGATCGTTGAAAAGTTGTTCAGTTGGAAGAAAATTGAAAAGTAAAGGATTTGATTTGTTTCAACATCTGTTTTTTTTTCGACTAACAGTACGAGGATGGTACCTGGCCTAACCTAGCAATGGCGATAATTGCGTGAAAAATAACTGGATTCTACTTTGGGTAAGACTGTTCCTTCGTTATCAACAGTAAAATATTGTGTAGCAGGGTTTAAACGAGGCCGTACGACCTGCGAAGACCAGCATCGTAGAGATGGACCAAACGAAGTGATGATTCCAGAAATGTTAAAGAAAATCCACGAAGCGGTACTGGATGATTATCGTCTGAAAGTGCGCGAGCTAGCAGACATAGTAGGCATTTCAAAAAGTACATATTATCATATTATAACCATGGATGAATCGAGAATCCAGCAGTCCACACCCGAAATAAAAGAACTATTAAAATAATGGGCTAAAAAGTGAGAATTCCATCTGCAGGCAAGGTCATGGCGTCGGTTATTTAGGATGCGAACTTATTGCAAAGATTGAGGGAAGGAATCAAGCAAAAACAAAGTGTTTTTTCATTAAGACAATGCATCAGCTCACACATCTGTTATTGCAATGTGCAAAATTAATGAAAAAATGGTTAGGTGGTCAAAGATTTTCCAACAATAAGGAGGTGATGTCAACAGATAATTCTTATTTTGAAGATCTTGACTATTCTCATTATAAAAACGGTATCGAACTTATTAAACATCGCTGGAAAAATTATTTGAAGCTAAAAGGAGATTTCGTTTAGTTGGTCCAGGTATTTCAGGGACATTCCTCGTATGTTATTCCTCAATAATAGTTATGACTTTCAAATAAGAATTTGCGCCCTTTCTACGGACACTTGTTGATATACTGACACGGGTTTACTTACCTCTACATTTCATATTTTCTATGTTCATGATCAATTTCTTGGTGTTTTCTATGTTCATGTTCATACTGTATTTTCTATGTATTCGGTTATACAATTCGAGATTTTGATTTAGAGTTTCTTCGCCCTTAACAAATGGTACATTTCCAATATTTCTTCATTTCCTGTAATAATTTTTAAAACTGTTTTTTATTTCTTTCATGGTCTCATTAATATTATCGTCGGTTGTTTGTTTCAAATATTATTTGTTTTTTCTTTTGTAGTATACATATTTGAAAGGAGGCTATGTTAAGAAATAAAAATGATTTAAATAACTTGGAGTCGTTCTTTATAACTAAAAATTATTATTTCCAGTGTTCCTATAAAAGATGAATTCTCTCTGCCGAAGATAACAAATGATTACGCAGTTAATATACCCGCAGTTTGTCAGGATAGTTCCCCTGATACACCTCAACCTGCATATGATCTCAAACAAGGCTGGATGAACGGCATTTTCGGCTGCTTAAGACCGGTGTTGTCCATCATAGGAAAAGGAGTGGTTGAAAATAAAAACAATCAAGGTAATGTAAATTTTCCATCAAATTATTGTAGGGATTTCGGAAATGAAGTAACAAAATGTACTCTTATCAATCGCAGTCCGTCAATTGTCTTTTTCAATGAACTAAATAAATAATAGTCGCGTAGCGACGAATCGGGACTATAAGGAGGGTGTTTCAGTATATCCCAATCCAATTCGCGTATATGCGGCAAACTTGTGAATTTCTGCTCTAAATTCAGAAGTCTTGGTACCTATCTGGTTGAAATTTTCATTGTTTGCTACGTTGATGCCTAAATCTTCAATTATATCGCGTACAGTGCAGCGTCGGTCTCCTAAAATGAATTTTTCTATAATACACATTCTTGTTCTGGGACGCAAGATTGCCACCATTTCTCGGCCTTTCACCATTCTTATACTTGAGTTTAGAACAGGCACTCACCTTCAAATCGGTTCAATAATTTTTGCGGATTTTACATTATCTTTGACCAAAAAACGATTAATGATGCAGAGCGCAACAGACACTGGTACACCCTCGTTCATGGCTACGCGGTTTCGGCTGTGCAGCCATATTCAAGATTCTTAATTTTTGGCGCGTTTATTCAGAATTGTGAAATAAATAGTTCGTTTTAGTGATTGAGTTAAGGGCGTTTTTAAAAGTATCATCCAGAATCAGAGAGATATTTTGCAAGCCGATTGAGGATCCTACCGAACACGAAGACTTTCATCAAGGTTTCCGAACATGGCGTTCCGTTTTCGTTGGAAATTTATAATTCAAAACTCACTTGTATGAAAAATTTATGTTGCTACTTAAGTTTTGAGATTGGCAACACCGATGTGAATATGAGAAATGAATTTTGACATTTTCAATGTTGAACGTACTCAGAACGTGTTGTTTATAGATACTTGAAACATCGTGCGATGTTTTTGTATGACTTTCGACGTGGATTAAACCAACGGGAGTGTGCTGATCAAGTCGTTTCGACTTTTGGTGATAAAACACCATTTTGATCTACGGTGTTTCGCTGGTTTTGTTAATTCAATCATGATACTTGGATACAGGATAAATATGGTGAAGGTCGTCCAAAAACTGATATCGCAAGAGCGTCATGTGATAAACCGTAAAATTTAGGCACATGTAGACATTGATCCACTCGCAATTATTCAATATTGCATGAACATTTGACTGTCAAATAGATTTGTTTGCGTTGGATACCACATAATTTGACCATTGCTCATTGTGGATTGGTGCAAAGAGATGCTGCTAGCTATAAACAAAAGTTGGTACACCAGGATTTGTTTGCTGAAAAAATCAAAACAAATCGCGAGCTCTCACACATCAATTCAAACAGTCCTTGTTTGGCACCCAATTATTTCGTCTTCTTTCAGAAATAAATCACGAGGTCAAATCACATGTTTTGGAGGTACCTCCATAGGAATTGTTCATGCAAAAGTGTATTGATTTTAATGGAGATTATTTTGAAAAACAATAAATCCATATTCAATTATAAATATTTGTTTTTATTTATCTATCTCAAAATTTAACGTAGCAACCTTCGTATACTATTGACGGAATCCTATAATATGGCTGTAAACTGATTATTTCGCTTAGTTTCCGAACGAACGAATGGCATCCTGATTACCTTCCGAACAATCAAATCATGATTACGTTAACGCGATCATAGTTTCTGCATAGTAACTTTTTGACACTTTAATATAATCCAACGTAATATCTGTATATTAATAATATTTTCTTTGTTTTAGATGATTGGGAAATCCCTTTCGAGCAAATAACAGATCTCAAATTTCTGGGTTCCGGAGGCCAAGGAGCAGTTTTTTCAGGAATGCTCAACAATGTACAAGTAGCAGTTAAAAAGGTGTCAGAACTTAAAGACACCGACATACGAAACCTCAGAAAATTAAATCACCCGAATATTGTTAAATTTAAGGGGGTTTGTACGCAAGAAACGTCATGTTACTGTATTGTGATGGAATTTTGTCCTTACGGACCTCTCTTTGATTTGCTCAAAAATCAAAAAAATAGCGTAACAATAAATAGGGTAGTTTCTTGGGCGAAGCAAATTGCAAATGGAATGCATTATCTACATAGCCACAAGATTATACATCGAGATTTAAAAAGTCCTAAGTAAGTTTTTGTAGATTATCCACAATATCCTCCATAGCTTTTATCAATATTCTTTTTTTCATGTCACCCACAATTGAGTTAGTACTTTTAAAACCATTGGTAATACTTGTACTGGACACCTTGTTTACACCAACACTCCCAATGACATTGTCTGACGCGCCTTCCGATGACCAAGTTATCTGTCAGTTTATCTGTCAAATGTCAGTTTACCTTCAGTGTCTAAAGACGATAACTTGGTTATGAAATCACGTGTCAGCCAGTGTAATTGTGAGTGTTATTGTAAACAATATGTTCAGTACACAAAACTGATTGAAATATTAATTTCATTAGAACATATTCGTTAATAAACACACTGTTTACACTACCACTACACCAACATTCACAATTACACTATCTGACGCGCCTTACGATAACTACATTATCTGTCAACTGTCAGTTTACTTTCAGTGTTTGAAGACGATAATTTGGTTATGAAAACGCGCGTCATACATGGTGTAAATGTAAGTGCTGTCGTAGTGGTAGTGTAAATAGTATGTTCAGTACACAAAACTGATTGAAATATTAATTTCATTAGAACATATTCGTTACTAAACACACTGTTTACACTACCACTACACCAACTTTCACAATTACACTATCTGACGCGCCTTACGATAACTACATTATCTGTCAGCTATCAGTTTACTTTCAGTGTTTGAAGACGATAATTTGGTTATGAAAACGTGCGTCATACACGGTGTAAATGTAAGTGCTGTCATAGTGGTAGTGTAAACAGTATGTTCAGTACACAAAACTGATTGAAATATGAATTTCATTAGAACATATTCGTTACTAAACACACTGTTTACACTACCACTACACCAACTTTCACAATTACACTATCTGACGCGCCTTACGATAACTACATTATCTGTCAACTGTCAGTTTACTTTCAGTGTTTGAAGACGATAATTTGGTTATGAAAACGCGCGTCATACATGGTGTAAATGTAAGTGCTGTCGTAGTGGTAGTGTAAAATGTATGTTCAGTACACAAAACTGATTGAAATATGAATTTCATTAGAACATATTCGTTACTAAACACACTGTTTACACTACCACTACACCAACTTTCACAATTACACTATCTGACGCGCCTTACGATAACTACATTATCTGTCAACTGTCAGTTTACTTTCAGTGTTTGAAGTATGGAGGGTAGAGGTAAGGAGAACCATCTCTGTGCTGCAGAAAATGTCCATCAAATCCTTTACGTTAGGGTGGCGCTACTATAAATCGATAATTGACACTTCATAATTACTTGCAAAAATTCTTACAAATTCACAATAATTAATTAATATTCAGCGTTATCTCAAAGTAGTTTTTCTAAGTTATATTTACAAAATTTTTTTGAACTACGTGAATAGTTTAGATTTTGTATATAAATATTTAATTATCGACTCGCGGCACGCCCGGTAGAAAACATTTGAGAGAGATCATTCAAATAAGAGGAACGGAAGACTGAACTGAACGATGACATGATATCTCGTCCGATAGGAGCGCCATTGTCAAATTTTGAATTATAATTTACCGTCTACAAGCGGACAGTTTTTAAGCTAAGCCCTCATATGAGATGGTCCTCCTTACCTCTACCCTCCATAGTTTGATGACTATACCTTGGTTATGAAAACGCGCGTCAGACAGTGTAATTGTGAGTGTTAATGTAGTAGTGGTAGTGTAAACAGTATATTCAGTACTCAAAACTGATTGGAAGATTATAAAAGATAGATAAAAATTTTGACGTTTCGACTACTTTCAGTCTTTATCAAAGTTATTAAAAAATAATTTTATAACAGAAGAGACCAAAATCAAAACGATTTAGAAACATTAACATATATAAAAGGTCTGAGAAATGAAAGAAATGTATTTATTTCATAGATACTATGTCCATTAAACTTAATGATTATTCTATAATTTTCAGCGTGTTGATAGGAGAGGGAGAAGTTATCAAAATAAGTGATTTCGGTACTTCGCGAACTTGGAACGGCGTCAGTGAAAAGATGACTTTCGCAGGAACCGTGGCTTGGATGGCTCCGGAAGCTATTCAAGAGTTGGCTTGCAGCGAAAAAGTAGATATCTGGTCGTTCGGCGTCGTTCTTTGGGAATTGATAACTTGCGAAGTGCCGTACGATGGGATGAACAACGGTGCCATTATGTATTCAGTAGGTTCAGGTAAATTAATCCCGCCTATACCATCTACGTGTCCGGACGGATTCAAATTGATCATGCAGATGTGTTGGAAATTCAATCCGAGAGAAAGGCCGAATTTTAAATTAATCTGTAATCATTTAGAAATAGCTTCCGTTGATATATTATCAAAATATGAAGATAAGACGTTCTTTGAAACACAGGAAAGTTGGAAACAAGAAATTAGAACGCAAATTTATTTGTTCTGCGAAAAATTACAGAAACACAAAATAGAGTACCAGCTCAAGGAAGAACAACTCATTGAAAAAAGAGAACTCGAACTGAAACATATTAAAGATATAAGAGAAGTATATGATAGAAGACTTGAAAAAGTTAACCAAATGTTAGTAGAATTAGCTTCTAAAATGCAGCAATTTGAAAGACAACGACCTGGTGCTAGACAAAGAAAGATATTATCGAGATTTAATAAAACAAGAAGAAGACCAGGAAATCAAAGTACAACTCCTACTAGTCCCGAATGTAGTTTAACTAGTCCAGATAGTCCGCAACTTGTAAGTAAGTTCTGATATCTGTTAAACTTGTTTAATATATTATATCTTTTTCAGGTTTCTACAAAAGCACCAGATTACAGAAGACTAAGACCAGAACCGGAATTCGTAACTCATTCTACACAAACTTCGGTAACATCACGTAAAAGACATCAAAGAACAAACTCAAATTCACCGCGAAGTTCCAGATGTTCGAGATCATCCAGTTCGAGAATGTCTATAGTTGTCGACGCCGAAACTCAAACAGATTCCATGGACGTTAGTGAAACCGATCTAAGTCCCATGACATGTTGTCCTACGAGTAACTGTGGTAGCACTACCATATACCCACAAAGGGTTATCTTGGAAGAGTTTCAGAGCTCTACAAAAGATGAAGCTTCCAACGGAAACTGCGTGCAATTGCATTATATAACACCTCATCTAGAATCAGGTCAGTACTTTAGACTGTTTACACCAACATTCACGATTACACTGCCTGATATGAGCGTTTCTATAATATAGTTATCGTCTTCAGAGACTGAAGGTGAACTGTTTTACGTACCTGTTCTGTTCCATGGACCGTGGAGTCGTCACAACTAAGTTGAAATTTTTGGAACCGTTGAGAATATTCAGACTGAACAAACTATTTATTTCTAGCACTACACCAATACTCACAATTACACTGCCTGATATGAGCGTTTCGATAACCTAGTTATCGTCTTCAGAGACTGAGGGAATCAGTTTACTTTCAGTCTCTGAAGACGATAACGTGGAGTGTAATAGTTAGGTTAGGACAAGAGACTTTTTCATCAAACAAACATTGTTTGTGCATGCATAATTTTGTCGAATGGTCGAGATGCAAGGATAAACTTTCATTGATGTATGATTCTTACTTGGAAGGGGAGACCCCTTATATCTTAGAATAAGTTTAGTAGTTTAGTTAGTTTATTTGACATATTTAATATTTGATTATAATCGATAAATTTTATCAATAGTACAAAGATTTACCAGAAGAGATTCCCGAATACCTAGTCCAGTTATTTTCGAATGTGAAGATACCGTTAATAGAAATATCGATCCACAATTGTCGAGCGAAGAGGACAATCTCGAAACGATAGGCCGGAAAGTGTCTGCAATAAAAATTGATACGATATTCTCCCCCGAAAATGGTAACATTTCCACAAGTCTCGTAGATATCATGAGGCAGCGAAGTTTTTCGGAAACGAGAGACGATTTAGATAGTACTGAAGATGCAGCTAACGAAGATAGTGTTACAGATGAAGAGGGAGAGGTTTATAATCAATCTTTGAAAAGAAAAAGGTAATTTCTTGCACAAAATTACACGGTGATAATAAGCGAAAAAGTAGTAGAAGTTGTTAACAATACAAATATAAAGTCAAATAATTTAGGTGTGGTAACGATCTATCCATTCAATTATAAATACTCCAGTCCTTATTTCCATTTCCATTTCTTGCATACCAAGCATTCATGATTGAAGCAATTCAGATGTGAGAAAACAGGAGATAACTTGGAATAACTCAGAAAATTATGAAGTTATTCCTTTATATGAATCTTAAGGATCTTTATTGTATACTCATTAATAGAATCTTTAAGCGGAGCAGTTATTTGGTTAAGACAGAAGGAATATCTACGGGTGCCTTAGCTTATTTCGAGTCAGGTGTTTATTTTATTTCTATGAAGACTCTCTTATCATTGTATTCTAAAAGAAAAAAAATTAACGGTTCGTTTTTGTTTTCGTTTGATTATTGCCAATTCAAATGACACGGCATTCACCTTCTGTCTGCGTCTAGATTCTTGCGTAGCTAGTTACTCCATCCTCTTAGTTTCAAATTGTATTATAAGTCTTGATATATGAAACCCAAGACGCTGAACTCTGTCAAGCTGCACTCCAGTTTTTATCCACTGAAGAATCTTTGCTACATGCCTCAATGTATAGTCGAAGACTCTTTTGAATACCTAGTGCACAAATATAGCTGTCCTCCTAGATACTTCATTGTCCTAAAAGAGTTTATGTTTCCCATAGTTGAAGAGCGCCTTTTGACTAAAGAAGTAGCTTATACATTTTGGGTTAATCTTTAGCCATTCAGATTGGCATCACCAGTCTACATGTCCTACAAGTCCTTTGACGTAGGACTTCGCAGAGCAGTGGTCTGAATGTACAATGGTGGTGCCTTGTTGAGATCAGCACAGGCAGCACAGGATTGGAGACAAAACTTTGCCTTGTGGGCATCATACAAATTGTACTCAATCTAACTATAAAAAATTTATAACTCTCCAGGATTCCATTCCATGAAGATATTTCCATAGATGCATTTTTAGAAGAATATTTTCCAAGGACAGTCTTTAATTTAGCGCCATCAATGAATTAAATTACAAATCTTTTCGTTCGGATATAGTGTGTTGCATTAATCATGATTCATGAAGGGATTAGTTATTTTGAATTTTTTTACATGTTAAATTTTTAATCAAACGCTTTTGGTAATATTTTTAACTTTTACTTAGCAAGCCAAATTCCGGAAAAGAATCCGTAAAATTAAGGTAAATTAAAAGTATTGATCTCATCACACATATTACATTCATTTAGACAGTTTGTCCATTCAGTACTTACTTCTAAATCCTTTCAGTATATATTTTACTAAACGGTTAGTTGCGTTTTAAATCGACTCCACACAGATGACTGTCGATTTGATTCCGGTGTGAAATGATAAAGCCATGAAAGTTTGGGTTTACTACAGTTCCAAACAGTGCTCAGAATCATCAATATTGTTTTTGGTCGATTGTGTGCTCGCGTATTTTCGTACCCAAATATTCATTCGCGATATGTCCAATACGTTCCTTTGATATCTTCAGGATCTCGGCTATTCATATTTTGTGGACTTCATTGCTGTCATCGTTGATGGCTGTCTCTTTGGAGCGTTCACTGTGTACATCGTCCTCGTCATTTATTTTACCTCGCTTTAATTTAGAAAAACACTTCTTAACAGTTGATTTTCCTGAAGAAAAGTCCGAATAATATTTATCAAGGCAAGCTTGGGCTTCGGTAGGAATTTTTTGCTTTTTTAGTACACGAAATTCTTTTTTTTTTTAATCCATTATTTCAAACTAACAAAAACTGATTCTCTCTAAATGCTGTAATTCAGAAACTAATAGTACGAGAGCTGTTAAATTCATAGGTTAAGGCTAACTGAAAATGGAATGGATTTATTTCTAATAGCGCCGTCTATGTATTAGCCTTCGAACTTTTTAGAATACCTCATAAAGTGTCTAAATCAAAACTGCAGCGATTTAAAAGAAGACTGTATTTACAAGAAAAACACTAAATAAATTCGTCACTGAGAAAAATCAATAAAATCTCTCCATTGGCTGCTGTTTTTCAATTATTGAGCTGCTTGATTTGTCTCTTATTATAAATTAAGTTAAAAGTAAAATTATAAAAATAATCGTTTCATTTATTGACTTTCATGCAGTTTGCATGAATGACTGCTACGGAAAATTGAAATAAATATCAGGACCGATTATGGATGGGGATAGTTGGAGCATCAAAAGTAATGTGGAGTTTGGCAATCTTTAACAACAAAGAAATAGAAAACAGAATGAATATTTGGAGCGAATGAAAGAAGATCGTAGAATTATTAGAAAGAAAAAGACGGCTTGTGCCTCCCAGAAAAATATCTTAGATGATGTAGAAAAATACTCAAAGGAAATGGAAGCTAAAAATTGGTAAAACAAGGCCAGGGATCGGACAAATTGGGAGTTTTGGGAGGAAGACGTAGCTAATGAATCAATATCTACAAGTATCTCCATACGACAGGCACCACTCGAACTACTCTGGTGTAATAGAATTTACCTTCATGGACTTACTTTTTACATAAAAAAATAAGGTTATGAATGAAATATAGAAATGGAAAGTAAGTGAATAATGGAAAAATTTGTGACGAGTATTGACGTCTATTTCAGAAAATACGTTTTAAATGAATAAATTATTTCGGAAACGATCTTTTTCGAAGATTATAAATTTCAATTAATGATAAATACTTTAAACCAATTTGACATGAAATTAAAAGAAGTAGTACTGAAAAAGCATGTTACAAATACACAAAAAGGGTTTTAGACTGAAGAAATATTTTCAATTTTTGCTAAAAAAAGTTCCAATTGTTTCAAAATATCATGAAAAAGTATGGTTACTTATAGGGTGTCTCACGAAGAGTTAAATCTACCTGTATATGGCAAAATACTCATAGTAAAATCATGAAATTTTCTACGTTTGGGTTTTCGGTACGATATTTTTAACTAAAATATTTTCAAAGATGGCCGACTTTCGGTTCTACCGGAAGTCGACTGTAACTTTGTTATTTTAAATAGAACACCTTGTATATTAATACATTTTTGAGATCTACGTGAAATTTTAGTATACTTTGGTCTAAAAACTTTTTTCGAAAAATGCGTACATTTTGAGTTTTTAATTTTTTTGTAAAAAATTTGACCTTTGCAGACCGTAATGAATTATTTTTTTATGAAGATTACCTTAAATATATGAAAATGGTTTCTGTTCGGTTGCTTTTGACAAGGTCAGACGTATTTGAATCTATCTTGAAAATTTTTGATTTTATACAGGGTGTGTATAAAAATTTAACTTATATCAATATAAATATCAAATTTCTTTATTTTTTTAAATAGAACCACCCGGTTTTTTCTATTTCGAGGCTTTAAAAATAAGGCAAATTCATGTTTACATTCTTATACCTAAACATTATTGTTATCAAGATAGATTCAAATATGTCTGCAACGGTCAAATTTTTTACAAAAAACTTAATAACTCCAAAAGTATGCATGTTTCGAAAAAAGGTTTTCAACAAAAGTATACTAAAATTTTACGTAGATTTCAAAAATGTATTAACATACAGGGTGTTCCATTTAAAATAACAAAGTTACAGTCGACTTCCGGTAGAACCCGAAGTCAGCCATCTATGAAAATATTTTAGTTAAAAAGATCGTATCCGAAAACACAAACGTAGAAATTTTCATGATTTTACTATGAGTATTTTGCCATATAGAGATAGTTTTAACTCGGCGTGAGACACCCTGTATTTTATTGCCTTTTGGAATGAAACGATTTTACTTACTAAGGATATCTACTGAAAAATCTATTAAAAATGATAATTTTTGGCACAATTATAGTTGAAAATGTTCCTTCTCTTTTTCCGCTTTGTCCGTAGACGCGCCATTTAAAACTAGATATTTTTTTTCCACACCAATCACGCACATTCAAGACTGTCTCATTTTATAATTTTTCTCGTATGTCTCGACTTGAAATAAAATAACCGCTTTATTTATCATGGTATTTACAGTTCTGCAAGGAGGCCAATATATCCAGGAAGGAGGTCCAACCGACACAAAGTCAACTTCATCTTTCAAAGGGAACAAAACGCGTCCGATGAAGGGAACACATCGGAATATTCGATATCACCATCAAGCAAGTCTTCGACGCTAGAATCCAACCCGGACCGGGTAAGACGCCTGTCTAATCTGTCAATCAAACGACCCAGCGACAGTTTAGACAGGTCATCCGATAGTGAATCTGAAGATAATCTTACCGTAGCAACAGAGATAGCATTTACCTTGAACAAAACTGAACATGTAGTCTGAATAAAAAAAGCGTGAATGTGATTTTAGTTTGTAAGTTGACGATCTTAGTGTTAAAATCTCTTTGGGGATCTGTAATAAGTACGAAAGCACGGAAAAGTTTTATAATGTATATTGTTTTTTTTTCGTTTTTTTTAATTCGTTATTTTTATTGTTGATATACATTGTTTTTAATGGTTCTTGTTTTAACTATTCCAACTTTCAAAGAAAATATTTCCTGTAACTCTCGTTCATATTTGGCGCCATCGCTTTTAATTATATTTGCAGAGATCTCAAAAAACGTCAAAAATTGTTAAAAATATGAAATCAGTTGATCTCTACATCTCTTTGCTGATTACCCCTAAAGATAAATCCTCAAATTTAAACCGCACATTTCTTTAAATTGGTTATTATTGTCTTCTTCTTCTTCAACGTATTGTAGGCCTTATGCCTTTAGTTTCCAACGTGTCATCCTTGAGATGCTGTTGTCTTAAAGGTCGTCGTGTCCCTGGTTTACCGTCTAGTGCGGTATTTGCTAATATTTCTGTGGTCATCCTGTCTACGTGTTGACATTTTTTTACACTGGTTATTATTGAAGCTACTAAATTCATTTTAAGTATAGTTATGAATTACCACGACGACGTTTCATTCTTTTTTGACAATCCGCTTTTCTTTAATATATTCATAATTTCCATACTGTTCCAGTAACTATTTTGTAACAAATTAAGGCTACGGCTACACTGGTTTATCTACAGATACGGTATACATTGCATTCGAAGAAGTAACCTTCAGGCTAACCAGCTGACCGTCACTAAACTTCGTTAGTTACCGTCTTTAGTTTCTGAAGACTATACGTTTAGACGTTTATATCAGACAGTGTAATTGTGGGGATTGGTGTAGTTGTGGTGTAAACAGTATATTCAGTATGAAAATATCACCAGCGGTTCCAGAAATTCCACCACGTTTTTAGTGTGTCTTCACTGGAGGGGTTTGAAAAAGGAAGTGGAGAAATTTGTCGGCGGTATAAACCCTGATAATATCGTCCAAGTGATGCTGCACAAGGTAGAATGGTGGTTGTTATCTAAACAGAACCAAGTGAAACGCAGCTTGTTCGTGTACATTTTACAGGCGATATCGTTACAGTCTCCAGATTTTACACAGCAAGCCGATAGTTGCGGCTACGTTTCCAAATTGGCGACGTTGCCAACCCGCCAAGTAAGTTAATGGCCATACATTTCAATACGAATTATTTGGGTATGTAGCCGGCGACGTCGCCATGACGTCTCCTTGAGATAATGCATTGTTTGGATGTGACATTTTCAAAATTTGTCAAGATCTTTTTTCTCAAAACGAACTTTGCGACGTAAAAGTTACGTATTTGATGAAAGTATTTTTAATACGTGGGTAAACAATCATTGCACAACATCGTGAAATGCTTGGGATTGTTGTCGTGCAGGAAGATAAATTTTTTGCCGATCAGGCGCTGTCCAGAGCGTACTAAATTTCAATATTTTTTATAGTCTCATTTCTTCAAAATACGTTCAATTCTTATGAGTCGCCTTTTCTCCAAAATATCCCTAAACCGAGCTTCCGCCTTGTTTTATAGCCGGGATTACACATGGTTCTAACATTTAATCTAATCACTCTTACTCTTCGAGCGTGCAATTTTTCTATTCTTTAGCCCACTGCTATCTCTTAAGTGTATTTCCACATCTTAAAAGATATTTCTTCACTGCCACCCTTTAAAAAAAATTAGAAACTTTCAATCCCTTTTTTTAGTGTAGAACTACTCAAAGGCAGACGCCTTGAACGTATTCTATCGCCAAACCTCCTGGTGGATGTAGACTAGCGATTAATGTAGTAGAGTTTCAACCAATAGTTCCTTGATTTTGCCCATTTTAAAACTTGCAAGTCTAAATTTTCGAGAACAAAAACAATTCGTATACGAACTTCATATTAAGATGTCTTAGTCTAAAAAGTATAAATAACAGCACGTTGTTGGGTCTCACAGGGACTAAACTCCAATTATAAACACCGAAGAAATAATTCCCTATTGAAGAATAATAAAAAAATCAGCCGGTACTTGCACATTTTAACTTGTCGTATTCGTATATAGTAAACAAATAACGGCCACTACTATTTTTAATTTGTAAGACACCGCTTCGATCTTCGCTGGACAATATGAATGACAATTTCCTTCGAAAAATTTAAGCCAACCAAAAAGCTGTAATATTTTATGTTTACCTAGCAACGATCAAATTTCAGCAATAATACTGCAAATTATCGATAATTTGCACTAGTGCCAAATTTTCGTCTAGGATTAATAAACATCATTTGGTTTTAATTTTATATTTTAAGAAAAGGAACAATTATTGAAAATGCAATTAGAATATACAACTTTACTGGAGGCCGACGATGGTGTTTCTATGCTGCTTCCACCACTTCTTATTGTTACTTCGCTACTGTCATTTCGCATTTTTTGTACAATTTCCTCGTGGTATTCACTATTTACTTGGAGGTAACTCTTTATCGAGGCCTGATTTGAGTGTCCGGTAACCTTCATAATTTGATTTTCTGAAACCCCAACCTTGGCAAGCTGAGTAACTGCCGCAGCACGGTTCGCGTGATTTGTCACTTTTATTCTTTTCGTGTCAATTCCTATAGCTTCCGCTGCATCTCTTGTCCACTTTGAAATTTCATTTCGTCCTATTGGACAATTTTTAAAAAAACCTTTTGATGTTTCTTTCATCCATGATGGGTTTACAGTTAAGAAAAGACGATCGACCGTAATATGTTTTCCTCTTTTTTCTTTCAACATTTTAAAAAGCCTGCAAAATTATAATGATAGATTGTTTGATATCATGCTTTACATTAAATACCTTATTGGGCATTTATCAGGCTCGGTGGTGTTTTGGACTAACCATCTTTTTTCTGTTAACCTATGACTCCCTCCTTGCGCTGTCTTAGAAAAAATAGGATTATAAGCTATGCGTCCTGTAGGGTTGCCGTAGTTGTCAAATTCTTCTTCAAAGTAACTCAAAAGGCAATTACATGCTTCTCCTCCTCTCCACGCCAGTTCATATGAAGCAATATGAAAGAACTTGCGTTGAAGTCCGTCCGGAGTCGACTCGTCCCAAATGGCACACATTTTATCAATGTCTTGTCCTGATAAGCTAGATGCACTTGTTTTTCTTTTTTCAGGACACTTTTGCAACTGCTTCCTTTTTGCGTCTCTCGCAGTTCTGGCGCATTCAAACATCTTTAAAAGGATCGAAAATAATGTTAAACTCTTCATAACATTTTTGTTGCAAAATTTTCGCTACTGTATTCCAAAGTGTTTTGACAACACCTTCCTTATATTCTTCCCTATCACTACGTCTCATGTTGAAAGCGAAATCTCTTAGAATTACGGCCAGCTGTGCGACAGAAGTTTCCTTGTTCAAAGTGTATTTTCGTTCATCACAAAATTGTTGAAACTGTCGCCACGCAGAATCTCTCGACTTTTTCGTATTCAGTGGAGTTAGTTTATCCACTGCGGCGTCTATTACTTGCGTGGAATTCTGCCCAAAACGTAAACTCATTTTGAAATATTTTTTCACGAATAAAACTGTTGTCAATAAGTTACCGTACTTCTTCCAAATGTCATTATGAGAAAGTGTAACAAATTTTATCATTATTCCTTAATACTTTTATCAACTTTGTGGACAATAATACGGAGTATCAGCTCTCAGTAGAAATGTTTTTCGGCCAAATTACATTTACTCACAAATTTAATGATTATTTTTATCTACTTGAAGTTTTGATTTTTTTTTTGTGAATATTGGTGAAAATCAAACTGGTTCCTATAGTGATCAAAGGAAAATAAATATTTTGTGTTTCTACAAAATAGAACTAAAACAACTTCCGCTAAAACACTAAGTTACATATTGTGCATTCCACTAAGCCATCACGATGATTATGCTCATGACCACAGTTTTCCCGTTCCACTTAGTGAAAGTGAAATGAATCAGGAGGCGTTTTGAGCGTTATAATAAATTTTAACGAATGACAAAATAGAAAAAACGAAACGAAATCTTTAAGAAGTTTTGATACAATTTGTAAGTCATTGAATTTTTTAGTGGAGTGCTTAACTGATTTACAATGAAGTGAAATCAAAATGTCTTCTACAGCGATAGTGAAATATTTGGTTGAACGTCAGAATAATGCTCCAAAAATACTTATACTGCATCTGCGTTACTTTGTTTTGAAAATTCCGCCCATTCTTTCAACGCTCATTTCAATTCACTTCTTGTGACGTCGTTATAAGTGGTACATTGTTTGTATATTACATAAGAAATCATATTACCGCACTTTTTCAACAACTTTTGTTGCATTTCGAGTCAATCTTTAATATAAACCCAAAGTGAAAAAAAAATTCCATAAACAGGCATACAAAGGCAAGCGAGGGAGATTCACACATCTTAACACGCATCGGTTACATTATCTCACGTGGGGTGACGTGGCGTGGTGTATAGTGGGCAGAGTGTGTACGCAGACAATTGAATCAAAAAGAAAAACATATTCGACGTGGCGTGGCGAGGCGTGGTGTGTTACTAGTGGGTATTTCAGGCGCCGTGAATGCATTGTGGTATGTACCAATAATATCTAAGATTTGATAAAGCTCAGGAACAGCTGATAAGTTGATATAGACACAGAGTACACATTTATACAAGGTTTATATAAATATGAATGAATAATTTATTTAAAAAATTAATCTTTTTGTAATCCTAATCAAATCGAAGAGTTACGCACGAAGATATTGTAAAGTGAAACTTTTCCATCCTTTTATTTTTATATTTTGAATTCATTGATTGTGATATTTTGTATGGTAGCTGTAATTTTTATGTATGTACTTATATACTATTTGTTTGATTGATCTTAGCGCGCAATAAATTGATTACATCATATTAATTCTTACACTTTTCATGAAACAAATTAGACGAATTTTTTTTTGTAATTGTACCGATTTGGAAATATAATTGAACAAAAAATAATTTCTTATTAATTTGATATTTAATTTGCTTCATATTTTTATGTAATTTCGTTAACTATCGGTTTAATTTCACTCGTATAGGTGTCCGATAAGTTAATTTTGTTTATTTGTTATAATTGTTACGAATCAAGATTTTTTTAATTCATTCAAGTTGAATTTATAAATTTTTAAGTTCACGCTTTCGTTCGGGCTCTTCTCATATTGTATACTTTCCAAAACAGACTGCTCGGACACACCAACACTTTTTGAATCTTGATTAATAAAATTTAAGAACATTAAGAATACCAAAGAACTTAAAATCGGAAATTTAAACAGATAATGATTGAATTTGATTGTTTCTGTCGCAGCTGCCGGGTCATTTGACCTAAAATCCGGTTTTCATTGGCTAGGCGCTGGAACGCGAGCGTCAAACATAAAAATTGGAAATTTCTCTGCGCGAATTCGGGGCGAACTTGAACGCGAGCGTTATGTTGAACGCGAACATTTATCTGTATATTATATGACACAAAACATTCACGTGAAAATTGTAAGAAGTGATGTAAAAAAAACATGAACAAAATACGTCTCATTCCGTCATTTGATAAATAGATGTTATTTTAGAAATGAAAATACTTAGATTTGTAACAAAATTTTACTGATAATGTACAAACTGTTCATAAAAATGTTAGGCTTAGACTTCGATTGGATCCTTAAAAAAGTTTGGTTCAAATACTGTTTTTGTTGGGTTTTTTTTTATTTCAATTATATTGTTTGTAGATTAGTAAACATTCCATTTTGCCCAGTAGTACTTTCTTAGATTGTAATGCCTTTTTGGCTTGATATTTAAATTAAAAAAGATTGAGAAAACAACTTGTTTTATTTTATTCTAGTCTATTTCCATACCAAGAACCTTTTCCTCATTGTTTTAGCGGCTAGTCAAACCAAAAACTAAAAACACTAAAATTTCAACCATTCTGGATGCTACAAGAGAGATAGAACCATCTATCAACAACGAATTATCTCCCGTCATTGTTTTACTTTTTTTAAGATAGTCGATTGTCTAAACAGTCTCCGGCCTCAACCTGAACAGGTCAGATCTTATCAATATCAAGAAAATATATTTGCGCATGGGTTGGAAGATCCACACTAAAATATTTAAAATCTCCACCAATGATCAATTTTAACGTCTGTTTACATTGAGGTCTCTATTTCATTAAAAAAAATGGTGGTTGTAAGGGTTTAAGGGCTTTCAACAATTGTAGTATCGCAAACTACGGCAAAATTTATATAAAAAGACATAAGTTTACTAGAACCAAGCAAAAAATAAACTATAAAAACACCTACGATGGGAACTAATGTACAAGGGTATGTCGAAATGACCAGGTGAGGTTGTTGTATTGTGAGCAGGACGATGAACTGGAACCGTCTTCAAAGTTTAGAGATCACCACTTTTCTATGAATATAAAGTCCGTGCTTACGTTCCAGAAACTAACATTTTACGATATACATTTTCCGAAAGAAAATTTCTATTTTCATCATAATTACACCCAATTTCATCAGTTTTATTTTATGTTAGGCTAATATTTGTACTTAATAATCATTTAGTTTCAAAATAACCAAGATTGTTTTAGACTTACACTCGCCCTGCTTTTGAATTGATTGATTTACACGCCACCCACACTTGTTTTGAACGACTTACACTCTCCATGCTCTTGTTATGACAAATTTACACGCCCTCGCTCTTGTTTTGACAGACTTATACTCCCCCTGTTTTTGTTTTGACAGTTTTCTTGCCTTCATTCTTGTTTTGACAGACTTACATTCCCCCTGCCCTTGTTTTGAAAGATTTACACTTCCCCGCTCTTGTTCTGACAGTTTTACACGCCTTCACTCTTGTTTTGACAGACTTACACTTCCCCGCTCTTGTTCTGACAGACTTATACGCCCACCGCTTTTGTTTGGAACGACTCACACTCCCCCTGCTCTTGTTTTGACAGACTTACATTTCTCCCGCTCTTATTTTGACAGACTTACACTTCTCCCGCTCTTGTTTTGACAGACTTATACACCCCTTCTGTTACTACTACTAAACGTGCAAAATGGCGGAAAGAAATTTCAATCCTTAAGCTGAGGTCGTCAGCAGTATACTTTCCACTCAAGAAAATTGGACATTCATAATATTTTATTTGTATGGTTTAGGAAAATTATTTCAAATTCTGTCTTGTCGTGGACGTCTTTGGTTGTAAAATGGGTTACATCTCATTGGTAGTTTTTCATCATTTTTGGGACTTAACGGCTTAGCGACATTTTAAGTAGGATGTTTTTTTAGGAATGGCTCTGATATACAGAGGGGACTTGGTATTTATTTAAAGAGACATCCATTGTATGGATGTAGAAGGTATGAAATCTTCGTGATCAGTAATATCAGACTGAAAATATTTTTATGACGATGTTTCGTCCTCTTTGTTTGATAATCTATTAAAAAATTGTTCTATTCGTGATTTCTTTTTATTGGACTATTCTAATGAATATTTATTTCGATAAAAAAAACATTCTACCAATACAATGCGTCATTCCAAAAATTTGCTATGGACTTTATGACATTATTACCGCTTTGAGCTAAATTTCTTGCAGTTTCCATAATAACGTTTCCTCCTTTTGATGGCGACACATTATCTTCAGGGTATTCGTAAATACTTTCGCCTCGGATGACTTTTAAAATGTCTATATGTTCCTAAAAATAACATATTTACAAAATTATGATAGTTGAATATTAAAATTTAGAATAAAAGCAATACGTGAAAAATTATAAATTACAAATCGATTCAACTTTTTTTAATAAATCTGAATTTTTAAATTCGATTTAGTACGACAAAACTCAAACAAAATCAGGATTATTGGAGAATTTTTAGATAACTATTACTTAATAAGTATTGCTCAAAGTTCTTGGTCATAATCATCTATTATAATACTTCACCATCCTTAAGAGACCTCGCTCAATCTATAAGAAAAATTTACTTTCGGGCAATTTTTCTGAAACTTAGCTAAATGATAGTTTGAAGCAAGCTGATTAAAAATCTCAAATAGCACGAAAATACCTTCTTCATCGATAGTACTAACATCCAGCCTACTTGCTTATGTAAATATGTGGCTCCTTGGCGCGATTTACAATGAAAAGTTAGCGAATCACTTCTGGTGATATGTCTGAAAGTTTTGTCGTCTTTTTTAGGATCACAATAAGTGAATACAACTTCAAATTGATCTTTCGTAATAGGACTGAAGAAGGCAAAATGCCTGTCAGAGATATTATTTTTTTTGTCATCGATTTTTGAAGTTCAAATATTCTTCATAACCGAATGAATTCCTATAAAAAATGATCGGTTTTCCCTAAAAACGAGTATGTTTATTACTGGCGATCAAACCGTCATATAAATGATTGAGTAGAAGACCTGAATCATGTAGATGTTGAGCACAATCTCTTGTGTTTGTAAATTTTGTGCCCATTGAGACTTTTAATCATTTTGCTTTGAATTATCATTGTACCAAATTTCAGACCAATTGGATAAAACTAATTCCCTTCCTTACATAGTACCTTCGGACACTTCACTGATAGTTTTGACGGGGGTTGGGGGAGTTTTGGGAGTTTCGTGCCCATTCAAATTTTTAATCACATTGATTTGAACTATTATTGTGCCAAATTTTAGACCAATTGAACAAAACTAATTCCCTTCCTCCCATGGTACCTTTGGATATTGCAGTGATAGTTTTGCCGGGGTTAGGAAAGTTTTTGGAGTTTAGTGTCCATTGAGACTTTTAATCAGTTTGCTTTGAACTATTATTGTTATAAGTTTGAAAAAAATTGCCCGAAACTCAACTGTTAATTACCTCCAAACCAGTCAATTTATTTCTTACAACAATAAAACATTTCAGTCCGGTTTTTTGATATACTTTGTAAACGAGTTCATTTATTTCTAGTTCTAAAGATATTCTAATCGTGCATCTCTTTGTGTTTACGTCTACCAGAAACGATATCACTCCTTTTATTTTAACCATCAACTCTTCTAATCGTAATAGATTCTCCTGAAAATTTTCATACAATTCGTGTTATTTTTATTTTAACTTTGTTCAATTTTCGTCAAATTTAAAGTGGAATGCTCAGTTAAACGCTGTTTGTTGAACTTTTCCTTTGGGATATTACATCCACTGCTTGGGTATTTTGCGTTGATATGAGCGTTATACTAAAAAAACCAGTTGTTCTATAACTTAATATTCATAGACACATATCACCATCTATTACTACTAATAGTATAACTACAAAACTACAAAAGAAAGCTGCTAGATATTTACTCGAATTAAGCAGCAAGGATCACTGCAGGGACTTCTTTAAAAGTTTAAAAATTCCTTATTTATCTTTGAATCTGTTTGTCACACGCTTCTCCAATATCAGAAAGGTCGGAGCTACCTACTGCACGTCAGCATTAGTTAAAGGCTAAATTATTTACAATGCAATAAAATGCACAATCACTTGCCAATTAAAATCAACTTGTCAGGAGCATGGGGGTTGGGGTAGGTGATTTAAACTATTACTTAACGCGTTTCCTAATGAGATATAGCTATTTTAGTTGGTTACCAGGATATTTTTTGCTTGTTTGAATATATTTTTTCTGGTGGGGGATTTTCCTTTGACGGATTGATCGGAAAGATTCTGTAGCTTCGTGCTAATTTCAAGCAAAACCAAGAAGATTAGATAACTGCAAGACCCAACAACGAAGCCCAAGAAGGCAAGAACAGAATTAGGCAAAGAGATAAACGTACAGCTAGGCAAGAAAAAGCGGCTGTTCCATAGTAGTAATTGAACAGGAATATATAGTGGATTCCAACGTGGAAATACGATTACAGTTTCAGTTGGTAGGTATGTGTTGTATCCTGGAGCTCAATACTGATCTGATTCATCGTACAAAATAACTCTACATCCATATATTTCATGAATTTTCGTTGCTAGTAATTTCAATATTACTGGAGACATTATGTAACACATAATTAACATTACGATATTTACCCCGTTCAATCCTTCCACGTATAAGATATATAAATTATGTTTCTTAGATGATTTCCCTTTTTTAAGTCTGTTTCTGGTACTGTACGCAGGCGGTGCGAAGTATCTAAGTTCGCTTGTCAGTTTTATAGCTCTCTGATAAATATCCTGATTTTTGTCTCTCGTCCTGGAATATTACCAAAAAAATGTATGTATCCCGTATGAACAGGAAATTTTTTATTGATAAAAATTCTAATAAATAATAAATACGTCAATCGTTTATTTCAAACTTCTAAAAGAATAACCGACAATCTCTTCCTTAGATCTGGAGATAGATTTCAGCTGGTGCAAACTATACTCAGCATCAAAAACGACGAATCCTCACTTATTAAACACAAAATCTTGAACTAAGATGGAATTTTCTGTTCACACTACCATGTGCGTTTCGATAAGTAAGTTATCGTCTTCAGAGTTTACCTTCAACTTCTTGGTCTACATATTGATATGGCCCCTCCAAGGTCTGTACATGTAGAAAACTTCTCTTCTTGTTTTGTGATTAAATCTGTGTCTGAACAGCTCAATTATCTATTATCTAATATAAAACTGCGTTGTTTGGTCTATAAAATTGTAAAATTTTCTTGTGACAATAAAGCTTGCCACTTTCTCATACTAAATTTAATGATTATGATGGAAATAAGGATACGCGTTCTCAAACAGTTTGTTTTTCAAACTGTTAGGCCAGCCGTAAATTGAACGCATATTGAACCCATTCCACAGCTAGATCCGACCCAACCTGGTTCGCGTGGTACCTAGTTGTACTTGCAACGTGGGTCGTGGGTAGCTACTTTTAAATAAACCATCCATTTTCTTTTGACTCAAAAATGGAAAAATTAATCGAAATTGTGAGATGCTATCCTGTACTCTATGATTCTACTCATGAAGATTATATGAGAGCAAAACTGAAGGATGATTTGTGGGAGAACATAAAAGCAAAATAATTAAATTTTACTGATGGTAAGTAATTTTATCCAGATCGAGAAGAAGCTGCTGGCTCGCTGTCACCTTGTATACTAATGGGGATTTAGGTGCAAATCTAGGGCGTGGACTGTGTTCAATATGCGTTATTATTAAAAAACGTGGACATGGGCTGGGTCTGGTGCGTGGGTTGGGCTCAATTTGCGGCGGGCCTTTAGAAATTCATGTACTTTGGCTTTTATTTATTTCTATACTTTTTGATAAAAATATTTCGTAAATTTACCCACCTAATTGCCAATGCTTCTATCGATTCGTAGATACCAAAAGTAGATAGTATAAATTTATAGGCTGTTTTAATGTTGATGTAATTTTCTAAAATATCGAGACATAAATCTAATATCTCGGTATCATCACTTTCTAATAAAGTTGCAGCATATAAAATAGCTTTCTTATCCTAAAAAAATATAAGGAAATATTAACGTGTAATCAATGAATTTAGAGTATATCCATAATTGACATCGTTATTTGAGAATCGAATTTTTCACTGCAAAGTTATATCTCACAATTTGAATATCTGGGCATGGACCTGTCGAGTTATCACGACCAGTGAAGGACCTAAGAAGCCAGATCAACAAAGCACTGCCATATCGGGCTGCTTAAGGCAGATAACATGCGAAAGGTTAGGATCTATGGGACATGACATACCAGAGAGGAAACCCGAAATGAAAACGCTCAGGACTATAGTGGGAAAAATAAGAGTAGATCGAATCAGGAATAGAAGAATGGAAGAGAGTAGACCGCCACGAAAGGTACTTGAAGGGAAAACAATAGGGAAAGGGAATCCGGACGACCACCTAAGAGATGGCAGTCCATCTCTCAGGAACTGTTATGGAGGATCTTAAAAAGAAGAAGAAGAAAGTTATATTCTAGCGATAGATTGTATAATTAAAAATTTGTAAGCTGCAGGATATCAAATCAAAACTGTAGATTTGTAAACATGGGCTCTGTAGATTAACCAACGAATTGTGAAGACTTCTCTCATATCTATCATCACAATATCAACAAATTTATCTTAGAAGAGACAGTTACATTTATACAAAATATTATCTATTCAGTTTTTCTTCTTCTATATACGCCTTAATATTGTGGTTATTTTTCATTTCCTTCTCGTAAAATGAATTTCGATGACTAGCTAACCACCAATATTTCCACATTGCTTGCTTCCAAGTGCTTTTTTGAGAAGTCCAAGCATGTGAAAATGAGCCTCCAATGTAAAGTGAATGATAAATTGTTTTCTATTTCATTTTCATTGGTTTCTGCTGCGTTACAGCTGAGGGCTGGCGTTTTCGTGGTAGACACACTTTGCTGTTGGAACAACTCCGTTTTTTGCATCGAGGCTGAAGCTCGAGGTCTCGTAGAGACCGCAATGGTCGATGTGTCGTCCTGTACCTGTAGGATACCTTCCCTATCCCCTACATAACAGTTGCTATAACCATCGCGTTTAACGGGGATTTCTTCGTCTTTTTTAAGCACTATATACTTGTATGCTTGGATTTCCTTATGACTTGTCAGAGGTGAGAATTTTATGCTTAAAAGCCTCTAAAGACAAGTTCAAAGTAAATGAGAACTCGTATGTCTTTTTATCATCATTCAGCAACCATGGAATCCAACGTGTTGAGAATAATAAAGAAGCCCAGCTGCTGTCTGATGAATAATTTGACATTTTCATAGTTGAAATATAAAGTACTGCCTGAATTTGTTGTACCTTTCATCATGAAAGTGTATCTTTCTCGAATTGAGCAAGTAATTTGCGGTGAATTTTGACTGGTTTCATGTTTTTAAAGACTTATGCTCAATTGAGTCGGTACTTCCACACATCGTAAAGCTAACCTAATCAAACACCTGAAAAAAAGGATGATGTGGTCTAAAATCCCCATCTAATGACTACAAATTCTCATTCACACACAAATACCTTTCACCACTCGCAGCTACTAAAGTCTCATTCACATTTGTTTGATCCTAAAGGAATTTGTCTTTGATGAAGTTTTTCACTCAAGTGAAATTGCTGGATAATACGACTGATAATTCCAATCATCTGAACTCCTCAGGTTTAAATGAATTTATTAATTAAAGATATTGGATGTGTGATGATAGAAATTAATACTACTTTGAATATTAGAGAATTTGGCAAATGATAAATAATGAAGGAATTGAAGATTTTTTTTCGAAAAGATTTGATATAATAATTGTGGTATACGTACTGTAAAGTCATCCAGTTTATCGCTTATATTTACACTTTGTTTTTTATAAACCCGTAGTGTTTCAATAACTGCCATTTTCCAAGCAGCAGCAATCAAGAATTTCCTTGATAAACACTAAATTAGTGACATTTGTCAATGTCAAAGTGAGCGATATATAATAACATGATGTTTTTCTTCTAATTTCTAAATTAGAATTTTTCATAAGCGTATGAGTCAGTATGTAGAGAAGATCACTAAATTTAGATTGTTAATATACATATAGTTGTGTTACAAACAAGTTCACAAAATGGTTCCTTAGGCCGGCCCTGTCCAGCTACTATGAAATTTTAACAATTCGACAAATTCGTGCGGCGCTTTTCCGGCGGCGTTTTTCACATTTTTTTTAAATGATGGAACTCGTTTGATATATATATTTTTATTTAATAACATGTGATTTATTTAAACTATTTCTTCTAAATAATTTCTAGGGAAGTCTATTTATTTATTGTTTTCGTTTCTTTTTGTTCTATAATTTTATTTAGGTATATAAATGATTTATGTAGACGCAGTTCGGTTCAGTTTTAAATAAATAGTCGTAGCGAAAAGATTAAATTTGTAAAAGTAATCGCAGAAATTATTTAAGTGATATTTCTAAATAAATTAAGTGTATTGTATAGTGTGTAAATAAATTAAGAACGTTAGAGACAGTATTAATTCACGAATAGAAAGAGTGTTTTTATAAAGTATAATTTGGATCAACTGCATTGGGTAATTGTCTCCGGAAATAGTTTTGGATCGTTTAATTTTTATTTTAATTTAATTTATAAAGTGTTTCCAGCTTTTCCACCTTTTTTATTAATTCTTTACTTCAAATGTGGCCGAATACCACTTCCCCTGTCGGGGATTTAAGTTTACATTCTCATCATTTTGGTTTGAGTACTCAATGGCTTTTTTACAAAAGAAGATATTGATATTAAGAATTACAAAAATCTAATGGCATTTATGAAGCAGAACTCTGCAGGATTTCGGTAAAAAAGTGAGAAGTATTCAATAAGGGACGAATAAGGGATGAATTTCCAAAAGAATTCCCAATATTTGATGAAAAAAGTAAGTCAATAATTATTGTTTAGCTTTTGTAAGACATTTTAGAATTAGTTCTTGTAGGTCGTTGCAATATTTGGCATCGCAGGGGTATATCGTAGAGATGAGTTCCAAAAATTGAGTATTGAAGACATACAAGAAGTAGGTTCAATATTAATTGTAAAAGTTTTGTCATTAGATGTGAGGTTGAAGAAGAATTAAATTTGATCGATATATACCGTAAATACACGAAATTACGTCCCAATAATTCACTAAGAAAAATATTAATATTTAAAATTGCTAAAATTGTACATTCACTTTTAATATATATGGTACAAATTAAGTTGAATTATTCCTAATAACCAGTTCTTAACTTTCTCAATGTTAACCGATAGTGTTAATTAATTATCAAATATTTCGCTCTTAAATTACGCTTTTTATTATTTTACACCTAAATAAATTTTTTCATGAACGTAGAAAAAATATTGTATGTAACTTGTGCAAAAAGTGTTTATTGCACTCAACGTCTTGTAAAACTCATTCTAATGGGCTAAGTATATAAATTCACATTGCGTGCACTAAACACTTACTTTTTGTACTTGTTGTATAAATACCTATTTTGATTAAACATTTGATTAAACATCAAAAGGAATACCAACAAGATTAGGCAACAAATTTACTCATTGGAATGACTTTCGTGTTAATTTGGATAGCTTGCTGCATCTCCAAATTACTTTAAAAACTGAAGAAATAATTTATAATATGCTTGAACATATTATAAAATCAATTCAACACCAATTGAAGATAAATTTACCACTCCCAAAACTTTCTTGAGCATAATTGAACAAACAATTATGGGCAAACGGGAATTAAGGAAAATTAGGCAAAGAAAACACGCTCCCGAGGACAAGACTAAGTTGAATCAAGCAACTTTAGAACTGAAAACTCTACTCAACAATAATAAAAATAAGTATAGAATTACACCAGGAATTTAACCGCAACAGAAGCAACTGATTATGACTTATGGATATGCAAAATATTTAGAACAAGTCTCCCGTTCCAAACCTCTTAGAGTACAACTTCCATATTGAAACCGAAGTCAAAGATTTTCTGGAATCTACATATCAAGTAGAGCCTCATCTGAAAAAATTCACAGTAGGTTCAAAAATGGATACAACAGTTGAATCCCAACAATTTACTATCTCCAATTTGTTATAAAGAAATATCTATTGATACTTTAATCATTACCATCTAATTTTGTAACAAAGATAATTCTTATTCAAATATATCCAAAATGATTTCACATTGTCTTCAGTTCTAACGTACATTTTGAATAATTTCGACTGCATACCACCAAAATAACTAGTTCGGTTTGTAATCAATAGTTGTTGAATATCAGATTTAGGCTATAAGTCTAGACTGATGCTGAAGGCTAACTATTATATTAGTCAGTAGGTCAGCTACATAAAAAACCGTACTACAGTAATGTTGAAAGTTGAGGTAATTTTTTAATAAGAATTTTTCTCAGTAAGATTTATCAATATACATCATTTTTTATATGTAATTTTATATATAATTTGAACGTTTATTTAAGAAGAACATGTACAATAGTATTATTCAAAGTATTGCCCATCTGAAGCTATGAACTTTTCCCATCTTTCTGGTAATTCGTGGATCCTAGCCAATTTTTGATATCTTGATCTGATATGTACCGTTTTCCAGTGAGGTCGTTCTGCATCGACCGGAACAAATGGTAGTCAGAAAGGGCAATGTCTGGGCTATAAGGCGGGTGAGGTAAAACTTCATCCACTGTTTTCTAAATAGTTCTTAACCTGAATAGGAACATGGGGCTGAGAGTTGTCATGATGGAAAATTATTGCCTCGTGTCTGGTCGCATATTCCGGGCGTTTTTCGGCTACTACTCTCTTCAAACGGATTAATTGTGTTCGGGTTAGCGTTCCACCCGGATTTAGCAGCTCATGATATAGTACACCCTTCTGATCTCACCAAATAAAGAGCATTATCTTCGCGCCATGGATATTCGGTTTTGCCATTAAATTGGCTGGTTGGTCGGATTTCACATATGGTTTTTTACTATTGGGGTTGTCGTAATGGATCCATTTTCCATCACCAGTAACAATCCAATGCAAAAATGACATCCTTCTGTGGCGTTCCAGCAGCATTTCGAGCATACGAAACCGCCTTTCGACGTCTCTCCGCTTTAGTTCATGTGGAATCCAATTTCCTTGCTTTTGAATATATCCAGCTACTTTTAAACGTTTTGAAATGGCTACTGAGTGACACTCAAAGATTCTGCGAGCTGTTCTTGTGTTTGGCAACAATCTTCATCGTATAATGCTTCCAGTACTTCATCTTCAAACTTTTTTGGCTGCCCAGGACGTTCATCGTCTTCCAAGTCAAAATCACAATTTTTAGATCGTGCAAACCACTTTTGGCACGTTCGTTCAGTTAGAGCATGTTCACCATAAACTTCCACCAAAATACGATGACTTACGGCAGCATTTTTCTTCATATTAAAGAAATGAAGAAGAACTCCCCGCAAAAACACTTTTTCAGTAACAAAGTTCGACATATTTGAGGGAAAAAAATTATTGTTGTTAACACTTCAAATGAATGACATTATAGACCAATATTATATAAATTTTTAACTGACTGATATGTGAAATACGTAGTGTTCTTGGCCTCACATAGTAAATAGAGTGCGTTCGCAAAAAGCGTCAGTTCCAACGAGCTCTACACAAAGTTTCAACTTGCTGCTTTAATCAATTTTATTTCAAGTTCAAACGCTCACTCAGTCAAGTTGTTTTGAAAAATTTCTGACTAAAGAACGATAAACACAAATTAAAAACAGAATAGAGGCTATTCACAATGACTTCTGTCCATCATTTACAAGATTATAAAAATTGGTCGTTTCACTGGAAACGAGAATCGTTAGAAGATGATTCGACATCCAAAATCTTTCAGGTTAGAATTTTGAAAACAATTCTCCTCATAATTGGTGCCATTAACTACTTTAATATTGAATACCTGACAAGTCCTCGACTTGAAGTGCTCAAAGATTCATTTGCTTTACATACTTTTAAGGCTATTCACAAGCGATTCATTAGGATTTTAAGATGTTGTCTGACTTTTTGAAGATATTTCAAACGGTGGTTATTATCGTAACACATATTATTGGATCCACCAAAAACACGTATTAATTAAAACACGTCGTTTAGCATATAATCGCTTCTCTATATCCAGCTGACTTTACCAATACCAAAGAATTTATAATAGGTTCCTTCCAACCCATCAAAGAAATCTTGTTGATTGTTCCAGCCGACTTAGACATCGTTTATCAACGGTTTCTCGAACGGTTCTTTCGATACTTGGCTGTTAGCAAATACTGTTACAAGAACCGTGCATAATAGAGAGTAACCGTTCTAAAAATGGTCCAGATTAGCAGATTGGAACGTCATAATTGTTAAGGGTATTCCAGAAGGTACGCTGGATATACACGTACTTATTTTGCGTGATTGTAACTAAATTCCTTCAATATATTTCCTCATAAAATGCATGTCCGCTTATAAACTTCAAATAACCATATAGAAATAAAGTCTGTGGTGTATTACTAGATATAGTCAATCAAGCCCCGGATAGTACTACGAGGAAATATCTTTTTCTTATAGAATGACGCGGCAGGTCATTCCACAACCAGGTAATTAGAGATTAACTTCGTCTCTACAAGTGGTTCTTAACTTCTACATCAACTAAATTAAGTCTATATGGAGAGCTTTGGTTATTTTCCTAAAATTTTCATTTTCCTGTGCTTTATATCATCAGATAAAACCTCCATACGAATGGTTCACGTGAAATTAAAGTGATGAAACAAAAATTTGAACTATTTACTACCTTGAGACTATCGACTATAATAATCGTATTGCAGTTTTGAGCTGTCGACGAATCCCAAGTACCAATTAACATTTCGAAGAATTTGTAATTGTTAGTTTTTAATTGCGTTAATTGTTGATGTGGGAGAGTTCGCCACACTATAATTCTGGAGCGCTATTATCAAAGATTGTAGACTAGATTTAATTACAACTTTGAATTTGAAAATTCCAGTGATTTACCAACGCTGGCAGCGGCATAGTTCTTATACTTTTCTATAATTCTATACTATGATAACTAGATTCTTCGGTTGTTGACTACTTTCATACAACAAATTAATTGATAGCAACTATATGATTCAACATATTTTTGATATATACACTGCCGCTCAAATAAATAGGTACACAATTTTCTTAGCATTCAAATTAAATATTGTCAAAAATAATTATGTTCTTGATTTTTAAATAGTAGAATTCTGCTTTGTACGAGAGGGGATTTGATATAACAAAATAACCCCAGAAATCGAAAGATCGGCAAGTTTAAAGTAAAAAATGTCATATAAAGTTTTTTCGCCAGATCAATAGCTTTTGAGTTATTCGCAATTGAAAAGTAGAATTTTTCGTCAAAAAAACGCATTTTTCAATAGTTTTTTACTTATTACTCTGTAATTATGCATTTTATCAAAAAAAGTGTGATGAACAAAAATGAAGCTTTAAAAAAACAATGAAATTTAGCCATATTCCAAATCTTAATGTTCTACCTAAAAGTTATATATACTTGAATAGGCTTTTGTTTTACGTAATTGAGTATATATAACCTCAAATAACAGGGAAAATGTACATTTTTCAACAAAAAGTTATAGAATACTTTTTAAAGGTCTTAAAAAACCTTTCAAATGACCACTGATAAAAGTCGTCTCGACTGAAATTTCAGTGAGATTTGATGTAAAATAGTTAAAACTAAAACAAAAAATTGCACTAAAACTAATGATATTTCATTCAAAATCAAAACTAAACTTATTCCTTGTACCAAATACTTTATTTAGATGTTATTTACGACATCTGAAAGTTTGGCTGATTAGAAATGCATCATTTTGAGAAAAATGAGTATTAAATAATACTTTTTTTTTATTTTTCAAAAAATGTTTTTCTGCTCATGTTTTCTTCATAACTATAAGAGATACAAAAACAAATAAACAATCAAGTCAAAGCATTTTTTACGACAATTATTTTGCTTTTTTCATTTTTTTTGTAGCATAGAAATTGATGGAGCTAGAACCAAATTAATCTGTCACTATAGTGCGAGGATTGCTTATCCTCAGCCCTTTGATCCTTTATTGATAAAATGTGGAGGGTCTCAAGTCCTTCTAGCATACATAGGCTTGTAGTCCTGAAAATTACCTTCAAAATGTTTTTTTTGTAGGATGTGATAGCTGCAAAATTAATGAAGTTACACACAATAAGAATTTGAATTTTTTTTTGTGAAAAACATTGAATGTCATTGAACACTAGTTTTTTATTGTATTTTTGGTGAAGAGGTGGTTCTTAAGGAGTGTCAGTGTAGAGAATGAAAAATCAATTTGTATTTTGAAATTACACTTGAATACCGCAACAATTCAAAATTAAAACATTAACAGTAATTAAATTTTTTATATATATTTTATCAAAGGGGTGGTTCTTAAGGGTTGACAGGGTATAGACAATTGAAAATTACGTCAAGTGGAGACAAGAAACTTTGAAACTTTAATACCAAAAAGAATGCAAAATCTGAAAGTTGGCAGTCAGTAGATTTATTTTTATTTCATTCTCTGCAAAGGGGTAGTTTTTAGGGTTTGAATAATAAAAATTAATAACCAATTGAATTTTATTAAAATTCTATGAATTTTTCACAGTAAAAAAGGAATTGCAATGTTTTAAATCGTTAAAAGATTTTTTCCTATATTATTTTCATCAGAAGGGTAGTTTTTAAGGATTTTTAAAGGTAGATACTTCAAAATATATAAATTTTATGCTGTGTAAATGAAAAACATTTGAATTGAAAGAAAGTAGGGAAAACTATAATATTGGTATTTTTCTATAAGGGGTGGTTTTCACCTCTTAAAAACAATTTACACACCTTGCAACCATATTTATCTTTATTATAGATAAATTTTCAGGAAAATCGCAGCTGCATTAAAGAATTCGAAGCTTTGACACCATTTTGAGCTTGAATGCCTGCACTAAATCGTCTTCGTAGCAAATGGTCGCCTATTTTTTTGGAATAACTGGACATGTTGCGAATAGAATGATCAATTTTGAATTGTAAATTAACATGTTCGAAAAAATCAGGGAAACCAATCAACAAATGATTCTTCACTACGACAATGCGAGTTCTGAATCATCAACAAAAATATTGTTGACCAGTCAAATGATCGAAT
Source organism: Diorhabda elongata (assembly GCA_026230145.1). Classification (NCBI taxonomy): domain Eukaryota; kingdom Metazoa; phylum Arthropoda; class Insecta; order Coleoptera; family Chrysomelidae; genus Diorhabda; species Diorhabda elongata. The sequence goes on along the minus strand of CM047928.1, from coordinate 15,126,904 downwards.
TGATGGATGATCTGCCGTACAGCACTTGTTCAGCAGATGGAAAATAAATTCGGAGGTCAACCTTTTTTTTAACATCAGAAGAAACATGTTTTGGATACCATTGGTTCAAAGGTATCCAAAAATGTATTGACCATAGGTGGGAAGCCTGCGGCCTCGAGGCCGCATGAGAAGCATCATCAGCATGCATCTTTTAGTGCCTTTGTAAATCAAAATTCCGCTGCAGTTATTGTTACGTATAAAATGGCACATATACTTGGAAAGAGGGGTAAACCATTTAGTGACATTGTTGAAGCAGTGAGTATGCTAGTTCCAAGAAATGTCGACAAATACAAACAATTACCTCTTTCAAGAAGAACTGTAACAGATCGACAGCACGAATTAGCGCAAATTGTAATAGAGCAGCTGCATACAATTAAACAATATGAAGATGTTTATTTTTCAATTGCTTCAGATAAAAGAACTGATAAAACAGATTCGGCACAAGTTTTATATTTTATTCGTGCTATAACTAAAGATTTTCAATGATACGAATTACTTGCGTTGGTCACACTAACTGGAAGAACTCGCGGAGCCGATATTTTCGAAAACTTCAAAGAAGTATGTAATAAATTACAATTGAATGTCAGTAATTTAGTCAGTGTCTGCACCGATGGCGCACCTTCCATGAGAGGCAAAAAAGAAGGATTCGTTGCTGTTAAAAAAGGAGAACTTAAACTTGGAAAAATTGATATCATTTCACTAAACTTCGAATCAACAAAATCTTTGCGCAAAATCTACCATTTTGCAAGACACTCTGAATAGAACCATTGCCATTGTCAACTATATTCGCGTAAATGCAATGCGTCATCGTGAATTTCGGCAGATGCTCTCTTTAGATGAGGAAACGTATAGTGTTGACCTACCATACTACTGCAAGGTTCGCTGGCTATCAACAGGTCAGGTTTTTGATAAAAGTATTTCTTCGAAACCTTGCATTTTTGTCTGATATGATGACAAAACAAAATATTTAAATATTTACCTGCAAGATGAAACGGGGTATATTTATGAAATGTGGCAAAATATCATTTTTGAAAACATTGCATTGTCGATCGGAAATATCTGCAGAACACTTCCCGGAGCTAGCTAAAATGTTAAATGAGCAGAACTGTGAAAATAATATATTCGATGGATATCTAGGTGTCTTGGATTGTTTAATAGAAGAGTATACTAATAGATTTTCTGACGAGCACACTCCTGCTATGAAACTGGTATTTGAACCACACTCAATAGATATATCCGAGGCTCCTGCACAACTACAAATGGAGTTAATTGATTTAGGGGAAGATTGTATCATCAAATCCCTTTTTAACGCTAAAAAGGATCCCTTAGATATCTGGAAAAATGCTATTGAATATCCATGCCTTCGAGAACATGCTCGCCGTTTACTTTCCTGCTTCGGAAGTAACTACTGTTGCGAGTCAACATTTTCTCTCATGTCAAAAATAAAAACAAATTTAAGAACGCAAATTACAGATGCACATTTATAGGATCAATTAAAGCTGTGTGTCACGAAGCTTGATCCAAGTATACAATTACTGTCCATCAAAAAACAAAGCCAAATAAGTCACTAACTTAGTGAATAAAAAATATTTTTTATTGTATTCTTTTATAATATTTTTATATTATTTCATATGTATATTATATTTAAAATTTTGTAGTATTATATTTTATATTTTCTATATAATGCAATAAATTGTTAAATCTATAGAAAAACTGTAATAATTTCATAAAAGTCACTTTCTTAGGTCAATCAGCTTATGCGGCCTCTCTTATTGCTGCCTAATTTAAATGTGGCCTCTAATAGTAAAAAGGTTCCCCACCTCTGGTATTGACCTTAATGGACAATAATTTGAAAAATATATTGTTTTCATTTGTCTATCTCACAACTAAAATAGCAACTCTCGTACTAGATAAATAGTTAAAAGGATTAGTGCCGAGAGAGGCGTAACCGATGCCCAGATTCAACGTTATTGAGTCTCATCAGAGCGGTTCAACAATAATAAATATGACGCATATGAGTTAAAATAGGATTCAATTGAGAATTTTTATATAATACTATAGAAAATTTAGTCATAGCTTATTCTTAAGTTGATTTTTGATATTTCAAGCGACACAATCGATATAATGCTTCAGGACAAAAACTTTTTTCAGAGACAACTGTTATTAAGTGGATTGTAATTATCGAAACGAAACGAAACGACTGATTCACTATATTATTACCAAATATTAGAATTGTACTAAGTATAAAATTATCACATGTTTAATCTACAAACTGAAAAACGAATCTGGCTTCTCAACCGTTTTCAATACAAATTTTAAACTCTGCTTGTCTCTAAGCTAAGCTTGCAGCGTTGCCAGATCTGGCTGAATTAAGATTTTACTAAAAGTTATGGAATTTTAGGGAATTACTCAGAACAATTACTTCTGTCAATTCCGTCTCTGATAAATCCACTCTGAATTATTTCTGGTGATAAGTTTTGCCATGTTTTTAACAAAAAACAATTATGAAAACGGATTTGCTTACAGTACTACAGGCCTTGGAAGCTCATGACTTTTTTAACTGATTTCATAATTTTCTCCACAGGTTGCGATACTTTTGCGCTCTAATTTGGTTCCACCTGCATTAAACCACTTTTATCTTCAGTTTCCTTCTTGGACCTTCTTCCCTCTTCTTAAAGCCTTCTTGGTACTCTTCCACTATCCTTTCTTAGTAGTTGTTGGCGTCTATTTCACGTGATATCTCTTCTTTCATCTCCTTTTTTGAATATTGGACATCATTCCATGTTTGAGGCATTTGCTCTTCATACCAAATTTTCCGTATTATTCTGCATATTCTTTTCTGTTTATCGTCTACGTCATTTTTGATAATTGCTGCTGGTATTCTATTCTCTCCTGCATTAACTCACTCAGTTCTTGCTTGCTATTTCTTTATATCAATTGAATAAATAAAATATTTTGTTCGTAGTCACCTCAATGCAAATTATATGAATCTATCCAAATTAGCGGACAGAAGGGAAAATATATTTTCATATATGAATGAAATCTCAGATTCGGATATAATTTATTGAATTTTCTTTGTTTTTTGAATCGTTTTTGCTTGAATTACTATTTTTTTTCAACGTTTCTTTTATGTGCAAATTATGAAGATTATTCAGATCTGCTAACCACTATATTTAATGCAAAATAAAATTGGAAGCGTCTCATATTAGTTTATAATTATCATGTACATTTTTGCAATTATGCAAATTATTGCGATTTCTTTCTTTATGATAATGTTTGTCGATGTAATGCATTTTTAACGTGGATCAAACTTTTCGAATATTTAAAAACGTATTAAGGAACCAACAAATTGTATTAAATACGTTATTTCGGATCTACAAAATGCAAAACGGTGTTTTATAATTATGATGCCGTGTTTCAAGCTTTATTGACAAACACGCTAAAGGCAATGCTAAGTATCTATCATTTATTATCATTTAAATTCAGTACAATTTTGAGGTCAATATTATAAATTAAAGATGCGAAGAAAATCTCAAAATTATCTAGCAGTATATTTTGGAGAGGTAACTTAATATTAGTATATATATATATAATTAACAAAAAACGTCAGATACTCAGAAAGATTTACAGTGGACTTGAAGAAGTTGAAGTGTACAGAAGAAAAATGAATAGAAAACAAGGTCTGGCTATTAAATAATAAGACTGGTTACGAAAAAGGGTTTTATTATAAAAATTATTCTACATTCTAATGCTCCCCTTCAATATACTCCCCTCACCTCACATTTCAATACGTTTTTTCCTTTGATCGAAGCATTGCTAGAAGTCTTCTTTGGTGAGGGCCTTTAAAACTTTGACGTTTTTTGCTTTACCGCTTCCATCGGGGCCTTTCAAGGAAATCTGAGCAAACCCTTTGACGCGAGAGCTTTTGCTCAGGAGTCAGATTTTTTGGCACCAACTTCGCACAGAGTTTTGTCATATGTAATTTCTCGTGTAAAATTTCTCTAATCGTTTCTTTATCGGCGTTTATATCCTTGGCAATCATCCGGATGCTCATTCGACGACCTGCACGCACGATTTGGATGATTGCGGTTTCTGTTTTCGGAGATGAAACAGTCACAGGGCGACCAGGGGTTTCTCTGCCCACAGTTTTTTCCAATTTAACGAGAAATTTGAGATTCATACGTTGTTCCACGTTCGTTTCAAACCGCTACCGCACAAATATGCCGCTTAGGGCGCCCTCTAGGCGCGCATTTTGGTTATTTAATAGCAAGACCTCGTAATTGCAGCAAAGAGAACTAAATGGTTGGAAGAATGAGTATTAAAAGGTGGATGAAGTATAAAAAAAATAATAGGAAGAGCAAAGAAATGGTTGGAGAAGGTTCTAACAGTACCTATAATATGAAAATACAGCTGGACGAAAAAATATCTAGATTGTCTTTGAAAAGATTCCAATTTTGTAGTTACTGGCTGACTAGCAAGTAATTTTACTCAACAGACATATAAATAGTTATTCTCAGCAATCCAGTTGTTCAACTAATAAACAAAATCAAGATTTATCAACTTCTGCTGGTTTTGGGAAGAAATTAGTTGGTAAACACACTCTTCTCTAATTGTTCATTGCTAATTACCGCAAAAAATAATTGTAATAGTCAAGAATGAACTTCTCCAACTTCGGGAAATAATTTTATTCATTAAATACGATCTAATAAGTCAGTTCTCGATAATCGCGAAGAAAATAGTAAGCTTTATAATCCACAAACTATAGATGAAGTCAATTGATGGAAATCAGGAAAAATGTAGGAAAATATTTAGTTAACCTTCAGTCTCTGGTTATCGAAATGCTCATATCAGACAGTGTAATTGCCAGTGTTGGTGTGCAGTGCTAGATATTCACACAGAGTGCTTTTAGTATGAATATCACCAACGGTACTACAAATTCTTAAAGTTAATATTAACTGTGAGCTGTTGGAAGAAGTCATGAAAAATTATTGCAGCTTAGCAGTAGTTAACTCAGGTAAGAAAGTAAAACATAAAAACATAAAGTAAAACATAGTAAGAAAATAAGAGAAAGTTAAATTGGAATAACTCGGACTAATAAAATCAGCACTAAAACAAAACCAAAGCAAAACTGGCTGAAATTTTGCAGTAACCGAGCCGTTCATGAATTATCAGTTTGCCACCAATTCTGTGGGTCCATCACTTCACACCCATAACAAAAGAACTATCAAAACAATGGTCTGAAAAGGAAGAGCCGGTTCCAAAGAAGGCAAAGACCTTCCATCTGTAGGCCAACGTTTGAGCGGAGAAATCAAGCAAAAACGGCCGTATTTGGCCACACAGCTCACACATATTCGATATTACAATGGCTAAAATTAATGAATTAAAGCTATGACACCTTATTAGTCAGATTTAGTCCCTTCGGACTAGAAAAAATGGCTCGTTGGTCAAAGATTTTCTATCAATGAAGAGGTGATAAAGCTAAAAGGAGATTACGTTGAGGATTAAACATATTTTTACTATTATATTTTACTACAACAAGCCAACGATTTAATTTCATTGTGATTATTATCTATTTACTGATATAAATTATTTTACGCCACTGTATTATTTTGGACCTAAATTATAAAGACATAAAAAACTTGTGTAGATATTTAGTCATAGGTATGTCGATTAATATCACTTTACACCTGTAGTTGTATTATGACATACTACAGTTATTTGAAAGGAGCGGTTCGGAATCGTATGATTAATAATAGTAACAAATAAGATTTCGTTTTATTCATTCATTATTTACAAATGAAGGAAGCGGTATAACCAATTATTGTATGGGCTCGTAAACGTTAGATTGTTTAAGATTAAGATATAGACCGTTGTTTTTTTTATTTAAACATGGCACTTGACTTAATTCTTTATTTCTAAATTGAGTTGAAAGCTAACAGCAAGGAATACAAGATAAAACTCTTTGGATAAAGGAAAGAAACATTAATTGAGAAATTGAGGATGAGATTGATCACACCGCGTGAGTTATTTTGCTCACATTGTATAAAAAAACTAATCATTCTCACATTAATCTGTTTTAATTCTGAATTTGTAAAGTTGTATTTTATTAAATTTATTATTAAATAAATTTTGTATTTTAAAAGATATTTCTCGTATAAAATATTATCAATTATTTCATCAAGAATTTTTGGTGAAAATTCTGAAATAGATCAATGCCTAATTTCAAATAGTATTTAACTGACAGACTTACTTGTTGTTTATGGAAAATTAAATATAATTACAAGTGAAAAACTGCATTTTTTTATAGACTTTGATGTTCTAAAACCAAAAAATTCATAATTTGTTACAGTACTATAAATTTTATATTTTGATATTGTGTGAAATTATTCTTTAGTTAAATTGTTGTATTTTATTTTCAAACCTTCAAATTTAATTAAAATTAAGATTTCTTACCCTAATTTTATATATGTTTTTGGGAATAAAGAAACACTTAAATAATTACGTCCAGTGAACGGGGTGGATAAAGAATTTTTTTTAAGGAAAAATCAATTCACAAACATTATTTCTGTGGCAGCAGATGGAGCTCCTGCCATGGTCGGGCAATATCGTGGGTTTACAAGCCATCTTAGAAGAATTATACCAGGGGTATTCACTGTGTTATCTAGCGACGTTTAGTAGCGAAAAATTTGAGTCATAGATTGCACCAATCGCTACAATTTGTGATTAATGCAACCAACAAAATACGAAGCAATGCCTGAGGTACATCCCTCTCATTAGAATTATATTTTTTTTATAATAATTAATAGTTTCTTAATTTATATATTTGAATAAATACGTACAACACAAGAAAATCTACTATATTACTTTTTATCACTTGGAATTCAAATTTTTCTAAATAAAATTTGTTAGAATTGATAGGTTCTGTTAGTCACTGCAGATTTAAAAAAAAGTTGGACTGAGTAAATTTTACGATTGGTTAGCTTTGCTTTTTCGATACCCTTTCACAGCACAATGAATTGAAATTCAATTGAAAATTTCTTTAGTTGCTTTTATTATCAATTCCAATTTTTTCTTTTATCGAAAACAGTTAATTCTTTGTTGAAAATCAAACACAACGAAAGTTTCCATTGACAGATATAATCATTTTTCGAAATTTGGAAATCGGTAGTCATGTAGCTGCAGGTGGTCCACCGGATACAGCAAAATTTTAAAAGTGGTTTATGAAAAAAAAATTGGGATTCAATGCCTTAAATGTGTAAAGAAAAACCGAAAAGCCACGGATAGCGATCGTATGGGCATAAAAATTTTTCATTATACTCTCTTGAACAAGTTTTTGCGCGCAGAGTTCGTACACGCACGAATTAGGGATGGCGATTCTTTCCAAAAAAGATTGATTCTGGTATTGGTTCAAATCGTAATATGATGAATCAATTCATAAAAAAATCGAGGTCTAAAGAACGCAATTTCTAAAAAAATCGATTTTATGGTAGCCAAGAAAATTATCAATATCTGGGATTTCTTATCACTAAAATTAGGAATTTTATAGTTCAGGGAATCCGATAATAATAACTTTTTTTATTACCATATCAAAGTATCAGTTCAAGTTAGACATTTATATTCTTAATGTATTTGTTGCAATAAAAAGTTAATATTGCTTGTAACATGTCATTTTCTACAAACATTTTGAATATTTCGAGTTTTTGAGTAAATTAATTTGTTATCGACCTCCCACTACATTCTAGAAATTCAATAAAACCCCGAAATTGATTCGAATTCTTCCTCTACCTAAATTTTTTGTGATTTTGTTCTTTTTATTCACTTTTCTTTGCTTTTTTTACATAAAAATTTTAGTTATCTTTCTTGATTTCCTTTTGTTTTAAGCAAGTTTTGTATAATAGTTTTCATATGAATTCGTATTTTCTATTTATTTGGGAAGCAGAACGAATAGAATGAAACAGATTCCTGTTTGGTTATATTTTAAAAAATATAAATTCAGTTTTTTTAATATGTTAGAGCATAAGTTTCTTTTGTTCAAATCTGTTCTTTCTACTCGTACCTTCTTCCATTGTATTTTTTCACCGCAGCTCTACAGCTGCCAGGCTGGGAGCTCCACCACAAAGAATCTAACCACCAGAACAAATTCAACTCAACTCCAACAACTAGAAATTCAGTTGAGGGCTGCAGCCATCCCGGATTTCCATAGATAAGTCCCAGCCAGTTAATGAGAAACTTTTTTCTATTATTACTATTAATTTGGATAATAGTGTCTGGAAATAATTTTGGATTGTTCAATTTTTTGATTAATGTTTAACTTGTGGCGTCCAATTTGATATTAATTGTTGAGCCCATCTGAATACCAGTTATTTATATACTTTAGCTAAGGCCAAGTACCATTTCCTCAGGTAGAGTCTCTAAGGTTCTTAAAACCTGGGATCCAAGTGGACAAGGTGTACCGGCAATTGAGATAAAGCACTAACAAGGAACAGATAATCCCATGAGTTTTTTTGTTCATGCCAGTAAAGTATATGATCATACTTTAGCACTCCAACTGCCAATTATTGTTCAATTTATTTCAAAATAGAAAAAATCGAATGACGATTTTTAAGGGATTTACTGATTCGATTCAGTACAACAAATCAATTTAAGAAATCGATTTATTTGGTTCGAGGAATCGATTTTTGTATAATTTGATTTTAGATAGCCATGTTTAAGACGAATGGTCATATCAGTAGACATCTTCACTCATCTCCGTTACCCTTTAATCGAGAAAATCATCCAACCTTGTCTGGGTTAATATCATAATTGATATTTAAGTGCTTCTCGTTTCAGTAACTGTAACATCAAGAAATATTACCGGTTGTTTCTATAAATGGATATTGAAATTATTTAATTGGATATTTTTCGTATTTTATCGAAGTCATCTAATCATCTGGTTTATGTATACCTATGTTACCATGAATATACTATTATTTATTATTAAGACTTATCGGCGGCTAGACTTCAATACGTGTATTGAAAACAGATGTAATTTATAAATCGGCATTTAGTTGATAATTTGTATGAACATAAAGCCAAAAGCCGCCATGAAAATAGTACATGTTTGTTAGCAGGGCCGTTCTAAGAACGACGAGAATGTTCCAACAATAAAAAATTTATATCAGGTGGAACCACGTCTAAGTTCTTTTTATCATGTTTTTTTTTCTATTTTAATAAATAGAAATTGGCAATATTTGAACCGATTTATTGGCATTTTTAATTTAACTTAAGTTCCCAAATGCTTGCTCACTTTTTCGCCAATTTTAGTCTTGAATTATTTGTGGAAGTCCCGAGTAGGTAAATAAATATGAAAATGCTCGGAACTAAATTGAAACAACAAGATTGTTTTTCCTTGATGTTTTGTCACAAATCAAATTTCTCAACGCAACCATAATATTTGACAGTTGACAACCAACTAATATGTCGATATATCCTCTATGTCGGTCGATACCTCAGGCAAAGAGTTCATTATTCTATCTTTGTGAGTGACGATTACCGCTACGTGGGCGAGAACTTTCTTTATTTCGATGATCCTTTGTGACAGTGACACTTTACTGCTAGTATGCGATTATTTTTGCAAGAAGATGAAACTGCAAATGTTTTTACGAACAAGTTGTTAGACTTTGGAAATAATGAATTGGACACCTCGACCCACATTACCTACCCACAGATTTCTGTCACATCACAAACTCAAAAGAGGACCTAATTCATCGTGTTTTCCCAGATATACCACTATTGGCTGGGTGAACGAGCAGTATTGACAGCGAAAAATAAAGATGTCGATGATCTCAAATCAGTCGACACTGGAATTGCCTGGATTACAATTTGCAGTTAAAAGTAGGATCAGTTGTCATCAGCTGCGTAACATTACTCATAAATGAAAAATACGAAGGAGAGGATGTCTTGATACGGATGATTCCAACGAATTTACCATTTTGAACGCTTACGATTTCCGGTACGTCTGGCATTTGCGATGACCATAAATAAATCACAAGGCCAGTCGTTGGAAGTTTGCGGAATCGACTTAGAGTTTGAACAAAAAATATAGTTTATCAGAAAGCTTTAAATTGATTAACAGACTGTATCATAACTAACAGTAAGCAAAATCATATGAAATTAATCGAAAATTATAATAAAACTTTATTCGTACCGAGCATTGTTTCTTTATTAATTTGATTTCGGTGCATGAATAGATATATAAGAGAAAAATAGAGAACAGAATCGGGAAGAAACAATTTAGAAAGAACCATAGAAGACTTACAACAAGGATTTAGGACGACACATGGATCTCGGTAATTAAACAAAAAGCTATAAGAGATATACACTTGTATTTTATAAATATTTGAAAAACATTTGACAGGGTCAAGGGTGATTATATATGGGAAAGGGTAGAAAACAGAGGTATAGAAGAAAAACTAAAAAAAATTAAAGTCTCAATATAAATTGACGAGTATGTGGTAGTTGGGCAAGAGATATCAAAATGAACAACAAAAGAAGTTGAGTAAGGATGTATACAAAGCCCATTATTATTTACAATAGTGTTGGATCGAGGATTGAAAAGAACATTGGAAAATGGAAGACATTGAAATATAGAAGCTAAAAAAGAAGGCCAAGAAAAATAAAAAAAATAAGAAGACTGAAGCCTTATAACTAATAGTTCAGTCAAAAATAAATGATTTTTTCATAACAATTTTCACAGTTTTAGTGTTACAAAAGCTTACGGCGGTCCTGCACTATTGGATACATTTTATGCATTGCGTTGTTTGGAGAGTAGGAGGCCGACAATGGACTTGGAAAAATCATAGAATAAGAGAAATGCATGTAAGATATTTCAAGAATCACTTACATTATTTGTATACACGAGTTACAGGTATCGGTGTTGTCAATAAATTTCATTGGATATTGCTTAGCGACAACAACACTTTCCTGGGTTATTACCATTAGGAGCAACATAGAAAACACTAACGACTTATAGATATTTACGAACTATCATACCATAATACGGTTTATTTTTATCATATTTCTCAACATATCGAAATAACATTGCTATAACGGTGTTGAGATTATAGGTTCCAGAAATTAAATCGGTATTTATTATACGTAAACTTATTATTAACCTTCGTAGTGTACTTATGAAATATGTGGAAATGAGTAAGGTCCCAGAAGTATCTGGTCTGACCTAGAGATGGCGATAGTTGCTTGAAGCTGTATTAGAAAGTACACAATTTAAACAGCATATGTTTGAAGTTTGAACACGCCACGTTATTTAGTTTGGTTACGTTTAGTTTTGTTTGTGTTTGAACGTTTTCAGTGAATTTGTAAATATTGAAAAAATTGGTCATCGTTATGTGATACAAAACTTTTATTTGAAAGGTATCATTCCAACCAATATGAAAGCTGAACTAGATTCTACCCTGGGCTTGACTACTCCTTTGTTTTTAACAGTGAAATATTAGGTAACAGTGTTTAAACATGGCCAGTCAGAAAAAAGAAACAAATTTTGTAACAGAAGATTTTTTATTTTCCCGGAATGGATGGGAATTTGACGTTTCAACTTACAAAATATTTTGATAAAGTAGTTAAAACGTCAAATTTTCATCTGCCTGCCAAACATTAAAAAAAAACTAATTTTATAACAAGAGACATAAAATTATGAGTGTTTTATTATTGGGAATGTGTTAATCAAACACTAAAGTAGATAAATATGTATTTATCAAATTTACTTACAATAATTAATTAAGATTTGCTGGGGTTTTAAATGTTGTTAATTCTTGTAAAAACATTTAATTCATGGGTTTCAAAAATTCAATATTCAAAATAACGTTTGATAGAAAATTGTTTTTAATTTTTACTGGTTAGACTATGAATGACGTTGAATTTTTATAGATGAGATAAGGTTAGGTTGTAGTGAATAATGATTGGTTAGTTTATGAATGACATTAAATTTTACAGGTTAAGTCGTACAAGTGAAGTTGATAGGCTAGGTGAGGTTAGTTGGTTGTTAATGGCGTTGATTTTTTATATAATTTATTTTTTTAAAATCCGAAAGATAATCATATTTTTTTCCTAAAAATAGACGTTTTTTGTAGTTTTTTTCAGCTGTCAAAATTATGGCAGATTTATAATTCATATTATGTCCTTCATAACAGATATGTGTCGGTAATGAACACTTATCAGGATATAACTTACTCTCACTCTTGTAGGAGGTTATCCGATTGGTCAGCCGAAGAGGTTACATCACAAATATACAGGGAACAGCAGAAATAAAAATAGTTATATAAATCTTTTCTGAAAAAAAAAAAATGGATGAAAATAATAGTCCAGTCAAACACAAAGTGATGCATATCGTTCAATGGTACAAAAACTCTTAATACTTTTATGATTTGGTAGCAGATGATGTGATCTTATTATTTCTGTTTATAATACAAGAGAAAATGATTCTTATAGTAGGAGGTTGAGGTCGGAAAGTTTTCAGACAACCTTCGAAACATCAGGCAGTGAACAGGACTACACGATATACAATTATTAATATACACCGCAAGAAATAGAGAAGCGATGGAAAATGTAATTGCGAACATCTATTAGTGGATATACATTGAAAGAAGAAGAAGAAGCATTTCTGAAGTATCGTTAAGTGATTGATGAAGAAGTTTACTCTTAGAGATAGTCTATAATATGAGAATTCCTTGACAATTATTCTTCAAAAAACCTTGTAGCTGAAACAGAGGATATATTTCTTATATTATTTAATTGTGTCATATATTAAGATAGTCGAGATTACTTCAAAGACTAAGGTGTATACGGCATAATTAAAAACAGCTTGATCAAATGCACCGTGAATGTTTTATGAGGTGCATTACTTCAACTAAAGTTCACTTTCACACTCTACCCGATAAAGCAGGTAATTCCGTGTATTGAACGTTAAGCGCCGCCGAATTCAGTACCGGAATCCAAACAAACTCCACAAAAAGTACATTTTAGTTCTGTCGAATAATAAAAAATTATATTATATATGAATTTTCCCAAACGAATCAAAATTGATTGGAAAAATCTATCAGAATATATTCACTTAAATAATTGATTTGTATATTTAGTATCTGAGAACGCTGTAGATGTTCCAGTCTGCTGATTGGATACAACATTTGCTGAATCAAGTTCTACAAACAGATTATTCCGATCTGTTAGTTTTTGTTGGCTAGCAACTAAATGCTTGCCTCTTTCAATTCCGCGTACTACTTCAGCTTCCTCAGCATCCAAGTTAGTATACAATAACAATTCCTATTCAATTTACCAAACCTGCTTGAACTTTGAAACACCTGTACATTTTACAAAACCAGGATACTTTTTCCAGTCTTATAACGTCGCGTGAATGATGAATTAAATGTTCTTGCCAAATCAAAATTACTTTTTTCCAATCTATAAGAAACAGCGGTGAAATAAATCCATTTTCTTTATTGCTGTGCCACAAACAGTCACAATAGATTCTGTACATCCTTCAGAAATTCACCTCACACTTTTATATTATTGAGTTCCACAGTGAAATCTAATTTAATTAGAAGCCAACGGACAAATATCTTCCGCCATCTCGTGAATGATAGCTGAGCTATCTAATTCCCACCTAAAAATAATTTACAGCGGATGACAGCATTTATTCAGTGCTGAATTTTTTAATATTTAACAAATATTTTTATCCAAAACGGAAGGCCCATCATTAGACAATATAAATAATTAATAGAACGTGTTGAAATTTACTAATTTTTCTTTTTGGTTTGAGGCTTAAGGAAAAGAGGCTTTTCACTGTGGACCTGCGGTGTTTCAGTCTGCTTGATATTGTGTTGCAATGTGTCTAACATCTGTAGAGACAACGAAGAATGCTATAAACCATCTAAAAAATGGTTTAAGTTTAAGAAAGGTGTCTGAGATGACAGAGCTCCCTTGTTACACTGTTTCGATATTCCCGAAAATAAAAAGAGAATCTCTTTGTGAAAATTAGGCTCCCAACTATAATTGCAGGCGGGTTTTTCAAATTTGTTGAAAATGGGATTTGGCTTAACAATAAAAATATGTAGATAATTAGCTTACGATATAGATAAAACCAATGGTACATAGATTTCGGAAAGATGGGTCAAAATAAATAAACAGGGTATAGAATGGTTCAGAGGTATAAGAAAGCGCCATCCTAGTATCAGTATTCGTACACCCTAACGCTGCAGTCTTTAGCGAATGACCTCACCACGTAATAAGTTGGAAATCGTTTATCATGAAATGAATAGTTTTCTGACGGTTCACGGGGTTACAACTTGGACGAAACATCAACCAAGACTGTTCAGAATCCGAAAAAAATTATTGGTGAAAAAGGGTGAACAAATATACGGAAAGGGGGAGCAAAATGTTACTTCATGCTGTATTATTAATGCTCTTGATACCTCCTTGCCTCCAGCCATGATTTTTCCAAGAAAAAATTACAAAATTTACATGATTAGTAGCGTTTCCTTCTGGATGCATTTTCCATAGGTTCTGTATCACTTTACTTTGTCTAGTGAAGGAGATTCCACGCTCTTGATTATGGTTAACAATTAAAACCGTATTTATTTATCTACTGTGGACAAAGATCGCGAAAATAGCATCATTTTTCTCTAATTGCCACCCCATTAATGTCATAGACTACAATCTTTGTTTTTTTCTCGTCTTTTGAAGCTCATTATAATGCTGCGATGGATAGATGGCTTCTGTATAATCCGGGAGCGTCCATGACCATCTGGTAAGCTGCAGAATACTCTGGAATCTCATTCGATCGCTCAATGAAGCCAAGGAACATAAAATCGAGCTTCAGAAGAAGTGGAATCTTTGCACTAGATAAGAATATATTTAGTGGAAGTGATTTTATGATCTCAGCTGTTACAGATCGGTCTATTACAAACGAAAACACAGAATCAACTTCTAAGGATAATAACAAAAGAATTGAAAGGTTATCTGAAAGCTTCCATATGGAAAACTAATAGTATCATAGCGACTGTCACCTTGGAAAAAAATATTATAGGAGAGAGAGAAAAAAGTAAAGAAATAAAAACTGTTAAAAATGTCAACACGCAAACTTGAAGATGAAGACGAAAATTCTCTTGGATCAGAAGATGAATATATAATTAACTAAAATTTTTAATAAAAAGCATTTGTATTCGGTCAGAGGAAAATCAAAAACATGTTTTACTATGAAACTCTGTGGAACATTGTATTTGTGTGAACAATTCAGTGAACAGAATTGTTGTACACAAAAGTAAGAAATATTTGTGTCAGAAAGTAAGGATAGAATGATGAAATTCGTCACGGTATTTGATTAGGTTTGAAGAATCACTTTAGAGGCTAAAACTTTAGCTGTTTTAATAATTAGTAACGTAAACGTATTTCCGGTGTTCAGCTTGAAGTTATAACAAAGTAGCACACACTTTCGAGTGATGTTTTTTGCTCACATGATCATTTTTAGACAAATTTGAATCAAATCATTATTAAAAAAACCTATATTTGTTCACGAATATGTTTTAAACAGCTGTAAACAACCAAGAATATTATAAATTCTAACTTCGTAGTCATAAATTATAAAATCGAACCTATAAACACTCATGGTTGTTTATATATATATATATATATATATATATATATATATATATATATATGATTATTATTAAAAATATAATATTTCCTGATAACATTAATCAAGTACAGTTCTAACGCTAAGAAAACACGCAAATAATATTGAACTGTTTCGTTAAATATGTCCGAATATTATTATAAATTGGGCGCTACAATATAATAAAATGGTTTCATTATTATATGGTTGTATTAAAAATTCTACCTAACGTTTAGAGGGTTTATAATCGTACCACTTTTTTCCTAAATTATACTCCTCCTACAATTATACATTTAGGGACTCGCGTGCGCTGTAATCTTCGTTAATTTATACCCTCAAGTCATTTGAGGTATAAACACAACCCTCCGCAACACGGAAAATATACACTTCCAAAACAGAATTGGTGGTTCTAAAAGAAAATCTAATATATATATATATATATATATATATATATATATATATATATATACGGGGTGTCCCACGACGAGTTAAAACTATCTGTTTATAGCAAAATATTCATAGTAAAATCATGAAAATTTCTACGTTTTAACTAAAATATTTTCAAAAATGGCCGACGTCCGGTGCTACATTTGATATCTGGATAATGGTAAGATTTATGATTAGGGAAGAATACAGAAATTTGTCTTATTTTTTACCCCTAAATGCATTTAAATAGAAAAATCGGATGGTTCTATTTGAAAAAATAAAAAAATTTGATATATATGAAGTTAAACCTTTTTATACACACCCTGTATAAAATGAAACGTTTCTAAAATAGATTCAAATACATCTGACCTTGCTAGAATAAAGAGAATAGAAACCATTTTCATATCTTTAAGGGTATTCTCGTAAAAAAATAATTTATAAGGGTCTGCAACAGTCAAATTTTTTA
This sequence comes from Diorhabda elongata, assembly GCA_026230145.1. NCBI lineage: Eukaryota > Metazoa > Arthropoda > Insecta > Coleoptera > Chrysomelidae > Diorhabda > Diorhabda elongata. The sequence continues at coordinate 15,110,312 of CM047928.1, read as the reverse complement.
CAAAAAGTATACTAAAATTTTACGCAGATTTCAAAAATTATATTTAAAAATTAAAGTTACAGTCGTCTGTTGGCCATCTTTATTTATTTATTTTAGTTAAAAAGATCGTAATCGAAAACCCAAACGTAGAAATTTTCATGACTTTACTATGAGTATTTTGGAGACACCCTTTATATAAATATAAATCATTTATCACAATTAATAGCTTGGTTATTCAGTTTATAACTACTGCTAGTCACGCTATATCTACTCTAAAACAATTAAAGGTGGAATCTTCTAGTGTTAAAGGAATAATTCCGAAAAAAATTCTCTTTACCACTAAATTTTATGAACTATATAAAATAAGAAATTTCTGTTCATCTTAAATCAGACCTTCACTCATATTTTTAACGTATCAATAGTATATTATTAATTGAGTGAGTTATGATAGCTATTACTCATGAGGAAGAGTTTTGTGAACACGAAGTCGGCATACGTCAAAATGGATTTAGTAATAGTATATTACGTATAGTATTTCAGAAAGGTATAGAGTAATAAAATGGGGAATTCCGTCCAGTTTAACTCAATTTCGGTGTCGGCCGCCATAGGTGTGTGTTAATTATAACACCAAGAGGAGATGACAGTTCTTCAGATCTCGTACCTAATACTATGTACATAATGCCTAATTTTTATTCTGTTAAAATAAAATTCTTTCCTTTTTACGAGTATCCTACCGGCACGCCACTATTTTCAGTGTTTGTGAATGGATAACAATAGGCTAAACGCATATATTGACCCCAGCCCGGGTGGGGTACTACCTGCACCTGATAAAAAGAAAGAATTTTCCAATGAAATCAATGCCAAACTATAAAAGTAGCTTAAATATTCGTTGGGTCACTCTGTGATACCTTTGCATATCTAATGAGGGTTTATTACTCTATACCTTTCTGAAATAAACTATAACAAGAGTTGTAAGTAACTCATTACGCATGAAGTGAAAAATTTTATGCACAAAGCCGCGCAGTGCATAAATTTCATGAGTGCGTAATGGGCTTACAACTCGTGTAACGTACTATACTTTTTCTACGCCCATTCATATCATGCTACTTAAGAAAATGTGTCTTATTTTTAAAGAAATTGTAATTGTAATTATAATTGTAAAGCTTAAAGTTTTTATGATTTTTAATTGACTAATTTTGTGTAAATAGACCAAATAAATTCTTAAGCAAATAAAAATTTGATTGTAATTTAATTAAACCAAGTTTAAGTTTCCTTATCAAAACGCACGTGTATGTTATAAGTTTTCTTTACGTGCATGTTATTGTTAAATGTCATTTACAAGTAATGTTGACAGAGCGATTTTTGACGTTCACAGACATGGACGTAGAAAAAAAATTACATAAGGAGTTCGAAAAACGGTTATTGTGTTGAAATTAATGCCCATCCTGAATTTACGGCAACGTTTCTCAACGGTGAAGCTGTCCGCGAAGAATTCCAAATTCTTCTTCTATTGCAGTTTGGAGGCCGGGAAAGGTACGTGATCTACTTGAAAAAACGCGGCCCTTAAGAAGGCTCTACAGGAAGAAACCACAGGCTACATGACCGTGCGGGCACTCAACGAATCCTCGTCTGTCTATCCATTCTCAAAAATAAACTCCCGCATATAACGCGTAGTGCTGTTCTATCCTGCATGAAATGACGTAAATCTTCGAGCATTTCCAGGTAACTCTGGCCTGTTCGTGATTCTCAAATAAGTACCGACTCATGAGACCTCCCGCATGGATACCTGCTCACATACACATCCCAGGCAGGTTTAATTCTTCTTTAATGAAGACGTGAGGATTCTGGTCGTTCCAGTACACGTAGTTATGTCTATTGTTCGTACCGTTTAGCTTGAAGGTTGCTTTATCCGACTACAAAGTGAAATATTGGAACTGCGGATCATTCTGATCTACTTGTTACATATACCGGTCATCCAGAACGTGGCGCGTCGGCAACAGAGCCCGTTCATAAAATTTGTGGTACGTCTTCCATACTGTTGAACTATTTGGTAGCGGCGTGTTTGGCAATAATTATTGTTAAAGGTAAACATAGTAACCCGCGTAAATACTTCCATGAAGCGTCGACTTTTATCGGTTATTCATTCTGAAAGCACGTGTTATCGTGACACATATACAACTGTCTGAAGCACGAACATGCTTCGTTTTAATCTTTTTCGACAGCATTGTCAGATTTGTGAGCGTTGCCGGTCTTATGCCGACCTATGTAGAGGTTTCTCGTATAAATTTATAAATTTTCTTGTTCTTGTCTAGAAACATGTATTTTCGGCACCTGCATTTCCGTCATGAAAAATAAAGAAAAAAAAATGAGGAATTTCATTTGAGACCTGAAAGAAATTCTTAAAAAAAAAGTTAATCAATACAGTAGTTGTGAGTTAATTGCCTGACCTGATGGAAGAAAGAAGTTTAATTTTAGTATAAGTAATTAAGGGATTCTTTCTGATGTGCTGGTTATCAGTAGCGTACCTGTGTATGAATTTCTCGAGATTCATAAGTAGACATCACCACAATAACTTTTTTTACTACAAAAAATAACCTGAGACCAAACTTACTTAGGTCTGTCTATTAAATAACGAGACTGGTTACGAGAAAGGGTGAACAATTAGAAAAATGAGAAATTATGCTACATCGAATGCTCTCATTCAATATACTCCCTTCCCCTCGCCACACACCTTTCCATACTTTTTTCCATTGATTCAAGCAGTGCTGAAAGTCTTCTTCGGTGAGTGCTTTTAGGAGCTCTGCCGTTTTTTGCTTTACCACTTCCATCGACTCAAAACGGGTCCCTTTCAAAGCAGATCTTTTTCTAAACTTTAAAGGAAATCTGCGCAGACCCGTTGACGCGAGAGTTTTTGGTCAGGAGTCAGATTTTTTGGCACCAACTTCGCATATATCTAATTCCTCGTGTAAAATTTTTCTGACCGTTTCTTTATCGGCGTTTACAGCCTCGGCAATCATCCGAATGCTAATTCGACGATCTGCACGCAAAATTTGGTCGATTTTGCTCACTATTTCTGAAGCTGAAACAGTCACAGGGGGACCTGGGCGCTGGTCATCTTCAGTGCCCTCTCGGCCCTCACTAAATCGCTTACATTACTCAAAAACACGCGCATGAGATAGAGCATTGTCCCTCTAGGCTTCTTGCAATAATTTATAGAACTCAATTGGAGTTTTGTTCAATTTGACGAGAAATTTTCGCACATGGTGAGAAAAAAAAAACGTTTGTTTCAAATCACTACTACACAAGTACTATAATATTGACGGAAAGGTGTTGTGGGACGTGCATAGACAAAATATCTAGATACCCAACGAACTACTAGTTTCTCACCTCACCCGTTGAGGGCGCCCTCTAGTCGCGCAGTCTCTATATTTAATAGCAAGACATCGTATACTAAATTTAATACCAAGTAGTGTTTTCGTATCACAATGTATTACAGTATGAAAAATATCCTACATCCGCATCTCGAAAACGTTGACAAAATTTCAAAACAACATGGTATGGCCACCATATCACACTGATCTTAATCCCGTGGAATTTGTTTGGCAAATAAAAATACAATGTTTAGATTGTCGGTTGTTGACATTTTGTGCACAGAATTTTTTTAAAGATGTTAAATTGGAGGCAGTTTTAGATGTAGCAATAGAAAAAATTGTTATTTAACTTATTGATTATATTAAAAACTAAGTATTCGATGATAGTGATTTAAATAAATCGATAATTAATAACACAATGCAGTTAATTATATGCTCATATTAATATAGGATTTTGTACCAATTAACGAGGGACAATGTTTTCTGAGAAATTCAGGATAGTATAGGATCTGCTGCTTTATGAACTAAGATAGCTGCAGATTCCAGATTCGTTTGTGTTTGTGAAAACGGTACCAAATTTATTAATTTCTACTTATTTCCATCGACAGTTTTCAGTTTAATTTCTCTTAAATATCCAGACATGTACTTGTATTATGCTATTTTTTCTTCCTGCATATTCATTTTATAAAAAATAAACTTCCGGTTATCTTGGTTGATCGTATAATAAGAAGCCCAAAATGGTAATCCCTTAAGAGGATACAGAGAACGTCTATGTATACTCACGACCTTCTAGGCCACTTTTTTTATATGAGAATATTTGTAATCACTCATTAACACAACCCCTATCTTAAACGAAAATATAAAATTACTTTTTTCAAGCTTATTCAGCATTTATTTTCTATCTGGAGGTGCACATTTTAAATATCCGATTTAGAATGTACCAAGTTTATAAAAATATGGTCATTGAATCACCGAATTACCCTGTATATTATTCATGTAGCAAACGTATCAACCAAAAATACAATGTCTTAACTATGTACTTGCCAGGAACAGAGAGGAATTGAAAAATGGGATATTTAAGAAGGTGCAGAATACGGTAACCATTAACCCATTATTTGAGTAAATGTTAAATAAAATGTTTATATTTTATTATCTACGCCTATGGTGGCGAGGGTGGGTGTGTAGGCGAGTCCTAACTACCGGTCCGGTTAGAGCCTGCCTCGCCTGCGGCCAAAAACCACCAGCTCCCTGTACTTAACTGTTTTTGTTCTTGTTTTTACATTATACCCTCAACATATATATATAACGATAGGTACTTTGAGTTGGTTCTTTGATGCGTTGCTTACGGCTATCATTGTGTAGCTACCTCAAAAATTACGATGCACGGCAACAACAAAAACACTACGATCGATTCTTGGTACAAAATATTAAGTGGAATTAAGATTGAGATCGCTCCACCATGACCATGATGAATGTATGATATTTCGAATAAAATGTGGAATAATATGAGATACTTTTCAAGCATTTTTCACAATGTATCAGATCAAATTTTCGAATAAAAAATAATTATAAGCGTCTTGCATTTTTTGAAAAAACAATTTGGATGAGAATATTCGCAAGAATTCTGCAATGGTAGAAAATACTAATATATTCTTAGAAAGATAGTACATCACTAAATAAATCGTGTGACTAACCAAGAAAATCGATTTTATTCATCAATTTAATCTCCTTCAAGTGCAAAAAAATCATTCCAACGCTTCTCTAACTTATCAATATCGTGTTTGTAGAAGAATTTGTGTTTTACCTCAAAATAGCCTTCAGTTGCAGCAATTGCTTCTTCATTTGAACTCAATTTCTTACCGAAGAGAACTTTTTGAGATCAGCGAATAACCAGTAGTCACTGAGGTCCAAATCTGGACTATACGATGAATGAGAAAGCAATTCGTTCAATTTAACCATCGATACCATCGACTTGTGAATTGGTAGATTGTCTTAGTGCAACAGTGGTATTTCCTTCGACATAAGAGGCCGTTTTCTCTTAATTTTTGCATTCCACAAATCTATGTGATATTAGCTATTGATAGTCTCTCCAATATTCCATGCAACTTCCAAAATATCAAAGCCATAACCTTCACAGTTGATTCTTGTGCCTTTAGAAGCTTCGGACGTCATCCACCGACCGCATTCCACTCAGATGATGATCGTTTTGATTCCGGAGTAAAGTGATGAACCCATGATTCAAGCGTTGTTACATATCGACACAAAAAATCCGATTTATAACGTGTAAACCTGGCCAAACACTACTCTGAATCATCATCACTTTGTTATTTTTGATTAACTGTCAGTAAATGCGGCACCAAGCGGCAAAAGGTTTCTCATTGGTAAATGTTCATGCATAATTATAAACACATTCACTTCTGATGTCTTTACGACCTCAGCTGTCTTACGCAATTTCAATTTACGATTAGATATAACCAATTTGTGGACTTTTTTTATGTCTTCAGGAGTATCCACTTCAATAGGACGACCAGAACGGTCACCATCATCGATATCTGTACGACCACGTTTAAATTCAGCAAACCAATAACAAAGGGCTCTTTTCGATAACATTTTTGAAGCCATTGCCGAGCTTGTAGAGTGTTTTTTTATCAAAAAGCAATGATCTATTAACACACGAACTTGTGAATACAGTTTTGAAAATAACAAAAGTAACTTCACTTAAATGGCTGTCATTTTTTTCTGACGAATCGAAATGTCATGAAATTCTATACTTAGTCTTTTGAAAGTTGGTATTTCATAAACGTCATATGGATTTGTCATTGCCAACGCCATCTGTGTGCCAGTCACACGATTTATTGAGAGATGTCATAATGAATAAAATCTGTTTTATGTTTTCCTTCATCCAGAAGGATATGATTTCATAAATCTGACGTATGTAACCAAAAATCCCTAAAACATTCGTTGCCTTCAATTTAATGTGGAATAATTCAGAGTCTAGTTGCCACAGTAAGCACAAACTAATAGTGTTTCGATTTCCATATGTCATTTCAATTTTCGATGAATTTTAATTTTGCTCAGTCAAATAGATTGGCGGAATGTGCTAAAGACAAATTAGAAATATAAACTCGAAGGTTGATTTGCCAATTTCGGGATTCCCATGACTATTAATCGAGAACTAAAGAGGAAGGGAATTAAATATAGGAAAAGGCATAGATGTCCAAAATGTACTAAATCTTTTCGAAACGAAAGCCGTTCGTTAAATAATTTTGGATACTGATAATTTTCACCATAGTGATATATAATATATTAATGGAAAAATGTAATATGAAGATCCATTGCACTAATTTGGTGCATAAATTTAAAGGAAAGTTGATCATCTAGGAGCTATTCGGTTCTAATAATTATTAGTTTTATATTAGAGTTTTATACTGGATCGATAGCAGTGAGATTATCTTCAACTATTTTTTCAATAATTCTAATTTTATCCATCAACTTTACTTAATAGTAGATTTTTTAGTTAATTCATAGAAAGTAGAAGTTCGATCCCCACATGCATAGTTTTGAGCAATTACACTATAAAACCATCAAAGCAGGAAGATCATCCAAGAAATATTTGAAATATTTCCAAACATAGAAAGAAAAAATATGAAAAGAGACCCACCGTGCACGGAGTGTTCGTTTCAACGTCTGGTAGCAAAATCTGGAAAACCGCACATCATTGGAGAACAGTTAATTTCACCTGCCGTTGAAGAAGTTTTAAAACAACAACAAAAACAACATTGTAGAGACGTATCGATGTTGAAAGTTTCTTGTATGATTTCAAATAACTCTATTCAACTGGATGAGCTAACTTTACATGGCAATGAAGCATTACAACATATGTTTTTATGGGCAAAGAAATTCATGAAGAGCTACTATTCGCGAAAATTTTGAAGACGAACATCAAAAATGTTTAATGTGTGATTTTTCATAAGCCATCTTAAAAGAATTATACCAGAGGTATTTGCAATTCACCGAGTGATCCACCGACAACATTTGAAGTGATAGATTGTACGAATCGCTTCAATTTGTCATTAATGCACTTAACAAAATAAGAAACAATGCTTTGAATATGCGCTTATTTGCACAACTGTGCGATGAAAATGATTAAAACTCTGGAAAGTGAAGATTGTTATTTAAAAAAAAGTCTGTTCAATTTTAAAGAAGAATTGTATAGATTTGTTCTAAAAATGTTCCTCAACTTACAATTACAAGAGGATAGCTTTAATGTAAAAGAAATTCCAGTTTTTCCTTTTCTTTTTTTTTAATTCAATTGCAAATTTACAATCTACTCAAAAAGATACAGAGTAATAAGTAAATGATATGGTTTCTTGCTAAATAACTTAAGGTGGGCACCATCCACTGATGGGTCTCCGTAGATCACTCAATTTACTCTGTTCCAATGGATCAGTGTAAAGCTTGGATATTAGTGGATTTTGGTTTTTTTTCTTATCGCTGATGTCTGAATAACTTCATTAATGGTTGGAATATCGAAGTCTGTGTCTAATGTGTGGTTGCTTATAAACCATGGAGTATTAGCTATTATGCGAAGTGTTTTAGATTCAAAATTTTGCAGTATCTTGATGTTCAATGGTTTACTACAACTCTAGCCAGCTCTATGCCATATGGCCATATTGGTTTAAGGATGATTTTGTTCATAAATATCTTATTTTCCATTGTTAACTGGGATCGTCTACCGTTTAGCCAGTTCATATTTTGAAGTTTCAGCTTTAGTTGTGTTTTTTTAGCATGTATGTGTTAACTTTTGGTCCAAGTGTAGTCTGAGGTTTTTGAATTCTGTTTTCATAGGAATCGGTTAATGGTCACTTGCGGACAAACACCTCGTTTTGTGGTGAACGTGATTTGTGTTGATTTGTCAGTGTTGACTTTCATTCTCCACTGATGTATTCTTGTAGAACATGATATTGTAGCTTTTCTGATGCTTTTGTAGAGTGTTTATCTAAAGACATTATTGCAGTATCATCTACGAAGGTAGCGAACTAGAGTATCGTTGGTAGTTGGAATATCAGCAGTATACATAAAGTACAGATAAGGGCCAAGAACACTTCCTTGGGGAACGCCTGATTTTATGGGCTGATAATTGGATAAGGAGGTTTGGACTTTCATTCTCCACTGATGTAGCTATTCTTGTAGAACATGATATTGTAGCTTTTCTGATGCTTTTGTAGGGTGTTTATCTATAGACATTATTGCAGTATCATCTGCGAAGGTAGCGACTAGAGTATCGTTGGTAGTTGGAATATCAGCAGTATACATAAAGTACAGATAAGGGCCAAGAACACTACCTTGGGGAACGCCTGATTTTAAGGGCTGATAATTGGATAAGGAGGTTTGGACTTTTATATATCTATTATTTAGGTAAGATTTAACCAGCTTTTCTGAAGGAAAATATTGGTCGGCGCGAATTTCCATATCGTTTTCAAACTTGTCGCAGGTAGAATACGTTGTTGAAGATATTCACACATACTTTCAACGTTTGAATGTGGTGCTTGATGATTTTAAAATCAGATTTTAAGGTATTCTGTCTATTGCAATATAACCATGGATCATAAAGTGGAGCAGTAATAAAGAGCTGAAAGTGATATCTAAAAAAGGGTGTCAAAAATTTTAGCTGCAGTTAGAAATACCAGAAGAATATCCTGGACTGCAAAACTTTTGATCGGTTTTTCCTCGTCATATCTTTACTTTTTTTCGAGATGTAGAAATAGTAATGTAGCTGCAGGGGGTTCACCGGATCTGGCTAGATTTTGAAAGTAGTTTATGAAACAAAAAAGCTTGGGAACCAATGATTTATAAAAAGTTTGTTACTTAGGGTTTTCTTAAGTATCAAAAACATAACCAAAATAATTTTAAAAGTTAAATTACTCTAAATTTCATTCTTATATAGGATTGTTACTAAACTATAATCAAAATATAATATAGTAAGTGTAAGTAAGTAAGATTGCAGTAAGTAATTATTTCTTGTATATCTAGAAACACATTTGATACATATTTACGTCGTTGTAGATTAAAGTAAACGATTTTTATTGAGAATTTTCATCAAGATTTGTAGTTGTGCGGTTGGCACGTCTGTAGAATTAAGCTAATTAAAATAAGTTATTTTCAAGCGCACTCGTGACATTGTGAAATTAGCGTAATGCTTAATTACGTAAATCACAATAAGCTACAAGCACTCAAATACACAATGTTCATTATTTTGTGAAGCAGACGTTAAGCTCGGGGACGCAGTTAAATAATTTTACTGAAAATAAACAATCTGATGAAGATATGCTATTTCTATAAAATTTCGTGTGGTTCGGTGGCGGTTTGGACACGCGATAAATTAGATTGGTAGATGATTAATTATATTTTAGTTGTTTTCAACAAACATTTATTCTATTATTACCATGAAGTCAATTGTTATCTCAACTCTGGCATAATGATGTACTTTCTTCATAAGTTTGAGCTTTTTATTTTATGAGAGATGAGATTAAAATTTATTTTATGTAAGTAATTTCATATACAGTGTAACCATCCCTTTTTATTGATGTGTCAGGAGAAAAGCTCTTTTATCTATCAATATCACTTCCACAAAGTTCAGGATGTGCTCTATCGAGTTCTCAATAACTTCATTTTTTTTCATACGCTACCAGTTGTACTGCTTTAAAGTTTCATAGTCTCTCCCATTTCTTGGAAATGTAGAAGAATGTTTCGTCTTCCACGTTGTTGCTAAGCTTAGGTATTTTAGGTGTAGATACCGTGGACAGTAAACACAACGATGCAGTCCTTAACAGAGCAAATCCTGTTCGTGAGTTGGTGGATAACATTAAATGCAGGAAAATAGTTTATTTGAAACACATAATGCGTGGTAGCAGGTTTAATATCCTCCAGTTGATTATGATAGTAAAGTTGAAGATCGTAGAGGAATTGGAAGGAAACAAGCCTCTTGGTTGAAGATTATTAGAGAATGCCCTAGGATAAAAGAAGCTGGACAGTTATTTTAGACTGGTTCAAGATAGAGAGAGTTTTGCCACGCTGATTGCCAACGTCAAGGGGACTTGATACGGCACCGCTAAGAAGAAGAAGGTCTCTACTGAAGCACCAATGTCGGGAAAAGCTTCGTGAATTATTTTTACTTACTAAGCTTTAATTTTATTTTCATAAGGATGTTCATGATGATAAGGAACATAATTATGTGTCAGGTTTATGTTTATCACGAAAGAAGTCGTTGTTCCCGATGAATTTATTGGTTTGTCCATGTTTAATTAGAGGATAACGATTTTATGAATATGAAGAGTAAATGGTTCCTTTTACATTGGAGTAAATTTCTCCAGCAGAACGAAATCAATACTTTCAATCAAGAAAAAATTTTGTAAAACATGATTATGAAACATTTTGTGTTCTGTGATAAAAAATTTTAAGAATTGTAGTGGTAATTGTCTAAGATCTATGTAGATTGGACCTTGAGGAAAGGATCTTAGTTGAGTGGATGCTCATTGTAGCCCAAAAGGGTATTGAAAGATGTAGAGGATTGTTAATCTTGTATTGAATCATGGGTTATTATTTCATTCGTTTTGTTACCGCCTCTTTGTGATGATATTTTCTTCTGGAAAATATTGCATAGAGGTAGCGGTTGACATAGCTCTTATAATAGAGCCTAAAAGTTTCTTTAGACCTGCTAGAAATGTAGTTAGAAAAATTATTTCATATTTCGAAATTTCCAATTAAAATTTGATTTCAGTAATTAAAACCGTATATTGAATTATTTTTTAACTTTACTTGTGGTCTTCAGGTAAAACGATTTATTGTTCAATCAAAATAATGATTTAATAATGATATTTGAATTGAATCATATGATTCATTGGCAAAATATACGAGTTTTATAGATTAAATTGTGGAAAAGGCATTGCATTTATGTTATTTGAATTATTTTATATTGGGATTGTAAACCAGGGTAGAAGCCTTTCAAAATAATAAAAAGTGAAAAGAAAAATAATAGTAGGATGAAACCTATTGGAATTATAGGAGAATATAACAAAGATGAAAGGAAAAACTATTTACGGGTGAACTGAGGTCAGGAAGGAGGTTATAAGCAGAGGAGCCTGACATAGGTACTTAGAATAAGGACAAGAGCGATGATTTATCCCATTTTGATTTGATGATCTAATTCAAATGGCGAAAAACGCTTGAACACGACTGGTTTTCATTGAAAGGATTCTTTCGTGATCCTACTTAGTGCACCAATTATATTATCGTTTTTAATTTATTATAACAGAGAGGGAAATACATTGTTTTCATCAAACGAACTTTTTGATGATTTTTTGATGTACCCTCATTACCAAGAACAAAATATTATTTTGTTTTGTTTGAATCACTGTTTTCTCTTTAACAGCTATATATTATTTTCTGACTTCTTATACGTATTTTTGTTTAAATAACTCAATTTAGGAGACTTTATAACGATTGTAGTTAACTAAGTTACATCGCAAATAAGTTTAATAACCTAGACAGTTTTTGTTATGTGTGTGGAGAATTAACTTTCACATCTTTGTGAGATTCCTATTAGGTTGGGCTAAACAATTTAGTCAGATATCATATAAGTGATCATTATTTTTGTTTGATTCAAACTAAAGGCGTCACAACCAAATATTCAAACTTGTCATCGGCCAACATCCAAATTCTACATAGTGCCGAACTGACTATTTCAAAGCCTCCAAATCAATCAAAAAGTCAGGTAGGACTCCTTTTCTAGACCACTCAAGAGAGTGAACCAAATTTTGAATCATCAACTTCAAAAGAACCGCATTTATTGATACAAAGTGATTTTAACGATTCAGTATATGATTTGGATTTGTCTAAAAACCAAGCAGAGATTTTAGGGTCTAGATTAAACGACTGGAATTTACTTTCTCCTGGTTTGAATATTTATTTCCGTTATCGTGATGATGAAATGAAATCTTATTTTTCTGAAACAGATGTAGTGATTAATTTATTGGATTTTGAATATGATCAAAATCACCGCGGTGTTTCTATATAACGGAAAAAAAAATCTCCTTCTGTTCCGGTTGTCCATAATTCTGATATGAAAGTGACGAGATCATGAAGTTTTTTTTTTTGAAAAAATTAAATACAGTGAACATGTTAGGAAAATGTGGAGATTTTAAAGTCATTGCTCTTTTGCTTGGGTTAGAGCTTGGTTACACAAAATATTGCTACACTACACAAAGAAAGTTTGGCCCAAACGTGGACTGATAAAAATTTTTGGAAAAGCAATGCCTTAAGATGGCAGTGAATTCTTAGAGGGAGTATTTTGTGGTCCACATATACGGAAACTAATGAAGGATACAAACTTTAAAGAAAAGCTGAATGATCTGGAAAAAGTCGTCTGGAAATGTTTTATGAATGTTGTTTAAAATTGCCTAGGAAACCATAAAGCGGAACATTACAAAGATGTAATTTGTACATATCCTGCAAACTCATTTGGATTTCTTCTCCAAGAATTTGGGTGCTTTGAGTGACGAACAAGGATAATGCTTTCATCAGGAACATAGCTAATAGTAAACATTCATTTTGGTCAAGGAATACTCGGGGTCGTAAGTCTATATTAACATTTCAAGTACAAACGACTAGAGAACTAGAAGTGATTTAATTTTTTATTATGGATTAAATATTAGAGTGTTTAATTTGAAAGATGTAGACGCTTAGATATCGAGTATATCTTAATCATGATACAACACCTTTTAACAACAAAGTCATCTTCTTATTTGATTAGTTATGTACAGTTTTTTTTTCCATTCTATGAAACATTTCTATTTTCCATTAATTTCAATTATTTATGAAACAAAGTAACATTCTCTTTTCACTACCATTAATCAAATGTTTGATGAAGTCTTTCTCTATATTGGATGATGTATGAGATGATTTAAATGTGACAGTTTCAATCTTATAATATTCTCGAGACAGAGACACATCTGACACTAGCAAAACAAATAAACTTAAACTGGATTCTGTTGCAGTAACAGGGGCAGAACATTCATTAGTCTGAGAATTATATTTTTTAGTTGGAATTCCGCGACTAACGATGAAACCTTGGATTCGTAAGTTGTTTATAATTTCTAGACAAAAAGCATAACTAGCTTGACTAATTTATAGAAATTAAGGGGATATTTATTTTCGACGATAACAGCTGTTTACTGTTATTTTAAAATGACCTATCTATCCATTTATTACGAGGGTTTCTGAAACTATTGAACGTACAAATTTCTACAGAATTTTTCAGACATCATATGATGACTATTTCTTAATTTTTTTACCCTGCCTATACTCCTTATGATCACCGCCCCATCCATTTGTACTTTCTTAACAATTCTGTTTACTAACCACCCAAATTTTGGTGATCTGACTAATTTTGTGTAATTGGACTCGTTATATATTTATTCTTTTTCTTCTGTATCAATTGTTGTCTTATTTAAGGCCCCCAGTAATTTCTGGAGCATTTTTCCCTCCTATATTTGAGCAATCTTCTCGGTTAGTACATAGGACTTACACCCATACAGTTCAGTCGATTTAATCCTCGTTTTTCAGAATCGTGTCTTCGCTGCTTTGAATATTCCTTTTACATTTAGTATATTATTTAGGAGCCCCAATATTCTGCAGCCCTTTGCAATTAGATTTTCAAATTTTTCGTCCTATAATCCTCATTCGTTATCAGCATTTCTAGATAGTCCAAGGTCTAAAACTTTTTCATAATTAACCTGGTTCAAATATAAACCGGAATTTGTACAGTGCTTATAGATAGTGCCTGTCATATTATACACAGTTTTCTCACCTCTCCAAAAGTTCTCGGATGTCTTTTTAGTAAAAATCTCTCGGCTTATTACGTAGCCCTAGTCGTAACTTCCGTAATTGCTTTCTAATGGCTCTTTCAATGGACCACATAAATAAAAGTCGCATGATAACAAATCGGGACTGTAAGGAGGGTGCTCCAGTATTTCTCTATCAACCTCATAACCGCTGTAGGCAGTTAGGGGTTGTCTTACATCAATGTCACACTACGGATTGGAATTTTCATCTGTAGACAGATTTATTACACTTATACTCATTATATTCTTCTATAATTTGTCTCAGTAAAAATGTAATTCCTATTGTATCTGAAGCTTTGCTGCTCTTCATTTATTTCGATATTTTACTGTGTTAATAACCTTTTTAGAAGTTTCATCATGGTTCTAAGAAGACATATGACTCGGTAATTACTTGGGTCTTTCTTCTTTCCTTTCGTATGAATAGGGTTGGTGATGATGGTTTTTCATTCAATGGCTACTATCCCTGAAGCCATCGACAATTTGAATAATGCTGTTGGCTCCTTTAAAGTGAATTGCCATCAGTCTTTTGTTCTAGTATGCTAGGGGCATCATCCTGGTGATCTAAGTAGAGATTCTTGGAGTAGTTGATTTTGTTTTCGATTTTATCAGATTCCATATTTTTCTTTGACCTCTATGAAGATATTTCGAATGAGAACTTCTCGCAATACTCCATAGTACATCGTGTTCTTCTTTTTTTAGACTTCCCTTTTTCCTGTAGCAGGAAGTTTTACTTCATTGTGTAAACCAGGGTTTTTGTAGACATTTTAATTTTTCTTTTGTCAATTTTATTCTTCCGCTTCTGCTAGAATAATAGTTTTCATTTTTGTGACTCCATATAGATTTTTTTTGTGTACCGGCTCTTTCTTTCGCATAATTTGGTAAGAATAATTTACAGAATAGCTGATAAACTATATAACGTTGAAGAAGAAACATCGAATATAACATGAACAAGTTCAATTTCAAGATAGCAATAAAATAAAAGAAAAAATTGAAATAATATTACGCAAAAGAAACGGGTGCACCTTAAGGCGTTTGATTAGCCACTACTGTAGCAAAGTTTGCCAAACACCTACGCGATTCATTTCAGTCGCAACCAACACCAGCATCATCGGCATTGCGTTTAACGGCATGTCATTTCACTTGTCTGCATCCGCAATTACCAGTGCAGAGGATCTAATTTTTTATTCGTCTGACTTTAATGATGTCGACATAACTAATGAAGACATTGTTACTCAGGCATAAATCATATTTTAGTCCTTAATGGTAAAGTTGCTTTTAACTTAATTAGGAAAATGTTTCATGGGTTTATTTATAAATATTATAATATACATTTCTATACAGAAAACAGTAAATAGGAAATATCTCTTACCATTGTTATCATTGCCTATAGAAAAAGATTTTAATGAACGTTTCGTGGCTATGAATGTACAAAGCGATCACGAAGCCTATCATAATCTACAGTTTTATAGTGGGAATCAATGAAAAACTAAACAAGAGGTGCAGCACTAGGAATTACCTGCTGCACAAGCACTAATAAAAGCCTGCAGCCAAAGAAATTTATATAAAAGAAGTAGCCTAAAGAAGCGGTCTTCTTGAAAAAGAATAGCTTTTGGATGTAGAAGATTTATAGAAATTATCCTTGAGGAAAGAATAGAAACAGATTTCAAAGGAAAGATAAAAGTAAACATTCCTACAAAAATTAATATAATGAAAAATCTATTTTGAAGGGAAAAGAAGGGAAAGAAATCGAAAAACATCTATTTTTCATTCCCCTAAATCTTAAGGGTAGTCGATCCTTAATTTTTTCATGATACAGGATTAAAAAATATATACAAACCTAAATTTTCAACTCTCTACTATTAACTCCTGTTTTTTTGTTAATAATTATAAAAGATATTTATTTTTTTTTGTCATGACTTTCCTTTTCGTATCGGTGGCAGCAGTGACTCTTATAAGTATCATTTTGATTTTTCTGTGCAATTCTCATGTTAATTTTACTCTCATCGTAAATTTATCATCAAGTTCTACCGCAATAATTATTTATTAATAACTGAAAAGACAGTTTTTACTATTATATAAATAATCACGTGTTGTGAACTGCCGATAACAACGGCCATTATCGTACTTGTACATATTGTACTTAACAGTTTTTACAAATAGTTTTAAATCAAAACAGAAACGCGTACGTGTTTAATAAATATACGTTATCTATTATTGTGAAAGGTAAGTCAAATAATAAGCAAACTAATACAATATTACGTCATTATTTCTCACAAATAAGTATTTTAATTTGATTTATTTACAGGTTATGTATACAAGAGATGAGTGAAATCAATAGAGACAATTAGCACAAATCGAAGCGCGTGGATTCATAGTAAACAGACGCAGAGGAATTGACTAACAATGCCAACAAGTTCTTCGAGCATTTCTTCCTTCGACTACCATTCCAGTATGAGCCTGATGTAGAATATTAGGCTCATTTCAAAGTGGTTATTGGACAATTATAAGTGGCATATTCTCGCCCAATTGATAGTAAAAATATGAATAATTATTTTTGTTGTCTGGACAGCTATCAAGAATTTTAATTTTAAATATATTCGTTACTTTAATAAAAAACCAAAATAAAGCATATTTCCATTGTCTATACAACGCTTTCGATTATAAGTACATCTCTATATACTTATAGTAAGTTAGCTATTTTTATTGAACTAGGAAAATGTTTTGTGGATATCATTTCTATGGCAGAACAACGTTTGCCGGGTCTGCTAGTCTTCAATAACCAGAGCAACCACCAGTCGCACAAATGAAAATTACGCAATAAAGAAGGTTACGAAATTATTGAGGCAAAGTGTTGAATCAAGTAGAAACAACAAGATGAAAAGTAGGAATGAGTTGTCGAGAGGCACTCTTTCGTAAGCTTTTGTTGGGTACATGAACAATATGAAGCGGAAGGGAACAACTATTGCAAATATTGTAACAAAATAAAAGACACGATTGAATATCTGTTTTGGTGGCGCCTTGCCATGACGGAAAAACGACATCAAAATGTGAAAAACTTTTAGATAGAAAAGAAAACGATGGGAGGTTATTTGGGTACTGAAATAAGTAGTCTTTAGGCTTCCGAGTGCACAACGATCAATAAATGTTGAGGGTCCCCGCACCAACTTAACCAACAAGATTTTCAGCTATTAATCGTTATGAATTAATTCTAGAATCGTCAAATAATCTATGATTCATTTAGTAAATAGATTTTGATAAAATCTTTTGCGTCGTATCGACATCATTTTTAATTACATTTTAAAATGAGGTAATTCTGGTTTCTCTCACGCTATGTGAACAGAATTCGCAGCTGGATTTGGTTTAGTACATTTTAAAACATATATATTCACCACATACTGTTTGATTTTCATTTTCTTTCATAATTTATATATGTCAAAACGGTATTATCAACGATAATATAATTGGAAACTTCGTTCATTAACATACAAGATATTAGATGTTTTGGAGATCATTATCTCGAACGTAGAAACGTGATTATATTTAAAACCAAAAAAACTACAGAAAATTTCAACATGTTGAGTACCCAAGCATGATTACATATGACCGATTATAAAATAACATCTCACCCTTTTGAGTTTTTCAAGAAAATTTCCAAGGCAAAGATAAACAATCGGATAATGGGCCATGTATATGGATTACTTTAAATATCTCGCTATTAACAAGACATATACATATTGTTCTAAGAGAAATTATATAAATTTAGATTTTGATTGAATTTTTGTGAAAGAAATTGGCTTGGAAGCAAGACCCTCAGACACATTCTCTACCTAAATATTAATTTCAATGTCCTTGATAAAATTTATTGATAGATCTAAAGTATGTCGTGAGGTTTAAAGGTAAGAAGTTTAACAAATGACCGTAGCAAACGGTCAGTTTTATGAATGTCACTGCTGCGTCCGAAAAAACTATGATTGAGATCACCACAAGAATTATCATCGCAAATATCGGCTAATGATTGTATAATAACCAGTTTGACAAGATGATCTACCATAACCAGTCTTCATTCAGAGGTGAGGAAGAATTTCAAAATAGGTGTTGTTTCATTATCGTGAAACGGTATCTTAGTATTTTTTCCAAGATATGTACATTTTATCTTTTAATAAATTGATTTTTTCCAGTTTGTACGTTACAAAAAACTCCATTAAGGGGCACATCTAGTGTGAAATTTTAAAAAAATCGATAGGTTATACCTTTAAAAATAACATACTAAAATTTTGTATCGATATCTTATATAGTATTCGAGCCATTTAAAAAAGTAGCCACTCGGAGACAAATTGGCCGGCCAAAAACGACCAAAATTTTGGGTAAAATTTAAATTTATTTGCAAAATGCCGCCATTTTGTCAATTTTTGATTTTTTTGTTCTCCTGAGGGTCATCGTACTGACAATATGTTTTAGTTCAAGGAGAATTTCTTTTGTTAGGTTTTATTAATGGAGAAGGCTGCAATCACTCCAGCAGTGGAGGACCTTTTTTTTGGCGCTGCCGGAGATCTCGTGTCATTTCAAAAATATTTAATATTTATTTCAAAAATTGTGTATTGTGTATTCTCAAAACATGTAGAAATATACTTTCGAAATTTTAAAACGATTGATCCACTAGTTTTTTTTTAATTTCCGAAAATTGCCTAGGTGTGCACCAAGTACTAAATCTTTCGCTAATCGATCTGCTTTTTCATTACCATATATTCCAATATGTTCTTTAACCCAAATAAAAGTCGTACTCAAAATTAATAATATAGTTTTGATGTCAGTGTGTCGGACATTTCATTCTTTCGAAATGTCTTTTTCATAGTAAACAGGGAGGATTTAGAGTCAGAAAAAATCAACCCTCATCTTTTTTATTTGACTTCAGCCAGGAAAGACCCTGTAAGATATTATATTCTGAATTTATGAACATCAAACTCAATTGTCTTGTTAGCAAACTCTGCTAGTATGGATTTTAACAATATTGAGTCGATGTGATTAGATTCCGTATAATAAGGGATTATGACTTGATAATCAATGTCATTTATCGATAAAGCTCTATTTGTTCTATATATATATTATTCAACTCATTGGTTTGAATGGAGGATCCTGCAAGGAGGTTTGTTTTCAATCCTCCAATCTCGATTTAAGAGGTTTTCTATGAAAATGCTACATAAATTATCAAATTATTACCTCTGTAAAAACAAATAAGATATATTAAATAATAAAGGACTCAATACAGACCCACGATGAACAATTTTGGGACCGTGTAACATTTTTATGATCCTTGATCCTTGTTTATGAAGCAAGTGATGGAAATCACCGTTTTTCAGTTACTGCTGGAAATATTGGTAGAGTGAGATGTAAGTATGATCAAATGAGATCCAAGAAACAATGAATACATACCATTTTATGATATTCCTAGATGTTTGGGAAGTCGTGTGTGGATTCGTGGAGATTCAGCAACATCAACAATGGTGAAAAAGGGCTTTCCAAAAAAGTTATGGTACATTTCGTAGTACTGGATTAATGAAAGTTTAGATCAAATTGACAGCTGACCCGACCTATCCCTATCTCACACTTTTGTTTTATATAGTCAAAGTTGGTAACCGTGTTCATATTAATTTTTAATTTAATTAAGTTGGCAGGCGATAAGCACTTTTGGATATGTTCAAGTTACAGTGATAGTATGACACAAAAAATGTAAATTGTAATTTTAAGAATTGTTAAGTACTGAGCAACAATCCGACGATTGATTAGCAAGAGTTTTGTTAATCAAAACAAGTATCATTTATTCATCATTTCTCAACAAAGAAGCCAAACCCACTGAAAATAACAAGAATTACTGTTCAATTTCAACCAATTGGGATAGCATGAGATGTTTACCTGCAGTTCCTGAGAGGTTCAATATTTGTATCGTGTCACGATAGAGAAAGAAGAATGTTCTCTTCTCTTCCTCTTTCAATAGGACCAGGTCCTGTTCAACCCTGTACGTTTGGCCCTCTTCCTGGATCTTCCTGATATGATGAACTCCAGCTCTCGTACCACCTCTTTGGTGGTCTATCTACAGGTCTGCGTGTGTTCGATGTCTTCTGGCATTCTTTCTACATGATCCCTCCAGAATCTTTTTCGTGCCTCTTATGTCATCACTCCTTTTTCGATCCCCGAGGGTGACTCCCTTGACGGTTCGCAGTATTTTCTTCTCTGTGGTTCTCATTATTCTCTTTATTGTTGATATCTCGGCTCTGGTTTCTGAGGCATATGTGAAAATAGGTCTCACACACGTTTTATAGATTCTGGTCTTGCTTTGAGAGGTCGTCGCTTTGTTTCTCCACACTATATCTTTCAGACAGCCGATGACTTTTGATGCTTTCATCGCTTGTGTTCGTGCCTCCTCTATCAGGTTTATTTTATTAATTAAATTAATTTCGGAATGACTAAGGCCACGACAAAGCAAATTATTTCAGTCATGGATTTATTGTTGAGATGAAGACATTGCTGGCCAAGAACAAACAAGTATTCTTACTGTGTCCACGATCAATTTTTTCCAGGAAAAGTAACCGATGATTTGCTACACTTCATATTAAATCTATCTCTTCTTAGCAATCATTGGTAGCATTAATTAATAGCCATTCTTTGTATCGACTAACATAAACTTGATGATGAAATAGTGGAAATTGACAGTTAAGTCAAGAAGGTTTAGTACTAGTACTACGTTGATGACCAGCTGCGTATGAATGCAAGTAATTTTAGTGGTTATTTATTTATTATAAGAAAACGTGCGATGTGAATGTTAATATATCCAAGTGCACGCCACTGATATCGCGTATATTTCTTAATAGGTACTCGTGGTAGTACTCCCCCTCAATATAATAGGAACAGAATAAAGCGGCACGTTAATATGCCGTTAAAGCAAGAAGACCGACGAAGAAAAATACATAAAATGTTCGACGCTGGCTGTCTCATAGCTCCTGGTCCACCGTCGCTTTGCTCTTTTTCGCTTCAAAGGGGACATACAACTGTCACGGACCCAGCCCGATCTGGTGACAGCACCTCACTATTCACAAAGTAGCCAAGCCGCCGAAACGATATAGGCCAGTTTTGAGAAACCAATAATATTATATACAAAAATTAATATTCGATTTAATATGATGGGTATGCTTCATTTCAAATTGATACATTTTGATATATCTTCTTTTCAATATATCTATGTTAGAAACGGTGTTTGAAAACTGTTACTTTTAGCTCAGAACACGTGGTTATTTCTCATTCACAGATTCCACGGGATCAAATTACGCTTCTACTTATCTTCATTTCATTTTAACATATAGAATTCACACAGCGCAAAATCTGGCGATTGTCTAGTACGAGTGTTGGTACTTAGTTTTGCGATATGGCAACACTTATTTTATTATATATTATTTTGTTATATATATTTTCATATTTTAACTTCAACATTGTTCATAATTCAATGGCAAATGACTGTAGGTAGTAAGTTCTTTCTTAGCAACAAATGAAAGAATAAGGACTGCAATCAATAACAAAGAGATATTCGTAGCATGATATGTTAAGGTTTTTGACGTAAATATTTGCTACCAAGTATGTCATTCCCTTGTAAAGGATTTCTATGTTATTTTAGTTATGTCGTTGAATTATTCTAGACAACTGGCCTAAAGCAACAGATTGTTCAAATATTCACAGTGTCACAAAGCCGCCGAACGTAGACGGCGGCGATTATGCGGTGAGCGTGAACCGCCTCACAGTCCGCCAACCTTTAGTGGAATTTATGAATATTTCTTCTTTAGACAGCGAACGCTAGCTATGTATTACTCTACTAGTCAAGACTCGACAATACCCTGCTTTCAATATCACAAAAACGTATTGTTTATACCATATTATTTAAATGATTTGGAAAAATCGAGAGAAAGATAACATGGTAAGAGGAAAAAGTGCAGTAAAATTGGTTTTCAAAAATGATTTGAATAATACAATTGAAAAGATAGGGAATATAACAAAAAGGAAAAAAAAATTAACTTGCGATCTGAGGTCGGAAAGTGGCAATAGGCAACTGATTGTTCATTCCCAGCAAGTCTTCCTCGGAAGACGAAGTCCAGTATCTTCGTCATCGTTTTGGTGATTTTTCCTGTCCTCTATGAGTCTATGTTACTCTCTCTCTGTCTTGATTTTACTTTTGGTATTTAGTTATTTGTTCTCCCAAACTATATATTTCATTAAAAAGGTTACCATGACTCATTATTTCCGCTCTAGGTATTCAATCCAGATATTTAAAATGATTCATTTGATCGATTTTCAACTTACATCGTATCGGTTCTTTGGACTTACTAAGCATTTGGTCTTCTCGGTGTTGATTAGCATGTTTAGTCGCCTTTGGAGATTATCTCTAGTATCGTCAATAAGGGTAACATCGTCAACATAACAGACGAAGTGGAAAAATGTATTACCCATTTTGATTTCTGCTGTTTTGGGCAAAGTGTCTATTATCTTATTAATCAAAAATATATATTTCAAATTTTTTAAGCTCTGTTTCTTTGGTATATGATTTAGTGTCTTTTCTATCAATATTTCTAAACATAATTCAATTTTACTCGGTTAAAAGCCTTGGTGATATCGACAAAACAAATATATGCGAGATGTATTACATTCTAGGGCAAAGTGTCTGTTATCTTATCAATCAAAAATATATATTTCAAAATTTTCAGGTTTTGTTTCTTTAGTTTGTGATTTAGTTCCTTTTCTATCAATATTTCTAAGACGTCATTCTATTTTACTTTGTTAAAAGCCTTGGTCATATCGAAAAAACAAATATATGCAAGATGTATTACATTCTAGGGCAAAGTGTCTGTTATCTTATCAATCAAAAATATATATTTCAAAATTTTCAGGTTTTGTTTCTTTAGTTTGTGATTTAGTTCCTTTTCTATCAATATTTCTAAGACGTCATTCTATTTTACTTTGTTAAAAGCCTTGGTCATATCGAAAAAACAAATATATGCAAGATGTATAGCATTCTAGAGATTTTTGGGATGTCTGTCCTTTCAGAAACTTTGTTCTTCTTCTTGTATACTCACGGTGTCGGTGATTTTTTCCAGTTCAGTTTATGTGAATAGCAAAATTTAAGGTAATAAAAAATCTACAATTTTTGTATTTAAGTTCTTTTCCACATAACCTCAAAAATGGAAACAATTCAAGATTCAAGGTTTTTATCTTTTACAAAATTTTTCCTCAAGATTTGGTGAAAACATACACTGAAACTGTTTTTATTTGAATTATTTTATTCACCTTTTTTATTGAGAAGCATCTTATTTTCAATCTGAAAGTGTTTTATCAAAATATCTGCTTTATCAAGTAATTGGTGTGTTTTTTATTTGTGAAAAGCTGCTGGCTTATATTTTTTTTCATTATCCATTCTATTCATTACTATAAAAAATGACAAGTTACGTGCAACGAATTAACTTTTTCCATAAAAATAGCAATAATCATAAGCTTAAAGATACGTGAAACGCAAAAATTCGTCATCAATCAACGGTATTATCGTATTAACTTGCAGTCATTGGTATTCGAGGACTGAGACAGCTCCCTTCGGTATGTTAACTAAAAGTTGACAAACCTGTTGATATTGATCATCAGAGAAACGACATCTTCATGGCCGCCCCCGCTGGCCATATACACATCTGCCTAGCAGTGTCGTGTATTGTGGGGTACAAATATCCAATTCTAACATTACATCGATTATTTTAATTTGTTACTACTATAAGAAAGTTATTTGCTTTTATGAACTATAGAGAAGTCGCAGGGGGAGAGATCCGACGAATAGGGTGATTGTGGTGGAATTGTAATTATTATGGAGGCTTAAATTGTATCGCACGCCCATGCATTGTTAGTGATATTTTGAATCTTTCTTAAATTCACGGTCTTTCTCTTGTGCAAGGCACATAGAATCATCAACAAACATTTTTTATACTTTTCGTAAGTTACCGAAATGGTCAATTTGGAACAAAATTCGACGCATTACTGGAGGTTTCGCTACTCCATTTTATGACTAACACCTGTAAAGTACAACCGAGAGAGAATTTATAATAGAAAAAGGTTGGTTGGGACCAGAGTTTTAGTGATTGTTTGATTTAGTTTCACAGATCACCTATATTTAGATGGATAACGACAATGTCATTTGTTTTAACCAAATTAACGTCGACTGGTGGTCTAAACATGAACTACTAATATGACAGCTTTCATAAAATACTGACAAATATAATAATCTATTCATGGCGCGTAATTTGAATTATTTAAAGATAGCTTATACTGCTACCTGTGAACTAATGAATTTTTAAAATTATGTTGTTTATGATATATCTCAAAATGGTATATTTTCGAGATATGTTGTCACAAAAGATGAAATTTGGAAATTTATTAGTTGTAATCTTGTTGGGAAAAAATATTGTAGGGGTAAATTTCGTTACTCAAGTGGAATGTAGAAAAAAATGCTTTTGAAAGTATCTGAAAATCCTCAAATTATTAGAATACTCTAAACATGAAGTTTTTGTATTTATTAATAAGGTAAAAATAAAATTTGAAGAAAATTTATAATTTTGCATACAAATCTCACATCTCAAGTAATTATATCGGATTTTAATAAAATTTATCACGTGAACTCCATAATTTGAGTTAATTTAGTATTGTTTATAGCTGGCAGCCTATCTATTGAAATATTTCAAGTCATTATGAGGATTTGGAAACAAATACATCACATTAATAGATCCTCAATGTTGTTATATAACATTTACTGAAAGTTATTTTAAAAAATTAACCACAGCTAGCACTATAATATAATTAAAAGGGCACAAAAACACTAGTACAACACAGAAATAATGTGTCATGAAGAAAAACTAAGCAATGTCTACCAATATTAACCCTTGTGTTCGCACCTGGGTACCCAGGTGCCCACCACGGTACATTTTTGAATGTAACTTGGTCAATAATGAAAATTCCGGCAAAAACCTCCGGATCTTCATTATTCGACTCATTTGTGAGCAGGTAATTTGTTAGGAATAAAATAATTTTTTCGTTTTCCAAGAAAAAACCGAGTGTAAAGTATATATACGTCACAATTTCTGATTATACATAAAAATAATAAAAATAATGTGGAAAATGAATTAGGCCCTGCATTCGTGACACTTTGCGAAGGTTGTAGAATGTTTGTCACAAACGGGTTTGTTACAATCGCAGCATGACTTGTGTCTTTCTCCTCTTCTTGATCGTTCCTTTGTAGCAAATATGACAGGAGCCAGTGATTTTGATTCTCCCTGACATATCTCTTTCATTAGCAGGACCTCGAGCGAGTTCCACGGGGATCAATGACCAAACGATCACACTTTTAATGGCGATTTTTGTGCTGTAAATTCGCATTATTTGAACTTTTTGCGACCAGTTCTCAATTGATGGTTTTGCGAGTTCCTCACTCAATTGGCGCATAAATAGTCGTTTTTGGTTTGTTCTCTTCGAAAGCATCTTGTTATTTTCGTAATAAATCAAATAAGATGCGAGTGAGCTAATATCCAGTATATTCAAGAACAGAGCTACCGGCCATCTCAGAGTCCGACGTTGCGTAGTGTATCGAGTGCACATTTGATCCATGCTATCACCGCCAACTTTATATTTATTGTAGTATGTTATAATATGAGGTTTTTTTAGTGTCATCATTTATAGCTCTGTCGGAATGCATAGTTGACAACATAATTACTGCTTTATTTTTTTTCTGCACGTATGAGCACATTGTGATCTTCTCACTGAAGGCAAACTCAGTAGAGTATACTTCTCTCGACTTATGCGGAGCCGGGACAGTTGGAATTAGTTAAATTCCATGGAAGTATGTTTTCGACAAGGGGCAACGTTGTAAAAAAAAAATATCCATGCATCCATCCAGTACGGAGCTGCAAGTTCTTTTACGACACGTTCTCCTTGATTTTTCTCTTGAACATCACTAGATTTACCACTGTAAATAATACCATGCAATGGGAAGCATTTTCGGCATCGCAAATCCACCAAATGTACTGCGTAAATCTTGTGCGACCACGGGAAGAATACAGTTGTTCATCAATTGTTACATTCTCAGTCTGCTTGTACATATGAGATAAATTTGCGTTCAGCATTGTCCAAAGATCACGGATTGGAGCTGCTTTATCCTATTTCAATCGTTGCTGGCGTGAATTACCTTGAAAATTCTGCTCTCGATAGTTCTTTATTACCTCTAGTTTTTAATCACAAAGCATTCGCAAATATACAATTTTCATAGATAAAATAATGAAACACAGCGGCACGTCAGCGTGAACAAAACATGCCAACTGTTAAACATACCTGCTGCACGGCGACCCTTAAAACGCTCTCTTTTTACAACTACAAAAGGGAACTGGTTGGACGGGTCCTGCTAGACTATATAGTGATGTCTATGTATAGACATGAACGATTTCAGGGCTGTAGTATTCGAAAAACGAAGAAAAATGAGAGGTGGGCACATAGTTAAGTGCTAAAACAAGGGTTGAATGATCCAATTTTGTTTCAAATTCGTCGAATTGATATATAGTTCAGATCATTGTCATCTGATCATTATCACTAAGGGTCTTTCTTAGTAGAAGCTCCTTCAATTATTATTGTCAACACCAATATACAAAATTCGAAATTTTGCTCTGCTTTTACACTAACCAACTCAAGAAGTTTCGCCCTCTTCAGCCTTCTCTCTAGGTTCGTGTTGTCGATGAGCTGGATTGCCTCGATGTTCACATGTTTCAACAGCTGCTATTCGTGACTTTTTACGGATTTAGTGGATATCAGCTTTACAATGTCTAACTGCAGGTCCCGATGAAGATCGCTATTTCAAAAGTAGCAGGGTGCATTAACGATGCTCCTTAGCACTTTATTTTGAAATCTTTGGATTATTTGGGTGCTGATTTCGCTGACACATCCCAATAGTTCAGAGCCCTGTTCTTAGACTCTGAACTTGAATTACAAAAATGATTCAACCTCAATAAGAGGTTATTTTGTATTGCACAACATTTTAGATTTAATTTTATGCAACAAAAATTTTGTCTATTTGAATAAAGCTTTTTTTTCGATTGTGAGATTTTCAGATACATTAAAATGAGTCTATATACGATTATTAGACATCAATACATTCCAGATATCCTAAAAATATTATAAATATCATGATTTATTTTCGTATATTTTTCAGACAATAAATAGGAGTAGGTCGATATGTGCTCAGAGAGGATAATATACCAGAAAAGATAATAAAACTTGTAAAAATGTGTGTTGAAGGCTCAAAAGGGAAGATCAGACTAGAAAAACAATACACAGATAACTTGCATATCCCCACGGGAGTAAGACAAGGAGAAGGGTTGCCCCCCTTCTGTTCAAGCTTTTAAAGCAGCAGAAGCTATTTCAAGATTACCAAATGTTGGAGGGAAAATAAATATTTTAGCTTATTCTGATGATGTAGCTTCAACAGCGGACAGTGATCTGAAAATACTGGCACAAGTATTCTTAGAAGAAGCACGAAAAGAAGGATTGGAGATGAATGAAGATGAGACTGAATATATGAAAGTGGGAAGAGTTGCAGAGCCCAATCATTCAACGCTGGACGTTATGGGATACAATTTTAAAAATTCTGATGAAGTACCTAGGATTTAATATGAACACCAACAATAAAACAGAAGAAGAAATACAGATGAGATTAGATGTTTTTGGAGCCTATCGAAATTACTTAAAAGTCAACTGCCGTTAAAAAACACGAAAATAAGAATATACACAGTCATTATACAGCCAGTTTCATTGCATGGAACTGAGGTGTGGACACTAACAAAACACACCCAGAAGGAGTTAAGGAGGATATATGGGCCAGTTTTCAAAGGAGAATACTGAAAAACAGAGAACTCTAGAGACGACCAGATTCGTAGCTGTAATAAGAAGTAGAAGGCTGGGCCATGTACTCGTAAGAAGAAGAAACAACAATAAGAATAGTATGGAGAGGTCAATCAAAAGGAAGGCGCCCACTGGGATGACCAAGAAGAAAATGGAATGACCAAGATGTAAGAAGACTTGGTGGAGAAGTATATATAGCAAATTATGGAAGCAACTTGTTGGCGAGGCTTAAAATGAACTTGAATTTGAGTGGCCACAGTAGTAGTAGCAACTAGAGAAGTACTAGTTGAAACATGGTTGTTGCTAAAGAATATTTTGTAAGGAACACTTCAGAAAGCTACAATTTTATTCTCAGACTCAGGTAATTATAAAATGATTATTGTTAAAGAAGAGTATTATAAAAAAACAATATGTATTTGACGGTGAGATAAGAATCCTCAAGTACAACATCGATAAGAATATGAAATATTCGACTTCTCGAAAGTTGGCCGCCCTCTTATATTCACTTAAACGACTCATAAATTTTGACCCTGTCAGAATCCGTAATCAATTTGTCAAACGAAAGACATTAAAACCAACAGGAATATCTCTACATGAATATAACGACCGCAACAATGAGAGGCAAGACGGCTTTTGTAAATTAAAATGAAAAATATTACACGTTGAAAGAAGCACAAAGCACAATAAAAGATAATAATTTAGATAAGAATATAAAAAAGTACGCTGCTTAGTGTGTGTGTGTGTGTGTATGTATATAGTTGCTTAAGGTTACGACTGCCGCGTAAAATATTTATTATAATTGGCGAGAGGGCAATCAACGTGTCTCGACTTTTTGGGGTATTTTGATGGAATTTTAGGTCACCTGTCCAGTTTTTCAGTGGCGGAGACGATATTATTTGGCTATTAATAAATTCAAACATTTTCACAACACTATAAATCTTTTTTATTTTATCACTATCAGGTCGATTACGGTTCGTTCGTGATCCGATCTCGGTCTAGTGAAATCCAATAACATTCATATTAGACAATTTGACTTCGTTCACGATTTAGTTTTGAACTATCAATAATCGAAGTCGGATGTATAAAGTATTTGATATCATCAATGTTTCCAAATGTTCTTGGTTTTAGGATTTTTTATCAATCTTTCCAAAATTATTAAACAAAACTAATTTTAAAACAGAAGAGACCTAAAATCAAGAACAGTTGGAAGAATTAATATATCAAAAGGTCTAAGAAAGAAGAAAATAAAAGTATTTGATATACGCGGCCAAAGAATGTCATTGAACATTTCGATTGCAGAATTAGGTGTTATATCTTTTAATCTTGATGAAGAAAATAATATCAACGCAATGTGGCAGGCTCGATCTTGTTCAGACGAAATTTCTGATCGCAATTGGAATGGGATTCGACTGGAACTTAAGTTTTACGGATCTAATAATATTTAACCAGACCAAGATCGAATCGCTAACGAACCATAATCGACATTATAGTGTGGATCCAGCCTTAGTTTTGAGAGAAAGATGGTTCTAGAGGTATCAATTATAGCACTTGTACCTCATAGAGCTAACTGGGACTAAACTATTATAAACACTGAAGAAATAATTCGTAGCTGAAGAATAACTAATAAATCAGCCAGTACTTGCAAGTTTTACCTTGTCGCATTCATAAACATGCTGAATAAACTGAAGAAATAATTCATAGCTGAAGAATAACTAATAAATCAGCCAGTACTTGCAAGTTTTACGTTGTCGCATTCATAAACATGCTGAACAAACTGAAGAAATAATTCATAGCTGAAGAATAACTAATAAATCAGCCAGTACTTGCAAGTTTTACCTTGTCGCATTCATAAACATGCTGAATAAACTGAAGAAATAATTCATAGCTGAAGAATAACTAATAAATCAGCCAGTACTTGCAAGTTTTACCTTGTCGCATTCATAAACATGCTGAATAAACTGAAGAAATAATTCATAGCTGAAGAATAACTAATAAATCAGCCAGTACTTGCAAGTTTTACCTTGTCGCATTCATAAACATGCTGAATAAACTGAAGAAATAATTCAAAGCTGAAGAATAACTAATAAATCAGCCAGTACTTGCAAGTTTTACCTTGTCGCATTCATAAACATGCTGAACAAACTGAAAAATAATTCATAGTTGCAGAATAACCAATAAATCAGCCGGTACCTGCAAGTTTTAACTTGTCGCATTCAAAAACATGCGTTCGTATAAACTAAACAAACAACGGACATTATTATTTTTGTTGAAGTGTATTAGTTTGAAATTTCTAATGGATTATTGGATGCACTCAGTTGTAGCAATTAGTAGCGGGGTTAAAAAAAGGACATTTTTTTACAATTATAACAAAAATTAAATTGGTGATACAATGAATCAAATGTGGGTCTGACATCACTAATAGTAGAAATTCGTCCGTCCGTTTGTCAGTAGCAGTGATATTTCCTTGCAGGAAGCATGTAACGAGCACGCTTTTTTGGATTTAATTTCTGTTTAACTGAAGATGTGCACAATCATAAGAAACTTCGAGCATTATTAAGACAAGTGCTCACAAAACTTTTATTTATTAATCATATTTTTCATTTCATCAACCAACTATTATGAAAATTGTCAAGAAACAATGGGAACAAAATTATGAAGTAAATGAAATGATTGATATTTATTTTTAATGGAAACTTCCTTCAATATTCTGGATGCTGCTAGACTTTTGTTTTATAATAAAAATACTGAAATGATATATAAAAAAATATGTTTGTATTCATAACAAAAAACGTAAACTAAAGATCAGTATTTCCAAACGACTTTAATGAATTAAATTAATTAAAGAGCTAATGACTTATTTGTTAGTAATGAACTTGTTGTGGAGATCAACTAATCTAATAATTCAGAAGCAACAATAATATTATAAATTTCCGGCAGTGATTACATTTTCGGAACGTCCTACAACATATTCAAATAGAAGTATTAATTGTCTCCTCCCACAGCTGAAGCGAGCGGCAACTCTTTTGAATTCATACACAATATCAATAAATTTTTTAAAAGACACATAAAAGTCGAAGAGTTTATTTTTCTTTCGTATGCATTTAAATTCATTTTTAGTTTTTAATTACATTATTTCCACGATATCAGTATATTGTTGTTTTTATGGTTATTTGTTTTAATATTTTTGTGCAAACGTAGATTGAAATTTCAATTTAAATGTAAATTTTATTAATGAGATGGAACACACGCGGAAATATATAAAGCGTCAAGATTATTATTCTGTCATATTAAGCGATAGAAACCCTGTTTACTATTTTCGCATCGTGCCTATACCTTTAAATGGCTGATAAGGGTAGTATTTCTAGCATATTAACCATAGTAAAGATGTTAAACCAAGAATCATCATCATCAAGTTATAACTGAGTTAAATAATATAATCCACAACATTGTAAATACAATTTATTAACATAAAATATAAATAAATAAAGTGGTTACAATAATCTGAATACTGTCCTCGTTGGATGTCGAGGCTATTAAGAACAAACTATAATGCGTGTAAATGCTCTCTTAAATACTAAATCTTATCGTACACAAAAGCTGTAATCGACTATATTTATGTTCGTTAAAGTCTCATCAATACAAAATAAATACAAATTTAATATTTTGATGGAACTTCAAGTATCTAAAGGACATATGGAACCGCTTGAGTAAGACGTTGATTCCCATCAGGGGACGGTCAGTTTACAATAAATATAAAGACATATTCTTAACACGTGTCGTATTAACACGCATCAACACGTCTTGTATAAATATCTATTACGTTATTTTAAATATATCTATGCTTAGTGTTGTGATGCGCCGTCAGAGACCGATAACTCGCTTTAACACGTCATAGCGCGTGTTTTCAATATCTACCTTAGTGAAATTTTCGTCAGAAGGGTTACAAAGTGTGAGGTGAAAAATAAGTGTCTAAAGGACATATAGAACCTCTTAAGTAAGACGTTGATTCCCGTCAGGGGACGGTCAGATACAATAAAGCTAAGGGTACATTTTTAACACGTGTTCTTAATATCTGTTTCGTCAGAAGGGTTACAAAGTGTTGTAGGTTATATTCACCACATGTGCCGAGTTTGTTTAAATTAACCGGTATTTTCTGACACTGAAAAGTGTTTCCTTAACTATATTCGTTTACCACAGAACATGATATTTGGCTCATTCGTGCCTACGTTGGTTTATTGGATGAACCCAGTACTTCCTCGATTAATATTGTAGCACATGCAATGCTGTAGTAATCGCAACCATTTCCTCTTCTTCATTCAACCAATCCATCTCTTTTTGTAGGTCCTCCATTATTATAAGCTTTGGAGAGTTGTAATAATGTGTTGTGTGAACGTGAAGGTCGAAGATACTACTTCAGCAGTGAAAAACATCAAAATGTCAGCTGGCACACACGTTTTGTAACACAGATATGTGTCCGGTCTATCTGATGTGTTGCATTCTGACGTGTCGTGTTGACAAGTGTTAACACGGCTCAAATCTTAACAAATACGTTATTGTATAACTTATTATATTGTTAACAGATCTTTAATATTCCCATCAGAATTGGCGAGATAATTAATACCGTCGCAAGTGAATCAAAAACGTTTATTTGTGGTTTTATTGGTAGTTCGCGGTATAAAAATTGTTTTTGGACAATATCGTCTTAATTTTTTCAACTTTTCTTTTTATCTTGAGGTTGGAAAACCAATTAAGGAGGCGAATAAACTTTTTAAATTGTCAATAACATTGTAAATAAACAAGTTATTTCAGTATTTGTTCACCTTTCTAATACATTCCAACCTAATTGCTTATTTGTTTATTTTAAATTTAACTTTATTAAAATGATTACACCGAAAGCCGAAAAATTAAATTAAAATTCACGATAGACGATTAGTTTTGGTTACCATGATAATGCTTGAGAAAAATTCAGAATAGAATAGAAAGAATCAACTTATAAAGAATTGATTAAACCAAAGATTCTATAAACAGTTAAATTTAAATTCAACAAAAAATATTATGATTAAATGAGATAATGGGATCGTCTTCAGGTAATTTCCTCTGTGGACCCTTCAGATTAATATGATGCCACAACTACAGATTATTTTGAAGAAAATTTCTCCAAAAACAACCGAAAAAACATTGTAGTATATAGCTAGCAAGCAAAAAAAATTATAGATGTTTTTCCTCATTTGCGAGATTATAGTTATTAATTATCAAATATTTCTTCTTGGATACAACAACTGTCTTTTGGAGGTATTAATAAACCTAAAAACATTGGTTTGAAAAAATCAAAACATGGAATTACATCACAAAGATAGACTAAGATGTGGTCCAAAAACTGAATCCCTGCTGCATATCTTCTAGTGTTGTGATCGAGTTAATTTTGTTGACGATAATTTTTGTCATGAGTTTCATTGTAGTGTCTAGAAAATTTATCCTCCTGTAGTTAGCCGGATCTTGTTTATCGTGGTCGATATTGGAAAATATTTTTTAAAATCGTTCCTAATCTCCGTAAGTCTCATAGTATGATAAAAATATCATGTTCCGCCTCTCTGTATATCGACGAATATTTTCATAAAATTGTCAAAGTTATAACAGGTATTTAAAGCTTATGATCTGTAACCTACTGCTCGAATTTTCGGATCTGTAATGGGTAATAAACGTACACTTAAAATATTTTAGTAGTTGCCTTGAAGTATAGCAACATTAACTCAACTAGATATGAACAATAAATTACTTTGGTAGATTTCACATGAACGTTTGCCAGAAAGTTGTAGGAGTATGAATGGTTCCAGGTGCCCACTATCTGTCTTCTAAGATGAACATGACAAGCTATTAATATCAAATTTGTCACTACTATAAGAAATGTTTTGGTGTTTATATACATTTGAATTTATATTACGTTTTCGATCCATTTAGCTTTAAGGATAATTCGGATTTCGAAATTTTCATAAACGAAAAATAAAATAAAATTTTCCTTTCTTAATTAATATAAAAAATCACTTCAAAAGTTATGTGATGATATGAGTAGTTAATCTCTTCTACAGAATATTATCTACTTGTCCTACTTGTCATTTAAAACTAGAAGAACGTAAACAAAAAGGTAAATATCTGTATTTAATATGAATCCATTTATTTATTACACAAGATTAATTTTGAATATAACTTCTAATTTAAAATTTGAACTAAAGTAGGAATCGTTGCACTTTAGCACACTAAAATATGTTTGAATTCTAATAGGCCAGTGAACGGAGGTTTTTACCTCAGGCTTCCATCGATCTGCTTGAAATTTAAGATAGAAATGCTTTATTGTCAAAAAATTGTTACAATTTGTAGATAAAAGCTTGTAAAAACTAAAAAACAGTGGATAGTGAATACCTTGAAAAGCAGAATCAACTCTGCTTTTCCTATACCTATATGTGCTTTTACTATGGGAGTAAATATCACCTCAATTTGAGGGTGGTAATTCACAATTTAGGCACAAATTATTCCATAAAGCTTTTTCGAAAATTCGATACTTTCTGATTTATTCATGATTGAAATTTTAAATTTTTGTTAGAAAATGTATAGATTCAATCGCTTTTCACAAACTTTCACTCAAAAATTTTATATTTTATCGAAAAAACTGTAAGATGGTTAAATGTAGTTTAAAAAAAAAAAATAAAAAGAATCTTTTATTTTGAATATAGACGTAATACAAAACGAGTTATGATTTATTAAAGGTGGAACTTATTTAGTGAACCGAAGACTTTAAAAATTGAATTAGTGGAAAACGGTCAATTTTACAAAAACAATGTGTCGAAACTTTTTAAAGAATTATGAAAAACCATTCAAATAAGACTTTATAAAACTTTGTAATACATAAAATAAGTGCGTTATTACGAATATAAGATAGAATCCCTTCATTTTATAAAAAAACATCCTTTCTTTTTCATTCATTTCATTTGTTAATTACATTCTTTCCAATGAACGAAATAATTGCAAGCGACAACTACAATCCCTCTTCAATAAAATACTAAAGGTCAAAAATGTAGCATCCAAATGGAAAGAAAGTATTCTGATACCGATGTTCAAAAATGGAGAAAAAATCGATCCCCCAAATTATCGAGGCATTAGCCTGATGAGTACGGTTCTGAAACTATCCACTAGAATCTTAGCAGAAGAATTAATGTCTACCGGCATATGTGAAGAACAGCAAGGCTTCAGAAACAACAGATCTGCTATAGATGCTATATTTATAATGCGCCAAATAACTGAAAAAGCAATAGAGTTTAAAAAGGCAGCCTTTATGGGCTTCATTCATCTCACCCAAGCGTTTGATAGGATACACTTAACTGATGTTATAACTCTACTAAAAAAAAGGAACGTTCACCCCAATATAATAAGAGTTATCGGAAAACTTAACACCGATAATTATACCTTTGTGAGAACGGCAAAGAAATTAGGCAATAAAATACCTGTGGCAACTGGTATAAGACAAGGGGATAGCCTAAGCCCAATCCTGTTCAATATTATAATGGACGAAATCATTAACGAAGTAAAGCAAGCCGGGAGAGGATACCGAATGGGTGACAAAGAGATAAAAATAATATGCTATACTGATGACGCAGTAATAATCTCGGAAGACGAAGATAACCTACAGAAGCTCCTATATAAATTCCAACAAATATCGAACACGTACAACATGCTAATATCCACAAAAAAAAACAAAATCTCTGACAATATCTAAAGAACCGAGAAGATGTAAACTAGCGATCTACGATCAGAGTGTAGAACAAGTGATGTCCTTAAAATATCTAGGGAAAACATATCAAGCGATAGAAATCTAAAGAAAGAAGTAAAAGCACAAACAACGAAAGCAGCATTAATATCAGGATACCTTAGAGATTTAATTTGGCGAAATAAATGAGCACAAAATGTAAAATTAGAATATATAAAACTTGCGTAAGGCCGGTCATGACATATGCAATAGAAACTAGAGCGGAGAACACAACCACTAAATGGCTCCCAAGAACAACAGAAATGCGGACTCTGAGATCAATAACAGGACATACGTTACTCGATCGGAAGAAAAACGAAGAAATAAGGGACATGTGCGATATTCAGGATGTAGTAAGATGGGCAAGGAGCCGCAGAAAAGAATGGAGAAACCATGTTGACAGAATGCCAAATGAACGGTTAGCAAAAATTACGAAGGAAAAGAAACCAGACACAATTCGACCTCCTGGACGACCACCTATAAGGTGGTATGAAAGCTGGTCCTCAGCATCCCAACTACTACCGGCAAACCCTTGATAAAAATATAGGACCTAGTCCTAACGTAAGAAGAAGAAAAAGAGACAGTATTGCGATCCTAGAGTTAAGGGGGTGGACAAAAGTTGAAGGTTCATTGTAGCCCATTAAAATACAAAAAAGTCCTGCACCACAAAAAACTTTTGCAAATGACATTTTGTAATTGCAAAAAAGATGCGATGCATCATGTGATTGCCGGAAAATTGGACTTGTTCATAATTCAACTTGCAATAGATATTCTGGTGAAAATTGTCTGAACAATGCTCCAATAACTGATGGAGGACGAAGACGAAAATACAGATAATGATATTGATGATTGTTAACTTTATTTTATACATTAATTTGTTATATATGTTTTTTTCAAACCACACCTTCTCACAATTTTCAAAGATTTTAATTTCTTTTCTTTACTAGCTATAATTTCCAATAGATGAAAATATGCAGAATAAACTTTATTGCAGTAAGGGATGATTTTTGAGGGCGAAAAACTTGTGAAAAAGGAACATATGAGTTGTACACAATGAAATGAACTTTTAATAAAAATTAATTAATATAAAGTATTATACTTGTTTTTTTTTAAATTTTCTCACAAGAAGGTTTGGTTTATAGGAGCTGAAATACATTGATTAAGGGTTGAAAAACATAAATAGTATCCTTAAATATAATGCTATCTTTATTTTAGTACTACAAATGTTTTTTCAACTTTCTAAATGCTTCAACTTTTATTTTATTGAATTTTGACTATAAGGGGTAGTTTTCACCTTCTACAATAATTTACTCATATAGGCATATGGTGGATTTTGAAGTGAAGGTTCAATAG
This sequence comes from Diorhabda elongata, assembly GCA_026230145.1. Lineage (NCBI taxonomy): Eukaryota > Metazoa > Arthropoda > Insecta > Coleoptera > Chrysomelidae > Diorhabda > Diorhabda elongata. The sequence continues at coordinate 15,072,954 of CM047928.1, read as the reverse complement.
AACTCAATTCAAACATTTTACGCAAATCCATGCGTCTTGGTAGGAATTAGGAGGTAATACCATATTTTTACAGTTGTTCACTGGACTATAAGCTGACCTAGGAGTTATGGACTTATTTTTTTCAAGAAAATAGTCGTTTAAAAGCCATAACTTATCAGAAAAAACCACGTCAAAATGTATTGGAAGTACTTATTTTTAATATATTTCAGACGATGTAAATCCACATAGTTGTACAAAAAATGTTGTTTGTATTTCGTGTATAAAATTAGCGTTTGCATGGCAATTTTTAACCTCGAAACTAATGTTTCGTGTCATACTGTGATTTTAACCAAATCCTTACAAGACATGGTATATATCCAAAGGTGCATCGGCTACTTTATAACATTGGCACGTATGACAAACTGATATTTATGGAACTCGTCGATTCAAGTTTACCCCGACCAGTATCGAAATTGTACTTCCAAAAACGATAAATTTGGATCTGTAAGACTTTTACATTTTTAGTACGGAAGCTTGAGGGACAGATGAATTTAAGATCGTCGGAGCTGTTAACGTTGGGATTGAGACTGAATCGGCAGATATCTTTGAAGTTGATCATTGGATAGAATGCAGTAGGCGTTTGATCTATACTCCATTATAGGACAGTAAAACTTCCGTATCATACCGGTGGCGCTAGTGCATTGAGGTTGGTATATAGACATGGACATTTATGGCGTAAATAAAAAGGGGAGGCGTTATGGAAAAGTGATTCTACTGTTGTAATTGGACAAAAAAATGTATTGAAACTAGAAACTTGCATAAATGGCATATAATTTGAAAATATATTGCTTGAAATTACTCATAAAGTGATTATGCGACACCTAGAACGAACATAACAACTTAACATAATTTAACATAACTTGACATAACTTGACATAACTTGACATAACTTGACATAACTTGACATAACTTGACATAACTTGACATAACTTGACATAACTTGACATAACTTGACATAACTTGACATAACTTGACATAACTTGACATAACTTGACATAACTTGACATAACTTGACATAACTTGACATAACTTGACATAACTTGACATAACTTGACATAACATAACTTAATCTAATTATTGGGGTAATTTGATTGCTTTTCAATGAATTATGAAACCTTCCTCAACCTTCTTTAAATGTGTTTGTCATAAGAGTGAGGATGTGGTCAAAGGCATGGTAAAACATGTTGTTAGGATGAAAAAAGTTGAAAGGAAGGGCAGTAGATTGAAGCAGTAGGAACCTAGTATTAATTTAAGGTAAACTGAGAATGATAAGTATTCAAAAAAACTGATAAATTGAATAATTTAAGAACGCTGAAAGAATGTATTAAATGCTTACACAATCACAGACGATTTCCCTTTGAAAAAAAAGGATATAAATAATTGAATTGGAAAATAAAATCCCGTAGATAATCTAAAGGAATTGAAAACTGGTTAAGAAAGACAAAATAAGCCGTCGTACTAATATTTGTCCATGCGTCATAAGAAAATGTTACCTCAGTAGATTACGAATCTTTCGCGTATCTCATATTTGGAAGTTATGATCCCAATTACTTAAAAATTAACAACTTTGCCAGTTACTATCATGTCAACATACAAAACAACAAAATAGTTTATACCTCATTAAATTTACTGGATTTTGATTTCCGTATTAGTGTAACGGTTTCGTCAATAAAGAAGGAGAAATTACATACTTCTCTTTCATACAGAGTGGATCGAATATCAGTTATATTCCAGTGATCTTATATCATTATATAGTGCAAAAGAGAGGTTCAATTCACAGAAATTAAGGCTTAAATTTGAAGTTTTGAAGTGTTTCGAACTGTAATTTTCTAAACTTCCCTCCTACTTTCATAACCAATTCAAACCAGCTCTAGAATGTCGTTCAGGGTGATTAGCTCAATGGCAATGTAGACCACGATGCAGGTAGGAACAGGTCTCATTGGTTGAGGAACAGAGAAGACGAAACCAAGTAGGTTATAGTTTTGACTTGCAATTTCTAATGCATGTTAATAGAATGTTGAAGACATGTCTGTGAGCTCGGTAAGTTGAATGGATGTAAAACTTCGATTTTAATTAGGTTCTCATACATTTCTTCTCTATGCTGCATATATCTATTACACTAAATAAAATGTATTTCTTGATGCAAGTTACTGGGCAAAAAATACAAAAAGAACACTTCCAACTAGATAGGCTTTTACAAATACATGATACAAGTCTACTTTGATAGAATAAGTTGATGTTCCAAAATTATTTTCCTGAATCGTATTTTACCTTCAATTTACTTCTAAAAGAAAAAATTTCACATGTAACAAAGAAATTTTGGTTAGTTATATCAAGCTCAACTTTTTATATCTGTGATCAATTCTTGTATAGTAGTTGATGCCTCATGTTTCCATTTTCCATTATCGTTACGTTTTAATGGAATTTTCTCAACCATAGAAGCATCATTCAGATGTAACTAGAGATGTATCTAACTTTTTAGAAATCTATGTTGGTAACTGGATGATATCTGTGCTGGGCTTTTTAGAATTTTGGCTGTGATCATTTGGCCGTTTTTTTAAACTTCAGAAGCTCTCCTCTTTTTAGCATCCTCAGTATCTACCATTTCCGCATATTCTTTTTAAGAAATATCGTCTACATTGGATTTGGTTTTCACAAAATTTAAAAATGTCTTATTTTCTTCCATTTGATCTGGCCGTATCCATTTTTTGGCATAAGCTTTCCATTATCTCTTTTCAGTTTTGTTTCTTGACATATTTTAATTATTTATAATCAGGTTGATAAGCGGTTTGGAACCGATGGTTTTCTAATAGCGGTTTCAGGATAGTCTGTAATCCCTATAGCACGTCGATGGCGTCTTAGTCTTGTACGACCAGACCACTCAGACTTGGTACAGGTATCGCGAAGATTCATTTACATAAATTTTGAAAAATATATTTTTGTTAAAGTCCACTACAGGAATTTGGAAAAAATCGAATAAAATTGGGTCTATCATTGGTGAAAATGAAACCAAATTTTCAGTAGTATCATCTGCAATTTTTGAACCGAATTAAGTATATAATAATAGTTATGGAGTTTTAGACGTTCACAACGTAGAAAAATCTTTTGAAACAAGTACACTATTTGGATAAAATGAACCTTGCCTTCATGTCATCAATGAAGACGATGCTTTTGGTCTAATACCATATTTATTGAGGCCCTTTCCATACAAAATAAAACAGACTTTCGTAAAAAAGACTTTAATGTATGACTCTGTCGTGGGAGAAGACTGGTAGAAAAGCTTTGGACGTACTGGAACTTCTTATATTTCGCATAATTATCCAAGAACAAAAAAATCTGATGACGTATTTAGATTCAACAACTTAAACATGTGGTTTATTTTCCATTGAAATGAAAAAGTTTCTGAAAAAATTTGGAATTTTATTCTAGTTGCTACAAATGTAAACTTTATTAATCAAAAATATTTTTTCTCCTTTTTAAGTTATAACTAATTAATCAACACCGGTACGACGGTTCGGCTATCAGTGATCTTGAACCACCGCGTTTCACTATTTTTCCGATTTAATTCGTTGTTGCATAATTTGACAATCGCTTCAAAAAAATTCATGTCGATTAAATTAGATAGACGACGAATCATAGATCTTCTAAGAAGAGCAAAATCTAAAAAAAGTAGCAAATGGTCGGCTGATTTTTTCCGAATGACTGTGCGTCATCGTTTCATTAGAGTAACATAGAACATTCAATTTGAATGGTTTGCCAAAAGTGTTCGAAAATATCAGGGAAACCCATCGCAGAAGATGAATCATTCTCCATCACGACAATGCGAGCTTTCACAAACAAAACATTGAATCGATGGTTCATCCGCCGTACAGACCTTGTTTGACACCCAATGATTTATTTTTATTTCCGTAAATCAAAAATGAATTGCGTTTTTCTACACCCGAAGAAGTAGTTGTTACTTTGAAACTCAAAACTTGAGTAGCAATCCTCGTAATAGGCAAAAATTCGACGTAATCATTTTGAAATCACTTTTTCATTGAATCCGTTATAGTTGTTGAAATAAGTTAGACGCCTAAGCCATCAACAACAATAATTAATGGAATTACTTTATCTTAATTGTTTATATCAATTTTTGAACAAGATAAAAATTCTTTAAACGATTTATTTCCACACAATCAATCTTAATAAAAATTTTAATCAATGATTTGGCTGTGGGCAATGTGTGATCTTCTAAATGTCTCATTTTAATTTCATTGTTAAAAGATTGGAAATTTAATCTCAGATACGCGCTAGATATTATTAAAATTCATTTATGTTATTAATGATGTTGAAATTCCTTCTTGGAATAAAAGCTGAAGTGAGTTGAGATGAGATTTCATAAAAAATTGATTGTTAGTTTATAGTTATTGGAAACTCTCCATTTCGTTTTCGTTACATGTTGAAATAAAAATGAGGATGCAGCTTCCGTGTAGGGATCTTTCTCAACGACAAAATATCATTTATGCAATGAAATCTTGATCCTGATTCATAGAGCAAGAAATCCTTGCCAGGATCAACAGAAATCCGACTAAAATAAGATCGTTTATGTCTATACATATCTTTCCATTGAATGATATTAAATCTAATGTAATGAACTTCTGCTCTTTTTAAAAATAAGGGTAAAAAACTAACAAAACTCACTGGAGCGTTTTGAGATGTCACACCACGACGTACTGTATGAGGAGATTTTCAAGATTTCCAGCTACGACATCCAAGTCCTTGTAGGTCACTACCCCATCAGAAGCCAAAGAGATTGCATAGTATTTACTATTCGAACACAGTGGAAAGCTGGACAGAGAAAATAGTTCTCTTAAGAGGAGTCTACGTCTTTTGAAGGCAATGTGATGCACAGTCGGGCATATCATTTTTTAGTCATAAGTTCAGAGCAGCTGGAAAGCTAAAATAACTTCCTAAACAAGTTAATATACTCTAATGACGGCATTGGTCATAACCAAGAAATAATAGGTGGCTTCTTGCAGTCTTCACCAATTGATTTTCCCAATGAGTTTTTGCATCGGTTTTGACACGAGCTTCATCAGCACCAAAGGGACAATCTACACAATAACTGTGAATTGAGGTTAATTAAGATCTTTTTCTCTTTCCCAAATCTTCCACGGTTTATCTAGAGAACATGCATGCAATATTCTATTTTCCAATTTTTGCTGGTCTTTCTTCGTTTCTCCGTGGTTAGTTCTTGATTTTCTTTCAGTTTTGCTCGGTTGTTATTCTTCTTCATATCACCAGTTTCTTTGCCATCTTTATCAAATCCCCCGTTTTGGCTCGATTACTCCTAGTTACTGGCAAGAATCCTCTATAAATTTCTACAAAATATACCATTTGTCTTTTTTATCCGTATCTCTTCTATAATCCAAATAAGTTATTCCAGAACTTTCTCGAAAACTCATGAAAAGTTTTTATGAACACAGTCCTATAAGGTTCATCGAAAAAAAAAAAAAATGTGCAAATAATTTCATTAACACTTCTTCAAGCTACAATCGTCACTTCCTGAAATAGTATATCAGTTTATACCGCTTAGACAATCTTCTATTGGTCTTAAAGTATCTCATATTCAAATACTCTGTCAAAAACAGATACTTCTTACAGAAATGGTCATATTCAAATACTCTGTCAAAAACAGATACTTCTTACAGAAATGGTCACCCTGTAGATGGAACCATCCATTTTATAAAGCTATGACCGGTGCTGTTAGACGGCGTGCGGCTGTGTCATCGTCAGAGTAAGCTACTTTTTTGCAGCTCACTCCGTATTATTTATAGTTTTCTGAACTAACTTTTGATTAGATTTTTGAATCATTTTATTCAATGGTTTTATTTTGTTTGAATAAAAAAGTTTATACAAATATATGTTGTAGGTAGTTATTGTTTATAAAATTAGCATACAAACGATGTTGATTGCAAATTGTTAAGGGCATCTATTCAAATAATTTTTTGCAGTATTCTATTATAAGTATGTTGAGAAATGTACACAAAGAGATTGTTAGTGTTATGCAATAGGTGACCTTTTCTTATTATCTACGCTATTCGATCTTAAATACAACATTATTTTTTTTAATACTTATACAGAGTGAAAGAAAAGTATAGATATTAATATTTCCTTATCTACAAATTACAATTCACTGAAAATCTTAAAATTATAATTTATATATCATTACGATTCTTAGGTAAGGAATTTATTACGAATATCAATGTATAATTAACAAATTCTCTCCCAATGGGGGTCCTCCCACTTTAGAAACGATCGGAAATTCATGTAATTACTTATAACGGCTGGATAGTAGGATTCACATATAAAATAAATGTTAGTGCCAATCGTTTTTTCAAAATGGATAATAAACATACGTAGAATTTTTGATTAAGTTTTGATTAAATGCAAATAACGAAATAATCAAATAATTTTGTATTATTTATTGGAAAAATAATCGAATATTATTCTAAAAAACATTATTTGATATTTACTAATTGAGAATGAGTTATTTAAATATGTAGAATTACATAATATTCAAAATTTTTCATTCAAACTTGACAGGGTTAATTTTAATCCCAATTTAAACTTCTTCATCAATATCTCGGCATACATATATAAATGTTTTTGTTTTTTTTATTGGTACCAATCAACGAAGTTCACTAGCCTTCTGTTTAGAATCAAATCCACAAATATTATTTCACAATTGCTTCCCCAGGCTGTCAACCAAGAGCTTCCATCTATATAACTGAGAAAATCAGGAACCAATCTTCACATTTAATAACTCGACTTAAGAAATACAGATAGACGTCAGAAAAAATAGCACACCAAAGAATGTCTTCAAAAAATAGCACCAAGAGAGCCGCATAATAGAGAGCGTCCCCCACTTTGTTTTCGTATTTATATATTTCTAATTTCACCCAGTTATAACTATCTCTGTTTTCATAAAAACCATAGATATGACACAATCAAAAATTTCCAGTTTTTTATATAAAAGTATTTTTGAAGAAAGTGGTCTATTTTAATAGTTTACATATACAATTTAGTCCACGTTCTTAATGTAATACACAATTAATAATTTTAATTGATTCATAGTCGATGATCCTAGTAAATGTGACAATCAACTATATTTTTACAGCCTAATTTCTAAATTTAACATTCTTATTCTAAGAAATTAAGATCATAATTAAAATGGGCATTTGTCAAGTACTCCTCAATGTTTGTAAACAGAAATCTAAACCTCCATGTCAGAATAGGATTCTATGGAATGTTATGTGTGGTCAGTACTGCTGTACGGAATGGAAACCTGGATCTTGAGAGTTCAAACGATCAAAAAACTTGAGGCATTTGAGATGTGACTCTATAGACGCACCCTGAAGATACTCTGGACTGACAGAAGCTGTTGACAATTATTAGGATGAGAAAAACATCTTTCATAGGATACATCTTTCGCAACGACAAATACCTACTTCTACAGAATATATGCAGGGAAGAGCAGAGGAAAAGAAAGAAGAAGACATCCTGGCTCCTTAACATAAGAGAATAGACAAATCTCAGCGTCGGAGAATTGTTCCATGTTGCGAGGGACAGAAACATGGTCGCCAACCTTCAATGAGAAGACGGCATGAAAAGAAGAAGAACTCTTCTTAATTATATTTTTTTACATTAAACGTAACTTCTTGTCAATAAACTAGTTTAATTATTTTCTTTGAAATTATAAACTAATGCTTTTGTCTTTACAAATTCTGTCAATTCTGATAGCTGGTTAAAGATAGGAAAATATCTTTAAATATCTTTTTAGGTTATGTCAAATTGACATTTGACTTACAAATATGAAATAATTAGAGAATTATTATTATTATTAATATCAATTTAAATAAATTTATAATGAAGTATATTTAGAAAATTCATCTTATTTATCAGTTATTTAAATAATATAATTATTTATACAGATAAATATTTCAGATATATTTTTCATCTTTTTTTTTATAAGGAAATTGATAATATTTCCAAAGTAAATACATCTTATTATTTACAAATACCTCTAATCCTTAGATTTAAACAACCGATATCATTTTTCGTAGTGGAATTGTGGCATAATTAAACACCAAAGTGTACTAATTCTAATATATTTCCAAGCTTCCGAGTACTTATATATTCATCTTCTGAAACTGAAATTATATTTTAAGCAATTTGACTGATTTTCAGCTTGGTGGAAATTTATGTAGCTTCACTCTGATTTTTTGGTATAATTTGACTGGACTAATATTGCTTCTTTCTCAGTGTATGGGAAAGCAGTGCGCTATATAAAAAAATATTGTCAGTACATCGAGCACTAACTCCTGGAGAAAAAACTATCAATTAACCTCTGACAATAAGCTTACCAAAATTAAATTACGAGAAAGCATATGAAAGATGTGAAGTTCGTTTTCGACCTCAATTTCCCGGACTACTTGTTCAGTAGTAGTTCAATTAAAGTGTAATTTCGAAGGAAGTGAGATGATCTATGACTATATTTTTATCTTTGAGATCTGTTATTAAAAAAATCGAATTGAACGTTGGACAGTGATTTAAGTTACTGGTTTTGGCAATAATGTTGAATATAAGTCATATGAAAATAATATGGCATTATTCACCGTTATTATCACCCAATAAAGATAGAATTTTGTTAGCAATTCGATAAATCATAATGAGAAATAAATTATTTTCGATTTTGTAACGCCTATAATAATATAAGATTTGTGCTGTAGTACGCAATCTAACGAGAAACCTCATTTTACAAAGTTTGAACCTCAAACTATTTTTTTCACGTTTTAAAAAAGGTGTTTACTGAAAAACCTCGATTTAAACGTTACCGGGTGTCTGGGGGTAGTTTAAACCAATAACGCGCCGTGTTTCGTCCGGGATGTTCACGTGCCGATCATGCACTGATCATTGTTTTGCTTCACTATTTTCCTTCGATAAATGGATGTTAGCACGAAACATAAGTGTTCAATACATTAAAGTAAATTAGTTTTCGCGGGAGAAGGTTTATTGTTTGAAAAATTTAGTACAAAACAGGTGAGTCAAGTTAATAGGTTTTAGTTACTCTCAGTTTCTGAAGATAATAACTTGTTTATCAAAACGCGCGTCAGACAGTGTAATTATGAGGGTTAGTGTAGTGGTAGTGTAAACAGTGTGTTCAGTAACAATTATGTGCTAATGAAATTAATCTTTTAATGAGTTTTATGTTGTGAACATACTGTTTACACTACAACTACACCAACACTTACATTTACACGCGTTTTGATAACCAAGTTATCGTCTTCAGACACTGAAGATAAACTGACAGTTAATATATAAACTGACAGATTACTTGGTTATCGAAACGCGCCTTAGACAGTGTAATCGTGTTGGTGTAGTGGTAATGTAAATAATGTGTTCAGAACTACTCTCCTAATTTTTGATTACTTGTCTGTCTGTCTCTCGTCTCGTTATTTTACGGCTTCTACTTCGACACCAATATGTACGACATTTTTCCCATCTGAAGATTGATTTGGAGATCTTGGAGATCTCCACATAGACGCTTGTTCTTCTAAATACTATTTGTTCTTATACAATATGAATATAAACTTATTATAATTTAAATGCATGACATGCTAAAATATCGAAAAAAAATGAAACTAATGGTGTGATATTAACCAATAAACATAATCGAATGAATAAATTATTGTCATAGTTAATAGAAAAATATCATTGAATAGATAATAATTATTATTCAGTAAGTAAAACCAGTAGCTAACATTCCTTGAGACTGTCATTTATTGACAAGTAGTTACTCAATCCCTACTTGGACTACCCACGCGCTATTGCAGCAGGTCATAATAAAACAATGAAAATTTAATGATATGCCTATTTATTACATAAGCATTTAATAAATGAGATAAATTTGTATCGATATTGTTAGAGTCATGGTAAATATGGTATGTAAGATTCCACCTCAGTTGAAATGCCTATTTAAAAAGTAGAAAAAAAAATATTATCAATATACAAAGTGCGTGAGAGTCAACAAGAAACGTGTTATATCTTTAATAATTTATATCCTAACCGAAACAAGATCTACTATCAGTAAATTAGTAAAAAAAGTTTAATGCAATTGGTTCAGTAGAAGATTTATATAAATCAGGGCGCAGAAAAATTACATCAACTGAAAACACACCTTTGCTGTTTATGTCCTGGTAGAAGACGATCCACGCTTAAATATTAGATAAATATCCAGGGAACTTGATATTTCGCAAACATCCGCAATGAAAAGAGTTGTCAGACGACGATTTCAATAGATACGAAAAGTTTGCAGACCTATTGATGGAAAAATGTTACAATCAAAACGATCCAAATTTTTCTAGTTTTTTTTGCGATGAGGCCACTTTTTATATTAATGGATTGTAGATACTGGTCACGTAACAATCCTCGTTGGATGCGTGCATCCCATATCCAATATCCCGAAAAACTGAATGTATAAGCTGGCAAATAGGCGACAAAATAATTGGTCCCTTTTTCATTATATTTCCAAATTCAAGGAAGTATTTTCAATTACATTTAAAAAAAACTTCATTATTAGAAATTTCCAGACAATAAAATTATCCCAAACGACAATATTTAGCTACAACAAGATGTGGTGTGCGTTTGTGGTGAAGCAATACCTAAATAATGTGTTTCCCAGAAGATAGATTGTAATGCGTGGATTTTCGAATGGCCGCAGCGATCACCCGACATGAATCCTTTAGACTTCTTCCTGTGGATTACTTGAATAGCATCATTTATAAAACAAAACCTGTCAATATTCAGGAATTAAAAGATAGGATTACCACAGAGATAAGAAACATTGAGCAGTAAGTGATGTTGCAAAATGTATTGAAAAGTTTTAAAAATCGCATGGCTTGTTGTATTGAAGTAAATGGACAACATTTTGAGCATCTGCTTTAATCGCCTTTACTGGAATTTTCCTACTTCACAAACGTGGATCTACTTCTAACATGACACAAACATTTAAAGATTTAACTTCAGATTTTCAGCTCCATGATAAGTATTTGCTGCACCAGTTTATTTAAACTTTTTACTGACATTAGACCTTTACACGAGATTTGTATTAGCACTTAAATTATTAGTGAATATTCAAATTATTCAATCGTAGCCATCTAAATGTACAATATTTATTAAAACATTGGTAGAGATACTGTAAATGAAATTATAACTTATGGCATTTAGGTATAGAGGATCTCCAAAAACATAAAATATATAGGGTGATCCATTTGAAATAACAAAGTTTATTATTCTAGGGAAAGGAAAGATCTGACAATAATGTAAATACCACTATAATACCCTGGCGCTAAATAATTTATAAAAATCGTACAATCGTTTCCCATATAATTGAGGAGTTTCATACATAAAACTCACTCTGTATAAGTGAATGAAGCTGAGTCAAAAATTAGATAAAAAATCAATCGACTGAAATTAAGAAATTATTAAGAAAGGTTTTCAAAAGTAAAAAGCATTAATATGGAATTATGTAAAAAAGTAGTAAGATTAGTTTATAAGGTTATTTACAATAATTTCGTTATTAAAATGTTAAAAAATTATGAAAGAACGGTAACTGCAATATTTTTATTTAACATAATACTTATTTTTAATGATAATTATTACGAATTATAAATGATAAAACGTATCTCAAAACACCAATGAGTTTTTAATGAAATAATTCTTGTTATGACGACTTTTTTAAACTGAACGAACACGATGAAGATTTATTTTCGTAGAAATTCTAAGAGAATATTGATAGAAAATGGAATCCGTATGTACAACTGAAGCTATGCCATTATTTAACCCAATATTATGTCACACAACTTGTACAGATTCTGGAGTATTATGAGTTCCTAAACCGATATTGTCATTTTCCCTTTAGACTCGCTTAGGTGATGAAGCACAAAAATAACAATAAGTTATAAAAATAACTATGGAAATAAAAATATAACATAATAATGGTTTATTTACAAATCTAATTTTCAGCTTCAAGCGATTCGTCATCTTGACATACGTCTTTCAAATTTCCAGTCTATCCTCGAAAAATGATGATTACGTTTTCCAAGCAACTGACTTTCCTCTGACACGAGCACTGCTCTGGGTATCTAGTTAGAATAGACGAAATAGTCTAAAACTAGCAAAAAAAAATATATATTTTTTTGACTATTTCCTTCGAAAAATTTAAGCCAACCAAAAAGCTGTAATATTTTATGTTTACCTAGCAACGATCAAATTTCAGCGATAATACTGCACTAGTGCAAATTATCGATAATTTGCACCAGTGCCAAATTTTCGTCTAGGATTAATAAACATCATTTGGTTTTAATTTTATATTTTAAGAAAAGGAACAATTATTGAAAATGCAATTAGAATATACAACTTTACTGGAGGCCGACGATGGTGTTTCTATGCTGCTTCCACCACTTCTTATTGTTACTTCGCTACTGTCATTTCGCATTTTTTGTACAATTTCCTCGTGGTGTTCACTATTTACTTGGAGGTAACTCTTTATCGAGGCCTGATTTGAGTGTCCGGTAACCTTCATAATTTGATTTTCTGAAACCCCAACCTTGGCAAGCTGAGTAACTGCCGCAGCACGGTTCGAGTGATTTGTCATTTTTATTCTTTTCGTGTCAATTCCTATAGCTTCCGCTGCATCTCTTGTCCACTTTGAAATTTCATTTCGTCCTACTGGACAATTTTTAAAAAAACCTTTTGATGTTTCTTTCATCCATGATGGGTTTACAGTTAAGAAAAGACGATCGACCGTAATATGTTTTCCTCTTTTTTCTTTCAACATTTTAAAAAGCCTGCAGAATTATAATGATAGATTGTTTGATATCATGCTTTACATTAAATACCTTATTGGGCATTTATCAGGCTCGGTGGTGTTTTGGACTAACCATCTTTTTTCTGTTAACCTATGACTCCCTCCTTGCGCTGTCTTAGAAAAAATAGGATTATAAGCTATGCGTCCTGTAGGGTTGCCGTAGTTGTTAAATTCTTCTTCAAAGTAACTCAAAAGGCAATTACATGCTTCTCCTCCTCTCCACGCCAGTTCATATGAAGCAATATGAAAGAACTTGCGTTGAAGTCCGTCCGGAGTCGACTCGTCCCAAATGGCACACATTTTATCAATATCTTGTCCTGATAAGCTAGATGCACTTGTTTTTTTTTTCAGGACACTTTTGCAACTTTTTTGCGTCTCTCGCAGTTCTGGCGCATTCAAACGTTATATCTTTAAAAGGATCGAAAATAATGTTAAACTCTTCATAACATTTTTGTTGCAAAATTTTCGCTACTGTATTCCAAAGTGTTTTGACAACACCTTCTTTATATTCTTCCCCATCACTACGTCTCATGTTAAAAGCGAAATCTCTTAGAATTACGGCCAGCTGTGCGACAGAAGTTTCCTTGTTCAAAGTGTATTTTCGTTCATCACAAAATTGTTGAAACTGTCGCCACGCAGAATCTCTCGACTTGGAGTTAGTTTATCCAATGCGGCGTCTATTACTTGCGTGGAATTCTGCCCAAAACGTAAACTCATTTTGAAATATTTTTTCACGAACAAAACTGTTGTCAATAAGTTACCGTAGATACCAATTCAATGCCATTATGATGATCGTCAACTACGGTATAATTTAAAGAATAACAAATTTTAAACACAGAATTAAGTTTATTTTAAATTAAATTTTTCTCAGGAAATAGTCTGCCAAAATGCCCTCTCGTGCATGTCAAATTGTCTCATAATTTCTTCTCGTGCGCATTCGCGCACTCGAGAAAATTAAATTATCGACAATTTGACATGCACTCGGGACATTAATATTGACAATACCATCTGAAAGTGGTTCGTTCTGTATGTATTCACATAGCGAAAGTTGCGTTTTGAGTGTTCTATGTAGTAAAAGTGACAGTTCCGTACTGCAAAACACTTTCGGAACGCTCTGGAGTAGATAACTTCAACTTCCTTAAATGTGACAGTTGACAGTTTCACTTCGATGATTTTGCATAACCTTAAATTTTTAATTTTCTGAAATTATTTGTTTTATCCGAAGTTTTGTCTAAATTAATGAATAACAATGAATGATTATTTATTTTTTTTCGTCAGTGTAATTTCAAAAAGTTTTGGATCTTATGAGTCGTTTAAAAAATGTTGTGTACGCCGCGACTGAAATACTAATGTGCAAAATAGCACTCTCAGTCCTTTCCTACATTACTGATAATACATAATTCAAATTTGTCTTTCGAAAATATGAGACCCTTAACAAAGTAGCTTAGAACTGTACATGCGTCAAACGGTTAGAAACATGGGTCAATGAATATGGCAACAGCCTACCGAATTTTGCTTCAAAAATGAGACGTAAACGAAAAAGCCACGTGAATGTCGAGCGAAAATTAAAATAAGAATCATCACTATGAATTCATTGATTTTTCATAAGATAATGTTCAGTCCCATTGCAGCATGATTTTATAGCTTAATACGAAACTAAAGTCATCACCCAGCCACGGTATTCGTCAGATTTGGCTCATTGTAACTTTTTCCTTTCCTCGAAACTTAAAAAACCGATTCGGAATATGCGCTATAAATCCAATGAAGCCATAAAAAGTAATTCGGTTTATGTATTGAAGGCCATTGCAACAAATATTTACACCAATATATAGAAAATGGATTGAGCGTAAAATTCGCTCGAAAGGAGCGGATTTTGAAAATACGTAAAAAAGTTGTCTTTTTGATCACATCTACGGGACCGAACATTTTTCAAAAAATTACAAAGTTCGGAGGCTACTTAACAAAATTGTTCGGTAAATCTTCTATTCGAACCATACTATTAAAACATACGGAGATTAATTAATAATTCGTGGAAGATTAGACTGTGAATGTAAAGAACAAGTGGACGGATAGTGCATTGTTTGTAACTGATTATTCGAATCTTTTGTTGCACACAGCATGGTGGGTATGTAAATCTCAGCTGTATCGATTTTTATCTCCGTCTTGACAGCTTATTTGAATGCTTCAAAGAATAATGTTTAAGTATTTAGATCACCGGTATTAGTCTATAGAGGAATGTTAAATCTTAATAAACGTTTGTAATTCACACCCAGGTCCATAAAATTATATGAAAAGGATATTCTCGCCTACTTGATATAACACACTTGTTAGATATTTATATCGTTATATATTTTTGGTCAAACAGGTGTTGTGAAATAAATATTACGCAATAATAATTCAATGGCCGACAATATTTTCGTATTAAACGTAAGACCTCTATTTTTAAAATTAAAATAGAAAAAAATATTTATTATTTATGCCCTAACACGTACCACTTTTCAATAGCCTAATTATCACTGTTTACATTAGCAAGTAGATAATTTTATAAGGGGCGGTTAATAGTAAGTAAATTTTATGGCCGAAAAAATATCTGAATTATATTATTCAGAATAATAAACATGAAAATAACATTACAAATTAGTATTCTATTGAGTTTTATAGCAAGTTGTCTGTTCATAGTGTAAAAAGTGATTATAAATACGAAAGATATTAGATCAATGAAAATTCGGTATAAAGGACGATGGAATTCGGCCATGGTGGGTGATTCCTGTTGGTTTTTAAAAAGAGAAAGTGCAGCCCCTCATAAAAGGAAAAAGTAGAGCTTATTTATATTTTAAGTGATTTTTTTAATAGATTTGTTTATTAGATGTAAATTATAAATATTGCCAATATATACCATTTAACAAATAATTTAATAATTTAATAAATATTAATTAAATAAAAATGTGTTAATTTACTGAATATTAATAATTCTAAAACAATATCTATCAAATAAACATCTTTGTTTAGTTCGATTTTAATATTAATCAACTGTTTCCTCTTCAGATATACAAAAATCATGGAGAAAAAGATAGGAAAAAACATTTATAGAATAATGGACGGAAAGAGAAAATAGACAAAACACGATGGATACAATTCACAAAGTATCTGAAAAGAAAATTCACCTATTGATCAACCAACCATATCATCAAGCATATTTGCCTCTCAGGTTGCCTTCCAGGCAATGGATTTTAATGCGAAACAAACATTTTTCCAATAAACTTGTAAATTAAGGAATTTGATACCTCCAAAAGATCTTGGACACAGTTGAAAAACACTCAATCGGGGAATCAATACCAACATAAAAAAAAAACAAAGTTCATCGTGATCACCTGTAAATTAGATGAATTCCATAATGTGAAACTATCATACAATAGCGAGAGATTTGAACAGGTAATCTGAGAACTTGCTTATGTGAAGACTGGTCATCCGACGTAAAGTTCAAGTACCGGATAGAAAAAGCAAGTAGCTTATTCATTCAATTCAAAAACTTTGAGTTTAACCTTTACCATCAGAATAATATTTACAAAATGCTACGTATAGTCCAGGTTATCAAACGATGTGAAAGGTTGGACACTGGTAGTTAACACCATGAACACATTGAAGGAATTTGAGATGTGGATCTACCGAGGAACTTTGTTCCATCAAAGTCAAGAAAAATCAACGGATATCGACAGGTACCATGTGCATGTGCTTCAATTTTCGATAGAAGGAGAGATAGAGGGAAGAAGAGGATTGGGCAAAAAAGGAAGTCGTGGCTTCACAATAACCGAAATTGGACAAGGATAAAAACCATAAAAGAATTAATTGAGACCATTAGAGATAGGATAAAATGGTCAGAAGTGATCGTAAACATCCATTGATGGATAGCAGAAGATGAAGGAGAGATAGAAGGGAAATAAAATAGGGGGAGGAATCACATATTTAAAAGTAGTATTCAACTCAATAGATATGAAAATAATATGAAATATTATTGAGAAAATAGAAAGATAACGCAGATAAAAAAGGAATATATTTTAAAGTGATAGGGAAGGTTCGGATTGACGGAAAAAGATCTGGAGAATTTGAGATGGAGAAGAAGGTGAAGCAAGGTTTTAGTCTACTTCTGTTGATACTATTGATGGATACAATGATAAAAGCACCACAAGAGAAGAAGCAAAAATTGTAGACAATAAAAACGTCTAGAGAACCGTCAAAACGATGAAAAAATAACAATTAGTTTATGCATACGATACAGTAATTTCAGCAGAATAATTTGAAAAAATGAAATAAGAAGTAGACATATGAAGGAAGACAATAAAATACCTAAGGATAGTAGTGAGTATAAGACAATACAAAGAATGACAGTAAACCAAAAAAAAAGGAATATGAGGAATCTCTTATAAAGGAGAGAGGAAAGCGACGACATTTGAATACCTGGAAATCATTTCCACAGAAGATGGAAAAATATACACAGATATAGATATGCTACAAAGAGAACAATATTCGACGACGTAAGAATGAAGGTTCAACTTAACAACTGTACTCTATCATTGAGGTAGATGCAGTAAATATGCCCATGTTAAGCAGAAACCTTGATACAAATTATAAAAAAGTAAATATGTATATTGATATTTTATGGAAAGCATGCCGTCATTTTTAACTTTATGGCAATCAACACGATTATTTGTTTTTTTTCTTTATTTTTGCATTATATCGTTTTTTTCTCAATACTGATCATTGTATACCAGCCCTGTCGTTAATTGCCCATCGGAGGTGCTTAATATGCCCAGGGCATGTTCATGATATAAAGAGTGATTTATTTGGTCAAAATCATAAATATTTCGTTAATTGAATATATTTATTTCAAAAAACAAATTTATGATGACGGCAAACTGATAAACTTAACTAAATAATATTTCTGAAGAACTAAATATAAATTTTAATTCGTGCGAAAACACGCTCTGAAAAAACAAATAAAATGTATCACAACAAAACAAAAAAGATACCTATACAGTGACAAAATTAGCAGCAATCTAAACAGACAAAATTTATTTTTTAGACGACGCCATCTGAAAGTTGTTGAGTTTTGAGTGTTCCATGTAGTAAAAGTGACAGTTCCGTACTGCAAAACACTTTCGGGACGCTCTGGAGTGACGCTGAAGTGACTCAATGTTGACAGTTTCGACTTCGATGATTTTGCATAACCTTGAATTTTCAATTTTCTGAAATTATTTGTTTTATCAGAAGTTTTGACTAAATTAATGCAAGGTACGAAAAACAGTACAGGTGTCACTAGAAAAAATTATACATAAAATGTTTAAAATTCTCTATTATTTATTTTCTTTCCTCAGTGTAATTGAAAAAGTTTTGGATCTTATACATCGTCTAAAAAATGTTGTGTACGCCGCGGCACTTTCAGTTCTCACCGAGCACAATCGCATATCTTTTTCAACGTCTTCTTGGCAAGATTTGCAGTACCAGATCTTCGTAATTTGAATCGATTTTCCCTATTTTGGTGACTTTTACTGGTGTTTCGATAACTGTTACAACTTTTTCTGTAGAAAAAACTGCTTTCTTTACAATAAGAGCTTCACTATTCATAGCTTTTTTTTCTGATTGGTTTTGGGTTATCCTTAGAGGGTATCTCCAACATATCGGTAAAACTAACGTTCAGGAAGCTTTCGTCTTTAACACTACTTGTCTTCCTGTTAGTGTTTTCTATTTCAAGTTGGGTATTTATCTTCATTTCCTCTACTTAGCTTCCTCTGAATGTTTTCGCGTCAATATTTGAATTTCTTTTTTCTTTGATGCTCGTCTTCTTAGTCTTTTTATCCGATGTTCTCTTTTTGATTTTGTGTTTTGCTTTGTTTCTATTAAAGTCTCGCTGTATAAAGAAATGTCGTCATCTGCCGATGAAGAGCTACGTGATAACGACCATTTTCGGTTACTGTGTCGTTTCTTTTCAATTTTATGGCAACCAGAAATCTGCGATATGTTTTTCATCGGTTGACAACTGGAAGGTCCAGGTTGAGGTGTGGTCTCCCTTCCAAACTCTTCGTTTTCTTCTACTCTGTTATTTTTTTCGATATTATTGTCACTTTCAAGATTTCTTTCTGTTAAAACACTAGGCGCAAAAGTTACTTCTGCAATATTATTTGGATTATAGGATAGAGAATAGTTTCCCAAACCTTTGTTTAGTTATAGCTCGGTCTTTGTGGCGAGTATCATCAGCGGATATGGAATAATTGAGAGAAACGGGGACAGACATAAAAATGTTCTACTAATCTAGGTGACAGCTCCCAGATGTGTACATGGGAGCGTAAACCAAAAAGAACAGAACCGTTTTGTTTTCGGGGAAAAGATTATCTAAAATTATAACTTTAGTAGAAAGAAAATAACCATCGAGCACTCGAATGGGAGTCTTCATCCGATATTAGACGGTTTCTCGGAAATTACGACTTTGAAAGACCAAAATCAGAATATTTACGTAATCTAACGGAGTTACTGTCACCATCGCTTATATGAATTCCATGAGATAATAGTTATTAGCACCATTAGCACCAGCATTTGTAGGTTCTGTGTGAAACCAGGAAACAAAAAATCTCTGCAAGTATTTGCGTTGACCGAGATCAAAAATGGAGAGCTCGCTTCTTGTCTAATAAAGCTTTAAATGTTTCAAAGTATGAAAATATCAATTATTAGCAGAGTCAGTTGTTATGAAGGGAGAGTTTGATATTGTTTATTTTATTGGAATGCACAAGACTAAAAATTTTATAATTAATTTGAGAGAGATCAAGAGTACACATTCACAACCTTTTCACTGCTAGTATTACTTTATCAATAATTTCTGGAATCCATTAGAATGCATTTTTGGGACTATTTTAGTCAGTTGGAACAGTCCAAAGCTTGTGCCCGACTCTAGGGATGGTCCGCAAGTACAGAATATTTGTCTAGTTGGAGCGAAGACGAAGAAAATTTCACTGGCTCAACTATAGAGGGGCGTCACAGTGAAAAGGTTTTAAAGACAATAATTTTCGCTTGTCATCCATATGGCAATGCACTATGAGTAAAATTAGGCCAGTGCATTTACGAAATTACGTGACAAAATTAATAGTAGAAAAAAAAACAACGACATCGTGTTCTAGGGATTAAATAAAAGTTATGTGCATAAAATTCAACATTTTCTGTATAAGCGTTATGTTTTTTAAACAATAAAAACACCAAAAAAAGTGCTCTGGCCTAAGTAGAAATAAATATATGGAAAACAAACTTAAAAGAGAAAAAAGTACTCCACGAAGAACTGCCTTCGACTTTTTCATTTCCTCCATGATCCTTTTTTGGAACTAAGCTTATTAGTATATAAAAATCGTTCCATTATTTTAGATATATTTACATTCGTGATTGCTTCTTATAAAAACAGCTCCTGCTAGTGACATGGAAGAACTGGGAATGATAGACTTTGTAAAAACATACAAAGAATGGCTAAACTTCCGAAAAACGCGAATGAAATTTTACAGGTGACGTCAATATTTTTGAAATTCCCGCGACCTCGCAAGGTCGAAAATCGCGGTCATTTCGTGCGTAGGTAAATAGGAGCAGAAATATCCAACCATCAAAAGCACTTTGTTGACCCTGAAATAGTAGCCTACACCCAAAATTTTGAATCCAGCTGGAAGCAGAGAAGAGAAGAAGAATATCGAGGGGGGCAATAAGAAGTAACTTGGACCTGCATCTTCATGAATTTCTCTGGAGACGGCGAGTCCGGCGAAAAAATGTGGATCCATTCGATGCAATCATTGTAGTTATAAAATTTTTGTATCAT
The DNA here is from genome assembly GCA_026230145.1 of Diorhabda elongata. Classification (NCBI taxonomy): domain Eukaryota; kingdom Metazoa; phylum Arthropoda; class Insecta; order Coleoptera; family Chrysomelidae; genus Diorhabda; species Diorhabda elongata. The sequence goes on along the minus strand of CM047928.1, from coordinate 15,052,162 downwards.
GGAAAGAATGATTGACCTTCAATGGAAGAGGATGAGGAAAATAATTATATTTTTGTGGAATAAAATTGGTTTTCATTTATTTCCATTGTTTTTATTGCTCTTTCGGAACCGGAAAATTCGTCTATGCTATCAATTCGGTCAGGTTAGGTTAGGTTAGGTTACGTTATGTTAGGTTAGGTTAGGTAGTTTAGATTAGGTTAGGTTAGGTTAGGTTAGGTTAGGTTAGGTTAGGTTAGGTTAGGTTAGGTTAGGTTAGGTTAGGTTAGGTTAGGTTAGGTTAGGTTAGGTTAGGTTAGGTTAGGTTAGGTTAGGTTAGGTTAGGTTAGGTTAGGTTAGGTTAGGTTAGGTTAGGTTAGGTTAGGTTAGGTTAGGTTAGGTTAGGTTCCCTAGTGGGTTGCTGGTCCCATACCGGGCGCCTCCCCAGGTGGTGGATAGGGGAACGCCTCCCAGATATGGGTGGTACCGGCGAAATGAAATAGTCGGGGCGAACCAAAACCAGCACGGACGCGACCGTTCCTTAGGTAAAAGGCGGCACTCCAAAGGGTGGATAGAACTCGTAGCTGCGGCGAAAGCAATCTGTCTAGAGAAGGTCACTCGAACAAACCAAGACCCTCAATCCTAAGGACGCGACGAGGGGATGCGTGGCACAGAGGGAATTTAAGTGTGTCGCGAGCGATGCCCTGGACGCCTGGCGAATCCAGGGCTTACTTAGCCTTAGCGTGGTAAGGGCGCACTGCCACGCCGGACCTTTATTTCGGCCCAACTCGTGGGATTACATATGGAAAAAGAATATAATAAATCAACAGGAAAAAAGATAGCTCCATTGGAAGTACAAGCAATGCTTAGACTAGTTAGAAATAGATCGATTTCAAGTGATACGTTAAAGAAAAGGAAAGTCGAAGACACATCGATGGAGTCAGATGTGCAACTTAGCCCTTATAAGAGGAAAGAGAGCGCGGAAGCTTTTGTGCTCAGGGAGGCACTGGACATGATCACAAAACTTGGAAAAGAATTAGAAAGCAGGATAGAGCAAAACACCAAAAAAGAGATTAAAGAGCTTGCAATCAGAATGAAAAGACAACTGGAAGTAATAAATAGAGAGTCTATAAGAACCTGGCTGGAAAACCACAAATTTGAAGAGGTGGAAAAAGTGACAATTGATGTAGAAGTGCAAACCTCAAATCAAACGCATAGTAGCATTAGCACGCAGACTGGAGTGGAGGAGCCTATGGTTAATTTCAGTGAAATGACAAGCTACAAGCAATGGTCCGAACAAGGGAATTGGCATTGGGACGAAAGTACATTCACTAACACAGAAATTAAGGTTGGAAATCCATTAAACACCAAAGATGATACCGCAAAAGTAGTCATAGTGGGACCAAATACAAAGGATATGACGACTGGAATACAGAAAATATATGTAGACAGGTACCCAGAGCTAACAGCCATAGAAGATGAAATAGGTGTAATTGAACAAAAACAAATCACCAGATAAAACAAAGGCGAACGAGAAACAACCAGAAAAATTATCAAACTGAATTTCGATGGAACGGAAATAGACTTATATAATAAATTCGGTAAACTTAAGACGGAAACAGCGGCCACTGAATGGGTCGCACTTCACAAAGTCCAAGGGATAAGCATTAGCAGACTAAGAAAAATGGCTGAAGCAATTTTTCATTCGACAGATACGAAGTCTGTTATATACACAGATAAATTGGATCCAACGAAACCACAGGCTACAAACAGAGGAAGAAATTCTTACGCACTCGTTGTGGAAGAAAAAGGGAAGACCTATAAAGAAACTTTACAAAAAGTAAAAACGCTCCTGGATAAAAAGAGAGAAGACGGAATTAGGGAAATTAGAAAAACAAAAGACAATAAGCTGCTTATAACAATGGACAAAAACGATGAAACTATAAAGAATATTCAGAATGCATTTAATACGTCCGAAAACTCGGGAGGCACGAGAGTGTATACTCTGGGAATGGAGGATACTACGGAGACAGTACATATAAAGGGTTTTGACTCACTAACGACGAAAGAAGAAGTTATCAAAAGTCTGGAGGAAACACTAGGAAGCCTCGAAGATAAAAGGTACAAACTCGGGGAATTACGTCCTATGACAAACGAAATGCAAGCAGTAACTTTAACAATAGAAGATAAAGAACTCGGCAAAAAACTGAAAAAAAGTTTTTAAGAGTCGGACTGGTGAGTTGTCGGGTAGAAGCAAGAATAAAAATGAGAAAATGCCTAAAATGCTGGAACTTTGATCACAGCGCCGCGGAATGCAAAGGCACTGACAGAACAAACCTGTGTTTCAGATGTGGTATAGAAGGACACACTGCTAAAGAATGCAAAAACGAGGAAAACTGCCCACTTTGCCAGCAGGCAGGTCATAAGGCGGGAAGCGGGAAATGCAAGCAATTCAGAAGGCAGCTGTCAACGGCTAGAGCCGAAAAAATTAAAAATGGAAGATAATAAAGTCAAAAACGATCTGAGAGTTGCACAGCTCAATATGAACAGATGTCGGGTTGCACATGATTTAATGACTAAGGAAATCTCTGAAGGATTTATTGACGTTATCCTAGGACAGGAACCAAATAGGAAAATAGAATTCAAGGATTACTGCGATATTGACTGTGATAGCTTTATTAACTTAAACAATAAAATACCTGTGATAAAACATGTCGTAGGAAAGGGCTTCGTTGGCGTGGAGCTGGAAGACTTCTACTTAATTTCTTGCTATTTCTCACCAAACGGAGAAATAGATGATTTCAGTGTTTTACTAAGGGAGATGGAAACAATTATAAAAAGGGAAGGGAAAGACGTGATCATAGCGGGCGACCTCAACGCAAAAAACTTAGCCATTGGATCCGATAACTACAATACTCGAGGGAAAATTTTTGAGGACTGGATAGCACAAAATCAAATGGTGGTACTAAACACAGGAGATAGTCCGACGTTCGTTGGGGCGGCAGGGTGTTCTCGAATAGACTTCACCATAGCAACATCGAGGATAAGTAAAAGGGTGGTCAAATGGAGGGTAGACGAAGAAACGGAAAATCTAAGCGACCATAGAAATATTAGATTTAATATCCAAAACGTGCCGTATGGAAAACTAACTTCTGGGAGTCAAGAGTCCGGGTGGAAAATTATACCAGAGAAAATGGAGAATTTTACTGGTGATATAAAAAACAAATTACAAGGTCAGTGCTATGAGCCAGAAGCACTAATTGAAGTCATAACATCAGTTATAAATAAACATTTCCGCAAAGTTAATACATCAATAAGCGGGCGCACACCGGTATACTGGTGGAATTCTGAAATAGCAGAAAAAAGAAAAGAATGCATTAGATTCAGAAGAATACTAACGAGACTTGGAGGAAGGAATTCTCCCGAAGAAGAGAGAGCCGCTACAAGAGCACAGCATAGGGTAGCAAAAAATGAATTAAAACAGGTGATTCTGAAAAGCAAGAAGAAAAAATGGAAAGACCCATGCAACGAATTGAACAACGATATATGGGGGAAAGCATACCAAATAGTCACAAAACGAATGAAGCTGCGTCCGAGACAAAAAATTGACGACAATGTAGTTAAGGCACAAATTGGGAAACTGTTTCCTGCAAAAAGCCGAATTGACTGGGTGAGTGAAGTAGTGGAGGTGGCTGAAATACCCACTTTCAGCAAAGACGAGCTCGCTACCGCAACCGCTCAACTGAAACTAAAAAAAGCACCTGGCCTAGACATGATCACTCTCGAGTTAATGATAACGGTCTCTAAGGAAGCACCAGAAGCGATACTAAAAACACTAAATAAATGCCTAAAAGGAGGAAAATTTCCAAAGATTTGGAAAGCAGCTAAGTTAGTCCTGCTAGAAAAGCCAAAGAAAGACCTTAGCTCTCAAATTTCGTATAGACCAATATGCTTAATAAACACAGCAGGAAAGCTCCTAGAGATTCTACTAAAAAACAGGCTGCAAACCGAAGTCGAAGAAAAAGGATTAAGACACGAGAATCAATATGGATTTACCAAAGGTAAATCCACAATAGACGCAATAAGTAAAGTGCAAGGAATAGTTGGCCAAATTAGAAAGAAAGCGCTAAAAAATTAGGAATTTTGCATAATGATATTGTTAGACATTGAGAACGCTTTCAACTCGGCCCCATGGAGAGGAATTGTAAACTCTCTTGAGAGAGGAGGAGTAAGCAACTATCTTAAAAATATTCTGAAGTCATATCTAAGCGAAAGAACAATAGTAACGGCAAGTGGTGAGAGTTTTGAGGTGACCTGCGGGGTATCGGAGGGGCCCATATTGGGTCCAATATTGTGGAATATATTTTATGATAACGTGCTAAGACAGGAAATGGAGGAAGGGGTAGACCTTATAGCATACGCTGACGACCTGGCCATAGTAGTCAAAGCCAAGAACCGGGCACAGTTAGAAGACAAAGCGCAGTATGCAGCGCAACGGGTTCTCTGTACCCTGCAAAGAATGGAAGTAAAAGCAGCACCAAAGAAAACCGAAATAGTCATACTGGCAGGAAGAAGAACTGTCACAGAAGTAGAAGTAACAATAGACGATGTGAACATTCTAAGTCAAAAAGCGGTTAGGTACCTGGGTTTGTTTATCGATAAAGATTTCCAAATGAAAGAACATTTATTAAAGATATCTAAGAAGGGCAACGAAATGATAAATATTTTACTGAGAATAATGCCAAAGACCGGTGGACCTAAGAGCGGTAAAAGAAAGTTGCTAAGCACTGCAGTTATATCTGCAACGTTATATGGGGCACCAATTTGGATAGAAGCACTGAAATATAAAAAACATAAGAAGTTGTTAGAAAGGGTGAATAGAAGACTAGCCTTGGGAGTAACGGCGGCTTACAAAACGGCTTCGACTGAAGCAGTCCAGGTCCTGGCAGGCTTGCCACCAATAGATCTATTAGCAAAAGAACGGGTACAAATTCACAAAAATGGTAAAACTTATAGGCAAGAAGCTAGAGAAAGATTACTGGACGAGTGGCAAAGCAGTTGGGAAACTTACAACGGCTGGGCAAAGGTCTTCGTGAAAAACATACGCAACTGGATGAACAGGAAGTGGGGCGATTTGGAACATCTAACAACACAAGCCATGATGGGTCACGGTGTCTTCGGGACTATTAAGAAGCAGGAAAATGATTGCTGTTGGTTTTGCGATCTCAGAGATGATCCGGAACACACAATTTTTCGATGCGAAAAATTTCATCATATCAGAGAAGTAGCAAGAGAAAAGTGCGGTGCAGAAATAACCAAGGACAATGTAGCAGAATTAATAACAAGTAAAGAGGATCACTGGAATGCGGTGACAGACATGATTAAAAACATAATGAATGAAAAGGTGAAAGAGGAGATTAGAAGAGAGGCAGCCCTGCCCAACGGTTGAAACTTATGTGAAGACTGTTGACACCCTGAAGTAATGTTTGCAAAAGCGGTTCCAGGGTCGAAGAGGGAGGAAGTTTTTTAGTCGGTAGGCGGCCCTCAAAAAGGGCTGAATCCGACACTGTCTAGTCGACAGACCACCAGGCTAGCGCGTGTTTAGTACATTTTGTTACCCCCCTAATACTGTCGTATTTCTATTTTTCTTTCCTATCCAGGTATATTTCCTTATTCGATTGTGAACACATCATTTCTAACTTCCAATTCCTATTGGCGTTTTTCGGAAATTTATCCCAAATAATTAACGGGTCAACATATTTAGTAAAAAAATCGATAAATAGATACTAACTTTCCATATAGACGAAATACAATGCTAATTTGTTGAATGCTACATTTTTAGAACGTTACAATACCCAGTGTATATATACCTACCTGTTGTACCATTGTATGGTAAGTATTTTTCTCAAAGACTTCAAGAATGACCACTAATAGTAAATAACACCCGCAGTTGTGTGTATGTTTACTGTTAGATGACGGATGAATTCTCGTATTCTGATTGAGTTATAGCCATATTGTGTATGGACGCGCCTCGCGAAACAGGTAGACACATTTTTACGGTTTACTCGTAAGGAGTATGCAAATTTGCGCACAGGTTCCGTGTAGATTTATATGTCAACTTTATACGAGGACTTGATAATAAATCGTGTCCCACGATGAGTTAAAACTATCTGTATATGGCAAAATACTTATAGTATAATCATGAAAATTTCTACGTTTGGGTTTTCGGATACGATCTTTTTAACTAAAACATTTTCAAAGATGACCGACTTTCGGTTCTACCAGAATGGAACACTCTGTATATTCGAAGATTTTTGAAATCTACATAAAATTTTAGTATACTTTTGTCTAAAAACTTTTTTCGAAAAAATGCACACATTTTTTTGTATTCACGATTCAAAATATTTTTTAGCGTTCAGACCCATTTTATAATGGAAATTTTGAGGAAATTGAAACTTTTTTTTGTACAGAATGTTGTGTTCCACATTTTTTGTCCCGGCAGTTTGTGTCGAAATCGAGTTATCCACAATTCCAAATGTTTTTGAGTACATGAGCTCATTTTACGGTAAAGATTTTGAAGCTAGGAAAAAATACTCAGACACTGATCTGTAGAGAATATTGAGCTGTACATTTTTTGCTTCATCACTTTTTTTCTCGATTTCCTTGTAGTTTTCGAGTTATTCGCGATTTAAAATACTTTTGAGTGTATAAACCCATTTTAGGGTTAAAATTTTGAGGTTGGGAACAAATACCTAGAATACTTTTTTGTAGAAAATTTTGTATTCTACATTTTTTTTCGAGCAGTTTTTTCGGATTTCTTTTAGTTTTCGAGCTATAGGCGTTTAAAAATTTGTTCGAGTTCAACAATGTCGAAAATCCGTTCCCGTAATTTTATTATTATTATTACTAAGCTTATTCAGTATCACAAAATTTTCCAGACTCTATAAAATCAAAACCGCCCAATTCAATTTAAGATTTTATCTCAAAATCGCCTAATTTGCCTGTACTAAAACAGTGACATATATTTTATTGTACTTTAAATTTTTTATAATTGTAAACTAAATGTTTTTAAAAAGCTACTTCGAGCTATCAAGTTTATTATTAATTGTTTCGGGATAAACTTCACTAGAATTGGGAATATTTGCGATTCCTAGATTATTATAAGAAGTTAAAACTATTATCATTAAATGTGTCGGTAATTGAAGTTATCGATGTCATTGAAGGAAGAGGAAGCTCTGAGAGTGCGACATTATACTGAAAACAGATTCCATGAGCTCTTTTACTTTATCATGTTTCCATGAATACATATTGATTAATTCCGATTTTGAAGTTTCAAATATTTAATATTTCAATAAGTCATTATTTTGTTGTAATACTGACGAGTACATTAATTGAATTATTTTCTAGATAGTCAATGAAAATACCGCCGCCGTTGCATGCAGATGGAACGGCCTTCTTTGGAGCCGGTTCTCTCCTTTCAGTTCTTTGTTTCGATTTTTTCGGGTGTAAAGTGACGAATTCGCGTTTTATCCCAAAAATTTGGTTTTATTTATGAGTAACATTGCCTAACACTCGATGGAAATATCCTGTTTTTGTTCCAAACGCGGCACCCATCTTTTACACAGCATTGTCAAGTCCAAATTTCCAGTTAATATGCGATATACCGCACTTTTTTAAATGTCTACTAAGTCTGCTAGCTCGCGCACTTCCAGTAGATGATCATTCAGTACCGCTTTGTGGACTTTCTTCAACTTTTCCGTAGTCGTCACCTCATTTGGTCGACCACGGCGATATCAGTCTTTGCAAGTCATACTACCTAATATTTTACTGTTAATAACGAAGGAGCAGTCTCCTCCAGAGCAGTATCTAGTTCAATTTTTACATTAGTTGGACTAATGCGTATCATATAACGATGACCAATTTTTTCCATGTTCACAAATCCACTGAAAACGTTAACTATTAATGACTGTCAGACTTCAAACATATACTGTATAAATTGTGTATTTTCTAATACAATTCCAAACAACTACCGTCATCTCTAGGTCAAGTACTTCTGGGACTATGCTAGTATGATGAATTATCTCAAAAGCAATGACTCAATATCTAAAGTTCAGCAGTCGACGCTTAAGAAAAAAAAAAAATGATGTTGTGCGTTCAATGAAGTTTCAAAGGAATTTCTCATTACTAATTTTTGATATTCAACCAAACTATTACAAATGAATTGTAAGTGCACAAGTGAAAACACTAAATTGCTTCTCGATATGGTTCATAACAATATCCATATCCAAGTTTCATGAACGATGATCTTTCACTTGAAATTTATCTGATCATTATTGGATTTGTTATTGTTTCATGTTAAACTTATTATAATGGAGTTGATCAGACATTATTTTTTCTTGATATTTTATAGAAATAATTGGTTAAAATATTCGGCAAAGAATATTTCTCTCTGTATACTATCTTATTAACTTTGACCTCGTTTTAAAACAAAATGTACCTAAGTGGTTTCATACCAAGTTATTGTTTTAATTTTTTTTTCATTATCGATGTATCCGAGCCGGTTATAATCACAAAAAGTAAATCTTTATATTACTTTCAGTACCTTGAAATTGAACGGTTATATTCGAGGAAGAAACGTTCCGATTATTATCATCAAAAAATTGTAATCAAGGGAATCTTAATCGTAACTTGCGTATATGCTTTGGAAACTTTTCAATTTTTAAGTTATTAAAATGATTATTTTCTTCGCGTAGTTATTTAGATATACGGAACAATAGTGTGGAACAATACAGATGACTATAATAGCATATTATGAAGTAAATTAAGCTGCAGGACAACGTATTTTAAGTATAAAATCTTCACACACTTAGTTTTTTGTTTTGACGAAAATTATGGAACTATGAGATGATCTCAATAATCTATTCTTTGAATATTTTCTTATGATTTCCTAAATGACCCCCTTGTATAATATACTGAATTCGGATTGTTACTTCTTTACAAGCTTTGTAGTTTTGTTAAATTATACAAAGTACTTTAATACAAAATATTTTACCCAACAGGGCGTCGTATTATAATACAATATTTCCGCATTTGAATTTCAAATATTTTCTTTTTCGTATAAAGAGTGGACAGCAACTTGAATCCTATATTTAACCCTCCAGAGCGAGTATTAGTTCAATTTATGCATGTCCCATTTTCATCATCTCTATCACTGCTATCTCTTCAAACTACGTTTATCTTTGTGCTGAATGATTTCTGTTTGATATGAAACAAATCCTCGCGAATAATTACAAATTATTTAGGTATGACCTCAGGGGTTATTTTGTTAATTTTTTTCTTTATCCTAACTTTTAAATCAGCAATTTTATCTGTAAAACTGAAAAAATCTTTGAGGATACTAAAATCTTAGATAAAAAAACCAAATAAACAATTGATGTGAATCTAGTTGGCTGCTGTCATTTAGGTATTTAAAGTTACTAAAAGATGTCAGCATAACATTTGTACGCTTATTAAAGACCCAAAGAATACACATTTTAATTATTATTGGTTGTATGAATAAAACAAGAACTCAAAAGGAGATTTGCGAAATTTTTAATTTGAACAAAATCAACATAAAACAACTCTACAACTTGTCGCCGACAATGATGTGAGTAAATCAACTATTTTGAGAGTTTTGCATAAAGAAAAATACCACAATAACAAAGTTCAGTTGGTTCAGGAGTTAAATAAAAATTATCTTGATAGAAGATAAGAATTCTTTGAATTTATGATGGACAGAATGAACGCAGATTTGCATTTCATTATCAAAATAGTTTTTTCTGATGAAGCGACGTTTTATTTAAATTTAAACGTTTAACAAACGGGACTGTAGATATTGGAGCAGAGAAAATCTTCACTCTTCACTTACACTCAATATGTGAAAAAAGTGAGCGTTTGGGCTTGTTAGTTATTGGTCCTAATATTCTTGAGGGCACTGTTAGTGGTGAGGTTTATCTAGATTTTTTTAATCAAATTCTTAGTGTTTACATTACAAAGAAAGAGATAGATCTATCTATTTACTACCAACAAGACATATCTCCATCGCATTTCGCATATACAGTTATTTAAACGAGGTTTTTCCTAATTCGAAGACGTGGAACGATTCAATGGCCGGTTAGATTCCCCGATTTGACTCCTTTCGATTACTTATTATGGAGTTATTCAACATATAAAGTATATTTTATTAGACCAAATAATATTTCTGATTTAAAAAATAGGATAACGGAAGAAATTAACTAAATAAAAGGTAAAACAAAATGTTGGACGAGAATTCCAAAACCGACTCGGCTATCATCAAAAAATGAATGGTGTTCATTAAAAATATTTAATTTAATTGAAAAGTACATTCTAAATATTATGTGTTATTATTTTCTTCATTCTACGTAAAGTTTTGTGATAGACACATTACCAAAATTTTACAACTTAAAAATTAATTTCCTAGTTATGATTGCATCATATTTAATAAAAACTTTATATTGCTGAACAGAGGACCGAAATCCCTTTTCCAACAAGGTGCCACACGATCTATATTTTTATTTAAAAGGGAGTGCTTATAATTCACAGGGGATATTGGATTGAGATAATATTTTCATACTCTTAACTGTCAATTTGAGAATAAAAGTAGACCTGTAACAATTTTTTTTTACGCCTAGTAAATAATAACGCTACAATTGAATTTTTTTCATGGGAAAATTCGAGATTATTCCATGTCTTAGTGATATTATCATAAAGGCTGCTTGATATGATGCAATACAACGTGCAATGCAATGCAAAACGGAATATTTCTTGATCAAAAGCGTGCCCAGATGAAGTTTAGCTGAGAGTTTCAAGCAATATTTCGCCCTTGCCACATCATCGATTCAGTACAAATTTTCATCGCGTGTAAGTTGAAATTCTAGGGAAAAATCTAGTAGCTAACCAACCTGTCCATCGGTCTCCAAAAGCGAGACCGCGGCACATATCATTATTGCCAGTTATTCAGTAACCGATTTTTTCTTGTAAATTTCATTTAGCTTTGTTATTTTCATTTTTAAACTGTCAAAAAAAATGTTGAATAAAGTTTGAGATTACGGATTAATTTATTTATGGAATGTTTGTTAGGGGTAGCTATAATTCAGTGGTTAGGTTAGAGACTGAAAAAAACGTGAAATATTAATCTATGAAATATTTTGACTTTTGGAAAAATTGCATGCAATTTCTTTCAAGTTGTCTTGCACTATGTCAAGCGGCCTTAAACACATTCGTAAAGGGTGCAATACAAATAGTTACTACCAATCTGCAAGCATAAGCAGGTTACCAATCACTTGGCCCTATGTTTATTTTACATTATTTTGATTTTTCAGTGAATAATTCACCAATCGGCTATTAGCATTTCATAGAACCATATCTAGTGACCTAACTACCCTTAAATCATGGTTCAATTCTAATATTCTGTGTCTCAACGTTTCTAAAACTAACGTTTTATCATAAACAAATTCATCGCAGCTTTTTGTACTAAATAACATCACCATTGACGTCGTTAAATCTATAGTACCTGCTTTATCTGAAAAATTGAGTTCTGCATGATTTGCAATAAAATCAACAACCTTACCATTAGATATTTACTCAGATTAAACAGTCAGACTCACTGCCGGGATTTTTGAAATATAAGAACCTGAAGACGCTAGTGAAAGTAAAAATGATGATTCTAGCGACGGTGATATTGGAACTGAAGAAACCGTTGACGTTGCGATGTGTAAACAACTTCGATAATGCCCAATCTGGCAAGAATGACGTTATCCACATAAATGAGAATTCAAGTGCGTACGATCATTTTGCACAATCCTTCGATAATGGCTTAAGAACTATATTTGTCGATGAAACACCCAGGTGATTATCCACTCGGTAATGACGAGCAGCACACCCCGAAAAAAAAAAAATTCGTGGGCGAAATCTATTCATTCTAGTCAAAACGTTTAAAATTAATCAGTTTTTGCGATTTCAAACATAACTTAACTGTATGCTTGTATACCGTATATCATCGTTTTTGAATAGATTGATCTACAATCAACATATTTCCAAATCCATTCAAATCTGTGGGGAGAAAGAAAACTCAATCTTCTTCTTCTTCTTCTTGTAGTAGGACGAGGTCCTGTCAGGTCTGTCATCTGCCCTCTTGTGACGCCGATGTCCAGCTATCGTACCAGCGTTTTGGGGGCAATCCGTTCTGGAGCCATTCGTTCTACATGGTCTCCCCATTGTCGGCGTCTTGCTCTTACCCATCTAACGACATCTTGTACTCCCAGTTCTCTTAAGGTATCTGTGTTGGGTATTCTATCGTGGAGTGTGGTACCCTTTATTGTTCGTAATATCTTCATCTCTGCTGTTCTCATTTTTCTCTTTGTTTGTGTTGTGTCTGCCCTTGTTTCTGCGGCATAGGTTAGTAAACTCAATATTCTAGATATTTCAAATACAGTCAGTTATCGGTGGAATGAATCGTGGAATTGGCTACAAATAATCCCATGCTTGAAGTAATTATACAAAGATAATTAATTAACACCTCCTTCTAATCTCAGAAAATTACCATAATTACAAGCTTTGAAACATATTTTTTTGATTTGGAAATTAATTGAATTTCAACACGCGTTCGAGTTCTCAGTTTATTTTTTTATATTCAAACGTAATTGGATTAGTCCACAAACTTACAGAGTATATTCCATTCTCTTAATCGAGTTGAAGTACATTGTATTTATCAGATTTTAATTAAATATTGTGCACAGTACATTCGTTGAGAGACGTAGTCTTTATAATCCCATATTTTAACAAAAAATTTTCGAATATGGAGCTCCAAATTCTATTTTCACTATCCAAAGAAAGATATTTGTCTGGCTTGTTATTAAATTATTACTTTTATATTATTAATATTGAACTGGATTTGAGACTTTGAGAAATTTGAGTAAAGTAAAATGAGATTTTTGGGTGAAAGAGGGTTATCAGCTAGTTAATTTAGTTCATAAATTTTAGAAAATAAATGGTTTCGATTTTCAATGATTATTAGAGTTTTATGTGAGGTGGCCAAGGCCGCGTGGACGAGGACTCTAATACCGAACGAGACGACGCAATTCCTGACGAGGAATGGATCCTTTATAAAATATAAATATGGAATAAAAAAAACCAGAGATGACCTATGTATTAGAGGTATTTGAGTACCTGGTCCACGAGGAAGAACAATCTGATAGGCACCCTCGACTGCAAGACCATGATGATCGCTGCAATCAACATTGAGATCGATACGGTGATAATGAAAGAAATTTTTATTTGTTTTTTGGGTTTTTACGTATTTTTTGCTTTTTGATTTTTTACTTAACCTATCGATTCAGTTGTCTTCTCATCTTATCGTTTTTCCTGTAACTCTCTGGTGTACTGTTAGAATATATTGCCAGCTCTGTGGTCCAACACTTTTTGCGGCGCCGTTTCCTCTTATTTTCCAGCGGACATTTAATGATTGTTAGTTTTGTTGGGCTTGTCATAATGTCAAAATCGGTATAATCCTTATAAATATGAATTTTGTTTCCGTTTTTATCTTACTTTTTCAACCGATTAATCCGCATAGTCTTACTTGACACTTTAATGTTCACAATATACTTTTTCAACCACATCATTCTTATTTTTCAAATCAGCGATTAATTATTCCAATAATTATATTTTTAATACAATACTTGTTTCATTATCGTCCTGTATGTTGTTTTTGAACAACAATGTTCAGATAGTATTGCTAGTATTAACATTTAAAATATGAAAACATCATTTCTATCACAAATACTTTAAAAACATTATCATTTTAAATTTATTAAACCTAAATCAACGTTAATTGATGACTTGACATCGTTTGAAAATATTTCTCTCTAGCGGTATTCAGTTATCAATTCAGGAAGTCGAAGAAAAACGGGATGTTTAGTGACTCTTCGTTGTAGGTCGGTATATACTATTTGTTGAATCCGTATAAATTTAATGTGAAGACTGCCTTAAACTACCATTTTTTTTCTCTCGAATCTATACAAGTATATACTTTGATGTGTTCGTGTGCGCTGACATCGTAATGATGTCCTCTGTTAGCCAGATCCAAGAGATTTCAATTCTAGTCGAACATTTGATTGAAGATTGATTGATAGGTTCGAACAAGTTGGAAACATTAGTTGTTATTATCGGTTGAAGTAATCGTGGGACTTTGGAAAAGTCTGGTTGCGGTGACATGTCTACCACAGCGACGTAGATTCTAGCGGGAATCGTTGTAAAATAACCCCGGGTTTTTTTTGTCATTACGTTAGTTGAATAAATTGGTGTCGAATTTGATATTGTTAGAAAATTGATGATTCCGTCTTGTCATTGTATGAACAGAACTGAATTTCGTTTCCAAATTAAAATATTTGGTAGTGTTTAATTATATTTATACCTAATCCTAACAGGTTTCTGTATGATCCCAACTTAAACCAAAGTGTATTCTTTTATTCAAGAAGACTAAATTCGCCGCAATATTAATGGAATATATGTAAGAAAAAGTTAGTATCACTTTCACAGAGACTGTTCTAGGAAACTAATGGTGAAATTGATTGTGTGGCATGTTATGATTTTGGCTTGAAAGACGATGAACGTCCTAGGTAGCCAAAAAAGTTTGAAAATTAAAAACTAGAAGCATTACTCGATGAAGATTGTTGCCAAACACAAGAAGAGCTCGCAGAATCTTTGCGTGTCACTCAAGCAGCCATTTCAGAACGTTTGAAAGCAGCTGGATATATTCAAAAGCAAGGAAATTGGGTTCCTCATGAACTCAAGCCGAGAGACGTCGAAAGGTTGTTTTGCATGTTCAAAATGATGCTGGAACGCCATAGAAGGAAGTCATTCTTGCATCGGATTGTTACTGGTGATGAAAAATGGATCCATCACGACCACTCCAAGCGCAAAAAATCATATGTGAAATCGGGCCAATTAGCCAATTCAACGGCAACCATCAATGGAGAACGCTACCGAGCACAATTAATCCGTTTGAGCAATAGTCGAAAAACGCCTAGAATATGCGACCAGACACGAGGCAATAATTTTCCATCATGACAACGCTCGGCCCCATGTTCCTATTCAGGTTAAGAACTATTTGGAAAACAGTGGATGGGAAGTTTTACCTCACCCGCCTTATAGCCCAGACCTTGCCCTTTCTGACTACCA
This sequence comes from Diorhabda elongata, assembly GCA_026230145.1. Classification (NCBI taxonomy): domain Eukaryota; kingdom Metazoa; phylum Arthropoda; class Insecta; order Coleoptera; family Chrysomelidae; genus Diorhabda; species Diorhabda elongata. Next base: position 15,036,949 of record CM047928.1, on the reverse strand, counting down.
TTTGTTCCGGTCGATGCAGAACGACCTCACTGGAAAACGGTACATATCAGAGCAAGATATCAAAAATTGGTTTGATTAATTCTTGGCTGCCAAGCCGGCGCAGTTCTTTTGGGATGGGATCCACAAATTACCAGAAAGATGTGAAAAGGTCATAGCTTTAGATGGGCAATAGATTGAATAATACTATTGTACATGTGTTCCTTAATAAACGTTCAAATTTTGAAAAAAAAACACGCGAATTAAGTTATTGACCACAAGATTAAGAATTTTTCCATTGATTCTCCTGCTTCATCTAGCGCTCTGGCAAAGATTTCTTCGGAATATACATTGAAGAGAGTCTATAAAGTTATAATTTTTCAACTATATTTGTGAAAAAATTGCAAAGGAACCAAGTCAGAAAGTAATTCGGCTTCCACTATATTATTATAATTTCAATCCTATCGAATTAATATGGTACAGGAGTAAGGAGGACACAACTCGACCTCCTGGACGACCACCTATAAGGTGGTATGAAAGCTGGTCCTCAGCATACCAACTACTCCTGGCGAACCCTTGATGAAAATACAGGACCTAGTCCTAAAGTAAGAAGAAGAGGAAGGTTTGTTGGAGTTGGCCCAGATATAGGAATTGCTCCTCTGCAGGGTTTGAATTGTGGTTGCTGTCCTGGCTGGAAAAGAGGACAAGCGAACGATCATTGAAAAACGAATATAAGTAAGAACGGCTCTTTTCGACTTGAGGATATACATTTTTTGTATTTGTGGATTTTTTTCTTTAATTCAAATTGGGCGCGGGCGGGTACAACTGCGGCTGCATTATGGAGAACCGGTTCACTAGGTTACAGGGAAACCGTAGAAAACCTGCAACAACGATAATATAGTATAAATTAGAGTCTAATATACGTTTCTACAATAGTGTGCAAGAGTTGAAAAAAATGTGACTGCTGAGAACTGGAGAAACTGTATACAACATGTGAAATAAATTTAAAACTCATACAGATGTATGTAAAATATAAATAGTCTAGAATCCGTAAATTTAAAATTGGAAATCAACAGTCTTATTTTATTTAAATTTCAAACACAGCAATGATACAACGATGTTAACAAATCAAATAAATTTCATAAAATTCAATTTTCTTTTTAAGCTATAACGAAAATTCCAGATATTATAATATGATAATGAGGCCCTGCGTAATGGTATCCCAATAAATAGCCATAAATTTCGACTCTTTTGTCTTATAGATTTTTACATATTTTTCGATTCTAGATTGAGAAAAATACTGTACAAGTTAATTGCGTTTTCTATATCAAAATTATCGGTCTGATTCGTTATTGTCGCCTGATGAATCATCAAACGAAAGAATCTTCAATGTAGAATCTACAAGCTTTCCAATAGTATGTGAATTAAAATTTAAGAACAACCCGAGAATGTTTGAATGGACAACAAAAACTCAGATTTTAAACAGTCAGACTTGAAGAAGCTTCTACGTAAGCGTACACAAAAAAAATCATATTTTATGACAAATAAAGATATCTATGTGGAAATCATATTAAGTTATGATATAAATTGAGAATCAAATGAGAGAATCGTTTAATCAAAAAATATTTTAACATGGAAATCATTTATTTTAATAGATTGTTGTTGCTTAAGAAATATTTTAAGTTTTGAATTTTGGAACGATTTGAGATGTGTTGAGTACCTCAAAAGGAAGAAATGAGCAAAATACAAACAGTCTCTGATAAAACAATTCTTCCGAAGAAGGATCTTCATCTACTTTAAATTCAAAACCATTGGAAATTTTTAAAGTTGTGTCCCTGATTCAAAGGTGCAGTTCTACGCCATTGTGGTAAGATAGACACTGCTACGCACATCTATATGTTCGGCAATTAAAAAAAAATAACACGGATTTTATAGCAATAACAAAGTAAAAATTCGATCAAGATTGTGAGGACATCTAATCAAAGAAATTTAGATGGAGGAATTGAAGAAAGCGTATTCTACCGTTTGATTTAAACAGTTGTTAAAATAATTCTCATCGAATATATTTAAAACCGTATCTAATCTAAAACTACTAAATTCTTATCTCACATTTCTTTAGAATCGATAAAAGGTCCATTCCTTTCAGATACTTACGAAGAACATCGTTTCTAAAATTAATAATTTATTCGATCGTATAAAGTGAGTTCGGCGACAGTAGGATGAAATTTATGATATTGTCATGTTGATTTAGTCGTTAACTTTATGTTAGTGATCAACAAAACACCTTCTTCAATATCAGAGTACTAACAAATCAGCAGTAGTGCGAAATAAGAAAAAGAAACCAAATTAAGTAGGAAATTCTCGTCAAAAGGGGATACAGCACATTTATAACATATCAAAGAAGACTGAATAAGGAGATAATGTAAACCGAAACCAGGTTGTAAAGAAAGATGATGTAGCTTAAAAAAAACTCACCGAAAATATACATAAATAAAGTCAAAGAGGATAAGAGCAGAAGACATTAACAGTAAGAGAAATACCAAAGAAGTAAAGATAGTCGACAATAGAACATCAGATGAATTTGGAATACATGTTGGGAAAGAAATGTTGGGAAACATTCTCTGTCGAAATTGAGGCGGTCAAAAGAAGGTGTGGAACATGCTACGTAACAGCAAAATACAAGTAGTGAAACATAAAATGTTCATCACAATACACTGAAAGATATCTCAGTGAATAATAATAATGATGAATCGTATTTAAATCTAAATGAAGTTAAAACGATGATAACAAAATTGAAAAATCGAAATAAACCTAGTACGTATTTAAGAGGTTTGACTATTAAATAACTTCGCGCCTAGAGGGCGCCCTAAACGGGTGAGGTAAAAACGAGTAGTGCATTGGATATTTAGATATCTTGTCTATCTACGTTTTAAAACACGTTCCCGTCATTATTATAGTATTTGAGCAGTAGCGGTTTGAAACGACCGTGTTTTTTTCTCAAATTTCTCTTTAAATTGAAAAAAGCTCGGAGTGAGTGCTGTAAATTGTTGCAAGAGGCTCATGGGGACAATTCTCCATCACATGCGCCTGTTCTTGAGTGGTGTAAGTGCTTTAGTGAAGGCCGAGAGAGCATTGAAGATAATCACCATGTGACTGTTTCAACTCCGGAAACAGTAACCAAAACCAACCAAATTGTGCGTGCAGATCATCGAATAAGCACCCAGATGATTGCCGAAGCCGTAAACGCCGATAAAGAAACGGTTAGAGAAATTTTACACGAGGAAAATATCAAAAAATAAGGAAAAAGGATCTCATTAATATAAGAAACATTGTTAAGCTCATTTCTAAGATACGCTACTGAATATTATTGATCCGATATGTAGTTATGAATTTTATAATACCACACAGATATTTTTAGCGATAAATAGAATAAATCTAAACTTAATTACCTATCTACCGATAGCTTTCAATTGTTGTGTTGTATTCTTTCGTACGGTAGCCTTAGCCGTGGGCCTTTAGAATGCCAATTGCAACCGACTTGTTAGGCTTTAAACTAATTTCTTCATAACATATATGCATAATATCGATATTATATATGTACATGTTCATACCTACGCTAGCGAGAAATCTATCCTGCTTAAGGGCATTCCAATGCGCTTAGCACCAATGTCCGTGGGTATACATCACCTACTCTCACTTCATAACAATAAAACATTCATTTGATAGACAATGGTATAAAAAATAGAAAAAAAGTAAAGCACTTCTGATTAACTGAAAATGTTTTAAACAGAAGGTCAATAACAATTTTTTTTCTGAAGGCTTTTAACAAAATCATAGCAATCTATCTATCTAGGAACAAGATATTTAATATGATTAATTTAATTCTATTTTCATTTATTATTTTTTATGAATTCAACGCGATGAATAACGAAAAATAGTTATAATGCACATTACATCACCTTACCGCTTTAGGTATTTAGTTTCAAAAGAGCAAAATTTCCAAATTGCCTTGAGAAGGCAATAATTATACCTTAGAGAAAGAAGAGAGCAAGGCATCGAATTATCGCCCAATTGCCATACTTCCCACGTTATCTAAGATCATAGAAATATTGGTGGAAAAAGGCTTTCATCATTTCTATTTGAAATCAAAATAATAGTCAACAATTTAGATTCTTGAGCTACAAAGGCATAAATAACGATATTTTCCTCTTCTTAAATAATGTTTACTCCAGCCTAAACAACCACCACTCCACTACAAGAGCCATGTCTAGAGACATAAACATGGTGCAATTTTATTTTTCTGTGTCTCAACATTTCTAAAACTGAAGTTTTGACGAAAAAATACGTCGCAGTCTTTTGTACTAAATAACACAATCATTGACGTTCCTTGAGTTTATAAAATTATCTGGGCTTGTTATGGAAAACTCTTTAAAATGAGTGCTACATCTAGCGAAAAATTTTCCCATGGGATTTCTCTGTTTCCAATGAATTTTGATATTTTACTTCTCTGTTTTCTTCTTTCTCCAAATTTTTGCTACAATATCAATTTGTCTGATTTAATTGTTCTATCCATTTTCCTTTTATACTGTTCATAGGTACATGTGCTTTCTTTTCTCTAGAGTAGCTCTTTTTTTTTCTTTTCTTTCTGCAACTAGAGGATAATAGAAGTATCAATCAATCAATGAGGACAATTAATACGATTTCTATAGTAGAATATAGTTTTATTTCATCCTTATCGCTCTTTTTATATTTAGTTATAGATAAATATTGATCAATCTATTCAGAACTTGATCTTCAATTGCTTTATTTCTTGTAAGTAGCATGTTTTATAGTTTATTTTATTTTCTTATATCAAATACCAATCAATAATCATTCTTATCGTAGACAACGACATCACTTTCGAAGTATTAAATATCTTAATCAAGCAACTTTTATGTAGTCGTGAAAATGTCAAATTTGCAATTAAAAGATGATGCCGCTTGCTTTATGCAAGCTATTAATATGTTTTCCAACATGTATCGATAATAAACTTCAACTTTCACATTCAGTATATTGTACAGTCTTTGGTTTGTATACAGGTGACAATAAATGAAATTGAATCAGCATGTGGTTCGAAATATTCTTCGAAGATCTAATGGTAATGAGATCTTCTTTGCGTTGCGAAGAAAATCTTCATTAAATACCTGATTATATTTACACAAGAGTTGTAACGGTATTTCGTGACACATATTCAAGAGGTATTCATCAATAATCACAAATCAGCACCAACTTTATCAATGGATATTTCGTTTATCCACAGATAATTTTTTATTTGTTTGAAACCGAGTCACAGCACGTTCAGACAGCATGGTTTCTAGAAAAGTCGAATCGCCTCGGAGCATAAAACGTTTTAAGTGTGCCTCGGATGGGAGGTGCCTCGTTTCGTTGCAGTGAAACGCACGAAGTGACGTGGATGCAGGGACGTAAGTTATTTTTATATCAATTTTAATATCACGATAAAAAAAATAAGTAGAAGTAAAAAACAAAGCGAAATACGAGCAATTATAGTTGATGATTAAACTATGGACTTTTACTTCGAAATCCAAAAGAAATTCCATATAGTGGCAAGATCACGAAAAGCACCATAAAAGTGATGAGGCTACAATATTTTGAGACTGTCAAGGTATTGTGTTGATTGGCTTCCTGACTCAAATACTCTGAATTACTAAGACTGTTGCGTAAGAAAAATATTGAAAACTGATTCGTTTTCCAAGGATACTACACTCGAATGTGACTTCACAGAGATGAATCACCTATTATATAGGCCTGATCTGACCCTGTTTGACTATTTTTTGTTAGCAAAGCTACAAGTCGAGTTAAGAGGTGAAATATTTAACAAGGACGATGAAATTAAACAGGCGGTGTACGCTGTACAGTTTATTATTTAGCTGTCTCGAGATATTCAACTTCTTTTTCTTCACAATAGTCCACAGAATCGTTGCATTCTCATTTGTCATCAAAACTACGTAATTTATGTCATGGAATACATCCATTGAAACTTCAAGTGCCTGTATGACCAATATAACTTTTCATCTCTGAGATTTTCGAAAAGTCGAAAAATATGTTAACTAACCCGAGTAGAAAATAGAGATTTCAACCATCATTATGCATTTTGATTTTTAGAAACTAAAGTAGTTTTTCAAGAGTTACAGTCGTTTCCATGTCCGTCTAGCTTGAATTCTCACTGGCGGGAATTTGCGAGTGGAAGCTCCGACGTTGAGGGAGATTTACTCAGAAATAGTGTCTCAAACGAAAAAATGCCTTGAGATCTTTTTTGTAGAAAATTTTGTGCTCCACATTTTTTGTCAGAGTAGTTTTTTTCGAATTCCTCTTAGTTTTCGAGTTATTCGCGCTTCAAAATTTTGTTGAGTTATAAGTTGCAAAATTTCGAAAATCCGTAATAATCAGTAATTTTGTTAAGAGTTGCTAGACGGTAATCGAAATCCTCTGAGAATCTAGAGAATTAGAAGCGCCGAATTTAATTTCCGCTTTAATCCCAATTTTTTTGTACTATTTTTAAAGCGACTTTGAGACTGAATTTTATATAATTGCTATTGAAAATATCAGTGATTTTACTGACTTTTTGAGAAAGGTGGTTCAGAGACTAGGTTCTTATGAAAATCTATGTTGGATGACGCCAAAATTCCTTATAGATTTTAATGGTAACAAGGATGAACTCCAATTTTCTTAGAAAGTATCGATATAATTGCAAATTTTCACAATGTGCCGATAATTTTCAAATCGTTATCATTTTTAGAACTATATCTCATTTTTTCTAATCGACAATGTTTATACTTTCTCCTATCACGAATTTGTTAATATAATTTCAATAATGATGATTAAAAAAATCAATAAACATGAGAAAATCAACATTTACGCCGAATTATAAGAAATTAAATAGTTCGAAACTGGTCCTTGACATGGACAATTCGGTGAGATAAAATCAAAAAAGTCAATTAAAACCGTGTGATATTACCTTAATGACGATACCGTTGAACTTTTCTCTGAGACATATTTATGCTTGAATCGAAAGCGACTCTTGTCATTCAAAATTAACAAACTAATTTGCTTTATTTATATTTTTATCTTGGACCACCCAGGGAGTAATTGGCGTATTTTGTACAATTAAAATTAATGTGGGTGTTCCCAAATAATTTCTCTAATTAGTTTCGATATGAGTTATTCACTTAATTGTTTGTGAGAAGATACCATTTCATTTGGGTAATTACGACCAAACTACCAATTCTAGAACAAAAAAATAATATTACTTGATATGCACAGAATGTAATTGATCATAGTCTTAAGTATTTACTTGATAACAATTATTACAAGGAACATTTTCTGTACGTAGTTTCTTCAACAAAAGTTTCGCTTGGTTCCTGTTGTTGTCGATTTCGATATCTTGTGATCGGTTTTTAAAAAGTTAACATGAACGAAAACAGATTTTGAGGTTATATTAAGTTCAAAAGTTGTCTTTTATTAGGTCAATAAGCATACCGAAGAAAATGAAAATAAAAAACTGGGCTAGTGCGAGATTATATAGAGGATATCTCATAAATAATGTCAGTATACAAGTTAATAAATATATTAAGGGAAAAAGGAGTTGATAGTTCCGACGTAAGAATCATCGAAAAATTTAATTGGCGCCAAAGAACGGGCGTTTGAATCAACGGAAAATCAACAGAATGCAAAATCTTAAGAGGACTCAGACAAGGTTGCATACTCTCGACTCAGACAAGGTTGCATACTCTCACCACTTCTGTTTAATTCCTATTCAGATAATATTTTTAAGCAATCTAGACACAACTTGATATGGAGTAAAAATTAACGGTAAACTTATAAATACAATCAGATACGTAGGTGTGCTGTGTGAACCCTTGAATGGACTTCAATGTCTTTTAAACGCCATTGACAGAGTGGTAAGAGACATGGGTCTAAACATTAACTGTTCTAAAACAAAATATTCGCGCTTGCCGTACCATGACACACAGAAACAGGTAAACGGACAAACGATTCAAAGAGTATATAGTTTCAAATATCTTGGTAACTCGTACAACATCCGGAAGCGGTCATATAGTCAGTTTTCTCATATGGTGTCGAAGTATGGACTTGTGGTTATATTGACGTATGCTTAAGATACAGTGGAAAGCAGAGCAAATTCGGTTCGTGAGTTGGTAGATATAACATGCAGGAATAGCTTATTTTGGACACATAATGCCTGGTTGCCGGTTTAATATTCTCCGGTGGGTAAAGTTGAAGGTCGTAGAGGAATTGAAAGGGAACAAGCCTCTTAGTTGAAGACTATTAGAGAATGGACTGGGATAAAAGAAGCAGGACAGTTATTTAGACTGGCTCAAGATAGAAAAAGTTTTGCCACGCTGATCGCCAACGTTAAAGAGACTTGATACGGCACGCTAAGAAAAATAAGAATACAATCTTCACTTTGTTTATTGAATAATATTTATCATTATTCTCCATGGAGTGTGATAAAGTGGGTTTGAATTTGTTTCAAAATTCTGTCTTTCAATTAGAAGATAGTTGCAGATTTATTAGTTTATACTTTAGAGTCCATATAACCTCATAAGAATAAATCTAATGAAATCAGATAGAGATATATAGTAGGCTATTCCACTGCTACCGTTCTTTCTATCCACCCTTTTGGTAAAGTTAAAATATTGTGCATTGCAGTGATATGTGTCGATGCACCACAAAATTTCTACGATCTATATTAGTGGTTATTTGAATATAAGTAAAGAGCTATGTCTAATCAAAGAGTATTAAGTTGAAATTTCTGAAATAGTTAGTGATATACATAGTGAATACACTATTTACACTCATAATTAAACTTTCAATAACCAATTGATCGTCTCCAGACATTGAAGGTAAACTATATTGTGGAAAATACAGATTTAATGTTCCTATTAAATTGCGTTTTGGGACCTTCATAACTATTTTTGGTATTTTCAAAATAAAATATAGAGCTCTTGAACCTGTGAAAATAAAACTTACACGCCGCCGATGCTCTAGACGCTCCACTGTCCAATTAGTAAATCAGACGATTGCTTATCTTTTAGCGACTTCTGATGCCGCGTACGTCTATCGGCCCTACGTTGCATTCGAGAACAAAGCTGACGACTCTTTAAAAACTAAAGATACTGTTTCATACATATCCCTTCACACTAAATTGCGACTTCGAAAGGGTACGGAAAGCATATAATCAAGAAATATGTAAAGGTGATAGAAATGTTGAATGCTTAGGACGTTAATGGAATGAAAACAGATGAAGGGAAGATTGTGTAGCGCAGTAAGCAGACCCACAGGAATCTATGTAAGTTTTGGGGAACGAAAAATTCCATAAACAATAAAAGACTAGATCTAACGTACGAACAATCTAATCTACGATTATCTTGAATGTTTTACTGCAAACGGATGTTATTCAAATATTCAGATATGCCAGTGTGTATCATTAGCCTTTCGTTACTCTCCAGTAGCGTCCTTATTCCATCAATGAAAGATTTTTGTGGTTAAGTGACAAAATTTTATATTACAAAATAAAATTCATAAAATGAGAACAAAAGAAAATGATGATGATACCTTGACATTTTTTTTGGATCATGCCTCTATCTAAGACCTCCATACAGCAAGCCTTTCACTCACAAGGTCTTTAGAAATTTCTTCTGCGGTTGTTGATTTTTAGATAAAGAAAAGTTGCCTTCAAATGTGGGCCAAAACGTCAACATTGTTCTATGCGACCTTATGAACATCTTATGAATGAATAAATAGATGGTTCATTAGAAACACGTAACGATAAAAGAGATCAGAATAGATTCAGTCATGGAAGAGGGGAAATTACTCTCGCAAATCTACAAAAATGTGAAAAACGGGAGAAATGTGAGAGATACGAACCTTCAGATCAAGAAAAACATGATTAAATAGTGAAAGGTCAGTTGTGATCAGAAATGCTATAGCTGTCGCTTGGAAAGCGTCCAATCATCCAGTGTACGAAGACTTTGAGCTTCAATTCTCACACCAAATGATTATTCAATCAATCCTCCTAGAAGTACTGTCTTTGATTAGCATCTCTCTCTATTATCTCAAGTGTGACTTCATTACTAAGTCAATTTTTGTGAGGATTCTTCTGAAATGACTTTCTTCTGTTGTGTTTTTACCTTCTCCATATTTTACTTTTACTCACAAGTATAGTCAGAGTTCGCATGGTGTTAAATTGTGTGACCAAGGCCAAAACGTCAACATTGTTCTTTGCGACCTTATGAACGTCTTATGAATAAATAAATAGATGGTTCATTAGAAACACGTAACGATGAAAGAGATCAGAGCAGATTGAGTCGTGGAAGGGGGGGGGGGAAATTACTCTCGCAAATCTACAAAAATGAGGATCAAGAAAAACATGACTAAATAGTGAAAGGTCAGTTGTAATCAGAAATTTCTATCAATTCGAAAAAGTGCCATACTGAAGCTGAGACTTTGGATGTAGAGGCCCTTTTTAATGGAAAGTCTCTCGGAGAACAGAAGGAGGATTCGCAGGAAGAGGTTGGTATGGAAGCTACAGAATTTTTCTTCTGTAGAAAATAATAAAATTTATTATTAGATCAAAAATTTTATATTACAAATATGTCTTTTTAGTTCAATGATCCAGCGATGCTTTTACAACTTTTCACTTTGGATAATAAGTGTACTTAAGGGCCAAATCTGGAAAATACGATGTATGAGGCAGTGTAGCCCAATTCTACTGATTTGGCCGTGACCAGGATTGAGGTGTAAACTGATGTGTGGTCAGGGTGGAAAAGCAATTTCTTTACTCTTCCCCGAATAGTCCATTTATCTACCAGAAACGTTCTGGACGATAAGACAATTTTTTACTTCTTCAGAGCGCGTTATTCTGTTTAAGTCTACTGCTTCGACTATTCGTTGGTTTCGTTTAAGGTCACAAAACGATTACGCTTAAACAGCTCTGCTTTGATATTGTTTTAAGGTTATGGATGTTTTCCGGAATGAACAAACACGGAACCAATTGCGTCAACTGTTTTCTCAAGTCGAAAATTTCTTGAGGCGAATTTTTGATATGCCTACAGACTCGTGCACCTCAATCGGCGACATCGTAGATTTTTGTCACGTTATCCAGACATGGCTCGTCATAAACCTAAACTGTGCGTGAGATACGGCTGACTTTCGACATTTCGACAGACGAAAATGTCGTATATTCCTAATATGATCCTCAAATATCTATGCACAATATATAGAGTTAAGAACTTGTAATCAGTCTACGTGGATGTTATAATTATTTAGTCTTATCCGAATAAAAAAAAGATAATGTTTTAAATTTGATAATACAATATATAAAAATTCGTCTGTGAATTTGCCTAGCTAAATTAATATTCATTCGGTATTTACGTTGCTGTGTCCAGTGTCTTTGACCTTTGCTCATACAGAATATGTTTGTCGATATAAAAGTTTGCGTTAGTGATCAACTGCTATTTCTTATACTTAAGTGCAATGGATTTGTTGTTCCTGATTACATATGGTAAGTGAACATTTATAGATTTACTGGATCAATTTTTTTCATTGTTTTGCATTTTCGGTAGTCCCAACTCAATTATTGAATATTGAATACTAATCCTTCAAATAAGTTGATGACTTTTTTTGTTAGTAATAAGAATTAACAAATTTTAGGATTTATTGAAAAAGTTTTGACTGTCCTGTGACATTATTAATATATAATTAGTGGCTTTTTATATTCGAGGTGTCTCAAAAGAAAGTTCACATTAAAAAAAAAACATTTTTAAGAAAAGTGAAGAGTTTATTGTGAAAATGATTGTTACATATCAACAAAATGCATTGCTTCGAAATTTGTTTCTTAAAAATTTGGGTTTGTTAGAGTAAACTTTATATTTAACATAACCTCACAGAAAAAAGTTCATAGGAGTTAAATCGCGACTGCGTGAAGGCCACCTTATGTTACCTCTCTTGAACATCAAGTTGCCAAGAAAAAATTTCACGAATTCTTCGATTCGAGATCTATAGGACGTGTGTGAAGTTGCTACGTCCTTCTGGAACCGTGTTCTTTCATTAGAACTAAGTTTTGCTGTTCAGACACGAAGAAGTCGTTCAAAGAAGTTACATGTAATTCCTGGCAACCCATACAGTCACTTTAGGCGAATTCAGGCGTTTCTGATGTTTTGAATTGGTTGTAGTTCAGTAGCGGCAGTTCTGCTTGCAGACGTATCCATTAAGATAAAAATGAGCTACATCCGAAAACAAGATGTCGGTAAGCTTGGAAAGCGTTCCATTGTAAGAAGACTCTGAGCTTCAATTCTCACACCAATTAATCCTCTTAGAAGTACTGTCTTTGATTAGCTTTGATCTCTCGCTATTATCTCAATTGTGACTTCATCACTAAGTCAATTTTTGTGAGGATTCTTCTGAAATGACTTTATTCTGTTGTGTCTTCACCTTCTCCATATTTTACTTTTACTCACAAGTAGTCAGAGATCGCATGGTGTTAAATCGTGTAACTAAGGTGGATGTGGAGAGACGTCAGAAACGACTTGGGGCATGTGTCGGTGTTTATTATTGTGTTGATGGGGTGAAATTTGAGTGAAACATGAAATGGAACACGAAACTATATCACGAATATTAATCAAACTATTTTATCAAAAAATGCTTACATAAAATCAATTTATTCACCGTTAAATATACCAATAAGGAATGATGTTTTTATTTTTTCAGGTTTGGTGCATAATATAATGATGCACGACCATATGGTAAACTTTACGAAAGAACAACTAATTGTAAGTTTTAATATAATCAATAATATCGAATTTTGGTATCAAGGAATAGTATTTGGAATTGAATTGGATCAAATATGCATGGAAACAACTTACTATAATACTCATAATTTGTTTTCTAATTTAATTTTATCTTTTAGTATTAATCAAATTATTGACTCAAATTCTGTATAATTTATGGTATACCTAATTATGAAATATTTATTTAATTCAATTTGATGATACAATTGATAAAATAATATAAATTATAAACAATGCTGCGTTGAATTCATGCTCTTGTAATCTGTATCTATTTTATGTGAACAAAATTAATCTAAAAACAAAAAATATTCTATATAGATATATACGAGGGTATTTTTTTCAACCTGCGATAAAGTAACAATAAAAAACAAGTTGAATAGAATTTTATTACCGTAAAAAACGTATTATTAAGGTCTCCGTAATGTAGTGGCTAGAGTACGAGGCTCGAATGAGGATGTCACACATTGTAATAATTATTTTTAAGTGGTATTTATATATGCCGAAGAAAATAATTCAATAACACAAATTATTCTATTGTTTTCTTAATTTCTCCTAATTTCTAATATTGTATCGGAACTACTTTACATACTTGTTACATAATTAAGTATTTTAGGATGGACGCGACTATATGGAAAACTGTACAGTGAAATCAGATGCAGCATGGAAACTTAATCGTATATTGATATTTCCTTTAATGCCAGCTGATGCTTTATTAAATCTTAGATGTTCAGCCAGACCTGTATATGATGAATGTGTGAATTCTCTTAACAATCGAATGCGAGTAAATTTGAATGCTACTCAAATAAACGCACTGAACTATTGGAGAAAAATCGATAGCGACATTTTAGATTATTCGTGTGATAAGATAGAAATGTTCAAGAGTGAGTATCTATTTTTCCATTTCTTCGATTCGGCAAGGATTTTTATAATGTTTGTTGTGTTTGTTGGCAATTTACTAAAGATGTTTGTAATATTGTTTACGGGGAGGATATGTGGACACAGGATTCATTGGGATTTTTTTGCAAAGCACGGAACGCGAGTCATCGCTCTCTCAGTCATCCATAACCTACCTACATGCTCTTGATGTATGTTTAGATTTTGTAACCAAGTTTTTCCATTAAATTTAAGACTATTCAACCAATTTCTGTCAGTGTTTCTGCATGGAATTAAGCATCAACCTTTATTACCTGCTTTCTTTCTAATCGTATTTATCATCATCAATATCAAAATGAATAACATCCAAGGCTTAAAAAATTACCGTGGTATAATTCGGACGAAATTCCAAATGAATTTTTAATGACGTATCACAATATTTTCCAGATATGACACAAGAAGGCACGGCATGTAGCAGATCATCCAATAAAGCTTTAAAAGACTGTTCTGTACATCTCACAAGCTTAGATAACGTAGGATTCTATGATATTCCCGCATTTCAACAACGGTGCAGGTAAGTTCAGAAAATAGGTATCTGAGAATCTGTTTTTCACTCTTCATTACTTTTATTCTTTACGTTAAACTCCAGAAATTATACCAATCACAAATAAGTTTCGCTATATAATTTGTAACAGTACGATTGGAGGAGTTTTAGTCGCAATGCAGGTATAAAATCAAAATTCGTCTAAAATGTAATGTTTTTCTTATTTATTTATACGATTTCTATTCGTGTGGTGAATCAATAAATACTGTCTTTTACGTTCTTAATTCATTTAAACACTATACACTACACTAATTCATAATAATTCACTTATCACTATCACTCAAGCTATATATTCCAAAATAATTTCTCAAAAGTTCGAGAAAATAAGGAAACAAAACAAATAAATAATTATTAGAAATTATTCAAAAGAAACAATGTAAATAAACCGCTTCCTATAATGGAATCTTATGTAAAACAAACATACGGATTCTGCGGTTTATAATAAAAAGTATGTTAACGTTGCCGTGCGCCTTCGCCGAATTATATAAGTCCACTACATCAAGGCAGGACCGGCTCCAATGCGGACACGCGTTCGTAACAATAAACATTCGAAAACTAAGCCAAACATTGATAATTGGAGATTGTGTTTATCGATTCGCTAGAAAAATTGAGTTCAAACATAAAATATTGAAAATACTCGTTAAAGGATGATTTTGAAGTTAGGGAAAAGAAATTTTGAATTTAAGCAACTTGGTAAAGTGAGTTTTTAAAAATTTCCAAATATTCAATATTTAAAACTAAAATTATGTTAGATATTATTCTAGCCCGGGCAGGGCTAGACTCTAAAAAATAAAAATTGAAATCGAGAATTTCACGTCCAAGTCGTCGCATCTATTCGGGGGCTTATTATACGAGGGTTGCTACTTAAGTTTTGAAATATAGAAATATTCATATTTGGATATGGTTTCATTGTTTTTCAAAATATTCTTCATTAAAATCAATATACTTTTGGATGCATTTGACCCAATTGTCGAAGCATTTATTTCATTCCGATTGAGGTTCCTCCAAAATATGTGATTTGAAAGCATTAACCACTTCCTCAGGTGTAGAAAAACGGATTTTGGGCGACCTTCACGAAATTCATCATATATCCAAGTGAGACCACGATTGAATTCGCAAAACCAGCGAAATAAGGTTGCTAGAGATGGTGTTTCATCACCAAAAGTCGAAGCGAATTTGTCGGCACACTGCTGTTGGTTTAATCCACGTCGAAAGTCATAGAAAATCATGGCACGAAAATTATTTGATCGACTATTTGAAGGAAGGAAGGAAGTATCTGTAAACAACTCAAATAACAATCGTATGACAACACGTTCTGAGTACGTTCACCATTAAAAACGTGAAACTTTTTAACAGCAATGTCAGATTTGACATATCCACATCAGTGTTGCCATATTTTAAAACTTAAGGAGCAATCTTCATAGATATATCGTTCAAAAGCACTTGAATAATTGATATATAATTCAATAAGAATAGAGAAATAATAATTACTAACAAGAAATTAATCGCACTTATTAGAATTGTAATAATTTAATATTTATAAAATGATTCTACATACAATGTTGTCAATTTTTTCAATGAATTCGTATAAAGCATCATTGATAATGATTTATTAATACATAATATTGAAATTTGATGATTGTGCTGATTTTTTTTTACGTTTTCCAGTGATTTCGAGAAGTTTGAAACCTGTATGAAGACATCGTTTGCTAAAATTTGTCCACCAAATGTTAACGAGTACATTGGGGGTATAATACGCGCAATTATATCCAATATTTGTCCCAAAAACGTTGTCTGAAAAGTGCCCATTCATTATTTGATTTGCAGTCGACTTATTATATTATTAATTGTGAACTGACGACTTAAAAAATAAAGCTTCTGATTTTTCAACTGAGAATTTTATTTATAAACCTTTAACCTATTAGTTTTTCCACCTTTCATTCGTATTTTACTTATTTATTTACAGGTTGTCTCAACTTAGAGTGATCAAAGACATTGATATGATTCATTAATTATCTAATCTATTATCAAACATTGGTTAAAGTACACATCCTTGGGGTTATTAACTTTCAGGTATCTTATTTTTTCAATATGAAGAATCTGTTATAACATGACGGAAGAAGTCACTTATTAAACTGACTTGTCAAGTTATATCAATAGAAACATTTATAATATATTAATTTAGAGTCTCTTTCTAAGGATACAGAAAAATATCTGTTTAATCAAAAAGTATCTGATTGACTGGCATTTTGTGTTTTTTAGAATAATATTCTCCGGTCGTGCCGATTTAATAATAAAAAATATGTACTGGTTATTTAAATAAAAATTCACGAGTGGAATTAATTCAGTATATTTGTCATCACAGTTTTAATTTTGAAATCGGATCTTAATTTAATACTTCTTTCCATATTATATTGCGAGTATGTCGAGGATTTTCATTTGGAAGATGAACTTTTAACGTAGTTGGTCGATCAAATCTAGAAAATGCCACATAAAACTTGTAATGCATGAATACCGGACTTGATTTTAATTCAATCCCAACAGATTTGAAAGTGTATCCTTGAGTTTCGTAGACTGTCACGGCAAATTCAGGTCTAATGGAAAATTAATTACTGTATATAGTATACATCATTGGTATATATATACTTTTTTACCGGATTGTTCATCAGTAAAAATTTTTAACCATTTTTTTTAACATCTTTGTTTATTAAGTCACTCATTAGTTCTACAAGAATTGTTAGATTTTGTTTTAATACCTCTTGTAAGTATTTTAAATAAATAATTATAATTTATGATAATTTTCTTCAGAATGTTTCTTTATGGCGAAAAAGTCTGATATGACCCCTCGTGTCTGAGTTATAGGAATTTAAAGTTGCGGAACTTATATCAGTAAATCTTCTAGCTTTATATTGGAACATTATGACTTTTTAATAGATAATTACGTATTAGATATTTAGAAAAACCAAAATTCCCAGAAAGCCAAATATTGGTAGAGGTTTGGGGCTTACCATTACAAATAAAGTTTCAAAAATCCCCATCGATCCTCTGTGTGCTTCAAAAGTTATTCGGGGTCAAAGGTCATAATTTGGGTTTTTTCGAATTTTTCTCGTAAACGGTGAGTTTTATCCAAAAAATCTTCTAAGCTAAGTTGTAGACCTTAAAATTTTCTACTAAAATGTTTCATGTGATTTTTTTTCTTACTATTCCTGAGATATCTCGACTCTTCTATATATATTATACCATTCTAAAAACATTTATTCAAAAGATAGTATCGAATATACTATTAAGTTCAAACATGGCTAGTCAATCAACTGAGCCCAGAAGACTGGGGTTGGAAGTTAATAGATCTGGATCCTATTAAAACTGTACCTGTACCTGCTCTAGAAAAGCTCCTCAATAAAATTTTTGTAAAAGAAGTCGTAGTGCCAAATGTGGCTGTAAAAATGCTGGGCTGCAGTATTATCCAGCATGTATCAATTGCCAAGGTCAAGAGGGAGAGATTTCTGTGATTTTAATGAAGAGACCAATGACTCAGCCACATTTGAACAATTTATGAACATCCAGCAAGAGGAAGTAGAAGAAGAAGAAATCGAAAAAGACATAATTGTTGCAGTAGACTTTCAACAGTATGAGTCTGATTGAAATGTTAGTGGATTCGGCCTACAGGGGAAATCACGGTAAAAGAAACGCCTCACAGATGGTGTGGAAATGTGTACCGGGTGTTCCAATATGAATGGCTCTCGGCTATATGTCGGGAACCGTTTATAGTACAGATTCGGGAAAAAAATTATAATAAAAATGACCTCGAGAAAAACCTGAAAATTATTCTCAGAGTTGTAGGTCCACCGCCAGGGGGCGTAGTTAAATAACAAAAATTATAAAATGAATATATTACAAATTTTGCCCAATTAATATGAATTTAAACTATGATTATCGTATTCTTCAAGAAATTCAGGGTATATTTGATTTTACAAGTTTTAGTCTATTTCTTCAAATAAGAGGTGGGGGGAAGCGGGAACTTTATTATGAAAAAACGCCTGTAAGTCCAGTTCTACTTAACCTATCTATGCAAACTTAGTCTTTTTGACGAGAGCTCCTTTCTACCAATGTAAGAATTATAATTTCGAAACAACCTAATTAGTAACGTATACGCTAGAGGGCGCTATTTATTTATTTTTTAAATCTAGCTATCCTTGAAAAATGTTAAATAGAAACATACAGTTTCAATTAAGGAATATAACAGTAGACCAAATTAACAACAGAATAGCGAAAACCATATGTCGATATCTTTTTCGTATTACGAGATATCTTGAGAAATGTGTAAATTTTAAGCATTTACCTCTAAACATAAATTACTCCGGTTTGACTGAACGGATTTTAACATTTTTTGACTATTCAAAATTGTCTTTCCTTGTTCTATTAATAATAGTTCCAATTATTATGTCAATATTACTTATGTTGTCACCGCGAAAATGCGTTATGGAAGTTAAAATGGAAATACAGCTTAAAGTACCTAGTGACGACTTAAATGTTCAAATTGTCGCCCATCATTTTCGATACAAGCGTTTATTCTTTGAAGAGTAGATTGAACAGCAGTCTCAACTTCTGTTCTCGAAATACTCTGAACGTCGTTTCGTATCCTCTCGATCATGTTATCTTTAGTAGTGGGTCTAATTGCACAAACAAGGTCTTTAATCCGGCCCCAGAGATAGAAATCTAAGAAGGTTAAGTCTGGTGACCTGGCTGGCCAAAAAAAATAGGCCTCCACGTCCTATCCACCTATCAGGGTGAGCATTATTTAAAAATTCTCTAGCTTGTCTGGAGAAATTCACCGGACACCCATCGTGCTGAAACAACATAGACCTACAAGTTGCTAGTGATGTATCTTCTAGAAGAAGTGGTAATTCATCCCTTATAAAATTTAGGTAGCGTTCCCCGTTAATTGCGTTGTTAAAAGTAAAAGGTCCAATATCTGACCATCTACAATACCACACCATACATTCACCGATCATCGCCCCTGATACTAAACTTCTTCTATCCAGCGTAGATTATTCTGTGACCAATAATGCATATTATACCAGTTAACCGTACCATCACTACTAAATGTAGCGTCGTCTGACCACAAAATACGTGACAGTAATTGAGGGTCGTCATATACCATGCCCACAAATAATATTATGCTGGTATATTTTGTTTAAGAAATATATCTTTTTACATCATAATTCACCTGTGTCCTGTGAAAATACGTTGAACGGTGGTTCTGCTTATTCCCAAGACTCTCCTTATTGCTCTAATACTTAAATGCGGGTTAAATTACATATATGCCAAAACATTTATTGTGTTTTCCTCTGAACGACCTCTGTCGCGTCTTCTAAATACAGGAAGATTTAAATTTCCAGTCGTTCTTAAGCGATGTATGAGTTGACGAAAAACTCTGCTACTGGGAAGTCGTCTTTGGGGATATTGTATGGCATATGCCGCAACTGTTGCATTTCTCATACATTCAAAGTAAATGCCTATCATATCAAATGCTTCTTCGTTTGTAAGAATCATCTTAGGTATAACTTTTAAGTATATTTTATATCGAGTTTAATGCACACAAATCGCAATATCACGTAAATGAACAAATTACTAGGTTTATTAATTTGACAAAAGACATATCTTTTTGTTTTGTTTTTTTCATGGACCACTACTTGTTTTTATATATTTCCATTTTAACTTCCATCTCGTAATATGAAAAAGATATCGACATTCGGTTTTCGCTATTCTGTTGCTAATTTGGTCTACTGTTATATTCCTTAATTAAAACTGCATGTGTCTATTCAAAAATATACGTTACTAATTAGGTTGTTTCGAAATTATAATTCTTACATTGGTAGAAAGGAGCTCTCGTCAAAAAGATTAAGTTTGCATAGATAGGTTAAGTAGAACTGGACTTACAGGCGTTTTTTCATAATAAAGTTCCCGCTTCCCTCCACCTCTTATTTGAAGAGATAGACTAAACCTTTTAAATCAAATATACGATGAATTTCTTGAAGAATATGATAATCATAGTTTAAATGCATCTTAATTCGGCAAAATTTGTAAATTATTCATTTTATAATTTTTGTTATTTAATTACGCCCTCTGGCGGTGGACCTACAACTCTGTAAATAATTTCCAGGCTTTTCTCGAGGTCACTTTTGTCATAATTTTTTTTTTCTCGAATCTGTACTACAAACGGTTCCCGAGATATGGCCGAGAGCCATTCTTATTGGGACATCCGGTACATATCATGTATAATATGATTCTTAGTATCTCAGGAATGGTCACTCTTAGAAAAAAATTATCAAAATCATTGGTATAGTGAATTTTAAGATCTACAACTTTGGTAAAAACTTTTTTAGCACACATCGATGGGGATGTTTGAAACTTTATATGTAATGGTAAACACCAGTTCTCCACCAATATTATGCTTATGCTAATACGTGATCATCCTTTAAAAGTTCATAATGTTCGATTTAGAAAATATACTTAAATATAAGTTCACATTTCTCAACTTTAAATGCCTATTACTCAGAAACGAGGGGTTATAAGAGGAATTTTTTGTATCAAGTCCCGGAGCACACTGTATATATACAAGAATTGCTTATTTAAAGATATAACATACGCTGCATTAGGGTGACAAGTGAAAAGCGGAAAATTATGGAAATGAACAACGTTAATATCATCGAAGTGATTGTCAATTTTCCATTTTTAGGAATTTTCATTTAAAATTTGATCTAAGAAAGAGACTATATCGGTTCAGAGCGAGCAGAATAGAGCTTCCATTCACCCTGTCTCTTTTGGTCGAGACTCAATAATGGTAGAGGGCACTAATAGATCTACTGGTGATTGATGATGCTTTGTATGCACGTGGATAAATTGAAGAAATTCTGCTAGTGGATAGCAGTGCCTTCTATCGATGGAGACTTGCAGAATAATGGTCGCGCAATAACAACTCGTTGTGTTTACGTTTTATCAACGTTGATATACATATAATAATTTGGCAAACATGTTTTCTTTTACACAATACAATTGAGCTTATTTGAGACATGTTTAAATCAGAATTACTGCAGTAGAAAATCGAGCGCAACTGACAGCTACTCTAATTGGCATTAACCTGCAACAAATGATTATCGATAATGTTATTCTGATAATGGGAAGATGGTTGATTGATAGTCAAAAGTGTTGCTATCATGTCTTTGAAATATATGCTCCCGAGACAATCTAAGTGAAGAGGGATGGGAAACAAAAATTTAATTCATTTAAACTTTGAAATCATTTAATGTTAAGCACCGGTCTCCAATAATTCATATACAAAATTAGGTTTGTTTTGTGTGGAACCGGGGAATTTGAAAATGACGTCAACACTAATGCCTCGGTCAGAGTATAAACATTGATAAGGTTACTGTAAAACCGATTCGACTGATGATGATGGTCTGTATATAACCGTCTGTTTCCGGTTAAAGTCAGCTTAGTAAGTAAAGAAAGCGTTGACTGACAATGTTATTGTTTCTCGTAATTTGACAGCTGTCCAATGTCGTAAGTATAATAATTACGTCCTTATTAGAAGTTTTGTTTCAAGTACGGAAGATCAAAAAGAAAACAAACGATATAAAATAATTGCCAAGTTTTATGAACAAAATCAAGATCTGCAGAAATCGTTTGCGGTTAATAAAAAAAAATTTATGACATCTGTTAGCATGGTAAGACAGGTGTTATGATTGCATGAAAGTCAAGATCAGGAAGAAAAGTAGAAAATGCCAAAAAAGAAGAGAGAAGCTTTAGTTAACGCGGCTCAAGTCAAAATCGATGAGAAACACTCTAAAGGAACATAATACAGTTCAAAATTCAAGAAAATCAACAACCAATATTCTGAGAGCAAATAAAAATCAAAACTTAGAAGTTTCAGTGACAATGAGATTTCGCCTGCTAAAGGTTTGGAAATCATTAACGACGACGAATCATATTTTACTGTTGACAGGAGTGCAACGGCGAATAATGAGTCTCATTATCAGAAAAGCGAGCAAGTACAATTTTCAAAACAGAAATTGGTATTTCTGGTGATGTATTCTCGTGGTCGTTCTTCAGTATACATTTGACCTTCTGGAAATGTCAAAATATATGAAAAATAGTGTGCTAGATCTAGACTAATGCAGTTCGTGAAGAAAAATCATGGTAATTTGGTGTTTTGGACAGATATGGCAACTGTTCATTATGCAAAGGACGTTGTGGAAGCTTTTGCTGAGTTTTCGTGAAAAACACCAGATTTAGTATTTCATAATTTAATTCAACATTTAAAATCAAACATTACGAAAGCAAGCAGACTGAGAGCTGTCTCAAAAGAACAAAAGAAACAGAAGCTATAACGTTAATGACATTTATTATCACAAAAAGATGTTTGGTGACTATCGTACACTTTTTCCACAATCAGGGGATCAACCAGATAAGTTTTTTGAGGACATTGAATAAGCAAAGAAACGTTTCATTAGATTTTGAAAAGAATTTAGGACACCAAAAATATTCTACTTGATCCAGAGAATCTTAAATGAAAAAACTAGCACTGGATTTATAAAATCGCAGCGAATAAGATGGTTAGGAACCTTAGGAAACTCGCCCAGAGGAAGATCAAAAAGTTAATAGGAAAGTCAAGTCCGTGGATGGTGGGGTAAAGCCGAGGACAGGAAAAAAAATAGCCAAAACATGCAAGGAACTTTGGTTTGAAAAAATGAATAGAACGTTGATTGACTCACCACATGAAACTAGTCAAGGAGCGGTTACTATTCCTATTAGAATATGTAATCGATAATTTATGTCTTCAGAGGAAACGCTTCTTGTTACTTTAATCTAAACTGATAAAATTTGACATTACACTATGTTTAACACGCTGAGCCCTAACCAAAATCGAAAAAATTTTCCCTGGGCCCAAATATTTTTTTTGGGTGTTTACACTCCATGGAAAAATAGAAAAAAAATTATTTGAAATAAAAAGTGCGAAAAAATTATGATTTTTCTGTGGAATTCATGCTCCCGCTATGGACTCGAATTAAATTTTACCGGTCAAACTTTTCCCAGGGCCCCGAACTTGAGGTGTATATGCTTTCTACAAAGCATGCTTATAACAAAGACCTTCCATACATCTATCGGAACAAATGGCAAGTTACAACAATTCTTTGAGAAAGATGTCGAAGTGGTGTAGGAAAAGAAGAAACAAACTATGGATGCTGGCGATCAAGAGATACCAAAACCAAAAAAACCTATTGCCTAATGAAAAAAAAAAGGTCTGAATCAAAAAATGAGAAGAGTTGGTCTAGGGTACAGTGAAAAAAATTATTGTAAAATTCAAGATGAAAAAAGTTATTACTTATTGCAGTGTTTGTTTTGGAAAACCACAATTTTTCAATGTTATATTTATATATTGATATGTTTTTCGTCATGTTTTTTATACCATTAAATGCAAAATTAACAAAAATAGGTACAGGTAATGTGAAGCCTAGCGCAAGTTAAAAAATATAATCAAATATTTAAATTATGTCGAAGAAAACAAAACAAAATATGAAAACTAAAACAAACCAAATGAGTCAAGTGTAGGGTAATGTTACAAGAATCCAAGATGGTCCAACCTAACTGTAAAATTTATTTAAATACTGTCACTTGGGCCGTGAAGAAGTTTTGGAATAAAATATGTAGTGCGGTCCACTCTAGATTGCGGAGAAAGTTCAGTTGCGGGCCTATGAATTGCACCGGGGCTCAACGTGTTAATATTAAATGCAAGCAAATTTCATCTCTATGGAACAATTTACAATGAATATATCAATGTTTGTTAAAAAATGAAACCAACAAAATAATCGGCTGATATGAAGTTTGGGGCCGAAAACTCTGATCGAGGCCTACTGCGACGCATATCAACGGGTTTCACTTAACACCACAAGGTTTCTTGACGGCGTTCATAAAATCATTCTCAAATTTTGTTAGTTCCGGAGAGCTTTTGCAATGTTTGTGTACTTCGGTGATGAAACACTGATTAAGCGGAATGAATCTCCTGAAATAATATAAAGAATTGTAATGAAATGTGTTTTTGATTAGTGAATTGGCACCTACTCGCAAAATTCACTCTTCGAATCTACCAGTTCGTCTTTAGTATTCTCCATAATCCTTTCGACGCATTCCTGATAAGTCCTGTTACTTTTTTCTTCTTGTAACTTTGGAAGACATGGCGTGAGCTCCGCTGGAATATTGGATAGCATTAGAGTTCAAAATTATTATAAGCGGTTTTGATGTGATATAAAATACTCATTCAACGCTAAGACCATACACGGATTGCTATCTTTTAGACTAATGTCAACTAGTGAGGAATTTCGATTAGCACTCTTCAAAACAGGATTTCGATTTCGTGAAAATGAATTTAAAAGGAATAATCGATCTCGATTCCTTGGAAAGAATATGACATAATCTGATTCTTCTGAAACATTTTAACTTTTTAACTGTTTATAAAATATAGAAGTATTGGAAATGGTTTATACTTATTTAAAGGGCATTAAAAGCTGCCAAGTTAATATTAAATAGTTTATAGCTGGGCAGGTTTGACCTTAATCCGTTTAGATGTTTTGTCACTTTATCTAACACAGTCCACGTAAATATATAGTATTCAACGTTACTTAGAGGCTCACATGGCCCCAAATTATCCCGGAATACAATACAGGACCTCGGAATTTGTATGTACATTGAAATACAAAAATTTTCGATGCTTCAAAAGCTGCTTTGTATTTAATCAACACAATAGTTGCAGTACAGAAAATTTTTCGCTCGCTGGGCTCCAATGATTTTGACTGACAACCACAGAACTCGCCGAATTGGTGCAGCTATGGAGTTTCTTGATCCTTGATGAAGAATATTTTTAAAAATCTATTATGACATGGATTCAATATGGGGAGTGAATCAAAATAAACGAAGAGAATTCTGAAATTGTTTCGATCCACCACAATGACCGTGGCCGTGCTTCTTTCAATGACACCCACCATACAGTCTCAACCTAGTACCGAGTAATTGACATCTTTTCTCTGAACTGTAGCATTGAAGTGGATGGTGGTTTCCCCAAACTGACGTGGAGATCAAAGAAACCGAAACAACTCAATTCCAATCATTGGCGTTCACTTTTTATGAATTGCAAGATTTTTCACAGTCAAGGTGATTATGTAGAGAAATAAACAGTATTATATTTTACTTTTGGTAATAATTTTTTTTTATATTCATCCGTCTTACAGCTTATCGAAAGTTGAAAAAAAATTTGTAATAATGAGCCTGGGATTAAGAATAATTAGATTTGATATATTGAACATATTATTTTTTATCTTTTTGAGTCTTCATATACTCAGTGACACTCAGAAGGAATAATATATTGATTTCTCTCATATCACTTGTTAAAAGAATGAAATGGTAATATTTACGAAAAATATTATCAAAATATATACAGAAAAAAAAATGAAGATGCGTTTCATAACTTCATATCCTTCTGTAAACTTCTAGGAATTGGCAAAAGGTGATGTAATCACTTGGACTTTGTAATTCGACTGAACCAGAGTTTGTAGAAGATGTTGAACTTAGAGATTTCAAAATTGATAAACATATGTTCCTATTGAAAATTGATGATTGAAAATGTCGACAAAAAAATGTTTTGTATACTTACAGCTAATGATAGTGAAGTCATCATACAAAAAACTGACCATTGAATCAATTATATCAAATATCAATTTCGGAAGGTATTTATATTTTTCTGGTAAGCATGATTTGAAAAGATTAATAGCGTCCTTTGTACAATTATCCATATGTGCTATATATTCGCGTTTGGGCACAAAGAAAATTCTTTTTTCTTGAATACAAATTTTCATTTTAGTCAAAGTGTTCTAAAATAAGAAGAAGAATCTTTTTTCTCGCATCTATTCTTTCTATTTATGTTATAATTCATTACTGTTCATGGATTGTTCAGTGTAGTCCAGAAGATATAGACAAAATCTCATTATTTCGTGTAGTTTTCTACAAAAAGAAAGCTTAGTGTTCAAGAGTTACTCAATAAAATAATCCTTAATCGTTTACCTGGAAGATAATATTATTCATTGCTTAATAAAATCATATTTTGTCTTATATCTTCATCAATATTAACAGTACAATGAAGGAAAAATATGCAAACTTACCTCAAGTTTTTCTGTTAGCTCTCCATTTTTAACACAAGCATTTTTCACGTGGTACTCGATTCTTTGCATTTTCTCAGACATACCAAGATCTCTAACAATCCGATGTAAGCTTTTTGGTTTCTTCTGTGAGTATATATTCTTTTTCAAAATTTTCATTGTGGATGAAATAACATTCTTCACATTCTCAGGGCATTGAGAGGATATAACATCATTCATACATTTTTCTGATTCTTCAAACTCACTGCAATTATTCGAGAATTTGATTAAAGATTTCGGGATATGATAAATTATCTGAAAAGTATTTACTAGTTCGACTAAGACAACTCGATGCACATCTCACTAGTGGTAATCGAGAAAGTTAATACTGAACCAAATTTTCAAGCAATGTATTTTTATGTGTAACAAACATTTTTTTAATCAACTCTTTAGTTTCCTTGAAGATTTTTGTTATTAACGTGAACTTTCTTTTAAAAGACGCCTTGTATAAATGTCTCTTTTGAAGAAAAAGACGTTATTTGAAAGTGTTAAAAAACTTAGAGCAACGAGGGATTAAATGCGTAGACTTAAAAGGAGACTATGTTGAAAAATAAAAATAATTATAGAAAGAAATATCTTGTTTCACTTTTAGTTTGGGAACTTTTCAAATAACCCTCGTATAGCTACTTAGACCATGGAAACTTTGACTTACCTCACAGTGAAAGTTGCTATATTATGGAAAGTATTAGCAGTGGAGTTTAAGTTAAAACATTTTTCGATTCCTTCTCTCAATCCAACAAAACAACTTTCAT
The DNA here is from genome assembly GCA_026230145.1 of Diorhabda elongata. Lineage (NCBI taxonomy): Eukaryota > Metazoa > Arthropoda > Insecta > Coleoptera > Chrysomelidae > Diorhabda > Diorhabda elongata. The sequence continues at coordinate 15,009,630 of CM047928.1, read as the reverse complement.
TCAGTTCTTCAAAATATTCTAAAATTTTAATAATTTAAATATTATCGGTGATTTGGAAAAGTACATGGTTCTTCTTTATAATTTTACAATCATAATTTTGATAATCAAATAAATCATATTAAATCAAAATATTTCATGCAATTTTTCATGAAATTTTCTCCGGAATCTATTTACGAAATAAATCGAATACGATTTCATTTTTCATGTGTCTATAAGTCGATAAAATTCTCTGAATAGGTCATTCCTCATGTGAGGTTTTCAAAGTTGAATTATTCCTTTTGGGCATCAATAAAGCCGGTATCACATCATCGTGTGGTCGTGTTGTTATTCGACAATTGTTGGCATTGTTGGCCATGGAAAGTTGGTTTTTCCGCATCGAAGGAGTATCCAACATTGGAATAAAACACTTGTGGTATAACTACACACATTTCTGGTCCTCTTAAGCGTGAATGCTACGTGTTTAATATGAAAAACCAAAGTTTCCAGTGCCGTCCAGTGCATTTTGAAAGAATTTCTATCTGTTGTATGCCAATCCTCACTGTTTTGCCACGTTTTATTTTCTTCCAGCCTTCGTGCAATGTTCAGTCAACATTGGAAGGTGAATGTTGGCGCAAACGTTGAACATATCGTGTAGTTGTAGTACTGCATCCAGTCTTCCTTCCAATGTCCAGATGTATGTAGACGCATCATGTAGTACCGGCTTAAGTATTAGTCTCAAAATCCTATAAATGAAACCAAGTTTCCAGCTTCAAATCTACCTTTAAATAACAATAATTCTCGGTGAACTAAACCTTGATTGCCCTTAGTTCTAACGTTTTATTAATCAGATTTGATAGATAACTAGAAGAGTACAGTTTACAAAAATACCAACTTGTTAGTTCTTTTTCGTTTTTACAAACATATGAGGTTAGTGCGTCGTCTAAATTTTCTAAAATTTTCAACATCTCTTTTTCGGTTTTGTTCAAACACATCTTGGATTCTTCGACTATATTCTCATAGCATCTTATTTTTAGATCAGGTTCAGAACATGTAACTTGGAAAAAAAGCTTCAGTTCACTTTCGGATTTAATATTCGAACCATCTGCGAGGAATCTTTCCAGTTTATTTTGAAAACATAGCGGACGAGTTCCCGTTTCCTGGAAACATTTGAATTACCAGAGAAAATACAGAAAAATATCTTTTTAAAATGCAGATGTTTTTAGAATTATACAAAAAATGAAACGCTCGACATTTCAAGGTGGAAAATGATATAGTGAAAGCAATTCTTCAATTTATTGAGAGCATTACAGAAAATGACTGACTTTATGAATGACTTTAAACATATAACGAATAATTTTTCTAAAAAGACTTGTAATTTTCTTGTATTTCAAAATATATAGCTTCACTTATATAAAGTATATCATGATAACAAAAGAAATATTTACTTACAAGAAGATGACCAATTTTGATATAAGTTAAAGGATGACACAAACGTATGTCAAAGGGAGCTTCTGTCTTCAGATACAATAACCGAGTGAATCCTAATCAAAATAAGAGAAGAAAAAAGCATATTTATTCATAAAAAAATGTGTGCATTCAAATTTCCTGATTTGCAAATGAATAGTTGATCGAAGTCTTTGCCAGCGTTTTCCTAAGGGAATTGTGGCAAAATTGAGCACTAAAGTGTTCTAACTCTAATATATTTCCGAGCTTTTGAAAACTTATGTATTCATCGTTTGAGATTGAATTAGATGAGAATTGAATTTTGAAGTTGATGAAACAAATTTAAAAGATATTACAAAATTTATCACATCGCAATTCTTAACTAATTGATTTTCAGACAATGAATACATAAGTAATCGAAAACTCGGAATATATTAGAGTTAGTACACTTTGCAGTTCAATTGTGTAACATTCCCACTACGATAACGATAACATATAGTTTCTTTCGAACAAGGTAGTACAGAATCATGGATATTAATTTTTAGAGCTAACAGTACGTCAAAAGTTAAGTTTATGCAGTTTTTTTGATTTTTTTTTGTGATTGAGAAGTTAATATGTGATAATAATGATTTGGGTCATATGTGGACAACCTCCTGCCCCCGATCCGGTCAGTCCCTACATAAGTGTCAATTCGGCCCGCGGGAGATTAATAAAAATCAAATAATGCGCCAAAAATATAGAGTTGACCAAATTGAAACTATATTTTACATCATATGAAGACCAAAATCGAAAAATAATATTCTTAAACGTATGTATAGATCATGTCAAAAATAGTTATTATCTTGATACTCAGCTTTATACTAAACTCTCATTCATTCTAATTTGATTTATTTTGTTATTAATTCTTAAGAGAAAGTGGTGAATCCAATAGTAACACAACAATCATCCAGTCAGCTTTGAAAGCAATAACATATGAAATGAAAAAAAGAGAAGTGGTGATGACCTTTCACGAGACACTCTCCTGGAATCGTGACACGGTGGAACGAAGGAAAAGAATGTGAAATAAGCACACTACTACCGTTGAAACTGTTGAATTGTACGATATTCAGAGCGATGTTGCGAAAGATCAATAAATAGAATACAAAAAAGATAATAACGAAAATAATAACGAAGTTAATAACAAAGATAATAATGAACATAATAACGAAGATAATAACGAACATGATAGCAAAGATAATAATGAAGATAATAACGAAGATAATAACGAAGATAATAACGAAGATAATAACGAAGATAATAACGAAGATAATAATGAAGATAATAACATTTAATCCAGAAGACTATTGGAATGATCACTGAACATTGTACTATAGACAAAAGATTTCAGAAATGCGAAATTTGCTAGCATGGATATCTCAACCCAGTATTTATTCACCTCCCTGTAGTATTGTGGAAAACTATTTCAAAAGCGAAATATCAGAGAGACAGCTTCTTGCGAAACTCCCCATTAGTGCTATCTGGCCTTTCAATACATTCAACTTGCTTCTGAGATTTGTAAAATTGTCATACTACAAGTCTACTTTACAAATCTAGCATCGAAGTGATTCTTCAAAGCTGAATAGCTTCATGTTGGTTAATGAGGGAATAGTTTGAAGCACTAGAAAAGGAGAATTCCTGGATTCTGCGGGACGGTTGGCAACCATGTTATAAATTTTATTATACGAGAGTCAATCAAATATAAACCGGAATTTTGCTAGAGAAAATTTTATTAACAAGTTAGAAAACTGAATTTTTTTATAGTTTTTCTAGATAGTCTCCATTACACTATATACAAGAGGTCTCCAGATGCAGTTAACATAAAAATCTTTCTACTTGCAATCCCCCATGCGCCTCTTTCAATGGACCAAATAAATAATATTCACATGGCGACAAATCGGGACTATAAGGAGGGTGTTTCTCATTCCAATTCATTCAACGTTTCTATCGTAAGCCGAGCTTACGATCTGGCATTACCGCACTACGGATTAGAATATCGCATTGTTTTTATCTACACACAGGATTCATCGTGTTTTAGAGGAGGTTACTAAAAAATTCCGCGTTCACCAGTTCGTTTTTCAGTGAAAAAATCAACCGCAATTACTTTTCTCATGTCGAACATCACGTTCTTTGCTTCGTGTGTCTTCTACTCCATAGGTGCGCGTTTGCTCTCCAGAATATAGTAATGTACTTGTAATAAATTTCTCTTTCCTCTTTATAAAGTTGCAAGAGACACGTGCAAACTTCTCAGCGTGTGAATTTCTGCTCAAAATCCAGAAGCTTGGCACACATCTTACTGAAGTTTTTCAGTAATCGAGCTGCTGATTAATTATTTGCTCAATATTACATACGTTGATGTCCAATTCTTCAGCCATATCGCATACAGTACTGCGTCGTTCTTCCAAAAATTACTTCTCGGTCTTTTTGAAATGCGGGACACCATTCACTCTTGGAGAGGCACTCATCCCCGAATTGCTTGAGTAATTGTCGATAAATATCCGCGGATTTTACAATATATTTGACCAAAAAACAAGTCAAGCATACAGTGCAGCAAATCTTAAGATAGTAAATTTTTCATATTTGAACCACCGTCGTATTATATGCGAATATGAAAGGGAAATTCGCTTTTAAATCGTATTCTTCTCACAAAAACAAGAAAAAGCAAAAATGTTTTATCTCTTAGAAAAATAGTTTAATTTTATCTCATTACGGTCCTGTTAGAAGTACAGATTTTCTATCAACCATTATAAAAATAGAAATTCATTACTTAAAATGGGTTTTCAAATTTTTCGAGGGTTTTTGCTAATTTTAAACCGAAGTCTAATGCGTATTTGCAAATTGCCGACACCTGTTGCTGTACATAATTCTGGACTACCTTAAACATTCTCTATTTCGAAATTGATTTGCGATCAACTTTAGATTTCATCTTAAGATCTCATTTTGTAACGTTCAAAAATATTAGGAATTGGTTGAATTTTAGTAGCTGGAGTTTTTTATGGAAAAATGAAAAATACATATATTAAAATGGATCAGTTCAATTTTAAGAATTCCGAATACAAAATAATGTTTCTTAAATCACATTTTGTTAATATTAATTGTGCCAATATTAATCAGTTCTTTATCAACCAATGGTGGAATAGTGAAATAATGAAGTAAAATATATTTTTACCTGAAAACACAATAAGCGCATGAAAAAATATCATGGTTAGAAAGTATCTTTAAAACTACTGATCAAAACAACTAAACATAATGGCTTTTATATATTATCGTTGAAGTTTATTAATGAATTGACCTTTGTAAGTCATCGCTGAATTATAATCTAAACGTATTACTGGTCTGCTACAATTTATAATATTGAGAAACTAAAAATAAATATTTATTATCACTTACAAAAATGGAAGATATTAATTTAGCATGAAACAAAATACCCAGAGACTGGTAAGCGAATCAATTTATGAACCTAAACAAAATAATGATGATGAAAAAGTTTATTCTCAGATAGGGAAACAAACGATTAAAAGCATATAAATAAGTTTAATATAACGAAAATGGAACAGGGAGAAAAGTTACTTATATCGATTCTAAAGCAGAAGGAAACAATAATAGAAATAACAAAAAGAATATATGGAAACGTGACAGGAAAGCTTGTTAAAGACGCAAGAAGATCGGGAGAGCTGAATATGGTTTGAAGCAATGAGACTGTCGAATATCGAAAACATGAGGAAAATATATTAACTGGAAAATAAAAAATAGATTAAGTGAACACATTTGATACCTGATAGTCGTTATCACAAATGATAGGGAATAGACAAATAAGACAATATTCGGGAAAAAAGAGATTGGCGAAGACATAAAATGAAGGTATAGATAGCACTCGATCACAGTGCACACCTCAAAATAATATGGAAGTTGAACCTTGGTAATAAACGGAAAGATACAAGCAAAAATAAAAGTATCAAAGATGAAACAACTAAGAAGAAATTCAGAGAAAACAAGTATTGACCTGACTATAATAACAAATAGTTGAAAGATGTTGGTATGGACACATGAAAAAAGAGGGAAACCAAAAAACCTGATAAGACGTAACAGATGAACATAAGAAAAGAAAGCGTGGCTAAAGCAAGTAGCATAGAAAGAAGAAAAAAAGAGAAAAAATACGACAAGTGAATGAAGTAGCAACGGACTTGAAAGAGTAAAGAACATAGATAAAAGGATAGTGGAAACTAGAACCCCAATTCTTTAATACTTAAAATGAAAACAAAATGAGTTATAGAGAGAAAAAAAAAATTTAAATAATTTTTAAAAATAAATATATTAATAAATGGATGAATGAAAGCTCTATATATTCAATTTACTGCCTTTAGTAACACGGATGTAAAAACTATTAATTATATTATTGATACTTATGAACTAATATCATGTGCAAGATGCCGCGTTTGCTCCGAATGGATCCAAAACAGCGTCGTGAAGAACAAAGAACGAAGCCGTCAAGTCTTTCACTCCAAGCCATAAACAATAAAAGAATTAAAGCAATGGACTGTAAAGGAAGAACCGGCTACAAAGAAGGCAAAGACCGTTCTATCTGCAGGCAGGTGTGGGATATTTTTAACTGACTAAGTCAAAAAAGGAGAAACCACCGACGACGAATATCTTCTGAACTTATTGCAACGTTTGAGCGAAGAAATCAAGTAAAAACTTGGCTCAAAAGATAGACAATGCACCAGCTCACATATCCGTTTTTGCAATGGCCAAAATTAATGAATTAAAGTTTGAATTGTCACCTGATGTAACCTATGTGCCAGATTCAACTCCTTTAGATCATTTTCTATTCTTAGACTTGAAAAAACGGCTTCGTGGTCAAAGATTCGGCAGGTACTTAGGATCCAATAATTGTGCGAACATCACATCCGCTCAAATGACTAATGCAGCAGTTTTACCATACAAAAAACACCGACAAAGACTTGACATTTAATGAAATCCTTGAACTGACCTCGCTTTAACAAGATGTGCGGACAGAATGCGTGAACTATAATTGGGAGCTAAATCAATTCTAGGACAAACATATTGAGCTAAAAATCTATCAAAATAAGTTCATCGTCAATTACCAGAATAGAATTTTGGCCCCCAAATCGAATCCAGTGAATGCAATTATTTAATTTCAAATTTTTCCATGTTATACTCTACTTGAAGGGGTATTTTTGTTCAGAATAAATTTAAACACTTCTAATTTCCAGAACATTAAATTTAGGATGAATTTTATTTCACGTAATTTGAGAAATAGGAATCATTTTAGCATAGTCAATCAAACTAATCGATTATCTTGTAGACAAGTTTCATTATCTGCTATTAAATCACGATGCATCTGATGAGTGCTTTACATGCATCACTTGATTTCGCAAAGTAAAAACTAAAGATAAATCATGTTGGTCGGAAATAGCACGAATAGTCTCGGTGATCATAATTTTATACCAGGAAAATTACTAAGAGCAAGTGGACCATGTGGTAGTGCAATAATTTTTGTGAATCAGACATAAATACAATTATTATATTGAAGTAGCGGCAATTAGAACATATGTGGGTAGACTAAACAATCTAATGGTTTATCTAGACGTTTTCTTGGCAATCTAGGACATCCACGCACCTGGCTGGAAGACATTTGACATGGATTCGTTAATAGAATACGTTGTTCTTATTATACAGGAACTTGATACTAAAAATTATGGAGCCGAATAGAAGAGGTTGGATATTACCAGAAACATTCTTTCAATAAAAATTCTGGAGATGTCTGGAGAAAATTCGAAGTATCCATTCAATGTTTTTACTATAAAATAATTCATATTTAAGTACTATTGTTGGCGGTGTGGATGAATCTAATTTACTTAGTTGAAAAATTACTTGAATTTATTTAAATAAAATTATTGTGGTACGAAGAGCTTCCACCCTTATAAATTATCCCTTGGAAGTATGAATTAAATATAAAGAGATAATGCCAACGAATTATTCTACTATTAGCAATATTCTATTGTCAGAAGAAAGAAAAAACTAAGAAAATTGCGCCGAAAATTATAAAATTTAAAAATACTCAACGATCGTTCTAATCTAATCTTAGCGCTTTGGACAATATAAACTTTCTTAATCAATATTCATAATTAGGACAGGACAATGTCTGTCGAGTCATCTAGAATAAGATATAATTGGTATTTAATTAGAAATATTCCATTGGTGATCAAAAATGAGTTCCCTTATAATTGTCCTTATGAAAATCCTCAAAATTTAGATTTTTTTGTTTCTTTTTGTTCAAGATAATTTTTTTGATAAAGTCAAAACTTTTTTAGTCATTTGTGCTTGCTGAAAATGCTGAATTTAAACTGTTGATAACTGGAAAGGCATCAATTGATAAAAAATTCAAATAAAAGATGCTTAGAATTATTTAATATATCGATTTTGGAAGTAACAGTAGCCATAGAAATTTTTACCATCAGTCGGTGGAGGCACCAAAAGAATAAGTTATAAGAAAAAAAGTTGATTTTTTACAAGTACTTCAAAGTATAGTATATATAAATTATCCCTTGGAAGTATGAATTAAATATAAAGAGATAATGCCAACGAATTATTCTACTATTAGCAATATTCTATTGTCAGAAGAAAGAAAAAACTAAGAAAATTGCGCCGAAAATTATAAAATTTAAAAATACTCAACGATCGTTCTAATCTAATCTTAGCGCTTTGGACAATATAAACTTTCTTAATCAATATTCATAATTAGGACAGGACAATGTCTGTCGAGTCATCTAGAATAAGATATAATTGGTATTTAATTAGAAATATTCCATTGGTGATCAAAAATGAGTTCCCTTATAATTGTCCTTATGAAAATCCTCAAAATTTAGATTTTTTTGTTTCTTTTTGTTCAAGATAATTTTTTTGATAAAGTCAAAACTTTTTTAGTCATTTGTGCTTGCTGAAAATGCTGAATTTAAACTGTTGATAACTGGAAAGGCATCAATTGATAAAAAATTCAAATAAAAGATGCTTAGAATTATTTAATATATCGATTTTGGAAGTAACAGTAGCCATAGAAATTTTTACCATCAGTCGGTGGAGGCACCAAAAGAATAAGTTATAAGAAAAAAAGTTGATTTTTTACAAGTACTTCAAAGTATACTAATTGATTTCATAAAAAACTTCAGAGGTCTCTCTCTCTCAGAAGTCAAAAAAAAATTCGAAGATCATTTTGATTTTTAAAATTTCCCATTATTCCAGTCTAAGATTAAGATGGTAGAAAATGAAAAATACCACGTTGTAGGTTAAGTTTTTCTCGATAAAAAAGATCCCTCACACTTTTTTTGTAAAAGCTAGAGTTTTCTCGGGAAAAACTCGTAAATCTATCAAGTCGTTTTTCTAAGGCAATCAAGCTAATATATACCCCCTCCCCTGTATAAGCTAAAATTATCAATTTTCATTGAATCATACATGAAATTACTTTGGTAGAAATGAACATTTCTGTTTTTTCAAGCAAACAATTGAAAATTTTGGAACAATTTCTAATTTTCCCAAAAATTTTGAAAAAATAATCAAATAATTTTGTTAATTAATTGTAGGAAAAATTGAAAAAATCAATAAACACAAACATTTCTTTTCATTATTAAATATGCTATTGAAAATTTAGAAAACTCATCTAGAATCTACATCTTCATCAATATCGGAATTTGATGTTTCATTCTCAGATTCGTCCTCACTTGACTCATTTGAGAGTTTGGGAGAATTTTTTAAATAATCAGGGTCACAAGTTTTACAAGCTGAAGAACATAGCTACTGCTGGGATCTTTATATTTTGTACCTGGATACTTTCTTATCTATACGATACTTACATTCTATTCTTTGAACCCCCTTGTATATGTTATAGCAAAGAAATCGATAAACCTCCGAAGTTTTTTTTGTGAAACAATTTTCAGCCTTTTTGTTTATAACTTGTAACTGTGGCCTCTAGCAACTGGACTACTACTAGTGTTCAAACTTTCAAGAAATCGGTGTTGTTTCTCAAAATTCCACGGGTAAATGGCTAGTGACTGAACTGGTTTTATGAGGCAAATACATCTGAAGATAAGGATCCACGAAATATGGACAATAATTTTGAATGAGAATTTATTAGAATTACACAAACCAACAGTTGTTTATAAACGATTAACAGCTTTACACACACCTTCTTTTTCCTTATTTTTTTCCCTAATATTCTACTTTTAATGTAAGATGAAAATATAACAAAAAATAGTTGGATGGTTCTTTTATATAATGAATCATAATGTATGCTACTTATCGATTTAGCTCTCCATTGGAGAGACAATTTATTAAATCAGTTCGAGTCTACCCTGACCTCATCTATAACAAACAAATAATAAAATTTCTATTTGCTTGCTATAACAGTATTGATGTAAATAGCAAAATTTGAAATCTATCGATAACCATTAACCCTATAATAGTTCATTCAAAATACAAAAATGTTATTATTGATAAACGGTTCTAGAAAATCTCACAAGATGTTTGTGTTAATATTTCCAATACTAGATTATGTTCTTTACTTCAATCTTGATACTTAATTAAATAAATATCTTATAATGTTTATGCAGTGATTCAATTTTTTTATTAATTTTATAATTTTGATATATGATACTCTTACGTAAATCTTTGCATCTTTGTCTCGGCAGAATTCTTACTATTCACCTCTAAAAGCCATTTCCCAGCTTTCCCTAGCTAATGTCTCGACGAGTATGGAAATACATCTCCTCTGAAGACCTTTTTGTCGATATCAAGACCACAATGGCTCGCAGGGTCTTAACCACTGATTAGTTTCGGCGTTATTACATCTCATCAGAGTGGTGTAACAACCTTGCGTTCCAGTAGATATCTCGAATTGAACACAACGTCAAAAAGCGAAGTTCAAGTAGTTGAACATTCCTCAATGAACGCTATTTGGCGCCTGAAGAAAGGCAGTTATTTTCGAAATAATAAATTTGTGGTGTGTAGTACGAACACACCTCATATACAATCGAAATGAAATCTATATTATGGGCGACGACTTCGTTTGATTTCTACCTGACAAATGGATCGTAGTTGGAGGTGATGACAGAATTCCCTGGGGAGTCTTTAGCTACACGAACAAAATAGCTGCGCTCCTCGACGTTGTTTTCAATTTGGGTCCCTCCTCGAACGAGAGTTTGTTATGCCACTCTGATGAGACGTGATAACGTCGAAACTAGTGTGTTGTTATAACCTTGGGAGCCATTGGGGTGTTGATGTCGACAAAAAGATCGAGGTATTAGCCAGGAAAGTAGTTGTTTTCTTCTTTAAAGAGCGGAAAAATCATAGGAATCATATTTTGCCGTACATTTTGCTAATTGTACTAATCACAGCAATGCTTTTATAGTTTTCGCATTCGTGACTGCTCTATTGTAGATTGTACGTCCGTGCTGTTCCTACAATTTTGAAACAATCTTCTTATGTTCGTGAGGCTTTAGTTCCATCCTGTATACTAGACGTATATTATTACATTCGAATATCTTTCATTTTTCACGTTAAATTGATCTGATGGTTTAAAATAGTGCAAGTTATTAAATAGAAGTGATTTGCTTGTCAAAGTATCTAAGAAATTTATGCTTCTCATTAGTTTTAGTAATAACAAACAATGTGGGGGTTGAACTTGCATATTAATTGTATGCGGGTTGAGTTTAGACTGATGAGCACCATTGGGAAAAATTTGCATACGTAGAAAAAGCGAGACAGTGAAACGGTACCCCCTATGGTTCTATTCGAAGCTTCACACCAGGAGTTTGATCACGAGGATTGAACCAATAACGAGCATTCCTTGGAAAATTATACGAAATGTAGAGCAAGAACATTTGTTATAGTACAGGGTTTCTTATTATTAACTCCCTTTTCACGCTAATTTAAATAAAAATATACAAAGTGTTTTCAAAAACTTTAGTGAGTTGCGTAATAAAATTAGAGATTGAGAAATGCTTGTAAATATAATTTACTACGCTTTTTATTCTTTTACTTATGTGACTAACAGATGTGAAGCAAGAAGCGTAAATTCCTTCCACTCCCTTTAGTTCGGTGGGATATTCTGGAGGTCTTCTTTATTGATGAAAGTTAGTAAGTGATTTTTTTCGGTAACCTAGGATCATATAATCATGTGTTTCTTGTGTTTTTGTGTGTATTCTGTGTTTTTTTTAGTAATATGTATTTCCTTACTAAATTAAATTAACCTTACACAACGTATCGATCCCATTGTTCCTTCGGTCTTCCGTGCTTCCTGTCGTCCTCTCTAGCATACTTGATGAGTTTTCTTAACTCCTCGTTAGGATGTTTCTTTGCTGCCTCTACTAACAGTGACACAATACGCACCACTATATCTTTCAGCACAGTGATATTATCTATGGCATCAGATCTTCCTCCCTGCAGTGTGAAGTTTGTTGATCTTGCCGATCCTACCGCTTGATAGAATCGGTGATCCTCTATGATCTTTACCAGATTTCTTCCGGGTCTGTTTGCTCTTGTGCTGTACTACCCAGGGGACTTGGTATTCAAATCTCCAATGATGATGCCTTTCGTTTATATCATATCTTCAAGCATATCTTTGAACATTGTAGCATAGCCAGGAGTGTCTGTATGTGTCACCTAGCAGTTTCGTTTCTTGGAGTGAAAAGATATCAAAATCTTCTTCCTCCAAGATCACTCCCATAGTATTTTGATTTGTTTTTATCTATTTGATTGAGAAGGTTGTCCGCCATTTTATTTTGCCTGATGCGCAATCAATGTTGCTATAAGTATCTGCATATTCTACTCAATAGCTCAGGCGTTGCTTGTGTTTGCTGCGCTGTTGGAGCTGGTGTTTTGTTTATTTAGCATCGACATTTCTAATATTTTTAGGACACCTCTCTCGCTGTTTTGGCATTTTGGTTTCACTGTTTTGCTTATGGTTCGGTTTAGTCAGTTGGTTAGGTTAGGCATAAGTACATCAATTCCTTGTATGTCCTGGTCTTCATCAGGCTCTATAAGTACCATCAATATTGGTAGTAATATCTGTGGGTATTACCTGGTTTTTCAGGTTGTCAATTGCGAACGTAGCGCATTTTGAAAATATCCTCCATCGTCGACTTGGCAGACTTTGAGGCGATGGGTAAACCCAGTATCGGTAGTTACTATTCAATCGTACCAAAAACAACCAAAAGGAGTTGACTGACGCATGTTCAGATCCAAATTTTCTAAAATTAATTACGTTATATTTGACACAGACCCTTTTCACTTTCAAATGGATTGCTATTCGTAGAAAATGAAAACGCTAAACTTAAAGCAATGCAAAAATTTATTCACAACTCAAAAAATTATTTCTAAGCCATTTATAATCATTAATGTTTTCCGTAATTTGTTGGATTGATTAACTTCTGTTTTTCTTGGTTAAAATTGAAACGTTGAAAAATTACAACTGCCAATGAGGCATGTGTAAACAAGTCTGTTCAACATCTCACAAGAAACGGACAGAAGACCGGAAATTATCCAATGAGCATCTGTAGTTGTAGTTATTACTCATTATCCTTGTTATTAAAATGAAAAATTTAAGTATTTATCAAAATAACACACAATTTCCAGAAGTCATTAATTTGTCTGTCGATTTTAATAATATACAAAAGTTGTTTAGAAATTTTAAAAAAGTTTCCTAAAACATCAGTAATGAATTGTACTGCAAATATCTTTCACGTTTTAGCACGTTTCTTATTTTCCATTTCCATTTATCTTGCAGTAAACTGAACTAATACATTTTTACATTTTCCTCTAAATTTATTCTTACTATTAAGCTAAACACACCAACACTTTTCAGTTCAATTTCTCTTCTTGCGAAGTACACTAAATTCACTTTCTCACTTTTCTGATAATAATGAGTCTCATTATTCGACGTCTTAGTCCTGTCAAAAGTAAAATATGACTCGTTTTCGATAATTATTTCCAAACCTCTAGCGTTCTTATAAGTTTTGATTTTGGTTACATTTGATGCTTCTTAGAATATTTGGGTGCCGATTTTCTTGATTTTTGAAAAAAATTATGTTTCTCTAAAATATTACTTACATGTTTCTTATCGATTTCGAATTTTCTGCCCAATTATCACGAACTCACAGTTTTCCTTGAGTCGCTCTTCTCGATCGACTCGATTCTCTCTGACAGATATCTCAAATTGTTTGTCGGTCTATTCCCTTTCTTAAGAAGTAGTTTTATTTATCTATATGTACTTACACTAGATACTACAATAATTAACTATATTATATAATCAAATATTCACTGCTTTCATAATTTATTTAAATTCTTCAGCTATTTTATATTTCATTCTGTTCACTATTACTTATATATGACTTATAAACTAACTGTAGCTGCTAAACAAGTACGTGTTTATATTCAAAAGAAGCTCTCGAACAATTCTAGAAGGTAAACAAACAAACAAATAAATAAAAAGGCCTTCCTAGAAATTATTTTAGAATAATCGTGATAGAAACATGTAAAAAGAACAATTTCAAAGTCGCACATTCCGAGAATCAACGTATTCACTTTCGTTATGACCGGTCAGAACTGGTTTCACGGTCCATGTCGTGGACGAGTTTGTAACAATATTTTCTAAAAGAGAAGTAATTTGATACTTTTGACATTTGACGCCTAATTTACTAAGATGTGATTTTAAGTTTATTTCTACTGATTTATCTGTATCCAAACAGTTCATGTCGAATTTATAATTGAATTAGGTGAAATAAAACGCGACTCGTGATATTATGAAAAGGTACTGAAAAAGTCATCATATAGCAATATCATGATTAAAATCCAACGATAAACTATTCGTTGACTGATTGATTATTTGATTAATCGGCTCGATAACCGAAAGAGTGGACATGGGTTCGACTAATCGACTTACTGATTAACTTAACAAATTGAACGGTTAACTGAAAGTAACAATCGATGACAATCTTCTGCAGACGCGGGATTATTTCAAACTTGTTTGAATGATTTGGTACTGCACGTAGCACCAGGTTTAGTAAATGAAAGTATTATATCATAATGTCGCATAATATAGGAAACCACTTGATGTAAGTAAGTTGAAAAATTATTACTTTAATATGGTTTTTTTATGTGGAAATACATCTCATGTTTAATAGTATATAAATTATATAAGGATACGTTTCTTGACTGAATTTCGGTTTATATACCATCAGATATCGAAATGACCGGTATCGGAACACTCTAGAGAATTAATATGTACATCACTTTCGATTTGGTTTTAACAGATCACTCGTACACATTTCGGAACTTTCCAGATCAATCCAAAAATTTCTAGAACTTTTTAAAACATTTGAATAGCTTAAAAAAATTACACTAATCTTAGAATTTTCTAGATCATTCTAGAAATTTCTAGAACTTTCTGAAACATTGTAAATCGCTTATAATAAATTGCACTGATTTTAGAATTTCATAAATCATTCTAAAACTTTCTAGAACGTTCTCGAACATTCTAAATCGCTTATAAAAAATTACGCTAATTTTGGAATTTTCTAGATCATTCTAGAAACTTCTAGAACTTCCTCAAACATGTTGACTTGCTTATAATAAATTGCACTCAGTTTAGAATTTTATAAATCATTTTTAAAAGTTTCTAGAGCGTTCTCGAATATTCTAAATCGATTATAAAAAATTACACTAATTTTATAATTTTTTAGATCATTCTAGAAATTTCTAGAACTCTCTCGAACATTCTAACTTTCCAGATCATTTTTTAATTTTCTAGAACATTTTCAAATTGATTTTAATAGTTGAGACATTTTCAAACTTCCTAGACCATTCCAAAAATTTTCAAATCAGAAGTCCTCATGCGTTAGAAAAGGACAGAAATACATGTTTTCCCATTTTCGTCATCCCTTTATATAACCTAGAGACCAAGGGGTATTTACCATCCCTTCGGGAAGTTTATTGCAGAAATAAAAACTGATATTTGAATAGAAATTTCATTGTTTTGTGTTTTGATTGCAATTTGATAGTAAATTAACTTGTTCTCCTCCTGAAACAAGAGAGTTAACAACAGAAGATATGAAAATATTGAATGAAGAAGTATTGCCGGAACAATCAAAAGGTTTGTACCTTAAAACCTTTTAAAAACTGGTGCAACAATAAAAACTTACCTGTTTTTAGTCAAAACATACTGCTAGCTAACTTTCAAGAATATTCAAAAGACGAAAAAGCTTCCAGTCCGTGGTCTCATTATTCGATGTTGAGAGCCATCGACATATCCAAATTTTAAAATGAAATGACAATCACTAACCTTTTGTCTTTTCACAAGAGGATATCATCAAATTTGAACACCTGATGAATGTTATATTGCAATTAAAGTAACTTTTTTCATTCCTTAAAAGCCTACTCTAATAATCAATAATTTCAGGCTGTCTTGGCAATTGGAGTAGCCAGTGCTTGTCGTTGTGTTTAAGTAAGTAACTTGCTGCTTTCTGTTGTAATAACAAAAGATGATATCATCAATATTGATATTAGAACAAGTAAAAATAGCTCGTAAATTTGTGATTACGGATAGCGAAAGAAAATACTAAAGTTGTAGAAAGTCATCTGCTACTAATTTAGCTGCTACTCTTCAACTAAAACAACATGGGGGCTGGACATCGGAACTGGTAGGGGACGGATATGTTGAAGGCAGCCTTGTTGTTAAAAAACAACAATTGCAAAAATATGGTACAAAGAACATCAACTTCTTTGGCTACATCAATACTAGCTTCAACTTTCACTTCAACTCCCGTTGAACCTGCTCCTGGTCTTGCTACTCTGTGAATAGAACTGTCATCAAAACAGATCAGAACCGGCGATTATAATTTCTATGACTAATAATTGATGTACAACTAACCTAACCTAACCTCAAAACAAGCATGATTTGTTATTGAAGACGCTCATTAGCAAAAATCAAATCAAGCACGAATTTTAAATTTACCATAATTTCAAACTAAAATTTTGTTGTTGGAGGGAGTAACTTAGTATAGTTAATACTTTAATTACAATCTCCTAGATATAGAACATTATGTTCTATGAGCTTTTTCTTCTTCTTTTACTTAATACTTGTTTTGGCGGCCATTTAGACCATCAATCTTTCCTCATTCTATCGACGTGGTCTCTCCAATATAGTCATCTCGATCTCGTGAATCAGATCTTTAATAATTTCGCTTCTTATTTGATGTTCTAAGCTCATTCCTTGATAACATTGAGTTCATTTCTACTGCCTTCGTTTTTGTTGTATCCGCTACCATATGAGGTCCCACAGATAGATAGCCAAAGATTCTTGGGGCCTACTACGATCGTTTCTCTTGTTATAAGTTCTGGCGCGATCTCGACTCTTAAGTACGTACACTGGTGAATGGGGTTGCCGTTTACCTTCAGCCTTTGAAGACGATAACGTGGTTATCGAAACGCGCGATAACCATTGCTAAAAACATAGTTTTGGTGATTAGTAGTGGAAAAATAGTTATAATTTAGAAATTTCTATATTTCGAAAGTTTGTTTGGAATTCCAAAAATATATTTTTGATATTCACGTGATGAGTAATTAAATGTTTGTTCTAGTTTGATTAGAGTGCGAGTTCTCATCACATATACAATGCTATAATATTAAAATGTAAAATATCAACGAACGTCTTGAATACTGTATTACTTATATCTCTGAGATCACAGCTGCCGACCCTTTAGTCATATCATCACCTTATATCTTTAACATTCAACTAGCTGTGGCTATGTATACCTCAAAACAAACAAGACAGCGAGAATCTGGCAGACTAAATAGTGTCGTTAAATGTCTCTTCAGTGCGATACATCTGGACTTCGGAATGTCGTACAGACTATATAATTCAAGTGAAAACAAGTAATACAAACATACGAATAAATGTTATGCATCAGACTACACGAATTCTCAGACTTGCCAAAACTTCTGAAAAAAATTTTACCGTCATTGTATCCCAGACGTAACTAAATAGAATGTTACGGTTTTGTTCATTTATATCACATATTCGAATTTACAAATATATACTGTTAAGTTTATTGTTATTAAAATCTAGAACAACAAATAAAAAAAGAAATAATATTATGTATCGAGTGCTTTGTACTATTTGTGACTCTGTCTACTTAGGGCAGACATCTCAGTATTTAGAAAAGAGACTAAAAGGTCATCAATACGTTAAAAAAAATAAAACTGCGTTAACGAACCATGAAATATAAAAAAAAAACATAAATTTAATTATAAACATTTAAAAATTCTTGGAACGGAATCTAATCCACGAAAAAAAAGAATTTTTCTAAATTGTTCATATTCATAAAAACGAAAAAGCTATAAATGATAAAAAAACTAAATAATTTGAGTAAAATTTATTATTTTGTAAATTCTAATAAAACTACAACTAATTTAATTGATTACTGCTACATATTTGAGATATAAGGACTAAAGAAAAGTTAATTTTTCTTATTAGAACAAATTTCTAGTTTGATTTTATTCTTGATCAATATAAATAGGCTAATTGCTAGTGTCAATATTATATTTTGATAAAGACTGAAGTTGAGTCGAAGAGTCAATTTTTTATCAATCTATCAAAAATTATTAAAAAAAAAACTAATTTTAAAACAAAAGAGACCTAAAATCAAGAAAATTATCCCAAAAGAATTCTCAAAACTTCTTGAAAATAAAGAAACAATGTAAATAAACCACCTGCTATAATGAAAACTTATATAAAACAATCATCAAACGGATTTATAAAAGTCGAAACGTCAATTTTCATTTATCTTTTAAAAATTATTAAAAGAAATTAACTTTGAAACAGAAAAACATTTAGAAACATAAATATATCAAAAGGTCTAAGGTATAATTAAAGTAGTTTATTGTTACTTTTGAATTTTTTCTAGTTTTTGTATATCGATGTAAATCTGATAAAAGGTAGTAAGTGTCTTGAACCTCTTTTTCCCATTTTTTTTTATATAAGGGATTTCGTTCAATCTTGTTCTAGATATTTGTAGTAAAAATAATCACAATCTTTTTGGTTGATACAACTTGAATTGATTCAAAAAATAACTGGACGAAAGATTTTAATTTGATTATATGCCGCTAAAAGCAGTAATTAAGTTCAGTACTACTAATGAACCAAGAGATGGTATCTTAATAGAAATTGTGGTAATGTTTATTGTTTACGATACGTTAAACCTAAATATTTTGCTATAACGACTCTTGGTAGTTAATTATTTCATACCATAGATCGACGAGGAATATTGACAGGTTTAATTGAACATAATTATGTCAATGTTTTCGCTAAAGTTCGTTTGTCAGAGCTCAGTCGACATATTTACTCAATTTTTTTAATATTTATGATACTTTTGAATTCAAATTTGTTTTTTCAACCAAACATTTATTTTAAATATACCACAGGCATCACTTATCAGTCAGTACATGAAACCTTCTGGTTTCCCCAAATTTCATTAATCATATTATCTGCTGATTGTAATTCCTTTCTCAAGCAATGATCTTTTACGTTCATCTACGACATTACACTTGAAAACAAAAGTTTAATAACTTTTCATTTTGTAATATTACTATAAAAAATCCAACTGTGAGCATTATTAATTTGATTACTAATTGCTATTGGTACTTGAATTGGCAATATTTCGAGTTCAAAGAAATAATATTATTTTTTATTGAGTCGTCTACGTACCCTCCGCTACTGTGATGGATTTCCACCCACGGTGATTCTTTAGTTGAATTATATCACCGTCGGAATCCTGTAATAGAGCCGAAGAACGTCGAAATGTATGCCCAATGTAGAGTTTTGAATTAGATAAATTCAAATATGTTGCGATAAAAGAGGGAATTTTTGAAAATGTATTGATACCTACAACTTTAGTTTTGCATTTTCTATACTGCAAAAAGAAATGATCTGTTTTGACATTTGTAAGAGCTCCATTATTTAGAGAGTCTACCAACTACCAAAAAAAAGCAGCGTCCGACAAAGCCATGTCGTATAGGTACCCAAGCTAAAAAACGTAGAGAAACGCGTTATTTCTGACCAGCATGTAAAGAAAAGCCAGCCCTTTTTGTGGAAGATTGCTTTAAGAAGTTCCACAAACAATAAAATATCATTTTATTTCGTGAATTTGAAATAATTTTGATAATTATATTTTTTGTTCGTTTTTTAATAAATTTTCTGTTCATGCAAGCCAGCATTGATTTTTTGTTCTTTTCCCAGAAGCCATTTATCGATATCAGCACTTATATATTTCGAGTTTAATCGTTGCTACACAAAAATGGCAAGTAAACACCGGACGAGTTAGCTCGTAGGTGGCAGTCAACGTGTTAAACGAATATCAAGAAATAAAAGTGTGACAGTTTATCGAAGAAACTAATTGACACGAGAAAGAAAACGTTCACAGCTCACTATTTTGATAAAAAAAAATTATAATTGCGTTAAAACGGCACGTTTTTAACGCTTTTTGACCGATTCACATATTACATTTTTTATGATTGCAAATGAATGAAAGAAAACGTGAATATTATAACGAACGTAGAAAAATATAATTTTTAGTTTCCTTAATATAAATATAGTCAATAAGTAAATTGAGAAAACTTTTTTTTAATGATTATCGAACCATTCAACGTACTTAATATATTATAAAAAAAATTATGTCATTTTTTTAATCAATCAGTGTGATTACTGAGAAAATATATCTTCAACTACTCTTTCCAACCACGTATTACAAAAAAATTGTTTTCTCTTAAAGTTATCTTCTTCGAAGAAAAAACTTAATTATTAATAAATCATTAGTTTTTCACTTGAAATAACTGTTGATGATTTAAATCGTACAAATATTGCACCTACTGTAGGTGAGTGATATTAATACACTTTAAATGACTCATCTTGTGGTTCTGAATCGACTATATATCACGGAAAAAACAGTTCAAAGAGTCGTAATGCGTTTTATACTCTGCATTATTGGAAGACATTGATCTAGTGGTCTCTCACTTTAATAGCTTAGCTTCATGAATCGTTAGATTCATTGACGTAGATTATAGGGCCTTTTATCCAGATAAAACTAACATGTTTCAAATTTGAATATATCAAATATAAACGAAGTGTATTGCTTTTATTGAGTATTACATGACTTTAACAATTTCGAAACAAATATACATCGATTACATTATTTTTATTTTACACCTACTCAAACTTCGTCACGAATTTGAATTATTTTGTTAATTTTCTATTATAAACTAAGTAATTATAAAGAAATTCATATTTTGAAATCCCGGCTACTCAACAGACCTACAAAAGAAATGATCTACCGTTTAGTACCTAGGCCAGTTCTGAAACCTGAGCAATTATTTATAGAGACGAACCGAGACTCAACTCGTACTGGCATACTGGAAGAAGCCGTAGACTACCAGGACGAACACGCATAAGTTAGCAGGACTAAAAGAACTAGGCAGATAACTTTCACCAAACGATATGAAAGACAAGGATGCGAATGCGGTCTTCAAGCCCCGTTTAAGCCTTGAAAATACCGCACCCTCCTAAAACCTCCTGGGATAGCTGGGCTTACCAAATAAATCAAGAAGAAAATCAGAGACTGCTGGAACACGATATATATGATACTAAGAAACGACAAATATCAAGAGAAAATGGTGAGGATAGACAAACAGAGAAGATAACCCACGAAACAAAGAATCCTGAAATTAGGAAAAGTGGAAATAAGGACCTGAACCATACACAGGTACACAGTAATTCAGGATATTTTTGTCCTTTGGCCATTCCTGCTAACAACCTCAATAAAACAATAATCCTTCGTCCCCGAGAATTTCATGTGGTCTTCTTTCATAACCTCCTTAATGTTCCCATAGCGTGCAATCAACTTAATCATTTCCAAAATAACTGGTACACGTTTTAGGAAAAATCAACACACTTACACTAACCCGAGCGAGACGTTTGGAATCGAAGAGACAACGAAGCAACAACGCCAAAAAGAGTTCCGGCGTTCAGAGCGACGAAACTCGTTTCGTACAACTTTATCAAGCCGGGTTTTCTTGAACACAGATTCATACGTACACTCATCACTACACCATGTGCTCTAACCTCAAAAATATTCAATACAAATACACATAAAACAATACTCATTCGTCCCTGAGATTTCTTTTGGAGAACCCCAACTTAATTTTCTCCGATATACCTGGTGCACGTTTTAGAAAAACCCAACATACTTGCACGATGCCAGGCGAGACGTTTTGATTCGAAGAGAAGTTCATTATTCTCTGCGGAGCTACGCTACTTTTAGAGGTTCGGCTCGCGTTACTTAGCTCACTTTCTCGTTAAGTATATTATATTATTTGTTATTCATCTAAGTTAGTAATTATCCCACTTTTATTATTGTGCAAACCGTGACCCTAAGACTAGGGTGCACAATCTGACAGATCGTATTAGTTTCATACAAGTGTTATTACAGATCACATGATTCGAAAGGACGTTTAACGTTGGGTTTTCGATTTGTTGTAGGAGATTTTGATCAAATCAGAACGCCTGGTTGAAGAAAAAGACGGCAACTATTATTTGGAAGGATTAAAAACGTCAGAGCCCCGCTTAGATTTGAAATCGATCTTGTTTAAAATAGAAGTTGATTGTGAAAAAAGAATATCTTTTTTTGTTATCTTGAAACTTTTCAGACAGTCCTACAGTAAAGCTACAGAATTATAACAAAAAATTGTATTTGTAGAATATATCACTGTCTTGATAGACTCCATGTAAAAATTGTAGATATTCTTGTAGAAAAGTTAACAACGTTAAAAAATTTTCATTTATAGATTGAAGGCCTATTCATAAACTTGATTGCCGTTTGCCGTCGCATTTGACGTTTGTTAATACAAATTAAAAACATTGAAATGCATAAGACGATTCGTAGTTGCCGTTTGACGTCGTGGACGTCAACATAAATTTTATATTTTCCAGTCGCTGTGTTTAGCAACTTACGTAGCAGTAGCAATGGGCCAATCACATACGTTTGTGTTTGTCACGTGATTTTTTTAATGCTCTTTATAAAGAAACTCTTATTTATTTTTTATAAATATCGAATTACAAACAAGAACCCAAAAATATCATGAAAACAATAAGCAGTACACACGTCTAACAGAATAACAAAATTTTTAGGTTAACGGTTAGTTAGAGTCAATAGACGTCAAACGGCAAACGTCACCCCGAACGGCAACGGCAAACGGAAAATCAAGTTTATGAATCGACCTTGAATATAATTTCTTATGTTGTCGTTCTTCACCTCACATGCAAATATATTTTCAGTACCTATTTTCGTTTATTATTCTAGTTTTATGGCATTTGAACTTTTTATGGTGAAGACATAACAATTTTTCCTGAGAAAAGGTGTGAAGGTTGGAGCGATTTGAAGTGTAGCAGTTGCTTTGACACCTGCTTTATCGCGAGTGAGAATCAGTTTTATCATGAAATAAAACCAGTGTCGCGGTTCATGTAATAACGAGATATTTATTACCGTGTTGTCGTTTTTCGCTATTTTATCGAAATTCTCTGAAAAACAAATGTTGAAGATACAAGGTGGACAAATATTTCATTTGCGAATAGAAATTTTCAATCTAAACAGTAATTTTTGATATTTAGTTTAACAAGCTTTATAACATATGTCAGCGAAATACAGCAGATGAAACAATCGACGGAAAAATGTTAATAACAATCGAAATGGACTTCTGGAGAAGAGCAGCGGGCAAATCCAAGAGAGACAGGATAAGTAATGACGAAATAAGTGAGATTATGGACAGACATATTAATCGATGGCAACAAAACATGACAACTAATCTGGTATGATCTTGTATAAAGAAGATTAGGCAATGGAATATTATTATTGTCCGTCGGTTCATAGATTCTGTTTCTTTTTTGGTTCCGGTACTATATAAATTAACGGTGTTGCTATTCGCACCCTTCACGGAAATTTTCGTGGCTCTTAGACACACGGATCATAATGAAGCTTTTTCCGTATCTCTAAGTCTTATCACGTGACCCGAAATCGCCACTCTCCGCGGAAAAATCCTTGGCAATCATTTTAACCTTATAGAGACGGAAATTTTTATAGAAACGGATCAGAATGAAGTTTTTTTCCGTGTCTTTAAATCTCACAATATGATCCAAAATCACCACCCTCCACGGAAAAAAACAATGGTCTAATTTTAATCTTAGAAACACGGAAATTTGAAAACTAACCTAACCTAACCTAACCTAAGATAACTTAACCTAACCTAATCATCCGTATTCATTTGCCACGGATATTATTCACTCGTGTAACGTTTTGCACTATCAGCAAGCTACGAGATATACATCGCACTACCATCAATTCATTATTACTTAGGTTATTCTCACAATCAAATTATTTAATATTATTTTTTTTAATTCGTTATAAATGAATGATTGTCAGAAATTAAAAACCTTGATGATGGTATTCATCCGTGGACAGTATTCATCGGTGGATAGTATTCATTCGTTAGCTAAAGCTTATTATTGTAATATCTACGGCTGAAATTCAAGACACGGATAAAGCTTCATTCGGTTAATTTCTCTAAAAATGTCCGTATCTCTATAGTTGAAATTAGAATCACGGATTTTTCCGTGGAGGGTGCCAACAGAGGCTTCATTTAGTTACAGTATAATAATGTTCAATAAATCATACGGACAAAAATTCTTTATATTCCATTGACTGAATAATTAATTTCGTAGTTTTTAGTTGGAAATATAAAGTTTAAAGTTTTTTCTACACTGGCAACCCCGTTTCAAACAGCTGAATGACATAACTCGCTTGTCAATTGTCATTTTTCAACATGGCGCCACGCGGTCGGACTGCTTTGAATATTTTCAATTTTTTTTCGTTAATTTCTACAATAAACATTCAACAAATCTATTGTTTTTGTTGATATAGTGTTTACCTATGCATACGTAAGTTTTTTTTCATGTCAAAATAATTAGTTCGTTTTTTATGTCACTTCACTGCCCTCCCTCAAATCGGACGTCATCGTTATCGGCTTGAGAATGCGAGGATGATAATGAGACTGCGAAAAACTTTATTTATATTAAAGAACCTATTGAACGAGGTGATTAGGCATAACGCCAGCCTAAACCACTTGAGACGCAAATTGCTAAAAAGTGGATGCTAACAACAATGTGTCTAAGCAAATGGAGATAATGTTAACATCTTCAGTTCTCCAAACGTCAAATACCAGAACTTTGCGACCACTCATCGAGAGAAGAAAGCAATGATGAAGATGACTAACCCCTTTCTTCTCTGAAAGCGCGGAATAAACTATCAAAAAAGACACAGATTAAGAAGAAAATGATGACTTTGTGAGAAAAACAATTCTCATTCAATACCAACATCTGTCAGGATTGTAAAGACCCCCTAGAATACTTCAGACTCTTTTTCGACAAGATTTAGTGGAACATATTGCAGACATAGAAGAAGAGATTTACGTAATTGGAAAATGATGTGCCGAAGTTCTTGCGGAAAGTATGAGATGTAACATATTTGAAGCGATACTTCAAAACTTACATTCGAATGATAATACGCATTTATCAACTTCTTCTGACAGAATATATGAGTTGAGTTGTCTGCTAAACTGCTTTGGAGAATAATTCCAAAAACATTACGGTCTAAATGAGCATTACAGCGTCAACGAAAGCATGATTCCGTACTAAGGAAAGCATCAAGCCAAATAATTAATCAGGGGAATACGCATTAAATTTGGCTACAAACATTGGGCTATGTGTGGCTTTACTGGTTACATAGCGGCTTTTAGTTTGTACACGGAGTAAAGCTTCGAATTAGGTGGAGTTGTAGTTCTCACCCTCATACAGCTCGGAAATTTACCAGCCCAAAGAGTTATAGAGTTTGCTAATTTTTGGGCTACACTCCCAAAGTAATTATTGAGGTTATCAGGTGAAGTAGAGATTATGCTTGACAAAAAACCATGCTTCTTAGGTCATAGTTATTTTTCCAAATTCCCTATCGTTTCTATTTGTGGACTTTTCATCATACTGCGACTAAACTAAACTAAACTGTTAAGAAATAACAACTTGGACCTCTTTACCAAATGAAAAAAAAAAACATTTTCGGTGATTTTTAACGAAAAGAGATTCTTAGAATTAGAATAAAGTTAAATTTCTAAATTATAGATCTTATAATTTGGCTGTCTTATTTTTTATACTCAGGGCTTTGAACCAGTGCAAACTTTTATTTCTATTTTTCTGTACAGCTTATGGTTACAAAAGACTGATTCTTCTTCTGCTATCAATTAACGGACATTTGCTATCAAATTTGACCATTTTAACATGTCTCTGGTGGTATAAATTAATTCTCCTGTGGTCCTTATCCCCGTTCAATTCTCCACATTGGGGAGCCACGACATCTACTCAATTAAATTAGAAGTTCCTTATCGCATTTTCCAGCCATGCTGTTTTCCTTAGTTTTATCGTGCCCAAAAATTTACATTTTCTTTCTTCATGGTGTTAACTTTCCATAGCGTACGATGGTAGAGACCATACATAGGATTTTGTGAATCTTATCCTAAAGGTGAGATATACCTTGATAATAATTTTTTCACATCGTTGTCATTGATAAGAGTTGGGCTACTATGCGACTGGGCTAACCTAAATATGTTAATCAGTTCAAGAAGGAAGAACATGGCTACAGCGATTACAATTTTTCCTCGCTAATACCACGTAGAAATTGAATTACACCCCCTCCGAAGAACGTAAATGGAATGGAATTTTAAAATTCAGCGAATTTGCGCGATGCCTTTCATCTGTTTTTATAAATGGAGAACGCATCTTTTTTTAGTATTATAGACAGTATTTCTTTAAAATAATTACTAGGAAAGTCTATTTTTTATTTCTCTTTGTTCTAGAACTTTGTAGGTATATAAACTTTAGGTATATAAATGATTTTAGTAAAAGCAGTTCAGTTCAGTTTTAAATGAATAGTCGTAGTGAAAAGAACAAATCTTTATTTATTGTCATCTTTGTTCAATTTAAATGTATGTCGAAGAGTGGAAGGCTCAAATCGCTAGTTCTTTTCCTGTGCCATAATCATTTTTTCATCCAGC
The DNA here is from genome assembly GCA_026230145.1 of Diorhabda elongata. NCBI lineage: Eukaryota > Metazoa > Arthropoda > Insecta > Coleoptera > Chrysomelidae > Diorhabda > Diorhabda elongata. Next base: position 14,982,957 of record CM047928.1, on the reverse strand, counting down.
ATCATTACTAATAAAAAATTGATCGAGTTATTATTTTTATTAATGAAATTCTTTTTTCTAATAATTCTTTTGATTCCATATTGATTTACATTACAAACAAATCAAACTTGCACTTAAATTCTCACTCAATTCAACTGTTCATTAGTTTTTTCAAGTCAATCGAAATTTATGTTATTCTCATCTGCATTACACTCGTAAGAATCCATAAAAACAATTTGCATATAAATTTGTGTTGAACTGATTGGATATAAACTTACACACGTTGATGTGTACGAACTAGCGCTCATGGGCACCTGCCTTAGGCCTAAATACAATCCCACAGTGCCTCAAGCCCACCTGCCAAAGCGCCAACGCTTAATTAACAATTAAATGGACGGTTTCTGGCACGCTTGATCTTAATATGAAGGGGTAGTTCCTAAAATACACCTGTAAAGGTTAGTTACTGCGATAAGGTCTTCAAACTCAAATGTTGTTTGGTCCAATACTTGTTACTGAATATTGGAATAAATTCTAAACATTGACTTATTAAAAAGAAACTTCTTCCAACAGGTTCTTCTGTGTATATTGCAGTAATCATCAGGAATAGGGTTCATCACCAAAAATTGAATGAGGTGAATGTATATATAACTTCAAGTTGAAACGACCTGATGGATAATCAGATTATCTCCGCGTTATTTATTTCTATGTTTTTTGGGTTTTTGAGTAGTTTAAATTCTTATTTAAAGGAAAATGTGCCCCTTAGATACACGAATTTTTTTTGTAAACATGAAAAATGATTTTACCTTCACTGAAATATTCCTATGAATGTACTTAATGTACTAAAGGTTAGTAAATACTTGACAATTACGAAGGAGAAGAAAAAATCAGATAGTGCTGATCTCATTACATTTTTTTCGGATGCAGCAATCACATTCATAAAACAAACAATTTGTTACAGTCACTTATTGAACAAAACTATCCCCTACGTCTAAACCTCACCACCAATAATTTTATCAATCAGTAATTTTACGAGAAGAACTGACACCTAGTGTCTAGGTACCTTTAATTGAAGTTTTTGTACTAATAGAGGCCCTAGATTGATGTTATGAAAATATGCTTTGAAAGACAGACATATATTTTTGTAATATCTACAACTACTTCCAATTCTTGTTAATGGTATTCCATTCTATTTATTCCTTATAGATTTCTTGTTTTATATACTATATAGATACTCACAAATACCTTGACAAACGCGTATTTTCATCATCAAATCTCCGGTGATAATATTAACACGATATCTTACAATTTCAACAATATTTTATATTGAAAGTTGAAGAGAGATCCACATTTTTATCGAAAAATTTTATTCAGCGACGAAGCTCATTTCTGGTTGAATGGATACGTCAACGAGTAAAATTGCCGCATCTGGAGTGAAGTCCAGCAAGAAGCATTGCAAGAGCTACCAATGCATCCCGAAAAAGTCACTGTTTGGTGTGGATTATGGACCGGTGGCATCATTTTCAAAAGCAACTATGGACGGAACGTTACTATGAATGTCGATCGCTACCGTGTGCTGATTGACGATTTTTTTTGCCCAAAATGGATGAATTGAACATGCCTGATATGTGGTTCAACAAAACGGTGACACATGCCACATGCCACACGGCACACGAAACAATGGCCAAATTAAGAGCCGCTTTCGGAGAACAGTTCATCTCATGTTTGGGGCCTGTCAATTGGCCATCTAGATCGTGTGATTTAACGCATTTGGACTTTTTATTGTGGGGCTATGTTTAGGCTAATATCTATAGGCATAAACCAGCAACGATTGACACACTAGAAGCCAATATTGAATTTATTCGTGAAATACCGACCGATATGTTGGAGAGAGTGTGCCAAAATTGGACCTTGCTCATGGGCTATCTAATACTAATCGTTTTATCGGTTCCGATAGGTTTTTTTCAAAATAAAATACCAAACCTCTTCAAAAATCACTAATTATGAAATATTTTTATGCAGATGATTTGTTGAGTTTATTTAGTGACTTAAAACTCTCTTATCATTTAGATCGAGACGTTTGGTACTTGGTAAAAATTATTAAGAGAGAACTAAACATATTTCTGAAAAATTTTATCATCGAAACATTCTGTGGCTGATGGATTTGTTTCCTAGCCATTTTTTTTTCACACACACACACACATCTTCCTCATCTTCTTTGGGTGCCCTCTTTTAAGGAAGGCTGGCGATAACCCCAGCAAAGTCATTTCTGTCTCTGGCCCTTCTCATCAGCGTCTAAGAGTCTAAACCGGTCTGTCGTCTGCCAGGATCATCTAACCTAACCTCACCTAACCTAACACAGACACATACATCAAGATTTACAAATTAACGACTTGCTCCATGACCTTGGCAATGACTAGGACTGAAACAGTCTTTTTTATTCTTTCTTTCCCGAGAGGACAGGCATTTAGTACATATAGGTAAGTAAACTCATCTATTTTTTGGTCTCTGAAGATGATGATTTGTAATTTTTCCAACGTACGCCAGAAAGTGTTATTGTGACTGTTTTTTATGGTGGCAGTAGTCAACAGTATATTAAGTATCAATATCACCAACGGCTCCAAGAATTCGAAATCTACATGAACAATAAGATGATAAGTTGTGTCAAATTTCAATAATAATAATTAAGGCCTCTCCATTGTCGAAAGTTTGTGAATGAATAACGTCTTGGTGAAACGTTCAAAACTATGAACCAAATAGCATAAGGTAAATCTCCTAATATACGCGTTTAGTCATTATTAGCCTCGAATAGATTATTTTATAGGTAATCCGAAACGATCCTTCGTATATTAATATTCCAAAATTATCTAGCGGAAGATATTTTATTTCATTATTGTCCCTTTGCTTGAAGATAAGTTAACAACTCTTGGTGTCTCGATGACGACTGTTCGTACACCGAGTCACACCTTGTGTAAAGTCAATTAATGTTTATATTTCGATAAAAATCAATTACAGGGTGTTTCAAATGTTTTTTTTTAATGTTCACTGAATATTTTCGTTATGGTCACGCAGGACTAATCCCATTTTCTTGGTGTCCAATGTACTATATTTTTTAATACTTATTTGAACCATTTCAACATCTGAAAACTATTTTTCTTGCGATAGATTATAATCACTCAATAAATCGTGTAATAAATTTTTTTGTAAAAAATCAATACAATCATTCCAACGCTTCTCTAACATCTTGATGCCGTTCTTGTAGATGGATTTGTCTTTTGCTTCAATTTGAACAATTGCTTCTTCATTTGAGCTGAATTTCTGTCAGCTAATAGCCAGCAGTGACTGGGGGCCAGATATAGGCTATAAGGTGGATGAGGCAGCAAGCCGAAAACTGATTCGTTCAATTTAATCATCGTTACCATCGACTTTGTAAATCGGTGGATTGTCTTGAGGAAACAGCGATTTTTCCTTCGACATATGAGGCCGTTTTTTTCTCCATTTTAAAAATAGTCGATGAACAATATTCAATGCGCCTTCTAATACAATTCTGTGTATATTTTCATATCGTAGTTATTTAACTTTGATATTATACTACTTCTTCACCATCCTCGACCATCTGAGATATGGATGTATGTAACAACGGAGACACTTGATAATTGGAATTTACTTGTGATATCCTCCAATTTTGACATGTAGTTTCCTTAAGTCCTTTTTTCCAGTCAGGCTTCCAGAAGATTTAGAAACATTAACATATCAAAAGGTCTAAGAAATAAGAAATTGAAGAAATTTCTATACTGATCCGTGAAATTATGAAATCATAACTAATTATATTTATAAACATTGTATAATTAGCGAAAAAACGATTTCTACTCACTAATAATCATAAGCGAATAATAAAGACTAACTTTTAGGATGTGCACGTTGCAACAAAGCGTTTACTATCTTCTTGCCAGCGTCCTAAGAACTATATTTGTCCACTAAGATGATAATCGTTTTGATTCCGGACTGATTTGATGAAAACAAAGGAACTGAAATTAAATGTTTTACTTAGTCTGAAAAAGATCGGACTCGCATTTTTAAGCTTATCTTGAGACAGACACAAAAACTTATGTACTTTCAGAAGGCTAAGTCTAAAAAAACAAGAAATAGAAAATCCCAGATGATTGGAAAACGAGTACTACGATTCTCATGTTCAAAATACCATCTAATTATGGAGAAATCAATTTGCTGGGTAGCACTCTGAAACTTACAACAAAAGTCGTCACAAACAAAATATTCAGTCGGGCACAGATGCGATCTTTGTCAGCAGGCAGATCACAGAAAAATCGATTGAGAACAACAGACCAGCATTTATGTGCTTTATAGATCTACAAAAAGCCTCCGATCGAGTACAACTAAAAGACGTAGTACTTCTACTATACGATAAACAAATGACCTGATAAAAACCATTGAAAATATATACATGGACAACAAAATCCAAGCCAAAGTGAACGGAGTGCTAAAGGAGCAAATAGCAGTACACAAAGGAGACCCCTTGCTTTTCAATATCATTATGGACGAAATAATCGAGAGAGTAAGGAAGCTAAGGGGCTACCAGATAGGGGCACCGAAATATTACAATATTATGTTACGCTGATGATGCTGTTCTAGTCGCAAAAAAGATGATCTTCTAAATTTTTTACATGTATTCAACTGCACAAATAATCTTTAAATTTGGTAATATCTGCGTCCAAAACAAAATGTGTAACCACATCCAAAACTCCTATAAGATGTAAGTTAGTCGTCGACGGCCAGATAATTTACCAAGTAATGAAATTGAAATATCTAGGAATCGAGATTTCAGGATTTGGAGACGTAGTGAACGAAGTAAGAACAACTAAAGCCTTAAGAATAGCAGCATGTTTGAACGAAGCCATATGACGAAATAAACATATCGGAATAGAAGCCAAATCGAGAATATGACGGTGAAAACCAAAAGAATGATGGAAATAGCAAATATGAAAGTGCTACGCAGGATAGCCAGAAAAAACCTACTGGACAGGGAAAGAAGTGAGAACATCAGAAGATTATGCACAATAGATGACGTAAACGAATGGGTTCTATCAAGAAAGAAAGGAAGAATGAAACGAGCGCTTAAGTCGTTGGATAACAACAGACTGGTCAAGATAGCGCGCGATAAATCCCCATTGGGCCGAAGGAGTACCTGCCTACCCAGAAAAAAGTGGAGCGACATCCTTGAAGCAGGATAGGAGGCAAGGAAACAGGCGACTATGCCTAATACACGGAAAAAGATAAAGAAGGTAACGCGGAGATAATTAAAATTAGTAGAAAGACATAACTACCCCAACGAAATATGACTAGCAATATAAAGGTAGAGAAATGAAAATTCAAAGGAAAGATTTAAGGTTTAGGGAGGAGAAACAAAATTTGAAAAACTCTCCGGGAAACGTACCTAACCTTGAGTTTAATATTCAACAATATACAACGAAATTTAGTCTGGATCCTCGTTATAAAACGAAATTGAATATTTCCTCATTTATACATACTTTTAAGGACATGACTATTAGAATATTATCCTGAAAAAAGAATGAGTGTGTCATGATTGCGTTGGATTAATCATAAAAAATATTGAGAAATCTATTTAGGATTAGCCCATTGTTAAGAACAATAGTAATGATTTGAATATCCAGGAAATTTTTCATAATAAGATGCCATGGGATAGATTTTTAACCTTCCTAATTACCCGTTTTGGACTTTTCTGAATATTAGACATTCTTTAAACTAGTTTCACTACTTTGTGTTCCATTCTCAACAAAATGATCACATTTCCTATCTGTCTGTATTGAATTGAAATTAAAAACTTTAAAATGTTTGTATTGTATGTGGTATTCGTATTTGAAGCTTACGGTTTCATTTGAACGAACCGAATGGTACTTCTTAACTATGTTCTTTCAAGAATCGAATGTCGAAATGGACAGACAGACGTATATTAATATAGTGCAGGTGCTTCTTTGTCTTAGACTTCCGACTTCGATATATATGTAATATCTATTGATAAATAACGAATGTATTCTCATTCCAAAAAAGATTAGATCAGTTGGATACCGTATTACTATTTCAAAACAAATAGTTTGATTATTTATCGTTAATGAGATCTATATACTACTTGTGAGCTACTTGAATTCTGATATTGATACTTAATCTAAAAAATTACACAATTATTTATAGAGTATTCGTTATAATGAGTTTTAGTATATATACCCATAAAAGATGATTATCCAAAAGAAAAAATAATAATTTCAGGTATTTAAATTTCCAGGTAGAATATGATTACCTATTAATGTTACCTGAAGTTGCTAAAATATAATTTCAGAAAGAGGGATGGACTTGATGGATTGTCAGTAAATTATCAATGTTTGGCGTAAATTTTGTAAGGAATAACCACAACAAAATTTTTCTCAATATCTTGGTTGAATCAATTATTGGTTGAATTTATATTTTATTTACTTTACCAATCCATCGACTCGGAAATTTATCACGACACCTTCTATCGAAGTGCATAAAAATAAGAAATCTTCCCTCGTTTAACTCTAAATCTTCTAATATATCCAATAAGTGATTGATATCCAGGTACATATCACCATTTAAATTACCAGTTAAAATGTGATAACTTATCAATTTGTTACCTAAAATGTTGGATTTTGCTTAACAAAATTTTATTAATATTTTCTTTATTAATGGTTCTTGTTGTTCTTGGCCTACCAGATTTTTTTTTAGTATCACATTTCCAGTTTCTCGACAACGTCGGTCAAAGGCTCTAAATCTATTTTTACTTGGTAAGTTTCTTCAAGGAATAACCCATATAGGATTTCACGATGGGCTCAGTATAGGTCCAGACTTGGGCCAAGTATGTACAACCCACTAGCTTGGAAGCCGTTATTGGCCCAGACTTGGTGGGACTCTGGGATGATAACAGTTTCCCTCGCTTCGTTTGCAAGCGTGGACCAGACCTTAAACATATTACTTTTAATGTTAAGATATTATGGATAAGATATTAGAACAAAACTTTATATAGTTATTCAAAGTTCTGCCAAGCCTATCTGACTATAGTATGGCGTTGGTCCAAGCTAAGCCCCGTCGTTCAAGTTTGGGGGCTTCTACATGGGAATGGTTCAAAATTTGAGTACATTCTCATTAACAAATATATAATTTAATAAATAAGGTTTCAGAAATGTATTCATTATTGACTCAACGTCATAACTGTGAATGGCAGTTTTCTAATGACAAACTGAATAAAAATGCCATTACCGTGTAAAGTTCAAAGTTAAATAATTATGAGTACGCAGCTATTGGGGGCCTTAGTATGAAACAAGCGAAAGTTTGAGTCCTAGGACCGCAATACATTCAAATTGTTATTTGTTTCGTACTAAGGCCTCCAATAGCTCAGTTCACAAGCTTATTTAACTTTGAAAAACAAGATTCTATAATGATTAGACTGGATTTTTGCCCTCAGTCCCAATTTTTTTTTAATGTATACGTTTTATCGATTGGGTCTCATATACGCGAGAAAAAATATTGAATCAACATACAGCCAATTTAGCATCAACAGAAAATATATGTGCGCCAAATTTGAAAATTTTTTATATCCCGTAATTCACAAAAACAAATCTCAACTTCCTATTTTTCATGTAACTACATTAATTTAGAAGCTATTGCTTCCTACAAAAACCATATTAAAAGTAATTTTCAGAGCTACAAGCCTATGTTTGTTAGAAGGGCTTGAGACCCTCCAGATTTTATTAATGGCTGTTGATTTGTTTGATTGTTTATTTGTTTTTGAATGCCTTCTAGTTTTTTTGAAAAATCAAAAAAATGCTCATTTTTTTCAAAATTATGCATTTCTAATCAGTCAAACTTTCAGATGTCATAGATAACATCCAAATAAAGTATTTGGTACAAGGAATAAGTTTAATTTTGAATTTCAATGAAATGGCATTAATTATAGTGTAATTTTTTTATTTTAGCTTTAACTGTTTTACGTCATATCTCACTAAAATTTCAGTCGAAACGACTTTTATCAGCAGGCATTCGAAAGGTCTTGTTAAGCTCTTCAAAAAGTATTTTATGACATTTTGTTGAAAAATGTGTCTTTTCCTGTTATTCAAGGTTGAATGCTTAATTACATAAAACAAAAGCTATTCAAGTATCTATAACTTGCTTTAGGTAGAACATTAAGATATTAAAAATAGCTAAATTTCATTGTTTTTTATAAGCTTCATTTTTGTTCATCACACTTTTTTCGATAAAATGCATAATTACAAAGTTATACGTAAAAAACTATTGAAAAATGGGTACTTTTCAATTACGAATAACTTAAAAATTATCGATCTGGCGATAAAACCTTGTATGAGATTTTTTACATTAAATTTGGTGATCTTTCGATTTTTGGGAAAAACTTTCCACCCCCGAAAATCATGTAGATCTCGCTTTTTGAAAACACACCTTTCAAAATTCTACATAAATCGGTGCTGCATTAAAGAATTTGGCGGCGAAATGCTTGAATACCTGGCTTAATATTTAAATATGTATTCGTCTTCAACGCCCTTTATCTTGAAGACGAATAGCGTTACGAGAATTTTCTAGTGAGCAAACCCCAAATATTTTTCAGTTTTCTATCTATCCTAGAGACGTGCATCTACTTCTTTTGAAACACCCTGTATTTCAACAAAACTAAAGAATTGTAAATTCTTGAAATAAACACACAAATAACTGACTATAAATCATATAAAATCTCAATAAATTTAGAATAAAATTACCCTTCGAATGAAATGTATTTGTTTTCGAATTACAGGTTGTACTGCTGCTCGTTTAGTATGAAAATTACACTGTTTAAATTTCCATTTAAAATCTTCGGCTATAAATGGTTTTGAAATAATTGCCTTAATGCCTGGTTGTGTGTATATCTTGACGAAATAAACTCTAAGCTCGGGGGCGTATAGCACGTGCATAATTTTAACCCAGACAATGAAAATCTGCAATTCCGTTTTAAAATTTGAATATGATTCTCCATAAAAAATGCCCAAAGGATCAATCGTACCAGCTACAAAGTACCACTTTACACGAAAGTTCTTAGAAATACGAACTTGGATGTTGAATTTGTAAGCAGATACTATTTATAAATTATCCACATTATCAAATAGTTTAAAAGAGGTGAAAAAAATGATACTGGCTAGTATGTTAGGAATTTGGAAATTCAAGGAAATAGAAATTTATTATAGAACATTTTCCAAGAGGGACGAAATTTTTTCACTGGGCTGTATTATCCATTGAATGAAGTATTATCAAATTCTAAGTCGTAATTCACCCATAACAATCTAAAAACTTGAACATTTGCACTAAAATTACCTGATTTATATAATAATCAATTAAAATTTCTTTAATTTCTTTCAACTGTTTTTCTAATTCATTACTCCCACTTTTTTATTGAGTTTTGTTCATTATGACTCTTAAAAATAAACTAACACTAGCTGCTAAACAAGCTCGAATATATATCAGAAAGAAGTTCTAGAATTCTAGGTAGTAAATAAACAAACAAATAAATAAAATGGCTTTTCTAAGAATCGTATAAAAAACATTGCCAAAAAATTGCCGTTTCGATAAAAACAAAACAACATATGAACCGACACGTTCACCAAATTTTAGACTTCCATTATAACAGAAAAGAATCGGCAGCACTGTGCATGTTAGGGACGAGTTCGTAACAATAAACTTTTTGTCGGGATTAAACGAATGAGCACTACTAGATACTAAAATGTGTGATAAATATTTATCATGAAGGATTTGTCCTTCGTTACCTTCTTCTATTCATTATATTTCCACTATTTTTCTCTATAACTATCAATCAACAACTTACTTTTCCGCTTTCTTGAAATCTCCTCGTTCTTTCTACGTCCTATCCTATAATCTCCTGGCTAAATTCTCAGACTGGTGTAGGGTAGCTCTAATTTTTTTGAGAAAAAAACCAAGCCAACATCTTTGGCCATCCCAACACCCTGAATGTAAATCTTCTACCACGTAATTTCTACTTAATGCTTTATGGACAATGGATAGAGATCCCCGATGAGTATTGGTGAAATTCTACCTCATCAAAAGGTTCTTGTCTGATGAGCGCCCCAGCTTCAAGTACTACCAATACTATCCAGCCTCAACAACACTCAAAAGTACCCTTTTCACTGCCTGGTGAAACTTTCCTATTCCTGCCTTCGGTTTTCTCTTATAATTATCTCTTCTACTTAGATAATTGTCATCTACCATCAGGTGAAAAGCCACTACTAAACCCCACATATGCAGTCATCGCTTTTGTGGGTTCCTGCGGTTTCCTGGTGAACTCGTTCATCAGCTAAATGGCCTCACTTACACTAATTAATCATTTTTATCAATTTCCATGCGTATTTATTCCCTCACGTGATAATTAGGACTTGTTTTTGGTCTTTCCCCGATTCTTTCTAAGGCATGTTCCTCTTTCTTCCACCATTACGAATTTGTCTATGACTTCTCCATTGTTTTTCAGAACAAAATTGATCCATCTTTTCATATCTTCTTCTTCTATTTCAACAATACCGTGAATTTTTCTTTTGAACATTTTCAGTTGGCAGAACACGAGCTATGGTACTTCATTTCAAGATGGTGCGCCCCCTCACTGGCATAACGGCTAGACGCCACCGTATCCAATGACAGAGCTTGCTTTGTAGGGCCTCTACATTTACCTTATGAAGAATCGTTTATATTTGCATCCGCTACCAGTTCATTTTCCGGTGTCAAGAAAGAAGATTGAAGTAGCTGGTGCAACAATTATTGAAGATCAAAATTCGAGAATAACTCGGCTAAAGACGCTTTATGTGTCCCATGTGACATATTGTACACACTTTAAAAGTTTTAAGCTTCTAAGTACAACTATTTGAATTACTCTTTAATTTGACAGATACATAACTGTTCAATATATGAATCTACTGAATCATAAATGTAACGAAAAAGTATTTTTTTGTAATTTGAAGATAGATTCGAAGAAGTGAAAACTACAAGGTCCTCAGAAAGGCAAACCATAGCGATGATTCGATTCGAACAACTAGTAGTACGAGAATCGAGATATTTAGACACAGATTCAATTACAAAACAAGCAGAGGATAATTTTTTATCAAGGTCTCTACATGGTCAGCCTATTGAAGGAGAGGGAAGAGACCAGGAATTAATAGTAACGAGATATTTGCCCTTAGTATAATGTAAAGTTTGTATATCTGAACCACTTGTTTCTTCCTCGATTAAAGTGAATCTACTATTATTTCGAAATCGGTGACATCTTTAATGAATAGCAAAAAAAGAAAAGTGAATTAATAAAAACTTTACCATTACCTTGTAACAGTTGTTTTCTACATTCAAGGTAAGGTACAAACCATTTTGAATCAATACGTCGAATGCCATAATACTCTAATTTGTTAATAAGAATTTGGAAATCCATACAATCGAAGGCTTTAGTGAAATCAAAAAAAGCCAAACCGTAAAAAATTTTCTCGCCATCCTTGTACAAGGGAACAATTATAGCTGTTTGTAGAGAGCTAGTGAAAACTCCTTTTCAAAGGATTCGTTGATTAGAAGATAAAACGTTATAGTCTTCTGTCGAAGTACTGTGAATTTGATAAATTCATATAATTGTTGAGATATCGATCTCGAAATCATCATCAATGCAATTCTTGAAGAAAAAACAATCCGAAGGGAAGTTTGGGCTTTAGCCACATTATGCAAAGTAAGTTACGGAAGCTTTTGCAATTTTTGGCAAAATTTGAAACGAAACGTATATTCTTAAGATTGGAAAGCAACTACACATGAAGAAATAAAGGAAGAATTTTTGAGGAAACGCAAACGCAGCATTCAAAAACAAAAATTAGGAAAGCGAGCTGAATGGGTGGTGATTCAGTTATATAAAATGTGTACAATTATAGTGTAGTAACCATTATGCAAATAATTGAATTCAAAGAGTTTGTAGAGATTTTTTGTTTCCGCACCCTTGTGTCTGAAGTGTTTTTATTTGTCATCCTAAAGTTTTTTTGTTTGTTATTTACTGTTACAAATTAATTAATAACAAATACGTTCTACCGACTTGTATGTGGCTTGCGACGATTGATGAAATTGACACATATTTATGGTTATTAGCTAATTTACAGATAGCAGAGACCCTAGCTCCCGATAGACTTTTGAGTAGGTGGCCACAATCAATAGGTATGAAAGTGGTCTCATAGCTACTGATTTGAATTTACATTTACTAACTTTAATATTTATATCGTTTATGCAATTCTCCATTAGTGAAAATATTTTATTGCCACGGTATTATAAACACAGGATATCTAAGGAATTTAGGGAATTATGTAAATCAATTTATCAATATAGTAAATCTGCCGTTCCTCGTTAGATATAATATACAATGATAGTGAGAACAAAAAAATAGAACGGCATTCCAAATAAACATAAATAGAACAAGAATTATTAACAATATAACAATACGTAGTGCAGTCCATGAGTTTTTAGCCTAACATAGACTAATTATTTTTCAATACAATCTCTTTTTAATTCCACACCCTTTTCATTATGTCTAACTGAAGCTTCCATTCATTTTGGTTTCTAAACCGAGCTGATGGACATGTATCAGAACATACTTTTCTTCGTTAAAAAATTTGTTGTCTTTATCTATCTCAGGAAATTTCAATTGTATATGCTTGAGATGCTACGAAACTTGAGGAGCTGGCAACATTGTATTTTTAAGTATCACCATCCTTAAATGCTGAGAAGACTACAGTCGAGTCGCCGCTATGACTATCAAGGGAACATGTGCGAATAATGATTTACTATGATCGTATTGATGTTGCTTTATGATGATGCATGGTCACGCACTGCAGAATGATTACATGAAAATAATGTCAATGAAAACCACTCTATTCGACTGATTTGGTTATGTGTGATTTGTTGGTTATTCTTTTATCTATAAAACACTTACTTGTCTACATTTTATGATAAAAAATGGGATAGATGACGTTTATTAATTGAAAATCCACTATATTAGCCTGATTTGGCCATGTGTGCTCTCTGATTATTCTATTATCTATGAAAACATTCACGTAGTCTATATTTTATGGCAGAGGATGGGACCATTCGAAAAGATGACTTACTTTGAGTTCTTGAGTTGTGGAAGATTCTGTTAGAACTGTACATTTATGTAAATGCCGATTTATTCGAATAAAATCATCTTCCTAAAAAGACAAGCGTCACCATTTTGTAACATATAAGAAGAAGCACATAAGAAGCTTCTCGTTGACCGTTCAACAATCAAAATAGAAATAATTCAGAATGCAGCTCCATGTATATAACTTATCTCCATTATTGAAAATTCTGATTTCCATGACCTCAATCTGATTTCATGTGAAGTTTACGGAACTTCCTTCTGTATAACAACCTTCTTCAGAGGTTCATGGAATAAATAGAATCCAATGTCAACGTTCTGAGTATTGAATAAAATAATCCAATTTAGTTCAAATTCTATACACTTTGAAACTTATTTTAATTTTTCTTTTATTCTACGAGAGTTCAAATGAGGCCCTACGGCCTGCGAAAATCAGCATCGCAGTGGTCGACAGAATGAGCTGAAGATTCTAGAAATGTTGAAGAAAATCTACGAAGCGGTTCTGGATTATCGTGGGGGAGCTAGAGTATATTAACTTAATATTTGGACATGAGAAAGCACGCAAAATGGGTGCCACATTTACTTACAATGGAACAAAAACAGCTTCATGAAGATGTTTCCATCGAGTATTTGGCAATGTTCCATAGAAATAGAGCCTAACTTTTGCGTCTAGAACAAAAGAACCATCAAAATTTTGGACTTAAGAGGGAGAACCTGCTCCAAAGAAGGCAAAGACCGTTCCATCTATAGGCAAGGTCATGGCGTCGGTTTTTTGGGATTCGCGTGGGATAATTTCCATTGACTATGTTGAAGAAGGATATCGGCGATGATTATTATGCGAAATTATTGCAACGTTTGAGCGAAGTAATCAAGCAAAACGGCCGCATTTGGTTAATAAGAAAGTATAATTTAATCAAGACAATGCACCAGCTTATACATCCGTTATTGCTATGGCCAAAATTGATGAATTAAAGTTTGAATTGCTACTTCATGCAACCTTTATGCAAGATTTGAACCCCTCGGATTATTTTCTGTTCCCAGACTTGAAAAAATGGTGTGGTCAAAGATGAAGAGGTGATGTCTGCAGTTGATGTCTATTATTTGTATGCCAAGGACTGAAAGTGCTACTTTGTTGGACGAGTCTGATAATTGCGAGACGAGCGAAGCGAGGCGAGCTACAGACGAGTCCAACAAAGTAGTATTTCAGCCGCTGTGTACACAACATTTTTTAGACGACGCATAAGAATGTAACAGAAATTCTATTATATTTTCTCTGGTTAAAGTTTTTGATTTTTTTGCAGTGTATTCTTTGTTTTGTTTCTTCACGAAATTGATGATGTTTCCTTTTTCATCATCATTCATTGTTATTCATTAATTGAGACAAAATTTTGGATACAAAATAGTTTCAGAAAATTAAAAATTTGAGGTTGAGTGTTTTGCAGTACGGAACTGTCACTTTCACTACATGGACGACTCAAAATGCAACTTTCGGTATGTGAATGAACAACTTTCAGATGGCGTTGTCTAAAAATATATTTTTTTTCAAAATTTTAGTATTTTTTTTTTGTTGGGCCAGGTACTTCTAGGACCATTCTCGTATGATTCAAGTAACCGATTAATAAAATAAATACTTCATTTAAAGAATTTTGTCTTTGATTCACGTAACTGCATCTACAATTGTAAAATGACTATTATTGAATATATTCCTTTAATTTGGTAAACGTTGACACTCGTTTATATATCAAACTTTTCTTTGCACTCATATTTGAATATATTTTTTTTCAGTTCAGTAAAAAACGAAAACTGTTAATCGATACTTTTGTTTTATTTCAAAACTAACCAGTGTATCTATTAGAAATTAATAACTATAATAATACATAATCGAGAGTAACGCCTTAAGACATAAATAAATATGAGTGACCGTTCAGTTATGAAATTATCGATGTAGTTAGAGTTAGTTTCCGGTGTTCTCTTAAAACGTGATACAATTATTATCTTTACTCCAGATATGCAATAATGTTATTATTTCATTTCCTCCAATTCCCAATGAAACTTCAATTAACATAAATTTGTGCAACAGATATAAATCAAAAGAATATTTTTCTTCAATAATACACCCCGAGGTATCTCAAACGTTTATAATTCTAAATATAATTGATTATTTCATAAATTGAAACCCAGAATACACGAGATTAGAATAATTTGAAATGATTACACTCATGGGGTATTTTTCTTTAAGCCCTATAGTAGAATTTCAATAGACACTAATTTAATTTTCGAATTTCGGCGAGCCATCAAATGTTTTTATAGGCCTGTCCTCTATAACTATTGATGGGAGTTCTAACTCTAGCCTTACCTCATTGGGATGCTATGACGACGTCGATCTCTGGTTACCTACGGTTACCAAATGAAGTAGCCAGAGGCGTCCATCCATCAGTCAGTTCTGTCAGTCTTCGTGCATCGCAAAAAGTTAAACAATGAGAAATCTAAGAAGCTATGAGTTTATCCTTTAATATCAAATCGAAGATTGAAGAAGACTATTCTGCTGAATTATTAAGCTTATTCATGGAAATTATGTTTGTAGTTACCTACTAGCAATCATATACGGCTATAGCTGCAAGATGGTAGTCCATGACTAAAAGTCGAAGACTTTAAATCGCAGCCCATAGTGGATAGAATTTCAAAACATCCACGACTAGTGGAAGACCCGTAGTTATAGCTTCGAGTTTGTGGATTTGCTAGTTGTGAGCAGTATTTTCGTGTATTCTTAGCAGGAAAAATACGAGTTTCTTCATAGAGAGCAGTCTATGTCTATGTAAAAAGTCGAACCGTGTTAATCGGCACCCTCCTGTTGGTTTAATCCATCTCGATAGTCATTTAACCGCACGAAAATGTTCTATTTTTTGACCAAGATAGATGTTTTAAGTATTTGTAAACAACTTAAATACCACTCGTTCGACATATCGCAAACATTGAGTAGCAACCCTCGTAAGAGGTTAATAGCTATAGAAAAAGAAATCGCTTGAATTATGATGCAATTATAAATTAAAATCCCGGAAAGTTCCATTGTAATTAGTTGTCTGCCCATCAAAATAAGGGGATCTATTTATTTTCTAGAACATCGTTTTTATTTCTTAATATATATACAGTGCTTTTCAGATAAAAGTATCCACCTTTAATAACTTGTGTAATACTGGTATTTAGAAAAAATCCAAAAACACGTCAATTTATGTTGGAAGGGGAAAGCATTATGGCTTATTTAAACTTACTGGAAAAGCCACCCCCTCACCCCTAGCAGCATCCCCTTTATTTTTTTAAATTACTTTTCATATTTCTTATGTAAAATTTGGATACTCCTCTTTGAGCTGATTTCAAAAATGTATAATACTTGTAGGTTAAAGTGGTTAGTTTATGAGATAAACAATTTTTCTTTTAAGAGCACAAATTTTACTTATTATTTACTTTCACCTTATTTGCCTGTACTAAAATGGGTTGTACAACAGTTTAAACTCTTTAATCTTTTTAACTGTGCTATTTATTCTACT
The DNA here is from genome assembly GCA_026230145.1 of Diorhabda elongata. NCBI lineage: Eukaryota > Metazoa > Arthropoda > Insecta > Coleoptera > Chrysomelidae > Diorhabda > Diorhabda elongata. Next base: position 14,966,208 of record CM047928.1, on the reverse strand, counting down.
TAAAAAATCCAAACAACAAAAAACTCTACTTTTTATTAAAGTTTGACATTGTCAACTAGAATTTGTAGTCACTATTGATAGTGTAATTTGATACATTATTTATTTTGTTTCACTGAAATGGTTTACTCTTTGCAAGAAAGAATTGAAATTGTAGGTTTATACTACCAAAATAATAATTGTGCAAGAGCTGCTGCTAGAATATTTAACGAATTACATGACGGAAGACATGCAACTCATAAGTATGTAATTCAACTGATGGACAAATTTACCACAACAGGGTCTGTTTGCAATAAAGTGCATAAGCGAGAGGGACTCGTAAATAACGAAACAATCCAAGTGGCAATTTTAGGGCAAGTCAGCTTAGAGGCTCAACAACCCCAATCGTTATCAACAATAAGTAGAGCGATCGGTGTTTCATCTTCTACAGTTTTCCGAGTTCTACATAAATTCAAGTACCACCCATACAAAGTTAAGTTGGTGCACGAGTTGAATGAAGATGATTTTGATCGTCATCTAGAGTTTTGCGAATCAATGACGCAAATTATCAATAACAATCCACAATTGTTAAACAATATTTGCTTTTCTGATGAATGCTCATGGTCATTAAATGGCTTAGTAAGTAGGCATAATTGTAGATATTGGGCTGAAAGTGATCCACATATTATGCGTGAATTCCATACACAACATCCTAGGTGACCACATTGTCGGACCTTTCTTTATCAACGGAAATTTAAATGGTGAATCATATCTTGAGTTACTCAGGGAAGGGGTTGACCCACGTATTACAACAATAATAAAAAATGATGATAACCTTTCCGAAGATTTACTGGTATTTCAACAAGACGGAGCTCCCCCACACTATGCTATGCCTGTCCGACAATTTTTAAACGAAACATTCCCCGCTCGTTGGATAGGTAGAAGGGGGCAGATGATGGAGTGGCCACCTAGGTCACCGGATTTAACACCCCTAGACTTCTTTTTATGGGGGTATTTAAAAACAAAAGTTTATGCTACCCAACCAGAATCTCTGGATGATTTACGAGAGAGGATAGAAAATGAATGCCGACAATTAAATCCAGCCGTATTAAGTGGCATGGAAGTGAATGGTACTCATTTTGAACACTTATTGTAACTTCATAATAAATACACAGTTAAAAAGATTAAAGAGTTTGAACTGTTGTACAACCCATTTTAGTACAGGCAAATAAGGTGAAAGTAAATAATAAGTAAAATTTGTGCTCTTAAAAGAAAAATTGTTTATCTCATAAACTAACCACTTTAACCTACAAGTATTATACATTTTTGAAATCAGCTCAAAGAGGAGTATCCAAATTTTACATAAAAAATATGAAAAGTAATTTAAAAAAATAAAGGGGATGCTGCTAGGGGTGGGGGGGTGGCTTTTCCAGTAAGTTTAAATAAGCCATAATGCTTACCCCTTCCAACATAAATTGACGTGTTTTTGAATTTTTTCTAAATACCAGTATTACAAAAGTTATTAAAGGGGGATACTTTTATCTGAAAAGCACTGTATATATATTTATACAGTACCAAATTTCAAAAGACTTGATGTAAAATTTCATTATATTTTGATTAGTTGGAAAAAAATAATAGCCATTTAAGTGTCGTTTATTATTTCCAAAATAATGGATTCAAAACAATGTCGTGTGTAAATTTATTATTGGTTCTTGATGAAACAAATTGTGCATTGGCTTCAAAAATGTTATCAGGACTCTGCTTCATGTAAAAACATCAGAATGCAATGTGTTTGCAATTATGCATGAATATTTGACCACATTTACACGCAATAAATCAGAGTTTTTGCGTCAATAAGTGACAAGAAACCAGCACTTGACTCCGGAATCAAAACGATCATGATCTGAGTGGACTACAGTCGGTGAACCACGTTCGAAGCGTCCAAAGGCTCAACAGTCAGCTGGGAAGGTTATGACTTCAGTATTTTGGGATGCGCATAGAATATTGTTCATCGACTATTCTCAAAAGGGAGAGACAATCATTAGCGACTACTACATAGAGTTATTGTATCATTTGAATTTAAAAAACAAGGAGAAACGCCTTCATATGTAGAAGAAAACATCACTGTTTGAGTATCCAGATCTCGTCCCCATTGACCATTCGCTCTCGCCAGTAAGAAATTCAGCTTAAAAGAAGAAGCAATGGCTGAAAGTGAAGCCTGAAGCAAAAAACAAATTCTTCTATAAACATGGAATGATTGTATTGCTCTTGAAGGAGATTAAATTGATGATTAAAATCGATTTTTATTCCAACCATAAACGCTGGAGATCTTCCATTCAGCTGGAGCTTTTGTCATAATGCATCAGTGACAAATAAAATTGATATCTCGAGAAAAGTTTTGCGGGTCGTAAGAAAGTATCTTGCCAAAGACGGTAAAAGTTCTAGTTCCGGCTCTGTTGAGTTAAGCCCCATTATTAGTTCAACAATTGATTATAGTTCTATCCAAACACAAATGTTTGAAGTAACTTCATCGACCGAAACAATATACACCATTTAGTTTCTAAGTTATAAAAACTTCAGTCTCTCTTTCATCATTAATCATGTGTCAACAAAGCTTATTATTTCAATTTAGAACAAGTTCATTCATATAAGTAACAATAATTGATTACTTGGTCTTAAATATATATATTACGGATAATCTAAAGAAAGACACTAATATATCTCTTCTATTTCGGGAAAATTGTTAAAATGCTTTTTCTTTCAAATCGCTAGAATTGTCTGTGTAATAATAGACTTGGCCACCTCCTCTATAAGCACAAACTAAATCACCTTACCGAGATTTATAGACTACCATCTGTGAATTCGAATTGTTACATCAAAGAATATAAATTGTCAAAATACGTTTATAAACAATATTTAATGTTGTCCACCACAAAGTTCCCGCCACTTTCTATTAAAACGATGAGAAATTACTATGAGTTATTAATACAGAATAGTAATTAGCTAAAGCCAACTTAATTGGTCGGTAGTTGAGTCGTGATATTTAGTGATATTTCGTAACACATTCGAAAATTCTTCTAATGGGAACGTGTACCAATTGTGTAGGTCGGAATATAATGAACTAATCGTTTTTGTGTATCAATATTCTCCTGAGGCGATCTTTCTTTCTTACAAAAAATCGTTGAGGCAAGAAAAATCGAATTCAAATGATAAAGTATCGGAATAAAACAACAAACACCAAAATGGACTTATCTATATTTTGACAAAAAACACGAAGGAAAAGCGAAAAGACAACGCTATCCATTGCTTTTGAAAATGTGATTATAATGGATGAAGCAGTTCATTAGTTTTCTTCAAGATTTTTATTAGCCTATTCTGTTGAAAATCTCAGGATACTTTTCAAGATGAGGATCTGCATTGACATTTTTTTCAAGTTTCAGCACTTGAAAAATTTCGATGGTATCCCACGTGATCATTAATTTCAAGAGTTCAACTGCTTTTTGCGTTTTGTTTTTCCATTCAGAACTCATTTTTCGTCTTAACTGATCAAACTATTAGAAAACGGATCTGTATGGTGCCGTTGAATTAACACGCTGTATTGGTTGGACTTATTTTCTTGGTACAGATTATGAGAAAGCCAAAAACTTTTGTTTCAATCTGCTACAAATGTTCTTAGTTAGTTGGTTGAGGGAGTTTGATATTGATTTGCTTCCACTTCTGTCCTTGCCCTGTCGTTGTCTAAAGTTAGATATTTCTAATGGAGAAGACTCAGAGAGATCAAAATACTCAGATTTGAACTTAGAAAACAATACTAGATATTCACAAACATTTCAAGATAAATAGCAGCATTTTTCAAAAAGGATACAACACTGGTATTTGGTTAGTCAATTCACATAAAATTCATCTTCAACTACATAATAAACTGATAAACGATTATCAAATGCATATAAAGGACATCACTTTCCGATCCTCCTTATATAATTGAAATGAGTGTTTTCCGAAGATCACTAAATTTACGATTCTTTGTAGATTGACAATGTCACTGCACTTCGGATCTTCAAAGCTGACGCTCAGAAGAATTTGCCTCGCGACTTAAGTTTAGAATTTTCATTGTTATGCATAGTATATTATCTTTCATAATAATCTATTTTTTTTATATATTTTTTTGTTCAAATCAGATATTTCGTCTGACATAAATTCTTGCTTTGGTCGTCACGACGATGTGATGAAACAATGTAAATTATTGCTGCATACTGATGTTCCCTTGGGATGCATTTTGTCACCTACATCACCAAACCCGATCTGTAGCTTCGCCAAGGAGATTAGCACTGCAGCTCAGGATGTGTTTATGTGTGGACATAAAATATCACCATTACTGCAAATTCGCTTGTTTCGTGTTGAGGCTAGAAGCCATTAGTCCTGGCCGATTTAGTCACGGAAACTTGACAAAAACTTAGAGCCCTCTTCAAGATCAACAGCTTCTAAACCTTTACAAGGCCCAGATTCGCCTATATTTGGAATATTTCTCGCACATCTGAAGTTTGCTTGCCAAGCTTACCCTGCTTACTATGAATTCTCAGTCTGTACGTATTGATGATGACACATTGATTGATGTTTAAGTAATACACCTCAAAAATAAAGGATTTAAAGCACCAAAAGCGATAGCCATAATCCACATGGGATTAAAAGACTTGATGATGATGATGATGATGATGATGATGATGATGATGATGATGATGATGATGATGATGATGATGATGATGATGATGATGATGATGATGATGATGATGATGATGATGATGATGATGATGATGATGATGATGATGATGATGATGATGATGATGATGATGATGATGATGATGATGATGATGATGATGATGATGATGATGATGATGATGATGATGATGATGATGATGATGATGATGATGATGATGATGATGATGATGATGATGATGATGATGATGATGATGATGATGATGATGATGATGATGATGATGATGATGATGATGATGATGATGATGATGATGATGATGATGATGATGATGATGATGATGATGATGATGATGATGATGATGATGATGATGATGATGATGATGATGATGATGATGAAGTCTGAATATCAAACAATCTGGGGTACATAATAAATCAATTATTAGCAAGGTAAATTAGGTAAATTCACGACCTCTACTCCTCTACCTCTACTAATCTAATCTATATCATTTCATGCAAATTCCGGTGCTAATGAGAGAGAGAGAGAAATGATTTATTGCCAAAAAATTGTTTACAATTTGTAGACAAAAGCTTGTGAAAACTAAAAAACAAACATAAAAATAACTAAAGAAAGATACTAGTAAAATAAAATTTCAATATACAGAAGAAAACCTCAATGAATAACAAAATTGTAGGTAATAGTAATGGGTGATATTATTATTAGAATAGAAGTCGTTTACAGAGTAGAAGGTACTTTCCAGTAAATTGCGACATGCGGGAAAATATATCGATCTGCAAGTGATGGTGCATTTTTTGCGTTGTAAAATATTGAGCCGTTAACTAATTCTCAACGTGAAGTAGGTAGCTCCGCGTTCCAAAATGGATAGTCATGCAAAGACCTTTCTGGAGAAGTGTGCTTACGAATCAGGCAAATGGTTTCAAAGATTAATAAGGAAGGAAGAGTCAGAATTTTTAATCTTTTAAAGTCCCTGCAGTGAGCCCTGCTGTTTAGTCCAAGTAAATATATTGAAACAAGATATTTGGACAACGATTGCATCCGAACTTAATTTAAAGAACGGTAAGCACCTCCAAATTTCATTTAAATATAGTTTTTAATTAATACAGTCGACTAACTCTTTCAGAATTTATTTTCACTTACTTTTTATTAATTAATTCAACACTTTAAAATTAAACACGGTCATCAGAATTCGACTCAGAGCTCAAATTTAAGTGATCCATGTCAAGAAAAACTTAAAGAGGAGAAAACACGTCAACCTTTTTTTGAAATGCAGTATTGAACTGGTAAACTGTGTCTCAATACGCGGAGGCAACTGCACCACACAGTTTTCTCGAGATGCCTTTTCTTGCACTGTGCTGACCTGCACGTGTTCACTGCGTTTCAACTTGCATATCGGAGATGCGACTCAATAAGATATTTTTTCATTAAGAATTTTATTAATAGAGTAATCAAAATGTTAAATAATTATTACAAAATGTGTAATCAACAATAAAATTATGATTCACGATCATTAATTGGATTATTCCTTTATTTTTGTTGGTAATACGGATCTCTCAAATAAATCTTGAATCTTGTATCAGAATTTATTATATTTGAAGATGAAGCTATCATAAAATTAACTCTGTTAATAGAATCCATGTTCTCATATGATTATTCGATTCGATTTTTTGTTCTTAAATATATTGCGCAGATATTCAACACACCCACTAACTGTCACATAAAAAATACGATAATTTCTTGGTATTGTCCGGCCCTCCTACTATAACAACGAATGTCTGCTCTTTATTGCTAATCTCATCGGCAGCAATAATTCCATCCAGAGACGTACCCCAAAGTACAACAAATTTTTTTACGTGAAGAATACCTGATCTGTCATTAACTTGGGTAGTAAGGACAAATATCATATATGAAACAAAATTATAGTCTCAAGAGAGCCTATAATCAACATAACGCTTAAAAAAATTGAGTTAAAATTTTTATATGAAACGTTTTGTCTAATATTCATGTTAAGTTTATCTATTTAGTAATTTTACATCGAAGAAATGAAGATACGAGGTGTGGCTATCATATAACGAGACTTATTTGTTTGTCTTGAATCCTATTCTTTCGAATGCGATGTCTACGGAGTCTGTAGACAAACCAGTGTAGCCGTTGTCTTTTTTTTATTTGCAGTAACTAGAAAAAATTCTAATCTGTCAAGTTATCTATAAATGTGAAAACTTTGATTACAAGACTAGTGAAAATATTTTTTTACCGGTCCATTTTCTAATAAAAAGAATTAGTTAAGAAAGTAGTGATAGATGATAATAATGAGATAATTTTCATAATTTGAAATTGCACAAACTTTATCATCAGATATGTCCCTAAATATGGATTTTAGCGACTATTTGACTTTTATTTAAAAAATGGAACTTTCTATAAGTTATCTCTCCAATTTTTTTTGTATCCCTGGTCCTTCATGAGTTTAATGCGAAATAAAGCGAATTTCATGGAAAAATCAAATCTAGAGGCCTGAATTACCTCGCCGAATCGAGTTACGGCTTGGCCGCAACGGATACTTTGGTAGAACATTCAATTTTGAAAAATACGCGTCCATGGTCGAAACGATATCATAAAATACCAGTGAACCTTAGAAATTTAAAAATTAAAAATCAAAGTTTCTGTGTTTTGTACACTCCTCGGTCGAAGATTTTTATTAATATCAAGGGTCCAAACATTTTTTTTTGGGTACAAAATTTTACGAAAAAATAGAAAAATAGAAAGCAAGCACCCTAATATACATAATATCAAAATAAAATGTTTTCTTCGATTTCTTCATTCGTGGGCTGTTTCTTTTTCAACCTCCGATAGGCTATAAATAGACCACAAGTTCATATAAAACAATAATTTTATTACCAAAGGATTGGTACACTTTCCGACATAATCACCAAAGAGATTGAGACATTTGTCATATCTGTAAACAAGCTTTTCAATACACTCTTCAAAGAAACAGACCTTGCAACTTCTGGAAATTCCGTAGGCAAGGCAGTAATGGTGAATCTGCGGTTTTCTTTAACCATTCTGTCAACTCGTTGAAAGAGGCCATCTGAAACGACAGATTTGCGTCCTTAGCATGCACATCATTACGGCCATCTTTAAATTATACTATACCAATCACACACGACTAATTCTCCGATGGATTTCTGCAACATTATGGCCTTCATTTGGCGGGAGCATCATTAATGGAGGACATGTTTACGTGGCTCTAGCACAACGCCGACTGACACCTGAATGTCAACAATAGCGGGGTATGTAGTGCGAGAGCTTCGCAGTCGTGTACAACGCTTGCCCTTGTAGCATCTGGACAGAGCGATAGGAGGTTGAACAAAAAACGACCATCGTATATGTTTATATTTCTAAATCGTTCTAAAATTAGTTTTTCTATAATTTTTGAACGATTTGACGTTTCGCCTACTTTATCAAAATATTAAATAAAATGTTTTATATTCCCAATTCCGTTATTCATTATCCGCACTACAATAATGACTGTATTCTCAAAAATTATGTTTTAAGACAAAGTGCACTCCAAACACTGCCAATAACCAAAACAACAGCTTTAAAACTATGATAACCTTAAACGACTAAATATTTTTATCTTCACTTCAACTAATTTATTACATAGTATATTTAAAAAATATTTGGAACAAGGATTTTCGCTCAATTGACTGAAAAACTGAAGGAATCTATTATATATAATAGGAAATAACTCCGTAATTATAATTTCTCTCACAGCCGCAACGTAAGTTGTCCAAAGGATATAGTTTGAAGGTTGGAAGGATATCTGATAGCGGAAATATCGGCATAACTCAAATAAATATTGCTGCTTATGAGTGGAAGCGTTTTATTAGTTTATCTGGTTTTGTCATTTCTTCCAATAACTATTAGAAACTCTAGTTAATACGGAAGAAGTATGCATAGGACGGTCTTTTTCTAGCTGTACTTTTTTAAATAACTTGTCCGTTAAGAAGAACTTTGGTAAGTGTAAAAAATGTTTTGGTGCAAAAAAAATGAGTCAAACTTGCATAATGATTAGAGAAGGCATGGAGTAGTGAATTTTCGCGAGAGTGATTATTAACGATTAGCGGTTATTAAAAAAGAATATCTTATATTGAATACCACAATAAACTGAAAAGTGGATTTTTGCGAGTTGTACGGTACAATATATAATTTATTAATTAAAAATAACATATGATGGTTGTTGTTTCTCGAAAATAGAATGAATTTAGATGGACAGATACAAAAATATACCATTAACTATGTTGTTAATACAACAGACCGATACCTAGGCGACATTACTTAATAAATAACTTGACCATAACTTACATACGTCACATAAAACATTCAACATATAAAAACCTTTATGGAGTGTAGAGGTTTTTTTCAAATGTGGCTTCTGTCTTATAATTTTCATTCTAACTACATAAACACCTTTATGTCTTTGATATATAAGTTGCAGAATCACATCAGATCAGATAAACATACTTTATGCTTTGAATTCTGTTTGCTAAGACATACTTGTAAAAAAAGTGAGCAGGAGAGAAAATATTCATTATCAAGTATACAATAATAAACAGTGATCCTAAAAAAATTAAGGTATCACCAGGATTGACAGCCATGTCTTTGGAATATTTGATAGGCTCGACGAATCATATTTCTGACCAAACGTTATATTGATAAGATCAAATTGACTCCATTTTGAGCTTCAAGCATCATTATTCTCGAGCTTAGAACTACTTGTGAATCACGATGATCGACCCAAAACCAGTTATATATTTATAATTCTACGTTTAATGGAACAGTAAGCAAGCTACTGAGACTTAGCTTTGAAATATATCACAATTCAGTTATTTCCTCCGCAATTTTTAATCATTTTATAAACCGATGGTACGCACATGAGCCTTTTACCACCCTCTCACCGACACGACAATGATTTCAGACAAAATATCGGGAATAATTTATAGGACTGTTAGTGAGAGAATTTTTTTTTCCTTTTAGAAGTCTTTAATGCCAACTTGAAATGGTGGTGTTGATATCATCGCCTTTGATGTCTTTTATATCCTAAGTGAGACTTCACGTTTTTGACCAAATGAAATATTTGTTTGTGTGAAATTTATGAAAGCGAGAGTAAGTTTAGAAACTGAATTGCTCTTTGTCTAAGCGAAAGAAATGATGTTAAGTGAGTGAATAATAAAAAATAATATTATTAATATTATTGCTCATATCCAAATCGATCTTACCGTGTCCCTCAATGTCTGCGAAATTAAGAATCAGGTAATTGATAGCCAGAGGGTAAATTTAAAGTAATACATCACTAAATAAATCAGGTGACCGATACACAGATGGCGCTGCATTGCCAAATCCATATGACGTCTATAAAGTGATAACTTTCAAAATTCTGTACAAACCTAGTATTGGCTTCAAAGGTTTCATCCGAGCTCTGCTAAGGATATCAAAAGATATCAGAAAGCAGTGTGACCACAAAGAGTTGAAAATTATCAAAGTACTGTTGAGAATATAAACGAGAATGACATGTGTTAAAAACATAAACAAAAATGACGTGGAGTCAAACAAACACCATAATTCATATAAACAATATGTGGAGCCAAACTGCATGGAAATCTATAGTCTAGAAATGGAAATACGGCGTCATCTACCGGATATCCGTGCAACTTAGATGCCAAACCGCTATCTATTAGGATTTTATAGAACTAATACACACTAAAGTGATGAAACAAACATTCAATTTGCAATAAAAAGTTTGTTTTGAAATCAATAATTGAAATAAAAACTATCTTTTCTGCTAAGTTGAACCAAACTAAAGATGATTACAAAATTTGATACAAATTGTTTCAGTAGTTTCGGAGTATCGCGAACATACATCGTGAAATTTTTATATATGAGGGACGTCTTTTTTTCAACCTCCGATCGCTCCGTGCAAACGTTACGCGGGCATGCTCTGTAGGCGACTACGAAGCTCTCGCACTACGCATTTCGCTATTGTTGACATTCAAGCGTCAGTCGGCGTTGTGCTACAGCCACGTAAACATGTCCGTAATTATTGATGTTCTCGCCACGTGTGAATTGCGAAGTGATTAGTTTTCTACAAGCTGAAGGCTGAAATCCATTGTTGAATTAGTCGTGTGTATGGAGAAAACTTCAAAAGTGATGGTGTTGTGCGTGAATGGTGTCGAAAGTTTAAAGATGGCAAGGGCCAAGGACGCAAATCTGTCGTTTCAGATGATCTAGTTCGACGAATTGACAGAATGGTTATAGAAAACCGAAGATTCACCAATACTGCTTTGACTACGGAATTTCCAGAAGTTTCAAGGCCTGTTTCTTTGAAGAGGGTATTGAAAAGCTTGTCTACAGATATAAGAAATATCTCAATGTCTTCGGTGATTATGTCGAAAAGTAATCATAAGTCTTTTGCAATCTTTTGGCAATAAAATTATCGTTTAATATGAAGTTGTGTTTTATTTATAGCCTATCGGAGGTTGAAAAAAAAAACAGACCTCGTATATAAAGATTATATGCACTAAAACCTTTAGATAGGTCTGTCGTGCTTAACTTGAAACTACCAAAAGCATATAAGCTTAAAACTTGTAACGACAGTCACTGAGCGAACTGTGAGTGTTTGAACACTCACCGTTTGCAGTTTCTTTCTTCTTAATGTTATTATTTTGTATGTCGTTTTAAGTACCATCATTCATCTATAGTAACAAACTACACTTTTAGAAGATGTTATTTCACTAAAATTATTTCCTGTGTCTCTTTATTTGCTAGTAACTCATTCCTATTGTTACATTTCAACTGATTCATGATTTCTAGTAATTATGAATGCTTCTTCTTTATTATTTTTTGTAAGAATATATCTTCATTTTATGCTTTTTACTTCCCAGTTAAATATCGCTAGCCATATGTTAATGCAAGTCCTATTTTATTATATACCCTAATGAAGTTGTAGAATTTATTCACATAATTTCATTCACCTACCTGGTTTTCACAGTTGAAAGAAATAAAATCGACCTCAAAGGTTGTTCATCGACCTTACTCTTAGATCTAGTGAAATATATATTCGCAGGAATGTAATTTCAAAATAATGTGCAAATTTATGGTGAGAGTTAAAATCGGTTTGTGATTGCACGTGGTAAAGTTGTATTATATTTCTATAAAGGCCAAATTTGTATTTGTTACATTATATACCAGGTTATTTCGTACTTATCACGAGAAGAAAAAAGAATAATATTAATTCATTACGCAGCAAAAGTGGGTCAAATCCATTATCTTCTTCACATAACACATTGATTCTGCAATGATATACGTAAGGAGTTTGGACTCTACATATCTAGGAAGGCATTGCCATGAACAGGAATGTGCAGCTACCCTACGGAGATGTTGTACAAGCGATGGAAAACGGAGAAATCTTTTAATACCTAGGATTTCAACAGGTTAGGTTATTGGACCACAATCAGACAAAAGCTAGAATCCATAATATTCGAATTAAATGTACATGCGATCAAAACCTATGCTATGTCTGTTTTAATGTACTTTTTGTACTGGACGAAAACAGAGCTAGAAGTAATTCAAACATGAAAAATCATGGCCAAGAACATTAACCACCACCCAAAGTTATTCACTATTAGAACAACATTACTCCGAAAAACTACAGAATAAATGCAAAAAGTGTCAATAAACATTAGAGACTATTCAACAACATCATCCATCAGAAACTCCACAACAACTTCGATCTTCTCAATATCTAGTATTACAATTACCAGCCGCAGAAGGTTCTTAAAAAAATACAATTTCAGTCTCTATTAAGATAGATCCATTATTACCGAAAGACAGACCTGACATCGTCGTGGTCAATTGAACATCCATAACGTTCTCAACAAACACCGGGGGAAACTGACAAAATACGTAATTGGAATTAAGCAGATTGAAAAGCCTCAGACCTAAGACTCTGCACGATATCATCACCAAACTGGGATTACCTTCAAACATCGTCGCCGACATCCAGTCACAAGTTTATTATGGTAATAATACCAGCGTAGTACCAAGTAGTGTATAAATCTTCCGTATAATAATGTTACGAGCTCATCCATGACATGGACCGTGAAGCCGGTCCTGCTCTGTAATAATGGGAGTCTACAATTTGACGAATACGCCGAATGCGGCGGCGTTTTTGATATTGTGTTCATTAAATGTTTTTATCACAGCGGCAATTTGTTGACATTTTATATGATTTTCAGAAAAGTCTTTTATTTGTTTGTCAACTTTCTAGAATTCTAGGAATTCCTATCTGATATATATTCGAGTTAGTTTAGCAGCGGAAGTTTGAATATTTAATAATACAAGTAGTAATAAGTTAATTATTGAAATATAATTTAGTTAAGTGTAGGGTAAGTGTTTGAATAAATTAAGTAAGTATAAATTTAACCCACCGTTGACAAACAGCTTAAATAAATTAGGAAATAAAAGAAACATTACCATAATTATAAAATAATCAGGTGTGTTTAATTATCTCTTTCCATCATCTTAATGTCCAGTCTAAATATTTATTCTAAAATCTTTGATTTCGTTCTGAAGAATTATGGATCTAATTAAAAGATTTTAAATATTAATTCTATATACTATAGAATTACCCTGTAGATATTATTAACTATTTGCAGTTATATATCGGTGGGCGACGTTTAATAATATAAACTGATAGTGAACACTTTCTAATAATCAGCCACAGTATGTAGTAGTGATTATGGTTCATTTAATAACAATAATTTATGTCTTGCTGTAATTTATTGACTATTGTAGTTGGGACATTCCTCGGATTCATGTCTACTGGATAAGAACGATTAAATAAATAGATATAAATATAATTACGTTGAGAAGCCTTTTATTTGATGTAATCGTTAATGGTTTTTGATAACAATCGATAACAACTTACTTAAACTTTTTTGATAATACATTATAAAATGATGTCGTGAAAAAACTTGATAGTAAGAAAGAAAAAAAATCCTCTGTATAGTGCCGATGGATCATTCACGTTTTTTCTTTCGCCAAATAACTTGTCAAATTATTTTTCCCTATCGCATTGCCATTTTCAAAAATTCATGAACAAATGAATAAATTTTTTATGTGAAAATAAGGCAAATATTAGACAAAATATGGACGAATCTGGGCCTAGTAGAGGATTGGGAGTTGTTGCGGAATAAATAGATTTTTGGTCTTAAAGAAGGCTACAAGTTTTTGTGAAGCTGCCTTGGCTAAATCGGCCACGTGACTATGCGCCAGGACTTATTGCTTTTAACCTCAACATCTAATAAAAAAATTTGCAGTAATGCTAATTATTTGGGTTGGAGGTGAGGACTCAAAATATGCAACTATTCACTCCGGAAATAAAAAAGAGTGGAATTATCTAAAAGTATTTCTACAGCTGTAATTGGACAAAACAGGGTATTGAAATGAGAAAATCGCATATGTGGCATATAATTTGCAAAGAAATTACTTGAATTAACTCAGAGAATTCGAAACCACACCTAGAAGGAGCCTAGCTTAACCAAACTTATCCTTCCCTAGCCTAACTCAACCTAACCTTAATTTACCTAACTTAACCTAACTTAACCTGACCTTACCTAACCCAACCTAACCTTTTATTGCCCTAAGGTGAGGTGGAAGCTAATGCCTTGCATGCTAATTGCATGATGGAAAGTTCATTATGATTTCAATTTTTTGACATTTTCTGGCTTTTGCTTGCTCAAAACACTTTTATTTTAAAAAAAATTGTATTGACGGGCTCAGAGTATACAATAATAGTCAAAGAACCATATAGGAATAACTCAGCCTCCAATTGCATCGGCAATTTTATATTTCATATTTAGAGTGTCCACCTTAACTTCATATTACATACCAAGGCCCAGTACCATCCCTTCATCGACAACAAAAGTTATAAGCGTACGAAGCACTTTGAAGGAAATGGTTCGCTTGAAATAACTGGACATGTTGCGAGTACACCAGGAAATCAGGAAAACTAATCTCCTCGACGATAATGCGACTTCTCACACAAAAACGTTTTTGGTGGATCATACGCTTTAAAGTCCTTGTTTAGTAAATAGTTTCTTTCTATTTCCGCAAATCAAAAATAAATTACGAGGTTTCTCTACAGGTACTTGAAGAAGGGGTTGATATATTCAAATGACATATTTTGGAGGTACATCAATCGGAATGGAAAAAATGCTTCGACACTTTCTTCAAATGCATCCAAAAATGTATTGATCTTAATGTAGAATAATTTGGAAAACATATCCAATTATAAAATTATTTTATTATTTGTCTATCTCAAAACTTCAGTAGCAACCCTCGTATAAAATGCTCGTCAAACTACTCTCTTGGTAAATAAAAGTATATTGTTCCAAATAACAACATTAGATTTAAGTAAAACCCGAAGGTTGGGCTTTCTAAGAGGTTGAATCGAATGACAATAGCAGGAGCGGCGGTACTACGGATTCCTGGTGCAACCCCGCCCCGCAACGGGTGACAACTCTCACATCCTACAGCCCACGCCGCCTCCGATTTCAACTCTGGTTATTCGGGATGACGAAGCGCTTTTTCGAATGATGCTAATGCTAGGTGATGAGAACTATCAATGAATCCAATTATGACGAAGCATAATTTTAACTAACTTAAAATTAATGTAAATTTATTTTTGATAGTTAAATATTGAAATAATGAGAGATTTAATAACAGGGAGATGTTTCCACTTAGTTCAAATGAAAAGTTGGAATATTTTTCACATTTATCGTACTTTTCAAAACTCCAAGCTGTTCTTTTCATATATTCACTTTATATTTGAATTAGAAATCTTTTCCTTTTGTTTTTCTCTATTCGGACTTTATATTTTAGCATTAGCTTCGTTTTCATATATTCTTGCATATTTGCACTTGTACTAATTACAAAATGGAACAAATTTCAAACATTTCTTTACAGCTGAGAAACTTTTGCTACTTTGCACAAAATGTTTTTTTTTTAATATCTATGGTTCTTTGATTCTTTGGCTACATAGTTTTGTGATTAGATAGGATACAAAAAATTAGAATCAATTTTTTTTAAAAGTTTCAAAAGTAAAAATTTACCTCAACTTGGGGTTAGTTTACCGACTGGCATTGTTGCACGTTTTTAAGCGTATAGGCCAAGTTAACAGGCTCGAAGGGTTACCTCGCCCCCCTTTAATGTGTTTCAAAAAAATATTTTGATAAACATAATTCATTATTACATTAAAAATGTATATTTCTAAGAAAATAAAAGAACTTTTACATTTTTGCAAATCAACAACGAACTCTTATACATTAATAATAACTCTTTGGTAAAATAATAATAACTCTTAGGTAATAAAATGATAACAACATAATTTTTAACTACATGTTATATTTGGAAAAATCCAAAATTTCGAATGTAAAAATTTGTCTTGATGTCGATACAAGTTTTGGAGATTCTAAAATAGTCACAATATCGTGTTTAAGATTGAAACTTGCGTCATATGGATATTAGGAAAACAAAAATTGTTTTGTGATTTTAGTTCTAAAAACTACACACATTATATCAGTCTTTTTCTTTGTCAATAACTTATGCAACATAATACATAACTTACATACAGACCTGTTAGCTACAATATCACTTAGTTATTGCGGTCATCAGTCTTATGGAAATAATTGATTTCATCTCATTCTAAATTGTTAACTTTCCATGGTCCAGTTATTTTGTTCAATTTTTTTATCATGTAGCTCTATTTTCCTTAAGGAAATCCAACAAGATCTTGCTAATATCAGTCTATCAAATCTTGTATTAGGCATTCTATTAAGAACCAAGAACAACCAAAGGTTGCGTTAAGTATGTTGAATTTGAGGATAGAAGATGAATCCAATATTGTTTCTTTTATACTTTCTGATGATTGTAATGTTTAAATGACCTAATAGATTATCTCCGATTAGAACTTTCGGCCCATCAATTTTTTTGGCCCACGGTGTAACCATTTGTGTAAACCAGTCCCCTACTGGTGAAACCATCTAGATTTGGTTCTATTATAACGAGTTCCAGGGGGTTCCCCGATACACCAGGAATCAAACAAACAAGACAGATATTGAGGACTTTGTTAAGTTCATAATACGTTCAGGGTATTCAATCCCTTTTGTGATAATACATTTTGACTATCCAGGATCGTCTGTGAGATAAGTCTCGTCGTAGTAATTGATCATTCCATCATCTGGTTTCTCAACTCTTGCTTTTTTAATATTTTGGCACTGTCTGTTGGATGATTCATGCTTGTGTCTATGAATAAAATTCTTGCACCAGTCTACAGAGGGAAAATTGTCTTTGAACTTCTTTAGGCTAGGCGGACACGTTCTTTGTCTAAACGACTCTTCAACACTACTCGCAATTCTGTCATAGTTCGTACAATCTTGGGGCGATTAGTTGAGGTGCTCCAATAAGAACTTCTGTAAACTTCTTTCTTGGATGGCCAGACTAAATTAAAAAAAAAAAAAAACTTTTTCAAAATGATCTTTATTTTTATTGTGTTCACATTTGTGTGACCAGAGTCTTGATCAGTGTTATCAACATAACCTCTCAATATTCTCTTTCAAGAGCGCGAAATTCGAATCAAAATATAAAAATGCTTACAATTCATATTTTCTTTTAACTTTATTTACTATGGTTCTTCTAGGAATATTGAAGGTTGTGGATGCTTCCGTATATCCCATTCGATTACTTTTAATCAATAGAATAGCTCTAACCACCGGTCCACATACGTAGATTTCTAGGAATTAGGCGGCCGGCCATAAGTCAAAATTCCAATAATCGACTAATGACAAACAATTTTTTCCTGGAATAATAGATTACCTGACGAACAATAGCCCAACCCCACCCACATCTCTAGACTGCGCGAGCGCGCTGCATTACTAGTCGAAACTTGATTGTCGCACTTACTGCACGTGAAAGTTCTTGACGTCCTTTTCGTATATCATTTTCTTCGGTGAAAATTTTATGTGTCGTGTCATATTTGCTTGTTTAGGTGATGGATACCAATAATACAGGTAAGCCTTTATTATTATTTAGAAATGTTTTTTCTTTATTTTTCAATTTCAATCGAAAAAAAACTTTACTTCCGCACCTTTCCGAGTTACATTTTTGATTTCATTATATAGTATAAAGAAAACTGCTTAAAATCAGCTGCTAGTTTTTGCTAGTTTTAAAAATAAACGAGTTTGAAATTTTTTTTACAAAAATAGGAAAAAATCGGATTTAAAGTTTTTGTGTTAATATTATTTTTTTTATTGTTATAGGTTCACCTGGCTGCTCGGGGGCGAAAATGTTGACTCGTAAATACCTCTTCGATAAAATGAAGCAGCAACATTCATTATCGATAAATGAAAAAATTAAATATTTAGAAAATTATTTACTCGTGTGTTACGGGGACACAGAAGAACATAAAAATGTGATAAAAAAGAAGTTTTCGTATTTTAAATGTGATTTGATAAAGAGGTGGTCTCGGGCGCATAGAATACTTGAAAACTTTTTGACGGCCAATAATTCTTGGTTGGAAGGAGCATTTGAGATCTCCGTAGACACGCATCAAAGGCCAGGACGACCTACCAAATCTTTTACCGAATCTAGCGAAAGAACAAAGAGAAGAAGAACTGAAGGAGTCCGTGCATCTTAATTAATTGTTCACGCGGCACAAGTAACTTTACAAACAGAAGGAAAAAGAAACGCGTCTTCTGTTTTAAAAGTCATTACAAATTCTTCTGCGTCCGCCAGTGATTGTAAGAACAGACATTCAAAGTCTAAAGAAATAGAGCCCCTTACTCCTCTGCAAGCACTGACAATGTTTGTTAAAGCCTATTTGACCAGAAGACAGTACGAAATTATTCGAGCAACGAACAAAAGATTCTATCCACATTATGAATTATTATTGAAGGCCAAAGAAGATTGCTACCCACCCAAGGAGTCATTACGAGTAACGTCTACCTGCGCAGAAGAAAACCTACAATCTTTGTTGGATCACAATGTAACCAGATTATCCCTCTTATTAGAAGAAGTCTTATTCACACTTGATGCCGTTGAAAGGAACTCGTTACTGTTAATCTGCAAATGGGGTTGTGATGGCTCTCAACAAGCCCAGTTTAAACAAAGACTCTCAAACGAAGATGAATCTGATGCTAATATTTTTATAAGCTCATTTGTGCCTCTACGAATTGTTTGTGGTGAGGATAAAAGTAAAATCGTGTGGCAAAATCCAACTCCATCTTCACCTAGATATTGCCGTCCAATTAGATTTAGATTCGTAAAAGAATCTACGGACATCACAAAAGAAGAAATCAATTATGTAAAGAATAGTGTAAACTCATTAAACTTGACGAAAGTTGACCTCAACGGAGAGAATTTTTTTTTCAACATAGTTTTAAAATGACTATGGTTAACGGAAAGGTCTGCAATGCAGCTACAGACACCAAATCGATCAGCAGATGTTATATATGTGGAGCTACATCAAAAGATTTTAATGATTTAACAAAAAAAAAATGATGTATGCCCTGAAGCTCTTGAATTTGGCCTTTCCGTATTACATGCAAGAATCCGGATATTCGAAAGTGTGCTGCATTTAGCATATAAATTGCCCGTGAAAAAATATCGCGAGAGACGAACCGAAGAAGAAAAAATTCTAGAAAAGCAGAAGAAACTTGATATTCAGCAAATATTTAGAGAGGAGACAGGTCTCTTAGTGAATATGATAAATACGCCATGGAAAATGCGAAACTATTTGTTGAGTTATATGGCTGGCATCCTATGACTCCAACGATGCATGAGGTCTTAATTCATGGAGCTTCAATAATAGAAAATTCGTTGTTGCCGATAGGGCAACTTTCGGAAGAAGCTGCTGAGGCCCGCAATAAACATTTTAGGTCTTATCGCCTAAACTTTGCTCGCAAGTTTTCGAGGGAAGAATGCAACTTAGATATTTATCATAGGTTACTATTAACATCCGACCCATTTATTAGTTCCATGAGAAAGACCAAAAAAACCGCTTCAAAATTATTTTTGCCTGAGACAATGCAGCTATTAATTCATGCTGAGCCAAACCGACCAATGGAAATTGTTGAAAGCGGCGAAAATTTAAATGTTGATGAATAAGTCTCCAATGTATGATTGATTATTTTTAGTGATTATCTATTTTGCTTATGTAACTTTAATATTGTATAACGAATGTAAAGATCCTTTTAATAATATAATATATTTAATTACTTATTAGAACAAAATAAACTTTGTTTTATTTAATAATACATACCTGAAAGTATTACTAAAACGTAGACCGCTGTCCCTCCTTGGGGAAAGCCTTGATTCATATGAAATTTTCAATATAATATTAAAAAACACTTTGAAATCAACTACAATCTCGAATAAAATATTTTTTGATAAAAAATCACAAGTAGGTGCGCCTAACCACCGTGCACCAACAAATAATTTCGATAAGTTATTCCAAACACAAAAAATTCTTTTTATGTAACTATTTTGTAATATAAATATCACATAAAATAATTTTGGCCGCCTAAATCCTGAAAAACGATCTATGTGCGGTCTTTTATAAGTTCGAACCATTTTCTAAAAAAAAAAAAAAACAAAATATGGAGCAACTTCGCCAACCGCAAAATTATTGGAAATTTAGTATCTGGAAAATTGTTAATATCAGAAATAGAACTCACATATACAAAGAAATAGGTGATGTTAAAAGCAGAATGGAAAATACATCAGTTTCTATTACACAACCCTTAGTATAGCAACATGATTTTACGAAGTTAAAATAGAATTTTGACTCACGTGAATTTTTATCTCTGAGCTCCGGATTCGTAATTCCTGAGACCTGTTGATCGCGTAGTATTTTACCAACAACTGCATTAGAGCAGCGTTGCCAGATTTACAGAAAATATTTTCTTAGTTTAGAACTTAGAAAAAAGTAAAAAAAGAAAATATGACAAATTTTCACATTGGCATCTAGTATAAAGTATTTAAGCTTTGAAGATACAGCTCTACTTTGTTTATTAACTTTGCTTTTGCCTTTTGTGTGATGTTTAATCTCATTTCTTAAGCAACTAACAAATTCCTCCATCTTAGTTAGATCCCATAATCTTTTTTCTATTATTCGCACATTCTCATACAACCCC
This sequence comes from Diorhabda elongata, assembly GCA_026230145.1. Classification (NCBI taxonomy): domain Eukaryota; kingdom Metazoa; phylum Arthropoda; class Insecta; order Coleoptera; family Chrysomelidae; genus Diorhabda; species Diorhabda elongata. The sequence continues at coordinate 14,945,256 of CM047928.1, read as the reverse complement.
TTGTTCATCCCTTACAACGCAGAAAATTACGAGGAAAAATGATGTGTAAAACATGGATTTTGAAGGACAGTTTATAAGAAATATTTTTGTACAAATGAATGTTGCTTATTTTTCTTTCATTTTTCAATGGTAGAAAGCCTGAAAAGCAAACAATCAAAAGATCAAACTTCGCTAAATTAGCACGCTTCTTGATAACAACTTAAACCTTATATTAATATCTAGATTTAATAATTGACATACATTGTTTATTAATTTCATAATTAGTTATAATGTTTTAGAGGCCTGGTGCATACTAAAATGTTAGACGGGAAAGCAATAAAAATAACAGCAGGTGAGTAATACAAATGATCGTTTCCAAAATTTTATTGCCCAACTGAATTAAAAACGAAGTTTTCACAGTCATTTTAAAATACTACTTGATAAATAAGATCGAAAGCGTGATTTGGGTGAGAAAAAAGAAAACAGATAATTTACTTTCCATTCTCAATACAGTCCATTTCTAGAAAAAGAAAAAATGGGATTTGTAGTGTTAAACAAGGACCATAAAATATTGATTTACATCTAGTACAAAAAATGCATTGCTCAATAATAAAGAATTCTTAGGAGATATGAGTATGAGTAAAAACGATACAAAAGAAAACATACGATTCAAACCATGACTTTTTGATAAATGTTTCATAACAGTCCAAATTTCTATTCTCAAGAAAGTGAACGTGAATTTGCAGGTGCCAGTCATAAATGAAATATAGTCACACGACTACTTAGCGATTTCTAGAATGAACATCCATCGGTTTATCACTCCTACTTATAGGCAACCTTTTATACGAGTGAGGAGGTCAAAGGTCAGACGAATTGCTTATTGTTGATAGTGGTGTTGAGTAACATTTTAGTAACTTGGAAATCACCGATGGAAAAACTTGTTCTATATAGAATATTTAGAAAATAGACTAAAATGTCATCAAAAAGAAATAAAACTGCATTGACAAACCATGAAATATCAAAAAAACATAAATCTAATTGTAAACATTCAAAAATTCTTGAAACGGAATCTTATACACGAAAAAGAGAATTTTTAGAAATGGTTCACATTCATAAGAACGGAAAAGCTATAAATGATAAAAAAGACTAAAATAATTTAAGTAAAATTTATAATCTTATTTTGTGAATTTTTTTAAAACTACAAATAATTTAATTGATTAAGTACTGGTACATATTTGAGATGTGAGGACTGATTTTTCTTATTAGAACAAATTTCTATTTTGATTTTATTCTTATTTTGATATTCACGATTAAGGTGATCTATTGATTAATATGAATACGCAAATATCAGATTTTGATAAAGACTGAAGTTAAGTCGAAATTTTTTATCAATCTTTAAAAAATTATTGGAAAAAACTAATTTTAAAACAGAAGAGACCTAAAATCACGAACATTTAGAAGCATTTATTCATATAAAGAACTCTTCTAGCTTCTAGAAAATAAAGAAACAAAACAAATAAATAAATAGACCTTCCTAGAAATAATTCAGAAGGAACAATGTAAATAAATCGCCTGCTATAATAAAAACTCATATAAAACAAACCTCAAACGGATTCCGAGGTTTACGTTCATCGAATTTTAAAATTTCGCTACATATGGGCAGGACCGGCTCCAGGGCGGAGACGCGTTCGTAACAATATTTTGTGTACTAATGAAGATAAATGAACTCTTATTCCGAAGACTGTTGTATGATTGACATGATGGTGATTTTTTCGTATAAATATGACTACTTGCGAAAACTTTCGCACTGCGGTGGCTAAATGTGATGTTTCAACTTCAAAGTGATTTTCATTGATGGCTGTGGAAATAAAACAAACAACTAATCAGATGAGTGCATACATTTGAAATTGGTGCGTATACAGTTATTTTCGGTGGTTAATGTGGTAGTGCGATTATTAATATGTCACACACTTTCAAGATTGTTTCCATGAAATCAAAAAACTTGAGAAAACACAGTGAGTCTTAATTAATTTTCACGTTTGTCGACATTACGCAAATACTGTTAATGTAACTATTGAGTGATTATCACTTTGAAGTAAATTTTAAGGGTGATAATAGCTTTACAGTGAATTTAATTTTATATCAGTCCTGAAAATCGCTTTGTTCGAATAGTTAAAGCGTAATGGCCACCAGCTTCCTAAGAATCACTTTGCGCTTATAATATGATAGCACAGTCTGGAGATCACCACATCTGTTTTCTACTTAGAAGTTACTAGCACTTTACAGTATAAGTCAAAATAATGTCTTGATCACTCTAATTTCCACTTCAATGCTTTGAAACCGTAGAGTGACTTTCCAAAGATAATTAAATGTGATTTGAACAGTTTATGAATATTATAAAGCTGACTTCACCAAAATAAAGTTGTGAAAATGGTTAAAATCACGTTCTGGTATAAGTTATACCATTTCTGATAGTATTAGGGTAAAGCAGAAAAACAGTGTTTTCAGGCGAACTCTCTACTAAATCTATAATGATATCAAAACTCGGAAATTTGTCTCTGGTTTAATTCCTTTATAAAAACGGCTTGAAAAATACCTCGACTTTGCCACCATGCACAACTACATATATCAAAAACCCCTAAATTAAAACAGTAAATATACATATTTCAAAATCATTTAGTTATAGAGTAAGAAATCACCATTTATTGAATAAAATATAAACTTACAAACTGTCTAAAACTGTACCAGATACATTTTAAAAAATTCTACATACATAAGACAATAGTTTTGGGTCTCTGTTACTGTGTACTTTCGCTTTGCTCCAAATATTCACACTCCGAAATTTTCAGTTTAGTAAGTAGAAAAAAATACGATTAGTTTTTGGACCATAACTCCTCCAATTTTGATGCTATCACAACTTTTAAAGAACCATTTTAAAGGTAATTGAAAAAGCTACAACTTTTTTCATTACAATATATAGTGAAAAACCTTTTATTTTAAAACAGTGAGGGTGAAAGGTCTCGAGAGAGATTGCGCTACCGCGCGCTGTTTAAACAATCATATCTCCGTAAATTTTTGAGTGACAGAAAAAAATATTCATTATACTTTTAAACGTACCTTTCATTATTTTTGAGATATTATAAAAAGAAGGTGGTTTTTATAAAAATTTATAAAATTTTTTATTTCTTAAAATCGTGATTTTTTTGAAAAATATGTGTTCTAAAACTGCTATAAATGACACGTATGAAACCCATGGATTTAAAAAAAACATTAGCTATTTTATGTGCAAAAGACTTATTTTGAGTACTACAAAACCCTATTCCATTAGAATGCATAAAATGTATCTGCTCGCCGCTAGATGGCATTGAATACATCGATTAAATTTCAGAGAAAATAAAAAACAGCCTCGGTCTTTAATATCTCGTTTAATATTGGACTTTATAAAAAACCGATTTATTTAGTTTTTTACCTGCTATAATTTTTTTATCATAAAATTTCCGATAAATGCATATTTTTGGAGATATTTGTAAAAAAACGGTGAAACCGTGAAAAAATTCCGAATTTTCAATTACCAACAACTTGAAAAGTATTGGGTTTTTTGCAAAACTTTATGGAGCTTTTTTGTCTCAAAATTAGGTGATCTATAGATATCTGAGGTTATTTTGAAAAAAAATTACACCACTAAGTAGGGGTGGCAACTATCCCCAGGGTTGGTGTGGAGTTCAGATCATTTTTACTTTTGAAGTTAAGGATAAGATGAACCTAATTCCAAAATTTCGGTTCACAGTAAAAAAAATCGGAGCAATAACGCATAACTGCACCGAGTATAGTTAATTGAACGTAGCTTTCGTAAAATTTCCAAAAAACTTTTGTTCTCCATTTAATTTTACAAATAAGAATTTTTTTGTTTATTGACAGGTAATTAATGTTGGATTGAAAATTTCGACACATAGTTTTAGAAGTTTTAAGAACGAAACACCTGTTATTCCTATTAAAATTAAAAGTAATTATACATAAATTATATTACAGCAACAAACTATTACATCTTCATCGCCGAGAGAAACAAGGACTATTCATAAATATTTTATCTGCGTGGGAACTTCACTCTAAAACTAACACTGTACTCAAACAAATAAGCTTAAAACATGTTTCAAATAAAGTTTTTCTTTGTATTATATCACCGTTAGAGGTATGCACAGAAAAAGCAGAGCCTTATATTGAAATATATTTGAGAGGAAATTTAACAGAAAATATACAGGGTGTCCCACGACCAGTTAAAACTATATGTATATGTCAAAATACTCATACGATCTTTTTAACTAAAATATTTTTAAAGATGGTCTGTAACTTTGTTATTTTGAAAAGAACACCCTGTATATTAGTACGTTTTTGTAATCTACATAAAATTTTAGTATACATTTGTCAAAAAAATTTTTTCGAAACTTTTTAAATTATTAAATTTAACTTCATAAATATCAAATTTCTTCATTTTCTTAAATAGAACCACCCGTTTTTTTCTATTTTAATGCATTCAGGGGTGAAAAATAAGGCAGATTCATGAATATTTTCTTACCTAAACCTTACCGTTATCCAGATATTAAATATTTTCTGTAAATTTTCAGAGATGCAGCTGTGGTTTCATTTTTATTTTTATCATAATTTATAACCTCAAATATCTCGGAAACGTCTAAAAGTTGGAATAAGATTAGTAAATACAATTTGATTTGATTTTTTTTCACAGACCTTGACAAGATAAAGAAAAATACTTTTTAATTTTTTAGTACTTATATCAACAGGTCAAAATAAAATTTATTAAAAGAAATTTATGAATTAAATAAATCTCACCAAACCACGCCTCTGCTTATCGCAGACTGTTTAGCAGTAATATTTCAAAGAAATAGTGTACATACGTCTTCGAGAGCTTCGGCGAATAGAAATGCATTTATGTTTATGATCCGATGTTTTCATTAGCAAATAGTGGAGATGATGAATCCACGTGGACTGACGTTTATCGAATTCTATTATTTTTCATTTCTTTGGTATGATTGCCGTGCGTATTTATGAAATATTGATTTTTCCTCGCATGACTGTCTTGTGCAATTGATATTGGAAGAACAATAAAAACAACTGCTCCTGGTTTATACTGATAACATTTTTCTGCTACTAATCTAAAATGGCGATTTGGGTCTTCTGTAACAATCACAGTTTGGAAAAAGAGCAAGAATTAGGGTGAGCGTTTCCATTTGGATATTGCACTTTACGAGGTTGGTGTCAGTAAGTACTTACAGTATTTGGTGCTTCCATATAAGTTCTTTACATGCATTCCAAGACTACACTAATTTTTTTTTAATTTTAGTTTATTGTGCATAGTATGATTCTTATTTTGCTTACTTGAGTCGATGGTTGAATAGACTTATATGCTCTTAGGAGATGATTCATTATTTTTATAATAATTATTATAATTTTTATTATTATTCAGATTCAATTATAATTGCGTATTATTTCTATTAATTTTCAATTTAAATTATCACTAAACGTATCCTTATTTAGTTTGGGTAACCTGCATTATTATATATAGAATAAATGCTGGGGCAAATACCAAGAATTCCTCCAAAGAATTATTACCATAAATTTTTAATCACACACCTTGCGGTGAACCTACTATTTCTGCAATATCCTGTTATATCAGATATTTAAATTAAATCATTATTATTGTTTTAAAGTATTAAGTTAATGTGGTCCAGATAGAGATTTATATGTTGAAAACACGCGAAGGAATTTGAAAAATTCAAATAATATGTCACATGGAGCACTCGCAAATAGCAGCGCAGAAAATTAGTCATTTTCGTTATAGTGGTTCTTGAATATATAAATATATATATTTTTCAGAAAAACATTCAAATAGGGTATTTTTCTATCAGTACACTTTGGTTATGAAGATCAATAAGGAACTTATCTCTAACTTAACTTATATCCACGCTCTTAACTCAACACCATCATTTAAACTAGCTCACTGACTCAAACGGCATGATCCTATTGAGCATTTTCACTAAATTGGCATTGTCGAGGAGTTCCCATGTTGTAGTATCCGTTCTTCTTGGCTATTGATGAATTTAGATGTGGTCGAATAAAATGATACTAATAAAATAATTTTATTTATATCCCTTTTTAGTTATTTGCATTTTTGTTTCATAGTTTTTTACAAGCTTCTGTTTAATGAAATAATTTCGAAATTCAATATTTCGAAAATATATTCTGTCGTTCTTCAATTGAGAAAACAACTAGTTTCCTGGCTAACACCTCGACGAATATTGAATTACATCTCCTCTGAAAAGTGTAATATCAATCGATCTTTTTATCCATATTAACTTCCTCAATAGCTCGCAGTTAGATGAAGGGGTTTGTAAGCACAAACTAGTTTCGACGTTATTACGTCTCATCAGAGTGGTTTAAAAATCCTCGTTCGAGCTTGAGACCCGTACTGAAGATTCTACCAAAATAGTTGATCCTGATATAGTACAGTATAGTTTGAACCAATATAGCAGAGTTTTCTTCTTTTTTAATATGTTGAACCTACGTTAAACCTAAGTCAACAGCAGATCAAAAACAATGGAGGGAAAAGTTTTTGAGAGAAATTTTATAAAGTGAAAGTAAAAGTTTTCTCCTTATAATGTGCTAGCAATGAGGTTAGGTTGGGATATTGAAGTTTCCTCCTAGAAGCCAGTAAATTTTTATATATTGTAATGCTTTTCATATTTATTTACACTCTTTCTATTCTTGGGATGAATGCATTAATGCGTTCTCTTACGTTATTCATTTATTTAAACAATATAAACTTCACTTAATTAAATTATCATTAACACTTAACTAGCTTATATAATTTATTTAAATTCTTTGGTTATTTTCTATTTCATTCTGTTCACTATGACTATTTATTATAAACTAATTAACTGCGCTCAACAAACTTGTTTATATATCCCAAAAGAAAATCTTAGAAATTCCAGAAAGTTGAGAAACAAAAGAAATAAACAAATAGATCGTCCTCGGGAATAGTTCAAAAGAAACAATGTAAACAAACTTTAAACAAATTCCGCGGTTTATAAAAAGTACATCAAACGCGTCGCGTCTTCGCCGAATTATAGAATTCCGTTATAGCCGGACAGGGCCGGCTCCAGAACCCATATCGCGAAGTTTTTTGTAACAATATGTTATACCAATCTTTTCGCGTTTCTTTCGAAATGTATCCTTGTTATTATTACAATTGAAGTTCATTGAAAATTGAAAATTCCAACAAACAACCAATAGATGTCTATTATATGCATGAAATTATAACTTTTCAAAATTCGTAGAAGAACCCGCAGGGTTGTGATTAATTTTAATTTCCGTCGACACATGTACAACGAATTAAATAGTGAGAAATGTTGTTTTACTCCGAAATTATGTTACATGTCTTCGTGGATAGATGACATAACTCGAGTTTTGATAAGAAAGGTCACAAAAATACGATTCGGAGATGCCACACAATTGAATAATGAGGCGATAAACGAGAAAAATTGTGAGAAATATTTTAATTTCATCTTTGGAATGATCTACGACCCTTTCTTTATTTTGTACTTCAAAATATACTTAGTGAATTCAAAAAGGGAAAGTTTCGGGTGTCCCAAAATTGAAACAAGATTTTAATTAAAACACATTTTGAATCTCATTTAATGCACGGTGTTGACGAAGATACGTAATTTCAAATAACCCCATAAAAAGAGTTGAATTACACGACTAATTGTGACAATCTAAACGAGAGATTACACGACCTGAAAATGTATCATGCAGTACTTATATTGTTTCATGGACTATATGGTATGAGATACCATCTTGTTGGCTGTATTAGACATGTCAGTATCATGCGATTTCGTCAAAAAGAACAATAACAGTCACTGCTTGATCAGCCTCTAGATCTAAATCTATAAAACGGAAGCAAACCTAATCGGGGTTTGTTAAGTGAAAATTCTTCGTAAAGTTTCCGTATTCAAAATGAAAACCGTTAAAGATAAGAAATTCTTGAACATATTTTATGATTTTGTCCAAACTCCTGACTCTAATAGTAAACGCTAATTATAAAGTTCGTAACAAGTAGTTTGACAATAACTGTGAAGCAAACACGCCTCAAGTTTTCTTTAATCAAACTGGTGCTTCGTACTGTAGTTAAATAGAGACAGTTTGGCCACAGAGTGACAGCCATGTTTAACCCAAATAACGACACAAAATAAATTATTTTCGTAATTTTTTTTGGTTAAGAATACCATTGAGTCCTTGAAAAGGTTTTTATCAAGTATTTGAGAATGTAAATAATGATTTTATAAGCCGAGTTTGGGTTTCGTGTGGCCAAACTGTCTCTATTAAGGCAATGTAATGCTAAGGCGACGAGGATGCACTTGATTTGCATCACGTTATCGCCTTGCTTGAATCTTTTGCACTAAGATTTTCATCCCTCACCATAATAGGGTAGCTTTCCCTTGCTGTTAGTTGAATTTCGAACACTTATAATTAGATTCCTTCCATCGTAAGGGCAGGGACTAGCCGATTGGTGTCGCTTCTTCTTCTTCAGGTGCCATCTTCATTTAATGAAGGCTGGCGACAATTTTGGCATACTTACTTCGGTCCTGAGTGGTACGAATTAAAGATGATATGTTCATACCAGTCACATATGTTTGCGACCAGGTCCACGTTTTCCTTTGATTTTACCTTCTATTATTAATTTCAGCGGTCTTTGTTCTCTACATTGTTGTAAGTAATTTTTTTTCCTCTTCCATACCTCTAAACACTTCCATGATATATTTAGTAGTCTACGGAAGATCAACATTTCAAAAGCCCCGAGTTTATTCATGGTATCCACTTTTAATGTCCATGTTTCCATCCATTTTATTCCACCGGTTCTGATGTCGTTTGTCCATATATAACCGTTGCCTCGTGATTCTAATAAATTCGATATCTTGTTTGTCTAATCGCTTTTTCTGTAATAATGTCAAAAGGACGGAATGATTAATTCGATCGAAGGCTTTCTTGTAGTCTATGAAACAGACATAGACATCTTTCCTCATATCTCTACATTTCTGGAAGAGTATTAATAAGCTGGATAGTGTTTCCCTTGTTTCTAGAATATTCGTGAAATGCAAATTGGGTATTGCTTTGATCGGCTTCACATTTGAGGCTCGTTTATATTTGATTCACCCTTTGTTGTATTTATTCCTTCAATATACAATATACAGCTGAAACTAAAATAGTTTCGATGTCGCTTTGTCGCTGTCGTTTGATTCGTTTCTATTTCTGAAAATCATTTAATTTTCTTAAACTCTAAACCACTTGTAGGATACATATTTCTTATGAAAAACATGATAAAATATTTAAACGGATCGTATAGGTAACTATTGGACTTTTGTTGCATAACTAGGTCACACACACACACACACACACAATAACTACATCCAAATGTTGGACATTTATAACTCTATTCGATAGTCCTGAGAAAGCAGGTGTTGAGAGAGATTAAGAAATAAAATATAAATACCTAACGTCTATTAAAACATCTAGTAAATATTTTATATACTTGACAATGTTTCATGGTATTGGAAAACATGCTGTTTTATATGTTTAGTACGTATTCGATGAAATCACATCTAGAAACGATTGAATGTATTTCTTCATATTCTAGTCTAGTATAGAACAAAATTAGGCATTAAATTGATGTAGTTTCAATATCTTGACATTTTCATTAGCAGAAAAAACGAGTTGAAATGTAGAATACAATATAGAGTTTATAGAAAATCCTACTAATATTATAAATGTGAATGTAAGTTTCTTTCACGCGCAAACTACTTAACTTTGTACAGGGTCCCTCACGACGAGCTGAATCGATATGCATATGGGAAAGTACTGCGACTAGTATTCTGAAAATTTGCTTGCATGGGTTTTCCGAAATGCTCGTTGTAGCTAAAATAATTTCAGTTTTCTGAAACTTCTGGTTATACCTGAAGTGACCCCAAACTTCGTTATTTTAAACGGAATGCCATGGTTTTTATTAAATTTTTCGGTTCAACGTGAAATTTTAATATTACTTTTTATAAGACATCATATGCCTAAAGTCCATCATTTTTTAAATATTTCACATTTTCGAAACTTTTGGAAACATGCAGCCCTCCACTAAAAAAATTATATTTCTAAGTTTAAGTGAGTCAGGTGTAATATTTTTGGTATTTGGACAAATAACATTTACAGCTTTCGAATTTCGAAAAAGTTATATTGAAATTATATTGAAATTTTAATGAAAACCATAGCATTCCGTTTAAAATTTCGGTCCACTTCCGATATAACCAGAAGTTTCAGAAAACTGAAATTATTTTAGATGAAATGAGCATTTCGGAAAACCCAGGCAAACAAATTTTCAGAACAATATATTTCTTACGAAAGGTAAAACGATTATTTGTCAAAAAATTTCAAAATATAACTTCTTCAATGCTATCTAGCATTCAGTCGAAAGATAAAATACTGACCAACGACTAATAATTTAAAAAGGTTTGTTGTTTGTACAGGTTTTTACTAATATGTATACGTATTGGTTTCTTTAAATAACTTTTCCATTGTTTTCCTCTTTTATGCAACAATGTTCTTATATGTTCATTTTATATTGTTTGTCTTAGATACACTGTGTACTATTCATTTATATATACATTTTTTGTTTACTTATCTTCATCAACCTTTGAATTATATATTTTTAGCCTTGATGAAGATCAAATATTTAGCAGAATGAGTTTTAAATTGATTTAGAAACCCAACAATACATTAAAACAATTGTTGGGCAATCTCAAAGATAAAACACCAAATTTGCAAAATAAGCAGTGGTGATTGTGACCGAAAGTATATTGGGCAGACTAAGAAATCCGTTATTGTCCGGTTTAAAGAGCACATAGCTCAGTGGAAATATGGTATTACCAGTCACAAATGACATAAATATCAATAATCTAAAAAATGTATCCAATTATAGGGGCCAATTCCTTACAGCCCACTCTATAGCTTAGTACTCAAAGAATATATATGAATATTCCCGCCAAGAAATTTTTTATTGCTGGAATTAATTGTCGCGGGAGAATGTTTATTGGTCTCTGAAGACGATAACTTGGGAAAAACGCCTCAAACAGTGTAATTGTGAGTGTTGAATATCGCCAACGATTCCATAGCTTCCAACTCACTGAACTCGCAACACTATTCGAAATTACGTACTGAAAAAGACAATAATATCAACAATTAAACAGTTAATTGAAAAGAAATATTCAACAATTTTCAAAATATAGTTGAAATATTTTTGAAGATCACGTTGATGGTCTTAGACTATTTGATTGGTTTTAACATATTTACAGCTATTCCTGTTGCTTCCCGGGATTTGTTTGAAGGATATGTTATGCAGTTTGAATATGAAGCTACTCAAATATCTGTTGAGCAAAGTGTATTATCTGATGAGGGTAGATGGATTGTTTATAAAAAATGTAGAAGCGGATCCAAAACCCCACCTTGGTAAACAACTACATTCATGTATTGTTATTTTCAAGGTGGGATTTAAGAAAGAAGAAATAATTTATGGGAAAGAATTTTGTGATTTTGTAAAACCCATTCAAGTGCTAGACTTTATCAAAGTCCTGACTTACATCGAGGAATATACCAAAGCAGTACTCTTAAAAATCTGGTTCTCAGCCGGTTTCAAACGTTTATGTAAAAAAATTATTTCAGGTTATTTCTACTAAATTGGAAAATAACCACTTCTGAGTATTACGTTATGGAGGGATATAAGGAGACGTTCCAGTTGGTAAGTGAAAGTCAAATACCGATTGATGTTAATTCCATGCTCATCTGCTCTTCCGGAGCTAGGTTGAACAATATCTCGTAATTGCATTGTTAATCACTCTTTTTCGCTGTTGTTTTGAATCCACTGACCTTCAATATTGTAGCCGGGGTTATTTTTTCTAGCCTTCCATAACGAGTATTCCAAATTTTAACATATTGAACTGCGGAGCTGGCCATAGGCCCGCAACTGCACTTTCCCCACAACCCAGAGCCATTCTATGGACCGCACGACGTATTTTATTTAGAACCTTCTCCGCGGCCCAATGGACCATATTTTTTTGCTGTACCCTACATAATCTCTTTTAACCTTGTGACTTGGGACTTCTTTCTTCACTAAGCAATAAGTTTTGGCGTTTCTTGATCAGCAACTGCCGTAGTTACATTCGTCAGTAACTTATTTGCTAGACTGATTTGGAAATCAGTATTTGGTATATTCTTTTTTGTTATTCTTTGAGCATTTACTATTTCTGTACCAAATAACAGCTCAATAGCCCCTTCAACGTCCTTCTCAAAGAAATGTTGTAGCTTGCCATTTGATCAGACAGATCTACAGAAGATTTGTCTTTGTTATAGTAGAGCGCAGCTATTTTAGGTCCTGGGGCAAATTTATCAATTTTGGTTGGGGCGTAACGTGTTAAGTTAAAAATATAGAGTCTTAACTCATAATAACATAAGTTTTTAGGGTTTTTGTTGTTTTTGCGTGGAGCTCTGATCATTTTTATTACCGCTACTGCTGTTCTAAAGTATATAAAATAAAATAAAATAATGTTTTAAGCAAGAAAGTTTCCTTGTCCTAGTGTTTACTAAACGATAATTCGATCAGATAATTATTGAATCTTTTACTTAATGATAATTTTTTTATTCTATATCGTATAATAATTATTGTGTCATAATTACAGTGAAATATGGCAACATTAGCTATTTATTATCAACATATAGCTCATAATTTCCCTGATGAATGAAACTTCCATTATTAGAACGTACCGCTGTGTCAAAAAATAAGTTATAATAAAAAATTATTGCCCATTGGATCAAAATTATCATAAATTTAAGAAATGTTTGAATGTACATAAATGTTGACTAAATATTTTGAAGAGGAAAAATTATATACATCACTTTCAGTAGAAAGTAGTTCGAATGATTTATACAGTATGGGAATAAGTGAGAACAAAATGAATGGCAGATGCCCATCAGCCGTGAGCAAACACTTTAACCTCATCCCGATATAATGGTTCTCTTCAAGATAATTTGTGAGATAGTTAACTACTATAAAGTCTTTATTCTGTTCCTAGATAACGTCAGTATATAATCTGTGCTAATAAAACAAACGTTTGGTTATTTTATGGGTAAGTTCGATAATGTGGGAAGTACAAATCTATGGATTTATTTGCTTTTGAGGTTCAGTACAAATTAATAATTCGAATAGAAAAAATTATATGAGCTAAAGAATCATTTAGTCTATGCTAAGATAGACAATCTGCTAGAATCCTTCCAAAGAAGGCATCTACCACGACGTAGCTCAATATCATCATAATTTGAGAAATTATAATTCTGGCTGGCTTCAATATCGGCTTGTGAAACTCATTTGATACTCGACTAAAACCTTTGGAAGTTCTATTAATACGAGATTCATCCACAAGATTGACAATCGCGATGTCATACATACGAGGGTTGTTGAAAAGTTTCATTAGCCTACACCAATGTAGGTAGAATCAAAATCCACCAATTCATTTCTGAAATAAATCGATTGCAAAAGGGCGAACCTGCTCTTACAAATGCAAAGACAGTTTCATCGACTGGAAAAGTGATGGTGACCGTATTATGTGATAGAAAAGGGAAGGTGTCCATCCAATATAATTTGGCTCTTACATTACACTTAGTTAATCATCATCGTTGAAATTCGAGGCCTGCAATTCGAAATATTCAGCAGATCATGTCCCAGCAATTATTATTTGTTTGGTATAAAATCTCGTCTTAACTCGATATTTCGGAAAAACTTCTATGAGGAATAAAAAATAGTCAGAGTGGAATAAAAATAGGAGATGTGAAACAAATTGCTTTCTGTTTTCAATCGTGAATAACGTAATTCATTATTTTCCCTGAATATATCAATTCAAATTCGATTACTGATTTCCGAAGCTTACGAATTTGATAATTTCGTTAAAAGAGAATAAATTTCAACACGCCATAAAAAACCATAATTCATCAATTCCCCGATGAACCTGCAGTATTTGAATGGATGTAGACATAAGCATGAAGTTTTCGCCGATGAAACTAACATTTTTATATAGTTTAGCTGTTAATACTCTGCTCCACCGCCAGTTCCAAAAAAAAACCAACTTGTTTTTTGCTTTCATTGTAATATCGGCCCAAATAATCCTGGAACCCGTTTTAACAGTTATGCTTCTTTCTCTTTGTCCAGGTCTTCTGTATCAATCGCTACCGAGCAGGCACAATCTTCTTTCGTCTAGGAAAAGAACGAAGCCCCATTGATCGTCAATCCAATTAACGTGTTTTCTAGGAAATCAGCAACTCACAGCCACTCCTCGCATTTCTTTTCGCTCTTGATGGACTTGAACACCTGCGAGGATTTAATTTACCAACAGTGTGTTCATTATGAATCGGTAATGTCTCTCAGATCTGCAGCTTTTTACTCCGGAACCGCGTTTTTAATTAAAGTAACGACGGTGAACTTTGGAAACGACAAACTAGTTTAGGGCACTGGTTCTGGCTTTGTCGCAATAGTGTGACTGATTGAGCAGCTTTATAACATTTTGATGATGGTGGGTCAGTCTTCAGCCTGTAGAAAACGAATCACACATGTTTACGTGGATGTAGCACAACGCCGACTGACGCTTGAATGTTAACAATGGCGGAGTGTGTAGTGCGAGAGCTTCGCAATCGCCTACAGCGCATGCCCGCTTTCTTCTGCTCGCGTAGCGTCTGCATGGAGCGATCGGAGGTTGAAAAAAAACCGTCCTCGAATATTAAACAGAGTAGATTTTGGAGTTTAGTATTGCTACACTCCCACTAAGAAAGGAATCTAGTATATTTAAATTACTCGCCAATCAAATGATTGTCATCGTGATAAAAACTACGCATTAGATTAATTATTCCAATTAATTTGAAAATATATTACAAAACATTTTGTCCGTGATAGTTTATTAAGGAGCTCAAAATCTGATTTCAACAATAAAATATGAAATATACGGTTATTATGACATTTATTATATTGTAGTTATGTTAATAACTCTAATTAAGATATAACTAATGAGGGACTAGTCAAAAATGAGTAACTTTGCAGTTAATTATCGATTTTATTAGTGTGCTAACCAACAACTATATTATAAATCATGAATTTTACAGTTTTAAATTTGATTTAATCGATTTAGAACACATCAAAACAAGTTATCAACTGATACCATTTCGCAAAAATATGTTTTAGACCAAAAGTTTTTTTCAAAATTCTATTATAAATACGTAAAAACAATAATTAATATGTATTATAACAGTTTAATTATTTAAAAATAAATTGTTAATATCAATGACACGTGCTAACTGGAAACAATATTTTATGACATTGATATTCAAAGATATTTTCGTAAAATGTAACACTCGCTGAAAACTGCAACAAATTGATTGAGATGGATTTCTTTTTATTAAAATGAATGAGGTAAATAATAAGTATAAATAAATTGTGGTTCCGCAAAGTTGATGTAGCTCGGAAAAATAAAGTTGTCTCATAAACCTACTAGAAAGGGTGAGAAAAATACTTTTTCTATCCCTTACTAATATTTAGAGGTTATGTTTCATTTATCTTATTGCGTGGTTTAGTTTGGCGCGGATGGCGGAGGATTTACTCCGGTTGAATCGGTACGTGTGCACCGTTTAAAGTCACCCCACGGTTTTGTCTAGTTGGTAATTATTATGCTTATTATTGTTAGCAGTGAAAAGTAAGTTAGTGACTAAACGTCATTCGAACAACAGAAATAAAAATACTCAGAAAAATATGCGGGTACACACTAAGAGACAGAAAGAGAAACGCAGACATAAGGCACGAATGTGAAGTGGAAGATGGGGACGAAGAGATTGGAACGGACTCGTGGACAGGATGAACAAAGAAAGATTAGCAAAGATCGCACGATACGGTAAACCTTTAGGAAGACCTTTAAAAAGATGGATGGATTCATGGCCATCAACATCTCAAGAATGACAAGTTGGACCAGGTATAAGGCCTACAATACGCTGAAGAAGAAGAAAAAGAAGAAGAAGAAAGTAATGAAGAAGAAAAAGAGTCAACGAAAACGAAGCCTAAAATTGTTCATCGAAATTATGACAAAAGCTATATAAGTTACTTTTTTATCTATTGCGGGGACGAATCTTGTCCTACCTCAAAATGTCTTGTGTGCGAATAAACTTTAGGTAATAATTCGATGGTGTCCAGTAAACCAATACGACATTTAACCACTTTTTTACCACCACGCAGGGTTATTAGCGAGATTTGATACATTCGATCTTTAAATCTAGATTTTACTACTTTCAGGTAATTCATAAGTTTCTTTGGATCTTCTTCAAGTATATTTTCCAGTTAATATAGTAGATAACTCATTTTTCGTTGGTTGTCATATTTTAAACAGTCGATTAAGATAAAAATAAAAAAATGCAGGACAGAAATTCCAACATTTTAACATCCTTGGATAAAATTAAAAGCATTCGCGCTAAATTGGAACTATGGATCAGTTTCCCCACCAATGGTAATAATGAAATGTTCCTGAATGTCATGGCAGCTGATCCGACAAAAATATTTCAAGCTTTGGTTATCAATCTTCTTGTATAAAAATTGATTTTCGGATCGCACACTAAAATTGATGTTTTTAGAATTAGATTTAGAACATTTTTGGATGTGTGGAAAAATGAATATCCTCTGCTATATGCAGTGACCTATTTATTTGGATTTTCGACCACTATAAAATCGAAAAAATAGAAAACGCCTCAGAGCAGTAGGTATTTGTCGTTGCGTAAGATGTGTCCTATATAATATGTTTTTCTTATCTTAATAATTGTCAACAGCTTTCTTTTGTGACCAATGCGTCTTAGTACTTCGTCATTGGTGATTCTGTCAGGCAGAGTATCTTCAGGATGCATCTATAGAGCCACATCTCAAATGCTCCAAGTTTTTTGATGATCTGAGCTTTCAAGCTCCAGATTTCCACTCCGTACAGCAGTAGATAACATTCCATGAATCCTATTTTGACGTGGAGGTTAAGATTTATGTTTAATAATTGTCAATAGCTTTTTAATAAATAAATCTTGATTAATAATTTTTGTGGTGTTCTTTTAAAAATTTACCTTTTTCTAGGTGTACCTTGAATACAAAAAGTTTACGGATCATTGATCTATATAATAAAATGTCAAATGAAAGCAGTGTACCAACTTAAAATTGTGAACCATTGAATACCATGTACGGTTATTACATACGAAGTTCTTAAGTTACAAATCTAAATTATTACAGTTTAGATTCGAAGTTTAAGAATATTTATTATGTGTAAATTCTTATATTAGTTATGTAATTATGATGATTTATCTCATTTATGAGCTATCATATGCTAATGCCGGAAATTGTACTTATAATAAGACCTAAGTATATAATCTTGGAAGAATTAACGAATAAATTTTTGGGACCACCAAGTGAGACTATTTCGTGATGTATTTTCTACGTTCGTGTGTAAATAAGTAATGGAAAATAGATGAATTATGGGATAATAATATTCAAATAAAAAAAAAATTGTGTAGGTTTTTTTATGACCATTAATCATGACAATAGTTTACTTTGAAATGACCACGGTGCTCTTTTGGAGGTACGGCCATCATTTACGTTTGTTATTGGTCAATAATAATGTTTTTTCAGTGCAAATAGAAGTTATGGTTTAACGGCATTTGCGGAAACTATGATTGAGTTAATCCATGTTTTAATTGTCTGATATTATGTAGATTTGATTCAAGATTTGTGAATTGTTTTATGTTTTCGACTTTTGTAAATAAACGGATTCTTTTTATATCTTGAAGAACATAGTAGAGGAGCCTCAAATTATATTCTAAAATGTCTTAAAAATATTTGATATCTATTTATTATAAGTATATAGGTATTGATGAATAAAATGTTTCAAATGTTTTTAAATATGTGCACGTTCTAACATTTTGCAATATAGGCGGAAACATTATAATCATTGGTTGTTGTAACGCCCAATGAATGTTGTTTTCATGACGAGAGGAATTAAAAAAAATCTGAGTTTTCTAATAGTTTACCGAATGGATTTATCATATATATCTTCTTCTTTCATAAATTCGGAATCTTTTTAAATTGATTACAAGAGCAAGAATCCAGTTGAAAACTGTAGAATAAATCCAAATAATTTTACTGTGCCTACATAGTGATTTCACCAAAGCTGAGTAACTATTAGATAGGAGATTTTTTGATCCACTCAACACGTACTGCAATCAAGGAACCAGAATTTTTCCGATAGTAATCTGTCTTGATGTGATGTAGGCATAATTCACTTCAAAGAACTGAGATTGCAATGCAATAATGCAATTCCCACACATTTATTTAATATTTCTGTCTTAACTAAGCATAGTATTATATACCTGGAATTCGGGGCAGAGGAAAGAGCCCTGAGTCACAACTTAGTACTTATAGTTCTGATACAACTGTTTCTGATATCACACCAATTGAAACGTTGCATAAAATAAGATAAATATCAGTGATACTGATGTCATTTATTGAAAGAAAACAATCCACCACATAATATATCTTCAAAGAAGGTGGAGAAGATACTTTGCAGAAAAAAACCATTGATAAAAGACCACTAAAAGAAAAAAAAAACGGAAACAGAAAGTAGCGCAATTGTCAAAATCGAATGAGAAAGCGATCTATGGTAACAGTGATAAAGAAGTGTCATCAGCCAGCGGTGATGATGTCTTACCGGATGCAGACAGTGACTGTTGCTGCGTAATATGTTTTGATTAATATAACAAAACTATATAAATTGTAGACTGAATTCAATGTATAACATGCCTATAATGGTTGCACCACAATGCATTCCGGCGTGTTTGTCGATATAAGAAACTGAAAAACTCATCATCCATATGGAAACATGCCTAAGCATCTCTTCCTTTTAGATACAGCAGCTTTCGCCACTCGCCTGGAACTCAAATTTTTTCAAATCATCCAAAAAAGTGTTTTAGTTTTAATGTAGACATTCATATACATCTACAGCTTCCTTTGTTTCGATAGCTTTGCCTTTCATATTGTTCAATTCCTTCCTGACAGATCCTTGAGGGTCTTCTTCGTCTTCTTTTATTCTGCTGTTGATACATCAATGTTTTCGTCGACCACTTGTTCTGTTCCATCTCATTACATATCCGTACCAGATCAGTTTAGTCTATATTTTCCTTTCAATCAAAATTCTTAATGAAAATTTTGTGGTATTGGTTAATACCTTTTGGACAATTTCTCTACCAAATTTCAGTCTTCTTAAAATACGGATTTGGAGCTAAGAATAATCATTTTGATATTAGTTGTTCTCCTATTAAACTTTAACTTTAACAAGCATTCTGCGGCCATAGTCTACTTCTTCCCTTACATGTTACAATATGGGCTTAGAGGGAAGATTTTGTTCTGTTTCTCGCTATGGTATCGAAGCTTAATATTTCGTATGTAAACTAACTCTAAGATAATTAATGATACAAATTTCTTGTTAATTTGATTAATGTGATAGTGAATTATGAGCAATCTAATTAAATTTAAGTACCATTTAGAGTCGATTGTAAACATGATGCAAGATAAATAGTTTCAAACAGGATTGCTCAGTTTTCATTTCCATTTCGGTAAGAAAAATAAATTATTTCTGATTATGTTTTTTCTATGTTGATTTTAGTTCAAAATATAGTAGAATTTAATCGAATTTCTCTCAGTTTTTTCAATATTATTTTACTCTATTGGAATGAACATTGAATATAATATAGGTAGTTTAAAAAATTTGCCGAAAATAAGTGAACTCATAACCAAATTATAGAATATTTTAAATTGCGTGAGCTGCAAGGATGTACACCTTTTCGCATTTTATGGGACACCTGCATTAAAGTTCACCAAATTACTCAGCCTTCAACGTTGAAATAATGAACGATAATTTTCATTCGATAAAAATATGATTTCAATGCGAAAAAAAATACAACTGAAAATCAAGCAACTGATCTATTTTAATAAGTCTCAACTAATTGTTGAGGCAGGTGGAATATATATATATATATATATATATATATATATATATATATATATATATATATATATATATATATATATATTTGAAACGTGGGTAAGAATTTATGAACCAAGCGAAAAAACTTTGATAATAAGTATGAAAATTTTAGTTAAAATCTCAATTCAAATTGGTGGGTTTTATTTTACAAAGTCGAAAATTATGTTAACTTTCGGCGTTGAGATTTACTCAGAAATAGTGACTCCAACGAAAACATGACCCAAAGCTTTTTTGTGGAAAATTAAATGCTCTACATTTTTTGTTTAGGCAGTTGTTTTCGAGTTCCTTTTAGTTTTCGAGTTATTCGCACTTAAAAATTTCGAAAACTTGTGCCGGTGAGTTGCTAGGCTTATTCAATAAACGAAAACCTCAGAATCTAGAAAATCAAAAGCGGCCAATTTAGTTTCAGATTTTATCCCTCGAACTTTTTATCTAGATATTCAGCTTTCTAATCTTGAATATGCTATACTATTTGTCTATTTGTAGCGTTTGAAGAATCATTTCCAATGAATCAAAATTATTTCTAAAAATATCAAATTGACTCGTATTAAAACTATTTAAGTTACACTACATTCCAGAATAAAAATATTCAAATTAATTCTTGTGCTCTCAAAAACAAATGTTAATAGCTTTAGACGTTCAACTTTTTGTAGGTGTTTGTCATATGCGATGTTGACGTTTTATTATCTGCCATGACAACACGTTATGTTTATTTACAGGTCAAAGGGACATAATTTCAAATTTTTCTCAGTAGACACTTTGCATGAAGCATAAAGAAATTCTTAATATTATATACGTGAGAATATATATTTAGAACTAGAATTCTAGCACCGTCTACAACGATAAGATCATTTTATAGGTATGAACTGGAATCTACTCAAGACATTTCACTAAAACTAATTATAATTGCTACAAGTTTGTAGTTAGTGAAAAATAATCATTTATTATACAAGAGAAAAAAGTAATAGTTTTTAGATTTAAGCTGTGTTGTCTATCAAAAAACCGAAAGCTAAGATCAATATTTTTTCATGTATAATAAACAATTTTTATCTGTGTAGCTAAAATCGATGATTTAATATTGAAAAGTTATATCATTACAAAATAAGACTTCCAAAGATTGCTGTTACATACCGAATTACCCTGGTTATCGAAAGGTGCGTGTTCTACAAGATTTTATTTACTTTCTAAGTCAGTTTTAGAGTTTCTGGAAAGTAAAGATCCTGATTTCAAAGAAAACCTGATCAATTTTTAGCAGACCTCGCATATTTGACAGATTTATTCAACATTCAATGACCTCAACTTACAATCCAAAGAAAACAGCCTCAATTTGAAAAAAAAATAGAGTGTAATTTCAGTTTTTCTTGATAAATTGGTCGGCGTGATTTGAGTGCCCTAAATGATAAGTTTAAAATCGGATTTGAAGCTACTAAGCAATAATAAGGAGCTAAAAATAATATTTTGAAGAGGGTATCAAAAAGTTAATCACTTTTTTTCGAGATTTGGAAATTGGTTGTTACTGCAGGTACATCGGATCCAGCAAATTTTTGGAAGTGGTCTATGAACAAAAAAGTTTGGAAACCAATGCTTTAAAGTTTGGTTTCCTAACTACAATACATGCATATACAGGTATGTTATTATTGGTATTTTCCTGAGCGAAAATGCGCGAGAGAGGCCGTTTGCGTGTAAACGATTTCCGGAGTTTTTTAGGAATCGCTGTTTCGCTAACAATGTGATATGATTTTTCCACAAAATATATAAATTGAATAGACATAATGAGTTCATTCCACTATAGTGGGCTCAAAAACTATAAGAAAGTTTCCAAAAAATCTAGTAATCTGTCACCATGAGTAATGACTTCTTCAATTCGGAGTATACATGTACATGTAAAGAGATGAAGAATAAAGAAGTAGTTTCTAATAAAATTTCTTGTTTTCATATAATTTATTAGACATTGATAGTCAATAATTTTGTTTTAAATACTACTTAAATTGATTTTACGTTGGAATTTTAAAATGTGAACCTCATAATACTTCACAGATTATATTCAGATAAAAAATTAAATGCTTTTTTTGTATAAATAACGCATATATCAGCATTGCCGCCAAAAACACAATAAAATTTCAAGAAAACCTCACTTCTGATGAATTCTCTGGATATCTCTAGGTATTTACATCTAATAATGTATTATTAAGAATGTTTGTTCTGCGGGTATAGAAATAAATTGATTTGAATTTCAAATTTTCAAGAGGCAGAGGTTTTTTTGATTATTATTTGAGTGTTGGGAATATTATGTTTTATAATAAACGATCAAATTAGACAGCTACTTGATTATTACAAAAGTACATTCGAAATCCAGCTAAATGTATCTATGAAAAGAGGAGCTGGGAAATTAATATCATTACTATGAACACCTGAAAACATTGTTCACATGGCCACTACACCAACACTTACAATTAAATTGTTTTATGCGCGTTTCGATACCCAAGTTATCGTCTTCAGAGACTGAATGTATACTAACGTTTATTAACTTTTCTTAACTTAATATTTATTAGACCTTTTTCTATGTTTTTCGTGAGGATTTGATTTGATTTTAAGTCGCTTTTCTATAAAAATTAGTTTGAAATAGCAAGTTGAAATTGAGGTTTTTATCAAAATATGCTTGATATTCATAATTGGTATAATTATATTACTCAGTAGATCACTTACATCATGAGTATGAGAATCAAATAAAGATAGAAATTTGTTTTACAAAAACAATTGATTTCTCCTTATTTTTTACATATCAAAATTATGTAATATCTATCAATTAAATTAATAGTAGTTGTATTAGAATTCATAAAACAGAATTATAAATTTTATTCGAATTAAATAAATGTGAATCATTTCTAAAAATTCTCTTTTTCGTGAATTAGTTTCCAAGAATTCTTGAATATTTATAATTGGTTAGGTTTGTTAATGTAGTTTAATTTTTTATCGTATTGATGACCTTTTAATCAATTTTCTAAATACTGAGATGTCTGGCTTATGTAGAAAGCTTCACAATCATTACAAGGTACTTGATTTACTTGTTTTGTTTTTAGGTGTTTCAGATTTTAGTTTACATATTTGGATAATATATGATCTATATTAATATAATATTTATTGAAATAATTCAATAATTGTTGAGAAAGTCTTTGTACATATGGTTAGGGAAAATATTTTATGTTTTAAGTTTAGTTTCTGTTTTGCTTCTCAATTGATTGTAATATCTATTATTGAATATGTTATTTATCATTGTGTCTTTCAATCTACCTTTTGCTTTATGGATAGCTAATCATCTCAATGCGGAACCAAACTTATAATCACCGATCTTTTTTGTGACATAGGATCTTGAGAGCCCAGTTTGATTTTGTAACCTATAAAATGGGATACAGTGTTTGCTGTGATAGTACGAATTCTTCATTTTCAACATTTTTATTTGAACTAGGAGATAAAAGTCAAGGTACTGGGAGTTGTAGGCTTTGAGAGATTGGAACCGAAGGGTAAGACAAAAAACAGGATATTTTCGTTTACGTCTTTACCACGCAAATATATCAGTCATCGACTCGTACCAAATTCTTGATACTGTAAATTATATATTTCCATAATCGATAGTAACCTATACTAAATAAAGAAAACAATACCAATTTATGTATATAGAAGAAATGTTTTTTGTTACCAAAAAATTGTTTAGCTACCTTCTAAACATATTTTGCAATTACTTCAAGCAATTTATGGAACTCACTATTCTAAATCGCGATCATCGGCGCATTTGAAATAAGCTTCGTGGACTTCACACACATTTAAATAAAATTTTATATTATTATTTCTACCACATATTTAACAAAATGCATCAACATCATATTTGCACTTTTTAGGCAACATCTTAACCTCCTTGAATCTTCTAAAAACCAGTTAATTGTTGTTTATCACTTAAATGACATCAGTATTTACGCCATCTTAAATTTTTCGCGACATTTCAAAGAACTCCATGATTATTGTCTTTAATACAATAAAAAAAGGGTTCATCATCATAACTACCATAACAGCAAACTTTTTAAGTAGTAAGGGTTTAGTTCTTCGAATATCTATTGCAGAATACATTTATGCGAGGGACAATCAATACTTCATTAATACACACGTTACTCATACCAAAGAAATGAAAAATAATAAAATTAGGTAAATATCAGTCCATGTGGACTCATCATCTCCACTATTTACCAATGAAAACATCGAACCGTAGAAATGAATTCATTTATTTTGGCCGAAGCTGTCGAGAGGCATATGTGCACAATTTTCTGTTAGGCAGTCTGCAATAAGCAATGGCGTGGCTTGGTGAGATTTATTTAATTCATAAATTTCTTTAAATAAATAGAAACATGACGTTTTTTAGACTATGGGCGAATGAAGAAAGGGGTTACTGTGAATCGTTTACAGAACCGAAAAACATGTAAAGAAAAATTGAAATCAGTTGATTACAATTAAGTGCATCTGACTAAACAACGGCGTTTAATGCCGTCCAATTTGTCATGACTCAATTACCTTTTAAATGATTTTACAAAATGATGTATCTACGCCTAGGGTAGATCAAACAAAATGGTCGGCAAGGGTTTTTATAATCTGCAATTGATATTGAAAGGACTATATTTCTTTCTTTATTTTTAAGCTTGGTAAATGGAAAAATAACAAAATAAATATTAGGACTAAGACAATTTTTTATACAGAATTGTGAAATTATTATATCGTAAGCAGAAGATTTATAGATAGATAGAAAAAATCTTGACAAAAATATGGAAATAAATTAAGTCGTTTTGTTGAAATATAACTTTAGCGAGGATCGATTTTATTTGAAATTATGTTTCGAAAAAGCTTCTGGAATTTCAAGAATTATTAAACGATTGCCCTCGACTGAATTGCCGATGTTCTACAATAATAATAAATCAAAGAAATACGTCAAAAATCAGTACGAACCACTCTCCCCAGGCCTTTATCTTGATCTATAGCGGCGAATACCTATTTGCAGTACTTCTGAGATGTTATTTAGACGGAAGCCAGAACGTTACTTCGCATTATCACCAACTGACCATTACAAAACGGTCAATTACCAGCTACCACCCATGAAAATGAAATATAAGTTTATCTAAATATGAAATAAAATTTATTGGTTAACTTGAATTTATAGAAAATTGCATTGCTTACTTTTATTATCATCTACGAGAATTGTTTTTACAGGGTGTAGTTAATGCATTACGACGAGAAAGGTTTTCAAAGGACTCAATTTTATAAAATTAAAAGTTACTATACGACGATTGGTCCCAGAAGTACCTGGATTGACCTAAATATCGCGGTAGTTATTTGAAAGATACCTTTGAATTAGAAACAATATTAACTATACAGCATATAGTTTCAAGTTTGAAGACACCACTTAGTATTTGTTTGGCAGCCATCAATAGTGAACGTTTTCAGTGAATTTGTAAATATGAAAAAAATTCGTTATGTGACACAATATTTTTATTTGAAAGGCATTAGCCTAACCAATATGAAATCTAAACTAGATTCTACTCTGGGTGAGACTTCGTTATCAACAGTAAAAATATTGGTTAGGAGAGTTTAACGAGGCCGTACGACCAGCGAAGACCAGCATCGTAGAGGTCGACCAAATGAGGTGACGCTTCAGAAATGTTGAAGAAAATCCATGGATAGAACGTGGTTCTATCACCCCACACCAGAAACGAAAGAACAATCAAAACAATGGACTGAAAACGGAGAACTGGCTCTAAAGAAGTTAAAGACTGTTCCATGTGCGGACAAGTTCATGGCGGTTGGTTTTTTTGCAAGCGAGTGGAATAATTTTCATTGATTATTTTGAGAAAAGAAAAACTATGAACGGCGAGTATTATGCGAACTTATTGCAAGACAATCACACATCTGTTATTGCGTTGGTCAAAATAATTGAAGTTTGAATACTCGTATTTATCATTTTCGTTCACCAGGATAAATGAATGTCGTTTTAAAGAACTTTTACTTTAGAATTATACATATCAGTCTACCGCAATTACTTTTATTATAACAATTAACTCATATTAAATATCAGCCGTGAATGTCCTTACGATAAATATCTTAGATAGTTTAATTGATTCCAATTGCATTGTTATAGAAGTTATTATGAAAGTTATTGTTCGTTTGATGTCAATTACGTTATAAAGATATAAAAATATACGGAGCAGTTAACTGATACAAAAAGGTACTTTCTACGATAAAACATTATTTTAATGAACCCATAAGTGCGGCAGAAAAAGTGCAGTTTGTATTGTAATGTAATAAATGATTTTATTACTGCTTGGTGTGTCATTATTTACCGACATAAACTCTTTTATGATGTGTTAAATTTTGGTAAGGATTATGGGACAGCTGATAAAATAAAACGAGATATTGGATTGACATATAAAATACAATTATGTTTCGATTGAATTGGGCAATCTAAGAAAACAGCTGATCTAATGCAAAATGACGGCCGTGGGGTAAACAACCGATTTTCTGGTATAGGTATACGTGTGTTTTTAGATCTATTTCAGTAAATTATTGTAGCTGAAATCGCGTATTTTTGAAATTCTGAATAATATTTCGCAAAATTCATAATACCTTTTTTATAAATTAATTTCGGTAAAAGTATGATAAACCACCCCACAACCATCATCATGAAACTTCATATATAAAATTTTGATATTACGAGAAATCGATTTATCATATCTATTTTATGCCAAAACATTTACTTCCGGAGATACCGGAAGTGGCCATTATCTCAGGAAGGCTAAAAGATATTGAACTATGGATAACTTTGTTTGTTGACGCATGCGCTGAAGAGTTTCTGTGAAAAAGTATGCAAATGCATCATTCTTATTAAAAAAAGCGCGTCGCTTCAGGAAGGAAAACTCATACAGATGGTTGGCTATCCTATCGATGCCTCAGCAATGAATGCAGCACTTATGAATGGGTCAATCACAAAGAAAAATTTCGTTCTGGTAGCGGGGTTGGTCCCAAAGAATTGAGGCCAGCTATAGACTGAGAGCATGTACCTTCAGAAGATTGGGAGAACATAATCATAGAATATACATGGCGATGAGAATGTCGTAAATCTGAACCAAAAATAGACCTATTCATTTCATTAATAGAAGAAATCAAAAAAGATTTTCAAATGTAAAGTTATAGATTTAAGTCCAATTGAAATATTTGATTGAAGAAAATTATTTTTGCTCACCTTTATTTCAGCCTGTAGCACAACCTAACCCAAACTAATCTAAACTAACCTAACCTTACGAATATAACTAAATTTTCATTTTATCTGTTGATTTTTCTCGTAATATCAATAGTCTATGTATAGAGTTTCATGATGATCGTTGTGTGGTGCCTTAATTTCCACTGTGGCATTCAATTTATCAAATATGAGTGATTGCTTTTTAAAGTTACAAAGTGATATGGGACATCTGAAAGACACCAGGACAAATTGGAAACTTTAGGTAGAGATTTAGTCGATTGAAAGAGCCTTAGTTAAAATCGTGCTCATTTTCTACCAGTTTCCAGAAGGAAATTCAGCATTTATTTAAGAAGCTGCTATTTAAAAAAGCATTTCGCAATAAAAATGTGTCAAAAATTCAAGATATCAATTCACAAACCACACAGAAGCTTACCTTAAAACTAATTGCTTACCCCACGGCGACAATTTTTGCTTGGATTTTGATAATTCTTTGAGTTACAGCTGATTATATAGTTAAAGGAGTTTTCATACAAGTGGATGAATTTCGCTGAAGTAACCTTTAGTTTCTCCCTCAATGCACGTATACAATTTATGTAGTTAAAATAAGTTATTACATTTGTTTTGAAAGTGTGAAGTCTTGGTCCTTTTGAGTCTTCTCTTTAGGTTGTGTTTATTGACTAGCTGGAGCTTCTCAATATGTTAACATGATTGCGTATCTTGCCTTTTTGCGAAATATTTTTTCCTGAATTTTCAATTGAAAGAAGAGGATTTGTATATCAATAATGTTTCGTATATCATATGCATTAGATATATATCTGGACCAAGCGCGCTTCCTCGTGGCAATCAGTTTCCTGTGGAAAATGTGTTAAGGGATTTCAATTCCGTCCGAAAAGAATAAAACCAACCAATCCATTGAATGCTTTAACGGCACTGTACAGTTCCTTTTTTTGGATCGTTAGATGAACTTTTTATTATATTTCTAGTTTTTTATATTTTCAGATTTTATGCGGCTCATAATCTTTTCTGCTCTGTCGTTCCTATCCTATTTACTATGAAGATTTTCACTTTTTCATAATTATACTTTTCTCTTTATTAGTGATATCATTTTTTTTTGCAACTTATTATGTACTTACAATAGGTTAGTTGACAAAATTTGGAAATTAGTTTAAAACTGTAGCTTAGCATATATTTCACCCCAATAATATTTTAAGAAAAATACATTTTTTACGTTAGTATTTTAAGGTTTTAGAAATGAATTTGAAATTGTTTGTTTATGACAGACAATTGTGTTTTTTAATAAATAAATAAGTTCCTCGTGTTATAAATACTGTACGAGGGGGTACAAATATTTACCAAACAACCTTGTCGCCTCTCCATTACAAGTAACACATTTGTACCAGCGGTGCTTCCACTGCTCGAAACATTGTTTGAACTCATCTTTAGAGATGGTTGCAAGCTCCTGTCTCGTTGTCTCCTGTCTTCAATGTCTTCAAATCGCCGTCCATTCATGCCCCTTCTCAT
Source organism: Diorhabda elongata (assembly GCA_026230145.1). Classification (NCBI taxonomy): domain Eukaryota; kingdom Metazoa; phylum Arthropoda; class Insecta; order Coleoptera; family Chrysomelidae; genus Diorhabda; species Diorhabda elongata. The sequence continues at coordinate 14,916,276 of CM047928.1, read as the reverse complement.
GCGTAGAAACAAGAAAAAGTCGCACAGAGTCAAGTCAGGCGAGTAAGGTGCGTGGTACAGCGCAACCATGTTATTTTAACCAAAAACTGGCTAACAGTGATGGCTGAGGGTTCAGGTGCATTGTCATGGCCGAAGAACCTGTTTGCTGAACCGAGCTCCAAGATATTCCACTGATTTCAGACAGTTCATCAATTGTCATCAATCGACATGTCGTCATTTGTAAATCGAGAAAACCACTCATACATAGAATCATCTTTGTAAGCAGTTTTCAACATTAAAAGCAGCGTTTTTAGCGAGTAGAAAACAAAATTTCATAGCGGCACGTTGTTCATTCAAATTTGCCATCATAAAAAAACAAAGCAGCAGTGAAACAGCACTAGCAAAAACGTTACTAGTGATGAACAAAACGTGACAGGTCAGCGGCCCGCGCAGCACTAAACTGGCGACGAGTTGCGCTAGGCAGGCACTAGCGGCAGATATCAGTACTACAAAAGCTCCACGATAAAAACGCCAGAGAAATTATTCCTATACGTTCCAAACAATAAAGAAATACGAAGAAAGCTGGTAAAAATGGCAAGTAGGCAAGATGCTCTTACTTTAACAACTAATTCCACAAATTATTTCTGTGAAGATCATTGATGTAAGTATCAAACAAATCTTGATATATCTATTTATAAATGTATAGTAAAAGGAAAGAATTTTGCAAAATTTAACATAATATACCACACATAACATATAAAATGTTATGACTCAATTAAGTTAAAGTTATTGAAACTTTATATTCGCTAAGCTCAAAATCAGTTAAGAATTTTCATTCCACAGTGGGTAAATGTGACTCTCTGACTGATAACTGCTAATTAAATAAGACTTTGTTCCTTACATAATACTTACATATAAGTTTTAACACTGCGGACTTCCGATATACAAAAGTAGGTATTCATTGTAAAAAATTTTTAAAGTATAACGGCGTCAATTTTGGACAAATTACTGCAGTTTGTTTTGTTAAATCCTGATTCCATGGAAAATTATACCTGTCTTTCAAGATTGGATTATTAATTTAACAATAATTGCTGAAAACTCGAAAGAACCTGGGCACGAAAATGACATCTACAACATAGGGTTTTCTGATTTTTGTTTAATGTCACGTGATTAAACGCCTCATTTTGTCGATTTTATTTTCCAGCTTCCAATATTCGATAGGTGGAAACAGCAAAGGGGAAGATGACCAAATTGTCTTTCGAATGGCTAGTAAAGAGAGAGATAGAGAGTGGTAAACGGATGCTCTCTCTCTTTTTTCCGATAGTACAATTTATATTCAGTATCAACTCTATGGGTATACGTATATTTGTAGAAGGGTTCATTTCATAACAACCTCAAAATAGTGCGTCTTCCTGTCTCATTTCCGTTTCCACGTCTACATCCTTCCAAGATTACTTCTTTTTATCATTTAATTCTCAATCATATCTCTTATTAATCTGTTTCGGTTTTTATCCTTATCTACTTATTTCACATCAAAACTTTCTTATAAAATGACAAACTGTTAACTGGAATGAAATAAGTCTTTGGTTTGCACTTTCTTTCGATAAATAGTTTATTAGAAATACTATAAAATCACTTGTTTATCCTTCTTATCAACTAAGTAAGATTTTATGTGCTATTCTCTAGGTACATGCAATTGGTTAAGATTTTACCTGGATATTGAATGTATCGTACGTTAAAGTGTTATCTTCAATATTGTGGTCAAGATGTGCGCTTGTCTCTGCTAGAAATTTACGAATTAGATTTCTTTGGCTGAAAGAAATTTTATTGACTATTGCAGTTGTAAATAACATGATAATCGTGAATAGCGGACTTTACTTTTTAGTTTTCACGGATATTGTTGGTTAATACTAACTCTAGTGAATCTAACGGATTGTTTGAGATTTCTTCTAATTGAATCAATTAATTGTTAGAGCAAAATATTTTCTCATTAACGTTAATTTGATTTTCCAATAATTGTTATTATAATTTCTTTTTCTGATATTGTTTTTTCTTCTAATATTGATTTGACTCGTAATTTAACTACCTTCCACTAATTTTCTGTTTGATTTCAGCTGTTAATTAAATTTATAAATAGGAATACATCTCTAATAACGTCTTCTTCTTTAGCTCTACACCCCCTTGTGGACTTTACGAGGATGGTCGCAGAGGTACCTGGCCTGAACTACAGATGGCGGTAGTTGCTTGAAAAATACATCTGAATTAGAAAGTACACAATTTATACAAGTTTGAAGACGCCACGTTGTTTAGTATGTGTTTGGCAGCCATTAATATTGAATGTTTACAGTGAATTTATAAACATGGAAAAAATTGGTAATCGTTATGTGATCCGATACTACAATATAGAAGCTAAACTAGATTCTCTTCTGGCCGTACGACCTGCGAAAACCAGCATCGCAAAGGTCGACTAAATGAGGTGAAGATTCCAGAAATGTTGAAAGAAATCCACAAAGTGGTACTGGATGATCGTCGACTGTAAGTGCGCGAGCTATCAGACTTAGTAGACATTTCAAAAAGTGCATTACATCGCATATTAATTAGATATTTGGAAATGAGAAGGCTGTGCGCAAGATGGGTGCCGCGTTTGCTCGCATTGCAACAAGAACAGCGTCGCTAATACATTTCCATCGAGTTTTTGGCAATGTTTCATTCCATCTGCAGGCAAGATCACGACGTCCGTTTTTTGAGATGTACGTGCGATAATTTTCATTTGCTATCTTGAAAAAGGAAAAATTATCAACGGCGAGTATCATTTGAACTTTAAACGATTGAGCGAAGAAATAACACGAAAATGGCCGAATTTGGCTAAGAATAAAGTATTATTTAATAAAGACAATCCACCAGCTTATACATCCATTATTATGATGAAAAAAAATGATAAATTGAAGTTTGAATTACTACCTCATGCTCGGTGTTAGGAAATCATCAAAAACCAACACAAATAAGCGTAAGAATTGAATTTGGAACATTTTATTTTTAGGTAATCGTTAGTACCCAACATGATTAACATTTCCATAGCAACGATAAACTTATTATCGGCACTGTTTTATTTTTATCATTTTAATTCGTGTTGATTTCAAAAAATGTACTCGGAAGAAACTCCATATATTCCTTAAAACATATTAGAGCTAGTGGCAGTGCTGATTTGTTACCAGCAAAATCCAGGTCGAGATATGAATACGAGTATCAAGTTTTTATGAAATGACGAAATCCCAATGCTGAAGAGTTGTTAAGTAATAAGAGAAATTGCTGGCTAGACAAAAAATCCAAAAACTATTGATTTTTTGTAGCTTCTGGCCGTGGGCTATATATTAAAAAATTGTAGGATACTAACGGCAGAACAAGCAGCTGTATATTTATGCGAAGCTTCAGATGAGCAAAATCTACTGGTAAAAATTATTTTAGTGTTTGGGATCTTTAGCGCATGTCGTAGAGATGATTTAATACGTTTGAGCTTAGATTATATGGAAGATATGCGAGATGGAAAAAATTATAAGTCAAGAAGTTTTACCATTTACAATGAGGGATGAACTTTACCGTAAATATGCAGATATACGGTTAAAAATATGAACAGCTGAAGATTATTTGTTGCTTAGCGAAATTTTGGGTATTACACCCAACGTGTTGGATACCATGCCATCAACTATGTCCCGAAACTTGTTGCAAATTACCTGAAACTAAAAAATCATGACGGACATGGGCTATGGCGTTCTTCGGTGGAAAGCGACGCTAATTTGCTATCACGGAGGATGGCGTTGTTTCAACGTAGTAGAAAGATACACAGAAGAATCTCTACAGAGAAAAATAGAAGTATCTCAAAGTTCTGCGACATTCCATCAGGAAAATTAAAACATCCGCGAACTGTCTGCTTCAACATCTTTAGTTCTAAAGAATGAAAAATCCAAGAGACTGAACTTTTGTATTAATACTAATTGTACAATTGACAGAAGTACGGATATTGAATTTTATTTATTTAAAAAAAAAGTAAGTGAAACTTCCAGGTCTCTGAGAAGCCTCGACATAAAAACTGCCTTTTTGATCTTAGCGCATAATTAAGTCTTCTTTTTCCAATATAATAATTTTATACACTTATGGATATTCATCATGAATATATTTTTATACTGCATAGTATCATATCAATAATGTGAGAAACTTGTAGAGATGTTTAATATTTACTGTAGTTTACATTTTGATAAGTCGAACTATATTTATTTCTATAAACATATGCAGTTCAATTAGAAATGTTTGATTCTGTTCTTATACCTTCTGTAAGTATTTTTAATAAATAATTATAATTTTTGATAGTTTTCTTCAGAATGTCTCTTTATGGCGAACGGTTTTCAACGATATAAAAATCTAATCAATTTTGTCGAGTCAAACAAAGAGTACCTTTTTATTAAAAAATCGGTTGAACTATTAATTTTTGCTATTTTTTTACTAAATAGGTTGTCCCTGTGAAACCATTGGCATGACCCGCCTCTGTCCTTCAGATAATAGTGTAGAATTATTTCGTTGAACACGTTACATGCACATATTTTTTGCACAAAGTCCCGTAACACCCTGTATAAAACAATAACAAGAAATACTGAAAACTAAATGGTTTATAATTAACTTAGTATTATAATATAATTTGCGTTCTATTTCTGTATGATAAAAGTTATCATTTACATCAATTACGACATATCCCTAACAAGCTATAATAGATATGATCTTCTATTCAGCTATTTTTTCCATATCGATTGGTAATTAATCACAATTTACCGTAGGGTATGGTATATGAAGAAAAAATGTCGAGATTTTATCTGTTGGAATTTTGAAATGATAATTATATTATTGAAGCTGTAGACTTTTCGCAAACTGAAGAAAAACAAAACACAAGATAATTTCATATATACATATCACTGGAATTAAATGCGGAGCTGGTATCTCCATCTGCTACAGACATTTGACGAAACGGATTGATAGTTGGTATCTGCATTTCTGTCAAAATTTACCCTATTTACCTATGGTATGTGTATATTATTTTATTTGACTTTCTCTGTAAGTTTGTTAATGATAAGGTGGAATTTTTCAATCAAATTACGTTGATGGTTATGTGGTTAAGGTTTGCATTTTGCACTCAAATTGTCGCGGGTTCAAGCATAACTGGAAAATATCGTACATTTTTGTTATTATTAGTATTAGTAACGGTATTCCTAATTAAATTAACTAAATATTATGAATTTTATAACAATTTATTGTGAAGTAAATCATTCATATGAACCTTTAACCAAATATCTTCGTTAGACTCAAAATACTTTGGTAGATAGATTGAATCCCTTTAGAGGTGAGAAGAAAAATAGTCAATTTTTCTTCAAAAAACTCAAATTTTCATTCCAAATCTATTTTCCATAATGACAGAGCGTTAAATATACAGTTACATATATACAACCACATTTTATGCTATTCACTATTTTTATTCACTCTTCAGTTATCATTTCATAGAAAAAAAAACATGTTGATACGCATAGCAATGATTTATTATTATAGGGGTTGTTATTTGACAATATTCTTTTTGCATATTACCTATTTACTTATTTATTTGTAATTTGTATTGGTCTTCCTTATCATCATCAACCATTCTTAAAGGCTAATTTTACAAAGATTTATGCCGAAAATCTCATTATCTCATTAATTAACTAACTTATACAGGGTGTCCCACGACACGTGTTAAAACTATCTGTATGTGGCAGAATATTTATAGTAGAATCATGAAAATTTCTACGTTTGGGTTTTCGGATACGATCTTTTTAATTAAAATATTTTCAAAGATGGCCGACTTCCGGTATATTAACACATTTTTAAATTCTACATAAAATTTTAGTATAGTTTTGTCTAAAAACTTTTTTCGAAAAATGCATACTTTTTGAGTTATTAATTTTTTATAAGAAATTTGACCGTTGCAGTTCCTTATAAATTATTTTTTTACGAAAATACCCTTAAATATATGAAAATGGTTTCTGTTCGATTACATTCAGCAAAATCAGACGTATTTGAATCTATGTTGAAAAATTTTACATTTTATACTATGTGTGTATTAAAAAGTGTATTTCATAAATATCATATTTTTTCATAGTTACAAATAGAATCACCCGGCTTTTTCTATTTTAATGCATTCAGGGGTAAAAAATAATGGACCACAAATTCGACAAATTGTAGAATTTCATAATAGTTCGACAGGACCGGCTTCACGGTCTATGTCGTGGACGAGTTCTTAATAATACACCCATCTGCTTACGTTCACAAGTATTGCCCTTATTTACTTTATTACTATATTTTTTTATTTCCAGCTTGTACAGTACAACAAAGGTTTGGTTTTATTTACCTCTTTTATACCGTTTGATACACTCTCTTATAACTCTTGTTCATCTATTCGAATTAGGTCTATCTAATATAGATTTTCCTTTCTTTATTCTTACATGCAGCCTCGACGTACAGCTTTCTGTATTGACCAAGCTTCGAATTTGGTCTTCTTCTTCAAAGTATCTAATGAGAGGTACTTCACACAAGTTTATTATTTTAGATTCATTAAAAAAGCTGTAAACTACGCAGGATTCTTCAGGATCCCGCTGTTACGAAGCAAAAATCCTTCGGTATTGGAAACAGTGCGGGATTGCAATCCCAACTAGCAACATCGTAAGTGTTTCTCCTAGTAGTATGTAGAGCTTGGTTTAAGTTAAGGTTGTTTGGTAAATGATTACCACTTCGAATGGGATGTCCATGTTTATTTATTTCGTAGTAGAATATTCTGATTTTCTAACTTAAATGCCTCTATTTTCGCTATGAAAGAGAGACCTCTAAGGTTGTAGTGAAGCATTTTAAATAGTCCTTATGATACCAAAATACATCAGCCTTTTAATTTTATTTAGTTTTTTATGAACTGTTGTTCTTTCAACAAGAAATTGAGGAATGTGTTTGATAACTTTTTATAATATCCAGTATAAGCCTCCAAGTTTTGCCTACTAACTTGCAAAAGTCCATATAATCACAATAGATTTTTATATGAAAAATTTTATGAGTAAAATCAATAAATGAATAAAATGTGAGATACAGAACAACACCCAATAAACCCATTTAGAAAAGTGTTTTTTCACTAGTTCGTCAAATAAGAGAGTTCTCAATAACTATTTTCATTTTCAACTTGTTTTTCAAACTACTACCTTAAATGAAAGTAAAAATAAACTCTACTCACTAAACAATTTTTTGTAATTGTGATATTTTTCATATCAACTCTTTGAATTATTCGAAATATCATTGGTATGTTAGTGCTGAAAATTCAAATTAAACCAAAACAACATGTAGCGTATTCTTATTGCGAAGGATAGTTTATAGAAATTATGCAGACACTCGTTGCAATTGCACATAGAATAAACTTAAGAGGTAATTTCAGAGGATGCATTAATGCGAGCCTTTATTATTTATCTAAAACTCTTTGGTATTTTGTTATACGTACCACCTTCTTCATTTTATAAATACAGACCGGTTACTGCAGTTATTGGTTCACTTTGAAATTTTGTCAATTAATATGAAGGTAGTTTGATATGATTCAACAAAACGTGCAAGGAATTGCATTTAGGTCAAAATATTTCATAGATTAATATGGCACGTCGCTTAACAATTGAATTAAACGAATTCCCAATGTCAAATTTTATTTAATTTCCCCTAAACAATTTTTCTTACTATTCTTTTTTCTCTTTCCTCAAGACTTAGTATTATTCAACATCTTGTGAAGTAGATTTCCAGCTGTTGTGACATCTTTTGGAGAGTGGTCTTGTTGAGGTTGAAAGCCCATCGAACTTCCATCGTTTTGTAGACGTGTTGACTTCAATATCGTCATCGCGATCTCGTGAATCGACTATATCCTGAATTTTCATAGCTTTGCTTCTTATTTAATGTCTTAGACTCACTCCACCAACAATTTTCATTGTTTTCATCTCTGCTGGCCTCATCATGTTTTTCGTTTTTGTTGTGCTCGCTCGAGTTTGCTTTGAATGTGCAAAAATAGGTCTTACGATTATTTTGTATATGAGGATTCAACTATTCATTGTTTTTCTATGTGATGTCCTACAGATAGCCAGAAATTTTTGAACAATTCCATTTGTATAATTCCCGGTCCAGGTACTCTATTTTTGGCAGTTTTCAATGATTTGTTCATGTTTTGTTTCTTCTAAATTCATTGGAATTTTCACAAAGCTCTCGTGAATTTATTTTAGTTGATTTTCTTGTAGTAGCATTGAGTAGTATTCTTTCCATTCGATATGTCTAATTATTCGTATAATATTCCCACGTAATTCAAAACATTTCATATTGTTTCCAGGCTACCATCGAATTTTCCCCGAATTAGTTTTTTTTTCTAATATCACTCTTTTCCTTACTTAGGGATAATTCGCTTTTTTCATTCATTTTTCTTTCTCATTGTCCCTTCTAATTCGTCTCTACATTTTTTGAATATCTTGTTTTGCCCAACACCAATTACATCTTAGTTCTCATAATTGTTTAGTTTAGTTGTTGGTATAATTTAGTGGAAACGCAGTTTTTTCCGAACTATAGTTTATTTTTTAGCCGATTCTGATATAATGTGTTGATACTGATATTAATACAACTTTACACTTCGTGTTATCTACTTTTTCTAGACTATGATTATTTTCTCATTCCTTCTGCTTATTGGATAGTGTTATATCCTCATTTCCAACATAACCATTAAAGTCTTCAGTTAACAGGATATCTTCTTCCTAATTCATTATCAAATACATTGTTTATTAAGTGAAGAATCGTTTTCAGTTGTGCTCTGGTTATATTTTTATTTTTTGCATATATTTCAACTATTTTTAACCGTATATCTATTTTTTGAGTGTTGACTTATAATTTGATGCTCTTTATGTTCTACATGCGCATATATTTCCTGATGATTCCCTTTTTCTTTCTCATTGTTTCGCTAGATAATATTATGTTTACACCTAGTTTCACTCTAAGAATATTTCAATTTGTTTCGTTGCCATTCCTTGTAGATTCCACGTTTCTATTCTCATAGTTTCTTAACTTAATCACCGTTTTCTTCAATCGTTATTATCCAATCTAACCTAAAGTTATTCTCCAGAAAATACATAACGAAACGGTCGTATGTCGTAAATACTAAAGTCGTGGATAATTTTATACTTTCGCGGTCCCCTCGTTTTGTGACTCTAGAAAAACGAAAAATCACCCGATTTCGATAAATTTTTTCTTAAAATCTTCGTTCTTACGGAGGATTTATAAAAAAAAATATGAGGAATATCTCACCTGGAGATTTCATATAGTTTAATGTGATTATAAACGCACTTGTTGAGATATAATCGTTCATAACTTTTTTACAAAACATCAAACGCAGTTCATATATTTTTTTGTTAATCTAGACAAAAAAACGAACATTTTGGATAAAAAAATAAATGAAAAATGTGTACTTATTAATTTTTTATCTCACTTAAAGGTTTCATATGGTTTTCTGACATTAAATGTTATCATAAACGCTCTAGAAAATCGAAAAATCATCCGATTTCCATGAATGTTTCAATTTATCAAAGTTAAGTTTTAATATTGTACAATAGGTGATTTTAAAAATGTTGTTCATATAACTTTAATGATTACTTAATAAAAAAGGTACAAACGATTATATGTGAGAAAATGTCAATTTTAAGGGAAATTATTAATATTATTTATTGTAAACATAGGATAAATCGATATTTTTGTATAATTTTTTGTGTAGATTATGAAAAAAAATATAACAACTTCATTTGATTATTTGAAAAAAAGTTATCAACAATTATACGTGAATGAGTGAATTTTCATGAACATTTAAAGCCCTGAAACCAATATAAGTTTCAATTTTTTTAATTCCCATAATTTTTTTCGTAAATCCGCCGAAAAAACAAAGATTTAATCGGATCGAAAGCGGATGATTTTTCGATTTTCTAGATCGCGAAATTATAAAATTGCCGAGTCGTGCCTTGAAGAACTCTTTTTTACAATGTGTTTTTTTCGCAAGTATCTCGTAGCAATCCTTTGGCCTCAAACCATTTTTTTTTCCAAAAACCGAACTCTAAGCTGGTAAATAATAATAATGAGTTAACATTTGGAGGTTAGAGTCAACTCAATCATCCTTACTGGGCTCTCTTTATTTCTAATAGCACCCAAATCAATTTAGTTTCAATAAAATGACGTCGTCAAATCTTTTACCGGACTAATGATTTAGAAGACTTTGGTATTTCATAATACATACCACCTTCTTTTTCCCATATAAATATGGGATCTGCAGTACATATACACTGAATTCCACGTTGCATTTATAAATCAGTTGTATTCGTTATACGTATGCTGAAATATTTATTAATGACTATAAAAAAACTTATACACCGATATGTATTCGATAGAGCTCCTTGCAAAACCAGATGTTGAACTATATCGATATTTATTAGGCGAAACTATTATATAAGTATTCCATACAGGGTTCGTCGTATTGACAAAAATTAAAATTTCCTAGCTGAAATAGTCCCTATATAAGATAGTACATGTTATTGTGATGAGGTTAGAAGGAATTTCTCATAACATTATTGTGAAAAAATCAATCAAATACAAATGAGTCTTTAGTAGCTAAAACCACGACATCCAGAATTTCCAGAGTGTGTCCAATTAATAATACTCTTTCTTGATGACGAGTAGAGGTTTTTGCAACGATTTCAATGATGGCCTAAACATGAATCAAGAGCTTTTCCATTGTGACGAATGAAAACATTATACTAGTTGGCGAGCTTATCGAACAAAATAGTCGCTTCCCAGTGCTTCATATTTTGAAAAAACTTGATGTTATGTCTAGGAGTGTACAATTAATTCATAAGCTAACATTAGTAGAAAAAATTTCAGTACACGTTAGGTTTCAAAGTTATTGAATAGTGATCAAATAACCAATTCTTTAGTTGTTACAAATTTGTTTCGAAGAAAAAGGGGAAGCTTTTTCGTATTAAAGTGTCAAATGGCGTGTCATTACATCTCTTAATCGAATCGTACGGAAATAAATTCTCGTAAAGTTCAAAAATCGATTTTCTGCGAGAAGAAATTGTTGACCACCACCATTTAGTGGAATTGAAGACCAGATGTCTCACAAAGACGCAGTAGAAGAAGTTGATCATCCATTTAGATTGATAGTGGTGATTTTAAAGTATTTGGACCTCTTGAACAAGCACTTAAATCGTGTTTGGTATGACTACCTGTTTTATCCAGGAGGTTGAAAAGTTATATTTATCAACTTCCTTCTACACATTTTGTAATGTATATCAGCTTTCTTAACGAAACATACATATGGTATGTATTTCAATTTCATAAAAGTTATTAATTATTTGTCTGTTAAAAAAAAAATAGAATGAATTCATGATGATCTCGATTTAGTTCTTATAAATTCTAATACATTACTCAGTCGTGTGACTGCCATACAGATGGCACTGCCATTGTCAAATCCAAATGACGTTTACGAAGTACCAACTTTCAAAAGACTAAGTGTAAAATATCATGACATTTCGATTAGTTAGAGAAAAGTGACAGACTTTTAAGAGAAGCTACTTTTGTTATATTCAAAATAATTCATTCAAAGCAATTTCGTCTGTTAACTTATCATTGGTTCTGGATAAAAAAATACAGTACAAGCTCAGCAATGGCTTAAAAAGTGAACTCTGCTTCTTCGTAAAGAACCATTTGTTTGAATTTAAACGTAGTCATACAGACACCGATGATGGTGAACGTTCTGGTCGCCCAATTGAAGTGGTTACTCCAGAAGACATCAAAAATTGGTTATATCCAATCGTATATTGGTATTTCGTGATATATCCGAGGCCTTAAAGCTATCAGAAGGCAGTGTGTTTGGAACTATCTCTGAACATTTGACCATGAGACAACTTTTTTTTAAAGTAGATACCGCATTTACTCAGATTCGATCATCATGTGATTGGACTGCAGCCGGTGGACCACGTCCGAAGCGTCCAAAGTCACAACAATCAACAGGGAAGGATATGGTTCCATTATTTTGGAATATTGAGAGACAATCAATAGCAAATACTACATACAGTTGTTGAATGCAAAAATCAAGACAAACCGGTCTCTTATAACAACTGTTTCGCCAACACAACGCACCGATTCACAAGTCGATGGCAATGAGAGTTAGATTGAATTAATTACACTTTGACTTGCTTCCTCATCCATCGTATAGTTCAGATGTGGCCCCTAGTGACTATCGACTATTTGCTGATCTCAAAAATGCTCGCCGGTGAGAAATTCAACTCAAATGAAGAATATTGAATTATATTTTGAAGCAAAAGACAAATCCTTCTACAAGCAAGGCATTGTGAAATTAAAGAAACTCTGGAATGATTGTTTTGCTCGGAAAGGAGATAACATTGATGAAAAAAATCGATTTCTGGTGAAAAAAAAATAGTTAGTCACACTACTTAACGCACATACGGCCCTGGATAAACTGAAGTACATCTTAGTAGTGGTTCGCCGGTAGAGAAGTAACGATATGTCAATTTAAAAGCCTCACTTTGTTCTTACATGTAGCGAACAATAGAACAATATGTGACTATTAAATTATTTATTTAATGCGACACCCACTCGCAACAATCGCGTCACACATTTCACAAAGATATATTGAAATTGCACCTCCAATTATTGTAGTTTGACAAGAAGTGGACGCACAGGTGTTAGATACGATATTTCGTTGCAAAATTATAGACGTGAACCATTAAAAGTTGTAACGGCACTTTTATTTTTTTAAAATCGATAGTTGGTACGTCGGTGAGCAGAAAAATAGAAAATGTATAGTGACATACATACCATATTGTTGCTAGTAACTGGTATACAGTCAAAAAATATCTGTAATACGAGGGAAAAACTATTTTTAATAACACTAAATCATTAATTTTGTCTCAATGTTCTAAACAGAATAATCAGGTTAACGATTTTATTATTTTTTTCTAAAAATCCGGTCTGAAAAAGCACAATACTAAACCATGTGCGTGAATTAATTACTCTTGTTAAATATTTACTACTCGAGAATAGTGTTAGATTTATAGAAACATTTATTGATTGAAAATGCTCTATATTTCTACTATACAGATTGGGTTTTATGCATGAAACGCCTCGATTATCTCGGAAACAACTTGTACGATTTTTATAAATTTTTGTGTGAAAGGATTTTGTGATACGGCCGGTATTATAGTAGTATTTACATTGTTGTCAGATCTTTCCTTGGATTGGATCACCCTATATATTTTTCGCTTTTCGAAATCCTTAAGAAAAGAAAAAAAGAATTGGTCATCGTAATGTAATAAAATACTTTTATTTCAAAGGCATTATCCTAGCCAACCTAGAAGCTAAGCTAGATTCTACTATGTCCTAGACTTCTTATTATAATATTAAGTAGCAGAATTTAAACATGGCCATGCGACCTGCGAAGACCATCATCGCAGTGGTCAACCAAATGAGGTGACAACTGCTGAAGAAAATCCACAAGGGGGTCCTGGATGAACAGTCATAGTAAGCATCTTAAAAATCGTATATTAACTCGAAATATGAACATTAGAAAGTTTTGTGCAGGATGCATGCCGCGTTTGATCATAATGGAACAAAAACAGCGTTTTTGGCAATGTTTTACAGCCGAAGGATAAAACGTGGGTCCATCACTTCACACCCGAAACAAATGAACATTCAAAACAATGAACTAACAAGGGAGAATCGACTCCAAAAAAAGGCAAAATCCGTTTCATATGCTAGCAAGGTCATGGCGTCGGTTTTTAGGATGCGCTTGGGATAATTTTCATTGACTAACTTGAAATAAAAGGATAAACTATCAACTGTGAGTATTATGCGAACTTATTGCAACGCATGTACGAAGAAATCAAACAAAACGATTGCATTTGCATAAAGAAAATGTTGTTTCATCAAGATAATACATCAGCTCACATATCCGTTTTGGTAATGGCCAAAATGACTCGGTGGTCAAAGAGGTATGGAACTTATTGAACATCGATTGGAGCTAAAAGGAGATTACTTTGAAAAATAAATATATTTTTTCCAAGAATTTCTATGTTCTTTTGTTGGGTCAAGTAGCTCTGGGACCATCCTCATATTTGGGACATTTAACAACTGCCTTATTACGAGAAACAATTAATGACAGTCTCAGTCAACGCCTACTTGCTAGGCTGAGCAAAAAGGTACAGATTTTTTGTCCTTTAGCCCTTATTTGAACAGTTACATGAAATAACCTCCATCTACTTATAAATAGTCAATATCATACTAATGTTAAGGCAATCCAGCTCTTTGATATTCGCGAGTATAGCTAAAAAACTCAAGAAGATTAATTAAGCCTCTCTAATTGGTGAAATGAAATTGTCAAAAGTTATTTGATTGTTGAAGTGTACGTTGATTAATGTACGAAACGTATTGGAAATTTAAGGATGCTGTTGAGTACGTCCTTAGTAACGAATATTTCTTCTTTTTATTACTCTCTCATTTATAAAAATAGACTATAGATATCGAATAAGAATGTTTCTGACTTCAGATTGCCATATTGACTTGTGTTGTTTGTATATTTATATTATGAATAGTGAAAGAGGTGTTGGTAGACATTTTATAGCTTATATACTAGTAGTGCACGGTTCGAAAAGTAATGTACATAAATATTATAGTACGAGGTGTTGATTATGTTAATAAATTTCACTTTTTGTACGCAACTGAAACGTAGGTGGAATTGATATAAGTATAATATTGTTAGACAACGATGGGCGACAAAAACTTGTTTCATAAATAATTGACTATTGTTAGTTTATAAATCATGTGGGATTCGAGAAGCGCTGACGGAATACCGAGTAGATCTCATAAATTTCAAGATTAAAATAAAAAATGTTGGAATTTATTTTTCTCAATAATTTCGCTTGTTTTATTTTGAACATAAAAGTAAATATATATGAAATTGCATGAATTAATAAATGTAGTATAACGGCAATGTTGCCAAATCGTTCCAAAATGTCTATCGTAGTATTAAATCATCTCGAAACGTCACAAATCATTAATTTATATAGAAATTATTAAATTGCTTCGAAAGAATTAATAGTATCTATAAACTAAAGATCAAAATTCACGAATTTACGACAATTCATCGTAACGTCAAATCATCGAAATGAACATAATTCAATGCTGTTAAGAATATCAAGTTCGTGTAAATGTCAGCTTCATCAATATGGAGCTTTTGTAGTTCATAATTCTGTATGTATCTACCTCTAGATACATTGGTTAAAAATTGCTTAATAGGATATTCTGTTCACACGATAGTCATTGTTGTATTCTTAAAAGCCATCATAATTGACGCCGGATGAAGATTTGTCTTTAAACTTTTCAACAGTCGTCTTTGGGTTCTTCTAGGAAGAATAAAACGATAAAGATTGATGTGCGAAGTCGTTTTCAAATTAAGTTAACTCTTAAATGTGAATCTAGCGAAACCATAATCCACTATTTTCCTAATTATTTCTGAAAAACTAGCATTATCAACTTTTTGTATGCGCTTGAAAACAAGCAAAACGTGTGGGAATTCGTTTATTTCACTATAAACGAAGTTTTGAAATTTTCACAGAAATAAAATCAAATAAAACTAAAGTTTCTCTTACTCGAAAAAACTATTTATGATATATATTAAGTCAAGAAAAGCTAAACGCTTTAGGTCTTTTAAGTATAGTCAGATCTAATGAACAAGATTTTTTACGACGAATGTATATTGTATTTTAATTTAACTTAACCAATTAAACCCCTAAAGAGCCGTTAATGACCCCTAGACTAAAAATGCTTCCATTTCGCAATGTGATTTACAGATGGTTCTAAAATAGTCCGGTCAAAGTAGATCAAAACATAAGCTACGTAAATTCCCATCAAGCTTAAAATCAGTAAAATTGTTTAAAATACATTTGAAAATAACATTTGAATGTTCCCCATAATTTCCGTCTATGTAAAAAATTTTATTCAAAGTCAAAGGTTAAAAAAAAATGAATTTTTCGCGATTATCAGCATAACGGTAAGTTTCTGAGATATAATGATTCAAAAAAATGTAAAATTTATAATGATTCAGATTTACTGTCGTATTTATTGGCTATAATGATTGCACGAGATAAACCAAAGCTGCAGAACAACTTTAGCAACATTTTCGTCAATTGATAATTCATTTGAATATTTGTTGTAAGAAAAGTTTATTGCTGAAAATATATTGGTGAAACCATTAAATACAATTTTTTGAATCATTATATCTCAGAAACAGTGGCTTGTAGGCAAAAAAATATTGAAACGTTTTTTGTAGACAATTTTATGATTTACAATTTTTGTGTGACATATTTCTATGACAAAACTCACCCCGTTTTGCTGAAAATTGAACTTTGACTTTAAATAAAATGATGGGGAACATTCAAATAATATGTTCAATTGTATTTTAAACAATTTTACTGATTTTCACCTTGATGGGAATTTATTTAACTTCGAATGTCTAAATTGACCGTACTAAAAGTACGTCCATCTAAAAGAACGTACTGTGCGACTCGCGAAAGCTTACATGTGTTTCTAGACGCTACGAATTACCAACGTAAAATAAAAAGAAATAATGTCTTCATACTTTAATTCGTAAGCATCTTGCGTGTCATTAGTTTTTTCAAATATAATATTTATATCTTTATTAGGTGCTCTTGTGAATCAATGTCTCCATTTTATATTTTATTATATAAGTACGATGTACGTGAATGACGAACCGTGTTTATTCGCTGAGTCGTTAATGAGCCCTTGGTTATCTATCGAACTATTTAGAGTTCTAATTTTTTAGAAAGGAACCATTTTCAGTGAGTGAACTGCTGGAGGAAACCGGATATGGATAATTCCCAAATTATTCCAGTAGGAATTTACATAACCATCCTGATAGTTAAAATAAGGACTATGCATAAATGAATTCATCAAGGAAGAAAAAACCAAGAAAGGACTATGGAAAGCTGAGGCCTTGGGGAATGTGTTGTGCTTAAATTTTCTGGTTCACGTTCTGCATTATATTTTGAAAATATTTTTACATCAGCGGAGTTGATGAATGGAATTTCGGAGCAACAGGAACTGTTAGAGATATCAAAACTGTGAAGTGTAAACAGTTGATTAAAAAATAATGGAAAAAAATGGTAAAGGGTAGACAATTTCCATCTTAGATATCACAAAATCTCCTAAAGATATTTGAAATCAAACTAATTAAAAATATTGAACCTAAAAGGGATTCTGTGTACTGAACCAGTTCGAAAGAATCCCACTGAATGATTTGTCGATAGGCAAGAAGAAAACAAAATTACTAAAACGTTGTAATCACATTACATAGAATTAAATAAAACTAACATTATGTTCATATTGATCAAAAATGTTGTAAATATAGAAGACAAAGCCAAAAAGCAAATCGAAGAAAATTCCAATCACGAATCACAACTCCAAGATTCGATTCCATATAATGATCAAACTAAAGTTATAAGTTTTCACATACCAGAATATATCCCAAATCTGGTTTCTAGTGGAAAAGGCTGACATTTTTTAGGACTACAGATGGGTTGTAAATATTATGAATACATGTACAGATCTTACCAAAGACCAAAGACAAGTGGAGTCCTAGAATTTTCTACTTGTTTTTAACAAAGAAATTGAAAGATTTGATATATAGATTTACTAACAAGAAAAATAAATAATATTACTTTGAACTATATCCACATAAAATAGAGTAGAAGTAGATAAAGTGGACTTTTTTGTTTTGTTTGAAATCGAAAAAAATTGCCATGGAATTTCATCAACTATAAACACCTGTTTATAGCTATAACAAAAATTGAATGAAAAAAGTTGTCTTCCTTGTCATAAGAAGGATATGGTTATTGTTTCCTGCGACTGTAAGTGTAGAGTTCGTTCCAAAGAAAACAACCCTAATCTAACTTATTCCATCCAAGGGAAACAACTCTAAACTTAAAATTTCATAAGAAATATTGGAATAGTCGCGAGACAGTAAACGCTGAAATATTATCCAACGGATTTCATTAAAGTTTTTCTGTCTGTTTTCATTCGATGGAGATGGAGCTCCATATAACTTCGGCATATGAGATGTTAGATTGGAAACATAAACATTCAGATGGTGATTGTCATTATATCATGATGAATCTTTCTTCTTAAATCATAACCAATCCATATCCTAGACATTTATTGATACCTAAGTGAATATTTTTTTGTCGTGTAACGATTTTACCAGCGGTCAAATGTCGTTTTAACTAGGTTATCTACTCTCCATTTTTCACTAGATAATGAAGATACACAAAATACTAAATATTCACGATAGTGTTTATTACAGCGCAAAATAAGATTGCGACACCCACAACATATAATTAAAATGCAAAGTGATTCGGAATTAATTGATCTCTCATTCAAAATTTCACCTTTTCTCACGAATATTTTTCCAATCATTTGAATTTTTCTCATATATTAATTAAAACAGTCATTATTGATCACGGGAGCTATAAATTTATTGTAACCTGCTTCTAGAAGTTACATAATTATTATAAAATACTTTCCAATCGACAGCTAATTTTTAAATAAAAACGTACTCTGTCTCTTGAAGTGAGAGACATCGATTGAATTGGAGTTTTTAGACAAATCAAATGTTCAAATGTAAACATGAAAACTTGCATACAAGGGTGTAAGGAACGACACGATTTCTTCTGTTTATAGGTTTGCCGTTAATGTTCCCCCTCCACGGCAGTTTCAATAAAAACCAACTCGGTTTTTGTTTCCATTAAAATGTCTGCCCAAATCATCCAGAAACCTACTTCAAAAGTCACGTTTTCTTCTGCAGATTCGTTCTCTATTATAGCCACCGAGCAGGCACATTCTGCTTTCATCTAAGAAAATAACGGAGCCCCATTGATCGTCATTCCTATTAACGAGTTTTCTGGCAAATCGTATTCTCAATAGGTTATGGTTAATTTAGGATCAGCTTGCCTTTTTAGCTCAAGATTAGTTGCTTCCAGTCTTCTTCTGACTGTCCATCCATTAACAACCACTCTTAGCGTTTCTCTGAGCTCTAGTTGGAATTAAATACTAGTTAAGGCGCAATTTCTCAGCAATGTACTGACAATGAAACTCATTTACATTATAAGAAAGCGAATATTTGAGCTGGTATTCTTGGAATTACGATCTCTACTCAAAGAATTGATAGAACCCTTAATAACAGTTAGTTATTATGGGAAATCGAAAAAATGGGATTGATAATATAATTGTGCAAGAAGATATCATTTCACCAAATTCCTTTCCTTTTTTTCCTAATAGAAAATTTTTAAGCATTTTCTACTATTTTTTCGGGGTGATTTACAGTGTTATTTGACTGGCCCGTTGTCCCTCATCATCTCTGGAGTCTTGTGCTAACAGTACAAAGACCAGTGATAATTCCAAAGATCTTCTGCGTGGTTTGTGAATCTTATCATGTGTTTTTTTCTTTTTATTGATCTTTGGTTCTGGATATCTTGCAATCACTTTAATTTGACTATATATCCTAAAGTATGACCCAGAGTCCGTAGCATATTTTTAAAATTCCATCTGTAGTAGCACTACAATATTCTCAGTTTTTGAAAGCTAATCTTCTTCCCATTTTATAATATCACGACATCTCGTTGTTTTTGAATTTTTTGTGTGGCTGTCTGCGTGGATTATTTTGCTTTTCCATCATTAATCACTTTCTCTTTTGTTCTCTTTTCTTAGTTACGAAGCCATATGTGAATATTGAGGTTTCTTTCTCTATTCATCGATTTATAATCTCCTTTTTTTCTAGATGTTTATCTTATAATTGAAATCAGTTTTCTGAGGTAATACATTTATTGTTCTACCCTTATTTTAACCATTTTCTGTAGAGTATTTGTTTCTGCAAAAGTTTTCTCTCTCAACCAGGGAGTGCCTTTTGGAGCTGGAGTTTTTATAAAAAATCCTATAGGCTGCAGGTTTCGGATTGCTTCAAGTGATCCTCACTCTCTTTTATTATCTTTTATGTCGAATACTCTTACAACTATTATTTTCAGTACTGTTAATCGTGAGGAAGTAGGAGAAACAGATAGAAAAAAGAAAGATAAAAATTTATTGTTTTATTGAAAATTTAATAAAAATACACAACTTTGCTAATATAGCATAAACATACAAACATTTTAAATTAAAAAACGAACCGACAACAATTACTGTATAGAAACCACAGCCTCATAATAAAAAGGATGGCTTTGTCATACGTAACAACATTTTTCAAAATTTTCTTAAACTAAACAAAGAGAAAGTCGAAACATTTCAACATTGTTGAACAAAATTCTCGTATTTAGTGGAAACTAAAAATACTAAAGGGAACTCCAGTACGCTTTAAAGACTAGATAAAAATTCGAAATAAATTAAAATGTCAAAAAATTCACTTACAGCAATGTAGAAAAACTTTTTTTTTTGGTCCCAATAAGTATTTTCAGTAATACACGATCATAGTTATAACTAATGAGATAACAATTAATAGAATAAATAATTTTATGGACAAAAACGCTTAAGACATGAGACTCGAGTTTTAAGTAAATATCAAATGTACAGGGAGAGTTTTTACGATGGAAACCAGTTATGTGATGTGGAATTCAAAAGCTAAAAATAATTTTCGTTGCAAAATAACATTTTTTGTATAAGAATATCAATATGTAGCAAAGTATACAGGGTAATCCGGGAGTGAGTAGATGACGTGCTGTTACATAAAGCTGCGAAATCAGAACTTATATTTAAGTATATTTTCTAAATTATACATTATAACATCATGATTTCTAATGAATGATAACAAATATCCATGTAGTGTATTTGACGAAATAAATAATTCTACACTATAATCTGAAGGCCAGGGGCGGCTCATGCTCAATGATTAGCAATCCGTAACTTTTACAAGGACAACCTGTACAATATAAAAATAGCAAAAATAAATAGTTCAATCGATTTTTTAATAAAAAGGTACTCTTTGTTTGACTCGACAAAATTAATGGTTTGGGAGATATATATAGATTTGAATTAAATATGAATTATCAAAAATTGTAATTATTTATCAAAAATACTTACAGGAGAAATTAAAACGCAATCAAACATTTCTTGAAGAATTGAGAATAAATAAATTTGTACAACATACTATCAAATATCATATTACTGGCATAAGAAAAAACTTAAAAGAGATTAATAATAATTTTCAATCTATTAGGTATAAGTTATTACTTAATATTCAATTAAAAATTGTAAGCGATTTAATTTGTTAATATCAGTTTGATGCAAAACTTTCAAAACTCGTCATCAATAATTATCACATCATATTTAAATCTTCATTATGGTAGAATTCACCTTTAGTGTAAATGTCACATGCATTTGATGTATGATTTGGTTTTCGGATCTCGTCAGAAACTAAATCGTTGTATACCGAACGCTTTCCCGGCAGAATTACACCCGCAAGTGGAACTTTTGTTAGGGTTGATCACAGCTTACGAAAAACAGGTTTGTCTACATAAATTAAGTAAACTAGTTTCCAATATTTTTCATAGAATAAGAATTTAGGAAGCCTCCTACCAAAAAATGGTCTACAACGAACTGTACGAACACCAGCTTTCGAGCAAGATGCAAAAGATACTGATCACACAACTAGTGTACGTAAAATGACATTACAATCTAACGTATCAACGATAACTATTCAGAGGATTCTTCACGAGCAGCTTCTTCACTACTTTCACATCCAGAAAGTGCATACCAAATAGAGGATTATGAATTGCTAATACATTTATTGGAAAAGTAGATTTTATTAATTAATTTTGTGTTAATAGTTGATAATAATTTAGTAGATGCATAATAACCTGAATGGTCAGCGATACGAAAATGATTTTCCACTCAAGCTATGTGGTATAACTCTAAACATTCGCGGAGACATGTGATTCATGCACGATGGAGCCCCTTCCAATTTCCTAAATGATGTAAAAGATAATTTTGATATAATTTTTCCTAATAGGTGCATTGGTAGGGGAGGTCTATTTGCATTACCACCTCGTTTTCGTAAATTGAGTACAATGGGATATCTTATATTCAGCACCGGCAAAAACAAGGAACGAAATGACCGATGAAATAAATTTCAATTGTGACGCGGAGTCTTGGAAAGAAATATCCTCCGTAGAATGTTTTGCAGACTAACCAACTAAATTTTTCCTAATGTAAATAATACGATGTTTGATAATACACAGTTTAATTAGGAATTTTTGATCGTGTTTTAATTCCTTCTATAATAATTTTCCATAAATAATTACAATTTATGATAATTTTCTTCAGAATGTCTCTTTATGGCGAATGGTTTTCTTGGTATGTACAACGATCTAAAAATCTTCATATCTCTTAAACCATAAATTTTATCAAGTTGTACAGATTTTCCCTGTAAAAGTTATTATTCCTTCAAATATACTACAAGAACATACGTAATCATCCATTAGAAATTCATAATGTTCGAATATATATTTCAGAAATTATACTTAAATATAAGTTCTGATTTTGCAACTTTAAAGGACCATAACTCACTTCTCAATTTTTGGATCAAGTCCCGGAACACCCTGTATACCTTAACTATAATCCAGAAGTTGTATGAAAATTCAAATCAACAATAACGACCAATAAATATTAATATAAACAGAGAAAACATTATAAATAGTTGTCTATAAGGCAGATTTCTCAAACTCATGAATTAAAGATAAAAATTAAAAAATATTCGAATTGATTACAGAAAAACTAAATCACCTGGGTCTTCCTTTCCAATATACATTTCGATGAGTGAGGTTACAACATTAAAGCCTCTCCCTTTATGTTATCAATTGACATAAGGCAAAGTTCAACATGTTAAAGTCAATTATTATACAATTCTGAGGAAAATATGTGGGCGTTAAACGTGATCTAATCGTCAGTATTAAATCAGAATTTAAAGTAACTATATTGACAGATAAATATCCACATTAAATATCGTAGTTTTCGAAAATAATGACTAAATGAACAGTTCCTGTATGTTTTACCTATCATTATATATTTTATTCCAAATGAGAAAGTTCATTTAATAAATAGCTTACGATATCGGAACATCTGTATTGGAACTAAAGACACTGTCTTCATTATCATGTACACCACAGTATAGTACGAGGTGGGTTCCAATATAAGCCGTAATTTTTGAATGAATGCGAAAAATTTAATTTTCGTGAATGCAACGCATCATTATTCGTTTTTTTGCTCGAAACTATTGGATAAATTTGAGGGTGATTGGCTCTTCAAGACTCAAATCAACGAATGGTTTCCGAAAACGTCGAGAAGTGGTGACAAACTTGCCACATGCGTGTCGAACTCCAGAACTCATTTGAAGAAGTGGGCATCAGCGTTGGTAGTTTTGAGCAAATAATATCAGTCTGATGGGTGCTAAGACTGTCTAAATTTTGAGCCTAAAATCATGCATCTCCTGCAATAGTATGAAGAGGGAGGATAAAATTTATTACACCGTATATTCCCTTCAGACGACACTTGGGTACACCACCATATTCTGGAGAATTAACGTGCGTCGTTGGGTTGGAGGTCAAACGACAAAGACTCGCCAGTTAAAGAGGTTATACTTTCAGCTGGGAAGGTGTTGGGATATAAGAACAGCAATTGCGTTTGATTTTCTCACTGAACAACGAACTGATGAACGCGTAGTATTATAGTAACCTGAAAAACACGGTAAAACCTGCCTGAAAACGACGCCGTATTCCAATCCGTCGTGCGATATTGCCTCAGAACGCATACGGTTTACGATTGAAACCTTGACCGAATTGAGTTGGAAACCCATGTAGAGGTAGAATGCTTTATACGCGAATTACGTGACAAGACGAAAGGCATCAGAAAGCTTCAGAAGACGTAGCAAAAATGTATATAATTTGACGGAGACTATCTAGAGAAACTGTTAGAAAATTTAAACTGTGTAACTTATTAATAAAATATTTTAGAGCAAAAAAAACAGTTTATATTTGAAGAAACCTTGTAGATCTGTTTCGAGAAAGGTTTAAATCCCAGCAAGGTTTAGGCAATGCCTGAATCTAGCCGGGCATCTATGAAATGATCTATATTTTATTCTACAGAATATCAGACGAGAAACAGGCGTATTAGAAAAAATATAACCGCTTCTTTTCGAATATCACGTGACAAGGTACATAAGTTTTAAAGCACGCCTTTATCTCTGATTTCATCAGTTGTAATTTGCAGTTTCTGCAGGGAGGTCAACTGGATATGCAATTTTTAAATTTGTTCGATAAAATTTTATTTTATCGCTAGATTTTTATATATTATTGATTTCTAATCTTAACCAGAATAGAGATTCATTTTGGTGTACCATGATCATCTTACAATATTTGTGATTTTCAAATCTCTTTGTTAAAAACGAGCTGAGGAAATAGCTACTACCTGTTAGACATATCTTGAAGGAGTTCTGGCCAAATACAGAGAAAGAGCTATGAAAAGTAATAAATAGCGTCCAAATAATGCCACGAAAGCTACAGGGCGTGCTTAATAAGCACATAATTATCGTTTTGGTTAGGTTAGGTGATTATTTCCTTTATATCTATTACAAACCATCTATCGTTTGCCCAAGATTGGTACACCCTATATATAAATACTGATGCGATCAAATCGTACCAGATGTTTGAAAAAAAAACAATATTAGATGTGTGTATTTATCTGTCAAATGTAATTGGAATCTGATGTTTCTATTTCTTTAAACAGAAAAAAGTTAACTCCTGACGTATTAATCAAATTTGGATTCATTAGTGATTCAAAACATTATCGTTCGGAAACTTATCGTTGCTGTTAATAAAAGTTTATCAACTATTAACGATTTAGGTAATCAATAATATCTTACTTACCTACAGAATTACGATTTCAGACGCAACATAACTTCCCGAACTACCCTCGTATATGAGATTTGTTCTCTATAAATAAATAAAAATATTTGAAAATATCTCGCCTCCTTAAAACCTATAACTCTTGGCGTGGACCTCATTTATTAACATTTCAAAACAGATCTCAATGATTTTCAGCCTTAATTTGCTCAGCCTTTATTTGAGTGGCGATGGGATCCGGTTCAAATCGTGTGTGCGTTCTCATGTGCCTCGTAATCATGTCTCTTCTACACGCAGCATAAGGACATTGAGGACATTTGTACGGTTTCTCGCCAGTATGTGTTCTTTGATGAGTGGATAAATGATCAGATCTCGAAAACACTTGACCACAAACGCGACAAGTGTAAGGCTTCACTCCTGTATGCAGTCTCATGTGTCTAGTGAGCATGTCACTACGAGCGAAAGACCTTTTACATACTTCGCATAAGTAAGCTTTTGCCGCGGTTTCCCCGTTGTTTTGTCGACTTTTGTGTCTGGAAGCCATATGTTTAGCTAGACGATCATGTAAACTGAACATCTGACCGCACACTGGGCAAACATAAGCAACATCGGAGCCCGGTGGCATCTCTTCAACAACGGGTGACACTTCGAGATTGTATCTTGAAGCGACCGATTCTTTTGTAGTAGGCGACGCCACGTCACCCTTAACAACAGGTACAGAAACAGGTCCTCGGGGAGGCAGAAATCCAGGAGAAATCAATTGTAATGGAGGTGGAATCATACACTCCAAACGTTCTCGACATCTGGATGACTTCATTGACAGATCCAATGGAGATTCTTGAGGAGACCAAGCATTCGAATCAACAGATCCCTTGCCGCAACCAGTCGAAAGTGTCAGAGGATGTGGCCAGGATGGAGGAGCTCTCGCTCTTTCTGCTTTTGCAGTTTCAAACCACATAGGTAAGTCTGAGTCTGAATGGCTTCTCTTGCGGAATATATCTGGCAGGTACTTAGAATGCAGGTAACGTTCAAAGCTGTACGTAGGCGCTGGAGAAGATGGAGTCAAAGGTGAAATAGGTGACGCCGGAAAAAATCTGTCATAAGGATGAAGTGGTGGCGGATGATGTCCTATAACAACTCCTGTAACGCATTGATAGCAAGGACAAGTTGTCGGTCTTTGTAATAATGGAGGACTTGGACTTCCGTCATCCTTGATCCTTAACGGGCTAAATCGTATCTGGGGTGAATCGGTCGAACTGTGAGGTGACTTGTTACTTGAACTCGCGGGACTAAAAACATCTTCGTCTTCGCTTATAGTTTTGTACTTGTCTTTGTCGGTGACATCGAATTTAAATACCTCGGGTCTGTATTGTTTCTCGTGCATCATCTCGATTGTTAAATCTCCTTTATTGTTATTGTACATTTCGGCAACATTGTTGTTGTTTACTGAATTATCGGGGGACGGCTCACTCTCATGGGGAGATGTACTTCCCGCTGCAACAAAATAAAATACTCGTATATACATAGTATCTCCTTTTATCAATGAAAATCAAAAATAATAACATAAAATCGATTCAGAAGACCACCTACAGGACATTCGTAATAGTTTCCTTAAATAGACAGTCGTAAAAATGATGTAACGTGAAGGGCTGAGAAAGACAGTGAGAAATGCTTTATTGTCAAAAAATTGTAGACAAAAGCTTGTGAAAACTAAAAAAACAAACATAAAAATAACTAAATAACTTTGAGACACACAAGATTAGAATCGCACTATGATGTAAGGGTGATTAGGTCACTAGATATGGTCCTATGAAGTGCCATGAGATAAGCGATACTCCTAGAGTATTGTCTGTTTTGGTTTTGTCTACAAAAAGATATATTTTACCCTGATATCTAGATAGGCGATGTCATTTATAAATAGAAGAAACAAAATAGGGCCTAGTACTGAGCCTTGGGGCACTCCACATTCTATTGGTTTGCAAAAAGACATTGTTGTATCCACCCTTATTAGCTAACTTCTCTTGGTAAGATTAAACTTAAACCATGCGAGAGGTGTTCCTCTGAAACCGTAGTACTGAAATTTGTTGATTAAAATATTATAAAAAATAGAAAAATGCTAACTCTACGGGCATAAAGAAGAAACTGTGTAGGTTGGCATTAGCATCAGGGATATATGGAAGCGGATCATGATAAAGATTTATAGAATTTGATAAATTTTTGGCTACATTCTTCTCATTCTTCTTCTACTGCCTTGCACCTACAGTGCGTTAGCGATTATCTTATAGTCAGACATCTATTTATAGGGTCCACATTTCGAAGGCTTCTAGTTTATTGGTGGACGATATCTTTAATGACCATGTTTCCGTACAGTACAGTAAAATTAACCTGCTCGATGAAGAAGCCTTATTTCTTAGATAATTCACAATGGACCATGTTTCTTTGGAAACATTACGAGAATTGGCGATTCTCCTATTATAATGAATATCTTTGGCAGATTTTATTATCTAAAGATCACATGTTCTTTGTAGAAAAGTCCACATCACCAGAGAGCATGCTGACAACAGTGCTCGAAGTTTTAAAAACTTTTTTCCGAAAAGATACAATATAATTTGCAAGAAGTATTTTTAGTATTGGATTTTACCGAAAATTTTGTTAAAACTGCTCCTTGATTGGAGAGACCTGGATTAAAGTACAGTCAGTAGATTATGAATCAAAAGATCACATGATATAGTTTATAATACTAGAATTGGTCTTAGTTATTCTGGTTAGCGTTCTTATAAGCTTGACTGTACCAGAATAAAAAATTGACTGAAGAGTTTCTTGACCACACACTGTAATAATCAATATTGAGATCGCCTCATAGAATTAATTTGCTTTTTAGAGATAATGACTGCAGTAAGATCAGTAGTTTGTGACTGATCGTACTGATGAGTTGTTCACGTGATGGTAAACCTCCACCATTTCTACTATATATTATAAAGAAAATTTGAAAGCTTTTGGAATCGAGGCAACTTTATTTTATTAATAAATCTACACAAATTTGCAGATCATTGGTTTAGCTACGTTCATTTGTAAACTAGGTGCATTTGAAGCTTGGTCTTCTTAGAGAAATATCATGGATACTGTACGAAGCAGCTTTTGAATCAAAAATTTGTTTTTCGAACTGTTACGAAAGAATAAAACTATAATGATCCAGTTGATCTCAAATTATGTTTATGATATAATTACCTGTGAGTTTGTCCAATACTTGACTCAGTCTCTTTCTTTTCTTATATTTACCGACGATACGATGATTGTGATTGATAACTAATGGATGATTGTTATTAGCTTTGTCAGTAGTGGTGGAGGAATCGACTGTACTCTCTGCCATAGTCATTTACGCGGGGCGGCAAAGGGCCGCGGATCCTACGAACAATAAGATAAGACCTCCACGACTAGGTTCATACTGTGGTGCCTGATTTAAAAGTAATGACTTCCAAGTTTCAGAGACACCTGCAACAATTGAAAATAAACATAATGAGTATCAATGACTACAGACAAAGAACTAATTAACTCATTAACGAATACTAATATTGTGCTAATTAATTTATCAATTATATTCTTTGTTTAAAAAAAATATATTCAGAAATGGAAAGTATATTATACATAAATGCTAGCAATATTATTAAATTATACGAAGGTTACAAGTTTTGAGATATGGCAACACTGATGTGAATGTGTGAAATCTGACACTACCTTTATAAAGTTTGACACCATCTCGAGCTGCCACAAAACAAAAACATCAGAAACTTCTGAACTCGCCTATGGGCTGCGGTGTCTGCGCGAGGAATTACTACTAGATATAGAGGATTTAGAGTATTCTGTGCAGATGTTTGAGGACTTCTTCGTGTCCGAACTGCAAAACTACAACAGGACAAATCAACTTCTCACGTCCAATTGATTTCTGCCACGAGTGTGTGAAATTTTTTTTGGCAAATTGATCTCCAGAATTGGTGACACAAGTTGGCGTTTACTCAGTCTCTACGGACTTTTTTCTATGGGGATATTTTAAATCTAAAGCTTACTCTAACAAATAGACTTCCCTGGAAAAATCAAGAGAAAATATCCGTCACGAAATGGCAGATATCACGGAAAATACCTGTCATAAACTCCTAACTTTAACCTATCTATTAACATAAAATAAAAGACCGATCTTCATTATAGTGCTGTTCATAGTTTGATGTTGGTGCCAGCTCGATTTTATCAAGTGAGAAATATATAATTGTTAGACATTTCAAAGCAGCTCTATTGTACGCCATCAATAATCTTAGTGGCTATTTTAGCAAGACAGTAAAATAAAGAAATCTCTGATCTGTAGTACAGTACCAAGCTTCTAGTAACCACTCAAGTTTTGTTCAGAAGCTTAAGGTTGATATCTTAACATTTTTACGAACTACTGGTTTTTTTAAATGACATACAAATATGAAAACTGTACAAAACTTATGAACGTAACTACTAGACAGTAAACGCTGATATTTTGGTGAAATTTATTTAAGAGGTGAGTTGATTTTGAACATTATGATTACGATTAGTTTTTTAAAATTTCATAGCGAACTCTATCATTTGATTGGTAGTTTCATTATTTACAATAATTTATTAAATCTGGATTTTCTCCTTTCATTTTCCAATAACGAAAGAAAAATTAATGAAGAACCAAAAAAAAAGGCCAAGTACATAAAATATCGGCAGAAGTTACATTTATTTGTACCTGTCCATCATCAGCCCCTGACACTCCTCGTTAGCGCTTAACATACACGCTTGTGTATAAAATATATTACCATTGTCGTTGAACCGAGTGGTTGGAGGTGCGATAAATCTCCGGCTACTGTGAAGACGACTTTCCAAAATACTCACCCCCTAAACTGATACAAAAGAAACGGCGAGAGGCGGTAAGCACGTGGTGCATTGCGGCGGGGGTGGGCGCAATGCACTCATACAGACACTGCAGTGCGGTGGAGGCGGCATACGGACTGCAAGCTGTTTAAATCGTGAACGATTTTATTCTCTTCATATTCACAGTAGCGTAGTCTAAATCTTTATATTATTTTGTTGAAATGGATATGGAAAGTATCTGTAGTTATGATGATATCAAAATCAGGGAAAATACACTCTACTTTCTATGAATTCGAAACTATACGAATTGTACTAAAATAACTATGACCTAAGAAAAATGAGCCACATAACCCCCATGTTTAGAATTAAACTATAAGCTGATTCCACATGAATTAATATATATTTCTTCGACCTTTTATAAATTCTGACATGAAAGCATCAGATAGAAAAATTAATTGATTACTAACCAAAGAGTATTCAGAGTTCAAAAAATTTATTCTCAAAAAAATCCAGGATTGCACTCATTCCAAAGTTTAACTCTTGATGGGAAGCATTTGTGGAAGTATTTTTGTCTGAAATCCAATCGGTTGCTTTTCCATCCGTGATTATTCTTCAAAAATCACAATTATCTTAATATATGAAACTAATATAAATTTAACTTAAATTTACATGTTTGAATTTAACAAGTGATATTTTTAGAAAATTATCAACTAAATAAATTTTTTTTGTTCCGTATAATGATCCCAAATTTTCTTTTTCCCACGAACAACGTTGATATTAAATTTTTTACATAAATCGATGTGATTCACTTGATATAAAACGATACAAAATAAACCTCAAAAGTTAACGAAACCGTAAACATGAAATTTATTTTCGACTACATTCAAATACAGCAAATTATAGCATGGATAATTTATATGCTAATAAACCATATTTTCTCTCCTACACAGATATTAACTTATTTTAAAGTGTGAAAGCAAAATCTGAGCTTCTTATCTGAAGATATTATAAAGAATTTATTGCATATAAATTTTATTATTATGTATTTACTCTTTACGTACACGCCAACAATGTTTTGGGGTTTGACTCATATTTGTATACTTATTCTTCTTCTTTTTCTACCTCTTGAATCCCACTGTACCATAGACAAGTTTTTATTTTTTCAACTATTCATTTCCCTGTGTTCATTTCATCAATATTATTTGAGGTTAATTCTTGACTCCTCTTCTTTTCTTTTTTTGTTAATATCATTGCTTCTGCGCCGTACATTACTAATGTTTCTTCTCTTATTATTCCTAAATTGATGGCTATCATTTTTCTTTCTATCTGTCTTTGACCATTGCAATTAAACATTATTCCTAGATATTCCTTAATTCTTAAATTTTAAGTGTTTCCGTGTTATGCTTCATATAATTCTTCGTTTTCTCATCTATTTTTTTAACATACTTCATCTTATGTTTTTCCTCAATGTATTTAGGGATTATATCGTGTGCATATGTTTCTGGATTTTGCTTATTTTTGCGTTTCTTACTACGTGCCTTAGCGATACATTGAATAGTACCGCAGATAGTGTAGTACCTAGTCTCATTTCATTATTAATTGCGAGATCTTCAGTTGGGCATGCGCCAACTCGTACTTTTAATACCCGCCATAAATTTAAACTTCTGTTATAATGTGCCAACTCGTGATCGTGGTTGTTTTGAAGATTAGACAACTCGTGAACGCCAATTGTGAACGCCACCTCTGTTGACCAACTGGAAAAAGTCCTTAGGACGGTAGTTAAAAGTGCCATCCATGTAAAATGTTTTTTAAACAATTCAAATTTATTTCTTATCCATATTTAATTACGTTAAATAATTGTCCAATAAAGACATTCTCTTTTATCAGTTTTGAAAATATTTGTATTATTTATCAAAGTATTAATTTAAGTTAGGTAAGCTAACCTAAAGGATTTTGGAAATCTAGGTTTGCATTTTTTGATTTTCCAACTGTACAAAGTGGATTAGATACTAAATTCCTGGTAATACTCTTAATGAATCCTTCACGAGTTGTATCATGTACTCGGACTACCTTTTCGTTTACCTGAAATATCCCCGCATCTTTATATTAACGGATTAAAATTCGTCACGCGTTCTATCGCACCCTTTAAGTTTCTCCATTGCTTTTAATTCATTCATTATATCGCTTAGTGTTTCAGACAGCATTCAACCGTCTGACTGAAGCAAATGTTTGCTGGAAATCTTCTAATAGCATTTCAATTGAATTTAAGGCATCCATTCTAGATTACGTGGAGCTAAATATTTAGATTTACTCGTCAGGTATCTCTTTCCAAAGTTTATTCCACTGTATTTTATTAAATTTACATTTATTTTATCTGTTCCAGGTATTTTTTTAATCTTTACTAGTATCATGATTTCTTTTACCCCATTTTTATTGGTTCTTTCCTTATTTTCTCTTGATTTTCTTTCGATTCATATATAAATTCTATATTTTCCATTTGCAATTGATGCTTTCTTCTTCTAAGAATTTTCCACTTTTTCTTTTAATCTTGTTTTTTCTTTGGGTATCTATTCGTTATATTTTCTCCTATAGAATTATTTTGTGATGTTTTCTATCCTTTCTTTTCTATCTTTCTTATTTTGTTATTAATCTTAATATTTCATTGTAAAAATTCTCTTGCCTTTTCGAAGTTTTTTGTTTCCTCTGTTCATTATTTGTATCCATTAAAATCTTCCAATTCCATTTATTTTTACATCTTGTGGATATCATATCGTTTTGATCAATTTTAGACTTTGAATTATAATGAACTGAAATATGTTACGCCTTTGGTTATGGAATTGCGGATATTAGTATTGTTTTCAGTATTTTGGAGCTAGTAGCATATTTTTGGCAAGGGTGATTGTGTTGCAGATATATTTCAGAAGTTGAAATTATTATAAAAACATTTTAACAATGATTTTGACATCTTTAAAAACGACTCCAAATGTATCAAGTGATATCTATCTTCATATTGACAAGGCACTCGTTTGATGGTAGAATCAACAAGAATGATTATACAGCATATATATGCCTCAATTTTGAGGACATCACGTTGTTTGATATTTCTTTGGCTACTACGGGTAAAACTGCTTCTTCATTGTCAAATGTGAAATATTGGGTAGCAGAGTTTAAACGAGGCCGTACGACCTGCGAAGACCAGCATCGTAGAGGTCGACCAAATGAGGTGTTTCCATAAAGTTTCATGATTATTGATGAAACACAGGTTCACTAATTCACACCCGAAAGGAAACATTGGACTAAAAAGGGAGAACCGGCTCCAAAGAAGGCAAAGATCGTTTTTATTTAGCTAGTCATTTTTACTATACAATATGATGTTTGTAGAATAGAATTATAGCGCCATTTTCACAAATTCCATTTCAGTTGCATGAATTCTCTATTGTTTATGTTACGAGCATTTCCTTGACATGGGCCATGAAGCCGTCCCTGTCCGGTTATAATGAAAGTTTTTATCATAGCGGCAATTTGTTTACATTGTTTTTTTTTTAATTTGTAGGAAGATTTTTTTTATTTATTTATTTGGTTTCTTTATTTTCTCGAATTTTTTAGAACTTTGTTTTGGGTATATAAACGAGTTTGAATAAATGCTTATTAAAGTTCTTTATTTTAGGTCTCTTCTGTTTTAAAATTAGTTTTTTTCAATAATTTTTGCAGTCTTTATTATTTTGATGAAGACTGAAGTTAAATCGAAACGTCAATTTTTTATAAATCTTCTGAAAATTATTACAAAAACTAATTTTAAAACAGAAGAGACCTAAAGTCAAGAACATTTAGAAGCATTAATGTATCAAAAAATCTAAAAAATTTAAGAAACGAAACCAAAGAATTTTAATAATTGTATATGTTAGTTAAGTATTAGTGAATGATTAATTATTGTGTAAGTTGATTAAATCTAGTGTAAGTGTTTAAATAAATTAACTAAGTAAAAGACATGAAATAGAAAATAGATTTCTTGGATGTTTTTTATTTACTTCTGATGTTCTACCGAAGTACGTGGATGGTCCCACATCTTCATTGTTGGAACATCTTTGATTACCGAGGCATTTTTACGAGTCTAAGAACAGAAAATAATCCGAGGGGGCTAAATCTGGCAAATAGGGAGCATGAGGTAGCTTCAACTCAATAATTTTGCTCGTTTTCTTCCCTTAAATGTGTTTATTCGTGACCTAAGATAATTTTCAATAATTTCAAAGAATTAAACGTATTTTATTGTTTGTTTATCGCATCTCCTCTTAATTGTCTCATCGTTAGATCTCAATTTCCCAAAAAAAGAAATAGATGAAAATATGTTTTGCTTTATTAACTCACATATATGGTTTCGGAACGTTCTGTATAGTGGATGAAACAGAATGTAGTCGGGTAACGTTGTGGATGAATATAAAAACCACCCACCTTTCCTTTTCCTTGAATATTTGTAAGTAGTTTCTCCTTATAAGTATGACAAACTGGCCACAGCGTATGTGTTTAAATTCACCGAGTGCTTTGAATACAAATTCTGCAGCGGTTATCTTTTCATCTTGTTGCGACAGTTTACCTCCAAGATGGATATTTGATTGGTTTCACATAAAGATCATGAAATACAATGAGAGACATCGTTTATTTATACCTTGAACAACGAAATATGTTTTATATAAATCTTCTATATGCAATTTATTAACAAATCATTGAATACCAGCATGGAAAAAAATTTAAGAGAATAAAACGAGAAACTCAATTTTAGAAAAAATTCTTATAATACTACGAAAAGAATCATAATTAAAATCTAAAAAAAAAAACACTCTTTCATAGTTATTCAACTATTCAATCTAGATGTAGAATATAAAGTAGGAATATAAAGGCTTTTTAGGCTAGTAGCTTGAAAATGATTCTTTTCCACTCTTTCTTATTTTTGCTTTAGTTTTCCAGTACTTAATTCCTCTCTTGGTTTGTGTCCATTATTTTTTTATTCATCTAAAATTTTGCATTCCCTGTTAGCGACCCAGTCACTATATTCTTTTGGATCTTATTATTTTGCTTGGTTCTCCTTCTCCAAATAAATTCTACTTCACGTTATATGTTCCTTCCAGCCATAATTCACCCCCTTGTATCCTCCTGGTTATTATCCATTCCTCTGCTTCGATAAGAATCTCCTCGTAACTCTGATTATCAAATTATTGTTTTGTACAGATGTAGCTTCACCTTTCTGGATATTTCCTTGGAACGTATTATCGCATTCAGTACTTCCAATTGTTCACTTCCTTTCATCATCGTTGCTTCTTAATTTCCTCCCTCGAGGTTTGGCTTTAGGAACTCGAAAAGGATCATCATAGTATTACTGCAGAATTGCAGAGAATACAATAAAAATGTATAGGTCTCTTTCATTGATTTCCAGAAGGCCTTTGATAAAGTCCAACACGATAAACTTACAAAGAATTTAACAACTAATAACTTAGATCCAAGCGAAATACGATTAATCAAAAATATTTATTACAATCAAACGGCAGTAGTGCATGTTGAGGACATGGAGACAAACGAAATCGATATTTAAAAGGAAGTTTGGCAAGGATTCGGAACAATAATGAACTACTTAAGATCCGCCGATGATACACTGACTGGAAAACAAATAGAATGGGTGCTAAAACACAAGTATATTGGATCAGAATTGAAATGGCATTTGTCTACTACTCCTCAAACAGAAATCTAAACCTCCACGTCTGAATAGTATTCATGGAATATTATGTGTGGTCAGTACTGCTGTACGGAGTGGAAACCTGGAGCTTGAAAGCTCAATTGATCAAAAAACTTGAGGCATTTGAGATGTGGCTCTATACACGCATCCTGCAGATACCCTGGACTGATAGCATCACCAACGACGAAGAACTAAGACGCATTGGTCACAAAAGAAAGTTGTTGACAATTATTAAGCCTCTACGTCAGAATAGGATTCAGGGAATGCTATGTATCGTTAGTACTGCTGTATGAAGTGGAAACTTGGACTTTGAAACTCAAATGATAAAAAAACTTGGTCGTAAACCTCCAATGAGAAGACGGCATGAGAAGAAGATACCATTCTTGCCTTTTTTGATGCTTCTGGCTTTTCTCTTGTTCCTATAATTGATTTATTACGAGTCGAAATATAATAAAATATTGGAGTGAAATAATTGATGAACATCTTGGAGTTAGGGCGTGAAATTTTGTAGGAAATTTTTAAATAAATTCTCCAACGAAGAATCATGACATGAAAAAATCTCTTCTGATCTGAAAATTTCAGTGGAAAGAGATATTGACAAACGACTTGACAATGTGGAATGGACATACATGGAAATTCGTCGTAAATAAACGATTATTTTCGAAAAAAACTATTTCAAGATGGAGCTATGGGTGTGTAAAGGGCTGAAAGTCTTCTAGATATAATGATTAATAAGCAATATGTAGATCTTCCGGTGAAAAACAACTTTTACTCGCATTTAGAATCGTTTGATATTTCTCAACTGCATTTTATAATTTAAAATACTGAACAGACGTATCTGTATCATTTCTATGAAAATAGATGAATAATAAGCTGTAGGAAAATTCTAACCTGATTTAGAAGAAAAATAAATTAATCACAACACAAATAAAAGTAAATGAATTTTACATTTACCGAACCACAAACTTTTACATGAACTGTTTGGAGTTATTTTATTCAGTAATCGGTTCTTATATCTAAAATTTATCTTTTTTAGAAGGTAGACTATTAAGGAGAACACCCACTTCCCTCTTTGATACCGAGGAAAATCCCATTATCTTATACTTACGGTTTGAAGATATCAAACTCACGATTATGCTTCTGAGGATGCGGTAGATGCTTCCGTTTTCGATTTACTAAAATACCTGGTTTAGAACAAGTTCTGGGAAATATAAATGTATTTTGGTTTGCAGTGGCAGTAGATATTATAATGTTATGATTAATTTTGATTTATGTTAAAATTAATTGTTTATCTCAAATGAATCGATTTCTACACTGAAAATAAAAAAATTATCAGAAGCAATGAAAATTGAGTGTGAATTTACATAGTTTGAAGTATGTTTGTTGATGTATTATTTTGTTAGAAATCTTTTAGTGAACATATCATTCAATTCATGTTGAGACTATTTTTAGATTCACTTTTACCGAATAAATATTGAAATTTGACAAAAAAGTTTCCAACTCTAACGAAATAAAGTTTTTAGGACCTTATTAAAAACTACGTTCAATAATCTTTCGTGACATTAAGGAAGCTATTACTATAAATATATAAGGAAAAATTTTGAATCTACTCTCCAGAGGTCATCAGATAAGTCGAACAGTTATAGTAAATTCAGAGCGTTATGTGCAGATTTTAGACGACTTCTTCGTGGCTAAACTACAAAACGGTTATTAGCAAAGAACATCCAATAGATCTCTGTCACTAGTTCGTGAAATTTTTACTGGCAAATTGATATCTAGGAAAAATGACATAAGTTGATCCTTACGCACGATTTAACACCTATAGACTTTTTCTTGTAGGATTATGTCAATTATAGAGTTTACGCTAGTACAAATAACATTTTAAAAATGTTATTTTTAAGAAATAATTTTCCGAGCAATGTTATAAGTAGCAAATATTTTTTCAATAAACTTGTTTTTCTTGAAATTGTTTTTTTAAATGTGAAATTTCTCTTGAGGCCCTTGTAGAAACTACTCAGTGC
This sequence comes from Diorhabda elongata, assembly GCA_026230145.1. NCBI lineage: Eukaryota > Metazoa > Arthropoda > Insecta > Coleoptera > Chrysomelidae > Diorhabda > Diorhabda elongata. The sequence goes on along the minus strand of CM047928.1, from coordinate 14,878,588 downwards.
AAAATGATTTTATTCCAACCATGAAATCATCTTCAAAACCAAATACAAATACCTTTAAAGGAATGAAAGAAGAAAAAAATGCATAGGGCTAAAAAAAGAGTATGCTGGAAAAAGATTTATTTGAATTCAGGAATAGATGATCGTTTAGCTTTTTAAGGACTTGAAAAAAGAAACTCGATTTTCATAGTCCAGATTTTTATTTAATTGTCATGTATAGTTTTACATTTTCTTGAAAATCTCAATTTTCACTACTTAAAGCACGAAAATTCAAAGGTTCAAATTAACTATTTAAAATATTCTGATAATTACCATGCGTAGATACGAAGTAGTGGCAACTTTTACAGTTAACCGATTCTTCGAATTAAATTTTAATTTACCATTGCTAAGTACCATCAAAGCTTCTTCAAATACAATAATTTTCTACCCATAATAGCTTTTCAACGTCGTTTTTAATACTAGTTTATGTACACAGTAGTTAAATGATATTTTCGTGATTGAATTTCTTTCATAATTATGGTGATCATGTAAATAAGACCGGATTCAACAGTAACACCTCGAGGTGGCTTATGGTTCGCTAATAAACATTATAGATAGAGAGGAAACTACTGAAACAATTGTTAATTTATGTAAAACGCAGTCGCGATTTGTGCCTCGAGTAATATCGCAAGATAATGACCGGCATTCGCGAGTGCCGTATCATATATACCATTATAATACGGTAAATTCCAACACCCACTTCTTATACTAAGATAGTAATTAACACACCGATGGACTTGAATGTACAAACGATCAGAGTCGGTTGTCGATATTTATAAAGTCACAGGGAAGAATACAAGACTATAAGAAGAATTAATAAATTAGAAAAAGAACACAGATTAACAGATGAAGAAATAACGAAATTTGAAGACGAGATCCTTATTTTGAAAGACATTCTAAACTATACTATGTAACTAAGAAGGTATATGGAACATGTAAAACCAAAATAACACACTGGTGGGATGAATAAATAAAAATAGAGGTGAAAGAGATACCTCAGCAATAGCAAAAAGTAAAACAAGCCAAGGGTGAGTCGTGGGAGGAATTTCTAGAGAAGATGGAGAAAAACAGAAAGTGTAAAGATAAATATGTATCATTGACTGAGAAACCACAGACATGACCAAGGTTAGGTTATCCAGATCTGGTTCAAGTCTAGGTTGCTATTAATTGGTCGAACTTGGGTTCGCCACTCTTGGACCAAGGCTGGGAAACCACAGACACGGCCAATGCTCGGTTGACCAGACTTATGCCAAGGCCGGCGCGCTCAACCACAGCTTCCCAGTACTAGCCCAGACTTGGTCCAACTCTGAGGGTTCTTGTATGGGAAGCAACTCAAAAACTACAAATATTATATCTGAAGAAAATGAAATATTAGATGATTGAAGGAACATTTCTAAAACTAAAACAGCATAGAGTACACAAACAATCCTAGAGGAGTATTACCACAAATTCTCAAGAAAGGAATGAACGCATAATGGAGAATAGACTGATATAGGAGGTAGACAATACAATCAATGATGCACAGACAGCATTTAGATCCAATAGATCAAACAATATTTGTGGGATGTATAGAATTTATGTTGCAGCAAATGATTCAGAGAAAGCCTTCCATAGTATGAACAGCGAAAAGTTATGGGAAATAAAGATGAATAGAAAACTCGGGTCGGGGATATTTCAGGTGAACGAAAAGGTAGTTCGAGTACATAATACAACTCGTGATGGATTCATCAAGTGTACCACCTGGAATTTTGTACCTAATCCAATTTCTTTTGATGGAAAATCCAAGAATTTTTTAAAATGTTTATGCTTTTAAATAATCTTAATTTTCATTTTATTATTGTTTATCATTTCACAGATAAAATCTCGAGCAGTATAATAATCCGTTAAAAGTTATCTAATCTTCAAAACAACCACGATCACGAGTTGTAAAAAGTATTCTGAATACTGTAAACGAGCTTGATTCTTTAGATCTTTAACGTCATACTACCAGCGGTCTAGTAACTGACTAATTATTATAATAAGTTACTGTAAAAGTTGTAGAAAGGAATAATGTAATCAGGGAATTGTTGACGACTATAATGCTACTAGCTGTAGAGCGCTACCAATCAGAATAATATAATAGATATACTTTAGAATAAAGTTATTATTAAGGTTTAAAAAGTTTTAAAAATATATTATACTAATAAGTCAATATTCTTATTGCTTGGAATAAATGGAAAAAAGCAGGTGTACTAGTTCTTTGTCCATATATGTTCAGTTTGTAATTTTCTCTAAAGACTAAAGACAATAATTTCTGCTATAATTAACATATATCATGTATGAAAAGTTCCGAGAGAAATAGATTCTCCGAAACTCACTTTAATTGTCTTTAATGTCGTCATAGTATTTTATAATTGTTATCAAGAGAATCATTAAATTTTACGACAAACTTGTCTCGAAAAAAATACAGATTTATCTCTTCTGTTTGTGTGTGTGTGTCGGTACGTAACAAAAACGAAAGATGTCATTAGAATCATTAGATTTACTTGTAGGTCTATTATCCAGAGTCCAATAGAATGGACAAGCGTCACCTTTCATCTAGGGCTTTAATTAATGGTTTAGTTTTAGATTTTTTTGTGAACGTAACCTGACTTGCAACAATTCGCTATGAAAGTAATTATTAAATATCGAGACTTGTGGTTACATCATGAGACAGTAGCGAAAGTTGAATACAGAGTGATAAACATTTTTCATTACAAAGGCAACACGATTTATTTTCGAAATTTCAGTTGGTATTTATTATCAATTATAAAATTATATATTCATCAGTTAGATGTACTTCTAGAGATTGACGAAGATCCTCACAAGACAACACTAGAACTAGAAGTAAATCATCTATTTTGACAGTTTTGCATAAAGAAAAAGACGAAAAGTGAACGTTTGGCTGTCATCATTAACAATAAACTTATTGCCTCTTATTTTTCTAAGGGCACTTTTAGTGGTGAGGTTTATCTAGATTTTTTGATTAACTTCTTAGTGATTACATTACAAAGACTTTTTCCTGATGTTAATCTTCCCAATGAGATAGATCGATCTATTTAATACCAACAAGATGGAGCTCCACATCATTTCAATAGACCAGAGAATATTGCTGATTTAAATGTTAGGACAACGGAAAAAATTAACAAAATAACCCCTTAAGTGAATGCTGGGCATTTTGAACATTTAATTTAATTGTAAAGTACATTGAAAAATATATCTATTATTAGACATTATTATATTCTTACTACGTGAAGGTTTGTAATGGAAATTATAAAAAACTTAAAAAGTAATTTTTTCAGTTTTGATGACAGCAAATTAAAAAAAAATTATATTGCTGAATAGAGGACAAAAATCTCTTTCTAACAAGGTGCCAGACGATCCCCTTTCTTATTTGAAATTTTCGAGGGGATGCTTATAGTTCAGAGGGGATCCTGGAGGGAGATAATATTTTCATACTGTCAATTGTCAATTTAATAATAAAAATCGACCTTTCAGGTTTTGTTCATATATAATATAATGATGGTAAAATTGCATTTATTTTATTATACAGGGTGGCGTAATAGAACGTACATATTGCATCTTTTTTTTCGCCAGGTAAACGGTGTGTGGGTGGGGGGAGCCTAGCGTGGTTGAATAGTTGCACTCGTGAAGTTTTAGTAGCCATGAGTCACTTCGATAGAAAGCGTCGCGTTTTTTGTGTTCACAACGTCTTGACAAGGCGACTGTGTCGTTCAGTATATGGAATAAGACACATTAATGAAGGTCCGAACGCAAATTTATTTAAAATATGGGTGAAGCGCTATGAAGAGACCGGTTCCTTGTTCAAACCATCAGCAAAAGGTCGTCCAAGAACGTCTAGGACCGCAGACAATATTGATAAAATGAAGGAGTACGAAAAAATCCTAATGTGTCTACCAGTAAGCGATTGGCGGCTTTGAACTTGCCGCGACGAAGTTTACAGAGAATTTTGAAGTTGGGCCTTAAACTGCATCCTTATAGGCTCCAGTTAACACAGGAACTAAGAGATACCGACTTTGGAGCAAGGTTGGAATTTGCTGAAGAATTGCTTAGCACTTTTGCAAACATCCTTTTTTCAGATGAGGCTTATTTTCATTAAAAAAACGTTGGTAAACCGACAAAATTGTTCTTGTTGGGCCGAAAAAAGTCCAAAAATGAAACATCAAAAACCACTGCAAAGTCCGAAAGTAACGGTATGGACAGCAATCTAAAGCAAAGGAATTATTGGCCTTTTCTTTTTTGAGGATTCACGAAGACGTGACTCCGACCGCTATGTTGCGATTTTAAAGGGATATTTGACTCCAGAACTTGTGCGATCAAGAAAATCGAATACGTGAACTTGGCTCCGTCTAGACCAATCACACATCAAATGACTATATGGCGGCTATGAGACAGATGTTTTGTGCAAAACCAATTTCCAAAAGAGGTGATATCCCTCGACCCCCACGTAGCCCTGACTTGATGTCGATTTTTTTTGTGGCAACACCTCAAACATAAAGTCTACATGCACAATCCGAGGGACATCAGTTAGCTAAAAAAAAATATCCGCCAGCAATCACCCCAGATTTGTTGACAAGAGTTTTGACAAATCAGCGTTCGTGTTTAGAGGAGGGCCGTCATTTAAATAGAATAAACTTCATTTAATTACCCAATAATTATAACTTTTACTTCAACCATACTTTATGTATTTATTTTCTTATCTTATATTTAATAAATATACGTTAACCTGTATTACATCCTCCGTCGTGACGTGAATTAAGTTAAAGGAAAAACAGATATCACACATGGTGACTCAGTTAAATTGGGAGGATTTTTGAATGACTTTTGGGTTATTTTCACTTCAAATCAACTGTCTATCATGATGTGTAGATCATGATGAAACATTAACAAATTCAAGAACTGCACGTTAACATTTTGTGTGCTGCAGCCGTACGTTGATTTTCAAGCTTAATTGCTTCCACTTTACCTGTATTACGGAAAAAAACTACGTTTATAACTTTCTTGGTACACCTTCGCTTTTTATCGAAATGAATATAATAAAATGATATCTCATTATCTTCTAGTGTTTAAGGACGAAAATGTTTCATTTGAAATTAAATTCATTACCAAGAGTTGCACCATTTGAATAAACATTTTTCGACAGGTGCGTTACATCCAGGAAAACAATTATTGTCGAAAAGATCGTTACCTGTAGATTTTTCATGCGGAAAAGTTGAAATAATCTCTACCAATCATTTTCAGCAGCTTTCTAATCAAAGATTTTTTTTCATATCACAAGCTGCTGCTTATAAAGCCTTGAAGGTTCTTCTGATATATTTCTTTCTGTATCAATTTTGTTAAATTACACAGCTACACAGGGTTGTGTTTAAAAAGAGATAATTTCGCATTGGCATCGAATGACCAAAAAAGGGTGTTTGATCCACCGTTCTAATGCAGTGATTTTTTACATTCAAAACTTGCTTTTGTTCATTCTACCATCATCTGTTTCGAAAAAAAAATGCATTATAATCCTTAATTAAATAAAAACCAATTATTTCAAAAGTACCGTATAAAAAATCGCCAGAAGTAAGTAGATTAATAAACCTCCTAACTCGATGGTTCATTTGAAATTTAGATTAGATCCAAATAGATCATTTTACGGTGTAATAAGTCCAAGTTTGAGATTAGAATTTAAAACCTTTACTTCTTACCCATTAATTCAGGCAAGCGGAAATTTTTAATACCTTGTCTATGATACAGTGCACAATTAACGTCTCTAAATCGTATCCCAGGAATTTTGAATCATTAATGCTTCAGGAATATATACAATGTTGCAATAAATTAAGTAATATACTATATATTTCCAAGCTTTCGAATACATATGTATCCATCATCAGGTAATTAATTAGTTGAGAATCAGGTGTCTTGAAGTTTGTTGTTTCTTTTGAAAAACATTCAATCCATGAAATTAAAAAATCAATATTCAAATTGTCACGTGATAGAGCTTTATTGATATACAAAGGTTTTCGAAAGCTTGGAAATATATTAGAATTAGTACACTACGAAACGGCACAGTCTAGTATCGATTATATTTGCTGCTAGAGCTTCTCGATTTCAGATGATTGCAAGGAATTTGAGAGAGATCATCTTTTTCTGAAGAATATATATGCAGCAGACAGGCTTAATTTTTTTGCTTTTGATTTTTTCATTATTTGAACAAAAGCTATAAAATATTTATTATTAAGAATGAAACTCATTTTTTTTTGTATCTATACGTTGAATTATATGACGAATGGTCCATTGCTGATGTTTTAATATATTTGTGTTCAAAATACCACACATATAGGAAACCCCGGATTTGAACGACAGAGTCCAACGCTGGGAAACCCGGTCTTAGTAAACCAATAATGACCCAAACCTGGATGAAATCTGGATACCTTAGCCTCGGCCATTCTATGGTCAGCCAGGTTTGGTAGAGCTCTGTAAAGCTATATAAAGTTTTGTTCTAATAATAGATATCTTAATATTAAAAGTAATAAATTTTTAAGAATGAAATTCTTTTATACATAAAAGAAAATAAAAAATAGAGCAATTTCTTGAAAAGCTTAATTATTTTACTGATATTTTTATGTACACTAATTAGTAGAGAGCAAACCAGTTTGGCCCAGGGATGCAAACTAGTCTTGGGTTTATCTAGGCAACTGTGCCTGGTCAAGGCTTGCACACCAAGCGAGGGCATTGTTCCAGAGTCCCACCAAGTCTGGGCCTATACTGGGCCCATCCTAAAATCCTATGAGGGCAATGAAGAGCTTAAAAAGGAAATATGGTATCTTCAATCTTCAAAATAAATAATGAAGTGAAGGAGATTTCATTCATTATATTTTATGGAATTGTATAAACATGGACGTACAATAATTCATTTTCAATAAGAGTTATATTTCAGCGAAAGTTAATAATGTGTTTGAACGATTACAAATATTAGTACAATTAAGTTAGATATCGTGGCATACTTCAAAAGATCATTTACGTGAATCATATGCACATTTCTTCTTGATGGCGTGTTTGTAGAAGTATTTGTCTTTTGTCTCTAAATAGGTTTCAATGTCAGCAATTGCTTCTTTATTTCAGCTGAATTTATTACCGATTAGCATTTTTTTGAGATCTGCGAATAGCTAGTGGTCACTTAGGGCCAGATCTGGATTATACGTTGGATGAGGAAGCAATTCGAAGTGTACTTCGTTCAATTTAAGTTGTGAATCAGAATTGTCTTGGTAAAACAGTTGTTTTTTCTTCGACATATGAGTTTGTTTTTCGTTGATTTTTGTTTTCAAACGATCCAACAACTCGCTATTTATTCTTTTCCTTTTTGCAGATAGTGGATGAATAATATTCCATGCGCATACGGAGCCACAACCTCCGCAACTGATTGTTGTGTCTTTAGACCAGGTTCACCGTCTGCAGTCCATTCAGATAATGATCGTTTGATTCCGGAGTGATGTATTACGTATAAACATGTCCAAACACTGCTCTGAATCAAAAAGACGTTGTTGTTTGTGATCAATTGTCAGTAAACGCGACACCAACTTTGAAAAAAGCAAATGTTTATTTAACCAATTTGTGGACTTGTTTGATGTTTTCCTGAGTAACCACCTAAATTGGACGACCAGAACGGTCACCATCATCGGTGTCTGTACGAACACGTTTAAATTCAACTAACCATTAACAAATGATACTTTTCGATCGAACAGAATCCAGATATTATTGAAATGATTGCAGCATTTTTTTTTATCAAGAAGCAATGATAAATTAACACAAGAAATTGTTTTGAATCCGTTTTGGAAATGACAAAAGTAGCTGCACTTAAATGGTTGTCACTTTCTTTTGACTAATCGAAATCTCATGTAATTTTACACATAGTATATTGAAAATTGGTACTCCATAAACGTCACATGGATTTGATAATAGCAGCGTCATCTCTGTCAGTCATGCGAATTATTGATTGATATTATATATCTCAATGTATCCTGTTTTCCCAAAACTTCATATTCTTCCTAATTATTATAATTTTGAGCTTATTGTGATATCTTTTCAATGATCTAAAATGCAAAATAATCGTTAACATGAGCTTTCACTGATTATCGTTCTTAAAGTATAATAAAACGCTGCCTGAAATATTTACAGATTATTTGAACTGATAGATAATGTTACAAAAAATGCCGTTAAATCGATACAAAAAAAGTGATTGATTAGTTTGGTAATTTAATACCCACATACATTTTTTTTGTCACTGACTCGATGGCTTGCATAATATTAGTGAAAGGACCCACAAACTACTTCGTCCGTAAAAAAATACTCTTACGGTCTACTTTCGCTCCAATCTAAAGGTAAATATCATTATCAGCTTCAAAGTCGTTTCTTTTAATGGTTATCTCAACAGGAACGATCGCATTGTATATAATTAGGTGACGTGGGAACCGAACGTCTTTCCAACTAGTTATTATTTATAAACATACAGGTACGTTTTTAGGAATTGTGTCAAAATATTGCGGAAAAGATATTAATAATTTCAAAAAGTATAATTCACATTAATAATATCTATGAACATAACATAACATTTCTTTGATTCTCATTAATCCATACTGATATGCATTTGTACTCGTCGTAAATGGTGAAGCCGGTCCTGTTCTATAATGTTAATGGAATCTAAAGTTTGGTGGATGCGGTGGGCAATTACCAGAAGGATATTTTCTCATAAACGACGGCAATTTCTTTATATTGTTCTAATAATTTATTCACAGTAGGCTGTGGCCGTTTTTATATAATCAATTTCTAAGAAGGCATTTTGCATTTTTTACATTCTAGAATCCGAATGATCGAGAAATTATTTGTGTATAAATTGGCGATTGTTTATCAGCAAAAAGTCAAATCGAAATAGTGACAAGTAGGAAACAAAAATCTCAATTTATGAAACGAAGTTTTTGTGAAAAATATAACAAGCAAACTATCAATAATTCCAATTATTTAATTATTTTGCACACATTATTTCATGACAATTCTCATAAATAATGACCTCAAATGACATGAATTGATGTCCATTGAAGCCAATTGACGTCTATTGTCATTCGATGTTGATCGATGTCTTACGATGTCGTCGATTGATGTAGATTGACGTCAATTCTTGTATTGAGGTCAATTTGGTTAGTTCTATTGATTTTTACCTTATAACACCTAAATTTTTTTCGGCACATCTAGAGAATTAAATGCTAAAGCCCGAGCTCGTTACATGCTTCCTTTGAGGAGATATCGTTGCTACAGACGAGCGGACACTAATAGAAGCGCATTTTTTTGTAAAAAGTAAGTAAATGATGAATTGGAATAAATTATATCAGTTAGTGAATAGTTAAGTCTTAATCGATAATCTAGTGAAAAGTGAATAGTTTAGTGTTTAGTGCATAGTGTATCTAGTATAATCGAATAAGTTCGAAAAACTGTGTGTATAAATTCACCCCACCGGTGAGAACAGTGTAAATAAATGAGAAAAAATATTACATTATAAAGATAGTTGCCTTTACTTTTAAGTTTAACCGAGAATAAATAAACTTTTTGAGAAGTGTTGTTTTTTTAAATAGAATCTAAGTTTAAATGATACTTATAATAATAATAATAATAATAATGAAACGGGAATATTATAATTGATAGCAAAGAGCTTAGGGATTTTTGACAAGAAAAAGCCCCATTGTAGTGAAATCTTCTTAAATTAAAATCCCTGTAACTGATGAACGTGAATTTTGAAATACGTTTCAACTAATTTAATTTTTTTTCATAATTTTCATGAACAGAAACATTCCTAAAATTCAATTTCAAAATAAGTGATATTCAAAACAATTCAGGTTGTGGCTGTTATTTGAAGCGGGTTAATCGGAATATCGAATCTTTTATATCATTAGATGATACACTAAGGTGTGTTTGAAAATCGACATGTCGACGAGTGTTTTTTTTACTATAAAATATACAAGTTTAGAAGGGTGGAATATTAGACTTTTTGTACAAAAGTAAATCTGAACAATAAATATGGATATTGTTTAGCTAAGTATTTATTTATATTGTTTCTTAAATTCTTTTTTTTTAAATTCTCGTCAAGTCTTGTAACAAAAATAGTTTATATTCAAGAAATTCTCATTGTTCTGTACGTAATATACAACTGTTGCGGTCGAATTTTAATCCTGGGTTAAATACTAATAATACTTCCCAGGATTATCGATATCTAAATCCTGAATCCTGGTTAACCATTTTCTTTTCTGGAGCCCAATTAAAATATAAATTACCAACTTATTGATTCAGCTAATCCATGAATCCCACTCTTTTTGAAAAGTCCATAAAGTGGGACAGCTTTAATTGCCAAAGATTTTCGTCTTCTATTTTAACTAGGTGTAGTGCCTGGAGTTCATAGTGTTTCATATATCGAGAGAATGTAGTTGGAGTTTTATTCTTCTGTGCAACAGAATCTGCACTCCACATTATCTACTATGTCTAGCGTCTTCACGTGTTTGTTGAGGCGATAGAACTCCCGTTAGTGTTCTTAGATTGTTCTTATTTAAGTTGACACATTCAGTAGATCTACTTTCGTTATAGTTTCCCAGAAGAGTCATTGCTTGTCTCAGAACTTGTAGGTTGTCCCTCTCTAGATTGAACTGAGCACATTTTTCATTTTCATCTGTTTGAAAAATGCTTGGTGCACTGCCCAGACTTTCAGAGTGTTTGGTCCTATTCTATCTATCCGTCTATCTATTCTATTTTGGTCCTACTTGCTTTGACAGTTTATTATTGAAGTGAAGTTTTTCTCAAAGCTAAACGTTTTCGATAGCAACGTCCTAAGGCATGTCCCATGTTTGGATATAATTAAGGAACGAGTTTTCTTTTATGATTCCGTCTCTAAACATTCTAAGTAATGTTTTCTCTGCCAGGCTTTCCAACACAATCTGGAGAGGTGGAAGATTTACAATCACTTCTAGTGCAGCTGTTGGGCCAGATTTAATGACCCAAGTTGCACATGAGCAATCCAGTCTTTGAACTTTTAAGAGATTGTACCCCAAACCACTGTCCCATATGTTATGAATCTTTCGGTAAAAAAATGTAATGTGTACTTAGTCAGTAAATAGAAAATGGTCAACCCCGATGCAACTAGCATAGATCTTTACAGGTCCGTTTGACCACAGGACGCAACTACTTTGCAGCAGTACAACTCTACAAGCTAAACATTTGATAATAATAGAGCAAACGAAAGTAAAGTACTCAAATAATAACATTATCCTAATTTATTAACGTTATTCCACGAGATATTCCACTTTTCGACTTTATTCCTTGAATTGTTTCTTGGTAGTGAATCGAAAAGTTGGTTTGACTTAAAGCAGATCACATAGTTTTCTATGACGCTTTCCTGTTCAATAGTTTTCTTTGCTAGTGAAAAGATTTCTGAGTTTCCTATCGATTCGATAATCAGTCAGTTAAGATAAGAAGGAAAGCAAAATATGGTCATTTGGATCTGGGTAAATTGTTATAGCATGCAGCTTGCGGTAATGGTCATAACTGACTTGATTAGTTCAATGCGGAAATTATGACCTTCAATTATTATAATTATAATAACAGTATTTCTTTTAAACATGTATCATTACGGACCTGAAAAGAGTAGAGAGTGGTAATCCGAACCGAAAGTATAATACTTTACAGTGATCTTGATAACAGGATCATGTTCGCAGGCCCACGCTTCTTCTTAATTTTGGACACATTACAATTTTAGTGCTTACACAAAATTTCTTTTAACATCGACCGCCTTGAAAGAAAAATATCAGTTCAGTGATTTCCATCGAATTGCTGGTTAATTAGATTCTAATTTTCACTTTGTAGATAATCGCAGATTCAGATCTTGTTTTATAAAATGTAAGAAAAATTATTCTAGTAATCATTTTTAATTAATTAGAGATTTGTTGATATAATGAAGATAACTATCAATAATTAATATGAAATACAAAACGTTTTAGTGCAGGGTTAGTTATGTTTCATTTAATGTTAATAAGCTTTGTAATTAGAAGATGATTTTTATAGAATTTGAATCAGACATTGAAATTTCAAGATACCCTTTGAAAGAGGCTGTTTCTTCGTCAATCTCCCATATCGGAATTGATAGTTCAAAATTATAGGAATTGAAAACGTAAGATTTGCGTGGATTTGCAAAGCCGGAAAAATCAATAAATGTTTACCTAAAGTGTATTCAATAGAAAAGTTCAGAAAAAATTTACGCAAACCAATTTTTTTACCGGAAGAGTTAGTCAAGCCTCTTATTAAAATGTGTGATGAGGGAGGAAATTTCTCCTTCCCTACGTAACATGGTATTTTTTATTTTGTTTGGTTGAATGTCTAAATTAAGATTATCTTGGTTTGCGAGCTTGGAAACGGGAGGAAATATCCAAAAAATCAGCTTAAAATCCATTTACTTCGAACTCATTTTCGATAATCAGAATTATAGTCAATGAATATGTTTTTCTGTGGAAATATCATTGTTCCATAATGATTATTTTTTACTTACTGTTCACTCATAATCTTCTCTATGATTATAGACATAATTTTTTTTCTTATTTCTTAGACCTTTTGATATGTTTGTGTTTCTAAATCTTCTTGATTTTAGGTCTCTCCTGTTTCAAAATTAGTTTTTTTTTGATAATTTTTCTAACAGAAAGATAAATATTGACGTTTCGACCAATTTTAAGTCTTTATCAAAATAAGATATTGACAATTTTCGTATTTATATTAATCAATCAGGCGAGACGTCAATATTTATCATTATTAAAAAAAACTAATTTTGAAACAGAAGAGACCCAAAATCAAGAACATTTGGAAACACAGGTATAAGTTTTTCATAGCACGCATTATCTTTAAAGTTTAAACTTAAGTCGCATATTTCAAGGTTTTCAATCGTCATTATGTATTTGTAATAATTTGTAAAATCGAGTAAAAATTTTTATTACAGTTATAAAAACTACAGAAAGTATAGAAACTATCATATTTCTAGAAGCTTACTCATACAGCAACTTCATGATGTGTATAAAAATATATATATAAAAAAAGCATAGAAGTTCCACAGAGAAACATTTATTCTAGATCTATTATTTATATAAAATGAGTTAGGAGTCAATGGATTTTAAGCTGATTCTTTGGATATTTCTGAGCACGCAAACCAAGTTAATCTTAAAGTTGACATTAAAACGAACAAAATAGAATAAAAAAACATCTTACGTAATGGGGAAAAACATCACACACTTTAAAAAAAGACTTGACTTTCCCGGCCAAAAAAAAATTGGTTTGCGTGAATTTTTTCTGAAAGAGAATGAAATTTTCTATCGATTACACTTTTGGCAAACCAATTCATACCATGAGAGAGAGAGAGATATATTTATCGATTTTCTTAATAATTATGTTTCCAGATTTGTAAATCCTATAGTTTTGACTATCAATTTTAATAAAAAAACACACGGTGTGCGGAGACTTTTTAGATTGACGGCTTTTGGACTATTAGAAATGAAAAAACAGATTGTAAATTATTTTGAGCTCATCTTCTAAAATTTCGTCCAAATATTTTGGATTTTGCTAAGTACTTAGTATGTACTTCCAGAATTTCCATTGACCAATTATTAATCGGTCAGCGTGACAAAACAGATTTTGTTGTGAAAACTTCATCCAGATCATCCAATGCAGCTGAGGCAATTCAAATGTTGGATTTTAGATTTTAAAATCAATTATATAATATGTCTCCAGAAAATACTGAGACTAATAAAAATTATTATTCAAATAGTAACAAATTTGAACCAATTTGAATTTTTTTTGAAAATAAATGAAATATTCCAAATAAATTCGAATATAGAGTGAAGTAGCCCTGCAAACTAATCTAATTGCCTACCATAAAAACATCAAGATTGATTAAAATAATAATTTGATATTAATAATAAAATTAGTTTTATCTTCTGCATCTTTTTAATTGATAATCATTTTTGTTTTAGAATGTTTCAAATACAATTATGATAATTACGTTTCCAATTATTTTCGAAGGTTATTAATATTGAATTAATCTTCCAAAAATCGAGGAATCTATTATATTTTCCAATGGAAAGTAAATAGATATTATGATAATTGGTTTTATGATTCCAACAAATAATATTAATTTTTACTCACGTCTCCATTTAATTCCGAGACAGAAAAATAATTTCCATATAATATATATAAAAAAACAGTAACAACGGAAAAAAAATTTGAGACTCTATTCACATAACTCAACTTCGCACACATCACAATACGCATCCCCCAAATGCCACTTTGCACATCATGTACTTAACTCACGACGTCCCAACACTGAACCTAAACACGAACTGAGATTAGCAGCCGTTCTGTAGCGTGGGAATTTGCAGAATAGGGTGTAAATTAACCAAAGTGGGGGTTAAACAGGCGGGTATGTATATTGTTGTAGCAATCAGGTTGTAAGAGAGGGAAAAGGTGGTAACCGTCGTTGAATTAAGGGCGGGAATTTTTGGGTACCCCCAAATATATCTATGGTGTAATTATTTTATTAAACTTGTACTTACTGGTTTTTAATATTTCCAATTGATTCAACGAAATGAAATGTTTTAATTGTTACATTGCAATCTCTCAAATGAAAGCGATAGTTCCAAAATAAACAATCCCCTAAATTTACAAGAATAAAAAATAATTATGGATCGAATTCTTCCTATGCTTTTCAAAATTCAAATATTAGGCTGGATTGGGGCTACCTAAATATATTATTTTTTCAAAAATTTCACGTTATAAAAATTACTTGTAGATATTGTTCAGTTTAGATATGAAATAATGCAAAAACACCTGAATTGACCATTTGAATTTAATTTGATTGTGGTTATGAAATAGAAGAGAAGAAAACGGAAGAATGATTTGGGGTTGACTTAGTAAAAAAATCCCTATCGCCGTCTAGATAAACCGAAAAAAGTATACAAATTTTTTATAGATTTTTCGGTTACTTCTGGCAACATTGTACTAAAATTTTAATAGAATATTTTTTGGAAGCTCACAGATGAATTTGTTTTAATATCTGACTCTAATAGGAGGCGCTAATTACATGTTTTGTATGGAGTAGTATTGAACATAACTTTTTTAAGGTTAGATTAATCAATTTTTAATTTAGCACCATACACAAATTACAATGTACAAGAACCCCTAAGCTAACTTCTTTCAGTGGTTGCTCTGTATTTTCGTATTGATGCATTTTCAAATACTTAAATCAGAATCAAATAAAAACTTTTCACTTTTTCTCTTGTAGCACTGGCTTTCAATAGCCTTAAATTAATTAATGAAATTTATGGACTGGGTATTTCCCCGACAATCTTCCTCCTCCCGATAAAGTAGTGGCAGTGTCAGTTCTTCTTCTTACTATTCTCAAAATAACCATAGAGAAATTTTTGTGTTTGGAATATTTTCCCACTGTGTTAAAGAATTTTTTTGATTTGATTGCACTCAACTGGTACTGTTTTAAAATCTTTTATAGTGCTGAGACAAATCTTTACCACAACCATAATGAGTAAAGTGCATTAGTATGTACAAGAATCAAAAACTCCAGTATGTATTCGAAATTGTCCTCTATCTGTCCATTTCCACAACATATATAATTAAATTTAGTAAATTTTTTGAAAGATTCTCAATATCTTCTGAACTTTATCTTTATCAATTTCCTTCTATTTTAAGCAAATTTTATATAATAATTTCCGTGAAACTTCGTATTTTCATTTATTATTTATTTGGAGAACATAACCAATAGAATTGCACAGATTTCTTGTTTGGTTATATTTCAAAAGAACATAAATTCACTTTTTTTATATGTTACAGTATAAACTCCTTTTTATTAATATCTGTTCTACCTACTCGTTTCTTCTTCTAGTAATTCCGTTTTTTTCTCCATTTTATTTTTCTCCTGATCCACAGCTCCCAAGTTGGAGTTCAACCACACCTAAAGGACTCAAACAGTATAACACAAACAAACAAATTCAACTCTAGTAATTGGGAATTCAGTTGAGAGCTGCAACCACCCCAAATTTCCATAGTTGATCCCAATCTCATCTTTAATATATAAAAACTTTGTTTTATTGTTTACAGCATTAAATATTATTTTGAAGAATTGTATAAGAGGATATTTTTTTTTATTAATTTAAATCATGAAGTGTTTTTAGGTTTTCTACTTTCTTCTACAATCTTTTAACGTTGTTCGTTAAAACGCGGGTGGAGTTCAATTTAATATTAATTGTTCACCTCATCTGAGTCCCAGTTTATTTATATACTTTAACTAAGACTGAATACCACTTCGTGAGGAAGAGTCTCCAGCCGGGAAAGTGAGGTTACAACGGGCTGGATAAACGGGTAGATAATGTGGAGTATACCCTGATAAAACACATTTCCAAAAAATAGCCTATCAATAACATAACTTAATTAAGATATTTCCATATTTTTCACATCCATTCTAAAGTATTTCTTCTTTTCTATCGGATCTTTTCCTCACTTACGGGTTTAAGTTAACTTCTATCTTTTAGAATACAGAAATAATTGAAAAGTATTTCACTATAACTAATATTGAAACAAAAACGACATTGAAAAAATGCTAGGGACCTTACTGCACAGACGTGTATCGACTACAAAAAACATTTTTAGCTATAACCTAAAAAAGCACAAATCGTTTGAGAAGGAATTTCCATTGCAGATTGCACGTTTTTTGGAGTTTGTACAGTTTGAAGGAGTTCTAGAAAAAAGTTTCACGTGTTTCACATTGCTAGCTGAAGATTTTTTGATTGATTTATTGAAAGAAAAAATGAGCTTTCCTCGACTGGGCTAAGAGCTTAGAAAGAGACACACCCAATTATACGTTCAATCACCATCTATGCATTTCGTTCGAATTTATCTGTGGCACTTTTAAGTTACGCCCACATTTCCATTTAACAGAATGTTTACTGGCGCACATTAGCGATATCCGTTCGAGGTATTTTCTTCTTATTATTATTATTGTTTTCTTTTTTTCGATTTATTGCATCCAACTTAAGATAATTTCAGTGTTGTTAAACAGAAGCTTGAGAACCGGACGCAAAGCTGCAAATTTAACTAGCACCTTCAACAATTCAATTTTTGTTTTCTGCAAAACACGACCGGTTATCGAAAACTAGTCATTTATACACTACATACATGGTCAGCTTGATCTTGATATTTTATTTCATTAGTAACCAACCGATATTGTGAGTTTTTGTTGTTTATTCATCTCATACATTCACTAATTGAATAACTGGATTATCACCACATTTTTTAAGCTAAGGAATAAAAAGTATTGACATAAGAATGAAAAAAAAATAATTAGAGGACGAATCCTAGTAACGGAATCCACTAGGAGAGCTGATGGATATGCGGGAATTCCGTAGCCTATCAATTAAACTGCCAGGCAGTCACCTACATTCTATTGTTTAAGAATTCTTTCTCTAAAGTAGCAATCAGTTGCTACCATTCTAACTTCGTCATGTTCGCAATACGTACACTCAACTGTTTGTGCTTTCTTTATTTTTTGAATATACCGTCAGAAGTAGCCGTGTTCCGTCAGAAGCTGGATAATGCAGGAATTTACCTATAATTATATCGGTCTTCTCTTCCATTCAACTAATTTTACTTCTGTCTACCGTTGTTGTCACGTCTGTATTGTTCTAGTGGACCTCTACGGAGGTCAACGAAGATTACACCCGCCACCACTAATACAGCCTGTGCACAGACAATCCGATAATCGTCGTCATCACTTTGTAGTATTTCTTTGTCTTCAGGGTGTCTGACTAGCTCCATACAGAAGAATCGAGTTGGTCATAGCTATCAATAACCGTAGTCTGTTAAGATGTCCGTTCGGCTGCCATTCGAGCTGTCTTCCGTATATGGTGCCAGAAAGACATTTTCGTATCTAAGGTCACTCCCAAATACTTCGTCTGAAGCCCTATCTCAATTGGCAGTTTTGTCTATATTTGTTTCCTTCTGAGAAACATCAGCTCAGTTTTTTCCGTAGCGAGTTGTCCATGATCTGTCATAATTACTATTCTCTTGATCTGGTTCAATTTTGGCTGCGTTAAATCTGAAGATTGTTTGGTGATCACAACTACCACATAATCGGCGAAAGCAACGAGAAACACACCAAGAAGCAATTCCAGTTTAAGCAGACTATCATATATAGACCATTCTATAAATCCAGCTGCAGTATTGATCGTTGAGCAATCCCTGGGGTGATATGTCTTCTCACTTATTCTACACTCGTCTCGTAAACGATTCGCTAGTTTGTCAGATAATCCTCGACCACTTGGGTTACATAGCCCAAGATCCCAAAGTGGTTTTTAAGTTTGTTGATCGGTCCTTTTTGGAGCCGATTTGCAGGTCTAAAAGGCCGCCTTCGGTTTGTATCCCGTCTGCTAGTATTGGCCATTAAATGTTCAAATAATTTACTCGTACTCAGGTCGTCTTAACCATTAGAAATGAGAACTAGCCTCTCTAGCTTCCACTGCTCGTTGAAGATTCTTGTTGTACTAAGAAAGTGTTGTACAGACATTTCACTTAACTGTTTATTGATTCTGGTGTATTTAGAATTTCAACTCGGTACTATCTAGCGGCGTTTTCTCAAATTACCTCCTCTGGAAAACACGATTCGATTTATAGAGATGGATGATTTTAGAAGTAACTCAAGGAGTTGGTTGGTTTTCAAACAGACAAATGTAAGAGAGAAAATTTACTATAACACAAATAAAGTGAAGATATTGACTACATTTTTCCCTCTTCAAATTCTTCATATGCCAAATTTTCTTCTGTAGTATCGATTAGGATAAATGAGTTTCTAAAAGAGCAGATTTTCATTATTTTCTTCTGTTCAATTCGCTTCGTTGTTTGTCTGTTAATTTGTATATGAGTGAATTCGTAATCTAAAATTTTAGCTCAAATTTTATTTTGATTAAAAAAGCTCGCTTTAAGCACAATTGTAAATTGAATATAATTTTCAAGTTAAAATTAATGAGCTTTAAAATTGAATATTATACATTTGAAACTTCAAATACCAGGGTTGTATAAAAGGTTCCGACCACAAACTAAAGATATATTATAATTCGAGATCTAATATTTGGTATAGGATCTTTGATTATTTTCATGGTAAAGAATTGTTGGAAGACACAATTATAAGCATAGTCTACAAATTGTTTCACTTTTATTTGTGTAAAAAATGCAAAACGTATTTTCTCTTCCCAAATTATGTGAATAACTTGAAGAAATTTGAACAAATTGTGCCAATCCTTTAAATCTTCTACAGCCTACTCAGCCTGCTGGTTAATCCACCAATGCTTGACTAATTAAGAGCGTTCGGGGCAGCCAAAATTTTCGGCATTATCATTGAAAAAGTTCACCAAATGGTAGTAAATGATTGAAGTCAGAGAAAAATAAGATGCTATCGATTTATCAAAAGAACGCAATTCTCATATACTGAAAATATACATTTTTGAAATGGTTTGAGCAAAATCAGTCGATTCATAGCTGTATAAAAAACATAGATACATCACTAAACTCCTGGAATGGAAAAAACAATCAAGACAGTGGATTGTTTCTTAACAGATTGTTGCGTTGGCCGAAAAAATGATAGCGACCGTTTTTCGGTTGTGTTTGAAGACTATCTTCAAAAAGCTAAAGCATTTAACGGAAATACCGCACATTATTGCTTGATTAGGTAAAGGAAATTACGAAAAATCGACCGCATTCGAAGAACAACAACCTCCCAGCGAACTTTTTTGTTTATTAGTTCAATTTGCACGATAGAGACGGTGTTATATACGTAAACGCTTATTTCGAAAGGATGGTCTTGAAATGAAACTTTATTGAAAAATAAAAATTATTTGAACTATAAAGAGCGTTCTACAAAATTGTCCTATGGACGAATCATTCAGAATTTTCCTTAAAAAAATGAAATCAACTTTCGAAAGTTCTTCTCATTATAACTTTTTAGAAAGCTCTTAATAATAAATATTCGATCAAGCACCTGTGCTGAAACTTGAACTGAGGTTTCTCATGGAAGTTAACAGTAACTCACTGTAATAATTTACGCTTTTCATTTTAATTCATGATTATTATAGACATATTAGCCGTAAGAAAGAAGACTATCCCTACCACATACTCATATCGCGTTCATTTCCTCTTATTTGTGAATAGATCGAGAAATGGTCAGTACCTAATTGACGGCTATACCTGCATCATAGCAAGTTAACAAGATATAATAAGATG
The DNA here is from genome assembly GCA_026230145.1 of Diorhabda elongata. Lineage (NCBI taxonomy): Eukaryota > Metazoa > Arthropoda > Insecta > Coleoptera > Chrysomelidae > Diorhabda > Diorhabda elongata. Next base: position 14,858,176 of record CM047928.1, on the reverse strand, counting down.
TATTAAAAAATGCAGTGTTGCCACATCTTGCTTCTATTTAAAATTACACACTAACAAGAACCATATTACTTGGAATTAGATATTGGAATAGCAATTAGAATTTTATATTAGATAAAATTAGTTCATCGACATTGTAATATATTGTGATCAAATTGTTGATACGAGGTGTGGCTATTAAGTTACAATCCTAGCGTTGCTAAAAAAGTACGAATACGCCAAAGGACTGCCAGCTGTGTAGCCCTAAGTCTATTCTTTCGAATACGATGTCTACCGTATCTATACACAAACCAGTGTTCATCATAGCAGTTCACAATAACAAGAATTACAATCGAAATAATCTATTGAGCGTTGTTATCTGTAGATATTGGGATATTGATATGGACGGCAACATTGTCAGTAAACCTGATTTGGAATCGGAATCGGTAAAAACAAAAGAATGTAGGCACAGGTCGATTCGCATAATCAGAAATCTGTCACAGGCAGTGAAGCGTACTAACTACCTGCATAAGTTGTTAAGTAATCATTAAACACATTTGAATTCGTGAGATTGAACGTAAATAATTCATCAATAAATCAGCCATCGATATTATATTTATTATAATGATTACGTCTCCTTTTAACCTTCGGCTGATTCGACAAATAATAGAGATTTGTCGGTGAAAATTTTCCACCAGTCAAAAAAAAATGAGTTGCTGAAACCATTTTGAATGATGTGTTTATGACTTTACCATTTACGTGGCACTGGCTTTTGTAATCTCTATGTCAAATAAGGGATTAAATTTACCTACCTAAATTGAATAAATAAACTTGTCTTACTAACATTGCACCTTTAAAATGATTCAATGATTCAACAGGTCAACATAGTCGCTTTATCAAAATTTCACTTTTTTCTACAGAAAAGTTTGTAAACTATCATTGAATTGTTTGATATTGAACGTTAATCTCCTGATGTATATTTTCTTCACTATATTGACCAAAATCAACAAGTTTTGAAGAAGAGTACACATCTTCATGTACAACTACAAACCAATTACAAATTACAAAATTTTAAATACTAACTTTGCCTGCCACTGTAATTCCGCATACAAAATATCAAAAATATTAGGATCAGTTCACATAATAAACCTTCCCGAATGTTGATGAAGGTATTTTTTGGTAATCCCAGCTTCACCACGCTGATCAGATTCCTTGTGTATCAGTGATAATGAACCTATCGTAGAGCCTTTGGTCTCTGGACAGTACCAATAAGAAGCCATCTGTTTGAAGCTTCTTTGTCCACATGCGGCTAGTTGAGGTCGTGATGATGTCTACCATGTAATGCATTTTGTGATCATTGTTCCAGCTTCTCGGTATCTAATACTAACTTATAATAGGACGCCGATATCATGCTTTGAATTTTGAGATATATAAGAATGTATTTTAGAATTTCAGTTTTAATTTTCGAAAAAATAAATACTGATGAAAATAAGAGGTTTAAGAGCTGTTGACTAAAGTATTAATACAAACGGTGTAACGACCGCCATCGGTTAAACTATTTTAAACATAGAAAAAATGAGAACTCTATAAATTGATAAGTATCTATGACTTAGAAACTCACCTTTACGTTAAATGAAAATAAATTATATCAAATTTTGGTTAGGTTAGGTTAGGTTAGGTTAAGTTTTGTGAATGCAAAACCCTCATTGTATAGGGTCCTTCACGTCGAGCTGAATCGATATGCATATGGGAAAGTACTGAGACTAGTGTTCTCGAAATTTGCTATGGTTTTTATTAAATTTTTCGATACTACGTGAAATTTCAATAAAACTTTACACAGGACATCGTATGCCTAAAGTCGACCGGTTTTTAATTATTTCAGATTTTCGAAATTTTTGGACAAACGCAGCCCTCCACTAAAAAATTATATTTATTTTTATGTAATCGAGTCAAGTGTAAAATTTTTTTCGGAGTTGGACAAATAACACTTACAGTTTTCAAAATCTGTGAAAACCTTGACAAAAATTTATATAGGTTGTTCAGAAAATGGTGTCGAATTTCGCTATCTAAAAACTTCGAAAACTCCATTTTTCTCTTTAACAACAGTTTTTGTAGAAACTTGAAAAAACTGAAGTCTTCATGGTTTTTAATTGTCACCTGCCGATGGCGAACAATAAATAACAAAAGTTATCGTATCAAAAATTAAAATACTTTAGTCAATTAAAAAATATTTAAATTGAGCACACTAAGAGGAGAAGAAAGAAACTAAAAATTAAACCGAAATGGTTGCCCCCAACTTCCAAAAATTTATGGATTCTTCTTAAAAACCCGTGCTGAGTGGCGTTTCGAATCTCTTTTGGTGAAAGACAGTCCTCCTGACAGGCTTCTTTTATAGTTAGAGGGTGGGTCGTGGTCTATCCGGATATCATAAACGAAAAATATCTCAGGCTCGTTTAATAATACTCACATTCCCAGGATATTACCAGCAAATTGAAATAATCTTCATCAATAAATCCTAAACGGTGTTGAACACTTTTGCAACACTTAAACGTCAAACTGTTTTCATTGTTTACTTGTTGCTTTTTTAGCTTTTTTTGGTCGCTCCAGACAACCGACAATTAAAAACCATGAAGATTTCAGTTTTTTCGTTTCTATAAAAACCGTTAATTTGAGATTTATGAATTTATTAACAAAGCCCCCTCAATTTAAAGCGTGAAATGGGGGTTGCCATTTGAAAAAAATTAAGTTTTTAGATAGCGAAATTCGGCACCCTATATGAATTTTTGTCAAGGTTTTCACAGATTTTGAAAGCTGTAAGTGTTATTTGTCCAAATCCCAAAAATATTGGACCTTACTCACTTAAACTTAGAAATGCATGTGTCCAAAAATTACGAAAATGTGAAATCATTATAAAATGGTTAACCTTATACATACGATGCCTTATATAAAGTTATATTGAAATTTCACGTAGAATTGAAAAATTTAATAAAAATCATAGCATTCCGTTTAAAATAACGAAGTTTGGGTTCACTTACGGTATAACCGGAAGTTTCAGAAAACTGAAATTACTTACTGAAAAACTAATACAAGCAAATTTTCAGAACACTAGTCCCAGTACTTTTCCATATGCATATAGATTCAGCTCGTCGTGAAGGACCTTGTACAAATAATGAAAAAACTGTATATTATAACTATATTGATTTTTAATTGGGCGGTGTAATTAAATAATGTTTAAATAAATTTAATCAGATGGAGAAACTTGATAATCTCATTAAATGATAACATAAGTTACTGAATTATATCGTTTTGATAAACTACTCGCTTCTTTATTTTTTTATTCCAACATTACTTAGTACTAAGGTTATTACTTGGATTTAATTGAGGAATTGATTATTAAATTTTACTTCTTTTTCTATTTATCTCAATCGTTCCAATTTAAAAAAAAATTCCCAGCTTCAGTCTTATAATCTGTCATGTTTATTAAGTAACTTTTTGCTGTCATTATAAAAGTTAAGAAGCTACTGGTATTTTATTAAATGATTACCACGAAATTGATGTCGCAACAGCCAATATATTTGGAGAGACAAAGCAACATTATACTTTCACGAAACAAATTTTAATATGATCGTAGATACCGTTGATAATTTTCAAGTTTTTCTCAACTTTAGACTACATCGATTCCATGTTCTTCATGTCGTGTAATTGTTTTCAAAAATGATATGCTTCTTTTTCCATCGGTCGTATGTTATGGTTCTTTGCACTTTAAACGTTATTGGAATATTCCAAATTTTTTTTCGTTTCGTTCAATTTCATGGTTCATTAATAAACTTTGACTCCATTCTCTAATCAAAATACAGTCTCATGAAGAAGAACCAAAACTGCAAATTACGCTGCATACATTTGTAGATGAATCGTTGTATCGAAATGATTGGGTATATGATAAGAAATTATTTTCAAACACTGGGTATATGAGTTTATGCAGAGGTTGAATCATCTTAGTAGTTCCTCATACTTCCAACTAGTAAACTAGGAACTTGTACAATCCACGTCGAAATTCTAGATCAAGATGAACGTTTCTGTAAACAACTCAAATAGCACTTGTATGACAACACGTTATGACAATGCTAGATTTCACATATTTTCATCAACGTTGCCATATATCAATCCTCGTAACTACTCAACATGTTTCTAATATTGTTTTTTGTTATCTCCAAACTACGAGGCCTAATGTAATTCCTTCTCCTATCTACCTCTTCTCTATATTTTTTTGCAAAATAAGATCGCAAAATAAGTTGAATTAGTCAAAGAATACGTCATGGAAAATATTTTGACATGCATTTGAAACCAGTACAAAAGAATTAAATTTATTAACGTTCATCGCCTGGATTGATTTTGAAGGTATCATGTGAGTTGGTAACGGTGCTTTAATTGCGTAATTAAGCTTTTACACGGGAAAAAGTAACCGCTCTGTGCTGTAAAATTATCTCAACTAATATATCTAAAAATCACTGTAAATAATTAGTTTTTCTAGTACGCCACGAATAAGCAGCAATTCAAACTTAAGACCGTTGCCTTTCGGCGCTAGATAGCTGTTGCTTTTTAATTGAATATCAATTTATACGACAACCATATGGTTTACTATATGAAATATTTGCAGAACTTCACTAAGTCGAATGTAGAAACGTTTACAAAGAAATATTTAAAGAATTCTTCATACTTAACATTGTCATATGCCAATACTCTAATGAGCAACCATGAACATCTAAACTACAATAGTTTAATTGCAAACAGATATCAAAGCACGTTCGAACATATCAGACAACTAGAGCAATTTCTACAATATGGATATTCCTTCCCTATGGCTGATTAGAACTCCGAGCATTGACACAAGTATGAGTATCTTCAACAAGGCAAAAATTCCAGCCCCTATAGATTATCAGAGCTTCCACTCTCCATGTATTCTAGCTTAATCATAAAATATATACAGATCCATCCAAAAACTCCAATGGAGTTGGAGCTGCTGTTATCACTTCTCATAAACATCCCTTCAAATATAAATTACCTGACATAAGCTCTGTATATTCAGCAGAAATATTTGTTATCTTACAAGTTTTGGTCAAAATTCAATCATGAAACCTACAAAAAAACTGTAATTATAACAAACTATCAACAAACAACCCTCTTGAACTACAAAGAAATAATTGCATCTAATACAAAAGAAAAACTTAGATGTTAGATTTTTGTTGATGCCTTCTCGTCAAGGAAATGAAGATGATGACAAACACGTAAAAGACGCTACGGTATGCAGCGATATACAGGGTCCTTCACGACAAGCTGAATCGATATGCATATGTGAACACAAACTTAGTTTTTATTAATTTTTTCGATTCTACGTGAAATTTCAATATAATAATAATATATATACATATAATATATGAAGCATCATGTGCCCAAAGTACACTTTAATTATTTCACAGTTTAGAAATTTTTGGACACATGCAGCCCCCTCCACTTAAAAAAATTATATTTAATTAATTATAAGTTTAAGTCTAAAATTTTTTGGATTTGGACAAATAACACTTGCAGCTGTGTGTGTGCAAAATCTGTGGAAACCTCGACAAAAATTTATATAGGGTGTTCAGAAAATGGTGCCAAATTTCGCTATCTCAAAACTTAATTCATATCTCAAATTAACGGTTTTTGAAAAGCGCCTTTAGTGGGAATCTGAGTGGCATCAAATACTTGAAAAAAAAAAGATTCTTTGTAGATCAATGATTCGGAAAGTATTCTTTGTTTGTTTTTTTTTTTGAACTATTTTGATATTAAAATACAACTAAATCTCTTGCTGTTCCATCTGAAGGAATATTGGAAGCCGAACGCTTTTTGGTTAAGACTAATTACTTATATTTGCAAAAAAAAGTATGTCATTACTCATAATTCCACTATACGCTGTTATTACCTAATATTCCTCAAAAACCACACCAATGTAAATAAACTTGAGGTTGATATTTCTGTGGTTTTGTTCGACAAAATACAAACATCGTATCGTGTCGATGCCGCACTACTGTCGATTCAATTAAAAAAAAAAGAAGAAAAAACTTTTTTTTAGGTCAATTTCTGAATGGTTTTGTCTGCTATTCGTATGTATACCCTCAAGCGGGGAAATTTCTTAACGTGATGGCACGTTCTATGTCCGCTCGGGTCAATCGAAGGTGTTAAACTTGCAAGACATTTTTCAATGGGATAATTGATAGTTTACTATAGTTGGCATACAAAATAGGATGAACAGACGAAAGGATGTAAGGACGAATAAATCGGAATCATATTTTAGGAAAGAATAAATTATTTCAGAAGCTAATTTAATCTCAATTGTTTTCTTTCTATGCGGTTAATTTTTGGAAGTATTCATAATTGGGTAATGATTACTATCTTACCATATTTTATGCATAAAATCCTTAATTTATCCATTTGATGCTAGGTTGCCACAACAATAACATTTGTTTTATGGTTCTTCCAATATCAATTGCAGAAGAAAGTTATGCTAGGAACAATCGATATTTCATAAATACTTCACTCTCCGTATAAAATTCAGTAAAAATCAAACAAACCGTCAGTCTGCGTGGACTCATCATCTCTATTGTTTACCAATAAAAACAGCGAATCGTAAACATAAATGCATTTCTCTTCATATCAATTTATTAATAAAGATTTAGATATACAAACACAGTTAGTAAGTTATTTTTTCTACGTCCACTACGTCTCTAAACGTCAAAAATCACACTGTCAACATTGCTTGTAAATAACATTTAACATGCACGTGCGTTTTGAGAAGAAAACTCAAACTTCTCGGTTTAATTAAATTGCAATATTTACTTAAGACTTTATTTGGTCTATTTACACAAATTTAGTCAATTAAAAAATATAAAAACTTTTAGTATTAACGAGATATATTTAGGATTGAAAGAGTGATGCCCCTAAATGTAGACAGCACATTATGCAATTTCTTTAAAAATGGGACGCGTTTTTTTTAAATAGTAACTTCATCTACGAATATGTCTGATAGTAGTGGAGTGATGAGTGAGATTTTAGAAAAAGTTCAAACTGCACACATAATTTGTTACCGCTAAAATCCAAAGAAAGTTACGAAATTACCTATAAAAAATTTATGTATTGGGGACACAAGCATAACGTTAAATCCTTTTCGGAGAATTTTTCCTTTATTTTTTAATTACAGAAATGGAAAATGCATAAAACAGGTTGAGGGGATAAACACAATCGGTAATACACCACGTCAAATTGCTGAATATCTTGAGCCTCCGAAACCCAAGCAATATACCGGCCATTTCTTCAAGAGATCATCAGCCACTATGTTAGCTGATGCGGGAGGTGATTTGCTATCATTTAAACAACTTCTAAAGTAGCGAAAAACTATGTGAATCAATCTCTTAAAAATAAAAATGACAACGCATTACGAATATCGGAGGCAATTACTAATTATCAATCTTCGTCTTTTGATGTACCGAGCAGTACTAAAATTATAAATAACCGTTCATCACCATTAAATAATAAGGTACAATCGATTTACAATAATTGTTCAATTGTTATTAACAACTATTACAATAAAATTTAAATAATTGCGATGTTTTTATTTAATGGAAGAAAATGATGGGGCGTAGAAAAAGTATAGTACGTTACACGAGTTGTAAGTCCATTACGCACCCATGCTGCGCGGCTTCGTGCATAAAATTTTTCACTTCGTACGTAATGGGTTTCTTACAACTCTTATTTAAATATATTTGAATGTTTAACATAGGAAAATATTCAGCGATCTGATAATGCAATTATAATAGGAATTGAGTAAATAAATTTTCCATTTAACGAGTAGTCACGAAAGGGGTTGTTTTGGATCATTTACAGAACCGAAAAACGTTAAAGAAAAACTTCTACATCGAAGGAAATTGAATATATTTCTCTATCTTCCGGTCAAAGTCATCACAAAAGAAATAAGTATATTGGGTTACATTAACCATAAGTTTGATGGGAACCTGCCCCACGAACGAGAGACATTCCATGAAAAATTAAGATAAATAAGAATACATTTTGTACAATTTGTACAAAATGTCTGTTACCACATAAAATTAACCGAATGATAATATTAGAAATCAATCGTAGTTATCAAGAGTTACATCGACGACAACATAAATAACAAGTATTAACAATAAAAAATTATGGTAGTAAGTTACAAGAATTGTATTTTGTTGATAGAATCTCAAAGTTAATGGGTACCTTCAAAATGATATGGAATGTTGTAAATGTTTCTTGCTCTCACAATATGATCGGTTACCATCCTTTTTTTGCTTGTTTACATTAATGCTAATTAGAAGAAATTGATCGATACATGTCTCCTTTTAACAGCAAACAAAAATTTTAACTGTAAATAGACACAAGTGATAAAGCCGCTTAAGCGACAAGACCAGAGTCATCGAGAAGTCGTCAGTGCGTTGATTATGAGTCAGTCTATTTCCAGAGTTTATAGCTCGTACCAAGAGATTGGTCACTTCATAGAAAACGCGTACATTTGACAGATAACCGATTTATTGTCAGCACATCGCTTAGAAATCGCAGCATCACTGGTATTCGAGTCCAACAAGAGGTCAGAGAAACGCGAGGAGTCACTGTGAGTGACTGTATAGTCAGAAATTTGCCAGAGAATTGTCCAACAATAGTACTCGGTTCTATTTCCAGTCGAAAGTAGTAGTAGTACGGAGACCTGGAGAAAGAAACGTAACTTTTGGAAAAGGTTTCTGAATGGTTTGAGCGAACATTTCAATGGAAGCAAAGTTGGTTCCTATTGATACACAGAAAATATTTTAAGGGATCACATTGTCTCCTACAGCAGTTTCATTGGCGAAAGCTTCATTGTAATCCTGGACAATGGGCGTCCACATACTACAGTATTTACAGGATGTCGAAATAGCTGCTATGGATTAGCCAGCACGTAAGCCGGACTTAAATCCTCTTGAGCATTTATGGGATGAACTTTAGAGAAAAGTTTGGGCTATAAATCCTATATCAGTCATGAAATGGGAACGGCGATGACGAAAGAATGGGGTGGCATCGAACAAGATCTAGGAAAGAAACTTAAATGATCCATGAAAAAGAGATAATAAGCTGTTATTAGAGCCAGAGGAGGGAACACTAAATATTGATAAGTAAATTTCGAATGAATTATTATATTGATGAATGTTAGTTTGTATTTTCTTTACTGTATAATGTTTTGCTTGAGAGTTTTGACCGCGAGCATACGACGAAGTTGAAGTTAATTGTTATTAACCATGATATTTTGTATCAAGACTTTTCGGACAAAAAAGCATTGATCGAAGACTCGGGGATCTACAAGAAGTATCGAGGAAATACATTTTGGTAATAATAATCAGTTTCTAATGTGATTCATTATATTATGCCACATTAAAGGCTGCAACGCATTGGGGTACCTGGACGTGCCTCTTCAAATAGCGAACTGCGATCATGTTGAACCAATTTTTTGATAAAAAGTGATACATAATAGTTAATTATTCTGGCGATACTAGTGCCATCTGAGTGTAAGGATGAGTATTTATCGGACTGCCCTAACTGATAGACTCCATTTTATTCAACAGAAGACTTTCGTAGTATGTATTAAAAGTGCGTTGTTTTTATGGTGAATAAATTAATTTTTGAAGGTAATTACTTTAGGAATGGTATTAATTTGTGTGATTAACAAATATTTCGTGTACCAATTACCGATTCCCGTTATTTAATATACAATTCTTATTATTTATGTTGATTAATATCCTCTGATCTATATAAGTTCTGGGTAGTATACACTTCTTGAATTGTATTATTATAATTAATTATTTCCTGAATTGAGAATTTGAAAAATCAATTTTATGATAATCGTTTAGATCAAATATAATAATAATTGTGTATGGAAAGCAAATATTCGATCAACTGTGAATCTGTGAATAAAAACGGGTATGTATTGATTGGAAATAATTGAATTCAATAAGAAAAAAAATCTATCTCCACACCTCGTTGCGTACATTGTAACTAATGACCATATCAATACGGTAATCTTCCGCATATCTCAGTTGAGGTTTATGAAAAATATCAAATAAAAACTGTACATCTACCTACTTGTCAATTAAAAATAAATCAGATGCCCCTAGGGCCAAGAAATCATCGAACTGTGCCACTGAACGTGTAGTTCTTCAGGTGATTTCAAATTTTAAAATTGCCGTGATCTAACTGTAACCAATGAACTGTGAAATTATTGTTTAACATGTTTTATTTGTAACTGATACACCTAGAACAAGGTGTTGATAGTACCGCTCGGTAATCACCAGTGATTTTGATTTATACACATCGCTCCAAGGTCGGTTTTGATATTTTCAGAACCTTGAAACCGAAACAGTTATTCCAACTTCTTGATGATTACATTTTAACGAAAATTACTATGTTCTATTCTAATTCATCAATATTAATCGAATTCATAGATTCGATCGATGAATTGCCATGTATAAAAAATTAATCAAAATATAAACAAATAAAAGTAGAAAAGAGAATCGAGAATGAAATCTGGACAGCATTCTGTAGAAAGCAAGGAAGCTCGAGAAAATATCAACGAAAACCTGTAGTTGCTTCGTTCTATCGAATCCATCAACAGTACATTAGATTGTTTGGAACAACCAAGAAGTAGTTTACTGTATTACAGTAGACGGAAGTTTCGTGATGCCGTACGGCAGCTCCGACTGAATACTCATATTATTTCGGCAAGCGATTCAAGGACAAGTGAAAAAGGACAAGTATTTGTGATCAGTTGTTTATGCTTATTCTAAATAAAGGTAAGGTAAGGTTTGAAGACAACAGAACTGCTATGCTATGGGAAAGCCCCGATCCGAAAGGTCGTAGCAGTGATTACCGATCACTGCACAGTAGGCTCTAGACTCAAGAAAATGGGTATCTGAACCGACGATCTCTGTGCAGAATACAGTGAAGGGGAAGAAACAATAGAACACCTAATGTGTCACACCACAGCATTGGCGTCGAAACGACTACAATGCATGGGGAGTAAAACATTGGAATGTCTGGAAGAAGCAGCGGAGCTGGGTGTTAAGGACCTGAATCACTTCATTGCAAACTGGAAAAGCTTGGGAAGGGGGAAGGACCTGGCAACAGAAGAGATAGGGAAGGGGAGTGAAATGGTGCTGACTGTAAAGTCAGCAAAGGCATCACAATGGGCATTCGAGTGGATCTCGGCTGAAAAGTAGAGATCACCCTGTTAACCTAACCTAAACTAACGTAACCTAAGGTAAGGTTTCTAACGTACTTGAAAAATACAATGTAATGATTCTGATGAATTTCAGTCCCTTAGTACCCCGGATTAAGGACAGAAGAACGAAATTAGATCAAAATAGAAGAGAAGAAAGAGAAAGAAATTTGGAACCAAGCAAGTTCACAAAGGTTATGACTGAATAGGTTTATTTGTAAGAAGATTCGTTGCGCTAAAAAATACTTTGTATTATAAAACCTCAGCATTGAATAATGAAGAAGATCGGTAGGTCGATAACACATGACAAATATTCCATTGGAAGAACCAGGAACTTCCTTAAACACTATTGATTTCATCGAAAATGATCTTTAGCCTCAAGAAAATCCAAGAGATCTCTGTGTTCCACCCACGAAACAATCAATAGCAGTCACAAGCCATCGAACAGCTTCATTCCAGATCTTAGCAAATCCAAGGGGCTCCAAGATTATATCAATGAAATAAAAGTTAGCGACCCTGGGCCATAGAAGATGCTACAAAAAATGGTACGCTACACGTGAAATAAAATGCGAATGAAGTGAAATTTTCACATCATCCCCATATAAAATTGCAGTCGAAGAAAAACAGAATAGAAAATGAACTAAAGAGGGAAAGGAAAATATGAAAATCAACTTTAAAACTGCAATAGAAGAGGAAGACTTTTAAGCTGGGTATAAACGGGTATAAAGAAATGAAAAATTATAATTGTTTAGCACCTCTAAAATAAGAAGAAAATTAAGTCTTATAATCTTGTATGCTTATTTTGAATAAAATATTCCAAAAATATTTATTTATTATTCATGAAAAGAAAATGAACATTTTTCCATAGTTTTTAACAAAGAATTGACGAGGACTACAGAAATTGAATAGCGTCTAATGATACGGGTTCATTGGTCAGTTGTTCTACGTCTATGAATGTCATTTTCAAATGAAATCACTTGGTTACTATTTCCAACAATGTTGTCATAATCATAATGAGTCTTCTATCAGGTTAACTTCATCATCTTCTATTTCCTTCCTTAAATCATCTTCATCTTGAATATCATTTATGATTCCTTGCGGTAAAGAGAAAGTCGAAAGTCCTTGTAAGTATAGATCAGATCTACTTGGAACTTACTCTTCATTTCCGAAAGGGAATGGCTTAAGGACTAATCCAATTTTTTTCTTTGTTTCTTTTTGATGACAGACATAACACATAGATAAAGACAAGCTTATCATTTCTTTTGTGATCATAATGAGAAGACTTTTTACTCTTTCCAAAATTTCTGTCAAAAACTTTTCCCTACATTGTTTAACGTAAGTTCATCTATATTAAAAAAAAGGAGAGAACTGTATAATGTAATGTAATATGAAAAATTCTAATTTTAAAATGCAGTGTTCGACTAAATACGTAATACGTTCCGCACGGCTGGCAATTAGAGGCAAAATGCGTTTAAAAAGACAAATCTAACTCCTGCATGTTAGTTCAGTAACTTTGCACTCTGCTAAATTAGTGTAGACTAGGTCGTACTAGTTTATTCTAGAGTTTAGCCTAGGCAAAACTAGTTTTTCTTGAAATCGGGTTTGGCCGTTAACTTATATATTGAAGATAACACTGGGAGCTATTTATGGAAGTCCGGGATGGTTGCAGCCTTCAACTGGATTCCCAGATGTTGGAGTTATATTTAATGGTTTGTTGTGAAGCACTAGTTGAATATTTTGAATGTAGTTGAACCCCCAATCTGGCAAACAAAATCTATCCTATTAAAAATTAATTCAAATAGCAACCAATTAACATTTATGGAGGCCTACAACAGACCCTTGGAGTCTTATCCAAAGGTAGAAAAGCCAAAGGAAAAAAGATAGATTGAGGAAATAATAATGTTAATAAAAAATGAATCATCGCAATCAGAAACAACTACTTGCGTGGTATGCTTAGAGGATAACGACTAGAAGTCATAAGTTACCTCATGAAGCTTGTTTAGATATTCTAAAATGTTCCTACACATATATAGATATGTGATCGGTGTCAGATTCTAAGGGTTTGAAGTGGAGTTCGGTACTAGGTACTATTTACAAAGACTGCGTTCATTATCACTAAAGTTCAATTTATGTTTTTGACCATGTTTATGCAATTTTGTTGTTTTCTTTTGATTTCAATATTTGTTGAGTTAGTTAAGTTATCAATCAAGATACGTTCTTATTCCTAAGTATGAATCGCGTTGAGGCTGCTTGAAAAAGATGAAGACAATGTTAAAGAAATTGAATTGTAATATCTTTCGATTTAAAATTAAGAGAAGAAGAAAAGGAAAAGAATAAATTGATTGATATACTGAAAATAAACAGCATAGAATACAAAAAAATACGTTGAAATAAGAAAAAAAATGCAGTTAATCAATCAAGAAATATTGAGAAAGAAAAAGTGAAATGTAACCCAAAATCATTTTATGGGAAGAAAATACGAATGAAGGAAACAAGACAAATGAAAGTAGAATAAGAGTAATTGACAATAAAAGCGGAGACGTGGTAAAAAAGGTTTATTGCTTGATTGAAGAGATATGGAGAAAGCATTTGAAACCACATAAAAAAAACTGTATAGATGAATCGAAGGAGAACGAGGAGGAATTCATAGAGAAACCAACAAAAAATGAAGTAACAGGAGAATGGGCAAGAAAGAATGAGAATACTTGGAAAGTTTGGCAAGACAAAAAAGAAAAACAGTGCCAAAACCACGTAGAAAGTACGCTTCCAAATGTAGCTTCTGAAATAATGTCAAGTATAATTCAAAGACTCCTGGCATTGGAACAAAACAAAGAGCGTGGTTTCACGCGAGGTAAATTCAAAATAGATACCAAATACAACATTGAAGAGTATAGAAAACATATGAATATCAAAACGTTGTCGATTGTTAATAGAACTCGCACAAGCTCGAACAGTAAGTCAAAAATGATGAAGGTTTCAAAAGATCAAGGGAGACGATCGAAGTTGAAAATAAATATGAAAGAATCAAAACAAGTGTCCCGATATCCTTATTTAGTGAACCGATTCCGTTAATATCATACTAAATAATATCGTATTTTGAATATTTTATAATGCCAACTTGATGACATGACAATTAGCTAAGTCATTTGTGGTTTAACCTAACGTGAGGTTATATCAAGGCTCTGCTAATGTTTCTATAATTCTTATGAATAATTTCAAATCCTTATTTTCTATTTTTTCGATATCGTCAACAAAACATGAGAATTTTGAATGAACTGACACTCCTTACCATCATACATAACCATAGTTTTATACGAATAAAAAACTTACAACGCCACCGAAGATATATTCTTATAAATCACTAATGTAATGTATTATTTACCAAGCAAAGCCGGCTGCAAGTACTTGCACTTATTATTGAAGTTGTTGCATTAACGAGATCACAGATAACAGAGAAAGAGATAGAAGACTTATTGGGATGTCGACCACACACGGATTTAGTAAAAAATTCACTTATTGCATCCATCATAAACAAAACATTAATACATGTAAGTGCTGAGATGTTCTTATTTTGGGTTTTAATACGTTTAAGGTAAGTAGATTATTATCTAGTCATGAACTCATCTGTCGCAAAGGATAACTGTAAAAATCCCCTACAGAGTACATGTTTTCTGACTACAAGTGCTAGTTTCCGGCTGTTTTTATTTTGTGCATGTTCTAATTGTTTATCGCGCATGTATATTTTCAAAATAATACAAAAATTAATACTCTTACTGCTACCACGGTGAACATAAGAAACGACACAAAAAAAGAAGTGTTGTGAAGAATATTTTATAACGAGAAATAAAAAAATCCTACCAAGCAGCTCCTGAAAACAAGGTCAGACTTTACTAGCTTCTATTCAAGGTTTCGCTCGCATTGAAACCATTAAATGAAGTATCAGAGATTACTACAATAGAAATGAATCAATATAATTGAAAGCAAGAGTTAAAATTTCTTATTTTGCTGTAAAACTTAACAATAAAGTTTTTAAATGCTCTTCTGGTTCCAGTTTCATGTTTCCATTTGAAATCATGGTTATAGTGACATTTTTTATTCAATGAGCCAATCCTTACGCATGAAATTTCAAGGGGGGGTTCTGCATTTCTGCATTATGAATTCTTCTCGCCTGCGATTGTTCTGGCGTTTCTATCGCTCTTCTAGCTGCCTGTAGCATAACTTGTCTTTCTGAACGAGCTCCTACCTGAAGAGGATTTTCGGCTGCTCTCAAAATACTTGGCGTCTGTCTGGTTGCTGTTGTCATCTCTTCTCTGCATGAATCGAAGATTCTTTATTCCGTACAACTTTTTCTGTACTGGACTTTTGATACCGAGGCTTTTTTAAAGAATTAAGACCAAAGAGTAAGATCTAAAATAATGTATAGCATGTAACCACAAAAATGACACCTAAACTCAAAAATTCAAATAGTTCTTCACTGCATATAAATGATAAGAAATAACAATAAATAAAAAAAATCCAAATAGCAGAAACTATAGTCAATTAGATCGGATATTGACGTGACCGTTGGTAATCAGTACTTAGGGATGGAACTCCTTTACTGGAATGCTAGATGGCGTTGAGGAAGCTAGATTTTGACAGAAAAAGTATTCTATGTTATTTCTAATACCTCCAAGAATATGTATACAAAGTTTTATGATGATTGGTTAAGTAGGTTTCGCATGGAAGCGTGACAAACAAACCCACATTCAAATTTATGATATTAGTAAGGATTTCAGATATTTATTCAACTTCAAATTTGATAATACCAAGCAAACTACGTACGTTATGAGTTTCATCCACGTAAACGTTATAATGAGAAGCCAAAACAGAATAGGAGACAAACTAAGTTTTCCTTCATCTTACAAAACAAAAAAAATTTAAACATTTTCAAACACTATCTTCAAAAAAAGAAGGAGATTCAATTCACAATGAAATGAGAGATAATAAACAGCCTTATCGTGATTTCAAGAAAGAAGACGAAACTCTGGTTAATGCTCAGAGACATTACAACAGCTTGAAAAGCGGGACGAAGTATTTTGAAAAAGAAATCTCCCCACTTAAGTTTTCGTAAGCACAGAACTGATTTACTGCAAATGCATACAAATGGTCCCACAAAGAAAGATGTTAAATGTTAGAACTTCACCACGTTGATTACATTGAATTCTCAATCTGAAAACCATAAAATGTTTCAAGATATCGTGGAATATACCGTCAAGAAAATATTTTAGAGCTAGTATCAAAATGAGGTAACTGATAATTTACGTCGAGAGAAACTAAATTAGGCATATAATGCCGAGAAATATTAAAGAGCCTGCTGATATTCGAAGATGTAAAGAGTAAGAAGTAAATTGGAATAGAGTAGATAAAGTATACCTCAAAGAGGAGTGGAAAGAAAATGGAACGATTGCTGTGGGTTACCTAATATGTTTATATGAACACCATATCAAGAATTTCATGGTCTTATATAGATATGTGAGAGTTTAAAAGACGAAAATATGAAGGTACCTCACCTTCAGTCTCTGAAGACAATAACTTGGTCATCGAAACGCTCATATCAGACAGTGTAATTGTGAGTCTTGTTGTAGTTTTAGAAATAATTAGTGTGTTCAGTTTGATTATCTATAACGGTTCCACAAATTCCAGCGTAGTTGCGACGACTCCACGGTCTTTGGAACAGAACATGTATGTAGAACAGTTCACCTTCAGTCTCTGAAGACGATAGCTAGGTTATCGAAACGCTCATATCCGACAGTGTAATTGTGAGTCTTGCTATAGTGCTAGAAATAAATAGTGTGTTCAGTTTGAATATCGTCAATGGTTCCAGAAATTCCAACTTAGTAAGAATCTTCATTCATTTGAAAAGCACATTTTGTATTACTTTTTAATTGTTTTTTTTTCTTTGTTTCATTTATTTAAAGTGTGATGGAAAGAAGGAATCAAATTAGTTTGTCTTACTAGTATTACTATTCCGATTATTGTAGAAACTTTCGTTTAACTTTATATAAAGTAATAACCGGTTGAAGAGATCCTCAATTTCAATATAATTTCCATTTTTATACATTATTCATAATATAAGATACGATTTTGTTTAAATTTAGCACCTGGTAAATTGAAAATATACCGTTATACTATAAAATATGGCTCTCGTCCTTGTACTGCATTAGTTAATCTAACATTTCATCAAATTCTACAAGTTTTTGTTATTGTCGCATCGGCAATCGGAGATATTTCCTTACGATTCTCTTTTAATTTATATCTCGAATGTACCAAATAACTTTTTTATGCAAAACAGAATGTCTTTACAAAACACTACACACCAGAAGAAAATTTGCATAAATTAAAGCTTTATCCCCACTACTATACCGACACCTACGTACAACTGCACATTTATGTAAGGTATTTATGTGAATATGCCGATATGGACGAGATTATTTTAATTGCAAATGAATTTGATTCCGATATCTCTTTGCATTTATTTTTTTTTTAACTGGTCCTGTTATTGCTATAAAATATGCATTTGAAGTGCCTGCCGTATGTTGAGTATGAAAATAAACAATACTAATTTATCCATAAGAATAATTTGAAAACAAAAATTAATAAATAAAATATGATAGGAAATATATTTTGTTTACAAATATAACTCACATATTGGGCATGCTACAACATTATTATTACAATAATATGTTTTACATCTTGAGCTAAGGTACGAAGATGATCCTAAAAGTATCTGGCCTGACCTAAAGATGGCGGTAATTGCTTGAAGAATATCACTGTATAGCATAGGTTCGTTCCAACCCAACAAAAAACCGTGTTCCAACTAGACGGTTACCGTTATATAAACGATTCTGTTTTGCGTTCCAACCGATTTAGGTATCGTTTCCGGGATGGTCTTTTCGATACTTGGTTGATAGCAAGTACAAGAAACGTGCTTAGCAGGGGATTGTGCAGAAAATATCTATAAACACGTCCAATAACCGTTTAAAGAACGGTCCAGACTAGCAGTTTGGAACAAACTTCATAAGTTTGGAGACACCACGTTGTTTGGTATTCATCAGCAGTGAAGGTGTTCAGTAATTTGTAAACATGGAAATAATTGAGCATACTTTCATTTGAAATGCCTTAGCTCAAATAATATGAAAGATAATCTACATCTTACTCTGTAGACTGAAAGTGCGCGACATAGTAGACATTTCAAAAAGTGCGGTACATCGCATATTTACTGGAAATTGGGTCATGAGAAAGCTGTTCGAAAGATGGGTGCCTAGTTTTCCACAATATATGACAATGCTTCATATAAATAAAAGCAAATGGAAGAAAATGGAAAAGAGGCTCCATTGAAGGCAAAGACCATTTTGTCTACAGTCCTTGGGCTATTATTACTTATAACTTGTATAAGTGATTTTCAAAAATATTGTTGTCAATAACAGATAATTCAATAATTAATTTAAGTTCAGTTGAAGTAAAAATATACTCGATGCCTCCTCAGTTAACTGAAATTCAGAAAGCTGTCATTATTGCTAAATTGGAAGATGGCTGATCCTTCAGTAGACTGGTAACTCATCTAGTTTTTAATGCGATTACCGAAGCCAACGTGGAGAAGCGATTTACTTTATAGGTAAACATGTCAAGTAAATTTTACAATTAAAAAAATCTGTCCCAAGACTTGTACACTATTTCAACAAACAGAAGTGCACATTATATACAATTTTCTTCCATATTTTCATCGTTTTTCACATAAATATTAAAAAAAAACTGAGAGCAATGTCTACCCTCCTTCTATAGGGATAGTAGTATAGGGATAGTAGAATAAGGATAGTAGTATAGGGATAGTAGAATAAAGATAGTAGTATAGGGATAGTAGAATAGAGATAGTACTATAGGAATAGTAGTATAGAGGTAGTATTATAGGGATATTAGTATAGGAATAGAAGTTAGGGATAGTAGTATGGGGATAGTATTATAGGGATAGTATTATAGGGAGAGTAGTATAGGGATAATATTATAGGGATAGTACTATAGGGATAGCACTAGTGAAATACCATTAGTTTCTTAACAAGGGGTCATCCATATATTACGTCTCATGTCAATGAGGAGGGAGGGTATCACCGAAATGTGACAAGGTGTGACAAATGACAGGGGGATCAACACTTCTGTGACGTCACATGTTAAAATTCAAAATACTGAAACGTGAAATTTTGATGTAAATAAAAAACTATTAAAATCTACAATCTTCATCTATATTTAGTTTAGAGGGTCGATATAATTCACGTTTTTGTTTGCTTTTTTTACTATTCCTGCTCCTTCCACATGCGCCTGCGCAGTGACTTCGATATACTCCTAGTGTATGAATAACTTATTGACAGTTTAATTATTCGATGTTGATTTTATTAGATTATTTTATAAAATATAAATTAAAAATCAAACTAGAGTGAGTTGTTCGATTATTTTGAAATATACACATGAATTCAGAAACTGTGTGACGTCTCGGGATAATAGAAATGTGACTACATGTGACAAAGTTCAAAAGTCCTATATTTCGTGTGACGTAATTTATGAATGGCCCCCTAAAGTTTGATTTCGTTTTAGTAATATAAAATATAATGTTGTACCAGTGTATAACAAATAAATAAGAAAATTTTGAGTGTAAATTTATTTTTGTCACATATTTAAACATATCGTGTAGTAATTCAACAACAAACCAGAAACGTTTACACCTAATTATAAATATTACAAACATGATTGAAGTTAATAACAGTCAAAACGATTAAATCAAAACAGTTATACGATGTTATGAAAATATAAATGTCACAATGCGCGTAATTTGCAAAATCATAAACATCTCTTTAACGGTTTTCTCATAATCTAGCTACTTCAAACTTATAACTCAATAAGATTTATGACGGCAAAACAAAACATTTTCTTAAAATTAGGTTTACATAACATAATGTCATACCATGCACACATACAGCACCTGTAGATTTATTTCTATCTAAAATATGCTACAATTATAATAAAGAAGAAGACACGGAAAATGGAGGTATCAAAATATAAAAAGAACTGCTGCGTCTTCGCAAAGCTGTAAAAAAGGCGGAGGACCACTCAAATTAGATCTTTTCTTGTCGAAGAAGGTAGTTTAGATAATCAAGAAGACAAGGGTGAATAGACAACACGCTAACTCTAATAAAAAGAAATTCTTATACAATTTATGGAAGAGGAAGGAATTTACGCGCGAATCTGCAATGCGAATGGGGATAAGGGCCTATCGAAATGACAGTGGATGGTGAAATGTTTTACTACGCATCCATCTATGGATATACCCAGGGATGTATGATTGTGTATGCACGTGTGCGTGCGTCTTCTTAAGGTCCTTTTATACGGCCAAATTAGTTCTCAGCTCAGTTTCAGTCTCAGTCGAATTGCTCTCATCCGTTTCATTTTAACTTAGTGTTGTTTTCCGTTTGTGTTCCGTCTTGGGTTGCGTCTTTAAAAACCAGTGGAAGTGTCAATATTGTTATTTTGACATACTGTTATCTTCACAATTTCTTGAAAAGACAATTACAGAAATCATGGAAATGCAAGAACTAGTAGATCTAAGAGACGATGCGAACGGTCAAAATATTACTAAAGTTTATCGAAATAAGTTAATGAAATATTTTATCAACTAAGGTAGAATTGAAAAAGAAGATTATTCAGTGCAAAGACATATTATGTCTAATTTCTTTGATTGCATTAATTTATTTTGTACCTGAATAAAAACAATGGATTGAAAAGGGTGTACCAGCTTCAAAAAAGGCAAAAACTGTTCCATCTATTGGCATGATCATGGCGTTGATTTTTTGGAATGCGCATGAAATAATTTACATTGACTATCTTAAAAAAGGAAAAACTATCAACGAGTGTTAAGTTAAGTTAACTTATTGCAACGTTTGAAAAAGAAAACAAGCAAAAACTAGGCTAAAAAGATAGAAAATGCACCAACTCACACATTCGTTATTGAAATGGCTAAAATTAATAAATTAAAGTTTGAATTGCTACATCATGCACCCCATTCGTCAGATTTAGCCTCTTCGGAGGTGACGTCAGTGTAAAAATTGTATCGAATTCATTGAAAATCACTGGGAAAAGTGTACGGAGCTAAAAAGAGATTACGTGGAAATATAAATCTATTTTTTTCCAAAATTTTTGTTTTTCCTTTTTTGGGCCAGGTACTTCTGGAATCATTTTCGATTATTATTAAATTTTGTCTGTTCAATACACTCCTATAGCTTATTAAGTAGACATTTCAACTTCAACTTTCTATCGGTGCTTTGCATCAAGCGTTTGACTTAGGTATTTTGATGTGTTTGAAAATTTTGTTATGGTGTTATTAACCTATTAGACCAAGGGGTTGTTAATGGCACTAAAAGTACAAAGTAATTCTTCATTTGATTGTTCTTATATTAACATTTTTATTTTCGTTATGTGTTCTTAAAAATATCTATCTTCAATTTATTTGATTTAAGAACGTAAACCGTTTTTAATCGCTGGGTCGTTGCCATTTATCGAATTATTTTCAGCTGTGATTTTTTAAGAAAGAAACCACTGCCAGATGCTGAACTGCTAGAGGAAGCCGATCATTTGGACATGGATGGTTCTCAAATTCTTCCAGAATGTATATACATAACCCCCGCTGTACGAAAATAATGAATTTATCGAAAAAACTAAGAAATAAATTTAATTGAACTGTCAGGTAGCATGTTCTTACAGATATGACGCAGACAATTTCCATTTCAGTCGTAAGATGTACTGTACCACTTCGAAAGGATCCCACTGAATATCCTGCCAACAGACAAGAAGAAGATACGTATTGTCTAGTTCCATTTGGGATATTTTTTTTCAAAATCTAATAATTAATGCTCTATTATCAAGTTTCTTTATTTGCAGAAAAATATGCACAGAAACTAAGTATCCAAAATGATTGAAATATGTCTCCCAATTTAAATTTATTTAAAGTGCTGACATCTTCAAGTGGAAATAGGAAACTTTTCGGAAAACCGTCGTATATAGACTCGAAATTCGTAGTAACCGAGTCACGATCACGATTATAATCGATTCTAAAGTGAATTGATTAGTATAAATAAATAATCCCAAACTTAATGAATTTGTTGCAGAAGCATTTATATTAATTAGGGCGTGAACGGTAGTTGATGCTTGTGAAATTGTAAGAAATAAATAAATTTTCCTTAAAATCAAGCTTACACAGA
Organism: Diorhabda elongata; assembly: GCA_026230145.1. NCBI lineage: Eukaryota > Metazoa > Arthropoda > Insecta > Coleoptera > Chrysomelidae > Diorhabda > Diorhabda elongata. The sequence continues at coordinate 14,835,610 of CM047928.1, read as the reverse complement.
AAACCAATTAGGAATGATACAAATAAATTTAGTTGCGCAACGTATAAATGTTTCTTAAATTCGCACCTATAGGTACTCAACACTCAGATTGAAACTAATGAAAGTCGTTTGCCTATTCTTATAATGACACAGCGGAATTGTTATTGGTGGACTTAATCGTAATTGGCGTTCCTCTGCACACAACTGTACTTGATAGAAAGATATATCAGTATACGGATGCTACTGCTACTAAATACGAGGGTATTTACATTTATACACAAGAAATAATACAGAAAATATTGATAATAATTTCATAAATTTCAATACTCGCTTTTTGAATTGTGATAATAATATGTTTATGGTCTGTTTTCATGTACGAAAGAGTAATAAAATCAAATTTCTTTTACAAAACTCGGTATAATTGTTTTAAATATTATTACAAAATAATCTGAATATTTCGTAAATTTACCTAAACTAATTTCTAAGTGTTCGGATTTGTATTGGTTTGTTTATAACCACAATCTGTACAGAAAAATGCCGAATCAGAAAAAATTTTTAGCGCATTTTATTAAATTTTTCTACGTCTGTCCTGGGGTCTTAATCAAAATATTACTTGACATTTTTATCGAACCATCAAATTTTTACTTGTCTTTAAAGAGAAAGAAATTAACCTATACATATAAGGCTGGATTATTTGTTTTACGAGAGCCGTGCAGAAGCTACGCGGGCAGAAGAAAGCAGGCTTACGCTGTAGGCAACTGGGAAGCTCTCGCACTACACACTCCGCCATTGTTGAAATTCAGGCATCAATCGGCGTTGTGCTACAACCACGTAAACATATCTGCCATTATTGATGCTCTGAAGGCCATAGTGTTGCAGAAAACCTTCGAATAATGAGTCGTGTCTATGGGAAAAACTTTAAAGATGGCCAAGGATGCAAATCTGTCGTTTGATATGACCTGGTTTAACGAGTTGACAGATTGGTTTAAGAAAATCGAAGATTCACCATCACTGCTTTTAGTAAATACAATGAAATGATGACCCTGGAAAAAGATGATCCTTTGCTTTTTTTTCTTCATTTCTGAGTACTTCTAAATTCGTTACCAATATAATTAGTCATTTAAAAGCAATATGCGTCGTATGAGGCAAGTACTTTTTTTGGAAATGTCTATAGATAAATAAGGACATTCTTATCGAAAACGGCATTAATGCTTACTTTTATTATTCTGGAATTAGAAAAATTCTAATGGATTGAACGATATTATTCTGAATTGGCAGCATACACAATCTGAATACTATAGAGACGGCCCAAGCTAGTTCCGTAGCCAATACTTGAATCAAAATAAGACCAATAGATATTCTTATAACGTTGAAAAAGTCTCCATTATTTCGGAATTCGATAAAATTTGGTTTGTAGAAAAACCAATCACAACTAATTGAACGGCGGGCAAAGATTTTCATAGGTCTAATGACAAGTTTCATAGGAAGCCATATGTAATATTCAATATGGTGGCGCTGATCTAGACTGTTCGAAATAGAGGAGGAAACTAAGGTACATTTCAGTTTTTCCATTATTCCATTTTCACATAATAATCGTATTGCCAAATAATGGTATCAACTTTAGCTACATTTTGAATAATTATTTTGTTAACATATGGGCGGGGAGATCAAAAATCGATACAAACTGTTTATTTTAATTTAATTTTTGGCAGTTTACTCTAAGAAACAGACGTTTTAAAGATCTGAAGCAGCATCAAGTTTGAACGCTTTCCTAATTTTTGTTTTTGTTGTTGTTGTATTAAATAATAGAATACTGAATCTGGAATTTGCAAGAGTATGCCTAAAACTCCCTATTTTGGATTGTTCATGTGTAGTTACTTCCAAACTTTCAAAATATACTTTTCATTTCGCCTAGTAGACGCACATTAAAAAAATTCCTTGTCTTCTCAACAACCTTCGCGAAATGAGTAGTTGCCATATCTGAATACAACACAATGTTGCCTTCAGGATGCTTTCTATTACATTCACTTTTTTTAATAGATTTTGGCGGTAACAAATTTATGTTGAAGAACAATCACGAAAAGATATCATCAACCATACCAACACTCATTGAGTTGAGTTGAACTTATCTTTTGAAAACCACTTCTTTAATTTCCTTGTTTTTCTGACAATAAAAAGTTTCATTATTTGCCATTCCACTTGTGTTAAAAGTAAAATATGATTAATCGTTGATGATGATTTCCAAACTTTTGGCGGGCCACAACTCGTTGTCAGTGATACTTTCAAGTTTTGATTTTTGATTTTTGTTCTATTTATAGCTTCTCGGGATATTTGGGTGTCGATTTTCTTGAATATCGAACTAAATTCTGTTCCTTTAGAATGTTACTTACACACTCTCTCCAAGTTCCAGTTTTCCGTGAACCGCTTTAACCAAAGCTTCTCCCTTCTTTTTTTAGCTTTTCTGCCTAACCGTGACTTTTTTCGAAAGACCTGGCTCAACACGCCGACAGATATCGTAAATTGTTTGTCTGGCTATTTCCATTCCTAAAAAGTAAACGATTTCTTGATGTTGATCATAAAATATTTCACTTTGGTATTTCTGGCAAACTTCTAATAAAGATCTAATGCTTATTCTTGGGACAATTAACTGCTGTCAAATCAAAAGAAACAATAGACATCGTTTCTAGTTACTGACATATTAACTAAGACAATTTCCACATTTTCGATGTTCCACATCTGTTCAATCTCAAATGCGAGATCCGCATATTTGGCCATTTTCATCTGGTATTTGTTAAAAATATTATAAGTGTTCAGTATGGCTACCTCGACGAGAAAGAATGAATTGACTCTTCTTTGAACCACCACGATGTCTTTTAACGTTTGGTTTGCGGTACATGTAGTACATTAAAAAAATGGACATACCGATAGATAAGATATTCATTAGAAAATAATTACGAGAAATGTGGAATGTGAAATCTATGTACTTGAACAAATATTGTTATAAATAACATTGTAGAATACTGTTTGTAATTTAGTGATTCATTGTTAATGGAATTTACAAATCTTGACACTCAATAAAGAAATTTTTGTAAACAATAACAAATAAAAAAAAATTCAACAATTTGTAATGTCTACGGAGAAACTATCTTCATCTTCTCAGATTGGTATAATTCACCTTGATTTATTATAAAAATACGCATTCGGTATCTAAGCTCAACACTGTACGGAAGGTAGTTTGTCCATTTTTGCTGAAAAGCGGTGCCCATATGGGGAGAATTGGTAGCTATTCTACGAACACCATCCACCTGACTAGAATTCTTTCGGATTCCAGTATAATTATCGCGGACTTAATTGCCTATAACGCCAATATACCCTTATTCGTTGGCTAGTCATCACAAAAAGTATGAGTGTGCTTTATTGGAACGCGTGTTTTTTTCTAAAATCACTACTTTCGTCATTTCATTGTCCTCTTAATTTCCCATAACTGGATTCAAAGAAATTTATTATACATATACCTATCTATCTAATATTTACATTTCGATTATGATATTCAATATTTACAAAAAACTACGACTGATTAGTTAAGATTATCTTCATTAACTTAATTTGACAATTATCCAAGTGTTTGATCATAACTATTATATACTAAGTACTAAGGTTCGTTGGATTTTTTGTGTTGAGGAAATAATTTACTGGAATTCGCCCTGATATAGGAATTACTCCTCTGCAAGGCTGGACTTGAGGTGAATGGCATTGTGCATTAGGCGGAAAAAGCAAAAAAGCAAACTATGAAAACAAGGATTGAGAAAAAAAAGATGTTGGAGATGTATTTTTTTGTAATTTATTCTTCAGTGTTTTTCTTGTCGTTTTTTTTTTGGTTTGGTTTGGTACGCAGTATCGAGTTTTACTAAAAGTACCTTTTTGGTGTAAAATTAAATATTGTATCAGCTTCCAAAACATATTCGTATTAAATTTCAAGATAATGTTGCCAGAATTTTCAGAAACTTCGTAAAAAATGTGCAGTTTTTTACTGTGCCAGCCTCAAATATTTTTCAATTTTATATCTATCCTAGAGACGCGATTACCTTTTTTCGAAACACAATATTTGTACACATATATTTTTGTGTATATTTTTACGAAATAGTAAATACGAATTAAATTTGTTTTCTAGTTTCAATTTGAATTTGGTTATTCTAAAATACGTTACAAAAAGCTGTTTCCATTCATTTTATTTTTCATGTCTTTAGTGAGAAAACGATAAAATTTTGTGTTAAATTCACATACTTGAGGAATGTCAAACTTATGTATAATTTTTTTTTTTTAATTTTCATGAAAAATCGATACATAACTATGCGGAGGCTTGGAATCCCTATTGAAAAGAGTAAACTTTGGTGTTTGATTACCACAATCCCATAATATTAACTAGATTTCTTCCTTCGGCATTCATTGCTTAACTAATAAATTATAGCATGGACTGTAAAGAATAGGCCCTTTAACTCTATTAAAACTATTCTGATATTTAACGGTTCCAGAAATATTGAAACCCCGAACGAGCAAAATGAAGTTGGCAAATAAGAGACATAAAATATGCTGTGTCATTATAAATTAATAGTCGTTAAGTGAAGGTATTTCGAAAAAAAATAATATTTGAAGCAATTATAAAGCGTTATATCATGAATAATACATCATTTAATATAAATGATAGACATAAATAATTACAAACGTTAATTAATTATATTTTATACAATAATATTTGTTCAACTTATTGATGTATTACCGCCTTAATTTATTCATAGGAATGAGTCATCGAATAACCTTATTCATTATTTGGAACAATTAAAAATACATATGAAACATGAAAAAAAAATTATTAATGATTATGCTTTTACCACAGTTTTTTATTCTTAGAAATTTAGCAGCTGAAGATTGTTCTTTCAGAATATTCATTACTCCATTGAGTATCTTGGATGCTCTGGTCTTATCATTATTTCATTCTGGGTACCGTCTCACATTGGTATACATGGGAATAAACTTGCAGATCAAGCTGCAAAAGAAACGACGTCCTATACGCGACCGATGGGCAAAGCACTGGGCAAAGCTTCAACACTAAGCTACATGAAATTTACGGTCCATCGACTTCAGAAACCTACCCAAGAGTCGTAGACACTCAGTTGTTTTAAGGAGACTACGCATCGGGTATACTCGACAGATTCACGGACATTTAATGAGCGCTTCTGATCCTCCCAAATGTCAGAACTGGTGAATTGTCCACAATACTCCAATTAGCGACCATCTAGGAAGTTCGTTCTTAGAAAGTTTGAATGAGATGAAACAGTTACCAAAATTTGAAAGGCAAATAAAAATTCTTAATGCATGTAATCCAAACAGTTTGTTAATGCTGAAGTGTCGTAGTTATAGCTAATAATTGTCTCAAAACTACCATGTCTCAATGATCTTAATTGTCGACACACGTTAATTGAAATAAAAGAAATAAGGTTAGAAATGATTTGTAATAATAGGAACATACGTCGATGACGATATATGTAGGACACTGCTTGTTCATTATCAGTTTCGAGGACGAAATCCTGCATTCTAGGTACCTTTTAGGTGGTCTTCTTCCTTCCGGATTGATCATTTTTTGAATATTCAAAATTCGGTGTGAATTTACCATCTATTATTGACAAGAAAATTGATATCCAATAGTTGAGTATCTAGCGGATGCAGTTTCCTTACAAATTATTATCCAGCGATGGAGTAACTTTGAATTTAATGGTACGAAAAACAAATTGCTTCCAATGTTCAAAGAAGAGTGATTTTTTTTGTTTTTCGTAGATGCGTACAATCGATTTTTCAAGAGATCTAAGCCCAAATCTTGTCAAGTAATTTGTTATAAACAATTTTTAATAAAGCTATAACTCTTAAATAAAGAGAGATAAGGAAAAATATTTTGAATAAAAAATATTTATTTTAAAAATATCTACAAAAAAGACCTCCACAGTTTTTTGCAAAAAATCAATAATTACAGTTATCTTCAATATAATGCAAAATTATTGCAAAATTATTGCAAAATTGACGTTTTTTTTTCACTTTATCGGTCATGGCTTGATTCCTCCATGACGTAAAAAGATTTAAAGCAACTCGTTTTGAACGTCAAAGCTTAAGCTTCAAAATGAGATAGTAGACCTTTTAAATATTATCTGTTAAAAAGTTACAGATGATTGAATGTACAATGCTAATCAATACGAACATTTGATCACTTATGTTTTCGACCATTAGTTGTGAAGTTATGCTGGGTCAAACATTTAAGTGTCAATATGTATTTTCAATATATTTTGGTACGAAATTAAATGTTTGTCGCAATTTTCATGAAAACAAGTTTCAAAAAAAGGTAAGCTGCAATGAAATTATGGAATAATTAATATATTTCAATATTATATTTTAGACACCATAAAAAACTAACTTCAATCAAGTTACTGTGAAGGAGTAATCGCCTCTGACCGCGCAGTTTAAAATCTGCATAATTTTACAAATAAGGGTTGAAAACATAATTGGAAGTGATCAATACGCTCGTATTGATCAGCACTTCAAGATACTCTAAGGTTCATTTCGTTTTCTCAAATTTATATACCTTTAAAATACTTTAAAACTAATTTTTTATGATTATTAGTTCATTCAAACTTCTCTAAATTTTGAACAGATAATATTTAAAAGGTCTACAATATCTCATCTCGAAGTTTAAACTTTAACGTTCAAAATGAGCTGCTTTAAATCTTTCTACGTCATGTAGGAACTAAATAATGAGCAAAGTAAGTGAGAAAAAACGTCAACTTTACATTATATTGTCGATAACTTTTTAAATATTGATTTTTTACTAAAAATTGTTAAACTTTTTTTGTAGATTTTCTTAAATAAACAAATAATTAAATTGTTTATAACAAATTACTTGGGCTCGGCACCATATACTCTCTAAAATTGATGGGAGTTTGAAATGGCTAAAGGACCTTCCCTAGCTGCTGTACTATAACTGTTGAATAAAATAACAGTTTGAAGAGAAACGAATGCGTTTTTTAGCATGCCTAATTTTTTTAAATATTTCTGTCGTCCATTTCAATTATCGCTAAACGCAATTTTAATCACCTACAAATATTTTCTTGTCCAATTTAGAAGTTATTGTCTGTTAAAATAATAAATAACCTTCACTGGAGAAACCATTTTATAACACTTAGACTTCCTAAAGGAATTACATACCTGGTTGTTTGACAACTGAATTTATTGGGGTATTTTTTTATCAAACAAATAACGACACGGTAGTAATTATTTCCTTTAAAATCCTCAACTACTTTCTACTTAATTTAATCACCTATGATCACCTGTTGGGAATGAGATATTACGTCGGCGACGTTTGACAGCCTATTGGCTCCTTGTAGATTTCAAGCACAACAGGAAGCGATGTATTTAACCAATTGAAGAAAAAATGTTTGACAGATATTCTCTAGTTGAATTATTATTACAGACTTCTCCTGAAGGAGAAAAAAAAAACGGAGGAATTGAAGGATAACAAAGGATTAAGCGGCGGTTCATTGTTAAATTAATTACGTTGTATTATAACAGACAATAATGTAATTAATATTTTCATATTGGAATTCTGTGTAGATTGTTGATGTTTTTCAATAATTACTCCGAAATATTCAACAAAAATATTACTTTGATTATAAAGAGATGAAATGATTACAATATAAATTTGATTTTGATAAATAAATGTTAATAAAATTTGAATAAAGACAGTTTTTGCTCAATCAATCCTTCATTCTAGCCTTTAATTAAAAAACTAATGATTATACTAATTTAAATTTAACACCAAAAGTAAGTTTTTAATGAACAGGTGAAAAAATATTTGCGGAATCTTTAAAATTGAATTTAAAATCTTATTGGGACCTACTTCATTATTTTTTTTTCGCAATCTTGCCTCTTCCATCCTCCGGATGTACCGCTACTAATCAAAATATTGTTTATTTTAGTTTCATTTGTTTCTTTACTGTGTCGTTTCTGACCCAATCTAATCTTGACGTTTTATTTTATTTGCTTATAGCATCCATTTTTCATTCTCACTCTCCACGTATCCGATTCATATATCAACTCCTAATCATTGCATTGAAGATTCTCAATTTTGTTTGTTATCTTATTTCAGTATTACATTCAGTTATTGTTCTTGCTCTGATCATTCTAAATCTTATATCTGTGTCATCTACCCATTCTGTATCAAAAATAAGTCTTAGATGTTTATAGTTATATAACTTCGTTAATATCTAGTTTGTATGTTGGTTGAATCTCTTCCTATATATAAAAATATTCTCCACGTTCATCTGCAGCTCCCATTTTCCGTATTCTTTAGTTTAAGTGCCACGTATACTAAGTCATCTATGTCGTTAATATATATTACCTGTTCATCTGCAAATTAGAGGGTGTATTTCTTCTTCAAAGTTGTTAGAGCTTTTGAAACATATATTTTGAAAAGTGTTGGGTAGATGCAGCACCCTTGCCTCAGGCATTTGTTGATTGTAAAATATTCCGATACTTTATTTCCTTTCTTATTCATCTTTAAATCCTTTTGCATAATTCGTAAGCACGCTTCTCCAATTTTAGAAAGATCGTTGCAAGGCTATCCACTTTGGAAGTTTGAGTTACCTACTCCACGTTCAGAATTAGTAAAGGGCTCAATATTTTACAATTCAAAAAAACGCACACTCATTTGCCAATTGAAATCAAATCGTTATCACCTTTTCCCGCATTCCGCAATAATTTGAGGGTATATTTACTGAAAAGTGCCTTCTACTAGCTAATCGACTATAGTTTATTTCAGAAAGGTATAAAGTAATAAAACTTCAGTAGGTACGCAAAGGGACCACAGAGTGATCCAACGAATATTTAAGCCACTTTCATAGTTTGGCATTGATTTCATTGTAATATTCTTTCTTTTTATAAAGTGCAGGTAGTACCCGGGTTGGGGTCAATATATTGGTTTAGCCTATTGTTATACATTCACAAACACTGAAAATAGTGTGCCAAAGGCGTGCCGGTAGGATACTCGTAAAAAAGAAAGCCTAATCTGAAATAGGGTTGGAATTAGGCAGAGGCACTAATACAAGGTTAAACGGTACCTGCTAAACGCAAAACGTCACTGTATAATCTACTACCTAAGTAATCCCTACACAATATTTCGATATTGACACTTCAGACCAGAAAACATACTTCCTAATTCTCTCACGCAATTAGTTGAAATTTCAATATTGAAATTTTATTACATTTGTATCTTTATTTAGTTATTTTTATGTTTGTTTTCAAGTTTTTACAAGCTTCTGTCTGCAACTTGTAACAATTTTTTGATATTAAAGCATTCCATCTCTGAAATAATAGATGGTTGGTCAGTGAATCATTTTTCATAATGGCGCGGTCCTGTCTTTATGGTAATCAGCACAAGCTGGAATATGTTTTTAGTTGATGAAAGCAATGCGTTTAGTAGAAAACCATCTTTACCACCAACATGAGAAATAAGTTCTCGTTACCATCTCGAGCGTGGAGTGTTTGATATACATTTCTTCATCACTCCATCACCAACACATTCAACTATATCGAATATATTAAACTTGTTGGAATATCTTAATATTTCGTTTCTACTCAGGTCTAAATTAGTTGCTATCACACAATTTCATTAAAACCATTCGGTTTGAATGTCTTTATGTTCAAAACCACACCAAAGAGTCGAAGGATAATTTTTCCAAACTGTAACATCTACCTACCAGACGGATTGTTTGATCCAAATGTTCCTAGAAGCTCATGTCCTTTGATTCTTTGCCATTATAACTAAAAATACTTGTAAAAGAGAGACTAAAACCATCCTTTTCTCTCACATTTGTCGCGAATACAGCCTTGATTTCAACCCTTATACCATTTTTGGCGGAAATGTTTCCAGATGAGTACTGTTGGTTGTCTGAGACATTCAACTCTCAAGCCCATACCGACGGGAAAGATCGACGGGGAGGACGAGGGCGTAAACTACATTCCAGGCTACGGAATATAAGAGACTGGTGTGACATTCAACAATTTTTCGTCGTGCAGAAGAGAGGTGCCATCAGATAATAGATTAGAAGTTTTGGACAAGAAAACACCTACACGCTGCAAAGTGTATGGTACTTGAAGAAGAAGACTGTTGGTTGATCCGACTCAGTACAAGATCTATATAAAACTCCTCAGTAATCTGTTCTCAGAAATGTGTATTTCTTTTATTCCAATAAAGTGCTGTTACTTAAATTTTTTAGTCGAATAATATTTAGATGTATTTAGTTTTGACGTATATAAATATTTCTCAATCATTTATGTTTCCCAGCCTCTCACTATGTCTAATCATACTTTTAGATGTAAATTGACGTATATCTTCCTTGTCATTTTTATAACGGTGTTAAACACTCCTTAAACCCAGCCCAGATTTCTGTTTCGCTCCATATTTCAAGATTATCTAACTAATAAATTATAAAAAACAATCCCAAAAGGCTGGAAAGTTAAAGTATGTGCTTGATCGTTGTAAGATACATTGCATTAGATTTAATGATTTCGTATATAATTACATACAAGTAACTGTGAATATAATATATTTATATTCTGAGATACAAGAGAATTTTTTTGAAAAAAATTTAGGTTAAAGAATAACCAGCAAACACACATACCCTAATCTGGCGAATAGAATGGATGTTCAATAAATGATACACGAGAATTTCAAAATATAGACAAAGAAGTCTTCTAAATAAGAGTATGAGAGTATTAACTGGATGTTAGATTGGTCTACTACGAAGCGTAGAGAATAGCTGGGACCACGTAACCTCACTTTTTAGTTTACTTATAGCCATGAGCGAACCAGTGTCTGTTTCGTAACTTATTATTATTCGTTTTGTGGTCAAAGTTAGAATGTAGCAATTCGGGGATGACTGCCTTTCCAAGACTCAAGGGTATGAATTATGCTTATCGAGAAGTTGTGGCAAATTTGCGTCCCAGAACAAATATTACCGATAAGATTGTTAGTACCGTAGAAAAACTCATTTTGGGAGACTCGCGCAGTACTGTACAAGATATAACTGAAGAATTGGGCATCAGCGTGAGTATTTTGAGCAGAAATTCACAAGGTCGGTGCACATGTTTCATGCAGCGGTATGTATATTTGCCACAGACGATATTTGAGTACACACTAAAGAAGAAGAAGGCGCGCTAGTTGAAACGAAGGTTTCACTTTCAGCGGTGAAGGTGTTGGGTACAGTGTTTTGGGATATGAGCCGAGAGATTTTTACAAAAAAAAAGCTTCTGAAAATCTGGCAAAAGTATGACGGGAAATATCTAGAAAAACTGTAATTAATTTTAGCTCTGGAAATGAATGATAAATTTCTTAAATTTTTTAAACCATGATATAATTGAATAAATTGTTTTTTAAAAGAAAAACTCATTTAGCAAACTGACGATTTAATAATTCAAAGTTACAATTAGTTACACTAATCTGACTGGCATACTAGACGAATATCAAATTAAATGAATAAGTATTAATTTTACAGACTTCTTTATATATTAGTTCTTATCTTATACAATAATAATTATAAAATTAGATAAATGTATTTATTGTTCATTATAGTCACATTAACAATATTTATTGAATCTATAAGACTGACAGAAATAGTAAACACAGACAATTTATAGCAACGATAACTTAATAAGGTTAGAGTTCATAGTAGTAACTAATTGATGATGATGCGCCGCTGTGAGAAGGGTTGTTTTGGATTACTTAACTATATTATTAGAATTAGCTAAAAAAGTTATTGATTAAGATTGTAGATCGTCTATTTTTTGTACAAAATGGCTGATATGTTAATGATTATTATCTATAACAGTGATTCCCAAAGTAGTCAAGGTGCACCCCTAGGGGTGCACGGAAAGTTCTATAACAAGAGTGTACTTAAATTTCTATAGTTTGATTTGATTTTTTGACGAATTGGTAATATCGTATCCTCGCTCAAAAAGTGTCATAAGTCAAAAAAAAAACTACCGAGTAACGAGTATTTTAAATTAATTCTGATTTTATTTTTCACTTTTCGGATGATAACTCAAAACTGACAGCAATTATCTATTTGACTAGCACCAATAGTACAATAAAAGAGATTTACTATTTTTTTCAGTTATGACACTTTTACAACGGAGGTGCGATATGGTGTGTATCAACTAAAACTAATAATAAGTATTTTAAAAGTGGTTTACGAGGAAAAAACTTCTAATTACATAGGGAATTGCAATGAAAACAGATTTTTTTTATATAAACGGAAAGGAAAAAATGTTTGGTATACTGGGGCATAGTGAAAAACTTCTATATGATAGAAAACGAGTCTATCTCTGTTTGAATATTCTATTTAAAAGAAGAATATATTTTAAAACTCGAGATCTGACTGACTATTTGAAATCTCGGTTTATGTTACAATCTTAGAATTTTACCTACAACTAATGTTATAGCGACGGCAAATTTCAATCATTTCGTTACCGCAGCATCGGCAGCAGCTGCGGCGGCAGATATTTATTGCATTAAATAGTTGAAATATCGTGAACGGAATCTTCTCTGCTTCTTTAAAATTGGACAGATTTATCGCGTGTTAACATCCAATTACACGAAGAGTTTCAAAACAGAGCGCAACGCGTTGGATACGATTTAAATTACTGATATTACTTTCTTTTTGCGTATGTTGTAGCTTTAATTCTCGAACGGAAATGTTGGAGAGAATCATAATTTGTATATTTTAGAAACGATCTTAGGAGCAGCTTTGAAAAATTATCATTTTTTCACTACGATTTCTTAACTAAATAAATAATAATAGCAGTAGAAAATCATGTTTAGTTAATTTTTTCTTTCGTTTCTTAAGTCTACGTGATTTCTAAACGATTTGAGGTCGGAACTACTGCTAGTCAATTGGATTTTTATTTTCATTTGATGGAAAGTGACATAAATTCAATTTAATGTTTGCAAATAACAACGGTCAGATGGCGTCCTTCCCGATTAATGCACTTTTGCAGGTGATTTCTGACTTTGTACATCACGTCATGAAGCATGCGCTGAGAAACTTTCAAGGATTCTTTACATGAGTTCTGTTGGATAGATTACACTAAAGTTTGACATGCACACACAAACTCTGCTTTCACACTAAAAATACTAAACTAACTCAAAGAGCTTGATTATTCTAATTCAGTATTGTCAAGCAGCTAGATAGCTTCAATATGACGGAGTGATGATGGAGTCTTTCTTCATCACTCTTGGTTAATTTTTTGATAGTTTGGTCAGCAGTGTCCATTTCCAGGTCTCTATTGCGAATGTACTAAGGAACATTTACTATGTTCCTCAGTGTTTTGTTTTGGAATATTTAGATGATTGCTAAGTTGATCGCTTTGGTTCATCTTCATAATTCAATACAATACCATAAATCCATACAGGCTTAACTACCTACTTAAAAGCATAAGCTTATTATGTATACACAGAGTGGAGTTTCTTCTAATTAGTCAGTCCAAGTTCTTCTCTTTACTTTTTGTAACTTAATTAAAAAACTTTAAAATTAACTTTGTCAAAGTTCAAAGAGTAATATAGAGTAATATAGATACAATGTATCTTTCGTCCTAGAAAGAGAATTTAGAAATTCAACTATTGAAGATTCAATTAATAATTTATATTAAATGATATAAATTCAATAACAATTTCAACTGTATGAAGTCGTTCTTCGTACCTCACTTTTCAAGAATTACCACAAGATAAAATAAAGGATGCCAAGGAAATGCTCCGTTTAAGGATTCGGGAAAATCATATCAACAATGTTCATGATCATACTTGAGTTCTTGTAGAAATAATATTTGATCATCCACTGTATGTTGAGGAAGTTTAGGAATGTAGAATGACCTTAACATTTCCTAATATAGCTCTGCGTTTACAGAAACAGATTGTTCCCATTTTAGAAAAAAAAATTGGTCTAGGAATACTGATGAGGACATGGGAGGAGAGGTTCAGGGGAAGATCACTTCAGTACTTGAAGTTTTGATTCTTCATAAATCCCGAAAGATGAAAATGTGCATAGTCACTCATTCAGAGGTTGTGAATAGGCGCCTGATCTCCTCCAACCATGCCTATTAACGTTTTCGTTCAATACCCGAATCACTTGTTTTGTAAAAGCGATGGTGGTTTTCTTACCTCAAGGTTTTTCAGACAAACCTGTCGGAAATTTCAAAGGCGACCTCAGCCGATGTGCTCACATCATATTAACAATATTCATACTCATACTTGAGTTTTTTGGGGCTCCGTCTTGTATAAATAATATTTGATAATTCACTGAATTGTTGAGGAATTTAGAATGACCTAAATATTTCCGAAGACCGTTCTGGGTGTACGGAAACAGATTGTACCCTTCCATTTTAGAAAAAAAATGGGTCTAGGAATATTAATGAGCACATGATACACCAAAGTGTTACCTTGGCTGAGTGAAGAGGTTGATGATCGTCACGGAAATTCCAAGGACAACACACTGACGATGTGTTAACATTCGCTGGCTTCTTCCTATAGCAATCCTCGCGCGTTATACATTATCTTTTGCTCTTTGCTCCACTCATATTTTCAAAATTTGTCACCCACAACTTTATTGAATTTACATCAGCCACTGGTTGATTGAGATTAACTTCAAAATGAGTACGAAAACGACGCTAAGCTGTTACATGGTTTAGTAAAATGCTTTCACAGCAAACGCTTGCTGTTGTTTTGAGGACTGTCTTAAGGCACTGTACCTTCAAACAATTAGCGTGCCCTAGAAATGCTTTGAGGAATATAACGGTAACCTTAACAACTGGTCTACGTTCATACTATCCAAAGCCATTTCAAAAACATGGAGGATTGACTGCCGTGTTATTCATATTTCATTCAATTAGCGCCTAATCCTTCAGCAGTAATTAGATTTTTTTATCTAATGAGATGCAATTATCCAACGAAATGAACTAGAAACCTTTATTTAGCTCTCTCCCGCTACTGGAATTTTTATGTTTAATCGTGTACTTCGTTTTACCTAAATAAGTATATATGTTTTAAAGCTGAACTTCGATCACCTCATCAAAATTCTTCGGTTGTTTGCGATACTATGTACCGCTGATGTTCCGATAATGAGTATCATCGATGCCGTACTTATGGTTCATTTAATATACCGAGTATCTCAATAAAAAAACTAGTTATTCAAGAAAAAACCCATTAGATTAATACACGTCATTAAAATATATATCTAGTGAACGATTTTTTTATATTTATTGACACTGAAACTTCATATTTTCAAAAGTTAAAAATTATGAGATGTTGCCATCAATATTTCGTTCTTTTGTTAAATATTATGAGGTTACTTTGACAAACTGATCTGTTCAAAGATATCCTCAAATATACTGAACCACTGAGCTCATCACCGACGCATCAAATGGCCATCGTCTTCAAAGTTGTGTCAGGCACGTACCTGAAGTTAAAGAAGAGTTAATGGTGGTATATGACCGCATTTTCAATCGCTTAAGAATGAGAGATCCTCTATATGAAACAAAAGTAACAAAGACTTTATTGCTCCTGTTTGTTATTATTACTTTGTTATTTTGGGACTGTCGAAGACCCTGCACATTTCTTGGTATGTCCAAGCTTATCCACACACAAGAAGTTCGGTACTCAGAAAACGACATAGCCGTGCAAGTCTCTTTATAGTGAACCTTCAAACAACTAGCGTGCCCTAGACGTTCTAGAATCTAGAGTAACTTCTGAAAATAATGAACATACAGACTTCAAAGGATCTAATGAGGATTTCGTCCTCGGAAAACGTATCAAATATCATATTACAAACTAAAATGCCTTAAAGGTGAGGATTTGGAGCCTTTTTGCTAGAGTATCCATATCTAAAACTGCATCAACTAATACTTACATTCGAAACTTCTCAATTATATAGCCGTGCAAGTCTCTTTGCACTGTACCTTCAAACAACTAGCGTGCCATAGACATAATAAGTAAGTAATTACTCAAAATAATGAACATACAGACTTCAAAGGATATAATGAGGATTTTGTCTTCAGAAAACGTATCAAAAATTATATAACAAACTAAAATTCTTTAATGGTAAGAATTTGGGGCCTGTTTCTAGAGTACTCGCATCTGAAACTGCATCAACAAGTATTTAAAATCAAAATTTGTCTATTACCTCTTCTTAGATAACAATAATAAATTTCATTTATTACACACATTGAAATTGAGTCAATTTTATGGTAAAACTTATAAAAAAGATACAACAAATCAGAGTACGTTTTGTTCACCTTTATTGAAATTATAATCGCATCAGTGCTACGCAACCTAGGCCAGGAAACAGGTTAAGAGGATATTGAACATCGGTTGTTTATTGTCTCCCATGCTTGATTTTCTCGGCTATACATTTACAAGATCTATTATAATTGACAGTTTTTCGTCTGTTGTGAATTAATAACCATAATTAAAGTGTCTAAAATCATTTTCACATCTTTGCTCCTAGAATTTTAGTTCGTGGACATATTGTATAAATTGTATTTAAAGCAATTATGGTAGGTAAATCTAACGAAATAAATATAATCTGCATCAGATTTATCTAATTTTTGAATTCGCTTTTTCTCAAGGAAATTGGAAATAATTCAACCAGTATAATATCACTGCCAATTTCTCATTCTGACGACTTAATACAATGTTACCAAAAAATTTTCAAAATATCTAAATTCTGTGTCACAACATATATTCATTATAATGATAAATTATCTTAGTTTAAGTGAAACAAATAGATCATGGAGTTGGAATTATTCATAGCTGTACAGTCAAAAATTACAACATAAAGTCAATATTATTATGACCCTTTGAGGATGGGTAAAAGGTTTGACATTTTATCCCTATTGACAAGTTTACTTTTGTTCTAGAAAAATAGTTGGTCGGACAAATACAGTCGATGTATCGTTTTGTAAGGTAAAGTACCTGGCTTTCGTTTTAGTTTCGTTTTTCCCGTAGATACGTATCGTTAATTATTGTTGTTTATTATGCTCTATAATATTTCTTCACTCTTGTGCATCTATGCTTTTGTATTTTTTAATTGCGGTTAGCAGTAAAATGTTTAGCAGATGAAGTCGACGAAGGTCATGTTTATTATGGTATTAGAACTTATTTAAAATGTTTATTAAAGTAAAATCGACAAGTATATTGACTTTTTTGAAAGATAAATTGTAAAAAGTATCGCAGAAAAATTTGACATTTGTCTTTTTTGTATATGGAAAGTGACTAGAGCATGCAAATAAAACTATTCGCTTCCAAAAACTGACTAGAACAACAGTTTTCTGAATAAAGGGTCGTGGATACAGATGAATTTGAAAATTTAACACTACTAATCGCACTAATTACAACACTAAAAACACTTTAATAACTAACACTTCACGTTGGATATCACTACTGACTACGACAAATAGTTTCCTGTCATCTTTCATTTAATGAATTTTAAATATGTATTTTCGTAAATTATATTTAGATTTCAAAAATAAACGAAAAAAAATCCATAATAGATAACGCACTACTAAGCAAAAGATGTCAAGGTTAGAAGGGGTCGGGAATTGAGAATAACCACTATTTTCTGGTGATAAGAATGATAAGGAAAATAATAGATAGACCTAGGAGGAAAAAAACATCGAATAAAAAAATTAGATGTCATAATTTCAGGGAAACTACAAATAAAACGAGATACCAAGAAATGATAGAAGTAGAAATTAAATACATCAATGAAGAAGACACAGAGAAAGAGATATGGACGAAATTTGGAAATATGATAATAAATGGAGCGGAAAAAATATGTAGAACGACAAGATTAATCAGCATGTAACGCAAGAGAACAAATTGATAATCGGAGATCATAACACATGCAATTAGAAGAAAAAAAAATACAAAAATGGGCTACATATCTAAAAATTAACACTATATAAAATACAAACAAATAAAGGACGGAAGTTAAATATTAGTTTAAGAACAAAAACATAAGTCATGGTGATAATTTAGAGAAAAAATTATTAACACACATGAAAACATCAGAAAAACAAGTAATTATATTAAGAACTTACTCATCAGCATAAAAGGGAAAAGAGGAGATATAATAAAAAAAGAAGATGTTGTCATGGAAAAGATGGAAACAATATTTTTGCGATAGTTTATAAGGAAAGGATTTGAACAAGAAATAAAAACAGAGATACTACAGGATTGGATTAACAGAAACACAAATAACAAAAAATACAATAAGTTCAAAAGAAATACAACAGGCAATATAGAAAGGAAAGATATGAGAAATATACCAAATAACGATAGACATAATAATAACAGACACACTAAAAATCCTACTGAACAAAATATATAACACAGGAGAAGCACCAAAAGATTGAGAAGTACAATCAGCAAGATATAAACGAGAATAGACTAAGACATGATCAAGAAGGAACCATTGAAGATTAACAACAACGGTTTAGAACAAACAAAGAAACAATAGATGTAAACTTCATGACTAGACTTAAAAAGCAATGAGAGAAAACAGAGAAAAACTACTGAAATCTTGGAAAAGAATTCGACAAAGTCAATACGAATGACATATGGAAAATCATAGAATACAGAGGTATAGAAGAAAAACTAATTAAAGGGAGTGAAAGCTTCATATAAACAGACGAAAATGTATGTCAGAGCTAGGCAAATAGACTTAAAAATATATGATGACAGTCTACAGATAATGAATATGAAAATAAAAGAACACAAAATAATAAGATAATAAGACGCATAAGATAAAACTGGAAGAATCAAATATAGAGCACGTGAAAAGCTTCAAATACCTTGGCATCATACTATAAGATGGAAGATTGGATCAAGAGATGAATAAAAGAGCTGGAAGATTATTCAATTTAGACACAGTTTCTGAACAAAAAGGAAATACGAAAACAAATGAAAACATATTGACCATATTGACAGATTACACAGAAACGAAAAAGCAAAACTAGAAAAATATAAGAGAGAATTTGAATTTAAAATCGATTCAAAATAAACTCGAAGAAGGACTATTAAGATGATTTTGCGGTGTTTTGAAAACGAAGGATTTATACGGAAGATATATGAAGCACGAACTTACTCTCCACTTCCACCGTGGAGGAGGTGGAGAGAAGAAATTAGGAAAGAATGAAAACAGCTGTGGAAAAGGCAAGTCTGACAAATGAAAATGTAGAAAAGTAAGTAAATGACAATAATTTTTATAACGCTTCATTTACTGTTACTGAAAGAAAAAATTGGGAATTGTACACTGCAAGTTTATGGAAACTAACTCGAATACTTCGAAGGTTTCGTTAGGAATACAAGTTTAAGTAATTTAAATTTTTTATATCCATAATTTTCGGAATATATTATATTTCAATATATGATGTTTTGATAACCAAATGTAATATATGCAACTATAAGGAAAAAATTAAATTAAAGATGACGTAAAAATAGATTTAAACAGATGTTCGTACTCAACTTATTTCAGCTAAGTTACTAAAATAATCGGATGATTAATATGATACGCTCTGTAGTTGTACATTCTCATTCTTCCTATTTAATATAAAAGCCGTTGAATCCACTTTATTTAATATATATTTTACGTGAATTACTTCGAGATATACCAGATTGATAGTTTGATTAGAACTAGCTATATTGCATGTCATTAAATACAAACGTTATTTCTTTCAACTCATTACCTTAAGTGAAGCAGGGCCGAAATAAGGTAATTAACTTGAAAATATTTCGAATATAAGCTACTTGAAATATACAATAAATTAGTTTATAATAATGAGAATCAGATTTTAATTCTTAACGTGATTGACAATATAAGAATTAATGATTGCCATTGTATCAAAATTCACTTTCATTCTATCTTTTTTTCTATTTTCCACATGAATATAACAAAATAATTTTAATATAGTCATCCGACCCTAATTAGAAATAAACAAATATGCCGATTATTGAAAAAATCTTTTCAATACACCAATCGAATAATCCAAATTTATGGGTTGTTCAATAGGTTCAGGCAATCAAATAAATGCTTAATTTTTTGAATAACTTATGTTAGCCCTGTACTTTGCCGTTTGTCACGTGATAGGTTTTTTCCTTAAAGATGAGCAACGTTTTGGTCGGCCTACTGATAATGACCAAATTAAAATCCTAATTAGAGGATAATTCGAGAGGTTGCGATGAAGCTACATGTCTTGAGCTATTTAAGCTTCATATTTGGGTATCTAACGAATTAAAAAAAATCATTTAACACAAAGAGTCAACATTTGCCATATGCACTTTAAACGAAATAACACCGACACTTTCTTGAAAAGAATCATAACTGGTCGTAGATAATAGTTGAACCAGCACAAACCACATCGAAAGCTGAAACATCGCAAAAAAATCTCAAACTCTCATTTTGGCGGGATTTTTTGAGCTGATTCCAAAGAACCAAACGATCAATTCTGATATTTAGTATCAAATGTTTTGGCATCAACCAAAAAAAAACCATTATAGCTTGGCTTTTGTGTCATGTACAAACGGAATTTCACATACTCTTCCACCATGGTCTAGACAAGCAAGATAAAATAAGCTTAAAAATGCTTTCATTTCCACTGTATAATGATGGTAATGTATATGTCTCTATAGATGTTTACAATTTTACGTGTATACAAATTTGTATATTGTTCTAAAACATTATGCCATGAAAAAAAAAGTTCCAAGAGTCATTTGGAGTTACTGCAGTCTTTGAAAATACCAGGTACTAATACTAATACCGTACTCTTTTGGTACGGATATTATGTTATAATCTTCAAGAATTTCATATGTTTCTGGAGCTGCCTCTTCCTCACTATTTCATCGGAAACAGCGATATATTTGCCATCAGTCGGAACAGTTTATATAGATCGTTGAGGCGCTGATTATCTCTTTCATAGGCATCCATCATACCCAAAACTAAAACGATGCAGAATTTACCAATACCCAATGTATTATCTTCGAAATTGAAATTATCAATATTAATGTCCCAAGTGCATGTCAAATTGTCGACAATTTAATTTTCTCGAGTCCGCGAATGCGCACGAGAGGAAATTATGAGACAATTTGACATGCACGAGAGGGCATTTTGGCAGACTATTTCCTGAGAAAAATTTAATTTAAAATAAACAATAATTGTTCCTTTTCTTAAAATATAAAATTAAAACCAAATGATGTTTATTAATCCTAGACGAAAATTTGGCACTAGTGCAAATTATCGATAATTTGCACTAGTGCAGTATTATCGCTGAAATTTGATCGTTGCTAGGTAAACATAAAATATTACAGCTTTTTGGTTGGCTTAAATTTTTCGAAGGAAATAGTCTACATAACTTGCTGAACATTCCTATCACAAACTGAATGCGAAGGGAAAAAACACCCACAATCGGAGAAACTTTTGGAGGAAGTACAGATCATTTAAGGGAAAGCACATGGAACTTCTACATAGAGGGCGTTCATAATTTTGATATAAATTACACATTTAGACGGGTGAGACCTATGAGGACAAATACGGTTATAACTTCTTGAGTTTAAAAAAAAATACTTTATACTATGAGTATGAAAGATACAAGAGATATCAGCTTTGTTAATTGAAACAAATAAATGCTATATCGTAGTTTTTTTTTGGATATGGAGAAAATCATGTTATTTGGAAATGAATAGCTTCTATTAAATTTATGACGAATTGATTATTTACGTTGAAGTTTTAATCACAATATACTATAAAAAAAGTAGAACTCTATACCTATTCTACAGTAATTTGTCTTTTAGCTTAATTTTATTAATTTCGAATAATTTTTTTCCGTAGCCTTGATCGGAGTACTTATTTATTTGTAGTATTCAGTAATTGATTCTGTATACTAGAAAAGAAAATTGTTTCTAATATAATTGGTATTTATTACAATCCATTACGGTTATTTTCTTACTTTTTTTTCATATAAAAAATAAGGATATAGTAAATTACTATGCTACCTCCTTGGCTGCTCCCGGGCCGTATATCTCATTATTATGATTATTTTCTCAGTCACAAATAGCACATTACGAAGCAACAGACTATATCATTCGCATTCACTAAATCAGTTTCAGATATTCAATAATATGGACGCTAATATCAGTACCGGACCGAGAACAAATATATGGGAAAATAAAAAATACTTATGAAATGTACACAAGCGGAAATCGGGGGTGCATCGAGACAGATTGCTTCAAATAAGGCGAATAATCCGTAATCATTAGAAAAAATAAAAAATATCTACAGTAAAGAAATATTATTTTTAATAATAAGTTTTAAAGTAATTCATAATTATAAGGAACTAATTAATTGGAAATTTTTTTCCTAGTTAAGTTATAGGGCTCAAAATTATATAAAAACGGCCTCATCATCATCAATATCAACCTTCAGTTGATTCAGGATAGAAGTCTAAATAATATAAACAATCTACATCCTCTTCATTCTCTGAATCTGATGAATAAGATTGTTTTTTGAATTTAGATATTTACATTATCTCTGTTCTCTTCAACGACACGATCATCTTTAGCTTTTTTCAACTCTTCTACATATGGTGATGAATTGACAATTACTGTTTTTCCTTTTCTTTTGGACGCTTGTTCTGTTCAACTTTCGGAATATAAGTATATGTTTAAGATATACTACATCTTTCATCTAAGAACATTGTTGTAGATTGGACGATCCATCGCTCGTCACTCTTGAATAAACCTCTTTAGTGAATTGGAGTTCTATGTCAGCAGGTTGATCTTGATCAACTTAATAGTTATTGTAGTAAATAAAGTATTATAATCCAATATTAGATCTCATTCGAACTTCCTTCTTATTGTGAACGCTAATAAGTCTCATTAAAGCAGCGTCTAAGTGTTAAATGCAGCTAAAAGCAGTGGGGTGGAAAGCATACTTAAATCTATTATCTTGAGCAAGATCAATTTTCTTTGTGTGCGTCGAATTACCATTAAAATTAATAAATTGGACGATTCCTATGTAGATTTTTAGAAATTTTTTGAATCAGGCTAAAAAAATTTCCAGTTTCACTAACTTCAACCCATTGTTCAGGTGGCAGACCCAGTTCTAGCTCTTGCTGCTATCAAGTTGCCCCTTTTGTGTTTTTTTTGTGAGGAATATTATTTCTAGTTGCTAATCGACCTGTTTATCTTAATTATCCAGCTTTTTTATCTGCGTTTTCTCGTATTTTCTTGACTTATCAACCAAATGTTGATTTTGGTGCATTGAATTGAGACGACCATCAATATTGCTTGCTCCGTAGCATCGAGGAACCCTTTCTGCCGATTTGTTGTTTTAATATAATTATGCACCATCTGAAATAGACAATAGTCAAAACAGCAGAAGAGCAGGAAGATACCTCGAGACAGAATGAGATGAATCCCAATCTTCCATGTCCCATTCAGCCACAGCACTAGGATTCATCCAAACGAACATTTGTGAGGTTATGCGGTGCTATTTTTTGACCACATGATTATGATTCAAGGCGGCAATAATAGTACTTTATACCATCCATTCCAATCAATCATTATACAATACAATTATTAGAATATTACTTACCTTGACTTTAGAAATTGAGAAAATGTGAGTACATAACATGCTGAACATACTGAATACAAATCGAGGATGACTGAAACAAGCAATTAGTCATTACAGAGTATATGTTCTCACTCAGTGTCGTTGTTAAAAGAAAAGAAATGAAAAACATTATAGACAAATATAACTCAAATACTTTTTTTCACTGAAAACAAACGCCGATTGGATTTCAATTATGGTTCGTATTGAAATGTTCTTAATTTAAAAAAAATGTGATTTTCATGTAATAATCATAATTTATGATAATTTTCGACAGCATATCTCTTTATGGTAAACGGTTCTAGAAATTTACATACGAGGTCTGGCGATTAAATTACGACTGCGCGCCTAGAGGAGGGACGCTGACGTATCAATTTCAAATTTCTCGTTAAATTGAAAAAAAATTCCGACTGAGTACTATAAATTGCTGCAAGAGGCCTATGGGGACAATTCTCTATCTAGTGCGCGTGTTTTTCAGTGGTGTAAGCGCTTTAGTGAGGGCACTGAAGATGACCAGCGCCCAGGTCGCCGTGTGACTGTTTCAACTCCGGAAACAGTGACCAAAATCGACCAAATTGTGCGTGCAGATCATCGAATGAGCATCTGCCGATAAAAAAACGGTTTAGAAAAATTTTACATGAGGAATTACACATGACGAAGTTGGTGCCAAAAAAACTGACTCCTGACCAAAAGCTCCTGAGTGAATGGATCTGCTCAGATCTGCTTTGAAAGGGAGTCGATTTGAGTCGATGGAAGCGGTAAAGCAAAAAACAACAGAGCTTCTAAAGGTGCTCACCAAAGAAGACTTTCAGCACCGGTTCGATCAAGGGAAAAAAGTATGGAAAGGTGTGTGGCGAGGGGAAGGGAGTATATTGAAGGGGAACATTCTTTATTTAATAGCCAGACCTCGTATTTCCCAAGCCATAAATTTGATAGAGTTAAAAAAATAGTACCTTTTTATTGAAAAATTGGAAAAATTTCCGAATTTTTGGCATCAAGCCCCGGAACACCCTGTAAAGTTACATTATAAATTTGTGAACTATTTTTTTTGTCAGTGCTAATTCGGTGACAGACCGACAGACATTTTAGAAAGCTTCTACTAAATTTATTGAAGTTTTATCGAATATAGTCGAAGAAATTAATAATTCCTCGGAATTTAATTACCGCTTTTCGAATTAACAGTAGTTTTCGCAATAATAATTTCGACGGTCAATGCACCTGATTTAATTGGCATCTCAATAATGTTTTATTTATAAAACCTGACGAGATTATTTTATATACCTAGTTAATTTTCAAAAATATACTGAGAGAAATAATATCGAAACAATATAGGAATTGTTTCAAAACTGGATTTATAATAACAAGAAGTGGTAATTCTTGTATTGGAAATGATCCTGATGGCACAAAAAAGATCATAACCGAAGAGAAATAGCGCGTCATAAGTCTTTCAGCGACCAGTCACCAGCATATTCACATCACTCTTTTACTCTGAAGGGCATTTCTTATTTTACCGCTTTTTATTTAACACCGAGAATGTACACTTTTACTGGAAGTCGACAATGGAAGAGAAATATTTATTAAAACAAATAGTTTTTATTGCAGTTTATACTGGATGGATTCACTGTTACTAAAAATGGATGAAGCAACAACCGATTGATGTACATCCAAAACATGTGATTTGAAAGTATCAACCGCTTCTTCAGGTGTAGAAAAATGTTGATTTCGTAATTTATTTTTAATCTAGGTAAATAAGTAGAAACCATTGGGTGCCAAACAAGATCCGTATGGCGTATAAACTATAAATTCGATGTTTTCACTGTTTAAAAACGTTTCTGTTTGAACTGATGTGTGAGAACTCGCATTGGTCTTCTGCGATTGGCTTCCCTGATTTTTTGGCACACTTTTGGCAAAAAAATGCTGGTGTATCATGCATAAATCACCGTTATACGTTGCTCTAATGGAACGCTGGAAACATGTTCAGTTCTTAAGTATGATTCACCAATAGACACGAGCTTTTTTTACGATTATCAAATTTTGCGGTATGAAACAAATCTTTTTGACAGCCAAATTTTGATGATATATTGAATATATAGGGGTAAAGCGAATCCTCAAGTATACCACAATCTCATATGACTTTATCACAACAACCGATTTTGGAAGATCTTTACGAAATTCATTCAGTAGCGAAGTGCGACCAGTTTCATTTTCCGACTAAGATGAATGTTTCAAGTATCTGTAAACAACTCAAATAACACTCGTAGACAACATTTTCCGAGAACGTTGACTATTAAAAATGTTAAACTTCATGATGGCAATGTCAGATTGACATTTTCATATCAGTGCTGCGATTTTCAAAAAATTAATTGGAAGAAATAAATATGAAAAGATGAGTTTTTCGAGCTAAAGAAAATATTTTATTGCATATATTAGGCTCTAGTTTGTATACATTGTCATAATTTTTCATAAGACAGATTTGCGTCCTTGGCATGCACATCATTATGGCCATCTCTAAACTTTCTACACCATTCATGCACAAACGACTCATTCTCCGATGGATTTCTGCAGCATTATGGCATTCAGCCTGAAGAAAACGAATCACATTTCGCACTTGGCGGAAGAATCAATAATAGCGGTATATAGCACAACGCCGACTGACGCGAGAATATAAAAAATGGCGGAGTGTGTAGTGAGAGAGCTTCTCAATCGTCTATATTTTGCCCGCGTAGCGTCTACACTGAGTGATCGGAGGTTGAAAAAAAAAACGGCCCTGGTATAAATCGTTATTAAATATATTTATTTTCTAAATTTATCAGGTGAAGTTCTAAATTTTGTTATATATGTTTTTCAAGTTCTATTTTCCTATATTCCTGATGTATACTTTATTAATATTCCCCTCACTATAGTATCCGCTCTTTCTTATCTGAATATCGTTCGATATAACAAATTATAACAAGAACCGAATGCTTTATCTCTTAAATCGTTCGGTTTCCATTCACCTGTAAAACCCGCTTCTCGAATTTACCATCATGTATCGGAATGCATTGTGGCGGGGGCGCCTCTAATGAGGAATGTCCACTTTGGGGCCCTAGACTTCTCGTTTATTGTTATAACATTTTTTCCGCTGTGTGGGAGACACACACAAAGTCTTCCGAAGTGTCCGACCGCTGAGTTATGCACCTGAGAAATAATAAATTAGTATTCTAGTCGGCTCGGCGTTTACCAGTCGATGTAGTGAGGAAGGTTTCTTTTTATTTTCTTATCTTGTGAGTGAAGCCGATGCTCTAACTTTTGTTTGGCACTAGACGATTATAAGGTGGTCAAATCTTTACATTGGAAATATTGATTTTTTACAATACAAAATCTAAATTTAAATCAAATGAATTCATTCAAACGTACAATATTGAACAGTCGTAGTAGAAAAATAGAAATTTTCCAAAAATTAAGAAATTCGCAAAAGCAATCGTCAATCTCGATCCGTCCTGGAAACTTCTTCAAGTTCGAATACATGGAATGTTATTTATTTCCTTCTACTACCGAAAGAATCTGGTTTAGTAGAAGCTGTCTCAAAAGAAAGTTTATATTTTTAAAAACCACTTTAAAAAAACTTGGGAATTGTTTCTAAAAAATGACAACTCAGCAGGTATTCTCCGTGCCATTTCTAAAGGTATATTTTCTTTTGTGCCAGGTAAATCGGTTTGTTGGCGTGAACTTTAAATTTGTTTTTACATAATTCCACAGGAAAAGTCCATAGGTGTTGAATTGGAACTGCATGGAGGCCAACTTATGTCACCTCTCCTGGAGATCAATTTCCCAGGAGAAATTTCGCTAGCTCGTGGCAGAGATCTATTGAACTGGAACCATGTTCTGTAGTTATTAGAATAGAATAGAATGAAAAGTCAACATTTTTACGTTGAAAACAATGAAAGAAACCGAGTAAAAGTTACGTAAATATTATTCTGGAAGTATCGATATCATTACGGATTATGCTGAATTTCAACCAATTGGTTTCTGTTAGCCAATCGTATAATTGATATTAGTTTTGAAGAGAAATTTGAAGACGTATAGGTGAATATAATAGTTTTAATCGCTATGATTTCTTTGTTATTCTGCATTGGTTTCACTCCAGTAGCGAGAATTTTACTTATTGACGTGTCCATTAATATGAAAATGAGTTTCATCCAGAAACAAGATATTAGTAAACGTCGGAAAACGCTCAATCCTTTGGTTACAAGCTCAAGCCTTTGACCAGCATCCTGAAGCTTGCATCAACTAAATTTTATAAGGGTTCAGTTCCAAATCTTTGTGTGAGATGCGGAATAATGATGATCCATGCACGTTTTAGTAACGGCACGCTTCCTAATAGACAAATCAGGTTCGTCGCGAACAAATCGAGTAACACCGTCTACGTGTTCGACCTTGGATGCTCGGATTTCGATTTATAAAATGTTCATCCGGTCTCATCACATTTTAAATCAATCAAAAGGCTAGCGCATTATTTAAGTAACGAACTTTGCGGTTCCATGAATTTAGCAACTTGTGTGTGGAATTTCGATTGACCAATTATATCATTTGACAGGTCAGAAATTGGATATAAAAGGTCAGTTGGTATTATTAATTGGTCAGTGCTAGAAAATTTATTATTAAGACTCAAAGTTTTTCAAAGTCATTGAAAAATTCTAGCACCTTTGATAATTAGTCAGCTTATATAAATATTTTTATAGTTTAATTTAATATTAAAAAAATTCAGTACGATGAGGCGGAATCATTATTTTATGGAAAAGAATCTTACGAGTATATTGGATTATAATTATGAAGTTAGAGTTGGAAAACTATTTAGAAAATATTTTTCATGGTAATTTCTTAAGTAGATAAAATATTTCTAATTCAAAAAATTATTCTTAAATAAAATTATTATAAAAGCTACTTAATTATCACCCCCCAAATCCCATGCACTTTGACCTTCCAGTATTTTGAAAACATAACCTATTTCTTTGTTCTCTTTCATAGTACATGTCTAATTTTCTTTTCTATAAAATAATTGTTGTTTTTTTTGTATATTGAAAATTTATTCTAATTGCATATTTATATTTGTTTTTTAGTTTTTACAAATATATATTGCAGAATTTTCTCATGGCTACAGTCGCCTAATTACTGTTTTCATAAAATTCTCGCGAGCGTGTTCAAAGAGGAGCGGGCATGCGGCGATCACGCCCCGTGTACGCGCAGCGGACTCGCAACGAGAACGTCGCGAATAACAGCATGTACTGTGTACTCATTCACTGATAATCTTAAATCGTCTGTCTTCATGTCTGAAGTGAATGTATTGTTCGCTTCAAACACGCCTCGAGAACGTTGCACTTCTGCCATACGTTCGCGACCTGTTCGCGACTCATTCGTTGCGCGCCTATATTCCAGAGCCAGGCTAGCGATTGATATATCTCCCGCGCTCTTGCAAATATCTGCGTTCACCATATAAAGGTGAACTTTCTATTGAAACACCTTGTTTTTTTATTACAACTTCACTATATATTTTTCGAATCAAAGTTTCAGAACATTCGAATTGATTACCTAAATTTTTGTAGTGATAGAGAATAAATTACGTAGATTGTATTATTTTGTAAATCTTCAACGCAATATTCATTAGCTGAGCTAAAATCTCTACGACGGGGCTGGTATATTTTTAAAAGTATTGTAAAGCAAATGCCGTCTTAAAATATAACACTAAAAAAGAAAAATAGTAACGTAGCAAACAAAAGAATTCCATAGTCATTTCTAAAATTAAAACGTGACAAATTCCGATTTATTTTGAAAATAGTCTTACGTTGTAATGAAAAAGATCCTTTATTCGATTATTAACTAAGAAAAATATTATTATGAACGATATCAAAGTTTATAAAACCACAAATTGATTGACTGATTCATAATACTGATTAAATTCTGTCTAAGTGGAAATTGTTTGATTGAAAAGTTAAATGAACGATTCGGCTCAATGATAATTACATATTTATAATTAGAAATTAAATGATTATTCATGATATTCCATCTCCCAAGTGCAGCAATCGTAACATTCACATTTTTTTGTAGTCGTTTATATTCAAAAGAGGCGTTAGTCTAGTTAGCTTCATATCGAGGTATATGAAACGACTGAATGAATTTGAAACAGAAAGAAGTAACTCAAAACATATTCTTACGAATACATCTCCGCCCTGAGGCCGGTTCTGCTTGAATATAGTAGTATTCTAGGATTCGGTGGAGGCGCTGCATTTGATGAAATACCCGGAATTGGATTGAACTTTGTTTTTATATAATTTTTTATAGCAAGCGGTTCATTTTAATCGTTTCTTTTGAATAATTTATAGGAATGTCCATTTATTTATTTTGTTTCTTTATTTTTCTAAATCGTCCAAGAATTATTTTTGATTATATATAAAAAGTTTATGTAGTGTAACTTACTTCAGTATATAGTAAGTACTCGTAGTAAATGAAACTAATTAGAAATGTGATCGAGTAATTTAAATAAATTAGTTTAGTGATAGTGTATATATTCCATGTGTTGATTAATTGAAATTTTGTTATTATGATGAAACTTTAGGAAACTCAAACTATACCAAAAATAATTAAAAAAAAAATCAAAATCGTGGTGAACATATTCATCACATCAAAAAGAGAAATAAGCTGTTTGAAAGACAATTCAAGATGCCTTAATGTGAAAATATTGTGTCAACAAAGGTAGTAGAAGTGGGAATTAGTTAGTGGAAACTAAGACGAAGTCTTCAAGAAAATCACCTGACCCCTAAAACACTTGCGATAGGTCCAAAATTTACTACAATTCATCGGCAGACACGCCAGCGTTTCACACAGGATCATAAGAATTGAACGTTTTTTTGTTGATGAGACCAGAAGGGAGCGATCGAAAAAGGAAAATGTAACGAAGGCGAAGAAAGTGATTTGCAGATTGCTGCTTTGAAGAGCGGAGTGCAATTTCTATAGGAGCACGAACCGACCCTGTGTTCATTTGTAGGGGTGACCAAGGTCACGGAAGAAGAAGATTACATTGAGGACGAATTTATCTTTATGCATGATAATGCAAGGCCGCACATCGCTATAATCGTGCAAGATTACATTGCAGAAGTCGGTTTTCGTGTTATGGAATGACCAGCATACAGTCCTGATCTAAATCCGATTTATGGGATGAGACAAAGAAAAGAATTCAGCTAGATTTCTACCTTTAACTCAACCCTAAGCTCATTACTGCAGTAGAAAAAGTGTAGCTTAACATCACACAAGAAACAAGAGCTGCCTTGATTTGATATATGACTAATGGTATGAGAGATGTTATTAGGGCAAGAGGAGTTCATACCCATTATAAAAAAATTAAGTATTAAGTTTTACATTGTCAATAACTCTATTCATGGTAATAATAAAAAAGTTCAATTGATGCTATGCTCAGGAAATCCAAATATTTCTTTGATTGATTTGATTGATTTTGATTGATTTTGATTCAAAAGTTTACAGTGGACCGATTTCTATGCAAGCAAGTATATTTATATGTTTTAGGTTTGTCTCTTTTTTATCCGTTTTTTGACTGTATCTGGTACTTTATTCTTCTTTTTCCCCTTTTGTTTTCGTCCAAATATTGTATCAAAAATAGAGAACCAGCTCCAAAGAAGGCAAAGACCCTTCCATCTCAAGGCAATGTCATGGCGTCGGTTTTTTGGGATGCACAAGGGTTGTTTCTATCGACTATCTTGAAATAGGAGAAACAATGCAACAGCTCTCATATCCATTATTGCAATGACCGAAATTAATCAATTAAATTTTGAATTGCTAAAAGGAGATTACGTTGAAAAATAAATTCAGTTTTTTCCAAAATTTTTGTTTTCTCTTTGTTGGGCCAGGTACTTCTGGGACCATTCTTGTATTATTATTCTAGGATTGCTTCATTTTAGATACAACGAACTTTTTTAATTAAAAATACACGAATTTTTATAGTAAATATCATATTAAAATACACATGATATGCTTACTAATTCCAGTGAGTTTATATCTTTCTTTAGCAGCTAATTTATGTAAATGCGATCAATTACAGGCAACTGAATATATTTAAAATAATCATAAGTATTGGCCTGGTTCTATTAAAGCCCATTCGTTTCTTGTTAACTATTATTTAATACCTATTTTAAGTTTTTTCTTAAACTCTTTTTTATCATAAACTTCGTTGTAGGTCTTCGATTGAATTGATTATAGTTAATGTCATAAACTTTATGAATACCATTAATGCGTTTTTGAAAACTTACCTTATTTTTCCTATACAGAAAAACCTGAAACAAAACAGAACAGCTTTAGCGGGAAAATTATATTGAACAACATATATTTTCTATGCTCCAAGCAAAATAAACGGTAGGAATGACTCGTGAGACCTAGTATCACAAAACAAGTAAGACAGACTAAAAATAAGGGCATTTCATAGTTACCACTACTACCAATAGTCACAATCTAATAAAAAAACATAGAGGACATCACTAAATCAAAACTTGTAATCTTGTAATTTATAAAGCTTTGTCGTATATTTGATGATAGGTTTTTGGCCAGTTGATTGCGTTGAAACTAAAGTATTTCACATTAGTTTTTAATCGTTAATTTAATTTCTGCTTTTCCAACCAAGAAAACTTGAAGACTCCTTGTAATGATGTTGTTGGACACAAACCATGAATCATTTGTTATCATACTAGAATAAGTTTAGACCCAAGCTGTTATCTATTCGTGAACAGGTGATTCTTCCAAAAAACTCTTCTCCAGACAAGGCGGATCTAGGGTATTGACAAATGGTGGGTAATTAGTATTAGTACGAGTGCCCCCCCAAAAGGCATGGAATTTTAAGCCTCTTACCCTAAAACATGAGTTAATTAGATGAAGATTTGATCTTAGGAAAGAGGTAGAAGTCGCACGGTGCAAGATCTGGCGAATAAGGTGAGTAGTTTAACACTAAGATGTTGTACTTGGCTTGAAACCTCTAGGCGGGCAGTACGGGATGAGGAGATTATTTTTTCAGTAAAGTAAACCTAGCATGGACATGAGCAAGAAAGCTATCAGGATAACCTGATAAGAAATATTTTTATTTTCAATAATGTGACCCTGAGAGATTCCTTATAATATTGTTTCATTTTAAATAAAGTTATCCTGATGCCTTTCTAGCGTGGACCTCGTCAGGTTAACCTTGTTTTAACCTGATAATGTCATTATGATGTTCTTTCAATAAATTATAAGTTTCAGTTGCTCTATTTTTGACGTCGATCATTTTTACGGCAAAAGAATAAACAGACAGAATATTCGAAAAAGTAGGGTTCAGGCTAAACATCTGGCTGTCGCTAACTTTGGCGCTTGCGTATTTTTTCTGTAGCAGCGTCTAGTTACTTAATAGCCACACCTCGTATATATTATTCATCTTTATTCTATTCTATTTATCAGCGTTAACAAGTAGAATCAACTTTGTCGGAATATGTTCAATTATACAAACGATTTGAAAAACCGAAAACCCATTAGACCTTCTCCATACAAATCTAGCGTATGAATAGTACTCTGGAGGACGAATTGTTTAAATATTTATTAAAACATTCTTTGAATGAACGGCATTACTTTTGTGAAAAAAATCACATAATCCGCATTAAACAAAACACTTCGTAGATTAGAAACAGGGGAACAATTGCGGAACTTTATAGCTACTTCACAAAGTAGACATTTATTCGTTGCAGAGCTAGTTCCCTATTGAAAATGGCGCCGAGAGAGTAATTAGACCAGTATCGAGAACTTTCAATTTGCAAAAATGGAAGGATAGTGTGAAAAACTATGCAGAAATGATTGATACTTAATACCGTTAAATATTATTGAACATTGACTATGAGATAAAATAAGGTAATTATCACTTATTTCATGAATAAAAATCTAAGAGTAAACCAAAATTACGAAAATCTAGTCACCATGAAATTTACATACTTTTACTATATGCAAAAACCCTCAGAGATGATATCATTAGGCTACTAAAAAGTCTCAACTCCCCTTCTTTATCAATTCTCAAAGTGATTTGTGAAATTTACTATAAATTTCAATTGGATATAATGTTTAAGCAATTCATATCATTGTTTTAGTTTTTCATAATGCAGAACCAGTACTATTCAGAATTCGATAGGTATAACAGCTTCTGCACTTTTTTATTGCGAATTGTTAATTACCATATTGAAAAAAAGATACACTGAGTATAATTCTCTGGACAAAATTAGCCAAATCGGTCCAGCCGTTGTCGAGTTTTAGCGAGACTAACGAACAGCAATCCATTTTTATAAGAGTGATTTTTTTGCTGGTACCTTTTTGGCAACATTGTTTTTTACAGATCTCGCGTGAATCGTGTCTTGTGTTATTGTCAGTTCAGTTTGGTCTACAATTTAATCATGAATCGACTTATGAACGAACAACGCTCACAAATTATTGAATTTTACATTGAAAAGTCATGCTCGGTTAAGGGCAGTTTGGTCGGCCTACTGAGGGAATTATTAGGAAGCTTGTGATTGCATTTCGAATCCACACTTGGTGAATGGGCGCTGGAAAAGTTGGACGGAAATCCACTTTTTTATCGAAAAATGGAATTTAGCGACGAAGCTCATTTCTGGTTCAATGGATATGTCAACAAACAAAATTGCCGCATCTGGAATGAAGACCAGTCAGAAGCATTGCAAGAGCTACCAATGCATCCCGAAAAAGTCACTGTTTGGTGTGGATTAAGGGCTGGTGGTATCATTTTTAAAAGCGACGGTGGCCGGAACGTTACTGTGAATGGCGAGCGCTACCATATGATGATTGACCAATTTTTTTATCCAAAATGGAAGAATTGGACATGCTTGACATATGGCACGCGAAACAATGGCCAAATTGAGAGCCGCCTTCGGTGAACAGTTTATCTCACGTTTTGCGCCTAGATAGTGTGATTTAACATCTTTGGACAATTTTTTGTAGGTCTATGTTAAGGCCAATATCTACAGGGATAAACCAGTAACGATTGATGCACTGGAAGCCAATATTGAAGCATTTATTCCTGAAATAGCGGCCAATATGTGTGTGTCAAAATTGGACCTTGCGCATGGGCTATCCAAAGCGGATGCCAAAATTTTCATGACATTATTTCCAAACATTAAATTATACTGATCGTTCTATCGATTCCAACAGAGATTTCTTCTATGTTTTCAAATTTTATGTGTTTTTTTTTCAAAATCAAATCCTATAGGTACCTATAGGATATATAAATCACTGGTAATTGTTTCAGTTACTACATAAACGTCATGTGGATTTGTCAATAGCAACGCCATCTGTGTGTCAGTCACAC
This sequence comes from Diorhabda elongata, assembly GCA_026230145.1. Lineage (NCBI taxonomy): Eukaryota > Metazoa > Arthropoda > Insecta > Coleoptera > Chrysomelidae > Diorhabda > Diorhabda elongata. Next base: position 14,800,504 of record CM047928.1, on the reverse strand, counting down.
GACTTATTGAATGATGTGATATCTGTTACTGAAGTAAACGAAAAGATTAAATTTCTACGTGTAATTTTTCGTGGCAAGTACTTCTCTACGTAATCCATACAATAGAAAATTTCGAAAAAATAATTATAAAAACTATATACTTAGCTAATGGAAGTATATTAAAAAATAAACTTTTTAATTGAATTATATTAAAACTAAGCGTGTGTTATAATAGTGATAATTCACGTTGCGTGACGATACACATATGAAAATATGCTAAATAATGAATAGTTAATTAGTTAGTTGAACAATAACTTATCTCCGTACAACTTGAATAAAATAATTAATTGGTCTTGCCGCTCGTGACATCACTTTTCAATATTGTCGGATATTACATAACAATATGAGCAAGTAAAAAGAACTGCCGATATTATAATCGCCGACTTTCTTATTGTAGATATAAATCCTCTCGAGTTAAAACTAATACTAGCAGTTTTTAGTTCTGATTAAAGTAATGAGGAGGCGGAAAACCAATTATACCTTCAATAATGGATTATCAATGCAGCTTGTCTCATCATTATTGCTGGTTTTATTAATTTTGAAAGCAATTTGTGATAATATCGTGTATGAGATATCGAGTAGGAAAGTCACGATTAAATGCGATTGGCAAATAACCACCTAGTTCGAAGTAGCAGACGAAAGCATAACAAATAATCTACGTCTCATAATAATTTAAGCGTAAATACAGTGTGAGTATTTAAAATATGATCGTAGAATTTGTCTCAATGAAAATTCTCCAATCAGGATGAGCGTATTAACGAAACATAATTAAATATACTAGGGTTGTTTGAAAAGTTTTCGATAACATAAGTTGGGAAATGTATTTCGCCAAGTTCCCACTAAACTTTCATCCATTATGGATGCTTGAAAATGAGTCGCTGTGACGATTTTTCTGAAAATGAAAAGGAGTTTGATATTAAGATTATGAACTCCCATTTACTACCCAAATATTTGGACAGCTGAATTGGAACCTAGGTTGATTGATGACGGGTTCAGTAATTAACGAATCTGCCTCGTTTTTTGAGAGAGTCATGGGATTTTGGTCTTCTTTTATAAGAAAAAAGGTAAACAATAAAAGGAAAGTATTAGGTATCAATGATTGATAATATTAAAGAAAAAATTGCTGAAAAGCGACAGCATTTTAAGAAAAAGAAAACGCTTTTCCTTGTGAATAACACAACTTCTCAAATTGCCTTCGAATTTGTTAACTATCACCCTATTCACCAAATCTAGTCCCAAGTGATTTTGCTTTCCAACCTTTTTCATCTTACAGAAGAAAGATTTTTATCCCACGAGGACTTTATAGCATACTTAAGTGTCTATTTTGATAGACTTTTACTCTTATTTGATGAGTATATAAGCTTGAAAAGAAATTATGTTGAAAATTAAAAATGATTATGGAAAAATGTTTTATTTCTTTCTAGGAGATTTCTCAGACAACCCTCGTAATTTCATTCATTTAATGTTAAAGTTATAGCAAAATATACTCGTGATCCACAAAATCGACACCCCTGCAATCACAAATCACTGAAAACGAAAATGTTTCTTATCCTACATTATCAGTTAGCCATCAAACGTCAACCGATACTCATTTGGGTTAACATCAAACAAGAATTTTACTTTAAAATGAGCACAACAAGTAATAAAACTACTCAAGCGGTCACTCTATTGCAATAAGGCCAGAGTACATCTGCTGTTTCCAGAGTTTACCGTCGTTTGTAAGAAACTGGTAAAAGAGATTCATGTTCAAGTCCAACAAGAGTTAGAGACTCTAGGAGTAGCTATGAGTGGTTAGATAGTCAGAAGAAAGACTTGAGGTAACTAGCCTTGATCCAAAAAGGCCAGCTGTTGGCAATAAATTAACACGAACTTAACGAGATGTGCCAGAGAACACGTTAATTGGACTGAAGACCAATGGTTCAATGGTTCTTAAACGAAAGCAGAGTGTGTCTGCATGGTATGAATAGAAGAGGAGTCTACAGAAGATTTGGAGAAAGATTCGCGCTCTATTGCATTCAAGAAAATGTGACTTTTGGAGAAGATTCCTCGGCGGTTCAAGCGGGCATTTCAAGGGTACTACAAACAGAGTTCTTATTGAAACTGGCGGTGGAGCGGCAAAAACTAATTCAGGACAGTTCCCGTCCACATACTGCAGGTTCCGTTATTTCATTTACTGTTAATTGTAACTCTTTTTCATTACTTAAGATTCCTTTTCATTTGATGTTCTTTTTGTACAGATCATTATAAAGCTAAATCTAATGACTTTAAAATGCAAAAATCAGAAAAATAATTTCGTACGACTTTTTGCTCACAAGTGTATAGTAATTTTTTGATGGGGCATAGTATTTTGAATGAGAGTAATAGAAATAATATATTCGATTATATTTTTAACTAGAATATTTCAAAATGTTATTTGTAAACGCGTATCGTACGAATTATTATCTATGAAGTATAAAACGAACGAACTCGAGAGTCGGATATCACCCCTAACAGGTCACGGGATAATACGCAAGGTCGCGGTCGACTCTCGACACGTGGCGGGGTACAATTCTCGCCGGTGGGGTAGTATAAACGATGGTGGTGGCGTTACAGTAGCGTGACCTTGACATCTATCACTTCACCAGCTACGGTCGACCCAGACCTCGCTCGCGATGCTCAAGGGATCGATGCAGCAGCGAGTGACTGCACTTCACCCGCACACTCTGTCTCTGTTTTCGTTGTAGCATCGTTGTCATGATAATGATAGTTTCGCCTCAATGACGAATATAACTGAATACAGCGCCGGCTCACACGAAAATTACTTCAATAGGTGGAAACGTATTCTTGAAATTATCAAAATCAAAAGTTATATGAAACAATTTATTTTGATATTTTGTTATATTTATTTATCACATTCCTACATGCGAATCTCGCATTGTTCGAATTATTTTTCTGTCAGTTCCTTCAGGAGGGACACCGTGTTTTTTTTTTAATATTCAACAAACACCCCACCTCACTGATTTTTTGTCAATTCACCGACTTTTGTTCGATATTTTCACCCGTTTTTAACGTGGAAAGGCGACTCGAAAGTGAATCATCTTCAACACTTTCTCAGCTCTCTCGAAAACGATTAAACTTCTGAAAAAAACCCTGATAACGACAAACATTCATTACCATACCATTGTTTCAATCAATTATTAGTCATAGTTACAATTTTTCCGTTTTCCGTCAACAGACATGGTAGAAATCGCATTCGAAAGATTATACTTCAGACTAGTGCCATCGTGTGGTGGTTCTGTACGAAGAAAGCGAAAACAAGAGTGCGAAGCCATGAAGACAGCATAAATGCTGAACATCCACAAAGATCAACTGTCCATGCAAAAATCTGGACGCCCTATCATTTCGATGAGCAGCGAACAAATGAGACCTACCACCAACAACAATAAGGGTTTGAAGGCACACATCACATCATTGGATCGGTGTCTCCAAGCCCGCTATACTGAATAACGGAGCCACCTGGTATACAGACCGAAACAGGAAAAATGGTTTGACTGGCGTAGGCTTCTGTGGAGGACACCTCAAGTGAATCTTTTGTGTCTGGGGAACACGCTACCGCTCAATTGACGCCAAAGGAAAACAGTGACGCTCAATTTGCTCATACAAATTTGCCATACAAGCCAAAACTGCCGAAAAGGTATATTCTAAGCTAGTGCTAGAGTGCAAGTCCTTCTAAATCTGGTGAGAGATGGCTACAAGATCCATCTCGTTTGGGTATAGATAGATAAGGTCAAGTTTTCTATAGTATTGTTACTTAACATATTTATATGGGAGGGTTTTTTTGGTAATCTATTTGTTCTGTACTAGGTCCAATCTATCAGTCGGATACGAGCTACAGTTCAAAAATGATACAAGCTGAAGGATACAGTGTGTTGACTTTGATCCCAAGATAAGTGCAGTGACGATCTAGTGAGAAGGTGTCAGTGCTGTGAGATAATGCAGGATTTAAGACAGATGTTCATGATGATGATCAAAGAGACAGATTTATCTCTGCTATTCAAGTTTGTATCATCACCGAGAGAGAATCCTGACACTTTATGACAACTAAACTTTTCAAAAAACTTAGTCGGACATGGCTTGCAATTATAATTGGTGCCAACTAAGGATACGTTTCTGAACACGCATTTTTTGCACTGCTTAAGGTTGAAAACGATTTAAAAATTTGTGAATAAAAAATGACACGATTATGAATGGTTTTCGTGATTATTCTAAACATATATAGAAACCAGTAGAGGAGTTTCCAATGACCTACAACATCGAAAATTCGCCTTTTTCGCTAACCTTCAAACTATAAGCATTCGAAATATACCTGTTTTGAAGAATCCAACTCAAGGTATCGATAATTGTCTATGGAAGTCCTCAAATCAGGTGAGGCTCGAGACTGTATTGGATATATTAATATAGATATGAGTATTACAAATTAATATCTAAAATTATTGTTCCTGAGCCGATTCTGTATTCTATTCATTATTAAGTGGAGAAACTTGTTCGGCTACCGAGCAAAACGGAATACGGGAAAGCGGTAGAAGTAGAAGCTCGTGTTCGATGCGATACGCCCAAACGATGATTATATACAGTCAACGGATTTGATTGAAGTTTGTTTAAGTTTGTAGCGATTTGACTTTTAGTGTTTGCGGAAATCATTACTTAATACGAGTTTTCCATTTTATATGAGCTGGAACAAAAAGTAATGAGAAGAGTTCTTGAGTATGAAACATTGGGCGTTAATTATTTGTTAAACTTATCGTCAGGGATATTACTTCAAAAAATCCGTAATAGTTATTCATATGTCCATGTCCTTTACTAAATTGTGTGGATTTAACTGGTTCCGAAATGATTAATTAAAATTGCACGTCGAAATATGAAGATGATTCACGTTTCCAAGATCACCAGATTCAAATCCTATCGACATGTGTGGGATTTTGTAAGGAGAAGACCGTCCAATTTGTACCACTATTGTATTCAGTTATGAGTTTGAAATATTACAGTATAAATTATTTGTATGAGGACATTTCTTTTAAAATTCTTACGAATATCAAAATTTGTGTTTCTGGGTAAACTTAATAAATGATTTTGTACATACATCATTCTATAGGTTTGCCTTTTTACTTCAAAAAGTAAAAAGGAGAAAAATTCGTTTTTATACACATGATAGTTGAAACGTTGTTAAAAGCCGATTCTTTATATATCATAATGGTGCCAAAAAATCAAACTCAAAAAATGAGTCCTTTTCGCTATAACACCTATAATGTCAATTAGTATATTAGATTAAGCATAACTTCTTAATAAATTTACTAGCGATCCACTAACCTCAGGCCAAAATGTATAATTGGTCTTGAAATCTGACTATGAACCATACCTAATAATTTTAAAAACCCCGCTTTGATCTAATAAACCGAGATGCCAAAATATTATTTAGACAAAAATAAAGGTGAAACGACTTGTAGCATGCCAAATTAATGATTCTTCTCAACAAGAATATCCATAAAATATTCCATTCCATGCATTTCGTGGACGCCTACATACAAATTATCACAAACGTATTTTGAAATTCCATTTGTTATACAAAAATATTTAGACACGGCTACCAATAAATGCATGTACAATATTATTTGCAACTGGTTATATTTTCAAGCCAATTAATAAACTAATTTTACCGCCGAAAATAAAATAAAATATGGGTCCCAGACGGGGACATCAAATAAGTAATTAAGATAAATGCAGTTGTTTGCTTTTCCAAATACTAAATGTGAAAATTTAAAAAGATTACTGTATGGTCGATATAATGCAGAATTTTTGAAAATGGTCTTTTTAGTTTTAATCAATCAATTAATTAATTATCCCGCGGAGCAACTGTGAGAAATAACAGGGAAAACAAGGATGTATTGAATAAGAAAATGGGGTAATTTTGGAAAAGCTCAAACAGAGGGAAGTCACAGAAATAAAAAGATATAAGAACGGAAGAAAATAAAGACGCGGGTAAACTATAATAAATAGTAACTAGTACTAGTAAAGGAACGGGAAAGTGGAAAAAATGGATGAAAGGAAGACGGAAACTAAAATCTCAATAGGGTATAGAAAAGAGTTCTGGGAAAGAAGTAACATCGTAAGAAAAACAAATTACACCCGACCTAGGATCTGAAACAACCCGGCTGTTATAAAATGATTTATAACTGCATTTTTTGGGTACTTTTGTAAATATTGTGAGTTTTCACAAAGGGCAGGTCTCATATAATGAAAGTTACTATAATTCTTCAATTAAGATGAGCTATTATTAGTCCAGGCAACCAAGATAAAAATGAGGTATTACCTTCGATTTACATGAACCCGCTTTGATTTTAAAGAAAATTTAGAATTAAGCTTGAATTACCTTTATCTTCAAATTATACCCTATGCCGATATGTGTTTATTACTCTTAAGGGTGAAAACTACCCCTTATTGCAAGAAATCAATAATCAATTAATCAATGAGCATTTAATGAGTAGAAAAATACTTTTGAAGTTTGAATAAAAATTGTTTAATCTTTTAATATAGTATTAATAATTTTTAAACCCTACTTGATGTATTCTATCCCTTTTAAAGTATCCCCGGTTAATAAAAATATTATTTAATCACTTAATCATCAAATATTTTGTATCTCAAATGTTCAGCACTTAAATATCATCCCATATTTCGGAAAAATAGAAAAAAAATATTTATAGACGTATTAATTCTTTTTTATAATTTATTTATTTTAAATCGACATATTTTCCTTTGTTTTGACTTGAACATTTTATATGTATCATTTTCAACCCCCATAAATCATTCCCTATTTCGAAAAAGAATTTGAAAAATTATTTAAAGTCGTACCTATACAATTTTCTGGTTTATTTATTTCAAATTCTTATTTTTTATCTCTTTTAACTTTCCAACCCATTTAAATCATCACTTATAACAAAAAAATTATAAAATTATTCACTCCTTCGATGCATACTTTCACTTATAGTCCAAAATCTACCTGCTCCAAAATTAAAAAAAAAATGTATTTAGTTTTTTCCCCATATCTTTGTTAATTTTCAAGCAAATTAGCTTTTTAAGATGTAGAATTATAGAAAATTTCATAACCTATAATTTTATAAACGTTTTAAATTTCTGTAGCCTTCTATTTTTTTTAAGAACAACGTTTAAAGGATTCGAAAATGGTATCAGTCATACGTTAGTGCTCGATTTGTAAGGTCATATTTCAGTTCTTTTAGAGAAAAATTTGGAAAAAGCAAAATATTTGTTTAAAAAAATACTGACTTTTTGTCCCTCATCAATTTTTATGTATATCCTATAGTTTTTCAGAAATTTTGGAAGAAAGGAAAATTTTTAAAAATGATTTTTCGAAATTATGCATTCTAAATAGTTCCAGAAATTATTATAAGTGCGTCAATAAAATAAATCATCGCTGGATTATATTTTTATTCTAATTTGGATTCTATTTCTAAGGGTGAAATTGAGGTTTTCTTTACAATAAAAAATAAATCTATTTTGTTTCGACCATAACTTTCTTGATTTTCATGCTAGAGAGTTCCACTAACCCTCTTTTTAAAGCTTTTTAAAAGTACTTTGAAAAAGCTTATATCCTATTACCTTGAAAAGTTGACTATTTTTTCGTTACTCGACGTTGAATTTTAAAAAAATTTCGTTCGATTAAAATATTCAACCTTCAATAAATCATAGTTCGATTTATATTATGTCTAAATTAAATTTAAGAAGACCAAAATCTTTTTAAAAGCTCCAATTTTGTTTATTACAGTTTTTCTGTTAAAATCAAAAGTATTTTAGTTATTCATGAAAAATCGATTAAAAACGTGTTTTTTTTTTCAAAAAACAATTGATTTTTCACAAAAAAAAAAACACTAAGAATATTTTTTGTTTCAATTCAATTCAATCAATTTCTGCGGTTGGTTTAAACATAAAAATTTTTAATCTCTTGTTGGGGTGGAGCTCACCTCTAGGGACAAAATCACACATCGGAGTAGATTTTGCTTTTTGTGATATTTGTGATATGCTGTAAGGCACACTATATACTAAAGTGAATCATTGTTATTACCATCAACATTATTATGTCATTAAACTGACTTAATAAAATATATTTCAATGTTAATGTCAGTTCACAATTCAAAAATCGGTGGAGATAAATTTATATTCGTCTACCCCCTTAGTTCCATTGTTATACGCAATTTTTGAGTTTTCAACTGTCAGTAAACTACGTCATTTAATTATTATTCCATTGTCTCTTTCCCGATTACCTATTAGTTTGAATTCTATCAATAGATCAAAAGATCTGCAGGCGGTTGAATTCTGGCAGTATATCAACCCATGGGAATTAATGTCTGGTGTATGATTCCGTTAAATATATCTGAAAATGTAGATTAAAGCGTACATTTTTACAGACATCTCCTACGTCAAAATAAAGCATAAATCTCATACAATTACGTTGTATCCCACAAACCGTGTTATTTATTTGTCGTTGTTCTCTTATATACAGAGATGGATTAAGGAATTTTTTTCATGTCTCACAATATTCATTTATTTCCAGTTATAACGTAAAAAATAAATCACAGAGACATTAGAAGTTTTACTGATATTGCCAACTATTTAATTATCGTATTGGAACGAGGGAAAACGAAAATTATCCTATTTGATACACTCATATATCGAAACGTCAAGAAACGAGTTTTTACACATATACTAGGACTAGAAAAAGAAGGGCAGACTTTTTAATACCATATTTCAGTTTCTGTAGAACCCAGTACAAGATGAATTGTTATTAAAAATGAACGGATTGGAGTATATATACTGTTTCTCAGAAAAAATTCGATGTATATAGTTATTTTCAGAAATATAAATCCAATCAAGTGATGATCTGCAGTATAGGTGAACGCGGTCAAAATTCTCTAACAAAAAAAGCAGTAGTTTTCTTTCTTTTTCTGATTTTAGCATCTAGAAGTCATTAATCTTAGCTTTATAATGTATGTTGTTACTAAGATATTTTTCTGTTAATAAAAAGCTAAAAATGATTGTTTATTTGGAATTAACCTTTTAATATTTAGCTCTAATAACAGCTTTCTCTCGGTTTTTTTTGTTTCCATTGATATTCCCGCCTAAACCGTTCAGAAATCTTCTTCTAGGTCTCAACACTCTGTTTTCATTTGAGAAAAGAACGGAGCCTCATTGTTGGAAAGTCCAATTTAAGTGTTCGTTTAGTTTTCTTCTGAGTATCCAGCTACTCACAGCAACTCCTCGCGTTTCTCTGATCTCTTGTTGGATTCGAAAACCAGTGACGAAGCGATTACTCAGTGAAATGCTGACAACCAGCTCGGTTTTTGCTTCCATCGATATTCCCGTCTAAACCGTTCAGAAGTCTTCTTCAAGGTCTCAACATTCTGTTTTCATTTGAGAAAAGAACGGAGCCTCATTGTTGGAAAGTCCAATTAACGTGACCCATTAGAACTCTAGGGTTAATACTATTACTTCGAAATTTTCCACTAAACTTCCGAAAAAGAATGTAGTTATTTTTCACAGCCACTTGAAGTATTTTTTGTGGAATTGTTGTTGGTTAGATGATGTCAGGCATTTCTGATCAGGAATCTTGTTTATGAAATTACTAATTTCTGCTTCAACTGCTTTTTCGCAAGACTAAAACGTCCATAGAGACGACATTTTATTTTAGGAGCAAAGTTTGATGAAAAACTTTGTAACTTTTTGCATAAAAAAAATCATCAGATTACTTTATTAGCAAAAAGAAACTCATACAAAGTGAAGAAAGATTCTAAATAAACCATTTTATTAAACAAATCAGGACTAAATATTGTTTTATAATGTCACAGCAAACATGTAATGAATGACAAATTTTTTACAATTTTTTTCTGTCACAAAAGGAACAGCGTCCGCATACCGTGTCTTCTAACCCCAAAACAAGATTAATCTCGCAAATACTCTTATATCATATCTAGCAGGATTGCTAGGAATGTTTAGTTACATCATACACTACACCATAAGAAACTTTCTTTATTGGAGCAAACTCATCATATTTTTTTTGATACGTAGTAAAATCGTGAAACTTTACATGTTGGAATAAAAGACTGACTGCACCAGTACCATTTTAGTTCCAAAGTTCATCAAAATTGAGATGATCTGATTTCAGAACACCTTCTGAATACAAAAGACCAATCAATGCTTTAATTTCAAGTATATTCGTCGTTTTGACATCTCTTTCTTTTTGACAATTTTCCTGTAATTATTTTGAAGAGTATCTGGAAAGAACTGAGCTCGAATTTGTACATCTTTTGTTAAATTTTTTACTAGCGGCTTCACGATGAGAAAATTTTTATCATTTTTTCGTGATCTTTCACGTCAGGGAAATTCGTATTTAGACCAAATGGTAATGAAGTCTTTGCCAATGAATGCCGGGCCGATATTAGATTAAATTTTATAATTTCTAACTAACAATTTCTGGAATTATCTTCTAGTTCATCCGAGTCAACATCATCAAAATCAGAGCCATTATCTGTTCCATCCTGAACTAAGCACTCAGAAATTGATTTTTTCAATAAAATTGTCTGATTCTCTTACGAAATTATCTTAAAAAAATAAACCAGTGATTTCGAGAAACCTTCGCAAAAAGAATAAATTGCTTACTTTTGAATAAACCTGCATAAAAATAATGCTCAAAGTTAATATTTATAAGAATACTAAATACTAAATAATAAATACTAAAGTTGCGGAGTGGGAATCCGCGCCCGACCTCCGAAAGGTAAAAGATGGGCTTGATGGATGGATTGTTTCCTTGAACATTAGTAGTATAGAGTCACCCTGGTTTGTAAATAAATCAAAAAATATTTCTCAATCTAACTACAACTCACGATGTTTGTTTAAAGGTACCATTAAATGATTTAGTTAAATTGCAAAAAAATAGAGAATCCGTGTAGAGACATCCCTGTCATCGCTCTCACAGCTGACGTGATATTTTTCTGATGGCATCAGTCGGTCAAATGCTATTTGCGTATACGTCTGAACTAAAATTACTTATATACCAGAATGCCGGCGATTCCTCACTATACGACGACCCATCAAATATAAGTTGTAACATGTTATGTAAAACATTTACGTCAGACTTTTGGGCGATGTTCATATGTCACACATATCAAATAATAACGCTCTGATTATGAATATGTCCCCTTTAACCGATTATTTACGGGGCGTGAACAAAAAATACACTGAAATTATTATTATACTATTATAGTAGATTTTTATATTGATCGATTAATTTTTGAAATGAATGAATGAATGAAGAGAAGGCTACTCAATATTACATTATAAATATTGATAATTTTACGTTTATATGCGTTGGTTTCATTAAAACAATTTCATATAATTTTGAAAAATTGAATTTAATTTATTGACGCAAGTGAGAAATAGCTTCTTAGATCAACATTGGCCGTTTTCTACTAAATACAAGTTGATAATTTACTAGATAATTATCGATATAAACTTAGGAAAAAAGATAAGAAAATAAAAAAACTTATATTAGTTAATTTAGGTTAGGTTAGGGGGGTATGCTAAAAATTCAGAATTCGCCCCACTTTTTCATTGGTGAAAATTTACAATTTTTCAAAGTTAACTTTTAATGTTGTCCACTTGATTACAATAAGTGATGTTTTTGTCGATATAACTTTAATGATTACTTGATAATAAAGGTACAACCGATTAAATATGATAAATCAACATTTTTATCTAATTTGTTTTGAAATTATTCCGTTTTTTTATGTAGATTATGGAAATGAAATATAACAACTTCATTTGATTATTTGGAAAAAAGTTATCAACAATTATACGTGAATGAGTGAATTTTCATGAACATTTAAAGAACTGGAACCAATATAAGTTTTTTTTTATTCCCATATTTTTTTCGTAAAATCGTAGTTTAAGAGGAGATTTAAAAAAAATCATCGAAATCGGATTTTTCGATTTTCTATAGCCAAAAAAAAAACGAGGGGACCACGAAAGTATAAAATTACCAATTTTTACTTACTATTTATAAAAATATATGTATATTGAAAAATGACTGGTACATATATTCTTAATGAATAATTTATGTATGTGATGTCCAATTTGTTTATCTACCCTCGTATTTTGATCAATACCCATAATCTTGAACAAACTAAAATGTGATTATACTGTAGAAGAAGAAATTGATATCAATTTTTGTTCAATATTTTATATAATATTGAACATTTTCTTATTTTGGAAAATCTTAGATGTAGCCGTATAAGCAAAGCATGATCCATTCTTATCAAGAGCCTTTACAAACTGTCTCATTAGACCCAGCTTGATATGCAGTGGTGGAAAGATGATTTTCTCTCGTGGAACTAAAAGATCATTGATGATATGAGGCACAAGAAACAAGGATACTTGGTGTGGCCACTTTGCTGTCCAAGGAGAAAGTTTACCATTTTTAAGTCTACACAAATCACTCATTGGTGTTCATGATACTTTATTCTTTCCAAAACCAAAGCTATGATTGTCATATTGCTCTTTAATTTTCGTTGAATGAGCAATTGGTATTGAGCCATATTTGTTCCCATTATGTAGAAGAACACATTTCAAACTTCGCTTTGAGCTTTCAATAAATAGGCGCTAATCATCCGGAAAATATTCTGGAAGGCCCACTTTTACCAGGAGTTTTCTAATAGCATGGCAAAATACAAGATTTTGTTCTTCAGAGAAAAAAGGTAGCAGATCTTTCTGTTTTTTTCCTTCAGCCCGGAAGCCAGTAATTCAGAAGCTTCTTTCGACAGGTTGAGATCTCTAGTGAGGTCATTTAACTCATCTTGGTTGAAACATTGAGGAATTGATGATATCGTTTCAAAATCACTGTCACCTTCAGTAGTGTCAGAATTCTGACTGGTAGACACTAATAAGTAGGATTTAATCCCATTTGTTAACAGTTTGTCAACCAATCAGTTATATATCTCATATTGTTAGTCTTCTTTTTGTAATAAATGAATTAATATAATAATTATTTTTTAAAATAATAATAAGTTATTTTATAAATATTATTATTTTAAACTCAATTTATTACAAAATAAGACTGACAATAAAGAAAATATACAAGAATCTATCCCTGTATAAATTTTATAACACTCATACTTGAAAGTATTAAATAGAAAAAAGCATTGCGATAGATAAGTGAATTTATCTAAATATCTTGAGCTGATACAGAAAAACAGTTTTGATATTTAGGTTCAGCAATAAAAATGTAGTTAAAATCATCTCAAAAATACTAGGCACCCAAAAAAATTCTTTTTTGTAGGCCTGTATAATAATTATTCAAAAGTTCGTATGTTTGCCCATCTCTAGGACTCCTTGGGCAGATCAAATTTTCTTGTGCGCTCGTCGAACGATCTTTCGGATTCGACACAGATAATGTGCGATAAATGCACGAAATGTTTTCTAAATGTGCCTGTACGCTCGATGCACGTGCAATCCTCACACACCCACCACTCACAGTAATTCTGTGTTTCTTAGGATTCTAATTTCAATCCTTAATATTCCCTATGTTTATAGCGGTATTAAGATTTATAATCTTGAGCGAATGCAAGCTTCCTATTTTTAAACTGAATTTTTCGAAAATTTCTTGCTGTCAAACAAAAAAAAATATATCACAATATATTGTGATCGATAGTTACCCTCTGAAATCTCCATATAGATCTAATTGGTACCAGTATATTTTATAGTGTTTTGATTTGATATTTGGGAGTTTTATTATAAAACAATTATATAAAATTAATTCCATTTAACATTTTTTAGCTTCATATCATTTTAACAAATTACCAATCTATTTAAATTTAGAAGAAATCAATAAATTTCAACTACTCGCTTCTAAAACAAACCAGGTGAGTGGCTATATCTAGCGAAAGCGTCCTGGCGCGGCGTCCTTTTCTTCGACCTTGAACTTCGTCCTCGTGCCAATGCGATCGATAATGAGGTAACGACCTCCACGTCACGGCATACTCTCGGGGAGCGAGGACAGAATATAATAAAATACCCTTGCCAACTGTTGAATGTTTTGGATGCGGTAGACGTGAAATGTGAACGTTTTTGTAGTAAACGGGGTTAGTAGGTTATTTGAAAAGTCTGGGGTTGGCTGATATATTAAACTTAAGTAATACAAATGAGAAGGAATTTTTGGTAGACAGTAAACAGCGTCCTACTCGTCCTAAAAGAGAAAAAATGCAGCTTCAAAATGGATTTATTGGAAGAAATTGATGCCCATCTTAATCAGCGTTTTCTCAACCAAAAGGCAGGTCCGGTGAAGCGTGTCAAACTATAGACGAAGTGTTTCAAATTCTTCTTCAATTGCAGTTTAGAGATCGCGAACAGTTCGTGGTACTTTTGCAAAAAAATCACAGGTTGTCATATCACGAATTCGCGACTCCCTCTTCCGCACATATAACGCATAATACGGCGAAACTCCATCCTCTATGAAATGACGTATGTATGCATTGGATTGTTGTCCTTTTGCCTACTTAAATCTTTGAGCATTTTCAGATAACTTTGGCTTGTCACGTGATCCTCAGAAAAGTACGGACCCACGAGACCTCCGACATGGACAGCTATCCACACACACATACCGGGCAAGGGATATTTCTAGAGCGTTACCCCACAGCATTTAGGCAGAATCTACCATTGATTAGCAATAGGTTATAAATTAAGGTTATTCATTGGTTTTTGCTAATCGCTGGTACATTCCACAAACATTGCTAATCGCGAGTAGATTTTCTTTCCCTGGGAATACTATGCGCACTATTGCCAGTAGGAGGTAGGATTTGCCTTGACGTTGCTAATCAGCGGTATGTTTTATCTAAACATGTGCACGTTCATTCATGAGCTTGCTGATAGAAAAGGAAAGATATGATAAAAGGAACAATACAGGCTTAATTATTTTATTATTTATACAAAACATTTTAAATTATTATAGTAACATTTTTATGTTTAGTGTGACTTCGCATTTGGTACATTTTTATTTACATTGAAAGCGATATTTCTTTTCCTTTTTGAGTGTTTTTTCACCAGTTGCTGGTTGACCTGCCGGTCGACGCTTACTGCTTCTAGTTACACCTGGTTTCCTTCTGGATATCGACATCGCCTGAACTTTCATTGAAGCATCAGCTCCATTACGTAGGCCAAAAGTACTATCTCACGTACTTAAAAATGTATCTTTACTATTTTTTGTTTTATCTTTATCCAGCCTTTTTAAACATCTGTTCAAAAGTACTTTACATGTACTAAACTTAGTATGTTGTTGTCGTAGTGCATCTAGGAAATGTTCAAACTCATTATCATTAGCATTTTTGTTTACTTGTTCTGACAGTGTTTCAGTATTTTATATAGTTTTTATTATTATAGTTTTGCATTTTATATTCAGTATAATTATCATAATTTAAATCTATTTCATTTAAATCTGGATTATTTCAGCAGCGATTAGTAATGTTTGCACAAAACGTATCATCAGCGATTAGCAACAACCAATGAGAAAACTTAATTCATAGCCCATTGCTAATCAATGGTGCCGATTTTTGTATTACGTTCTGTTTTTGACATTATCATTTGAACTAGCTCATTAACTCAATGGACTAAATCCTATAAAGTCATTGCATTCAATTGTAATTATCGAGAAGCTGGATAACCTCAACGATTCAATGTCTTTGGCAACGTTGTATTACTTGATTGTTACTTTTAAATATGAAATATTTAATACCTTTAAATTTGAGTTGTGCACAAAATATGATGCTATATTCTCCCTCCTAAAGAATGTCTACTCTAGCCTAAACAGCTCTGCAACAACAGCGCAATTTTTTTTTCGATTGTGTTAATCATAATATTTTAATCAACAAATTGCTGTACTACATCTTGCATGGTTAAAGACATACCTTACCAACAGAAGTCAGCTAGTAAGGGTTGATACTACGATGTTATCTTGCAAGTCAATAGAATGTGGAGTGCCTCAAGGCTCAGTACTAGGCCCTATTTTGTTTCTTCTGTTTATTAATGACATCGCCTATCAGACATCAGTACAAATCGTAGCAATTTTATACAATGAGACATTTTTCTCTCTCTCTGTGTCTAGACGTGAGTTAAAGATTGGATTTTCGCTTCTATGGGTTTATTGTTCGTGGCATCCATTGCATTTACATACAAATGCAAGACTTTCCAGCACACAGTTACATCTGTTTTTGAAAATAAACGAGTTTATAAGGGATGAGGTTTAATCCAGTTACTGCATTCATTTTTTTATTATATTATAAAAAATACAATTTAAGGTAATGAGTTTTAGGGAAAAAATTCATAACTAACTGGATAAGCAAACTCAGTTAAATTATAATAATTATTCTATTGAATATTATCAAGTAAATATGTCGATTAATTTTCTGTTTGAACCAATTGAATGCTTGGCTGCAAGAAGGTTTTGATAATGAAATATCCGATCGATAATAGTGATATTAATCGAATCCATCTTCGAGTTGGATAATTGCTTCATATAATTATTATAAAAAATTAATAAACTATTACAAAAGGTTCTTATTATAAATTACTGCCTGGGTGAAACATCTAATCCGAGAACAAAGACTTTAATTGGATTTGAAAGAATTATTAATTAGTATATCGCACTGTAATTGCAAGAGTAGCAAACCAAGAAAAATAATTGTTTTAGATCTACGTGGAAAATTCGCAATAGTAAGAGCTCTTGCTGACACGATCGACGCCACTACGAAATGAATTCAATTAAAACGAAAACATATTATAACTGTTATACCATTACTGTATATTTAATGAGTATTACCAATTATATAATAGATAATGAAATGAGCTTTTATTGATGTTAGTTACAGTGTATTCATAAGCGATTATACGCTTGGTGACGTGGTTTAAACACATCGGTTTTTTCGGAGGATCCAACTATATGTATTGAGATAGTAACCGCCATAGTAAACTTTTAAGAAATCAGAAAACTCACAATGAGTCGCTTTAACGTAGCTTCAAATTTACAAAAAGCCAAACACTTCTGAATCTGCTGTAAAAAGCGATATGAATTTTTTGAAGAAACTTCGAACCAACATTTGATAGGTAGTCTTTATGAATGGGTTTTCAAGATTAATCGATCTAATGGCACCTATCGCAAGGTGGGAGTTCTTTAAATAGTTTGGATTGTTTCCAGAAAGGTAAGAAACAGTATTTTCAAGATTATATTCGGCAAAAAGTCCATTGAAAGCAATAATTTTTGAGAATGTCAGAAACGCACGTATAGTCGAATGTAGAGGACTACAGGCGCTTACAACGGATCAGAAAATCTAGTTCGTCAGCTCTGACAAATGAAGTGATCAGCAATATCGTGGATGAAAGTTAACCGGAGAGGAAATATCTAGAAATCGCAATGAATCGCTTTGGTGTAGTTACAAATTTAGAAATAATCCAAGAAAATCTTTAACTCTCTTTAACTCTTCTGAATCTGCTGTAAAGGCAAATTTCTGCAATCGAGGAATAACTAAAATATGAATTTCTAGAAGAAACTTCGATAGAACAAATGAGAAGTAATCAGAAACGCACGTATAGTCAATCAGTGTTCAACAATTTCGTAGACAACTATGAAACTAAACTAATAGCCTTGTACGAACAAAGTCTACTGCACGGCGTTGAGCCCTAACGCTACAAATTGTTATCATCGAACAAAGCCTCTTATAACAAGCATGAATTGCTTTACTATAGAAAAATGGTTCAATGAGTATTAACTAACTCAGTAATTGGACACGTTTAGACGCGTTTTGGGACTGAACCAAGAAGGTGAAAATAACCAATCCCTCCAATTGCTCCACCGTTGTAATCAATTGGACAAAATCTGGAGCCAACTCACAAGGAGTGAGATAAGAAATGAAGATGATCAATAAATTGATATGCTTTTTATTTGTAAAGCTAAAGTTGAAGTTCCCCTAATATTTCTAGTTTTACTATCGAGTTATTGCGAAAATCTTAATCCATATCTATACTTAAAACAAACAAATTGATATTATTGATTAATTATCCAGTATATAATACAAAGTATTATAATAGAGAAACGTTTAAAAATATGTCTTGTATGAGAATCAACGTGTGATTTTAATCTATGCTTCTGTCAAATTTTTGTTATGATCTCCTAGGAGACAATAGATCCTGAACATGATCTGTCACCAGATTCATGCGCAGTTTGAAATTGTGCATTCGCGTTGCTAATAAATCATGTTCAGGATTTGAAATCCTATGTTCGTGGAGCACAAATTTCTAATTTCGAACGTGTACTGAATACGTCCAATGTATCCTCGGAAATTAATATGGCGCATGCGCGTTCACACTTTTCAAGATATTTACCATGAAGTAACCTCTAGCTTTTATGGTTTCCAGAAAACGTGGTGGTTGAGTTTATACTTACAAAAATCAAGAATAAACCTTCGGCTAATTAATTATATCATACTCCTAGATGGTTTTTGAATTGATTTCAAATTATAATTTCAGATGTTCATAAGTCGTTCGTGGAGGAATGTTTGTTCAGAACTTATTCTGAACTAACCATGTGCATTTGACACGTCCAGGAGATATTCAGGACACATTATATTTGTAAACCTTAATGATTGATCAAATTTTTATTTATAATCTCTAAATGTTTTGAAATTTTTGTCGTTAAAAATTATATATGAAACGTTATGTAACATTTTAGAGGCATAATGAAAAATATAAAAATTTCTTTATTCTTTTAAATTACAGTAATATCTAAATACCTCCAACTATTATTATTAATTGTATGTCAATGAAAAAGTAAACATATGTAATGACCATGTCATTTCGAATAAAGAAACAATATACTTTTATCTTTAAGTGACATATTGTTTGCGTATTAAGTTGGTAATAATGCATCGTTTGAATATTTACTGTGTATCTTATTTCGGGTTCATTGTTCTTAATCATCATACATTACGTTCTTTCGAGTCTGTAAGCTTTTTTTGAAGGTCGTCGGTTTGTCAGGTATTATATTTACATTCCAGTAAGCAACTTTTGTGTCATGTAATTTCAGCATTATTCATAATTTTATTGGATCATTTGAATTAATAAAATATACAAGGTGTTCCTGATGCAAAAATTTCGGCAATGAGTAGTTGACGCTGTGATCCGAATGAAATCTATGGTTTAACAGATATGTAAATTTTTAGATCGTTGTACATGCCAAGAAAACCGTTCGCTATAAAAAGACATTCTATAGAAAATTATCATAAATTGTGATTATTTATTCAAACACAATCTAACATTTCTTATTGAACTGTTTATTGTCGAACATCGTGTTAAAAAATTGAAATGTAGGAAAATTTAGCCTACAACTTATCAAATAAAAACAACTTTGGGCATTTTGCACTTCTACTCACTTTCGAAATCTGCGGAGTACATTTCCTGGTAGAGCATTCTAAGATTCTGTCTTAGATCGTCAAAATGGAAGTTTATTCTATCGATCATTTCGTCCCCCATATTACTTAGAAACAGGTTTGTCTATATAAATTATATAAACTATTTTCCATTAATTTTTATAAAATAATATGCATCCAACGAAAATTCGTTCCTGACGAGTAATGCATATTACTATAAAACATTTGTTCACAAAATTTGTGAAAGTATTTGAGGATTATTATGCTTACTATGAAACATACCCTCGTTTGTTCAAAAAATTCCTGAAAGTATTTAAGGATCATCATGCATCATATTTAAAGCAAGTTGAAAAGTTTAATATCGTAGCTGACAGCGACTTCATTTATCTCAAGATTTTTTGTTTCCTCCTTCTATTGTCATATATATTGAGCTTGTTGGTGCTTAATTTTGCTAGTGG
Source organism: Diorhabda elongata (assembly GCA_026230145.1). Taxonomy (NCBI): domain Eukaryota; kingdom Metazoa; phylum Arthropoda; class Insecta; order Coleoptera; family Chrysomelidae; genus Diorhabda; species Diorhabda elongata. Next base: position 14,780,496 of record CM047928.1, on the reverse strand, counting down.
TTTATCTCCACACTGGTGGAAAACTGAACGCAGAGTATTTTGTAATTTGAACAATCTAACATCTGAAAATGCGTTGTAAAAACCTGGATGGCTTAAGAAAACCACGCACCCTCAAATACAGTTTAAAACACACACTTAAATGTTTAAATGACTTCCCACTTTTCTAATTTGAACCTTTCGTATTCCATCCCCTTTTCAAAAGCTCCAGTGCTTTCTCCACCACTATTATCCGCTCTTTAGTATTTTTTATTAATTTCATTTCATAATAAAACAAATTTTTTTGCTTATATTTGTCTATTCAAAGGCAAAAGGAAATCCTTCTACAAGCACGGCATCGAGAAGTTAGAGAAGCGTTGGAATTGTACTGCTCTTGAAGGGGTCTTCATACACCGACTGAATTTTGCGAAATGTTTCCGGGGGTTTTTCGAGATATTTAGTTAAATATTGAATGACGATACGTTGTTTGTGAAGTGAAGATTGAATTAAAACTGAAAGAACTGTTTTGCTGGTAGATTTGGACGATGAAACACAGAGAAGCGATTGCATTGCTCTTGAAGAATATTACATTGTTGAATAAATCGATTTTGGTCAAAAAATGAATTTTTCTTAGTTAGTCACACGAGTTATTGAGTGATGTTTTATGTCGAATATTTCATTAAGAATTTTTAATGCAAATCAAATTCAAAATAACAGAAACTGCTTTTAGCACGTGCCCCTACACCACTGGTAAAATATTCGATCTAATGCGTCTATTTATTTAATTTAATGAGAAGTACATTCAACGACTTCAAAAACTTGTAAATTCTAAAAATATTCAGGGTTCCGTACATAACGAAATGTCAATATTGGTAAATTGTTCCAATCCTGATATTGGTTTTTTCTTTGTGGTGTGCGGTCGTGCTATTCTCTAATCAAACAAGAATCTGTGACCGAAGTAGAATAATAAATACCAAACACCTAAGCAAACATAACACATAAACGTTTATGGAAAAAGCATAGTAATGTTTAGCATTCTAATGACTATACTTACATTGAAGCGGGTAAATTCAGTGTGGGAGGCTATTATTTTTTTTTTCAATTCCAAAGTATTTATTATCTATTCCGCATGCCCACTGATTGTTAAATAGTGATTAGTGGTAGTTTGTTTGAATACCACTTTTGTTAGAATACCAAAAATACAATGTGTTTCTTTAGAGGCTCACAATTTTGAGTTGGCAATAATACTTTAGATAACAACCGGTTTAACGACTGATATTTGCACAGATTCAACGAAAACTTCATTTTGGATAGACTTAGATCAGAGGAACGCTTGAAGAAAGGTACCAAATCGTGAACGAGCACATGGAAAAAAAAAGCATAGACTAATAATCAAGAGGAAAGGGTATAAAACAAAAAAATTATCTGTTGAATAAGAAGAAATATCGGGCTACACAATTTAAATTTTTGGGATAATTTGATCACACTTTAGCACAAAATTGATGGAGAGAATATAGATGATGAGTAACGAAGGTGATGGATCGGAAATAAATAAAATTGGCCTTATTGTTTGTTAAAATATTCTCCATTAAGATCAATACACTTTTGCATGCGTTTGAACCAATTTCAAATCCAATTGAGGTACCTCAAAAACCTAACCTAACCTCCAAAACATGTGATTTGAACGCAACAATCGCTTTTTTAGGTACATAAAATTTGTTTGTTTGAGCTGATGTAGGAGAGAGCTCGTATTGTCGTGGTGGTGATTCGTTTCTTGCGACTGGTTTCCCAGATTTTGTCGAATACTTCTGGCAAACAAATGCTGGTGTACCATTTAGAATTAACCTCTCTAGAGGCGACCATTAACTTTGAAGTACCTTGTGGATGATCAACATTAGTTGGTTTTGGGTCTCACTGCTATTGATTTGTTCAGTATTTATTTGAGCGATTATCAAATTATGCGGTATCCAACGCGATCAACTCTTTTTGACAACTCCATGCAATATTGAATGTATTTCAGTGGAAATTATGCCCAAGTATGCCTAGATCTCATGGTGTGACGATCTTACTTCATGCACACCATCGATGTTTTCTGGCACAACAACCGATTTGGGACGATCTTCACGAAATTCATCCTGTAGCTAAGTGCGACCACGTAAAATCGATGAAACATTGTGGGTGACTCGAGATGGCACTACCAAAAGTGAAAGAGAGTTTATGGGCACACTATTGTTGGTTTAGTTCACGTCTAAAGTCTTAGAGTGAGTTACTATCATTTTTTGACCAAGATGAATGTTTCATGTAACTGTAATAACTTAAATAACACTCGTGTGACAACACCTTCTAAGTACCTCACCATTAAAAATGTCAAACTTCATGATGGCACTGTCAGATTTGACATCCACACATCCGTGTTGCCATATCTCAAAACCTAAGTTGTAACCTTCGTATAGAAAATAAAATAAAGATCCAATAAATGAACTCATTAGAACCGTCACTTTCTCAAATTTAATCTGCCCGGGTAACTGATTCCATGATGACAAATTGGAGTCAGGTCATGTAGGCCGCCTCAGGAATTCAGATGATAAATACTGATTAAACTATTGGAATGTTTTGAAGTTAGTACCTACACTGTAGATACTCGTAACTGTACTAATCAAATAGTGAAGATACTGATGTTTCACAACCTTGCCCAAAGCGATGTGTGGCATAGGCGATGCTTAGAAGGGGCCCAGATAAGTTCAAGATTAATAAAAAAACATTTTGATATCACATAATGAGAAATTCTTGTTTCAATTATTATATGAGAATACAAATATTGTTAAACATTGTTTTTTCAGATATGAAAAATGTAAAATAAAAAAATAATTCATTCATATTCCATCCACAATTCTATAATTGTGTAATATTTACCAGAACTATTAGAATAAATTTAAATGAATATACCATCTGAGTGTCTCCCAACTTACACAATGTTTGTTTATTTTTCAACTGATAATGAAAACAAAATTAACATCGAAACGTTTATTTTGTATGGGATAATTTGACGAATGTTTCTAAATTGTTTATTAGTCTTCACGTCAAAGTGTTCACATTTATAGTATCGTTTTTATATATTTTATCCCAATTATCACAAGTACTTACGTTTATTTGAAATTTCGATTCAGTATTATAGTTCAAAATTCCTTTGTGGGAGACCAAGGAGCCGTTGAACACATATGCCTTCAGATAGGCGCTTTAGCTTGAACACTTTGGTGTCATTAGGCAAGCTGCGAGGCTTGCTCAAGTGTTCATATAAATGCAGGGTACTCACAGTTGACCTTGTCTGCGGTTTCGTCCTTGCCCATGGTGTGGAAATGGCGTCTTAGATGGCAATGCCCGGTTAGAAATCCTTTCATTATTATTATTATTATTAAGTTGGAGCAGTTGTTTGGTGTGAAATTTATGCGTGCCTTTACATGTCATATGCCAAGTGTCTCTATCTATGGCGAGCCACACCAAGGATAGTTTCTGAGTTAGCCGATCCCAGTCTGGTGAGTGAGTTCGCTTCGTCGTTGCTTTTGTTGCCCGAATCACCGGGTACCCAATCGAAGTGGACATTTAGCCATCACTCACCAGATTCTGTAGGAGTCTCTTTCACTAGCCTAGAGCTTACCTTTTCAGTTGTTATGGCTTGTATAACAGCTCTACTGTCTGAGCAGATAGAAATTACCGTACCATAAATCTAAAATAGATTTTACAGGACGGGCCATGAATTATTGTATTGTTTGTTGAATTTGCCACGTTGTATTTCAAAAAATGTTTTTAGTTCTTAGACCGTTTTATATGTTTTTCGAGATAATTAATTGATTTTATTTCAATTTATTATGTGGAGATTGAAGTTTCCATCTACTTCGTTCTTTATCAATTATTTCACGCAGTATTCACGAGTATTTACCGTGGTATAGTCGAATGTAAAGAAGGAATACCACGTTTAACCTTTTCAAAAAAGAAAAGGAAAAGGAAAAGGAAAAGGAAAAGGAAAAGGAAAAGGAAAAGGAAGAGGAAGAGGAAAAGGAAAAGGAAAAGGAAAAGGAAAAGGAAAAGGAAAAGGAAAAGGAAAAG